>OY728157.1:1371622275-1376622275 GCA_963277665.1 Viscum album | reverse complement strand
TAATGGATTTATTAAATAAAATTACACATAAAACAACTAAAAATATCAAGAATTTTAGTTTTATTTGGAATTAGGTACATATAATAACATCTTGATCATGGGATAGAACAATATTATTTAAAACATCATAAGCATTCTTCAAAAATTACATGGATTTAGAAACTACGTGGGATAACCTAGGGCCATGTATCAGAAATGGGGGAGCTATAAATCCAAATAAGAGAGAAAAAATGCATGTGGTGATACATCATATTTAATAGGAATTTAAATGGGGAATAAAAGTTGTAATAATCGTAATAATAAATTATAAGTCATTATAAACCATGATAATCATAACGTGGGAAATGCGGAAAAAACATAAAACACTACATTAAAAACATAGGTCAATGAAATCTACCAAATACATAATGTTGGAAAAAATCTCATATATGAATCAGGGTGACTCTCTGTCCCAAAATTATGTCTCATGAGACTAAAAAATACCCAATTCCTTGGAGTAATATATAATTTTGTGTTCACCCATCACATTTATTACATTTTCATTCATAAGTGTGACACATAGATTATAAAACATGGAATCATTCAATATCACATTATATTCCAAAAACTTTGAGTGTGGAATAAATTTATATATTAACCAATTAAAATATGTATATGAGTACAATGTTAAACACCCTTGAAAGGTAATGGGTACATTATTCACTGCTCATTTGTTTTGGCATGGAAAAGCGGGAAAAAATATCAGCTATATAATGACCAAAACATTGAATATTAACCAAAAATACTATTATAAATAAATTTAAAATCATTTGAAAATTGACAATAATTAGAAAAATAAATATTCATTATTATAAATAAATTAATATATATACAGATATTTTTTGGTTATTGATACTTATAACTTTAATAGACTAGAAAAAACCGAAATAGTTTGGCACGTGATAATGAGACATTCATGGGGTCCTTCGGCATACATTGTTTTTTTTCGCGATCTCGATGAGCTTGAACATCTCCCATAAATAGATTCTCTCATGCATAAGATGTTGGATCTCATATTGGGATTGGTCTAAGTATAATTTCATTGAATATATCTCCCATGAATGTTTTCATAAATGGTATTCAAGGGGTATTATCCTTCTAGATGAGCGTGTTTATTCCCTTTTCTCTGTCAATGTGATTTCAAAAAACCCAATAATTATACTTATCATAAGATCACTGTGCAATAGAAATATTATCAATTGTAATTATTATTAATTATCATTTAAATAGGATATAATAATTCCAAATAAGTGAACGTGTTTTTTATAACCATAATACAAAATAATACTTTTTAACTAAAATAAAAGGGGAATTTTATATATAACAGTTCATGTCATTTCAATCCCCCCATAAGGGGATTTCCACCCTGAAATTTTATTTCTTCCACTACAATAGATTAGGGTAACTATGTTTAATCGCCTCCACTGGTTACCAAATTTCCTCTTTAAACTTCTTGTTTCTCTAAAAAATTCTCACAAGGTGAATTAACTTATTTCATAGAACATTATCTCCATGATCATTGATTTTCACCGAAATCTATTCATAATAATGAAAAATATCCAATGATACCACCTCATAATTGAGAACATGTGAGGGGTATGGAATGTTCAATTTAATACAGATACGTGGAATTCATCTTTTCAATCTGTTTGGTTAAGTTGGTTTTATTTTCTATATTATTGAACTACGATGAGATCAATATCTCAAACGGGTAAATGTATATTTGACTATGTTTTCCCTTCTTAACTAATCTCATCACTTTCATCCATGGATGTATATATAGGAATAAAAAGTCTATAATAGAAAACTCTAGGTATAATAAAATTTTGTATGAAAATATAATTTGTCAACTCAAAGTAGACTTGATGTGCTACTAAATAGTCTTAACATTTTCTACCATTTCATTGACCATTTCAGTACATAGTGGTTTTCATTCCCAAACAGGATCCCAACTTTTAAGTGTTCAAATACTCTTACTATAAAATTATTCATAGGGGAAATTTATATTCTTTAGAAAAAAAATTTAATTAATCAGAGCTCGACCAGAGGAAGCATTTAGTGCCTTCATCATTTGATGTAATTTGATAAATCTATCATCATGTCCTCTAGTGTTTGGCTAGACTCCTCAAATTTTTTCCGAATGGCCCAAAGGCCTTCTATTTTTATTTATTATAGATAGTCCCCATTTTAAGGGTTGAAGGTGAAGCCGTACATGAACCGTAGGCCCAAGACACAAGGGCCGACATGACTCGTAATACATGACCTGAAGGCCGAGAGGAATACCATGCCCATAAATGACTCATAGGCCCAATTCAGTAGAACTACCCCTCCCCAGCTTCTGCATCATTTATATCCTTTATCTCCCCATATGCATTGTTTTTTAGCTAGCATTGCCCCATACAAAGCTGCATGGTGCATGGTCCCGATAGCGGTTTCCATACCCTCTCATTCATCCAATCTGGTTAGCTCTGCTTCTGGTGACTGCTACTGTTTCCTTGATCCTCTTGTGGGGCCGGGTCAGTGTGAACTGGTCTACTTCATGGTCTTCAATGGCCTGAAGGCCTTGTTTTCTGAAGGCCTTTGATGGCCCGAAGGCCCCTGAGACCCGTAGGCCCAAACCGGTGGCCCGAAGGCCCAAATCGGGTGAATAGTTTCAACTAATACAGTACCTAATAGTACCCACTATAGTACCTGCTACAGTACCCTGGAAATTTACCTCCACCAGATTTTGAACCTGGGTCTCCTGGAAGACAAGCAAGATCCCTTACAACTTGGTAAAACCTCATTGTCAGTCTCCTAAAATTGAATATAGCTGGAGGATGATAAGTCATGCAGATAATCAACATCATATATATATAATTTAGGATATTTTTCACCATGTAATATGAAAATTAGGCTGTCTTGATCAGATAAAATCGATAGTGGTGTTCTATGCTGCCACGCCAGTTGAATAATGTATGTCACTGAATTTCGATAGAGTATGAAATCTCCTCAATATAAAAGATGTGTTCAATCATTGTAAGATGATCAACCATAACCAATATATCACTAATCTCTCATTATGTCTTCATATGACCTATGAAAAAGTCCATAGTGATATTTTCCCATTTCCATTTAGGTATGTGTAAGGGTTTCATCATCCCATTGTATTTTATATTTTCTTCTTTCACTTCAGACATACTAGACATGATGATGTATATTCTATGATCTACTTCTTAACATCCCCCCAAAGTATTATAATAGATCTTGATATATATTTGTAATTTATGAATTGATGTAGAAGTTTTATCTATGTGAAACATCCAACAAATACTTCTTTCACTCATTATTTGATCGTACACATATTATTGACCGAAATCTCAGAACTCATTCTTTATTAACACTAAAATATATAGATTAAACATTCCATATAGCTTCCATATTCTTTTTAATTCTTACACTATCTATATTAGAATACATTATCCTTTACATAATAGATTGTTGAGAATTCATTTGTGGAAGTACTGATGATGCTCCTCCCTTTATGATTCCAATGTCGATACTTTTCAAAAATATAAATATCAAATCCTTCTCAATTCTCATCAGTCATAGAAAATATTGATCTTTTATAAATATAGGAACTTCAACATTATTCAACGTAATAGGATGGTTATGGATTGACTAGTTATATATGTTGATCATCTTTAACCATCCTCGTTGAAATGTATTCTACTAATTCTGTATGAATATATACATGAGGCTTTTGTGATCGGTATATAATTTACACTACTCCCCAAGGATATAATTCCATCACATTTTGAAAGAAAATAACATTGTATCCAACTCTATATCATTGTTTGTGTATTTAGGTTCATGAACATTTAATTTCCTTGAAGCATAGGATATGGATTTATCTTTTTTAATTAACACATACCAAATCCCGTCAACAAAGAATTTCTGAATACCAGGAATATTTTCCACATATGGGAAGTATGGAAATATGGTCAGTGACAAGCCTCCTTTTTAAAACCATGATGTTTTCTTTACATTGATTAGTCCTAAAAAACATAACTCTCTTCTGAGTATTTTTGGTTTGAGAGATTGAAAATCATGAGAAACTTCTCACAAGTCGACTATAGTACCCATCTAATCCATGGAAACTATGTATATTTTTCACATATGTTGGCCACATCTGTACATCATTTTAATTTTTTAAAGGGTCTACAAATATATCATTTTTTTGATAATATGTCACAATAATGAGTAATCATTTAACAAACTGCACATTTTTTTTACTTTCTTGAAATGCTTTACTTTCGTAAGGTCTTTATCATAGTAATCAAATCGTCCTCATTTCCCAAATTTATTTTGAAGTATATCTGAATATCATCTAAAGAAACTACCTAAAATGTCTCAAGATAATATTTAAAGACATTATTCGTCAGTTTTGTAAATATTTTTTCAGTATTAGTGAGTTTGAATGACATTACTACGAAATCATAGTGCTTGTACCATGTATAAAATGTATTCCTAGGGATAAACTCCTTTTACACCCAAACATGGATATATCCTGACCACATATCCACCTTGTAGAACTATTATGATCATCATATCTAATCAAACTTGTAATAAATTTGAGGCAGGGGAAACTTTATAATTATAATGATCTTCTTATTCTCAAGATAATTAATGAAAAGGTTTATTGACCCATCCTTATACATGAAGTAGAGGGTAAGTGTACCCCATGGGGATGAATTTCAGAATATGAACTTTTTATATTGATTATTTTTTATTTTTTATACTCCTAAAATTCAATAACATCAATTTTATATGTATTCATGGACTGTGGAAATACCCCATGTATAATATTGATTGAAAAAATCATCCTCTAGACTTGAAGGAAGACTGGAAATTTCATCGAGAAACATATCAGTATATTCTAACATAATTGGAGAGTATTCAGGTATGGTTCTTTCTTTAGAGTCAATCATTTGATCAGGATATTACTTCTCATAGGGAAATAATATCCATTCATGATATATTTGTGATAAAAATATTCATCCTCCACCATTCACTTGAACAGAATTTCGTGCAATTCGCAATACAAAGAGTTATTTCCTACTCATGGAAATTTATATTTTCTCTATATATGGAAACCCAATACATACCTAAAATTGTATCAAATTTCACCAAAGATATTATGGAAGTGTTCATGAGGAATCTATAACAACAAATTTTTTCAGGGGAGGAGATATAAACTTAGGATGTAATAATTTCCCCATATTTTGTTTTAATTAACAACTCTACCTTCATGATTTGTGGTGGAGTTTGAGTAGTTATTCTAAACTTTTTCATTATAATGGAATGCATAGAAAAAGAATAAAAAAGTTACATTTTCTATCCTTGAATGAATAATGGGAATACCTTTAACCACATAATATTTAGGATCCACATGAAGGGTTGTGATGGAAAAATCTCTCCCATGCATCCTTCGATGTTGTTGGTTGTCTCTAAAAAACCGTGGATTAGTGAATTTATTTTAATATTATTATGTTTCCATGTAGTTAATGAAATGAACAATGCACTGATGGTTTACTATCTCATTACATCCCCCCATCATATTAGTGGGTTTCTCTTATAAAAAATCGATATCTTGGTGCCCTTCTGTCCTGCACCTAATACATTTCGTCACCCCCTTATGAATTTTTTTTGTATTCTCTTCAAACATTTTTCAAGTGGGGTGTTCATATTTTATTTCACAATTATATTAATCTATTAGAAAAAAAATATTAAACTCCTCTTTCTTCTTTTTATCCCCATGATACCCTAGATATTCATTTATCTCCATTTCAACATTTAGAGAACATTTTAGAATTTCCTCAATGATATAATGTCATGTATCAACATGGATTTTTGTAGACTAGGATTTATCCAACCAAAGAAGTGATAAACCATGCATTCATGGTTAATTACAATGATATAGTAATATCATGAATGTTTTGGGATGGTTTCCACATATGAATTGATAAATGAATCATCTTTTTTCATGAGGGATAGGAAATACAATTCAATATTATGTTTTAGAGTGAGAAGAAAATATTTATCAAAAAATGTTATATATAATTCCCTCCACCCAATCACATTGATCTCTTCCCCAAGAATCATTTTCTTGATCAATTCCCACCACTAATCAACTTCTCCCTCCATAAGAAAAATATCATGTGGAATCATCACTTTTCCTGAACAATGAAAGATAGAAAATATCTTCTCAATAAACGTGATCAATTTTTTATCGACTAAGTTATCATATAATCCATTCAATGTTATATTCCTTTGTTACATAATGGATAAAATTGTAGAAGGTTATTTCATAGTGGTTATTGGGGGATTCTCCGGACATATATTAAATTAAAAACTAGATTATGATCAGAGGGTATTATCATAAGGTTTTCAATCAATCCACCAACTAATTGGGGAATATCTTTATTGTAATCATCCCATTGATCATCTCATTGACTGTTTAACTGAATTTTAATATTTCAACCCATTACAAATAATAAAGGAAAAATTATAGATGATTACTTTTAAACAATTAAACAAATAAAAAAAATTAATGACATTAATTGGATAACGTATAATTTACATTTATTTCCATAAATTTTTAATTTCTATGATTCAATATATGATGTACATGATATATTTACCCAAATATATTATTATCATAGATTTTGTGTTTATTAAATAATCTTTAGTAATTAGAATAAGAATTTACCAATAAATATCCCTCGATAGTTTCACATGAGGTTCTCATTAAGGCATGTTGTTGTGTACCAGGTTTCATCGAGTGACGCTTGATGCACCTTGTCATTGTTGTTACCCCTATATACATTTGTACCAGAACCACATCCACATGTAGTATATATAAATGGATTTATTTTCATGATATACCACGTATTATATACTTAACAACATTATATAATGTTTTCAGGTACATATTCTTTTCCCTATGGATTTTTCTAAAGTTTTTTCATAGTAATCCAAAAAATAATTAACATTAACCATTAATACCAACTATGACAACAAAACTATTTATTTCATATTAATACATGATTTATTACATAATAGTGAAAATTAAAACAAATTAAATTAATAAGTCTATTTTATTTTAGAATTAGGAACATAGAATTACATCTTGATCATGGGATACAAAAATATTTTTTAAAACTTCCTTTGAAAACATCTAAAATTCTAGGTCTTTTAAAACTACAAAAGTTAACCTGTAGACATAGATTATAAAGGGGTGATATATAAATTCCATTAATATAATAAACATTGACAATGGTTGTACATGTTCTATAATATTCATGTTAATGTGGAATAAAAGGATTTATAATCATTAAAATGAATAAAAAGTCATGATATATCATGATAATCATAACATGGGAGATGTAGAAACATCTTCAAATACCACATCATAAAAATAGTTCAAGGATGAATTACAATACATAATTATGGGAAATTTCCTATAAAATAATCAGGTTAACTTTTAATCCCAAGATGAAATATCATGATACTATACAAGGACCAATGTATTGGAGCTCTATATATTTCTATACAGACCTGTCACATTTATTTCATAATTATTCCCAAGTGTGCCACATATATCATAATACTTTGAATAATTTATCATCAAATTCTATTCTAAGAAGATTGAGTGTGTAAAAATGGATTTATGTACCATGTAAATGATGTATATGTGTATAAATATGAACATCCTTTATAAGAAATGGGTTTTGTTTATAATACAAAAGGTTTTTTTGTGGAAGACTACAGTGAAGTTTTTGTAGCATAACAATGTCACATAAAAATTAATAAAAGGATTTGATGAGAAATAATTAGGTATCAAAAATATCAGAACATGAAATGGGTAGTAAAAGTGATATGGAAATAAATATCCCAGTATTATTATTTTAAAATAGAATGTATACTATAATAATGAAACGTGAATAAATAAGAGATAGTGGTGATCCCTTACTTTAGTGTGTGAATCAAAATGCTTGGGAAGAGCTTCTTGAGATGTTGGGTGCAACTTGGAAGGACTCTAGAGTGGTTAGGGTAGACTAAGTATGTTATCCACGAATATTTATTGATGTAAAATGGGATTCTGGGTGGGACTATAATGGACATTATTGAGGAATTCATTATCATTTTTCAAAAATAAGTTTTTTTACTCTATATAACAAAATAACCAAAAAAGAAACATTCACATGGTTTTCCCACATGGGTTAATCAAAAATGAAGTTTATTTCATAATTTTATATTTTAAATGCACAAATGTTTTACAATAATACACATTTTTATGTGAAAGTGAGTTATACTCTTAAAGAAATGATATTTAAACTGTAAAATATATTATGTGTTTTTGAGGATTTCTAAAGGCAGTATAAAGTTAACCAAATAGATATATTATCACATTATGTTAAATGGATAACATATATTATGTATTGGATAGCCTTTTTAGTATTTATTACATCATTTTTGTGTCATTATGATGTCATAATACAAACTATGTATTTATATTGTATTAAATTTTTACCTAAATATTTGACTAACATAAAAAAATTTGAATAATTAATAGTTCTATAATTTAGATGTTATAAATAAAAAAATTAATTTTATTTTATCAAAATATTTTTCTAAATATGTGAATTTATAATTTTATAATAATAATCATCATATATTGATAAATATTTGTGTTTTTAAAATTAATAGTTTTTAAACAATTATTAATATTAAATTTGGATTCATAAATATTATATAAAAATTTATATTTAATATAAATTATTTAACAATATTAATTTATTAAAATTTAATTTATTATAAAAATTCATTAATTCAATAAAATAAATTCTGTAATTGTATTTTAATTTTACCAAAAATACTATTTGTATTTTGTTGTATCAAAATAATAACCATTTATAAAGTAACCATAATAAGATGAAAATATATTAAATATTCTATTAAAAATGTAAATACTCATATTGATAGGGTCATGATAAATTTCATTTTTAATCGCCATAAAAACCATCAGAATAAGGTGGGGGATGGTAAGACTTTCATGGGGTGGTTTAGCATACCTAATTTGGACTGTGATCTCAATGAGCTTAAACTTCTCCCACAAACTGTTTTTCTCGTATCAATGTTCATAAAAATAATCTTTTTATTGGTAAATGGATAATCACAGAGATTATATCTCCCTTGGAAATGATGATAAATGCGAATTACATGTTTTGATGCTACTGGTTATGGTCATCTCTTCCTTCGACTATTTTGATTTTATTTGTTTTTCTCATATATTAATACAGATACGGTGATTACTATTCAACAACTACGTTATCAACGATAATGCTTTATAACATTTATTTTAAGAATATTTAATAATACTAAACTAGTTAATGTATTTTCTGTATCTATAATACAAAATTTGACTCAGTATATAAAATAAAAGGAGAATTTTATTAATAACAGTTAAGGTCATTTATTATAGTTAATATTTTACGATTATATAATTAATATTTATGGTAACATAGAATTTAATTTCCTATATCAGGTGAAAATAAATCATCCACTATTAAAAATATAGAGATCCCATATCCCATTATTATTTTATACCTGTAATGAGTCCATAATTATTATCACAAATCAGAAATTTATACTCTGCATAAACTTCCATAAATTAATAATTAATTAAAAAATTTATATAGCATTCATATTTATATTAATAGAATGATTCCAATTAATAATGGTTCTAAATATTATATTTTTATATAATAAACTCTGATTCAATTATATAAGTTTTTTTAAAAAGATAATTTTGGTTCATAAAAGATCTATAACAAGTCATATCGTTGGATGAGTATCGGGTTTTATATTAAGTAAATAATTTAATAATTAAAAAATTCACTCATTAATAAGGTTGAACTGATTAATCATATATGTTAGTTTTCCAAGATCAACACATCACTATTATTTTTCTTTCAATTCGTATTTCTCTAATTATATGACTATTTGGTTGTCATATTCCAAATCATATAATGTTTTATTATTATATACTTGATATTACATGCCTTTACCCATTTCCATTTTACTGTTAAAAACTCATTTTTACCCAATAAACCTAACCCATATGTTTTCCTCATTATATAAAACTCAAATCCAAAAATCATAGATGGATTCAAAAATATTATGGTTAGAATAATCCCCAACACCTCAAAATAGAAATTACAAGGGATTCTCAATCATTGTATTTCTTATATAGGATTATATAGAACCTTACAAGTGTTCTCATTAGAAGAAATATATCAAAAATAAGTTATATTTGTTTTTGGCATAACCATTTCCATATACAACGTATATAAATCTTATATAAGCATTGAAACTCTTTCAGGCTTAAATATCATAAAATACCAATATGTATGCATGCATATGATGATATATTTTTTAATATCATTATTTTAACAAATTTATTTTTTTAATCTCAATAATCTATTTAAAATTAAACAACTCATTATACCTATTACATAAACAACAATAAAATTTAATTGTATCAAAAAATATCTAAATGTATCCTTTATATATTTTATAAAAAAACAATTATTGGGAATAAATAACTACATATAAATGAAAAATAATTAAAATTGAAAGTACTGTGTTATGGGTATCCAACCACCATATTTTTAGATTGTTCTTATGATCATATTAATGTGAGATATATTATTTAATATTCCCACAATTGATATATGAATACATTAGAGAGACATCAATTTCAATACAACTCTAACATCTGTTATGGGAAAATCGTATTCAACCTTTATTATTCATTTTGTAATTAAAACAACAAATCATTGTCAACAATAAAAAATCTATAAATCTGGTACAAAACATAGAATTTTAATTTTATTTGGTTAATATGATAATAATAATAATTTATTTAAATAAGTTATTCTGAATAATACGTTTTAAATGCTTATATTTATATATATACAATAAGGATTTATATAATAAATAAACAATTATGTTATTTATCATTTCATATAAAAATTTATAGAAATATATTATTTAAAATTATTTTTTATTTTATCTAAATTCAATCATATATGTCAAATACATAGAATTCAAATCCTGTTTTAAGTGGTAGTCATAAATTAATAGACATTAAAATGTATTTTATCAATGGTTGTTCATATAACTAGTATTGAAACCCTAGTCATGGTGGTTTTTTAATCACTAATTATATAAATTCTAATATAATTCTATTTGAAAAAAATTATCCATATAAAAAATGAAAAATACCTAAAGATTTAATGTTATTTATGTAGGACCTCGGGACACCCTTAGAATGGAGGGATGAATCAGTGTGTAAACATTTACTTTCAAAATAAGGATCTTGATCCCACAGGGATATGAACTTGTTAAACATGTAAGACTAATGGTAATAGATGGAAGAGAACCACAAGAAAAGATACCACACACCACTTTTACTTGGTTTTCCACTAAGGGCTATGCCCAAGGAGCATATGCTGACAAGTTTCCAATCGTACCTAATTCCAATAAACATTATTAGATTTGGATTACAAGGTTCGGGTACAGTCAATCTATCACAGCCACACTACCTTTACAAATTTTTAGGGGTAGATCACTATGTCCCTCAGGTCACTCCTGTAAACTCCCACTAGCTCACTGCCATGGGTGATTTCCCACACAGTTTATAGACATGAAGGTCTCTTCCACAGATAATCATTAAAGTCGTTGTCTCATGTTCATCATGAGACACTACTTGCATCAAGGACATGAGAAGATGCCCTATGAAAGCCCTAATAACTCTACACTTATACACAAAACTACCATTCATAATGCCCCTTTTCAATGCTCAACCATTCATGAAGGTCACTACCTCATGAAGAAACACCCTTTGCGAAGATCACTGCCTCGCGGATAAACCATCCTTTTGAAGATCACTAAGCCAACACAGAACCCCCCATCTTCATGAACCTCATATGCCTTATGAGAAAAATCATTATTCATAACATTGGATGTCACTTTGAGAAGTACAATATCCATTATTAAAAACTTCTTTATGGATCACCTTTTCCTTTGTAATGTCACAAAAAACACATATATTCTCTCACAAAAGTAGTCCTGATTGAAGAGGGGTGGCATAATATTTATAGTCACGGTCTATCACTGATCCCCACTTCTTCAGGCACAGAATCCGAATTGGTCAAAACATCTTCACGGCGCTTCCTCTATATCTCCAAGATCTTCTGAAATTTTTAGTTTGTAGATCTCATCTTAACTGTAGAGTTGTCAATCTAATGCCTTCTCACCACTATAATGAACCACTACAATGCTTTGTCCCTTCGTTGTTCGCGATGCTCGCCGTAATCACAAAGAAACACCATCTCAAATAGCGATGCTTCATTTATTCAAAATTATCAGCATAGTATTCACGTAATCCATTCCTTTTCCATAAAAATAATATGTTTATTCTTATATAATACCTTTTACAAAGCTCAAATATCAAACTTTCATAATCGGAGAGCAGACCACCTCAAATCATCTAGTCTCTTCGAAATCTACTTCATGAAGCCTATCTTCACGAAACTCCTACCATTTACATATTTTCATAAGGCCTTTAGGGATATTAACTTTTCACAATTCATTCCATTATCCGAATTTTGGACACCAAATATTTGGAAAGCACTCGGAAACGACGTCACCTTCAAAACTGCTTACTGCTTGACATTTATGATCACTTTCCATGAAATATCCCTGATCTTCCATTATAGGATTGAAATTAAATATAAACCATGCTCATTTCCTATAAATTAATAACCTTTAATTCAAAAATTTATATATTAATCAAAAATAAACAAATCATTAGTTATAAAATAACTGATTTCAATATTATTTGGTTTTTTTGTTGGTAATAAAAATAATAATCTTTAAAAAATTGGAATTCGACATAATTAAAATTGGAAATCAATATTAATATATAAATTTCATATTTTATCATTTATGAATCTTTTTATCATAATATTTTCTTTTGATTGATACCTTCCCACCAATAAATTTATCACACAATAAGAACTAATTTTTAATGTAAATTCTATAACATTAAATTGTCCCATTTTTATCATTTATAATATAATCCTCCATATTAATTTTTACATTTCTTTAATCAAGATATAATACATTCAAAAACATTTACATGGTATTTATAATTATTCTATCATTACAAAGCTTCAATTGAAGGTTTAGGTCATCATATATATTAATATTTTAAAACCTTTTATCCATTGATAATGATAACATTATATGACTGAGTAGAAATAATAAATATTCTATAAGAGATTATAGGTATAAGTCAAAAATACCTCATGATTTATTTATTGAAAATAAAAAAATGTTAGTCAATTATATTCAGATTTGTAGGACATTGAGATAAGAAATGAAAATAAATCAATGCATCGAGTTCTTTTTTCATGTATTTATTTAGTTTCGTTAATTTTATAGTTTATATATGTTTTTTCATGTGATTTAAGTATTGAATATATTTTTTAATAATTTATAATATTCATTGTTAGTTATTTTCATAACCATCATAGAAAGTCACCTACAACATCGATAATTTATATAACCAACGTTAAATTCCCCTTTAAACATAAATTATCAAAATAACTATGATATAATTTCAAGGATTTCAATATTTAATATTTGATAATTAATATAAAAAAAGTATTATTAGTTAATTTCTATGAATTAGTTACATTATATGTTACTTTAAAGATTAGTTATCCAAATAACATATGTCGTAATCTGTGAAATTAAAATAAAAAAATATACATCTAATTTTTTTTAACCAGTGTTCAGAAAACACATATAATGTTTACTATAATTAAGAAGGATGAAAATTGATGTTAAATCCCTAGAAAAACACATAATTATGTATTATATATCTATTTAAAATTTTTCATAGACACTTCTGGTGTCAACTATCATGTTTTTATTTTAAAAATAGTTTTTCAATTTCCTAAAAAAATCACGACAAAAAAACTAACAATAATTATATAAACATTCAATTTTATATAAATAATTTCATGTAGGACCCTAAATGGAATATATTATTTATTTCATGAGAAATGAATTTTATATAAATTTTATAACATAATAAAAAACATATTAATTGTAACATCTTATATTTTTTAGGGGGTGGGATATTCCAACCATATTTGAATTTTTATTTTGTGGTGGTAAAAATTAAATTTTTATGTTTAGAAACAAAAGAATTGAAATTTTTAAAATATATCCTTTTTACATGAGTTCTATAGATTGGTATGTTCCCTGGGAATTCAGATGAGTTATTATTGAATCTAACCCTTCAAACACATATTTTTGAAATCATTATTAGAGGATCGGGGTTAGATTTAACCTTGGGTGATCCTAGGAGTAACCTTGTGGCCCAATTACAACTCTGGACTATTTTCACCTACCATATATGTGTGGTTTCTTGTTTATGTGAGGCCTATGTTGTTTTTAATAGTGGCCATTCACATAATCTATATAGAGCATAGAAATCCATGCACCTGACTTGTGTTTGTGTGGTTCTTAGGTAGAGATGCTAACAATGTATTAACATGGTTATCCATACCATGTGACCAAGCCATTGGGTTCATTTACATAGAGGAAATTACAAAAACATCCCTCCATCTGTGTTATTATTTCTCTTCCATTTCACTTTTAGACCACTATATGTAGGAGGGGATCACTATTTTCCTCCTTCCTTAGTCAGTGAGTTGAATCATTCAACTCATCTCCGATTTTAGCTTCTATAGTCTCATTCAAAATTCATCAATAAGGGATTTAATATTATAGCCCCTCATTCTAGTGTTTCATTCCATAAGAAATTTTAAAACCATGTGATATATTTTGTCCTATTTTCATGGATTTAATCTTAATATTGGATTTCATTCATTTTGTCTTGATATGGAGGTCTATATCATATATGATCGAACCAACTATCCTAAGGAAGGTGGTTCCTATATTTCTCCATGATATTAAAAGTATTTTGGGGGTGACTTCTATATAGACTCTCTGGGCCGTTCGAGAGAGACCACCATATATTTAAATTATTTCTTTTAATTTTTTATACTGATTCTAAGATATTCATATAGGATTGATCTTTCTACACAATTTTTTTTAACTATGTAAGGAGATTGGATCCACTTGGAGAGGTTTTTCCGAGTGTGTAAATTAAATTCTATTAAATTATATGTACTCAAATGACCAGTTATATGTGAACATGGGAGCGTGGACTAAGGATTTATGTCAGCATGATCTACTAGACTGAGGCAACATGGGTTATTAAGATGAGGGAATAGCCCGATATACATGTTGTGATGATTATAAAAAATTACTTGATATGGTATTTAGTTATTGGATATGATGTAATCATGATAGGGGAAGGGGCCATGTGATATTTAGATAGTATTTACTGTCTGAATTTTGTTACATTATCACAAGGGAACGATCTCTCTTGTGATTTTTATTAGATTTTTTTGGTAATTTTAATAATTATTGTTTACTGATGAGCTATTGGAGTAGTTTTCACTGGGATTGGATTTATTTGGGGTGGTGTTGATAACTCATTGTGGGTGAAGGACTCTATAGATAATGCATCATAGGTGATGGTAATGGATATCAAATCTATATGGGGAGCTCATCATATAAATATATTTTAATGGTGAGGGATAATCAGGTGATGCCTCATCAGGTGATAGTCTTCAAACCATTAGTTGGAGAATGAGGCCCAACTTGATACTCGAGGTTGTTAGTATAGGATATTGTGATTATGGATATCATCTTTCCTTGGGATGTCATTTATTGATCCAATGGTGATTACTTATTACGGGACAAATATCATTGTACCCTAGGACATCGGTTTTTAATCCTATGCGGAATTTGGAGATCATGTCCCAAGGAAAAGGAATATATTTCTTGGTCATGCCTTTGGGAAACTAGATAATTATTGATATAAAAATGAGGTGTGATATTTACATGAGGTTCTAGGTGTTATTTTATTAGTGAACCTGATAGTTCACATAGTATGGTATTGTTCGTGTGATTCATTGGGAAATAAGCCAGAAATCCTCAAAACTGAATATATATATATATATATAAAGACACTTGTTTTATTCCATATATATATATAATGGGAATCATACTTAGACTGATATCGGTAATGGCTAAAGTAGGTGATCTCTTCATTGTGGCTGTTGAAAACATGTGAAGAAGGATAATTATTAAATCTGCATGTGTGGGATTTTTTATATTTAAAAAACACCTATACAATTATGGATGTATGATAGGAACAAATTGGGGGTGGCCTACAATGGTTTATTCAAACTCCTAACATGGTCCCCTAAATACACATGTAGACTTTATGTTTATGTTACCTGTAAAGTGATAAATGTTGGGTGCAAGACCATAGTGAATGTGTTGTATTTCATTACACTACCTGGATGTTAGTAGACCACATTGGTTTTTATGCATCTAATATAGTTTTATTTTATGTGATTGTATCCATTATATATGTATAAACTAATGTTTGGCCTTGGGGGACCCTCATTTTTCACTATCTATTATGAATATTTATTACATGATATGAGTTTTCTATATATGGAATTATGCTTGGAATTGTTTATTTATTCGACTATTGGTTTATTTATACATCAAATGGGTTTTTTATAATTCTTATACTATTTATGTTCATTATTACTCTACTATATTAATCTATGGGATATTATTATTATTAACACCTAAGGGTATAGTCTTCACATTATCTCCTCTCATACCCTGACTTCACATTTTCATTATTTAGAATATGGAGAGTCGTGCCTTAGGCTTAGTAGAAAACTCACTCTGTGCACTGTTCGGGTTAAAGGGTTGGGACACTTCAAATGTTTTTCCATAATTTTTATTTCTATTTTGGGTATTACTATTTGGGCTATGATATATCAATGACTATGATATAATCATAACTAGTTTATGGGATCATGCATTGGTTCATGTAGTCCCATGAATGGGTGAAAGAAAAATTTTCCAATGGAGAGAATTTATGCTTTTCAATATGCATTTATAATTGACTTTATTTCCACATTTTGTATAAAATTTGGGTGTGATGCTTATCTGTTATATACATTTGAATATTGTCTCATTATGGAAACTTGTGGTGGATTATGAATCATGATAAGATCATATCATGATTTTATATATGTATGAGCCTAAAATTATTTTATGGAACCTAGAATGCACTAAGAGGGGTTGGGATATTTTTTGATTAAAAAACTAAGCTAAAAATATTTTTCATCTTAGAATAGTTTGTGGAATTCTACTCAACTTTCCCAGTCATGTGGTTCCCAAATAGTAATATACCTGATACATGGGACAATTTATTGTATGAGTTCACATGGATGATAAAAATGAGTGGATTTATTTAATATTTCAACAATGAATCTAGGAAGTGTGTTCCATTATAGCCTCATTGGTGGTATTATAATTATATTGGATGCATTGTTATATTATATGTGATTCTTGAATATGATGTGGGTAGGATGGGGACCTTTAGGATAATTATATGTGATTCCTGACTCCGATGTGGGAAATAAGGGGCCATGAAGTTGGATGGTTCTTGATGCCTAACTACAATATGGGTAGATAAGGGGACCTGAGGTCATATGTCATGTGGCATGGGTGTGGCAAGGGACTTTAAGGGTGTTGAGATGTCCTTACAATTACATAATTACCTATCTATGATATTCTTACATGTGATGTTATAGTTTTCAAACCATTATTATTTTTATTCAGCAGGATCCCACTGAAATGGACTCTAGGGGACCATCAGAAGGGTGATGATACGATATCTCATTAGTCAACATGAAATGAGCCCCCTGAAGGTCAGGATCATTCCCTAGAGGGTCTGATTGTTCATGATCCATATGTACATGTTCCAATATATTTTTTGTGTCCACAATAGATTGATAACATTATGGAATAGATTGATGAGTATCTCATGGAGAGCATGGGTCGAGGCATATGGTGTATTGTCCAATGAACTCAAGCACTTTATCTACCTTTACAATATCGGTCTCTAGAGTTCTAGTCTCATCACCATCCACGATTTTAGTGTGCGGGAAATAGAAGGTAAGGAATTGGATTTAGTTAATTTAAAATATATTCAACCATCTCAAGACACACCCAGAGCCATGGGTGAAGCTAGATATATACATGCCTAAGGGACCAACTATGTGTAGGTGGGATGTATAGATTTGGGATGGAAGACCCAAGGGATTATCATGGATGGATTTTAAGGATAGGTGCATTGATAATTTATTTTAGGATAATTTAAATGAGGAATAGGCATATGGGATCCTGAATCTCTTGTAGGGGGACACTTATGTCATGGGAAATGTAGGGAATGCCAGTGATGTTTTGTGAATATCACCTATTATAGGGTACGATGACATCACTAGGGTGATAGACATTAAGGATAACTTTTCGAATTCCATCATGGTCTAGATGAGTATTGTCAAGATGACATGATTGCATAGAAAATAATTTATGTGTTTCTAGCTGAGTGAAGATTGACGAACCACTCATATAAGAGTTGATTGACAACATCACATGTGATTTGAAGTAATCCTTCAGGTGGCCAAAAGTGAGGATGTGGGGAGTCTTAGAAGGGTAGTAAGAATAAAGAATCAAGAAGACCACAAAGGTGTGGGTATTCAGTAGTTTCTTTTCAGTGTGGGAACTATGGGAATGTTCTAACATATCTGGACTAGGATTTAAATGAGTGTTGAGCTTGTGAACTGGGGGTACATCTAGAAATGTTCTATAGGTATCCATGATGGATAGATATGAACCAGGTATTTGGTAGGACTCATAGATTATAGGTTGAACCTAGATTTGTACTACTAACAGGCAGTAGATATTTGACAGCATGGGGAGGCCATGATAGTTATAGTGTGATCCGCGTTGGGTTTAGTGGATGGAAGAATGGAGTAACTCTATATAGAGTCCATGCCTGTGGTAGTATAGAAACAAGATAAGTTCTTGATATTGAACTGGTAGGTGAATGGAATGTGACACATTGATAAATTTTTTAATTTTTAATAATCAATCTTTTCTTTTTGATATGTTTAATTACATGTAACACTGAATATAGCTTGTGTAATATAAAATAATTGTGTTTTTATAGTGTCTCAAAGACCAAAATATTAATATTTTACTACAAGGAACACATGGATTATATTTTATAACATGAAACACATTTTTATCCTTGATTTATAAATGATTCTGAGTTCATGTGATATCTTCTATTACACACATGACTGCGTTTTAGTGAATCACAATATATTATTAATATTATTAATAAAATATTATTATAGCTACCACAAATATATTGGAATGGATGTTAATAAAATATTAACTAAATTATGAAAATATTATTTACACTAGTATATAAAATAGATACACAGGATATCAATTATCTTAAGTGAATGAAAGAACTATTTGAAAAAAAAGAAATTACTTTTCAAAGAAAACTATTTTTATATTTAAAAACACAATATTATCTCAACAAATTAAATATAAAAATTTTGATTAATATTTTATATAATATATATATTTTATTACATTCAATGGATTTGAATATTGTCTTAGAATATATTTAATAGGTTAATGATAATTATAAATCTAATTTTATGAATAAAAAGTCTTTTTTTCTAAATAGAAAATTTACCATCTTTTAAAAGATATCCCATTTTAAATATGATTTTGGAAAAATTTAGATTTATTAATTGGGAAACTAAAATTCATTTTTTAAATTAGAATATCAAAATTTACTTTGGATGAATTAATTATAATATTTCAAGAGGCTTAATTTTTTTTATGAATTTTAAATAAAAACTGAATTTTATTTTAAAAACTAATTTTTTCCAAATTTATTTATATTGATAAATTATATTTTAGATTTATTTTAATGTTTCATTATATCAATATTATATATATTAATTAAATTTAAATCAAATTTATAAATATTACATTGAAATTGGATATAAAAATCTTTCTAACTTTTAATCATTTTCTCTTAAAACATAATTGTCGTGACCCGTCTGCGAGTTTAATTTCCAGTAAATTTATGCCCCATATATGATGTGAATTTTTCCAAATGGATTCCATATTTTTAGTTATGATAATGTATAATTTATATTAATTAAAACATATATTTTCACCAAAAATATTATTTGATGTGAATAAAATTAATTACAATGATTAAGAGAATAATTATCTTAACAAAGGATTAATCCTTAAATGTAATGACAAAATTGAACTAGACACATATCCTAAATCCATTGGATGGCCATAAATATACCCTATAATCCATATGAATAATTTTTTCCACTATTTTAGCTAATTTAAATTGGTAAAAATTGGTTTAAATTCCATTTTTTGATATTTACAAGAATTCCACTCCTCGTCCACTACAAATGGCCCTCAACCCTCCCACTAATTCACAAATATAGTCTCATTTGTCTCTTCGAAAATATAATTAAGTATATTCCAAACATCTATTCCTTAATAATATAAATATATCATTATGAATATATCAAACCATGACATCTATTTTGTGTAAACTAAAAATAGTTACCCAAAATGGACTAAGAATGAACGTATATGAAGAAATCCAATATTATGGTAAGGGTTTTATCATCTAACATTTAATTATGTTAGTATTATTATTTATTCGCCACTAATTTATTTAATTTGGTGAATATAATTCACATGAATGTACTATATTATTATTATAATAAAATTTATGGGTATTTACATTTCCATTTGATGATCTTTCATTCATGGGGTTTATGGTTCAAGCGTAACAAAATTAGTAAAGTAATTTTTCCTCAGTTTTCCTTTTTTGAGATATATGACATGTTATTCTGTTATATTTTTTTATGTTGTATCAAAATGATATTTTAAATGTGATATCATGAATATCATTATTTTAATTATATTTTAATTTTTATTTATTGTTATTATAATTTAATGTTACCAAATTTATAAAAGTTTATTAACATAATGTCATTGTATATGAGAATCTTTCATGATTAGACTTCCATTTATGAAATATTATGATAAATATCACAATAAATCTCTACATTTTTTATTTAATATGGAAATTCATGATATCATAATGCATTGGTATAAATTTTCAACTCTTTGGTAGTTAAGATAATTAAGAATGTGTTTTAAAGAAAATATAACTTTATCACACTCTTTAGTCAGAAATAAGTGGGCTAACAAAATAAATGATTTATAAAATGTTTCATCATAAGTAATATATTATTGTACATGTTCATTAGAAAAAATTAACTCATTTATTAAAATTTTAATATAATGATATTTCAAAATAATTATTCTCATTTTTTTTTGATTGAGGCACATCACTAAAATTTTTACCATGAAAAATGAATGTTTGGAATGTATAGATATATCCACTATCAGAAACATAAATCTGTTTATGCATTAGATTCAATTTATGAATATTTTTTTTAAATGTGTTTTCTATAGTTATAGACAATTATATTTGTTTTAAAATATTTTTTATTTCAAAAATAACTTATGTTTAAAAATCGTTTTAAATAGTTTTACTTAATTTTAAAAGCATTAAATGAAATAGGATTTTGAATTTTTAAAATTTTTATTTATATTTCTATAAGGTAAAATGTTTTCAAAGGATTTTCGAGCTTCATTTAAATGGTTTCATGTTTATTTTCAATAAAAATTGTTTTCCAATGGTTTTACATTTTGAAAATCAATTTTAAAAAATGAAATTATATTTTCCACATGAAATATTTTATAAAATATTTCATTTTTATTTTCCATATAATATGAAATTCTTTGGTGATACAGATTATTTTTATGGGGATATGATCTAATGGTTATATTAATAATTTTTCTCTAAATGGTTTACTCTTCGATGGAATTATTTTTATAAAACCCATTTTTCTATCACATGTTTTTTGTTTAGGAAAAATGTTTCCATTTCATGGGTTATATGTTTATCGAACCCAATTCCTTTTAGTAGTTAGTTTTTGATAAAATTATTATGAAATATTTATTTTTTCTAAATCATATGATATGATGACATTTTTTTGAAACCTGTATTATTTCTGTATTTATGATATGATTGTTTATGTTGTTGTGGAACACGTATATATGGTTTCATAATGAGAATAGTGGGACCTATATATCATTTTATTGCATTGGTTAAGTAATTATATATCTTAAGATAAAACTAAATGAATCAGGGTGTGAACTCTATTCAGTATTATAAGGCTAGAATTAGAAGTTTACACAGTTTGGGAATTTAGGTATGGAACAGGATGTCATCCTGGTTCAGCATTAGAGGGATGGAACAATATGTAAAATTGGTTTGGTAATATAGTGTCGTAATAGGAATGGAAAAAAGTTCTATAATAGAGGTCTGGAACAGAGAATGGACCCGGTTTAGTAACGGATTGTGTCTCCTATGATGGTTTTTGTAGTGAATATTTAATAATAATATTGTTTTGTGAGTTAACCCATTCTACTAATATTTTTGTACCCATGATTTCATTAAAATGATAGAGATCATTTTATAAACTTATGTGTCTTCCAAAATAAAATGTCTTATTCCCATGTTATTCTTTTATTGATTATGATCTAGATTCCCTTATGATTCTAATCCTATTAACTTCCAATATTTTCTAAATGATTCATGATTATGATCATTGATATGTAGTGTGTGGTCTTCTAATGTTAGGATCATGTTCTCATACCCCTGTTCCCAAGTTTGTACTTACATATATCAAATGTTTACACTTACTGAGCATATGAGATCACCCCTCTTTATGTTTCTATTCCCCCCATGTTAACAATATGTATTATTTATGATGTGTATAACAAGGGTTCTATTCATGAAGAACCTAGTGGGAGACAATTGGTCGCAATTGTGTACCATTAATTATGATTCAATGATTCAAAAAGTACTAAACTAAAATGGAATTTGGTTGTATATTTTCGTAATGTTTTATGTATTATGAAAAAGATACATAATTTAAATTCATGAAAGTTTGTGACATTATAGTCGGTATTAGAACAAATTTTAAGTAAGCCCTTGGAAACTACAATGAAAAAATATTTAGTTAGATTCCTTGGGACATTCATAATCATATGAATATGTTTGTATTTAAGGGAAATACAAATGTTTCAAAGATTTAAAGATTTCCTAATTAAAATATCCTATAAGAGATTGGTCATGATTATTTGGTTTTCATTGTGATAGGAGTCTCTCACACTATGATATCTATTTTTAATCAATCATTATAACCATAAAGAACTTGGATAACATTGAATCTTTGGATGTGGAAGGAATTATATTTTTTAAAATTAATGTCTAGAATAAAAATACCATGAAGATAAATAAAATGATGGTATGAGTATTGGTTTTATTTATGAAGATAATGATACTTTGAATGATATGTGAATGGTATGGAATGTTCATCAAATATTATTTACATTAAAAATAAGAATCGTGATTAGATTGAGGATGAGTAACCCTATGAAATAATTCATATCTAATAATCTAGTAAATAGAAATTAAGGAATAACATAATGAATCCTGAGTAGTGGTTTAAGATAAGTATAGGATTATTGAAGTCTATATATTTGGTATTATAAATATTCTTTTATATTAATCATGATGTGTGTAAGGATTGTTTGTAGAATATTTTCATTTTGTATTTTCCACAATTTTTTAATTGATATTTATAAAAAAATTAAAATTAATGGTTACATTATGGGAAGTTAACCCTTAACTTGTTCCTTAGGATGAAAAAGGTTTATATGGATAAAGATATGATGATATGGATGAAGTAAATTGGATAGAATTTAGGACCTTATAACTGATAATGTATTTGTTTACAATTTTGGATATGTTATCATGGATGAAGTTCAAAACTTCTAGGATTTATGGAATATATCCAGTAACCATTGGAAGGAATAAGTATGCATGTTTTCTAAATGACTTTTTTGTAATTCGAGTTATTACCATGTTTTAATAGTGTATATGTTGAATGTATTAATAGGTTAGGAATATGAAAAAAATATCCTCTTTATGATATATTGGGGATCAATTGTAATCTTGCATTGCGACCTTCATTCGAAAGTTTGGTATTTTCATCTTTTGGAAGTGTTATAAGGATACCCATTTATGGAATGATTTATATTAATAAATATATGAGGTTTTAGATATTAATGTATTATCTATCCATATAATAATTTATTCATGTTGGATTACTGGTTATGACAACATTTATTTATGTGACTAAAGAGATAAGGAATGCATTATCATTAAATTTATGGATGTCCTAATCTTTTAGTTCATTAGGAATAAATAAAATCACCTTCATTCCCTGTAATGAGAGATGAAGTGGCGATCAATAAAGTGACATCTTAAGGATTAAATTTTACATGTAATATAATGAAATCATGAAAGTATATCTCCTCATTAATTTTTTTAACATTATGAAAAATGTAATTAAAATATGATTTTCTCATGCTATCATTATTTTTTTGATATCAATGAAATTTTCTCATCCTCTTTGGGTTATGTATTTTTTATCATTAACATTCTCTTGACCATTTTCTATATCACTCTACACTAGAAAATGGTAGTTAGATTTGACTTTCACATCCAAGTTATGACTGTCACCCTAATTTATCCTATTGGGAAACCATGTGATGTGTAACTTTGGTTATACATTATGATTGAAACATCACTTTTTTTAAAGGATGATTTCATAATATTTTTTATGATGTGGTTTTCTGTGATGTAATATATTTGTTTTAATCCTTTGATATCCATAAAACATTTATACGGAAAAAATAATTTTAATTAGTGTATAATGTAACACCTTTATATTATGGGAATTTTTTTTCAAATTCATTTAATCATTTCAATATTTTTTATTTTGGAAAACACAAAATATATCTTCTTTTATATGAATAAACTAATTATTTTCTTTTTAATTGTGCAATAAAAAGATAATATTTCACTAAAACATTATTTAGATTAACATGGGACACATTAAAAACTATGTTTTACTTGTGTTATACACAATTTATAGTTCCATTAATATCTTTAGTTACATGTAAGAAAGAGTTTTTTTAAACTATATTATTCTATTTATATTATTAGTAAAATATTATTATACTTACCAACAAGAAATTGGAATGAATTTTATGAATAATAATATCTAAACCATGAAAAAATTATTTAAACAACTATTTAAAATGAATCCCTTGGTTATTAGTTAGAAGATGTTTTTTAAAAAAGAATTTGTAAATAATAAAATTACTTTTCAAATAAATTTTTCTTTTCTATGTAAAAAAGGCAACTTATTGTCAATTAATTTTAAAAAAACTCTGATTAATATAGTTAAAAAATTATATATTATATATTAATCAAATATTTTGAAACTAATAAAAAATATTTTATAAGTATAATATAAGAATAAATATAATTTTATGAAGAAAAACAATTATTTTTCTAAAAGGTAATGTTATTACATTAGTGGAAAATCCATTTTAAATATGACTATTGAAACTTATATCATTTTAATTTTTGAAAATAATCATAATTTATGGAATCATAGTATCTATTTTTTTGGCTACATTTTTTTTATTTTCCTGGGGAGCTTTTTTTTGTCAATAGTGAGTAACACTTAATTTTAATTCAAAACATCCTTTTCATTTAATTTATTTATATAGTTAAATTATATTTTACTTTTGATGTAATGTTTAATAAGATATATTGAATATAAATTAATATTATTTAGTTAATAGGATAGAATTTAACATTGATAATGGTTATAAAAACATTTCAATCATCTAAATAGTTTGCCGTAAAAACCTACAAGTGTGTCGGATTGTTTTTAAATTAATTTATTCCAATTAAATGGTTTCCCCTTAGAAAAATGTATTCCATATTGAAAATCATAATAATTTAAAATTTATAATAATTTCAATGTATTTTTATACCAAAAATATTAGCAAATGTGATATAAATTATTTATTGAGATTAAGAGAAAATTTATCTTAACATTTAAATAAACCATAAACTTATGGCCCAAAATAATGAAGAAACATGCCCAAAATACATTGGTTAGTTATATTTGGATAATATAGTTCCTTGGATCTAATTTGTATCATTATATTAAGAGAATTAAAAGGAAATAATGTGGGCAGAATCCCATTTTAAAAAATTCACAAGAATCATACTCATCCTCTACTATAAATATTCACTCACCCCTCCGACTTATTCACACATATAATGGCCATTTGATCACCCGTCCATTGATCAATTAATCTCCCCATATACCTAGAATTATCTTAAAATCCTACATTTGTAATGAAATTCATCCCATGAATACCTTTGGTGAAATCAAAAATGAGTTACCATAGAAAGAGGAGGCATAACATGTATAAAGAAAGACATGACATAAGGTAAATGTTTTCTAATCTCACTTTTTTTCTATCAGACTTATGTGATATTCCACACCAATTAATTTTTTATGGAGTATATAATTACCATATAAATCTTCTATTATTATTTTAGTTAAATTAATTGGTATTTATATATCCAATTGTTATAGTTCTTTCCCGGGGTTTATGGTTCAAGAGTTACATAATAAATTAAGTAGTTTTGCCTCAATATTCCATCATTGAGAAACATTCTATGTTATGCACTGTTAAATTTTAATGAGTTGTATATAGTTCCCATTGAAATTTTATTTCATGAATATCATTAATTGGATGATTTTTTAATCATCATGTAATGTTATTATTCCATGGGGATTATGATTCAATGTTACCAAGGTGGTAACAGTTTATTACAACAACCTCACCGTTTATGGGGACTTCAATGATTATGCTTAAATTGATAAAATATTGTGATCAATATACTAATAAATCTAATGAATTTCCATCTTCTATGGTTACTAATTATATCTTCATTTATTGGTTCAATTTTACACAATTTTTTAATTATGAGAATTAAGAAAAAGTTTTAATGAAAATATTAATTTATCGATCTCTTTGGTTAGAAATATGTGTTTTTATAAAATCATGTTTTAAAAATTAGGTTTTCAAAAGGTTTATAGTATTCTATTATATTTATTAAAATATATTTCTAGAAATATCATTCATTTTTATGAAAATTTATTTCTAAAATAAATCTTCTTTTCATTTTCCAATCTAGGTGCTTCTCTAAACATTTTACAATGGAAAAGGAATTTTTTCCATGATAGGATTTATCCACCCTCATGAACATACTTCAATTGAGTGTTCAATTAAAATTTTAAAATATTTATATTTATGATAATAAAATTTCCTAATATAGTGGATTTTTTTTGGGGAATTCAAAAAAATGGGGTTTTAATAATGTAATGTGTTTAAAAACTCTTCATAATGCCCTAAATATTATTTTATAATAATAAAATGAAAATGGATTCCAAATTTTTTTAAATTTTATTTTATTATTTTTCCAAGGAAACATATTTTTAAAAATATTTGTAACCTATTATATATGTTTTCAGGTTTATTTTTGATGAAATTGATTTTCAAAATGTATTATGTTTTAAAAATAAATTATCAATGAATAATGTCTATTTTTCTCAAAAAATATTTTTTAAAAAATATTTCAAATTTAATACACATATAAGATGAAATATAGTCTTGTTACTCGGGATTTTTCTGGGGAAATGATCCAAGGGTCCCATTAATATTCTTTCAATAATTGGTAATGTTTTCCTAGAATGATTTTTATGTAACTTATTTTTTTTTCAGGGTTTATATTTTTATGAAACCTATATTAATTTAATAGGTTATATATTAATGAAACCCATTTATTTTTATGATTTATGATTTGTTAAAATGATTATGAAACCATTCTCTTTTCTATAGTCTAAGATATCATGACAGATTTATAATACCCCTTTAATTTTATGTGTTATGATATCATTTTTCATAATATTTAAGAACACGTATGTATGATTTAATTTGCTAGTGGGTGAGACATGAATCTAACTCCCATACATAGACGTATATATCTCATGATATATACATGGATAAAATAGGGAGTGAAATCGGTTCAGTATGATAGGGCTGGAAAGAGGAGTATACTCGATTTTGTAATACAGGGCTAGAATACGAAGTGAACTTGGATTAGTAATACATCTCTAGAAAGGTAATTTAACACAGTTTAGTAATATAGGTATGGAATGGGAAGTGAACTAGGTTCATTAATATCGGGATGTAATGTGTAGTGAACCGTTTTTAGTAATGAACTATGTCTTCTATGATGGTGTTGGGAGTGAACCATTATTAAAATTATTTTTTGGGGATTGAAACCATTCCAATAAGATTCACATGGAAGTGATTCCAACAATAATACATAGATAATTATATATTATTATGTGTTTTCCAAAATTCCATTTCTTATTGATATGTTATTATTTTTTTGATTATGCTCTATAATTATTTATGATACATTTTTTATAGACTTCCATTAATTATTCAAGTATTCATGTTTATGATATTTGATATGCAAGGTATGATCTTCTAATGTCATTATCACATTATCATAACCTTATGATCGTGTATATGAAAAAATATCTCCAATGTTTACCCATACTGAGCAGCTGACCTCAACCCCTTTATGATTCCATTCCCTCGGGTTGTAAATATATTTATTATATATTATGTTCCTATAATTGGTGTTAGTCATAAATAAACTAGTGGAAGATAATGGAGATCACTTACTTATAAATTTTCCATGTTTATATGTTTCTAAAAAAACAAAACTGACTCTTTATTTGGGAATATGTTTGTGTAATGTTTTATGTATTCCAATAAAATGATGCAATGCTTATGTTTGAAAATAGTGGTCCATTATAGAGGATTATGGTGACCCGATAACAGTTAAATCCAAGTCATGTATATTTAAAAGTTTGATTTTTTTGGGATTTTTTTAGTTTTGATGCATGAGGTGCATATATGTTGTTTTTTTGACTTACCAGAAATGGTTCAGTAGGTTATAATTAGTTACGATTCATTATTTGTATATATATGAGGTGAATTGAAATTTTGACATCGATTTGATGCATGTTATATATGAGGATTGTTGGCATCTAGACATAAATTTGATATAGGTTTTTTATGAGATTATTTTTCATTGGGATGGATGTGGATGCATTTGTATATATGATGTGGGGTTATTTATAGCATGTACTGAGATTTAGGATCAATGGTCATCAGATGCGATGAGGGTTATTATGAGTTTTCATTATGATACAAATACTAACATGAATATAATGAAATATAGTACCTGATGAGAGTTAGGTATGAAACATTTGTTATTTGAGAAACTAATTTGGTGTAGTAGTGGTTTTATTTCATTGGGAGACTTTTGAGTCTAGATATAGTCAATAGAATCATAGTAATTTAATTTTCTATTTTAGAACGTGACTCAGTAAGTAACTCTAATGACGTGGATCATGATGATGGGATATGACCTAATACTATATAATTGAAGTAGGTCAAGTTGATATCAATGTGGATGGTTTATTCGATATCATCCTTGATAAAATCTTGATAGATATGGGATTATCTATGTTTTGGTGAGGATATTGTATCTACTTGTGTTTTTTATTAGGATTTATTTTCCCAACCAGTTTGAATTTACATGATTAGTGGTTAGATCAACTTCATTCTTGATCTTCAAAATGTTATTTTGGTAATTTTTTTGATACTAGGATATTTTGTTTCATGTGAATTATGACTCAAATATTTAATTTGGTTTCAAATTATTTTCAAGATCTTTAGACAATGGAAATATAGTTTAACAAAATCATAGACAGAGGATCATGTTATTATTTAACCATGCATCATCCTAGGAGTAATCGAGCAGCCATCCTATAGAAATAAACATGGTTATTCAGGTCATGTGAGCCTAGTTCTTGATTAGTTTTCACCACATGGTTGTGTAGTACCCCCAGTTTGAGGTATGTGGCCTTTTTATACATTTTTATTTGTTTAATGTGCATGGGATGAGTTGGGAATAGGTTGGGAGAGTTTGTAATGGTTTTAGATGAATTTGGAGACTTTTAAATGGGTGCAAGGTTTGAGCATGGTTAGTAGAAACCATGCAGATTTTCCAGAAAACCAGGCAAGGGAGACAGTAGGATATGCATGACCTACGCTTGGTTTTCCAAACCGTGTGACGAAGTCATGCAGACCCTTCCTCTCGAGGTAGTAGCATGCACACGGTTTGCCAAACTGTGCGGATTAACCTTGCGGCCACTTAATATGGGGTTATAAGTTCCAGGCTCCCTCAGGAATAACCTATTTCACTCCAAACATCCTCCCACTCGTGACACACTCTGGTTCTTCAGTTCTCATGGGGTGTAGGAGCTTTTCCACTCGATTTAGAAGAATTTTGAAGAGGTTTCCTGGCAGATTGAATGTGGCTTCTCCCAGTTAAGTCTCTCTTCTTGGTTTCCCTGTGTTTTCCTCTAGATCTACATTCCTATCATTCTTGGTTTTTTAGATCTACACTTTTTGTGTTTAGATCTAGGGTTTTTGTTGCATTATATGATGTTTTGAAGGCTTGTTAATGTTAGGGAAGGGGATCTAGAAAGGTTTTGGTGGTCTGTTCGCCAGATTTGAGGCGCGGTTGTTCGTGGGTCGATTTCTCGAGAACCCTAAAGGTAGGTGGATTCTCTCTCAATTCCACTTATTTGGAGCTAATGGTTTTGATTAAAATTAAATTTTTTCCTTTTAAATTAATTGTGTTTTGATGTGCGAAATTGGTTAGAAATCCCTTGGGTGATGTTTTGGGGATTGTTGGGAAAAAGGGTGTTTAATGGTGAAATGTTATTCTTTTGGATTTTAAAATGGAGATTTTAAAATGGGATGCTATGGTTTATTTGTGAAAATGATTTATGGAGATTATAATCAGTAAAAGGGTTGTTTTATTGAATTTTTTTTGGCACAAAAATGGTCTTCAATAAATGGTTGATTTATTGAAGTGGATTGATATGCAATGGAATTGGTTAATTGTGTGTGGTTGTGACCCTGGTGGGTAATATTCTTGGCATTGTCTTGTTTTGATTGTTGTGTGGAAGTGGTGAGAAGTACCACTAAAAAAAGGGGATGGGTAGTGTATGGAAGGGCCACCATCAAGGATAAGTGGACGGGAAGTGTCTCTTGGTGTGAATGGATGAACAGGTTGGACGGTAGCTCCACCGTTTGGTTGTTATGGTTGTCTTGTTGTACATTGCATTCCAAGATGGAAGTGTTGTGCTAATTTGTAAATGATGAGATGACTTGTGACATTTTTTGGCTTTCCTTTGGTTTCTTGGGTTGGATGTGATGGATTGGTAAGGGCACGTTTGACTTTTTAAAATGGTTACACTTGTGATTTATTTTATATAAACTTTTTTATATAAATTTGCTAACGGTTTTGTCCTAGTGGTGCATGTATGTAATTCATTTGGGAAAAAACTTCTGAGTTTTAGTACTCACACCCTGTATTAGCAAGTTGGTGTCTTTTTAGAAGTTGTGTATCGTGACGTTGGAAATGGTAAGGCTTCACCATCCTTTAGAGGAGCATTGTGATCCCTTATTGGACCTTGGAGCATGGATCTTGGTGAGGATCTGTGGTGGTGTCATGGCTTTTGTGGTTTTTGGTTGTTTAGTTTCTGCAGTGTACTCTAATGTGGTGTGGACATGTCTGGATGTATTGTTTTTTATTTTTGTTGTGGAACAACTAGGTGGTCTTATAAGAATGAATGGTTGGGTAATTTATGTGAAATTCGTAATATAGTGGCTGTTAGTGGATTGTTTGGTTGGATTTTTCTTAAGAGAAAATCGTTCCCCAATTTTTTCTCAGAGCCGTCGACATTTATTGATAGCCTTTGGCACCTTAGGAATGTCTATTAAGGCCATGTAACCCTCACCGCCTCCTCAAGCCAATGAGGTAAGAGAGGGGTGCTACAAGTGGTATCAGATTGTTCGGTCCTTTTGAGTTGATTCTCGGATTGGTTGTTGACATTTGTTGTGATATATTCCTTGAGGTGAGATGGTAGTAAATAGTAGGATTGTCGGAACATTGAATGTATAGTATAAAAGGATTTAGCTAACCCTTTTATTCTAAAATTCATGTTACCAGGGAGTTGGGTACATAAATTTTCTGGAGATAATTATAGTCATTGGATATCTCATTGTAGTGGGTGTAGCCAATGAAATGAGCATGACATGCATGGTAGAAATCACATCCCACTGGGATGGATATTTCATTAAGGAATAATGATTTATGATTTGATATGAATGTGTGAAATTATATTATGAATAAACTGGTAAATGATTTGGTTTTTAAAAGGGTGAAACATGGCACATGTGGAAAAGTATGAAATCCTTGTTGTGATAGTGTTGTGTAATGCGATTTGAAATGGGATTTCATGATGTCTATAGAAGTGAAATTCATGGTTGTTTTTTTATAGAAATGGAACTGTTTAGGCGTCATAGAGACCAACCAGAGGAGGATGCTGAGAATGTGGTAGCACCTGAGCCTCAGGTGAACCAGCAGCTGGTGCAAAGTATAGTTCAAGCTTTCCATGCTGTGGAAATTACGAACAAAGTGGATGAACCAAGGCATGTGGATCATGCGGTTTAGTTCCAAATGCAAAATCCACCAATCTTCAGTGGTGATTCAGAACCTGTGAGGGAAGAATCATGGTTGAATAGAATGAACATGACCTTTGAGTTCATGGGAACACTTGTAGAGATAAAAGTGATGTTGGCCATGTATGTTGGAAGATCTTGCCCTTCAGTGGTTGGAGTTGGTAGTCCAAGCGGGGACGGACCAGGGAATGATGTGGGAAGGATTTGAGGAATTGTTTAATAAAAAAAATCTACCCACATAAATTCAAAATTCAGCATACGACTGATTTCATAAGTTTGAATTAAGAGATTATGTTTGTGACGGAGTATGCAGCTATGATTATGAACTTAGTGAGGTTTGCACCCGAGGTGGCAGGTAGCATGTCGTTGAAGGCAAGGATATTTGAAGTGGGGTTAAGGTAATAAATCCATTCAAATATAGTGGTGTTGTGTATAGATGATTACATAGAGATGGTGAATAGAGTCCTGGTGGCTGAACGGGATTTGTTGGGCACTCCGGGTGGAGGAAGCATCTCGGTACCAATGGGGAATAGTGGAAACTCTAAAGCTGGGTTCAAGGGAAGGAGGGACACTTATTCCCAGGGCTAGAATATGGCATATAATCTGATAGAAGGATCGGTAAATATTCCTATGAATCCCTAGAGCAAGCCAGGATGTTTTCAGTGTGGTTCTACGAGCCACATCAAGAGGGATTGTACGGAACAACCTCGAGCATGTCATAATTGTAAGAAGATGGGGAATCTTCAGCATTATTATCGGAATGATCCAAGGTCGGGTGCACGTGACAATCCTTAGTGATCACAGACATCGTATGCTTCGATGGGATAGGGACAACAACACACCCCTCATCAGCAGAGTAAATTGGGTCATGGTGATTCTTAGAACACCACGACGCCTCAGAAGGGAAATAAAGAGCAGAGTGTGGCAAGAAAACATCTGTTTGGATCTGAGAAGGTTGTGGTGGATGATCAGTCGGGACCATCCATGGTGAGAGGTACTATTCTTTTAAATTCATCCTTGAAGCAAGTGTTGTTTGATACATGTGCATCACACTCTTTTATTTCTGCATGTGTGGTTGATTTTCTGGGTTTTTAGGGTAAAAATGATTCCCTCCATTTAGAAACATCAAACTCCTCTGGGTCGAAGAGAGTGTCGAGCCTTCTTGTGTAGAGAATTTTGTATCATTGTGGGAGAAGTTGATCTACTGTGGAATTTATCAATGCTTGAGATTTATGGGTATGATGTAATCCTTGGAATGGATTGGCTTATGGCGTTTAAGGCTCACATTGACTGTGCTGAGCGAACAGTGGCTTGTACGACACACGATGGCGTTAGACATTTCATTAGAGGAGAAAATCATGAAAGGGAGGGTGAAATTGGTTTGTTGGAACCAGTAGTGGGTATGTTATCGTATTAGTTGGCAGTGTTGTTGTTGGAATCTATAGACGGTGATGATAAAAATGTTCTTCCAGCATTGGTGAATCAGTTCATCAATCTCTTTCCTAAAGAATTCCTTTGGTTACCTCCGGTAAGAGAAGTGGAGTTTACGGTTGATCTCCTTCCAGGGACAAGTCCGATCTCACATACATCTTATTAGATGGAACCAGATGAATTGTGGGATTTGAAAATATAGATGTAAGAGTTAGAGAACAAAGGGTTTATCCCGTCTTAGCACGTCTCCATTGGGATTGTCGGTGTTTTTCATGAAAAATTTGGATGAAACTTTGAGGCTATGTTTTTATTATCGTAAACATAACCAAGTTAAGATAATGAATAGATATCCACTTCCACTAATTGATGATTTTTTCGATCAGTTGAGGGGAGCCTATTGGTTCTCCAAGATCGACCTGAGGTTGGGATATCATCAATTGCGTGTGAGGACGGACGATATTCCTAAAACAGCATTCAAAAGTAGATATGGCCATTATGAATTTGTGGTTATGCACTTTGGTCTAACGAATGCACCAGTGGTGTTTATGGAATTGATGAATTGGATATTTCAGAGATATCTAGATTCAATTGTGGTGGTGTTTTTATACGATATTATGGTGTATTCAAAGACCAGGGTAGAGTATGAGCAGGACTTGGCGATAGTGTTGGGGATCTTGAGGGATCATCGGTTGTATTCCAAATTATCAATGTGTGACTTTTGGATACATGAAGATTGTTTTCTTGGCCATGTGATTTATGAAAGATGTGTTTCAGTGGATCCAGAAAAGATAGAGGTTGTTATCTCATGGAAACCGCCAAATAATGTGTTTGAGATACGAAGTTTTCTTGGTCTATCTAGGTATTATCGGCGTTGTTTTCGTGTTTTTTCACAGTTGGCTTCACCTATGAAATTTTTGACAGGGAATAATGTTCCATTCCGATGGAATGAGTAGTGTGAGAAGTGTTTTCAAGAGCTAAAGGATCACCTTACATCAGCACCAATCTTAGTTTTGCCAAAACTAGGAAAAGGGTACATGGTGTATTGTGATGCATCAGGGTCAAGGATGGGGTGCGTTCTCATGCAAGGGAATCATGGGGTTATGTATGGATCACAGAAATTGAGGGTTCATGAGATGAACTACCCAACTCATGATTTTTAGTTGGCAGAAGTTGTAGAGACCCGAAGCTTGACGTACATGGACATTACATTACTTTTTCGGAATACTTGGTACATAACAAAAACACACACACAAGGATCGTAATAGTTTAGTGTCTTTGGAAACTCGGAACGTAATCTTCTAATTGTGGTGAAAGATCTTTAATATCTCCAATAAAGATCTTACTTTTTTTACCTAAAAGCTTTCTTTATATCCTGGGGAAAAGAAAACATAAAAGGGTAAGCTCAAATGCTCAGCAAGGGAAAATAAAGGAAATAAAAATCATATCATATCTTTTTGAAAATCATAACCTGCAAAAGAGATCATAATATCTTAACATGGAACAAATCATAGAAGTGAAAATGAGATCCCCATAATCATAACATGAAACTTGAAACATTGTGGCATGCACACATAATCATGGAAAATCATTTCTTGTTAGTCATGACTCATTGACAAGACTATCTTAGTGGACAAAGTCCCTTTCTGAACCGAGTCACCCTTGTTCCAGTCCTGTTTCACTGAACCGGTATAACCTACCATTCCAGCCATTCTATCTCATGAGATATAAAATCTTTACCCAATGCGTTGGAGGGAGATATAGGTCCCACCCATCTTATAATGAATCCTTTCTTATGTGTGCCACATATTCATAAATCATACATCATCGCATAACACATGTAACAAAAATGGGAATCTTGAAACATCATGACATCATAAAAAAATCATATAAGGTAAATTACTTCATAAAAATAATTCCCTCACAACATAATAAAATCAATGTAAAAATAGGGATAAAAACAGAACCCTTTATTATCTTAGATGGAAAATAATTTTGATAAAACACTTGAACTCCATTCTTCAGAAAAATATCCTTTCTTCTTCAAAAACACTTTTCTTTTCTTAACATGTCATATAATTATAAACTAAAAGAAGTTGATCAAAAATAAACTTGAAAACTTGTAAAGGAAGATTCTTGGAAATAATGTTTTAAAAATCCATTCATGCCGTATAAGTTAAAAAAAACATTCTTCGTACTTTTGTCGGAAAAGTCAAAAAGTACCTCGTATGAAAAAACGACAAAAGATTCTTTTCATATTCTTTACTAAAAACTCACCGAAGGGTAAAATTGGATTTAAACTATTTTAAGTGGATGGAAAAAATATTACATATTGAGGGAACATGGATGTGGATGACAAAATACACCCCAGTAAATACCAAATTATAAACAATCTCGGATAAAAATGAGATTGTGATATTTCCCCTTACCTTAGGTCCGATTTTCTTTGTACGTGTCTGAAGCTCCTGTATAATGGTTTAAATAATGTTATTGACTTATTCCATAATCATAAATATTGATATGATATCATATATGGTTATATTCTTAGCTTCTTGTTAGTAATATTTCATTGTTACTTGTTACTCGGGTCCTTATTGCCTTTTGTTCTTATGCGTGTTTTGCCGAATAAATTCTTATTATTCTTTTAAGGTTATAGATACCTTATATCCAGAATGGTATTAGTGTAACATATATCATATTTATTCATTCAATTCATTTATATAATTACTATGTAATGATGATCATGTAGAACGAGTCGCATCACATCGTGGAGACGGTATTCCGTACGTACGCACGAGTGATGATATCGTTCCTATGATCGTGGAATTGTATTTGAGTATATATATATTATTTAAGTATCAATATTAAATTATAATAATCATAAATAGTTACTCATTACACCATTATACCCATCCTTGTAAGGTGATGGTGGAAAATAGATTACACCACGGCGTGGAGATGGTATTCCGTATGTACGCACGCGCGATGATTTCATTTTTCCGTAGGATAGATAGAAGGTGAATTAGGGTTGTTTCATATTTATAATAACATATAAGTATGTAAGTATTACTTATGTTATTACTTTATAATGAAACAACTAAAGAAGAAGATGTTGAAGAAGAATGAAATTGAAAAGATCGGTAATGGATATTACCTCTTCTTTGGAACGCCTCTTTGAATCCTCCACTTAGGGAACTAAGATTGGTCTTTGAAGATAACCAGGACCTCTAGGATTATTCTAGGGAAGTGGAGAGGGGAAAATGTCAGGGGTTGGACGAGCTTGAGTGCTCAAATTGGTGTGAGGAGGAGGGGGAGGAGGTTCCCTTTTATAAGGGAGGAGAGGGGCACCTTAGGAATATCTCAAAATATTATTTTATATTAAAGTCAAAATGGGTATATAATGGTTCCAAAGGGACTTTTTTCGAAGCTAAAGTGGGGATGGGTCGAAATCCTATCATCAAATAGGATTTAGACAAGTTTAGGGTATTATTGTAACCTTATCAATTAGATTTAACTCTAAGTTAAATAATTTAACTTTTACCGTGTCTTTTTGTTTTCTTGCACTATATGGTTAATACACTTAATATAACATGCCAAACGAACCCCAAATTGTATATTATTAATACATATATCCTAATCTAAGTCATTTGGTCGAACCTTAGATTTTTAGGAATAAAATAACAATTAATAATATAATATTTGATTTAAAACCTATTTTGTGTCAATTTTGACACTATTTGATATATGATTTTTGTGAAAGTCATAATAGAATTATATGTTCAAAACAAGTTGATTAAATCAACACTAATATATCAAAATAACCTAGAAAATTAGTGGAATTCATTAAAAGTCTTAAATTACATTTATTGTGGTATTTATAATATCAATTATGTCAATATTTTATTAATAAGATAATTACTGCATCATCATTGTGTCATAAATAAATTAAATTATTTGATGTCTAAAAATTACAAATAAAATACCATCATGTAGGAAATATTTTTATCTTCTTAATGAATATTTACAATCGAATTTTTCTTATTTACAACCCTATATTAAAAATGTTTTAGTAAATATACTTTGATTTTAACTCTCTTAACTCTTCTTTGAATTAAATAATAATAAATGTCCTAATCTAATCAAAGTGGGCCTAAATGATAATATTTTAAACTTAAGGTTGTTTTTGGTCGAGATACACTTGTCCAATAGAATTAGGACATGTTTTAGGGTAATATTAATATCATTATTACCCTTAATTACCCTATTTACTTTTAACCCTGGTAAATAAAAGTAAAAAGTTACTATTCACCAAAAATTATTTTCATCTCATTGAACCAAATTTTACTTACTGACATCAACCGTGTCTCTCGGATTTTTGAAATTCCATTCACAGAAGTGGTAAAATTATATTTTATGAAAAATTCAGTTCTTTAACTACCACGTTGTAGTTTTTCTATTCATCAAAAATTGATGTTTTTCAGAACAATGCCAAAATTTCATCCTAAGCTATATTTCATTTTCCGAATTCAAAAATGAAGTATATTTTACCAAATTCATAACATATAAGTTGCATTAATTAATTTTATAATTAAATCCCGTTGTTAAAACAAATAGCGTGTTTTTAAGAAACAATATCTATCAAAAGATTGACACTTGATTATGTCTAGTTTAAATGTGAAATTACATTCAATGACCAACATTTTATTAAATTGTAAAAATATATTCTAAATATACTTTAAAACCACTCAAATTAATAATTTATCACTATTAATTATTTCGATTAAAAAAGTTGTTTTTAATTATAATTTAGTAATTTTCACTATTCATCAGACTATGAAAGTTATCCGAAAAGTACCAAAATTTTACCTTAGGCTAAATTCGATACTCCGAATCCAAAAATGACGTCCATTTTGAGAGCTAAAATTTCTAAAATTTTAAAAGTGGTTATTACTATACATAACGGCTAGTTTTAATAATATTTTAATAGCATATCGTTGTTTCGTGAAACTCAGTATTGCGTACTACACACGCTATCGAGGAAGGTTGTGATTGCTTGTAATGCAAGGAAAGTAAAAGATGCGTGTTGTGCAATCTCCCTTTGGTGTAGCATACAACAAAAGAAATTAATAAAATTAAAAAGAATATTTTTCATAAAATCTCGGGATGTTACATTCTACCCCCCTTAAAATGAATTTCGCCCTCGAAATTCGTCTGGGTTATAAATGGTTTACTATTCGAAAGTTTCTTTAATAGAAACCCACATTGTATAAAGGAATATCAAAACCAATCTTTAAAAACAAATGTATGAAACATAACGGTTACCCAAATAAACTAATCACTGGGTTTCCACATAGGTGAAAATATGGATATGGAAGATGAATATAACCATCATGTTCTGATGGAGAGTAGTAGAGAACATGGCTACGGAAAATCCAGCAATCACAAAGCCATAAATTTGTGACGATCTAAGGTACCATCTGATTCATCAGATATAAGATCACTAGGACAACATTTTTGGTTTTCAAGATTGTTTCCCTAAAGTTAATGAATTTGAATTAGAATAAATACTTACTTTATTTTGGTACAATCTCACTGTTGTTCGTGCCTTTAACAATTTCCACTTCATCTCTTAAATAAATGAAGTTGAATTTGTTATTCGTGAAGTGTTAGTAGATCATGTGATAGAATGATGGGTCATTCCATCTGTCTCAAACAAAAGGTTAGCAAAAAATTATATACATAAGTCGATCTATAGTGAGATTAATCATATATGGTTCCTAAAATGGACTTATACATCATATGTCATACAGGTTAATATAATAAAACTAGTTTCTACTAAACAAGGACTTCCTGTAGGCCAGTGCTAGGCGATAAAGGCCAGTCACACTTCGGTTGTGGGTTCGATTTCCACAGCCTTGTCCGACGCGATGGGATGTCGCCCGTCCTGCAGGTTGTCCTTTTTCTAAAAATATATTACTATAACATCCCATCAATAATATCGAGAAAACTTCTATCCTTAAACAATACTAACTTATGTCCAACATAATCCATTCCAATCTTTAGGCTTATCCATAATACTGCAGTCCACTCTCATAACATAGTGAAAACGATTACCAGAGATTTAACACCATTGTCGATCATAAGATATGTTTTTTTGGCCACATTCCAAACATTCAAAGTCCTTAATCATGTATTATCTTGAATACCTTAGTGAAAACATGAATGCAGTTAAAATTTAACACTTTCCACATACCAAAATCCTCAAAATTCTATATACTCAAACAATGATATCACTTAGTCCTTATATCAATCATGATCTCATGAATATTGTTAAACATTTTGTTTTCTCATTTTCCCTTCATTATGCTCATATCATCTTATTTCCAAAAATATCTCAATCACTTTGAATACCACATTAAACCAATACATAAATATTCCAATACTTTATGATACAACATTATTTTGGAATCCCATTACATAAACACTTAATCATTCCACCACATTGTTATCATATTCAACATCGCCAATGGTGATCGCATGTGACTTCCCTATGTCCTTTGCCTTAAGCGGTTGCTCATGTCGATCATCACTAACCCTTGGATTAGGGAATTTATTAGCATAATGCCCCATTTCCTTACACTTGAAGCATTAAAGTGTTGGTGGTGTGTTCTCTGCAGTGTTTGCTTTATTCACATCATTAGAATCCCTTTTTTCATTACTTTGACACTCAACTGCTCGATGACCTTCTTTTCCACACTTAAAACATTTTCTAGTCCCTTTAAGACAATCTCCACCATGCTTCTTTCCACACCTTGTGCATAAGGAAACATTCATCTTCTTTTCACCATTATTCTGAGATTTCTCCTGGAACTCCATCTTTCGTTTCTTGTCAAAACTGTGAGATGGATATGTAACACCAACTTCCATTTCTACCATTATATAACAACGCACAATTTCTTCATAGCTACTAAAGTACCTTATAGCTAATTCCCTTCGAAGAGTTGGTTTTATGCCACTGAAAAATCGATGAACTTTACTTTCAGGTTGGATGATAATGCCATATGCATACCTTGCATGTCTTGTAAAATTTGCTTCGTATATACCAACAGATTCATCATCCTTCTGCTTCAGCTCAAGAAACACCTTTTCCATCTTTGTTCGAAGAATACGAGGGAAGTACTTACTGAAAAACAAGTTCTTGAACTCGTCCCATTCCATGGACTCAATTTCATCTCTTTGCCTCTTATTCTTGATAAGATTCCACAATTGATCAGCTTCACCTTCCAAACGATATACTGCTAAGATGACTTTATCATGCTCAGAACATTGAAGAACTGAAAATATCTTTTCAGTGGTATTGATCCATTGTTCAGCAACAAGTGGATCAGAAGACCCACTGAAAGAAGGTGGATGTTGCCTCATGAAGGACTCAATAGAATATTGTTCCCTTCTCTGCTCATTTGGAAGTCCAGAATGATTCATAGCTTGTGTAAGTATAGCAATATGATTTTGCACTCCATCTCCGATAACATTTGATTGTTCAGGAGGGAAATCATTGCATTGTCCATTGCATTGATCAACACGGTTCCTTCGGGCTCCAGCCATCGTCTAATACCCAAAAAGAATAGTGTGAGAGGAAAAAATCATGCTAGGGAAAACAACATAATAAAGGGGGAGTAACTTCAATATCTAACATCTTAGGTTTAATTCTATTATCGTTAGCGTAATTCTAGTACTATAACTTATACGTATACTTAACCTTAGGGACATCCCTAGACATACCTTAGAAATATCTCTAGGGATCTCACTAAAGTTCTCGCATCCTAGTTTTCAAAGGTTGACTAAACCTCCCTATGATACCAACTGTAGAGACCCGAAGCATGACGTACATGGACGTTACATTACTTTTGCGGAATACTTGGTACATAACAAAAACACACACACAAGGATCGTAATAGTTTATTGTCTTTGGAAACTCGGAACGTAATCTTCTAATCGTGGTGAAAGATCTTCAATATCTCCTATAAAGATCTTCCATTTTTTTTACCTAAAACCTTTCTTTATATCCTGGGGAAAAGAAAACATAAAACGGTGGGCTCAAATGCTCAGCAAGGGCAAATAAAGGAAATAAAAATAATATCATATCTTTTTGAAAATCATAACCAGCAAAAGAGATCATAATATCATAACATGGAACAAATCATAGAAGTGAAAATGAGATCCCCATTATCATAACATGAAACTTGAAACTTTGTGGCATGCACACATAATCATGGAAAAACATTTCTTGTTAGTCATGACTCATTGCCAAGACTATCTTAGTGGACAAAGTCCCTTTCTGAACCGAGTCACCCTTGTTCCAGTCCTGTTTCACTGAACCGGTATAACCTACCATTCTAGCCATGTCTATCTCATGAGATATAAAATCTTTACCCAATGAATTGGAGGGAGATATAGGTCCCACCCATCTTATAATGAATCCTTTCTTATGTGTGACACATAATCATAAATCATACATCATCGCATAACACGTGTAATAAAAATGGGATTCTTGAAACATCATGACATCATAAAAAAATCATATAAGGTAAATTACCTCATAAAAATAATTCCCTCACAACATAATAAAATCAATGTAATAATAGGGATAAAAACATAACCCTTTATTATCTTAGATGGAAAATAATTTTGATAAAACACTTGAACTCCATTCTTGAGGAAAATATCCTTTCTTCTTCAAAAACACTTTTCTTTTCTTAACATGTCATATAATTATAAACTAAAAGAAGTTGATCAAAAATAAACTTGAAAACTTGTAAAGTAAGCTTCTTGGAAATAATGTTTTAAAAATCCATTCATTCCGTATAAGTTAAAAAAAAACAATCTTCGTACTTTTGTTGGAAAAGTCAAAAATTACCTCATACGAAAAAACGACAAAAGATTCCTTTCATATTCTTTACTAAAAACTAAACGAAGGGTAAAATTGGATTTAAACTATTGTAAGTGGATGGAAACAATATTATATATAGAGGGAACATGGATGTGGATGATAAAATACACCCCAGTAAATACCAAAGTATAAACAATCTTGGATAAAAATGAGATTGTGATATTTCCCCTTACCTTAGGTCCGATTTGCTTTGTACGTGTCCGAAGCTCCTGTATAATGGTTTAAATAATGTTATTTACTTATTCCATAATCATACATATTGATATGATATCATATATGGTTATATTCTTAGCTTCTTGTTAGTAATATTTCATTGTTACTTGTTACTCGGGTCCTTATTGCCTTTTGTTCTTATGCGTGTTTTGCCGAATAAATTCTTATTCTTATTTTAAGTTTATAGATACCTTATATCCATAATGGTATTTTTGTAACATATATCATATTTATTCATTCAATTCATTTATATAATTACTATGTAATGATGATCATGTAGAACGAGTCACATCACATCGTGGAGACAGTATTCCGTACGTATACACGAGTGATGATATCGTTCCTATGATCGTGGAATTGTATTTGAGTATATATATTTTATTTCAGTATCAATATTACATTATAATAATCATAAATAGTTACTCATTACACCATTATACCCATCCTTGTAAGGTGATGGTGGAAAATAGATTACACCACGGCGTGGAGACGGTATTCCGTACGTACGCACGCACGGTGATTTCATTTTTCTGTAATATGGATAGAAGGTGAATTAGGGTTGTTTCATATTTATAATAACATATCAGTATGTAAGTAATACTGATGTTATTACTTTATAATGAAAAAACTAAAGAAGAAGAAGTTGAAGAAGAAAGAAATTGAAAAGATCGGTAATGGATATTACCTCTTCTTTGGAACGCCTCTTTGAATCCTCCACTTAGGGAACTAAGATTGGTCTTTGAAGAAGACCAGGACCTCTAGGATTATTCTAGGGAAGTGGAGAGGGGAAAATGGTAGGGTTTGGCCGAGCTTGAGTGCTCAAATTGGTGTGAGGAGGAGGGGGAGGAGGTTCCCTTTTATAAGGGAGGAGAGGGGCACCTTAGGAATGTCTCAAAATATTATTTTCTATTAAAGTCAAAATCGGTTTATAATGGTTCCAAAGGGTCTTATTTCGAAGCTAAAGTAGGGATGGGTCGAAACCCTATAATCCAATAGGATTTAGACAAGTTTAGGGTATTATTTTAACCTTATCAATTAGATTTAACTCTAAGTTAAATAATTTAACTTTTACCGTGTCTTTTTGTTTTCTTTCACTTTATGGTTAATAAACATACTATAATATGCCAAACGAACCCCAAATTGTATATTATTAATACATATATCCTTATCTAATTCATTTTGCCGAACCTTAGATTTTTAGGAATAAAATAACAATTAATAATATAATATTTGATTTAAAAACTATTTTGTGTCAATTTTGAAACTATTTGATATATGATTTTTGTGAAAGTCATAACAGAATTATATGTTCAATCCAAGTTCATTAAATCAACCCTAATATATCATAGTAACCTATAAAATTCGTTTAATTCATAAAAAGTCTTAAATTACATTTATTTTGGTATTTATAATATCAATTATGTCAATATTTAATTAATAAGATAATTACTGCATCATCTTTGTGTCATAAATAAATTAAATAATTTGATGTCTAAAAATTACAAATAAAATACCATCATGTTGGAAATATTTTTAGCTTTCTAATTAATATTTACAATCGAATTTATCTTATGTATAACCCTATATTAAAAATGTTTTAGTAAATATACTTCGATTTTAACTCTTTTAACTCTTCTTTGAATTAAATAATAATAAATGTCCTAATCTAATCCAAGTGGGCCTAAATGATAATATTTTACACTTAAGGTTGTTTTTGGTCGAGATACACTTTTCCAATAGAATTCGGACATGTGTTAGGGTAATATTAATATCATTCTTACCCTTAATTACCCTATTTACTTTTAACCGTGGTAAATATAAGTAAAAAGTTACTATTCACCAAAAATTATTTTTATCTCATTGAACCACATTTTACTTACTGACATCAACCGTGTCTCTCGGATTTTTGTAATTCCATTCACAGAAACGGTAAAATTAAGTTTTATGAAAAATTCAGTTTTTTAACTACCACTTAGTAGTTTCACTATTCATCAAAAATTGATGTTTTTCAGAACAATGCCAAAATTTCATCCTAAGCTATATTTCATATTCCGAATTTAAAAATGAAGTCTATTTTAACAAATTCATAACATAGAAGTTTCATTAATTAATTTTATAATTAAATCCCGTTGTTAAAACAAATAGCGTGTTTTTAAGAAATAATATCTATCAAAAGATTGACACTTGATTATGTCTGGTTTAAATGTGAAATTACATTCAATGACCAACATTGTATTAAATTGTAAAAATATATTCTAAATATACTTTTAAACCACTCAAATTAATAATTTATCACTATTAATTATTTCGATTAAAAAAGATGTTTTTAATTATAATTTAGTAATTTTCACTATTCATCAGAATATGAAAGTTATCCGAAAAGTACCAAAATTTCACCTTAGGCTAAATTTGATACTCCGAATCCAAAAATGAAGTCCATTTTGAGAGATAAAATTTCTAAAATTTAAAAAGTGGTTATTACTATTCATAACGGCTAGTTTTAATAATATTGTAATAGCATATCATTGTTTCGTGAAACTCAGTATTGCGTACTAGACACGCTATCGAGGAAGGTTGCGATTGCATGTAATGAAAGGCATGTCAAAGATGTGTGTTGTGCAAGCTCCCTTTGGTGTAGCGTACAACACAAGACATTAATAAAATTAAAAAGAATATTTTTCATAAAATCTCAGACTGTTACAGAAGTGGTCCATGCTTTGAAATTGTGGCGTCATTATCTCTTCGGTGAGAAATTCACGTTATATATTGATCATAAGACCTTGAAGCGCATTTTCTCAAAGAGGGATTTGAACTTCAGTAAATGGATATGGTTGTAATATCTCCAGATGTTGGATTTTGACTTAATGTATACACCAGGTAAAGGAAATTCGGTGGCATATGCATTAAGTTAAAAATTATATGCTCAGATGGTAAAACATGCATATGACTAGTGGCAGTTGATGTCGGTTATAGCCGATATGCGGTTGGAATTTGAGTACCAGGGCGATAGAGTAGTATTTTTTTGGGTTTTGTTGATTCCTGACTTGGCTGGACTGGTTAAAGGTGCATAGATATCTGATTCTGAGTGTGTGACCATGGGGTCAAGACTTAATGGTGGGGAGGCCATTGAGGGTTGTCCACTGAATGTAAATTCAGTTTTTTGTTTTCAGAATCGGAAGGTTGTGCCATTTGTTTTTCAGGATAATCTCCTCAGGGCGTATCATTATTCTAGGTGGGCTACTCATCTTGGAATTCAAAAAATCTATAAAGCATTGAAAGTGAATTTTTGGTGGGATGTTATGAAAAGGAGAGTGGATGAGTTTCTTTCACGATTCTTGACTTGTCGGCAGGTCATGGCAGAGCATAAGAGGCCAGCGTGAATGTTACAGTATTTAACAATCCCTTTTTGGAAGTGGGAGAAAATAGCGATGGATTATTTCAAAGGTCTCCAAAAAGTGGTCAGAAAGAACAATGCCATTTGGGTGATAGTGGATTGGCAAAGATGTCATCCCATTTGATCCCGATTCATGAATCTTATATGGTGGAGTATCTGTACAAAATTTATATCTAGGAGGTGTTAAAGAGGCATGGTGTTCCAGTTTTGATCGAATCCAATAGAGATCTGAGTTTTACATATTATTTCTGGAAATCCTTACAGTAGGCCCTTGGGACAAAGTTGACTATGAGCACGACATATCAACCTCAGATGGATAGTCAATCCGAGATGATGATACAAACTCTGGAGGATATTTTGTGGGCTTGTGCCATGGATTTTGGCGGCTTGTGGGAGGAGCACTTGTCATTGGTTGAGTTCTTGTACAACAACAGTTATCAATCATCCATACAGATGGCTCCGTTTGAAGCATTTCATGGGCGGCCATGTCATTCCCCACTATGTTGGGTGGAAACGGGTGAGTCCTTGAAGGTTGGAATGATCCTTGTCCAGGAGACTACGGAAAAGATCAAGTTTATAAAGAAGAGAATGGAGACGGCTCAGAGTCATTAGAAATAGTATGCGGATCATCGTCGATGGTCGTTATCGCTCGAGTTGAGTGATCATTTTTTCTTGAGAATATCTTCTAGGTTGGGACATCGTCAGGTTGAAAAGCATAGAAAGTTTTCTCCGAGGTGTATTGGACCTTCTGAGATTCTTTAGTGGGTTGATGAGGTGGTTTATCGTTTGGCTTTGACACCTAGGTTCAGGGCGGTGCACAATGGGTTTCATGTGTCGCAGTTGAAAAAGTATCATCCGGATCATGACCATGTGATTCGATGGGATCATGTTGAGCTAGAACTGGATGCTTAGTCGGTGCAAGCAATAAAAAAATGACCTATACCAATATAAATTCAATGACAGATAACATATCTGTTTGTAAAAGTGAATATTCCCAAGAGATATCAAGACTTTTTGGTATTATTATTAGGTAACGACAAATATTTTTTCGATCAACTATATCTATTGTTATTGATCATTCAATACCAACAAATCTTTTACTAACAGTTAAATATGTTGCTCTATCATATTAATAGCAATAATTGTTTTAATAACAAAAAAATATATTATATTAATTACAATTATGAACAAAACATTTACTATTAGATAATTTTTTTACAAGAAATTTTCAAATGAGAATAAATCATTCATTAATTATGTAATAAATATTTATTATTTAGTTACTTCTAACATGTATTTATTTTGATAAAAAAACTCATTTTTATACATTGAATTATAATATTAATAATTTTACAATGTTTCATGAAATAAATATACAGAATCAACAATTATTGAAAAATTATTCAAAGACAATACCAACTTATAAATTATAATTTTTTTAAAAAAATTGATGCATTTGATATATATATATATATATATTTAAATATGTTTAATATTAAATATTTTAATATTATAAGTACTTATTAATTGTCTATATTAATTATTAATGGAAATGAAAAATCCAATGCCTCTTCTACCTACCGCCCAAAACCCCTCCAATTTGATACCCTCAAACCCTAAAAAATTTAATTGGGGAGTGGATGGCGCCGACATTCTCCGCCACTGGTGTCATGGCATATTCCTCGACTCTTCCCTCCTTTCAATTTTCTGATCCATATCTTCTACCCACACATGGCTCTTGCGAACACGTGCTTTTCTAACATCACCTCTGAGGCACCCATCCTATTCTCAATTTCTTAGTCAGACTTTTTTTATTGATGACAAAATGAAACGGACCTCGAAGCCTTTGTTGAAAAATTTTAGAAATATTTGAAGTATCGATGGTTTCGCACACATCGACACATCATTATAGCGGCCCGCCGGTTGAGCATCGCAGACTAGTCCCCTTTGATAGAGTATATCATTGAGGAGCATAAAAATTACAAAAACATATACGTCAAGAGGTTCTTGGAGAAAATGATGTAGGTATATGAGAATTCAGGCATGTTGGATCACACTATGAAGATGTTCGACGATATGAAGTGTCAACACACATTGAAGTCTTGCAATTCCCTCCTGTCCTTCTCTTTTGAGATGGAAAATTTCAACGATTTCCCGAAGATATTCTCAGAGGTATTCGATATGCACTCCCATAAACTTGGATATATCATCCTACAACATTATTTTAGAGGGGCATCGGAAGACGGGGTCGATGGATTTTTTGGTTTTTGTGTTGGGAGATATGGAGAAGAACGAAGTGGAGCCAACAAATGAGACTTTTGATCTGATTCTTGATATATGGGAATATAAGGTTCTCAGTGGAGGAGGATTCTTGGAAGCTGATGGGAAAGTGGGGCCTTTCCCCTTCCACATGGAATTACCATGTCAAAATCAAAGCATTGGTTTCTCAGAAGAGAAAGTCTGATGTAGTGGCTGATTTTGAAGAACTGATGCTTAAAGGTGTCCAGACTGGCCTCCATGACTATAATTCTTTGATGACAGGGTTTTGTGACGATGGGAGAATTGATGAAACAAACAAGTGGTACAAGGAGCTAATATCACATGACCGTGGACTTAATAATGGGACTTTCCAAAGGTTTCTTCCTTTTTCATGTGACATTGGTGATTATTGGTACACATTTAAGCTTGGTAATGCAGCGGACTCCCGACACTACCTTCCTGATTCATATGCAATAAAACATGTGGTGGATTTAATGGTTATACTATCGTGGGTTGAGAAGGAAATGCTATTTCTTGAGCTGGTCAGACATTTTGTTCATGAACTCAAATTGCCTCTGGATGATCAATGATGTTGTCCTCTTGCCTCTGCGTGTAATCTTCCACAAGTAATTGAAACAATCTAGTTCAAATAGGGCTTTTTCTTGGAGATTCCATAGCTAGGGAAGTTCAAATTGGTTCCCACGAGCTTTCTTAATGTTGATCTTGAAGGCCATGAGATATTTGGCATTTGAGGTTTCATTCAAGGAGGTTTAATCTATGATGTTCTTGGAGATTCCTTATATATTGCTGCTGAGAATGGAGAATTGAGCTTCAAAGGTGTTTAGATTCTTGTTTTATGTTGCAGGTCATAATCATTTGTAGTTTTTATCCTATGCTGGATTTGGGTAATCTGGATATTTATATTTTTCATGTGTTCATTGCTTTTGAGCCAAGTCAGAGCTAGTATTTCTTGTTCTTGTGCTACGACCAATAGAAGATTTTCCCGATGATTTGTTTTTGGAGACCCGTGTGAATATAAGGCCCCGGCCTTAAACATTACTTAATATTGAATTAAATAAATAATTCACAATGAGGATATTTTTAGGTTTAGAGTTTTATAGAATTAGGACATAATTGTTACATCTCAAAAGATTACAAAGTAGACACTTCTACTAAGTTTCCATAGAATAAAAAAACTATTAAAAAGAAACATGTCTAGTTCCATGTTTTATATAGCATGAATTTCCCTTTATACCATCCTTAACCCTATTCCACATTATGTCTTGGGAAAAAAATTTCAAAAAAACTTGGGGTGAGCATAAAAAGCTCAGTAAGGGATACACAAATAATGAAAACTGTTAGTTTTTCAAACATCAAGTAAACCATGTATACTTTATCAAAGTAATACCTTCACCTTCATGAAGTAGTAAAAACTCTTCACTGAATAAAATATCATTACATACCCTTTTGTAACCAAAGGATTACCATAAAACCCATATAAAGAACACATAACATATAAAGGTAACTTGGGACATAAACATACTTAAGTGGAATAACCATACGGTCGACTTCCACACGTATCACTTAATGGAATATCCATACGGCCAACTTCCATACATACTTAATGGAATAGACATACGGCCGACTTCCATACCCAATGCATTGGAGGTTATAACGTAACCACCTGTCCTGGTATTCACGGAACCACCCGTCATATGGTTTATCACATAACCACCCGTCAAATGTCCAAGTACCATTATAAAAATCCTAAGACATAAATCAAATATAATGGAATGAAAACAAGTCCACACTTTGATCACAATATATCACTTAAATATATTGACATAAAAAATCCATTATAAAAACCATTTTCAATACCAAAATACATAAAAGAGTATTTGGTATTCATTTCATTTAAAAAAAACATTACGACTTGTCCAGGAATCCAAAGACTAAATAATACTCGCGGCGGCGGAAAAGGTCTTTGTCACCGCGTACGTTAAAAGAAACATTCCATTTTGTCGTTTTGTAAAACGCTTCATAGAATAATATTCCTTTTGTATAAAAGTAAAATTCAAAGGGTTTTATACATCTTATAAAAGAATGTTTTGTATAAAATGAAATATGCCTCAATGAAAGGAGATTGAGACGAAGTCCCTTACCTCGGGTCCGACTTGACTCGATCGTTCTTTAACATCCAGAATAATAAACTTGAGTTAATTTCTATTTGCTTAAGAATATTTTTCAAGTTCATTATTCCTTTTATATCACTTATTGCCATGTTATAAACATTATGTAATCATTTAAGTTAATAATGTTTGTTTTGTCGATATTTGGTTCTGAAGTCGAAAGTGGACTTCTTACAATTACATGTTGTTCATGTGGTCAAAGGTTCTTTATATTCAAAATGACATTCCTGATTTGGATATCATATATATCATATATATCTAGCATATACATGTATTTATAATATCACATAATCATTTAGAGGTAAGAAATGAAATGCACCGTTCATGGAGATAGTAAGCCGTACGTACGCATGAACGCTACTTTCATTTCTATGTCATATTAATGGAATTAAAACTAAATGAGAGGTATGTATATTTTAATTCCAGAATTATATTAATAATTTATATGTAACATACATCATATATATCCATTATATATATGTACTTATAATAGTACATTACATTTGGGGATAAGAAATGAAATGCACCGTTCATGGAGACGGTAAGCCGTACGTACGCATGAACGCTACTTTCATTTCCATCTCATACATTAATGGAAATAAATAATAATGATATATAGGTATATTATAATTCCAGTATAACATCATATATAATAACTTTAAATCCATCCTTTATACGTCCCACATATGGCATTAACGAATCACATCACTTTGAGGGGGCGGTAGTCTGCACTTCTAAAATTAAATTATCGTGTTTGCCCACAATGGAAACCATAAAGGTAAACCACAAATCAAAAATAAATAAGCATAAGGAAAACATAAACATAATATATATCATATATAAATAGAGTGCAATCTTAATGTCCATCATTAAATGTGTTTAAAAGAAGATTGAACAATCAACGTTTCGTGAGGCAGAAATTCGCCAACCACTGAAACAGTATGTTCTTTAACCATTAGATGTAGATGTGTGTAAGTTTATCTCTAAAGCCTCTTATAACAACATCCTAGTATATTGAAGATACTGTAGTTATTACAAAATAAATGAATAAAAAGATTTTAGGGGTTGGAGAAGAAAAATAAAACAAAATAACACATGTGAAGACATCACCTTAAAATCGGGTAACTCTCTTAGATTTGAGCTCAAAGGCTTACTTGGGAAGACTTATGACCAAAATGAGGCTTCAAGGAGTAAGATAGGGATGTGGATAGACAAAATGGGCAGGTTTTGGCCGAGCCAAAGGCTTTGGATGTGTGTGTAATGTGGTAGAGGTGGGGGCCTTTTATAAGAGGAGAGGATGGGCACTCTTGGAAAGCAAGGAAATGTTACTTTATTTTAGAATGAGTTTCAGATTTTAACGGTCTAACATTGATGTGTATCTAGGATAAGGTGATAAGGGTTCTAAATCCACCAATCCAATAGGTTTGTGACATGCGTAGGTCTTAGATTTCACATTATCATTCCATTTTATTTAAATTGTTAAATAATGAGGTAATCGCTGCATCATCATGGTGTCATAAATAATTTAATTTATATAATGTCTAAAAATTATAAAAAAACTACTATGATGTCTGAAATCGTTTTACCTTTCCAATGAATATTTATAGTCAATAATCTGACTTGTATAACCCCATGTAAAAATTGTTTTAGTAAAACAACTCATGTTTGTGACATTTTTATTTTAACTTTAAATAAAAAGTTATTAATGTCATTTTCCAACCAAAGTGGATTCATGGGGTCCCCAAGTTGACCCATGGATTTTAATGGTCGGCCATGACACATCCTGTGAGGTTAGGACATGTTTCTAGTTCATTTCATATTATTACAACATTATTTTTACCTTAAATTACACTAATTACCTCTAATCACGATTAAAAATATAATAAGTTACTATTCACAAAAAAATTATTTTAATCCCATTGAACCAAATTTTACTTCTTAATGACAACCATGTATTTTGGATTTTTTAAATTCAAAACATAGAGGTGGTAAAATTTCATTTAAACAAAAAATCAGTTTTTTAAGTACCACTTAGTGGTTTCACTATTCATCAAAAAATTGGAGTTTTTCAAAAAAATTCCCAAACATCACCCTAAGCTATATTTGATATTCCGAATTAAAAAATGATCCATTTTACAAAATTCGAAACATATATTTTTCATTAATTAATTTAATAATTAATTCCCATTGTTAGAGCACATAGCGTGTTTTTATGAAACAATCAGTATCAAAAGATTGACACTAGTTTAAGTCTGATTTCAATGTGAAATTAATTCCAATGACCACTATTGGATTTAATGGTAAAAATATATTATAATTTCACTTTAAAACCAATTCAAAAGATAATCTAATCATATAAATAAATTAGATAAAAAAGTGGTTTTGAATTAAAATACAACACTTTACACAATTCATTAAAAAAATGAACTTTATCGAAAAAATACCAAAAATTTACACAAAGTAAATTTTGATGTCCCGATTATAAAAAAGAGTTATATTTGGTCCAATAGAATGTATAAGAGTGATAAAAACTATATTTAAGGACGGTTCTCCATCAAAAGGCGATAAGTGAACCTTTAGTGAAAATTAGGGTATAAATGCCTAAAATTGAATTATTTCCATATTTTAAGCCTCTATAGTTTATTGGATAAATGTAAAAACATTTAAAAAAACAGATATAATCATATTTTAGTTATTTATATCCATTACCGCCAATACAACGACTATGTGTAAACTACCATTTAAAATAATATTATTATATTACTAGTGTGCAACGTAAGTTTTCAAAGAAACTCATCATTGCATATCGAGTACGCTATCGAACATAGAAACCCCTTTAAAGTAAAATTAATATTTAATTCGCAAATATTAATAAATATAAAAATGTTTTATTCATTATTTACCTGGGATGTTACATCCTTCCCCCCTTTTGGGAATTGCATGCTCGCAATTTTATTCACTTATCAAAATAAGTGGGGGTATTTATCTCTCATAGCATTTTCAGATTCCCACGTTGCCTCTTCAACAATATGGTTTTTCCACAAAACATTTACCTCGTGAATTACCTTATTTCGCAACACTTGCACTCTTCGGTCAAGAATCTAGACTGGTTGTTCTTCATAAGATAGGTTCTCTTCCATCTGAACTACCTCTGGACTCAAAACATGAGATGGATCTGGCATATACTTCCTCAACATCAAAAAATGAAAAACATTGTGTTCCTGAGATAAAATAGGAGGTAAAGCCACTCAGTAAGCAACTGATCCAACTTTCTCCAGAATTTCATATGATCCAATGAACCTTGGACTCAGCTTTCCTTTCTTACCAAATCTCATCACACTTTTACGTGGAGAAACCTTTAGAAAAACATGATCACCTACCTCGAAAGATAGATCCTTCCTTCGGATATCCGCATAAATCTTCTACCTACTCTGAGCTGTTCTCATGTGTTTCTGAATCAACTGAACTTTTTCTTCCATCTCTTCTACCAATTCTGGTCCCATCAGCTTCCTTTCACCCACTTCATCCCAAAATGCTGGAGTTCGACCCCACTTCCCATATAATGCATCAAGTGGTGCCATCTGTATACTGGAATGAAAATTGTTATTATAAGAAAACTCAACCAAAGAAAGATGTTGGACCCAAATTCCATGATAATCCATCGAACAAGCTCGTAGCATATCCTCCAAGGTCTGAATTGTTCGTTCTGACTGCCCATCTGATTGCGGATGAAAAGCTGTACTAAAATTTAATTCAGTACCCAACGACTTCTGAAGGCATTTCCGAAAGTTAAAAGTAATCCTGGGATCACGATCGGACACAATGGAGAGTGGAACTCCATGTAACCTGACTATCTCTTTAAGATACAAATAGGAAAGTTGATCTAGGGAAAAAGTATCTCGTATAGCAAGGAAATGAGCAGATTTAGTCAAGCGATCAACAATAACCCAGATTGCATTATTACCTCTAGATGTCTTCGGTAATCCCACGACAAAATCCATGGATATATTTTCTCATTTCCACTCTGTCACTGGTAAAGGATGAAGTATCCCATTCGGTAACTGCCACTCTGCTTTAACCAACTGACAAGTCAAACACTTCATAGTAAAATCAGCAATATCCCTTTTCATTCCATCCCACCAGTAATACTCCTGCAGATCTCTGTACATCTTAGTACAGCTAGGATGAACTGAAAACGGGGAACTATGAGTCTCACATAACAACTCATTCTTAAACTATGAATCAAAAGGCAAACATAATCTCTTCCCAATCCTCAAAACACAATCATTATCAATGTTGAATTCAGGAAACTTACCCTTCTGAACCAGCTCTACCTTTTTCTACAACTCACTGTCTTGCTTCTGTGCTTGCTTGATTATATCTGATAGGGAAGATGTCACTGATACCTGAAACAAAACAGAAGGACTTCCTACACAAACAACTTCCATTCCAAAGTTCATCAAATCAAAAAACAAAGGATCTCATTCCAAACACAACATTGTTAATGAAGCATTACTTTTTCGACTCAAAGCATCAGCCACTTTATTTTCTTTTCCCAGATGGTAATGAATTGTACATTCATAATACATGATTAATTCCAGCCATCTCCTCTGTCTCATGTTCAATTATTTATGAGTGAATATATACTTTAAACTTTTGTGATTAGTATATATTTCACACTTTACTCTATACAAATGATGCCTCCAAATTTTAAAAGCAAAAACACTAGCAGCTAATTCCAAATCATGTGTAGGGTAATTTACCTCATGAGTTTTCAGCCGACGTGAAGCATAAGAAATTACCTGATCATTCTGTATAAGGACACAGCCAAGTCCCTTCAACGAAGCATCACTGTATATAACAAACTCACCATTCCTGGAAGGAAGTGCCAAAACTGGAGCATTCACCAATCTTCTTTTCAACTCCTGAAAACAATCATCACATTATTTTGTCCTGATGAACATAAAACCCTTACGAGTTAGCTTAGTCATTGGACTAGATAATCCTGAAACAATTTCAACAAACCTTCGGTAGTAACCTTCCAAACCAAGAAAACTATGGATCTCAGTTACATTTGTGGTTCTTGTCCATTCTTCAACAACTTTTGTTTTAGCAGGATCAACAATTATGCCATCTTTTCAAACAATGTGACCCAGGAAAGAAATTTGTTGTAACCAATACTCACACTTTCTGAATTTTCCATATAGTTTTTTTATTTTATGGTTTTCAAGATAAACCTTAAATGACTTTGATGCTCCTCTTTACTTTTAGAAAACACCAAAATATCATCGATGAAAACAACCACAAACTTATCCAAGAACTCATGGAAAATTCTATTCATAAGGTCCCTAAATACAGCAGGTGCATTGGTTAACCCAAAAGGAATAACTACAAATTCATAATGACCATATCTAGTACGGAACGCAGTCTTCGGAACGTCTACTTCTTTTACATTCAACTGATGGTACCCCGACCTCAAGTCAATCTTCAAAAAATACTGAGCTCCCTGGAGCTGATCAAACAAATCATCGATATGAGGCAAAGGATACTTGTTCTTAACAGTAATATTATGCAAGGCTCTATAGTCAATGCAAAGTCTCATTGATCCATATTTGTTTTTAACAAACAAGACAGGAGCACCCCATGGTGATGTGCTAGGTCGAATGAAACCTTTATCTAATAACTCCTGCAATTATTTCCTTAACTCTAAAAGTTAAACTTGATCCATTCGATAAGGGGGTTTTGAAATTGGATTAGAATCAGGAACTAAGTCAACGGTAAATTCAACTTCCCGATCATGAATAATAACAGGAAACTCATCCGGAAGAAAATCAAGATACTCATTTACCACTGGCACATCATTAATCTAAACAGTTCCTTTATTTTCAACAATATGTGGAAGGTAACATTCATTTCCATCTTTTACTAGTTTCTCAACTTCCTGATATGTTATCATAAGCAAGGGTTCATTCTTGTACAAAAACTGAAAATATTTCTGAAAAGAAACGACTTTAACTCTGCTGTCAATCTTAGCATGATAAACAGAAATTCAATCCATGCCCAAAATAACATCAAACTCTACTAGAGGAAAAACAATAAGGTTTGCTGGTAGATTCTTTCCACACACCAGGATAGGAAGGTTCTTATAATTCCTTTTTGTCTCAAAGTTCCCTCCCAATGTTTTTAACATAAGTTCAGGATTCATATCTTGAGATGTAATTTCCAATTTACTAGAAAACTTCTCCGAAATGAAATAGTGTGTAGACCCTGAATCAAACAACACATTGGCATAATCTGAACAAACAAACAATGTACCTGATACTACTTCATTCGATGGCCCAATATCTGCTGAAGTTGTTGCGAAGGATTTCACCACCCCTTTCTGCTTGTATTCTGGTTGATTTCCCCTAGTTGAGTTCTTCGTTAGACACTCATTTGCATAATGACCCATTTCATTACACTTAAAACATCTTTCTGCTGGCTTTTCATTGCCTGGTTGATCATCTTCCTTAAAGTTAGGAGCAATATGACCAGACTTACCACACCTAGAGCACTTACCAGACTTGGATAAACATTCTCCAGGATGCATTTTACCACACTTCTCACAGGATGGATATTTGGTTTTCTTACCTCCTTGCTTCTTTGATGAATTCTTCCCCTTTTCCTGCCAACTGGACCTCTTATTCTGTTGTTTGTCATAGAACACATGATCATCAGCAAACTCCATTTCCACTTTCTCCGCACATCAAACAAGTTTTTCATAACTTTTGAACTCACGAGAAGCTAAAGCCCTTCGATACTTTGGATTTAACCCTGAGTAAAAATGGTTTATTTTACTATCAAGATCTCGTATGAAGTTTGGAGCATACCTTGCCAATCGAGTGTACTTTTCTTCATAAGCAGCCACTGAATCATCCTCCTGCCTCAATTCTAGAAACTGTTTTTTCATCCTAAGACAAACCACCTTAGGAAAATATTTCTCAAGAAACAAACCTTTGAATTCGTCCCAAGGAAGATCCTCAATATCATCACTATCCCTAATATTTTTCACCATCGACCACCACTGATCAGCTTCACCTTCAAAACGGTAAACAGCAAGACTAACCTTTTGATGTTCTGAACACCCCATGACATTAAAAATCTTCTCCAGTGATTTAATCCACCCTTCAGCTTGGATGGGGTCAGATGATCCTCTGAATGATGGGGGATGATGCCTCATGACATGTTCCACTACTGACATGTTCCTCTGCGGTTGATCTGGCTGATCTCGTGCATGGATACCACCACCATTTATAGCCTGAGTCAACTATGCCATCACTGCAACAAACTGTTCAATTCCGATTCCGACCTTCTCAGGTTGCTGATTTGGAAGGTTGTATTCCTCCTATTGTCGTCCCAACATAGTTTCTTTGTTTCCTCTGTGGAAAACCATTCTGAACACAGAAATATCTTAAGCGAAGCAACATGGTAATCTTTAAATTCTATATCATTTCAATCGTACAATAAATTAACTTATAATTTTACACTTTTCTAACTCTTAATGTTGTCTAAACCTACCTTTGATACCAACTATAAGGCCCCGACCTTAAACATTACTTAATATTGAATTAAATTAATAATTCACATTGAGGATATTTTCAGGTTTATAGTTTTAGAGAATTAGGACATAACTGTTACATCTCAAAAGATTACAAAGTAGACACTTTTACTGAGTTTCCATAGAATAAAAAAACTATTAAAAAGAAACATGTCTAGTTCCATGTTTTATATAGCATGACATTCCCTTGATCCCATCCTTGACCCTATTCCACATTATGTCCTGTGAAAAAAATTTCAAAAAAACTTGGGGTGAGCATAAAAAGCTCAGTAAGGGATACACAAAGAATGAAAACTGTTAGTTTTTCAAACATCAAGTAAACCATGTATACTTTATCAAAGTAACACCTTCACCTTCATGAAGTAGTAAAAACTCTTCACTGAATAAAATATCATTACATACCCTTTTTTAACCAAAGTATTACCATAAAACCCATATAAAGAACACATAACATATAAAGGTAACTTGGTACATAAACATACTTAAGTGGAATAACCATACGGCCGACTTCCACACATATCACTTAATGGAATAGCTATACGGCCAAATTCCATACATACTTAATGGAAAAGCCATACGGCCGACTTCCATACCCAATGCATTAGAGGTTATAACGTAACCTCCCATCCTGGTATTCACATCACCACCCGTCATATGGTTTATCACGTAACCACCCGTCAAATGTCTAAGTACCATTATAAAAATCCTAAGACATAAAACAAATATAATGGAATGAAAACATTTCCACACTTTGATCACAATATATCACTTAAATATATTGACATAAAAAATGCATTATAAAAACCATTTTCAATACCAAAATACATAAAAGAGTATATGGTATTTATTTCATTTTAAAAAAACATTACGTCTTGTTCAGGAAGCCAAAGACCAAATAATACTTGCGGCGGCAGAAAAGGTCGTTGTCACCACGTACGTTAAAAGAAACATTCATTTTTTTTGTTTTGTAAAACGCTTTGTAGAAAAAGATTCCTTTTGTATAAAAGTAAAATTCAAATGGGTTTATACACCGTATAAAAGAAATTTGTGTATAAAACGAAATATGCCTCAATGAAAGGAGATTGAGACGAAGTCCCTTACCTCGGGTCCGGCTTGACTCAATCGTTCTTTAACATCCTGAATAATAAACTTGAGTTAATTTCTATTTGCTTAAGAACCTTTTTCAAGTTCATTATTACTTTTATATCACTTATTTCCATGTTATAAACATTATGTAATCATTTAAGTTAATAATGTTTGTTTTGTCGATATTTGGTTCTTAATTCGAAAGTGGGCTTCTTACAATTACATGTTGTTCGTGTGGTTAAAGGTTCTTTATATCCAGAATGACATTCTTGATTTGGATATCATATATATCATATATATCTATCATATACATGTATTTATAATATCACATAATCATTTAGAGGTAAAAAATGAAATGCACCATTCATGGAGACGGTAAGCTGTACGTACGCATGAACGCTGCTTTCATTTCTATGTCATATTAATGGAATTAAAACTAAATGAGAGGTATGTATATTTTAATTCCAGAATTATATTAATCATTTAGATGTAACATAAATCATATATATCCATTATATATATGTACTTATAATAGCACATTACATTTGGAGATAAGAAATGAAATGCACCGTTCATGGAGACGGTAAGCCGTACGTACGCATGAACGCTACTTTCATTTCTATATCATACATTAATGGAAAGAAATAATAATTATATAGAGGTATATTATAATTCCAGTATAAAATCATATATAATAACTTTAAATCCATCCTTTATACGTCCCACATATGGCATTAACGAATCACATCACTTTGAGGGGGCGGTAGTCCGCACTTTCTAAAATGAAATTATCGTGTTTACCCGAAATGGAAACCATAAAGGTAAACCACAAATGAAAAATAAAGAAGCATAAGGAAAACATAAAAATAATATATATCATATATAAATTGAGTGAAATCTTAATGGCCACCATTAAAGGTGTTTAAAATAAGATTGAACAATCATCGTTTCGTGAGGCAGAAATTCGCCAACCACAGAAACAATATGTTCTTTAACCATTAGATGTAGATCTGTGTAAGTGTAGCTCGAAATATTCTTATAACAACATCATAGTATATTTAAGATACTGGAGTTTTTACAAAAGTAATTAATAAAAAGATTTTAGGGGGTTGGAGAAGCAAAATAAAACAAAATAACACAAGTGAAGACATCACCTTAAAATCGGGTAACTCTCTTAGATTTGAGCTCAAAGGATTTCTTGGGAAGAATTCTTCCCAATTTGAGGCTTCAAGGAGTAAGATAGGGATTTGTAGAGACAAAATATGCAGGTCTTGGCCGAGCCAAAAGCTTTGGAAATGTGGGTAAGGTGGTAGAGGTGGGGGCCTTTTATAAGAGGAGAGGAGGGGCACTCTTGGAAAGTAATGAAATGTTACTTTATTTTAGAATGCGTATCGGATTTTAATGGTCTCACATTGATGTGTTTCGAGGATAAGGTGATAAGGGTTATAAATCCACCCATCAAATAGGTTTTTGACATGTTTAGGTCTTAGATTTCACATTATCATTCCATTTTATTTAAATCGTTAAATAATGAGGTAATCACTGCATCATCATGGTGTCATAAATAATTTAATTTATATAATGTCTAAAAATTATAAAAAAACTACTATGTTGTCGGAAATCGTTTTACCTTTCCAATGAATAATTATAGTCAATAATCTGACTTGTATAACCCAATGTAAAAATTGTTTTAGTAAAACAACTCATGTTTGTGACATTTTTATTTTAACATTAAATAAAAAGTTATTAATGTCATTTTCCAACCAAAGTGGCTTCATGGGGTCCCTAAGTTGACCCATGGATTATCTTGGTCGGCCATGACACATCCAATGAGGTTAGGACATGTGTCAAGTTCATTTCATATTATTACAATATTATTTTTACCTTAAATTACACTAATTTCCTCTAATCGCGATTAAAAACATAATAAGTTACTATTCACCAAAAAATTATTTTAATCCCATTGAACCACATTTGAATTCTTAATGACAACCATGTATGTTGGATTTTTGAAATTCAAAACACAGAGGTGGTAAATTTTCATTTAAATGAAAAATCAGTTTTTTAAGTACCACTTAGTGGTTTCACTATTCATCAAAAAATTGGAGTTTTTCAAAAAAAATCCAAAACTTCACCCTAAGCTATATTTGATATTCCGAATTCAAAAATGATCCATTTTAAAAAATTCAAAACATATAAGTTGAATTAATTAATTTAATAATTAATTCCCGTTGTTAGAGGAAATAGCATGTTTTTAGGAAAATAATAAGTATCAAAAGATTGACACTAGTTTAAGTCTGATTTCAAAGTGAAATTAATTCCAATGACCACTATTGGATTTAATGGTAAAAATATATTATAATTTCACTTTAAAACCAATTCAAAAGATAATATAATCATATAAATAAATTAGATTAAAAATAGGTTTTGAATTAAAATACTACACTTTACAGTATTCATTAAAAAAATGAACTTTATCGGAAAAATACCAAAAATTTACACAAAGTAAATTTTGATGTCCCGATTCTAAAAAAGAGTAATATTTGGTCCAATATAATGTATAAGAGTGATAAAAACTATATTTAATGATGGTTTTCTATCAAAAGGTGATAAATGAACCTTTAGTGAAAATTAGGGTATAAATGCCTAAAATTGAATTCTTTCCGTATTTTAAGCCTTTATCTTTTATTGGATAAATGTAAAAACATTTAAAAAACATATATAATCATATTTTAGTTATTTCTATCCATTCTTGCCAATACAAGGGCTACGTGTTAACTACCATTTCAAATAATATTATTATATTACTAGTGTGCAACGTAAGTTTTCAAAGAAACTCATCGTTGCGTATCGAGTACGCTGTCAAACATAGCAACCCCTTTAAAGTAAAATTAATATTTAATTTGCAAATATTAATAAATATGAAAAAAATTTATTCATTATTTACCTGGGATGTTACAGTGAAGATCATGTGGTTCAGTGAAAGTTTAATACAGTGACTGTGGTGAATATTTGAGATATTATTCATTGTGTGTTAAAGATTGAATGGTCATACAGTTGCCTGAAGTTTGGAGGCATGAATCTGATTATGTTTTACACTGCTGGTCGAGTTGTTAATGCCAAAGTAGTATGATGTTGAATTGGACTGTTTGTTTAAGAGGTGAATTTTCCTTGGTCTTATGAACCAAATTATAATTCAAATCAAATGAAGTGAATATGGACCGACAATATGACAGTAGTGGAAACTAAAAGTCAACATATATTAATTCTAGGCGTTCTCAAGCTATTATTCATGGTAAATTCGAGCCATTTCTTACTACATTATTAAATAGGATGAGGACCTTTTATGAATACTTCCCATACTTGGACCCATTGGACCACTATTTTCTTTGGTTCTCTTCCAATGTTCACTACTTCATTCTATAAAAGTAATGATATTGTGATGTTTTTTATTGGTTTTGATGTTGTTATTCGTCTACACATGTTGTGTCAAATATCCAAAGCAAAAACTCTTGAAAACACTTACTGAGTTATAATTATTTTAGTTTCTTGCTATTAAATATCTCTTTTGCTGTTTGTTTTGAATAATGTATATTTTTAATATTTAGAAATAATACATCTTATGACCATGCCATCATCTTCTGTCCGTCTAATATGTTAAATTCATATACAATTGAATGATTTCAATAAAATAGTGTTATGTTAAAGGAACCTTTATTCATGATTGAAATTTAAGGTTCATTATAATAAGGCTTGAGAATAGTGAGTTTATATTGAATATTTTTGTTTAGAAATTTTCTAGATGAATAAGTTAGCTATGTTCGAATCTGAATTCCCTCATAATTGTAGAGAAATATTATATCCATTTAGCATGGTGATATACATAATAAAAGATTTTATATTTCGAATTTTAGGGATAATCAGGGTGGAATCCTTTCTATTCAATGAAGGATGACTTTAATTGATTAACAAGTTAGGTATGTTCTTTTTAATTCACTGTGGTCATTCTAACTTCATTTTGTTTAGTGTAATTATTTCATCGTGTCATTGAATTCATCCATATACATATCATATATTCATTAACTTGATTTTGATCATTATTACATTATATTTTTCTCCATCCTTGTGTTTATGGGTCATGCAAGGGCTTTTTACAGGTCATCAAGTTGCGAAGAAATAAATTTTCTAGTTTGATAAGTACAATTAATGATGATTTAGGTGAGTGAATGGTTACACATTTCTGGATTTTGTACCTTCAACTATAATAATTTTTATTCTTTCTTTTTTTTCTCTTGTTTTTTTAGTTTCAATTGGAATTTGTGATACTCAAATATTTTTATTCTCATTTCTAACAAACATTTGGTCTAAAAAAATAACTTACTTATTCATATTTCTTGTTTTTATTTTGTTATATGTTCTTCTATTGGTGATTATTTATGATGATTAAATCCAATTGCATGCATATGAATGAATTATCTTGAATATATACTGATAATGGAATTTAACCATGTACAAGTTTGTTCATGTAAGATAAGGAAAATATTATGTTGCAGCTTCAAATTTTCTACCATGGGAGTATTGAGACAGTCGGATGTGGCGTGCAGAGCTATGGGTGAGGGCATCTTCAGAACTTTTTCCCATGTATATGTCTGAGGAATAGAGCCTTCATCCTAGAGGAAGCCACAGTCCCCTTGAATGGTCAGTGATGAACGACGTCAATGGTGATTCCTCTAACGTCACTCCTTGTGCCGCATGTCCCTCACGAAAAGGGAAAGGGAAAGAAGATCCAAACCAATTAGAGGAACATTATTAGGAGCTTCTAGAGCTCGATCTCTATGAACTGCCTAATTTTACTCCCTCTGATGTAGAGTCCAACTTTGCCACATATTTTTCTCCATATTTTATCTATCCCGTACATGACTAGTAGGTTTATTGACATGCTAACGGATTGGGCATCATTGGCTTGTCTCCCACCCATGTTGTTCATATGAATAAATATGTCACCACCATAGATTTCAATGTTGGAAAGTTCGATTATAGTACGATTAAGGTGTCTTGGAAGCGCACGAAGAATGCCCAAGTCTTGGAACCCAACTCAGTCTTATGTAAAGTCTGCACTTTTGATGATTGATTCACTATGAGATGTTGGGTGAAGGGATTGTTACATGAAGTGAATTATGGATTAGTGGAGTGCCCTGAATTTCTCAGTACAGTTGTAGATAAAGAAGGTTATGTTGCAATTATGATGACTAAGCATGCAAATTGGTTGAAGATTAATGGGTCATTGCTGGGCCTTGCCATGTACTAAAGGTTTAGAGGGCTTGTCTATTTTTTTCCTTTTAACAAATTAATCACCTCTGCACCATCTGTATCTTCCATATGTTCATAACATAAATCGATTATGTTTCACATATTTAGTATATTGACTTGTACTATGGGGGAATTAATACTTGCATGGGGAGCATGTCATAGTTGTGTTATTGTGGCATGGAATAGTTATGAGCGGATGATGCTGCCATGGAGACCCAGGGGTGGGGCTGTCATGGTATGGAAGAGGCATGGAGAGACTATCATGGTAGAAAATGTTATGCTCCACCTTCAAATTTTCATCTATGGTGGAATCAATTCACGCACGGGGAGGGAGCATTTCGGGGTGGGTGCTGTTGCAGCATGGAACAAGATTGAGTAGAAGATGTTGCAATAGAGACTCATGGGAACGACATGGAATATGTATGAAGAGTATGATAGTGAAGAGGCATATTATTACTGCATGTGTGGATCTATATCTATTTTAAACCTTGGATTGACAAATTCTTTTTGAGATTTTGGAGATTCATGTAATGTTTCTTGGAGTTTTAATACTTTTAAACATATTTGCAACATGTTTCTTACACCTTCCTTTCACGTTTTAAAATATCCATATAAACTAATTTTATAATAAATATACAATAACAATAATAAATATAATTATATCATTAAATATAATTTATAATTTTTGAAATAAATGTTGGAATACATACATATAATATTTTGTTCAAAATATAATTGATTAATAAATATTAATCGTTGATATTTCTTATAATAAATGGAATGATGAATGACTATAATATTACCCACAGATATATTTGTCGTATTAAACTATTATTAAGTATTTTTACCAACATATATATTATATGATGGTACTAGTATAGTTCCAAAAGAACTATTTTATCTATCGGAATAAAATTTAGCGACATATTTTTTACCAAAAATTTAGCGACATGACACTTTTTGTTGGTAAAACGTTTTACCAACAAAAAATACACTTTTACCAAATGATATACCACTGTTGGAAAATGATATTTATTTTTTCGTGACGTGCCAGTGTGGGTTGTGGACAGGAAATAGAATGTCTTTCATGGTAAAACCATCATTTTAGTTCATGTTTTGGGGCAATATGGTCAGCTTCAAGAGGAGACCTGGTAGCAAGAGGAAGAGATGGTTGAGCAGTGGCCCGAGATCTTTCGGCAAAGGATGGGTTCACTACTTTCTGAGGACGGAATGTCCAATGGTGGGGAGAATATAGTACACCTGGTGTGAGGTATTTGGCCTTTGTTTATGGATTTTAATGTGTTTCATGTGCATGTGATGAGTAAGGAAGAGGTTGGAAGAGCTTGGAATGGTTTTGGATGAGTTTGAAGACTTTTAAAGGGGTGCACAGTTTGAGCATGGTTAGTGGAAATCATTCGGATTATCCATGAAACCATGAAAGGGATACAATAGTCTTCACATGGCCTACACATGGTTTTCCAAAATATGTGAGGAAATCGTGCGGACCCTTGATCTTGAGGTAGTAGCATACGCACGGTTAGCGCACAGTTTTCCAAACCATCCAGGTTAACCGTGTGACCACATAAAAATAGTGTAATAAGTTCTGAGCTCCCTCAGTTTTAACATATTTCAATCAAAACATCCTCTCACTCGTGACTCACTCGGGTTCTTCGGTTCTCAAGGGGTGGAGGAACTATCCCACTTGATTTGGAAGCATTTTGAAGAGGTTTCTTGGTGGATTGAATGTGGTTTCTCTTGGGTAAGTCCCACCTCTTGGTTTCCCTGTGTTTTCCTCTAGATCTACATCCCTATCTTTCTTGGTTTTCTAGATATTCAATTTTTGGGTGTATATCTAGGGTTGTGGTTGCCTTGGATGATGTTTTTAAGGCGTGTGAATGTTAGGGAAGGGGATCTAGTGAGGTTTCGGTGATACGTTCCCCGTATTTGATGCGCTGTTGTTCGTGGCTCAATTTATCGAGAACCCTAAAGGTGGGTGGCTTCTATCTAAACTCCACTAGGTTAGATCTAATGGTTTTGGTTACAATTAAATTGTTGTGTTTGAAATTAATTGTGTTTTGATGTGTGAAATTGGTTAGAAATCCCTTGGGTGATGTTTTGGGGATTTTTGGGGAAAACGGTGTTTTATGGTGAAATGAGATTCTTGTGGATTTTAAAATGAATACTTTAAAATGGGATGTTATGGTTGACTTGTGAAAATGATTGATGGAAATTATTTTCAATAAAAGGGTTGTTTTATTGAAATTATGATTGGCACGGAAATTGGTTTTCAATAAATGGGTGATTTATTGAAGTGGATTGATATGCAATAGAGTTGGTTGATTGCATGTGGTTGTGACCTTGGAGGGTTTTATTCTTGGAATTGGCTTATTTTGAATGTTGTGTGGAAGTGGAATGAAGTACCACAAAAAAGGGGATGGATATTGGACGGAAGGTCCACCATTAATGATAAGTGGACGGGAAGTGCCGCTTGGTGTGAATGGGTGAAAGGGTTGGATGGTAGCTCCATCATTTGGTTGTTATGGTTTTCTTGTTGTGAATTGCTTTGAAATATGGAATTCTTGTTCTAATGTGTAAATGATGATATGTCTTGTGGAATGTTTGGTTGCCTTTCAATTGGTTTCATGGGTTGGATGTGATGGCTTGGTAAGGGCACGTTTTTCTTATGAAAATGGTAGCACTTGTGATTTATTTTATATAAATTGTTTTATAGAAATTACCTAATAGTTTTATCCTTGTGGCGTGTGTAGGGAAGTCATTTGGGGGAAACCTACTGAGTTTTAGTAATCACCCCCCACTTTGGCACATTGGTGTCTTTGTAGATGTTGTGTATCCTGATGTGGGAAAAGGTAAGTCATCTCCCTCCTTTAGGGGAGCATTGTGATCCCTTGGTGGAGCTTGGAGCGTGGAGATTGGTGTAGAGCTGTGGTGGTGTCATGGCTTGTGTGGTGTTTGGTTGTTTAGTTTCCGCAGTGTACTATGATGTTGTGTGGATATATCTAGTTTTATTGGTTTTGAGTTGTGTTGTGGAACAACTTGGTGGTCTTTTGAGAATGCATGGTTGTGTAATTTATTTGACATGCTTCATATAGTGGATGTTAGTGGATTGTTTTGTTGGATTTGTCTTAAGGTAAAATCTTTCCCCAATTTTTTCTTGGAGCCCTCGGCATTTATTTTCAGCCTTTGGCACCGTGGGAACATCACTTAAGGCCAAGTAACCCTCACCGCCTCCTCAAGCCAATGAGGTAATAGTGGGGTGCTACAATTTCATGTGGTTTCCCAAACCGTGGATCCAAAAGCTGTAAATAATATTTTTGGGTGAAATTATTCAACTACCACTCCCTCTATTTATAATTTTCCTCAACCTTTCTTCATTACCCAACAACAAAGAGGGGGGGGGGGGCATCCATCCTCTTTCCCCCTTTTTATAATTTGATATAAAGTCATCATCAATTATCTGATATAATATTTTTTGGCCCCATCGAAAGCACATATGTAAGGCCTTCAATCCAATTTCCCCTTTATTATGTCTATCACACCATATAAAATGATAAACACATGCTTTCCATTTTCCCATATTTTCCAAGTTGGTAAAAAACACCAATTTCTCTTAATTCTTCTTCTGTTTGAGGATGATATCTAATGATAATGTTCCTACAAGCCTACTGTTTGTGGTTCCTAGATTTATCCTTCATTTTGGGGAATTCATTTTCTCTTCATTCTATATAATCCATGTGGGAATTTGAAGAGATACCCATAAAATAATTCAATGATTTCATATAAAAAATTAAATTTATGATATGAGATTCCTCTAGGTATTCCCCTTCTACACTACTAATAATTATCTTCAGTTGGGATATTAGACCAACCTGGATAGGTTAGTCATGGTCTGTGAATTGAATTAAATAATTTTTTTTAATATTTGTATGTTTAGTTTAATGTGATCGTGAGAGTCATATCACTGTGATTTATGAAATTTTGGGCTCCTGGAATGAGGTGAAATTGTTCATCGTGTTAGACTGGGCCCAAGGTATATGGGATGATGACGATCTTCAGGTTGAGGATACATGGTCATCAGTTTGGGGTGACAAGGTCGTCAGAATGGGGTCATGGACAATGTGATATTAAGATAATATTGAAAATTAGGATTTTGAAATGTGGTCATAGGGAAATGACAGAACAAATGATTTGATTTGGGTTTTTTGGTGATTTCCACTCACTATTATTGGATGATGAGAAGTTGGATTCTTGTGTGCACATATAGGACTTGGTCGAGGGGGTGTTGGCCACTCATTATCGGAGGAAGCCCCCATAAAATAGGTAGTTTGGGGGATGGTGTTGAAAATTAAATATTCTAGGGGTTATCACTATAGATATCCATGTGAATGGTGATGGGACATCATTTGATTGTGTCGAGACCGTCACATTGGTGTTGAGGATCATAGATTTGCATGGGATGGTTTGGATTTGATATTAGGTGGATGGATGTTCTCAGGCCTCGAGACGTCATATGTTTATCTGACATTGATTTTATATTTGAGGATGGTTATCACTATGACCTGGGATATCAAGCATCAATCCAGTGATGATATTTCTGATTTTAGGTCTCATGGAACAATGATTGGTTTGGTAATTTTATTTGAGCATCAAGTACACGATTGATGGAATGGGATGTCGTGTGACCTGTTCATAGGTTGAAACTGAGGGTTCACTATGTATGATAATCGTCAAGGGATTCTATGGGCATGATTAAAAGGATCATAACCAATGTAGATATTTGTAAATAAAAAAATATTGCACTTATATTATTGGTGTAACGTACTTAGAGATATACTAACGATTGACAATGATGGTGATCACTTCATTATGGATAAAAGAACAAGGGAAATTGGTTATTTATTAAATGATAATGTGATTACTTCTTATTATATTTTTCATAAACCAATATAATTATGGATATTAGAAAATAACACATTAGTGTTGGGCTATAGAGAATTATATTCATACCCAACGCGTGCCACTCGGTAGGTGTGTATACCTATTTTCTCTGGGATCAGTTAAGGGATTAGGCTTGGGAGATATACCATTGTGATCTTATTGTACTGTGTAGCATGGGATGGATGGTAGTGGACCATGGAAGTTCCTATGCATCAACTTGAGTTTTTTTTTGAGTTTTTTCAAGCCTTATATATTTATATTCTAATAGTTATCCATGGGTAACCCTTCGTGTCTGGTATTTTTTATGACCAATTCAGACTTTAAATGTGTTTTAAATGTATATTATTATACTTGGACTTGTTAATTTATTAAGCTACTACATTGTATATTTTTCTTCTAAGTGTTTTATTTTCTATATGTTGTTTATGGTCCTTCATCCATTGGTATATTTATTTATGGACTATTATTTTTATCACCACATGAGTGTATATTTTTCCCACTATAACCTCTCATACCCTCACTAATAATAACCAAACATTGGAATTTTGGAAGAATGTGTATGGCCTAGTGTCCAACCAACCCGAAGTACAGTTCAGGTGGATTTCTGAGTTAGGGTGGTATATTAAATTATTATATTTTATATTTTTTAATGATGAAAAATAAATTTCATTGAACCATGATCATTTTTGTAAGAATGATTTTTCATTATATGAATTATGTGATGTTTTTTGTGAGAAAAAACACAATATTTTTTTAAAAAAAATATCTTTAAAAAAATATCAGAAACTATGATGTGATTATAAAAAAGTACCTTTGTTTTAAAACTAAATATAATTTTTAATCAGTTAATATTTATCATTTTTATTATTTATGAACATGTGATTTGATACAGAAAAAGTATTTTATATTATATCTATTTTTAAATATATTGTGTAATAATAAAAATCCATTTTCAAAATCTAATCATAAATAAAATATTAAAATAAAATTCAAACAACTAAAAAATGTGTGGAACAATATTGATACTAAATACAACAGAACATAGAATTTGATTAATATTATGTATAAATAATAAATGGACATAAAACATTAAAAGTATCCCCAAACTATTATATAAATACAGAGTGCTTCAATTTGTCAAATTCCAATTAAAATATATTATAGGAAACCCTTTGTTGTGGAAATGAAGTTAAAATAAAGAGGGAAATTTAAAAAAATATTTTAGTCTTCATATTCCATGAATGTTTTCTATGAAATCCATTTTAGGTAAATCCTAAATTGCATGATGGAACCTTTTTATGATTAAATGATTCACATGTTTGGAAACTAATAGAATATGAATTTCTGACTTTGTTAAAATTATGGAATATATATGATTTATTATTAATATTATTAAGATTTTTTGACAAAAAATTGTAAATATAAATGTTTTCATATTATGTATCATAAATTAAAATCGATTGATAATCACTATAATAGAGTTATCACAATGAAAATTTATATCTTCCATTCAACTCAATGTTATATCAAATCGCTAAAGGTTAGTGTTGGTTTTATTTATAGTCATTATGTGTCAATATTTATATCATAGATATATTGGGTGATTTAATAATATTCCACCAATGAATATAAACGTTTCACCCATACTTTAATGGGTAGAGGATATAAAGATTCTTCCATCAGAAACAGAAAAATAATAATAAAATAGTCGATCAGTGGCCTCTATAAATAGATGATTAATGTTCTTTCTAAAATGATAATTAATGAAATGTACTGATGTAATTCTTCTAGTGTTTTCTATAATAGTTTTTTAACGTTTTATAATCTTTCCTATTGATGTATGATTAAAAACAATTTGTAAAATGTTTGAAAATAATGATAATTTTATATATTGTCCATGGCTTTGAAATCAATAATGAAGTATTATGAATTAGTGATTAAATTTCATATTAATTATGACTAGAATGAATTTTTATGATGTTGGAAACAGAGTTGTACTAAGGGTATTTGGAATATTTTAATTTCAGTATTTAATATACAACAAGATCTAGGGAATTATTTAGAAAATTCAAAGAGGTATTTAATTATTACATAAAATTTGATTGAATAGATTTATGTATGGATAAAAATATATTAAGAAATTGTTATCATTTTTAAAGAATTATAGAATTTTTGAAATGCAATAAGAAAATTGGCTATGTCTATATCAACACATGAGTAATTTCCCTATATGTTGTATGAGACATTTTTAACTTGAATATGAAAATTAGAAATGGGAATATAGCTATTTACATTATATGGTACACTAATTATGAATTCTTCCTAGACTATGCAAGTTTAATTCATGGAGGTGAAACATTTATGATTATATTTTTATTAGTGGACTAATGAAATTTTTGAAATGGAATTGAAACTCATTATTTGTGTGTAAATCATTTTATGTGACACATACAAGTGCACAGTAAAAAAAGCATATCTATATTTGTTTTTTTAACAAAGAATATGTTTTGGAGACCAACGTATACATCATGGTAGACAATATATGTGTAATTTTATTCAATGTATGAGTCAACAATTAGTAGTGTATGTTTAATTGTCAATAGACCTGAAAATTTAGCAATGGAATTTACTACATAAAAGTTATTTAGAGAAAATTATGATACATTAGAATCAACATAAGGATCATTTAAATCTTCAGATGAGTCATTTTTTACAAAATAGGACTTATTATGTTTTTTATATGTGTATGAACTTAATGGAAAAATGATATTGTTTTGGAATGAATAAATTTTTTACTAGGATTATATTCTATAGAAGAAATTATCATTCGATGTTATTGAAGCTAAGAATCAAGATAAAAATGTTATATTTCTTGTTTAATCCATGACTTAATCTTCTTTAGAAGAATATTAAGGGGGAATATTACAATTATATATATGTGGGATTTATAAACGAGCATATTTTGAAATCTATTTTCATGATGGAAATAAAAGAAATTATAATTACTAATCTATTATTCCATATTAAAAAATTTATAATTTATAATTTTATGTCATGTAGGTTGAAAGGGAAAATAAATATCATCATTGAAATAATTTCCTTATAAATATTTATGCATCAAATTTGTAGATATAAATTATTTGAATCTGTAATTGAACTTTTAATATTCTTGTGATGCAATTAACTGATCTAAATATAACATATATAGTTCGGATTTAATCTCATGAGATTTATGATATTTTTTCATCTGGAGTGTAGTAGATATATATTGATCCTACTCTAGTTTTATTGATGTACTGACAGAGTAAATGGTTCTTAAATGATACAAGATAAAAATAATAAAATGAGGGGGTAGTTTTATTTTGTATTTTTGAATGTAGATATTTAAAATAAAATAATTGTAACGTCCCGGATCTGGGTGCCTCTCAACAGGTGCCCCGAACCGGTTGGTCACATGACCTCAAGCGCATTTCCCCAAATTCTAGAGGCTGCTGACTAGAAATGAGGGCCGAGGTCTGATAGTGAGGAATCTATACCCTCATTTGTCAAAGTGTAGCGCAGTGGAATTTAAATATACAACATACAACAATAACGAAAGCGGTAAACCATAAACATTTAAAATAAAAAATATCAGTAAAAGATAACCAATAGTTATATAGATAATGATGAAAAATGTCTCAAGTTCTATGAAAACAACCAGAACATGTTACACATCAAAACAGTACAATACAATATAGAGTATAGAGTACAGCAAAGCAAAACAAAATAGCTTGCGGCATCATGAGCCTATGCTCGGTCCCACGCTCCCCTACTCCTCAGCAACAATCATGTACCTATATAGGGAACTTTTCTCTTATCCACACCTGTAGCAACATAGTCTGTTTGAGAAGAAGACATGAACCAAATAGGGTGTGAGAAATAAATCTTAGCAGGCACCCACCAAAGGCCTATGCCCAACTATGTGAAAATATGCAACAACAGTGTGCAGTGGTAAATGCAATAAACAAAGTAGTACTCAAAATTAACTAACTTTACCAGTTATATTTCCATTATTAATATACATTTAATAATTCTATTTAGGATATCACCACAGTGATTATTCTAAGTAAACAGTCAGTGTCCTCAGACATGAAAACACTTACCCTTAGGTAAACAGAATTTTTCCCTCAGGCATTTCCATTAGGCATACAAAATGTCTCCCTCAGGCACAAATTCATTCACCCACAGGCATAATGAATATTTCCCTTAGGCCAAAATAACCACTGCCCTCAGGAAAAATGAAACACTTCCCTCATGCTAAATAAGTAACCTGACCATGCCCAACATATTAACAAGCAATTCACATACAATTCCTCTCGAGGAAAAATTAATGCGCAAAATAAACATGGCATACCCTCGGGTATCTTGGCCAAATGTCTAAATAGAAGAACACACCCCTGGGTGGTCCTGGATCCAAGATATGATCCCAAAAAACTGTTATTATTAAATTTAATTACCTATAAAATTCTAGGTATTTAAAATAGTTAAGGCCTCAGCCACACGACAACACAACATGGGTTTGTAGCTCAACGTTACACAAAAATGCACTGTAGTTGGAATTTAAACACTAAGCCACCTACCTTAAATGCCCCTAAACATCATATGCGAATGAAGATACTCGAATCTTCCAAGAAAAATTTAGATCTAAGGTGAAATAAAACCTCGGTCAAAGTCAAATATCATTCCATCGAGAAAGAATTATCAATAACTACGCCAGGAGGAGAGAGGGCGTACCTATCCGGTTCCAACGTGATCGGTAGAAGTGGAAACGGATTCCCGTTGCAACATTTGAAGCTCGTCCACACTAAAGGTCTCCTTGATCGGTAAAAAGTGACCTACCTTCTTGATTCTATCCCCAACAAACCACACGAAATCATTGCCTTGATGTGACCTCGGAAACCCAGTCATGAAGTCCATCGCGACATCATCCCATTTCCACTTCGGGATGGGTAACTGTAGTAACAGTTCGGCTGGCCTCTGGTGCTCCACCTTCACCTGCTGACAGGTGGAACATCTCGTAACAAAACTAGCTACATCTCACTCTTCATACCCGACCACCAGTAATGATGTCTCAAGTCACGGTTCATCTTGGTAACTCTGGGATGAACTACCCAAGTTGAAGCATGAAACTCTCTCATCATCCCCTCGCGTATATCCCCTGTTACCCACACTCGTCCATTGAAACGCAGTACCTCATCATTGCTTATCGTCCACCCAGGAGAAGGTTCCTCATTGGCCACCAAATCCCGTAGAACTAGGCCTTTTGAATCAGATAGTTGTCTCATCCTCACTCTATCCAGTAGGTTAGAGGTCACAACTATAGAATAAATATAGTTCTGCCCCTGACTATCATGCACCTCCAAATGCATCTTAGAGAACAAAGTCATAAGACGCCACTCACCACTGGCCTCATGAACCACCTGTATCTAAGTATTCCTGCTCAGTCCATCAGCAACTGTATTACCCTTACCAGGTGTATAGGAAAGCTCAAAATTGAAGGACTTAAGGTATTCGACCAACCTTCGCTGCCTCAGATTCAAGTCATGCTTATTAAAGATGTACTTGAGACTTTTGTGGTCGGTAAAAACCACAAAATTCTCTCCCAGGAGATAATTTCTCCAACAGCGCAACCATGAACAACTCAGCGAACTCGAGGTCATGCATTGGGTAATTCCTCTCATATGGCCTCAACTGCCGAGAACCGTACGCAATAACTCGATCTCCCTACAAAAACACTACTCCAAGTCCAATACCTAATGCATCACAGTAAACTGTATAGCATTTCCCTTGATCTAGAAGTATCAGGACTAGTGCTGATGTCAAACTTCCTTTCAGGTTCTGAAAGGATGTCTCACAAGCTTCTGCCCAAACGAACTTTACACCCTTCTTAGTCAAACCCATCAACAGCGCTGCTAAGTGGGAGAAGTCCTGTATAAATCGCATGTAGTAGACATGCATCCCTAAGAAACTTTGTATCACAAACACGTTCGTAGGATGCTCCCAAAAAACTACTGCTCTCACCTTCTCTGGGTCTACTGCAACTCCTGCCTCTGAGATGATATGACCCAGGAAGTGAATCTGGTCCATCCAAAAGTGGCACATTGAGAGCTTTGCATATATCCTATTCTATATCAGTGTACTCAATATGATATCAAGATGGGTGGCATGGTAGTGTCGAGTGTGAGAGTACACCAAGATATCATCCAAGAATACTACCACAATAGAATCCAGATATGGATTGAAGACCCGTTTCATGATATCCATGAAAAATGTTGGCATGTTCGTGAGTCCGAACGACATAACCAAGTAATCATATAGACCATACCTACTCCTAAAGGCTGTGAGAGGTATATCAGATGGTTTATGTTGCAACTGAGGATATTCGGATCTCATGTCAATCTTCGATAACATTCGTGCACCTCGAAGTTGATCAAAAATATCATCAATCCTTGGTAAGGGATATCGGTTCTTGACTGTCAATTGGTTCATCTTTAGATAATCCACACAGAGTCTGAGGGTACTGTCTGCCATCTTTGAAAAAAGGACAGGCGAACCCTAAAATGAAGTACTGGGTCAGATAAAACCCTTTGACTGTAACTCCTCTAACTGTCTCTTGAGCTCCTACAACTCCGGTGTAGCCATCCTATAATGAGAAATTGAAACTTGTGTTGCTCCTGGCACTATTTTAATAGCGAAATCCACCTCACTCTCTGGAGGTAGATCCAAAAAGTCATCCGGTAAGACATCCTCGAAATGATCAACCACTAAATGTAAATAATTCTTACAAGTCCACTGATCATCCAGATATAAACTCGCAATCTAGGCCGTGACTCCGCCTCGGCCATGTTGCTCTAGTTCAACTCGACTCACCTGAATATCCTATCCACCTTTGTATAGGAACTCTCCACCCTCTGGTGACGTGAAACTCACCCTGTGATGATAGAAATCTACAAAGACTAAAAATGGAACCAACCAGTCCATCCCGAGAATGATGTCATATGCTGTCATCTCTAAGACATAAAGGTCCCATAAAAGTGACACCATCCAAACTCAAGGGGGAACTTCTTGCACTGACGCTCACCAGTCGTTCTAGTTCCCAATGGAGTCTCTAGCTTCATAACAGCAGAAGTAGAAGAAACAAAGAGCCCAAGTATCTCCATAACGGGTACCGATATAAATCTATGTGTATCAACCGTATCAAAAAGTACTGAAGATAAGATATAAGCTACTAGAATTGTACCTTTGACAGTAGAAGGTCTGAGATCCTGCTTCTGTTGGGTCTGTTGCACTGTATATGACTGCCAAGTGTCGCGGCCCTGCGACACATCCTGGCTACCCGGAGCTATCCCACCTTGCTGCCTCTGAGATCCTAGTGTCTGGCTACCACGACCACGACCACCATCTCTGCCTTCACTCCCTGACATATTCCAGTTTCCCAACTAGTAAGAATCTACTAGTCCTACTCCCGCACGCGGAGTCTATACAGAACCCCTCTCACTATCCATTGGGGGAAAATCCCTGCAAAAGCGATGCAGATGACCCATCTTGCAGCAAGCTTGGCAATCCACTGGGTCTCGTGGACACTGAGGTCTCTTGTGCCCCTCCTTACCGCACTGGTATCACATGACTGGCCACCTGAATCATTATTCTATTTGGTACTTCCCCCTGATAGAAGTCCATCTATATCTTCCTCTTTCCATTAGAAATAGTACCAGACACTGGTGTTGAAACGCCCTGGCCCACACCACTATCTTCCCGCAGGTTCCTCTCTATAATCAGTGCTTGGTTCACAATATAATGTATTGAAGGAAACTTGAAAACATTCAACAGTCCTTGGATGTCATATCGAATCCATGCTCAAATAATCTGTCTCTCAACGTCTCATCACCCACCAGAATGGGTGCAAAATTCTGATGCTCGGTGAAACGAGCAGAACAATCCATCACCGACATTGCGCCCTCTTGCAGATTCATGAACTCTCGAGCTCTATCTTCTCTCATCATCTCTGGGAATAAGATGTCATAGAAGGATGTCTGAAAATATTCCCACTACATGTCTCTGCGATGCTCTGACTGGGTGGTAACATCCCACCACCTCTTGGAGGAATCACGCAGCATATACGTCGCGGGCTTGACCCTCTGCCCTGGAGGTGTCTCAAGATGCTAAAAAATAGTCTGTGTAGACCCCATCCAAGACTCTGCAGCCTGTGGTCCGCCATCCCCTGAGAACGTCGGTGGTTGTTGCTGTTGGAATATATGAGTCAGCTCAGCCATAGATGTGGCAGCCGGCGGTGCTCCCGGAAAGGTTTTCATGAACCGAATAAAGCCTTCAAGGATCTGGGCCTCCGTGCCTGTGTCAAATATAATGGTTGGCACCGCATCTAGCTCTGGTGGAGGATCCACTAGTAGCCCAGGTCCCACCATCTCTGGAGTATAATTGGTGATGCTCTCTTGGAGAACAACATGTGGTCGTCTTGGTGGCATGACTCTACAAGGTCAAATGCGCACCTTAGATCAATATTATCAAAGACAGAAAAATGAAGGGGCCAAAAGGGGAACGGGGGGAAGAAGGAATTCAAGATTTTCAAAACAAGACTACACGGTGTGTATACTGACTACACAATATGTACCTGACTTCTCTTCCCCTACTCGGGTCCTTCTACACAGCCAAGACACCCAACTCCCGTTAAACAAAACTACAGGGCGTTCATACTGACTACCAAGCGTGTATGGTGTAATTTTCCAACTCCCCATTTTGTTTGTGACATGGCAGACTACTCGGCTTGATACTACATGGTGTGTTACACCCGCACACGATGTGTACACTACCCCGTTTCCCCAGCCACACGGCTAAGTCCACACGATATGTCATGGGACAAGACTACATGGCGTTTCCCACATATACATGGCGTGTTTCAAGAAGAGGATAACCAACCCGTGTTTGTTAGTTACACAGCCAGGTCCCCAGGCTAGACTACACAGCGTGTTCATCACTGACACAGCGTGTACAAAAAGAGTCCACCGACCCGTGTTGTTAGTTACATGGCCGGATCCCAGGTCAGACTACATGGCGTGTTCCATAGTGGACACGACGTGTATGTATTAATGTCTCCTCCTTCCATGATTGTTAGTTACATGGGCAGTCTCCGAGTCAAGACAACACTACACAGAGTTTACATCCGATACACAACGTGTTTTTTCCACATTTTATCCTTCCCTGTGTCCCTGCTCACATGGTATATGACACATGAAGAGACTACACAACGTGTACTGAGGATACATGGAGTGTATTTAAAATTATTTCTTTTCTTCCCGAACAGAAGGTCACACGGTGTGTGTCGAAGGAACTACAGGGCGTGTATCCTGGGTTTTCCAGACAGTAAGGCTTAGATACTACATTGGAACCCAATAAATAATAAAAAACAACACCTAAGTGCCAAATTCCGACCCGTGAGGGCCCATACTCCCCAAGAATCAAAGTTTGTCATATTATACGTGTTATAACAAGATAAACAGTCAATGGTCCACCAAAATTCCGGTCAATGAGGGTCCATACTCCCCAGAAACCAAAGTTTGGCATTCATTCTATCATGAAACTCACACAAAAAATACCCTATCACATAGCAGGTATTTAATCAAAGAATCTATCACAACAACATGATTTTTCTAGCATAACAACTATCACAATAACATGCAATTTCAAATGCGCCTACATGGCATGGAACAATGCATGGCATGTGATTTCTAGCATGTTCCAAAGTGATGTATGAGATGTATTACCCTAATCTCAATGGGTTGCAACTAAATAGACACATAGATAAAATATAAACAGCACAATCACAAGTGTGTCACCCAACGGTGAAATCAAATCAACTGTAAAATTCTCAAAATCAAAAGAATTGAAAAAATACGAGGTAGATTGGACTTACCCTGTACACGAGTTAGCTATGCCCGGGCACAACTTATTACCAAATACCGTTTCTGTCCTATCCCTGACTAAGGCATCAAACAATAAGTCAATGAAAAGAACCACCTCTGTTAGAACTTTGTAACGTCCTGGATCCGGGTGCCACTCAACGGGTGACCCAAACCCGGTTCTTCACATGAACTCATGCACATTTCCTCAAATGCCAGAGGCTTCCGACTAGCAACAAGGGAACAGGTCTTACAGTGGGGAAACTATGCCTTAATTTTTCAAAATTTAGCACACCAGAATTTAAATATACAACATACAACATCAGCGGAAGCGATAAACCATACACACTTACAATAAACAGCAGCATTAAAAGATAACCAATAGTTCTATAGATAATTATGAAACATGTCTCATGTTCTATGAAAATAGCGAGAACATGTTACATAACAAAACAGTACAATACAATAAAGAGTACAGAATACAGCAAAGCAAAACAAAATAGCCAGCAACATTGCAACCATAAGCTCAGTCCCACGCTCCCATACTCCTCAGCAACAATCATGTACCTTTATAGGGACCCTTTCCCTTATCCAAACCTGTAGCAACATAGTCTGTTTGGGCTGAAGACATGACCCAAACAGGGTGTGATAAATAAATCTCAGTAGACACCCAACAATGGCACGTGCCCAACTGTGTGAAAATATGCAACACCAGTGTGTAATAGTAAATGCAATAAACTAAGCAGTACTCAAAAGTAACTAACTTTACCAGTAATATTTCAATTATTAATATACATTTAATCATTCAATTTTGGATATCACCATAATGATTATTCTAAGTAAATAGTTAGTGTCCTCATACATGAAAACACTTACCTTCAGGTAAACATAATTTTTCCCTCAGGAATTGCCCTCAGGCATACGAAAATTCACCCTCAAGCACAGTGTCTATAGCCCATAGGCATAACGAATATTTCCCTCAGTCCAAAATAACCACTTCCCTCAGGAAAAAGGAAACATTGCCCTAGGGCTAAACAAGAAGTCGGCCCATGCCAAACATATAAACATGAAATTCACACACAATTCCTCTAGAGGAAAAAGTAATGCACAAAATAAACATGGCATACCCTCGGGTATCTTGACCAAACGACTAAACAGATAATCGCACCACCGGGGTAGTCTTGGATCCAAGAAATGATCCCAAAAAATAGTTATTATCACATTTAATTACCAATACAATTCAAGGTATTTAAAACAGTTAAGGCCTCATCCAAATGACACCCCAACATGGGTACGTAGCTCAACGTTACACAAACACGCACAACAATTAGAATTTAAACACTAAGCCACCTACATTAAATGCCCATGAACAGCACACACGAACGACGATCCTCGAATCTTCCAAGAATGTCGTAGATCTGAGTTGAAAGAATACCTCGTTCAAACTCAAATAACATTTACTCAGGAAAGAATTGTTAAGAACTACGCCTGGAGGAGAGAGGGATTACTCGTGTGGTTTCATCGTGATTGGTAGAAGCGAAAACCGATTCCCAGTGCATGATCATCTGATCTACAAAATTATGTCTGTCCTCCCGAGCTCTCCCCCGGCATTCTAAGCATTCCATGTGAACATGGGAGGCTATTGTCTATTTTAAGTGAAAAAAACAAACTACACCGCCTGTACTTCTCAAGTAAACAATGTGTACTATCCATTTTTTAACTGTTCCTTTGGCAGCTTCTAGCCAGCGTGGCACTGTTCATCTATCGACATGAGTACACGGCGTGTATTCCTGATCACACGGCATGTACTATCGTCCGGCTGGCGACTGCTTCCACCGCCTTACTATTTTCCTGCCGACTGACTACACGATATGTAAATTTCCACTACATGGTTTGTAGTTGGTATTTACACCCTCATCGCCAGCATGGCTACACAATCTGTGTACTCATCCCACATGGCCAAAGTACATGGCGTGTGGAATAGGACATATCGTGTAGTCCTGTGATTTTGTATTTTTCCCCATTTTCCTTATTTTCTCAAAAACACATAAGGAAAAGAGAAAAGAAGAAACTCGTACCTCAAAAATAAGAACTGGGTTCTTAAAATAATATTGAGATCATGGGAATGAAAAATCTTGTTCTTACCATTTTATTCCTTTCCAAAATTACAAAATTTACATTTATAAAAATTTTCAAAAGAACCCCAATAAAAAATTTAGGATATATAGAGAAATAATCATATTCTTTTTATAAATACAGAGAAAAATTAACTCGGTAGTGTGATGTGTGGTTTTATTATCTATAATATATTTCGAAGTAACCAATAAACAATTATATATGAAAATCCAGAATGTCACACCCCCCATGATTTTAAAATAAGATCTGTGTATTTGATATCTCATGAGACATGAAACAAAAAATCTTAGGAAAAAAATATATAACTCCCCAAAGATTTAAAACATATTTATTTTCAAATAAATTAAGTCTCTTAAATATCATACATTACATGATACATGGTTTTTATCATTCATTACATAAAACATTGAGTTTTACATTCATAACACACAACACACGGTTTAGAATGCATTACATGCAAAAATTAGTTTAATTATTGTTTTTGAAGTTAATAAAATTTTATTATATAATCATATATATATAACATTTCTGATACATTTTAAGTAATAAATAGTACCAAATAAATTATTAATATTATAGTTTTCTATATATTAGAAATAAAATAATAATAATTTAATTTAAAAAGATGTATTTCTTTAATAAAAATATTGTTCTCTAAATGAAAAATTAGCCATTCTTTTCAAACATAATTTAAAACATTATTTTGTCATCTTTAAAAATTATATTTTAAAATATAATAATTAATTTTAAATAAGAATATTAATTTTATTATTTGGTAAGTTTTTTAATATATTCTAAAATGTTTTATTTTTTGATTAATATTGTAAAATAATGAGTTTTAACTGAAAATTACCTTTTTAATTTAAATAAATTGAATTTAAAATTATATTTTGAACTTTTATTAATATAAAAACAGTGAAACATTATATTAATTATCCCAATTTATGTTATTGGAATAATTTTCATATTTAATTTTAATATAATTATATTTTAATATTTTGGGCATTTTTCCTTTAGAAACTGACTTTTTCATCACATCTAATAAATTAATTTTAAAAGAAAATTTTCCAATTATGTGAATTAAATTTGGAAAAGTGGATATCAGGTATGGAATTAGAATAATTTATAATTTCTTATATATTAGTTTTTTTTGAAAGAAATGAATACTAAATACAATAAAAATAATTACAAAAGTTAAGGGGAAAATGGATTTAATGTGGGGTTAAACAAAAAGGATATGGGTTATATTTACCAAATATATTATTTTCATACCATATCTATATCTTATACTTCTTATTTTTCAACCCATGATCATTTTAATGATTCTGTCATGAGAATGAAAAATAATTTGTTTATTTTGGGAAATTTACATGTAATTTCTAATAGGGGTCACTTTCCCCACATATAAAAGGGAGCTCCCTCACCTCACTTATTCATACCTTCCAATCCATTAAGAATGAAAAACTCCCTCCTAACTCTAGTATAGACAACTTTAGTGACATTATATAGATGATACTCTTCCTAAAAGACCATACCTATGGTCCTTAAAAAAATATCCAATGGTGGTTTCACTAAGAGAAATAAATTATCATAAAAAAGATCATTGATTTTCATTAATTTTTTTTCACCTCCAATTTCATGACCCATCCCTTGTCAGTAATGAACCACAACTACCCCATGATAACCTCCACAGGCCAGTGGTTGGAGACAAGCATTGAATGCACAACAAACTTGAGGAGGCCATTTCCTAGGAACCTGAACACACACACACACATTCAACTAAATGAAAAATTGTATAGGGAAATGAAAACAAGATAGAAACACATCTCTAAATAAACCAAAAACATTAAGAGACCTATAAATTGTATAATTACAAGTGGGGTAAAGTAAATTGAATGGATAATGTCGAAAGATACATACCCAACCAGAAAAGTTCCACAACCTACACTAACTAAAAATTTAAAATAGGTGAGAGAGCCATACTCCTAGATCCCATGTTATGGTCACCAAATACTATCCAAGAACTCATATCCCTATTATCCTCTAATTTCACAATCAACATACTTATCATCAACAAATAATATGATGCATATGATAAAAAACCATATACGGGTTACTAAAAAATACTCAGTAGGTCACCCAAAAAATGAAAAGGATGAGAAATAAAAGATATAAATGAAGAGGAAAGTAGAAGACATGTTAGGTTATAGGGAAAAGAGTGAAACTCAAAAAAAACAGACAGTGAATGTAAAACCATCCAAACATAAGGAGATATAGATGGTGATAAGATGAAAATATCAACAAATTTTCACTATCTACAGTAGGAGTGTAGAATAATATAACAATGAGATGCTAGATAAAGAAAAGATATAGAATAACCCACACATTTTTTCCTATCCTAGAAATAGATTAAACAAAACCCAAGGAGTGAGTACTGAAATAGGATATTTTTATATATATACTCAACCAAAGAAAACCAAATGAGAGGGTAAGGGGATCTTCATCTCACAGCTCTTTCCATGGAAAATAGTAGCTAACCATTCATAAGTATCCACCAATTATGCCCAGCTTCCCACATGTCTTCCAAAAACATGAATGTAAAAGGGAAACACTCTCCAAATATTTATACTATCCACATTGTGTATCACTTTATCACCATCACTATTTTGGTCTCATTACATTGATGCATCTCAATGGGGATAGAATTGATCTTCATCGAGAGTCCAAATGTACAAGAAATCACATCTCATCACTATGCCGCACATTTGAGAGGTCATGTATCAAGGTTGAGGACCCACACCAAACCACAATGGAGTGTTCCACTCTAGTCATCGTGTATTTGTGCCCTAGTACGTGAGGTGGTATCACCGCCTATAAGAGAACATGAACCCACTAACCTACCCTGATGAATGGTAATACACTAGAGGGTAGGCCCAAAACATCCATCAGGGAACCCACAACCCTAGCCCAGCTAGAGGGTTAGCCTGGAACTACTTTTGGGGAACCCACTGCCCAGCCCACCTAGTAGGTAATCCCAGAACTACCATCAGGGAACCCACTGCCCAACCTAGCTGTTTCATAAACCTGGAACATCCATTGGGGAACTACATTTTATATCCATGGTAGATGGTACATCTAAAAAATAATCAAGGAATTAAATTTGACATCCTTACTGGATGGTTTATCTTGGTAATAAATGAATAACTACAATAGCCATCCCAAGTAGATAGTAAGCCTAGGATACACTAATAATTCTGTAATATTGTTTCTGTCATTGGGTGTTGCCCCGGATTTGCGGCACATTGTAATATCTGACATCACATCTCCAAAATCCACTATTGTGGGTACCATCATATTCTACATGAAAAAACTCAAGATATTCTACTCATGGGGAAACACATGAGTTCTAAAGAAGGTGATAAGAGAGATAGAATATTTATACAGTGGTACACGGCCGGCACATGTGGGTCCAAAATGAAGTGTGACCCACCTCATTTTCAATCTTCATACCTAGCCATACTCATGTACAATATTTCACACTATTTCCCATAGGTGAGCCAGTGTACTCCCACGGTGCATGGAACATCAAGAAAAAATGTTAAGGACTATATGATGCTTGTCATTTTTTCAAAGGGATGGAATGTAATTTTATAGGAATTCCTTCTCAGATGGTCCTGTATAACTAAACAGATACTACCATTGTGATCCTTGTGGAAAAGTGAAAAGATATACTATTCAATTTCATGAAACAGATACCTGGTGAAGAAACAACTTTTTGTAGCTTTGAACACAAAAAGTGCTACACGGGGCCAATGACTTGATCCTCAAACACATCAAATGGATCACACCATTTTGATCTAAATGAGAAAACACAAATAATCATCTATTCATTCACCCTAAATGGTTTCCTAGTGAAGAATTCACATTTCACCACAAATGGAAAAACCAGGCTTTGTGGGTTACACACCACAATTTTTGTTTAATCGCCTATTATCAATCATGATATGTCTAACTCAATTTAATTGTAACAATGCCGATGACGTCACATCAGTCAGATGTCGTATATAGAAGTTATGGAAGATCAATGTTTTAATAAAAGTAAATTAATATTATGCTATTGTTTTGGGGGATCGATCCAAATCCATGAACGATAAAATTCCCAAACCATCCTAAAACGGTTTGTCTCAATGATATGAATTTGTGGCCATAGACGAAACTTAAAATAGACTCCTGGTTGAGAAGATACAAAGGATTGAAAATGATCTCATAGGCTAGCCCGACTCTCTATGGCCTGGTTCGCTTCACCTTGGCATGTACGAAATGACGTTTTTGCATGTCCAACTCGATTCATCCCACCACCCCGCATCCCACCTTGCTGACCCACTCTGACGGTCCACTATTGAAGCCCATCCGTTTATCCACATCACGTTGGCCCCGCCGAACCCCGGTGTTCTGACACGCGTCACTCGCTCCCTCACCACCCCCTCATGGAAATCGCCGCCTACCAAGGAAATACCGCTGTCAGACCACCCGCAATAGTGGTCCCTTCCTCAGACCATCAAGAACACTCAAGTTATCCCAAACTAGATCTGATTCCATGTATGAAATCCTTGGTACATGTTCTAGATAAACACATTCTCCACTCAAATATTTTTTTGACATTTTGATATGATGAAATATATTAGGATCTTCCACTTGATATTGAGCCTAGTATAGCACCGAAAACATTAATATAAGCATAGATATGGACTCCAAGGATTGAGGGATTCACATAAATTTATCCACCAAATGATTTCTCGACAATGTGAAGATGTTAAAATTTGACGATGAAAAACACTAGGAATAATGAAGAATGAGGGTTTCCCAAAATCGAATCTTTCGATGGACATGTTAGTTTTTCTATCGACAATAATAGGTGAAGCAGTGAAAATGATAAATGATAAAATTTCACAATAAAATATTAAATTGGGAAATGTAGAATCCGAATAAAGAATCCTACCTAGATTTAGGATCCATAATTGTGTTTTCCATGATCTAATGAAATCGGATATGTAATATTGTTGTGATTCACCAAGAATTAAATGTAGAATCACCATTTGATAGAGATAATAGATCCCCACCAACTGTGGGAGGAAATAAGCAAAACCCTCTCTCATTTACTAAAACATAGATTTATTGGAAACCACCATTAGTCACAGAATCTGAACCTCCCACGCCCTCTCACTCGAGATCTCCCCTAGGGTAAACACCTCAATACGATTTGAAAGAAGGTATTATATTTACCATCAAATCATCTATTCATATGTTTTATGAATAAAATTATATTATAAAAAATTTAATTTAATAATTTAATATTTGGTTTCTCCCACTATGGATTTTTTTACCGATGAACTGTGCTGACAAAACGTATATTTCGCATAGGGTAAACACTACACTCAAAACTCAACTGTTCCTTTATATTTATTATATGAGATATCATTTAATAGACATACCACTTTGTTCACTTGAATAATATAAAATTTACTATATATTTTTATATAAATAATACTGAGCACCCCAAGCCTAAAAATCACACGTCGTCTCAACGCCTATCTCTAGAACTAGGTCTAGAAATATTTCAATGTCTAGGAAGGAAAAGCTTGGGTCTCTACCTTAAATTATTTCACAACAATTAATATATAATAAAAACATTATCTACCATATAAAATGAATTTTTATGTTAATTGAATAATAATTATCTACCTTCACTTCCATTAAATTCGATATGAAATCATTGTTCTTATGTTCAGAGGACTACCACCTCACGAACCAATGTCAACTGTTTTCCATTACCACACCCAATGGTTTGATATAATGATTGATTTAATAAATCTGTATAATATTTATTATATATTTATTTTATTGTTATTTTAATGTCAGATATACCATATTTACATTCCATTCCATTTTAAATGCTAAAATTTTTCTCGTGTGTATGCCAGACAATAAACTCCAGAAGCGATGTGATTAAATTTCCAATTACCATTTACATAGAATATAATGTGAATAATAATAATTATTATATCATATATATATATATATATGATATTATATTTATTCTTCAAAGGTAATATACCACCAACATCCAATCCCCTCAATTATTTATTGAATGATATCATTGCTCATATGTATGTATGACTTATCATCTAAATGAAGCGATGCGATTCATTTTCCATGTTTAACATTAATTAATGGTTTTAATAATTTATATATTGAATAAAATTGACAAGTATAACATTAATATAATTCTGTGTAAAATGTATATATATTATATTCATGTGATACAAAACTATCAAAAAGCATTAATGAGAAAACAAGGTAATTGACACACGAAACTATGAAAATAATGAAATTTAATTAAAAATATAGTGGTCAAGTATATTTAAAGAATCATATTTGGAATTATAACTTTTATTATGGTTCTCACATAAACTGATAACAATATGTAATCAATTTTAAATGATATTAATTTATATTCAACTAAAGAAATATATAAGGTATGGGATTTCATCCTAATTTACATTCCATTTAAACGTATTTTTTTATTATGCACCCACTCAAATTTATATGGTATATATAATTCCCAATGACATGTAACATCAGGAATAAATAATAACTAATTGTATTTAAATTTTCAATTTTATTTATTTCATAAAGTGGGATTTGACATGAAAATTATCGTGCGATAAAAGTTAAGGTCAATCCCACTATCTTTTGTGATTGTAAACTTTCTTTTTAAATAATCCCTTACATGAAATAATTATTCATCTTAAATTATATTTAACATAAAATATAAGTTATACTATATTAGATATTATTATTGGATTAAACATTAACCATTTTTAATAATAGGTTTTTACATTGGAAGTTAATTGATTAATTGGGGAAATATTGATACATTTCTATCCATTACTCAATATGAATATTTGATGATATTGGACATTTTTTCTAAATTAACTATTTTATTCAATATATGAGGAATTGATTGGACATGAATATATGGGGTTTTCCATTATATATATACCCCATTTGTATCAATTTTTCTAATGAGACAAAATTTAAAAAGTCAAACCCTGTTGGTTTGTAAGCTTTAATTATAAATTGTCTTAGGGATAGATCATGATAGTAGATATATAGTTAAAAAAATTGAATTATAATGTTATCAGTACTATTAAATATTATATGATATTTTTTATGGTAAAGCTATAATGTTCATTTGAAACATGACATCCAATAATAAAACATTTCCATCTTTTAAAATTTTGTTGTTATTATTATTATCCCTGATATTTTTTACTATGATATTATCTTCACAATCATTTAATTATCATTTTATTGATTAAATGCCATTTTCAGTTATTTAACACTCCATGTTGATTCAACCTTCTATTAACATTATGGTATTTTTTTAATAGTATGTGTGTCTAGTAATTTATTGTTCCATGAAGATTATGCTTATTGATCTTGGATACCTTCCATTGTACTTAACATTTAATGATAATTTTAGATAACCCTTAATTTTTTCATTCTGTTGAATCCATTTAGTGTAAAAGTTTTCATATATAATGATATAACATATTGGATAATGATATATTCATAAAAAAGTGTTTTAATTTTCATTATTAATTTTAATATGTGATTCAGGTATGTATTTGACTTACTTAGAATACCAATATATTTGGTCATTCAGAATGTGATTCATTATATATAATGACAATGTAAAAATGTAACAAACTCTCTCTCAGCTACTAATATTAATATAATTTATAGAATTTGATTAATTTAGTTTCAATAATTTCATCTGGTATTTTAGAGAAAGAAAATATTATATTGTTCAAAAAAATAGATCTAGTATAATAAGAATAATTATTGAAATAATCTGGCCATTATTTCGATAAGAACCTATCTGTCAATATATTTTTTATAATAAATAATAAATAAGATTTCTTTTTATAAGTCTTATAGTCATGAAACATATTTTATCATATATAAAAATTGTGAATATTTATTTACGGGTGAGTTAATCCATTATAAAAATTCAATATATCATCTGGATGAAATTATGTGTTTATAAAGATAGATTTGTAAGAATTTTTTTAATACATTATGTAATTTGATGAATATTTACTGTGTAATATAAAGATATGATATTCTTGATATATGGAAATCTAGTACAAGAATGGTATCTAATTTAATAAGGAAGAATAATGTTACAATCGTATTTTAAATATTGATCACTATGACTGGAAGTTCAAGGATCTATTATAATGTATAAAATAGTTAATACAGACATATATAATGTGGTGAAAAATAAACCATGTATTATTGAGAAATTGAGAACAATTCTAAATTTTTTGAACCACTGTAATTAGGGCTACTTTTTTAGTGTCAAATATCTAACTCATTAGAACCCAATAATAAAACTGGCTTAGTTTGCTACAACAATGATAATTCTTATAACAAAAATTTATTATGATATCCAAAATTATATTATTCAATTTATGTGGTGTTTTTTATACAAAAAAATTGATTGATTTACATTCTAAATGGTGGCATTTGTTCAAACTGTAAATGGGGTAAACCATTTTTAAGGATAATTTCACATAAGGTTAAATATTAAACCATACTATATTAAACCCTATAAAGACTTTGTGACATTATGAATATGATTTAATATTTTTATTAGAGTAATTATTCAATAATATTGGATTATACATTCTTTTCTATATATTTTGAGAAATTAATAAACTATTGATTCTAATTAGAAGAGACCCCAATGGAGGAAATTATTACTTTTTCTATAATAAATCGTGAAATAAAACTATGTCATTGAGAAAAAGAAACAAGTTAGTGGTCATAATTATTATAAAAGAAAATTTAGAGTAGGTTAATTCAATACTACTAGAATGAAATCATAGTGAAAAATATAATTATAAATATAATAAGGATTCTTCCTCTAATTAAAAATTACTAGCTTAGATGACGATTAGTTAAATAAATAAAAAAGGTGTTTTGACTTAAATGTCAAGGATTTACTAAATATTATCCATATGAAATTATATTTTACATTAATATTTATATAAATAAATGTTATGTAGAATTAAAATCCACAACTGGTGATAAAATATGATTCAATTGAGTAATAACTCGTTAAAAATTCAGTATTTTTGTACACTCACGAAACTTGTAAAATTTAACAAATAATTTTCACTCTTTTATTGAAATAATTATACTAATTAAATAAGTGTTAAAAATTCATATTTATATAGTTTTTTCATAACATATTCCTGAATATAGTTAAAATATTAGGTAATTTTTTGAAAAATACAATGATTGTAAATTAATCTCAACTAGAAACAAAAATAAAATGATTAAAACAGTTGGATTAATAACATCATTTGACATGTCAGATGCATGAGTATCAAAAGATCAATAAAAATTTAATATTTTGTAAAATGTGAATGAACTAAAAGACAACATTTAAATTATTTATATAAAAAGACTTTATATAGATGTAATTATATAAAATCTAAATTTCACAAAAAACATGATCTTTTGAATAATTTGAAAATATTATTCCTTCCATGAATATAATAGAAAGATTACATGTATTAATGAGGGCTACTATTGTAGATAAATAAGATAGTCATCATTTATTTGTCAATAGAAATCCATTCTTATGAAAAAATTAATTTGAAATAAAATATAATGTGTTTAAACGAATGAATTTTTAACAAGTTGTGAAAATAAAAAATAAAAAATTATACATCTATATAATAAAATCTGAGAAGTGTGACAATTGATTTAGGGTCGATTTAATCTTGTATATGAATAAAATCATAACAATTTGAGACCATAATTTATGGATTTCATCCCAAAAATAATAAGGACCAAAATGTACCCATAATATATAGATAATAATAAAAGAAGTATTGATGGTTATTTTTGGGAATATTGGAGGTTAGGGAATTTGAAAAAAAATTAATGTAATAAAAATTCATTTTATATAATTCGTCGAGGATGGAAATTACTAGATAAATGTTGAATCAATGAAGAGACCTTCTTTTTTAAAGGTGTCATCACTTTTAAGATGAATCTATCCCTGAGAAATAAATTTATTATTTTGAAAACTAATTTTATAATTTAAATAAAGGTTAGTATATTACCTGATGAATGATGATATATAATAATAAAATGTTACATTTATTACTCTAAGAAAATAATACTAAAATTTTTCAATGAACATGTCATAAAACATAGACATGTGTGTCTTATGTTGAAATCAAATGTAGAGATCTATATGATCTACCACAGTCAAGAAGTATGAAACGATCACATATAGTGAAGTAAAATTAATAGGCAAATGATTATTCTAAAATGCTAATAATGGAATCAACAATGACCACTACAAGAGGCCAATGACGGTCTAGAAATATTGGGGAAATATGGAAAAGAATAATTTAAAATACCCAATTACAATAGAAAATAAAATTGTTTTTTTTTTGAAAATATTAGTGATGTACCTAACAGGACAACCAAGTAAGGTAACATAAAATCTATTGATTATATGTGTGTAAGGTTTATGTAGGTGGGATACATTTCAAAATATTTTGTGATAGGACTTCCAAAAAAGAGAATATGTTGGAAGATAAAACCAACAAACATTTGAATGGTTGTACTGAGAATGACATTGTCAATATGGAGTATAAAAATATAAAACTAATCCACTTATATGAAATATTTATTAATAATTTTTCTATCTAACATTAAATAGGATATGAAAATAAATAAATCATAAAAATAGGAATTTATGTTGGTAAATCATAAAAAAATATTTATTTGTATTTATAGTAATGTTGAACAATTTAATAAATCCATTCTTCTCATGAAATAATCCATATGGTATATAAAGGGTGAAATATGCATGATGAGACCAAGACACATTAGTAATTCCTAGATGGGGGATTCATGGTTCATGAAAAAAACTCATCCTTATTTCCCATATTATATATATAATGTAACTAAACCTAATTCTTATAAATTATTGTTTTTGAAACTGTACTTTGGGTATTGGCGGTCATGTATAAAAGTGGATAAATTTTGAATGTTGTGGTCTTTAGAATGATTGGTTAGGGTCCCTAGTACAATCTTCTATGTACATTATGATTAAATGTATTCATTTTCTTGAATATAAATGATAATTCATATCCTGTCATGATTATTCCATTGTGATTCATAGTATGTGATAATGTCCTTAGAATATATGTTTGCACTAAAAGGCCATATAAGTTCCCCACTATGATGAGAACCTATATGTTACATGATGGTATTCGCGAATGATTGTTGTATTTTCATATGATTTTTTAAATGGAATAATGTTGATATATTATTTTAAGAAATGGAGGGTCATAAGACAATGAGAAACCTTCTCATGGTGCTCTCCCGTGGTACTCTTCATGAAGAGGGATTATAATAACAAACCCAATAGTTATAGATCTTTGTATATTGTTTCATTGGATGTTCCCATCTACAGACATGTGTATTAATCCATATATTTAAAAATATCCACTTATGAATACCATAAGTCATTTACATTCTTTTATTGGGGGAAACTATGAAAGAATATATGTGTGGGGAAGTATGATACATTAGGTGAATTATAAGTGACATTTCATTAATGAATAATGTGGTAGAGTATTTATCCCTTCTATCTCATGAATAAATTTTTTATCTCAGACCCTTTTATCGGGATGGTATAGCCTTGATAAATCCATGGCCATGGTGTTTTGTTGGAATGCTCATTTCCTAAAATTAACATGAAGATACATCAAGAAAATAAGGTAACGACACCAGTGTGGATCATATTTTATTGTATATATCATGATAAATGGATTTTATTACACATTATCTATTAATTAGTGGTTTTATTCCGTTTTATAATTAATTTTAGGGCTGAATATATCACATAAATTTATTTTAGGAAACTTATTTAAACATAAAAATAGACCTTTAGGATTACACACTATGTGTATATGGAATTTTTGTATGATTAAATTTTTAATTTAATATGATAGATTGAATATAAACCCTTATTTATGATAAATTAATTAATTTTTAGGTTTATCACCATTGTTGAATCACAATTTTTTCAAAATAATAAATGTATTAAATAACAGTAATAAATATTTAATTTCATGTTTTTATTAGTATAATATATATTATATCTATTTGTGAATAATGTAGTTGTATTTATCGATTAATAAAATATTAAATTTTCAAGAATTAATAAATTTCATGGAATATATGTAGACCTATATTAATAGTTCAATTATAAATGATGTAAAATATATATTTTTATATATAATTAGTGTATTTACCTATTAATTGATTAATATTAAATAATATTTTTAAGATTAGTCATTGTTTAAATTAGGAATTATATAATTTCAATGGGTAATAGGTGTAAAAAAATAAACCATAAACCTACCATATTAAAATTATAATTATATCACCTACTATAGGCACACTTTTTGTGCTCAATTATAACATCCCAGTTTCGGAATCCACCCGGAGGCGCCCCATACCTAGTTAGTCACAAGGCCTCAAGCAAATTTTCCATAATGCCAAAGGCTACCGACTAGCAGTGAGGGGCTTAGGTCTGTTAGTGGGGAAACTATGCTCTCCAGCTCCACAACATATCATGTAACTGAAGTTGAAGGGAGATTTACCTTATCTATACATGCTCAAATATATTCTATTTTATCTCAAATGGATAGCCCAAATAGGGTGTGATACTAAATCCTATTATGCAATCACCACAATATCAGTGTCTAACAGTCATTAAATATATGGAAAATAATAAACAAAAGAAAGTAGTAAACAAGGAAGTACTCATCAGTAACCAGTCCTACAGTTTCAATGGAATCAGTTCTATACATCAACAACAACAAATAAGAAGGAAAACCTCTGGGTAGTACACTCAGCCTACCCCCTCTGGATCAATCAAAACTAGGATACTATAGAGACTCTCTGAGGAAGCTCTCTCAGTCAATTCCTCTAATAGTCCCAAGAATTTAAAGACTCTATGATGAAGCTCACATGGTCAATTACCCTTATATTCTGAGTTAGTCAAGGAATATCTGAAGATGGTCACACGGTCAATTCCCCTTATAGCCCCAAGGGGTCAAAGACTCTATGAGGAAGCTCACTCGGTCAATTATATTTATTGTCTAAAATAGTTCAAAGGCTCTCTGAGAAAGCTCACTTGGTCAATTCCCCTTATAGCCTAAAGTGATCAAAGTTTCTCTGAGGAATCTCACTAGGTCAATTCCCCTTATATAATGAAGCACTCAAAGACTATCTAATAATGTTCACTTGGTCAATTCCCCTTATAGTCTACTACATCAGGTTCTTATTGTCCTATGTAAGTCAAACGGGCGTAGCAATGAAATACGGCCAAGTAAACCGTCATAACTACTAGGCTAAACAGTCTACAACATATCAATCATGTTAGAATACAAAAACTCCACCCTACACACTAGGCGTGAAAAAATAGGCAGTGTGGCCAAATGGCAAAGTAGGACCAAATAGTCATAAATAAAACATGCAAGGGAAACAACATCCAAAACATAGTAATCCACCCTATTCATATCCAAATAACCTCTACTCAATAATACAAGCACGGATGGAAATTAACAAGGGTAAAAAGGTAAACGCATAATACCCCATTAAAGGGTATTGGGTAAATTTTCACATAATACGCAAAGTCTTTCTACGGAATGGAACAAACCACCTACCCTTAGGGTTCCTGTGAAATCGACCCACAAACAACCGCACCACAATATAAGAAAACACTTCACGAAAACAACTCTATATATCATTCCCTATATTAAACAACCCTTAAAATCAACACCCAAGGCAACCCCAACACTATATCTACACACAATAGATGTAGATCTAGAAAATAGAGAGATAGGGAAGAGAATACCTAGAGAAAACCAAAGAGAAACCACGAGGAGAGACTTACCTGAGAAGAACCGACTTCAATACAACAAGAAAACCCTTCGATTTTCTTCCCCAACAAGTGGAAGAGTACCTTAATGATTTGAGAACCCAAAATACCGAGTGGGGCTTGAGTAGGAGAGAGATTGGAGTGAAATGAAGCACCCTCGAGGGAGCCTGGATTTAAAACCACTATTTTTTAAGTGGTTTCATGGTTAGTATGCATGGTTAGGAAAACCGTGCACTAACAATGTGCACACCACGGCCTCGAGAAGAGGGGTCCACACGATTACCTCACACAGTTTGGCAAACCATGTGTAGGTCGTGCGAAGCCTACTGTCCCCTCCGGCATGGATTCAGGGAGAACCTGCACGGTTTCCCCTAACCGTGTTCAAACCGTGCTCGCTAAGAAAATCCTTCAATATTATTGAAAACCATTCCAAACTCTACGGATCTATTCTCTACTCAATAAATTCACATTAAACAGAGAAAAAGGAAACTAGATTAACTCATAAAGTACATAGCATGTACATCAAACGTTTCCCAAAATTCATCTTTTCCTAAAAAAAGACCCGAAAAGGAAAACAAACCTCAAAAAGAAGATTCAGGTTCTTACAAAATCAGATATAGAGAATCTCTCACATGATCTACATAAATATCTATAATTCCAACATTTTTACTCTCCTCCTATTCTCTCAATATATCAATTAAACATTGAAAGTCATTTATCCTTAAATATATTTATTCTATGATCTGTTATTAATAATGAATTTTATTGGGATCATAAGCTTTATTACACAATAATTCTACGATGACATTTATATATTTTGGTCCACATGACATATAGTAGGATTTTGTTTTAGGATCCTAAAATAAAATAATAGTACTAGTAGATTAATTTAAATAGATTATTAATGAATAAAAAATTTATATTTAATTTTTTTCATCCGAGTAGATTACTCAAGAGGGGGTGAATTGAGTATCTATAATAATTTCTGTTAAAATAGGTTATAGGTAAATCTTCCCCCAATTGAAAAAATAATACATGTCAGAATGTAGTGAATTTATTAGAGTTTGGAATGTTTAATTTTTTCCCCAAATTTTTATTACTTCTCAGCTATACTAATATGAAGATAAATATATCTTTTGATACTAATCTATAGGTTCAAAACCATTGTAATAACTTGATAAACTAACTATAAAATTTAAATTTAGTTTTATAAATTACTTGATAAAAGAGTAAGTAAAAACTAAATGGTAAAAGAAGAATAGATATAGACCAGAGGTTCAGTCTCAAGTTGAGACCTATTCCTCTCCACATGGAGATCACCTACCACTATGTAGTTTAAAATAATAAAAAGTATAATCCACACCGTGGATCAAGGTTCACAACAACACAAAAGGCGGGCCAGGTAACACTTGACCTCAACCACGATTATTCATCGGAAAATTAAAAACAGGTCACACATCACCTATACCACTACTCTACGTGGGATACGTGGAATAATAATGAGAGTGAGTTTGAGGATATAAAATATCCTACAGTTATGCACATGAGTTAGTGTGTGTGTAACAAACACATACACTACATAGAAATGTAAACCAAGGAACAAAATAGAGCTATAGATATAGAATAAGGTTTATAAAAGACTATTTGTTATGAAATGAAGTTATTGACTCGATTAATGTAGTTTATAATAGAATTTTAGTTCTCTCCTAGATGTGGACTCCAAAACAGAGTATCGTAGTCTCTGTGCTCTGGCTTCCAGGATTGTGAAATGTTCAGATCCTTTGATTGAAAGTTGTTCACTGTAGCTCAACAACATTTTCATGTCATGTATATATCACTGTAAGTTATTTCTTATAGTTATTGGGATTTGGAAGATTGATCGATAGTTGTAGGAGATTGTAGTTCTTCTTTCCTCGCTATTTTTCATCACACCTAAATGATCCAGCATGTGATCCTTTTATAGTTCATGTTCCAGCAGGCATAAAGATATCCCCATGTGCATGTACATATTACTATCTACTGAATGTCCTACAGACAACATTAATTAATTTCCAAAACATTTATTTTTCTAAGTATGACCATTAGTTATAATTTTTAATTAATAAATTAAAAACATATTTTATGACTATCAGTGATTCATAGGTATCAGTGATTTATTGGGATCGTTCATTCATTATCTGTCCATCAGCATCAGTGAATCTCTATATCAGTGAGTCCTCTTCATCAGTATCAGTGAATTAGGGCATCTGTGAGTCATATGTGCTATTGGTCTGTCCAGACATCAGTTAGTCTTCATTGATGAATAATTTTGAACTATCGGTGTGTCTCCCATCAGTGACTCGTCCATCGATAAGTTTTTCCATCAGTGACTCATTCATCGGTTCGTAGTCCATCAGTGACTCGTTCATCGATGTGTCGCTCATAAGTAAGTCATCTAATGATGAGTTTCTTGAACAATCATTGTGACCAATCATCAGTGACTTGCCCATCTGTGTGTCATTTGTTCTATCAGCGAATCATGTATTGGTGTCTTCTTCGATCAGTGAATTCTTCGATTTGTGACTCCTTTTATCGGTGAGTTCTTTTATCAGTGAGTTATTTGATCTGTGAGTCCTCATCAGTGTATATGACATTTATAACTCATCTGAACTATCTATGTCTGGGTCTCTAAAGAACCTATAATGTGTCTGTCTTACACAGAACATTTCCAGATTAAGTGAACTTCATAAATACACATTTTTAAACACTTTAAAACATATTGACACATAAATATCCATGATTTTATTTACTTTTTGAAATATATTATACTATGTTACATAATCTCTTCACTTATAAATATTCATTGAAAATATTAACTTGAGTTATAACTTAATATATGAATGAATAGGATTTGTAGATTATCATGAATTGTGATTCTGAAAACAACTAGTTCACAAAGGGTCCAACAATCTCCATATTTTAATAAACAAAAATTATGGCATTAATGAGTTATTCAAAATTGTTAATTAATAAAAATTACTTGACATATCATATCAGCATTGGATATGAATTCTCAATATGACTATGGATTTTCTTTTTAAGATTCACCTTAATTATTGTAACAGAATAAATGTATTTATGTTTACATTATGTAGATAATTTTCATGATCCCCCTTTGCATTAGATCTTATAGAGTGATTTTTATCAGAGGTGACATATAAAAATATATTCTGTTGAGTACATGGCATTTTTCCTATTCAAGATTTACTCCCCCTTGGAATAAAAATTTATCCTAGCTAAATCTTTCTCCAACTTTTGTGATTAGAAAAAAGGTGAAAGAAAATGAAGAAAAAAATAACACAAAAATTAGAAACATTGTGAATGAAAAAATTTCATTTCATTATTGTATAAAGATTACCATAATGAAATGAAAAGGGAAAAGTAAAAATCCATACAAAATAAACAATCCAAAACTAAGGATTTGGATTTTGAGGTGCATTCCCTTTTTCTAAAGCATCAATTGGAGGTGCATGAGGTGGTGTTTTGGTGGTAGGAATGTACGGTTGAATGAAAACACAAAGCAATAAAGAACGTGAAGGAACATTTTCATTAAGGATGAATCTTCACTCTAATAGAACATGACTTTGAGGTTGCTCGGTAATCACTAGTATGATCTGAGATAAGTCCTGAGACAATGTTATCTGGGTAAAAGGAATATAACTATGTCCAATGGAAGCAGCAAGTGGGGCCACGATTGCCTTATCTTCCACATGTAGATATGGCTTCAAGGGCTTGAAAAAATAATTAATGATTTCATCTCTATATTGAATTTCCTTTTCAAAATCATCATTATTCTCCCATAATTTATCCAAGAGGGGAGTAAACTCCTTCAACAATCCCACTAGTGTCTTGAAATCTTCTATCACTGGAGGGATAAAGAGATTTTCAGCCAAATAATTGGACTAATTGATCAAATCATTCTTGATATAAATCATGGAAAAATACATATCCAATATCCCTTTATTGTCCTTCTTAGTTTTAGAGGATTCATTAGTTCCCTTCCTATCCATGTTGTGAATGAGATCAGTGTTTATGTGTACCTTGTAAAGTATTTATTTATCAAAATCACCCTAAAGTATCTTGAGTTCTTCTCTCATCACAGATCTGAGGGACTCTATATCAGTAGAAATGGCACTTGTAGTTTTAGAACTAGAGGCAACATAGATCATATTTCCTATATCCTCATTCAATTATTTGAAATATACACTCTATATATGTGTAACTATGTTCCTAAAAAGTTTTATTGAACCACTAAATTATGTCTTCAAATCATTGGTCAATGATTCAAGCTCATTACTCAGCCTCTTAACTTATTCTCTCTGAAAATTATTGTTTCTAATGATTGTATCAGCTATTGTTTTGAGATTAGGCTAAATATACTCAATCTCTATCCTTGAAATTTTAGTAGAATCATCAGTTGAAATTCTCATGGAAGTAAAAGCTTCACTTATGGATCCAAAAAAGGCTCTCACTGAATCATTGATATCAGCTTTGAATTGTTCTATGTTATCCTTGGTGACATAGTCACTTGGCACTGGCCGTACAACTAGATCATCTTCATGAGATACTATTGTAGAAGATAGTTCATTATGTTCTACTTTAGCTGGTGCTTGTGGAACAGGTGGAGGAGGATATACAATCTACTCATCTGAGTCATAGCCCAAATAAAACAGTAGGTAACCGGGATCTATATTCCACTCATTATTACATGTATAGTTTCTTGGCACCACTTTATCTATCTGAACTCATCTTCCCTAAGGCTCAAGTACAATATCTACTTCATCATCATATTATTCTTCCAATCCTCTATCCAAAATAGCATTTCATGGAACTAGTACCAACTAATCTTGGGGTTCTGCTTGGACACATTCCACTTCAACTACTCCAGTCACATCCTTAACCAAAGGTATAGGTACAACCTGAGCCTCAGCCTCTTCTTCTTTTCCTCCAACCATAATTTTATTAATCTCCTAAAATATTCCTTAATCTTCAACATCCTGATGATCATGAATGTCCTCATCTCCAACATCTTCATCACCATCTCTAACTTCAACCTATCTAATAGGATCAGTAGCATATACATGCTTGCAAGCCTCTAAATTCCCTCCATGCATAGATTCTTCACCTTAACTGCCCATAACATGTTGTTCTACTTTTAGTGAGTCACTGACATACTCCCCATTATTCTCATCCTCCTCCTCATCATTATCATCCTCATCATACATACTTAAATTACCATCCACTATAGAGACTTCTGTCTCTTCCTATTCTTCATCACCCAATGAATGATATTAAGTGGGTAGTTCCAATACTGGACTGGAAGGTCCAAATGACATATCCTTCGGGATCTCTAATATATTTGGCTCACTCCAATCACCTATTGGATACCCAACTTTTGTAGGAAGCTCAACCTCAACTTCCTCATCCTAATAAACATCTTGTCACCCTATTTATGGTCGGGATCAACTTGATCCTTTGGTCTGGAAGGATGGTCAATAGGATTATAATCATCATATAATACTTCCTAATCTCCTACCCAACAATTCTTGTATGGGTTCCAGAATATCTTTTTCCTCATGCATATTTCATTTTTTATGAAGAATGCACAATAAGTAGTGATTACTTCATCTGCATTATCTATGAAACCCAACATCCTCATCATTGCAGAAATCGTTATAGGGTATTAAAAACAAGTAGCCTTTTGGTGGGTATTATCATCTCAGAATGGTATATCATTAGGTACCTATATAGGTTCACCTTCACCTAATTTTTCAACAGATAAATCAAGAAGACATCCTGATAACTCACGACTTTAATGTCTCCCTTCCTATGGATGATTTGATGATGAATAAATTTGAAAAGTAATCTATCTTCTCCATCCAACTAAGTGTTAATATATCTCCTCAATTATTCATTCCTAGTGAATTTATTTAAGGCATAATCATATGAAAATAATTCTGAGGATTAAGGAATTTTACCCTAGTGATTAGAATAAATTCCATCATTTAGAAATTAAAAACATTCATCAAATTATTTCAAAAAAGTGAAATCTCTTTGCCCTTCAATAAAGAAATTAATCTTGCTTCCTCCACTTCATCCAGAGATATCCTAATGTTGAGATAGAATTTGTGCATCATGTGAGTATAAAATGGCCACACATTATTTGAAATCCAACTCATCTAACCTTGAAATTCCATCACTCTCAGCAATAGAGGCTTGATGTAAAAATCCATTCAACAGACACTTACTTCTCAGCTATAACAACATGACCTCCCTATCCTAGTTTCCCAGTGCCTGATGTACCACTAAATACACCTTTCTGATTCTTAGCTGATAGTGACTCACTAGGGAATTCCATCACGTGCATTGTTCTCTCCATTTGAAGGTTCAGGTTTGAAGAGAGTCGAATGATCATGGGTAGAGAGGTAGAGTGTCCCGAGGTATAAGGATAAAATGTAATGAGGGAGGTGAAAGATTGATGTTTTGATTGAATTTATGTTATCATTTAGAGATTTTAATTCATAACAAAATAAAATTAAATAACGGTAAAGAGAAAGAAAAACTGTGTCATCTCACATAAAACATACAAATTTACAAAATGGTTCTTATAGGCATCAGTTTCACATGATCAGTATAACATAATATGCATCAAGTGATCATATTAATCAAATCAGATTCATATTATCAGTTTCACGTGATCAGTCTCACATTATCACAATCACTCGATCAGTTTCGCTCGATCTGTTTTAATTATTAGTTTGACACAATCGGTTTCATAGATCAGTTTCACAGAACGGTTTCACCTAATCAGTTTTTCTACGGGGATAAGATTGGAATATCATTACATGATTATCATTCTTCATTCATGTCTCATGTATTTTATTCTCTCAGAGATCAAGTGTGTGGTGTATATGTAAGCAAGTTGGTGCTCAGTCCTAATAAAATCATGATTTATATCACATTTTGATAGTGATCTATCAAAAAGTGATGTGTTACATAAATATGTTTTTTTTTCTAGAATGAGAAACTATATTTTTTGAAATTTTAATAAAATGTGTTCTGTCACCGTTTATTAGGATATGTCTAAAGTGAAATTCATAGTCTCATAATGTGTTTTTCATCCAATTTTATTTTGCACAACAGCTACCTCCAGCAACATACTCTGCTTCGGCATTTGATAATGAAACCTAATTTTTCTTTTTTACGACTCCATGATATTAGTAAAATTCCCAAAAATTGACATGTTCCAGAGATGATTTTTCTATCTAACATACATCCACCAATGTTGGAATTGTAATAACTAACCAAATCAAAAGGTTTTCATCTTGGGTATAACAATCCTAAATTAGTTGTATATTTGAGGTCATTGAAAACTATTTTAACAACATTTAAATGAGAATCTTTTGGGTTTTGAAATAAATCTTGCACACAAAACCACAATAACCATAATATCTGGCCTACATGCAGTTAAGTATATTGAACTTGTAATCAATCTTCTATAAGCAATTTTATCAACTGATTTCCCCTTTTCATAAAGATCTAAATTACATGTGGAATTTATTGGTGTTTCACTATTATTGATTCTATCGACATATCTTTTCAAAATATATTTAGTATAATTAATAATATTTATGATAATACATCCTTTAAAAAAAAATTAAATTCAAAAAATATATATTTTCACCCAACAAACTCATTTCAAATTCATGTTTCATCATTTATAAAAAACAATTGCATAATGAATTTTTAGAATATCCAATGATAATATCATCTTCAGATATTACAGCTATTATAATTTCATTGTAAATTATTTTTTTTATCAAATTATGATCTAAAACTCCTTTTTTGAAACCATAAAAAATTTATAAGTTTCTTAACATTTCATACGAAGCTCTCCGAAATTGTTTCAAACAATATAATGCTTTAGATAATTCAAAAATCTATTTTGGATGATGGGGAATTTTTAAAACCTGGGGGTTCTTAAAAAAATCCTCAATTATAAAAAATTTATGAATTCACATTTGAAATCTAGTTGATAATGTTTGAAATCCTGGTGTGCTACATAGACAAGTAAGATTCTAATGTCTTCAAGACTAGATACTGGAGAAAAGGTCTCTACAAAATCAATTCCTTTTACTTGATTATACCCTTGTGCAACCAATATTTCTTGGTTTCTAATTATATTTCCATCTTCATCCACTTTATTACTAAATACCCATTTAGTTACTATGGTCAAGGTATCATTCGTTCTATCAAAAAACATCTTGAAATTTTTTCACTCATACTGGTTAAGCTCTTCTTACATAGCCATAACACCAAATTCATCATTGATGGCATCAGTGACATTTTTAGGTTCATTTTGTGACAGGATTACTTGTTGTTCAACACGATTCATAAAATAATCTCTAGTTTGGGTTCCTCTATCTAAATATCCTACTACAAAATATAAGGGTTTGTTTATAAGGGTCCTTATTGGTCTACTAAAGGTAGGAATAATTATTTTAGGTTCATCACTGTGTTATGGTTCATTATGGCTCAATTCTGTAGAATTACTAGAAATAGAAGTTTTTTAAGATTCCTTTATAAGATGATTTGTGTGTATTTCATTAATTTGGATATTTTACATATCATTATCGTGATTCTCTAGTCTATTCTTAGGTGCATGTGGATCTATTTCCTCAAACATGACATTCACAAAGTGTTTCACACAATTAGTTTTATTATTTAAGACTCTATAAGCTTTTCTTGATATAGAATATCCATGGAATATCCCTTCATAACTTTTGGAGAAAAATTTATCTACGTTGTATATAGTTTTATTAATATAATCATTACATCCAATCACTCTAAAATAAATTACAGCGGGTTTCCTAATATTCCACTACTCATAAGGAGTTTTCCTAAGAATGGGTCTGATTAAGACTATGTTTATTATTTAACAAGATGTATTAATAACTTAATCCCAGAAATTAATTGTTAGGTCATATTCATTGAGTATATTTTGAGATATCTCTTATAAGGTTCTATTTATTCTTTATACTACATCATTCTATTAAGGTTTCCTAGAGGCAGAGAAGTTATAACTATAACCATTTTGTAATAAAAAGTATTCATTTTCTGGATTATCAAAGTAAAAGCCTTGGTCACTTCTTAGAGATTTAATTTTAGTCCATGATGATTTTCTATAGTCTTAGGATACATGATCAAATAAAAGGAATCTTTTATTTTGTGAGCTTAGAAAAAGGTCCATATATACATAGAAAAGTCATCTATAAGAACATAAACATAGTGCCTTCCATAGATACTTGATTATATACATGGTCCAAACAAGTACATGTAATCCAATGCAAGAGGATGAGAAGTTGAAACAACTTTCTTTGATTTGAAAGAGATTTTATGTTTCTTTCCTTTTTGACATGGATTGCAGACTTTATTGTCTGGAAACTCTAGTTTGGGCAGGTCTTTGACAAAAACATTTCTTGTAAATTTCATAAGAGAGAGTACATTACAATGTCCTAGTATTCTATGCCATATACCAGACTCTTTGTGAAATCCTATTTTACATGAAACATTTTGTGATGCTAGTGTGTCTATGTTTACAAAAAATACATTGTCATATCTAAGAGCAGTAAATACTAGGTTATTCTTGGCATCAAAAACATGGAATCAGTAATTTTTGGATTTTATATTAAATCCATCATCACATAGTTGTTATATTCAAAGAATTTTATACATTAATCAATCAAAATAATGTACATTTACAATTTAAATAGAGTAAGTTTTACCAATATGGCATAGGCAGATTATTTTTCCTTTACCATTGTCACCAAATGTGACATATCCTCCATCAATCTTGATAAGAATCTTGAAAATTGAGTAGTCTCTTGTCATGTTTCTTAAAACGACACTATTCAAGTACCATATATTTCTTTACGAACTCTTTATGAAGTTTACCTAAAAAAAATCATCAATGAAATGATTTAGGTTCCCATATTTGTCTGGGTCCAAAACCATCAGCAATAAAATCATTAAGAACCCACACTTTTCTTATGGGCTTCCTATATGTATAATATAGAGTACATTAAAAATAAACTTTTTTGGTCCATAAAAACATGATGCAGTAAAAGAATATTTAGAACTGGAACATGTAGTAATATCGTGTTTTTTGGATTAAGAAGCCAATTTTCTAGATTTAGTCACAATTTTTTTTTGATAATGTACTTTTCCTGGTTGATATCATATTTTCGATGTTTACATAGGAGATATTTTTTACCTTGTAACTGAGTAAGTATGAATTCCCTATTTGTAAAATTTTCATGATCCATCTTTATTTGATCATTAGAAATTTTGAATTAATTATTTTCCATGATCAATTGAGCATTATTTTAGTTTTCATTATTATGTTCATATTTAAATGTTACAGTAAGAGAATTTTGTTTCTATACAAATTCATATTTATCTTAGTTCATCTATTTTTTATTCAATCATATTAAAATACAGAATCAATTCATCACATGTCATATTTTCAAACTCACTATAATTTTAATAATAATAATAATTGAATGAAAGATGGAATAAGGTTACCTTAGATTTGTTTGTCATAAAACACATATTTTACATATCATCTTTATCATCATGAGAAGAATTAGATTCACTACAGTTGTCCTCATATGCACTCCATTTGGCCTTCATAGTATTCTTATATCTATTATCCTTATTATCACACTTATTCTTGTATTTTAAATTTGGATAGTTATCTTTGACATGTCCTCTCCTTTTACATTCACAGTAAAAAATCTATTTTGTTTTTTTATTTATCTTCTAATACCTTTTCATGTTTCCCACGTTGTCATATATTCCTTTAATGATTGGTTTCCTAATGAAATTTTTTTCCTGTTTATTTTTCTAAATATCCTAGCAATCTAGGCCATTTCCTCATCATTGTCTGAAGCTGTTTCTTCACTACTAGTTCTCTCAACACTATCTTGAACTTTCTCTTTTTCCATTCCATTGGAGGTGGTAGTTTTGAAGGCTACAGATTTTCATTTTATCTTCCTCCTCTTCATTTACTTTGAGATCCTCTTTATACATCATTTATTTCCCAATCAATTAATTCACTGGCATCTTATCAATATCGCCTAATTCTCTTATGGATACAGATGTTCCTCACCATCTCTCTGGTAAGCATCTCAAAATTATCATGATTTGTTCCTGGGTTGTGACAAAACTTCCAAAACAAATCATGTAATTCAAAATTATATTAAACATAAGATACATATCAAAATTAGATTCATCAAGATTTATTTTAAAATTTTAATATTTAATAGTATAAGTATTTAGTCATATCTATTTTACATTAGATTTTCCCTCATGGGAAACAGACAAAGTATCCCATATCTCATGGTCAATTTAACAAGAAGAAATGTGATTAAACTATCCATCTCATAAATAACAGTATATTGAATTCATTGATTTATAGTTATTTTTATAGGAAGTCTTGGTTGGTTTATCCAATGTATTTCTTGATGTATAAAGGATTTGATATTTACTTTCAATAGCATCCATGATTTCAAATCCCATGCCTTCTAGATATATATTCATTTAATCATCCAATTAGCATAGATTGTTCCATTGAAAATAGGTGGTATATTAGTAGAATCTTCTTCTAATCTATTATTCATTGTGTAAATTGCAAAAAGATTTCTAAGAGATAAAAAATTAGGAATAATTTTTTTTAAGATAATTAAAATACAACTACTATCACAGTTGAAAAGATTTGAAAATGTTTGAAAAAACAGAGAAATTCTTATATACCTCTGCTAGCAAATATTGGTCGGAGTAGATTGCCCAAGAGGTGGGTGAATTTAGTATCTATAGATTTTTTGGTTAAAATTGGTTCTATAAAAATTTTCACCAAATTTAAAAAATAATACAAGTTATTGTTTATTGAATTTATAAGAGTCTTGAATGTTCAATTAGTTTTTAGAAACACTGATTAGTTCTCATCTATACTAATCTAATTATTAATACAACTTTTGAAAATAATCTAATGTTTCAAAACAATTGTAAACAATTTCTAGAATAACTATATAATTCCAATTAAGTTTTATGGAATTTCTGATAAAGAGTATGTGAAGACTAAAAGGTAAAAGCATAGCTGATATATATAAGAGGTTCAATCTCAATCTGAGACTTAGTCCGTTCTACTTAGTGATCACATGACACCAAGTAGTTTAAATTAATAAATAATTAGGTCCACACCCTAGATCGAGGATCATAATAGCAAAAAAGGATTTCCAAGTCAGAATTGACCTCAACCATAGTTTTTCTTGGGAAAACAACAAACAGGAAACACTTGAACTCTTCCATTTTTCTACGTTGGATACCATGAATAATAAGGAGAGTGAGTTTGAGGATATCAAGTGTTCTCCACTTATGCTCAGAATTCAATGTATGTAATAGATATATATACTACTAAAAAAGGTAATCAATAGAACACAACCTAGCTATAGATGTAGAATAACGTTTAAAAACTCTATGTGTTGTGAAGTGAAGCTCTAGATTGATATAGAAGAAAATAGAATTTGATTCCTCTTATATAAGTTGTCTCCAAAACAGAGTATCATAGTCTCTGTGCGCTAGCTTCCATGAGTGTGAAATGATCATCTCCATTTATTGAATGATGTTCAGTGTATATCAGATGGTTTTTCATGTCTTTTAGATCTCACCATATATTCTTTCATAGAGTTATTGGGATTAGAATTTAGGATCTAGAGTTGCAAGAGATAGCAGTTCCTCTTTCCTCGCTATTTTTTAGAACAACCAAGTGATTTTACTTGTAATACTTTTATATTTCAAGGTCCATAAAACATGAAGATCTCCCCATGTGCATGTACCTCATACTATTTACGAAATTTCCTATAGACAACATTAATTAAGGTCAGAAACATTAATTTCACTAAATATGACCATTAGATTTAAATTTGAATTAATAAAAAAATATGACTATCTATGAGTCATAGGATTTTGTGATTCATTGGAATTGGTATATCATCATCGGTCCATCAGCATCGATGAATCGATGTATAGTTGAGTCCTCTTCATTGGTATCATGGAATTTGGGCATCGGTGAGTCATTTGTGATATCGGTCTGTCTGGGCGTCAGTGAGTCGTCATCAGCGAATCATTTTGATCCACTGTTGTGTCTCCCATTGGTGAATCGTCCATTGATAAGTTTTCCATCAGTGACTCGTTAATCAGTATGTGGCCCATCGGTGAATTGTTCATCAGTTTGTCTCTCATCAGTTATTCAACCAACGGTGAGTCTCTTGAACTATCGGTGTGACCAATCATTGGGGACTTGGCCATCAGTGTGTTATTTGTTATATCGGTGAGTCATGCTTCCGTGTCTTCTTCAATCAGTGACTTACTTGATCAGTGACACCTACGATCCGTGAGTTCTTTGATTGGTGAGTTATTTTATTGAAGATTCCTCATTGGTGAGTCAGACATTACTGACTCATTTTAACTATCGGTGCCAGGGAATCTGAAGAACTTATAAAGAGTCTTTATTACATAGAACATTACCAGATTAAGTGAAATTCATAAATACATGTATGTATACACATGAAAACATATTTAATCATAAATATTCATGATTATATTTACTTATTGAAATTTATTATACAATGTAACATAATTTATTCACTTATAAATATTCATTTACCAGATTAACTTGAATTATAATTTAATATATCAATGAATAGGAATTGTATATTTTCATGATTTGTGATTATGAACACAACTACTTCACAAAGGTCCCAAAACTATAGTAATTTATCTTATTAAAAATAATTTTAAAATAACCTGTTAATATAATTCTATTTTAATTCTACAATTTAATCAGGTTATGAAATCAAAATACTTTATTTTCCATGACAATTTTATCAATGTAAACACATATTATATAAAAATTATGACTAAAAAATATATGTTTTACCTGATGAAAATATCTTTTTCTATGTTTTAACCTACATATAAATAATAATAAATCCATCTATTATGGAAAATATTTAAATTTACATATTGACATATCCTTGCAACCAAATTCACATCAAATAAAAAAAATTTATCAGCTATCGCAAATAGTTAAAAAAGTTGAAGTTCTTATTTCTAAAGAAACAAAATAATTAATAAGAATAAAGGATATACCATAAGGGGATATATCAAAATATTAAACTATAATATATTTATATTAATAATATTATGTCAATAATTATCGAAATCCTCTGAAACATTGAATTAATTAGTATGATTATCACTCACTAAATCCAATTTTGGTATATGTTTAATTAGGATATCAATGTTTAGTGACTAAATAATAAAATCATTTGTAGCTTCATATCAGACAAAAAAATTATTATTAGGGGCTATATTGGTGTTATACACTTCTTGATAAGTATAGTTAAACATCACCTAAAATAGTAATTTTAGAGTTAGTATCAAAGGATAGTTATTTTATTGATAATTATGTTGTAAGGATATTACACTAATTGTTTCTAAATTATTTTATCCTTTATAGAACAAGAGTTTATTTTATTATGACTAGAAATTAATAAAAAAAAGTTTCCACACTACCCCCATGTATTTCATTAACTATGTTTTAATGGGGAGAGACCAAAAAATTTGTTGAATAAAAGGTGAAAATATTTCTTCACATGAGAAAAAATTTCATTCCATTATTGTATAAATAACTAGAAGATGGGGTTTCACCATTTCATTTTATTAATAAAGAATAAAAATGATATATAAACACATTAATATTTTTATATTTTTGTGGGTATTTGAAACATGTACAATGAGATACATTAATGTTAAAAAAGGCCTATTATATTTATATTTATTATCAATAAGGGTCAATATGTATGTCTCATGGATGTTGAGTGATAGAATGAGATTCAACCTAATAAATTTGAAGGTGAGGAAAATAAATAATGTTTACTTTTAATGAAGATTATTCAACTAGAAATGGAATAAAATTGATTTAGAAACCAAAAAATAGAAGAATTTCGTAATGGTCTCTGAAAGATCCCAATATTCCTAGATGTGCGCCCTTGTATAAATATTGGTTCTTCAGCTCTATTTTGAGTAATGAAAAGTTTTGCTAGATGTATGAGGGGACAAAAGTATCTTATAGCGGTTCTTCATTAGAAATTAAGGAGAAAAGGTCCAATCAATGCATATCGCATAGTTAATTAAGTTAAGTTTCATTCTCAGGAAAACCATGAAACTTTAGACAGTGGCGTTGTGAATGGTTGGTTCATCGTATGTTAAATCATGAGAACTCCCCATGTAAAGTTTCTACTTATAATTACCTAAGAAATTATCCTTTCCACCATTTTCTCATGGATTTTAAAACTGTGCAGGTAAACTGTCTGTCCCATTAAAAGATATTAAAATTATTATTTTTAAGTTAAGGGGTTTCCAGATCCCCACCCAATTTCTTCATCATTTATCCCCCTCTCAACCCTATGGATGAACCAAATCTACCAAATCATCCCAATTTTGATTCTCCATTGATTAATGGATGTGTAGAGAACCTCTGATTGCAGATAAAAGCCATGGGTAAGTCTAACACTCCTCTTGATTCTCTTTTCCATATTAGGATTTTTTGTTTCTCCAATCTTTTTATGAAGACCCAAAACAGTTTTTTCCTATTATAATCTATTTTAGGGATACAAATGGTGTTTTAATCCAATTATAATTCCAAAATTAAGAGTTTTTTCATCATCTGATTCTTGGATGGTGGTATACACATTATATCTGATTGTTTTTGAATGGATTGGTTCATATGAGTATGTGTTATTTCACCAACCATGCTATGATTTGGATTGATTTTTTATGTTTTGGTAAAAGTGAACATGAAATTGATGATTTTAACAACCCCAAAATACCTTTGGGAATAATTGTGGGTTGTTTACCAATTTGGGACCACCCATGGAGTTCACCAGTACTCCCAAACCTAGAAATCAACAATGTTACTTTAGGAGTTGACTTGGGATAACATATGGCCCATAATGAAAATGTGGAATGTGATTAGTGGTTTTAATAATTGAATATTTATAGTTGTTACTTGTTTGTGATAATTGTATAAGGTGTTTTATTTCTTGGTTTTAAAATGGTTTATTTGGGTGATTTTAGATTGCATCACAAGGCTTAGGATTATAGGATTATTATATATGAAATTATGAACATGTTAAATGGAAAATGTATTAGGAATTAAAAAAGAATTATATGATTTTTGTTATGGTGATTTATGAATATGAGGAATGGGTTAATAAATGGAAATTATGGGATATACATATTGGGTTGAATGTAATTAAGTTGTTGTGCTATGTGATATTAGAATTTTACTTGAAATTCACAAGTGGAAAATTCTTGTGAAATGATAAATGGGATAAATGAGATAATGTATGAAAATTGTTGAATATTTTATAATGTATAGGGATTGTTGAATATACATAATAAGTTAATTACTGAGAATGGGAATTGGTATAATTTTCTAGGTAATGAAAATGGAAAATGTGTTAATGTGTTATGGGATAGTATTAACTACCATTTTGATGGTTAAGGATTTTGATTTATGTTTTTATAATTTGTGTTTGGTTGTGATATGGTATGTGGTTGATGGATATATATATATATATATATATATATATATATATATATATATAATGTGCACATGGATTGGTAGTTTAGGGTATTGACTAGGGTTCTACTCCCATGGGTCGAGTTGACCTGTGCTCAAAACTCTGCCCCACAATGCACTAGGTAGAGAAAAGGATATAGCTCTATTCTCTGAAAGGATTACTTCCACCATGAATTAGACTTATAGGTGAGTATAATATTTTTTTGTGATGTCTATATCCATAGTGAGATAGGGACTTCATTTATTTCATTATACATAGTGATTGATTTCTTTAGACCCATGTGTAGATGATCATTAGTCCTAACAGATGGAAAATTTTATTAAAATGGACTTATATATGGATATGGTATAAATGATGAAAATAGTAATAATACAGACATGTTACATGTATATATTGTTAACTAATTGAACTCGAATGGTCGTTTGGTTTACCTTGTCTTTAAATTCATACTTTCATGCACTATCTATTTAAACTAGATATTTTGTAGACACTAGTGGTGGTGTCCTACTAATTTATATTCAGACCTTTCTCTGGATGTAGATGGGTACCCAAGAAGACTTCACTTTTGCGGTATTGGAAAATGGAAAAGGTATGGTTATAGGGAGATTATTTGGTCTTGGGTTGTGCATAGATGTGGATTCGGACGTAGATTCAGTTCTATTTTGGGGATTCAGATGCATTTATTTATTTGGTGTTTCCTTTACATTGGCCCAATTGACGTGAAATTTCCTTATTAGTTTTAATTTGTGATTATTAACATGATTGGGAGATGTTTGGTTATGCATTATAATTAGTTATTAATTATTGTTTTCACTATTTATATTGTTAAATGTTGTGGAATTCTCTTACAAAGAGTGTATATATTCCATAAATGGGGTATTAGACCCTCACTACTAGTCAGCATCTTCTAGATTACGGGGCAGTTGGTTTGAGGTCATGTGACAACACAGATCGATGCATCAGTTTAGTGGCCCCAGGTTGAGGATGTTACAAAGTGGTATCATAATAATTATTTTTTAGGGCCATGTTATTTTCGATGGTAGATAGGAGGCTAGGATCTGTCGGGCCTTGGTAATGAACCTATGTTTGGGATTATGTAACCCATATACATGAGAAACCCCAATTCACCTAGGGTGGGAGTTGTTGTTTTTAATGTGTGTTTTAACAGTTGAATGAGTTTTCACCTTTCGGTGATTCACATGTTGTGAGATGTGAATGATTTAGGATATATTTCACATAGACAGAATGGAATGTGGTTGTCCATTCATGAATCATTTTTGGCACGTAAAACTATATATGGCATGCATCAGGATAGGAACACATGGAATGGTTTTCTAAGACATGAAAATTGGAATCAATTTCGATTTCATGATATTTAAAGAAAATTTGGGTCAAATAAAGACGACTTAAATGACTAATATGAAATAAATTATAAGAACAAATAAATAATTTTATTTAATGAATGGTTTAAATGAGATAAAATAGTGATTTTAATAAATTATGAAATGGGGAATGTCCCAAATTGAAATGATTTTTTTAAACATGAAATGATTTAGAATGAAGTTTGATAAAATAATTTTGATTAATTACTTTGGTTTACCACTTGCAGACCATGACCATGGTAGGAACATAAAAAAGAAGTTTTATAAGTGTGATGATGATTGTGGGAATATTTTATATGGATTCGGTTGTTTAAGATTGATATTATAATATCTTTTCAATATTTAGATCAAATACTCTCTATAATTCCCTAATGGTTTTTGATGGCGATTTTTTTAATAATCATGAATTATATAGGTATTTTCGAATTTTTGGGTGAGAACTCGTTGTTCTAAATGTGAATGATGGATTTCAATGAGTAAGAACTTAATTTTGAAAGGATTTGTGACGATGGATCTTTTTAGAAAACTAGGTAGTGGGTATTCCTTGTGTTGTCTATTTAACCCTTTGTATGGGTGGTTTCGTGTAGTGAGAGTTCCCTAGTTTGATACCTTATATTCTAGTTGTGATGCCTTTCTGAGTTATGATATGGGCAAGGAGATGTTATTAGGGAACCCTCAGTAGATATTTGGCCTTTGGTCCTTAATATATTGTTCATAAATTCATTTATGGAAACCCTTGTGGGTCGAGATCATATAGAGTTCATGTGGGACCATTTGGTTGGTACCATGATTTTTGTTACCCTGTGGGTAGGGACCTTACAAGATGTGTTTGAAATAAAAAATAGATCACATGGATCATTTTGACATTATATATGCATTATTACCTTTGGTGTGGAACTTAGAGTAAATGGTTTCTAGATTCTCAAGGTGCAGTGAGTATTAGAATGGGGGTGAGTGTGTTGTTCATGAAAATTTATTTTTTTCATTACTTTATGTGTGTGGTTTTGATAGAGGTAATATTTATTTTCCTTTTAGAGACTCTTTTTAGGGGGTTGGAATCATTTGGCCTTCAAGGTGACCTATGTGATAGTTTTCACATAAATTCTAGTGTTGCATGGTGTGTGTTGTGTTTGTGAATGTTTTAGACATTGATAGTTGGAAAAATAGAGTTATTACTAGTGTAGTATTGACCTAGATGGATAAGTGGGAAGAATGATGGTTTGATGATTTTCCACATGTTGTAGTTACATGTTGAAATTTTTTGCGAATTAAATGGTGGCCTTATGGTAGAATAGCCTATAGATTCATATACCTTGAATATGAAGCATGATATATTCTTCAAAGGTATAATTGATGCTTGTAAGTTCAATCATGCTTCAGTAAATGGTATTGTTTTTCACTAGTTCATTCAAGAGGGACAATTAATTCATGTAGTATGATTTAAGGTTAGTATCAAATGGTTATAACATATGGATGCCTGATCGGACTTCTTGGATTAAGATTAATGATGCCTGTATGTTTTTTGGTGAAATAGAAAAGGTTGAATGATGTATGTTTACATGGTTTTGATTTTGATCTTATGCATGAGGGGGGGGGGTGTCACGTGGTTGATCATCTATGTATGAATGTATGATGTTTGTGTGGGTTGTTTAGAATAACATTGGGTCCTTAGGGATGATGGAACAAGTGTCAAAGTCCGGTGAGTAATCAATTTTGGATAAGGAACTAGTTATACTTGGCTTGTGTGGACTAATGTAGGCTCAATTGGGTGGTCAAAAGTTGTTTCAAGTCCTTGAGGTATCTTATGTGATCTAGTGGTGGACACACGTTTTCAAGACATGATTCTAGTCAGGATGGGAAAATATGTGATTGAAGATAAGTGCTTCTCTTTCTATAGGGAACATAAGTGGGAATCATGATTATGTGAGAGATCATTGGTTTTGGTTGGTGTGGTAAACTATAGCGCTTGGTTTTTAACTAATATTATCATTCTTAAATACCATGAGTATTTGGGTTTTAGTAGTGACAAATGGAATTTTTATTCATGGATTCTTGGTGGAATGTTTTAAATCGGTGGTGAGCCTTGGTTGAAAAACATGCTTGAATGGTTGTTCTGAAGTGCAGATAGTATGTGTGCATCAGCAAATCCTAAAATCCATGACATTTTCCAGTGTCTCGTAATGGTTTGTGACACTGATAAATTATAATATATTAATGGTGTTCTTAGAAAAATTCTTTGCATACAACATCTAGTGATGATCATGAACAACATCTTGACAACACCCTGGGTTCATTAAGAAGCTATGGCTTTAAACCAAGTGAACTAAATTTTCTTTTGTAGGATGATGGACATCATAGAGTTTACTCTCTTGGGGAAGCATGTGGAATGGTTTATGGTGTTATTTAAACCATCATAGTTTTGTGGGATAGGTCCTTAAGATGGACCCATTGTCGATTAATGTCATGGGTGTCATTCACGTTAGTTGAATAGGTATTGAGTTACGTTCTTTTTATGGATCATGGGAAATCAAGATTCCAATATCTATGGTTTGGGGTTTGGATTCTGATTTAATGTAAGACATGTGGTTGTAATCCATCATGGAGAGCAATGTTAAAGGTACTCCAAAGATATGGAGTGTCATATCTATCTTGGATGTGTGGATCACAGTGTGGAGATGATGTGATTACATTCAGAGTGAAAATGAGGAACTAATTCGGTGCACATAGGATCCCTCAAGGAGGCTGGTTGGGCATTTTATTAGGTCATTTTATATGTAGAGGATTGTACTCATGCGCATGGAGGTTCTATATCAATTTGAAGATTCTTTTTCTATTTTCCCTGAAGGGTGTAGTATGATGTGACAATAGTTTATGGAAATATATGATTGTTTCTAGAACATCAGAAAAAATTGTTCATATAATCAGGTAGGTGTCCATGGGGCACATCAGAATGTACATAATTCCAAAGGATCCTATTCCATGTTTTATAGTTTCATTCTAAAAATAATGTTAGGAAATCCAAGATGAGTCGGCAGGGAATGCCTTGACTTTGTTAAAAAGGGGTGCATCATGGGTGTTTTTTAAGACCCATTCTATTGAATATTATGAATGAAAAGTACAATGTTATAATTGATATGGTTTTTGAGAAGGAAAATAATATATCTTAGTCAATTTATTGATGATGATGGTTTTTGTGTAAGGTATATTACATTGTGTGGGGAAACATGATGATGTATTGGGAGGCAGTGGATGCCCTGACGTTAAAGTTACCGGATGTCAGGGAATGACCCCAGTAGTATCCTTGGTAATTTTGGTATAACATAAATGTGTAAATTCAGTGATTTATTGTAAAGAGTAGCGTTTCAATACTGAAATATGGGTATTTTGGGAAAATTAATTGGGTTGGTCTGACATGATCTAGTGGAAAGGAATGTATGTGGTAAGTTGTGTCCAACTGTTGATGGATATTAGTAGTGGAAAGGTTTTTTCAGAAATTAAGGTGAACATAAGTAAGGCTAGGTTGATCTTATTTCTCAAATGGATGGTGTAGGGATATCCTACCTAGTGGTTTAAGTGAAAAGGCTAGATTTAAATTCATGGTGATGACCAAATGCACAATCAGGTGTGGTGAGAAGAGAACTTGTTAGGTATGATGTGAATGTTGAATTGAAATTTGGGTTGCCTACCTTCAATAGTGGGGGTTCTTGCAATGGAATATGGTGATAAATAACCCTAATGGGAATTTGTTTTGTTGATGACATAATTGAGGATTCATATTGGAGGAAATCAATTAATCATCATTCGGATTTGTTGTCCTTGATGATGGGAATTGTTTCGAGATTGATTTGTTGAGTGTGATAATAGTTTTGGTAACATTTTTGGATGTATGACTATGTAATGGGACCTTTGTTACTCGATTGGTGGATCAAATATGTATGTAAATGTGTGTGTAAGAATAGTGTGTTTCCTTCTTGTGATGTTGTGTTTTGGTCACCATTAGAGTATTGTAAATAGAGTAAAATGAAACAATTTGATTTAGGTCATGAGTGGGGAGGATTATAAGACTAATGGGGTTATGAATTTTTATTAGATGATGGAATGATGTTCTGTTTCATTTGTAATTGTGCAAGGAGTTGGGAACTATTTATAATGTTTTCCCTATGAAATTCTAGTGGTTGATGTATGATCAAAGTTGATCCATCCTTTGGTGATTATCTTATTGGTGTTATAGTTTTTTTGTGGGGATATATTTTAGGGAATTATTATACCTTTGGTTTGATTATTTTTGTTCCATTGGTATTTTCATGAAGAAACATAGAAAAGGGGTGGATTGGAAAGCCATGTGGACAGATCAATTTGTTTGGAACCTCGGTAAATCATGGGAATGTGGATTGAGGTTGAGTTGTTGTATTGTGGGTTGGTTTTACAATCTCATTCTTTGTAATGGTATGTTCTTGATTGAATTTTTGGTATAATAAATTATTTTTATTATTGAAATTTTTCCTAGGTGTACGAGGGGCATCAAAAGTGTTCCGGGAGTTCAGAACACACACAAAAAAATGGCAAATATGAGAACATTGAACAATTTATGCATTGTTAAGTAAACACCGGGACATTTCCAGAAAACCCATGAAACATTGTATAGTTATATTCATTATGGTTGTTGCATGATTTGGTAAACCATGTGGACACCCTAGGTAAGTGTACAAATTGGACTTCCCATAGGCAGTGGTCGATGCATGGTTTTCACATTGTTTTTCAAACCATGATGGTAATTATTGTTGTACATTTACTATAAGAAAATTTATAATTTTCCATTATGGTATTTCTAGATCTCCACCATATCGATCCTTCATCCCCCCTCTCAACCCTAATGACAACCCAAGTAAACCCAATCATCCCAAGGGTGGTTCTCCTTCAATTATTGGATTTTCAGAGAGTTGATGGTTGCGGATAGAAACCCCAAGTTATTCCAATGCTCTTCTAGCCTCTCTTTTTTGTATTATGGTTTTTAGTTAATCCCATATTCTTCTAAAAACCATTAACACTATTTTTACGGAATAATCTGGTCATAGGATCAAAGGGTTTTTGAATTCGAAGATAAGGTAAGGCTCAAGAGTGTGTTTATCATCATATTCAAGGTAGGTTGAATTCATATTATATAACATAGTTTTTAGTGAATTTTATCATATGAAATTGTGTTCTTGCACCACTATTGTTGTTCCCTAGATTCCATTAGTGAGGATTTATATAAATGAACATCCAAATGATGATTTCAACCTCTTGTGATCCTTGTGGGGTGATTTGTGAGTCATTGACCAACTTGGGGCCACCCATGGGGTGTGTCGGCATTCCAGAACCAAGATATTTGGAATATTGAGTGTTGTTTTGACTAGTGAAAATGTATATCCCATAATTACAATGGTGAATATATATAGTGGAGTTAAAAATGGAATATTGATAGTGGCCTTGATTATGATAATGGCATAAGGGGTCAGTTGTCTTAGTTTAAAAAATATTTAATTTTGTGAGTTCAGATTTAGTGTAATGGATTATTATTATGTTGAAATTCTTAAATGGATTATTATTTATGAAATGATGAACTTCTTAAATTGAAAATGTCTTGAGAATTGAAGAACGTGAGTAAATACCCGAGCTAGACGAACTGAACTCAGCCCTTATAAATGATATATATTTTTTTATAAAAGAAACGAAACATAATAAATACACAACATTGGAATTATATATCAATATCTTTTACCAGTCTTTTTTTTTAGAATTAGATAAAATTAAAAAAAAATAAAGAAAACCGAACAAAATTAAATAAAAAAACTTTGCATGATAACTCTTTATCATAGAGGACACCATCAATTATATTAATTATACCTGTGAAAAAGCATTTTAAAAAACATGGTATGAGTAAAAAAGATTAGTAAGGGGGTTTTTTAATAAAAATAAACCAAATAGTGTATGAAATTCAACTTAAAAATTTGAACATGTCCTAGAATCTTAAAATCCCAGCTTATAGAACCATGTGTACTTCTCGAAATAAATATTTTATCATAAGGATTTCATTATATATATATCATTTGGAAAATTAAAATCATTCATTTATAAATCCTATGAAAATTCACTTGAATACATATAATAATTTCATAATTTAATTCTTATTGGAAAATTGTATGATAAGATGGATTTTCGGTTCACTCCTGATAAATTGTGGACATAGTCCTATAATAGATTAGGTTCACTCTTTATTCCCATAATGTGTTTAGGATAAACCTATCGCACACCTTAATGTGCTTTGGATAAACTTAATTTGCACCACACATTAAAAATCACATTATTAACACATTACCCAATGCATTGGAGCACAATCTGGGAGCACCCATCGTGTAAGCTATAACGGGCTCACCCATCGCTATTTGGGCAGACCCACAACATAGTTGGAAAATGTCCCAAAATGGTTTTGGTTTCTCCTCCCATACCCTACCTTCATAAATTAAATTTGTATTTCCATGTAATTAAAAACATTATTACTTGCATTTTTCATCATAAGGTATTTGAAGTGTCTATAAATTTTGTGATTAAATACCTATTTCATATTAATCTAATTGGTTATACATGTGTCATGAATAAAATAGTTTTTCATGAAATAATACCTGTATTAATTTATATAACAATTATACATAAAAGATACCATTATATATATATTTGTTTACATAAATAATAATATTTACATTAAATATAGCTGTATAATGATATGCATTTACATCGATATAGAAAATAATATTACTTTTACATGAAATGACATATAGACTTACATTCATTTTTAAACATCATGATTAATATATATATATATATATATTTCCATGTATCAAATACAACTATTTTATATGAAAAGAAATATATATATATATATATATATATATTTGAAAATAAAACATAAATGGATGCATTATAAAAAAACCAAAACCCGTTGATAGATGGAAATAAAAATCCTCTTACATAAAATGATAAGTTTAGAAATGTTTTTAAATCCTTAAAACATATGAAAATGTGTATTTATATGTACATATGTATATATACAAACAAATTGAACAAAGTTTGTTAATTTAAAATAAAATCCTTAAAATTAAATAATAATTTTCTATTGTATTAAATTTTTGTATGGTCACTTCTACATGAACATATGACGCCATTAATTTCAATGTGATAGGATTATGTGCTATTTGAGTTTTATAAAACATGACATTAAAATCATTAATATGAAAAAAATGACATGATTTCTTTATATGAAATAATAAACTTTTATTTTCAAAATAATATAAATTCATATAAAAATAAATAATAATTATTAATTTATTTTTGATTAGTTATGTACATGATAAAATAATTATATATGTCCGAATAATTTATTTTCATATACATATACGTGAAACATTAATAATGTTACATTAAATCATAATAAATTCATTCTTCAATGAAATTTTGATAAATTAATATATCCATATATAATAAGAACTAAAACATATTTTTGATAACAATAATATAATTGTTTTTATAAGTACATAAATAAACACAATTTAAATATATATATATATAATAATAAAATATGAAAGTAATCATTTCGATAAAAAATTTTATAATAAATGAAAACAATGAACCAAGATGTGAAAAAAAATTATTAACACTTTAACATAATCATAATATGGTTTATAAAAATAATTAGATACCCTTACAATGAAAGAATGAACATAATAGATAATACACCGTACATGAGATGATAAAATTCAGAAGAACATGTACTCAATTAAATTGAAAAAAAATGAAAAATAACCCTTATTTCAGATATCAACCACCAGCACTTCTACTAGCGTGGATACTCCAGAATTAGTAATGGATTCATAGTTTTGCTCAAACATATGTGTAGAGGTGGGATGAAATGATAACATGAGACAGAAGTGGGTAAACCAAGTTAACACGAAAGGAACAAAAATTTATAACCCAAATGTGAAGTGTAAATAGTGAAAAAACCATGCATCCCATGCAAGCAGAGCATACAGTTCCAGATATAAAAACTGACATAAATTGTATAAAATTAACACCACATGACATCCAGACAAACACATCAAACCAAAAAATATTCCTTCTGTTAATACTATAAATGCAAACCCTGAAACATAAGTAGAAACATTATAAAAATAGATATTGATGATGAGGATAACAGATTACCCCAATTTGATATATTAGAAATAGCAACTTGAGTTAGAAGAAAATCATACACCTATATCGAAAACAAAAACCTTCCTCGCACTAGGATGGAAATGTAGAATAGCATCTCACCTCAAAGATACCTAGATATGGTTCGATTTCCCCCTTCATAACCAAACCCTACACCACCCTCAATACCTGATGATGAAGTGTCTTCTGAAATCTCTTATCATCGTTTGGTCTTCGTCGACCATGTTTGAACAGTCACCAAGACTCACCTCCCTTGATCTCCGCTCGGCTCAAAGCTCCTTGAAGGATCTCTTGTGGTGTGCCTCAAATCTCACCTCCCATGAAACTAAGACCTATATTCCAGGGTTTTAATTTTAAATGGGTTTTAATTTTTTTTTAAAGGATAGGGTTTTCAATATTTTTAAAAAGGGGTCTGAGATATGTAAACCATGTTCACGCATTCCCGATCCCAGGAAGATGTGTGAACGAGGTTCACGCATCTTCAATCCAAGCGAGTTGCGTGAACCCCATTCATGTATCCTTTGCAAATCGTATAAAGGATATGTGAACGGGGTTCATACATAATGTAGAATTTTTTTAAATAGTTTAAAAAAAGTTATTTTTATTTTTGTTTTGTTTTGTTTTGTTTATATATATATATAACAAAAAATTTTTGCAGAATTTATCTGCTATTTAAAATCCAGCAGCACTGCCATTACAACAGTCTAGATTCTGACAAAAACTCTCACCCAGGACTCCCTTTTATAAGATGGTTTTCCCTGAAAATTATTCTAAATTTTCGATGTGGGATACAGGTTCTTCCTAACCTGTACAGTACATTCTGCATTTCCGATGTGGGATTCTGTTTCAAGTATGTGATTTTAAAGACTATAAAATATAAACTATAAGAGTAATATAAATGAAATTTTAAACATTGTTTAAACATATATGAAATAGTTGAAAACAAAAAGAATTTAATAAAAAACGTTGATCAAAAGTAATTTATAACCATTCAAAACCATCAAATTAAAACATAAAAATGATTCATGTATTTCAAGTACGTGACTTTAAAAGACTATAATATATAAACTATAACACTAATATAAATGAAATTTTAAATGTTGATAAAAAATAAGAAATAGTTGAAAACAATTTGAATTTCATAAAAAATATTGATAAAAAATAATTTATAACCATTCAAAACCATCAAATTGAAACTTAAAATTGTTTCATGCATGTGACTTTGAAAACCTATAGAATATAAAGTGTAAGACCAGTATAAATGAAAATTAAAAAATGAATTTAAAATATAATAAATAGTTGAAAATAAAATGATTTTAATAAAAAATGTCGATGAAATATAATTTATATGATTTCAAATACACATACTTGAAATATAAAAATGTTTAAAATATGTGGTTTGGAAAGACTAAAATATAAATTACAAGAAGGATATAAATGAAACATAAAACATGGATTAATCATATAAGAAATAATTAAAAATTAATTAGTTAATTAGTAGTACAATTATTAATTATATACTTATTAATTACTTATTAATCAATATAATTATAAATTAGTTAATTATTAATACAAATATTAATTATTAACTACTAATATAATTATATAATAATTAATTAGTTAAGTAGTAATATGATTATTAGTTATAATTAGGAATTATTAATTATATAATAAATAATTAGTTATTTCGTAATATAATTATTAATTATTATTATTAATTACTAATATACAATAATTAATTGGTTAATTAGTAGTATAATTATTAAATATACAATAATTAGATAATTAATTAATTAGTAATATAATTATTAATTTTAAGTATTCAATATAATTATTATTTCTTATTTCTTATTTTTATAGTAATTAATTACTTAATTATTAATATAATTATTAATTATAATTAGTCATTATTAATTATTAATTATATATATAATAAAAATTTATTTATTAGTATTATAATGATTAATTATATAATAATTAATTAGTAAATTCGTATTATAATTAGGAAATAATATTTGTAATATAATTATTAATTATAAGTACTAGTTATTAATTATATAATAATTAATTATTTAATTAACATCGTAATTATTATATATTTAAAAATTATATTACAAATTAACAATTTAATTATTATATAATTAATAATTATATTAATAATTAACTATTAAATTATTATATATTTAATTATTAATAATTGATAATTAATGTTTATATTGAATAATTACAATTATTAATTATCATGTTAATTTAATATTTAAATAATGAATTATTATATAATTAATAATTATTTTACTAATTAAATAATTAATTATAATATAACTAATAATTATATTACTTATTAACTATTTAATTTTTATAAATTTAATAATTATATTACAAATTATCTAATTAATTATTACATAAGTAATAATTATATTACTACTTAATTATTATATAATTAATAATGATATTACTGGTTAAATAATAATTATATTACTAATTAACTAATTAATTATTATATAATAGATAATTATGTTACTAATTAACTAATTAATTATTATATAATTATATTAGTAATTAAGTAATTAATTTTAGTATATTAGTAATTAATAACTAATAATTATATTAATAATTAACTAATTTATAATTATATTGATTAATAAGTAATTAATAATTATATAATTAATAATTTTACTACTAATTAACTAATTAATTGTTATTATTTTCTTATATGTTTAATCCATATTTTAATTTTCATTTATATTCTTCTTGTAATTTATATTTTAGTCTTTTAGAACCACTAATTTGAAACATTTTTATGTTTCAAGTATGTGTGTTTTAAATCTTATAATTTATTTTTCATCAACATTTTTATTAAAATATTTTTATTTTCAACTATTTATTATATTTTATATTTATGTTTTAATTTGAATTTATATTGGACTTATACTTTATATTTTATAGGCTTTCAAAGTCACATACATGAAACATTTTTAAGTTTCAATTTTATGGTTTTGAATGGTTGTAAATTAATTTTTATCAATATTTTTTATGAAATTCATGTTGTTTTCAACTATTTATTATAATTGTTATCAATATTTAAAATTTTCATCTATATTAGTGTTATAATTTATATCTTATAGTCTTTCAAAGTCACTTACTTGAAATATATGAATCAATTTTCAGTTTCAATTTGATGGTTTTGAATGGTTATAAATTATTTTTTATCAACATTTTTTATGAAATTATTTTTCTTTTCAACTTCTAATATTTTTAATCAATGTTTAAAATTTCATTTATAGTAGTCTTATAGTATATATTTTATATTATTTCAAAGTCACATACTTGAAACAGAATCTCACATCAGAAATGCAGAATGTACTGTGTAGGTTAGGATGAACCTGTATCCCACGTTGAAAATGATGAATAATTTTCTGGGGAAGCCCTCTTATAAAAGGGAGTCCTGGGTGAGTGTTTCTGTTAGAATCCAGATTACTGTAATGATAGTACTGCTGTATTTTATATAGAGAATAAATTCTGCTAAATTTATATATATATATATATAAACAAAACATAACAAAATAAAAATAAAAAAATTTAAAACTATTAAAAAACATTATGCATGATGAGTGAACCCCGTTCACGCATCCGTCATCCGATTCGCGAAGGATGTGTGAACGGGGTTCACACATCTCGCTCGGATTGAAGATGTGTGAACCCCGTTCAGGCATCTTCCCGAGATCGGGGATGCGTGAATGGGGTTCATGCATCTCAGACCCTTTTTTAAAAATATTGAAAACCTTATCCCTTTTGTAAAAAAAATTTTAAAACCCATTTAAAATGAAAACCCTATATCCCAAGTAGTGAATCCCCCTATTCATGACCCCTAACCTATTTTTTATAATTGTTTTATTCTTTTATTAAAAAATAATTTCTTATTATTATCACATTAATTTAAGTTCAATAATAAAAATTTGAATTTATATTTTAGGATTAACATAATTTATAATTTCACAAAAATATCATAAAAATATGTTGTATTAAAAAAATATTTTTTCTTAAGAAAAAATATATTCCTTTTTTATTATTAATTTTAATTTTCTCTTTAATTATAAATTAATAATTTTAATATATATATATATATACATATATCATTTTTTATAATAAAAATTTATAAAACCAAAATAATTATCATAATATATTAATTTAAATTTAAATTAAAATATAAAATTAAATAACCATTTTGATAAAAATATATTCTATATATCAAAAATATTAAATATAGTTATTTTAAAATATTCTATTGAACAAAAAAAATATTTTTTTTTGGTAGAATAAATATTAAAAATATAAATAATAGTTTAAACAAAAACATAATTTTGATTATTAGATATTAAAAATCATATCTATAATATTAGTAGTAGGTTTTAATTACAATTAAATTCATTTAATAAAATATTTTTATAATAAATCTAGGTTTATAATTTTAGGGTAGTACATTTATCCCCCCTCAAAGGAATTTTGTCCTCGTAATTCATTTCATCGAACTAAAAAGAATTATGAATTTTCATATTCAAAATTAAAAAACACTAGGATCGCAAAACTTGTAGACACAAAATCATCTAATATTCAAAGTTATCTAAATAGATGCCTTGAAAACAACTTTAAAGAACCGATCCTGAGATACCGAACACATCCGATATAAAAGTTGTGTTTGTTTTCTTTTATAAAACAAATGAATCGTAGTAAATGAACAACATTTTAATTACATATCATGAAATTTTTCTGGTTTAGCTTTTGGACAATTAGAATGAGCTATAAACTACAAATTAAAACTGAAGAAAATTAAATAAAAATTATTTTCTCACAAACAATTTCTCTAAGATGATTCCATTAAAGATTTCAACTATACTTGTGAATCTTTTTTAAAAAACTTGGGATGAGTGAAAAAATCTCAATAAAGATGTTTTTAAATAAAAAGAAACCAAATAGTGTTTTAAAATCAACATTAAAAGTGGAACATGTCATGAAATATGAAAATACAAGATATTGAAAAAATGTGTCATTTTCAAAATAATCATTTAATCAAAAGGATATCATTAAATATATATATATATATATAATTTGGAAAATAAACTAAATTCATTAAAATAAATGAAGAAAAATCAATTGAAAACTTATATGGGTTCACCCATCATGTAAGGTATAATGTTCTCACTCAGCACTATCTGGGAGCAGTTATAACATAGTGGGACATTGTCCCATAATTGTTTTTGGTTCACTCCCCATACCTTACCATCATAAAATATAGCTACTATGATTTGTAATTAAAAAATTTTAACATGCATTTTTTATCATATGGGATATAAAGAATCATTAAATTTTGAGCTTCAATATCCATTTTGTAAATGAAATTAAATGGGCATAGTTGTGTCAAGAAAAAATAGTTCTGTAAGAAATCATAGGTATATAAATTTATATAATAGTTTTACATAAATGATATAATAATATATACATTTTTTTACATTAATAATGATATTTTAAAAAATTATTTTATACTAACATACATGTACATCGATATTGAAAATAACAATTATTTTACACCAAATGACATATATATATACACATACATATATAAAAATCAAGAGTAATATATATACCTAAAAACACATATACATGTCTTAAATAAAACGGTTTCACATGGAAATATATATATATATATATAAATATATATATTTCATTGTAAATAAAACATAAATGGATGGATAGAAAACTATTTCAAAACACTTTTATAAATGGAAATAAACAATCCACTTACATGAAATGATATGTTTATAAATGACTTTAGATCCTTCAAAAATATGAAAATAGGTTGTTAAATAATATATATATATCAAACATAGTTTGAAAAATAAAAATCAAACCCTTAAAATTTAATAATAATTCCCTTTTGTTGTCAATTTATGTATGGACACATCTATATGAAACTGTGATGCCCTTAATTTTAGAGTAACATGATGACGTGCACCGATTATTTTTTGAGATAGTACAATAGAATTATAAACATTAAAAATGATGACATGATTTTATTGTAATAAATAATTAACATTGATTTTATAAATAATAAATATTCACATTAATATAATAAATTATCAGAAAATTATTTCTTATTAGTTAGGTATTTGATAAAATACTAATATATGTCTGAATAAATTATTTACATATACATATATATTTAACATCAATTATGAAACATTAAAGGTGAATAAATTCATTCTACAACAAGACATTGAAAAATTAATAAATTTGTATTAAAAAAGAATTGAAACATGGTTTTTTAATCACAATATAATTATTTTTATAAGAATGTATATAACCAAAAGTAAAAAATATATATATATATAACATTAAAATTTGAATTTTAAATTTAGATTTATTGAATTTAGATGAATATAAAACAAGAACCATGATGTGAGAATAAATTTAAATAAAAACCTAACATAATCATCATCTAGTATATAAAATTAATCATCTACCATTACAATGTGAACATGAACACAATAGACAATCCATCTTACTTGATATTATAAAATATAGAAAAAATGTACTAAATTAAGTTGTAAACAAAACAAAAATAACCTTTACATCAGATATCAACCAACGACACTTCTACTTCCTTAGACGCACTAGAAGTAGTGCAAGAGTCATCACTGATCACAAACATTTGTGTAGAGGTTTGAAAAATTCAGAACAGAAGACAATAGTATGTAGGCCATGATCACATAAAATTAACAACAATTTATAGACTGAATTTTCAAAATAAACAGGGAAAAAACTAGGCTTCCCATTCAAGCTGAGAATACTATTTTAGATAGAAAAATTAACATATATAATATATAATTACCACCACAAGACATCCAGAGTACCCCATCTAACCAAAAAAAATCCATTCTATTCATAGTCTAAAATAAAGCCACGAAATTAAGGTATAAACATTATAAAAATACAAATTGATGATGCAGATAAAAGATAACAGCAAGTTGATTTAGTAAAACCGACAACATGAGTTTTAAGACAAATATTTATATAAATATTCATGAATCCAAACGATACAATCGGTAGAAAACAATAAAACAAAATTTGAGAATAAGAACTAAGATTCTAGAAAATCGGAATCCTATAATGAATATGAAAACATTCCTCTCAATAGGATGGTTAAAAAGAATAGTAACTCACCTAAATGTTCTCAATATATGGTTCGATTTCCCCCTTAGAGGTAGAAACCTAGATTTCACGTGAGACATGATGATGTGGTGACATCTGAAAGCCCTCGATGGCGTTGTTCTCCTTCGACCGGGTTTGAACTGTCGGTGTTTCTCATCTCCCCTGAATCACTACTCGGATTGATGATCCTCGTGGGATCCCATGAGTAGAAACTCAACTATCGCCTCTCGTGAACCCAAGACCTATGTCTCAAGAAGCACAACCCCCTTATTCATGACCCCTTTCCAATTTTCTAATATTACTTTCATTTTTTTTAATCGTTTAATATTATTATCACTTCAATTTAATTTGAATATATATTTTTGGGTAAACATATGTTATAATTTAACAACAAAATCATAAAATGATGTTACATTGAAAATAATAATAATTTTTATTAAGAAAAAACTGTATTCCTTTAAATTTTTTATTATTAATCATATATTTATATTTAATTTAAAATTAATAATAGGAATATAAAATTATTTATTTTTTTCCTAAAAATGAAAAATTATAAAAAAGTAATTAGAATTGTATATTAATAGACATGGAGTAAAAATATTCCATTAAAAAACTATTTTTCTAGAAACATTTATTTGACTAAAAAATAAAAATATTAATTTAAAATATTCCTTTAAATAAAGAAAAATATTATTTTTTTGTAGAATAAATTTTAAATCAATTAATAACACATTTAATCAACAAATTAATTTAAATTATTACATTTAAATAAAATCACCTCTAAAATATTATTAGTTGGATTTAATTAAAATAAAATTATTTTAATAAAATATTTTTATAATAATGATGGGTATAGAATTTATGGGCTTTTACGACATGTAAATGTGTTTTTATAAGTGAATTGATGCATATGTGTAATTGGTTAATAAATGGTAATTATGAGGTATACCAAATTGGTTGAATGTTATAAACTAGTTGTGTTATGTGATATAAGAATTGTACAAGAAATTTGCAATTGGTAAATGCTTGTTAAATGATAAATGGGCTAAAGGGGATAACGAATGGTAACAGCTGAACATTATATATTTTTCGGTATTTTTTAATATACATAATGGTATAAGGCTCGAGGTTAGGAGTTGAACAAAACATCTATGTAATGAAAATGGAAAATGGGATAATTGGTTATGGAAAAGTAATAATTCTGATGTTGACAATTATGGATTGTGATTTCTATTTGTATTAATTTAGTTTGGTTGTGACATGGTATGTCGTTGATGGATATATATATAGCATGTGCACATATCCTGGGAGTGTCAGGTATTGACTGAGTTTCTACGCTCTTGCGTCGAGTTGGACTAATGCTCTACACTCTACCCTAGAATGCATGGATTTGGGATGCAAGTAGAGAAATATTCCATAAATAGTTGCATTCCACCCCGAAAGAGACTTCGATGTGATGACTATGTGTGTTTGTGATGTTTTTTCCCATGTAAGATAAGTACATGATTTATTCCTAGATTCATTGTGATTGATTTCCTTCGATTAATGTGTAGATGATGTTTATGCCAAACCCATGGAACTCATGATGAAAAGGTATTATGTATGTTAGATGGTATAAATTATTAAAATGGTAATAATATAGACATATTTTTTTATACATTGTTTTATAATGACAACTATGTACACTTTTGGATTCCCTTGTATATAATTTCAAACTTTCCTACAATACCTATTTAGACTGAATATTTTTTAGAAACCATTGGTGGCCGCCTACTGAGTTGTACTCACACACTGATCAGGATGCCCTTGGGTACTCGAGTATACTTCAATGTTTCAGGTTTTACAAGGTAAAAGGTTCGATTCAAGGGGTTTTACTTGTGATTTGGAGATTGATGGTTGAGGAACCAAAAATAGAGTGAAGACAGTTTTTTGGATTCAGTTAGTTTTATTTATTTTGGGATTCCTTCACATTGGAACTATTAACATTACATTAAATGATTAATTTTGATTTTTTGTTTGTACCCAATTTAGGAGATGATTGGATATTCATGCTTATTGGGTATTAGATATTTCATCTCTTATTTATATTTTTAATTATTGTTTCATACATTAATAAAGAGGGTATTGTCTCCCCACATGACATATTAGTCCCTCACCACTAGTCGAAAAACTCTGTGATGTGAGAAGGCATGATTAAGATCATGTGACAAGGTGGTGTGGGGCACCAGTTTAGTGGCCCATTGGTCGGGGATATCACAATCATCATGTGAAGGAAAAATATTTGTAGATGAAATTTTTTAACAATTTATTTAATATTTTAAAAAATATACATAACTTTTTCTCCTAAATATATATTTTAAGTGTTTTTTAAATGTTTCTTAATATATTAATAATTTTTTGAATAATCCACAACTATGTGATAAATCTTTAATTATGTTGAAGTAGTAAAAAAATATCAACTTGAAAATGGTGTGAATGAATTTAATTGAGGATAAAATCATAGATATGGTGAAGTAAATATCAATACTATAACACAATAATTTTATATGATATAAGAGCATGGTAATTCTTATAAATAAGTATATGAGTGTTTTATATATTCATAATATTTTTTTAATAAAATTTAGAAGGGATGAAATTATAAGAAGTCACCCTGATCATATATGAATAATTCTCAAATTCCAAATATTGAATTAGAAAAACATATATAGTCAGATCAATGTTTGAGTCATTTACATATTTGATTATGATTCAATTCCTAAACTAGAATGAAAATTGGAATCATCACCAGTGATACAATCAATTATTATTACACTACATATGTTCTATTTTTCATCTTTTTGTCTGTCATTATCAATAGTGAAACGGAACTGTATGAATAATTATTAGTGTACTTGTGAATATTTAAGAATGTAATGATGCATAGTTATTTTTTATGGTCTTTCATAAAGAATCATATATGTTAATATAAATCAATATATTCAATTATGTAGGTATTTTTAGGAATTATATATTAGTTTCTAACATCTATATATGGTTCATGTGACTTTACATTCAATGAATGAGTTTCTTTTGGTTTTTAATATTTTATTCTCAATAGGTATGAAATTTTATAAAAATTATTATTTGGGTACGATTCATTAGATGAAACTAATGGGTCATTGGATTAAATGAATGACCCGTATAATGGTTTGTATGTGTAATTTTATTCTGTGTATGTGTGATTTTTAATATAGTTTATGTTGAATCATTGAGATATTATAATATATCTTCGAGAAGAATATATGAGTTTCTAAAATAAAATTCTAATTTATAAAATTTTATTTTGTAATTCCCAATCTTGGACACGATTAAAAAATATCATGAATATTGCTTAAGAAAATACTTAATATTTCTCTGAAAATGATTGAGGGTGATGATTACATAACCATTTTAGTTAGGATTTTCAAATGATGGTATATGAAATTAAATTTTAGTGATCTGCAAGTAAAAAACTCTAATGAGTTATGAGTTTTTCATATATGTTTAATACATCACATAATTAATTATTATTAAAGATGGTTTATTGAAAAAAGGAAGATCATGGTAAAAGTTAGTACTATGAAAATAATGAACCATAAAATGAAATGTTCTATATTAACTAAAATTTGAGACTTACGATGGAGATTGTTGTTTTTTTGTCACTAATCTAAAAATAACAAACCCAATTATTACTATTTTTTAATGATTTGAAACATGTAATGAGTTTCAAGTTGGGGTGAGAATATTTAATAATAATTTTCACTAGTTTCATTTAATATATCATACCATAAATAGTTGGTTCATTCCATAAGTGAGTTTACATGATACTACAAAAGTGAAGATATATTTATAAATACCTATTGAAACATCACTTTTTTGGTCATGTGATATAATATGGATTGAAAAAAAAATATTCACACTGTCAGAAATGAGTTCTCATAAGTGGATGAGAGTTGATCTCATGAAGTTATCATTTTGTAATATCCTATGTATTTTTTAGAGAAACCCCAAATTTAGGAATCCATCATGTTATATGTGTCCTTTTATTTTCCTATATGTGAATGTGTATGATTATTCATAGATATTAAATATTTTGTCAATATAAATCTGGAGTCATAATCTTTGATTTATTTTCCTTAATTATTAAAGGTTTACATAATGTAATTTTTTTTATTCTATATACATAATTCCAATTACAAAAACTTTTTTTTTATTATTTAAATGATTTATATGCAGGTTGTGAAAGAATAATAATATAATTGATTTATGAACCCTATGTAATCCTTTATGATACATATATACTATATGTATTTTATAATATAGGATAATCTAAATCACAAATATGGGAATCATATTTGTTTATGTACCTTGATTATCTATTTAAGGATGTCACAGGTTGAGTGGGTTTTCATTTCACACTGAGATAGGTCATAAAAATGATGATTCTGGTTATTTTCATTGGATATTTTTATTTCCATTATATAGTCATCTGTATTGACTCACCATGACATTGTGAAACACTTTCATATTTTATAAGAACAAAATTGTGTTTAATAGTGTATAATTCATGAAACACCCTACATAAACGACCCGTTAAATTTTTAATCATTATAAATAAGAATTAGATTCATAGTTTTAAATATTATTAACTAATTTTAATAATATATATATATATTTAGATATATTTGACTTAGATGATATAAATTATTGATAAATATTTAGTAAATAATCAATGCCTTCAAAGTATTGTAATTTTATTCTAAAGAATTTATTTTAATATATTTTATGGAAAATATATTATAATACATTCATAAATGATTTATAAAATTATTTTGATAAAATGATATTTATTTTTGAAATATAAATACCAAAATTCAATTTGGGAAACTTTTTTTATTTCATGGAAAATACTGTTTTTTAAGGAATACTAAAAAATAATGATTTTTAAAAAAATGTAATTTCATATCAATTAATTGAGTAAATTTAAAAGTAAAATTATGTTATGAATATTATTTAAAATAAAATAATTATTATTTATATTCATCAAATCAACTAAATTACATTTGAATCGTCATTATACGATATTTTTGTAGAAGTAAATATTTTTGCTTAAAAATTTGTTTCCCAATAAACTATTTTCTTATCCATCATTTTTGTCTACTTTAAAAAATTATAAAACACTATTAAGAATTTATTTAAATGATAATTATATATTTATTATTTTTATATATTAATTAATATTATTTTAATAATTATTATTTTTCATTGTGGTAATAAAAAAGTATGTTTTCCCAGAATAATACACTTCATACAAACCAACCTTGTTGCTTTAATTGGTATATTTTTAAATTAAATTTATTAATTATGTGAATTTGATTTGGTAAAATAGATTCCTTATGATCAATTTTTATAATTTATATTATCTAGTAAGTTCATCTTATTTTTTAACAGTGATAAATCATTAAATAGTAAAAATAAATTATTGTGGGTAAGGTAAAAATGGGTTTACAAAGCCTTTATACTAATATTTTAATAGTTTATTTCCTAATAAAAATTGTTATAATCATTCAATATATAAATATTTCATAATTATCCTTCAAAATTTGTAATTAATTTTCATTTTTTTCTTTTGGATTTAGAATAATATTTTCATTTTGGTTCTTTTTAGGAAATATATACGTAGTTTTCATGTGGGTTCCATTCCCCACATTTAAAAGGCCACCCATATTTGCTCCAATTCATGAATAAAATCCCTTTTACTCTGAATGAACAACCCTAATTACATCCTAAATTTTATCCCCATTATATTTCTCAATTATCTATGTCAAAACATGATTTTAAGAGGCCATTTAGTTCTTACTGAACTTGGTTGTACAAAGAATGTGTATCTTGTTTAAACATGCATTTTATTTTATTTATTGATAAAAATCAATAAAAAATTAAACAAATATTATGATAAAATAACAAAGGATCTCCAATATGAATAGATTTTATTATCTTAATTTCATAACCAAATTTCATATCATCTTTAATAATATGGGATACAAATTCATTATTCATGTGTACTAAAGACTATATCCTCATATACTGATGTCATTCAATTTGTATCATTTCTTCTAATAGAATGAAATAATTATTTATTAAAAATATTTTACATATATTGAAATATTATATCTCGTATACCTTTTTATTTTTTTATTTCATAGTGTATGATATGGTGTCGCCTGTGTATACGGTGGACTAGTGCCTAGCGATGCAAAATGATTTAATCTTACCTAAAGAATAAACATGTAAGGTAATAAGGATAATGTTAGTTAATATACTAATTATAAATAATGTTATTATTATATAAATAAAATATTTTTCAATATATAAATGTTATATATCATTTTCATTATTATACTAAATGATGATAATGGCATTCGATTGTGCTTGGTAATTGTCACCTCCAGGAAGCGATGCAAATTTTTTATAAACACTGATTAAAATGGTTGTTGTTTATAAGTATATTTAATAAAATTATATTATATTTATAATATTATTATAATTTATGAAATATAAAATAATTAAAAACATTATTTGGTAATGATCATTAAAAATGGAAATGTAAATCCTACGTACATATAAACTACCATCTTCATGATCGTAAGATAGTTAATTTTTTAATATTTTAACTCATGATGTGTTTTAATATTATAATTTTTTAAGAATAATTATTTCTATTTCATTATTATTATTTGGGATATGTCAAAATAATGAAATATTTTCCATGGTCCACATATGAACACTATTTTAAAAAAATGTATAGAACATCCCCAAAACACTCGAAATGAGTTTCACTCGTTAAGTATTTAAATTTTTTATTTAAAAATTATTTAATTATAATTTATTATTCCCTTAAAAATTTATTGTTAAATCTTAAAATTAATTTAATCTCATTATACATGAGTTAAAGGAAACATAAGGAATTTTTGGACTGAATGAAAGGGTTCTCTCATCTAACATTTTATTTCGATAACACATGTTCCATATTCACCACTTATTTTTATTATGTGTAGTATGAAGAACCCATTAATTTATATTAGTTCCCTTTTCATGAATATTATTTCGATTTAATATTACTTATGATATTTAATCTTTTCTATCGTCTTGACCCAAAGATTAATAATGATGTATGTGAATTAATCTAAATTTAGTTTTATTAAAGATTATTTTGATATTATGAGCCTATAATATTTTATGAGGATTATATATTTTCCATATGATATTTTGAATCTTAAATGATTCTACTATCATGATATCTAATTTTTTTAATGTTATTCATTGATGTGACTTACAATTAAAATGATTCTATTTAGGTAAGATATTTTTAATTATAAAAAATTTCCCATTTTAATTTTTTCCTTCCCAATAATATTTTTATTCCAATTAAATTTTTTAAAGAATAATGTTATTACATGAAAAGATATTTCTATAGAGGAATATATCATATTTCATTCAATCATTTTAAAAAATTTACCTTTTTACAACATTTTTTACTCTCTTTAAAATTGAAAAATGGAATGTTATATTTTATTGTTTATGGAAACAATTGGATTTTCCAATGCCTTAACCATTATTTTAAATTTAGGATCATTTACAATATTTCATGTTTTATCCAAATAAATCCATTCTTCAAATTTTCTACGTATTTGGTTCTTCAAAATGTATTTTTAAAAGAAAATATTTTTTTTATTAAAATGGTTATTTAAATGAGAAGGTTTTATTGATATCTGAAATTAATTTTCAAATGAGATTACAAGTGTTTTTAAATTTTTTTATGATGAAAAATTAAAAAAAATATTATATTATATTCATTATATTGTATAAGATAATTAAATATTAAATGGGAATTCTTAAATAGATTTGGGTGCACCTATTATAGATTCTATAATGTGTGAACCATTATAGTGTTGGGTGAGAATGATATACCATATATGATAGTTATTCCCCTATATCACTGATTGATACCCTTATATCAAATATTAGGGGTACACCATGAAAGCACTGGGTGAGCCCGATATATCTTATAATATGGGTGTTCTAATATAGAATTACATTGCATCGGGGAAGTTTCTTTTTCATAATAGGAAAAAATGGGGGAGTTAAAAATGATTTCTTATTTGGATTTAACCACTATCATTTTACAGCTGACATTGTTTTGAAATGGGTTATGAATGTGAAAAAAAATATCCAAAACAAAAAAGAGTTTTCATTTTAATTATATTGATATTAATGTTTTTATTTGAGAAAATATTCTCTTTTTCTTGGGGAAATGATTTATTTAATTAATTTTACTAAAATTTAGATAAAGGTAAAACATTTCCTTTGTTTTCATGGTTTTAACTGGACTAATAAATTTTATTTTTTTAGGTCCCATACTGGGGTTTTTATAATCATACCAAATCTAACAATAATTTTATGATTTTTGGATATGGTTATGAAATATAAAGATTTAATGTTGATTTTTGTGAATATTTTCCATGACAAAATCATACATTATTTTCATATAATTATTTTTTGTAAAAACCTGATACTAATCAAAAGTTTCTATTTAAAATTTATAATTTTCTTACGTATATGTTAGGACCTAATTCTATAAAATGCTAATAATGAAAATATCATCAAATATAAGAGAACAATATAAATACTTAAAACTCAAGATTATTTATTTATAAATGTCATGTCATTATATATCGTGTCATAGGTCACTGCAGATAACTTTTTAGATTAAGGTTTTTTCATGTGACGATATATAAAAAATAGGGATGCCATATTATTTGTATAATATTACATATTGTCATACATTTAAATTCATAGACACCATATTGATGTTTTTGGTAATGAGATTGAAATGTGATTAATTAAATTTTATGAAAATATTTAGTAGGATTATTTAAATTTAAATATTTGGTTTAATTATAAGTAATACATAGCATTTAAAAAATATTATTTAGTTTTTAACTATTATAGTTTATATGATATTTTATATTGATGTCATTATGGGAATGCAGGCTTTATCATGTAAATAATTTGATTATTGAAGAATGATTTAGAGACTACATGATCAATGTTATTTTGTAATGAGATTAAAATATTTTTTACCTTAATAGATGAAAGGTACGATATATCTATTTAGATTAGGTCAGTCATTATTGATCATTTTTTAGGAATGTTTTATTTTGAACCTTGTGTATTACTACTAATTTTTTTAGAATAATGTATTATGTACCAATATGAGGGATTAATAATTTTAGGAATTACCCTACCGTGTTATATCTTTTTGGATAATGTGTAATAATAGTTGGAAAATATTTTTATCACTTTTTGGTTGTATAAACCATTATATATTAATTTTTTGTGCTTTAGTCATGAAAAAAATCATCTTGAGTACTCATCATTTAGTGAGACATATGAGATTATCATGAAAAATTTAAAAAAATTATACACATAAAGTAAGTATATATCATTATTTTTATATTAGGTATGGTATCTAACTACTTATCCTAAAGAACTGTCTCATGAAACTAGTTGGTCTTCTATAACCATCATTTATATAGATATCAATGAATGTTTTCACACTTATTTGGTTAATGATTTTATATTTGATTATTTTATCATTATAATTAACATAAATATGTTAATGATCTCAATCAGTCCCCTAAAATATTTTTCATTTATAATTTTATTTCATTTCATAATATTCCCTTCATATCTATGTTCTTCTATGAGGAAACCTATTTTTGTGAAAACCATCGTATTTCTAATGACATATTGTTTAGAGAAAGTGTTACAACCCCTTTTTAAGATGAATGATTAGAAAATATTTATTTTCAAATGTATAAAATTTATTTAAAAATTTTGTGTTCAAATTTAAAGGATACTATTTATAAATGGAGGGTGATTTAACACTAATATATTTTAAATGAATAAAATTATATTTAATATTGTATATGACATGCAATGCTTGTTTTAAACATCCCATGAAATATATATCCATTATAACATAGACATTAAATTGTATCAAATTAATAGTAATAAATAATTTATTAAATATATACGTAAATTCCATATAAAATATAATGTATTGAAATATATTTAGTAACAATCAACAAATTTTTTATAATGTAATTTTATTCTTAAAATATATTCATTCTTCAAGAATGATTTTTTCATTAAATGAAAAAGATTTGAATCAATTTTGTTAAAAAAATATAAAATTTAATTGATAAAATTCAATTCAATTTTTAATATAATAATATAACATTTTACTTTGGGTGAAAGTTTTTGGATTTTGAGAAAATATTCATTTTTTTTGTGAATAGTGTAAAATACCAATTTTTTTAATGGTCATTTATTTTCAATAAATTATTTCAATTACAAAAGAATGTGATTTTTTAATATTACATTAATCTAAATAAGTATAATTTAGTTAAATTTAATTAACTTTATTAAATTTTAATCAAATTTATATTGGATAAAAATATATGTAAATTTTAGCATTTAAAAATGGTATTTTTGAAAACATTTTAATTTTCATAATGTTTATCCATTTTAATTTATTAAAATAACCCCCCTGTAATTTTATTAAACAAAATGTATATATTTAATATTAATAAATATTACTTTTTATTCATTAAAATATTATTATAAGTCTTATGGTTAATATAAAATTAAATTTTTTCAGGAAAAATACACTTCCTCGTAACGTTTTTTATTAAATCTGTTAGTATAAATTTAAATTAAATTTATACACCACTGTGAATATATTTTATTTAAATAGATTACATATTTAGAATATGTATTTTTTATATTGTCTTATGAGTTCAACTAAATGTTTTACCATAATGTACAGTGAAAATAATAAAAAATTAATTACCACTATTAAGGTAAAAACTTGTTGAACATGGGATGGGGTGAAAATATATTTGACTTTTTCCAATTAAACAATTTAGTATATTATTTTACAACCATATTAATATATAATCCTTCATGATATCTATTATATGGTCATTTGTATTTTTTGACATCATAATTACTCTATAATTTTGTATTATTTTAATAAATTTCCACATAGTTTTCATGTCGATTTATTTCGCCACCTTTTATAGAACACACCTTCTCATCTACTATTCAACAATAAAATGAAAAAAAATTAGTCAATCCATGAAAAAAATTATTCCTAACTTTTTTACCCACAAACTAGATCCCCTATTTTGATCTGATTGCTTTCCTAGGAAGGGTTTTGGTGATAACCTATGGTGGTTGTATGAAGAAGCTGTATCTAGATGAAATATGTTTTTTTATATTATATTTATTCCAAATACTTCAAAAATTCACCAATAATTATTATATAATTATAGAAGTATCTATGATATACCGAGATTTAATTATTTTAATATAATTATATAAATTCATCTCTTATACCATCGATTGGGATAAACAAATTTTTACTCATGTGTATGGCACACTACCATCTCAGAAACTGATGTCATTAATTTTCCAGTAAATCCTCTCACAAAATGGTAAAATAGTGGATTAAAATAATAGATATTATATTTGTAACATATTTATACATAATTAAATATTATATCTCATATACATTTTTACATTCAATTTATTAGGTGATATGTAATGTCCATCATGTGTACTACATAGTATTTCCATATTATGTGATGTGATTCAATTTTAACTATGGAATTTCATGGAATTTAATAATGATAATTATATTGACTAAATGTCATATAATTGAAATAATTATTATAATCATGAAATATTAATCATTATGAAATGATAATATATATTTTTTATTCTTACACTGAAAAAATGATAATGTTGTTGGTGCATTCATGTGGACAACCGCCTCTAATAAGCGACATGCATCTTTTTCATCACTAAATTACATGGTAGTTGTATATAAGTATATTTAACGAAATAATTTTTTTAATGTTATTTATTTCATTCTAAAAATATTAAATACAATATATCTTCTTTCAATAATTATCATCAATAAATGAAAATGTTACTCAAGTGTACATATAAACTACTTTATCCATGATCATAACATTGTTTATTTTCCATAATACTAATTAATTTTTTTAAGATAATTTAATTTATTAATAAATATTATATTTATGAAGTTTATTTTATTAGGGATATTTTTAGATATTTAAACCATTTACTGTGATCAACAATACGATGTTGTTTTGTAATAATGAACTAAACATCCTCAAACTACCTGACATGGAAATAACTGATTATGTAATGAAATATATGCTTTAAAAAAGAAAATGAAATATTTAATTATCACATATTAAACTTGGAAAAGTTTCATGTTATAAAAAATTATTGATATAATCTAATTATATATGATTTCAAGGAAACCCAAGGAATTATTGTATTCAAAGTAAGTGTTTCTTCATCATGCTTTTTATTTCAGTGAGACATGTTCCCCATTCCAAAAATTATTTTTATTTTGTGGTGTATAAAATGAAATTGAATTTATATTTATAATATTTTCATGATACTTAGTTTTTATTTACAAGTCCAAATGAAATTTTATCTTTTATGGTGTTTTGATCCAATGATTACCAAATAGGTAAGGAAATTCATATCAGTTTCTTTTCATTTGGGTATAATTTAATGTTATACACCAATATAATTTTTTGAGGAGCATATTCATCTAAATTAAAATGTTATATCATGAATTTATCAACTCACATGATATTTAATGTTTTGATTAGTGTTTTAATTTCACAGGTCTTACGATTAGAATTTTTCCGAATAGTTATGAGACCATTTGTTAAAAAATCATCTTTTAAGGTTTTCCTTCCAATGTAACATTTTCTTCCATTTCTATGTTTTTTCATATGATTTTTTGATATTTTTATGATATTATTATAAAGCTACTTTTTCATACAAATTATCCCAAAAAAATCATGTTACGTAATGTTTAATTATTTTATAAAATAATTTATAATTTTCTATTTTAATTTTTTTGGTGACAATGACTTTTTCCAACAATGTAACCATTTTTTGATGTTTTAAATCATTTACATGATTCAAGGTATTCATAAATAAAAATCATCCTTCCTATTATACATTTTTTTTATTTAAATTTTATTTTTATTTAATATTTTTATTTGGAAGTGGCTTTTTAAATAGAAAAGTTTTTTTTATCAGAAATTTATATTCACTTGTTTTTAAAAGATACTTTCCAAAAAATTAGGATGATAAATTTAATGAATAAAATTTTGTGTTGATGATATGAATCATGGATAATATTTATGAAAATGTTGTGCCCAGATTGGTATAGGTTATCTTAGTGTACCTCATTAGATGGGTGCACCCAGATAGCATCGTGTGAGCTTGATATATTTTATATGATGGGTGCCCCAGATTGCACTGTGTTAGCCCAATTTATGTTATATAATGGGTTAAACCAAATTTCTCCATGTGATCCCAATATTCCTTATATAATGTGTGATCCCATATTGAAATACAATTAATTGGGCAATGTTTCATATATTTATTAAAAATAATAAGGTACATACTATGGGGTTACTCCTATGGATTTAACTGGGATCCAGTTATTTCTTAAGTGGGTTTAAAACAGGTTATAAATTTTTGGATCAAATTTTCTAAAACAATGGTTTTATTTTCATCCTATGTATTATAATGATTTCCATTATGAAAAAATATAATTTTTCTATACGAACATTATATATTTATTTCTCTTAAAAATCACTGAGATTATGGTAAAACATTTAATGGGTTTTCATGTCTTACAGTTTACTAAAATCTTCTCTTTCTTTTAATATCCCATACTTATACATTTATGATTATCCCAATATTTAATATGTTTTTCATAGTGTATAATGATGTGTAAGTGAAATTAACATGTAATAATGAAATTTGTGAATATTTTCCATGAAATGAAAATTTGTTCTTTATTAAATGATTTATATTATGGAAAAATATATTGTCATAAGAATTTTATGAATCGTAAATTATGGTTTTTATGTATGAATTTTTAACTAATTATCTAAAACACTAAACCTTAAATGATCCTAACATGTTAGAGAATTATTCAATGACATTAATGACATAGTTATTTAATATTTAAGGTTGTGTCCTTAAAAATATACCCCTTTCTATGATTGTTATTATTTTATTTAAATACTAGTCAAATGTTTGATATTTTAATCATTGGGTTGTTGTTTAAATTCGAATAAGGTTTTCTTCCATGTTTCGGTTCATATTCTACATTTTGTTGGTTATTTTACATTTAACACGTCATTTTCATGGGATACCCACTAATGTATAGATATTATTTTTAAAATAATGTACCATCACTTTTTCTTTATTTTTTTATTTTTAATATGAAACCACTATAAATAGATTATAATTGATTCTTAATCACTAGTTTTCATTCAATGGGTAATGAAAATTAACTTTTGGACCCTATGATTGGCTAGTGTGAGGAATGAGAAAGGTGTTCATGTGTTGGTATCATTGAATAATAATGTTGCCAATCACATAAACTTCACATAACCTATGACATATAATATCTCACTTTGTTAAGAAAACACAACATTAGGAGCATTGTTTCATAGTCAACCACTGTCTCACAACACTATGTATACATTATATTGGGGTTTTAGCGCTTGTTTTATATAATGTTGATATATATCCCATCGACTAATATTTTTGGGATATCATTATGTATTAATAATGGAGTTTATCAATTGGTGAACATTGAAAAATGAAAATGTTCTTGTGTTTATTTGAATAATTAGTTATTTCAGGTTGTATTTTATATCAAACACATAAATCTTATCATTATATTTAATTACCACTATTTATTTTAACAAGAACTATATCAAATTATTATAAATTTTTTAAGTTCTTTGTTAGAAGCATACACTATTTATTATTCTTATACTTTATATAGTATGATTTATAAATTGAAAAAATTTTATTTTTTTCTTGTATATCCAATATGTTGAAAATTCATATTGGACTGTAGATAAGAGTCCTATATTTTAATTATTACTATTTAACTAAAGAAATTATTTCTGAATTTTATAATTGATACCCATATATCTTTTTTCCCAGCTATTGTGCTTATGAATTTACTTTAGGCATTTTGGAGTGATGATTAAAGAGACGTGAATTCTTGTCCTTGTTTTTTTCATTGAAAAATATAATTAGATCCCTATTGATATCTTCATAGTAAAAGTAGATAAGTAATAGAACTATCTAAATTCATGGATTGGTATTTAGGGAGTGTCTATCCAACTTTATCGAATGAGGAGACTGGTTTTTAGATGGTATTTTTTGGAATCTGTAGTCTTGGTATTTTTTATTATAATTTATTTATGGGAGACATTAGGTTTGAAAAAAAAGGGATCATAACCAAATACACACATTGTTAGAAATAAATTTTTGAAGAATGTGTTTCGTAATCACTCAACCCATTTTGTGGGATCCATAAGTATTACATTGTTAAGAACATGATTTGGTGAACCATTCATCCAATCATAAATTTATAAAATAAATCTTATTTTGATATTTTGATTTAGTATAATATTAAAATTAATTTATTATATATTATTAATTTTATGATATAAATAATATATTACATTAAGGAATATAAATTAATTAGAAATTTTACATTTTAATTTAATCATATTTGAAATTAATATATTTTATTATTCGTATTTCGAACTTCAAATAATAATAGACTATAATGACCAATACGTTACTGAATGAAATAATATTTTCAATGAAATCATTCCTTCTGTATGTAATTTGTTAAAATAAAACAAATCAATTTCATTGGTTATAAACTATTGGGTTTAAAAGACAATTATGAATCATGGTAATTGAAAACATAGTTTTTGACCAATGAAAATATGATTAGTATATATTAATGATTATGAAAAACCCTATTGAAAATAGAAAAAAGAATATATGGCATGGAATATTATGATCATACCCTATAAAACCAATTTATTTCAAATTAAAAAGAAGATATAATTTCATGGATATGAACTAGATTATGCCAATCATAGGTTAAACAACTACATAATGATTAAAACCATTTATTCTAGAATTTCAAGATCATTGAGATCACGATCTACCAAATGATTGTTGAACAACCTCCATAAAATAGAATCATCTCACACCATACCCTTAATGTGTTTAATGGGGTAATAATGGGATACATATATCGACCATAATATTATGAATATGAATATTTTATTTTTAATAAATCAATTATTATACTGGTTTTTTATTGTTTTTACATTATAAATGAATATCTAATGACTTTGATAAAATATAGATTTTAATATGAAAACACTCAATTTCTATTTTTGTGTAACATAAATATTTAATGAATAAATCTGTTTTATTTAATTCCTAAAAGTTTTAAGTTATTTATTTTATAATTAAATTTTATTATAACAGAGTATATAAATGATATTATAAATTAATTAAGTGAAAATATATTTTTTAAGGTTAAAAAAATGTCAATGTTAAAAATTAGTATTTTAAAATAAATAGGTATCATAATTAAAATGTTTAATTTCTTATATATTGGTAGGTTTTGTAATAATAAAATTATTATTTTTGTAATCAACCAATCAAAACTATCCAACGATGATTTTTCGTACATGTCTCACAAAGTCGAATTTTCGGGTAAAAAAGACATACAGAATAAATATACATTTTTTATTATGAAATCATATTTACTAGAATTTTATGTAATATGTTTAATAAAACGAATTAGTGGATAATTATATTTTTCACTATAAAAATTCATTTTTTATCTTATTTTATTAATTTAATAAACTTTATATAAGTCCCTTAAATCTTATATTACAGTTTGTGGTTTTAAATAATTTCATTATAAACATGACATACTAATACATCCACAAGGTTATTATATTAATGTAATAGGTTCTTATAATTATTAAATAATTAATCCTTCTCCTCTTTAGTGTAAAAAATGAAAAATAATAACTAGTTTTTTTTTGTTATTTTCATTACATTATTATATAAAGTCCAAAACAAATTTTAAGAAAATAATAAAGAACTAGCAATTTATTTCCTATATAAACCCACAAAGATCCCATTAATATTCACTGAAAACCAATAGGTCATGATTATTCTCTTTAATTTCATTTATTTAGACATCCTATTTAGGTATCAATCTCTTAAGTATCTCTTCTCATGATTTTTTAAATAGCCACTAAAGGTAAGGGATCATCCCATTATCCTCTCTGTTCAAGAATATTATTTATGTAATTCCTTTTCTCTTCTAGTTTCTACTAATGGGATATGATTTTCCACATCAATATTACATTCCATATTATTTTTATTTGAATATATACCACTTTAAATCTAATTGTTCTCGCCAACATGAATCATTATGTACCTTTATTATGTTGACGAAATCATCCTATAATTATTACATGAAAAACATTCATTTAATCCCCTTTTTTCATATTACTTATAATTATAAAAATTTAATTTTCTATTATATTCATACATATCCCTAGCACATCCGTTATGATTTCAATGTAATGATATTACCCATTCACTCTCATTATTCCATTACATGGTTCCTTTTGTACCCTCGTTTTGTGGATGATATTATCCAATGACTTTTCCATGCCAAACGATTTTATTTTAAATACCTTTTCCATTTACATTTGAGGGTATTCACATAGAAATTAATATCAATAATAAATTTGGGACCTTCATTTATTTATTTCACAATACTTTATTGTGGGGTTATATGTGATGAAATATGATCTTATGTTGAATGATCAAGTTGGTACACTTATTCATGTGCAAGATAGGAAAAGAACATGTCAGCTCATTATTATATAGTGTCTAATGTATTTATTTATTTTAGTCTCACGAGAATTCATTTATGGGATTCATGTATAATCCTAATCCATTATGGGACTCTTTCCAATATGTTATTAGGTTTTAGAAGTAACCTATTAACTATGTTTTGATGTCATGTATAATGTTGTTTCCATGTTCACATTTTTCTATTGTGATACAATGTTTTATCATGCATCATTTTCTAAAATTAAAAATCTCACCAAATTTTTTGTCCAATTCAAAATAAAATTGACTGAAATTCAATAAATTATTCACTTTATAATTTGTTTATTCTTTTAATATGATTTATCAATCAATAATTTCTTATGTGTGTCTATCGGTTGTCTTATTCCATTATAAGTGCAATATAATCATTGATTATGGTAAATGATTTTTCAAAAATGGTTTTGTATCCATGTTTCAAATTGATTTTCTATATACCTAATTACTAAAATAATGTAGGCCTCATGATATTTCAAGTTGTGATCTATTTTTTAGGTAATAAAAAATCAAATATGATGTATTAAAGACAAGGGTCATTATAGTTGGTAGAAAAATAATGTTTAGTTATTATTGGGAATGAGATTATAAAACTCTAGATAAATCCTTAAGGATAAGTCAAAAAATAAGAACCCATCCCAATATTTTTGTAATGTATTGATTAATTGGTCACCCCAAAAACAAATCCCTTTATCGATAAGCCAATTGGATGTGGATCTAGCAGAAATGTACCTAGGGGTAAAACCCCAAAAAAAATTTAAACTAGAGCTAATCAAGATTTGGTGCATGATAATGGGAATTATTTCACACCTATTATGACACTAATATGGGATATGCTTTGGTATATTGAGAATCATCATTTGAACAATGATTTTGGATACAAAATCCCATAGCATAACATATTATGAAATATACAATAGATAATATATATTTAAGCCTAGAAAAGTCATATTTTAATAAATATATGTTATTTATGGGTAATACATTGGATGGTATTATTCTCATTTTTTGTGTGGATTATCTAAAAAACTATCATCACTAATTTTAACATTAGCCTAGTTAATGGATGGATATAGTAGAGACCAATATAATTAAATATTTAAAGGAAAATATGATGGCTTCCAATATGATATACCCTCCCTAATGGGAGAATTAATCATGAATTTCATGACAATATATTCTGAATCGAATCATTTTTTTAATATAAACATTGATAAGGTACAACGCCCAAATTCTCCAATGAAAGAGAAAGTTTAAATTTAGGCCATTATGAAATAAACGCCTCTAACATTTAGTGGAACTTAAGATCCCTTAATTTTGGATCGATGTATCATATTCATATAAAATTTCATTTTCGTCCATCAATTTACTGAGCAATAGATGTTCATGTTGGTGATTTATCATATGGAAGGATAGGCTGGTCAATGGTGGATCTTGGTCAAGAATATGAACCATGAGGATGACATTAATGTGATGGAGTTGAATGAATTATGAAAAAACATTGATGAATATTTTCATTACATTATCCCACTAATGATAGAGAGGGACTTTTTATCCTTAAGAAAAAGTTTGATGAATATATCATGGAATATGAGGAAATAATCATTTGAATTTCATGATATAAAACATGTTTATTTGTTACCCCAAAATGTAATGTTAAACTCAATAATATTCAAATGATGAAGATTCTATAAAAATCCTTTGACAATTTATAATTTGACAATAATAAGGAAATTTAATCATTTGCCTCAAAGTAAAAATGATGATTAGTGAATCTGAAGGGTATTACAAGCATAAGAATCATAATGTGTAGATTAATTCAAGTATTGCGATAGATAATTCTAATGCTAGAAAGACGACTTAATGTTCAACATGAATTTTTTTTGTGAAAAAGTACAATATATAATTTCTAATGGGGATGAGGTAATGAATTATGTGTTGGAAGTAAGGTCACCTAGCTAGATATTTCTCATAGTGAAAACCCCCCAGTGTGAAGGATTAAAGGAATAAACTTGTCCACCCTCAACCCATTTTCCAATGTTTTAACAACATGGTACATGGATACTGTGTGGGTAAATGAACAAATCCAAGGGTTTTAGATGAAAACTGTTGATAGAAACCCCAAGGCCTATAGATCATGGGTTACCATCTATTATCACAACAAAAAAATGGATCTGCAAAATGATGTTGTGATAGGTATGCATATTATTAATTCAATTAGATTGAATTCAATTTTTGCCTTCAAGTTTATGGATTCATTCATATCATTCAATTTTAGTAGAACTATTCTAACTCCATAAAAAATCAAGGAATACCAGTAATCAATGAAAATCGAAATATGGAAATTATTTTATCCTAAATTTATAACTCCTCCCCTATATCTCAAGCTTCACTCTAATTATATATATGTTAAAAGAGGTGGATAAATCTTGTTTTCTAAAAAAAATGGATATTTTTACTATGTGAGAAATCACATTATAATAAATTATTGACATTGAAGAAACCATCATCAATGAAGATATGTCTGTTTTAATGGAATGTTCTAATGCGATTCTTGAAGAAATATCGGGTATTCCTTATAATCGAGAAGTAGAATTTTTAATTGAGATTATAACTGGATATTTTAAAATATAAAAGCCTTCATATAGAATTATTTTTTTGAAATATAGGGACTAAAGAAGAATAATAAATGATAATCTAGATAAAATGGTTATTCAGACATGTTATACACTATGGGGTGCACCAGTTTAGTTCATACAAAATAATGTTCTGTCAATGGTCCTTTATATTGATGATCCTAATCACAACATTTTCATTGAATATAATAGGTAACATATAACATGGATTTATGATTTATTTGATAATATATTTGGATCTCTATGATTCTATAAGGTAAATCATTAGTCAGGATATTATCATTTGAATATGATTAGGTGGATGTCACTAGGGATCCATTTAGTTCAAGGTACATGCACTATGACTTCATAGTGATTAAATTTGTACTAACTAATACACCATAATTAATCATGGATAAGATAAATACAATATCTACAGATTACATTGAAAATTGTATCATATTATTCATTGATGGTATTTTTATTTAACAGAACGAAGGAACATGAAGATCATTCGTCTACTGTACTGAGGAAATCAAGGATAGAAAAGATTCTTGAATATTATAGTAAATATGATCATTGGTTTGTAAAAGTGAAAATACTGGGGCATGTTATCACTAAAAAATGGATATATATGAATCTTTAACAATTAGAGATGGTATAATGGTGTCTTACAACAACCTCCATAACGTAAATCTATAGTTTCATTGGATTATCTAGGTATTATAATAGATTTTTTGGAAACATATTATAATTTTAAAATCCTAAATACAATATAACATAGAAACGAGTCATGATTTTCTAGAATGAAGAATGGGAGGAATGTTTTAAAGACTAAAAGAAGGGTCCAATCATAGAACTTGTTATCACATTTCCCAATATTGGTGATCAATTTATTATCTATATTTATGTATCCAAATAAGAATTGCAATGTGTACACATGTAAAATAACAATGTGAAATCCTTTTAATCCAACCAAATATTTTTCCATGAGAATAACTACCCAAATCAAGATCTAGTATTGGATGTACATGTATTTTCATTAATGACATGGAGAAGTTATCTCTCTGGGGAGAAGTTTGATATATATATATATATATGAACAATTAGAACCTCAATTATATATTCACACTAAAGAAGATTAATATGAGCCAAAAATAGTGGTTATATATGATCAATGATAATAACTCTTCAATAAATTACCATTAAGGTAATGTCAAAAAAACTTGTAGATTCTCAATATAGAAAGGATCTTGAAACTCCATCAATGATGAGGATTACAAGGGATCAAATAATCATGGCCATGAAAAATGATGAATATAAAAATAAAAAGAGTATATTATTGTTATACTTGTAAAATAAATACTACCTAATCCATTTGTAATATGATAAACTAGGCTCTGTAAGATGACGAGTAGAAATAGAATAATTTGGTAAAAATGCTAGGTCTCTAATTTTACGAAAATGGGGTTATAAATTTTGGACTCCAGAAATGTGTCCCATAAAAACCCTAACATAATAGAATACTTTTTGATAATTTTCATATCTCATCATTCCCCATTAATCATGGAATAAAAAAAGTTTTGTATAGGTTTGAGTTAAAATTTATGGATTTACAACCTGGAAGGATAGATTTTGGAGCTTCTCTCTTGATTCATGGTATTCCATAATGTCAACGTTTAATGACTTAAATATAAGGGTATGATGCCACTATTTCTGATACTACTTACGATATTAGAAAACCTAGTCCTAGATTTCTTCATAGGAATCTCAAGGACACTGAGATGTAATAACACCATCTATTGGTTTAAATTCACCTGACAATGTTGATAATTTTTTTTGATATATTGAAGGATTTATATTTTTACAATTTAATTGTGATATAAATAATTTAATTGGCAAGACTATATGGAGTGACACACTAATTAATCAGATTGAGATCCAAGGATTACCTCAATGTTCTATAGAAGCCTTTTACATTATTTAATACAAAATTGAACTACATAACTTCTTATCATACTCACAAAAATGGTAAGTCAAAAAAAATTGAAACTATGGATGGTATTTTGTGATCACGTTCAATGCATATTCAAGGATTTTTGGATCAAAACCTTTCCCTACTAGAAATTTTATATAAATATAGTTTCAATTATAACATTCAAATGAAACCATATGTAGAAATATATAGAAATATGTGTCAAGATTTGGAATTTCTTGATAATGTATGAGAGGAGAAGATTATGGCGTGAAATATTATCCAGGATATGATGGAGAAGTTATAAACCATTAATCATCACATTTAATCCACATAAAGTGAACAAAAAATATTCTCAAATGGTCATCTAAGAGTTATGATGTTTGATGTTAGTGTATAAGTGTTACTTAATATATCTCCCTAGAATAAATTCATAAGGTTTGGGTATAATAGAGTTATTAGTCCTAGATACATCACCCCTCTTGAGATCTATTATCACATCAAGGTGGTAGTCTACCAACTAGCACTCCCACCTAAATTATGACAAGTACATGATGTGTTAAACATATCCTTCTTCAGAATACACATATTATAACATTCAAATGTACTAATTCTAGAGGTAGTTACATTACATAATATTATCTCACATAAGTAGAAACAGGTGAAGATCTACGATCATGGATATATTATTTTTACAAAACAAGAAAACCTAGCTGTAAAAAGTGTTATGGAGGAACCAAATATTTAGGGATCATTTTGGGAACTAGAAGAGATGATGAAATATAATTATAGTTATATTTATTATTATATAAAATGAAATTTTTAGGGATTAAATTTTAGAAGGGGAATACTTAAATGAACAAAATATTTATTAATAAAATTCCATTTTTAAATAAATAAATTTTTTATTTTATTTCATTTGGTTATAAAAAAATGAACTTCTTTAGTTATACACTATCACATTTAAAATTCAATTAATCGTTGAGTCCGTTGGTAATATATCCATTAAACATTGATCATGTGGATAGTGTATTATATGATTTATGATAATGTAAATTTGAATAAAAAAAGAAATGATGGCTTCAACCAGGAGGATCATACCCAAGGATTTTTTTATATTAGATATTCCATGGGAGATCGAATCTCTTGGATTTTCTATAGATTATTCCCAAGATGATATTCAATAAATGATTCATGTTAAAATTAATCACCAATGAAGCTAAATATCATTGATATCACATCATAATGGATACTCATCAAACAACCAATAGAAAAACACATTATTTCACACCACACCATTAAAACATTATCTATTTTTATAATGGGGAATGTCACTAGATACTAATAGTTTGAATATGTATTTTTTAAAATTAAATAATTAATATATTTATTCCTATATATTTATATGTTATAAATTACATTTTAATGGGTCTGAAAGAAATTATATTTTAGTACGAAAATGAATTTTTTGGGTTATATGAAATTTCAAATAGGCCATACATTATCATAAATTTAAGGGTTTTTAAATAAATTTTATTTTGATAAAATATATTTTATAATAGAATATTAATTATAATATAATATTATAATGTTAAAATATAAACATTATAAGGGTCGAAAAAATGATATTATCAAAAAATAGTATTCTATAATAAACCATGATTATAACATAAAAGTGTAATGTACTATGTTTATGTAATTATTTTTATATTGTTAATGTAACGTCCTGGTTTCAGAAGCCATCAAAAGGCACCCCGTACCCAGTTGGTCACATGGCCTCAAGCGCATTTCCCCAAATACCAGAAGATGCCGACTAGCAGCGAGGGCCTCGAGTATGATAGTGGGGAAACTATGCCCTCATTGCAAGAGTACACAACGGAAGTAAGAAACATATAACAACATAAGTAACAATAATCCATACATAAATAAATATCAGAAGACTGAAAGAAGAAAACTGGAGAACACATATATAATAATGATGCATGATATATATGTCTAGGAAATCATCCAAAGAAGTCACAATGATAAATACAATACTAAACCAAAGTGAAAAATAAAACAGGTAAACTCCTCTGCATCGCAAGCCCTAGCTTGGTCCCTTGCTCTCCAGCTCCACAACAAGTCAAGTACCTAAATTAGAAGGATGATTTCCCTTATCTATACCAGCAACAAAATAGTATATTTGGGCCCAAATTCATGGCCCAAACAAGGTGTGAGACAAGTTCCCATTAGGCAACCACCCAAAGATCTGTGCCTAACAGTCAGTGAATACATAGCATGTAAATGTACGGGAAGCAGTAAACAGGAAAGCACACAGCAACTACAATCCACAATGTCTAGCATATAAAGTACACAATTAATAGCCAATCAAAAAGTAGAACAACAGGTAACCCTGTGGGTAGTTCTCACAGATTAACCCTTATGGTTAAACCTATAAGTACTAGAAACCCTCTAGGAGGCACACACAGTATCACCCATCTGGTTCAGCTGAAGAATTGACTCTCTGAGGAATCACTCATCCTCAATTCCCCCTATAGTCTCATATCTTACTAAAGGCTCTCTGGGGAAGCACTTAACGTCTCATTCCCCCTGTGACCTACGTCTAGGAACTACAGACTCTCTGAGTAAGCACTAAACATAAATTCCCCCTGTGGTCTCACATTGTAAAATTAAATACACTCTAGAGAAGCTCTTACGTCCATTCTTCCTATGGTCTACTACACTATGTTCTCAATGCCATGTGGACAGAAAACATGCATAGTGTGCATATCGCCCCAAGTAAACCTCATGAACTACTTGGATATTATTTTATGGCACAACAGCATAACAGTAAAATAATTACACTATCCTACAACCAGGGATGGAAACTGGAAAAATGCCTAACAGGAAAAACATGCATGGAAAAACATCCAGAGCACAGTAAAAATTACCCTATATACAAGCATTGACCTCTACTCAATCAATCAAGCAAATCCGGAAAACAACATGAAGAAAAATAGGAAACATGAAATACCTCATTCAGGGGAATTGGTGGAATTGCACAAAATATTAAAAGACATCCTATAGAGAGGCACAGCGTAGATCTATGAAAATGCACAAAACGCTCAACCCATGATATCTTGAGAAAGATAATGAATTGGAAAACAAAGCTCTAGTTGAAGGAAGTTCTTACCACTGCAGTTCCAACGCAATCGACAGCGGTCGATTCAGAGAACAGATGGAGGCTCAGGGGTTTCGAGAAGTTATGCGGTCGTACGGGTTCTCTCGGATGAAGAACCTGAAGAAGAAGGAAGTTTCGTCCATCAGGTGTGACCCCGGTCCATTTAATGAAAAAAAGAAATTACAGGGTGTGTAGTTCTAGGTTACACGGTTTGTACTTGACCTTTCTATACTCCTCTTTAAGTGTCCTCCACATCACCCCTACACACCATGTGTGTGACCCGGACACAGCCAGCACACGGCCTCGTGCTGCATCAAAGTACACGGCGTGTACTTATAAAGTACACGACACATACTTAGAAAATTTCAAGATTTTCTTCATTTTCTAAAAAACGACTAGAACGGGAAAAACATACCTAAAACGACGATCCGGGTTCTTACAAACCTCCCCCCTTAAAGAAATTTGTCCCCGAATTTCTCTAGCGATGAATAGAAGGAGAAAATCCAAAGAGATCCAGCCACTATGATTGTACATTGGCCTCTTTCTCCTAGGTCTCGTCCTGTACTCGCCCGTGCTGCCATAGCACCCGTACCAAAGGAACAGACCGGCCATGGAGAACCTTCGTATTGCGATCGAAAATCCGGATAGGATGCTCCTAAAATGATGCATCTGCTTCATGCTCAACCTCCTCAGGTTGAAAGACATGAGACGGTTCTGAAAAGTAATGTCAGAGCTGAGAGACGTGGAAGACGTCGTGCATTGCCCGGTACATTTTAGGTAACTAAAATCGATAGGAAACCGGGTCAACATTCTCCAATACCTCAAACGGCTCGATGTACTGCGGTGAAAGCTTACCCTGTCTCTGAATCCTCTTGTGTCCCAACCATAGTTCAACGCGCAGGAAAAAATGATCCCCGACCTCGAACTCTAGAGGTCGTCTCCGTTGATCAGCATAAGACTTCCATCCAGACTGTGTTGTAGCCATCCTCTTCTGAGTCATCTCTATCTGCTCTGAGGTCTCCTGAACAAGATGAGGTCCCAGTAAAGTTGCCTCTCCTGCCTCCAACCCGCATAAATGTGATTGACATGGCCTACCGTACAAACCCTCGTAAGGTGCCATCTGAATATTCTCTTGAAAATTGTTTTTGTAGGTGAACTCCACAAGAGGGATATGCTTCTCCCAAGAACCTCCAATGTCTAGAATGAAATCTCAGAGAATATCCTCAAGAACCTAGTTTGTATGCTCGGACTGGCCATCTCTCTGGGGATGAAATGCTGTACTCAAAATTACCTGTGTACCCAAAGCCCTATGAAGCCCCTTCCTGAATCAAGAAGTAAAGAATGCATCCCTGTCTGAAACAATGGAGTGTGTAAATCCATGCAGACGTACAATCTCTCGGATATATAGTTGTCCCAGATCATCCACATTGAAGATCTCTTTGATCGGTAAGAAATGAGAAACCATCATAAGCCTGTCAGCGATAACCCAAACAACATCATTCCCTCGAGGTGACCTCAGCAATACAGCCACGAATTCCATCGTGACAACGTTCTACTTCTACTCCAGAATGGGTAACTGATGTAAAAGGCATATTGGTTGCTGATGCTCCTCCTTCACCTGCTAACAAGTAGAGCACCTCAAGACGAAACCAGAAACATCTCTTTTCATACCAGGCCACTAGTATTGTCTATGAAGATCTCGATACATCTTGGTGATGCCAGGATGAGCTGCCCAAACTGAGGAATGAAAATCTCGCATCAGCTCCTTGCATTTGTCTACTGGCTCCAAAACATGTCCCTAGAAATGCAAGATCTCATCCTCACACACTGTCCATCCTGGAAGAGGGTCCTCTCCTGACACACTCTCCCGAAACACTAAACCTTCTGTGTCTGATAGCTACATCATCCGTACCCGATCAAGGAGTGTAGAGGTAACAGCTAAAGAAGATATGTAAGTCTGTCCATGTCTGTTGTGCACCTCCTGATGCATTTTAGAGAGTAGAGCCATAAGTTACCACTCACTGCTAGCCTCCTAAACTTCTTGAATATTAGTTATCCTGCTCAACACATCTTCCATTGTGTTTCCCTTTCTTGGCGTATAGTCAAGCTTGAAATCAAAATACTGAAGATACTCGACCCCCCTTCGTTGTCTCTAATTCATATCACAATGAGTGAAGATATACTTGAGAAACTTGTGGTCGGTGAAAACCACAAAGTTCTCTCCCAGAAGATAATTTATCCAACAGCGCAAGGCATGAACAACTGCTTCCAACTCCAGATCATGCATTGGGTAGTTCCTCTCATGTGGTCTCAACTGCCGAGACCCATACAAAATGACTCTATATCACTGCATAAGCACAACGCCCATCGTGATACCTTAAGCATCACAATAAATAGTATAGATCTTGCCTGGTTCTAGAAAGACCAGTATCGGTGCTGACGTCAACCTTCCCTTCGACTCCTGAAAGGCTGACTCACAACCATCTAACCACAAAAACTTCTCCCCCTTCTTGTTCAGACTCGTCAATAGTACTCCTAGGCGTGAAAAGTCTTGAATGAAGCGTATGTAGTATACAGCTATCCCTAAGAAACTCTGTAACTCAAAAATGTACTTCGGCTACTCCAAAGAAACTACAACTCCCACTTTCTCTGGGTCCACCGATACTCCTGCCTCTGAGATGACGTGACCCAAGAATTGAATCTAATCCATCCAAAATTGGAACTTCGAGATTTTAGAATAAGGACGATGCTCTCTCAGTGTACCCAGAATGATATCAAGATGAGTATAATGGTCATGTAGAGTGTGATAGTATACCCAGATATCATCCACGAATAACACAACGAAGGAATCCATGTGAGGATGGAACAATCAGTTCATCAGTGCCATGAAAACTGCAGGCACATTCATGAGACCGAACGACATAACCGTATACTCTTAGAGACCATACCTATTCCTGGAGGCTAGTAGAGGTATATGTGATGGTCTAACGCTCAACTGATGACAACCAGACCTCAAATCGATCTTCAACAACGCCCGGGATCCTCGAAGCTGATCGAAAAGATCATCAATCCTCAGCAAGGGATATCGGTTCTTGATTTTCAATAGGTTCAGCTTCTGATAATCCACATAGAACCTAAGGGTACCGTCTGCATTCTTTGCAAACAGGATAGGCGAACCCCAAGGAGAAGTATTGGTTCAGATGAAACCCTTTTCCTGCAACTCCTCCAACAGCTTCTTGAGCTCTTGCAACTCAGGTGTAGCCATCCTATAGGGAGGAATGGACATCGGTGCCGCTCCTGGCATGAGATCAATAGAGAAGTCTACCTCATTCTCCGGAGGGAAACCTGAGAAATCCTCTGGAAATATATCTTTGAAATGATTCTCCACTGGAGGAATGTCCAACTATGAAGTCCCCTGATCATCTAGATAATGACTAGAAATCTGGGACATTACCCTTCCTATCCCATGATGCTCGAGTCCTGCTCGACTCGACCGAACATCCCATTCACTTCTATGAAGAAAAGATTCACCCTCTTGTAAAATGAAACTCACCCTGCGGCAATAATAGTCAATGACTTCATGGAATGGAACCAACTAGTCCATCCCGAGAATGACATCATAGCCTGTCATCTCTAGGACATAGAGATCCCATAAGAAATGATATCCTGCAACCTCGAGAGGGAACTCTATGAAATGACGTAAACTAGATTTCCTCATCCCCAATGGTGTTTCTAGTGTGACCAAGTCGGCAGAAGAAAATATACAAAGCCCAATGCTCTCCACATTAGCAATAGAGATAAAGCTATGTGTATCACCAGTATCGAAAAGAGCTAAAGATAAAATTGATGTTACTAAGATTGTATCACGAACTGTAGAAGGTCCGAGATCCTGATCCTGATAGGTATGCTCCATCGCAAAAGTCAGGCCTGCCCCGCGACCCTGTAACCCTACCTGAACACTCTGAGCTGATCCTCCCTGTTGACGCTGAAAGAATGGTCACTGATGACCACAGCCTCAACCTCCACCTCGGCCCAAATGGCTGGAAGAACTCCAGTTCCCTGACTGGTGAGTAACCGGTGGTGCTGCTCTTGAATGATGAGTCATGGAAGAACCCCAATAACCAGCTACTAGTGAGAAAACCTAGCATAAACGTTGAAGGTGTCCCATATTGCCACCATATCGGCACTCCAATGGGTCTCTCTGTCACTGCACCTCATGTTCCCGGCCCTTCCACACTGGTAGCATACTACCTCGCTACCTAAAAATGTATCTTGCCTCCTCGGATCACCGTGCGTAGACTCCCTATGGCTCTTACTACTGTCAACTGGAGTAATTCTAGCTCTGGAAGCAGAACCTCCCTGGCTCGATGCTCCGGAATCTCTCAGATTACGCTCCGCAATCAGTGCCTGGTTGACGATGGATGTGATGGAAGTCAACTGAAAGATATTCACCTGTGAAAAGATCTCCCACCTGAGATAATCCTCAAACTTCCTTGCTAAGAACATACCCTCTTCACCCCGGAGGGGTGTGAAACGCTGAAGCTCGGTGAAACGAGAGGAATACTCCATAATAGAAAGATTACCTTGCTCTATACTCATGAACTCCTAGGCTCGATTGGCCCTCAGGGTCTCCAGGTAGAGGTAGTAATGAAACACGAGCTGGAACTCATCCCAAACAATAACCTGCTGAGGACCCGCCTGTGAGATCACATCCCACCACCTCTTGGCAGAGTCTCATAGTATACAGGTAGTGAGAATGACCCACCTCTCCGGAGGCATTTCAATATGCTCAGAGATAGTCAGCATGGCTTCTAGCCATGACTCTACAGCTTGTGTTCCTCCTTCCCTCATGAAAGTAAGAGGATGCTGCTGCTAGAAAACCCAGGTCAAGTTTTCTATTGTCGTTGCAGGAAGCGGTGCTCCCTGAATGGTCTGAATCATCCTCATAAAGCTTTCCCTAAAATGCGCATCAGCTCCTGTAAGTGGTACGACATCTGGTGCCAAGTCTGGCACGACTAGAGGATCTGCAGGAAGCCCTTGATCATTCATATCTAGCATCTGATCACTATCCTGCAACTGACGTACAACCGTAGGACATCTCGGAGGCATATCTCTGGAAGATCAAATGCATACCTTAGATCAAGAAAAACAAGGATCGAGAACAAAGGAGTATAAAACAAAATAGGAGAAGGAAACACTCAAGCTTTACAAATTATGACTACACGGCGTGCGTAAACTCTACATGGCGTGTACTTAACTCTATTCTCCTACCCGAGTCTCCTTGCACGACTAACCCACACAGTCTTCTTAAACTGAGACTACACAGTGTGTTCCCTGTGGACACAGCTTATAGTAGACAAGGTTTCAATGACCCGTGTTGTTAGTTACACGGCCAGTTACATGGCTGAGACTACACGGCGTGTTCTGAACAAACACGGCATGTACATGAAGATTTTTCCCGCCCCATTTTGTCGGTGATAGGGCCGGGTACACGGCTAACCCTTACACGGCATGTTCTGAACAAACACGGCATTTATAAGAGGATATAACACCGTCCCGTGTTGTTCGTGACACGGACGGGTACCTAGAACAAGGCTACATTGTGTTTTAATACAAAACACAGTGTGTATTACATGAGCTTCCCTGACCCGTGTTGTTAGTGACATGACCGAGTACACGGCTCACTACTACCCGACATGTACCTACCGTACACAGAGTGTTTTTTGAGATTTTACTCAACCCATGTTTCTGATCAAATAGTTAGTGACACAGTTTAAAAACTACACGGCGTGTATATATAAGGTACACGTCATGTATTCTGGGTTTTTCCGAGTAGTAGCTCTGAAACTTCACTGAAGCCCAGAAAACACTAAAAAACCAGCATGAAAGTGCCAAATTCTGATCCATGAGGGCCCATACTCCCCGTGAATCAAAGCTTGTCATCTCCCACATATCATATATAGGGGAAACAAGTTAATGATCCACCATTTTCTGATTCATGAGGTCCCATAACACCTCAAGAACCAAAATTTGGAATTTATTTAAGCAAGGTACAATACAAACAACCTCTATCTCAACCTGCTGGGATTCTATCAAGTTTTATATCACAACAGCATGCATAATCTACACCACGTCTATCACAGCAACATGAAATTTCTAATGCACCCTAGATGGCATGGAAGGAATGCATGGCATGTGATTTCTAACAAGTGCCTATATGATGAATGAGATGGAATACCCTCATCTCATCACGTTGCGACAGAAATAGAACCACAATATCAACAAAAATAACAACACAAGCTTGTGAATCACTCTAGGTGAAATTATATCAACTATAAAATAGAAAAACCAGAAAACTGTAATAAGCGAGGTAGATTGGAAATTCCCTGTACACAGGTTAGCTACTCCAGAGCATAGCTTAATACCAAGCACTGAATATTTCATATCCCTGGATAAAGGCTCTAAACAGTAGATCAAGAGAAAACAAACCCTTTGATACAACTTTGTAACGTCCCAGTTCTGGAAGCCACCCAGAGGCGTCCTGTACCCAGTTGCTCACATGGGCTCAAGAACATTTCTCCAAACACCAGAGGCTACCAACTAGTAGCGAGGGCCTTGGGATTGATAGTGGGGAAAGTATTCTCTCATTGTAAGAGTACATAGTGGAAGTAAGCTACATGCAACAGCGGAAGTAGTAATAATCCATATAGAAATAAAAAGCAGAAGACTGAATGAAGAAAACTGGAGCACACATATATAATAATGATGCATGATACATATGTCTTGGAAAGTAGCCAAACAAGTCACAATTCTAAATAAAATACTAAACCAAAGTGCAAAATAAAATAGGTAAACTCCTCTACATCTCAATCCATAGAATGGTGTCATGCTCTCCAGCTCCACAACAAGTCAAGTACATGAAGTAGAAGGGTGCTTGCCTTTATCTATACTTGAAACAATATTGACTATTTGGGTCCAAAAGCATGGCCCAAACAGGGTGTGAGACAAGGTCCCAGTAAGCAACCACCCAATGATATGTGCCTAACAGTCAGTGAATACATGGCAAGTAAAAGTATAGGAATCAGTATGCAAGAAGCACACATCAGCTGCAATACGTAGCATCTAGCATATAATGTACACAAGTAACAACCAATCCACAAGTAGAACAACAGGTAACCCCCTGGGTAGTTCTCACAACATAACCCTTGTGGTTCAACCTACAAGTACTAGCAACCCTCTGGGAGGAACGCATAGTCTCATCCCTCTAGTTCAGCTGAAGAATAGACTCTTTGAGAAAGCACTCACCATCAATTCCCCCTATAGTCTCGTATCGTACTAAAGGCTCTTTGGGGAAGCACCCAACGTCTCATCCCCCCTATGGCCAGCATCAAGGAACTACAAAATCTCTGAGGAAGCACTAAACGTCAATTCCCCATTTGGTGTTGCATAGTAAAATTAAAGACACTCTAGAGAAGCCCTTACGTCTATTCTGCATATGGTCTGCTACACTACGTTCTCACAGCCCTGTGTAAAAAAACATGCATAGCATGCGTATTGCCCCAAGTAAAACTCATGAACTACATGGCTATCATTATAAGGAACAAAAGAATAACAGTACAGCACTTCCACTATCTTACAACTAGGCATGGAAATTGGAAAAACTTCTAACTAGCCAAACATGCATGGAAAAACATCTAGAGCACAGTAAAAATTACCCTATTCACTAGCATTGACCTCTACTCAAGTAATCAAGCAAAGAAGGAAAACAACATGGAAAAAATTGGAAACACACAATACCTCGTTCAAGGGAATTGGTGGAATTGCACAAAATATTCAACGACTTCAGACAGAAAGGCACAAACCACCTACCTTGATCCTAGGAGATCGATAAACATGAACCACGATGATTGATTCTCCTTAGAATGGTGTAGATCTAAAAAAATTCACAAAAATATCCACCCACAATATCTTGAGAATGAGGAGGAATTGGAAAAAAAGCTCTAGGAGAAGGAAGGGCTTACCGCTGCAGTTCCAACCTAATCGATGGTGGTCAATTAAGAGAACGAACGGAGGCTCGGGGGCTCAGAAATGTTCTACGACTGTACGGGTTCTCTCGAACGATGAAATTGATGAAGAAGCAAGTTCATTCCGTCAGGCATGACCCCAGTCCATTTAAGGGAAAAAAGTACACTACATGTAATTCTGGGGTACACAGCGTGTACTTGGCCTATCTGTACTCCACTTTAAGTGGCCTCCACATCTCCCCTACACATCATGTGTGTGGCCCAGACATGGCCATCACACGGCCTGGTGCTGCATCAAAGTACACGGCATGTACTTATAAGGTACACGACGTGTACATAAAAAATTTCTATAATTTCCTCTTTTTCTCCAAAATGACCAGAAAAGGAAAAACGTACCTGAAACGAAGATCCATGTTCTTACGGTTAATATTATTTTTGGATTAATTATAATGAAATTTTCTATTGTTAAATGTTTCATAATTTTTGGAGAGAGCCTAATATTCTGAAGAAAATTTAATTCAATTTGAATATATAGTATGTATTATGACATCATAATGCCTCCAAAGTGATGTAAGGTATCAACAAAAAATATATGTTACACATTTAAAATTATTTTTTAGGTTATTTTTCTTAATTCTATCAATCCATTATGAAGCCTCCATAAGCTATATTATATATAAAGGTATTAACATCAGTTTTTTGTAAATACGAATAACTCTTACATCACCACAGGTATTATATTAATATAATTGGTTCATCTCCACATAAAATAATGAATATAACCCCACATTGACATAATCCATCTGAAATATCCATGAGAATGTTTGTGAATTTGATTACATTATTTTATAAAGTATAAATACTATGTTTAGAGAATAATAATGAACTCTCCATTAATTTCCTATATAAACCCATCCTAGGTCACATTATTTTTCAATAAACCCCATTAGAGAAGGAATATATTATGAACTTTACCCTCAAAAACCAATCAAAAGATCTATCAATATCTCAATAATATATTACTAGTTTTTGGGAACACCCAATAAAGATCAGTATTCCTCTTCTTATCTTATTTATTCATTCAGATTCATTGTATAATGAATTCTGTCATCCAATTCAAACTGAAGGGATTTACTTTTTTACAAATATATCTTAATTCCATTGTTATTTTTTATTATTATATACCCCTATCACTATCAATAATCCCTCCTATAATTAATTATATACACTCTTTATACTTCTAAAATTGTCCTCTGATATTTCTTTGGAAATGATTTTATCAATCACACTTTTATTCTTAGGCCTTTTAATTCAAAATTAATAATGTTGGATTATGTTAATATATATAAATATTACAATTTGTATGATGAAAATGTGTTGGAATACCCCTTTAAATCTCATTAATTCCTCCCTTGATTCGTTCTATACACCCATTATGTCGCTAAAATTATTCTACAAGTTTTCCATGCCATACCTAGATATTGGGAGTACCATTTACAGTTCACTCATAGGTAATTGACTATATATACATATAATTAATTAATTTGGTATATCCATGTAAAGACTCGACCCTAGTTAAACTGGGGTAGTACCTTATTAGTTTACATTGGCATGATTACAATAATGTTTTATCCTGATATAACAAATAATTTAGTAGAGATGGAAACAAGATACAAATATAAGTTCAACATTAAACAATTAAATGAATAACAACACTAAATAATTCCATTAGAAACATCTATGCCTCTTATATTATACCTACAAGTCACTCATAACTAACTTCCTCATATCATGGGATAATAAAACATAGTAAAGTCATGAGTACAAATGCCTAGTAAGAGTAAGCAATATAGTATAAGATAACATAAACATAAACATTATGCATGGTGTATAATTGAAAACCCATTCCTATAAAAATAATAAACATGAACACATTATGGATGGAATGTGATATGAGTAAATAATGTCAAAATAAAACATAATCATGGGTATTATACTAATAGAATAACCACTTGAATTTTCAATTACTAAATTCATAATGAGGGATGTTCATATGCCGGAAATTCTAAAGAATACCTTCAAGGAAACTTCTAAGATGTCTAAAATGATTAAGGCCTCAACCAGTACTATATCTCAAAATGGGAAAGGTATCAGCAAAGTCCACGTCTATTTGTCTCATTTGACCTACCAATCCATTGAGTGGAGATAACAGTCCCCACCAATTACATAATAAGTACAATGCATTCCTCATATGAGCAGGGATAAAATTAAACAACGTAAACATTAATATTGAAACTAAAATATGAAATGTAAATATCTTTCCTCGAACATTAAGCTTAATCACTAACCATTAAATGTAAATTGGTGAATGATTTTAGGAAATAAAATCCAAAATAAAACTAGTAATAAACCATAAAATAAAATATGATAGATAAATTCAGAAAATATTAATCCAAATAATACATAAAAATCCAAAAGTCTGTTGAAACAGATGAAAATACTCTTATAAAATCATTGAGTAATTCATGACACAAATACTCTTTTAATTTCAGAAGACAGGATATTTTTGAAATGTATCTGTATAAAACCAGAAGTAAAGTAAGATAATATTCTTAAAAAATGTATTATTTTATAATGATAATTTTTTCCAAAAATATATTATATATTTCCCTTTAATATAGGTAATAATTTGAGAAATTCCCTTGAATCAGGCATGTATTTCAGAAATAATTTTGAATGATCCTTTTAATATGTGTTACAACCAATAAAATATGTAAGGATTCTGGTTGGTAATATTTTATAGAACACTAAAACAAAATTTATGAGGTTTATATTATAATACATATGAATCTCAAGGAGGTAATTAGGAAATAAAAGTAACTCGAAAGAAAATTGAGGTTTAGGTGTCAATCTCTTTCCTTAAGTGTGAATGTTTTCCACTCTTGAAATTAAGGTCCTAGAATTTAAAATTATATGTATTAATAAAATAATTAAGAACCTATTATACATTTATCTATTTTATAAATATTTTATTAAGTCCATTATTTCTTTATTGATTAATTATAAGAATGAATTTTGTCATTCTAGAGTGTTTGTTTTCATGATTTTCATAATCAGTTCTTTTGTTTTTATGTATTGAATTTCATGTAGAAAGGAAGTAAATCTATAGAATTGAATTTATATATTGTTTATGAACATAAAATAGTATTGATGGGAATTTACATAATTTGGTTATATTGAATGACGATGAATCATTAGATAAAAACCACTACGATTATTGGGCAGTATTTGTATTATTATGAATTAGTTTTGTCATATAAATTAATAACATGTTCTTATAATGGATCTATAATATTAACTATTTTAAAATAAATATATTATATTCTGGTTCTAAATTAAAAATTGTTTCTTTACATTTTATTTAGGATAAATTTATGTTTGAATCTTCGTCGTCCATGAAGTTGAAATTTTGACCCCCTCAGACAACGATTTCATTTATAAAATAAAAGAATGAGACTAAGGATATTGGTGATGGTTCTTCCATTAAAATGATATAATTCCATTATATAGCTCTTATTTTAGTAATCATGGTAGTTTTGACATAGGAGGAGAGTAGAGAAAAATAAAAGAAGATAAATTGAAATGAAATAAAATGGAAAAGACAGATGAATTGACTCTTGTAATAACCTCTTTGAGAACCTCCTTAAAGGTATGGGTTTTGGTCTTTGGGAAAGACCATGAAATCCTAGATGTGGGGAGTGACTATAAAAAGGTATTTGGGAATATCATAGACAAGGAAAATTTATTGATAAGAGTGAAGAGAATATGATGTGAGGGGGTGTCATAGTGGAGGATGAAAGTGAATTTTGAATATTTTATTCATTGTTTTATTAACTCCCTCATGAAAACACATAGTGTTGTTTCATGTGACCCCTAGTAGTAATACATTCATTTGAGTTTGAACCTAGTGGGTATACATAGTCCTTACATCACATATGACCCAATAAATCATGTATTTATCATTTATCATAAATTATAGTATTTTACTATTCATCCAAAATTCATGTATTTTAAAAAACTCCCAAATATTCACCCGATAAAATTTTCAAATTGTAGAAATAATAATTGAAATCCATTTTTGGAAATTAATTGTCTAAATATTTTTATTTTAGTTGATAAATAAAATCATTATCTACACAAAAAACTACTTTAACACTATAAATCGTTTTATAACACCTCGAGAAATTAATCAGGGTGCCACTAAATTATATTATAACCATAAAACTATAATGTAACACATTATTATTAATTTTTATGATAATACATTTTCATATGGAATAATTAAATTAATCAACAAAAATTAATTAAAATACTCATGAAATTAGAAATTATCAATACATATACTATGATCATTTTCCACTTCTAAGATATCTAAATTTTATTTATACATTATTGGGTGATGTTTCTATTTTTGGGTCCAATTTAATATTCATTACTCTTCATTGTTATCTATAAAGGTGTGTTACTATTTATAAGGGTATGTTACTATTAACCAAAAAAACATGTTGGTTGTATATGACTCCAAATGACTTACTAATCACAACTCTAGATAACCAAATTTCAAAATTCAGAATATAGAAGAGAAAAAGTTGTGTTTAATGGATAGAATATAAAATGTGTTTTTTTAAAGACTCTTTATTTTATCCATTCAATATTTATTTAAAAAATCTTGGGGTGTTTCATTCAACCCTCCTTAAAAATGTATTTTCATCAAAATTCATAGAATGTTACCTCAGAAAAATATTTGGGTATGTCTTCCACAAATGCTCCTCAGGATCCCATGTTGCCACTTAGATTTTATGATTCCTCCAAATTACCTTTACCTGATGAGTTATATGATTAATAAAAACTTGTTCTTTAGTGTTAAGAATTTGGATAGACTCATCACAGTATGATATATCTTGTTCAAATTCTATACCTTTAGAAGCACGGACTTGCGTTGGGTCGGGCATGTACATTCTCTGCAATGATATATGGAACACATTTTTTATTTTAGAAAATCTTGGTGGCATAGCCAGATGATATGTAAAATATCCAATTCTCTCCAAAGCATCAAAAATACAAAATGTACCTAGGTCTCATTATCCATTTCATTACAAATCTTATAATGCCCTTCTATGGAGATACATTAAATAAAATGTCATCTCCCACTAGAAATTATAGATCCTTCAATTATTGGAATAGATAATTTACCTTCATTTAGTTATTTTGATATGACATTGAATCATATTTACCTTCACTATTGTTTCCACCACAAGCTCTGGACCCACAAGCATCCTTTCTCCAACTTCTTCCCCACAAGGTGGTGTATGATATCTCTTTCTATAAAATTATTTATATGGTGGCATTTGAATATGTGAATGGAAACTATTATCTCAGGAAAACTACAATAAAGGTATGTATTTATCCCACATACATTGGATTTAGAGTGAACATGATCTCAACATGTCCTCTATGTTTTGGATCATCCTCTCCGATTGTCGATAGTTTGTTGGGGGTAAGTGGTACTCAATCGAAATTTGGTATCTAATTATTTCTAATGACTTTTCAGGATTTATGTTGTAATTAATGGGTCAACATCAGACACAAAATTGATATGTTTTCCATGAAATCACCACACTTCATTGATATAGAGTCTTTTTAGGAACTCTAGTAGAAAATCCTCCCTTATAGTGAGGAAATGATCAGATTTTGTAAGTTGATCCACAATTACCCATATCACATAATTCTTCCTTGGAGTTTTAGGTAATCATTTTAAAAAATCCATGGTGATGTCATAAAATTTCTACATAGTAAAAGGTAGAGGTTGCAGGACTCCATTTTGATGATGCATTTTGGATTTCAGTTATTGGCAGAAAAAACATCTTGATAGATAATCCAAAATTTCCCTCTTTGGGTTATCCCACCCGAAATGTTCCTTGAAACATCTATACATATAGAAGCTACTGGGTTATATAAATAAATTAGAACTATGTGCATCATCTAATAAATCTATTTTTAGCTTAGGTAAAGCTTGAACACAAAGCCTTTTCCCAAGTTTTGTAATTTCATCTTCACATATGAATTAAGCAAACAACCCCTCTTTCACATTTGTAATTTTATATTGCAGGTACTCATCATCAGGGTGAGAAATTTTAATCCTTTATAATAAATATAGATGGGAAAAAAATGAAAAATTAAGGATGATTCAACATAATTGATAATTCCCATATCCATCTTCACTAGATCCTTGAAAAAAGTATCATTGTCAATCATCATTTTTTTTATAACTCCATTATACTTCTAGCTCAATACATCAACTATTGTGTTTCGATTTTCTAGAATATAGTTGTAACGTCCTGAGTCTGGAGCCCCTCCACTGGTGCCCCGTACCCGATTCGCCATATGACCTCAAGTGCGTTTCCCCGAATGCCAGAGGCTACCGAATAGCAGCGAGGGCCTTGGTGAGTCGGTGGGGAAACTATTCCCTCATTCGGTAAGGTATACAAGGTAAGAAAACAACAATAAATAGCGGAAGCAGTAAATGACATGCATAACAACAGAAACCAAACAACGAAAGCAATGTAGATATATAACTATGATGAAAATGATGCAGCAGGTACAAGTATCTAAGGAAAACAGCAAACACAACAACTTGCAGAAATACAACTGAAACCAAGTGCAAAAGAAAAACAAAATAATCTCCTCAGAATCGCGAGTCACAGCCCGGTCTCATGCTCCCCAGCTCCTGATGCAGTCAAGATCCTGAAGTGGAAGGGCGCTTTCCCTTATCTATACCTGCAGTAACATAGTCTGCTTATGCCCAAAATCATGGCCCAAATAGTGTGTGAGATACAATCCCAGTAGGTAATCCTCCAAAGATTTTTTCCTAATAGTCAATGAATACATGGCAGTAATAAAACAAGAAGCAGTGAACAGAAAAGCACAAGCAGCTAAAATCCACAGTTCTAACAAGTAAATCACACAAGTAAGGAGTCAGCAACAAGAAGAAAATAGGTAACCCTATGGGTAGCTCTCACAGTCTAACCCCTATGGTTCAACCTCTAATTACTTGTATCCCTCTTGGAGGCACACAAAGTCTCACCCCTCTGGTTTAGCTACGTAAGTAAGCAGACTCTCTGGGGAAGCACTCACCATCAATTCCCCCTATAGTCTCATATAATTCTAAAGGCTCTTTGGGGAAGCACTCAACGTCAATTCCCCATGTGGCATGCTTCGTAATTAAAAGACACTCTGGAGAAGCCCTTCCGTCAATTATCCCCTTGGTCTCGCATCGTGATTAAAAGACACTCTGGAGAAGCCCTTCCGTCAATTCTCCCTTTGGTTTAGTACTATAGGTTCTCACAGTCCTGAGTATAACTAAACATGCTCAGCGTGTGTATATCATCCAAGTAAACCTCAAGAACTACTTGGCTATCAACTAAGGCTCAACAGCAATAAATAAACAATGGTTCCACTATCCTACGACTAGGCATGACAACTTGAAAAACGCCAAACAGGCAGAACAAGCATGGAAAAGCAATCTGAGAACAAACAAATTACTCTAATCACAATCAATAACCTCTACTAAAGCAATCAAGCAAAGCAGACAAGTAATAAGTGAAAAACATGAAACATGCAATACCTTGTTCATGGGTATTGGTGGAATTTTCACATAATACTCATCAACATTATACAGAATGGCACAAACCACCTACCTCGATCCGAAGAGATCGATCTACGTGAACCTCGACGACAGATTCATCTTAGAACAACGTAGATCTGAGAAAACACACAAAACATTCATCCCACGATAACATGGAAATGAGGAGGAATCAAGAAACAAGGCTAAATCAGAAGGAAGAACTCACTGTTGCGATTCCAACACAACTGACCATGCTTGAATCAGAGAACGGATGCCGAGGTAGGAATTCGTCGAATATCCGGCCATACGGTCGCTCTCGGATGGTCGAAAACAGGAGAAGAAGATAGAAATAGTGGTTAGGCATGAACCTGGTCCGTTTAATAAAAAAAAAGAAAGTACACGGTGTTTACTTATTGAGTACACGGCGTGTACTTCAATTTTTCCTTACTCCGAATTAACCGGCCTCCACCTCAGCATTACACACCATGTGTGTGGCCTAGAAACGGCCAGCACACGGCTTCGAGCCGGAACAGAGTACACGGCGTGTACTCAAAATTACACGGCATGTACTTCTGAAAATTTCAGAAAATTTATTTTCCTTAAAAACACTAGAAAAAAGGGAAAACATACCTGAACGAAGATCCGGGTTCTTACCAACTTCCCCCCTTAAATAAATTCATCCTCGAATTTCCCTAACGATGTGGAGAAGAAGAATCCCCGAACATCTTCGGCCACTACGATCGTGCATCAGCCTCCCTCTCCCAGGTCTTATCTTGTACTCGCCCGTGCTGCCATAGCACTCGTACCAGAGGAACAGACCGCCCGTGGAGAACCTTCGTACTACGATCGACAATCCGGATAGGATGCTCCTCGAATGACGCATCTGCTTCAAGATCGACTTCCTTCGGCTAAAAGATGTGATACAGGTCTGAAAAGTAACGTCGGAGCTGAGAGACATGGAAGACGTCGTGCATGGCCCGATACCTCTGAGGTAGCTGCAACCGATAGGAGACTGGACCCACTCTCTCCAAAACCTCAAACGGCCCAACGTACCGTGGTGAAATCTTACCATATCTCTGAATCCTTTTCTGTCCCAACCAAGGTGCGACATGTAGGGAAAACTGATCACTGACCTCGAACTCCAGAGGTCGTCTCCGCTGATCAGCATAAGACTTCTGCCGAGATTGTGTTGTAGTCATCCTCTTCCGAATAACTCTATCGTCTCTGAAGTCTCATGTACAAGATGAGGTCCCAAGAAAGCTACCTCTCCTGCCTCCAGCCAGCATAAGGGTGATCGGCATGGCCTACCGTAAAAAGCCTCGTATGGTGCCATCTAAATGGTCGCCTGGAAACTGTTGTTGTAGGAAAACTCCACCAGAGGAATATGCTTCTCCCAAGAACCGCCAATGTCAAGGATGAAAGATCGGAGAACATCCTCAAGCACCTGGATCATGCACTCGGACTGGCCATCAGTCTAGGGATGGTAAGTTGTAATCAAAATTACCTGTGTACCGAAGGCCTTTTGAAGTCCCTACCATAACTGAGAGGTAAAGCGTGCATCTCTGTCTGAAACAATAGAGTGCGGAACTCCATGCAGACGAACAATCTATCTGATGTAAAGTCATCCCAGATCATCGACACTGAAGGTATCCTTGATCTGCAAGAAGTGAGCAACCATCGTAAGCCTTTCGATGAAAACCCAAACAACATTGTTCCCTTGAGGTGATCTCAGAAACACGGTCATGAAGTCCATTTTAACATCATTCTACTTCCACTCCGGAATGGGTAACTGCTGTAAAAGGCCTGCTGGTTGCTGATTCTCTGCTTTCACCTATTGACAAGTAGAACATCTCCTGACAAAACCAGCAACATCCTTCTTCATACCTAGCCACCAGTACTGGTGATGAAGATCCCGATGCATCTTGGTGATGCCAGGATAAACTTCCCAAACTGAGGAACGGAAATCCCGCATCAGCTCCTCGTGTATGTCTGCTGGTGCCCACACGCGTCCTTCGAAATGCAAGATCTCATCCTCGCCCACTATCCATATAGGAAGAGGGTCCCCTCCTGACACACTCTCCCGCAAGACTAATCCTTCTGAGTCTGATAGCTACCTCATTCGTACCCAATCAAGTAGCGTGGAGGTAACAACTACCGAAGATAGAAAGGTCTATCCCCATCTATCGTGCACCTTCAGATGCATCTCAGAGAATAGATCCATTAGCTGCCACTCACTACTGGCCTCCTAAACTGCCTGAATCTGAGTTCTTCTACTTAATGCATCTACCACGGCGTTGCCCTTTCCTAGCGTATAGGCAAGATCAAAGTCAAAAGACTGTAGATACTCAACCCACCTGCACTGCCTCAGATTCAGATCACACTGAGTGAAGATATACTTGAGACTCTTGTGGTCAGTGAAGACCACAAAGTTCTCTATCAGAAGATAGTGTCTCCAACAGCGTAAGGCATGAACAACAGCTGCCAACTCCAGATCGTGCGTAGGGTAGTTCCTCTCATGTGGCCTCAGCTATCGAGACTCATACGCAATGACTCCATCTCCTTACATAAGCATAGATCCTAGACCGATACCCAAAGCATCACAGTAAACAGTGTAGCTCTTGCCTGGCTCTGGAAAGAATAGTATCGGTGCTGACGTCAACCTCCCTTTCAGCTCCTGAAAGGCTGACTCACAAGAATCTAACCATAAGAACTTCTCCCCCTTCTTGGTCAGACCTGTCAAAGGTGCTTCTAGACGATAAAAGTTCTGAATGAAGCATCTGAAGTATCCATCCAGCCCTAGGAAGATCCGTACCTCAAAAAAATTCTTCGTCTGCTCCCAGGAAACTACAGTTCTCACTTTATCTAGGTCCACAGATACTCCTTCCTCTGAGATTACTTGATCCAAGAAGTGAATCTGATCCATCCAGAAGTGGAACTTCGAGATTTTATCATAAATTTGATGCTCTTTCAGTGTACTCAGAATGATCTCAAGTTGTGTGGCATGGTCGTGTAGAGTGTGAGAGTACACCAAGATATCATCCAAGAAGACCATGATGTAGGAATCCAAGTAAGGATGGAACCCTCAGTTCATTAGTGCCATGAAAACTGCAGTGGCGTTCGTGAGACCGAACGACATGACTGTATACTCGTAAAGACCGTACCTGTTCTTGAAAGCTGTTAGAGTTATATCTGATGGTCTAACGTGCAAATGATGATAACTGGACCTCAAGTCAATCTTCGAGAACACCTGGGCTCCTAGAAGATGATCAAAAAGGTCATCAATCCTCGGCAAAAGGATATCGGTTCTTGACCGTCAACTGGTTCAGCTTCCGATAATCCACACAATGCCGATGGGTACCGTTTTCCTTCTTCGCAAACAGAACAGGCGAACCCCCAAGGAGAAGTACTGGGTCGGATGAAACCATTAGCCTGTAACTCCTCCAACTGCTTCTTGAGCTCCTGCAACTTAGGTGTGGCCATCCTATATGGAGGAATGGACACCGGTGTCGTTCCTGGCACGAGCTCAATAGAGAAGTCTACCTCACTCTCCGGAGGCAAACCTGAAAAGTCCTCTAGAAAAACATCCCGGAAGCGATCCACCACTAGAGTAAAGTCCAACTGTGGAGTCTCATGATCATCCAGATAAAGACTAGAAATCTGGACCGTCACTCCTCCTAGCCCAAGACGCTCGAGTCCTGCCCGACTCGCCCGAACATCCCATTCGCCTCTATGAAGGAAAGATTCTCCTTATGGTGAAATGAAACTGACTCTGTGACGATAGCAATCGATGACTACCCAGAAGGGAATCAACAAGTCCATTCCAAGGATGAAATCATAGCATGTCATCTCTTGGACATAGAGATCCCATAAGAAGTGATACCCTGCAATATCTAGAGGGCACTCTCTACACTGACATACACTAGATGTCCTCATTCTGAAAGGTGTGTCTAGTGTCAACGATTCGGAAAAAGAAAAGACGCAGAGTCCAAGGCTCTCAACAACAGAAAAAGAGATAAAGCTATGCGTATCACCATTATCGAAAAGGGATGAAGATAAAACTGAGGCTACTAAAATCGTACCTCGAAAAGTAGAAGGGAAGGGATCCTGCTCATGATAAGTCTACTCCACAGTGAAAGACTGGCCCGTACTACGGCCCTGGGCCCCTTGGTGACCACTCTAATCTGAACCTCCCTGCTGGTGCTCAGGAACTGGTGGCTGACTGCCACGACCTCGACTTCCACCTTGGCCCGAACGGCCGGAAGAACTCCAGTTCCCTGACTGGTGAGAGACTGGTGGGGATGCTCCTGAACGAGGAGTCATGGAAGAACCTCGGTTACCTGCTGCTGGTGAGAAAACCTGGCAGAAACGCTAAAGGTGACCCATCTTGCCGCATGATCGGAACTCCACAGGGTCTCTCTGGCACTGCATCCTCATGTGCCCTGTCTGGCCACACTGGTAACAAGTCACCTCGCAGCCTGATGATGTGTCTCTCTTCCTCACATCACCGCGCGTAGGCTCCCTAAGGTTCTTCTTGCTATCATCTGAAAGGAAGCTAGCTCTAGAAGTAGAACCGCCCTGACTCGCAGCTCCAGAGTCTCTCAGATTGCACTCCGCAATCAGTGCCTGGTTGACAAAGTATGTAATGGAAGTCAGCTATAATATGTTCACCTACGAGCAGATCTCCCGCCTGAGTCCATCCTAAAACTTCCTCGCCAAGAACTCCCCACTCCCATCCCAAAGGAGTGTAAAATGTTGCAGCTCAGTGAAACGAGAGGAATACTCCATGAAAGATAGAGTACCCTGCTCTAAGCTCATGAACTCTCGGGCTCGATCGACCCTCATGGTCTCCGGGTAGAAGTAGTCGTAGAACACGCACTGGAACTCCTCCTAAGCCATAGCCTGCAGCTGACCCGCCTGTGAGATCACGTCCCACCACCTCTTGGAGGATTCTCAGAGCACATAGGTGGGAAGCTTGACCCACCTCTCTAGAGGCGTCTCCAGATTCTCGAAGATATTCATCATGGATTCCAGCCATGACTCTGCAGCCTGAGGTCCTCCCTCCCCCGAGAACATGGGAGGATGCTGCTGCTGAATGACCCACGTCAAGTCTTCCATAGACGAGGCAGGAGGCGGTGCTCCCTGAAAGGCATGCATCATCCTCATGAAACCTTCCATGGACTGCGCATCAACTCCCACAAGTGATACAACAACCGGTGCCAAGGATGGCTCGGCTGGGGGATCGACAGGAAGTCCCTGATCAGCCCTGTCTGGCATCTGATCACTGCCTGAAGACAGATGTATGACCGGAGGACATCTCAGAGGCATAGCTCTGAAAGATGAAAAGCACAACATAGATCAGGAAAACAAGGACAAGGAACACAAGAGTACAAAACGATAATAGGGGAAGAAAAACACACAAGATTGCAAAACACGACTACACAGCGTGTATAAAACTACACGGCGTGTCTTCTTAAACCACTGACATGGGCGTGTACTCTCACCCTACAAGTCGTGTACACTTCAAACTACACGGTGTGTTGACCCCCACACATGGTGTGTACAAGAAAACTATTCCTCTGCCCGAGTCTCCTAACACGACTAACCCACACGGTCCAACTCAACCCGATACTACACGGAATGTTCGAAACAAACACGGCGTGCACTAGAAAAGGCTTTGGAGGTCCGTGTTGTTCAGTACACGGACGTCTACATGGCTGGACCTTACACGGCGAGCTCCGAACAAGCACGGCGTGCATAGGCGAAGGCGACACCGTCCCGTGTTGTTCATGACACGGACGGGTACCTAGGAAAGACTACACGGAATGTTCTGAACAAACACGGTGTGTGGAAAGGAAGGTAATGTTATCCCGTGTTGTTCGTGACACGGCCAGGTACCTGGAAAAGACTACATGGTATGTTCCCTATGGACACGGTGTGTTCTACCCGAGCTTCCCCGGCCCGTGTTGTTAGTGACACGGCCGGGTACACGACTCTAAACTCACACGGCGTGTACCAATGGTACACAGTGTGTTCCCGAAGTTACTCCCACGACACCATGTTATGCTCACACGGTTAGTGACATGGCCTGAAAACTACACGGCGTGTATCTAAAAAGTACACGCCGTGTATTCTGGGTTTTTCTGGGCAGTAGCTCAGAAACTGCACAGAATCCCATAACACAAAAACGAGGCAAAAAGTTCCAAATTTCGATCCGCGAGGGCCCATATGTAAAGACCCGTAAAATTCAAGGGAAATTTTTTCTTAATTTTATTAAGAATTTTACAAGAGCGCGGTTTTAGATGGCACCTGATTCCGAGGCCCGTAGTGCCCAGAATCAATTTCCGAAGTTTGGCTCGGGTATGTTCAGTGAACGAACGAGCGGGAATTCCTAACTTTTAATCCGGTGCTCGGAATTGAAATCCAAGGGCACCGATGAACTCGCAGTGCCGATATTCGCTTAAAGAGACCTTTTCGGAAGTTGCATTGGTTGCGGGTTGAAAGTTAGTTTTTGGGTTTTAGGTTTAAGTTAAATAAAATTTTGTGAAGAACAAAATTTATTTTAACTTGTTAAATCCTACCAAAGGGAGTTGGAAGTGGGACCCACATCCACTTAACCTCCCTTGGGAGGATTAAGTGTGGTGGGGCCCACACGAACTCCTAAACCTTTCATATTCTCTCAACTTCCTTAACGCCTCATTAAATGACATGAGTTATTTAATTTTTGGAGTTAATCCTTTTGAATTTCAAACTTTTGAAATTCTGGTGTGTTGATGTGATAATAAAATAAGATAGTGTCTTATTTTATTTGGGTTAATTGTTTGTCTTCTTGAGAGGTGGAGAGCTTTTCCTTCTTCTTCTTCAACTCTGACGAAGATCACGAAGAACGCGTCTTCCGTGTCAACGAGAGGGAACGCCGCTTCCTCCTCGGATTCCCTTCGTCGACATAAGAAGTTTCGCCAACGATGTATCGCATCAGACGCATCTCTTCGTCAACGGATTTGACGAACGACGACCGCGACGCCCGATCCCCGCGACGTTGTCTTCCGCGGACGTTGGCAAATCCTCGAACGTATACCCAAGGCAGGGGTTGTTAATTTATTGTTTAATTATTTATTTCTTGATCGTGGATCTCGCATGTCTAACATGAGGCTTTGAATGTTCAAGTTGAGTTATTATTTAACGTGAGGGGGTCGGACCGCATGAACACGGCCGAACCCCCTCCATCGTTCTTATTGTTCTATCTTGAGGGTGGAAGCAATGTGGTGTGGTGCCGTCGCACCACGCGGATAGTAATATGATTAAATTTCGCGGCACCGTCGCGCCGTGCCATGGAAGAATCATAAGGAACGCGACTCCGTCGCGCCGCATCGAAGGGAATCAAATGCACGGTGAAGGGGCGCGGTGCCGTTGCACCGCGCCGGACGACGAACACCGCGGCCGGTTCCGGGCCGCGGCGGAATGAGGAGACCGGCGGCCGGGCCGCCGGCGTCGGAAGCCGAAGAGGGGACCGGATTTTCCGGTCCCGTTGGAGAAAACCGGCCGGCCAGCTGGCCGGCCGGATGGCAGTAAACCGGGGGAATTAATCCCCCGGCCGGCTCATCAAAACCCCCCTCTTAATGAGGGGGGCGGTTTCCTTGAGGGGGGCAGGAGGCCCCCCGTTTCCTACCAATCAAGCCCCCCACGTGGGGGGGGGGGGGGCGGTTTGCAAAAAGGGCGTGGCTATATGCCGCGCCGCCCCTCAATCAGCGGGGGCTTTGTCCCCCCGCATGCCGCCGGGCCGCCCCGCCTGCCGCCAGGCCGCCCCGCCTGCCGCTGGGCCGCCGCGCTACCGCCGGGCCGCCGCGCTACCGCCGGGCCGCCGCGCTACCGCCGGGCCGCCGCGCTACCGCCGTGCCGCCGCGCTACCGCCGGGCCGCCGCGCCGCCGGCCGGCCGGTCAGCCGGGCCGGGTCGGACCCTGGTCGGGTCGACCCGGTTTGGGCCGACCCGGTTCGGGACGACCCAGGGGGGGTCGGGCCGGGTCGACCCGGACCCGGACCCCCCGTTTCGGATCAGATTCGGTCTTTTGGCCATAACATGAGCCTCGGACCTCCGATTGACGAACCGTCTGCGGCACCGCGATCCTTGGATCGAGACGGTCGTTTCGGTATATTGCACTCAAGGTTTCGGATTACTTTGAGTTCGGCCGGGTCGGTTCGTTCACGAAACCAACCGGGCCTTCGGAGCAGAAACGCTCATATCTTGAGCTACGGACGTCCGATTGACGTGCCGTCAGCCGTGTTGTGTTCCTCATAATGAGACGGATCTTTTGGCATACTCCGCCCGAGGTTTCGATGCAGGTGGAGTACGGTCGGGTTGGTTTGTCTTAAAAACCAACCGTGCCCCGGTGACGAAAATGCCAATAACTCTCAGACCGGGCGTCCGATCGACGCGTTGTTTGTTGCGATGAGTTCCTATTGACGATACATAACTTTTGGATACATCAACTCTGGTCTTCGTGACAGTTGATGTATCAGCCTCTCGGCTCGTGGAGCGGAACCTCCGAACGAGCTTGCTGTGTGCGGGAACCCTAGTGCTGGCTGCGACTGTTACTGTGACTGCTACTGCTACTACTGCTACTGTGACTGCGACGACGGCAGTACAGAGATCCTGTGTGGATTCGACGACGACGACTACAGCACTCAGCGATCCTACGTGGATCAGTGCTACAGGTCCTGTGTGGGCCCGATCCTGTGTGGGTCCGATCCTGTGTGGGTCCTTCCGCTCAGCGGTCCTGTGTGAACCAGCGCCTACAGGTCCTATGTGGGCCTGATCCTGTGTCGGTCTTTGCGGGGGTTAGTTACCTTTTGATCCTTCGTGGGTCTGACGACATAGATGGATCAGTGATCATCTTTATCGTCCTTTGAAGAAGTATACTTGTGTGAGATGAATCCTATTGCTTTCCTGTGTGGATTGTGTTGTGCAATCCTGTGTGGATTACGTTTTGCTTTCCTTTGTGGAATACGTTTACTTTCCTGTGTGGACTGAGTTGTACTTGGGCTCGGAGGTTGGAGCGTATTTGAAATTGATGACTTAGGTATATGTATGGGCATATACCTAAGCAGTGTCGGTTATTACTTTGTGATTGTTCCTTTCTTCGTGGTTTATCCTTTGTGGATTTGAGAGACCTTCAGGGGTCTCGGGGTCCCTACTGAGTAGCTTATACTCACCCCTGCACGGGCTTTGCCCGCACTACGTTGTGTTGGTTGCAGACAACGGACATCGTTGACCTTAGCTGAGGCTTGCAGAGCGGGACGGTACCCGGAGGTGGACCACTGGGCGGGACGTGCTCGGAGCGGACGGCGGGACCCGTGGAGCAGTGGAGCTATCTGTACCCACCCTTCAGGTGGGATTTCCAGTGGACAGCTCGGTGTAGCGGCATTTACTTTTCAGTTGCTGTTTTCCCTTTCGAGTTGTACTTTACTTTCAGTTTGGGTTTGTATTCTGGCCCATTTACTTTTCCGCACTTTCAGTTGTACTCTGCTTTTGTTTAGTGTTTACTTTCCGCTTGCTTACTCTGTGGTGTTTGTTTACTTTACAAAGGCAATGCCTTCCCTTTTTTACCGGGATTTACGCCTTGGTGCTAGTCGCCAGCCCCTGGCCTATGAAAGGCGGGCTTGGGGTAGTCACGACACGGACCCCGAGGGCGGGTCGTGACAAATTGGTATCAAAGGAGTTCGGTTCTACCGCGAACTCTGATCTTTTCTATGTGAAGCAATAATGTTTAGCGTATTGAGTGTGGTTATCAGTCCAGGGAGTCCAGTGTTGGTGCGGCGGCCGACGTATCCGTACACCAGGACCCTGACTTCTGATTTCTGACTTAATGCACGAAAACATTGATTGCGTGTGTGTTTCAATGTTTTATTTGTGATTACTTATATCAGCTCACCAGTGACCGTGGCGCACCTGTTTCCTTTTCAGGATGGCCCCACGACGGCAGCCAGCTAGGGTTCCGAGAGTCGAGCGTGACGACAGCCCACCGAGCGATGAGGCCTCAGTGCAGGGACCTTTGTCAGCAGTGGCACCGGCGGTAGCTCTACCCACCGAGCCCCCGATGCTTCCAGCAGCAGCCGCTGACGATGCACGTCGCCTCAGCGCACTGCATGAGTTTCAGCGCCAGCGACCGCCCAGTTTTCATGGGGAGACGGATCCCCAGGCAGTAGAGGACTGGCTGGAGGCGGTAGTACGAGTGTAGAGGCTAGTGACGACACCAGCAGACCTCATGGTGATCCTCGCTGCGAGCCTACTACACGCAGCAGCAGGACGATGGTGGAGCTTGATGCTCCACGTGCACGATGAGGCATCTCTACTTTGGACGGACTTTGAGAGCCTCTTCCGCTCGGAGTTCGTCCCAGCCACCCTTCGTGCGGTGCGTATCCAGGAGCTTCTACAGCTGCGGCAGGGCAACATGACGGTCGCTCAGTACTCGGTGAGATTTACCGATCTCTCGCGCTGCTCGACCGACATGGTACGGGACCCATTCTTCCGGGCCCGGACCTTCGAGCAGGGTTTGAGACACGAGATCAGGGCATCGCTGATTTCCCTCAGCATACCGACTCAGACAGGAGTACTGGAGCGGGCCCTTCTGATAGAGAGCTTCCTTGCTGAGTCTACACCAGCACAGAGACCCACCGTAGGGAAGCACGTGGCAGAGTCATCTGCAGCAGGCAGTCGACGGATGACTCAGGGGTCCAGACAGACCAGACCTTCGGGCAGACGATCTCAGGGCACTGGCTCAGCATTGCGGGGTACACAGCGCGGAGCCAGTCTTACGAGAGGCAAATAGTGCTACTCGTGCGGCGGGCAGGGCCACATGGCTCGTGACTGCCCGACCCGCCGTGCCGAGGAGCAGCAGACCGTTGATGGACCACCGAGGCAGAGGCATAGGGTCGACCGTGGCGGTCCGCAGGGAGGAGGCGGACGAGGCAGAGGAGCTGGACGAGCAGCCGGTGGTGGCCGACGCTTTGAGGCTCTACCACCACCACCACCAGGAGGTCCACCCCGACCACAGGGAGCTATCGGGCAGCGACAGGCTCAGCTCCAGGTAGCAGAGGCCTACGACCACGGCGCACCCGAGATGATTCGAGGTACTATCTGTGTCTACTCCACCCTTGCTGCAGTTCTTATAGACACAGGAGCGAGTCACTCTTTCATAGCTACTGCCCTTGTTCAGAGCTCGGAGATTCCGACAGAGCCGTTGGCTCGATCCTTACGGCTAGAGACTCCTACGGGAGTAGACTCGACGATTACGCACTGGTGCCGGCAGTGTGAGCTTACTCTAGGAGGCGAGAGCTTCGGCTGGGATCTTCTTGTAGCAGCGTCGAGGCCTTACGACGTCATCTTGGGCATGGATTGGCTATCTACGGTCCATGCACAGATTGACTGTTTTAGGCGCAAGGTGCGATGTGTACGCACCGACGGGAGCAGGTTCACCTTCACCGGCGAGAAGGGAGCCTTTGCAGCACAGGATGGACTTCCGCGGAGGAGAGGACAGCCCATCACTCATCAGTTGGCTAGCCTTATCCTTGGAGCAGTTGACGTGCGGAGTCCTGGTTTTCCTGCAGTGGTGGATCAGTTTGCGGACGTTTTTCCCGACGACGTTCCAGGGCTACCTCCTCGCAGAGAGGTAGACTTTTATATTGACTTGTACCCCGGGACAGCCCCGATATCCACTCCAACATATCGGATGGCCCCCGCCGAGCTTCGAGAGCTACGGGTACAGTTGGAGGACTTGCAGGGCAAGGGTTTCATCCGACCCAGTGTTTCACCCTGGGCTTCCCCGATATTGTTCGCCAAGAAGGCGGACGGGAGCTTGCGACTTTGTGTTGACTATCGTCGCCTGAACCAGGTGACAGTGAGGAACAAGTATCCGCTACCGAGGATTGATGACCTCTTTGATCAGCTCAAGGGGGCACAGTGGTTCTCGAAGATAGACCTCAGGTCAGGCTATTATCAGCTCAGAGTCAGAGACGGGGATGTGCAGAAGACGGCCTTCAGATGTCGGTATGGCCACTATGAGTTCTTGGTTATGCCTTTCGGTGTAACCAATGCTCCAGCAGTGTTCATGGCTCTCATGAACAGGATCTTTCAGCCATACCTCGATCGGTTTGTCGTGGTCTTCATCGACGACATTCTGATTTACTCTAGGATAGAGGAGGAGCACGCCTATCACTTGCGAGTTGTACTAGACACACTCTGAGAGTACCAGCTTTATGGTAAGCTCTCGAAGTGCCAGTTCTGGATACGTGAGGTCCACTTCTTGGGACATTTTATCTCTGAGGCGGGAGTTGCAGTGGATCCCACGAAGATTGAGGCAGTGTTAGCTTGGGAGCCACCCAGGAGCGTGACTGAGGTTCGAAGTTTCTTGGGACTAGTTGGATACTATCGGAGATTCGTGCCAGATTTCTCTAGAGTTGCGGCATCACTCACAGCTTTGACGAAGAAGGGGAAACCCTTCGTGTGGTCTGACAGATGTCGGCAGAGTTTCCAGGAGCTGAGACAGAGATTGACTAGCGCACCTATCTTGAGGTTGCCTGAGGAGGGAGTAGGGTACGTAGTCTACTGCGATGCATCAGGGACCGGACTCGGATGTGTTCTGATGCCGGAGCGGGCCGTGATCGCCTATGGATCACGTCAGTTGAGGCCGCATGAGCAGAACTATGCTACCCATGACCTGGAACTAGCAGCAGTGGTCTTCGCTCTGAAGACATGGCGACACTATCTGATGGGCGAGCGCTTTACAGTCTTTTCTGATCATCAGAGTCTCAGGTATATCTTCTCTCAGAAGGACCTGAACCTGAGACAGCGGCGATGGCTCGAGTTCCTCTAGGACTATGACTTTGAGATAGTCTATACTCCTGGGAAGGGGAACGTAGTAGCCGATGCCCTCAGCAGGAGGACGGGCATTCAGCTACTTGAGGAGGCGACGGAGCATCTAGCCTCTTTGCAGATATCCTTCGTGGATAGAGATGGAGCAGCCTTTCTTCAGTCTCTCACAGTCACTCCTCCACTACTGCAGCGGGTCAGGGAGGCACAGCGTGAGGACGCTGACTGTGAGACACGGCGTGCACAGATATCCTCGGGACAGGCACCTGATGGTTTCTCCCTTGGAGCAGAGCATGACATCCTTTTCAGAGGACGTACCATGGTACCAGTCACTTTGCGAGAGGAAGTGCTGAGAGAGTTTCACACTTCTCCTTTGGCGGTACATCCTGGGGTGGCAAAGATGTACCAGGACCTCAGACGACAGCATTGGTGGCCGGGCATGAAGAAGGCTGTAGCAGAGTTCGTTTCTCGATGCCTTACCTGCCAGTAGGTGAAGGCAGAGCATCAGGTACCAGCGGGCTTGGTACAGCCCTTGGAGGTTCCAGAGTGGAAGTGGGACGGCATATCTATGGACTTCGTGACTGGACTTCCACGCACTTCCAGAGGTCACGACTCCATCTGGGTGATTGTTGACTGACTCACCAAGTCGGCACACTTCTTACCCATCAGAGAGCAGGGCTCAGTAGAGAGCTTGGGACGTCTCTACGTTCAGGAGATTGTGCGGCTCCACGGTGTGCCATCATCTATCGTCTCCGATCGAGATGCTCGCTTTACTTCCCGGCTTTGGAAGGGGTTACAGGAGGCGTTCAGGACGCAACTACGTCTAAGCACAGCCTTTCATCCTCAGACGGATGGTCAGACGGAGAGGACCATTCAGACTCTCGAGGACATGCTCCGTGCATGTGTCCTCGACGTTGGTCATAGCTGGGAGGACCACCTACCCTTGGTGGAGTTTGCGTACAACAACATCTACCACTCCACTATCTGGATGGCACCGTACGAGGCGTTGTACGGCCGACCTTGTAGATCTCCTTTGTGCTGGACAGACCCTGGAGAGTCAGCACTGGTGGGACCAGAGATGGTCCAGGCCACGACAGAGAAGGTCCAGGTCATCCAGGAGCGGATGAGGACAGCTCAGAGCCGGCAGAAGTCATATGCTGACAGGAGGCGGAGACCACTAGAGTTCGAGGATGGCGACCACGTCTTCTTGCGGGTCTCACCTCGACGTGGTATTCGGAGATTTGGACGAGGCGGCAAGTTATCTCCGCGCTTCATCGGACCCTTCCAGATTCTCAGCAGGATTGGTGAGGTGGCTTATCGCCTGGCTCTACCACCTCAGTTGCACCGGGTGCACGACGTCTTCCACGTATCTCAGCTGAGGAGATACGTGCACGACCCGTCACACATCATTGACCATGGGGAGCTTGACGTTGACGATGGGGCGACTTTCACGGAGGTTCTAGTAGAGATAGAGGATCGACGGGAGCGGGTCCTGCGTGGGCGATCGATTCCTCTTGTGCGCATCAGATGGCAGCACGGGAATCTCTAGGAGAGCACTTGGGAGCGGGAGGCTCAGATGTGTGCTCAGTACCCTCATTTGTTTCCCTAGTTTTGATGTATCTTTACGGGGACGTAAAGCCCTGAGGTGGGAGTAATGTAAAGACCCGTAAAATTCAAGGGAAATTTTTTCTTAATTTTCTTAAGAATTTTACAAGAGCGTGGTTTCAGACGGCACCTGATTCCGAGGCCCGTAGTGCCCGGAATCAATTTCCGAAGTTTGGCTCGGGTACGTTCAGTGAAAGAACGAGCGGGAATTCCTAACTTTTAATCCGGTGCTCGGAATTGAAATCCGAGGGCACCGATGAACTCGCAGCACCGATATTCGCTTAAAGAGACCTTTTTGGAAGTTGCGTTGGTTGCGGGTTGAAAGTTAGTTTTTGGGTTTTAGGTTTAAGTTAAATAAAATTTTGTGAAGAACAAAATTTATTTTAACTTGTTAAATCCTACCAAAGGGAGTTGGAAGTGGGACCCACATCCACTTAACCTTCCTTGGGAGGATTAAGTGTGGTGGGGGCCACACGAACCCCTAAACCTTTCATATTCTCTCAACTTCCTTAACACCTCATTAAATGACATGAGTTATTTAATTTTTGGAGTTAATCCTTTTGAATTTCAAACTTTTGAAATTCTGGTGTGTTGATGTGATAATAAAATAAGATAGTGTCTTATTTTATTTGGGTTAATTGTTTGTCTTCTTGAGAGGTGGAGAGCTTTTCCTTCTTCTTCTTCAACTCTGACGAAGATCACGAAGAACGCTCAACTTGACGAAGAACGCTCAAGTTCCGACGAAGAACGCCGCTCCGCTCTTCTTCGTCTTCCGTGTCAACAAGAGGGAATGCCGCTCCCTCCTCGGATTCCCTTCGTCGACATAAGAAGTTTCGCCAACGACGTATCGCATCGGACACATCTCTTTGTCAACGGATTTGACGAACGACGACCGCGACGCCCGATCCCCGCGACGTTGTCTTCCGCGGACGTTGGCAAATCCTCGAACGTATACCCAAGGTAGGGGTTGTTAATTTATTGTTTAATTATTTATTTCTTGATCGTGGATCTCGCATGTCTAACATGAGGCTTTGAATGTTCAAGTTGAGTTATTATTTAACGTGAGGGGGTCGGACCGCATGAACACGGCCGAACCCCCTCCATCGTTCTTATTGTTCTATCTTGAGGGTGGAAGAAAAGTGGCGTGGTGCCGTCGCACCACGCGGATAGTAATATGATTAAATTTCGCGGCACCGTCGCGCCGTGCCATGGAAGAATCATAAGTAACGCGACGCCGTCGCGCCGCGTCGAAGGGAATCAAATGCGCGGCGAAGGGGCGCGGTGCCGTCGCACCGCGCCGGACGACAAACACCGCGGCCGGTTCCGGGCCGCGGCGGAACGAGGAGACCGGCGGCCGGGCCGCCGGCGTCGGAAGCCGAAGAGGGGACCGGATTTTCCGGTCCCGTTGGAGAAAACCGGCCGGCCAGCTGGCCGGCCGGATGGCAGTAAACCGAGGGAATTAATCCCCCGGCCGGCTCATCAAAACCACCCTCTTAATGAGGGGGGCAGTTTCCTTGAGGGGGGCAGGAGGCCCCCCGTTTCCTACCAATCAAGCCCCCCACGTGGGGGGGGGGGGGTTTGCAAAAAGGGCGCGGCTATATGCCGCGCCGCCCCTCAATCAGCGAGGGCTTTGTCCCCCCGCATGCCGCCGGGCCGCCGCGCCGCCGGCCGGCCGGTCAGCCGGGCCGGGTCGGACCCGGGTCGGGTCGACCCGGTTCGGGCCGACCCGGTTCGGGCCGACCCAGGGGGGGATCGGGCCGGGTCGACCCGGACCCGGACCCCCCGTTTCGGATCAGATTCGGTCTTTTGGCCATAATTTGAGCCTCGGACCTCCGATTGACGAACCGTCTACGGCACCGCGATCCTTGGATCGAGACGGTCGTTTCGGTATATTGCACTCAAGGTTTCGGATTACTTTGAGTTCGGCCGGGTCGGTTCGTTCACGAAAACAACCGGGCCTTCGGAGCGGAAACACTCATATCTTGAGCAACGGACGTCCGATTGAGGTGCCGTCAGCCGTGTTGTGTTCCTCTTAATGAGACGGATCTTTTGGCATACTCCGCCCGAGGTTTGGATGCAGGAGGAGTATGGTCGGGTTGGTTTTTCCTTAAAAACCAACCGGGCCCCGGGGACGAAAATGCCAATAACTCTCAGACCGGGCGTCCGATCGACGCGCCGTCTGTTGTGATGAGTTCCTGTTGACGATACGGAACTATTGGATACATCAACTCTGGTCTTCGTGACAGTTGATGTATCAGCCTCTCGGCTCGTGGAGCGGACCCTCCGAACGAGCTTGCTGTGTGCGGGAACCCTAGTGCTGGCTGCGACTGTTACTGTGACTGCTACTGCTACTACTGCTACTGTGACTGCGACGACGGCAGTACAGAGATCCTGTGTGGATTCGACGACGACGACTACAGCACTCAGCGATCCTACGTGGATCAGTGCTACATGTCCTGTGTGGGCCCGATCCTGTGTGGGTCCGATCCTGTGTGGGTCCTTGCGCTCAGCGGTCCTGTGTGAACCAGCGCCTACAGGTCCTGTGTGGGCCCGATCCTGTGTGGGTCTTTGCGGGGGATAGTTACCTTTTTATCCTTCGTGGGTCTGACGACTTAGATGGATCAGTGATCATCTTTATCGTCCTTTGAAAAGTATACCTGTGTGAGCTGAATCCTATTGCTTTCCTGTGTGGATTGTGATGTGCAATCCTGTGTGGATTACGTTTTTCTTTCCTGTGTGGAATACGTTTACTTTCCTGTGTGGACTGAGTTGTACTTGGGCTCAGAGGTTGGAGCGTATTTGAAATTGATGACTTAGGTATATGTATGGGCATATACCTAAGCAGTGTCAGTTATTACTTCGTGATTGTTCCTTTCTTCGTGGTTTATCCTTTGTGGATTTGAGAGACCTTCAGGGGTCTCGGGGTCCCTACTGAGTAGCTTATACTCACCCCTGCACGGGCTTTTCCCGCACTACGTTGTGTTGGTTGCAGACGACGGACAGCGTTGACCTTAGCTGAGGCTTGCAGAGCGGGACGGTACCCGGAGGTGGACCACTGGGCGGGACGTGCTCGGAGCGGACGGCGGGACCCGTGGAGCAGTGGAGCTATCTGTACCCACCCTTTAGGTGGGATTTCCAGTGGACAGCTTGGTGTAGCGGCATTTACTTTTCAGTTGTTGTTTTCCCATTCGAGTTGTACTTTACTTTCAGTTTGGGTTTGTATTCTGGCCCATTTACTTTTGCGCACTTTCAGTTGTACTCTGCTTTTGTTTAGTGTTTACTTTCCGCTTGCTTACTCTGTGGTGTTTGTTTACTTTACAAAGGCAATGCCTTCCCTTTTTTACTGGGATTTACGCCTTGGTGCTAGTCGCCAGCCCCTGGCCTATGGAAGGCGGGCTTGGGGTAGTCACGGAACGGACCCCGAGGGCCGGTCGTGACACCATAACACCTCAAGAACCAAAATTTGGCGTTCACTTTAAGAAAAGAACAAAACAAACAGTTTTATAACATAATAGTAGAGAATCTATTAAACAAATATCACAACAGCATGCATAATCTACGCATAGTCTATCACAACAGCATGTAATCGCTAATGCACCTTATATGGAATGGAAAGAATGCATGGCATGTGATTCCTACAAGTTTCTATATGATGAATGAGATGGAATACCCTCATCTCATCGGTTTGCGACAGAAATATAACCGAAATATCAAATAATAACTGCACAATTCATATGAATCACTCTAGGTGAAAATATACCAACCATAAAATCTCAAAACCAGAAATCTATAATTAACGAGGTAGTATGGATTTTCCCTGTACACGGGTTAGCTACTCCCGAGAACAACTTAATGTCAAGTACTGAATCCTTCATATCCCTGGATATGGTCTCCAAACAATAAGACAAGAGACAAGAACTCCTCTGATGCCACTTTGTAACGTCCTGAGTCTGGAGCCCCTCCACTGGTGCCCCGTACCCGGTTCGCCACATGACCTCAAGCGCATTTCCCCGAATGCCAGAGGCTGCCGACTCACAGCGAGGGCCTTGCTGAGTCGGTGGGGAAACTATTCCCTTATTCGGTAAGGTATACAAGGTAAGAAAACAACAATAAACAGCGGATGCAGTAAACGACATGCATAAAAACAGAAACCAAACAACGGAAGCAATGCAGATATATAACTATGATTAAAATGATGCAGCAGGTAGAAGTATCTAAGGAAAATAGAAAACACAAAAATGTTCCGAAATACAACTGAAACCAAGTGAAAAACAAAAACAAAATAATCTCCTCATCATCGTGAGCCACGGCTCGGTCTCATGCTCCCCAGTTCCTAATGCAGTCAAGATCCTGAAGTAGAAGGGCTCTTTCCCTTATATATACCTGCAGCAACATAGTCTGCTTGGGCCCAAAAGCATGGCCCAAACAGGGTGTGAGATACAATCCCAGTAGGCAATCACCCAAAGATTTGTGCCTAACAGTTAATGAATACATGGTAGTAATAAAACAAGAAGCAGTGAACAGAAAAGCACAAGCAGCTAAAATCCACAATTCTAACATGTAAAGCACACAAGTAAGTAGTCAGAAACAAGAAGAAAACAGGTAACCCTATAGGTAGCTCAAACAGTATAACCCCTATGGTTCAAACTCTAAGTACTTGCAACCCTCTGGGAGGCACACACAGTCTCAGCCCTCTGGTTCAGCTACGTAAGTAAGTAGACTCTCTGGGGAAGCACTCACCGTCAATTCCCCCCTATAGTCTCGTATCGTGCAAAAGGATCTCTAGGGAATCACTCAACTTCAATTCCCCTTGTGGCCCACATCGTAATTAAAAGACACTTTGGAGAAGACCTTTCATCAATTCTCCCCTTGGTCTCGCATCATGATTAAAAGACACTCTGGAGAATCCCTTACGTCAATTCTCCCTTTGGTCTACTACTCTAGGTTCTCACAATCGTGAGTATAACTAAACCTGATCAGCGTGTGTATATCATCCAAGTAAACCTCAAGAACTACTTGACTATCAACTAAGGCTCAACAGCAATAAAAAAACAACAGTTCCACTATCCTATGACTAGGCATGGAAACTGGAAAAACTCCAAACAGGCAGAACAAGCATGGAAAAAAATCTGAGCACAAACAATTTACTCTAATCACAAGTAATAACCTCTACTAAAGCAATCAAGAAAATCAGGAAAGTAATAAGGGAAAAACATGAAACACGCAATACCCCGTTCACGGGTATTGGTGGAATTTTCACATAATACTCATCAAATTTCTACAGAAAGGCACAAACCACCTACCTCGATCCGAAGAGATCGATATACGTGAACCTTGATGACATATTCTTCTTACAAAAACTTAGATATGAGAAACCGCACAAAAATTTCATCCCACGATAACTTGGAAATGAGGAGGAATCAAGAAACAAGGCTAAAGAAGAGGGAAGAACTCACTTCTGCGATTCCAATGCAACTGACTGTGCTCGAATCAGAGAACGGACAGCGAGGAAGGACTCTGTTGATGATCTGACTGTATGGTCACTCTCGGATGGTCGAAAACTAGATAATAAGATAGAAATAGGGGTTAGGCACGACCCCGGTCCATTTAATGAAAAAAAGAAAGTACACGGCGTGTACTTATTGAGTACACGGCGTGTACTTCAATTTTTCCGTACTCTGAATTAAATGGCCTCCACCTCAGCCTTACACACCGTGTGTGTGGCCCGAACACGGCCAGCACACGGCTTCAAGCTGGAACAGAGTACACGGAATGTACCCAAAAAGTACATGGCATGTACTTCTGAAATTTCCAGAAAATTTATTTTCCTTAAAAAGTCTAGAAAAAAGGTAAAATATACCTGAACGGAGATCCGGTTTCTTACAATAGTGTATAGTAATATCATAATCCATGTGTAGTTCAAGCAATTGCAGTTTATTCATGTTGAGTTCTTTCTCTGAGAAGATATACTTCAGTCTATTGTGATCCGTATATATCTCACATTTTTAGCCATAGAGATAATGTATCCAACTCTTCAGAGAAAAGATTGCCACTTCTAACTCAATATCATGTTTGGGATTGTTTTTTTCATAAATTTTTAACTCCTTGAATCATAAGAAATAACCATATCATTCTGGATGAGAACACAACCAAGTATATTCTTTTATGAATCACAAAATATCACAAAAACATAATTTTCCGATGGTAGGGTTAAGATTGGAGCATTCAGTAATATCCTCTTCAACTCTTCAAAATAGTCTTTAAATTTCTTTTTCCAAACAAACTCAACCCCTCTACATGTATGCTTGGACTTTGGTTTGGTTAAACGAGTGATTTTCTGAATGAAATGCCAATAATAACCAATTAAACCAATTAAATAGCATACCTCAATTTTCATCATCAGAGTAGGTGATTCATGAACAATATTTTTCTTCACGGTATCAACATATATTCCATATTTTCTGACATTATGGCCCAGAAAATAAAATTGATTGAAGCTGAAATTCTTACTTTCTAAACATCCCATGTTATTTATTTTATTCTAAGAGTCTTCATAATAGTTCACATGTGATTTTCATTACCTTCATATCTTTTGTAGTATACAAAAATATCTTCAATAAATTCCACCATAATGTCATCAAGATATTCCTTGAAAACTCTATTCATTAAATCCATGAAATCATAGGGTGCATCAGTCAGTCCAAAAGGCATTATTGTAAACTTGTAGTGCCTATACCTGGTTCGAAATGCTTTTTTTGAATGTCTTCTTTCATCAAAAGAAATAGATTATATCCAGATTGAAGATCATTCTTCGAAAAATATTGGGATCCATTAACTTTATCAAATAAATCATCAATGTGAGGTAGGTGATATGTTTTCTTTATTGTTAGTGCATTGATCTCTCTGTAGTCAAAACCACAACATCAAAGGATTGTATTTCTTCTTAACAAAAAGAAAAGGGGATTCCCATGTAGAAATTCTAGGGATAATAAATCATTTATCCCTCAATTCCACCAGTTGTTTATTCAGTTCCACTAACTCCACAGTGTCAATTCCATAAGGTTTCATTGATATAGATACTGAACCCAGAATTAACTCAATGGAAAAATCAATTTCCTGCTATGGAGGATATCCAAGTAAATCCTCTAGAAATACATAAACATATTCTTACACAATAATTAAATCCTATATTTCAACATTCTTATCATCCCCCATTTTTATTGCAATACCTTCCACCAAAATTATTGAATTCAGTAGAGCTACTTGGGGTGGAATTAGATTACAATCATATGGTGATGTTTCTTACCTAAAGATAAGGTATTCCACATCATCCTAAAAAATTGTAACCTTGTTTTTCTAGAAATAAATTTTCGCATCATTATTTTAAATATAATCCATACCAAGAATTATATGAAATAAATCATGGGTATAACAATAAAATTAGAAGATAAACCATGTTTATATTCCCTAATGGGGACTTACTTACAAAACATTATTGCAATGATACTTCCCATAATAGTTTTTGTAACATCCCAGGTAAATGAAGAATAAAATATTCTCATATTTATTAATATTTGTGAATTTAATATTAATTTTACTTTAAAAGGGTTGCTATGTTCGATAGTGTACCTGATATGCAAAAACAGGTTTCTTTGAAATTCCTACATTTCACACTAATAATATGATGTTATTATTTTAAATGGAAGTAAACTCCTAGACATTGTATTGGCGGTAATGAACAAAACTAACTAAAATATGATAATATATGTTTTTTAAATGTATTTATTTTCATCTAATAAAATCTAGAGACTTAAAATGTGTATAAATCTAAATTTAAGCATAATTTACATTAAAAGGTCAATTTACCACCTTTTAATGGTGAAATATCATTAAATCTAGTTTAGTTCACTTTAATACATTAGATTTGACCAAATAAAATACTTCTTTATAATGGGTACATCAAAATTTTCTTTATGTAAATTTTTGGAATTTTTCAGATATATTTGATTTTTTATGAATAATGAAAAATATCGTATTTTAATTCAAAACTGTGTTTTAATCTAATTTATTTATATTGTAAGATTATCTTTTTTATTTGTTTCAAAGTTTAATTTGAATATATTTGTAGCATTTAATATAATTTTGGTCATTGGAATTAATTTCACATTGAATTTGGATATAAACAAGTGTCAATCTTTTGATAGTTATTGTATCTTAAAAAAAGCTATTTGTTTTAACAACAAGAATTAATTTAAAATTAATTAATGAAACATATATGTTTAAAAATCAGTCAAATAGACTTTATTTTTTAATTCTGAATATCAAATATTTCTTAGGCTAATTTTTTTATTTTTCTGAAAAACATCAATTTTTTATGAATAGTGAAACCACTTAGTATTAGTTAAAAAAACTGACATTTTTATTTAAATAAAATTTTACCACTTTTGTGAATTGGATTTTGAAAATCCGACATACATGGTTGTTATTATTAATTAAAATTTAGTTCAATAAGATGAAAATAACTTACCATGAATAGTAACTTTTGACTTTTATTTACCACGGTTTAAGGTAAAAAGGGTATATTAAGGTAAAAAGAATATTATAATAATTAAAAATAACTTAACACTTGTCCTAACATTATAGGATGAGTAATGTTCGACCATGGGCAGCCTTGGGTTGATTTTGGGACCCCATGGTGCCACTTATGAATGATAATGACACTTTATATTAATTAATTTAAAATAAATGCTAAAATGAATTAAACAAAAATATATTAGTAAATTAATTTTTATATGATTTTATATAAGTAATAGTTTTGACTATAAATATTTATTGGAAATATAAAGATATTTCCTACATCACGGTATTTTTTAATAACTTTTAGTCATCGAATAAGTTAAATTATTTATGCCAGAATAATGATGTAGTGTTTACCTCATTAAAAAATCATTTAAATAAATAAGATTATAAATATTAATATAACATCGAAAACATATCCAATTCATATGGGATGATTTTATATCGTCCATGAGTCATCATATATTCTACTTTAATGATTTTTGGACCATCATAAATCAAATATCATTATATAATAAAATAATATTTTCACACCTTCCTAAAGAGCCCCTCCCCCCCCCCTTATAGAAGGAGACTATTTCTAACCAATTCCTCACACCTCTCTAGCCTTTTTGATCATCCAACCAATGGAAAATTATGCTCCCTACATCACTATCATTCTCTTACAAGCCTTACATTTGGTAAAATGCATTTTAAGAAGTCCTTTTGGTTCAATCCAAAGGAAGTTAGCCAAATTAAAGGAAACAGTTTCTCTTAAATACTTTTCTTTTATTCTCCAACCCCTAAAATATTTTTATTCCTTTATTTTATAAAAAACAGTATCCTCAATATACTAGGATTTTTTTATGAAAATTATTCAATCTAAACTTACAAAAACCTCCATTTAATGGTTGAAGAGCATATTTTTTTGTGGATGGAAAAGTAATGCTTCACCAGACCATGATTGTTCGATTATCTCCTACCGCATATCATGGTGGCCATTAAGATTAAAAAATATTTATATATGATATATATTATGTTTCAGTTTTCATTATACTTGATTATTTTACTTTTATAGCATACCTTTATGGTTTTCATTATGGGTAAACACGATAATTTAATTTGAGAAAGTGCGGACTACTGCTCCCTCAATGTGATATGACTCGGTAATGCCAAACATGGGACATATAAAGGATAGATTTAATAGTATTATATATGATATTATACATTAATTATAATATACCAATATATCATTATTTTTTAATTCAATTAAAATATATAATAGAAATGAAAGTAGCGTTCATGCGTACGTACGGCTTACCGTCTCCATGAACGATGCATTTCATTTCTTACATCCAAATTATATGTACTGTAATATATATATATATATATATATATATATATATACTAGATATATATGATATATATGATATCTAAATAATGAATATCATTCTGGATATAATGGATTATTGACAACAAGGAAAACTTGTAAATATAAGGTGTTCATTTTTTACTAAATCACCATATATCGACAAGATGACCATTGTTAACTTAAATGATTACATAATATTTATAACATTGTAATAATTGATATAAAAGAACTAATAAACTTGAAAAAGGTTTTTAAGCAATTATAAATTATCTTAATATTTTATTCTGGAGATTAAAGAATGAACGGGTCAAGTCTGACACAAGGTAAGGGACTTCGTCTCAATCTCCTTTCATTGATGCATATTTTGTTTTAATGCATGAATTCTTTTTATATGCTGTATAAACACCCTTGACTTTTAAAAGATACTGTTTTTCTACGATGTGTTTTACTATATGACAAAAAACGAATGTTTCTTTTAACATATGCAATGACAACAACCTTTCCGCCACCGCGTGTATTATTTGTTTGTTAGCTTCTATAACAAGACGTAATATTTTTTTTTCAAGGAAAATAAATACCATAAACTCTTTTATGTAATTTGGTATTGAAAATGGTTTAGATAATGGATTTTTTGTGTCAATATATTTAAGTGAAATATTGTTATTGAAATTTGGAAAGGTTTTCATTCCTTTATATTTGTTTTATGTGTTATGATTTTATAATGGTACTTGGACATTTGACGGGTGGTTACGTGATAAACCAAACTACGGGTGGTGTTGTGATAAACCAAGATGATTGGGTATGTTATAACCTCCAATGCATTTGGTATGGAAGTCATCCGTATGGATATTGTATTTAGTGATATACATGGAAGTCGAACGTATGGTTATTCCATTTAGGTATGTTTATTTTCCCAAGTTACCGTTATATGTCATGTTTTCTTTATATGGGTTTTATGGTAATATTTTGGTTACAAAAGGGTATTTAGTGATCTTTTATTCAGTTAAGAGTATTCACTACTTCATAAGGTGAAAAATATTACTTATGTTAATGAAATCATGTTTTACTTTTTGTTTTGAAAAACTACCTATTTTCCTTCTTTGTTTATACCTTACTAAGATTTTTATTCTCATCCCATATTTTTGAAATGTTTTTCATAGGAAATAATGTGGAATTGGGTCAAGGATATGATCAAGGAAAAGTCATGCTATCTTAAACATGGAACTAGACATTGCTCTTTTTTTTCAAGAGTTCGTGTTTTATGAAAAAAATGGAAACTGAGCAGAAGTGTCTACTTTGTAAACTTTTGAGATGTAATAGTTATGTCCTAATTCTCTAAAAATAAAAACCTAAAAAGATCCTCAATGTGAATTAATTTTTTTAATTCAAGATTATGTAATGTTTTAAGGTTGGGTCCTTATAGTTGGTATTAGAGGTCGTCTTAGATTACATTGGGTGTTAGGGTATTGTTAAATTAATATCTATAAAGTAATTTATTTTAATATTGAAATAATATAGCATTTACAGATTACCATTTTGCTTCGCCTAAGATATTTGTGTGTTCATAATGGTTTTTCATAGAGGAAACATGGCATCTATATTAGGACAACCTCAGGAGGAGGAAAACCTTCTAAGTCAACAACCTAAGATGGTCAGAATCAGAACTGAACAGTTTGATGCAGTGACGAGACAATTGACTCAGGCTATAAATGGTGGTGGTATCCATGCATGAGATCAGCCAGATCAACCACATAGGAACATGTTAGTAGTGGATAATTTCATGAGGCAACATCAACCATCATTCATAGGATCATCTGACCCTGTGCTAGCTAAAGGGTGGATTAAAGAACTAGAGAAGATTTTTGATGTCCTAGGGTGTTCAGAACATCAAAATGTTAGTCTCACTATTTATCATTGTTATGGTGAATCTGTTCAGTGGTGGTCGATGGTGAAAAATATTTGGGATAATGAGGATATTGGTGCTCTTGATTGAGATGAATTCGATGGTATGTTTCTTGAGAAATATTTCTCTAAGGTGGTTCATATTTGGATGGAAAAACAATTCGTATAATTAAGGTAGAAGGATGACTCAATGGCTACTTATAAAGTAAAAAAATTATTGACTGGCAAGGTATGCTCCCAATTTCATCTGAGATCCAGAAAGTTTGATAAATCAATTTTACTTAGGACTGAAGCAATGATATTGAAGAGCATTATCCTCTCATGAGTTCAAAATTTATGATAAACCTGTTCGATGTGCGGAGAAAGTGGAAATGAAGATTGCTGATGATCAGGTGTTTGATGGAAAACAACAGAATAAGTGTTCCAGTTGGTAGGAAAAGGGAAATAATTCATCAAAGAATCCTGGAGGTAAGAAAATTAAATATCCAACTTGTGAAAATTGTCGTAAAAAGAATCCTGGGGAATGTTTATCAATTTCTGGAAAGTGCTTCTGGTGTGGTAAGTCTGTTCTTATTGATCGTAACTGTAATGAAAATGATCAATCAGGCTATGAAAATCCATCACTAAGATGTTTTAAGTGTCATGAAATTGGTCATTATACAAATCAGTGTCCACCAATGAACTCAAATGAGGGAAACAAGATAGAATACAAGCATAAAGGGGTGGTTAATTCCTTTGCAACTACTTTAGCAGATATTGGGACATAAAATGAAGTAGTATCAGGTACACTGTTTGTTTATTCAGATTATGCCAATGTGTTTTTTGATTCAGGGTCTACACACTCTTTGTTTCTGAGAAATTTTCTAATAAATTGGGAATTCCATATAAAGATATGAGTATAGAACATATAGTAAAAACACCTGGAGTAAATTCTGAGACAAAAAAGAAAACATAATAACCTTCATGACCTTGTGTGTGAGAAGAATCTACCTACAAACATTATTGTTTCACCTACATTATTGTTTAATGTTATTTTGGACATGGATTAGTTTTCTGTTTATCATGCAATGATTGACTGGAGAGCTAAAGAGGATTCATTTCAGAATGATTTACTGTTTGTGTACATGAATTAACCTTTTCTTTTGATAACATATTAGGAAGCTGAGAAACTAGTAAAAGATGGAAATGAATGTTACCTTGCACATATTTTTTAAAATAAAGGAACTGTTTAGATTAATGATGTGCCTGTGTTAAATGAGTATCTTGTTTTTTTTCCTGATGAGTTTCCCGTATTATACCTAATCGAGAAGTTGAATTTACTGTTGACTTAGTTCTTGATGCTATGAAAATTTAAAAACACCCTTATAGAATGGCTCAAATTGAACCATTAGTGTTAAAGAAGCAATTGTATGAGTTATTAGATAAAGGATTCATTCATCCTAGGACATCACAATGGGGTGTTACTGTCTTGTTTGTTAAAAATAATGGTGGTTTAATGAGACTTTGAATTGATTATAGAGCATTGAATAACATCACTATTAAGAACAAGTATCCTTTTCCTCATATCAATGAATTCTTCGATCAGCTCCGGGGAGATCATTATTTTTCGAAGATTGACTTGAAATCGGGGAACCATTAGTTGAAAGTAAATGAAGTATAAATTCTGAAGACCGTGTTTCCTACTAGATATGGCCATCATGAATTTTTAGTTATGCCTATTATGTTAACCAATCCACCTACTGTATTCATGGATCTTATGAGTATAATTTTCCGTCAGTTCTTGGATAATTTTGTGTTTGTGTTCATTGATGATATTTTTAATTATTCTAAAATTAAAGAGGATCATGAAATTCATTTAAGAGTCATGTTGAAAACCTTAAAAGAAAACAAACATTATGGGAAATTTAGAATGTTTATGTTTTGGATACAACAAATTTTCTTCCTTGTTCAAATTGTTTCAAAAAAATGGCATAACTATTGATCCTACTAAAAGAAAAGTTATTGAAGAATAGACAAGACCCAAAAATATAACCGAGATCTGTAGTTTTCTTGGATTGGAAGTTTATTAATAGAGGTTTTTTGATAATTTTTAGTGGTTATCTAGTCCAATCACTAATTTATCATGAAAAATTGTTATGTTCATTTGGCTTAAATAATGTGATGATTGTTTTCAGGAATTGAATATAAGATTGTTGAATTCTCCAGTTTGGGAACTGACTTCCAGAAATGGTGAGTATGTTATATACAGTGATGCTTCATTTAAAGGACATGAATGTGTGCTTTGGTAGAATGATCTGGAAATTTCTTATGCTTCACGTCAGATGAAACCTCATGAGTTAAATTACCCTACACATGATTTGGAATTAGTTCTTGTTGTTTTTGCATTAAAAATTTAGAGGCAACATTTTTATGGAGTAAAATGTGAAATATATACTGACCACGTGATTTTAATGCATATATTCACTTAGAATGAATTGACCTTGAGACAGAGGAGATAGATGGAATTAATCAAGGATTATGTTTTCATGATCCATTACCATCCGGGAAAAGCAAATAAAGTGGCTAATGCTTTGAGTCGAAAAATTAGTGCCTCATTAACAATGACACGTTTGGAACAAGATCCTTTAGTTTTTGATTTGATGAACTTTGGCATTGAAGTTATTGGTGCATGAAATTATTCTGTTTTATTTCAAGTGTTAGTGAAATCATCTCTATCAGACAGAATTAAGTAAGCACATAAAGAATACAGTGAGTTGCAGAAAAAGGTATAGTTGGTTCAGAAGGGTAAGTTACATGATTTTAATGTTGATAATGATTTTGTATTGAGGTTTGGGAAGATATTATGTGTGCCTTGTGATTCATAGTTGAAGAATTATTTGTTATGTGAATCTCATAGTTCTCCATTTTCATTTAATCCTGGTAGTACTAAGATGTAAGGAGATCTTCTGAAGTATTACTAGTGGGATGAAATTAAAAGAGATATTGCAGATTTTATTGTGATGTGTTTGACTTGTCAACAGGTTAAAGTCGAGAAGCTGTTACCGAAAGGGATTCTTCCGTCTTTACCGGTGCCAGAGTGAAAATGGGAAAATATATCCATGGATTTTGTTGTGGGATTACCGAAAAAATCTTGAGGTAATAATGAAATATGGGTTATAGTTGATCAATACACTAAATCTTCTCATTTCCTTTATATTCGAGATACTTTGCCTCTAGATCAACTATCTTGATTGTATGTTAAAGTGATAATGAGGTTTCATGGTGTTCCCCTATCTATTGTGTCTGATCGTGATCCCAAGTTTACTTCTAACTTTTGGAAAGGCCTTCAAAAGTCATTTGGTACTGAAATAAATTTTAGTACAGGTTTTCATCCCCAATAATATGGGATATCAGAATGAACAATTCAAAACATAGAGGATATTATACGTTCTTATTCACTAGATTACTAGGGATGTTGGGACCAACATCTTTATTTGGTTGAATTTTCTTATAATAATAATTTTCATTTTAGTATACAGATGGATCCATTTGAGGAATTATATGGAAAGCATTGTCGAACTCTTTCTTTTTGGAATGAAGTAGGTGAAAGGAAGCTGATGGGACCAGAATTGGTAGAATAAATGGTAGAGAATGATCAGTTGATTCAGTGGAAGATGAGAACAGCTCAGAGAATATAGAAAAGTTGTGCGGATAACCGGATAAGGGATATTTTCTTTGAGGTAGGTGATCATGTATTTCACAAGGTTTCTCCATAGAAATGTGTGATGTGTTTTTGTATAAAGGGAAAGTTGAGTCTTAGGTTCATTGGACCTTATGAAATTCTGAAGAAAGTTGGATCAGTTGCATACAAAGTGTCTTTTCCTCCAAGTTTATCCCAGGTACACAATGTTTTTCATGTTTCGATATTGAGAATATATATGCCAGATCAATCTAATGTTTTGAGTCCAGAGGTAGTTCAGTTGGATGAGAATCTCTCTTATGAAGAACAACCAGTCCATATTCTTGACCGTAGAGAGCTAGTTTGGGAGAATAATGTAATTCACCAGGTAAAGGTTTTGTGGAAAAACAATATGAATGAAGTGGCAATGTGGGAATATGAAAATTCTATGAGCGATAAAAACCCCCACTTATTTTGAAAAGTGAATAAAAATTGTGAGAACACATTTTCAAAAAGGATGGAAGGATTATCATCCCAGGTAAATGAATAATTAGATATTTTCATATTTATTAATATTTTTGAATTAAATATTAATTTTACTTTAAAAGGGTTTCTATGTTCGATAGCGTACCCGATACACAACAACAGGTTTCTTTGAAATCTTATGTTGCACACTAATAATATAATATCATTATTTTAAATGAAATTTAACACCTAGACTCCATATTGTATGGAATGAACAAAACTAACTAAAATATGATTATACATGTTTGTTATATGTATTTACTTTTATCCAATAAAATTTAGAGGCTTAAAATGAGAATTAATCTAATTTTAAGCATAATTTACATTAAAAGGTCGATTTACCACCTTTTAATGGAGAAAACTCATTAAGTCTAGTTTTGGTCACTTTAATACATTCTATTTGACCGAATGAAATCCTTTTTTATAATGGGGACATCAAAATTTACATTCTGTAAATTTTTGGAACTTTTCTGATAAAGTTCATTTTTATTGAATAGTGAAAAATATTGTATATTAATTCAAAACAGTGTTTTAATCTAATTTATTTATATGGTTATATTATCTCTTTAATTAGATTTAAATTTTAATTAGAATATATTTTTACCATTTAATCCAATTTTGGTCATTTGAAATAATGTCACTTTGAATTTGGACGTAAACAAGTGTCAATCTTTTGATAATTATTGTTTCTTAAAAACACGCTATTTGTTTTAACAATGTGAATTAATTTTAAATTAATTAATGAAACTTCTATGTTTATAATTTTTTAAACTAGAAATAATTTTTTAATTTTGAATATCATATATAGCTTTGGCTGAATTTTTGAAATTTTTCTAAAAAACATCAATTTTTTATGAATAGTAAAACCACTTTGTAGTAGTTAAAAAACCGAATTTATCATTTAAATGAAATAGAATTTTGAAAATCCTAAATACATGGTAGTTATTATTATGTAAAATTTTGTTCAATAATATGCAATTAATTTTTGGTGAATATTGACTTTTGACATTTATTTTCCGCGGTTAAAGTTAAATAGGGTAATTCAAAGTAAAAAGAATATTATAATAATTTTAAATTACCTAAACACTTGTCCTAACGTTATTTGATGAGTAATGGCCGACCATGAAAATAATTGGGTCTATTTTGGGACACCATGGAGCCACTGATGAATGATAATGACCCATTAGATTAATTAATTTAATGTAAAGGAAAAAATGGCATAAAAAATCCTTTAGTAAATTAATTTTTATATGGTGTTATATAAGTACTTTTTTGGAATATAAATATTCAATTTAATTTTAAAAATATTTTTTCCCTCATGGTATTTTTTTTATAATTTTTAGACACCGAATAAATTAAATTATTCATGACACAATAATGATGCAGTGTTTACCTCATTAATAATTCATTTTAATAAATAAGACTATAAATATTAAAATAACATCCAAAACATGTCCAATTCTTATTGGATGATTCTATTTCGACCACTAGTCATCTTATTATCACCTCTAATGATTTTTGGACCTTTCAAAACCGAATATCATTATATAATAATATAATATTTTCACAATTTCCCTAAAGAGCCCCTCCCTCCCTTATAATAGGAGACCATTTCTAACCAATTACTCACACCTCTCAAACCATTTAGCTCATCCAACCTCTGCACAATTAAGTTCCCTACATCCCTATCCTTCTACTATAATACTTTCTATAGGTAGAAGGCACTTCAAAAATTTTGTTTGGTTCAAACCAAAGGAAGTTACCAAGATTAAATGTAACGGTTTCTCTTAACTTCATTTATTTTATTCTCCAACCCTAAACTAATTTTATTCCTTTATTTTATAACAACACTAGTATCCTAAATATATTAGTATGTTATTATGATAAGTATTCTAACTACACTTATACACACATCCATATAATTGTTGAAGAAAATACTGTTTCTTTGGATGAAAAACTAACATCTCATGATACGATGATTGTTCGATTATCTCCTACCGCCTATCATGGTGGCCATTAAGATGAAACTATATTTATATATGATATATATTATGTTTATTTTTTCTTTTATTTCATACCTTTATGGTTTCCATTTTGGGTAAACACGATAATTTCATATGAGGAAGTGCGGACTACCGCCCCCTCAAAGTGATATAACTCGTTCATGCCATACGTGAGGTATAAAAAGGATAGAGTTAAGATATTATATATTATATTATATTGGAATTATAATATAAAAATTTATCATTATGTTTTAATTACATTAAAATTATAAATAGAAATGATCGTTGCGTTCATGCGTATGTATGGCTTACCATCTCCATGAACAGTGCATTTCATTTCTCACCTCCAAATGATATGTACTGTTATAAATATATATATATATATATATATATATATATATTTACTGAATATATATATGATATATATGATATGTAAATAATGTATATCATATTGGATATAATAGACTATTGACAACATGGACAACTTGTAAATATAAGGTGTTCATTTTTTACTAAAGCATCATATATCGACAAGACGACCATTATTAACTTAAATGATTACATAATATTTATAACATTGTTATAATTGATATAAGATGACTAATAAACTCCAAAAAAGTTCATAATAAATTAGAAATTAACTTTAGTTTATTATTGAGGAGAATAGAGAATGAACAGGTAATGTTGGACACGAGGTAAGGGACTTCATCTCAATCTCTTTTAATTGAGGAGTATTTTTTTCTAATACATGACTTTATTTTGTATGCTGTATAAAAACCCTTGAATTTTCAAAAAGAATATATTTCTATGAATAATTTTACTAAAGGAAAAAAAATCTTTTAACGTAATCGGTGACAACGACCTTTCCGCATCCGAAATTATTATTTGTTCTTCATCTTCCTTAACAAGTCATGATGATATTTTCTCAAGGAAAATAAATACCATATACTCTTTTATGTATTTTGGTATTGAAAATGGTTTTGATAATGTATTTTTTATGTGAATATATTTAAGTGATATATTGTGATTGAAATGTGGAAATGTTTTCTTTCCTTTATATTTGTTTTATGTGTTATGATTTTATAATGGTACATCGACATTTAACGGGTGGTTACGTTATAAACCAAATAACAGGTGCTGCTATGATAAACCAGGATGGGTGGTTATGTTATAACCTAAAATGCATTGTGTGTGGAAGTAGGCCGTATGGCTCTTCTATTTAGTGATATGTGTTGATGTCGATTGTATGGTTATTCAATTTATGTATGTTTATGTCCCATGTTACCTTTATATGTTATGTGTTTTTTATATGGGTTTTATGGTAATATTTTGTTAAAAAAGGGTAAGTAGTGATCTTTTATTCGTTGAAGATTATTTACTACTTCATAATGGTGGAAAGTATTACTAACGTTAAAGTATTCATGGTTTTCTTGTTGTTTTGGAAAAAAATACAATTTTACCTTCTTCGTGTATCCCTTAATTAGCTTTTTATGCTCATCCAATGTTTTTTAAATTATTTTTATAGGACATAATGTGGAATTGGGTCAAGGATGGGATCAAGGAAAAGACATGCTGTTTTAAACATGGAACTAGACATGACTATTTTTTTCCGGAGTTCCTGTTTTATGAAAAAAATAGAAACTAAGTAGAAGTGTCTACTTTTTAATCTTTTGAGATGTAATAGTTATGTCATAATTCTCTTAAACGCTAAACCTGAAAAGATCCCCAATGTGAATTAATTTGTTTAATTCAATATTATGTAATGTTTTAAGGCTAGGTTCATATTGTTTTTACTGAAAAATACATTATTAAATAAAATGGGAAATAAATTTTATTCTTAGAAGACTGTGAAGATACGAAAGAATGCGATGATCCAGAATCAAATAATGCTTTTTATAAGCATGAAGTAATGATTAAAGTACCTACCAAAACATCATCAAGTTCTTCAATATCAGTGTTAGAGATCACAGAAGCTTGTCCATGATCCCTTGGTCTTTTATGTCGCATGTTTCCTTGATGCTTTGTATATTCATTAACACAGTGTACCTTCTCCCAACAATCATATCATTGAACATTAATAGCTGCTTTATTCCACATATAATCACCAGAAAGATGGCCATTCTGTCAACACTTGTAGCATACTACATTTCCATTTAGGAAGGCACCGTGATGTTTCCTTCCATAATTATCACATGGTGGAAATTCAACTCTTCCCTTCCTCCCAATTTCATTATTTTCTATTATAGAGTTCTCGGAAACCATATTCTTATCATGATATCATTTAAAGTCATAAGACATTGAGAATTCATTTTATGTCATGATAGCACATGAAACTATAACCTCATATGATAAAAAACATTGAGAGACCACTTCCCATTGGAAGAATGGATTTGGACCATCAAATAATTGATCAATCGTAATCCTCGAATTTCGTATGTAATCCAACAACATGCCTTATGAACCATGTGAAGTTATCTTCATACATTTTAACATTATCATCTACCTTATACTTCAAATTTAGAATCTAATTTTACATATTTTCTTGTTGTTCACAAGGTAAGTATTTCTCTTGGAAAATTTCATTAAAGAACCTACTTTCCATCTCTAATATCTCTTCCTCCATGTTTTTGTTTTCGATTAGCAACCACCATTGATCTGCATCTCTTGATAGACGATAAACCACCATCATGTCCTTCTCTCATTCATTACACTCCAAAGGGGGAAATATCTTCTCTAGGGAACCTATACACTACTCTTTTACAAATGGGTTCATATTCTTATTGAATGATGGTGGTTATTGTTGCATAAACTGGACTATCAAAGATCCTCCATGTGGTGGATCAAGATGCTCCATATGGGTAATGTTATGGTTCATAACCTGAGTATGTTTTTCTAGTATATTTATAATCTTCTCTACACCAGTCGCAACCCTAGATCCATTATCATCATCTTGCGTTGGATGGAAATCCATACATGGGATATGTGTGTTCAGGCGGTTTACATTTCCTAAACTAGGCTACATTTATAGATAATGTAATTCATTATATTAGGTTACGAATCATAATGTATAATCTTAACATATAATAATACTTTGAATAATTTGAAATGCAATGCATGGTTATCCCCATAATCAGAAAAATGGTTTCATTGTGGAAAAATTGAAATTTAAATCCTTCTTGATGGCTTATAAATAAAATTTGAATTATCCTAAGAATATCACGTGGGTGTTTCAAATCTGGAGTGCAGTAAGTCCCATTTTTATTTACCAGGATACACCTAGACATGCCCAAAACTCCTTGTTTGAGTTTTCAATCCTATGTATATATGTTTTAGAACCACGTCCACATGTGGTTTCAAGATATGGATGTATTTTATAGAAATATCCACATGATATTCTTTACAAAAATACCAGGATGTTCGTGTATGATTATCCACAATTCCTATATTAGGGATTTACTCCATAATAGAGATTTTCTAAATCTTGTTTCCAGGTTTTCTACTAAACATCCTCTGATACTAACTGTAAAGACCTGAACCCAGTTGCTCGGAGCCGATACCTTATTACATTACATATTAATGATTAAAAGAATGTCATATCTTGAAGGAACAAATAGTTTAGTAGATAAGGAAACAATATGAATATATAATATCAACATTACATCATGAATTGAATAAAATTCAAAATTATTCCATTAGAAACATATATGGCTCCTATATTATGCCTGCAAGTCACTCATAACATACTTCTTTATATCTTCAGAAAATGAAGCACAATAAAGGGGTGAGCTCAAATGCTCAGTAAGAGTAATCAATATAGCATAAGATAACAAAAACAAAAATATTAGGCATGGTGAATAATTGAAAACACATGCCTTTTCTCATATTAAAAATGAACACATTATGGATTGAATATGGGCTGAGGAAATAATTCCATAAAAATAATCATGGGTATTATACTAGTCGAATAACCACATTATCATTTAATTAGTAGCTTCATAATGTGGGATGTGCATATACCGGATATTTAGAAACACATCGTCAAGGCCTCGACCAAGACGTTTAAAAATTATAAAGGCCTCATCCAAAACTATATCTCAAAATGGGAAAGGCCTTTTCCTACTCCACCTTAATTTGTATCATAAGACCTACTGATGCATCTAGGGGATATAGAACGCCCCACACATCACATAATAAGTCCATTTTATTACTCAAATGATTGTGGATAAACATATACAACATATACATTCATATTGAAACTAACATATGAAATATAAATAACATTCCCAAAACATTAAGCTTAAAAACTAACCATTCAGTGTAAATTGGTGAATGGTTTTACGATATCACATTGAAAATCAAACAATTCATAAACAATATAACTAAATATTATATATTATATCATAAAATATTAATCCCAATAATAAGTAAGAATCAACAAGATTGTAGAAACAAATGAAAATACCCTTATAAAATCATTGAGTAATCGATGAGATAAATACTCGTTTATTTTCAAAAAGAAGAGATATTTTGGAAAAGTATTTGAATAAAACCATAACTGAAGTAAGATTGTATTTTCAAAATAAAATGAGTGGTTTTATAATGATAATGGTTTCAAGAATATATTATAGATTTAACTTGAAAATAGGTAATAGTTTGAGAAATTCCCTTGAATCAGGCTTGTATTTGAGAAATAATTTTTCATGTTCCTTTTAGAATGTGTAACACCCCATATAATAAGGAAGGATTAAAATTGTTAAAAATATATAGAACACTCAAATATAATTTATGAGAGTTATATAATAATACATATTAATTTCATTTTTGTAATTATACAATAATAGTAACTTAAATGAAAATGGAGGTTCAGGTGGAAAACAATTACCTTAAGTCAGAATGTGTTCTGCTCTTGAACATAATATCCTAGTATATGAAATTAGATTTATGAATAACAGAAATCAAAACCAATTATACCTGTAATATTTTTTTTAATTTTATATATTCAATTATGTCTTTATTAATTATTTATAATATTGAATTTCATCATTCCAGAGTCTTCGTTTTCTTGATTTTCATAGTCGGTTCACTTGTTTTTATGTAATGGAATGCATGTGGAAAGAATGTAAATATTAAGAATTGAATTAACATATTTTTTTGAAAATTAATAATTTTTAATGGTAATTTCCATAATTTTTTCTCATGTAATGAAGATGAATCATTAGATGAAAACCACTATGATTATTGGGTGGTACTTTGACTGTTATGAACTAGTTTTGTCATATAAATTAATAGTATGTACATATATTGGTTACTGAATATTAAGTATCTTATAATACTGATATTATAGTATGTTAGAACCATAAAAATGGTTTAATGACTAGTAATGAATGAGAAATTGAAGATCAAAACATTGTCGTCAAAGAAGGATTTAATTTGGAACCTCACAGACGAAGATTTCATTTATAAGATAAATGAGAGAGTGTGAGGATATTAATGATTTTTATTCCCTTAAAGTTATATAATTTTAGTATATATATTTTACTATATTAATCAGGGTCATTGTTATAGATTAATTTAGAATATAAAAAGAAAAAAAGTATAATTCAAATGAAACTAAATGAAAAATAATGATGATTATCCTCTTGTAATAACCTCCTTGAGAAGCACCTTAAGGGAAGGGGTTTTGGTCTTTTTTCTAGACCAAGAGCTTCTGGATGTTGTGAGTGACTAAGGAAGGGTATGTTTTCATAAATTAGAAAAGGAACAGGGCTATAGAATAGTTAAGAGAAGAGTAAGTTATGGGGGTTTTATACTTAGGAGAGGAGTGAATTTTGAATATTTTATTCATTATTTTATTAATTCCTTCGAGACAACCAATAGTGTTGTTTCATGTGATTCCAAATAGTAATAAGATCATGTGAGTTAGAACCTAGTGGGCTTATATAATTCTTAAATAATTTATTACCCAATAATTCATGTATTTAGCATTCATCCTACATTATCGTATTTTATTATTCACCCAATATTCATGTATTTTAGAAAAATACCATAAATTCACCCAAAACTAACTTTCAATGCTTATAATTAAAAAATGAAATCCATTTTTGGAAAATAATTTTCTAAATATTTTAAACTTAATTATTAAATAAAATCATAATTTATTCCCAAATACTACTTTAAAACAATAACTTGTTTTATAACACCTTTAGTAATTTATCATGGTCCCATTAAACTATCTTTTTACCATAAGAAAATAAAGTAACAGTTTATGATTACATTTTATGAAAATAAATTGTCATTTTAAATAATTAAACTAATCAAAAAAGTGTGATTAAAATATTTATGACATATAAAAATACCAATACTATACTATGATCGTTTTTTCACTTTTAAGATGTCTAAATTGTATTTATAAATTCATGGGGGATGTTTTAATTTTTTTTCCTATTTATTATTAATTATAATTCATTACTATTCATAATGGTATGTTAATATTTTTAAGGGTATGTAACTATTCATATGGGTTTCTTACTATTCACCAAAAATCGTGTTGGTTCTATCACGCTTTATATGACATAGTGATCCCAAATCTAGATGATAGTTTTTCAAAATTCAAAACATAGAAAAGGCAAAGCTATGTTTAAAAGATAGATTATAAAGTGTGGTGTTTTTTAGGGACTCAGTGTTTCATGCATTCAATATTTATTTTCAAAATCATGGGGTTTTATACTATAAAATTTTAATCGATGCATATTAATTATCTTATTAAACTTAATAAAATATGATCCTTTTCAGATTTATATTTTGGGAACACTTATCCATGTACAATATATTAAATTGGTAGGTTTTTCTAGAAATATATTTCATTCAAATTCATTGGATAATTTTTTTATCTCATTATATTCCAGGTATGGGATTATGGAGTTAACCTAATTCATTATCGAACATTTTTCATAGTGTTATGTGGTATTGGCAGTAATCTGTGGTCTATGTTTATGATGGATTGATTAATTTTGATTCCACATTCTAGTGTTTCTCTTATTCTATAATTTTTTATCATTCCTCATTGTTAATGATTAATATTATCACCACTAATATGTCCCACTAAAATTACTACATACAAATATGTAATAACATAATAATATTATAATCTTGTTATTCACATAGTATGATTTGTAGGTAATGTATTTCATATGTATTCCCCAAATTATCTCCTGAAAATTTAAGAGAAATAGAATTTTAGAGCATGTTAGGAATGTTTTCAATAATTTTACCATATCCATGTATCATGTTGTTGTGTGGTGTACCTAAATTCTTAAAGACACTTGTCTGAAAAATCATCTGAGTTATATTATTTGTTCTTTTATTAAAAAAATCATAAAATAAGGTATATTAAATTAATGGGTTTCATATATATATTTCATCCCAATATGATATTATTGAAACATATTCAGATACCTATTGATTATTTTTTTAATAAACCCCAATTATCAATATTAATTATTTTTATTATATAACTTATTTCATTCAATAATTTGAGGTAGAAGTAATTTTAGATCACTCTCATGAGATGGGTCATGCTCATGAATAACTCGGGGAGAACCAACAACTATTCCATGTTCCTCTATAGTCTTAGGAGTATGATGAGTGGTTATAAAATATTGCACATATCACTATCATTATCTTGACACCTTGTATTTAAATGGTAATTTTCACACCTTAAATATTGAATTTATAGTGATGTAAAAAAAATACATATTTTATTATATGTTTTTATATAAAAATATCCAATAAAAATCACACTGATTCATAGACCAAATGATTTTGGATGTATTGGTACAAAAACCATTGAAATGAAACAAATTAATTATTTAAATCTCTATAACGATCACCTAAATATCTTTGGTATTAAAAAACCATATAGGAAAAATGGGGAATACGTAAACCAGATGGGAGATATTTACATCTTAGTATACAAATAAACATGGAAAGGGAGCACAATATAATTTTAAAATTATATAACTTGATATCATAATGGGGAAGGTACATGAATGATAAAGTAGTGTCATGGATGATATAATATGGAATAAAATATTAATAGAATCATATGAATTTTCAATCAAAATAAATCATTACATAAGAATTATTCAAGTCTCACTATCAGGACAATATTACATGGCGTATGTAGACCAACTAGGGATTGTAATTACACCCTTTTATCATATAGATCATCCTGTATGATAAATAAATTATCCAATGGGATAGAGTACTATGTATTTTCACACATAAAAAAATGTTCATGATATGTTTTCTACATATTTTTTTCAATCATGAGGCATCAACATATGAAATACTCATTGAATTTAATGGATTACATAAAGATGTCGAAAATATTATTCAAATTATATTTTTAAAAAATCTAAATAGTGGAAGATTTTAATTATGTTTTATATTCATATTTCATTCAATAATAAACGGATTAAAATTGAGAGCTTATTTGATGGTGAATTCCTGACAATGTGTAGATAATTGTGTATAGAAATGGACCTCTAAAATGGGGTTTCTATATAATTTGGAACTGAATTTAAAAATGAAATAATATAAAATTTCCATTTAAAATAGATATAACTAAATATATTTAACCATAAAATAGTTATTATTTTATGTGATATTGAATGGGTAAAATTATTTAATTGATTTTATCATGAATGGATTAAGCAATATAAATGTTCTCTATAATATGGTTTCATATTATTGAATGTGATTAGAAATAAATGTATGGAATGTATAACCTATGTAATAAATGTTAGAATAAGTTAGATATATATATATATGAGTCATATATATATAATTTATATGAATTCCAAAAAATTAAATATATATAATGTTTGGTGGATATAAATGAATTACCAAAATAAAAGAGGGTTTTTTGAGAGTTCCCTTGCATTGGTTCCATTACTTGCTCAGTTTAATCCCCTTAGTTTTAAAATAATCATAATATATTTATTAAATATGTTCTTATGAAACATTTTAATCTATTTTTTATTTATTAATATTATATTATGATTGTAAAAAATTATTATTAATACATTATATTTATTACAACACTCCTAGGGTGTTTTTTCAAAGTTCCAATGTCGTTTTAGTTTATTCTTAGTTACTGAAGTTCTTAAGAAATGGGAAACCAAATAAAATACTAAATATAAATAAAATTATTTTTCATGTAGAATAATAAATGATCTCAAATATCCTAACGAGATTTTAAAAACGTATTATTCATTTATTATATATGTTTTAATTATATGGTTTGTACTCTTATTTGGTTTTACCATCATCATAGACTAGATTCATTTTATTCAGTTTAATGATTCAAAAAATACACGTTAACATGAAATGAGATATAATATAATTATTATCAAAATATTGTAAAAAAATATTAATTTTATAACCATTTATGAAGGTATTGGAGATAAACAAAGTATGTTATTCATGAAGGTGATGAACCCATATTAATATGGATAATAGTATTCATTTGTAATTGAATTGAAATAAGGTTATATAATTGATATTAAAAACACTAGTGGATTATATTATATTTATTATATAGGTGTCATTATTTCATTTTTTACTGAATAAGTGAGGAGGTGTTTCGATGAAGAGAATATTAAATTATTATTTGATTAAGAACATTACCCCTTTGGGTGTCATCTTTGGGATGACACCTTATGATAATTAGTATGTTCTTATGGTAACAACATTATTCATTGTATGTGGGTAGCTGGCTAGAGGGGGTGATTTGGGAATTATATTAGAAATAGAATATTCATAAATGTGTGAGGGAATGGTTTGGTGAGGTGTAGTATTCACAAGTCCATAGAGGGATGTTTTTAACACAATATTGATTAGTTTACCAATTTTTTTAAAAAAATACCAATATTGTTGATTGTTGTGACTTATATAGTAAATAATGTATGTGGGTTCTAGATATCTATTTCTAACATCATTCATCACACTGAAATTCAATTATTTTTTATATAATTTCAAATAGGATATTCATTCATATTTAAGTATTCAAAATAATAAAAATATATTAGAAAATATATAAAATTCATCTTAAACATGTTTGAATGTGTATATCCACAAATTTAAATCCATTTCATTAAAAAATTATATATGAGAAATTTAGATTTTAAATAAAATCCTTATTGAATAGAAAAAATATCTTTTTTCAATAATTTGGCTAATTTTCCGTCCCATTAAAAACCAAATTAAACCAAAATAATATTATATTATCATTAAAATAAAAAATATTACTATTTTATATCAACCAATTTTTGAATATAATGATCCTTTCAATTTTTAATATTTATGCAACATCTCATATCAGGTTCCATATATTATTTCCACAAATAGGTTTGTTAGATGAACATAAGATCACTTCCCCGTACACTAAAGGGTTCCAAAAATCAATGAGGGTCTATATAAATATCATTAGGAGTCTAATCCATCTTTATCAAAGAATTTATATAGTAGACATAAATGAACAATGATCAAATGGTAATGAAAAAAGCTATAATTGTTCTGTAAAGAATAATGAAAAACATCCATGATAATCTGAAAACATGAAAAAAATTATCCAAAACAAAGTAGAAAATATTTCATGTCATATATAGTGTCAAATAAAAAATAAAACAAAAAATAAAGACACTATTGATCCCCAAATGGGTTCATGTATCATGAACGGTTCCCTCATTAATGCTATATCCCAACTCAGTCATCTAACAAAAGTCACATTCCATTTTCATATTCTATATCAATGATGTCTATTCGGGAACTGATCATATTTTTGAATTATTGAATGAGTACAACTCAGTGATTCGGTTACATCATTATAAAAAAAAATTATATTCTATAATATTGTATGTATTTACGTAAGGAATAAAATACAATAAGTAAATTAACTAGAATAAGAATTCATATAATTCTTTAATTACCCACATAAATCATGGGGTTCACGATGACACCTTGAATACAAATTACACCTTTTTATTGATACAAAGTATAAACCATCCACCCAAGGGATATCAAATTTAATTCTTTTTTGGGTTTTTATCATTTAATTGCAATTTTTCAACTGTAAAATGGAGGTTTAGAGGAGTATTTTGGAACTCCATGGGTATATGGAGAATTATCCCCTATCGTACATCTCTATGTTAAAATGAAGTATATATATATATGGGGCCTAGAACAGTAGTCTAGCCCCTCGTGGGTATTTAGACCAATTGTCTATATCCTATAACTCTTTCAAAATATCCCACTTAATTCTTCCATATTTCCAACCATTTCCTAACCTTGTATACATTGATAACTATTACATTAAACATATCATCACACTTGATGGGTCGTTATCAATTTAATAATAAATTAATAAATCAATTTCATAATCCTATTATTCCCCATTTTAAGAATAACTTGATGAACTAATTACAAAATAAAATGGAATCTGATTATTTGTTTCAATTTAGAATAAAATTTCCCAACATTGGAATCAAAATTAAACAGTTACATTGTTGAATGTACAATAAATATTATAGTAATTTACAATTAGTCCACCTACATCAAGAACATTTTCAGATGTTTTATACACCGAAAAACCCAATTTTATGAGGAATGATTAAAATCATAATTGATGAACATATCTAAGAAAATACATATGATCATGATCAAATGGATCATGATCCATGAAAACAAATATCTAAAACCTAAAAAATGGTGTAAAAATCATATCGATTGCCCTCGAATGAGATATAAGAAGGATGGGAAACCCAATGGGGATAATGTAACATATAATAAAGGAGAATATAATTCATTTGGATAATTGATTCCTCATGAAATGTGATTGAGATGAATTTGAATCTCTATAGGAGCCTCAAAAATCAATGAAAATGGTGTTAGGTTGAAATATGGTGTTTAAGCATAAATATTGGGGGATTAAAAATTATATTAAAAAAATTGAGTGATTTAATTTCTTTCATAAATGGTTTCCTTGATAGGGGAACAAAGATTTAAAATGTGTGTTCCTATTCTTAGCGAGTTCACAGTTTCTCTTATGTGGTGCACAGTTTTACTTAATTTTTCCCAGTAATACATATAGCCTATGTTTTAGGATTCACAATATGATACGAATCCTGCTTTTTTTTCAAACCATACACCTCTAGTGTTCCACATTTTGTATATATGAAATAGGGTGTATAGTTTCCTTAGAAAATCCACATAGTTTTCCCTAATCATGCACCAATCATGAACAATTATGTGGCCTTCCATGTACCTCCAATTTCAACCAAAAAATCCCAATGAGAAAACCAACCAATAGATAATAAAAAGTTTAAATTGTAAAAAATTATTGAGAATGAGGAATCTCCATAATGGTTGGGAACATGAAATATCCTCACATTATAATTGTATATCCACGAGTTTTACTTCCAAGCATCTTTATGATTTCGTGGTAATGTGTTTAGGCCATCAGGACCATTTATCAGCTTCCCTCTCCCTTGTCTCCTCCTAAACATAACAATGTTTCTACAATACTAATACTATTTTCACGGTATTGAACTGAAAAATATTATCATTGTTATCTTTAACAAGAAATTGATTCTCCTCCAGTGATGTATCAACCTAAGGATCAACAACTTCAACAAAGATCACATGATATGGTTTTGGGCGACACTTCTAAATCTATCTCGCATGAATATCACAGTTTATTGAATTAAACCTTAATAAAATAGCTAATTGTCCTACCAAAAGTCTGTTTCTCTCCAGAATATGAAAATTTCCAACAAACATAGGTTCCAACATACCATGCCTTCCAAATCCTACCGTGACCCAACAATTGAGGCACTCAACGGAACACATGATCCTACACTGTAAACTCAAGGGGTCATAGAAATCAATCGACAAATGACTTATGTGTAATATGGTATATATCAATTCATTTATAAATCAACTGAACACACTCTAATGTATTTTTTGTGAGGGTTAGTCACAGAAACATAGATGCACCTACCACCATCCATCCATACTAGAGACCTTCATGGCCTACCATAAAGGGTCTCATTTTGTTCTAATTTAATAGTCATAGAAAATAGATAATATATGAGATCTCAATGATTTGTATATGATTTTTCGATGAACCACTAATGTATAGAATGAAATAATGTTTAATATCTTCCAATACATGAATAAACATCCATATTTTACATCTATCTATTCTTTTACATCCACGCATAGTAATACCTTGGTACCCAATAGTTTTTGTAATCCCTTTTAAAAGTGTGAAGTGAAACATGATTCATGGTCTAAAACTATGTTCTGCGGAACCTCATGCAGATGGACAGTCTCTAGAATGTCTTAATGTCCTAATTCATCCACTATGAGATTATCTATAATTGGTAATAAATGAGATATGATCATCAATTGGTCTATGAATATCCATATTTAATAATTATTTTGAGTTTTCCTTGTAAGATACACCATTAATTCTTTAGTAAATTCATCCCAATTCCAATCTATAATGGCCAACAATTGTAGAAGACCACCAAGTCATTGATGTTCATCAATCAATTATTGACATGTGTCACATCATGTAATAAAACATGAAATATTTCTTTTCATTCTCAGCAACCATTATTATCGATGTATTTTATGGTACATAGTGGATTAACATCGATGCATCATCTATTTTACTGCATGAAACTCATGCATCAGCTCCATGTGCATAAAATAGGAAAAAACATGGATCTGAACATAGAATCTATCATCATTTTCAAGGTTCCTATCAGAAGGTGATCCACAAACCTCATGGATTTCCCTAAAGGATAAACACTCCAGATCCCTCTATTTTCTCTCATTAGGTTGGCACAATTGTATAGACTTAACTGATATTGAGATTTCAGTCATCTTCTCCATGACCATTAGAACCAAAAGATGCATTTGAACCATAGAATTCATCATCTTCCACTCAAAATTGGTCACTTAAATTATAAGAGTACAAATTTTCATATAAAAAGTGATAGGAACATTGTTTCCCTTCCCATGATTATATTTTTTCTTAAATTAAGAAATACGACATATAATCAACCCATATGAACTATTGTAAGTTAAAATCTCATTAAAAAATATATATACTTAAATGTATTTTAATTGATATACATATTATAATTTTCAGAAAAACGTATAGTGCCACCATCACTTTAAGGCTTAAACCAACACAACTTACATGAAGTCATGTGTATGATAATTCTTTTCATGTATCCTCTAATTCCATGACCCATATGCCAAAACATGATATCCCATAATCAACTTTTCTCCATTTCTGATCCCTGATGCATCAAAAAACGTAGTATACTCCCCAACCATATTAGAGAGGATCAAAATATTTGTAGTATTCCAATTGTTATTAATCCATGGGACGTAATTATAACATGATCCATACCATCCAAACACGATCGCTTTATTATTCAAAAATGAAAGTGGTTCTTCTATGTGAGAAATATCCTGGATGAACTTATAATAATAATCAAACTACATTAGAAAACATCAAATGTCTAAAACATAATTGGTCGGCTCCCAATAAAGAACTAACTACACCTAATCTAGGTCCACTAACACAATATCCTCATAGATGACATGACCTATTAAATTTAGATGATCGATCCAAAATTTACACATATATATCTTGGAATATATGTAATTATCTATTTGTGTACTCGAGATTATGTAAATATATGGATCATGGTCATCTTGTCCCTCAAAGTATATCAATATGACACCAAAAAAACATAAAATTAATCTAGGTACAGTTGAAAGATTTTTTAAATCAATTCCAAAGTCATGGAAAGAGTTTTTATTGACCCAAATTGAATCAAAATGAACTCATATAGGTCATACATACTTATGACTGAAATCTGTGATATATCAAAAAATTATATCTCTCAACTAACGATACCTCAATATCACGTCAATATTAAAGAACACATGATCTTCTCTTAACTATACAAAGAGATCAATGATATAAAAAATCAATATCAGATTATCACATTCATCTGGATCAATATCTTATAATCATCTCATAAACCCAGGTTCCCATCAAAAGTTTTATCAAAGAAGATAGGAGGACCCATAGGTTACATAAATGGAAAGATAAATCCTATATCCATCATCTCTTCTAGTAGAGTATTATGCTCCTAATGATCCATTGGTTCCTCTCATTGAGGTGGAATAGAAACTAGTTCTTCTCTAGACATGATATCAATTGCAAAAGAATCATCCCTCTTTGGTGGTATCCCTGATAAGTCCTCCAGAAATAAATCCATGTACCATTCCTATTTGGGTGGAATGAAATCATTCTTCACACCCCCATCAACCAAAAAATGACATGAAACCTGGGTTGTGATCTCCCCCAGTTTTTGATTAAATGGCCCTTGAATGCCTATATTTATATCCACATATTATATATAAACATTGATATTATGCTCAAGAGACATAATGGTCACTCTCATATGGTAAGTATATATTTGTGATTGATATAATACTAAAAAGTTCATTCCCAAAATCACTTCAAATATGGATATGTCAAGTATGTAAAATTCTAAATAATACAATACTCATCAATCTCATGGGAACACCCTGTAAATAAATAGATTTTTTCCTAGACCACACTCCCAATTGTGTGTTGATCATCATAATCCCATTCAAAAACTCCACTTTCAAACTCAAAACAACACCAAGTTGAGTAAATATTTTGGAATGAGAGGATTTAGTATCAAATCAATATCATTAAATGATATAATCTATAAGAATATTAATTATAAATTTTTAGGTCCCAGCCTCACTAACTAAAAGAACAAGATGAAATGCAAGAAGCAACCATTTCCCTCTTCCTTATGATGTATTCTATGTCCCCTATGCAACACCATTGTACTAATAAGAGAATTATTTCCTTGATGTACCACATCCACCACCTCAATCTATATGTTTGGAAGAAATCCAACTATTATACAGATATGGGGTGTAAGAACCACATATAACACTCCAATTCATATTTTTCCCACATACTACCCAAGAGTCAAGGGTTCCTACAATACCACTACAACTGAGCTTTCCTTCTATAGGCTATGCACTCAACTGGTGTTCATGGACACTGGCTATGAATGTGTCCCATCATACCACACTAGTGGAAATATATTTAGTATCTACTCTAGGTAATCAATCTGAGACACTTTGGTTGCTATTTAAACGGATTATATTCTCAAAGTGATGCTTCCTACTCTCAGATTGAATACATCCTGATTGTAACACCCTAAGATTTCATAGTGTGTTATTTCTTTAAAATAATTCAATAACATGCACTACATGCAACACAGAGTTCAAGCACACCACGACTTACCAAACAAGCCGTTCAAAAGAGGTTATGAATAGTATTAAATAAATTTTAAACTTCATATAATCCTTATAATTTTATAATCCATATTATGAGTTTCTTAGACATATTGTAAGAACAAATTCATTTTTAGTATTGCACTTTTACCAACTTTTAATAGTGAACCCTTTTTAAATAAAATAATTTAAACTTTTATATATTCAATTTGACTAAATAAATTTACTTTTTAGAATGGGGACATCAAAAATTTACAATGAAACATCCCATGATTCAACGGTATGCTTTAATTTGAATAATAGAGTAGTGTGTGCTGTACGCAACTTCGAGTTCTAACACACACCACAACCAATCAAACTAGACGTTGTGAATAGTAATACCTACTTTTTGAAATTTTATAAATTTTATCTCTCAAAATGGACTTCATTTTTGTATTCGGAGTATTGAATTTAGCCTAAGGTGAAATTTTGGAACTTTTCGGATAACATTTATATTTTGATGAATAGTAAAAATTACTAAATTTTAATTAAAAACAAATTTTTTAATCAAAATAATTTATATTGATAAATTATGAATTCGAGTGGTTTTAAATTATATTTAGAATATATTTTTACCATTTAATATAAATCTTTTCATTGTACATAATTTCACAATTTAACCAGACATAAACAAGTGTCAATCTTTTGATAGTTATTATCTCTTAAAAACATGTTATTTGTTTTGACGATTGGAATTAATTTTTAAATTAATTAATGCAACTGATATGTTTTTAATTTGGTAAAATAGACATCATTTTTGAATTCATAATTTCAAATATAGCTTAGGCCTAATTTTTTGTATTTTTATGGAAACATTCATTTTTTGATGAATAGTGAAACCACTAAGTGGTATTTAAAAAACTGAATTTTTAATAAAACTTAATTTTACCGCTTCTGTGAGTGGAATGTCAAATATCCAATAGACACGGTTAATATTAAGGAGTAAAATGTGGTTCAATGTGATGAAAATAATTTTTGGTGAATAGTAACTTTTTACTTTTATTTACCACAGTTAAATGTAAATAGGGTAATTAAGGGTAAAAATGATATTAATATTACCCTAACACATGTCCTAATTCTATTGTACAAGTTTATCTCTACGAAAAACAACCTTAGGAGTAAAATATTATCATTTAGGTCGACTTGTATTAGATTAGGACATTTATTTAATTCAAAGAAGAGTTAAAAGAGTCAAAATCAAAGTTTATTTACTAAAACATTTTTAATATAAGGTTATACATAAGATAAATTAGATTGTAAATATTCATTAGAAATATAAAAATATTTCCTACATAATTATATTTTATTTATAATTTTTAGACATTAAATAATTTAATTTATTTATGACACAATGATGATGCAGTAACTACCATAATAGTGAAAAATTAAAATAATTGATAATATAAATACCAAAATAAATATAATTAGACATTTTTTATGAATTAAACTAATTTTATAGGTCAATATGACATGTTAGGATTTATTTAATTAACTTTTTTCGAAGTAATCATTCTGTTATGATTTTCACAAAAATAAAATTTCCAAATAGTGTCAAAGTTGACATAAAAGAGTTTTTTAAAAAAATATTATATTATTAATTGATATTAAATTCCTAAAAATCTAAGGTTCGGCCAACAGACTCATATCATGATATTTGTATCATTAATGGACCACTTTTGTGTCTATTGAAAGTATATAGTATGTTTATTAACCATATAATATAAAAATACAAAGAGACATTGTAAAAGTGAAACTAATTAACTAAGAGTTAATACTTAAAGATATGGTTAATATAATGACCCAAACTTCTCCAAATTCTATTGGTTGAGTGGTTTTCGACCCATCCCCACCTTAAACTTTAAATAATAAACTTTGGAGCCATTACAAACCGAATATTAATTTATTATAAAATAATATTTTTAGCTTTTCCAAAGGTGCCCCTCACCCCTCTTATAAAAGGGCACTCCCACTTCTCACTAATTCACACATTCAAAGCCTTTTGGCTCGGCCAAACCCTTCCCAAATACTCTCTAAACTTCCCTCAATACACCCTAGAGTCCTTAGTTTGATCAGAAAGCTAACCTAAGGAGACCTTTTGATCAAATCAAAAGGAAGAACCCGAAGAAGAGGTAATGTTTTCACCACCCTCTTTCAAGTTCCTTTCTTCTTCAACTTCTTCTTTCTTTGTTTTTTATTTTCTAAAATAATAGATCCAGTATCTCCTATATACTGTAATATTATTATAAATATGGTACAACCATATTCAGTATTCTATCCATCCTTTCAATGGCATGTCACCATACGTGCGTACGTACGGCTTACCGTCTCCACGTCGTGGTATAATTGTCATTCAATAAATTATTATTTGGATTGGTATAATAATGATGTGTAAATCATGTAAATAATAAATATAAAATGATAAAGATTCTGTATATATGATATACCAACCAATTATATATTATTTTAATATCAAAATAATGATATTGTCGCTCGTGCGTACGTACGAACTACCGTCTACACGAACGCGATGAGATTCATTCTCCATCGTATCCATTAAAGTATAATTCTCATTTGATGATTAATAATAGTATATAAGGACTTGATATCATTATTAATATTATTAATATAAAACCTATTCATGACAAACACGGCCTACGTAAATAAACATATAAAATAAAATTATTAATTTAACACCCGAAACAACGATAATACTAAGATATTATTAACAAATCAATGTTAAAAGATCATATATGATATAATATTAATGTATATGATTCTTGTATAATTTAATAACAATTATTTCACCATTATAAAGGAGTTTAACCTACCCCCAACCAAGTAAAATTACAAGGTAAGGGTTATTTCACAATCTCTTCATTATCTGAGGTAATTTATACGTAATTATCTACTGGGACCTCTTTATCATCCACATCGATGTTTCTTGAAAGTGTATTTCAAAACATTCTTACTATTTTACATAATATGGTTTAAATTCATTTATACCCTTGTTTGACTTTTTATAAGATGTTTATAAAGAAATCTTTCCGTCGTTTTCCAAACAAGGTCATTTTTAACCCTTTCGACAAAATTAAGGTAAGAATGTCTTTTTTTAACATATACGGCGGGTGCGGCTATTTTCTGCCGTTATAAAATATTTGAAGCTTCCCTTAAAAGATTATAAGGATATTTTCAAAGTAAATGTTTTATTTTATAATTATGTTACTTTTAAATGATTTCAAAATGAATATTTTAAGATTTTATGAAAGGTGCTCTTTATAAAAATCAGAATTTTATATGTTTTAAATATTTATCTTTCTAAATCTTTTTAATTAATTTCCATGTTTACAAAATGATTTTAAGGATTTATTTATATGGACATGAATGTTTTGAAATGATATTTATTTTCAAATGTTTCGAATTGGTATGGGACACTTTGATTCAAAAATCTCTTTTAAAGTACTTCCTTAATAAATGTGTGACTTTTAAATGATTTCAAAAAAATAGATATTTCTCTCAAATAGTTTTGATTTAATCTATGTCAACATCATTTTATGGATTTTAAGTTTATTTGAAGTTGATTTATTATGATACAAAACTTCCATAATGTTTTGATGTTGTTGTGATGTGTTTGACTGTGGATGTGTTATTTTTATACCATTCATGGTTTATAGATGTAGTATTTACATTTCGTATAGTAGTATTAATACGAATGTTTATGTTATGTTTAAACCTTTTCATATGGGAATGCATTGGACTTAATATGTGACGGGTGGAGCCCGATATAGCTCCTCGATGCATCGGTAGGTCTCATGAGAGAAACTAGTGTCTTGGCACAGGTCCTTGACAAAATCTTATTTGTATTCTTGGCACGAGGCCTTGGCTATGTGGTTATGATAGTCTGGGATTATGCATTCCATCATTATGAAAGTGGTTAATTATATTTCATGTGATTATTCGATTAGTAGAATATCTATGTGAATAATTAAATGGCATTATTTCATTTTATTTTTTCCATACTATGTTGATGTTCAAGTTTAAAAGGCTTTTGTTTTTAGCTATACATTTCCTTAAATGTTTATTCTTATTTATGAATGTTTCCACTATATTGTTATCCTTACTGGGCATTTGAGCTCACCCCTTTTCTATGTTTTATTTTTCCCAGGATGTGAAGAAGTAATTTATGAATGACCTGTAGGGATAGTATGAGGGGATAAGAGTGTGGACTATGGAGACTATATTGTTGTAGTTTTTCACTTATTTATGTAATGTAAACTTTATGAATATATCTAGTGCTTCCAAGGCTACTAAACTAATCGGTCTTTTAAGACTTGATCTTTTGTGATCATGCCAATGTTATGTAATAATGCACCGACTCTGGGTAACTGGGGTCGAGGCATTACACTAATCATCCAACAGAAACCAATTTCATTCTACTAGAATCTTCCTCCAAGTTCCCCGAAAAAATTATATACTAATTTACATCTATTGAAATTTATTTATGTAAAAGGATGTTATATTGACAATTAATATCATATTTATGTAAATCATGAAAATGTTTCACCACAGTTTCCTCAAATCATTGAAAAAATTGAAAAATGAACTTTGAATTAGAGATAGAACTATCCTAGTCCATCATGGACATACTCCCCAAAATCAACAATATAAACATGTCTATCATCTACTACGCAAGCATCTTAGGGTAAAAGTTCACAATAATATTCTCCTAGGAGTTATTCCATACTATGTCCTCCGTCTATCCATCATGATTCTAAATGTCCCACCACCTATACACTTTACGAAATAATTTATAAGCATATTTTTTTAAACACTTATCTAAATGTTGTCTTCAAATGGTCAAGGATCATTTAGATGGAATCAATGTTCAACCCACCCACCTCATGTCCACCCAATCTAGTGAAGGTATCAGGGCGATGAAACTATAACTCCCATGAAAATTTCAACACATTTCACACAACCCCCACAAGGTCACATTCCATAAACTAAATATTGTGATAAAGGTTTCCTAGAACTTCTCTCCATATCCCTCACCAATTACCATTGAATCCTCTTAATACATTACTAGAGGCATATTTTCAATCTTGTTATACTGTCATTCTATCAACAAGAGTTTTCTTTGAGGATTATTTATAAATTTAAGAAAACATTTATTTGGACACATAACACATCTTTAACGAATTAATGTAACGTCTCCGACCTTGGTGCCACAAAATTAGTTCCTTGAGCCTTGTGGTCACATGACCTCAAGCTCACCACACATTACGCCAGAGGTCGCCGACTAGTAGCGAGAGTTTATATTAGTCTTATGGGTGACTATACACTCTTACCATAATAAGACAAAGCATAAAAATATATAAAAATTAGATATAACATGATCTAATCAATGAACAAGAATAAAGAAACATTTACCCACTGGGTACAGACTACGACCACCAGTATATATGTTATGTCATGCTACAATTCTATGTGAACAAAAACTAAAAATTAATACAACAGTGAAATCCCCAAAAATGGTTCTAACTTCCAATCAGGGAATGTCAACCATGAATGTACCATGTCGAACTCAACTCCCTAGAATAGGTTAATTTCCCATGTCTTCACCTGCGAACAAGAAATATACTTGGGTACCAAAAGGTGCCTCGAGTATGGTGTGGGTAAAACTCAGAAGGCCACCACCAACAATGTCTTAAAATAACCAGTCTAACATATAGTAAATGAAATTATATAAAAATATAAATCAATGGAATACAATTTGGTTACACTATTTAACAATCTCTACATAGCTACACTAACCAATGTTCCAATTCATTCTGTCATTGTCATTACTAATTCATCACCATTCACATAAGGTTCATGGAATACATTATTTTCATAAGGGAATAATAATCCACTAACTCAATAGGGATAACATATACCAACAACCCAATATCCTCATCGTGAAGCCCCAATCCTTGTGGAATGCAACCGTTACAGGAATATATCTTCATCCACTTCCCTATCCCCTACATTGTGGGTGGAGTTAGAGCATTAGTCCAATGAGATACATATGAGGAGACTCAGTTATTTATCCCAAACATCAATCGATGTGCATAGGCTAATCCATACCTTCTCCACACACAATCCATATAGAACCCTAACACAACCAATACACACAATGATCATAATACATAACACTCAACATAGTAAATCATATTGTTCCATAAATCATTAACACATTTTTTATTTCCATCGCTTATCCCATTTAGCCCAATTCACATTCTTAAGCCTAGATCCCTATAAATTTTAAATAATACCCTCATATAAACACTTTAAACATATTCATAAGCCTCAATACCCAATCATAATTAACAAATAACTCATTTTGACTTCCATTAATAATATCACTTACTCAGCAAGAGTTCTACATGATTACACAACAACCCAGAACATTCTTAACTAATTCAAGGTCCGTAAATTACTGGTGTATCCCATGGGTTGAATTAAATGAGAAAAATTATTCTCTATTTGTCCCATGGGGGACCATGAGGGTTTGAAATCATCATTTATTCATTACTTATAAAATATCGCATCAATGGATAAAAATCACAACAAGGAGTAACCATGAAATAAACAAATGCTTTCACATTCTTAAAAAACAATAGGATATAACATGTAGAACACATATCATGATTCTATTGATAAATTATACCTCAATTAAAGACTTATATCCATACTCAGCCAACCCCCAAAGCCTCAACCATGATCTCACCAGAAAAATGTGGGTTGTAGAGCTTATGAAGGATATGTGAGAAAGATAAAAACATTAATCTATTTAAGGAAGCAAGGAGGATATTAGACATACCAGGAGAATCGATCCGGAGTTTTTGAAACTCCAAATGACCTACGAATGAAGTAAAAACACCCTTGGGATATTTTGAGATCTTTTTTTAATTACCAGAGTTTAGGGGATAATAAATGAGGAAAACTCCGAGTGAGGCCTTAAAATCCTGGAGTGGCAATTTTGTAAATTTCTCAACATTACTGGGTTTCATGGTTTACCAGCACGGTTTACCAAACTGTGTGAAAACTATGTGAGAGAGTGTAACACCCGAGACTTTTATGTTATATAAATCATCAAAGGAATCTTTTTCTATACAACACTTGCTTGGCTTGCTTTACACGCAATCGCGACCTTCCTTGATAGCTTGCGTCGTACGCAATACCGAGTTTCACTAAACAACATTATGCTATTAAAACTAGCCGTTATGAATAGTAATAACCACTTTTTGGAATTTTATAAATTTTATTTTTCAAAATGGACTTCATTTTTGGACTCAGAATATCGAAATTAGCCTAGGGTGAAATTTTGGTATTTTTCTGAAAACTTTCAATTTTTGATGAATAGTGAAACCACTAAGTGGTAGGTTAAAAAACTGAATTTTGCATAAAACTTAATTTTACCGCTTCTGTGATTGGAATTTAAAAAAACCGAGAGACACGGTTAATATCAAGGACTAAAATGTGGTTCAATGAGATGAAAATAATTTTTTGGTGAATAGTAACTTTTTACTTTTTTTACCGCGGTTAATAGTAAATAGGGTAACTAAGGGTAAATATGATATTAATATTACCCTAACACATGTCCTAATTCTATTGGACAAGTGTAATTCGACCAAAAACAAACTTAGGAATAAAATATGACCATTTAGGCCCACTTGGATTAGATTAGGACATTTATTATTAATTTATTTAAAGAAGGGTTAAAATAGTTAAAATCAAAGTTTAATAAGTAAATCATTTTTAATATAGGGTTATACATAAGATAAATTCGATTGTAAATATTCATTAGAAATCTAAAACGACTTCCTACATGATGGTATTTTATTTGTAATTTTTAGACATCAAATAATTTAATTTATTTATGACACAAAGATGATGCAGTAATTATCTTATTAATGAAATATTGACAAAATTGATAATATAAATACCAAAATAAATGTAATTTGAGACTTTTTATGAATTACACTAATTTTATAGGTTACTATGATATATTAGTATTGATTTAATCAACTTGTTTCGAACATATAATTCTGTTATGACTTTGACAAAAATCATATATCAAATAGTGTCAAAATTGACACAAAATAGTTTTTAAATCAAATATTATATTATTAATTGTTATTTTATTCCTAAAAATCTAAGGTTCGGCCAAATGACTTAGATAAGGATATATATTTTAATAATAAAAAATTTGGGGTTCTTTTGGCATGTTATAGTAAGTGTATTAACCATATAGTGAAAGAAAACAAAAAGACATGGTAAAAGTTAAATTAATTAACTTAGAGTTATATCTAATTGATAAGGTTAAAATAATACCCTAAACTTGTCTAAATCCTATTGGTTGATAGGATTTCGACCCATCCCCACTTTAGCTTCGAAATAAGACCCTTTGGAACCATTATAAACCGATTTTGACTTTAATATAAAATAATATTTTGAGATATTCCTAAGGTGCCCCTCTCCTCCCTTATAAAAGGGCACCTCCTCCCCCTCCTCCTCACACCAAATTGAGCACTCAAGCTCGGCCAACCCCTGCCATTTTCTCCTCTCCACTTCCCTAGAATAATCCTAGAGGTCCTGGTCTTCTCCAAAGACCAATCTTAGTTCCTTAAGTGGAGGATTCAAAAAGGCGTTCCAAAGAAGAGGTAATATCCATTACCGATCTTTTCAATTTCTTTCGTCTTCAACTTCTTCTTCTTTAGTTGTTTCATGATAAAGTAATAACATCAGTATTACTTACATACTTATATGTTATTATAAATATGAAACAACCCTAATTCACCTTCTATCCATCCTACGGAAAAATGAAATCACCGCGCGTGCGTACGTACGGAATACCGTCTCCACGCCGTGGTGTAATCTATTTTCCACCATCACCTTACAAGGATGGGTATAATGGTGTAATGAGTAACTATATATGATTATTATTAAGTAATATTGATACTGAAATAATATATATATATACTCCAATACAATTCCACGATCATAGGAACGATATCATCACTCGTGCGTACGTACGGAATACCGTCTCCACGATGTGATGCGATTCGTTCTACATGATCTTCATTTCATAATGATTATATAAATGAATTGAATGAATGAATATGGTATATACTACACTAATACCATTCTGGAAATGAATTATATATAACCTAAAGATAAGAATAAGAATTTATTCGACAAAACACGCATAAGAACAAAAAGTTATAAAGACCCGAGTAACAAGTAACAATGAAATATTACTAACAAGAAGCTAATAATATGACCATATATGATATCATATAAATATGTATGATTCTGGAATAAGTCAATAACATTATTTAAACCATTATACAGGAGCTTCGGACACGTACAAAGCTAATCGGACCTAAGGTAAGGGAAATATCACAATCTCATTTTTATCCGAGATTGTTTATTCGTAAGTATTTACTGGGGTGTATTTTATCATCCACATCCATGTTTCATCCATATGTAATATTATTTCCATCCACCTACAATTGTTTAAATCCATTTTTACCCTTCGGTGAGTTTTTAATAATATGTATGAAAGGAATCTTTTGTCGTTTTTCGTACGAGGTACTTTTTGACTTTTCCGACAAAAGTATGAAGAATGTTTTTTTAACTTATACGGCATGAATGGATTTTTAAAACATTGTTTCCAAGAAGCTTACTTTACAAGTTTTCAAGTTTATTTTTAATCAACTTCTTTTATTTTAAAGTTGTATGACATGTTATGAAAGGAAAAATGTTTTTGAAGAAGAAAGGATATTTTCCTCAAGAATGGAGTTCAAGTGATTTTCAAAATTATTTTCCATCTAAGATAATAAAGGGTTCTGTTTTTATACCTATTATTACATTGATTTGATCATGTTGTGATGGAATTATTTTTATTTATGATGTCATGATGTTTCAAGAATCCCATTTTTGTTTCATGTGTTATGCGATGATGTATGTTTTATGATTATGTGGCACACATAAGAAAGGATTAATTATAAGATGGGTGGGACCTATATCTCCCTCCAATGCATTGGGTAATGATTTTATATCTCATGAGATAGACATGGCTGGAACGGAAGGTTATTTCGGTTCAGTGATACAGGACTGAAACGAGGAGTGAACTCGGTTCAGAAAGGGACTTTGTCCACTAAGATAGTCTTGGAAATGAGTCATGACTAACAAGAAATGATTTTCCATGATTATGTGTGCATGCCACAAAGTTTCAAGTCTTATGTTATGATTATGGGGATCTCATTTTCACTTCTATGATTTATTCCATGATAAGATATTATGATCTCTTTTGCAGGTTTTGATTTTCAAAGAGATATGATATGATTTTTATTTCCTTCATTTGCCCTTGCTGAGCATTTGAGCTCACCCTTTTATGTTTTCTTTTCCCCAGGTCAGGAAGATGGATATTAAGTAGAATATGCTAAAAGGGACCCTAGATATGATGAAATAAATGGGAGACACTGTAGAAGATTTATGAACCAGTTGTTTATGTTTCCCAGTTTCTAAAGACACTATACCTATACGGTCCTTTGTGGTTTTGTCATATGTTGTAATAAGTGTGCTTCAATTTTGAAGTATTAACCATGTATGTAAAGTATGGGTCGTTATAGTTGGTATCAGAGGAAAGGTATAGTCAACCTTTGGAAACTAGGATGTGAAAGCCTTAGTAAGAACCCTAAGAATAAGTCTAAGCATAGAACACAATCTTAGAAATGGCCATGAATAACCTAGGTTAAGACCATAAGCATGAAAATTTTATTCTTGAATTATGTGGTTTCCTATTATAATTAGTGTTTCTCACACTATTCTTCTTGGTTTTAGTCAATGGCTGGAACCCGAAGGAACCGTGTTAATGCGGAATGCGATGGGCAATGCAATGATTGTCCCCCTGATCAACCAAACGATATGGGAGCTGGAATGCAAAATCTTGTAGCCATGCTCACACAACTTTCTCAAGCTATGAATCATGCAGGATTTCCAAACGAACAAAGGAGGGAGCAACATTCTGTTGAATCCTTCATGAGGCAGCGTCCACCATCTTTCAGCGGGTCTACTGATCCATTAGTTGCTGAACAATGGATTAGTACTACTGAAAAGATATTTTCAGTTCTTCAATGTTCTGAACATGATAAAGTCATCCTAGCAGTGTATCGTTTGGAAGGAGATGCGGATCAATGGTGGAATCTTGTTAAGAATACGAGGCAAAGGGATGAAATTGAGTCTATGGAATGGGACGAGTTCAAGAACTTATTTTTCAATAAGTACTTCCCTCTTATTCTCCGAACAAAGATGGAGAAAGAGTTCCTTGAACTGAAGCAAAGGGATGATGAATCTGTTAGTACCTATGAAGCAAATTTTACATGACTTTCAAGGTACGCTTCTGGTATTATTATCCAACCTGAGAGTAAGATCGATCGATTCTTTAGTGGCTTAAAACCAAGTCTTCGAAGGGCGTTAGCCATAAGGGACTTCAATAGCTACGAGGAAATCGTTCGATGTGCTCTCAAAGTCGAGATGGAGATTGGAGTAACCCATCAGTCACATGGGTTTGATAAGAAGAGGAAGATGGAATTCAAAGAAAAATCTAAAGAGCACACGGAAAAGAAGATGAACTTTCCCTTATGCTCAAAGTGTGGAAAGAAACATGGAGGGAGTTGTCTTAAAGGGACAAGTAAATGTTTTAAATGTGGAAAAGAAGGTCATCGGGCATTTGAATGCCGTGATAATGGGAAGAAGATGTCTAATGATGCAAACAAAGGAAGGGATACAATGAATGAACCTACTACACTTCAAGGTTTCAAGTGCAAGGAGATGGGGCATTATGCCAATCAATGCCCAAATCCAAGGGTTGATGATGATGGTCGACGTCAACAAACTCTTAAGGCTAAAGACAAAGGAAAGTCACATGCAATTTCTATCAGCGATGTGGAGTACGATAACGATGTGGTGAAAGGTACACTTACCATCCACTCTAAAGTAGCAAATGTTTTATTTGATTCTGGATCCACCCACTCTTTTATTTCTGAAGACTTTTCTAAGGGTATCACCGTACTACCTCAACAATTAGATGTTGAGTTAGCTGTGACAACACCTAATGGCACATCAATCGCATCAAAAGTTTATAATTCTTCTCCGATCGAAGTTTGTGGGAAAGTGCTTCCTGCCAATCTTGTGATCCTTCCTTTAGTGGAATTTGATGTGATTCTTGGCATGGATTGGCTTTCTCTACATGGATCTCATATCAATTGCCAAAGAAGGGAAGTCACATTTCATATTCCAGATCAATCTACGATTGTATACCAATGCAAGGATGAACATAACCTTCCAGTGGAAATTTCTTCCATCTTATGGGTATTGATTCCACTAAATGAAGGTTATTTATCTCAAATGGTTGGTGAGAAACTCACGATTAAGAATATTCCCATTATACGGGAGTTTGATGAAGTCTTTCCGGAGGAATTGCCGGGTCTTCCACCAAATCGTGAAGTTGAGTTTTCAATAGAACTCGTACCGGGTGCTTTGCCTATTTCAAAGACACCTTATAGAATAGCCCCAATTGAGTTGCAGGAATTGAAGAAGCAACTCCAAGAGAATCTTGATAAGGGATTCATACGCCCTAGTGCGTCACCTTGGGGAGCACCTGTTCTATTTGTTAAGAAGAAATATGGATCAATGAGACTCTGCATTGATTATCGAGAACTTAACAAGATCACTATCAAGAACAAATATCCTCTCCCACGCATTGATGACTTATTTGACCAACTACGCGGAGCTCAATACTTTTCCAAGATTGATCTTCGTTCAGGGTATCATCAATTAAGGGTCAAAAGGGAGGATATACCAAAGACGGCTTTCCGTACAAGGTATGGAAACTATGAATTTATAGTGATGCCATTTGGTCTTACTAATGCCCCTGCTATCTTCATGGATCTAATGAATAGAGTCTTTAGAGACTATCTTGATCAATTTGTGGTAGTCTTTATAGACGATATTCTTGTCTATTCAAAGATCAAGGAAGAACATGAAGATCACTTGAGAATTATATTGAAGACCCTGAGAAAGGAGAAGCTTTATGCCAAATTTACCAAGTGTGAATTTTGGCTTCAAAAAGTTGCATTTTTGGGTCACATAATCTCAAAAGAGGGGATATCTGTGGATCCAGCAAAAACAGAGGTTATCGAAAGATGGTCAAGACCAACAACAGTAACTGAGATCCGAAGTTTTCTTGGTTTGGCTGGATATTATCGACGTTTTGTAAAAGATTTTTCATGATTATCTAATCCACTCACCAAGTTGACTCGGAAAGGAGTTAAGTTTGTCTGGACAGAGGAATGTGAAGAGAATTTCAAGGAGTTGAAAAGAAGGTTATCCAGTGCACCTGTGCTCACACTCCCTTGTAGTGGAGAAAGGTTTGTGATCTATAGTGATGCATCCAAGAAGGGATTGGGGTGTGTTCTTATGCAAAATGATATGGTGATAGCTTATGCCTCACGACAGTTGAAAATCCATGAACAAAATTACCCAACACATGATTTGGAGTTGGCTGCGGTAATCTTTGCATTAAAGATTTGGAGGAATTACCTTTATGGTGAAAGGTGTGATATTTATACTGATCATAAAAGTTTAAAGTATATTTTCACACAAAAGGAGTTGAATATGCGTCAAAGAAGATGGTTGGAGCTGATTAAGGATTATGACTGCTCAATCCATTACCACCCTGGGAAAGCAGACAAGGTGGCAGATGCATTAAGTCGACAAGTCCATGCTAGTTTATCCATGATGAGGATCACAAAAGATCCAATATTTATGGATTTACAAAGGATGGATCTTGGAATTATAATGGAAGGGGAAAAATCTTATCTTTCTCAAATGAATGTTCAACCATCTATACATGTGAAGATTAAAGAGGCACAGAAAGAAGATGTCGAGTTACAAAAGAAGGTGAGAAATGTTCCTGAATTCAACCTTGATTGTGATGGGATAATAAAGTTCAGGAATCGGGTTTGTGTTCCTCCCATCCCCGAATTAAAGAAAGAGCTGCTGGATGAGGCTCATAGTTATTCATTCTCTATTCATCCTGGAAGCACGAAGATGTATAGGGACCTGAAAGAGTACTTCTGGTGGGATGGCATGAAAAGAGATGTTGCTGAATATGTCTCTCGATGCTTGGTTTGTCAACAAGTTAAAGCTGAGAGACATAAGTCTAAGGGGATGTTACAACCATTACCCATACCCGAATGGAAATGGGAAAACATAACTATGGACTTTGTCACAGGACTTCCTAAAACATCCAAAGGCAATAATGCTATCTGGGTCATAGTTGATCGTCTTACAAAGTCTGCACACTTCATTGCTATTAGAGAGGATTTCTCTCTAGATCAGCTTGCCAGGATATATGTAAAGGAAGTGGTAAGATTGCATGGAGTACCACTTTCTATTATATCTGATCGGGATCCGAGATTTACCTCGAAGTTCTGGCGAAGTCTTCAGCATACTCTGGATACAGAGTTGAGTTTCAGCACTGCTTATCATCCCCAGACAGACGGTCAGTCTGAGAGAACAATTCAAACCCTAGAAGATATGTTGAGAGCTTTCTCTATGGATTTCAAAGGAGGTTGGGATCAACACCTACCTTTGGTGGAATTTTCTTATAATAATAGCTTTCACTCCAGTATTCAGATGGCTCCTTATGAAGCTCTCTATGGAAAGAAATGCAGGACTCCAACTTGCTGGGATGAAGTTGGGGAAAGAAAGCTATTAGGACCTGATCTCGTTGATGAAATGGCATAAAAGGTTAGATCTATTCAACAACACATAAGAGCAGCTCAGAGTCGACAGAAAAGTTATGCCGACAACCGAAGAAAAGACCTAGAGTTTGAAGTGGGTGATAAAGTGTTCTTACGAATATCTCCCTGGAAGAGGGTTATGAGATTTGGAAAGAAGGGGAAGTTGAGGCCTAGATATATCGGTCCTTTTGAAATACTGGATCGTGTTGGGAAGGTAGCTTACCGATTGGCGCTTCCACCGAATCTCTCTCAAGTTCACGATGTGTTCCATGTATCTCTCCTGAGAAAGTACATACCAGATCCTTCACATGTACTCAGCTCAGAAGTTGTACCGCTGGAGCAAGATCTTTCTTATGAAGAACAGCCGATAGAGATTCTGGATCGTAGCGAAAAAGTCCTACGAAACAAGACCACTCGCTTGGTGAAAGTTTTATGGAGAAACCACCAACTTGAAGAAGCTACATGGGAGCTTGAGGATATGATGAGGGAGAAGTATCCTCATTTGTTTGTTGCAAAGTGACGAATTTCGAGGGCGAAATTCTTTTTAAGGGGGGTAGAATGTAACACCCGAGACTTTTATGTTATATAAATCATCAAAGGAATCTTTTTCTATACAACACTTTCTTGGCTTGCTTTACACGCAATCACGACCTTCCTCGATAGCTTGCGTCGTACGCAATACCGAGTTTCACTAAACAACATTATGCTATTAAAACTAGCCGTTATGAATAGTAATAACCACTTTTTGGAATTTTATAAATTTTATTTTTCAAAATGGACTTCATTTTTGGACTCAGAATATCGAAATTAGCCTAGGGTGAAATTTTGGTATTTTTCTGAAAACTTTCAATTTTTGATGAATAGTGAAACCACTAAGTGGTAGGTTAAAAAACTGAATTTTGCATAAAACTTAATTTTACCGCTTCTGTGATTGGAATTTCAAAAATCAGAGAGACACGGTTAATATCAAGGACTAAAATGTGGTTCAATGAGATGAAAATAATTTTTTGGTGAATAGTAACTTTTTACTTTTTTTACCGCGGTTAATAGTAAATAGGGTAACTAAGGGTAAATATGATATTAATATTACCCTAACACATGTCCTAATTCTATTGGACAAGTGTAATTTGACCAAAAAAAAACTTAGGAATAAAATATGACCATTTAGGCCCACTTGGATTAGATTAGGACATTTATTATTAATTTATTTAAAGAAGGGTTAAAATAGTTAAAATCAAAGTTTAATAAGTAAATCATTTTTAATATAGGGTTATACATAAGATAAATTCGATTGTAAATATTCATTAGAAAGCTAAAACGATTTCCTACATGATGGTATTTTATTTGTAATTTTTAGACATCAAATAGTTTAATTTATTTATGACACAAAGATGATGCAGTAATTATCTTATTAATGAAATATTGACAAAATTGATAATATAAATACCAAAATAAATGTAATTTGAGACTTTTTATGAATTCCACTAATTTTATAGGTTACTATGATATATTAGTATTGATTTAATCAACTTGGTTCGAACATATAATTCTGTTATGACTTTGACAAAAATCATATATCAAATAGTGTCAAAATTGACACAAAATAGTTTTTAAATCAAATATTATATTATTAATTGTTATTTTATTCCTAAAAATATAAGGTTCGGCCAAATGACATAGATAAGGATATATATTTTAATAATAAACAATTTGGGGTTCTTTTGGCATGTTATAGTAAGTGTATTAACCATATAGTGAAAGAAAACAAAAAGACATGGTAAAAGTTAAATTAATTAACTTAGAGTTAAATCTAATTGATAAGGTTAAAATAATACCCTAAACTTGTCTAAATCCTATTTGTTGATAGGATTTCGACCCATCCCCACTTTAGCTTCGAAATAAGACCCTTTGGAACCATTATAAACCGATTTTGACTTTAATATAAAATAATATTTTGAGATATTCCTAAGGTGCCCCTCTCCTCCCTTATAAAAGGGCACCTCCTCCCCCTCCTCCTCACACCAAATTGAGCACTCAAGCTCGGCCAACCCCTGCCATTTTCTCCTCTCCACTTCCCTAGAATAATCCTAGAGGTCCTGGTCTTCTCCAAAGACCAATCTTAGTTCCTTAAGTGGAGGATTCAAAAAGGCGTTCCAAAGAAGAGGTAATATCCATTACCGATCTTTTCAATTTCTTTCTTCTTCAACTTCTTCTTCTTTAGTTGTTTCATGATAGAGTAATAACATCAGTATTACTTACATACTGATATGTTATTATAAATATGAAACAACCCAAATTCACCTTCTATCCATCCTACGGAAAAATGAAATCACCGCGCGTGCGTACGTACGGAATACCGTCTCCACGCCGTGGTGTAATCTATTTTCCACCATCACCTTACAAGGATGGGTATAATGGTGTAATGAGTAACTATATATGATTATTATTAAGTAATATTGATACTGAAATAATATATATATATACTCCAATACAATTCCACGATCATAGGAACGATATCATCACTCGTGCGTACGTACGGAATACCGTCTCCACGATGTGATGCGATTCGTTCTACATGATCTTCATTTCATAATGATTATATAAATGAATTGAATGAATGAATATGGTATATACTACACTAATACCATTCTGGAAATTAATTATATATAACCTAAAGATATGAATAAGAATTTATTCGACAAAACACGCATAAGAACAAAAAGTTATAAAGACCCGAGTAACAAGTAACAATGAAATATTACTAACAAGAAGCTAATAATATGACCATATATGATATCATATAAATATGTATGATTCTGGAATAAGTCAATAACATTATTTAAACCATTATACAGGAGCTTCGGACATGTACAAAGCTAATCGGACCTAAGGTAAGGGAAATATCACAATCTCATTTTTATCCGAGATTGTTTATTCGTAAGTATTTACTGGGGTGTATTTTATCATCCACATCCATGTTTCATCCATATGTAATATTATTTCCATCCACCTAAAATTGTTTAAATCCATTTTGACCCTTCGGTGAGTTTTTAGTAATATGTATGAAAGGAATCTTTTGTCGTTTTTCGTACGAGGTACTTTTTGACTTTTCCGACAAAAGTACGAAGAATGTTTTTTTTAACTTATACGGCATGAATGGATTTTTAAAACATTGTTTCCAAGAAGCTTACTTTACAAGTTTTCAAGTATATTTTTAATCAACTTCTTTTATTTTAAAGTTGTATGACATGTTATGAAAGGAAAAATGTTTTTGAAGAAGAAAGGATATTTTCCTCAAGAATGGAGTTCAAGTGATTTTCAAAATTATTTTCCATCTAAGATAATAAAGGGTTCTGTTTTTATCCCTATTATTACATTGATTTGATCATGTTGTGATGGAATTATTTTTATTTATGATGTCATGATGTTTCAAGAATCCCATTTTTGTTTCATGTGTTATGCGATGATGTATGTTTTATGATTATGTGGCACACATAAGAAAGGATTCATTATAAGATGGGTGGGACCTATATCTCCCTCCAATGCATTGGGTAATGATTTTATATCTCATGAGATAGACATGGCTGGAACGGAAGGTTATTTCGGTTCAGTGATACAGGACTGAAACGAGGAGTGAACTCGGTTCAGAAAGGGACTTTGTCCACTAAGATAGTCTTGGCAATGAGTCATGACTAACAAGAAATGATTTTCCATGATTATGTGTGCATGCCACAAAGTTTCAAGTCTTATGTTATGATTATGGGGATCTCATTTTCACTTCTATGATTTATTCCATGATAAGATATTATGATCTCTTTTGCAGGTTTTGATTTTCAAAAAGATATGATATGATTTTTATTTCCTTTATTTGCCCTTGCTGAGCATTTGAGCTCACCCTTTTATGTTTTCTTTTCCCCAGGTCAGGAAGATGGATATTAAGTAGAATATGCTAAAAGGGACCCTAGATATGATGAAATAAATGGGAGACACTGTAGAAGATTTATGAACCAGTTGTTTATGTTTTCTCAGTTTCTAAAGACACTATACCTATACGGTCCTTTGTGGTTTTGTCATATGTTGTAATAAGTGTGCTTCAATTTTGAAGTATTAACCATGTATGTAAAGTATGGGTCGTTATAGAGAGAATGTCCCAAAATTACCCCTTTACATAGTTTACTTGGAATTCTACATGGTTTGCTTAATCATGAGGCAACAGGGCACAAGCCTCTGTCGAAGGTTGCACAATATCCTGGGATGCACCGCACAGTTTTTACTAATAGTGCGCAAACCATTTACCATACCCATAAATTATATTATCCTCCTATTTTGAGACTAAAACCCCAAAACACCCCAATATGTCTTTAGAATAATTTAAAATAATTATTTGACCAAAATAAAATACTTAAACTAAAAAAGTGACAAAAAATACCTCAATAAAAAATCTTGAATCATACAAACTCCCCACCTTATGAAGGATCATCTTATAGACACTCGTCCTAAGAATCACTAGGTTTTTAGAGAAAATAGATCAGGCCACTTGACCGTCATATCCGATTCTTTCTCCAAATTTACTTTTTAACATTTCCATGATTCCATAAAACATGAACCAAGGGAAAAACCATTCCCCGCACAACCTTCTGAATATTATCAACAATACTTCCCTGATTCTATTGAAAAGAAACATCAGACACTATATCCACATTCTCAACATTAATCATATGAGACAGATCAGGTTGATACTGCTGAAATTGTGAAACATGAAATACATGGGGCATTCCACTATACCATTGTGGAAGATCCAATTAAGAAGACACCAGTATGATCCTCTCCACAATATCCAATGACCCTATATACCTAGTTTCCAACATTCCCTTCTTCCAGATTCGATGGTGACCCAACATTAGAGAAACTTGAAGAAACACACTCTCTACTACAATAAACTCGAGAGGTCTACAACATCGATTCTCGTATGGGAGAGATCTTCATGGCCTCCCACAATGATCCTCAAGTGAAACCATTTGAATTGTATCCTAAAACTGTTTTTTATAAAAATTATATAAAATATTATTTAACCAAAAACACCAAAATCTAGGAAACATTCTATAAACATGTCCCCTAATACCTGAATCTTTCATATTAACTGCTCATCCATCTATAGTAGATAATCTGTAGTAGAAAAATGTTGGTACTAAGAACCTTTGTAATTCCTACCAGAAGCAGGATGTGAAATGTAGATCATGACTCAAAAAAATGGTTCTCCTAAAACCATGAAGTCGTACTATCTATCATTCATATAAATCATCCAACTGATCTACTTTATATGCTTCCTATATCAGTAATAAATCTTCCACTTTGGTCAACAGATCCACAATGGCAGAGATTGTATCATTATTTTTTAGGCATCCTCGGATGATCCACTATGAAGTCCATTATTACATCATTTCACTTTCATTATAGAATGGGAAGTGGCTATAATAAACCACCTATATGATGATGCTTGGCCTTCACCTATAGATATTTAAGGCATCATTCCAAAATACCCACAACTACATTCTTCATTCCAACCCACCAATAATACCAATGAAGTTCACAATACATTATATTTAATCTAAGATGTACATCCATCTTCTACTTATGGAACAAGCTCATAAACTCTTCATGTTCACCCGCAGGTACCAAAAAACTACCTTGGACATTGAAAAATCCATCAGCACTAAAAACCCTACTAGAAGGTGACTCCCCACCTTTTCAACATTCCTATATAGCTACACACTTTGGAACCTCCTTCAGGCTTTCCATGAACCTTCATAAAATTGTAGACTCAATCGCTATGGAGAATGAATCATTTGTTTCTGATCGTCCTGCACCTCCAGGTGCATCATAGCATATAAATCTATCATCCTCCAATCATATATGGATTCAGGAACCACCTGGTTCTATGTCTTCTGGATCATAGAATTTGCAACTCTATTACCTTTTTCTAGTGTTTAATATGATTCAAAATCGAATGATTTTAGGTTCTCGACCCACCTATTCTACCAATGATTCCAATACCACTAAAATAAAATTTACATTAAAATTTTATAATCATTAAACACCGTGAATAGTTACCCCAACATGTAATTCCTCTCATACATTAAGGCATAAACCATAATAGCTATCTCAAGATAATGAGTTGGGTAATTCCATTCATGAGCCCTCATCTATATTGACCCATAAGATAAAAACTGATCATTTTCCATCAACAAAACCCCATATCCAACACTGTATGCATTCCATAAAATGTGTACCTCTTTACCAGTTTCAAGTAAGATCAGAATCGGTGTGGTAGTCAGTCGCTTATTCAATATTTTAAAATCATCTTTTCATGCCTCCGACCACTCCAACATAACACCCTGCATGGTTAAGTATGAGAGTCGTGCTTTAAAATGAGAGAAATAAATAACGAACCTCTAGTAATGGCTGGCCAAACCTAGAAAACTCAGAACAACATAAACAATCTTGTGATGCTCCCAAGACAATATAGCATGCACCTTATCTAGATCTACCAAAAAACCAATCTCAGAAATGATAAGTACCACAAATTTCATGTTTTCAATCCATAACTGAAATTTTGATAGCTTGGTGAAAATATTATGCTCTCTTAGTGTACTCAATATGATGTCACGATGCTTGGCATGATTATCAAGAGATCGTGGGTACTCCAAGTTTCCATCAACAAAGACAACCATGAACTAATATTGACATGGGTTAAATATATAGTTCGTTAATTCCACAAACACATCAATTTCATAGGTCAACCTGAATAAAATCACCAAAAATTCATACAACCTTTACCTACTTTAGAATTAATTATGCATTACGTCATATGGTTTCACCCTCATCTGATGGTATCTTGATCCATATTCGATCTTGGAAACAATGTGGGACCCCTAAATAGGTAAAATAGGGCATCCATTCTGGGAATTAGGTATCGGTTCTTAATCGTCATCTGATTCGACATCCTATAATAAATATATGTCCTCAAAGACCCATCAATATTATTATAAAATAGAATGGGGGATCCCCTTTGCAACATATATGGTTAAATGAACCCCTTTTATATTAATTTGTATAGCTTATACTTAGCCTCTCGCAGTTATCCAAGAACCATTCGATATGGAATAATAGAAATGGGTTCTTCCTCAGGCAATAACTCGATGGAGAAATCCAAATATCTTTTGGGTGGTATTCTTGGTAAATCCACAAGAAAAACATCATGAAACTGATCCACCAAAAGGGTAACCACATTTTTTAACACCTCTTTATCACCAATATTAAGGCATGAAACTTGGGCTGTGAGTTCCCCCAACTGTTGAAAAATTGTCCCAGTACAGCCTACTCGAACATCCCACTATTCATGGAAGGAATAAGTTCCTCAATCGGGAGACGTGAACATTACCATACAATAGTAAAAATTAATATGGTCCTTATACAACACTATTTAGTCGATACCCCAAATCAAGAAAAAACCAAACATCTTCTGAAAAAACTTGTTCCATAGAAAAATATAACCATCAACCCCCAATGAAAATCCTTTACAACATGTGTTATCCCCAAATATCACCATAATAGAGTATTAATTTACATAAGACCACACATATTTTCCAAGGATAATCCCAACACAACTGAAAATTGTGCAGAGAAAAAATATTTTCTATAAATTGTGTAAAAGAGAGCATTTGAAAGTGTGTAAGCTAAATGAATAGTACCCTGAATGGAAGAAGATACAGCCTCAACTCTTCCAGGTGTAAATTCAACTACGTGATGATGGAAATTTCTTCTACCATGGTATCCATCCTGAGCACCCTACAATGCACTTCCCTACTAGTTTCGATGGTCTCATCCTAGGGTTCCACTTCCAATAAACCTATTGGTATGGACAGTAGAGCTCAATCTCCCATCCAGATATAGGGTGATTGATTCCCTACCCACACTTGGTATCTTCCTCACTCTCCCGTCCATTATCTGTTTTCGAGGGTTCTAGAAGAACATATATATATATACCAACCTACCAGAGGACCAGAACATGAGTAGTTTTCAAGTACACAGACCCTATTATGTGTCCGAACCTTCCACACTAATAGCAGAATACTTGATCACCACCCTATGGTACTTTCCCTCTCTTATAACTAATCTGTGCACTCTCACCCTGTTGGAAACATCCAATGAAATTCTTACATCCCTCATAGGTACTACCACATTTCTTCCCATTTGGTACCACAACTTCACCTCTTGATGCTCCTTTCATGTTCCCTTCTAAGATAATGTATTGGTCAACTACCACTACAAATATCTTCAGACAGAATATGTTCACCTAGTACCAAATCTCAGGAATAATCCCATATCGTATGCATTTTTCCACATTCATCTCATATCCATCATTCATAGAGAAAAATAGGTGCAGGTCCATGAAACAGATATCATAATCCATCACTGTCATAGCCCCCTGAGTCAAGAATCATAAACTATTTTTCCTTCTCATTCCTTAAGTTTTCTGGGTAGTAATGTTCTGGAAACATTTCCTAGAAATCCTTTCACACCATTACATCAGCATGATCCGTCTAAACCATAATATCCAACCAATAATTGGTCTAGACTCTAAATATATAGGCCGCTAACATGACTCGCATCTCATTTGGAGTCTCCAGATGATGAATAATGGTTTGGATGAAATCTATCCAAAACTATGCTACCAATGTCGCACCCACTATGTTGATGGTCAGAGGGTGATCAGATGAACCTCCCTAGTTAGCTCAATCATACTCGACACCACCCACCCTAGGTCCAATTCCATTATCTGCATAAAACCTGAATAATGCTCATAGAACTTCTCTTCCCTATTATCTGGTACCAACAGATCCACTTACTTAACTATTGGTGAGAATTCTAAACAACGTCTTAGTTTTACAGAACTGATAGACATATTCATGGAGGCATTTCTCTACAATACCGAACACAAAAATTTGATCAAAAACAATATTGAAATAAAAAATATACAAGAAGGATGTTCATTAGCGACTAACAACCCATTTCACATACACCACCCAAATAGGTCTGATCATACCTGAAACACTACACCCGACCTTCCCTACCAAGGTCATCACTAACATGAGGTAACCTACTCACATACCTATAATCCAAACCTTCTACACTATCTTGAAGCTATTTCCACTTCAAAAATTATTGAAATAATACATCGTTTAACATACCACCCTTTATCAGGTATAATTACTTAATTATCTTTTAACACTCCCATTCCCATTTTCAACCCATTTTCATTGCTTCATAAGACAAATTATTCACCACTTTTAAGAATGTCAAATGAATTCTACCCTCTACACTCCACACAAAAATCCCATGTGTTTATGCCTACTCTGATGCATGAAAGAAACACCTCCTTGCATTATTACCATTATAAAAATATCATAATAACATAAAATCAAAACACATGTTCATCACCCAATGGAGAAACATCATAAAATGTAACAACAGACAAGTAGAAAAATAATTCCTGCCCTGGGTGGCTTGGGTTTTCCTCCGTACATGGGATATACACACTCATGGATGAGCTCCTTACCATGTACACACATTGACATAATCTCTTATCTACCATACATAAATATTAATTGAGAAATGAACCTTCCTATGATACAACTTTGTAACTTCCCTAACCTGGGTACCACTAAATCGGTGCCCTAATCCAGGTTATCACATGATCTCAAGCATGCCTCCCCATAAGCAAGAGGTTGTTGACTAATAGTTAGGTTCTAGATTAGTAACTTGGGGAGGTTATGCCCTCTTAATAGAGTAAGAAACCACACAAAACATATAAATAGTGGAGATAACATGATCTAGTCAATGAACAATCTTAATAGTAATTTTTTAACTGGGTATAAGACACGACCAATAGTAGATATGTTATGTCATTCTATAATGAAATGTGAACAAAATTACAAATTAAATACAATAGTAAATCCTCAAAATTATCATTCAATTCATGTCTGGAACCTCATCAATGCATTCCCCATGTCCAACTCAACTCCCATGAATAATTCTCATGACCTTGTCCTGACATGCAGTCATGAAATATACTCAGGTATGAAATGGTGGACCGAGTAGGGTGTGAGTAAAACATAATAGGCCACCACAAATAGTGTCTACAAATATCATGTATAAAAGATAGTCCATTAATGTATAGATAAATAACACGCTAAGGAAAACCAATTTATGTCCATGAGATAACAACCTCTACATAGCTACACTAACCAATGTGAAAATTCATTATGACTCTATAATTACCAATTCATCATCAATCACACAAGTTTCAGGGAATACATCATTTTCATAATGTAATAAGAAAGTCCATAACTCACTAGGGATAACATATCACAACATCACAATATCCTCACCTCAAATACTCAATCTGAGTGAAATAAAACTATTTGGGTAATAGAGTAATGTCAACTTCCCTAACCTGTGCCTTTTGGGTGGAGTTAGAGCATCAGTCCAACTCAAACCGGGGGAGGTGCCTATGTCCATTATCCAACACCTGAAGCCATTTTCACATCATTATCCATCCCTTCCCCAAATAAATGCATATATAAACTAAACACAACCAAAACACACCAAAAAAATAATCCATTACAATAAACATGGTAAATCATATTGTGACATAACCCATTAACACATTTTATATTTACATATCTTAGCCCATTTAGCCAAATTCTTATTCTTAAGACTAGCTCATGAGGAATATTCAAGAATTACCATGTATGAACCCATTATACATATTCATAAGCCTCAACACCCTGTGATAATTAACCAATTCTTAAATTTTACTTTCATTAAGAATATCAATTACTCAATAATGTTTATACATGATCACACAATAACCTGGAACTTACACAACTAATTCTATGTCCAAAAAGGACCTTCTCACACCATGAGTGGAATTAAATGGGGAAAATAATCATCAATGTGTCCCATGGGGGGACATGGGGGTTCCCATTAATCTTTTAGATATTAAATATATTAAATCTCATCAACAGATCAAAATATCATTAATGAGTAACCATGAATTGAACATAAGAACACACAATCTCAAATAAAACTATGAGATATAACTTTTACACCACCTACCTTGATTCTTGTGATGGACTCTACATCAATAGAATCCTTAGATATCAATATAATCAACCCTTGATGCCTCAATCGAGATCTTATATGAAAAATATGATTTTAGAGATTTGGAAGGATATGGATGAAAGATGAAAATCCTAATCGAGAGGAGAAAGCATGTATTATATTGGACTTACCCTGAGCTTCGATCTGCAACTGAAGACACTCTAAATGACATAATAATGAAGGGGAAACACCATTGGGAGCTCTTAGGGTATTTGCTTCATCACTAGATTTTAGGTTATAAGAAATGAGGAAAATCCCATGTGAGGCTTTAACAACATTAAATGGCAGCCCGGTTTACCTACATGGTTTTCCAAACAGCTCACAAAACATGTGAGAGCTACTGCCCCCCCCCCCCCACACAGTTTCATGGGTATTCTACATGGTTAGTATATCTATGTAGTAACTTTGTAAAAGCCTTTTTCTAAGGCTACAAGGTTACCTGGGATACTCTGCACAGTTTTTACTAACCATGTGAAAACTGTGCATCATATACAAGAAATTCCTTTTCCCCATCATTATTACCTAAACCCCGAAACAACCCCAAACCTTCTCATGAACATTGGGAAACACTTATTTTATCAAAATAAATTACATAAATTGAAAAATTTACATAACATTCCTTAATAAAAAAATCCTAGATCATATATTAGATTAAGAAAGATATAGATAAAGTCATAAAAAGTCATCCCCTAAAACCTACTACATTGTCAAAACCAAGGTACTAACACTACACTAAGCCATTCCTCATTAGTTTCCAATATAACGTGGGAAAAAATATCATTATTAATGTTTCTCATTAGAAACCCATTTAACCATTACAATTTACAACATTTCAAATCATATTAAATATTATATTTCCTATTAGGTACCTTTTTTTAGGAATTATACAATTAAAGAAAATCATTTTCATTTAAACAGATCATCCAAAAATAAAAAATTTCCAATTCAACTAAAATGATTCCTATCACATAATACTCTTTAGTTCCAAGTATTATGCTTGTATACACTTCCATCATTACATACTAGACCATGACTAATATTTCATACAAAATAACATCACACAACATGTACACCACCCAAAGTGAAATAAAATTCAATAAATTTACAAACAACAATTCCAATATGGTTACTTAGATTTTACCCTCATACCTGGTATATATAATCTAATGAATAATCTCTTGAGGAAGGATCCAATAATCCTACTATTATGTCTTCCATTACCAAATAGTAATAAAAAATAAATTAAATGAAAACAAACCACTGATACCATTTTTAATATCCCGACCCGAGTGCCACATCTTGGTGCCCATGCAGATTGGTTACCTGACCTCAAGAATGTGTCCTCATATTACAGAGGCTTAATACAAATATTGAGGTTCTAATATATCTATCACGGGGATACTATACCGTCTTTATAAAATTGATAAATATTATAAATAAATAACCAATATCCAAATGATAATGACTATATCTAGAATAATATTATAACCAAAAGGCCACCATAATATGTGAATCCCAAAATATGTAAACAATATCCAAAAAAACTATTAAACACTTCATGAAATTATAAATGTTATGTTACAAATGAAACCTAAAATAAAGACATTGAAATCTCCCAAAAGGTTCTAAACATAATGTCTAGTTTCCATATCCATGCTCTTTCCGAACTTATCCATCTAAAATAGGGCTATTTCCACTTTCATATCTTTTATGATTGACGTCTATTTGGGTTCCAATTAGGAAGACTGAGTAGTGTGTGATTATAAATCAGTATGCCATCAACTGCCGGGTCAAAACAATAACCATTATATAACATTTTATAAATATACATAAGGAATAATGTTCAAGATATAAAGTAGATGAATTTCAAAATTTAATTATTACAGAATTAACCACATAAATAATTGGGTTCATGAAAACAATCAAACCAAAAATACCTTCTTTAGACCATGGTAGATCTTGTACCATCTACCAAAGGGGTATCACGTTTCATTTAACCATGGGATTTTATTTATAAAATAATTATAATTTCACAATCATATAATGGGATCCTAGAGAAGTTGTTTGTACACTCTTGGGTATTTAGAGAAGTATTCCATGTCCCATAACTTAGTGAACACATTCAATACATATATATATTGGGATCCACAATCATAATTCTAACACTATGAAGTTATTTGGAGCTGAAATCCATGTCCCATAACTCAATCATAATATCAAATCTCATGGTTATATATTTCTATCCATTTTTCATCAATTCATAATTAAATAATAATTACATAAATCATATCATCACACTACATTGCTCACTATAAATTTCATAAACCATTAATCAATACATTTTATATTCCCATTATTCAGTAATTTAATAATCACATGTTGGACCGATTTCAAAATCACTTATAGATCAATTAATTAATTCAGTTTAAAATGCAATTTCCTAACATGGAAATTCAAATTTAACAATTATATGCACACAAGTATAATCAATACTATTCGAATTGAAAAACATTCCACCTACCTTAAGGACATTGATGGATGTTCACCAAACTGAAATCCAGAAATTGACGAGGAATGTTCCAAATCACAATGAAAACATAGATCTAAGACAACATAGGATCAAATACAAAGAGTTATGATCCATGTGATTGTAGATGTAAATGATCACCATTATGGGATAACTAATCCCTCTCCATTGGTAAATATATATAAGAGTTAGAGGAAACAAAATGCTAAATAAATCTAAAAATATGGAGGAGAAGGACCTTCTATCGGAGAAAAAATTCATTAAGAAAAGGGGTTTAGGAGACTTGGAATCCTTCTAAAAGCATAAAAAATTGAAGGAGTAGGTTTTTGGAATAAAAATAGATGTTGGGGACCCATACCGAGGGTTTGGGAATTTTTTTTGACAAATTATATCTTTAATTTCATATGACGATGGTTTCCAATGACAGGTATCACAATTTTTCCAACCATGAGCCTTAAAAGAGTGCCTCATCTTAGGGGGTTCATGGTTTCACATATGTGGAACATGGTGTGATAAACCATTATATAACTATGTATATCACATATATTTTAGGTTTCCTAGTTTGGGAGGAGCGACACATAGTCTGTCAAATCTATGCGCCAACTATGCACTGCCACCTATCTCTCTAAAATATGGTGCACAGTTTCCTAGTAAATGCCATAGGGTTTTCCCTAACCATGTTCCATACATTAAAAACTTATTTGGATTCCTAATTTCTCTTATTTCACAAAAAATAAACCCATTGTCAAACCAATTTATTATATACTCAAATCAAAGGTAATAGAGAATCAAAAATGAGAATGAGACATCTCTTGAATGGGCATGATCTTACAACATATTATAAAAATATGAGAAAAACATTGTTGTTCTATTGAAATATGAACATTAATTTTATCATTTAAAAAAATTATGTTTGATGACATAAATTTGTTTTATATCCAATTTATAAGATACTTGATATTATTTTACTCTTTCAAATTTTAGGATACTAATAAAACGGTCATGTTACTGTTACACATGGTCATATTACTATACCAATGGTAAAATTACTATTCCATAAGTAATGTTTATAGTATTTATTTGGTTCCAACCTACCATTAAAACCATATATTTCATTCATTATTCATTAAATTATATTTTCCCTCAAGTTTATATATATTTTCATTTTAAAATTGATATTTAATTACCATTATTATACTTTATTTCAATAGTATTTTCCATGAGTGTGACCATTATAGTGGATCTAGTGTACCCATTTTTTAATATTACAGTAAAAATATTTTTTACCCATTCTTATACATTTAATCCTTAAACCTATATGTATTCTCTAATTTTAATTTTCTTGTTAATATAATAAAAATTTTGGTTCAATAATGTCTTTCATGTGTTTTATATAATACTTCACTACAAAATATGAAACATTTTTATAATAAAATGGTAATTTATATAGAAAATGATTGAGTGATTATATTTAACCCCACTTAAGTAATTTATCCCTTGAAATTTTGTGTCACATAATACTTTGAATATAAATTAATGTAATTTTCTTTCATTTCATATGTCAGTTCATATATCACAAACCCATACATGGGGTCTAACCAAAGTAATTTGACTACAATAGTAGTTTTTTGAAGAGATTGTTGTCTCCAGAGTCTGAGAACATAACTTCTTTATCCACGTAATAGAGGTCATGTTCTTATTATACCTCTACTTCATTAATTATTTTTCAGGGATCTATAATCTAATTTTTCATTTGGGATATGTGGAACATGAAATGTACATGAGTTGGGTTTGGAGTTAGTCCTTGCTGAAATTCCTCAACAATGATGCCATCAAGAATCTCAAATGTTGGAATATATATGGGACCTATACTTACCTATATCCGGAATCACATTACTCTATTCCACGGAAATATATATATATATATATATATATGGACGAATACATTATCTCAAACCTCAAACTCCACATCTCTTTGATAGTTATCATAATAGCTCATTATTCAACTTTGATATATCCTAACGTGTAGTGGAATCTTCTAAAATATTTATTCCATTAATTTAATAATTCTTGGTAATAGTATCTGGAATTCACAGAATTCATCCCATCATGAAGTTTTCATATATATCATCCCATTTAAGGCTTCATATGAATCTATTCATATTTTTGAGTGTAATCTTTTACTATATGAGAAGTCAACCAATATAAAAGGTTGATACTATAAAGCTTTTATAAACATCCATCATGATATCAATATATCCTCACTTTTCTAGTTAGTTAAATATTATTATCAACTATTTTGGGTTGATAAGATAACATTTAGTACAAATATGTTTTTAGAGGATATTGGATTGTTTTCAAAAACATAGAGGAAAACATTGGTTATAAGTTGAATACAATTGACAATGATAATCCGTAATATGCTTCCAATTCCATAAAAAATATCCTAACAATTTTATAGCAGGGAAGGACATCTTAAATTTTTATAATGTCAGTTATAATTGCAAGACGATCCACTACATCCCATCTGGAATTATTTTCTCCAGATATTTTGGGAATAACAGTGAAAAAGTACATGATGATTTGTTCCAATTAGACATATGTATGTGAGATTGTTTCATATTTAATTATTATTATTTCCACACTAACTTTACTTATTGACAAACCAAACACATTTTTGTGTATTCTCTGGTCCTCATATTCATATTTTACAAATAATAGTTATCTATGATATCTTTAAACATCTCATTCGACCTAATGTCTAATGAGAAAGTAAATCGACATGTTTCATTACATATATTCTTATTTGTCTCAGCATTTTATGGCTCACAAAGTTATTTTAATACCCATTATTTTAAAAGTTCACTTTGTTTGATATAATATACAACACACATCACATAGCTTAAACAAACCATGATAGATTATTACTTAAATGTTATCATTATAACAAAGCCATTAAATTGGAACGTGCAAATTGGATTAACCAAATTATGAAATATATATATTTTTATAAATATATTAAAATATAAAATTTATATTATTATTTCTTAGGAAATAAATACTTGTTTTTTTTGAAAAGGTGTTTTATGCATCAAGAATATGATTTATTTAAAAAATTGTTTTAATTTATTTTTTTGAGGGAATATTAAAAATAATTTAAGGAACCTATTGATTTTTTTGATAAAATTTATATAATAATTTAATTTATTCTTAGAAAAATTAACATAGGGTTAATTTATTTATAATTTTTATTAATGATTAATTTTACAATGTATAGTAAAAAAGTAATTATTTTTTTGGAAACTGAATTTCTTTTTTATGTTTTTAAAAAGTAAAATTGTATATTTGATTAGTTTTAAATTTTAATTTTTCCGTTTTAAAAATAAAAATAAATTTTTTTATTTAAACTAAATTTTATACATTAATTTGTTTGGAAGATTTTTTTTACATATAAAATGAATTTTTTAAAAAATATTATTTCATCACATTTTTTCCATTTAATTTTAAATTATCCTATTTCACTTTTTAAAATGTATTTTATAAAATAAATTTTTTATTTTCAGTCATAAAAAAATTAATTAATATGTTCAACATATTTTATTAATATTAAGAGTATCTAGAATAAATATTTATCATCTTGGAAAAAGTAACATCGGTTAGTTAGGGTTAAATATACTATGATAAATATAAAAAGATACATAAAAAGTTCACTAAATTTTTTTTTATTAGTATATTACATCTATAATCATCCAAACATATAAAATATGAGACTCCCATTATGTTTATCTTTGATTTTGACAATTATAATATTTTAATGATATAAAATAGAATGCCACTCACTTGTTCCCTATATTTTTAATATTTTGGGAAATAGAAATAATAATATAATGTTCAGTTAGTAATTTTAATTCGAATAATAATTTTTTTTTTCATATTAATTACATTTTACATTATACAGATGAAATAACTACCATCAATTATTATGAAACACCAACATTGTTTATGAACATGCACTAGAAAAAGCAAGTAAATAAATATAAAATCTCTAAAAGAAATATTTTTAGTGATTTATATTGTATAAGTAATTATATATATAAATATGAAATATTTGGGCTTTTTAAAATGTTTTCATTTGAAAAATAATTCTATTTCATTGCCTTTAAATTCATATAGAATAAATTATGTCAAAAATGACATTAATGATATTTTATATAAAATATTATTTTATTAAATTATTTAAAAATAATAAAAAAAATAAAAAGTGGAAAATTATCATTTTCATTGGTCTAAAATTACATCACCTAGGAAATTTGGATCTAATCATCAACGTAATCTAATTTTATAACCTTTGTCATTGAAAAAGTCATTTACTCGGGTAAGGATAAAAAAATTAACCAAGGGATTAATCCAAAATATAAGGTATAAAATTATATCTAAACTAGTATAAATTTTATTAGTTGATTATATTTAGAAATAAAACTTATTATCATTTAATAATATCTATTTTGGAAACATTTTTCATGTGTTTGGAAAATATTACACTTTAATATTTTATGTATTCCCTAAAATGGAACAAATGATAATTTATAATAAAAAATATTTTTTAAAATAATTTAAAATACATAAAACCCCCATTATTTTTCAATTTAAAAGATATATATTTGAAAATCTAAAAAATGGTTCATTTTTGGGTAAATTTTCATTTTATAGTAACATTCTTGACAACTAAAGTGTAAAGAAAAGATCTTACAGTAGTTTCCAAAAGGGTTGACTAGTAGTTAAAAACGTATTAGTGGTGGAATAATCACATAAATCTGTTAAAAATTAAATATATTCTATTATTTAGACACATAATAATCCAACATTCTAACTATTTAATTTTTTATCATTTAATGCCAACATAAATTCCAAGAACTCTCCTACCCACATTTATAATAGGTAACTCCCTCCCCTCTCCTCTACACACATCATGATCCATTTGGTTTAGAAATACCTACCAAAATCTGGTAATAACATCCCTCTCCACATTTTATTGTTTTTATTTTTTTTCATAATATCATATTTATTGGGCTTACAGTGTAAATAAAAGGTGTTTTTTTGAAGAAGTTTTATAACTTTTGACTGGATGTTTTTTATTTAATTTATCCTTTTACTCCTTCAATAAGTATTTAAATAGATGAAATAATAAAAATAGTATGTTAATAAAACATATATGTTGTCATTATAATATAATAACATATATATATCATTTTCCATCCCATGTGAAATGAAATAAATCTTCATGTATAGGGTGAACTACTACCTTATTAACCAAATTATTTTATTTTCCATCCCTGACACTCATAGATGGTAATAATGATGACATTATTAAAGATATATTATATTAATTTGAAAATTATAATTTTAGGAATATAATATATCATATATAATATTAAATTTCCATCTACTAAAAAAGGAAAATTTCATTTCTGTGTGTATGTGTGGATCACCAACTCTAAAAAGTGAAGTGATACATTTTTCCAAACAATATCACAATGATTCAATATAATTGTCTTCTTAAATAAATGAAATGAAATAAATTATATAATAATCTTTATGTAATGATTAAAAAATATTTACCTTCATTCTTTAATTTTCATTGAAAATGGAATCATCACTCATGCATATATATGACCCACTACCTCCAAGATTGTAACAATGTTCATTTTTCAGAACCATATTTCACAGGTTCTATTAAATGCATAATTGATGATCAAAAATGACAATTATTTATTTATTATTATTTATGAAATTATTAAAAAATTAATCCTTCAACCATATTCAACCTACTAGAGTCCTTTTTTATATATATGCTTAATGTCATCAAAACATCTCATTTGAAATTAAAAATTAATAAATTATGTATATATTCCAAAAAATTAAATAAATAATACGAATAATAATATCAAAAAATGTTCTTATGAAATTATATAATTAATATATTTTTATTATTAAATAATCTAAATAGTTTACATTATGATTCAAAGTTGAGTTAAGGGAAACATACCATGTAAAATCATTTTTTTGTTCCTAAAGATATCATTTTTTTGATATTTTTTGTCAACATATTATTTTTAAAACAATCCTATAGATGTATCTATTTTTTATAAGGGATTTAAAAAGAAATTTTATGCTACCTATTTCATTCATTAAATAAATTTGAAGATGAATGTTTTTTTAAATTTTATGTTAAACGTAAAGACTTTCTTAAAAAAGGAAAAAGTAATTTTATATTTTAACATATATGGAATATCCGAATTTTCCCTCCACCATAACAATTATTTGATATCTGGTTTATTCTATATGTTTTCATGTTTCATTCAAATAAAAATCCACCTTTCTTATTTTTTTAGGTATTTTTGTTTTATAAATATATTTTTATAAGAAAAATGTATTTTAATATCAAAAAAATTTTCACATAAGGTTCAAATTAGAATTTCATGGGATTTTTGATGAAAAGGTATGGGGATAAAAAACATTATTCCGAAACCAACCGGGCCCTTGGAGTGGAAATGATTATAACATAACGACCGGACATCCGAATGATGTGCCGTCAATTATGTTGAATTCATCTTAGTGAGAGGGTTATTTTGGTTTACTCCACTTGTGGTTTGGACGACTATGGATATCATCCGGGTTAAAGACGATCGTATTTCTAACCGGGCCCCTGGAACGCAAAATCCATTACCTCTCAGAACGAACATCTGATTCACGCACCCTCTGTCTCGTTGAGTTCCTTTTGATGAGACAGAACTTTGTGATACATAAACTTTGGATGTCGTGACAGTTGATGTATCGACCCTCTTGGCTCGTGGGGCGGACCCTCTTGGAATCAAGTGTGGTGTGTGCGGGGACCCTAGAGCTGGCTGTGACCGTGATGATGATGACGACTGTATTTGGATCCTACTTGGTATCGGCAGTGAGGACGACTGTACTTGGATCCTACGTGGTTTCGGAAGCGAGGGCGATTGTACTTGATTCCTACGTGGGTTCGGCAGTGAGGACGACTGTACTTGGATCCTCCGTGGGTTCGACAGCGATGACGACTGTACTTGTATCCTACGTGGGTTCGGAAGCGATGGTTACTGTACTTGGATCCTACGTGGGTTTGGCAACGACGACTTCTGTACATGGATCCTACATGGGTTCGACAGAGGATATGATTTAGAGGCTATACCTAATCATCTCCAACCCTCTTCGTGAGTAGTGTAACTGTGTGAGTTGAGTCTTGACATTCAATCATTGTCATCGATATGATTGACTTTCTTTGCTGTGTGGACTTGGTTGTGCTTTCCTGTGTGGACTGGGTTATTCTCAAAATCTTGAGTTGGATTCGAACTGGAATTGATGACTTAGGTATATGTATGGGCATATACCTAAGTAGAATTGGTTGATACTACGTGTTTGTATCTTTCCTTTGTGGTTTATCCTTTGTAGATTCTGGGAGACCTTTGGGGGTATCGGGGTCCCTACTGAGTATCGTATACTCACCTCTGCACGGGTTATGCCCACACTACGTTGTGTTGGTGCAGACGATGGACAAAGCTGATCGTGGTTGAGGCCTGTGGAGCGGGACTGTACCCGGAGGTGCAATATCAGGCGGACGTACACGGTGCGGACGAACTGATTCGAGTAGCAAAGGAGACCATGTGTACCCACTGTTCAGGTGAGGTTTCCGGAGGACGACTTGGTGGTTGCTGCTTTACTTTTCAGTTGTTGTACTATCTTTTCTCAGTTGTAATGTACTTTCAGTTGGGTTTGTATACTGGCCCATTTAATTTACATCACTTACTTTTTTACTTAGTTTACTTAGTGTTTACTTCAGCTTGTGTACTCTGTGTTGTTTGTTTTCTTATATAAGGCAATGTCTTCCATTTTATCGGGACTTACGCCTTTATTACTAGTCGCCATCCCCTAGCCTATGGAAGGCGGGCTTGGGGTAGTCACGGCACGGGCCCCAATGATGGGTCGTGACAAATTGGTATCAGAGGAGTCGGTTCTACCGCATAACTTAGGACTCTGATAATTTCTTTTCTGCGAAGAAATAATGTTTACAATATTGATTATGGATATCAGTCCAGGAAGTCCAGTGTTGGTGCGGTGGCGGACGTATCCGTACACCAGGACCCTGACCTCTGATTTCCGACTCAGTGCACGAAAACATTGATTTAATGTGTGTTTCAAAAATTTTCTTTGTGATTAATTTGATTTATCTCACCAGGTATACTGTATTAACCGTGGAACACCTATTTATTTTCAGTATGGACCCAAGACAGCAGCCAACTAGGGTTCCGAGCTTTGTGTGATATAGCATCCCACCAAGAGACGATTCCTGAGTGCATGGCCCCATTACAGCAGAGGCACCGGCAGTACCTCTACCCGCCGAGCCACCGATGCCACTAGCCCCAACAGCTGAGAGTGCACGTCACCTGAGTGCACTGCACGAGTTTCAGCGTCAGAGGCCTCCCATGTTCTGTGGAGAGATGGACCCTCAGGCAACCGAGGATTGGCTGGACGCTATCGTCTGAGTCTTTAGATTAGTAGGGACACCAGCTGACCTCATGGCGATCCTTGCGGCGAGTCTCCTGCATGCATTAACAGGTAGATGGTGGAGCCTGATGCTTCTGGTTCACAACGAAGCATCAACACATTGGACGGACTTCGAGAGCCTCTTCTGCTCAGAGTTCGTTCTAGACACCCTCCATGCGGTGCGCATTCAGGAGTTACTACAGCTACGGCAGAGCAGCATGATAGTAGCCCAGTACTCCGCGAGGTTTACCGATCTCTCACGCTACTTCACGGACATGGTACGAGACCCATTCTTCCAAACCCGGACCTTCGATCAGGGACTGAGGCATGAGATCAGGGCTTCGATGATCTCCCTCAGCATTCCGATGCAGGGAGGAGTACTGGAGTGAGCCTTACTTGTGGATAGCTTCCTTTCTGATCTTGCGCCAGCAACAAGCCCTACTGCAGGGCAACACGTAGCAGAGTCTTCTGTACCTGGAAGTAGATAGATGTCGCAGAGGTCCAAGCGGACCAGACCATCAGGTGGGAGACCTTAGGATACTAGTTTGGAGGTGCAGGGCGCACGCAGCAGAGCCAGTCATTCGAGAGGCAGGTAGTGATATGCATGCAGCGGGCAAGACCACATGGCTCATGACTTCTCGACCCTCCATGTAGAGGAGCAGCGGACGGTTGAGGGACCACCCATGCAGAGGTAGAGGTTTTACAATGGCGGTCCGCAGGGAGCAGGCGGACAAGGCAGAGGAGCTGGCCGAGCAGCAGGTAGTGGATGATGCTTCGAGGCTCTACCACCACCACCACCACCAGGAGGTCCACCATGACCACATAGAGCAGGCGGATAGTGGTAGGCTCAGCTTCAGGTAGTGGAGGCTTACAACCATGGCGTGCCTGAGATGATTCGAGGTACTATTTGTGTCTAATCCACCCTTACTATAGTTCTTATAGACACAGGAGCGAGACATTCTTTTATTTCTTCTTCCCTTGTTCGGAGCTCAGAGATTCTGATAGAGCCGTTGGCTCGATCCTTACGGCTATAGACTCCTAAGGGAGAAGACTCGACGATTACGCACTAGTGTCGGTAGTGTGAGCTTACTCTAGGAGGTGAGAGCTTCAGCTGGGATCTTCTTGTAGCAGCGTTGAGGCCTAACGATGTCATCTTTGGGTAAGGATTGATTACCTACAGTTCATGCTCAGATCGAATGTATTAGGCACAAAGTTCGGTGTGTCCGCACAGATGGGAGTAGGTTCACCTTCACTGGCGAGAAGGGAGCCTTTGTAGCGTAGGATGGACTCACAAAGAGGAGAGGAAAGCCGATCACTCATCAGTTGGCTAGTCTCATCCTAGGACCATTTTATGTGTGGAGTTAGAGTTTTCTTGTTGTGGTGGATTAGTATGAGGACCTTTTCCTGATAACCTTCCAGGACTACCTCCTCACAGAGTGGTAGACATCTATATTGACCTGTACCCTGGGACCGCCCCGATATCTACTCTAGCACATCGGATGGCTCCCGCTATGCTTCGAGAGCTACGGGTACAGCTGAAGGACTTACAGGTCAAGGGATTCATCCGAACTAGTGTTTCACCCTGGGATTCCCTGATTTTGTTCGCCAAGAAGGCAGACGAGAGCTTGCGACTGTGTGTCAACTACCGTCGCCTGAACCAGGTGACCTTGAAGAACAAGTATCCACTTCCGAGGATAGATGATCTCTTCGATCAACTCAAGGGATCACAATGGTTCTCAAAGATAGACCACAGGTCAGGCTATCATCAGCTCGGAGTTCGAGATGAGGATGTGCAGAAGATGGCCTTCAGGTGTCGTTATGGACAATATGAGTTCTTGGTTATGCCTTTCGGAAAAACCAATGCTTCAGAAGTGTTCATGAGTCTCATGAACATGATCTTCCAGCCTTTCCTCAATCGATTTGTTATGGTCTTCATTGACGACATACTGATTTACTCGACTTATGAGCAGGAGCATGCCTACCACTTGCGGGTTGTACTGGACATACTATGAGAGAACCAGCTTTATGGTAAGTTCTCGAAGTGTCAGTTCAGGATTCGAGAGATCCACTTCTTGGGGCATGTCATCTCTGAGGCAGGAGTTGCGGTGGATCCCGTGAAGATTGATGAATTAATAGCTTGGGAGCCACCCCGGAGTGTGACGGAGGTGCGAAGTTTCCTAGGTCTGGCTGGGTACTATTGGAGATTTGTTCTAGGATTCTCCAGAGTTGCAGCACCGGTTTAAGCTTTGAAAAAGAAGAGGAAACCCTTCGTGTGGTCAGATATATGTCAGCAGAGCTTCCAAGAGCTGAGACAAAGATTGACCGGTGCACCCATCTTGAGGCTACCGGAGCAGGGCCTAGGGTACTTAGTTTGTTGCGATGCATCAGGGACCGGACTCGGGTGTGTTCTCATATAGGAGAAAGTAGTGATCGCTTATGGTTCACGATAGTTGAGTCAGCATGAGAAGAACTACGCAACACATGACCTAGAGTTGGCAGTAGTGGTCTTTTCCTTGAAGATGTGGTGGCACTATCTGATGGGCGAGCGCTTTACAGTCTACTCTGACCACCAGAGTCTCAGGTACATCTTCTCACAGAAGGAACTAAACCAGAGACAGCGGCAATGGCTCGAGTTCCTCCAGGACTATGACTTTGAGATATTCTATACTACTGGGAAGTGGAACGCAGTAGTAGATGCTCTCAGCGGGAGTTCGGGCATTCAGATACGTGGAGAGGGGACAGAGTAGTTAGCCGCTTTGAAGATATCTTTCGTGGATAGAGATGGGGTAGCCTTTCTACATTCACTCACATTCTCTCCTCAATTACTTCAGTGGGTCAGGGAGGAACATCATGGGGACGTTGGCTGTGAGATGTGACATGCACAAATATCCACAAGATAGGAACCTTATGAATTTTCTATAGGAGGAGAGCATGTCATCCTTTTCATAGAATGTACCATGGTACCATTTTCATTACATGAGGTGGTACTGAGAGAGTTTCACACTTCCCCATTGGCGGTACATCTAGGAGTAGATAAGATGTACCAGGATCTCAGACGACAGCACTGGTGGCCGGGTATGAAGAAGGTTGTGGCAGAGTTCGTTTCACGATGCCTCACCTGCCAACAGGTGAAGGCGGAGCACCCGGAACCAGCAGGATTGGTACAACCCTTAGAGGTCCCAGATTGGAAGTGGGACGAGATATCTATGGATTTCGTGATTGGATTTCCACGTACTTATAGAGGACATGACTTCTTCTAGGTGATTGTCGACTGACTCACCAATTCGGCCCACTTCTTACCTATCATAGAGAAGGGATCAGTGGAGATATTGGGACGCCTCTACATTCAGGAGATCGTACAGCTTCATGGTGTTCCATCGTCTATCGTCTTCAATCGAGTCGCTCGCTTTACTTCCAGGCTTTGGAAGGGGCTGTAGGAGGCATTTGGGATGCAGCTACACCTGAGCACCACCTTCCATTCCCAGACGGATGGCCAGACAGAGAGGATCATTCAGACACTTGAGGCCATGCTCCGTGCATGTGTCCTTGACATTGGTCACAGCTAGGAGGATCACCTACCCTTTGTGGAGTTTGCGTACAATAATAGCTACCACTCCACCATCGGGATAGCACCATACGAGGAATTGTACGGATAACCTTGCAGATCACCTCTGTGCTGGACTGAGCCTGGGGAGTCAGCACTTGTGGGACTAGAGATAGTCTAGGCTACAATAGAGAAAGTATAGATCATCTAGGAGCGGATGAGGACTGCACAGAGCCGACAGAAGTCCAATGCAGATAGGAGGAGGATATCACTAGAGTTCGAGGTTAGCGACCACATTTTCTTACGGGTATCACCTCGACATGGATTACAGCGATTTGGTCAGGGCGGAAAGTTGTCTCCATGCTTCATCAAACCATTCTAGGTTCTAATCAGGATAGGCGAGGTGGCTTATCACCTGGATCTTCCACCTTAGTTTCTCTGAGTGCATGAAGTCTTCCATGTATCTTAGCCGAGGAGATACGTGCACGACCCGACACATATCATTGATCACAGAGAGCTGGACATTGATGACGGGGAGAAATTTTCGGAGGTCTCGGTGGAGATCGAGGATCTACAGGAGTGGGTCCTACGTGGATGGTAGATTCCTCTAGTGCGGATCAGGTGGCAGCACGGGAACCTCTAGGAGAGCACATGGGAGCGGGAGGCTCATATGCATGCAGAGTACCCTCATTTGTTTCCCTAGTTTATGATGCAGATTTATGGGGACGTAAATCCTTGTGGTGGGAGTAATGAAAAGACCCGCAAATTTCATGGAAAATTTTTTCTTAATTTTTTTGAGATTTTATGAGTACGCAGTTTCTGACGGAACCTTATTCTGAGGCCCGATGTGCCCGGAATCAATTTCCGATGTTTAGCTCGGGTACCTTTAGTGAACGAACGATCGGGTTTTTCTATCTTTTGAACCGTTGGTCGGAATTGAAATCCAAGGGCACCGATGGAACCATAGCACCAATAATTGCTTAAGAGGACCTTTACCGAAGATGCATCTGCACTGGTGGAGTTGTAAAAAAATGTGGATTAAATGAAAAGTAAAATAAAATTTTGTTACAATTTTATTTATTTTCCTAAGGTGGTTTTAACCTACATGGGAGAGTTACGGTGGGACCCACAAGCATCCTAATTACCCATGTGAGGATAAATGTGTGGTGGGGCCCGCACAAGCCCCAACCCTTCACATTCCCTAAAACCCCTAAAACCCCCCATTAAACATCTTTTGTTTCATGTTGGAAAACCACTTGTTTTTAATTAAGTGACTCCTCCTCTTCCACATTAATTCATTCCAACACACATTTAATCAATTAATTGATTTAAGTGTTTGAATTTTGTAAATTTGAATTCATGGAAATTTAAAATAAAATAAGGGAAGATTATTTTATTTTGGTTTTTTTGTGTGTTGAGAATAAGAGGAGAGAGCTCTAGTCCATTTTGAAGAAATTCATCTTCAACAAAGAACACCAACTCTCCAACGAAGAACATCGGCTCAGCGTCCTTGGTTTCTTCATCCTCTTCTTCCTCCCTGACAAGGGTGGAGATACCGATGACGACGGAATCGACACCATCATCCGTAGTGCTTGACAACCGTGAACTTCCTTCGAGGTGGGGTTAAGTTCAATTTTAATGAATTAAAATTGTGCTTTGTTTTATTGTTGAGTATCTCATACACTATGGCCGAATGTTAGTGTCATAACCATAGGAGATCGGACCACACAAAGACAGCCGATTTCTCTTCCCCTTTTTCTTGTTGATCTTCATTGATGATTGTGGAAAAGGTGGCGCAGTCCTGTTTCACCACTCGAGGATGAAGGGGATCGTGGCCAGAGTGGGCCGTGGATGTGGGGCACAGCGCCGTCACGCCGCACCGGTGAGACCAAAGGAGGCCGCGGTCCGAAGCGGGCAGCGGCGGGGGGGGGGGGGGGGGGGGGGCGTGGTGTCGTCGCGCCATGCCGGAGAGAAGAGACGCGGCCTAAGGCCGCGGCGGACCGGCAGGGGCGGCCGGGCTCCGCTGGCCTTTACTCGAAGCAGGGGGGTGTAACCCACCTTTTTGACCTGCCTAGGGCGGACCCCACCGGGGGGACGCCGTTTCCGAAACAAATGTAGTCGCGCCCTCTTCACCCTCCGCTCGGCCGACAGCCAAGCTGTGGCCGGCTTTTAAGCCGGGCCGTAGGCCGCGCAGTGTCGGGCCGCCCGCGCCGGGTCGGGCCGCCCGCGCCAGGCAGGGCCGCCAACACCAAGCTAGGCCACGCCAGCCGGGCCGGGCCACACCCAATCCGGCCAGACCCGGACTCGGGTTGGGTCAACCCGGTTCGGCCCAACCCAAGGGGTATTGGGCCGGGTCAGACCGGGCCCAGACCCCCTATTTTCGGGCCAGGTTCATTCAAACGGCCATATCATGGGCTACAGACCTACGATCAACAAACCGTCAGTTGTGTAGGGATCCTTGAATCGAGACGGTCATTTCAGTATATTACACTCGAGGTTTTGGCGAAGTTTTGGTATGGCCGGGTTGGTTCGAACCCGAAACCAACCGGGCACTTGGAGCGGAAACACTTATAACTTAACGACCAGATGACCCAATGACGTGCCGTCAAATACGTTGAATTCCTCTTAGTGAGACGGTTCTTTTGTCTTACTCCACTCATGGTTGGATGAATATGGATATCAGCCTGGTTAGAAACGAGCATATTTTTAACCGGGCCCCTAGAACGGAAAAGCCATTATCTCTCAGACCGGGCGTCCGATTGACGTGCCGTCTGTCGTGTTGAGTTCCTTATGATGAGACAGAACTTTTTGATACATCAACTCTGGACTTCGTGACAGCTGATGTATCAACCCTCTTGGCTCGTGGAGCGGACCCTCCTGGAATCGAGTGTGCTATGTGAGGGGACCCTAGAGCTGGCTGCGACCACGACGACGATGACGAGTGTACTTGGATCCTACGTGGGTTTGGCAGCGAGGACGACTGTACATGGATCCTACATGGGTTCAGTAGTGAGGATGACAGTACATAGATCCTCCATGGGTTCAACAGTGATGATGACTGTACTTGGATCCTACGTGGGTTCGATAGTGATGGTTACTGTACTTGGATCCTATGTGGGTTCGGCAGCGACAAATTCTGTACAGGGATCCTACATGGGTTTGGGAGAGGAGATGATTCAGAGGCAACATCTAATCATCTCCACCTCTCTTCGTGAGTGGTGTACCTCTGTGAGCTGAGTCTTGACTTTCAATCATTATCATCGATATGATTGACTTGCTTTCTTGTGTGGACTAGGTTGTGCATTCCTCTTTGTACTGGGTTGTTCCTGGACTCTTGAGTTGGAGTCGAACTGAAATTGATGACTTAGGTATATTTATGGGCATATACCAAAGTAGAGTTGGTTGATACTTCATGTTTGTATCTTTCCTTTGTGGTTTATCCTTTTTGGATTCTGGGAACCTTCGGGGGTCTCGGGGTCCCTACTGAGTATCGTATACTCAGCTCTACATGGGCTATGCCCGAACTACGTTGTGTTGGTTGCAGATGATGGACAACATTGATCGTGGTTGAAGCTTGTGGATTGGGACGGTACCAAGAGGTGGAATACTAGGCAAACGTACAAGGTGAGGACGGACAGATTTGACGAGCGGTGGAGACTATCTGTACCCACCCTTCAGGTGGGGTTTCCGGAGGACAACATGGTGGTTGCTGCTTTAATTTTCAGCTGTTGTACTTTCTTTTCTCAGTTGTACTGTACTTTCAGTTGGGTTTGTATACTGGCCCATTTACATTCCATTTTTTACTTTTGTACTAAGTTTACTGAGTGTTTACTTCAGCTTGCGTACTCTGTGGTGTTTGTTTTCTTATATAAGGAAATGTCTTCCCTTTTATCGGGATTTACGCCTTTGGTACTAGTCGGCATCCCCTGGCCTATGGAAGGCGGGCTTGGGGTTGTCCCATCACGGGCCCCAAGGACGGTTCGTGACACTAGGTGTAAATACAATTGATATATGAACTATAATGTCTATAGGATGACCAAGAAAAACGATTGGAAATACATTAATATGGTCTCCTACAATGGGAATATCCTAAATCATGATTTTATACATTATATAATTCATTAGAGAAAGATATGAATTATCATGTGAAAATAATATCCATTCATGAGAATAGTATTCTAACATATATTTATCAATCTATATAATCTTATAATGATACAAATAATGACTCATGATTTGGAGGGTGACTTCCTTCTCTCAAAACGTTATGAAATATTTATAAAAGGAAAAACAACCTATGACCCGTAAAAAATAAAAATCCTCAAAAAGAGGTTTGACATGATTTTAAATGAAGTTAAACCTACAAAAAATGTCTATGGATATGTTATATAGTTTGGAAGTTATAATCTTTGGATTTTATATTATTATAAATAGATCAAAAAATATTTTTTGTGTTATTAGTATAGATAATCTAATATTTTGTGATATAAAAGAATTCATAGAACTATAATAAATTATCATTTTCACAATTCTATAATGAATAACTAACATATCGTTCCACACTTCATTATCATGGTCTACCTCAACAGTATAAATAGTATAATTTGTTCTCTGATCTAGGGGTCTGTGAAGTTGTTTAAATTTATTATCATATAAAACAAGGATTAGGGAATTTTTTTCATGATATATGTGTCACTTAGAGTTTAAACAAAAGACTATAGGCTTTGCAATGATTAGAAAGATCATTTACCTAATCATATTAGTGATATTATTTATCTTCTTTTGAAATTGATTATCTGAATGCCCATATTTTATAGAATTGATGTATATCCTCATTACCTTAAGGCATTTTTTAGGATTCTTCAACAAAAAACTTTTTGACATTTCATATGTTAGGGTTTATTTCCCCCATGGGATTGATAAGTTTCTCCTCCCAAATCAATCCCAATTTTAATATTTGTATTTATATCCCCTTCAGAGAATTACTAATCATCATTCTATATCTCAGACTTTGAGGAATAAAAGAAATTATATTCCTCAATATAAAAGTATAAAATCATAAAATATTTTCATATTCTCATCTTTAGACCTCTATATAAGTGTTTCAAATTATATTCGATATCATTTATAATGTCATATGTGATCCATTTTAAGAGTTCTGAATTATTCCTCATAAAAACAAAAAAGATTCATCTTTATTTTACGATAGTACATGAAAAACCCCTCTTAATTTTAATTTGGATAGTTCATGGAATATATTTATAAAAAAAATCTTCAATCTTTCTGATTATAGTGATCTAATTTCTTATTTGAACTTTATATTCTCTATCAATTTATACTAAAATTCATGGTTTACATCCATTTTATAAACTATAAGTATGCATTTATCTTATTTAGTGTATTGGAGGGTAGATAATATCTTCTCAATGGAGAAATAATTTTTATAAAATATGGGATCATAATATCCAAAAACATATTAGGTCTTTTTCATATAATTGGCTCAACTACTACATTATTTCTCAAAAATAAGATGTAATTTCACATTATTAAAATAATCATTAATATCATATGATAGTTGATATTTTACATCCATAACATTATCATCTCCAAATTCTATCAATTTAGAATCCTCAATATAGAAATAATTAAATTTATTATCACATTGTTTATTGGAATGATCCTTCCAATTTCACACCATTAACTAAAATAAAAAATATATAGATGAGATTACATATAATAATAATAAAAAAAATGGAAAACTATGAACCTATATGGAATAAATTATAAATGACATTTATATCATAACATATGTGTTACTAGGTTTCAAACATGATTGTCTAGGTTAATTTTCTTATTAGGTTTCTGGACCTATCAATTGATTCAGGACCTTCATAATGATCCATAAAGATATCACAAATTTACTAAGGAATATTCCTTGGGTCGGTCAAACTTGTTATATTTCAAGGCCTCTTTATTGTGTATTAGTTAAAAGTTTATCTAATACCCATAGATACCATTATGGTTTCAAACACTAAGAATATATGTTCCATAATTACATCAACATATGGTGTTAAAAAGGATTTTATTTCATGCAAACACTTCCCTCTATACATTACAATGAAATTAGGATATTTTCCTACAACTATACTTATACATATAGTATTTTATAGTGATTTTTTATCGAAATATAGAAAATACGGTAAAATTATTTTGTAGAATATATTGTTATCCAAGCCACTTACAAATATTTTTTACTATCTTTTTTACATGAATATTTAATAAATACATCCCAATGATAAAGATGTGTAGTGTATTTTGGACAATATGTACATAAAAATTGAAATGAAACTAAAATAAAAAAATATTTATTTTAACATCTATAATGAGATATTAAATACATTTATTCTCATAAAACTAAAATAGATAACTTGGAGCATAAATGAACACAATTGGTGATATTTAAATTTATGTAAGGGAATAGTCATTTCAACAGAGCATTAAATATATGTATAACAATACATAATATCATAATAGACTAGGTAAATAATTCTTCACATGAAATCACGACATAAATAAGTTGTAATCATAGTATCATGGATTCATATTAATGTTGTAAAAACATAAAAAAGGACATAGAAAAAGTTATAAATTCCTAACATGGCAATATGACATGGTCGATGAAATCCAATCGTGGATTATGATTACACTATAATACCATAAATATTATGTCAGGATATATAAAAATTACCCAATAAATTAAAATTTTCCACCATATGTGTGAACATATAGAAATCAATCATAATTAAATAGAATAAGAAATAACCATGGAAATTAATTGGTTACATAATAACTCTTCTAATAATATACAAATGACATTTCATAATGTTCATAAATATATGATAAAATTAAATATTAGTGATTTTATTTTTCGAAATGATAATAATGGTTATAAAATATTTTGTTCATATGAGTTTTAATACATGAGAAATGGGCGTGAATTGGGTATAGAAATGAAACATTTTGAGCATTTTTATTGAAGTACTAATAAAAGAATTTGGATGAAGGAAAGAATATAGAACTCTAATTAAAACAAGGGATAAAAAATTGTTATACAAAAAATATTTCTTATTATAGGAAATCATGACTGGGTAAAAATAATAGATTGTTTCATGAATAAATTAATTGATATAAATATTTCCCATATTTGGGTTTGATTTTACATTATATAATCAGAAATTAATAAAATTCATGTAAAGCCTCATAAAAAAGGGAGAATTATATTTGTATATATTTCTTAGAAATATGTACCTGTTTATATTAATTACATAACATAAAAAATATATTAGTGGAAGATGGAGAGAGAAATTTATCACCTTATTAAAAATTGTTTATTCGGAGATTTACCTTACCTCACATCCTTGACACGCTAGATACAGTCAAATTACTGCATAAATTATTAAATTATGTTTACTAAATTAATGATTTATGACCAATTTTTTATATTTTATTCAATACTCTTCTTTTATATATATTTTTCAAATAATTTTATTGATACATCATGTTTATTCCAACACACCTAACATTGTTTGTTACACGGTTCCCATGTAGCATTAGTTTGTGGATAATTGTTTAACTTATAGTGAAATTAGAATATAACTAAATAGTGAAAATAAATTATATTAATTTCGTTTTAGAAGTCTAAATTTCCCAAAATATATATATTTAATTCAAATAGGGATGAATCATTTATTGTAAATGTTTTCCTTATATGGTTAGTTCATTTGTGCAATTTTCCTCACATCATGAACATGATTAGGATTATTTATAAAATAAATTTTAATAATTTATAAATCAATAAATAAGTTTTAATATACATATTATCATTATATTTTTCCATAATTGTACTTATATGACCATCCAAAGACTGTGGATAAAAGACAAGTATATTGATCCTAATGATAGGAAACCCACAATAATATGAAAAATATTTTTTGTTTTCGAAATAAATAAAAATATATATAATTAATAATATTCAATCATCACAATAATATTAGAATATATTTATTATAATATTTTATTTATCTCCAAATTGGTTGAATATGTGATGAAATGGAATAATAAGAGAATATTAAAGGATGAATTTGTTAAAAATATTACCTCTATTGATGCCATATCTTAGATGATACCTTAATAAAACATGGAATTTTCATTAGGTATGACTAGAAGTCCTTCAACGTAGAGATAAGACTAGGGAGTGATTTTGATAGAATAAGCTAAAGATAAAGAGATTATAAAGTTTATGGGAATGGGTAATATTTATTATTGGAGGAGAGAGATGTTTTTAATATAATAATGATCAGTGTATTATATTTCCCAAGAATACAAGTAGTTGTTAATTTTTTGGTTAAATAAATAAACTGTCATCTAGGTTTGATATAATGGTTCTTTAAATCACCAATGACTCATAAATTCATGTATTTTGATTATAATGCAAAATTATGGATTCTGTTTTGTTTCCGTATTCCTAAAAAATCAACTAATTTGAAAAAATTAGAAAAAATCCCTCACATAATTTTTTTACATGTTTATTCAAAAAAATGATATCCATATTATGAAAAATATTCTAAAATGGTAATTATTATTTTAAGTTGATATATTATTTTTTGAAACAATTACTAATTTTAATAATAAAATAAAATTTGTGGATATTTACAAAAGTACATATGTGATAATTATATTTTATTACAATAATTTTTTTTATTATTTTAAAAACCATTTATTATAAATAATTAGGATTTCCCTTTTAATATTTATTTATATTAAATTCAAGTGATAAAAAAATGCTAGTATTTTTTATCATTTTAATACATTTATTAATTTGTACGGTCCAATAGATTTTATATATTTTCATTTCTTTAATATATCTCAACATCATTTTAATCCTTTTTAGGTGATAATATAATTCCAATAGCCAATTTATTAATCATAATTATTAGATTGCTATAAATGCTATCAGGTTATTATTACAAATATCAGATTACTAAAGGCTATATGGGTTTCATGCCTTCTATAAATAACTTATATTTCATTCATTAACTATTAACATAATCAAGGATTAAAATATTTAAATTTTCAAAATTTCTATTCAATTTTTAAGATTCTTTTTTATCATTTTAACATTGTTTTTCATGAGTTTGATCATTCTAGGGAAAATAAAATATTTACACTTTTACATTGTAGATATATTATATTATATTTTTTTCCAATGTTACACATTCAATTATTATGTCTATATTTATTCTCTATAAGTAATATTTTGGAAAATATAAAAAAATTAATGATTATATCATGTGGGGTAAATTATTTATATTATAATATGTTACTAATGATGAAATATTTATATAATACAAAGATAAATTCCATCAAAAAATGTAAGTATCATTATTAAACATTCGAATAAAAATATTGTCGCAGATTACTATGAAAGAAAATTTTCAAGGACACGCCAAGAAAGGATTCATTTTACTATTAAATAAAAAATTATATATAAAATCTCTAGAAATGGATATGGACAAGGATTTTATAACCCTCTAACATCTGACCCATTTAATAATTGAGTATACAAATAAAATTGATATATCATGTCATAAAAAAATTTGAATATATTTATTAAAAAATTTATATTTATAGTTTTTAACATGATTCATATTTTCTCATAAACATATTTAAAATTCCTTGATTCTTTTTTAAGTATTATCAAATTATCCAATTGAATATACATGTATATTTTTATAAACTCAAATGCTACTTTTAATGTCATTTCGTTATCTATATAATCATATTAATTAAATTATGTATACACATATGAATATAAATCTCAATGATCAATTATGTAAATTACATTTTAAATAATCCTCCTAGGATGTAACTATTGGAAACCATATCTCACTCATTTCCTTCATGAGGATAATGTTATTAAGACATTTATTCAACCAACAATAATAGGAATTTTTAACACTCAATGATCCTAATGAAAGGATACAATTCAAAACCGATTGTTATTTGTCAAGATAAGAAAATATCTGTTGGAATACAGGATATACATTATAAAACTCAAAATAATACCCCATTGGTTCTTAATTAGTATTCTTGTGGTGAAAATATACTTTCTTCCACATAGAGAATAATTTAACTTTTGTATCATTTTACTACTATATTTTCCATAATAACCTCTAACTGAATACAAAACCACAAATACGTGAATAATATAATCTTTATGTTCATGTTTGTAAATATAAATACAATTGAACATTATTTTTATAACTCTCAAAATGGTCATTAAATCCCCACCATTATCAGTAAGTAAAATGAGTGCCTCAATCAAAATCAATCATTGATAATGTTCTATCAAATAACATAGTCTTAGATACGCACAATTCCCATATAATATCCAATCACTCTATCCCTTAACAAAAAATAAATTCAAACACACTTATGAAATATCAATAAACATATTCAGATGTTGTGTACATTAAATAATGTAGATAATTTGGTAAGAATATAAACAATACATCTTATCACTTCCATGGATAAATAATACATATTTATATCTAACTATTATAATCTTCATTTTAATATTTCTTCACCTATTATATTAAATATGGTTATATGAATATTATTTTATTTCTATTCATGCCTACTAAATTGAATTATCCCATGAACTCTTGAAACCTTCTTATAATAACAATATTCACTCTAAAATAAGAAATTATAGAACTCATGAAATATCGAATATATTATTTTTATTGGCATTCCAATTTATTTTATGGATTGGAGGACGCTTTTGGGACATAAATATGTCCAAATGAAGTGTATAAAGTCAAAAAATACATCTATGAGTTATATCAAGAGAGAAAAAGATAATACTCTTTGATTAAAATATAATATATAATATCCTACTTTCTTACAAAAAATATCACAATATTATATTTTATTGATATTCATTAATATTAATAATATATTTAATTTCACAAAAATTATTTTTAATTAAAATAGAATTAATAAAATATTAGGTAGTAGCCTTTAAATTTTAATTAATTTTTATAACCATAAAGGATAATTAAATGAAAAGGGTGAGGGATATTTAACTTCATAGTGTAGTTTACACTATATAAAAATCATATCCATGAATTCTGTATTATATAAAACATTAATTAAATAACAAAATTTATTTGAGTAAACCATTTTTTATTTTTTAAATTGCCATCTATTTAATTTAAATATTTATAAAATTTACTATAATTTTAAAATATTTATATGTTTTAAGTATTTTGTTAATCTATAAAGAAAAAAATGATCCTAATATTATTAAGTAACTTGATTATAATTATTAGTTAGTTATCTGAATGGTATCGTGTAATATTAAATCATAATTGTGTCATTTTATCATAAACTATGACTTCATATAAACCAATAAAATATAAATTTATTTTGTAATGGTTTATATAGAGTGAATATTTTAGATAGACTCCCACATACACTAAATAAATATATAGTTTATATAAAAAATCATAATTCTTTGAATATATAGAAACTCCTTGGGGTATTATTATCATATAAACTATCTTAAATTTTGGTTAAAAAAATTTGTCAAAATTAATCATTTTATGTGTCCTTATTTGAGACCATGTGATCCTCTAGTGTTAACCAAAATTATGTATCCCCCAACTCATATTTTTTATAAAATGAGTGGACTCTATTAATGCTTCCCTCAATCTATAATAGGTTCTTACATGATCTTTGTCAAACACAATTATATTGTCAAATGAAAAATTTCACTATAAGATGTATCTATATACACCGTATACATGCCTATATAAACCATTATCATGGAAATCAAAAGATCACTAAATGTGTACTTTTATAGTCAAATACATGATAAATAATATACCATGTGTTTTAAAATACATTACCCAGATATAATGAATACAACATATAACAGTTTTCTAAATAGTTTAACACATAACATGTAACTCAGTAAAGTATATTAATTAATTTTTTTATATCAAATTCAATAATGGACAAAGAGATTATAAATTTTATACAAGGGGGAAATATTAACTTCATTAAATTCAATGAAAAAAACATCAATATTATTCTTATACACAGCTTTATTATCTCATATTTAATTATTAAAATGAAACCAATAAAAAAAGAAAGGATTATAATATTTATATCTTGTGAAATGTAGGATTCCACTAGAAAAGAATTTTTTCAATAGATGAATCATCATTGAAAAATATTAATTACTAATAATGTGTTTTGGGGAAAACATATTATAGAAATCAATTTCATCTCATAGAATTTTAACTGAAAAATTTTATTATGTTGCAAACATAGTTTGATACACGTATTTTTTGACATGACTTCACAATATCGCATGCGTAAGACTGAGTTACAAAGAAAAAATAAATTTACTTTGAAATATGTTATATTTTGGAGGAAAAAATAATTTTTTATCATTTTAGATATTAATAACATGTTTTTTAACTTTTCAGAGTTAATGCTTGGAAAATTTAAAAAAATTTAGTAGTAGATTATTTACATTGAAAGCATTTTATCATAAAAAATATTTGAAAGTACATGATTTTTTATGTATTGAAATTTTTTTATTGTTATATAAATATTTTCATAACCCATTGTAATTAATAGAATAAATAATTGTTATATATGTAAAATAAGTACATTTGAAGAGATTTATTTCATTAGAAATGTCAATAAAAATATCTCACAAAAAATAATTATGCACTATAATCCTCTACCATCATAAAATAATATTATTAGCAGGGATCCAATATTATATTTTAATGTCCGAGAAATTTTGTATAATTCTTTTAATTATATTTAATTATTATGAGACTACAAAAATTGACAGAACCTGATTATGAGGTCTGAAGTGCTTGGAATGATCTGTCAAAAAATGTTAAGCATTAAATAGTACATGTGACAAGTTTTCCTAAAAATGTTGAATAACTCCTAAAAAGGTGCCAAGATCAGAAATATGAGGGCCCATTTGAATTCAGGATGGTGGGTTTACCCTAGGCGCAACTTATGCTGAGTCGGCACATGCCTCCAGTGAGAAAACCCAAAAATGGTATAATCGTTAACAAAATAAATAAATAAAAATATTTTATTTTCCAATTTCTTATAACTCATGAAAAATGACTCGAATTAAAAATCTGAGACCACTGCTGATTTCCTTCAGTAGATACTAATAATTTCCACTTCAAAAAATCATTGGATGAAAGTTTTTGGGTGCTAATAAATTAATTAATTAACAATTATTTTATTTTTAAATTATATAACTCCTAAACTATAAATCGTATTGAAATAAACAAGTACATTTGAGCTCATGATGGTTTTTTTACTTATGAATAACCTAATGTTGATCTCCATGGGACAAGGGTGACTGTTAATAGTTTTTTGTCATTTTTAATGTACGTTGTGAAAATGTTAGGGCGGTGATTTTTATCTTTTGAACTGATGCATGAATTAAAAATATAAGGGCACCATTGAATTTTTAGTGGCAGGATTCGCTTTAGAGAAGAAAAACGTCTACTATCAGTGTTCTAATAGAAAAGTTAATTTTTTGACTTTTCAAATGAAAATAACAAAATAACTAAAGGTTATTTTATTTTTCCTTTGAAACCGTTGGACCTACAGTGATGGGACCAGAGTGAAATGTCTGACGATTAATGGATTGAGACATAAGCATTGATTCCACTTTGTCCTATCCTGTCTCCTAGGTTCATCGCAGTGACTACCCCTAACCTGTCTTCCATAGGTCAACGGATGAAAGCAAGCACCGGAAAGGCGTATCCCTAAAATGGGAAGGAATTTTCTTTAATCCTGTAGAAACTGATAAACTAGAATGAAAATAGATGCAACCACGATGTTATGTAGATATATTAAAAGTGTGTACAAAATGTAAAGGGATAGAATATAAGCCTAGCTAGAAAGATACAACTACAAATGAGAAATGAAAAAATCTCATGATATCGTCCCCAGGAGATCCTACTTAAAGGGTAGGTACAACTAGTCTCCACAGCTCTCCACATCATCCTTCACCGTCGTCCACTATTAGGTCCAAGATCCTCAAGTCTCATTCCAGGCTTCCCATTATTTGCACAAGACATAACATGGTTTGGGTGAAGCCCGTGTAGGTGTGAGTATAGAAATACCTAATAGGGATCCCAAGACACCCAATGGTCTCTCATAATACCACAAGGAAAACCACAAGCATGATGTAAATCATAAAGAACACAACAAAAGATATAGATGAAACCTAGTATAACTTAGTACAATAATACACATGATTATCTGTATGGATAGATCATCTTACTCTATCAAGAGGCACTATTGCGGGCCCACACAGGAGCGATAGTTACTAACCCCCCGCAAGACCCACACATGATCGATAGGTACTAAACCCCGCATGAACCACACAAGATCGATAGGTACTAACCCCTACAAGATCCACATTGGATCGATAGGTGTGGATTCACATAGAATCGTTGGTGGTTGATTGAAATAGAATCTATCAGTGATTATTCCCACATAATCACTTGGTGGTGATTTATACAGAATCACTAAGTGATTATTCACACATAATCAATGGGTGATGATTCACACAGAATCAATGGGTGCTGATTCACACAGAATCACTAGGTATCTATTCACCAATAATCGTTGGGTGCTGATTCACATAGAATCGTTGTGTGTTGATTCACATAGAATCTATGGGTGCTGATTCAAAATGAATCACTGGGTGATGATTCACTAAAAATCTATGGGTATTGATTCCCACAAAATCTTTTGGTGCTGATTCACACAGAATTGCTCGGTGCTGATTCACACAAAATCGTTCAGTGTTGATTCACATAGAATCTCTCCTCATTCTTCATGTCTCATCCATCCAAATGATTCCCGCTCATAGTACGATTTTCTCTGGGAGAAAGCGCTCCTCAAGCCATCGGTCGTATTTAAATCGACAAAATGTCCCATGAAGAAGTAACTAAATGAACCGCCACATCATAAGGGTTTAAACGCGCAACATATGGCACATCAACCGGACACCCGATCTATTAGTAATTGGTGTTTAATTGCTGAGGTTCCCATTTGATTCAGGGTAAATCCAAACAAGACATACTCCAATAATATCCAAAACTCTCATGGAGTATTTTATAAGCTATGTCTCACTCCATGGATCCCAACGCCGTAGACGGTTCGCCAAACAGAAATCTATTGATAAGATACAGCCTTTTAAGATTTTCTATTCCTAAGAGGGGTCTAGATCCAATCCAACCCGGTCAGACTGACCCAGTCTAACCCAGCCTGAACCATCCTTGTCTGTCCCACTTGGGCTCGACCGGGCGGGATCGGCCCGCTAGGCCGCAGACTGGCCCGAACCGCCTACGGGGACGACCCGCTGGGTGATGTGGCCCTGTGCAATGGCACGACTCACAAGTCAGGTGTCCACTAGCTCCCTGAAAAAATCAAGAAGAGACGTTTCTCTCTTCAATTAGAGGTTCCATATGAGGATTCCATGTGGTCTTCCGAACCCATGGGGCAAGGGTCGTCCTATTGTTGTGACATCGATGCCACAAATATTTCACTACTACACGTGATGGCGCGCCGCCTCACCAATGTGGTCAGCTAGTTGTCGATCTCCTCTTCGGGTCTTCCGCAACACCAAGAGGAGACACCCTCTTACGTGGCTGGCAAGCTCTATCTGTGTCCATCGCTGCCAGTACCTGTCACATATGATGCGCTAGTAAACCATCCACAGTCCATCGGTTGAGCATCAATGGTATTTTATTCCATCTGGACATGCTTACGGTCCTCCTGGGATACCTCCGTCATCACATGCCTCTTGGTTTCAAGTATATATAAATTTGGAACAACCATTCTCTAAAAAACGAAATGTAAATCATGCAAAGGATGTTCTGGCCCTTGTTTGTTTGGCCCGTGCCCTCCGCGTAAGCATTACAACAAGTGTGAATAATTTATACAACAAATTCAAATAGTGATAAAAACCCGTTTAAATCCCTCACAACAACCACCAAAAAAATCAAGAACGAGGTCATGAGTGGTGGGAATTTTGGGAATTAAAACACTACCCCTACATCGTGATTCATTGGAGATGTCGCTGTTGTGGAAGAAGATTACACGTTCAACAAAGCTGCCGATGTTTGCTGATTTTGGTTCGTTGCTACCCGAGCTTCTTTCTCCGTCAGTGTAAGGTGGCACGTCACATTCTCATAGGTTCCTCGCTTGATGAATTCATGCCCAAAACTAAACCCAAGACCCATTTAAATAGGGGATGAAAGGGGTGAGTAACACAAAAAGATAATTAGGAGGTCCAGTAATTGACATAGTTCGTGTCGTGACCAAGTGGAATCAGAGGTGGTTGGTTCAACTAGAAGAACTAAGAGTCAATGTTTTTAATGGAGCAATAGTGTTAAGTGTATTGAGTTTGGGTTTCAGTTCGGGGAGTCCAGAGATGGTGCAGGGGACGATGTATCCATACAAAAGGATCGTGAATTCTGGTTTCTGACTCTGTACATAAAAACACAAGTTGCGTGTGTTTGGAAAATGTTGTTTTCTTTTTGATCTCTTTCTGGTAGATCACAAGGTATCATGTTTTGATCATGGATCATCTGGATTCTCTTTTAATATTGCTCCACGTAGACATCCATCTAGGATTCCAATGAGTGACCATGAGGATGGACTATAGTGAGATGAGGCTTCAATATAATGATTTTTTCTCACGATGGTACCTTCGGGTAGTGTCCCGGCGATACCACTGCCCGATGGTCAGTAGTTAATACTGGTGCTACTGATAGAGAACACTTATATGCATAGTTCCTTACTTGAGTTTCAGTGATAAATACCACTCATGTTCTGAGGCGAGCCCAACTCATAGAAGACTAAGAACTAGCTTGAGGTGGAGACCAAGTTTCCATTTAGCTAGGGTGCCATTATATCTGATGTTGGTCCTGGCAGTGAGCATTCTATATGGCTCAGTAGGGAAATGGAAAGGTTTAGATTACCCCAATCATATGATGAGGTTACTTTTCTATGGACAGAGCAGTAGAACCTTCCTAAGAGAAGTTGTATCTTTCCATAAAAAGATAAGGGGTATGTGTTACCAATAGATTCTACAACTTCGGCAGGATGACATGTTTGTAGATATGTATTCTTCATGGAGTACCGATCATTCCAGGTACTCGATGAAAATGATACAACCAGTGGTTCAGGGCTTAGACCTCCACATGAGATGTTTTTATGGACATCTCATCCAACACTACTCCTTTTGCATTATTACTTATTTTAGGGTTCTAGAGAGATCCTTTGTGGTTGAAAATTATTTGGATGAGTAGATGTAGCCAGTTATTACCAGTAGTAGGAAAGTAGTAAACTGATGTGAGTCTCAGATACATGGTTGTGTAAAATGTTTTGGGGTGTTCTATTTATAGTAATGGATGAATCTACAGGGCAGCAGACGTGGAAGTTGATCTAGGAGAGCAGCCGAAGGTGGTATACATTATGACATGATGCAACCAGCACCCCAATGTGGTCCCCACCAGGCTTAGGGATCTGGAGGACATGGGAAGGTCGAAGCTACATGTGGTAGGGATACAAGAATGATTCGATGTACGGTCTATGTCTACTACTAGATTTCATAATTAATAGACATAGGAACTAATCATTCCTTCTTGTCATGAATCTTGGTAAAGAGCACGATTTTCCGGTTAAACTGTTGACATGACCCTTTATTCTGGAGTTACCTATGAAATGAGGCTCAATAATCACACTTATTATGATGGTTTGATCTGACACATGATGAAATAGTTTTGGTTGGAACCTTTTGGTGTCAGCATCGAGGCCTTACGAAGTTAGTTTGGGTATGGACTGGTTATCCATAGTTCTTGCTCAGATTGACTATTTTAGGAAAAAAGGATGTGGAATATCTATAGTGTTGTAATGAGGTTTTCCATGGTCATTGAAAAAAAGGAAACCTAGACAGAACAAGATAAACTCATGAATGGGATGGTTCAACCGATCACTATTGAGTTGGCAACCTTACCCTCGTGGAAGTATGAGTTTTTATCTTTCATTTCCAAACAGTAGTGGATGAATGTATAAACATCCTTTCTAAATATGTTTCCAGGATTACCGACCCACATGGAAAGGGAGTTATCCATTATCTTATACCCAGGGATGACACTAATAACTCCAACTGTATATTGGATGGCTCCCACGAAGATGCAGTTAGCAGGAGGTTTGGATTACAGTTTTTGGGCGAGGTGATAGAGGAGCCAACTGCATAGTAGTTATCCATCATAGATAATTATAGAGCATCTATCCTTCAATATATAACTATCTCTCCCCCACCCCTTCAGTCATTTCGGGAGGCACAACTTGAGGAATATTACTACGAGTCCTTCCGTGCTCAGATATCCTCAGGATAGTCTCCTGATAGAATTTTTGAAGGGTAGGAGCACATAATTTTTAGAGGATGCACCAAGGTACCCGTGATTCTATTAGAGTATGTATTGAGGGAGTTCCACACATCCTATTTGGAGGTACATCCTGGAGTGGGGAAGATGTACCAAGACATTCGGCATCAGTACTGGTGGCCATGGATGAAGAAAACAGTGGTAGTGTTTGTATCACGATGCCTCACTTGTGAACAAGTGATGGCTGAGCATTTGGTTCCAACAGGCTTAGAAAAACCACTTTATTTACCGGAGTGGAAGTGGTATGGTATCCCTATGGACTTCATGTTGGGGCAACCGTATGCCTCTAGGGGCTACAACTCCATCTGGGTGATCGTTGATCGACTCAACAAGTTATCCCACATCATACCCATCGGAGAGTAGAGAGTAGTAGAGGGATTGGGATGTCTCTGCATACATGATATTATAGGACTTCATGGCGTCCCATAGATGATCATCTCAGATCGTGATGCACATTTTACATCATGATTGTGAAAGGGACTGTAGGAGGAGTTCAAGACTCAACTATGCTCGAGCTAGGCCTTTAATCATCGAACATATTTTCAGAAAGAGCAATCCATACAGATACTCGAGGGCATGCTTCGTGCATGTGTCCTTAATTTTGTTCGTAGTTAGGAGGTCCATCTACCACTGGTGGAATTCCCTTACAACAACAGTTATCACTCCACCATTGGCATGACTCTGTTTGAGGCTATGTATGGGTAACCTTTTAGATCACCACTATACTGGACAGACCCAGGGGAGTTAGTACTTAAGGGTCCAGAGTTGGTATAGGCTACAACAAAAAAGGTGAAGATCATCCAGGGGAGGGTGAGGACTGCACAGAGCCAACCGAAGTCTTATGCTGAATGAGGATGAAGGCCCCTGGTGTTTAAAGAGAGAGACATTGTCTTCCGAAGGGTCTCACCCCGATGAGGATTACAGAAGTTTTTCTAGGCCGGTAAGCTATCTCCATGGTTAATTGGACCTTTTTATATACTCAGAAGATTAGTTGAGGTGGAATACCTTCTTGAAATTCCCCTTTAGATGCATCGTGTGCATAATGTTTCCGATGTGTCACTATTGAGGAGGTACGTTCATGATCCATCGCACGTTATCGAATACAACGAGCTGGACATCGACGATGGGGAGATGTTTGCAGAGTTCCCAGTGGATATAGTGGATCGATATAAGAGAGTCCTTTGTGGATGGTCGAACCCTCCAGTGTGACTTCGATGGAAGCACACGAACCTCCAGGAGAGCACATGGGAGCGGGTGGCTCAGATTCATGTTTATTGAACTCATTTGTTTGTTTTTCCTTTGTTTTGTCATTTTGGGACATAAATACCTAAGGTGGACAGAATATAATTTACCTAAAATTCCATATTTTTTTTAATTATATGGAATTATTAGGACTTTGTGAAAATTGACGGCACATGATTCCGAGGCATGAAGTGCCCAGAATGATCCATTAAAATATATTAAGCTTTAAAATGCACACGTGAGTAGTTTTCCGAAAAAAGTTTAATAACTCTTAAATGGATGGCCAATTTAGAAATCCAAAGTCACTGTTGTGTTAAGGATGGTAGGGTTAGCCTAGGCGCGACTTATATTTAGTCAGGTTAGGCCTCAAGTGATAAAACCCAAAAATGGCATAAAATTTTAAAAAATAATTAAATAAAATTATTTTATTTTTCAAATGAATATATCTCATGAAGAGTGACTCAGATTTAAAATCGAATACCACCACTGAACTCGTGAGGGTATGATTTCCTTAGGTAGATCCTAACAATGGCCAGTGTGGGCCAGCAGTGGAAGTTAGTTTTTGGCCGCAAACAAAATAAATAAGTAACAATTATTTTATTGTTAAATTCTATAACTCTTAAATGGTAACATGGATTGGAAATCTGAGAGTATTTTTGATATTGTGAGGGTTTTTCCCATAGAAAGTGCCTAACATAAACTGGCGTGGGTTCAGGATAACTATTTATTTATTTGATCTTTTTTTAATGTACGTTCATTAAACATGTGGGAAGATATTTCTATTCTTGAACCGGTGCTCAAATTAAAAATAAGAGGGAACTATTGAATTCATAGCACCGAGATTAACTTATGTAAATCTTAACATATATTGTCAATGGTTGGATAAAAAATATAATTTTGGGCATTTCAAATGAAAATAATAAAATAACTAAATGTTTTTCAATTTTTTTTTCAACCTTTGGACAAATGGTGGTGGGACCATAGTAAAATGTCAGACCAATAATAGCTTGACACTTGAGTTGTTTAACCAAACAATTGGGAGTTGTTTATAGATTATGTAACCGCACACTTGAGAGAAATTATTAGGTTCATTAATTAAACTCATTAATGATCCTCATTACTTTTGCGGTGTGTTGATCCTCTCCTCCCATATATTTAATAGAAGCTCAGGCATGGGCATCTGGAACGAAGTTGTAAAACCTCTGAAGAAGTGTTGTGGAGACTTCCACCAAGGAACAGAGGGTTGGACGACAATTTCAGAGGAATAATATTGGGAACGATGAATGTCGATGGCTTCATCATGCACAGATTCTCCTTCCACCACCGTGACATCTCCAACAAAATTTGAGGTTGGGGTTTATTTTTTTAATGGTTATCTTTTATGAATTGAATAAAAATCCTTTATTTATAATGATAATGAATAGGGATCCGGCCAAACTAACATGTTCGGACCATCCGCAACAACAAAGTCATCTCGGGAGGCTCTTAGGCTTGTCCGGAAAGAAAAAAACAAACCACCAGAGCTCACCCGATGGCCCATGAAAGTCCCATTGGCACAAAACCAATGTGGAAGCACCAGTGACTGGTGGCCAGCACTCACTAGAAGCAGATGGAGGGGTGGCTGCTCGACGCCATGGCAGACGGATAAGAGGCCGGCTCTCGGCCGACCACAGAGGCGAGAGATGATGCGCCATCGCACACTGCGGTGAGCAGGCTGTGACTACGATGACGCAAAGTATGAGGGGACCTTCTTCCTAAGGGTCCCATGTGTGATGAGGGGAACCACCCGGTGCCACCATTTAATGAGCCGAACGGCTCTTCCAGACGTTCGAGAGGCGGACCGTGCGGCCCTCAGGCGTGTCGCACAAGCGGGCTGGCTGAGCCGCCGCGACCTAGCCCTGCTGAGGTCGGTCGAGCCAGTCCGCAGTCTAGTGGGTTGATCCCACCTCGACCTAGCCCAATCGTGCTAGTCCAAGCTGATTCGTGTCGGGCCGGGTCGGAACCATACCGGGTCGGGTCGACCCGAACCAGTCAGGTCGGCCCTGACCGGGTTTGGTCGTGTTGGTCATAGGGGTCAGGCGGGACACGGACCCCTCTCAAGACCTGATACACAAAAAAGTATGTATCATGATAACTATACATTCATTTGAAGAAACTTCTATGGAGGTGAGATAATTAGAGTTAGTCGATCCTTTTGAAATACTCCACAAGAGTTTTTGAGAAACTTAGAGTACAATCGGGTTGGATCGACCCCGAAACCAACTGGGCCCTCGATACTAAAATACCAATAACATATAGACCAAGCATCCAGTTGATGAGACATCTATTGCGTTGTGACCATTAATACATGACAAATAATTGGGTAACTTCATCATGGGACATCATTCCTGTTGATAAATGAAGGATGTATTGAGGAGCGGTCTCTCCTAGAATACAGTGTACTATGAGCATGAATCCAATGGATGGTTGTGAGATGGTTATTGGAGAGAGATCATATGGAGGTTATTACTGAGTGATCTTCTGTGGATCAGCACCAAACAATCCTATGTGGTTCAGAACCAAGTGATCATGTGAGAGTCATCACCTAGCGGACCTGTGTGTATCAGCACCTAGACACCCTGTGTGGATCAGAATTCTAGCGACCCTATGTGGATCATCATTCTAGAGACCCTGTGTGGATCACCATTCTAGAGACCCTGTGTGTATCAACATTATAAGGACCCTTTTTGGATTATCACTCTAGCAACCATGTGTGGATCAGCAGTGCGATATCCAATGAGAACTAGCCTTGGAGCGGCCCATCGTGGATCAGCAACATAGCGATCTTGTGTGGGTCAGATCCTATGTGGCTATTGCAGGGGTTAGTACCTATCGATCATGTTTGGGTCTTATGGGGGTTAGTACCTATCAATCCTAGGTTGGTCGGATCCTATGTGGGTCAGTGGGGGTTAGTACCTATCGATCTTGGGTGGGTCAGATCAGGTGTGGGTTAGCGGGGGTTAGTACATATCGATCATGTGTGTGTCAGACTCATTATGGATAGCAGCAGTGCCTCTTGACAAATTAAGATGATCAAACTTTAATATTAATCATTTGTACTTATGTAATTTAGTTATAAATGGTTTTCAACTGATTCTTTTAATTTTTATTTTCGATTGAGATAATGATTTTTAGTTTTCCTTTGTATAATTTTGAGAGACCTTCGAGGGTCTCGGGTTCCCTACCGGGAATTGTTATACTCAACCCTGCACGGGCTTCGCTAGCACCTTGTTGTGTCTTGTGCAGAGGTCGAGAATATTGGATGAGACTATATGATCTAGGACCAGGTGGTTCATTGCATTGACAGTTGACATGGAGAGATGTGGAGACAAGCAATTACTACCCTTCAGGTTGGATCCTTGGTGGAAAATCTCTTGAGCTATTTTTTGTTTTATATTGTAGTTGTATCTTTTTAGTTTCTCTTGTATTCCGACCCCATTTACTTTCAGTACACACTTTTACTACAGTGGTTTTACATCATGGTTGCATCTTGCATTGTTCTTGTACTGTGTGTCTCTAAAGGATTAAAGGAAGTGTCTTCTCATTTTAGGGATACGCCTTTCTGGTGAAAGTTTCAAACCCCTGGCCTATGGAAGGAGGGCTTGGGGAAGTCACGGTAAGAGCCCTGAGGGATGGGTTGTGATATCTCATCACTTAGAAATCATTTGGGGGTTATAATCTACCAACCAAATTTTTTTTATTAATTTTTTACTCAATTAAGAGATAATATTTGGAATATATATATATTTTTTAAAAAAAGTAACATATTTTTTAATTTTATATTATTAAAAAAATTAGTACATTTTATTTAAATAATTTTATCCAATAATTTATTTATTTATATTTTTGTATTTAAGAAACTATTCTATTCTATTTTTTACATAACAGTTAACAAAACATGGTATAGTTAATAAAAAATAATTAATAAAAATTTAGAAATTACTATAACTATTCACTAACTAATATTATTAAACTAGAATATGAAATTAGTTAAAAATAAATAAAAAAATAACAGTACTCATATTTAAACAATAACAGTTAATAATAATTATTAAATTGTATTATTAATTACGGAAACAAAATAAAACATATTAATTTTAAAATACATTTTTATAAAAACTAATCAGATATCAGAATATGTTTTAATATATCATTTTATAAATATTTCTATGATATCTAAAAAAATTTAATACTAGTCATTTTATTCTGAATTTATATATTATATTTATATAAATAAATAAATAATTTGAAGTTGTACTCAAAATAAGAAATATAATAAATTTAAGAAAAAAATAAAATAGAATAAGGATAATAATAAAAATAAAAAATTACTAAACAATATAGGTTTTTGAATAACAGGAAAATAAATATAATTTGTAATAATGATTCAAATAGATTAATTTATATATATTTTTTTAAATATTTTGAATAATATTACGTACAATAAATTACAAAATATTTGATAAATTAATTGTAATTAATGATTCACATTTATAAAAATATTGAAGATATTAAAAATTGTAACATCAAATGAAAATAAAAAATATATGAAAATTAAGGGGAAAAATAACACTAAAATTCAATGATTTTGTCAAAAAAATTTAATAACAATGAAAAAAAATTATTAACTAACCAACATTAATGCTTTTAATATTATATAATATTATAGAAAATTAAGATTTTAAAAAATATTGAAATAAAAAACAGATTTTACTAATATTTTAATAAAAATAACTTAATAAATAATATACATTATTCTAAACTATTAAATCATATTAAAAATATATATAGAATGAATTATAAAACTAAAAAACTAGAAGATAAAGTTATTCAATTATCATAAGAATGTTGGTATGAATGAATAATTTAATATTCACAGAATATAGGATAATTTAATCTCAATTTAAATTATAAATACATTAAAAGTAATTATAATGGAAAAAATACTATCAAACAAATAATCTTAATAAGATTAATTCAACATACTAAATTTTGTTATACATATAATAAGAAGTAATTAATATAATATAAAATTAATAAATTTTTTAAAAAATTAAAACTTTTAAATTTTAAAGAAATTATTAAGAATATAACATTATCCATAATATGCTAAATTAAAAATGTTATATAATAGATCTAAAAGATATTATAGAAATTTCACAAATTGTATAGAAAAATGTTATTAAAAAAATAATATACTATTTTTAAAAATATTTCAAAAAGTTTCATTGGAAATAATAATCAAAATATTAAATATAATGATATTTTATTATTTTTTTCATTTCACTTATTTTTTTAAGAATATTATGCATTCAATTGTTTGAAAAACAAATTTAAATTCTTTCATAAATGTTAATTTTTTACATTTTAATTTATATTAATTTATTATTATTATCTACAATTATTTTTCATGAACATTAAAATCCATCAAAAATAATATTACTAATTGATTGTAAATCCATATCAAAAATGTATTATGTTTAAATTAAATATCTAGAACAGTTAATTTCGATTAAATTTTTTTATTGCACATAGAATGCATTTGAAATATTATTTTTGACCTTTTTTGGATGTTATTAATTTATATTTATATTAATTGCAACATACGATGAAAATTCTATAATAATTTATTTGTGATTTATTTATTGTCTTCTGAAATTAATATCACACCAAATTTTAATACCAATGTTCCATCAAAAATAATTTAAATTATGAGGAAATTTTCAATGAAACAGTATTTATGATAGAATTGCATCGCAAATAACCCACTAAAAAATTCAGCATTTTGTATTGAATAAGGATTAGTTTGATTCACCCCTATGTATAGAAAAAATCATATTCAATTTTTTTGTATAATACATTTACTAGTCAATGATGATAACAGTTCATTATGTTTTATTTTATGATTACAATATATGTCATATACAGTAATTTTTTATTAAAAATCCTAATATATCTTTACAATCTATTATACGCCATGTTTATCATTAATTATAGAAAAGTAAAATCCAATTTTGACGTTATTTATCATTCCACATTTAATGTAATTGAAAATACACATACATTTTAATGCTAAATATAATTTCCTTCATTATAAAACCATAGTAAAATTAAATTTATTGCATCCATAACATTCAATGTATCATAAATCTGATACAAACAAACATTATATAACTATAATGTTGTATATATATCAATTTTTTAATCAATGTATCAATTATATTATATATATAAATACATAATAGACCATTAAATTTATTCTCTTTATAATTTCAATAAATGTGTTGATATTTTTTAAGGAAGTGTTTTTTCATTTTTTGAGACTGGAGTTCCTTGCAATAAAAAATAACTCCACTATATCTCAATATCTAGAAAATGTTTTCAGAACCTCTCAATAATTATTAATGATAATGATGATATAAAATTATTACTTTATATCATATAAATTTTCATTATACTCTTCCACTTTTATCATGTTATCCATGGTGCGTGTCTTGATCGTTGAAAATTTATATCTATAACTCATTGGAAAACATAAAACTAAATTAAGATCCCTTATCTTGCTTATTTATTTTTTAGCTAGTATCAATGTATCCATTTTCAAGGATCTCAACCCCATGTCCAAATAACATGAAAATTTTCATTAATCATCTTAATTATTTAATGACATTCTTTACAAAAAGTAAATGAGTATTACGTTAACTGAATTTGTATTCACCAGCTATTGTAAATGAAATAGATATATTTACCCATGTATATACCATAGCGTACAAGGAAAAGCAAATGGTAAAATCATATTAAATCTTATCATTGATTCTTCATTAAATTGAAATTAAATCATCACAATATTTATCTTTTTTGGTAAACATATTTATAGTATTAAAAATATATCATTATAAATCATCATATGAATCCTTTTAAATATATCTATATATCTCTACATATAATGTTTTTATGATTTCTTTTCTAGGTCATTCATTGTATATCATATTCCCAACCATACCTTTAAAGAATTTAATATACTGATATATTTTTTATTAAAATTTTGAAATCTAAATACAAAAAGGAATATACAACAACCCTCCCAATAATCCATTTTTATAAATTCGTCAATGGTCTTCATGAAACTAAAATATTTAAATTTATCATCAAACAATATGATCAAACATTAAGAGTATTATTCTAATCAAAAAATGGATAATTTTAATATGCACACATTTAAAAAAACATTTATATGTTAAAACCCTTTGGGTTGTATTATACACATGTCCTAAATTAATTTAAAATTAATAAAGCGGTCTTAAAAACATTTGGTATATCTTAATATCATAAGGATACATAATCAAAAAATATTATAAATAACATTATCATTCTTATTAGTGAAATGAAACCTTCATAATCAACATCATGAATTTTTTTAGACCCTCTTTCTACAATGAAATATTTTATTAGTAAACAATCAAATATTTATGTGAGTTTTCATATAGAAAACTCCATTGTAACCATTATTCTATCCCATTATTTTGAATTAATCAAGATTTGATCTTGGTTAGTGTACATTGATTCATTATTAAATCCTATTTCCTTTATCCTACTCCCAAAATAAAAAATATAAATATTCTTATTGTGGGTTTACATTCATTATTGTATGATCGAATGTTTTTCCAGAATGTAGTTTTGAAAATAAATTTGAATTGTTTCTTTAGGATGCTTATTAAGGGTAAAATGGTCTCCTTTCCATTGAATAATATCTCAAATAATTTTTCTGACCACTCCATTGGTCCTAAAAGAGGTTTTTTACCATATGAAATTATTTTTGTGGAAATCTGAGCCATATGAATTTCAAGAGAATAGTTAATATTGAATATTTAATTAAATAATTATTTAATTAATCTTATGGGTTTTTTAGGGTATATCTTTTAAACATAGTGTCAGAATAATATTATACCAACACTATTTATTCTATAATATGGGGCTTCCCTAGGTTAGGTATAAAATATATTGGTCGTTGGGGATTCCCAAGGCCCCCTTTTCTTTTTTCGTTCTCTTATATTTTTCATTTTCTTCCTTTAATTATTTTTCTTCATATTTTCTTCCTTTCACCAATGTATTCTTGTGGAATCACCCTATTGGTTCCTACGTCATGTGATAGAGAAAAAATAGTTCATGGAATAGAGAGATAATTGGGGAGATGGAGAGGAATAGGGTTATCATCTCGGTTCTCGTGACACGCTGAATAGATGTCCCACAACTGTGGACCATTGAAACAGGTGAAGCTTCCAGGGATTCATCACAAAGTTAGTCATTTTTTTATTTTTTTTCTTAAATACCCATTTATTAATTTTTTTATTTTTTAATCGAGTTATATTATTTTTTATTACACCTTATGGTATGATCTACAAATTTTGTCGTAACAATGGTGGTTTCGGGACGACTGAGGGGTTTTCCATTTGGAAAAACAATTTACAAAACATGTGGTATATGGATAAAAATCTCCATGTTAGTCCTTTTTCTTAATGATAGTGTTTTTAAAATACAATCCTTGTAATAGTCTATAAATTCTATTTAATGGTACTCATCGGTGTTGTTGAGTACCCAACTATGATACTCGTGTAGTTGTACATGGTTGTTTGGGGTACACAACTGTACCCCATGTGGGTCGTACACTGTGTAGAAGTAAATGGATAAGAAAAATACATGGTCAAACAATTTTAGGGAAACAGGAAGGTACCCCATGTTATCTACATGTTGTGTACTCTTATTACACGTTGGGTATATGTGTTTTTACACGCGATGTCCAGTGGATTTACATGAATATGTTAGGTTTCATGAGTAAAAACTATATAATCAAGGACACACATTGTGAACCACCCACTTTTATCCCTTTATGTGTTTTTCATATATTTTATCCTAGTATTTGGAGTTGGACCCAATATTATTTCATAATGAGTATATTTTCACTTAAATTGTGATGGTAAAACTTGTGAGGGTGTTTGTAGGAATCCAATGTATCATTTTTCAGATGAAGGGGTTCTTAATTATATAATTATATATATTTTATCCTAATATTAATTACCTATTATTAGATGAGTTGTGAACTATCTACAATGGAATGATGCTTCATATTTTTTCCATTGAGGATGTCTCCCTTGTGAGATGTCCTTTTTTTCTTATATGTTCATGATATAAGTTGTTTCCAAGGATCCCCTATATGATTTCTCTTCTTTCTTTTTGACATAGATGATCTTGTGTCAAATGCCTCTATATTATTGTGGTTCCATGGATCCCCTTATGGAATCCTTTTCATTTGAGCTAATATTGGGTGTTCGTTTTAGGATCCCTTTACCTATGTACTATTTCAAGAAACCCATTTACAATGCCTATTGTTCTTATTTTTTCTTGAGAGACCCTTTTAGGACTCCAAATCACATATATCATTTTAGGATCCTGTGGGGGATGCCTCATTTGTTCTTAACATAAAATGATATAATGTATGATTACTCCCATACAATACTACTAATGATAAGAAGTTGTATTCCATCACTAATGGGTTTAACTCATGGATCACATGTAAGATGCCACTATGTGTTTGACATGAGGGACCTAATGGGTGCCCAAAAATTGACAAAACCTAAGTTAATACATAGGGTTATGGTAGATATGGTAGCAGGTTTCACCTTGTAATGAATTACAAACTTGTAAGATCATTGGGTTGTAGTTGTTGTGTGGTTTTTAGGAATTTATCCACCCATTGTTTATGTTTATACCTTCACATGTTTATTTTTGATGGAGTGATGTTAACCATAGGCGCTTCCTGGTATGTGGATATTGATCTTGATTCAATGCGTCATTATTTCTCATTAGGATGCCTAGAAATTCCTCCTTGGTTCTGTCTTATGAGCCATGATAATTGATATTTATTTGAATACCGAATACTAAAACATGGGATTTTTATTTTTAGTTGTATGTTTGAATATTATGCTTTTGTGATGTCCATAGGTATTTTGTGGTTTTCAGGTATTGAGTCTATGAATATAATATACTGGCATGGAATCCCAAGAAATGATACTTTAGGATTATTCTTCTCTCCTCAGTGTGGTATGTGATGAGGATGATTATGCTCCCCTTGATCAGATTATACTCATGGATGACTCTACTCTCCCGAGTGATGAGGATTATTACATTCCTGTGTTCTCTTGGGTTACATGAGAAATATTATTCTCTCCTCAACCCAATATTTTCAGTGTATAATTACACATTCCTTGGGGTTTGGTCTATAGAGGAAAATTATTCTCTCATCGACCAATGTTTTATGGTTGAAGACTATGTTATCCTTAATTTTTCAAATTTTTAGGATCTCCATAAATTCTTTTTTGATTGGTATTAAAATCCTTTACTTTGTCATAGTGATAAGGCATAATGTCTCATAACTATGTTTAAAACACACATATAGATCTTAAGGGCTGGGAATAAAGTCACACCGATGAGATCTCCTTACATATCACATATGGTTCAGACCATTATGATTTATTCATGTCGAATTGTGGTGACACCCAACATATCAAGGCCTAGCTCTTCGACATTGAAATGTATTTACATGTCATGAGAATCATGGAATCAAGCATCATTTATAGTTTTTCCAGATGTACTTCCCTATAATCCATTGATATTGTTTTTTGTGGCAGGTATAGGCGAACCCAACTGTAGGGAGAGTAGTACACTTTGGTAAAATAGCTTGATCATAGAAATTTTCTAGAATTTACAAGGGGAAATAGTGGATTTAACATATGATAAATAACATTGGTTTTTTATAAACCATTGAAAAAAATTATGTTTGGGGTGTTTTTGCATCAGTTTTACCAAATACCGATGTGGATGTTTTATTATATATGGTTTTCTGCATCATTTTTTCTAAAAAAAGACTCCAAAAATGGCAGACGATGCACATTATCATGTCAGTTTTTTAAAAAAATTGATTCCATAAATAAAAAAACATTGCATTGGTTTCTATGAAAATGGACAAAAAAATAATTTTTTAAACTCTTCAGCCTCATCTATTGCAATAAATGATGCCGAAAACCTTTTAAAGTTATTCTGTATTGGGAAACCCTTATTTTTTGGATTTATGAAACCTATCTCTTGACTCACGAAGACTCCCTCTCGACTCGCAATGACTTCAAAGTCAATTCAATGATCCCCAAATTCAACATTTGTTGATTTTTTTCGTTTTTCATGATTTTTAGTCTCTATTATCCATCCTCTAAAATTTATTCATCTTCAAAAAAAATTTCTCAGAAACCGATTTCTGGCTGACTTTCAACCATGGTTTTATTTAATTAATTTCATCTTTAATCTTCATTTTTACCATCATTTTTGTATAGATCATGCAGTATTTATTCTTCTAATTTATTCAAGGGAGCTATGTTCAAATTAGGGATCCATTTTTCATGTTTATCATCGAATTTTATGTTTTTTTTAAAAAATTGTGATGAAATTTTTTTTATCCATTAATTATATATTTGAGAGTTTCAATTATTAGTTTATAGTTTATTGTAATTTATAATTTTCATTTTTATTTTGTGATTATTTTAGAAAAAAAAATTATTTGTTGAAATAATCAAATGTTCTTGATTATTTTATGTAACGAACAATGATATATGGTGTCATGTATAATTAATAAAATGGGCATCACATGTAATGACTCCATATTTTTTAGCCGATATATTAATGTATTCTTCTATAATTTTGACACATGCTACCCAAAACTAATGTAACAAAACTATTAGATGAACTAATAAATTTTAGAAGTTAAAATAATTAAATTATAATATCAATAGAACACGTTTATAAAATACGACAATAAAAATTTTACTATTCGTAAATTTGTTTCATATCTGTTATTTCCTATCTAATTTTCAATAGTTTCCATTAAATGTTTTTCTGTTTATAATTTATCTATTTATATATATTTTTAAATGTTTATATATTATAATAAATGCACCAAATATATTGTGATATCATGTATTGGATAGACTTTAATTGGATAGATTTACAAAGAACCACTAGTGAATATGAAAAATGAGTTGATGATTTTTTTGTATTTTCTAAACGAAATCTTTAGAAAATCAATTTTTTTCATGTGTGAAGTGTTTGAATATTATAATACTATAGTCCAGGGAAATCAACGATCATATAGTTTTTTATGGTTTTAACTTTAATTATACATGTTGGATCTGGTATGGTAGAAGAACTAAAAATTCACTATCCAATTTTGATGATAATATTTATAAAGAGTCATAGGATCGTATTGATGAATTAATTCATGATTTCGGTGCTGAATCCCTAAAAGAAATATAAACTCTTGAAAAATTGTATGGAGAAGTTTAGATACCAATATTCCTAGGTTTCATTTAATATACTGTGTTATTTTCACATTTGATAATAGTTATCATGAAATAATGAAATGGGTGGAGTGATAAAAAATTATCCAAAAAAGATTAGATTTTAAAAGAGAAACTTCTAAAAGGAAATTGGATTCTAGATTCCAATTATGGGGCGAGGAAAATATTATTACTAATGGGATTGGGGTATAAAAAGACACATAGTTTCCCCAATGATTATTTATTTTATAGGAATTAATATAAATATTTATCATGTTCTCCTACATCTAGGACATAATGCTATGTGGTTGATTAGAAAGTAAAATCAGATTCATTCTCTAGTATTTTCATCTAACATCATGAGAAATCAATTTTTTACTTTCTAATGATATCATCCAATAATTGTTTCATTCAATGCAGACAATTCAACTATGATTCATTCTTCAGTACCAAAATCAAAACTCCTACTAAAGAAATTTGGAACCATCCTCAATTTCTTCATTTGAAGCATCTATATTCATGTAATAATGGTTTGAATCATGATGAATATGGGTATAAAATGGTTGTTTTGAAAAAAAAATAGTCACTAAGAGGAGCCATTTATCATGGAGACACATGAAAAACAAATATTTTATGTTACTGATCCATCGAATGATTAGTGTCCCATTGTTTTTCAAGGAAAAAGAATCCATTTGTACGATGAAGATGATGATGCTGACGATGATGATGATGATGATGATGATGATATTGATTTATACGATTCTTCTTTATATATTAGATTATTTTTAATAATAATAATTATAAGGTAGTCATTGTTCATGTAGTATGAAATGTCCATGTTGAAGGAATATGGGAAAACACTAATATAAACTATAAACACTAATATAACATTTTCAATTTTTTTCATTTTAGGATAAAATTGAGGAGCAATAGACACATGGATCTTTTATCCTAGACGGAATGATGGACATCCTTTCCATTAGCTTTTGGAAAGGCAAAACACTGAGACAATGTTAGAGGATCTCATGTGGGTGTTAGTATTTAGAAATTGTTTTGTTAGAGTATAAAATCATGAGACCCATAAATAGAATATTTCAAGACAAGATGAAATATATCAAATAGTCAATGGGTGACCAAATTCAAGCAGCCATGTAGCATGTTTTATCAGAACAATTGACCAGACAGTCAAAGTCTCCACAACCATCCCATCCTTCCCAGCATGCTCTGCTGGTTGTGCAACTTCTACAACCATCCTAGCTGGACTACCCTTCCCAACACACATACTTTGATCCTCCACCTACTATCTTATAACAAACTATATAATATGAGTTTTTTTTCTAGAGATCATCATATACATATTGTTGAGTTAGGACTCGTGCATTTTTTGGGGGATTCTTTACATCACTATCCTATGAAAATGGGTCATTTAAGAGAATCATTAATTGATATTAGAGATACATAATCTCTACAACCATTTCCTATAGATGAGATTACTAGAGTTTGGGATTTTGTAGGTCATTTTTACATTGTTTAACTAGTATTTTTCATTATATTCCAATTGAGGAATGTGTTTTTTTAATATTAATTACATTTTATTGAAAATTACTTATAATATTTTCTGAAAATTAACATATATGGGATTTTCTAAAAAAATGAAATTAAACAATCAAAACAAAATGTTAAGAAACAATTGACTGTATATACATCTAATATTTATTATGGGATAAAAATATTATCTTGGGATTCTTATTCCTCGAATAATATCTATGAGTTTTGGATAAAGTCTGATATAGGAGGAAGAGATTATCCATTAAGATCACACAACAAAAATATCATGCATCCAGCTGATTTTCACGAGATCATCCCGAATGTGTTGCAGTTGTTTTCCATGTAAGTAAATTGATGTTTACATTTTTATTTATTTAATAAAACATGGTTTAAATTGTCTAAATATATTTCCTATTTAAATTAGGGATGTACACATGTTTATTATACCAAATTAATGGAAATCCATTTAAAACTTTAAAGATCTACAATACATTTCCATTGATGTGAAACATGTGAATATTCCTATTATAGTTACATATATATATATATATATGTGTGTGTGTGTGTGTGTGTGTGAGAATTATTATGACATAGGGTAATTAGATGTTGGGTTTTTTCCATTTCCTGGTAAGTAAGAATAAAAACATAACAACGAACTAATAATCCTAATAAAATAAGTTCAAAAAACTAAATATTTTTTTATAATATGTGTCTGAACATAACGATATCAATTGAATGCTTCAACAATAACCAACAATTATCATGTTTTATATTATAGGGGTTTGTATTTTAATAATAATTTGTAAAAAATGCATAGGGAGGATTTTCGTTAACTAGATAAAAGCATATAAGTTTTATATATTTCATGTAAATTATAAATGTTGTTTGATTGATGTATACTATATTTTTATTACATGGATTTTGATTATTTTGGAAGGGTAATATACTAAATTTTCTTAAAAAAATTATCTTATAGTGCTGGTATCATAAAAACTAAATTTAAACCATTTTAAAAAAATTACTAATTTTTTGGGTCGGTTTCATTAATAAACCTATGCTGAAAACCAAACTGTATGTGGTTTTCTGCATTGGTTTGTATCAAACTAACACATAAAACAAGAATGAGATCTATTTTCGGCATAAATTTATTTGTCAAATGGATTCCAAAAAGTAAACCCGACATCATTTTCAGGATATGTTTTTTAGAAACTGACGATGAAAATCTTATTTTTTAAATATACTTTTTAGAATTCAGTTAAAAAGTGACATTAAATCCAATTTTTCACTAGTGATGGTCCCAATCATGTATATGTTTCTTGGGATCACTAACCCATGGATCAAATTAATTATACATAGCTTGAGTTGCATTATGTAATACTCAATTCCCCTGTATTGGTTGTCCATACGACTACTATTACATACGCAGATATCAAATACTGATTTTTTATGTTATTTCGTTCATTTAATCGTGTATATTAGAATTTATGTATATATGTATGGGTATGGGACTATAAATTTATATGTATATCGATAATCACATCCCTAGTTTAATAAGCCTAGTTGAGTGAGATTACAAACTCAAAGTTCAACTGTGGTTTAACATTTTTTGGTTTAACTTACATTTTAAATTATTTCTCATCTATGATCAATAATTAACATTTGCATAAACTTATTATAGAATCCATTATAGTTTAATTGTCAGGGTGACTTAAAAATATTATTTCACACCCTTGCATGTGATCCTCAGTGAATGTATAATCCTTATGTTTGATTTTCTAGGTTGATCATATTTTCATGTTGTATTTGGCTATGGACAAGAGTTTCATGATTGAGCAGAGATACTTTTGTGGGTTCTTCTAATCAGGTCGGTGCATTTTTGTTGTGTTTAGAGACCATGTTTGTGGTCTACATTAGATTTAGTAGCAAAGACATGTAAATTTTTTCAGAATTATTAATAATTCAATATCTGTATGGTTGTCTCAATGGGTGACCAGTTTTGTAATGTATGAAATAATTAATAGGTATTTTATATCATTTCAATTATTATTAATTCATGTTATATTACATTTTATTTTTTTCTTCCACACTATTGTTGCTAACTTATTTTTACGATAAATAACTATTTACACTATTTTATTACTCCGATTTGAGTGCATAGTCTCCCACTTTCACACCCTAGGCCCTCTCTACTAGACATCATCCTCTATATTACATAGAGGTTCACCTTCTTCCTCATACCCAACTAGCATAGAGAACTGTTTTAGTGTCATTCAACTATGGTCATTAAAATTATCTCAGAAAATAAAAATATTATCATTTACTATATAAATTCCATAAATTTTGGGTTATTAATGAATCCTACCAATTGTTATATGTTTTCTTGTAGTCTAATTCAATTCTTTTTCAACAAAAACCTATAACATTCTCTTTAATTATTTCTTAAAAACATTATAAATGTTTTAGTAATGAAATTACAATAGTACAATACTCCTTATATTATTTCCAAAATTTATATATTCCTTCCTACAGAATATACATAATCACATATCAATAATATTATATTTGTGATGTTTATAGAAAAAATTTGACATGAATGTTTTATAATAATCAATACAATGAAATTTATCTACTATATGAAAAATGAATTTTAAATGTCAAAAAAAATGATTCACCACCCAAAATAGTTTTGAGAAAAAGAAAATCATAAATCCTTTTATTATTTATTTGATATTTTTCTTTTATAATAACAATTGATAATATTTGATTCATCATTAAATATTGTTCTTTAAGATCAAACTCCAAAAATGATATAGCAGAGTCACAATATCTCATCATTGACCGAGCAATGTTAAATATGGTATTGTTCCTCCATTGTGTGAACAAATTACATAATCTGTTATATTAATAGAATATTTATGACTTCATTACATAGTTCCCTGCTTTGATCAATTAATATTTACCCATGAAACTAACTAATTCTTTAAATCATTTTTGAATTATTTAAATTTTCTATAATTCACAAAATTTGAACTAATATAAAACACATAATAATAGTGAATGGAATAATTAGTAGTGGTTGTAATGTACATATACCATCAAAATTTATATATAAACAATTCTTTTTAAAAAAATTATGTATTAGGTCTATTAGTACACTCACCAACTCAACATTTCTACTATGTGATTCTTTGACATGATTTCCAAAAAAAATTCCTCTCAGTTATTAGTTTATTCACATTCAAATAACAGTAAATATCTATCTCAATGATGTGTTTTGATGAATCTATAATTTATCATCCCATGTTGACTTTGTAAAAGATATGTGGTGTTGTAATATAATTCTCTAACTTTCATATATTGATTTTTATAGACCACATTTTCTATATTCTAAATAAATTCACCTTAATTGTGTTATCAATTCTATGAATCATTTTATTCTTATATATATAATAAATATTATTCATAGTTGGTAAGGATAATCCCTACTTGTCCAAACAATTTATAGAGTATAAATATAATTGAATATATAAAACACAACATTTTTTTATATACATATAAAAATACTACTCTGGGAAATATTGATCCAAATTTTATAATTCTAAGGAAAAAAATCTAAAAATTAATAATATAGAGATCAAATTTTTCCATTATTCATACTATCAAATTTATGAGTATATATTTATCCTTAATACTGTATAATTTATATCTTATATATAATACCCATGAGTTATAATTAAATAATGTTTTCTTGTACAATTCACATACCGATTCTTTGAATGATTCCCTTAAAGAATACATCTCATTCTTATATACAGATCTTCTTAATCATAATTGCAACATATAAAAATCTCAAATTGATAATCATACTTCTTAACACAATCTATAATAGATCATATTATCATGTGAGTATCAAGTATTATATAAATTAATAAATAAATTATTATAATGTTCACTAATAAATAATTTCCCCCCATACATCATATATATTTGTTGTTCATGATTCATATTTCAAAATACTTGATTTTAGATTTAGATCTTCTCTAATTGTATTACTATATAATAATTTAATCATGATATCATATCACATAAGATTATTAGATACTAAATAGGAAAATTATTTACCCACTTCTATTATATAGTTAATCTCATCCCTAATCCTATTGTATCCAAAATTGTATGGTTTACCAGATAGGTATAACTCAATTTGAAAACTGGGAAAAGGTAAAAATTACCATAGAGTTAACAAAATCCTCAATGTCTTACATAATATTATCCTTTGGTGCCTAATATTTTTTATTAGCTAAAATTGTTGGTCTAGAACATTATTATTTGATTCATTGGTATGAATCTCACAATGATAATTTTAAATTTTTTATTTATGTTAACCATTTCTATATTCATATTACACATATACAATGTAACTATTGTATCTCAATAAGTCTATATATATCATAAAATATATGAATTTATTTATGCATATGAGGATATAAATTTGAATCATATATCATTTGAAAAATTATTTTTTTAATCCAATTATTTTATTATAATATATACAAACTAATGATATGTGTTACATACACAGAAATTAAATTTAATTATATCTAAAAATTTAGAAATTCTTTTATTGAATAATGTATTTCAAAATATTAATTTACATTTTTAGAATCATATAAAAAAAATTCTTACAAGTGAATATTGGAAGTGATAGTAATCATCTCCCACATTTCTTGATAGTGCCCAATTCTTAAGGCTAGTAAAAAGCTAAAAATGTATGACTATCAATAGATAAATACACAAGAGATACCACAATTTTAGAAAATCTCTACACTTAATATATAAAAATAATAATCCAACATAATTATTTATTTTATTACTAAAATAAAAAACCATAGTACTTAATAAAAAAGTGGAAACCATGTATCATATGAAAATGTTAATTCTTACATTCTAGGTATCAAAATAAAGACAATTAGTTTAAACAGGTTAGTCTAAATTATCTCAATATTTTTAATATAAAAAAGTTTGAATATATAAATATTAAAATCATATTTTGTAAATAAATAAAAAATTAAAATATTTTTATGGATTATAAAAACATTAGGAAATTATATTATAGAAAATATCTTTTTATATTCAATAATGTAATAATAATAATTTGAAAATAAAAACTTTTCAGGTGGGATTAAACGTCACAAATATATTCATCAATAATAAAAATTCATTTCTCATTAATGTTTCATATTACTGACATAAAGAAACTTTTCATAGTTGTTTTTAATGACAATTACTATATAATTAATTTTAGAATCGCTGTCAGCATCAGTTATTCATATAAGAAATTATGTTGTAGAATTTGGGCTTTGATACCAGAATCATGAATATCCAAAATTAAAAACTATTACTTTGAACCTGGTTGTGTGAATAACCAATATTTAAATTTAAATTTCAATTTATTCTTTTTTATGTTTCAATTTTTTAGAAAATTTCTTTTGTTTTTTTGTTTCCCAATCTACAACTGTTTCTGAAAATTGGAAGACATTTCTTAATAGACTCAAAATTATTTTATTATCTTTTTTTTTATATTTCTAATGTGCTTCTCCATCTGTATAAAAATTATTTGTTCCAGTAATTCTCAATTACTCAATATTTCTATGTTAATTATAATCATAAAAACATTATTTACTTATGTTTGTTTATTTTTGTTGTTATAAATATATATTTTTTGATGATTAATTTTTCTTTGGAGAAGAAAAATTATTTAAATATATTAGGCAAAGTAAATAATCCATGAGACATTACCTAGAAAATAAAAAATTGCATCATCCTTCAGTTGTAGAAAATAAAATTTATATCAATAAATGAAGTTTTTACTATATGAAAGCCATGATATGAAAAGATAATAATACAAAGAATGAATTCTATTTTTTAATTTTCAATTTGTTTGTAAATTTTTTATGTTATAATAATTTTTTATTATTCCATTTGATTTAATTTTATTTAATTATGTTAATATATATATCATTAGTTATTTTCATAACCAACATTGACAGTCACATTCAAAACTGTTTATTTATATAACTAATGTTGACGGTCACTTTCAACATCAGTTATCAAAATATCTTACTATGAATTTTGAGGATTTATACATTAATTTTGTTGTATTACTGTTGTTGAAAGTTACATATAAAAAATATTATATACAAATCTATAATTATACGTGACCTTAAACATCTCTAATAAAATAACATCCAAAACCTTGAAAATTTGTAAATATAATTTTTTATATTAATTTATTAAATTTGTTTTAGAAAATTTTTAATATCAGATATATTTAATTGACTTGAAAAAAATAGATGTTAATTAAAAATAAATTACGTTAAAATTTATTAATACACTACTGTAATAAATTGATGTAGAAAACAAATATTTTACATTAAAATTTATTATTACACTACAAGTATAATTTTCTCATGTCCTTTTGGTCTACATTAATATTTTATTAAAATTTTTCTTTAACACAACTACATCCTCGAACAATAATAATGACTGTAAAAAATATAAAATTCATAAAATAAATTTCATAAAAGTACATAATTAAAATATACTTACTTTACATGAAAATGATACTTAATTTAATGTTTATAAAATAATAAAAAACTTGTTAATTAATTCCATGTTATTGTTTTTCATTTTAAAAATATAAATTATTTCATCCAATGTCATATTATAAAAAAAGTTTATGTGAAAATATAAATTATATAATTATTTATTTACATATATATAATTAAACTACACAATTTTCTTATGAATAAATATCACAAATGATGTTGTTTTAATAAAAAATAAAATTTCTCTAAAAATGACAAAAAGATTATTATTTCTACGTTTTTATATTTTTCATTCATCACAAACCCTTGATTTGATAAAATATTAGAATATTACTTAAAATATTTATTCCAAAATTTTTTGGATGAAAACAAATTCGATTTCTAAGATAAATAAATATATAATATAATAATATTAAATTAATGAAAAAAAAATTTCATAACACTAATAAAGCCAAGCTAAAAAAAGGATATATCAATTTTCATTAATGGAAAAAATGTATTCCTTTCTTCAAAGGAATCGACTAGAAAATATCTAATCATTGAATACTTAGTTTCACCACCTTTTACAGCAATGATTTTCTAGATCCATTTTTTAGAGGAATGTGATAATATTTTCATGGAAATAATAGAATTAAACACAAAAATTAATGGTTTTATCTATATAGAAAAATAAAAGTAATTCTCCAAATAAATATTATAATAGAGATCCTCAGAGTGTCATGTGTATGTTTTTTTTATAGTAGTATAATAGAATTTTTAGTATAATAGATGAATCTCGATGAATAAAGTGATGATGATATCATATTGAAGCATGAAGATCATATTTATCAATAATGAAGATAATATAATCACATTATATTAAAATGATCTAGTTTACAAATAATATTAAGTGAACAAAGAAGATCTATTTTTACCGAGAAGATGTTATGGGTTGTAGTTCTATGAGAAAAAATGAATGAAAAAATGTGGTTAAGAGTGGTTGAAATGCATTAAACAAATCTTATCATTAAGAGGAAGTCATCAACCATGATCTATGAGTTAGTAAATGTAAAATTCATATTCATAATATGATATATAATTAAGATTATGTTGGAAGAGATTGATTATCGACCATTCATGAAGAATATATGAAGGCAGTAGATGAGTATTTGATAAAGAAATAAGAGACATGATATTTATGATATAGTGAAATCTAATATGGCATAGAGATATAGTTCATCAATGTGGATGAATAATACAGGATTAGTTATGATAATAAAAAATGGGAGATACAATATAATTATATGTTTAGATTCATAATATTGTAAAGAATCACAAGTCCATTATAGTGAACAATATACAGAGTAAATGTTTTTATCAAACATAGTTAATCAATGGATTATTAGTATCAAATATTTGACACAATACAACCTAAACATATCAAAGAGTATGTTTTCCCATTTAGACCAAACCTTTTATTAAAATTAGAAAATTATATCACATCTATATTATAAAAAATATGTTGGGTATGTGATTAGATAGGGACAAAATATCCATTTACATACAATCTGGTGGAAGGTGATCAAATTCCAAATGGAGAAGATGATTATACAATTAATTTTAATTTTGGTATAATATTTATCCACACATGATTAAACCCCCAATCAGGTGTGGGAATTTTAATTTTTAATAGACAAAATATTTCTTCTTATTGGATCATAAATTTCCTGGAATTCTATATTTATATCAACATGATGAAATACATATTTGAACTAGATGTTACATAGATGGAAGAAATTAAGTCTATTACCATTATAAAAAATTGTTAAATTTATGGTCATCACCTTGAGAAATTTGAAAAATGGATATTTCATCAATCTCAAGATATATACATAAGAGAAGGATGTTTCACCACTAATAATATGTATAAACTGTAATAAATATATTGATAAATATGTTTAATATTATTCACAAGTTTATATAAGTGATATATATGATAAATATGTATTTATTTAACCACTATTTTATTTTTATTTTGAGTTAAATTATTACATTAATAATATCAATTATGAAGTTGTTACAATTGTATTTTATTATATAAAATGGATTCAATGTAGAAATTAATAAATGGATTTAAAATATGATGGAATAGAGTAATATTTATATAAAATTAAAGTATTTGTATCCATCATACAAAACTAGTTATTATCATGTATAGATATACCTCACATTGTAATGAATGGGATTCAAAGACTGAGGAACAGTTACAAAGAGTTTTTGTGAGACGTATATTAAAATGTTTTATGAATGTTGTCTATGATTTGGAAAATGAATATAATGACTATATAAATATCAGGTAAGCCCAACTATAAGCTAAAATAAAAATGAATTAATGTGTAGGATTACTCATTACTACTATTATATAAAAATAAAAATTATCAAATGAGGAAGATTAAAAGAAAATGTAAATAAATTGTACATGAATTTAAAGTATAGAGTTACGTGGTAATACAAAATGATTATGGTGGGGTGTGATGCTGTGAAATCTAGATTTCACCTAAACATGATATTCATAAGAAAATAATAAAAAACCACTTCAATTAAAAAAAAATTAATTGATTAGGCATCAAATAAGATTCAGAAAAGTGGTTCAAGGATATGGATATCATACATTTACTGAACTATAAATAATTCTGAGAAAAAGATAACCCATAACGTAATGGAACATATTTCAATAAAATATATTTTATCTTGTTACACAAATTTGAAAAACCATATTTTAAAATTTTGATGGAGAAAAATTTCATTGAATTAACCACGTTATCATGGGTGGATATATGATTTTATATGAAAAAGAATCATCCCAAATAGAGATAAAAAAGATGGTTTTTGTACTATAAAACTCAAAGGACCAAAGTCTTGAAAAACATTACCCTGAAAAAAGGGGAAGTTTTCATACATATTTTTGTTAGTGATTGAGGTTTGGGAATATATACATTGACTAATAGAATATCATGTGACTGTATTCAATCCAAATAAGCCCCAAATTCATTGAGAGAAACATTGAAGAAATGATACATTCTTGAATAAATCAGACATAAATTTTAATGATTTTTTTAATAAAAAACGATTAGGTTGTTTTGAAATATTATATATTTATTAAAATTGAAAAGGTAATTATCATGGTGAATGATGTTATATAGTCACTCAATATAACATGTATTCCACTATGAAAATAATACAAAAAAACAGAAAGGAAAAGTGTTAAAATATACAATTTTTCATTGGGGAGTAATGAATATAAAAAATCTAAACTATATACCGAGCCCACAAAACCACAATGGATATTAAATATGGTTTTTCTATGGGAGGAGAGCACGTCTTCCTTTTGAGAGGACATACTATGGTACCAGCTGCTTTACGGGAGGAGGTGCTGAGGGAGTTTCACACTTCCCCTTTAGCGGTACATCCAGGAGTGGAAAAGATGTACTAGGATCTCAGACGACAGCACTTGTGGCTGAGTATGAAGAAGGCTGTAGCTGAGTTCGTTTCTCGATGCCTCACCTGTCAGCAGGTGAAGGCAGAGCACCAGGTACCAGGAGGCTTGGTACATCCCTTGGAGGTCCTGGAGTGGAAGTGGGACGGGATATCTATGGATTTCGTGACTGGACTTCCACGTACTTCTAGAGGTCACGACTCCATTTTGGTGATTGTCGACCGACTCACCAAGTCGGCCCACTTCTTACCCATCAGAGATCAGGGCTCAGTAGAGAGCTTGAGACGTCTCTACATTCAGGAGATTGTAATGATTCATGGCGTTCCATCATCTATCGTCTCCGATCGAGATTCTCGCTTTACTTCCCGGCTTTAGAAGCGGTTGTAGGAGGCATTCGGGACACTGCTACGCCTGAGCACCCCCTTTCACCCTCATACGGATGGTGAGATGGAGAGGACCATTCAAACTCTCGAGGACATGCTCCGTGCATGTGTCATCGATTTTGGTCATAGTTGGGAGGACCACCTACCCTTAGTGGAGTTCGTGTACAACAACATCTACCACTCCACCATCGGGATGGCACCATACAAGGCATTGTACGACCGACCTTACAAATCACCTCTGTGTTGGGAAGACCCTGGGGAGTCAGCACTTGTGGGACCATAGATGGTCTAGGCCACGACAGAGAAGGTCCAGGTCATCCAGGAGCAGATAAGGAAAGCTCAGAGCTGGTAGGATTCTAATGTTGACAGGAGGCGGAGACCACTAGAGTTCGAGGATGGCGACCACGTTTTCTTGCGGGTCTCACCACGACGTGGATTACAGATATATGGCCGGGGCGGCAAGTTGTCTCCGTGCTTCATCGGACCGTTCTAGGTTCTCAGCAGCATAGGCGAGGTGGCTTATCGCCTGGCTCTACTACCTCAGTTGTACAGGGTGCACGACGTCTTCAACGTATCTCAGCTGAGGAGATACGTGCACGACCCGACACATATCATCGACCACGGGGAGTTGGACTTTGACGATGGGGTGACTTTTGCAGAGGTCCCGGTGGAGATCGAGGATCGACAGGAGCGGTTCCTACGTGGGCAGTCGATTCCTCTAGTGTGCATCAGATGACAGCACGAGAACCTCCAGGAGAGCACTTGGTAGCGGGAGGCTCAGATGAGTGCTCAGTACCCTCATTTGTTCCCCTAGTTTGTGATGTATCTTTACGGGGACTTAAAACCCTAAAGTGGGAGCAATGTAAAAACCCATAAATTTCAAGGGAAATTTTTTTCTTAATTTCTTTTGCGATTTTACGAGTACGTAGTTTCTGACGGCACCTGATTTCGAGGCCCTGTGTGCCCGTAATCAATTTCCAAAGTTTAGCTCGGGTACGTTCAGTGAACGAACGAGCGGATTTTTCTAACTTTTGAACTGGTGCTCGGAATCGAAATCTGAGGGCACCGATGAAACCGCATCGCCGGTAATTGTTTTAGAACACCTTTTCTGGAGTAGCGTTTGCTTGGGTGTAGTTGTTAAAAACATTCACTAAGTTTAAAGTGAAATAAAAATCGTGTTACAATTTTTATTCCACTTTCATAAGAGGTTTACTCCATGCGAGGGAGTTGTGGTGGGACCCGCTGATGTTCTAACTCCCCTTGTGAGAATTAATGATGAGGTGGGGCCCACATGATCCCCCACCTTTTCATTTATTTTCCCTAACTCCTTTTTAAAACCTCTCTTTTCATTTATGTTGCCAACTTATCACTCCATTTAATTTTTACAAGTGAATTTTAATTAAATGAAGAGAAATCATTTTGAATGTTTGAATTTTAAAAAAAGTTGGCAAAGGTAATAAAATAAGGAAAAGGCCTTATTTTATTTCTTGGTTGCTTCGTTGCGTTAAGAGGGGGAGAGCGTTCTTCATATTGGAAGAACTTCATCTTTCCGACAAGAACTTTTCTACCTCAATGAAGAACGTCGTCACACCTTCTTTGGAGAACGACGACGTGCCACATAGTTTTTCGGGCAAACGCCGATGACGCTTACGGAGCATCAATCTGCGATGCCGTCTTCCACGATGCCGTCTTCCGCAACATCGTCTTCCACAACGTCCTTTTTCCATGACGAACCTCGTTCGATGACTTCATCGAGGTAGGGGTTTTGAATTTTGTTCGTGAAATATTCTTTCCGTTCTTCATCATTTATTTTGGGCTTCCTGTTATCATTATAACAGGAGGAGGTCGGACCGAACAAACACGGCCGACCCTCCTCCCCATTTTGATGTTGTTCATTGCAGCTCGAAAGAAGGTGGCGCGGTGCAACGACACCGCGCGGAGACATAGAGGAATACGACAAAGAAGCGCGGTGCCGGAGAAACACGAAGAGGCCGCGACCGGAGCGGGGCCGTGGCAGAGGGACGCGGTGACGTCGCGCCATGCCGGTCAGACCAAGACCACGGCCTTTGGCCGCGGCGGAGTAGGGAGCGGTTGCCGAAACCAACAGCCGCCGGTGTGTCGGAGGGGCGGGACCGCGGGGTCCCGCGGCGGCACTGGCCGACCAGCCGGGCCGACCGATCGGAGAAGCCCAAGGGTCGTAACCTCCAGCTGGCAAAGGGAGAAGCCGCCATGTGGGGTCCGCAGTTTCAATCAAGGGGGACAGCCACCCCCCTTTTCGCTCGGCTCGGCCAGCGCCGAGCTGGCCACACAGGGCCGCGCCCGCGCCAGGCCAACCGGCCGCCCCGGGCCGCGCCAGCTGGGCCGGGCCGTGCCACCGGACCGGGCCGCGCCCTAATGGCCCGGACCCGGACGCGGTTCGGGTCCCCCCGGTTCGGGCCGACCCAGGGGGTCTTGGGTCGGGTCGGTCCGGGCCCAAAACCCCTAAATACCAAACAGTTCGTTTAAACACCCGTATCATGGGCTACAGACCTCTGATCGATGCACCGTCAGTTGCGATGCGATCCTTGGATCGAGGAGGTCGTTTAGGTATATTACACTCAAGGATTCAGAGAACTTTGGGTATGGCTGGGTTGGTTCGAACACGAAACCAACCGGTCCCTCGGAGCGGAAATGCTTATAACTTGAGTTTCGGACGTCCGATTGATGTGCCGTCAACTTTGTTGGATTCGTCTTAGTGAGACAGACCTTTTGTCTTAATATGCTCGTGGTTTGGACGCATTTGGAGTGCGGTAGGGTTGGTTTTTACTTAAAAACCAACCAGGCCCCTGGAACAAAAAAGCCAATAACTCTCAGACCGGACGTCCGATTGATGCAACATCTGGCGCATTTAGTTTCTTTATTGATACGGAACTTTGGGATACATCAACTCCGGACTACGTGTCATTTGATGTATTAACCCCCTTTGGCTCATGGAGAGGACCCTCCCGGAAAAGAGCATGCTGTGTGCGGGAATCCTAGAGCTGGCTGTGACTGCGACGACGAAGATGACTGCACTGAAATCCTCCGTGGGTTCGCCAGCGATGACGAATGCACTGAAATCCTCCATGGGTTCGGCAACAATGAATACTTCACTGAAATCCTCCGTGGGTTCAGCAGCAACGACGATTGCACTGAAATCCTCTGTGGGCTCGACAGCGATGAAGACTGCACTGAAATCCTCCGTGGGTTCAGCAGCGACGAAGAATTCACTGAATTCCTCCGTGGGTTCGACATCAATGAAGACTGCACTGAAATCCTCCGTGGGTTTGGCAGCGATGAAGACCATACTGAAATCCTCCGTGGGTTTGACGACGATGAAGACTGCACTGAAATCCTTCGTGGGTTCGGCAGCGGTGAAGACCGTAATGAAATCCTCCGTGGGTTCGACGACGATGACAACTGTTCTTGTATCCTATGTGGGTTTGGCAGTATTGACTCTGTTCTTGTATCCTACATGGGTTTGGAAAAGTGGCTGGTCTGTATCCTATGTGGGTCTGAAAGCTTAGCTGGTTTAGTATCCTATGTGGGTCCCATCTTAGATGAATCAGTGGCTATATCTGATTATCTCTATCACTTTACGAATAAGTATTCATCTGTGAGCTAAGTCTTGACTTTCAATCATTATCTTTGATATGATTGACTTTATTTCCTATGTGGATTGGGTTGTGCTTTCCTATGGGGATTGGGTTGTTCTTTCCTATGTGGATTGGGTTGTGCTTTCCTGTGTTGATTTGGTTGCACTATCCTATGTGGACGTGATCGAACTTGGACTCGGATTATGGAGCCAAACTAGAATTGATGACTTAGGTATATGTATGGCCATATACCTAAGTAGTGTTGGATGTTAATTCGTGATTGTATCTTTCCTTTGTGGATTCTGGAATACCTTCGGGGGTCTCGGGGTCCCTACTGAGTATCGTATACTCACCCCTGCACGGGCTTCGCCCGCACTACGTTGTGTTGGTTGCAGACGAAGGACATCACTGACTGAGGTTGAGGCATGTAGAGCTGGACAGATCCCGGAGGAGGAACTCACGACGAGTCAGTGCCCGGAGGTGGATTTACGATGAGTCGGTACCTGGAGGTGGAACACTGGGTAGGACGTACACGGGGCAGACGACAGGACCCGAGGAGCTGAGGAGGTTATCTGTACCCACCCTTCAGGTGGGATTTCCGGTGGACGGCTCGGCGTTGCTGCTTTACTTTTCAGTCGCTGTACTTCCTTTCCAGTTGTATTTTACTTTCAGATTGGGTTTGTATTCTGTCCCACTTACTTTTCCGCACTTACTTGTACATGTGATTACTTAGTGTTTACTTCTGCTGGCTTACTCTATGGTATTTGTTTACTTTATAAAGGCAATACCTTCCCCTTTTTGTCGGGATTTGCGTCTTTGGTGCTAGTCGCCAACCCCTGACCTATGGAAGGCGGGCTTGGGGTAGTCACGACACGGGTCCGAGGACGGGTCGTGACATATAATATAATTATGTTGTGTTTAAGATATATGAATAATAAAATATCTTATTTTCTTCTTTTATTATTAAATAATGTTATCTCCACATGTGGTGTATTAATTCACTCCCTTTGTGGATGATGAGTTTTTGGTTCACTTTATCGCAAGAATGGGAAATTTTAAATCACATTTAATTTTAAAAAATTACCTATATATATGTATATAATAAATTATGGATTATTATTTATTTTTTATAATTAATACCCTAATAAACTGATATTGGAAACCATGGAAATAATGCACATGAAATAATGGAAATAAAAAATTTTGTAAACTAATGGGTTGAAAATGTTATAAGAAGATTATACAGGGTGTTATATAAATTATTAGAATCTTTAAAAAATTAATAACACTATTCAAACCACAATTCATGATATTTTAAAAAAATTATTGAAGTAAAACTTGAGGTAAGGAATATCTTATATTGACTTCCATTCATAGAGTAAATCATATATGTCATAGGTTATGTTCTTTAAAGAATATTTGTGAATGACATATGATTGTTTTATAATTTATATCCACTAATATTTTGTGTATTTTTATTTTTTGCGAATAATTATATCCTGTATTTTTACTCACTCTAATGATATGATCTCTGTAAAGTTTTCTCCCCGAACCTCTATTTTCATTCAAGATAACGCATTCTCTCTATTTATAGCAATGAAATTTTTAATTCCTACTATTTAATCCTCCTAAAATATAAATTAATGGTCTATATATTTGTAAAAAATCATAATTCTTCTTTCTTTTATGGTGAGTTATTAAGGATCCTTCACAATTCCCCAACAAGCCTAATTAATGAGAACTAACTTATTTTTTAAATATTTGTAGGTGCACTCTATAATCTATTTTAATCGACCATTATTTTTATAAAATCACTCCTATTATTATAGAAAAACTATATTAGTTAATTTTGGGCTTTACCAAAATATTATTAAAAAACTCTTCTTTTCAAAGTAAATAACTATATTTCTCTCAATAATTCCTCGATTATATTATAAGATTGTTTTCATCTATCACAAAACCCTTTGTTATTATTATGTTTAACTGGGATTAATAAATTGAGATATCTTCTACAAGATTATATAGAATAATTTATGATTATTTTTATTATTGATGTGTTATCTTGTATACCATTCACCAATTTACTCTAAATGTTTATTGATTAGGTTTACTAAAGGTGGAATGTTATATAAAATTTATATATTAGTTTCAATATTAATGTATATGTTGAATTTGTTTCACCGCATTAATATTAATAATGAATTTTACTTAGTATGTAATGTGTTGTTCCCACTCTAGGACCTCGGTGCACTGGTAGGTCTAATGAGACAAACTAGTTTGGGTATGGGGTAATAACTTACCTAATTATGTATGGTTTATTTGAAAAAGCCTTGATAATATGTTTATAATGTCCCTAATTATGCATTCCCTCATTATGAAACTAGTAATTGATTGTCCATGTGATTATTCGACTACTTGAATATCAATGGCTATGTTTTTAATACAATTATTTATTGAGAATTTATTCCTGCTATATTATTCTCAAGATTATATCTTAATTGAATGTGATATTTAGAAATTCTCCATGCCTTATTATTTATACATTTTTTATATTACTTACCCTTACTAAGCATCTGATATCATCCTTTTTTTTATGTTTCCCTTACCCATGTAATGAAGATTAAAAATTTTAATATGCATTCAAGAATGATTTTTATTTTATTTTATATTCTATCAAGTCATATTTTCATTTCACCATGTGTTATGGTTATAATGAATGTAATATGGTCTTATAAAACTACAAAACTGACCCGTGCTTCAGTATTTAGTATCCTGTATGTAACATCCCATGTAAATAAAGAATAAGACATTTTTATATTTATTAATATTTTTGAATTAGGTATTAATTTTACTTTAATGGGGTACCTATGTTCGATAGTGAAACCTATTTAAATATAGTTCTGGCCACTCTCATAATTTTTATTGGACCGAATAGAATTCTTCTTTATAATTGATACCTCAAAATTTACTTTGTGTAAATTTTTGGTATTTTTCCGATAAAGTTCATTTTTAATGAATAGTTAATAATGTTGTATTTTAAATCAAAACCTCATTTTAATATAAATTGTTTATATGGTTAGATTATTATTTTAATTGATTTTAATGTCTAATTATAATATATTTTTATCATTTAATCCAATGGTGGTCATTTTAATTAATTTCACTTTGAAATTGGACATAAAAAAGGGTCGGTCTTTTGATAGATATTGTTTCTTAAAAAACACTATTTTTTTATCAATGGGAATTAATTATAAAATTAATTAGTGAAACTTTATTTTTTTTAATTTTGTAAAGTAGAAATTATTTTTGAATTCATAATATCAAATATATCATAGGGTGAATTTTTGGTATTTTTCTGAAAAACTTCATTTTTCGATAAATAGTGAAACCACTAAGTGATAGTTAAAAAACTGAATTTTTCGTTAAACGAAAATTTACCGCTTATATGAATTGAATTTAAAAAATCCTACATACATGGATGTTATTAGTATATAAAATTTGGTTCAATGGGATGAAAATAATTTTTGGTGAATAGTAACTTTTAAGTTTTATTAATCACGATTAAAGGTAATTAGTGTAATTTAAGGTAAAAATAATGTTATAATAATATGAAATTACTTTGAAACATGTCCTAAGAATATTGGATAATTCATGGCCGACCAAGAAAATACTTGGGTAAATTTGTGGGACCCCATGGAGCCACTTGGGTAAGATAATGACATTAATACCATATATTTGAAGTAAACATAAAATTGTGACAAACATGTATTGTTTTAATAAAACAATTTTTAAATGTGGTTATATAAGTTATAATTTTGACTATAAATATTAATTGATAAGCTAAAAAGATTTCCGACATCATGGAATATTTTTTTATAATTTTTAGACATAAAAAAAATAAAATTATTTACGACACAATGATGATGTAGTGTTTATGTCATTAATGAATGATTTAAATAAATAAGACGATAATGTTTAAAATAATATCCAAAACTTATCCAATTCTTATTTGATGATTTTAATTCGAACATGGGACACCTTATATTTGAAATAAATGATTTTGAGACCATTATAAACCGAAGAGCATTATATAATAAAATAATAGTTTCATGCTTTCCAAAAGAGCCCCTGCTCTCCCTTATAAAATGACCCCACTTCATACCCATATCTCACACTTCTCAAGATCTATGGCTCATAAAACCTCTACTAAAATAAGCTCCCATGATCCCTATCTTCATCCTATAAGCCTTACCTTTGGCGGAAATCTCTTCAAGAAACCATTTTGGTTCAAACCAAGGAGAGTTACCCGATTTAATGGTAATGTCTTCTCTTATGTTCTTTTGTTTTATTTTGCTTCTCCAACAACATAAACTATTTTTATTCCGTTATTTTGTAAAAAAACCAGTATCTTCAATATACTAGTATGTTTTTATTATAAGGATTCGATCTACACTTACACAAACCTCCATCTAATGGTTAAATAACATATTGTTTCTGTGGGTGGCGAATTACTGCCTCACGAAACAATGATTGTTCAATATTCTTGTAACACGTTTCATGGTGGACATAAAGATGTAAATATATTTATATATGATATATATTATGTTTATGTTTTCTTTATGAATCTATATTTTTCATTTATGGCATACCTTTATGGTTTTCATAATGGATAAATGCGATAATTTAATTTTAGGAAGTGCGGACTACCGCCCACTCAATGTGATTTGAATCGTTAATGCCATATGTGGGATGTATAAAGGATAGAGTTAATGATATTAATTATGATATTATAATGTAATTATAATATACCTTTATATAATTATGATTTCATTCCATTAAATATGAATTAGAAATGAAAGCAGCATTCATGCGTACGTACGACTTACCGTCTCCATGAACGATGCTTTTCATTTCTTACCTCTAAATGATTTTAATATTATAAATTCATGTATATAATAGATATAAACGATATGTATGATATATAAATCATGAATATAATTCTATAGATAATGGATATTTTACCACAATAACAACTAGTGATTATAAGAAGTTTATTTTTGACTCAAGTACCAAAGACCGAAAAAACAACCGTTATTAACATAAATGGTTACATAATGTTCATAACATGCTAATAAGTGATATAATAGGAATAATGAACTTGAAAAGGGTTCTTAATCAAGTAGAAATTAACTCTAGTTTATTATTCAGAAGATTAAATAACGACCGAGTCAAGTTGGACATGAGGTAAGGTACTTCGTCTCAATCTCCTTTCATTGAGGCATATTTTTTTAACACCAAACTTTCTTCTATACGGTGTATAAACCCAATTGACTTTTAAATTCATTCAAAAGGAATATTTTTATACGAATCATTTTACTAAATGAAAAAAGGAATATTTTTTCTTACATATGCGGCGAAAACGACTTCCCCGCCGCTGTGACCATTATTTGAGTTTCAACTTCCTATACAAGCCATAACTTTTTCATAAATGAATAATAAATACCATGTTTTACTGTTCTTTTATTTTGGAATTGAAAATGGTTTTGATAATGTTTCTATTATATCAATGTGTTGTATTGATATATTGTGATTCAAATTTAGAAATTTTATGCTTCCTTTATGCATGTTTTATTTGATACAATTGTGTTATGGTTCTTGGGAATTATTAATGAAGTTGGGTGGTTCCGTGATAAACTAAGGGCGGGTGAGCCTGAGATATCTCTACAATCATTGGGTAACACGAAGGATTTAAATTCTAATGTTTCTCTGAAGATATTTAGGGAATATTCTGTGATTGGTGTTCCAAACGTAACCATGAGGGTTACTCCCTACGTAAGAATGTTATGAATGTCTCAAGTTACCTTTATAACATATGATTTCAATGAGTTATTACTAAATCTTATGATTTAATGAGGTATGTTAAAGTGTTTATGTTTTATGAGTGATGTATGATTTCATTTATTCTTATGTATACACGGACTAATGTTTTCTTTCCATATTTTTATATCTCTTACTGAGATTTTTATGCTCATACAATGATTTTGAAATGTTTTTCACATGTCAGTGGAAAGGTACATGATGTGATGATAGTGTCGAGTATGTTCCAAGAAATAATCCATGTTTTATTTTAAATATTTTTCCTTTGATGGAAAAAAATTAATACTGTCTTTGTTGTCACCACCTTGTTTAAATGTGGAATGTTATGCATGATTTATGATATAATTCTGTAGAACTCTAAACCTGAAAAGATCCTCAATGTGTATTCTTGTAATAACCCAAGATTATGTAATGTTTAAGGTCGAGGCCTTATAGTTTGTATCAGAGGTCAGTTTAGATATCATTAGAAGTTAAAATTATATTAAATTATTATCCAAAAATATTTTTTTACATTATGGTCAAATTGAAATGATATAGAATTTATAGATAACCATATTGCTTCATCTAAGACATGTTTGTTCAGAATGGTTTTCCCCCAAGGAAACAGGGAAGGAGTGCTAGGAGGGAATACATAAGGAAATGTCCATCTAAATCATCATCTTGAGAAGGTCAGAATTGGAACTAAATAGTTTGTCAAAGTAATGACCCAGCTGACTCAAGCGATAAATGGTGGTGGTATCCATGCACGAGAACAGCCAGATCAACCGCAAAGGAATATGTCACTGTTGGAACATTTCATGCGGCAATATCCCACATAATTTAGAGGATCATCTGACCCTGTGTTAGCTGATGGGTGGATTAAAGCACTAGAAAATATTTTCGATGTCATGGGGTTTTCAAATAATCAAAAGGTTAGTCTTGCTGTTTACCGTTTCGAGGGTAATGCAAATCAGTGGTGGTCAATGGTTAAAATTATCAGGGACACTTATTAAATTGATGCTCTTGACTAGGATGAATTCAAAGGTATGTTTCATGAGAAATATTTTCTAATGGTTGTTCGACTTAGAATGGAAAAACAATTCTTGGAATTGAGGCAAGCAGACGACTCAGTGGCTACCTATGAAGAAAAGTTCACTCTATTGGAAAGGTATGCTCAAAATTTCATCTGAGACCTTGATAGTAAAATCAATTGTTTTTACTCAGGATTAAAGCCAAAATATAGAAGGGAATTAGATTCTCATGAGTTCAAAAGTTATGAAAAGCTTTTTCGATGTGCTAAGAAGGTGGAAGGGGAGTTTTCCAATGAAAAAGTGTTCTATGACAACCAGCAGAATAAGATACCAAGGTGGTAGGAGAAAGGGAAGAATCATTCAAAAAGGATTGATGGTAAGAAAACTAAGTTTGTAGTTTGTGATAATTGTTTTAAAAAGCATGCTGGGGAATGTCTTTTGAATTATGGAAAGTGCTTCTGATGTGGTATAATGAGACATAAGGCTCCTGACTGCACTAGAAAAGATTGGGGTGATGGTAAGACCAAATTTTATTTACAGTTAGTGAAATGCATAAAGTGCAATGAGAAGGGTCATTAGAAAAACGAGTGTTTGACAAAGAGCTCGAATGATGGGAAGCAGTCATACTACAAGCAAAAGGGTGTGGTGAAATTCTTTGCTACTAATTCAGCAGATTTTGGGAAATCAAATGAAGTGGTATCAGGTACTTTGTTTGTTTTCTAAGATTATGCCAATGTGTGGTTTGATTCAGGGTCTACACATTCTTTCATTTCTGAAAAGTTTTCTAGTAAATTGGAAATTCCATCTCAAGAAAGGACTCCTGAACTTGTGGTAAAAACACCAGAGGAAAATTTTGAGGAAAAAAGAATTTATATGAATCTTTTTATCCTTATCCGTGGAAAGAACCTACATTCAAAACTTACTATTTTACCTCTAGTTGAGTTTGATGTTATCCTAGGTATGGATTGACTCTCTGTTTACCATGCTAAGATTGACTATAGAGCTAAAGATTTTTCTTTTCAGAAAGACTTTCAGTTTGTGTACAAGAATGAACCCTAACTGTTGATAACATATCAAGATGTTGAGAAACTTTTAAAAGATGGAAATTAATGATACCTTGAACATATTGTTGAAAATAAAGGAACTATTCAGATTAATGATGTACCATGGTAAATGAGTTCCTTGATGTTTTTCATGATGAATTTCCTGGAATAATACCAGATCAGGAATTTGAATTTACTGTTGACTAAGTTCCTGATTCTAAGACAATTTCAAAACCACCTTATCGAATGACTCAAATTGAACTTTTAGAGTTGAAGGGGAAATTGAAAGATTTATTAGAGAAAGGTTTCATTTGACCTAGCACATCACCAGGGGGTGCTCCTGTCTTATTTGTTAAAAAGAAAAATGGCTCAAGTGGACTTTTCATTGATTATAGATACATGAATAACATCAATTTTAAGAAATAATATCCTTTTCCTCATGTCGATGATTTGTTTGATTAGCTCCAGGGAGTTCAGTATTTTTCAATGATTGGCATGAGGTCATGGTACCATCAGTTGAAGGTAAAGGAAGCTGCTATTCCGAAGACCGTGTTTCATTCAAGATATGGCCATTATGAATTTTTAGTTATGCCTTTTAGGTTAACCAAAGAACCTGCTGTATTCATGGACATTATAAATATAATTTTCCATGAGTTCTTGGATAAGTTTGTGGTTGTTTTCATTGATGATATTTTGGTGTTTTCTAAAAGTAAATAGCAGCAAGTAAGTCATTTAAGGGTTATTTTTTAAACCTTAAAAAAATAAATTGTATGGGAAATTCAGAAAGTATGAGTTTTGGTTACAAAAAAATTTATTTCCTTGTTCCAATTGTTTCAAAATGTGGAATAAAAGTTAATCCTGTAAAAAACAAATGTTTTTTAAGAATGTCCAAGACCCACAAATGTTACCGAGATTCGTAGTTTTGTTTGTTTTGGTAGGCTATTACCGAAGGTTTCTTAAAAATTTTGAACACTTGTCCAGACCATTGACTAAGCTAACACAGAAGGGTGTTATGTTTATCTTGACAAAATAATGTGATGATTGATTTCAGGAATTGAAAAGAAGATTGGTGAATGCTCCAGTTTAGGCACGACATTACAGAAATGGTGAGTTTGTTATCTACAGTAATGATTCATTGAAAGGACTTGGTCGTGTCCTTATTCAGAATGATCAGGTAATTTCTTATGCTTCACTTCAGTTGAAAAATCATGAGATAAATAACCCTACACATGATTTAGAATTAGATGCTATTGTTTTCGTTTTAAAAATTTAGAGGCATCATTTGTATGGTGTAAAGTGTGAAATATATACTGATCATAAATGTTTAAAGTATATATTCACTCAGAAATAATTGAACATGAGATAGAAGAGATGAATAGAATTAATCAAGGATTATGATTGCATGATTCACTACCACCCTGGAAAAGAAAATTATGTGGAAAAAGGTTTGAGTCAAAAAAATAATGTTTCATTAACCATGTTACATTTAAAACGTGATCCTTTGGTTAAGGATTTGATGAATTTTCTCTTGGAAGTTGATGGTGTAGTAAATTATTCTATTTTATTTCAGGTATCAGTGAAATCTTGTCTATCATACATAATTAAGAAAGCACAGTAGCAAGACAGTAAGTTGCAGAAAAAGGTAGAGCTAGTTCAGAAGGGTATGTTACCTGAATTCAACAATGATAATGATTGTTTTTTGAGATTTAGGAAGAGATTGTGTGTGCCTTGTGATTCACAGTTGAAGACAAAGTTGTTATGTGAAGCTCATAGTTCTCCATTTTTAGTTCATCCAGGCAGTACTATGATATATAAAGATCTTCGGGAGTATTACTGGTGGGATGGAATGAATAGAGATATTGCTGATTTTACTGTGAAGTGTTTGACTGGTCATTAGGTTAAAGTTGAGCGGAAGTTACCTAAAGGGATGCTTCATCCTTTACCAGTGCCAGAGTTGAAATGGGAGAATATATCCATTGAATTCATTGTGGGATTACTGAAAACACGTTGAGGTAATAATGCAATCTGGGTTATTGTTGATCGCTTGACTAAATCATCTCATTTCCTTTCTATACAAGATACTTTTTCCTTAGACTAACTTTCTTGTTTGTATCTTAAAGAGATTGTCAGGTCTTATGGAGTTCCCCTCTCCATTTTATCTGATCGTGATCCCAGGTTCACTTATAACTTTTGGAAAGGCCTTCAGAAGTCGTTGGGTACTAAATTAAATTTTAGTACAACTTTTCATCCTCAATCAGATGGGTAGTCAGAATGAACAATTCAGACGTTGAAGTATATGCTACGTGCTTGTTTGTTGGATTATTAGGTATATTCGGATAAACATCTTTCATTTGTTTAGTTTTATTATAATAACAGTTTTCATTCCAGAATACAGATGGATCCATTTGTAGAATTATATGGGAACTGGTGTCGAACTCCAGCTTTTAGGGATGAAGTGGGTGAAAGGATTTTGATGGGACCATATTTGGTAGAAGAATTTGCAGAAAAAGTCAAATGATACAGAAACACATGAGAATAGCTCGGAGCAGGCAGAAAAGTTATGCGGACAAAAGGAGGAAGGATCTATCTTCTGAGGGAGGTGATCATGTCTTTCTAAAAGTTTCACCATGGAAAAGTGTGATGTGATTTGGTAAGAAAAGAAATCTGAGTCAAAGGTTCACTAGACTATAATGAAATTTTGGAGAGAGTTGTTTCAGTTGCATATCGAGTGGCTTTAACTCCGAATTTATCTCAGGTACACAATGTTTTTAAATTTTCAATGTTAAGGAAGTACATTCTAGATCCATATCATGTTTTGATCCTAGTGGTAGTTCAGTTGGAAGAGAATATATCTTATGAGGAACAACTAATCCAGATTCTTGACCACATGGAGAAAGTGTTGCGGAATAAGGTGATTCATCAAGTAAAGGTTTTGTGGAAAAACCACATGATTGAAGAAGCAACATGGGAATATGAAAATGAAATGAAGGATAAATACCCCAACTTATTAGATAAGTAAATAAATTTCTGGGACACAATTTCCAGAAGGGTGGAAGGATATAACATCCTAGGTAAATAAAGAATAAGACATTTTAATATTTATTAATATTTTTGAATTAAGTATTAGTTGTACATTAATGGGGTTGCTATGTTCGATGGAGAACCCTCTTTAAATATATTTTATGTCACTATTATACATTCTATTAGACCAAATAAAATTCTTCTTTAGAATCGGGACATCAAAATTTACTTTGAGTAAATTTTTGGTATTTTTCCGATAAAGTCCATTTTTAATGAATAGTGAAAAATGTTGTATTTTAAGTAAAAACATCATTTTAATAAAATTTTTCTTATATTTGGTTTGATTATATTTTTAATTAATTTTAATGTGTAATTATAATATATTTTTACCAATTAATCTAATGGTGGTCGTTGGAATTAATTTCACTTTTAAATTGGACCTAAACAAGTGTGAGTCTTTTGATAGATATTGTTTCTTAAAAACAAGCAATTAGTTTCAACAACAAGAATTAATTATAAAATTAATTAATTCAACTTATATGTTTTGAATTTTTTAAAATAGACATAATTTTTTAATTCAGAATAACAAATATATCTTAGGGTGAATGTTTGGTATTTTTCTGAAAACTTCATTTTTTGATGAATAGTGAAACCACTATGTGGTTGTTAAAAAAAATGAATTTTTCGTTAAATGAAACTTTACCAATTCTATGAATTGAATTTAAAAAATCTGACATACATGGTTGAAATTAGTATGTAAAATGTGGTTCAATGGGATGAAAATAATTTTTGGTGAATAGTAAGTTATAAGTTTTATTAATCGCGATTAAAGGTAATTAGTGTAATTTAAGGTAAAAATAATGTTATAATATTATGAAATTACTTTGAAACATGTTCTAACCTTATTGGATAAGTCATGGCCGACCAATACAATCCATGGGTCAATTTTTGGGACCCCATGAAGCCAATTGGGTAAGATAATGACATTAATACCTATTATTTAAAGTAAAAATAAAAATTCCACAAACTTGTATTGTTTTACTAAAAAAAATTCATGGGGTTATATAAGTTATATTTTTAACCATAAATATATATTAGAAATATAATATGATTTCTTACATCATGGTAATTTTTTATAATTTTTAGACAACAAAACAAATAAAATTATTTATGACACAATGATGATGTAGTGTTTACGTCATTAATGAATTATTTAATTAAATAAGATAATAATGATAAAAATAATATCCAAAACTTATAAAATTCTTATTCGATGATTTTATTTCGAACAAGAGACACCTTATATTTTACTTTAATGATTTTGGGACATTTAGAAACCAAAAATCATTATATAATAAAATAATAGTTTTATTCATTCCAAGAGAGCTCATCCTCTCCCTTATAAAAAGACCCCACTTACTACCCATATATCACACTTCTCATGCCCTTTGGCTCGTCCAAACTCTAATAAAATATTCTCCCAATATCTCTATATTCATCCTAGAAGCCTTACCTTAGGCATAAATTTGTTCAAGAAACCATTTTGTTTCAAACCAAGGGGAGTTACCCAATTTAAAGGTATTCTCTTCTCTTATGTTCTATTGTTTTATTTTGTTTCTCCAACCACCTAAACTATTGTTATTACTTTCTTTTGTAACAAAAACAGTATCTTCAATATACTATGATGTTTTTATGAGAAGGATTCGAGCTACACTTACACACACCTCTATCTATTGGTTAAATAACATACTGTTTCTGTGGGTGGAAAATTACTGCCTCACGAAACGATGATTGTTCAATATTCATTTAACACCTTTCATGGTGGCCATTAAGATGTCACTGTATTTATATATGATATATATTATGTTTATGTTTTCCATATGCTTCTGTATTTTAGATTTATGGAATACCTTTATGGTTTCCATAATGGATAAACGCGATAATTTCATTTTAGGAACTGCGGACTACCGCCCCCTCAAAGTGATTTGAATCGTTAATTACATACGTTGGATGTATAAAGGATGGAGTTAATGATATTATATATGATATTATACTGGAATTCTTATATACCTTTATATAATTATTATTTCATTTCATTAAATACGATATAGAAATGAAAGTAGCGTTCATGTGTACGTAGGGCTTACCGTCTCCATGAATGGTGCATTTCATTTCTTACCTCTAAATGTTATGTAATATTATAAATGAATGTATATAATGGATATAATGGATATATATGATATATATACATCATTAATATAATTTTGGAGATAATGGATATTTTACCACATGAACAACTTGTGATTATAATAAGTTTATTTTTGACTCAAGTACCAAAGAACGACAAAATGACTGTTATTAACTTAAATGATTACATTATGTTCATAACATGGTAATAAGTGATATAAAAGGAATAATTAACTTGAAAAATGTTCTTAATCAAGTATAAATTTACTCTAGTTTATTATTCAGGAGATTAATGAATGATCCAGTCATGTCGGACACGGGGTAATGGACTTCGTCTCGATCTCCTTTCATTGAGGCATATTTTTATTAATACAAGACATTCTTTTATACATTGTATAAGACCTATTGACTTTTAAATTCATTAAAAAGGAATCTTTTTATACAAATCATTTTACTAAACTACAAGAGGAATGTTTTTGTCTTACGTATGCGGTGACAATGACTTCCCCGCCGCCATGACCATTATTTGAGTTTCGGCTTCCTCTATAAGCCATAATATTTTTTAAATGAAAAATAAATACCATGTTTTACTGTTCTTTTATTTTGGTATTGAAAATGGTTTTGATAATGATTAGATTATATCAATGTAGTGTATTGATATCTTGTGATTGAAATTTGGAAATGATATGTTCACTTTATGCATGATTTATGTGATATGATTATGTTATGGTTCGTGGGAATTGTTTATAAAGTTGGGTAGTTCCATGATAAAATAAGGGTTGGTGATCCTGAGATAGATCTTCAATGCATTGGGTAATGAGAAGGAGTTAAATGCTAAGGTTTCTCTGAAGTGATTTAAGGAAAATACTGTGATGGGTATTCAAAATATAACCATGAGTGTTACTCCCTACGTAAGAATGTTAGGAATGCCTCAAGTTACCTTTATGTATTATGATTTCTATGAGTTATTCCTAAGTCTTATTATTTCATGAGGTATGTTAAAGTGTTTATGTTTTATGAGTTAAGTATTATCTCATTGATTTTATGTATACATGAACTAATGTTTTCTTTCCATATTTTTATATCCCTTACCGAGCTTTTTATGCTCATCCCATGTTTTTGAAATTTATTTCACAGGTCAAGGGAAAGGTACATGATGTGATGATAGTGTCAAGGATGTGTCAAGAAAGAATCTATGTTTTATTTTAAATATGTTTCCTTTGATGGAAAAAAATTAATAATGTCTTTGATGTAACCTTCTTGTTTAAATGTGGAATGTAATGCATGATTTATGATCTAATTCTCTAAAACTATAAACCTGAAAAGATCCTCAATGTGTATTCTAAGAATAACTCAAGATTAAGTAATGTTTATGGATGGGGACTTATACTGTATATCTGCTAATGTAATAAACTATGACACTGGCTCGAGGATACTAGGGTTGGGGTACATAGATTTGTATCAATTGTTGTTTAGAAATAAACATGGAAACGTGATTTAGAAAACAAAAATTATGGAACATAATCATAAGATTAAATTTGACCATTAGTATAATATATTATAATATCTGTAAGATATATATTTTTACACTATTATTAGAAATGCATCCGTGTTTGGTTACTACAAGTTGGTGTGGTTTTGGCATAGTGGTCACTAGGAGTAACAACTCTAACTCTGTGTCCTAGGAAAATCTCGAGGTAACCTAGTACACGAACATGGGACTTACTGCGCATATGTTTTTTCACTCTCAGGTGATATTCATAGGATAAGTCACATTTTCTTTACAAACCATTATAATGGATTTAAATGTAAACATGTCCTCAAAGAAAATATATTTAGGATTATGAGATTAGCTATACGTAAAATTTTCAATATATGTTACTTATTTCACTATTATTAGGAATATATATTATGTTTCAAAATGTTATGATATAATTTAGTGTATGAAATTGTAACGAAATGGATCCTACAAGAAGAAATGTAAAATTTATCAATGAAAATAATCCAAATAGTACAAATGATCATTTCATAGATGTGCTTAAGACAACCTTTCTATTGAAACTAGCCTCAAAAATATTCTCAACATATGAGTATATAATATCATTTATTAAAAGAAGTAGAAATATATTTCTTATTATTATGGCTTTGTAAGAAAGGAAGAGAAGGAGAGGAAAACATGAAAAAATATAGATAAAGGAAAATATGGAAAGTAGTATTTTCCTACATGTGATAATTGCGGAAGGAAACATCATGGTATATTGTTAAAAGGAATGGATGTTTTCTATATGTTGGGATAGAGAGGACATCATTCTTGTGATTAAAATTGAATTAAATTTTTTTACAATGCACACTGATTCAACTCGTATGTGATTAGACACAACACAAACCAATATCCAATCCATCGAAGGAATATACACTAAAAGAATACAATGGATCATGGTCATGATTTTATTACACGCATATATTAAGATGAATGATTAATTTTCTTATGTTTAGAATAATTAATTATGTGTTTTGAGTATTTTTATCAATGATGCACTATTTATAATAATTTTAAATTATAAAATAGAGTGTATTGTATTACAATTTCATTATGGATTTGAGGCCATGTGATGAATTGTTCCACAGAAAAGTGACACAGTGGAAAGATAAAATTTTGTAAAATATATGGATTAGGGAATGAAAAATCTTAATATGTTCCTCATATGGAGATACTAATTTTAGAATAAAGAGATTATTGATTTGGATAAAATAAATTGGATAGAACATAATGAATTGATCTAAATAATGGGAATATACTCACATGTTTGTATATTATGGGTAAGATACACTTCATATTTTATAATATGTTCATTATAGAAATTCAACTACCTTCTTTCTAAAGTGTTGAATCATGATATTTCAGAGCTGTTAACCATTCAAGAAATGATTTAACATTATCATTGGATATGTTTTTTACATTATTTTACCCAATGATACTATTTGTTTCCTGAAATGAAGTTGGAATAGTTAAAGGAAGAATTTATAGAAATATATTAAATAATTTTATTTTATTTAAAATATTATAGAGTGAAATAATTTCTCAACTTTATGGAAATGATCATGAAACAAAAAATTCAATTCCATTACCTTATTTTCCAATGTGGGTCTTCAAAAAAAGGTATTTTCTAATATTAATATTTTTTTCTAAGTGAAATTTAAAATTTAGATACTGTAGTTTATTGAAGGATTGGAGAATATAGCACCCCAAGGATTTAAAATTAAATTTAATATCGAATGTAATTCAAACAACAATGAGTCTATGGGAAACAAAACATTGCAATTATAATTATTCAAGTAATATACTTATAACATAGCCATTAAAATTTATTTTATTTGCGTATATAAATTTATTTTTTCATTAAAGACTGCCCGGTTATGGTAATTATGAAATTTAGAGTCTGATAAGAATAACCTAATTTTTTTGGGGAATAGTAACATGACACTTTTGAATAGTAATATTATCCTTTAGAATATTAATTTTTCATTAATGAATAGTAAACCATCCAAATGAATTGTAGCCTCAAACAATAAAATATAAGTAAAATTTTGTCATCTTATAAATAAATGTTTGATATAATTATCTCACATTATAAGTAAATAAATATTATAGAAATTATTAATTAAGTAATAGTATTTTTATAAAATATTAATCTTCATTTAAAATTTTATAATAAATATAATGATTAATAATAATGTGTATTAATAATTAAATATTTTTGTCTTATGATTATATGATATCTTTATGAGACCTTAGTTAAATTTTCTAATTGTTATAAAAAAGGTAATGATTTTAAAATTGGCATTTTTTCGATAAAATGATGATTTTAATTTAGAATTTAATTTCTAATATTTTGAAAATTATTTTAGTAAAATATATTTCATTTTTGAACTCTAAAAATTGAAAAATTATTAGGATGATAGTTTAGTATTTTTCCGAAATTGTTGAATTTTTAGTGAATAGTAAATAATACAGTTTTTATTACAATATGATATTTTTTGTCACACTCTCAAGAGATTGTTATGATATAAAATTTACTAAACTTATGGAATAGACAAATAATTATTTTATTAGAGAATGTTTGTAAAAAAATAATTCATATCATATAAATGATATTTATCTTAATTAGAATAAATGAAATATTGTGATTGTTAATGTAGTGCTTATTTCGTGCTAGCAAAACAAATTTGGATACATAAAAATAATAATTAATAGATAAAAATCAGTTTCCCAAACCATTTATTAATTATTATATATAATATATGTTTTTAGAAAGTAATTTATAATTTTATAGATATATACTTTTAAACTTATTCAAATGCTTTTGAAATGCTTGTGCAGGGAAACAAAAGTCAAAATAAAAAATTTAAGAAGTTGTCTAGTTATGTATACATATGGATATACATAATGAAATAATATAGAATTTTATATTGAACCTAATTAATTTATTTGTATGATATTAAATTATTTTTTACTTATATATATGAAATAATTAAAATTGATTATTATGAAATGATAATGCAGTACTTCTGGAAAAGCATGAAAAATAAAAAAGGGTTTTTAATTAAATTTTTTATGAATTATTAAAGGCCTATATTTTGTCTAAAACTATTTATATTATATATTTTAGACCATTATCATGTTATTTTTCTAATTTGGGAAATGTTTTACACACATGATTCATCTTAATGTTTTTATAATATTTTATTCCTAAAGGATGTCATGTTGACACCTTATAGTTTTTAATTTGTATAATATTTTAATATGAGGTTTTCATGAATATTTTTGAAAACAATAAGTATCTATATAAATATAATATAATTATCATTGAAATATAATTTTATTTTTTGTTTTTAGACAAAAAATAAATACCATAATGGAATTCACAAAGAAGATGCAGTGTCAATTTAATTAATGAATAAATCAAATAAAAAGGATTAAAAATAACTAATAAAATGTAATTTGAGTTTTTTATACTAATTAAGGTTTTAACTATATGAATATGATGTGTCTATTATATAAAAAAAATTATATTTTGGGACTTTTCATTGATGCGTTTAAATTCATTGTTATGAATAGTTATTTATTTGACATAAAAGAAGTTTTCATAATTATAATATTAAATTAAATTATTTTACAATCAAAAAACGAATATCAAGTCAAAAAATGAAAACCATATTTCTAAAATATAATTACCATTATTTTATATTATCTTTTTAGGTCTTAAATCCTATAATAGATTTATTATAGTTCAATAATACTAGTAATTCATATATTACCCTTCAACTCACTTATAATAGAGGGCTCATTCCTTAAAAAATATTCACCCCTTGAGTATTTTTTCATGACTATACTATTCTAAATTAAATTATCTTTATCCTTTTCAATAATATAGTTCTTCTAATCAATTTAAAAGACCACTACCCAGCGCCTACGGAGGTTCTCAATGAGAAAATATTCCAGAGGTAATATTTTGTTTTCATCTTTGGTAAATTATTTTTTACTCCTAAATTATCCTCAACTCCTATACAATGATTAATGAAAGCTCAAGTGTCATATATATACATAAAATATGTATTTTTAATGTTATATTAATAATAACATCTCTTATTTTCTTCTTTTATACTAAAATAACATTATTATCGTCCATGATGTGTTAATTCACTACCATTGTGGATGATGATTTATCTTTTCACATTACCGTAATCATAGGAAATTATAATTCACATTAAATTTTAAAAATTTTATTTATATATATATTATAAATTAAATATTATTATTTATTTTTGAAAAGTAATACCATAATAAACTATCCTTGGAAACCATGAAAAAGAACGCAACCGAAAGAATTGAAATAAAAAAATATTTTTAATAAATGGGTGGAAATGTTTTAATATGATTACGTAAAGAATTATATAAATTATTTCATTTCTATAATAAATTATTAATACTAACCAATAAATTATATAGGAGGTATTATTTTTTTAAGGAATTCGAATTAGAGGTAAGGGATATCTTAACTCAGTTTCAATTCATTGAGTTAAATGTCTATTTTATTGGTTATGTTTTTTAATAATATGTGTGAATGACCTATGATTGTGTTATACTATATATCCACTTATATTTTCAGGATTTATATTTTTCAAACATAATTATTTCAATGATTTTTCCTCACTCTAATGATATGATCTGGGTTTGAGTTTCTACCTGACCTTGCATTTTTCATTCATGGCTAATCATTTTATCTCTTTAAGAAAATGAAATTCAGAATTATTATTATATACTTATCATAAATTCTGTTTAAATTGTCTATATATATGTACCTACTATAAATTTTTTTGATGGTTATTTACCTATTTTATGAGGATCTTCTTCAATTTATCATGAAATTCATGCCCGATTAAAAGGAACTTCCTGATTTCATACCTATTTTAAATTTCACTCTATAATCTATTTTAATCTCTCATTATTTTTATAAAATATATAATTTTATTATAGAAAATCTTTATTAATTAATTTCTTGATATATGAAATTATTTTTTTCAAAATAACTATTCTTTTCAATGTAAGAAATACCACTTCTCTCATAAAATTTTCAATGATTTTTATGAGTATATTCATCCACTTCAACACCCTTGAGAATTATTATGTTTAATTAGGATTAATTTTTTTGATATCATCGGAAAAATATTATTGAATGGTTTATGATTATTTTTACTATGGATATGATATCATGATACCATTCATAATATTAGTCTGATTGATTAGTGATTCTGTTTACTAATTGGGGAAAGATAATTACATTTCCTATACTAATTTCAATATGAATTTATATGTTGATTTTGTTTCAACCATATAATATTATGAAGGAATTGGACTTAGTAAATGTTTAGTGGGGAGTGTTATAGCCCTCGGTGCGCCGGTCGGTCTCATGAGACAAACTATTTTTGGTGCGGGCCAACATTTTACCTGGTTATGTACGGTGTATTGGTCGAAGTCTTGATGGTATGTTTATTATCTCTCATATTATGATTTCCTTCATTATGAAAATAATAATTGATAGTAAATCTGATTATTTGACAAGTAGAATTTTTGTGGTTATGTTTTATTATGGAATTATTTATTATTATATTATTCCTTCCATATTATGCTCATGATATTTTCTTAATTTCATGTTTTATTTCGTTATTCACCATGCATTATTTTTTATTCTTCTACCGTATTACATACCCTTACGAATCATCTGATCTCAACCCTTTTTTATGATTTTGTTCCCATGGTTATTTAGAATAATACTTTGAAGAATATTTCAAGGATTCATATTTTTTATTTTATATTGTATCATGTTATATTTTTGTTTCAAAATATATTATGGGTATCATGATTGTAATATAACCTTCCATGACTGCTAAACTGATTTGTCCTTTAGGATTTGATTCCTTATTTATATTCTAATGTAATAATATAAGGAACTTACTTTGAGATATTGGGTCATGGTTCTTATAATTTACTTGAAAAGATGTGTAACAATTGTGGATATTTTTGTCATCTATAGAGTTACTATTAATGATATGACTACTGCTATATGTCCCAGAATCATTAGTTTCGAAGGATATTACTATGTAGTCAAATAATTAAAAGTCTATAGGACTCTATATTCATTCCTCTGGACTAAATCAACTTCATATAGTATAAGTTTTTACAATTGATGTATATGTGGGTCCATAAATAGTGAGAGGTAAAATCATTGTTATATCTGATGTTGTGATTGATTTTTTTGATATTGCTCCTCTCAAACATTTATATATAGTCATATTATTAATATACTTAATCATCCAACAAAAGTCATAAACATTGTTATGATGTTAGTGTCACATCATGAGAATATAAAGAGAAGTGGTTTTGGTGTCCTTCTCATGGTTTGATTATAGATACAACATTATTAGACTAATATTTTCTTGTTCATGATATGTAACTATTTGGATTCATCATTTGGATGGATTTTCTTGTTTCCCATCATGAAAAGGTTGATTTTTATCATTACTGTGTCTCATTTTATGAGGCTGATGGGAGATCAAGGGTGTTTCAAGGAGAGTGGGATATGAGGTTTGGGTATACATGACCTTTCCACCCTGAGAATTGTAGTTTTTTTTCCTATTTTAGTAATTGAGATTAATGATGTTTCATCAGTTATTGAACATCCCAACATATTTCTGGTTTTCCTAAAATTTTTCATGATGTTATTTTTTGGCTTCCTCTTAAGAGGTATGTAGAGTTAATTATTGACATGGTGTTAAGTAAATATCCAATATCTATAAAATATTATCATATAGCACCATCAGATCTAAAGTAACTCATGATTTTATTATGTGATCAGATTATGATGGGTTTTTTTCACCCTAGAGTTTCACATTGGGAAACCACAGTTTCCTTTTCCAAGAAGGTAGATGGTTAACTCTTGTTGTTTGTAAATAAAAAATTGTGGAAGCATTTAAAGGTTGAGAAAAATAATCCTCCATCTCTTGTGGATAATCATTATCATTCGTTAAAGGGGAGAAGTAGTTTCTCTGAATCGATCCTTGTTCGGGTTCTCATTACCATAGAGATGGAATGTGTGACATACTAAATATATATTTATAGAGTATTTATGTACATTATGACTGTATTAATGATTTCATTTTATATGGAAAAAACTTAGGGTGTTTTTTTTTGGATTGATAAATCGGATATTCGATTATAATCTTGACAGTTTTTTGTGGTGTTTTGAAGATGATATTTTGGTTTGTTCATCATCTGATCATGAGAATAAGAACCATATATGTTTTGTTTTGTAAATACTATGTGGTCAAAATTTTATAGGAATATTTATAAATTAATCTTTAGGAATCCATAAGTGAAATAATTAGTGAATTTTATTTCTAATCATAGATTATCATTTGAAACTGAGAAGGTAAAAGTCATCTTTTTATGTGAAGAACCAAGAAATGTATTAAAATTTAAATTCGTCCTTGTTCTTTCTGGATAATACCAAAGGGTTATCAATGATTTCTCATATTTTTTTTATATTTTACTTATCATATAATGAAATTGGGGGTAATGAAATAACATAAAAAATGTAAATCTATTTTTGATTAGCTGAAAAGACATCTAAAATTGACTTGTTAATTTATCATACCTAATCCCAATAAAAAAATCTTAGTTTTTTTATTCTTATGAGGTTGTTTTTTATTTTTTGATCATGTAAGATTATCATGTTGTGTCTTATGTCTCTCGTCAACTTCTACCACATTAGCATAATTACCCGACTCATGATTTATGGATTTCAACATTTATGAATGAACTTATGTGTTACCGAAATTATCTTTTTGGGGAGAGGATCAAAGTCATTTAGTATAATAAGTGTTTAAGATATCGATTTTATAATAATTACCTGAATATTAAATATAGGTTGTGGGTATAATACCATCAGAAATTTGAATTTTATAACACCTAATTATTGGGGAGTGGTAATGTTGTTCTAAATACTATTAGTAGTAAGGTGCCATCAAAATATTATCTAGGACCAAAGGATGAGTGGAACCTTACTGGGCTTTTTGATTAGTTTCATATGAATTCTCATGAGGATGTTTTATGTATGGTTTCGATTAGGTATTAGTTATCATCATATCTCCTCGACTCAATTCTATAGAATCAATAATAATATGATGAATTGTGATGAATTATATAATCCTTATATTATAGGAGGAAATTTCTATTGGGCCTCTATTTTTATATGGTTCTATCTATTTTTGTTATATGTTTGTCATCCTAGAATCTATAAGGTGTTTAGTTATGTTATAATATTATAGTTTTCAATGGTTCACTTATCTACGAACAAACATTTATATAATATGATAGAGATGGTGTTTCTGGTAGTTGGGTATGAAGCCAGACATTTCTAATTTTTTGACATGTTGTTACACTTTACATAATATCATTATAGAGCATTTTAAACCTTCTAGTTTTAATTATCCTCTTCTATAGCCGATATGAAAATCTTATGATGTATCCATTTACTTTTTGATGGATTACCAGTGACTATCTATTGGAAGTATTCTATATTTCTATTGATTGATTATTTAAAAATGTTAGTTGATTTTATTCTGATCAAGGACACATGAGAATTTAATGATTTGGGTAATCTCATTGTGCAAGAAGGGTTGAGGATACATGGTGTTACTTCTTATGTTGATTCATATTGGGATCTTATGTATTCATAATGAATCTATAGGAGTCTCTTGAAGGTGATGGAGACTTTTTCAAGATGATTTTATCTTATCATCTTCATAAAGGTATTCATATAGAGTATGAAATAATATCCTATAGAATATTCTAAATGGATTTTTCTTCTATTTTGGGGGATATTGTGTTGTCGAACGTTGTATGGTCGAGTTTTCATATAATAACATTTATCACTCATTGATAAAAATGAATCCTTTCATGGATTTTTAATGTAACCCTTTAAAATCATATAATTATTGGCTATAGGTGGGAGAATCTTCATTGATGAGACAGATCTAGTTATAAGAGTTATATTCAATGATTCTTGATATACACTTATATCTGGTTATAGGAGAAGCTATAAAATGTTTCTTATAAGTTTTAATTTTAGATTTAGATGATAAATATTCCTGATGTGTTACATATATAATTCATTTGAAAATAACATCATGATGCCTATCTCATTATGATTTGGGAGTATATTGAGTTAGGGTTAGATGATATCATTGTTCGGAATCCATTTTAGATCGTTAACTCTCATGTGAAAGTCTTAAATGAGATTTTTATTCTATTGGATAGAGTTTTATGGCATCATGGATCAGATTCCCAAGAGACATGGGAACATTATTCATTGATGATGTAGAAGTGGCCTGACCTCTTTATCAGATTATATTATTCATCTTAACTTCACATTTATGGAAATTGTTATTTTGGGACTTTTTTAAAATCATGTAATCAGATTTCATGTAATTACCTTGTCCATACATTTTTACACTTGAATTGTGTGTGTCTTGGGACTCTGAAGGGTAGAAAAAACCTTTTGGTGGAAAATTACTTAAATTAAAGAGTTTCATTTTTGTTTTAATTAATGGAATATTGGTATAAATTTATTATAGCATTGCGATATTCTTCAAAAATTAAATGAAAACCTGACAGAGTTTTTGGGTTTCAATGTAAGAATCATCAATTTTAAAAATATACGGAGAAAAACACTTAATTTGATGGGACTAACAACCGTATAATTTATGCATGGTAGAGTTAGTGAATATGGTGCACAATGTTATGTTGTTACATGTTGGGAAAAAATAACACATCATGTAAAAATAAAAAATTTATTTTTAATAAAAATTTGATTTTTTTCGACGCATATGTGCCCCATGGATTACATGATGCGTTAATATATTACACGCCATGTAAATGTCACTGTATTGGATTTTAGGGCACTACATTAGTTGAATTTTATTTTATTGTTTCATAGCTCATTTAAATATCAATCTATAAATCCTATCTTGATAGTTTTTAAGTCTCTGTTCAATATAGATTCGTTCATATGAAAATACATCACTATTAATGTGGTATTTTATATCTATGAGAATGTAACAAATTCAGATTCTTCATTTCATTAAACATGGTGGTGATGTTTTATTGTATTACTTGATGTGTTGACCAGTGGTGATATTTCTTCATTTTTCATCCAAGATATGTCGTACAATTTAAATTACGTGGTCATTCCATTGTTAGTTATCGTGAAATAAGTGTACATTCTTAAATTATGTGTCATTTACTCTTATATATTAACCCTTTTATGAAATTTTATAAGTTCTAATGAATATAGATTGATTATAGGGAATCTTTTGTTCTTTATTCATTCATCTTGTTGGTGGATGCTGGAAGTGAATGCGTGACCCTAGGTTTTGAGGTACTTGTTGGTGAAATTCTTTTCCCATGTCTTGATAAATTTTTTTATCAAATAAAATGGATACATATGATTTAAATTGTTTGTGTGGAATTATTTTTTCTATAAAATATGTTTTTACCCTAATTTGGAAATTACAAATTCTATTTGAAACATAGTAAATGTTTTGTGAAATGATTGTCAGATCATAGGATAATAGAAATGGATTGATGAATTTGGTTGGAAAATATATAACTTAGGATGAATTGGGGACTTTAGTGGATATTATAGTAATAAGTCTCATCTACTATTAGGGGGTTTGTTCAGGGGGATTGCCTTTTCTACATTGGAATGTTATTCAAGGAAATTGTTAGACTTGTTGAGGTTTCCCTCTACCCTCTAGGCTCGATACATTTTTTTAGTTTCTTGATGCATATGTGATTTTATATTTCATGTATGAGTTTACTAGTATTCATGACCCACTATGATCCTTAGAGTGATGTTTATCGGGCATCATAACTGATTTGGTTTAATTTATTTTGTATTATTTTACCACACTTAAATAGATTTTGATATGATATATGATGCATTATTTGTTTTTAAATTATATTTCTACAGAGATATTTGGATATTAAATTCACTGAAACTAAGTTACCTTCACTATATGGAAATGTGGAAAAATAGGAAAATAAACTATATTTATAATGTTTTTAAGTAAGAAAATAGATAAATTATTATCATGTATTATTTTCATTAAATTTAATAATTAATGGATTAATTTTCCCTGACTTGATGTGGATCCCCGAGGTTAGACCCTACTAATCATGTTTTATCACTCCCTACATACCACATTAGTGGTGTAGAGACCCGGTTATGTCTTTCAATGCAGGCAAAGTAACATGGCTTTAATGAGGAGTATAATGTTTTTATGCTGGGATGGGTAAATAGTGGTGGGTTTTTCTGATTCTACCCATGTTATCAAATGGAGTGGTTGGTTTTTTTATTTTAGTATTCTTTTTTAGTAGGACATTTACTGGATGATTCTATCTACTCTTTAGTTATTTGTTTTCAACTGTTTGGTTTCACTTATGGTCTATAGTTATCTATCACTGTTTATCTTCATTATATATATATATATATTTGTATATTTATGTTTTTAATCATTATGGTCATGAAAAATCATTCCCTCTATCAGTTGTCTTAATATACTATTTCTAGTTGTTAGCCTATAGGTAATGAGAACTCCCTTCTAGTATGTGGCATATCAGGTCAATTAATAGTTTGAGAGGGTATTCAGGTCAGTTCATCACAACATAAATATATTAAATAGCTAGAAACTAACATTAATTTCTAAACATTTGGTAGAATATAATTTTTAAACAAAAACTATGTCCTATTAAATAATTTATAACAATTTATAAATCTAATAGAAGGAATCATTTAATGATGATATTAATACAGAGTGTGGATGAACAATGTGCATGGTTGAATATCATTACAAATAAATTTTCTATTTATAAAATAAAAAAAATTATAAAAAATTGATGGTGATAATAAAAATATAAAAACAATAATTTATGTGATAAGAGTTATATTTAATTGTTTGTGTGATCTATCATGAAAATTTACAATGATATAAATTATAATAGGCTCATGTCCTTTGGTAAAAGTGGGTACACGTGACAATCTACAATATTTATATTTGATGGAGTAGATGTACAAAATAATGTAAAGAACAATTTTTTCATAAATTCTCAATTACCAAGAATAATCTAATAGTCATGGTGAATCTTAAAATATATAAATATATGGTCTGTATTTATTGAAAAAAAATTATATGATTCATTTCAAATTGTTTTGTTCTATTGGTCATATAATGTCTTATTTTATAGAGGAAGAAAGATATATAAGAGGTGAATATCTCATGAGTCAGTAAAAAATAATGATAACTTATCCAATATCTTAAAGTAAAAATTATATTAATTGATATCATTATAAATTCACTAAAAATTTTCACAAGGTTCTTTTTAAGGAAATATTGAATTCAATCATACAATGACAGACACAAAAGAAGTAATGTAGTTGAAAACCATATAAGATTCCATTGAAAATTTTATTACATATTTTAGGGGACTAAGAGTATTATCTTGTTTCATATAATTAACATAATTAGGATATATGTCCTTATATAAAATCATAATTATGATTATCATAAATAAATTATAGGAAGAATAAGAATTCTATTTTTGAAAATATTCCACATAATGAGACCCAAAAACGAGGAATTTGTATCATTTATAATGGGTGTTCATCCCCTACAATTGAAAATTTACAACTCCTTAGGACTGGCATACTACATATTGATATTATGATTTAATTCAGTAATGATAGTGCATTAAAAATTAAAGGAAATAGAAATATAAGAAATTGTAGAGACGATATAAAATTTTAAAAGTTTTTTTTGAACTGATTGTCTCTGACATAACCTTTTATATTTAGGTAAATTATGTGTCTCTACACACAATGCCATATTAAATTAGAATGGTTTTATTTTTACTGGTGATGTATTAGACTCTAGGATATTGTGATGGAGAATTAATGACAACCTATATCATGTAAATAGTGAGGAGAATATTTTTCTAATTTAATTTCATGTGAATATATTTTTTTCATCAAAGGATTAGACATAGAAAATAACAATTAAATAAAAATATTTCAAAACTGAATGTTAAAACTGATATTTTCAATCTATAATGAAAATTGGATAAAATTCATGATGGATATATAGGGAGAATGTTTTTGATAAACCATTAATGGATAGTGAAGAAGAATAAAAAATATATTCATGATCTAATCTATATAGATATGTATGGACCAATGTTGATTTCTGAAACATACGGTGACAGACACATCAATTTCTTATTGATATTTTGGGAATAATTGGTTGTATATTATTTTTTTGTAATATATATAAGTAATTGAATGTATCAAATGGTTCTATAGAAGATCCAATTTTAAATTGTTAGAATAATCGAGTTTCACCAATCTTACTATGGAATGATGTATGCATATTATGATGTAGAAAATAAAATTAAAAATAAAACTATCAAATATTATATCTCATCAATTATGATACAAAAAAATTGTCCGAAATGATAAATTAAATGGGGAATATCCCCAAGACATTTCTCATTGAAAGTTTCAACATTGAAAACTGCCTGAAGGAAGTTGTTAATGTAGTAAAATATTATCAAAATTGAGATTTAATTGGCCTTGATTATAAGAAAACACCTTATTGTATGGAGAATAAAATAAATAAATATTTTATCCCTTCAGAGTGTTTGAAATAAAATAGTACATATAAAATAGGATAAAAATCCAATTATAGTATGGATATGATGTTAAAGAAGGTTTAGGTTTAGGAGTCATATTAAGAAGTAAGTACTATAAGTTTATCAAAAAAATGGATGAAAAAATAATAACTTGAAATGATATCAATTTTTTGAACAAAAGATTGTAATATATCAATAATCCATTATGATAATATGATTTTTTTTAATAAAGTAAAGAAATTGGATACGTATTATAGTAGTGTACAAATTATGACATGTGCTAATTATTCTGGAAAACGATCAGTGGAAATGAAACTACTAAGTAGTGTTAAACTTATATCCATAAAAAATAATATGAGCTTAGGTAAATGAGTCAAATATCATAGATGATATATATACTAAATCGATTAGATCTATATACCACATGGATCAATTGTGTCGGGTATACCAAACATAATTTGAGAAATATAAAATGTGAGTCATTGATCAAAGGCCTGAACATAGAGTTATATAATATAGGTAAAAATCCACATGGGTACATGATAATAGGCTAAAAGATCACAATTTCATAGGAACAATGTGGGTGATCCGAAATAAGCATAATTATTATGGTAATGTGATCTAATATAAACAAATGTTTGTGTGATATGGATAATCACTAGAAAAAATAATTGTAATAAAATAATTTCTTGCAATGGTGGAGAGAATTGAGTTAATAAGACTCTTTTATGTTTTGGATCTCCTAGGAAAATATATAATCTACCAAATGAATCTGAGTAAAAAAATTAATAAGGGAATATAAATTAATATGTATAAATAAACTAACCATTGTTTTTTCTAAAAGGTTTTCATGAATAAAAACTATTTAGTTTGAATATGGACATATATGTATTGAAATAATCACTACAGTGTTGGTGTGATTGAATGAACACAATCCTAAGGAATATAGAATTCATAAGTGGTGGATTCAATAAAAATAATCCTATTAAATTAATAAAAGAGTATAAATTATTTGCTCTTTTCATTATAGGAATCATTATATTCTATGGAATAACATAGAATTTAGTTTACCAAATTGAATAGTTATTGAGCACAAATTTAGAACTACTAATCATTAGATATATCACATTATATGTTGCTTTATATTTGATCTAAACATTTGGTGAATTATATTCGAGAAAATATATGAAAAATAATTTGTGAATAATTTCAATTATCAAAATAAAAATTCAGATTTAGAACTGATTAGAACTAATCTAAGAAACGATGGTGAAGGTAGAGTTGTTTATCTAATTCTTCATCATAGGATTATTATAATAATCCTATATGATATATTAATAATACAATATGTATTTTTTTCATAATTCTTATTTTTCCACATACCGTGTTTCGCACCTAGGAATATCTGTTAGTTGTCAAGCCATTATGAGGTGAATTTTGGGTACACTTGACTACAATTTGGTATAATCTATAAGAAATGACAATGAATTTCCTTTCTATAGAGATAGAAATTAGGACGAATATATTAATTAATTAGAATCCTTCATTAGAAGATCATTTCTAATTATAACTGTGTGAATTGGGAGGATCACTAAGTGTTTAGATATAAAATCCCTCTGTAAAACTGATGTGGTGTATATTTTAGTAAAAAAAATTATTTTCATCTTAAATGGAAGGAGAAGAAACTAGTGGATCATTGAAAGTAGGTCAAGATACCCATTGAAGTCCATTCTAAAACTTAAATTGTGACATTTTTGGCCAAGAATTCAAGGAAAATTACTAAACAATTTATATTGAGATATGGTACCACATTACTAATGAAATGATTGACCAAACAATTATCAAACTAGAGCATGTAGCAACAAATAAACTACTGGAACACATTACTAAAAAACTATTAGTCACACTACTATTTAGAATATATTGGTTATTCATTAGTGTTTATCAACATTACCCAAAATTATGAGGATTTGATGATACCCCCATCCTTGTTGTATATATTGAAAAAACATGATATTTTATGTTTTTAAAGTGTGTAAAAATATAGGGGTAGATCCAATCCATGATGAAATTAATAAAAAAATAGAAGATATTCCTCTAATTATATAATTTAATATAGAAATTAAGTTTTTAATTTTTTTCCAATATTGACATTTGTCTTGTACATCCTTAGATTATTTGTAAGGATACCTTTTCCAGTAATGTGAATGAATAGAATTTTGTAAAAAGATTTTGAACTGCACAATCCAATTTAGTATTATAATCAAAGAATGGGAATGATTATTGTTATCTAGTGGGATAATTACTGCATGAGGATATTTATAATATCCCAAACCTCTCATACATATCTATTACATCTTAATATATAAACATTCAGTTCATAAATCATTGATACATGCTAGAAATTATTTTGCTAAGTGTCCTTGGAAACACGGACACTTAAATAGCTGTTCCATAAGTGATCTATATCATCTCCCACTAAGTTATTCTTAAGTATCTTCAATATTATATATATCTGAGGTAATATCATTATTTACTTCTATGGGCATGTAAACATAAGAAAGGGCGAGATCCTATAAATAGTAACGGTATACAAGAGATTTATTTATATAACACGAGGTTATGGGTATGAGAACATGAGAATAACATTTGAAATCTATACATCATATATCATAGTTAATAAACATGGGTCATGTAATATATCATGGAATTTTATAAGAAATGAATCTTAATGGAATCACATAATATGAACCATGAGAACATTACAATGGAATAAGTAATATATTTTGGAAAATACATAACCGCATAATATAATTTCCATGGTATTAATGGATTATTGCCAAGGCTATCATAGTTTCATGGGTTCAGTCCCCAAACCATAATTCCAGGCTATGTTCAATTCCAATTGTATCATAGTTGAAGGAGTCCCTTACTAAACTCAGTTCACACCTTATTACAGTTCTATATATCTCAATAAATATAAATCTATATTCAATTAATTAGGGGGAGATATAGGTCTATCCATCTTTGGTTATAATTTAATCATTATCCTCGATTATAACATAACCATTTTCACATAATGAAGATCATAAATATGTGTACTACAAGATCAAAAATCATTCATCATATCAAAATACATGGAATGCAATGGGTATTATGAACATATCATCATAACATAACCTATATAAAAGAAATAGATTTCATAATAATTTTGACATGTAATCAAAACATAACCCATGTAAAAGAAATTTGGATTTATAATAATTTTATCATTATATAACTCATGGAAGAGAAATGTGTTTCATTAATATCTTTTCATCATATTCATAAAACATACAGAGAAAGAATAAGAGTAATATTCATGGTTAATAACACCATTAAGTCATAGTTAATATAAAATGATTCCATGATACCTGAAATTTTATTTTGAAAGATCACTTGCAACATTTCATGAGGAAAATAAGTTTTTAAAACTAAAAATTCCTAAAATATTTTGGAATAATTTTCAATGAAGATAAACATGAAAAAATATAATATAATCCTTAAAAATCATTTAATCATTTCATGAGGAAAATAAAATTTCAACATTCTAAAATAGATTTTAAAATATAATATATTTTGATAGTCACTTTCATTGAAAATAATATTGGAAACATGTAAAAGATGTTTTAAAATAATTAGTGGTCATGTTATTGGAAAACATTCTTACCTGAATGGCCCAATGGCCTTATTTTTTTATTGCTTATTTATATCCCCCTTTGAAGGGATAAGGGGAAACCATTACAAGGCTTTTAGGATTATATATTACATGACCCCTAGGTTATAGAAGAAATATTCAGTCTATAAATACATAGATCTACTCTACCCCAGCAACTGCATCATGAAACTAGATCTATAACTTTTAATGGTTGTTCAGATAAGCTCTCATGAATGAACATACCGGTCTCGATGACTACAACATTCCCTATATTTCTTCCAATTTTTTAGCTTATTCACATGGTAAATACACATGCCATGAATCATCATCTGGAGTCTGCTCCTTATAGAGTCTTCCTGGTCCATTAAGCACAATTTCTGGTACCTGAAAGCCTTGAGGTGGCCCAAATGCCTTAGGGTGGCCAGAAATCCTTAATAGACCAAATGAATTGGGTGGAGAGAAGGCCTTGAAGGGCTCAAGGACCAAACATCTGGCTTGAAAACCCAAATAGATGAATTGTCCCTGCTCCTACAGTACTTAACAGTGCCTACTACAATGTTTGTTACACTGTCTACTACCATTCTTCTATAGTAACAGAAATATGTCTCCACCCAGTTTTGAACTCTGGTCTCTTAGATGCACTTGTTATTTCCCCACCAATTGGGATGAAGCTCTTGTGTTGGAAAATATATTCAATTATTTTCTCATTAAAACAAATAAACCATTGACATTTTTTGAAATAAAAAAGCTCCAAATTTTGAAATTGAAAAGAATACAACTTTTATAAAAAAAAATAAACAATTGTGAAGTCCAAAATTTTATTTAGTTAATAAATTTTTTAACATTAAAATCTTTTTTGAAAACATATTTAGAAAACCTGGTTCTAGAGGAAAACCGGTTTTCGACCGAAGAGAGAAATAAAGAGAATTTTTCTTATTTTTGACTCACGTGTACATATAAAGGAGAGAATGAAGAGAAGAAAGTAAAATCATGATATTAACATTAGAGAATAAGCTTCATGTGTTTTATTGATATATGTATCATAGTATTTAATCATTGTAAATACAATCATAAATAATCACAATAAACACTGAGACTTATAATTAATCACTTATAACTTTAAAAAATATTAATCATAGGACACATGAAAGAATAACATTAAATTTGACAAAAAATATCATGATAAAAAATTAATTCATGATGTTGCATATAAATTGGGATTTATACACACCTCATTAATCAAGGTATGTTTATAATAAAACTTATACCCTAAAAGAGAAATTTATAAGAAAAATCCCTTAGTAATTTGGTAACTTTTGAATCATAATCCCCAAGAAAAATTTATCCTAAAACTGATATTTATATTTATAAATTATTCATATAAACAATAATAAAATTAAAAAATGGTTATTATATATAGAACATAAATGGAATGGAATGTGAATTTGGCATGTGTGTCACAGAAGTAAAAATTAATATACAAACTATATGCATTATGTATTTACATAGTTTATAAACATTATGTCATCCAATATAATAGATATAATTATATTATTCATATATTATATGAAAATATTCATATGCCACATACCCTATATTTTTTACTTTTATCTTTTATTACTATTTTATTAACAATTCCTTCTTATAATCACATTTTCAGTAATAACAGATGTTTTGAATAAGTTTTGATTTATTTCTTCATAAATAATTCATTAATAATCATTCCATAATCTCAAAAAATTTATCCATGATATAAATATGAAATATTTTATTTATCTATGTATTTATATTAATATATAAAAATTAGATATAAAAATTGTAATATACACATCGGGGAGACGGTAGGTCGTACATACGCATGAACGCTCTTTCCATCTTACCGAGGTAAAAAATGATTGAATGATAAATAATATATTACCTATAAATAATAAAAATTCATTCAAATATATCACATATAATCATTAAATTTACCATAATTACATTCCATGATGATCATTTGTGAAAAAATCAAATTGATTCAGAATGTAATATTATGTATTATAGACAAACAACATTATCATGTCCCCCATAGAATAAAGATTAAGAAGGATTATTCAATATAATGATTAAAATATTGTAATTTTGTTTTTAATTTTATATATAATAATTTAATATAACATCATTACCATCCATGTGAAAAAATAAATTAAAAAGAAAACAACACATTAGTTTTTGAGGTAGTAATCCTCTATATATAAGAGCGATATTATTGTTTTCCAACGCGTTTGAAGGATATATTATATATGTTTAATTATTATTTTATTCGTATAATAATGTCATAAATAACATATATATACATTAATAAATAATTATATGAAGTCGTTATATGTTTTTAGAAAAAATGGAATACATCGTTTCATGATGCAGTTGTTCGTTGTACCAATGAATGATGATTTCATTTCCCATTTGATTGAAATATAGATGAATATATAGGTTATTCCATTAATATAAATTTTTGAGATAATGTTTTATTATATTTTCATATTTTATTAATATTTTAATTAGTTAAAAGAATAATTAAATCAAATAGGCTTAGTTAAAAATAATACCTCTTTTTTAGAAAACCTCTATTAGATTAACCTAACACCTTTTTGGATTGGATTTTTGATATCACCATGTACACCATGATTTATAGGGTAATTACGTAATACATTTTATCAGGTATTTACTACTTAATATTTATTTGATGTTGTAAAGTGGGTAGAATATTTGGTGGCCATTTATAGGTGTTTTGAGGAGAACAACTAAAATATTTGAAATGGAAATGGTGTACCCACGTTTTTTAAATGAAATGTGGTTACATATGGACCATTATTAATAATATAATATATTTTTTATATAAATGAGGATAAATTAGATTTTAGAAAATATATTAGGTCATTTTATCAATTATCATTTTAGTTTTACCTCTGGTAAACCGTTGTTCACCTAAACCATAATAATTAATTTTTACTGCCTTTTGAATTTATTATGGTTAAAAATTAATTTTAAATTATTTGATAATATATATTATTACAAAATAATATTTATTCCAGTTTAATAAATTAAATTTAAAATATTATTAAAATTTAATTTAAAATTATTCTCATAATGAGAATGAGATAGTAGTTTTCTAAAGATAAAATTTTCAATGATTGAAACGAATTATTTTAAAAATAAACTAAAAATTGATTCTAATAAAAAAAATTTGATTAATAGAAATAAAGTTCAATTAATATTATATCTAAACACTTATTTAAATTAAACATATCTTTTAAAATCTATGAATGAAAATGAAAATTTTATAAATACCATCATTTTTCACCATTCAATGAAAACATTTACTTTTTAGAAAAATCATAAAAATGAAGTCAATGATTATTTTTCAATTATTTTTTAAAAAATAAATATTATTTCATAAATCATATTATATATATTTTTTATCATTTATTTTTAAAATAAGTGTTAAAAATATGACAAATCAACTTTTTTGAAATAATTAGACAAGAAATTTGATTTATTATAATCACATTCCTATAAATAATATACAATGAATTATATAAATTTTATTAAATATATAATATATACATTTAATTAAAAAACTTCATTAAAACTTATAAATTTTATTTACTGAGTTAAATTTTTTTATATAAAAAGGATTCTTTCATGAATTTTTTTCAAAATATTATTATGGCCTTTTCATCAATTCTAAATAATATGACACCAAAAAATTCATTTTATATACATGTTTGAAAAACATATTTTTATAATTTGGATAATCCTATTCATACCTTTCATTCTAATATTTTGGAGATAAAAATCTAATAAAAAATGTTATTTTATTATAGTGTTTCGTAAATACTTGATATCATCTGTAATGAATGCTATCAAACTATTAAAATGAATTTGAAAATTTAATAATTTCATAAAATATTGGGGTGATACTTTCTACCTCCTTAAAAAAATCATCCATTGATATTTATCACTCTAATAAAAAAATAGAATAATTATTCCCCATTAAATCCTCAAGTTCCCATGTTTCCTCCTCAATATGGTTCTTTCACCCCAAAATAATGACAAGGTGAGTGGTCTAGTTTTTTAGATATTTTCCAATGATCTAGAATCTGTATGATATTATCTTCACATGAAATTTCATTCTCCAATGGTATGACCTCTACGTTTAGTAAATGTTAAAACCATTTATGTACTTTTTTAGGATGGATATATGGAGCACATCATGGACATGGGAGATGTTTGGTAGAAATTCCCACTGATTGGGTACCATACTGATATGACAAACATCTCAAATGGACAATGATAAATATTTATTAGTTTTAATTTATATATTAATAATAATTTTATCATTTGGTTGTTCATAAATTAATTTTATCTTCATCTCCTAATTCAAGAAATGATGGTGTATTTTTTATTCCTAATGAACTAATTAATAAAAATATAAAAAATTTAATGATAATCCATTCATTCTATATCATGTTATCTAATGGTTAGTACTTGGTTTCCAATATGAACATATCATCATATGTTAAATCAATACATCAATCTCTAAAAATTTATAATAATTTCATTTTAAACTACTTTATAAATTATTAAAAATAAGGACAATACAAAATCATGAATTTATAAAAAAGGCCACTAAATAACCAAAAATCAACTTAATATTAATCCAGAAAATTACATAAAGTATATATCTATTCTCAGATACCAAATATGAGAATACCTTTGTCATGTATTATCTTGAAACATAGTAATAACCAAAATTAACATAAAAATTTAATGAAATCATACATGCATCGTCATTCCTTGAATAAAACTTCAAATTATTTAATATATTCCTTGAATTCAACAATGCTGTAAAATATATCAATGATAAAATATAAAAGTTTTTAAACAAAACATTAATAAATTAAATGGTCATACAAAATATGATATTTACTTTATCAATATCAATCATATCATTATCTATACTAAATTCCATATTTTTCTCATCATTTAGAACATATTATGGGTTATGTTCTATTAATAATATTTTTAAAAAAATATCACGTTTCCATTAAATAATGTTTCTATTATATTAATGTCATTCATAATATTTATAAAAATAATTAATGAAAAACAACTTTATATAATTCATATATATTTCATACTTATTCAATTCTAATATATAACAATTTTAATCATCCCATTTCATTATTAGACCATTCCTTAGTCATCATATTCTTATTCCTTAATACCTCTTTACAATAATATGAAATATGAATCTTGTCTTATTATTCCTAAAAAAACATTTGACCATTTGTCAAAAATTTAACTAAAAATACAATTATAAAATTTTATGACATTAATATTTTATTCAGGTACTCTTAATCATAAGTATTAAAACCCTTAAACATATCACCATGTTTATTTTCTTCATGATATTTCCACCAAGGACACTGATTTTTGGAATTCTTATATATTCTGAATTTAAAGCATTAAATCATCAATGAAAGCTTTGGAATACCAATATTATCACACATTGTATTAACTGAAATTTCCATTTTTCCATGAGAATAAAAATCATTGTGTCCTTAGTTTCCCCACTCATAACATCATTGTATTCCTATGACACAATCTCATTGGTTCTTTATCCAGCATTCTTGACATATAAGAAACTAAATCTCATTTCTTCTATGATATCCACTACCCAATCTCCCTATAAACATCTGGTTTATATTCATTAGTTATATTTACTATTGTTTAAGATTCATGTAATTTATCATGTATCCTAATAATTTATGGGTTATAATAAAAATATGCATTACTACAACCATTATCACTTTATGTTTCTCATAAATAAAATGTCTATCTCATTCAATGTTAACAAACGTTTTTCTTGTTCATTCCATGGAATTAAACCAAAATGAATAGTGTGATAAAAATATCATAGAGATAAAACACAAAGTCATGATATTACATATAATATATCATATTCATGATACCATCTTTTTAATTTAATAGACCACATCCATAACATAAGCTATAGACTATCATTATTCAAATCCTATATGGTGGATTATAAATGGTTTTTGAATTAACAAATCATATCTATTGGGAATGTCAGGTTAGGTGTTCATTAAGGCTAGTTATCACGAACCATGTGATACTAGAGTCCTAATCAATTCAGCATTTTTTGGATTTATCACCCCTTGGTAAAATTGATCTAGAGCCACATAAACATGTTGTATCAAGGCCATGATGAAATTACTTGGAATCCACTCTCTTTATCCTTCACCAAAATTAAATGACATAATCCTAACATTTTAATGATCTTTATAAATATTCCTATACATATCCCTAGAAATATCTTTATAAATATCCATAGAAATATCACTAAATATAGTGAAAAAAAGTTTCCAACTCTGTTTTTTAAACATTAATGCCGGTTTTAACCAATTTTTATATATGTGATATTTTAAATAAAAGTTTCAACATTGGTTCTCAAAAATAAAAACTTCTAAACATTTACTAAAAAATAATATAATGGTTATTTCAATGTTAGTATGTCTATTAATAAAAACAAAAAATATATGTAATAGTTAGTTTTATTATAAAACTGATTTGGAAAAGAATTCAATGATTTTCCAAAAATACATTCATAAAACTGACAGTTGATATTAATGTGAAAATTTATCTTAATATATTCGAAATTGATCTTTACAAAATTAAATGTTGAAACACACTTTCTTTAAATTTTTTAGGAAAACTGACATTGAACATTCACCTAGAAAAATTTCATAATAACTTTGATATTTGTTTATAGACAAACTCTCATTTTAGAATACATTCAAAATTTTATTTTAAAAAAACACTGAGCATCTTAAGTTTTTTCCAGAAGGAAATTGAAAATTATTTCATTTTGAAAATCTATCATTGAATGACCAATTATTTTTCATTAACAATATTTTAATAGAAAACCATTTATTTAACGTTCAAAAAAATGAAAAAATACAATGAATTGTATGCCCATAAATCTAAAAACATGGTAACTAATTAAATACTGAAGAGGTATTGTGTATACGTCAGAGTGAGACCTATAAAAAACATAATTTCACAACCTAAATTTATAACAGTTTTTCTAAATAATAATTTATAAAACTATAATAATGACACATACTCGATAATTTTTAATTTAATCATACTTTGTTTTCCTTGATGCATTCTTTGGAGACCATTAGATCGTCATAGCTTTCCAATGATTAAAAAATTTGTGTAACAAGATGATTTTTCTTGAATTATTTTTTTTTAAAATAAATTAAATTTCATTAGCAACATTAATTAATCACAACAGTGATTCACTATTTTGTAATAGACAATAATTAATATTATTGACTCATGACCAACAAAAACAAACCATTAAAATTTAAAAAATGATCAGATATGACTACTTTTAAAACATTAATTATAATTTTTTAACATAAACTAAACCTACTAATTATAAAATAGTGAATTCTTTATATCATTTATATGTTTGAAAATACAATTTCCATAAAGATTTTTTTTACTTATATTGGGAGAAATAATAATATAATTTTTTTTTAATTTTCAAAAAAATAATTTTATATAATAAAATTAATAATTTCACAACAAGTCTAGTTTGATTTTTCTATATTGTTATGAAAAGATTCATTTTGTGATTAGTTTTGAATAATATTGAATATTAATTTGAAAAGTCATATTTTACTAATTTATTTATATTTTTATTTTATCTCCATAGAATAATTAGTACAATTATAAATATTGTAATCCCATTTATGTAATTGAAAACAATTTAATTTGGTAATTGGATATAAACATTTCATATACATTGGACCATTTGTCTTTAAAACCCTATTTTATAAATTCATAATGAGAAATAATTTTATATGAGATTCATCCATGTATGTGAATGGAAATTGGACAAATGAATTAAAGATTTGGAATCAAAATAATTTATAATTTTTGGTAACTAAAACATAATATTTTGACAAAAATGAATAGTAAATAAAGTAATAATTATTTACCAGGGTTAAGGTAAATACATGTTTACTAGGGTGTTAAAAAATGATTATGGTAAAATTAACCTATAAAATTATCTACAAATAATTATGTACCCATATTTTGACCATAAAATCACATTGGATTAAGGAATTCCTAATTTTTATCCACGTGAAATGAAAAAAATTTATTTTGAATTCTCCCTTTGAATTATTTACTTTTTTCCACTCACTACACATATAAAATTCCACCCCTTATATTATATTTCTCAAATATTCACACCACTTTGTTTTAGTAAATAATGACCTAAATCACATCCAAAATTCTTTCCACTCATCCTATAATCCCTTTTTAACATAAATAAAACCAAGGATGTATTTTACATTAATCATATAGAGGATACCCAAAGAAGATGTAACATTTATCAATTTAAATTTCTATTTTATTTATTACTAAAACCTCTTAAATTACTTTTGTATCCTATATATAGATTATCCCCAGTATATTCCATATTAATAATGTTTTTATATTATGGTTACAACTTAAATATTTGCAAAGTTCTATCCAATGGTTTAAGAAATCACCATCAGTGTGTACAACAGACTACAAATGTTTGAACCGAAATTGTTCGTTTTTCCATTACCACCTCTCAAGGTTGGGCATAATGTCTGAAATTATATTTATACTGATCATTTTTGGTATAAATGAAATTATTAGGCTTATGTAATTTATTATATGACACATAACTTCTTTCTTTCCTTTTTGTTGGAATACATTAACGTTGTTCATCTGTTCAGAGAACTACAACCTCGCGAAGTGAGGTGATTCATTCATGATTTACATGGAATGTATTAAGTATGGGTTTAATAAAAATATTTCATATATATGAATATTATTGTTTTTTATTGGTAATATATCATTTACTTTTCATTCATTCAACTCGAAAAAGAAAATTCAAAATACTGTTCATGCATATGTATGGCCTATAATATCCTTGAAAGATGCATTTCAATTCTAATCACTAAATTTAATTGATTACTATATATAAAAGTATAATGAATATATATCATATTAATATCAAAATTTACATTATGGAAATGATGAAATCATGATCTATGTGAGAGTACTAAAAATAACACATCAAAAAATGAATGAAAAAAGTGGTTATTACCCAATACATAACATTAACATGGAATTAATAATAAATATGTAATATAAAATCATAACCAAATAATATAGGGTATGTGATTTAGGAATATGTTTCTATGATGTATTTTTCATTATATTATTTTAATTATTAAGGATGTTCATATGAGTGTGATTGATATTAGGAATTAAGTTAAGGTGATTTCTAGTCTAACTTTAATTTTTGAGATACAAATTCTATATTCCCCACTCATTTATTTTATGTAGTATATATACTACTATGTGAAAACATACATAATGAATCAACTTCATTTTATGAGAATTACTATTTATATTGATATGATACATTCATGGGGATTGATAATCATAATTTGCTCATGTGTAAGGGTTTTTTTGTATCAATTTTCCTTTTTCGAGACATATGTTCTGTTATGCACCCATATACATTCATGAGGAGTATATATATCCCAATTTATATAGAATATAATGTATTTATTCATCCTAATTATAATTTATGTTTCATTTTATTATGTTTATTTGTGGTGTTTATGATTCAAGGTTAACTTGTGGTAGTGAATTTATGTTATAATCCCATCATTTTTAGGATTATTGGCAGTTAAGTACCCATTTGTGAAAGATCATGACGTAACTCAAAAAATTTCTCATGAATTTTCATATAATGATTTATTCATGATATCATCATGTAATGGTACAATTTTTCTAGTCATTGTTAATTATGATTATTATGAAATTGTTTTTATGAAAATATGACAATATTTATCTCTTCGTTCAAAATTATTTTTTTCAGAAGCATATTTTATTCAATTAATAATTTTTTTATTAATATTTTATAAACATTAAAAAAAATTATTACCCTTGTATTTATTTTTTTAACAAAATAAAAGAAATTTTCATGTCACATTCTAAAAAAATCCGATTTAGATTTTATTGAAAATGTGATAGGAATCGTTGTTTGGACATGTATAAACGAAACAAATTCTGACATCATGAGAATATATTTATTCAAATACTTCTTTATATGTTCTCAATTTTATTTTAAAAGAATTAGGTTTTCAATATTTTTTATCTGTTAATAAATTTTTTTCAATATTTAAACTATACTTTCCCTATTAAATGTATTAAAAGACCATTAAAAATTATTTTCATTCTAAGATGACATCTATTGGTGTTACATATTCCCTACGATGAATATAATTAATGTATAAGATTCATATTTGTTCTTTGAATGACTTATGTTTTTATTTCACATTTTTTGGGAATATTTATCTTCCTTTAAGGGTTATAACACAATAAAATTCTTATAAAACCCACTAAATTTCATATGTTATGATATTATAAATTGATAATGAAACCGATTACTTTTCCACATGTTAATGATATTATGAAGAAATAATTGAAACCCATTTCATTTTGTGTTTTATTATATGATGATATTTTTATGATCTTATGACTCATATTATTACGGTCATAATTATGATATGGATGGGACTTATATCTCCATCGAATGAATTGAGTATAAAATTATATATCTCATGAGATAAACATGGCTGAAATAGGGAGTGAATGTGGTTCATTAAGATATAGTTATAAATGGTAGTTAACATAGTAATATTATAAAATTTATCCATTATAATGTTCATAGAAATGAGACTTCATAAATATTAAAATGATTTTCAATGCTTCGGTGTATGCCCTAGATATGTGTCTTATGAAAAATTTATGCCCTTGTAGATCAGGTTAATTTATTCCCTTAGGTTTTATATATTAATAACAACAAATACTTCTTCCATGATTCATGATTGTGATATTTGATATGTTTATTATGAATTTCGAATATTATACCCATGTTCTCATACACATATGTTTATGTTATGCCTATTTGTGTCCCTTAAATATCCTTATTGGGAATTTGAGCTCTCCCTTTATCTTGTTTCCATTATTCAGGTTATGAAGATATATATTATGTTTGATATCACTATGAAGGGTTCTATTTATTAATAATTTCATTGTAGAAGACATAACTCAGATATGGACTAGTGTTTATGTTTTCATTCTTCCAAATACACTAAACTGTTATGGTCCTCATGTGTGTGATTGGGTAATGTAATAAATATTCATAAAAAAGAATGTAATATATATTTATGTTTATCATTATGAATTATTGTTATTATCAAATGATATTTTTATTTAACCACTGGAAACTTGGATGAGAAAAACATAGAGAGATCTAGATATAAATTTCGAAGTAAAAGCCTAAGGATGAGTCAAAGTATAAAATAATGTCATTGAATTTTGGTAAAGTATTGAGCTAGCGGTTTATATGAAATTACATGCATGACAGAATATTTCTTGTGGATGTAGCATAGGAATAGATTTGAATAGTGGTGAACCTTGAAAACCCTGTGTTGTTTTGTATTTTAAGAAGAATTGGTGCATGATAATGGGACTTGATGCATAACTGTGTTGACACTCTCTGGGTATATGATTTTGAAATTAAAAAACTAATTACAAACCATCATAAAAGAATAAAATATATGATGAATATGAATGTCCTATGATAGGCCAATGGTGTCCTAGATTAAATAATGTGTCATTATTTAGACATACAATATGTTATTTTCATTATTATATTATTTTTCATCATGATAATATTTTCTTACACTAGGAATTTTATTTTTTTGTCAACAGTTGGAACCCAAGCGAACCACATTTACCTTTAGTGTGAACAAAAATGAAATGATTTTCCTCCTAATGATAATAATTTTAGGGGATATCTTATGGATAATCTCATTGCTAAGTTTACATTGAATTCTCTACCTATGAGTCGTGATGAACATCCAATTGAGAATTGTAGGGAATAGAATTATGATGAGTGCTTCATAAGGAAACTCCAGCCTTCATTTAGTGGAACTGATGATCAAATAGTTTTTTAAAAATGTATATGTTCCACTAAAAAGATACTTTACACACTCAGTTTTTCATAACATGGGAAATTTATTTTTTAACATCTTTGGAAGATGAATAGGTTCAACGGTGTAGTCTTATCTTGAATAAGAGGAAATATGATGAAAATTTCCCCATGGATTGGGATGAGTTCAATAGCTTATTTATCAATAATTAATTTCCTTTATTTGTTTTTATGATTTTCAAAAAAGAGTTCGTTGAGTTAATGAAAATTGCAGACGAATCTATTAGAACCTATAAGATTAATTTTACAAGACATTCGAGGTAGGAGTTTGGTATTATAATCCAAAATGAATTCAAGTTTGATCAATTCTTCAGTGGCTCAAATCCATGTCTCTGATTTCTATTGTCCATATTATAATTTAATAGATATAAATGTAATATTTTATGTGGTACTATAGTGAAAATAGTTATAAGAGTTACGTATAAATCTCATGGTTTTGAAAATATGATAATAATATTGTTTAAAGGATAATCTAAAAACCATATAGTGAATAAAATGATATTTTATTTATGATAATAGTTTGGGAGGAATCATGTAGGAAATTGAATTAAGTGGAATATTAAATGATTTAACTGTTCAATTCACGGTCATTAATAAATGGACTGATGATTTATGTGAAAAACTTATCAAACAATGAGAATGTATGTAAAGTTGAAAAAAATACACCTCCCCCACATTTGGTTATTAAGTGGGTGTAAAATGGGAATTATATTGATGAGTGACCAAACCCAAGCGTTATTGATGATGAAAAACATCAATAAACAATTATGATCATTGAAAAGGGTAAATATTATGCCATCACTATTTTAGATAGGGGTTTCGATAATGATGTAATGAAAGGTACACGTACTATCCACCCTATAACTACTAATGAATTATTTATATTTGGATCTACCCATTATTTCAAATCAAATGAATTTTATTAGGTTATTAGGATACTACCAAAACAAAAATATTTGTAGTTAGTATTGAAAACCCCTAATGTTAGAATGAATTTATCTCATGTCTATAATTCATCCTCATCTGATGTTGACAGGATTTCTCTTCTAGTAATTTTTCATTCATCCACTAGTTGAATTTTATGTCATCTTCAGCATGGATTCGATTTATTTTCATAAATACCACATCAATTATTGAGGAAGGGAATCCAGGTTTGATATCCCAAGCCAACCTATGATTTTATATCAACGAGATGATAATCATGTACATTCAATGGAAATTACATCCATTGTATGGGTCTTAACTCCCACTCAGAAGGGTTGTGTATCTCATATTGATGGGTAAAAAGATGAAATCGATGATATTCCTATTTTAAAAAAAAAATTATCTAATAATTTATAATATCACAGTCATACCAATAAAATTTGATGTTGTGTTTTCAATATAATTTATAAATACTGCTTTAAAATTTTTAAACTCTACTTATATAATTGCCCTGATTGAGTTTCAGGAATTCATGAATCAACTCCAAGAGAACATTGAAAAGATATTTATTCATCCCAGTGTGTCACCCTAGGGATCCAGAATTATTATTATTTAAAGAAAATATATATCAATGTTAATCTTCAATGATTATCTTGAAATGAACAATATTATAATTAGGTAAAAATATCATATTCTCCATGAGGATTCATCATTTGAAAATTTTTAAGGAACTCAATAATTTTCTAATATTGAACTTCAATCTGATATCATAAATTGAGTAAAATGAATGCAGATATATTCAATTAATCATTCTATACAAGGTATAGAGGCTATGAATATGTAGTGATTTTTTTCAGTCCTACTAATTCCCTTGTTTTCAATAGGTATTTAATAAATATATTTTTCCAACATTACCTCGATCAGTATGTGGAAGACATTATAGATGATAATATTATCTATTAAAAAATAAATGAATAAAATCCATATAATTTGAGAATTGAATTACAAACCCTATATAATTATGAACTATATGTAAAATTTAAGAAGTGTCCATTTTGAAAAAAAAATGATTCAATTTTTGGTCATATAATCTCAAGATAGGTTCTATGAGCATATCAATTAATGAAGTATTTTGTTTAATGTTTTCCTAGGTAAACCATAGTGATCGATGTCTGTAGTTTTCTTTATTTATATGATCCATAAATATGGTATGTGGAGTATTTATCTAGACTATCTAATGTAATGACCATGTTACCATGGAAGGGATCCGAGTTTCTATGGACACATTAATATGAGTAAAACCTCAAGGAACTGGAGGGACTGAATGTTAGTGAACATATTATTATGTTACCCCATTGCGGAGAAGTGTTTGTAATATATAGTCATTCATCCAATAAGGCATTAGGAAGTTCTCTTAAAATGAATAACATATTATTAACCTATTCATTGTTAAAAGTAAACGTTTCTATAAGAAATTTCACAAATCATTATTTAGATTTAGTTATGGTAATTTATGAATTAAGGATATAGAGGCATTATCATTAATGAATAAAGTATGATATATGTAGATATAATTAATGTTTAATGTAAATATTCATACAAAGGGATTTGAACATGCATAAGGAAATATTGATAGATATTATTAAGGAATACAAATTCAATATACATTACCTTCGTAGGAATTCATAAATGGTGTAAAATGAATTGGGTTGAAAGGATCATTCTCTCTTCTCGACGTTGAGGATAAAAAAAGACCCTCTATTTTAGTATTTCCAAATAATGGGTCTTGAAATCATGATGGATGGGAGAAAATCACATTTTTCTCTATTTAATTTTTAACCATATATTCATGTGATGATTAATGATGTGAAAAAGAAAGATGTAGTGCCAAAAAATATGGGTAGAAAAGATCATGATTTTAACCTTGGTCAAAATGGAATGATATTTTTTTGGAACCATGTAACTATTACATTCATACCATATTAGATGAAGGAGTTTTTCAATGATTTTCATAGTTCATCATTATCTATTAACACTGGATGTATGAAGTCTTACAGAAATTTTAAATATTACTTCTAGTGGGATTGCATGAAAAGTGATATCCATGAGTTTGTATCTCAGTACCTTGTTTTTTAGTGAGTGGATGATAAATTAAAAATGAATAAGCTGATGTTGCATCAATTATCCTTACCAAAATAAAAATGTAGAAACATCACCATGGATTTTTTCGCACGAATCCCCAAAACCTCTAAAGGATATAATTCTGTCTAGTTTGTAGTGAACCCCCTTACTATGTCACCCTACTTAATTTCTCATAGTAAGAAAATTTCAGTGGATTATAATGCTAGTATATACATTAAATAATAGGTATTGTTTCATGGATTTCAACATTCCATTGTATCTTATCAGGATCTAATGTTTTCTTCATTGTAATGGATGTTTCTTTAGTAAGCTATTAATACAGAGTTGAGATTCAGTACTTCCTATCATCCTCATACAGATGGTCAATCTGAATGAAAAATTCAAAACCTATAGGATATGTTGAGGACTTATTTATTGGATTTCAAATGTGGTTGTGTTTAACACCTATCTCTAGGTGAGTTTCCTTACAATAATATATTTCACTCCAGCATTTAGATGTTTTTTTATAAATTTTATTATGGTATAAAATGTTTAGATCAATTGTTTAGAAATAATGTTTGATAAAGAAATCTACTGGGACTGGATATAGAAGAAAAAAATGTTGAGAAGGTTAAATCCTTTTAGAAAAAATTTATACATCTTATAGTTTGTAGAAAATTTATTCAAACAATAGTTATCATGGTCATGAATATGATGTTGTTGACATGGTGTTTCTATGAATGTCTCCATCGAATATGGTTATGCTATTCATAAGGAAAAGTAAAATAATCCATTTGTATATCAGTCAATTCGAAATTATTGATTTTATTGAGGCGGTATCCTATCTCATGATACCTCAAGAAAAACACTCCCAATTATTAGATATGATTCATGTATCCATCTTGAGTAATTTCATACCAGATCATTTACATGTACTAAACTCACAGCTCATACAACTAAAGAAGGACATTTCTTATGAGAAATTACTAGAGTAGACTCTGAATCAAGATGATAATGTTTTACAAAACAAGAACCCACGCATGGTATATATTTTTTGGTGTCACCACCATATTGAGAAAGCTAAATGGGATCATGAGGATATTATGAGGTTGGTGTACACTAATTTTTTCATATCGGAGTTAATATATTCCTGGGAATATTCTTTTTAAGGGGATATAATGTAGTACAAAGAGTTTTTTTGGATTAGGTTTTTTGAATAAATTTATCATCATTGATGGATTGTGTTATATACAACACAAATTTTGGATTATGTTACAAACAACCTTGGGTTCTATTTCACTATAAGAAACATTTGGTAAGATCGGGTGTTGGCATACAGTATGTTTTAACAAAAGGAAGACATATGGCATTCAATATTCAAACATTAAAATTAAAATATCCTTTTTAATTAGAAACATGATTAGTAATAAATAAATTTATATTATTAATAATTATTTTATTACAGAAAGTTACATATTGGTAATGAAAAAGAAAAAACATGGTGAACACTTTATATGATTGAAAATGATATTTTCTTAAAGAATGGATTTTTATTTATTTTTAAAAAATTATTAAAATATGTTTTTGACACCTTTAGAAAATTAATATGGAAAAATAAACTTAGTTTGTTAATTTATAATTTCAGACTTATCCTATGGGTGAATTTCATTATTTTTCTGAAATGTTTCATTTTTTTATAAATAATGAAAAATAAGGAGTATTAAATGGTAACAACCTTTAATCTTAATTTATTTATAAAGATAAATTATATATTAAATTTTTATTAAATTTCAATTAGTTCAATTATACATATATTAATTCAATTTATGTGTTAGTAATTAATTTTATATTAAAAATGAATATAATAAATTTTAATACTTTTGATCATTTTCCTTTTAAACCCCTTTTTCTCACTGCATCTGTGGGGGTAAATTTAAATTAAATTAGGTCACATATATGAATGGAATTTGGAAAAATGGAATCCATATTTATAATAATTAAAATATATATTTATAATAATAACGTAAATATTTTTTACAAATATTAATAGTGAATATAGTGAAAATTAATTACCATTAATAAGGACAAAATAGAATTATTAGGGTTTAAACTAAAATGAAAAGGGTAATATTAACCTATATAATTGTATAAAAAATAATTCATTTATTTATTTATACTGTTAACCAAATTACATTATATAATTATTTTATTTGGAGCTTTATGACATTGAAACAGTGTTGTTGGGATTCTATCTTTCTCAAATTTACAAGATTCCCACTTACCCAACATACAAAAGGACACCAACTCTCCTCTCTTCCTCACACATTATCACATCTATGGTTCAGAAAATAATAAATATAATTAATTCCAAAATAACTTATAAATATACTATAATCTATATTTTGGATAGATTTCTAAAAAATGTAATATTTTTGTGAAAACCTAAGTCGGACACCAGGAGAAGAGGTAACATTCATAAAAAAATATTTTTGTTTTATTTCATCATTAAATACCATAATTTTTTTTATATAATTCATATATTATCAAAAAAAATATCTTCCATATATTAATAAGTTTTTATGTTTTGGATGTGACCTAAAAACACACAGACATCCATAGAATGGTTTCTTAAATATTCATTCATGCGTACGATCGACTACCGCCTCACATACCACTGTGGTTTATTTTTCCATTATCACTAGTCAAGGCCAGGAATAATACCGTATATAATTTATATATAAGATATTTATCATTATAATTATATTATTATTATTATATTATTTTTATATCATTCATACCATCATGATTTACATTTAATGGAAATATGATAATGTTTTTCGTGTGTACAATAGAATACCGCCTCACGAAGCGATGCAATTAATTAATTGTATAGATTGAATATATTATAGATGTTTTTAATAATTATATTATATATAATATAATATAAAATCTATTCTATAATAAAAATATATCACACACACACACACATATATATATATATATATATCTTTCGATGAGACTGATAAGAAAATGAAAAACTCCATTGATGTGTGTGTACGACCAACCATATCCATGAATAGTGCATTTAATTTCCTATTACTATATTTTATGGATTACTATAAATAAAAATATAATTAATATATGATATTTATATAATTTTCTAAAATAATTATATATTTAAATCAAGATCTATGTAAGTGGAATATGAATAGAATGTCAATGCATGTACAAATAACAACACAATTATTACCGAAAACATAACATAAAAATGGAATTTCTAATACAAGGGTAATATAATTTAATAAGATAACAATATATGGAATATTATTTATTAATATGGTTCTATTATTGATTTATAATAAAATTATTTTATATATATAGTGGTTTGAAAAATTAAAATGAAATTCACGACGTATGATTAGTGGATTTTTAGTGTCACTTTAATTCTGAGTGACTAATGTCATATTCATGACTCGTTACATTTAAGAGGTGAATATAATTCCATATTAAATAATTATTTTCAATCTACCTTGTTTCATAAAAATTAAATTATCAATTTTGTTAATGTTTCACATGGTTTTCTATTCCAAATTTACTGAAGCATTAAAAGCTTTTTTTGTCTCCATTATCAATTTTTGAGACATATGTTATGTTATGAATATATAATTGTTCAAAAGGTTTATATATAGAAATATTGACATAGAATATCATATATTTATTTATACTCATGATTTTTTTGGTTTTATGTTCTTCGATCGTAGGGTTTATGAATCATGTCTACCAAATTGGTAATGATTTTTTGTTTCAATATTATTATTTATTAGGATTATTTTTAATCAAATGTCCAATGTTGAAATATCATGATATAACTTTGAATAATTAAAATTTATTTTATTATCCTCTATTTATTTATGATATCTTCAAATATTTTTATCATTTCTCACTCTATGTTAGTTAATATAATAATTTTTTAGAACATTTTAGACCATTTCTTTCTTTGTTAGAGAATTTATTTTCCTTACAAACAATGTTTTCTATAAATATTTTTTGAAAACTTTCTTTTTCTATTAAAATTTCAACAATTAATTTTTACCCTTTTTACAATTTTTTAAATAAAATTTAATGTATTAATAATGTCTTTTTCCAGAAACAATACAAGTTTGGATTTTATAGAAATGTGAAAGGAATACTGCCTTATTGTTTATATAATGTAAAATAATTTTTGACACCATTACTAGTCATTTAAATATGGAATAAATTATAATCCTTCAATTTTTTTTTCAAATATAAATTTTGTAAATTTTATTATGTTTTTTAAGTCATTTTTCAATGTGAAAATTCTATTTTCCTTAGGAACTATTTTAAATTACCATTAAATATTATTTTCCATATGTGATATTGTCCATTGGTGTAATCAATGCCTTATTGGGGATATCATTCATTGAGAAAAATAATATTCATTTACTTAATTTTTTATATATTTATTGTACAATGATTATGAAGCCTATTTATCTTCAATGAGTTTTACCATGATAAAATTCTTATAATATTGGTGATTTTCATTGGGTTTTCTATGATTAAAGGACTCTAAAAGATGCCACCTTTCAAAATGGTATAAATTAGGATTTTTTAATGATACAAATTTTATTACATGGGTTATGATTTGATAAATTTTTATGATCTTATGGAGAACAAACATAATGTTTTCATTATGAGATATTTAGAATATATATACACCTCTAATGCATTGGGTAATGATTTATATATCTTATTAGATTGACATGGATGGGCTAGGGAGTAAACCGGGTAAAATAATACATAGATCTAATAGGTTCAATGTTTTGTGCAGTAATGGAATTTTTCTAATATGATTTCCTTGAAAATGACCCTTGAACAATATAGAAATTATTTTCTTGGCTTCTGTGTATGTGAAAAATAAATTACATATGTCAATGTCATTATCTAATAGATCATGCTATATGAATCCATTATGATTCATGCTTTTCAACTTCCAATATTTATGTCATGATTCAGTATTGTGATTTTTGATATGTAGGGAATTATATTCCAATGATCTACACTTTTTATGATACCCTTATATTCATGTTATGATTTTGAATCACCCTTGGTTATCCTCAATGATCATCTGATCTCAAGCTTTCTTATATTTCTTTTTATTGGTTATGAAGATATGTTTTATGTATCTTTTGTCTAAGATGGGTTCTTGTTATGTATTATATAATGGGAAATTATGTAGCCCACCTATGGACCAGTGATTATGTTTTCAACATTCAGATGACATTATTCTATTCTTGTCCATAGGAATGTGATTGTGTAATGTAATAAGTATTCCAAAAAATTTGATTTTATTTTTATGTATGTTAACCGTCAGTCACTATAAGTGGATATAAATTCATCTAAATCTATTTCCAAGATATTATGGGTCATCCCGTTCTGTTTTTTATCCAAATGAGGGATAAAAATAAAACTTTTTATTCAAAATTATTAATGGATTTTTTAAATATATTTTGATCTATCATGGAAACATTCATTCAGTCTGTATTTTACTAAAATGTAAATATATTATGCTGGAATGTAACCGAATAAAATTGGGATTGAAGACCAAAATTATTATGTTAAAAATTATTTTTTCACTTATATCATAAGTACTATAAAAAAATATACTAGGGAAACATCCAAAATCATATAATGTAAATAAATTAACATCCTAAATATTCATTATGTATTGATATAATAGTTTATAAAAATTCCAATATAAAAAATTAAAATATAAAACCACCACTATAAAATATGTAAAAAATAACATTGTATTATTGAAATTGGATAATAATATCAATTATTATTTAGAGAATTTAATAATTATATTTTTTTAATATGTATAAAATATATCTTAAATGGTATTTGGATTAAAAATTTAATTGCATCCAAAATTTCTTGTAATCACTGGACTTCATTAAGGATTATGGTGAAAAAAATATCTACAGGTGAATTTTATGAAGTTAGCATTAAAATAAAAAAAATTATTAAAAATTACAACGTATGCCCATGTGAAGGAAGATACTATTACCATTCATCCATGTCCCATATTGATAAATATTTCCCAAATAATGAAATTACTATGAATAATAAATGATAAGTATGTAACCATATATTTTTATTCACATTATAATTATGATATTAGTTTGATTATGATGAGAGATATCTAGAGTAAATGATATTATCCCATGAGAGTCAGTGGATGTTGATGGTCCACAAAAGTGATCGATTAAAATTAAGGTAATAGTAGAATAAAATTCAGAAAAATCATATCTAAATTATAATGTTATTTATCAATTATAATAAATAGAAAAATAAATTCAACACTTCCATTATTATCTAGTTCAAAAAGTTATAGTCAACTCAACTCTGAATTAAAGAACATAACACTTGATTTTATATAATTCATGGTTTGATGAACAATGTTAATATTATTGAGTATTAAACTTTAATAGATTCGATATGTTACTCATAAACTTTATTAATGAAAATAGTACAAAAATTAAATTACCCGAAACATCCATCTTAGGATTCGATATGCATCGTGTCACCATATGCATTGTACCATACACCATTGGGAGCTAAAAATTATCAATAAAATAAATATTAAAAAAATTAATGAATATAATATATCAATAAATATATAAAAATAAGAAAAAATGAATCCAAAAAATATGGAACATCAATGATCAATTTTATGGCTTATATGATAGTATATTACAATATTCCTTGATTAATGTCAGTATAACTAATATTTATGACTTTCTACATGTCAACTTATTTTTTCCACATCTTTAGTCCCTTCCTATATATAATGAAAATAAAATATCTAGAAAATTTAAATCATGGTTTTCATATCACTCCACTTGATAGCACCGAAATCAAAAAATACGAACTTGTCAAATGACACCTCAAAATTAGAATATATAAGGATTAAATGTTCAATCCTCTACTGAAAAAATTAAAAAACCATCTGCAAATAAATCAAAATGATTTTATCATAGAACAAATTTTTCATGAAATTTTCCTCCTATAATTTAAATAAAATAAAATATGTAATCATAAAGAGTAAAAAATGATATCTTTTATCCCTTAGTTATCAAATTCATATATCATATTAACACTACTTTAATGTGATAGGTTATTAATGAAAGGGAAGTAGAAATTGAAATATTCAACATCAAAAATAATATAGGAAATTGGAAACTATGGAAAAACACAATCAAAGGTACCATGGAGGATCTAATCTATGTGATCTATGACTTGGGATGACTGATTGAATTTATTAGTTGAAAAATCATCATGAATCTCACAACTAATTAATTATATTCCTCACGTAATTTTTGAATATAAAAATATGGTTATTAAACATTGACCTGAAAATAAAAATCAACACACATATATAAGAGAACAGATATATTATCGTATATAATATATATTTACCTAACATTCCATGTAGTTGATTTTATTTCACTTTTGTTTAAAAAATTGATTATTGTTAATATTTTTTTATGAACTGTATTAATTTCCAAAATGAATTATCAAAAAAGTTATAAAAAACAATTAATAATAGTAATATAAAAAAATAAGAAATCGTATTTTTTGATCAATTTTTAAAACATTTATAAACTCCTCATTACAGAATAACATAAAGAAAATAACATCCCAAGAAAATCAAACAGAAAATAAAAACTAAAACCATAAAAATTTGGTGTAAAACTCTTTACACTCTGTTTAGTAAAAGGAGACCATCCTGAAACAACATAAGCTTAAAATAATTAACATAAAATAAACTCCTTTAAAAAATAATGATTGTATAATTAATAATTTAAAAAAACAAATATACTTACTAGAAAAAGTAAATTTTACCAAAACATAAAAAATAGTTTACAATAATGAATCCTATAAAAACAAAAAAATACAAAATTTATTAAATGAAATAAGTGCATAATATATAAATTTTTTAACATCAACAGAAAGATAAATAACATATAATTATAATTTGAACCATAATTAAAAATTGACTACAAATAAACATCGAATATGTGTAAGATCATTGTTCGTATATGAATCAACATAATTGAAGAACTATAGTAACAATGAATGGTATATTAATAAAAAAATAATATTCTAATATAAAACATAAATTTAAAGTATCATTTCCTAGAAAAATTATCAAATAATATTTAAAGTAAGTAAATGTAAAAAAATATCAATAATGTGGATTATCAAAATGATGGATTCCGAAAAATCCATTCAATAAATATTATATAACATTACTTATGATGTTTTTATTATAATTGAGTGATTGATTAAATATGTTGTGTCTTATATTAGATTATTTTATTATAAAATCACTTCTAATAGTTTATAGTGGTTTTTTGTTTTCCGTGATGGATTCCTTGGATATAATTTGTTTGATATCGAATTACAATTAAGAAATCCATAACCCATTATAGAATAGTTAACAACCACCTAAAAAGAAAACTAACACACTAACATAATGAAATAAATTATTGTCTAAATACTCTTTTTTTAAATTTAATTAATTGAGACATAGAACATAACATAAATCGCATTCACACCTAAAAATTATTCTGAAAATAGAATATGAATATGTGTATGTTTTTATTTCATATACACCTCAAATCCATTGAAGACCTATAGTAACATATATTTTTTTTATGTTTAAATAACAATATATTTTTATATAAAACATAAAATTATTAATATAAGTATCCTTATAAAATTAATTCATTGACCCAGTTTTGATTATCAAAAACATGGGTCTTAAAAAATAAATAACACCATAAACCCTTCCATTTTGATTATGAAACTGAAGTTATGAAACATTAACTTGAAAATAAAAACCTGAATATGTATTTATATATATATTAAAAAATATTTTCTATTAAAAGATATATAGTTGATACTTTTATTTATTGTAATGTATTTGGTTTCTTAATCAACAATATTTCATTGTTAATATTTTTCCATGACCATTATTTCATATATATCTACTAAAAAACATTTACTAAAAATATTATTTAAAAAAAATTTCCCATAAAAAGAATAAAAATTACTTTTCATGTATGGTACTAAACATTCTAATAAACACCGTCTAATAAAGTAAAAATCTATTAAAATGTGAATTTGTTTTGGAAGAGTACACCTACCAAAAAATAACAGCTACCATATAAAAAATATAACATTAATAATATTATAATGAATATTATCTCATAGTCAAATTAATGTTCTTATCCATTCGGAAACAGAATAAACCAAAACCCAGTCTCCGTATTTGATGGTCTCCCACATACATATTTAACTGTATTTGAAGTATTCACATATTTCACAGCTGTTGAAATCATTTCTGGATCTATATAAACATAAAAACTAGTGTAGTTCTTTTGACATAGAAGTGTGTGTAGATACAAAATTAGATATTTATTATTGTAACTGAGATAAAATCATATTTATTTAATTAATGAAAAATTGATACATAATTTTATTTACATAGAAAACAACTGCAACCTAGGCATGCTAAGCTCATAAAAAATAACTAGAACCTTGATATTTTTTTAATATTCTCAATGGATTGTATATTAAACGAATATTAGATGCTATATAAAATCTATAAATATTATCCAAGGAAGAAAAAACTATGGATAATCACTTTTTAACATCAAATATGCTAGAAGTATTTTATTTTTTTTGTGAATGTTTTATTTCATTTATAGTAATTGTATTTATTTTAGATTATAATATATAAATTGATTATTAGAAATAATTATATGTAATTACGAAAAAAATTTAAATAATAATTAAAAACAACACTTTCCTTGTATGTTAATAGACGATGAAGGATATCCAAAAAAATTTCAAAATGAACTATACCATCTTCAACTCTTGTGACCTCCCTCTTATAAAATTTAATTATATTAGTTGGATGAATAATACCATTTAAAAATATTCTTACCTAATCAAGCTTCATTGGTCTATGATGTACATAATCCATAAAAATATTCATGACTACCATTATTATAATATGTACATGGGGATATTAGGCATAAAACATGTAGTATAAGAATAAGTCTTAAATAGGTTGTATAGTATATATGAAGGTAAGGTGGGATGTATTACATCCCTGTTCTTTATTACTCACTAAATTGTGAATATTACATAAAATTCACTTAATATGACATAGAAGATCGAGAGGTCTAGTGTATCTGGGGAATAAGATCATTATATAACAACTTAAAACCTGAAATACAATATCTTTATTGGAAACATCCTTTACATGACAACTATATTCCCTCGTACCTAGCATTGTATGGGATAACCTGAGGACAAGATTAAGAAAAGGGTGAGATATAAAGCCCAGTTAGAGAATAAAAATGGAATAACATGAGGAATAAAATATATGTTAGATGAAATACATATCAATGTATCACAGGAGAAACATGAACATAAAGGCATGATAAGGCATTATAATCATAACATGGAAATTTGGAAACAACTCTTAAAATGGAATTTATCATGAGCCATAGATCATTGAACACAGAGCATGAGTAAACCCTCATTGCACATGAATCACGAGTAAACCTTCATTGAAATTGAATTATCATGAGTCAACATTCATTACGCATGAGTTATAATGATTCTATACTTTAACAACTGCATTAGAGCGCTATCAGGGCACACCCTTCTTAAACATTTCATTCCATGCATAAGTGTATGCATGGATCATACAATGTGGAATCAATCATCATCATTTATTCCATGATAAAGCGAAGTGGAATACATACATGAAGATTAATAATCAATAAGTAAATGTGCATAATGTTAAATACCCATGATAGAAAAATGTGCATGGTATTCACTACACAATGACATTGGCTTGGAAAATTCTAGTGTAATTTCAGCAGCATAACAACCAGAAATAAGAACTCATAAAAAATGGTTGATGAGAGAGAAAGGTGTCTCATAATATTTAAAAGAAATTGACAGTAAGGGTTAATATAGATACATGTCCCAAAAATCATAATGGAGTTTAGAGGTATAATAAAAAATAATTACTTTGCTGTAAATGAGGAGAGACAAATCCCTCAAGGAATTTTGGCACGGAAACAGGTGTAAATGGGAGGCATTAATGAGATATAAATGGGTCTCCAATAATACAAATGTAAATATGGAAGTACGGGGGAGGTGAGAAATAATTCCCCAACATTTTTAATTGAAAAAAAAGCATAACAACTTAATGAAAATTGGACAAAAATTTGAAAGGAAGAAATCCCTTACATGGAAGTGTGTCCCCAAAGGCTTGGGAGAGGCTTGAGGGAGGATTCTTGGGAACATGGTGTAACATCCCATGTAAGTAATTAATAATAGATATTTTTATCTATGTCTATTAATGATTAAGATAGTGTTATAGAGGCTTAAAATGAAAATAAATACAATCTTATGCATGGAATACACTAATATTCTTAAAAGATTGTTTTACTGCCTTTTGATGGCAAACCATTTTTGAATATATATTTTGAAAATTTTATAAACTATTTTTGTCAAAATAAACTTATCCTTTATGATTGGGACATCAAAATTTACCTTGTGTGAATTTTTGGTATTTTTCTGACAATGTTCATTTTTTAATGAATAGTGAAAAATACTGCATTTTACATCAAAACTGATTTTTAATCTAATTTATTTATATTATTAGATTATGTTTTGAATTGGTTTTGAAGTGAAATTAGAATATATTTTTACCATTTTATCTAATGGTGGTCATTGGAATCAATTTCACTTTGAAATTAGACTTAAACTAGTGTCAATCTTTTGATACTTATTGTTTTGTAATAACACGCTATTTGCTCTAGCAGCGGGAATTAAATATTAAATTAATTAATGTGACTTATATGATTTGAATTTTGTAAAATAGAATTCATTTTTGAATTCGGAATATCAAATATAGCTTAGGGTGAATTTTTGGTAATTTTCTGAAAAACTTCAATTTTTGATGAATAGAGAAACCACTAAGTGGTAATCAAGCAAACTGATTTTTCAGTTAAATGAAAGTTTACCACTAATGTGTATTGAATTTTGAAAATCCGACATACATGGTTGTCATTAAGAAGTAAAATGTGGTTCAATAGGATTAAAATATTTTTTTGGTGAATAGTAACTTATTAAGTTTTTAATCGCGATTAGTGGTAATTAGGGTGGTTTAAGGAATAAATAATGCTTTAATAATATGAAATGACCTAGAAACATGTCCCAACCTTATTTGTTGTGTCATGGCCGACCAAGACAATCCATGGGTCATCTTGGGGACCCCATGGAGGCATTTTGGTTGGGAAATGACATAAATAACTTTTTATTTAATGTAAAAGTAAAAATGACACAAACATAATATGTTTTACGAAAACAATTTTTACATGGGGTTATAAAGATCAGATATTTGATTATAAATAGTCATTGGAAATATAAAAAGATTTCCTACATCATAGTATTTTTTATTATTATTTTTAGACATTAAATAAATTAAATTATTTATGACATAATAATGATGCAGCGATGACATCATTATTTGACGAATTAAATAAAATGGAAAGACAATGTAAAATATATGAACTAAACATGGCCAAAACCAATTGGATGAGTGAATTTAGAACCCTTATCACCTTATACACGAATTATATCAATGTGGGACCTTTTAAAACCGAAACACATTTTCAAATAAAGTAATATTTCTTTACTTTCCAAAAGTGCCCCTCCTCTCCTCTTATAAAAGGCCCCCACCTCTACCTCATTTCACACACTCCTCAAGCCTTTGGCTCGCCGAAACCCTGCCCATTTACTCTCTCCACATCCCTCTCCTCATCCTAGAGGATTCCCTTTGGGCATAATCCTTTCAAAGGAAGCCTTTAGGCTAAAATCAAAAAGAGTTACACTTTTAAAGGTAATTCATTCTCTCATGTTCATTTGTTTTATTTTGCTTCTCCAACCCCCTAAACTCTTTTTATTTACTTATTTTGTAACAACACCAGTATCTTAAATATACAAGGATGTTGTTATAATATTTATTTGAGCTACACTCTCACACAACTACATCAAATGGTTAAAGAACATACGGTTTCTGTGGATGCCGAAATTCTGCCTCCCGAAACGATGATTGTTCAATACTGATTTAACACCTTCAAAGGTGGCCGTTATGATGTCACTATTTTTATATATGATATATAATTTGTTTATGTTTTCCTTAAGCTTCTGTTTTTTTCATTTTGGGCATACCTTTATGGTTTCCATTATGGGTAAACACGATATCTTCATTTTAGTAAGTGCGGACTACCGCCCCCTGAAAGTGATTTGATTCATTAATACCATATGTGGGATGTGTAAAGGATAAAGTTAATGATATTATATATGTTATTATACTGTAATTATAATATAATCTTATATCATTATGATTCCATTCCAGAAAATATGAAATAGAAATGGAAGTAGCGTTCATGAGTACGTACGGCTTACCGTCTCCATGAACGGTGCATTTCATTTCTTACCTCTAAATGTGATGTAATATTATAAATACATGTATATTATGAATATATATGATATATATGTTATCCAAATCATTAATATCATTCTGGATATAACGAACCTATGACCAAATTAACAACATGTAAGTGTAAGAAGTCTATTTTGACTTAAGAACCAAATACCGACAAAATGAACATTATTAACTTAAATGATTACATGATGTTCATAACATGGTATAAAAGGAATAATGAACTTCAAAAAGATTCTTAAGCAAGTGGAGATTAACTAAAGTTTATTATTCAGGAGATTAAAGAACGGTCGGGTCATGTCAGATACGAGGTATGGGACTTCGTCTCAATCTCCTTTCGTTGAGGCATATTTTATTTTATACACAACTTTCTTTTATACGGTGTATAAACCACTTTGACTTTTACGTTTATTCAAAAGGAATCTTTTTATACGAAGCATTTACTAAACGACAAAAGGGAATGTTTTTGTCGTACGTATGTGGCGACAACGACTTCTCCGCCGTCGTGACCATTATTTGAGTTTCAGCTTCTCTACAAGCCATACCTTCTTTTTAAAAGAAAAATAAATACCATGTTTTACTTTTCTTTTATTTTAGTATTGAAAATGGTTTTCATAATGTTTTAATATCAATGTGTTGTATTGATATGTCGTGATTGAAATGTTGAAATTTTATGTTTCCTTTATGCAGGTTTTATGTGATATGATTATGTTATGGTTTTTGGGCATTATTATGAAGACGGGTGGTTCCGTGATAAACAAAGGGCGGGTGAGCCCGTTATATCTCTCCAATGCATTGGGTAACGTGAAGGAGTGAAACGTTAAGGTTTCTCCGAAGATATTTAGGGAATATACTGTGATGAGTATTCCAAACGTAACCAAGAGGGTTACTCCCTACGTAAGAATGTTATGAATGCCTCAAGTTACTTTTATGTCTTATGATTTCTATGATTTATTCATGATTTTATGAGGTCTGTTAAAGTGCCTATGTTTTATGGGTAAACTATGATTTCATTCTTATGTATATATGAACTCATGTTTCCTTTCCATGTTTTTTTATATAACCCATACTGAGTTTTTATGCTCATCCCAAGTTTTTGAAATGTTTTTCACAGGTTAAGGGAAAGGTACATGATAAGATGATAGATTCAAGGATGTGTCAAGAAATAATCCATGTTTTATTTTAAATGTGTTTCCATTGATGGGAATGAAGAATACTATCTTTATGTAACCACTTTGTTTATATGTGAAATGTAATGCAAGTTTTGTGATCTAATTCTCTAAAACTCTAAACCCGAAAAGATCCTCAATGTGTAATCTTGTAATAACTCAAGATTAAGTAAGGTTTAAGGCTGGGGCATTATAGTTGGTATCAAAGGTCGGTTTAGATAACTTTAGGAGTTAGAATTCTATTAAATGATTATCCAAAAATATTTTTTTATGGTCAAATTGAAGTGATATAGTATTTGAATATTACCATGTTGCTTCATCTAAGACATGTTTGTTCAGAATGGTTTTCCGCAGAGGAAACAGGGAAGCAGTGCTAGGAAGGAATTCAGAAAGACATAACCTTCCGAATCAGCATCCAGAAATGGTCGGAATTGGAACTGAACAGTTTGTTGCAGTAATGGCGCAGTTGACTCAAGCGATAAATGGCGGTGGTATCCATGCACGAGATCAGCCAGATCAACCACAGAGGAACATGTCAGTGGTGGAACATTTCATGTGGCAACATCCACCATCATTCAGAGGATCATCTGACCCTGTGCTAGCTGAAGGGTGGATTAATGCACTGGAGAAGATTTTTGATGTCATGGGGTGTTCAGAAAATAAAAAGGTTAGTCTTGCTATTTACTGTTTGGAGGGTGAAGCAGATCAGTGGTGGTCTATGGTTAAAAATATCAGGGACGCCGATGAGATTGATGCTCTTGACTGGGTTGAATTCAAAGGTATGTTTCTTGAGAAGTATTTTCCTAAGGCTGTTCGACTTAGGATGAAAAAACAATTCTTGGAATTGAGGCAAGAGGAAGACTCAGTGGCTTCCTATGAAGAAAGGTTCACTCGATTGGCCAGGTATGCTCCAAATTTTATCCGGGACCTTGATAGTAAAATCAATCGTTTTTACTCAGGATTAATGCCAATATATCGAAGGGAATTAGCTTCTCGTGAGTTTAAAAGTTATGAAAAGCTTGTTCGATGTGCTGAGAAGGTGGAAATGGAGTTTTCCGATGACCAAGTTTTCTATAACAACCAGCAGAAGAAGAGACTGAGGTGGAAGGAGAAAGGTAAGAATTCTTCAAAAAAGTCTGATGGTAAGAGAACTAAGTTTCCATTTTGTGATAAATGTGGCAAAAGGCATGCTGGGGAATGTCTTCTGAATTCTAGGAAGTGCTACCGATGTGGTAAGATGGGACATAAGGCTCATGATTGCACTGAAAAGGATCAAGGTGAAGGTAAGATCAAATTTGATTTACAGTTAGTGAAATGTTATAAGTGCAATGAGATGGGTCACTATGCAAACGAATGTCCGACAAGGATCTTGAGTGATGGGAAGCAGTTAGACTACAAGCAGAAAGGGGTGGTGAAATACTTTGCAACTACTTCATCAGATGTCGGGCCATCAAATGAAGTTGTATCAGGTACTTTGTTTATTTTTCAGATTATGCCAGTGTGTTGTTTGATTCGGGGTCTACACATTCTTTCATCTCTGAAACCTTTTCTAGTAAAATGGGAATACCATCTCATGAAATGACTCCTGAACTTTTGGTAAAAACACCTGGGGGGAATATTGAGGCAAAAAGAATTTATAAGAATCTTCCTATCCTTATCTGTGGAAAGAACCTACTTGCAAACCTTATTGTTCTACCTCTAGTAGAGTTTGATGTTATCCTGGGTATGGATTGGCTCTCTATTTACCATGCTAATATTGACTATAGAGATAAAGAAGTTTCTTTTCAGAAAGACTTTCAGTTTGTTTACAAGAATTAACCCTTTCTTTTGATAACATATCAAGAGGCCGAGAAACTTGTAAAATATGGAAATGAATGTTACCTTGCACACGTCATTGAAAATAAAGGAACTGTTCAGATTAATGATGTGCCAGTGGTAAATGAGTATCCTGATGTTTTTTCTGATGAGTTTCCTGGAATAATACCAGATTGGGAAGTTGAGTTTACTGTTGACTTAGTTCCTGATGCTAAGCCAATTTCAAAACCCCCTTATCGAATGGCACAAATTTAACTTTTAGAGTTGAAGGAGCAATTGCAAGATTTATTAGAGAAAGGTTTCATTAGACCTAACACATCACCATGGGGTGCTCCTCTTTTATTTGTTAAAAAGAAATATGGTTCTATGAGAATTTGCATTGATTATAGAGCCTTGAATAATATCACTGTTAAGAACAAATATCCTTTGCCTCATATCGATGATTTGTTTGATCAGCTCCAGGGAGCTCAGTTTTTTTCAAAGGTTGACTTGAGATCGGGGTACCATCAGCTGAAGGTAAAAGAGGCAGATATTCCGAAGACCGCGTTCCGTACGAGATATGGCCATTATGAATTTGTAGTAATGCCTTTTGGGATAACCAATGCACCTGCTGTATTCATGGACTTAATGAATAGAATTTTCCATGAGTTCTGGGATAAGTTTGTGGTGTTTTTCATTGATGATATTTTGGTGTTTTCTAAAAGTAAAGAGGAGAATGAAAAACATTTAAGGGTTATCTTTCAGACCTTAAAAGAAAAGAAACTGTATGGGAAATTCAGAAAGTGTGAGTTTTGGTTGCAACAAATTTCTTTCCTTGGTCACATTGTTTCTAAAGATGGAATAACTGTTGATCCTGCAAAAACAAAAGTTATGGAAGAATGGCCAAGACCCACAAATGTAACCGAGATTCGTAGCTTCTTTGGTTTGGTGGGCTATTACCTAAGTTTTGTTAGAAATTTTTCACGGTTATCTATTCCAATGACTAAGCTAACTCGGAAGGGTGTTAAGTTTATCTGGACAAAAGAATGTGATGATTGTTTTCAGGAATTTAAAAGAAGATTGGTGAATGCTCCAGTTTTGGCACTACCTTCCAGGAATGGTGAGTTTGTTATATACAGTGATGCTTCATTTAAAGGACTTGGTTGCGTCCTAATGCAGAATGATCAGGTAATTGCTTATGCATCATGACAGTTGAAAACTCATGAGGTAAATTACCCTACACATGATTTGGAACTAGCTGCTTTTGTTTTTGCATTAAAAATTTGGAGGCATCATTTTTATGGAGTAAAGTGTGAAATATATACCGATCACAAAAGTTTAAAGTATATATTCACTCAGAAAGAGTTAAACATGAGACAAAGGAGATGGCTGGAATTAATCAAGGATTATGATTGTACAATTCATTACTATCCGGGAAAAGTAAATAAAGTGGCTGATGCTTTGAGTCGAAAAAGTAATTCTTCATTAACAATGTTGCGTTTGGAACGTGATCCTTTGGTTAAGGATTTGATGAACTTTGGCATAGAAGTTTTTGGTGCAGGAAGTCCTTCTGTTTTGTTTCAGGTATCAGTGAGATCATCTCTATCAGATAGAATCAAGCAAGCACAAAAGCAAGATAGTGAGTTGCAGAAAAAGGTAGAGCTGGTTCAGAAAGGTATGTTTCCTGAATTCAGCATTGATAATGATTGCGTTTTGAGATTTGGGAAGAGATTGTGTGTGCCTTGTGATTCACAGTTGAAGAGAGAGTTGTTATGTGAAGCTCATAGTTCTCCGTTTTCAATTCATCCGTGAAGTACTAAGATGTATAGAGATCTGCGGGAGTATTACTGGTGGGATGGAATGAAAAGAGATATTACTGATTTTACTGTGAAGTGTTTGACTTGTCAGCAGGTTAAAGCAGAGCGACAGTTACCGAAAGGGATTATTCAGCCTTTACCAGTGCCAGAGTGGAAATGAGAGAATATATCCATGGACTTTGTTGTTGGATTACCGAAGACATCTCGAGGTAATAATGCAATCTAGGTTATTGATGATCGCTTGACAAAATCTGATCATTTCCTTGCTATACGAGATACTTTATCTCTTGATCAACTTTCCCGTTTGTATCTTAAAGAGATAGTCAGGTTACATGGAGTTCCTCTCTCCATTGTATCAGATCGTGATCCCAGGTTTACTTCTAACTTTTTGAAAGGCCTTCAGAAGTCGTTGGGTACTGAATTAAATTTTAGTATAGCTTTTCATCCTCAATCAGATGGGCAGTCAGAACGAACAATTCAGACATTAGAGGATATGCTACGAGCTTGTTCTATGGATTATCAGGGAAGTTGGGACCAACATCTTTCTTTGGTTGAGTTTTCATATAATAACAGTTTTCATTCCAGTATACAGATGGCACCATTTCAGGCATTATATGGGAAGCGGTGTAGAACTCCAACTTTCTGGGATGAAGTGGGTGAAAGGAAGTTGATGGGACCAGAATTGGTAGAAGAGATGGCAAAAAAAGTTCAGCTGATTCAGAAACACATGAGAACAGCTCAGAGCAGGCAGAAGAGTTATGCGGATAACCGGAGGAAGGATCTATCTTTCGAGGTAGGTGATCATGTTTTTCTCAAAGTTTCTCCTTGGAAAAGTGTGATGAGATTTGGTAAGAAAGGAAAGTTGAGTCCAAGGTTTGTTGGACCATACGAAATTGTGGAGAGAGTTGGATCAGTTGCATATCGAGTGTCATTACCTCTGAGTTTATCTCAGGTACACAATGTTTTTCACATTTCGATGTTGAGAAAGTATATGCCAGATCCATCTCATGTTTTGAGTCCAGAGGTAGTTCAGCTAGAAGAGAACCTATCTTTTGTGGAACAACCGGTCCAGATTCTTGACCACAGGGAGAAAGTGTTACGGAATAAGTTGATTCACCAGGTAATGGTTTTGTGGAAAAACCACATGATTGAAGAGGCAACATGGGAATCTGAAAATGCAATGAGGGATAAGTACCCCCATTTATTCGATAAGTAAATAAATTGCGGGGACGCAATTTTTTGAAGGGGGGAAGGATGTAACATCCCAAGTAATTAATGAATAATAGATATTTTTATCTATGTCTATTAATGATTAAGATAGTGTTATAGAGGCTTAAAATGAAAATAAATACAATCTTATGCATGGAATACACTAATATTCTTAAAAGATTGTTTTACTGCCTTTTGATGGAAAACCATTTTTGAATCTATATTTTGACTATTTTATAAACTATTTTTGTCAAAATAAACTTATACTTTATGATTGGGACATCAAAATTTACCTTGTGTTAATTTTTGGTATTTTTCTAACAATGTTCATTTTTTAATGAATTGTGAAAAATACTGCATTTTACATCAAAACTGCTTTTTAATCTAATTAATTTATATGAATAGATTATGTTTTGAATTGGTGTTTAAGTGAAATTATAATATATTTTTACCATTTTATCCAGTGGTGGTCATTGGAATCAATTTCACTTTGAAATTAGACTTAAACTGGTGTCAATCTTTTGATACTTATTATTTTGTAAAAACACGCTATTTGCTCTGGCAGCCGGAATTAATTATTAAATTAATTAATGTGACTTATATGATTTGAATTTTGTAAAATAGACTTCATTTTTGAATTCATAATATCAAATATATCTTAGGGTGAATTTTTGGTAATTTTCTGAAAAACTTCAATTTTTGATGAATAGTGAAACCACTAAGTGGTAATCAAGCAAACTGATTTTTCAGTTAAATGAAAGTTTACCACTAATGTGTATTGAATTTTAAAAATATGACATATATGGTTGTCATTAATAAGTAAAATGTGGTTCAATGGGATTAAAATATTTTTTTGGTGAATAGTAACTTATTATGTTTTTAATCGCGATTAGTGGTAATTAGGGTGGTTTAAGGTATAAATAATGCTTTAATAATATGAAATGACCTAGAAACATGTCCCAACCTTATTGGTTGTGTCATGGCCGACCAAGACAATCCATGGGTCATCTTGGGGACCCCATGGAGACATTTTGGTTGGGAAATGACATAAATAACGTTTTATTTAATGTAAAAGTAAAAATGACACAAACATAATATGTTTTAAGAAATCAATTTTTACATGGGGTTATAAAGATCAGATATTTGATTATAAATAGTCATTGGAAATATAAAACGATTTCCTACATCATAGTATTTTTTTATGATTTTTAGACATCAAATAAATTAAATTATTTATGACATAATAATGATGCAGCGATGACAGAATTATTTGACGATTTAAATAAAATGGAAAGACAATGTAAAATATATGAACTACACATGGCCAAAACCAATTGGATGAGTGGATTTCGAACCCTTATCACCTTATCCACGAATTATATCAATGTGTGACCTTTTAAAACCGAATTTTTTTTCATATAAAGTAATATTCTTTACTTTCCAAAAGTGCCCCTCCTCTTCTCTTATAAAAGGCCCCCACCTCTACCTCATTTCACACACTCCTCAAGCCTTTGGCTCGGCCAAACCCTGACCATATACTCTCTCCACATCCCTCTCCTCATCCTAGAGGATTCCCTTTGGGAAAAATCCTTTCAAAGGAAGCCTTTAGGCTCAAATCCATAGGAGTTACACTTTTAAAGGTAATTCATTCTCTCATGTTCATTTGTTTTATTTTGCTTCTCCAACCCCCTAAACTCTTTTTATTTACTTATTTTGTAACAACACCAGTATCTTCAATATACAAGGATGTTGTTATAACATTTATTTGAGCTACACTCTCACACAACTACATCAAATGGTTAAAGAACATATGGTTTCCGTGGATGGCGAAATTCTGCCTCCCGAAACGATGATTGTTCAATACTCATTTAACACCTTAAAAGGTGGACATTATGATGTCACTATTTTTATATATGATATATAATATGTTTATGTTTTCCTTAAGCTTCTGTTTTTTTCATTTTGGGCATACCTTTATGGTTTCCATTATGGGTAAACACGATATCTTCATTTTAGGAAGTGCGTACTCCCGCCCCCTGAAAGTGATTTGATTCGTTAATACCATATGTGGGATGTGTAAAGGATAAAGTTAATGATATTATATATGTTATTATACTGGAATTATAATTTACTCTTATATCATTATGATTCCATTCCATAAAATATGAAATAGAAATGGAAGTAGCGTTCATGCGTACATACGGCTTACCGTCTCCATGAACGGTGCATTTCATTTCTTACCTCTAAATGTGATGTAATATTATAAATACATGTATATGATGAATATATATGATATATATGTTATCCAAATCATTAATATCATTCTGGATATAACGAAACTATGACCAAATTAACAACATGTAAGTGTAAGAAGTCTATTTTTACTTAAGAACCAAATACAAACAAAATGAACATTATTAACTTAAATGATTACATGATGTTCATAACATGGTATAAAAGGAATAACGAACTTGAAAAATATTCTTAAGCAAGTGGTGATTAACTCAAGTTTATTATTCAGGAGATTAATGAACGGTCGGGTCAAGTCAGATACGAGGTATGGGACTTCGTCTCAATCTCCTTTCGTTGAGGCATATTTTATTTTATACATAACTTTCTTTTATACGGTGTATAAACCCCTTTGACTTTTATGTTTATTCAAATGGAATATTTTTTATACGAAGCATTTACTAAACGACAAAAGGGAATGTTTTTGTCGTACGTATGCGGCGACAATGACTTCTCCGCCGTCGTGACCATTATTTGAGTTTCGGCTTCCTCTACAAGCCATACCTTCTTTTTAAAAGAAAAATAAATACCATGTTTTACTTTTCATTTATTTTATTATTGAAAATGGTTTTCATAATTTTTTAAAATCAATGTGTTGTATTGATATCTCGTGATTGAAATGTTGAAATTTTATGTTTCCTTTATGCATGTTTTATGTGATATGATTATGTTATGGTTCTTGGGCATTATTATGAAGAAGGGTGGTTCCGTGATAAACTAAGGGTGGGTGAGCCCGTTATAGCTCTCCAATGCATTGGGTAACGCGAAGGAGTGAAACGTTAAGGTTTCACCGAAGAGATTTAGGGAATATACTGTGATGGGTATTCCAAACGTAACCAAGAGGGTTACTCCCTACGTAAGAATGTTATGAATGAATCAAGTTACCTTTATGTCTTATGATTTCTATGATTTATTCATGATTTTATGAGGTATGTTAAAGTGCCTATGTTTTATGGGTAAAGTATTATTTCATTCTTATGTATATATGAACTCATGTTTCCATTCCATGTTTTTTTATATAACTCATACTGAGTTTTTATGCTCATCCCAAGTTTTTGAAATGTTTTTCACAGGTCAAGGGAAAGGTACATGATAAGATGATAGAGTCAAGGATGTGTCAAGAAATAATCCATGTTTTATTTTAAATGTGTTTCCATTGATGGGAATGAAGAATACTATCTTTATGTAACCACTTTCTTTATATGTGGAATGTAATGCAAGTTTTATGATCTAATTCTCTAAAACTCTAAACCTGAAAGGATCCTCAATGTGTAATCTTGTAATAACTCAAGATTAAGTAAGGTTTATGGCTGGGGCCTTATACATGGAGTGCCGTGGGAGGATTCTAGAGAGAGTAGGTCCAATTTTGGACGAACTCTAAATTCTTTTAGTGAAGAGCATGTGGGAGCATGTGTGGGTTTATATAGGAAAGAAAGATAATTCTTTATAATTTAGGTTTGAGAGACCGCACATTAAACTAATCAATACCAAAAACCAGCCCATGGTTGTTGCTATTGATTTTTTTCAAAGGGGAATGGAAAACATTATTATATGAGTACAATGGATGAACATATTAAAATATTAGGTTTTCTTATTTGGAGGTGAGTGACACTCTCAATGAAACCAATTTAAAAAGACCAGATGTTTTATAAGTCATGGAGGGTCCATAAATCTTTGTAAAATAAATCAAAAAAATATAAAATCACATTATTTTAATGTTAAAACATATATTGTTATAACATAATGTTTATAGTATTTTTTAATTCAATATTGAGGCATTATGATGTTATACAACACATAATATATTTAAATGGTTTTTAATTTTTACCCAAAAAATGGACTGTCTCAGAAAATTATTAAAAAATAACCATTGGATAATTTTGATGTCCTGATTAGAAAAATAATATTCATTTTATCTGAATAGTTTTATAAATATGTGAATTTTTACTTTTAAAATAAAAACCAACATTTATCGAAAATTCATGTGTTTGGACAAAAAAACATTCAAACCTTAATAAAAATTAAAAATACATTAATAAAATTACACAATAATTTATATTTAATATTAATTTATTAAATAATATTATTTTATTAAAATATTAATTGATTCAAGAATTCATTAATACCTAAAAATAGATTTCTTAGTTGAATATTTACTAAAAATACTGTTTGTTCATTAAAAACTATTTACAAAGTAACAATAATAAAATAAATGCACATTTTTTATAGAAAAATTATTTACATAGTCATATTTCTATGGTATTGTTACATAAACCCTTATAAAACAATAATAAAACCTAAGGATAATGTGTGCCATTGTGATAGACTCGTGGGGTGGTTCAGATAACATCGCATGGATGGTAATCTCTATTAACTTCAACTTCTTCCGTAGTCGGTTCTGCTCAAGCTTACCATGATAAATATCATCTTGGGCTTAGACAAGAGAGAATCCCAATGACTGCACATCCTTTCCGATATATATGAAACTGGATTTTTATGGACCAAGTCTACTGGATGAGGCCATCATTTCCTTTTCTTGAGTAAATTGGATTTGTTAAAGCCCTATATTTATAATAATCATGTGATCACTGTTCAACGACTATATTAGCAGTGGTCAAAATTCATAAAAGTATATTAAAATAAAAAATATAAACCAAATAATTCTATAAATTTTACATAACCACAAGAATACTATTCAAAATACAAAGATTAATTTTCGTTAATGAGTTTTTGGGTCGTTATAATCTTCCCCATTAAGAAATTTCACCCGCTAAATTTCTTTTTCCCATACTAAATCAAATGTGAGTAAATTTTATTCATCAAATACCCTGACTCCCATTTCGCTTCATCAAACATGTGGGTTTTCGTAACACCATGAGGAGGGGTATTGTCTAATTTTGTAGAAATTTTTCTCTATAATATAATATATTTACTGGTAGGTCTTCATAACAATGATCATCTTCTGACTGTACTACCACTGAAGAGAGTACATGTTAAGGGTCTGGTATGTACTTACATAACATAGATACATGAAAGACATCATATTCGTTGCCCATGGTAGGTAGAAGTGCTAGTTGATAGGTCACTGCCCTGACACGATCATGAATCTCGAAGGCGCCATTGTACCTAGGACTTAACATCAATTTCATTACAAAACTCAGGACCTTTTTCCACAGAGATATCCATAGAAATACCATGTCTCCAAATATAAACTCAAGGTCTCATCGATGGTTATCTACATATCTCTTCTGTCGACTCTAGGATACCTTGATATGTTGAAAAATGTTTTTCACCTTCTCAACCATTTCATCGAGAATTTCATGTCATCTAAGCTTACGCTCACTGACTTCATCCACAAATTTTGGTGTTTTTAACCTATTCTCATACAGGGATTCATAAGGTTCCATTCAGATGCTCAAGTGGAAACTATTATTATAGGAGAATTCAACCAAAGGAATATGTTGGTCCTAAACTCCTTTAAATTCCATTGAACATGATCTTAACATATCTTCAAATGTCTAAATATTTTCCTCATATTGGCCATCAGTTTGAGGATGATAGGTCGTACTGAAGTTCAGTTCAGCATCATGTGCATGTTGAAAAATCTATCAAATCATAGAGGTGAATCTTGGATCTTTATTGGATACAATAGATAGCAGTACTCTATGCATCCTTACAACTTACCTGATATATATCTGTATCAGTTGATCCAATAAGAAATCCTCCCAAATTTCAATGAAGTTTGGAGACATTGTAAAACTATCCACAATAACTCATATTGAATTTTTTCATTGGGATGTCTTCAGAAGACCAGTGACAATGTTTGTGGTGATGTTATCCCATTTCCATGATGGTATGAGCAATGTTTGCATTATCCCCATAGACTTCTACCTCTCTGCCTTCACTTGATGACACACCATGTAATTTGATATATACTCAGCGATATCCTTCTTCATATTATCCCACCAATAATTCTTTCGGATATCTCGATTTATATTTGTGTTTCCTAGGTGAATAGAAAAATTTTAACTATGTCCATCATAAAAATTTCCTTCTTTAGCTCGGGACTTGATGGAACACATAGTATTTTCCCAAATATCACAATTCCTTCTTCATTTACATTGAACTCAAAGGATTTCCCTTTTATGATAGCTTCCACTTTCTTCTGAATTCCCACGTCACACTTTTGAGCATTTTTTAACCTTTCCAAAAGAGATGGTTGAGAAATCATTACTGAAAGGATTGATGATGTTCCCTTCTTTAGGATTTCATTGTCCATCATCATCAAATATATGAATATTGGATCCTTCTCAATTTTTATCAATGGAAGATTCATGAGGACCTTTATACATAGAGAATCATCTTCATTGTTCATTTTCCCAGGGTGGTAATGGATTGAGCAGTCAAAGTCTATGATCAGTTCTAACCATCATCGTTGGTGCATGCTAAACTATTTCTATGTGACTGTATACATGAGTCTTTTGTGGTCCATATATATTTAACCCATATCCCCAAAGATATAATGCCGAAAATATTTAATGTGAAGATCACCGCCACCAAATCCAAATCATGTGTTGGATAATTCTGATCATGAACATTCAATTGCCTTGAAGGATAAGTAATTACCTTTTCATTTTGTATCAACACATAGATCATGCCCTTCTTTGAAGAATCACTGAATACAATAAAAAGATCTCCACTTATGGGTAAAGAGATCACATGTTTAGTGATAAGACTCCTTTTCAAATCCTTGAATAATTCATTCCATTCATCACTCCAAGAAAACATTACTCCCTTATGGGTTATCTTGTAATAGGTTTGGACATTAGTTAAACAATTCTCACAAATCGTCGATAATATATAGATAACCCCAAAAATCTATGGATATATGTTATCGATGTTGTCCTAGGCCATCACTCTATTGCAGCAGTCATGGAGGGATCCATAGATATCCCATTTTTTGTGATGATATGGACCATGAGTGAGACCTCCTTCAACTAGAATGCACACTTTCTTTACATTGCATAGATATTATCCTTTCACAAGGACTTTAGTATAGTTCTTAGATGCTCCTCATGATCCTCCATGGTGTTGGAGTATATTAGAATATCATCTATAAATACCACTAAAAATTTCTTGAGGTAATCTCTAAATATTCTATTCATCATGTCTATGATGTTTGTTGGAGCATTAGTGAGTCTGAAAGGAATTACTTTGAATTCATAGTGCCTGTACATTGTACAAAATGATGTCTTGGGGATATCTTCCTTCTTCACCCATACATGATAATATCCAAACCGCAAATCTACCTTGGAAAAGTATTGTGATACATGCATTTAATCGAAAAAGTCATCAATTTGTGTGATTGGATACTTGTTCATTATCACAATTTTGTTAAGTTCATGATAATTGATACAAAGGCGTATTGACCCATCCATCTTCTTGATGAAGTGGACTGGTGCACTCAATAGTGAAGCACTTGGGAATATAATTCCTTTATTCAGATTATTTTGTAGATGTTTATTTATCTCCTCATGCTCCACAACAACCATTCTATATGGAGTTATGGATATATGCAATGGTCCAAGTATAAGATCAATTGAGATTTCAACATCTCTTCTTGGAGGAAGACCATAAAATTCCTTAGGAAACACATCAACAAATTCCCTCACAATAGAAATGTCTTCAAGGATGGTTTCCTCTTTAGACTCAATCATCTGAGCCAGATATGCATGCTAATATGGACATTATATCCACAGTTGATATGATGGATATAAAAAAGATTCATCTTTATCCTTTTACTTGTACATAATCCGGGGTCGATTCACCACATGGAGAGTGATTTACATCTCACGGTGATTTATGTCGTATCTATATAAGGAAAGCCAATCGATGCCATGAATTGCATAAAATTACACAGTATGGAGTATGATGAGGTTCTCCAGGATGTTCAATCCACAGATTATGATATGGGAGGACTTATATTCATGGGATGCAATGATTTCCCCATTTTCTATACTCACTGATATATTTAATTCCATTATTTTTTGTAGTGTATGGATTTTTCTACTAAACATTTGGGATATAAAAGAATGCATAGAACATGAATCAAAATCTATACTCACTATTCAGGAATGGATAACTAGCTTACCTGTCACCACTTCGTTGTCTGAGTTCACTTGGTCAATAGTGATTGAAAAATCTCGCACTTTCTGCCTTAGAGGTTGTGGGTTGTCTCCGAAAAACCTTAGATTATGGAACTGATTTGCAAGATTTCCTGGTTCTTTGCAGTTGAAGAAAAGAATAGCGCATTGAGAGTCGAAAAGAGTGTTCCTCTCCTCTGTCGCAGCTATGATTTTTTTTCAAAAGGTAATGTCGAGGTTCCCTTCTCTTCCACAACTAAATCATTTCTTCATCCACTTCAGGATATTTACAGGGTGATTCCTTCAGCATATTTGGCAATTGGGGTGCTGAATTTTCTTAACACCAATGGATTTATCCATCAGACTGCACGAATTGATGTACACACTACACTTATTATCCCCATGATACCCTTGAGGTTCACCGATATCATTTTCAACCATGAGGGCACATCAGAAAATATCCTCATAGATTTCGATGTGGCAGATTGACAAGTATTTCCATAGGTTGGGTTTCAGCCCACCAAAGAAGCGGTCAACCTTGCATTCGGGGGTAATGATGAATCCAAAAGTGTATCATGAAATACTTATGAATTTTGTATCGTATGATCCAATGATTCATATTTTTCTTTCTATTGGGAAAGGAATTCTATTTCCATATTATGCAAGAGGGTTCATGAAAAATATTTATCAAAAAACATCTTCTGGAAATCCTTCCATTACAACACCTTGATCTCCTCCTCAAGATTCCTATTTTTGATCAATGTCCACCATTGATCAACTTCTCCCTCCATACAATAATCATATAAAATAACCTCTCATGTTTGGAACATTAAAGGATGGAGAAGATATTTTCAATGGATTTTATCCAATGTTCGACGATTGAGGGATCAGATGATCCATTAAATGTAGGAGGAATTTGTATCATGAATCTCTCAATAGGGACTTGTTCATTCTTAGTAGGGGTTGAATGTTCCTCTTAACCCATGTTTCTATTCAATTCTTATGTTAACTGACAGTGTATCATGAAAAAGTTTGTGATTCCCACTCCCATCGGATTGGGGATCTCATTAGAACAGTCATCACATTGGTCTTAAAATCGATTGTTAGCCCGAGTCCTCCTATTACCGGCCATTTTATAGAATAAAAGGAAAGTTAGGGTTAACATATAAAAGGTAATCCTAGGAAAAACTAATGACTTATAAATAGATTTTATTTCCTTATCTTATGAATTTATAGGATTCAATCTATGTTATCCATAATCTAATTTGTAACATATATTCTTAGGGGATTTTTTTATTCCCTTAATAAAGGTTCATACTATTCTTGTGAATTTACCAATGAATATCCCCTGGGAGTGTTATATCCAAGAGTGCAGCAAGGCTCATTTTCATGTACCAGGATACCTTGGGTCAACCCCCAAACTCCTTGTCGAGGTTTTCACCCCAATGTATGTCTGTGCAAGAGCCGCCTCTACCTACTCATATTCAGATAGGGATGTATTTTCACCATCAACCACATACTTAATATTAACCAAAATATAAGGATGTTTTTATTATACACAGTATTATACCCAAGGCTTCACTCGGGTTTTCTGATCCTAATACCAAAAATTAACTAAACTGATCCTCTAGTACCGCCTATAACAAACCTGTTCATTATAACACAATAAAACATGATTTATTACATATACATAACTTGATACAACATAGAAGATCGAGGGGTCTTTCGTATTTGGGGATTAAGATCATTACATAACAAATTAGAACTATAATTACAACATCTTTGTTAAAAACATTATTTACATGACCAATACATTCCCTCATACTTAGCATTTCATGGGATAACCTGAGGACATGCATAAGAAAAAAGTGAGTTATAAAGCCAAGAAACAGAATAAACATGGAATTATAGGAGGAATACAATACATGTTATATAATAGGAATATAAATGGTTCACAAGAGACAAACGAACATAATGGAATGATGAAACTTGATAATCATAACCTGAAAAAGTTTCCACAACACTTTACATGGAATTTAGCATGAGCCAAGGCTTATTGCACATGGAGCATGAGTAAACACTCATTGCAAATGAAGCACGAGTGAACTATCATTGCACATGGATTAGAATTAGTCAACACTAATTTCACATGATGTATCATGATACTATACATTAACCAATGCATTGGAGCGCTATTACGGCACACCCTTCATAAACATTTCATTTCATGCATAAGTGTGCCACATGGATCATACAATGTGGAATCAATCATCATCATTTATTTCGAGATAAAGGGATATAGAATACATATATGAATCATTATAATAAATAAGTAAATGTGAATAATGGTGGATATACTTGATAGATAATTGGGCATTGTTTTCACTACACAATGATATTGTCTTAGGAAATCATAGTGCAATTTCAGCAGCATAACAACCTGAAATAAGAACTCAAAAAAATTTGCTGATGAGAGAGAAATGGGTGTCTCAACTTATTTAAAAGGTATGGACAGTAAGGGGGTCAAATAGATACATTTCCAAACAAACATAATTGAATTTAGATGTATAATACAATAAATTACTTGGATTTAAATGAGGAGACAGAAATCTCACACGATATTTCGGCATGGTAACAATTATAAAATAGAATAATTAATGAGAGAGAAAGGGGTAACCTATAATAAAAACATAAATAGGGATGTATTGGTGGGGTGAGAAATCAGACCCCAACATTTTAAATTGAAAAAAGGGCATAACAACTTAATGAAAATTAGACAAAAATGAGAAAAGAAGAAATCCCTTACTTGGAAGTGTGCTTCTAATAGTTTAGGGAGGCTTGAGAGAGGCTTATTGGGATCTTGGGGAGCCTTGGGAGGATTATATATAGATGAGAGTATTGGTTGGATGAACTCCAATGTATTTGAGTGAAGAGTATGTGGAAGCTTGGGTGGGTTTATATAGGAAAGGATAGGTAATTCATTATTATTTAGGTTTGGGACACCACACGTTAAACTAATCAAAACCAGAAGCCATCCAAATGTTTTTCCCATGGTTTTTGAAAAAGGAGAGTGGAAAATGATATTTTATGAGGCCAGTGGATGAACTTCATAAAATAATATGGTTTCATATGTGGAGGTGAGTTACACTCTCAATGAAAAAATTTAAAAAGACACAATGTTTTATATGTTATGGAGGGTCCAAAAAAGCTTTGTAAAATAAATCCAACAAATCGATAATTCCATTTTTTAATGGGAAAAATATATTGACTGAAAATAATGTTAATTGTATTTTATTACCTCACTATTGGGTTATTATAATGTCATAAATCACATTATATATTTAAACGAAATTTAATTTTTACCCAAAAATTTGACTATCTCAAAAAATTAGGAAAAATTCACCAGTGGATAATTTTGATTTACTGATTCCCTAAATAATATTCAGTTTATCTAAATAATTTTCTATATTTGTGAATTTTCTGTTTTAAAATAAAAACCGGCATTTATCTGAAATTCATGGGTTTTGAAAAAAATAGATTTAAAACATTAAAAAAAATTAATATTTCAATCATAAAATTATATGATAAATTATATTTAATAAAAATTAATTTAATAAAAATATTTTATTAAAATATTATTTAATTAAAATATACAATAATTCATCAAAATATATTTCATAGATGAATATTAAAAAAAATACTATTTATGCATTAAAAATTATTTACAAGGTAACAATAATAAAATGAATACACATTATTTATATAAAAATAATGTACATAGTAATTCTGCTAGGGTATTGTTATATAATACTTTATAACACCCACTTAAGACCAAAGGATAAGGTGTGTGATGGTGAAAAACTCATGGTGTGTCTCAGATAACATCGCCTGGGAGGTAATCTCAATTAACATCCAATTCTACCGAAGTCAGTTCCGCTCAAGATTAACTTGTTCAAGATCGGCTTGGGTTTGGTCAAGAGCGATGCCCAATGATGCCACCTCCTTTCCGAGATCCGACAAATGGACTTCGTATGGGGCATGCCTACTGGATGAGGCCATCAATTCCTTTTTCTGTGTAAATAGGATTTGATAAAGACTTATATTTATACTAATAATGTGATCACTTTTCAACGTCTATATTAGAAACGATCACAATTCTTAAAATTATTTTGAAATCCATAACATAATCCCATATATGTCCATACCTTTTAAATATCCACATGTAGACATTTAAATAAACCAAGAAGAATTTTCATCAATGAATTTTTGGGTGGTTACAGGAAGTCTTGAACAGTTGTGAAGGATGAGTGGGCTACACCGGATTCTCTTTCTAAGTAGGCAGTGATTATATTGCCAATTGTTCGAACATATCTTGTACAGTTCTTTTTTTCGATAACCCATTGACTATTTCAGGTCATTCAACTCATATTTTATATAATATATTTCAAATTCTCTTTAAATCATTCATTGATAGCCAAAAACATTCTTAATATCACACCTGCATCATATCCTCTTACATAGCATCGATGTTGTGGATTTCCTAAAGTCGTAGTAGGGTTGTCCATCATAATCACAGGGAAAAAAGACCCTTGTGAAGATTTATCCCAATGTTCATCATGAAATGATACTATAAAATGTTATATTAGTTTTTAAATTTAAAAAATGAAAACATTCATATATAATAAAATACTATTTCATTGATTTTAGTCAGATAATTCTATACTATTATCTATAAGATAATTTTCATTTTTCTTTTCTCACACTATTCCATATTTCATTATTAGTGGGGGGATATAGGTCCAAGCTTGGACTCTTATAAAATACAAATATATCAAACTATTAATTCCACCAATGTTTCTATAATCATTTTTCTCCACCAATAAGTGATACCCTCCCTGTGATACTAATTGAATTTATATGTCTGGTAACATCATCTCATGATGGTATATCCTTTATGAAATTTATATAAAAATAAATGATTACGTATTCAGGATATATATAATAAATTTTAAAGTACAAAATAATTTCATAACATAAATTTCCCATCATGTTAGTAGGGGAAAAAATTTAATTCATTTATTTGTATCTAAAACTCCATACTTGAGGCATAGGTTTTCATTCTGTATCATACCAAAAATATATTTTCTAATTATTTTTTTTATCTCTCCATGAATCCAACATTAAATATGGAAATACTTTCCTAGTTTCCTTCATTTATTCACTGTTGAATATCATCTTAAATTGAATGATTAATTATTATTCATTTAGAATATATAATTTTCTTGAAATTAAATTATATTAGATCAATTTTGATATTTTACCATTATGAACTACCACAACTAATCATTTCCATCTGGTTATTGGAATTCCAATCATTAGATAAAATTTTAATCCTGTAACGACTATATATGGTTACATAATTGGAAATTTCATTAAATTTGGGAAAGATGGGTTATTATTATCATTAAATTACAATTTATTCAATAGTCTCGTCTAGTACGTGAATTTTTTTAGCCATGTAATTAAAAGTATGTTAAATCTAGAAAACAAATTATATATGAAGAACGAGAGGACTCATCCATAAGTGGCACATTAGTAGTCACGTAATTATTTATTGTAAATTAAGAAGTTTCCTTCACTAAATAACTATATTTATGAATATTTAATAATATTAATAATTACATATACTATGGTAAATGATCCATTACATCTATGTCCCTCATTAAAATAGACAAATGTGTTGAACTTTTTTATACCTATATATTATCGGTAAATATAATATTTAAAAAATTGATTACAAAAATATGTTTGTAAAAAAGGGTAAAAGATGAGAAAGTAAGAAGATAATAATGATTTTGTGATTCTAAACCAAATTCATGAATGATAAACTAATAAATATAAACATTAATTCTAAATTTATTGAAACATCAAAAAATCTAAATATCACAGTGAGAAATACTGTTTTTATATGTGAAAATTTATCCAAAACATAATGATGTATTTAATGTTTTTCAGTAATCAAAATTTTAACCATAAAAGTTTCATATGAAATTTAATACAAAAATAATATAAATAATATATATATATATATATAAACATCATTTATTTAAAAAATTTAGTTTTTATAAATTTAAATACCTAAAAAATAAAAATATTTACCTAAATAATTAGGAGAGTAATTTAGTGTTTTTTCATATCCATTTGGCATTATCATTTCATATAGCATTGGATCTCTCTACATTATATCTATTGTTATCATTTGAAAATCACATTATAGGCGAATAAGTCTCACATAAATCCATAACATGATCATTATATTTACAACCCAATTTAATTAATCCCTCTTTAAAATGATGGACAACTAATCATTTGATGGATAAATAGTATAAACTATTAACTTTTTATGTGTCTTGATGATAAAATCTTCCTCCTTGTAACATAATTATTTTCCAATTATTCATTTAGAACCAATAATTATCACATTTCCTAACACTATTATTATAAACCATGTTACACATAAGAACTATAACTCAATATCCATAATAATTTTTTCCTCATATATCGCCAAGAACTACAAAATATTTTCTTGATTCAGAAATTAGGTTTTTATCTTTTGCACTAAAAAAATGAAGTGCATCATCGAAAACTGGTACCCTAATATATTATATGAAACTCATTCAATCATTATTTTTTTGTAAAATGGGTACCCATTAATGTTCAATAAAAACCAGGAGATCACATTAAGAGATGACCAGACTTTCAACAATTTCAATGTTTATGATATAAATATATCAATGATGAAATTATCCTTACACCAAGAAATAATTTCCTTTTATTCTCAATCATCATCTAGTTTTCTTTTATTTTTAGATTATATGCCTTTAACTAAGATATATGTGATGATATATATGTTTAAACAACATCTATATTGTTCTGAATATATAAATGTGAACACATCAATTCATTATATGGAATGAATTCCAACATTAAGCCACAAATACTTGTACAATCACTAACAAATCACATATATCAAGATATACGGAAACCAATATGCACCACTTTAAAAAAATAATCAGTACAGAACACAATAACCTCTTCCGAGGATTTTTTTTTTGAAAAATAGAGGCCTTTGGTCGATTCATATTTTAAACATATCGCTTCAAAATTTTCCTAAATATATCAGAATGATACATCAATCATAATTAATGGGACCCAAAAATTCAAATCTCACACACAAAATGAATCACTATATAAAACATTATATAAAAAAAATAAATTTTTGGAATACATTTGCATCATGAAATGTATAAGAGTGGATTCTTTTTCCAAAAACTGTAACTGATTTGGAACGATGTAATTGTTACAATTTGATTTGATAAAATTACATAACTGGATGGTAATATTTAATACATGTTTGATAAATATACCACACATTGTTACTATTATAAGTTCTTAAATTAATATATGATAGACATGAGATTTTATACATATTAATTTTCAATCCTTTAATGACACCAAATTCCACACATTTCATGAAGATAAATTGATTACTTTAATAGCATGATGAAACTGAAAAAAATTCATTTTCACACTGTTTCATAATGTTGGAAATTCTATAGGTAAATATGTTTTATTTACATTCATAGTGGGAGATATCTCCAAACATATTCCAATGAAAATAAAGTCAAATCTAATGTCAAATCCATTTTGTTATTTTATTTTATGTCTAAAATTCATCCAATAAGACTGTAAAATATGTTTTCCTCAACATGCATAATGTCAATGTAATGTTTTATCTATTAAAATATCCAATATAGTAGTTATAAAAAGATGTGTTATTTATTTATGATATTTTTTTATGACCACAACAACGTTTTTATCCAAATTTGAAATCAATATTTTTCACCATGCATTAATATTCTTCAAATTATGATGGTGATGAAAGATAATTTTAATATTGAAAATGATTAAATTATATTTTCAATCTATGAAATGGATTATAAATTCAAAAATATATGTCCCATATACACTTGCTTGTTCCATTTTTCAATATATAATACAATGTATCATCTTCACAAATTAGAACTAATTAATTTCCCTTAACAATGTATCTAGATTAGTTTTCATATGTTGAAATGTTTTTTATAGTGAACATTATTTTGTCTCATAAAAGATAATAATATTCTTTGTATGAATGAAAACCTATAACACATGTCTCCAAGAGAAGATTAAAATAATCAATAAATAGTGAAAGATACACTTATAAATCATTTCCCGTCTTTTTTGGTCCAAATATTACAAATATGATTATAACATACTTTTTTACATGCATATTTTTGTGCATAACACCCTGAGATTTTAAATGACGAAAATTATGTTTGTTAAAGTAAATAAAACAAAAAAATGATCTTAGAAGAGAATGTAATTACCATAGAATTTATGACCTATATAATTTAAAATAAATTTAAACTCTTTAATGTCTTGTGGTATATGAATTACCATTATTTTTATTAAAAATATCATATTCAACATGCATCCTTGAGATTAAATGACTAATGATACATTAAATCATTAGTACCTGGTGATTAAAATTTTCAAGTATGAATAGTATAAAATACATTATGAAATATATGAATATAAATATATATATATATAATTATACTACATAATATAAACGATTGAAATATTTTTAGTATATAGTCAATCATGTTTTAGAAATCTGATTTTATTCTCCAAAAATATGTTTTATTCATAAAACATTTTAATTTCCTCTGTTGAAAATATATAATAATATTTAGGATATTTTTAAAAATTTAGATGGAAAAATAAAATTCATTATTTTACACCAATATTAAAAAATTAATATTGTATAAATTTAAGAGTGTTTCAATAAATATTAATTTTTTAGTGAATATTAAAGCATATCGATTTCTGTAAAATTATAAATTATTTTCAATAAATATATTAATTTAAAAGACTCATTATGTATATAATATTATTTAATGTAGCATAAAAATCATTTATTTATATGTTTCACACTAAATTACCATTTAATAACCATTATATTTTAATTTTAGAATAAATTTGTTTTAGGGATTTAAAAAGGTATGCTATATAATAGTTATAATGTGAATTATGAATCTCATCATAAATTAATTAAAATAATTTGTATGGAGTAATTTATTTAAACGGAATGTATATATAAAATATCAAAAATCTATATTTTTTAATCATACAATGATAATTATAAATCATGCGGTTAATAAAAAATCATATTTTGCTTAAAATATACACTTCTTGAAAACCCTTTTTTTCATCGCATTCGTGGGTTTTGTTTTAAATATAATATTCAGTACTTTTATAAATTAGTTTTTAAAAAATATATTTAATTTTTAAAATTATCATGTCAAAATTATATTACGATTAATTTTTTATAATGTTTTGAAAATATTAATTTCCATGTGAGTTGTTAAAAAATCTGAATTTTATTCAAAAACAACGTTTTATATTAATATATATATATATAGATATATAATATTTTAAAATAATTAAAATCTAAAAATAGTTCAATTATATATAAATTAATAATATCTAGTTCATTAAAATAATTTTATACTGATTATTGGTATAAAAAATATAAACTTTTAATCATTTTATATTTAAAACCCTGAATTTTCATCATCGATGCAGGATTAATTTTAAATAAAATTATTTCACTTTTGTAAATTGAATTTGGATTTTTTGATCCCATTTTATGAATAAAAATAATTTATAATTTCTAATAATGATAAAAAATTTTTTTACAAGAATTTATAAAAAACTGAAAATTTTAAATAGCACGGTTATGGTAAAAGTTGATTTAACTAAGGCATAAGATAAACAATGTTGATTAAAATATCATATCAACTTATAAAAATAAATTTATGTACATATATATACAATTATAAATACATTTACTAATAATGGTAAATTTTCTTCCCATGTTTTATGTGCAAAACAAGGGAAAACACAATTAATTTAAAAAGGGAATGTGTGTCATCTCCTGAACTTATAGAATGCCATCCCCACTCCACTCTTGCTCACATGTCCAAAAAACAATGTCTTAGAAAATAAATACCCTTAAGAGTTACCAATTAACCTAAAATCAAATTTTAATCCTTATTTTTGGCATAAATCTATCATAGTAATTCCATTAATGGAAACCGAATAACAATACCTGAAAAATAGGTCAGATTTTTCAGTGAGGGTTTTTATTTAACATTATTATCCACCTCATTAAATTATATAAAAACATAAATAGATAATAAAATAATTATATTACATATAAATATATGTTATTATTTTATGGTAATTACAAACAACAATTTTCACTTCCATCAAATTGGTTATAAATCAGTGTAAGTGTGTACAACAGACTTCCAAATCACAAACTGATTTCCTTCATTTGTCCATGACCATATTTCATGGATTAGTATGATGTTGTATATTATTTATATATTTGATATATATATATATAACATATTTATAACTCCCTATTAATTATATCATATAAATATATTTAGTTTTTATTCCATTCTGTATATGATAACATCGATCTTGTGTTTGACAGACTACAACCTCCAAAAGTGATATGAGTCCTTTTGTCACAAAATATTTTAATAAAGGTAATAAAAATTATGATAATTAAAATGTATTATATAAATAAAATAATTATAATATTAATCTAATATTTATCATTCTATAATTATAATATGTTATTTTATTTTTTGACACTAAAAAGATGATAACAACGTTCATTATTGTGTGGACTACCTCCTTCCAGAAGCGATGTTACTCTATATTCATCACCACACCACATGGATTATATATATATTTATATTAAAGGAAAAATAATGGAATATATGATATAATTATAATTATGGAATGATAAAATATTACTTACCTCCTTTTAATAATTGACATTGTAAAATTGAAAAGATACCTAGGTGTATCTGTGGCCCACCATATATATCATAGTAACATACATCATTATTCCAAAAAAACATTCATGAGTGGTTATAATATTATAATTAATGTATTCATATGATGATTATTTATTTATTATTATTATTGAGATGGCCTTAAGTTATTATATTCATAATAATGAAGAATTTCCTAGTAAAGCACGAATGAGAAAATAAGGCAATAAAAACCTAGAACAAAAAATAATGAATCATTATTAACAAAAAAGTGATATAAATTTTTGAGAAGATAATATATGATATTATTAATATTAATATTTTTATTAAATATTTAAATAACCTTTTTAAATCCAATATATAGTAGGATAATTAAATTTTAACCAAATTGAGGCGTAATGTAAGGATTTTCACATCTCACTTTTATTTCAGTTAGATTTATTGCATTTTTAGCTTTTATTTTTTTGAGCGATTCCTATATTTTCCCTAAATTTATTTTATTAATTTTATCCTTTAATTTATTTTTATTTACATGTCTATTATAGGATATATAAATCAAGTGGTTTGTGGTGTAAATGTTACTAAAGTGTTAAGGAGTTTGTGTATAAATTTTTTATTTGAAACATATGTTATCTTATCCTCCTAAATTATTTTATGTTGTGTATATACTTTAAGTTTTTCATGTTATATCATGAACATATTTATTTTCAGGATGTTTTATGTCTAATTTAATTTTATTCATTCTGGGGGATTATGATTTAATTTTCCCAACTTGGTAAATGATTTATGTGAAAATATCATCATTTATCAACATCCTTTATTATTAAGCCTCAAATGTTAATATAAAATGATCTACTTATAAGTAAATATCAATAATTATAGTCTCATCTATTTATTCTTGAAATTTTCATTTATTTTACCATTTTTCTTTGATCTGGTACATTAAATAATTTAGAATTTTTTTAATGAAATCAGACGTTATTACATTCTTTAGTAGGAAAGCTATGTTATTAAAAAATATTTTTCTATAAAATTAATAATAATTTTTTTTATTTCTATAATATGATTTTTTTATAAAATAATGTATTTATCATGATTTAATATTCAAAAAAATTATTTCAATTGAATATTCTTGTAATTTTCTAAAAAATTACAATATTTATATTATCGATAATTTAAATGGAATCAACTAATATTTTTTGGAAAATGAAGAATTTATAATGTTTTAAAAATAAAAAATGAATATTCTGTTGAACTTGTATGACATGTATTTAATTACCCATTATTATTTAAAAAATTTCCTTGATGATTTATTTCCATTTTCAGGGATATTTATATAGAAATTATTTTACATAATATTATGTAAATTCATTGTTTTAAAAAGTAGTTTTCATTTTAAACCATTTTAAAATTATTATTCTTTTTAAAAGTTATTTTCTAAATGAAAAAAATTATTTTATTTAATATATATTTAATTATCTCTTATTTTTATTTCAATTTATCAATGTCAAAATCATTTTCTATTATATTTACTCAACTAGGTATATTTATTATGAATATCATCCTCCTTGTTTATCTGAATGGAATATGATTGATTCAAAGAGACTATTATTAAACTCATTTATTTTCATTGGGATAATTATTAATTAAATTTATTTCCATGGACCATTTTTATTTTCTATGGGTTAATCGTGTATCTATGGGATTTTTATTGAACCAATTTCTTTTCCACAGGTAAATTATTATTATAAAAGAATAATGGTAGTTTAAATAATTTATTATGAAATTAATTCTATGTGTATATTAATTATAATTTGGTTCTTAGACATTATATAATATTGGTGCTTCTAGATTGCATCAGGTGATCCTGTTATAAGTTAAAAAATCGGTTCACTCAGATTGTTATCCAATGCATTTTGTAATGATTATAATCTATAATGAATTATATTTGAAGTTAGTTGTATGGTTATTCTAATTGAATGGGATCTATATGGTTTTATAAGTGTTCTATTACGATTATGTTCCAAGATACCGACTTGTGTTATCCAATTTTTTCTTGGGTTTATAATGTATCCATTTAAAAATATTATTATCACATGTCTCATGATTATATATTCTAATAACTATTTCCATTTTTAATTACTCTTTCAATGTTTTCATATTTTAATATACATGTATTGATGAGTATGAATATTACTATGTTATTTCCATTAAAATGGAAAATATCCTTGTAACACCCCAGGATTTCATAGTGTGTTATTTCTTAAAAATAATTAAATAACTTGCACTACACGCAACACCGAGTTCAATCACACCATGGCATACAAAAAAAAAGCCATTAAAAGAGGTCATGAATAGTATTAACAACATTTTGAACTTTATATAATCCTTATAATTTTAGAATCCCTATTATGAGTTTCTTAGTCATAATGCAAGAACCGATTCATTTTCAGTATTGCACTTTTATCAACTATAATAGTGAAACCTTTTTTAAATAAAATATTTTAAACTATCTGAATAAATTTGGACATCAAAAAAAAAATTTAAATGAAACATCTCAAGCTTCCACAGTACGCTTTCCTTTGAATAAAATAGTACCGTGTGTTGTACGCAACCTTAAGTTTTAACACACGCCACAACCAATCAAACTAGCCGTTATGAATAGTAATACCTAAATTTTGAAATTATATATATTTTATATTTTAATATGGACTTCATTTTTGGATTCGGAATATCGAATTTAGCCTAAGGTGAAATTTTGGTACTTTTCGGATAACTTTCATATTTTGATGAATAGTGAAAATTACTAAATTTTATTTAAAAACAACTTTTTTAATAAAAATAATTAATAGTGATAAATTATGAATTTTAGTAGTTTTAAAGTATATTTAGAATATATTTTTACCATTTAATATAATGTTGGTCATTGGACATAATTTTACAATTAAACCGAACATAAACAAGTGTCAATCTTTTGATAGTTATTATCTCTTAAAAACACGCTTTTTGTTTTGACAGTGGGAATTAATTTTAAATTAATTTCTGCCACTTATGTGTTTTGAATTTAGAAAAATGGATTCCATATTTGGAATCAGGATGTCCAAATTGTGTAAATAGGTAACTTTTATTTTTAGACATTTTGAATAATTACTGTGGTAAATATTTTATTTACCATGGTTAAGGGTAAATCCGGTAAATAAGGGTTAAAAAATAATATTATAATAATACAAAATTACCCTAAAACGTGTCCTAACCTTATTGGTGGACACATACCCGACCATGATCATCCTTGGGTCAATTTGGGGACCCCTTGGAGCCACTTGTATGTGGTAGGGACACTTTATATTAATAAAGTTTAAATAAAAATAAAAATGGCACAAGCTTACATCTTTTAGAAGAACAATGTTTACATAGGGTTATACATGTTGGATTTTTGATTATAAATATTCATTAGAAAGATAAAAAGATTTCCTACATAATGATATTTTATTTATAATTTTTAGACATCAAATAATTTAAATTATTAATGACACAATAATGATGCAATGTTTACCTCATTAATAAATCATTTAAATAAATAAGATTATAATGATTAAAATATTATCTAAAACCTGTCCAATTCTTATTGGTTGATGTTATTTAGAATATTAGTCATCTTATCTTAGACCTCAATGATTTTTGGACCATTATAAACCGAATATAATTATATTATAAAGTAATACTTTCACTCTTTCCTAAAGAGCCCCTCCTCTCCCTTATAAAAGGAGACCACTTCTACTCATTCCTCACACCTCTCAAGCCACATGGCTCGTCCAAACTCTGACCAAATAAGCTCCCCACATCCCTCTCCTCCTCCTTGAAGCTTCCCCTTAGGCAGAAAGCATTTCAAGAAGTCCTTTGGTTCCAACCAAAGTGAGTTACCTAAATTAAAGGTAACAATTTCTCTTAAATTATTTTCATTTATTTTGCTTCTCCAACCCCCAAACTATTTTTATTTCCTTTCTTTTGTAACAAAACCAGTATCCTCAATATACTAGTATGTTGTTATAAGAAGTATTCAAACTACACATACACACAACTCCATCTAATGGATGATGAACATAATATTTCTGTGGATGGCAAACTAACGCCTCACGAAACGATGATTGTTCAAATACATCTTACCGCCTCTCATGGTGGCCATTATGATGGCACTGTAATTAAATATGATATTAATGATATATATTTTATATATAAGCTTCTGTAATTCCATTTTATTTCATACCATTATGTTGTATATACATACGATAATTTCATTTGAGGAAGTGCGGACTACCGCCCCCTTAAAATGATATGACTCGTTCATACCACACATGGAACGTATAAAGGATGGTGTTAATGAAACTAAAGTAACATATATAAAATATTATATTATACTGTAATAGTAATATACCTAAGTATCATTTGGATTCAATTCTTTTAAAATAAAAATTAAATGGAAGTTGCGTTCGTGCGTACGTACGGACTACCGTCTCCACGAACGCGATGAGATTCATCCTCCATCGTATCCATTCAAGTATAATTATCATTTGATGATTTAAAAATGATGTTTAAGGACTTGATACCATTCTGGATTTGAATAATATACAACCTATCCTTTACAAACATGACTTATGTAACAAAACATATAAAAGAAAATGAGTAAGTTAACACCCGAAACGGCGATAATACTAAGATATTATTATCAAATCAATATTAAAAGATCATATATGATATCATATTAATGTATATGATTATTGTATAATTTAATAACAATTATTTCACCATTATACAGGAGGTTAACCTACCCCAACCAAGGAAAAGTACAAGGTAAGGGATTTTCTTATCTCACTTTCAATTCCGTGAGATTTCCATTGTTCGCCACTAAATTATTGAAAGTGGTGTATTGTGTACTGCCATTTGATATATATTATCATGATTCTATTTATATTCATGTTATTCTGTAAATCATTTGGTGGTTATTAGCTTTTGGCCATACGACTCAGTTGATTAACGTGGTAAGGGGTTTTCATCTCACTCCTTATTCTCATGAGATTCATGCCATATTGCCACCATTACCTTTTGTGTGGTGTATGTACTGCCCATAATTATATTCTTTGTGTAATACACTCTAATTTATGTGTACTTATATATTAATTGTATGATACCTCTTTCATGGGTTGTATGTTTCATAAGTTACCAAACTGGTAAGGGTTATTTCACAATCTCTTCATTATCCGAGGTTGTATTATACGTAATAATCTACTGGGATCTCTTTATCATCCACATCCATGTTTCTTCGAAATGTATTTCAAAACATTTTTACTATTTACAAGAATATGGGTTAAAGTCATTTATACCCTTGTTTGACTTTTTATAAAAGGTTTATAAAGGAATCTTTCCATCGTTTTCAAAACAAGGTTCTTTTTAACCTTTTCGACAGAATTATGGTAAGAATGTTTTTTTTAACTTATACGGCGGGTGAGGTTATTTTCCGCCGTTATAAAATATTAAAATCATTCCTTACAAGATTATAAGAATATTTTCAAAGAAAATGTTTTATTTTATAAATATATGACTTTTAAATGATTTCAAAAAAAGAGATATTTCTCTCACATATATGAAAATCCAGTGCAAATGTATACGTATTTAACGCAAGCTTAAAAATGTTTTTAGAAAATCTGACTCTCGAGTATGGTAGACAGGAAGGGATTGGGCGTGGACCCATCATGGCCTGTAATTAGTCGAGCAGTCTCAGAATTAGTTATTTTGTTTTCAGAAGCTTGCATAATGTTTTCAGAAAAACACTGGAGTATATTTGAGCAATTTTAAACGTAAGTATCTTCTAAAAATTGCATCGGTAGGTCTCATGAGACAAACTAGTGTCTTGGAACAAGGCCTTGACAAAATCTTATTTGTAGTCTTGGCACGAGGCCTTGGCTATGTGGTTATGATAGTCTGGCATTATGCATTCCAACATTATGAAAGTGGTTATTGATTTTTGCATGTGATTATTCGATTAGTGGAATATCAATGTGAATAATTAAATGGCATTATTTCATTTTATTTATGCCATACCATGTTGAAAGTTCATGTTTAAAAGGCTTTTGTTTTAGTTATACATTGCCTTAAATGTTTATTCTTATTGATGAATGTTTCCGCTATATTGTTATCCTTACTGGGCATTTGAGCTCACCCCTTTTCTATGTTTTATTTTTCCCAGGAAGTGAAGATGTAAGTTATGAATGACCTGTAGGGATATTATGAGGGGATTATAGTGTGGACTGTGGAAACATTATGTTGTTGTAGTAGTTTTTCATTTTATGATGTAATCTAAAACTTATGAATATATCTAGTGTTTCCAAGGCTACTAAACCAATCGGTCTTTCGAGATTTGATCTTTCTTGTGATCATGCCAATGTTACGAAGTAATGCACCGACTCTGGGTAGCTGGGGTCAGGGCGTTACAGTTGGTATCAGAGTAAGTTTAGTACAAACCTTGGAAACTAGATTTAGATAAACTCTAATTAGAGCACGTAGACCTAAGATGAACTTTCAGGATTAGTATAGAAGAACTTCCTAGAATTTTGGTATCGTAGAGATTTTGTGAGTTTTCCGAGCAATACATCCCTGTCTGGATACGAGCAGGTAGAGGCGGCTCTGGCACAGATGTACCTAGGGGTAAAACCCGAAAACACCGCTTTGAGCTAGACTCGAACGGGAACTGGTGCACGACAACGGGCCTTGCTGCACTCTTGGTTACGACACTCCCGGGGGATATGCTTAGGATAACTCTCATTTTCTTACAAATCATTATGATGGGTTTATGAGTATATACTTCCTCAAAGAAAACATTTTTATGATTATGGATTATATCCATAAATAGTTCAATTTATGTTAAGTGTTTTATAAGTATGGGATTATGTATTTTGATTCATAAACTGATCTAGTTTATGCCATTGTTTAGAAATGGCGCCCAGTAGAAGGAATGAGAACTTCAAAAATGCACATGATCCAAAGAGAAGGAAGGATCATATCTTTCATGGTCTTAAGCTAGGATTGATAAGAGAAATAGTCTCCCATGTATTATCATCATATGAAGAAATAATATCATGTGTTGATAAGATAAGTAAAGAGTTTACTGAGTCCTATGGCTTTGAAGGGAAGCAAGAGAAGAAAAGGATGGAAGAGAGAAAAATGGATAAAGGGAAGAGGGAAAAGAAGAATTTTCCCATATGTGGTATCTGTGGGAAGAAACACCCTGGAACTTTCCTGAAAGGAATGGGAGTTTGTTATAAGTGTGGAGGAAAAGGGCACAAAGTACGTGACTGCAAGGGTGAGAAAATGGTTTCAAATGTACAATGCTTCATTTGCAAGGAGTTTGGACACTACGCGAACCTATGCCCCAGTCATCAGACTATGCCGAAAATGATGCTATTGGATAATAATCAAGTTATGATACTACCACAGATGAAGAGGAATGATTAGAGTTCTTATGTTGATTATGTCAATTGAGTGTTGTATCAACAATGTACTTGTTATAATAATTATGGAGTATATAAGGATTGTACTGCAGTACTATTTCATTAAGGACTTGAGATTGTGTGGAACAAAGAAAAGTGACTCAATAGTAGGATAAATTTTTGGAAAATATATGGTTGAGAGAAAGATAAACCATAATATGGTTCTGATACCGAGTTAGTGATTTTAGAATAATACATTATTGATTTGGATAAATTATGTTGGATATTCTTGACTACCTTGAAACTGATTAATGATTTGTATATTCCATCATTTTTTGGGGTTTAAAACATTTTTGGATTGATGAAGTATATCCAACATTCTATATGGAATAGGGGAGCATGAATGTAATCAATAAGGAATATGGTAATTCAAGATGTTTCAGTTTATTAAAAGAATACAAGATGAAGGTATTCATATGCTATTACGGGGTAAAAAGGATCTATATTATGTTTACCTTCCTTATAAATGTTGGACTGTGAGTTTGGACAGATGTATTTTGGATAGTTCTAGTTTGGATTATTTTGGATTACCATAAAAGGACAACCCAGAGGTCGGGCGGCAACCCGTCGCATCCGGCAAGGCTGCGAGACTTGAACCCACAACCGAAGGGCGACAAGGGTGTATCACCTACCACTGGCCCACGAGATGTCCTGGATTAAATAATGTTGTTTTTTTTTAAAGATCTGGTAGAAGAATTATAAATTCATTTATTTTGGAACCCTGTACGAATAGTATAAATAAAAAAATTACATTCTATTATCTTATAGAGTGAAAGATGAGTTTGTGGTAGAAATTTATTAATGGATAAAACTCTAATTATAAAGTAAGAATATCTCCTTATGATCTTAGCCAATCTCATAAATATATTCCTCAACATTAATAAAAGGAACTTAGAACAAAAATGTTGTCCTAGATGGTACCTTAAATCATCACTAATTCATGGCTTTGGGATTGTTGGCCTTTTCATAGCCATGTTCTCTACCACTCTCCATCAAATAATTGATGGTTAGATTTCTCTTCCATATCCATATTTTCCTACATGGAACCCTAGTATGTGTTATTTTCGGTAATCTTCATACTTTACACTCTTTATTTTAAATAGAGGCCTCGTTAATTCATTTTTCGATGTGGGATTTCAACTATGATATTTTGAAACGTCAAAAATGTGTTATCCTAATACCCTATGTTTTGTTGAACTGATGGTATTTAAAATCATCATAGATTGATGAATTTAAGGACCTCAATTATACACTTGTTTGTGATTGATGATCTCAATCACTACCTATAAATATTTACGTTTTTCCTCCAATTATATGTCTCTAATTGCCACCAATGTTCTCCTAATCGAGATCATAATTTGGTGGTGACTCTTTCATTTCTCTTTTCCTCATATTAAGACTAAATTTTAGTAGCCTAATTTCCGATGTGGGTTTTCCCACAAAGATATTTTCTATTTTCAACCTTTTATTTTCGAAGAACAATTTCAAATTGCGAGGATGCAATTTATTGAAGGAGGGGAGAATGTAACACCCCAGGATTTCATAGTGTGTTATTTCTTAAAAATAATTCAATAACTTGCACTACATGCAACACCGAGTTCAATCACACCATGACGTACAAAAAAAAGCCATTAAAAGAGGTCATGAATAGTATTTACAACATTTTTAACTTTATATAATCCTTATAATTTTAGAATCCCTATTATGAGTTTCTTAGTCATAATGCAAGAACAGATTCATTTTCAGTATTGCACTTTTATCAACTTTAATAGTGAAACCTTTTTTAAATAAAATATTTTAAACTATCTGAATAAATTGGGACATCAAAAAAAAAATTTAAATGAAACATCTCAAGCTTCCACGGTACGCTTTCCTTTGAATAAAATAGTAGCGTGTGTTGTACGCAACCTTGAGTTTTAACACACGCCACAACCAATCAAACTAGCAGTTATGAATAGTAATACCTAAATTTTGAAATTATATATATTTTATATTTTAAGATGGACTTCATTTTTGGATTCGGAATATCGAATTTAGCCTAAGGTGAAATTTTGGTACTTTTCGGATAACTTTCATATTTTGATGAATAGTGAAAATTACTAAATTTTAATTAAAAACAACTTTTTTAATCAAAATAATTAATAGTGATAAATTATGAATTTTAGTAGTTTTAAAGTATATTTAGAATATATTTTTACCATTTAATATAATGTTGGTCATTGGACATAATTTTACAATTAAACCGAACATAAACAAATGTCAATCTTTTGATAGTTATTATCTCTTAAAAACACGCTTTTTGTTTTGACAGCGGGAATTAATTTTAAATTAATTTCTGCCACTTATGTGTTTTGAATTTAGAAAAATGGATTCCATATTTGGAATCAGGATGTCCAAATTGTGTAAATAGGTAACTTTTATTTTTAGACATTTTGAATAATTACTGTGGTAAATATTTTATTTACCATGGTTAAGGGTAAATCCGGTAAATAAGGGTTAAAAAATAATATTATAATAATACAAAATTACCCTAAAACGTGTCCTAACCTTATTGGTGGACACATACCCGACCAGGAGCATCCTTGAGTCAATTTGGGGACCCCTTGGAGCCACTTGTATGTGGTAGGGACACTTTATATTAATAAAGTTAAAATAAAAATAAAAATGGCACAAGCTTACATCTTTTAGAAGAACAATTTTTACATAAGGTTATACATGTTGGATTTTCGATTATAAATATTCATTAGAAAGATAAAAAGATTTCCTACATAATTCTATTTTATTTATAATTTTTAGACATCAAATAATTTAAATTATTAATGACACAATAATGATGCAATGTTTACCTCATTAATAAATCATTTAAATAAATAATATTATAATGATTACAATATTATCTAAAACCTGTCCAATTCTTATTGGTTGATGTTATTTAGAATATGAGTCATCTTATCTTCGACCTCAATGATTTTTGGACCATTATAAACCGAATATAATTATATTATAAAGTAATACTTTCACTCTTTCCTAAAGAGCCCCTCCTCTCCCTTATAAAAGGAGACGACTTCTACTCATTCCTCACACCTCTCAAGCCACTTGGCTCGTCCAAACTCTGCCCAAATAAGCTCCCCACATCCCTCTCCTCCTCCTTGAAGCTTCCCTTTAGGAAGAAAGCATTTCAAGAAGTCTTTTGGTTCCAACCAAAGTGAGTTACCTAAATTAAAGGTAACGATTTTCTTAAATTATTTTCATTTATTTTGCTTCTCCAACCCCCAAACTCTTTTTATTTCCTTTCTTTTGTAACAACACCAGTATCCTCAATATACTAGGATGTTGTTATAAGAAGTATTCAAACTACACATACACACAACTCCATCTAATGGATGATGAACATAATGTTTCTGTGGATGGCAAACTAACGCCTCACGAAACGATGATTGTTCAAATACATCTTACCGCCTCTCATGGTGGCCATTATGATGGTACTGTAATTAAATATGATATTAATGATATATATTTTATATATAATCTTCTGTAATTCCATTTTAGTTCATACCATTATGTTGTATATACATACGATAATTTTATTTGAGGAAGTGCGGACTACCGCCCCCTTAAAATGATATGACTCGTTCATACCACACATGGAACGTATAAAGGATGGTGTTAATGAAACTAAAGTAACATATATAAAATATTATATTATACTGTAATAGTAATATACCTAAGTATCATTTGGATTCAATTCTTTTAAAATAAAAATTAAATGGAAGTTACGTTCGTGCGTACGTACGGACTACCGTCTCCACGAACGCGATGAGATTCATCCTCCATCGTATCCATTCAAGTATAATTATCATTTGATGATTTAAAAATGATGTTTAAGGACTTGATACCATTCTGGATTTGAATAATATACAACCTATCCTTTACAAACATGACTTATGTAACAAAACATATAAAAGAAAATGAGTAAGCTAACACCCGAAACGGCGATAATACTAAGATATTATTATCAAATCAATATTAAAAGATCATATATGATATCATATTAATGTATATGATTCTTGTATAATTTAATAACAATTATTTCACCATTATACAGGAGGTTAACCTACCCCAACCAAGGAAAAGTACAAGGTAAGGGATTTTCTTATCTCACTTTCAATTCCGTGAGATTTCCATTGTTCGCCACTATATTATTGAAAGTGGTGTATTGTGTACTGCCATTTGATATATATTATCATGATTCTATTTATATTCATGTTATTCTGTAAATCATTTGGTGGTTATTAACTTTTGGCCATACGACTCAGTTGATTAACGTGGTAAGGGGTTTTCATCTCACTCCTTATTCTCATGAGATTCATGCCATATTGCCACCATTACCTTTTGTGTGGTGTATGTACTGCCCATAATTATATTCTTTGTGTAATACACTCTAATTTATGTGTACTTACATATTCATTGTATGATACCTCTTTCATGGGTTGTATGTTTCATAAGTTACCAAACTGGTAAGGGTTATTTCACAATCTCTTCATTATCCGAGGTTGTATTATACGTAATAATCTACTGGGATCTCTTTATCATCCACATCCATGTTTCTTCGAAATGTATTTCAAAACATTTTTACTATTTACAAGAATATGGGTTAATGTCATTTATACCCTTGTTTGGCTTTTTATAAAAGGTTTATAAAGGAATCTTTCCATCGTTTTCAAAACAAGGTTCTTTTTAACCTTTTCGACAGAATTATGGTAAGAATGTTTTTTTAACTTATACGGCGGGTGCGGTTATTTTCCGCCGTTATAAAATATTCAAATCATTCCTTACAAGATTATAAGAATATTTTCAAAGAAAATGTTTTATTTTATAAATATATGACTTTTAAATGATTTAAAAAAAATAGATATTTCTCTCACATATATGAAAATCCAGTGCAAATGTATACGTATTTAACGCAAGCTTAAAAATGTTTTTAGAAAATCTGACTCTCGAGTATGGTAGACAGGAAGGGATTGGGCGTGGACCCATCATGGCTTGTAATTAGTTGAACAGTCTCAGAATTAGTTATTTTGTTTTCAGAAGCTTGCATAATGTTTTCAGAAAAACACTGCAGTATATTTGAGCAATTTTAAACGTAAGTATCTTCTAAAAATTGCATCGGTAGGTCTCATGAGACAAACTAGTGTCTTGGCACAAGGCCTTGACAAAATCTTATTTGTAGTCTTGGCACGAGGCCTTGGCTATGTGGTTATGATAGTCTGGCATTATGCATTCCAACATTATGAAAGTGGTTATTGATTTTTGCATGTGATTATTCGATTAGTAGAATATCCATGTGAATAATTAAATGGCATTATTTAATTTTATTTATGCCATACCATGTTGAAAGTTCATGTTTAAAAGGCTTTTGTTTTAGTTATACATTGCCTTAAATGTTTATTCTTATTGATGAAAGTTTCCGCTATATTGTTATCCTTACTGGGCATTTGAGCTCACCCTTTTCTATGTTTTATTTTTCCCAGGAAGTGAAGATGTAAGTTATGAATGACCTGCAGGGATATTATGAGGGGATTATAGTGTGGACTGTGGAAACATTATGTTGTTGTAGTAGTTTTTCATTTTATGATGTAATGTAAAACTTATGAATATATCTAGTGTTTCCAAGGCTACTAAACCAATCGGTCTTTCGATATTTGATCTTTCTTGTGATCATGCCAATGTTATGTAATAATGCACCGACTCTGGGTAGTTGGGGTCGGGGCGTTACAATCCTTACATCTGTAATCAATTCTTATGATCAATAATGTTTTTCATTCATTTATTATTATGTGGTCACATAGTGAGAGTTTATGATCACCCTAATTATGTTTATTTAATCAAATGAGGCTGAAAAAGTTAGTACTAAATGAAATTTTATATGGATAATGATGATGAGTTAATGTGAAAAAATATTTTTTATGTTAGGGAAATGCTCATTTAAGTACATGGGTATTCTTTTTGAAATGGTTTTAGAAAGTCTCTATAATTATAAACCAAAAATATCTTTTATAATGTAAGTGATAAGTGTTTTTTTTATTATGTATGGTTTGGGTAAGAAAAAATTGGGTCATGTTTATCTTAATCAAATCCTAAAATGTAATGTTTATAAATTTAACACGAGATCTTGGAGTGGGGGTTCTATGATGTTATAGTTGGTATCAAAGTAATGGTTCAGATATCCTTGGATATTAGTATTTCATTCATTTTCGTTTTTATTAAGAGTTATGGATACCATTATAGGTCTACAAAATAATGTTTGATAACATGTACAAATTCATATACCCATCATTTGAGGGTTTTTTGTATTATTATTTTTGAAAATATTAATTAAACATTGGAAGATGTTTTAATAGGTTTATTAATTTGAAACCCATAAGATCAAAAAATGGTAAACAATGGTGTAGCACCTTCCAATTCCCAGATTGCTGTGATGGTTAGTGTGAAAGTTTTATAGGTAACTTTTAATCATTTTTGGAAACATATGGTATCTTATCTGGGTATTAAAAATTTATTTATAATTAAGAATATATGACAAAATCCTTCAATTCTTTGGGTTTTGAACATATTGGGGACGATTTTACATATTTATAAGGATATTAACTTGTATAATGATTTGGTATTAAAATTTGAATTACTATTGAGATTTCTAAATTAAATTTTGAATGTTTATTTTGAAAATTTTATTACTATTTTTTGGTTATTGTCTAAATATTGTAGGAATATCGTGTTCTACTTTTTGAAAATATACGGTCCTTTAAAAGATTACTTTAGTCTATAAGTCATAAAAATATTATCATAAATACAAATAGTTTTGATAATAAGATGACATTTTTGTATATTTTTATTATAGGATGAAATTACAATAATCATTTAAGTGTATTTCTATATTTTATTATTATATATGCTAATAGAGTCCCTTAACTCTATGAAAATGAACATCAATGATAATTTTAATTCTAGTAACATCCATTTTGATGAACTGATTTTCTTTTTAGTTAATAATGATTTACGGTTCTGGGGTCCATAAATTTCCATTTATCATGCCATACTTATTATCCGTGAACTCAATCCCTCTCTATAATTATTTACACATTTATTTAATTCCACCTATGTTATCCTATTTAGAAACCATGTTATGCAATATTACTTATAATCTTTTTTCCCTTCTTTCAATATTATTAATATGATGTTTTATTAACCATTTTCCTATTTTGGGTTTTAAAATATATTTTCAAATATCAAAAATTTTATTTCTAAAATAAAAATCAAATTTTGAGGTTGATATTTATTAATGTGGTGGAGGACGTAACACCCTGGGATTTTAGAAAAAGAAACATATGTTTGATAGTGTAAACGACATGAAACGGTAATGTTATACTTGAGTGTAAATCCAAAATAATTTCTATTGTATTTCTTTAAATTAAATATATTCAATTAAATATCATTTAAAACACACAACCCCATTATTTTTTCTCAATAGAATATTCAACACCTAAAACTGATCTAGAACGACATGTGATATATATAACTATTATAACCTAACCATTAAATCATTGGGAATGAATAGTATTATATATATTATAATATATATATATATATATATATATCGTAATAAATGTAAACTATTTATGAATTTTTAATAAATAATCGACCCATTTTTTTAAAGTGGTCTTATTTCTCAAAAACATATTTTCATCAAACATGATTTTTATTTCTCCCCATGATTTTTTTATAAAAAATATTTGTAATATTAATAAAATGAATCTCATAATCGTAAATTAATTTTTTTAATGGGAAAAGGAAAATTTAAATTGGGTTAAATTTTCTAATGTTTACAAAAAATATTATATTTTCTATGAATATTTAAAAATACTTATTTTTTAAAATATAATTAATTTTAAATAAATTAAAAAATTTAAAAGTAACATTATAAGAAAAATATTATTTCAAGTAACATAATTATTATTTAGTCATATTTATTCCATTTAATTACATTCTAATAAACATTATATTGTATTTTAATATATGTTTGTTTTGATTTTAAAAAGGGATTTTTTTAAATGGTTTTAAAATGAAAAAAAAATTCATTATTTTTTTAATCAATATCTTATATAATAATTAATTTTTAAAATTAAATTTATATATTATTTATCATTAAATTTTAATTCATGTGAAAACCACAATTATTATTATATATACAGTTAATATAAAATTATCTTGTTCTTATGAAATACACATTTCAAAAATCTACTTTTTCATCACATCTGTATGGATTGAATTAAATTTAACTTTATAAAATTTTAGGAACTATATTTGAAAAAATATTCTTCCTTTTATAAATATTATTTATAAACCTATATTAAAATTAAATATAAATATTTTTCTAAAAAGAATATCTTTCGGATGAACAGTGGAAAATAATGAATTTTAATTGAAAAATGAGTATTGGGTTAAATTATTTATAAAGTTAAATTATAATTTAATTTTATTTAAATTATGAAAAGTCATAATAAATATTAATTAATAAAATTTAGGCCATGTATATCATTTTCATATAGAATTATTTTATCAAAACATTATAATCTTTTGATCATTTTCTCTTTAAAAACTCACTTTATCATCTTGTTTGGTGGATTAATTTTCAATAAAATTATGCCAATTATTTTAATGATAATTTAAAAAATGGTGTCCATATTTGGAATTCTAATAATTCATAATTTCTCATAATCTGAAATTTATTTTTATAGAAATAAATAGAGAAAACAATATAAATTAATTTCCACGATTATGGAAAAAATAGATTTATGGTGGGGTTAAATAAAGAGGATAATTGTTAAAATTAAAAATTAAACAGTATAAAACTATTTTATTGTCATATATCATATATAAAACCATAAATTTTTGATAATGGACCATTTTAGACCCTATTATAATGTGAAAAATTTGGGGACACTCAATGCCTTTCTACAATGCCAAGTGTGCTCTCCCTAGTTATAAAAGCATAACACATGTCCTACATTATTCAAAAATTCAATCCTTTGGAAATATTCCTTGAACTACAAAAATTAGTTCCCATATTCTATCACATAATCCTATTATCCTTAATTTTTTTGGTAATACAACCTAGTTAATACTTTTTATGAAATTAAGGAGGATACATGAAGAATATGTATCATTCATCAACTATGGTCTTTTATTTTATTTCCTTATCTACATAGTAAAATTACTCTTAAAAAAATATTATAAAATAACAAAAATATCATTAATATAAATAGTAGATTTTATATTATTTTCATGGCCAACAACATTTTCAACTACCAAAAGATGTTTTATGAAATCATCATTCATGTGTACGGTGGACAACCTCCTCGTGAACCGATGTCATTCATTCTTCCATTAGTACCCTTAACAGTTATGTACGATGATGTTTATAATATATATATATGTGATTTTTTTTAAAATATAAATACCTATTGTGTTATTATATCCTATAAATATTTTTATTTTCCATTCTATATGGGATACGATAACATCGTTGATGTGCATGGTGGACCAAGCCTCACACAACGATGTGATTCGTTTTCTAACTATTAGTTTACATTGAAGGTAATAAGTTTAAAATTATTGGTTATATGTGATATATTTGAAATAATTATTATATCCTTAAAATATTTATCATTTTAAAAAGAAAATATTTCTTTTTACCTTTTCATACTGAAAAATTATAACAACATTCTTGTACAAGTGGAGTACCACCTACCCAAAGTGATGTGACTCCATTTTCATCACCACACCAGATAGATTATATATAAATTTATTAAAATAAATACTATGGTATATATTATATTATTATCATCATGTAAATATTAAATATTACATACACAAATCCCTTAATGATCATTTAAAAATGGAATCATTACTCATGCATATGTTTGACCAACTATGTTTATTTATTTTTAAAATTGACATGAACTGGAAAACCAATCCATGCTTCAAGAATTTATAAAATCAAAATGATACAAAGGAAACATGAGGTGTAATACACTTACACCTTCACCATGATATAGAGGCAATTCAGGTTAGACAATGAAGAATAGAGGATACAAAAAGGAGTTTCCAGACGTACACTTTGTTTCATGAGGGAATTCTTCATTTTCATAAAGAGACCATCCATGATCAATTGTACTAAAAACCGCATAAAACTAGTGGAACAAAAAAGGGGTTTTGGAAACTCTCTAGAAATACACAGAAAAACTACACGTAATAATGACCACCTTCTCACCCCACATCAAAATATGAAACATGTGAAGATGTTTCATACACAAGAGAAGTATAAACCCAGAGTATAAAGAAGTGATTATTTTATTAAACCAAAAGAAGATATAGATAGAAAGCTCCAAAACCAATAAACTCCCATCCATCCAAACAGACCAAAGCTAAGGAGTCAAGCAAAATCTGCTTCATGTTACTTAACCACATCGACATCCAGCAGTTTAAAAAATAGCAGCATTAATAACCAACATGTGATAAAAAAGTTAGACCCACAACATTACTGTATATGTCTCTGAGAGCACCTGGGAAGTCTGATAAACGATAGACTAAATGGAAACCAACAAAGTGAAATCTAAGAATACAATCTAACATGACATATGATCAAATATGAAGATAGAAACTGAAAAGGTCCCTCAAAGTACCAGCATGATCGATGCAAGTCAAAGTCAGAACATCAAATCATAAAGGAATGATTGGAAACAACTATAATTCCAAAAGAATGGAATTGAAATCAAAATGAGGATTTGTTTTAAATTCTTCCACCACTCTAAGGAATATTCTATTCTGGAGTTGGAAGTAGTTCTCAGCCATCATTTACCAATTCTTATATTGTCGGAATGCATGTATGTCATTATCATCCTCCCATGCTCTGATTTTCTCATAGATATCTGAATTCTTATCAATTTTGAAGGCATCCCTATAATCAGGGTCATTTTCAGGATCACTCTCAGAGCAATCTGAGTTAGATAATTGAGAGGAGGTTTCTGATTGTTCAAAAATTACTGTATGTGAAGGGGCATCATCCAGTAAAGGGGGCATTGGAGGATCAGAATTTTCCATCATGGCATGAGACAGAGACTTTGTAAGAATTGTTCTTTCCATCTGGTAACTATCTTTACTCTTTCTAGTTTTTCTTGTATTGGGGGTTATGAATCCATCATCATAATCCATGGATTTTTTTCCTTTTCTTGTTCATGAAATTAAATAGGTTTATTCAATATGACTAGGCTGATCGTTATCCTCATGAGAAGAGCTTTCAGTTTTAGAAGCATCATTTTTATCCTTATTTTGAGATTCATTGACCTTAATGTTCTTCTCCTGATCCTCAATCAAGGGTGAAAGCACCATATTATGGTTATTGGGATTATTTAAAGTATGAATGAGAAATTTCTTGTCCTTATCAACATTCTCACTCTGTTCCAAAAGAGTGTCTTTCCTATCTTCCTGGTTGTATAGAGTGCCCTTAGAGGTAAAAGCATCAGTGAGAGGCTTAGGGATATCAATGGGATTTTGTGGTGGTGTGTTAGTAGAAGTACTTATGGTTTGATCCTTTTTTGAAGTATTCATTTACATCCAAATGAGCCTGGAACGAGGAGGATGAGGTTAAAAGTTTTGAGACTCACCATAAGTCATAAAATGACTAATTCTAGAACAACATTTACATTAAGTTGGAACATTATAAAAAAAAATTTCCTGAATAAAATCAGAATCTCCATTTTGAATCCAAAAATGAGAAGGTAGTTTTTGCGAGATATCAATTTCATTGAAAATCCTAACTACTGATGATCGAGACAAATTCAAGGTAGATGAGTCTAGTCTAATTGGAATTTCAAATAGATTAGCAATTATAAAGAGAGAACACTGCTTGAAATGATTCAAGGGTAAACCAGGGAACCCATTCTAGATAGGAGAGATAGAAGGTTCAGTTCCACTGTCAAAACCTGGAGACCACTTGAAAACTTTCATAAACGACCATCAAACAGAAAAAAATCCCCGAGTACAGAAATAATGAGAGTTGTTCTCCAAATAAAAATGAAATAAAACATGCATTGAATTCATCAGACCAATATTAAAATTAATGAAATAAATTTTTTCTAGTGTTTTGCGCAACAATAGAAGCGAGGTATGATTCATGACAAAACATACAATAAGAGAAAAGTTAAGATAATAAGAATGATTGAGTACCTCATAATTCGAAAATAAAATCTCTGATAAACCATTGTGTATATACGTTTTTGGAGCAATGATATCAGAGGTCTTCAATTCCGAGTGAGGAAATCTACTAACAACTACTTCATAAAAATACCTAGCATCATTGATCCCCAGATCTTCCATGCTAGGGTTTTTCATCCATTCTCCCATGATGAATTCAATGAGCGACATTCTCCTCTCACAAACCAGTAAAAGTCACCTACTATCTTGATGATCACAATGTACTTAATCATTCATATACCTATTAAATTATTAATTTTAAAAATGTAATCGTTATGAAAATAAGATATTTATGTAATTATTTTTAATCTGGGTAAAATATTGCTATATTATATAAAAATGATCTAGTACTTTCACAACAAATCATGAATGAAAAAATAAGGCAATTATCGCCTAATATAATTAAAATATTGAATGATTACTAAAAAATGTTTGATAATATGTTAAGAAAACATAATAAATGATAATAATATTATTAATATTATTCTATAATAAGTTTATATCATTTTTCAATCCATTATACAAGTGTTTAGGGAACGTTCACCCCAATTGAAGCATGAGATTAGGTTTTTCTCGTCTCATGTACATTTGATTGATATATATTCCATTATCACCAATTAATTTGTTGTGTGGTGCATATAGTCCAAATTAATGTATTTTAAAATTTTTATAATTAAATTTATATATATTTAGAAATCCATTTTTCTGATTTCAGTTTAATTGTGTTTACAGTTTCAATGTTACGAAAGTGATAAGTCATTTCTGTCTAAATATTCCTTCATTGAGACATATGTTATGTTATATGTCGAAATTATTTTATAATGGAAGTATAATTCCCCATTGTAATGTTAAATAATGAATATAATTATTTTAATTATATTAAAATATTAATTTAATTGTATTAATTAATGTGTCTTACGATTCAATGTTACCAAAGTGGTAAGAGTTATATGTTACAATCTCATCGTATATCAAGATTATTTATGATGAAGACTCCAATATTGAAATAATATCATCTAATTATATATAATTTTCATTATTTTTATTCTCCAATACTAATTCATTATATTTTAATGTAAAATTACCATTCACACTTATTTATTTAACCTAGTTGAAAATAGAAATATGACTTCTTTTCCTTGGGTTACAAATCTATTTTACTCCCAAACAACGTCTTCTAAAAATTCATGAGAAAATGTCTTATTAGACCACTATTATTTTTTATTAGAAATAAATTTGAACTATGTTTTTTAAAAAAATAATGGGAATCTTCATATATTTTTGCAAATAGTGCTTGTTTGGTTGTTACCAAAAATTTAAAATGCAATATTTTTTCATTTTCCTACCAAATTACTTTTCTGACATTATTAAAGTGAAAATTTAATATTATTCGTAACTTTAATATCATCTCCAAAATTACTCTTCATCGTGACCATAAATTCCCTTAAGAATATGTAACAAATTTTTAAGTATATTTATAAATAAATTGTTTTTCCTATTCTTCCAAATATTATTCTGTTTATAAGGGGATTTCAAATAATTTTTTTAATGGTTTAATGATTTAAAATTGATTTTAAATATTATAGGGATAATTTCATTAGGAATTTATTTTATTGATATTTTAATGGTTTTTTCATTCATCAATATGAATAAACATCATTGTTTTATAGGCTTTATGAGGGATATTTTGTATTGATACAATAATCATATTAGAACCAATATTTTTCTCTAATAGAAATGGAGTATGTTTTGTGTTCTTTGTTAATCCTGATAAGTAAGATTAGTTAGTTTTCACGTAATTGGATCTTAAAATACAAGAAGACCATAGTATTGAAGGCGGAGTAGTTTCCAAGAGTTTTAAAATTGTCATTGGTCTAAAATTTGGAAGTTTTCTTGCTTCAAGAAAAGGGGAATTGCATAAATTCATTATTTAAATTTGGAAAAGGTATGAGTTTCATGAATAAGGTCTACATGAGTTGTGTTTCAAAAAGGATTTACTAATTTTGATAGTACGGACAGTGAATATCATGAGCATCGTAAAAGGAAGATTTATGGAATAAACATTCCATAAATATGGTAAAGGAATGGATTTTGTGAAGCTTGGGATTATGTTTGTGAAGATTAGGAGCATAATGAATATATATGGTGTTTCTACGTGATTATGATAATAGGAGCTTCACAATTGGTTGATTATTTTGATTGAAGGATCTATGAATATGGTTAATATTTAGAAAAATGAATTTCATTGAAGCATCATGAAGGTACGAGCACTGCAAATGAGTTTTTCAAGGATCTAGAAATCACATTATAGGCAATGGAGCATCATGAAAGGTTGTGCCTATAAATAAAGGGATACCCCTCTTCACTCAAGATTAATTTTCCAAGGAAAATTTAGAATCAGACTACATTTACAATGACAAGGTAGATCTATGAAAAAGTTATTATATGTGGGATTGATCATTGAGAAATGAATTTTTGAGTCATGACTGCTTGTAATTATTTTGATTAATGGATTATTTTCAATGATGGGTTATTCCATATTAACATAGTGGGAATCATGAAATAAGTTTGTTTTGCGAGGAGATTCACAAAAGGAATTATCAAACATCAGGTTTAAGTGCATAGGGATATCTATGAGAATAAACATAGGTATTCAATGAAAGTAGAGTTTCATGTTAAAATAGGGACAATGAATTCAATTTCAATCCATTTAAGTGACCTTTAAGTTGATAAACTGAGCAAGACTTGTCTAATAGAAGTGACTTAGGGGGAGTCGAGGGTAGTGTTCTTGATGGGCGCAATGTTATATCCCTAAAACCATATAATGTCAGTGCACATAACATGGAGTGACTGTTTAAAAACTTATATATTCATCATATAGTAATGTTTAGTGGATTTAGGTACGACCGAAAACTTATTAGAGTATGAATATTAGACTAGAATTTTGTGGTGAACCATGTAAAATTATCGCGATGTCTCTCTTTGCATGTGAAATTTTTATTACTACACAACTCTAACATACATGTTTTACAAGTTTCAACCAATGTGGAAACAATATCCATAACATTAGATGAAAATTTTGACACCCTGACTCACCCCTCCTCTCTTAGAGTACTCTAGGATCCTACAAATCATTCTTTCTCTCGATGGATTCTGATTTTTTCCAATAGATTTTTATTAAACCCATTTTTTTCAAAGGTAAATCACAATTGAAAGAGTTTCCCTTAATTTATTTCTTTTCCATTGGGTAATAATGTTTCAATGATATTATTATGGAACCTATTTCTTTTCCTCATGTTAATAAAGTTATGAAAATAATAATATTTATTTTACTGAGTTATGATGAGGTGAATTTTATATGTAATTGATTAATTATTTTATTACTGGACAATATATATGATTATGTCACCCACAAAACACTGGGTGATCTTGTAATAACTTATTTGATGGGTACTCTTAGATAACGCTAAAAAAAATTATTATGATTATTTTCTCCATATAATTATATTAGTAGTTACTCTTATGGTAATTCAAATTTTAAGGGTTTTGTTATTGTTTTTTATGTGTTCTATGATTATAATGTTCCAAGATACCATTATATTTTATCTATTCCATTCTTTAGATTATAATATTTCATTTTATCATGATTTTTATCACATGGATAATGATTATTGATTCTTTTGATGATTTCCTTTATTAAAGATATATACCATATTTTCAATTATTATGATCAAGGTATTCATGGGTACAAACATTCTTTTGATATACTCATTCAATTTGATTATGTTATCACATCGTTATTCTGTTCTTATTTTCATTGATTTCATTCATTTGATAATGAATATTTTTCCCTTAATGGGTATTTGATCACACCCATCTAATTTTTCCTTTTTCCCATGATTTAATGAATTAAGATGAATGAATTATTACTAGAATTTATTTCATATATATTGTGATTATGACATAATGTGAATTAAAATTTTTATTAAGTTGTTGAAATTCTTAATTAAGGACTTGGGTGTTTTTTATGATAGGTTTTGTCCTAATCATCTAAAACATTAAACCCAAAAGTTAGTTGGGAATGCATGTGATCCATACTTTCCTTTATATGTAGTTTAATTTTAATAGATACAAATTGTGTTAAAGTTATCAGTATGAAGTTCATAAATTTAAATTTTATGAATTTAGCATCAGATTCAAGAGTGTGGTTTCTAGGATTTTATAGTGGTACCAAGAAGTACCCAACAACAATATAATCCACGAACTTTGTTGGACACTTAGGCCTCGATATAGATTCTTTAAAACTCTATAAACTAGACTTTATAGATTTATAACAACTCACTGAATATTTGGAAATTATTTATAAAATCTCCTCCACTATATGGAATCAACAAGGAGATGTAAATTAAAATCAGTGATATCCTCATTTTTATTATATATTAACCAGTATGCCATAGTTTAATTTCAAAATAAGAACCAAAAAATGAATTATTAGAAGTTAAAAAATTATTTAGTAGATGTTTTTATTCTATTACCTTATAATGATTCAGATTAGAATTATTGTAACTATTGTAAGAAATTATTAAAAGTTAAAAAATTAATTTTTTTGGACGTTTGATGTCCATGCCAATAAATGAATCAAATTTTATGTTTTTATATCTCTTATACCATGGATTCAAACATACATAAAATTTTCATAAACATTAATATTCCTCCTCCTCCAATGGTCTGAAGGCATAAATTTCTTTGTGATTTTGATAATCCACCTTTCAAGGTGTTAGGTGGAACCCTTAAAAGGCTCATATGTGTATGTATTACATTTCCCATAGGCCTTAGAGGAATTCATTTCTCGTAGGCTTCAAACATTACATACAACCTAGACTAACTACGTGGAACTACTCTTTCCTAGAAATTTCATTGTGAAATCCACTCTCCACCTCCACATCGTTTTTCAGCTAGGATTTCTCATGCATGCATAGGATTATCCCAATGGATGGTCCCATACCCTGTCATTCTTGCAATCCATTTAGATTCATCTATAGTGAAATCTCTTTTCTCATCTTCCTTCTAGAGTTTGTTATTTATACGTTTTCTATTTTTCATCTTCACATAACGTTCCCCAAAGGCCTTACTGACCCAAAGTCCTGGGTAATCCAAAGGGTTTAAAGTACACGGGGACCATATTGGTGGCCTGAAGGCCCAAATAGGAGAATAGTCCCAGTTGTTACAATGCCAAACAATACCAACTAGAATACCTACTACAGTTCTATTACTGCACCTGAAACTATACCTCCGCCTGGATTTGATCTTGGGTCACCTAGTTGCACCTAAGGATTCCTCACCGACCTGGATAATGCTCATGTGCCTTTTATACTCCTTACTATACAATAAAAAATCACTGGATCCATCATGTATATTTTTATTCCTAAATCCCATTCAGAATAATATAATTTTTTATTATGATCAGAATCTAGAAGCCTAGGGACTTCTGGATGATTCTCTTTTATAAGTTCCTGAATCTCTGAGAAAATATTATCACTCAATATGGTTGTCTAGTTCTATTTAACTAATCTCAGATTTTATAATATGAATGTATATTTAGTATAACCTGTGAGAAATTGTCTCCCATAAACTCTATCCAATAATTCATCTGATAATCGTTATCATGGTTTTTAACAACAACATCATTAATTAATTATTCAATATGATCCTATTTCTTATTATGAATATTTCATTATTTTACAATTATAGATCCAAAGTGTGTAATTATGGACCAAACCACAGAAAATGAGACTATCCTTGATTTCAGTGTAATGTAAATTTCTTGTATTCCATCACTCCATTCATGGGATGAAAATGAAATCATTTTTTTAAGATTTCATTTAGAAAAAAACAATAAAAAAACTCATTTTTATATTCATCAATTGTTCTTAATAAATATTTCCAATTACTATCTATTTAATACCTATGATCATAATATAAATGTTCAAAATATTAAAACATATAACCATTTAAATATATATAAAAATAGATAAATTTAAAACATAAAAAATATACTCTAAAAATCATATATAAAGAACCATTTGATCATTAAAAACAATTATAAATTATGTTAAAATCATATTATGCACAATTTATATTCAAGAATATTAAATATATATATAAATAGTCACAAAAACTAATAAATATTTAAACCTCAAAAATAAAACATAATTAATAACGCTTATACATAGTTTATCAAACATAAAAACATACAATAAATTAAAAACCACTATCATAAAAACAAGTTAAGATGAAAAAACAATAAGAATAAAATAGAAACAAATAAATTTATTGAAATCCCAAAACAAAAAAAACATGTGTTTAAAGTAAATTATTTATACAATTGAACGAAATAACCTCATTAATTTCAATTTATTGGATGAATCATTTCATTTTTAGAAAAATTTACTCACTTTATTCAATATTATAGGTTATTTTCAAAGACATTATGAACCTTTTCAATCAATTTCTACCAGGATAATATAATATTTTATCAAAACTATTTTTTTTATTTTTTCCATATCATATATGATATCTTATATATTAATGGGATGGACTTCAATTAAGCATTTATTTTTAGTATAATATAATATTAAATAATTTATAAAACATACAATTATATTATATTAAACACAATATTTTATCAAAAATATTTGTTTCAAAATATTCTTAAGGAAAACTAATTCCATTTGGTAATATGAAAAAAAATTCAATATGGGATGAAAATAATAATTTAACATCAAAATATTTTATTTCATATCAATATATTTGTTTAATAATTACTATTTTCATAAAAAACTAATTTAAGGAGATTATTATAAATCTTATGCATAATAAAAAATTAGAAAGATTGAAAATGAGAGTTATTATCATGATAATACAATATAGATTTTAGTTGAAATGAATGAAAATGTTGTGATGTATTTTTTTATAATCCTTTAATGAATTTAAATTATTAGTTTATTAAATATTTGACTCTATATCTTAAGGATGTTTTTCATGAGGATTTGAAAAAATATAAACTGGTTATATTATAAATTAAAAAGAACATTGATACTAGTTTCAAATCATATATATATATATATTATTTTACTAAAATACATTGATAATTCTATCAAATAAAAAACATATATAATTAAACAGACAGTAACAAAAAATAATAATTAACAATAAAACTCATACTAACAACTGAAAAAATATATAAATTTATAATTATTAGATAAAATTTTTCTTAATGTTTTAAAAATAACTTAATAACTTTAGATTTTATGAATGCAAATTTTATCAAGAATATAAAGGAACTCTCTCAAAGTAAATAGGTAGTTGGACACTATAATATTGAAGAAATTGTTTTTCCAAAATAGGATATAAAAAATCACCAAAAAACTCTTTAAGTTCAATTATCATTTAACGAAAATAGGTTTTATAGAAATTAAAAATATTCATTGATCAGGAATTTCTTAAAAATTGGGGAATAGTAAGGATAAATGATCATGAAAATATTATTATATTGAAAAAATAAACTAATATCATCATTTAATAACATCTTGTGGTTAGTGGATCTGTCGTGGGTTGAGATAAAAAGGTTTTCAAATAAAATTAAATGAGTGATTTACGGTGTGATTGTTCATTAAAATTGAATTAATAATGGTTTAAAAACCCTATATTAAATTTTTTTAAAATAATTTTTTGACAATATCTTAAGAAACCTAAAATAATTTTTTTTGAACATTTAACATATAATTTGAAAAAATAGACATAAAAAGTTTGCTTTATTACTTTAAATTCTGGTTTATAAGAAATCATCTTTATTAAATTGATGTAGAATCTACTATTTTCACTAGACTAATGTTTTATCATCCTTGATCCCCAGGGGTATTAAAATATTTATATTATAAAAAATATAAATACCCAAAATATAACATATAAATATTACCTTTTTTTATAAATAATATTCATTTTATATCATAGGGATCAATTCCATTACTTTTTAGGTCTACTTTCATTGTAATGTTGGACCCATAATCAACATGTCCATAAGAGATCAGTATTATCTCCTACTACGATTTTCATAACTAACACCCTTCTTAGACCTATAATTCATAATACCTTTTAGTATTTCATGGGGAAAAGAAGCATAGAAAAGGGTAGGATTATAGGATCATATTCCTAAACAAGTTGGATATAAATTTAAATAATGAATAAGCTTATATGAAAATGATAATAAAAATTAAAAACGTTAATATTAATGTTTTATATTATAAAAATGACTTAGGAAATAAATCATTACATTTTATAATACATGAGAATATAATATTGGCATAAGGAATTTATGTTTAGAATACCCATAAAAATAGAAAATCATATACATAGTAGTAAAATATCATTAGTAAGGCTATAAGAGTGGAATCAGTTCACTGCCCAAAGCATTGTAGTTGTTAAGGTCAACATCCAATAATAAAACAGTGGGAATATTCCATTTCAAAATTTGGTCGACACCCCATTCTAGTCCAATTTATCACCAGATATATAATTTTTTACCCAATGAATTAGAGGGAGATAAAAGTTCTACCAATATTTGGTCATAAAGTAACCACCATCCTATTTTATGACATAACCACCATAAAATAATTAAAATCATACGTTTTTTTCAAAAGATCATAAGAAATTAATCCTATTATAACCCATGAAAATATATGGTTTTGATAAACAACATATCATAATATTACACGTGGAAACCAAATAGGTTTCTGAATCATTTCATCATTTCATAATATCATAACCCAAGGAATAATAAGTGGCTTTCAAAATCATTTTTTCATGGTATAACCAATAGACTAGTATTTTATTTTATAGATATCCTATCATCATAAATATAAAACTTATATAAAAATAATTACAATTATATCAATGGAACATATCCCAAGTAAATCATGAGTAACATTAGTGTATTTCACCATAGTTGGAAGATTATTTTGAATGATCAGCTACTATATTTTACGAGGAAAATAAAATTTCATCGAAAATCAGTTTAAAAAAATAATCAAGTATTATTTATATTATTTTCTCTACAAATAAACATGAATTTTTTAATGAAATATTTAATGATAATTTAAATCATATCATAAGGAAAATATCCTTTTCACTTTAGAAAAAACATTTAAAAACATAAAACTTATTAAAAATTATTTTATGTTAAAATAACCTTCAATATTTATAGTTTAATATTTTAAAAAATAGGTGGTAGTGGTCTTATAAAATACCATTCTAGCATTAATTTTAGAACATGATTCCTTTAAAATTCTTAATAAAGTCAATTAATTCGTTTTTTTAAATGATAAAATGATTATTTTTAAATAATTTTGTATAATTTCAAACAAGGGTAAAAGTTTTATTAATAAGTAATTTTTTTGAATTTTATAAAAAATTTTGAAATATGTTATCTAATTCATGGTTTTGAAATAAAAACTGTTTTCGAAATAAGAGAGAAATAAAAATAATTTATATTAAAAAAATTATTCTCATTAGTATATAAAGGGAGGAAAATTATGGGAGAACATTTATTCTTTGGATATTACTAGAGGAGAAGATAATAAAAAAGTTTCCAAGAGATATGGATCATATTATTTCAATATAAGAAAAATTATCATAAAAAATATATGATAAATTATGTGATTGTATCATAAAACCATTACAATATGGGTACTATTGAATTATAGGCCCCATGGAAGATTAAAAGTTAATGAAACACATAAATTTTTGAGAATAATTTTTTTTCGTGATGTTACATGTCATTTGGGATGTATATAAACCTTTTAAAATAATATAGGTGCATATTATATCTTACATCCTATATAAGGAAATCTAATAAACAAATCCCTTATAGTTTTGTTAACTATTGAACTGTAAAACAAATTAAAGATAGATCCTATGATGAAAATTTAAAAACCCATAATTTTTCGGATAACTATTATAAAATAGTTTTTTAGAATATTCACCACATTACAAAAATAGGTTTTGAATATGGCATGTGTCTCATAGAAGTAAAAAGTGAGATAAAAATACATTACTATAAGTATTTACATCATTTATTCAAATATAAAACTACTATATAATAAATAAGATTTTATTAAAAATAAAATATATAACCATATTTAAATGTATAACATAATATATGATTTACATTTTTACATTTATTTACCATTTATTAATAATTCCATATTAGAATCTCTTTTCAAGAAGTAACAAGAATGTTTCTTTTATATATTTTTATTAGTTATTTTTGGTCATCATACCTTCATCATGGTTGAATCATATCTATAATTCTCATAATGATTTAAATATCATTTAATTAAATATATATATATTTATAATACTTAATAAACATTAGGGATTGAATATTAAATAAGCTATTCTTAGAGATGGTAATTCATATTTACTGATGATCATTCTTCCCATTTTCTCAAAGGATGAAGTAAAATAATGGTAAATGATATATTAACATTAGATATTAATTTTTATTTCATTTTTATCACATATATTAAATAAATTTAACTTAATTATATTACATTCAATGCAATTATGAAAACAATCGCACCACCTTATGAGGAAGTAGTCTCTCGTACACTTGAACGATGTTATCATATCCCACATGGAATATAATTTAATAAGGAACATGTGATATCATTATTATAAAAGTATAAATATGTTTAAAATTTCATATAAATATTAGTTTAATATATCCTTATTATCATCCATGTAAAAAATAAAAAAACATTATATTAGTTTGGAAGGCGATACTCCTTCGTAAGCACAATCGATGTTATTTTTTCCAAAGGGTTTGGATGTAAGTAAGAAGATGATTTATTATTATTAAAAATAAATAATAATATCATATATAAAATATATAGACATTAAATCTATCTATATATCCAAATGTGATATGTGGTGATGGAAAATGAATAACTTTGGGTAGTGAGGCTGTAGTCAATCAAACACACAGTTCATTATTTCATTTACCATTTGAAAGAAGAAGATATATATATATATATAGGATATGAAATTAAAATTATAACATATAATACATTATAGATATTTTAGTTTTCATATTATCATATTTTAATAATATTTAAAATATTTATTTGAAGAATATAACCAAAATGCGTAATTTGTAACATTTTCTATTTTGTAATCAACAACTTCATGTTTATCCTAAAGCATCAATATATTTGATTTTAGATATTTAAATGTCCTATAAGATGTGGGTATGGTATTATTGAATAAATATTTTTGGGTATATTGAAATAAATTTTTCTTTTAAGGTGTAAATTTTGGAAGATAGGGGGTGTCCTTTTATGAGTGTGGTTACAACCATACCTGTAATTTTTGAAAAGGATATGGTATACCAAATTTTTCAACGTAAAAAGAATAAAACAATATACCATTCTAAATTATATAATATACATGGTAACAATGTATCAATAAAATATTTTTTAGATTGGTATATAAGTCATTTTAACCCTTATTTATTTATTTTAACACCTAGTAAACTTGTTTTGACCTTAACCACAATAATTAATTAATATTGTTTTAACTATTACTTATGTTAAAAAATAATTTTAAAATATTATATAATTATAATTACGATGACTAAAAATATATTATTCATTTTAAAAAATTCATATAACATATATCAAAATGTTTAATTAAAAATTAAACTCATATACATAATGAGAAATTAGTTTTCCAAACAGAACATATTAAATGGATTAAAAAGTATTTATATAAAAATTAAATATTAAATTGATTTAAAGGGAATTAATTGGAATAATTGGAATACAATATATCAAACTTTTCTTTTAAAATCACATTAAAAATAAATTAATCTTCTCAATTATTTTAATGGAAAGGTATTTATATAATAAATACCAATATTTTAAACAATTCATTGAGAAAATGAATATTTCAAAAAATTCTCAAACATTAAATGAGATATATATATTCAATTATGATTTAAAAAATTCATTTTGCATAAAATATAAATTTTATTAAATTTTAATTAAAAAATCAAATAATTTCACAAAATGCACCAAAAATGCTTTTTATAAAAATATACTTTTTATGAGTTAAATTTGATGTATTATTATCTCATTTCAATAAAACATATAAGATGAATATTAAATAATTTATTTAATATAAAATTTATATAAATTTTATTAAAATAATTCACTATAAAGTTCAATTTTATTTGTTGATACAGATGTTATTTATCCACATAATTCTTTTTAAGAAAATGATTTTGTTTCTTTTAAAATGGTTTTTAATTTAGATTTTTAAATAAATCTTCATTAAATAATTAATTTCATTTATATGTTTCAGACATATATTTTACTAATTTATTTAATCATATTCATAAACAATATTCAAAAAACTAGATGATAATTATCATAATAAATAATAATCTTTTTGTATTGTGTTTCATTAAGAAGTGGTGTTTTGTTTAACACATGCGAGTGAAGAATTTTAATTTTATCAAAAAATAATTTTATAAAATCTCAAGGTGATATAAGATTAGTTCCTTAGATTATCATATATTTACTAGGAGTATATAGGATAGATGCAATATTGGATTTGATGTAGTTATAGGAGATTAAAATTACCAATTGGCTATAAAATCCATAGGGGGATATTTTTAAAACCATGTATGGTGTAGGTTTCAATGTAATTGATTGGATTCTAATAAATAATTAAGATGGTTTTTGGATGTAGTTTGGTTGTCAATATATTTTTATGTGTTGTATAGAAAAACCATTCCATGACTCTGAGGGTCACACCACATCTAGTGTTTGGGGTTTGAAAAATGAAAAAGTCCATTAATATGTATGATTAATTCATATAGAGCGGGGGTGTGTCATTATGTAAAAATATTTCCTAGAATAATTCTAAATTAAAAAATAAGTGTGGTTTACATCATGCCTTGTATATTAAAAAATTAATGATAAATGGGAACGTTCATTGATTCTTGTAAATTATGGGTGTTCACGTAGCCTTAAAAATGTCATTTCATGATAGGATAAATACAAAAAAATATTAACCAGTGAATTTATTCATGATTGTGTTTCGTAAAAATTATAAAATTCTATGATTATTACATTTTTAATTTTTTGAAATGGGAATATTATTGTTCAACAATCCCTAATATCACTCAATGAACCATGTAGTGGTTGAGAAAGTTAAAGGGAGAAAACATCCTATAACACCATCAATATTTATGTACTTTTGTGATTATGAAAATTTGATAAATTATATATTTTTTGTTGATGTATAATATTTATATATGTGGGGAATTTTTTATTACTCTAATAACATCCCATCATAAGATACAGGGTTAATATTATTCCAAAATTAATTCAATAGTTTGTGATAAAATAGAGGGTGGTTAAAATTTCATGATAGTTTGATATCGATGAATATGATACACAAGAAGAAGTTAAAATATACAAAAAGAAATAATAAAATTAAATTATAAGATTTGGTGGGAGAAATGAATGTCAATTTCAACACCACTACTGAAATGGTGTTATAATTTTATGAATCATAATTGTATTCATCCATAATATCCATTTATAATGTATTCTATTAGAAAATTTAGTGTTTTTAAGGATAGGAAGTCGAAGTTCCCTTATATGGTATGCTTCATGATCAATATCAATCGTATTACTTAAGGTGCATATTATTAACCCATGGTACATCAACAAACAATCGATGGTTTCTCTTGGGATATCGCCTTTATAGTGAACTAAGAAAATTTTATGTGTCCTCATTTAAATTTTTATATCAAAATAATTTTTCTATGTCATATTATTGAAAGGTATGAGTTTATTTTGATAACATAGTAACAAGAAACAATGATAACAAATTAAGAATAAAATAAAATAATTCACCCCCCTAAACTATACAATTTATTGGACTTTTGGGTGAATCAATTAATGTATTAATATTTAATTTAATAATAATGTTTTCCTGCTTAGTTATCATGTTAGATAATTTAATTAAACAAATATCACTAAAATTTCCATTGTTGATAAAAATATAAACCATTATTAAAAATATTGAACTTATTTTACTAGTAATAATGAGGTTAATCCAATGTGGGTAAATAATTACTTTTTTTGAAACTATTTTCTTCAATGACATTGATTAATGTTTTACAAAATACACTCTTCCTCTATAAGGTCACTTCATTACAAATTTTTTTCATGCTTATGAAATATAATTTCTCTTATATAAAATGATACTTTTGACCCTTTAATGAAGGATATGTAAATTATTTAATATTAACATATTTTCTTCACATTTTCCATCTCTTATTATTTTATAAATCTATTGAAAAGTGTCCATATAATTCTTTGTATTTTTATTTTCTATCCCCTCAATATATAATTTTATTAAATATATATCTATATGTATTTATATCTTAAAATAATTTAAACCATTGACTATAAATTATCACAAAGATGTAGTCAAATTGTAATACTTGCTTGAATGAATCATTAAATCTATTAAAATCCTTCACCATGATTCTAAGTAGATTTAATTATCATTACAAACACTTATTTTATATGGATATGGTAAATTGAGATATAAATTTCAACATTAATTCAAAAATAAGATCTTCATATGATCCTTTTACAATAATTTTTCATGTCTATTATACTATAGAAAATGATCAATTTTGTATTCCCCTAATATGTAATATATTATAATTGATGATGTAAATCAAGGAATGTTGGTTCTATAGCTTTACTATTCATTTTCCATGATCATTCACTCCATTTTAGAGTTGAATTTCTTTATCGTACTTTTCGACTCTGTTAAGATAATAACATAGTAAATAAAGAACACAAATTTTATACATAGTTCAACTGAATGGGATAATCTAAGGAGAATGCATAGAAATATGAATAACCCATGAAACTAATATTACATAATAAAAAAAATTAAAAATCGGAGAGATCTCACTTATCATCAAGATTAAATATTTAAAATATGATTAATTAACTCACTACACTTCTTCACACATAGGTGATAACTTACCATATTATGGTGATCTTCTTCTCCATTGAATGAATAATAAGTAATCAACCCTAAAATGTCTTGAAAATTCTTCAAGGATCTAGTGAATTTTGAGTGAAATTGTACACAAGGAATGCAATCGTTCCTTCTAATGATAACCTTTCTAGAATAATATATACTCACTGTATTCTTCTACCTCTAATAATCTATTTGATAATTATACATTTTACTATTTTTTATATATTTATCCTGAAATATTATTATTATTTTTTAGAGAATTCCATCCAATATAGTTTGATCCAGGACATGGAATTTAATATTTTCTTATATAAAACTTATATCATCCCAAGTGTCATCCTTAATGACATATTTTCATTAAGATACATTAAATTGAAAAAACTCCTTAACTCTCAAACATAAACACCCTATTTGAAATTACATGTCTACTATTACTGTATTTTATGGTATTTATTTTTACTACTATAAGATTTTTCTCATATTCTATGTATATAATACAATATAGCACCATAAACTATGATGTATATTGTGAGGTCAATATAAATTGTGTTGTTGAATTATTTCTATGTTTTATCCCTATAGATAACTAAATCCAAAACTCATGCATGAAAAACTCATCTTAACTCACCAAATCGATATAACCATTATTTCCTCAAACTATTTGTTCACCAAAATGGTTGCAACATAAACCATTTCTACAACATGGACCCCTATAGATTTGAGAAAAATAAAAACACACACTTTACTATAAATAAAATTCTCAATGTTTCATTATGATTCAATTTATTGTATATATTATATAAAATCAATAATTAAGTAGAGCCTATAGTGTGATGTCAAATGTTTGTCCATTCTAATTCACATTAACCTTACATAAAATGAGATAAAACATTATGAAAGTCTTATAATTTCTTGAATCTCATTATAGAGAACCTTATACACTTTTATAGATTCACTTGATTGTACCCTACTACAAAATCCATGACATTAGAGCATACTAAATACCTATTTACCTATTGAAAACACACACAAATATATATATATATATACAAATATGTATATATATATATATATATATCCTCAAATAACCTGTACCTAGAAATTTTATTCAACTACCACACTCAGATGTAATTTTTAAAAAATAAAATCAAAAGAATAATGAAATGGTATTTTGACATGTAATCTCTACCATTGGGTTTTTTGATATTTAAAAAAAATCCAGTAAAAATCCATATAAAATTATAATTTTTTTCATCTTTATTTTCGAATTAATTTTCATTATAGGAGTTCATCGATGATATATCTATTGTAAACTCAATTTTCAAGTGGGAGAATATGAATATGAGAGTCAAGAGTGACATTAGAGATTTGTTATAAGAAAAACATAAATAAATTCATGAATTTAATCTTTTCTTTGGTAGAACAAATTAATATGATGGACCCTTAAATATTTATTCACTTACCCTAACCCATTTTCAATATGGAAAACATGATAAAAATTCTTCAAAAAAATATTATAGGTATTGTCTCCGTATTTTTCGATGAACATAATTAGAACATCATTTAAGGTTCATAAAATTGACATATAAATAAAAGTAAAGAATTGAGGAATGAGAATTCTAACATCTCATTACAGATATGTCAAGTATATCCTTAACCTCGTATTTTTTCCTTTTTTGTTCCCTTTATAGGGATAATAACGAATTTTGAGGATACATATAATGTAAAATCATTGATTTATTGGACACTAATCTTTAAATAATGGTTTCTTGTATTCTTTTGGACTACTTAACACTATGAAAACTGGTTAGAGAACATGATACGTTTTTTGGGAGAAGTACATGAAAGGGATTCATGATGTGAAAGGTTACATGACGCAAAAAATTGTTATACAACATGCATTAATTAAATAACATATTTTTAATCCGAGGAAAAGTTTTTTTCTATGAAATTTAACACTGTGGATTTCATGAAGTGTAAAGGAGTTATATGTAGTGCAATTCCAAGAGTAAGGTATTTCGAGGCTATCATTCCGGTTTTGGGTGCCTACTCGACTATTTTTTCTCATTTTATCTCGAACCAAAGTTCCTCTCTATCAATATTTTAAGACATTTTCCTTTCCCATCGATCCAGTCGATATTTTATCTTCGTTTCAATTTCAGTGCATCTCTCCAGATCTGTTGTACATCCTCGTTCTGAAGGCTATTACTTTGTTTTTTATGGTGAAACTTGTGTTTGTATTTAAGGTATGAGAATTTTCTTCTTTCCTCTGACGTCTTTTTCAAAATTAAATCTATATTGAAATCTGAATTGGATTAGAGGGTCTTTGTAAAAACCTTTGGGATTTTTTTGTTGGTGGATTTTGTTGTGGGCGTGTGCGACTTGAGTATTGATGTATGTTGTTCAATATCTAATAAATGTTTGATAAATTGTATTGTTTTAATTTTATGAATTTGTTTATAATTTTTTTTAATGAAATCCTCATGATTTCTTTTGTTTTTTTAATTCGATTTAGAATAAAAGTATATTTTTCTTGGTTTTTTATAATTGGAAAGAGAAGGTGTATTTTCAAAGCATTGAACAATTTGTAAAAAAGAAGAATGTGTGGGTAAACTATTAAATGTTAAATTATATTTATGGGTTTGAAATGGTTTTAAAAACATTGATATGATTATGATAATGAGCACATGGGTTACCTTGGGTACTAGGTGGAATGTTTATATTGATGTCATCGTCCACTTTGGGACTTCACATTATTGGTCTTCCTCTTGTCCTATAGTGTATTTTATTTTCTCTTGGTATGTATATGATATTTTGGTTTCCCAAATTGGGGTGTCTCCCTAGTTTTTGAGTGTAGATAATTGGTTTTAGGTACCACATTGCATTGATAAATTATTATTTTATATGTGTAGTTTTCTGGATGACCAATTCTATTCATTGGTTTTGTGATACATGTGACCATACAATAGTTTCGAATTTATTGGATTTGTAAAATTTTAGCCTTTATATGCTTGCTGATTCTTTTGAAATATTAAATGGAAAATCTGATTTATAATTAGAATACATTATTTTTTATAACTATAATAATGAAGAAATGGTTACCATGGTTTCTATAAAACTTATTTACTGCTTATCAATTGAGGTTTTCCTAAAATGAGCATACATGAATTGGTATACAGAGACATATTATGGAACACCTTGGTGGGATCTTATTGATCTGGTTTTCTCACATCTTATAAACCAATTCAGTGGTGTGTAGACCTATGTATGTATTCTAATATAGGTAAAGGCATGGTTCCAATGTGAGGAGGATAAGTTTTGTGTCAGCTGAGTTGGGTAGCTAGTGGTTAGATAGTGTGGATTTGTCCATTACATATCATACAGTGTCTATTTGGTTCTTGATCATTGCATTTGGAATTGTATCATGATTTTTTTCCTGTTTTTTATTTGTTTTTTTTTTCACATTTATCTTACTATTAAGGTATATATATATATATATATATATATTTTGTTCCTATAACGACCAAAACATTAATCGATGGAAATTTCCTTTTTATAATTTTGTGGTATATTATAATTATACGAAATCATAAAACAATTAACTAATATGTACTATGTGACCTTTAAACATAATATTATCACTACTATGACTTGAAATTCCGAAACCAGACACACACGGCTGCGATCAGTATGATGCTTGATGACTTATAAGAAAAACATAATTTTTGGTGCTTTTTAACTAACCCTTATGAATAGTAATGTTACCCATATGAATAGTAATATGTCCCCTATTAATATTAAATCATCCATGTGAATATGTAACCATACCAATGAAATTATAAATAAAATTTATCCATAAGTAACACAATGATATAATTATATCATATTGTAGTTGTTTTGGGAGATACATATATTTTATTACAATGTTATGCCTAAATATTAATTTTAAGAGAAAATTTATTTTAATAATATATATTCATAAATAATTATATCGATGACTTATTATTATATGATAATTTTATGAGACCTTAATAAAATTTTCAATGTGTAAGAAAACCAGTTTTAATTTTAAAATTGGTATTTTTCATGAGAATTATGATATCAATTAAAAATTTAATTTCACATATTTAGAAATTTATTTTATAAAAATGGAGTTCATTTATGAATTCTAAAATTAGAAAATGATTACAGAGAATATTTTCTATTTTTCTAAAGTACATGAATTTTTTAGTGATTAGTAAAATTTGATAATTTATGAAAAAGCTAAATAAATGAATTTATTCTTCCTGATTGAGTCATAGATGATGTAAATGAGACTTTATTCAAACTAAAATTTACATAATAATTTTTTTATATGAATCAATAGTATTTATAGTCTTGAGAAAAAATATTAAACAAATGATAAAAATAATAGGAAACACCTCCTCTCCTCCAATATTAAAACCACCCTCTCTTCTCATTACTCCTATCAAGCCATGTTCCTTTTCCAAATTCTACTAAAATAACTACCTAATCCATTCTCCCATATCCAAAATCCTTTTTACTCTTCAAAATATCATGTCTTCTCCATTAAAGAGGTTCTTAGGGATGATATATTCAAGAGGTAGATTCCACTTTTCATTTAATTTAATTTAATTCAAGTTGCATTATTTTCTTTTTATTTTCTCACCTTCTTTCATCAAAATGTTATTATATATACAATAATATACAATTACTAGAATACTTTTATAATAATGGAAAAATTCATCATCATCTCCCCTTCCCCACCAATTATAGTAGAATTGAAAACCCCATTTGAGATGTGTTAATTTCTCACATTCAAGGACGACGGATTTTCAATTTCTATTACCATCATTATTTCTATTAATGACACCATTTTCATGGTTGAAACATAATATATTATATTTATAATGTCTTATTTATGTTTATGGAATCGTTTGGACACATGATATAAATTTATAAAGCTAAATTTTTTTCTTGTGATCCAAAGACCGTAAATTTACCAAAACGGTTATCATTAAATTTTTATATAATGATAAATCATCACTCTAAATAAAAAAATGAATTTTATAATCATGTAATATTCTGAATGTTCACTAATAATATGGAACATCAATTATGGACAGCCATTCACATCTTACATGTTTATCTTTGCATATATATTAGAAAATTAATCATGAAACCCAATGAAACAAACTATAAAGGTGAACCACTTAACCCATGAAAGAGGTCCTGAATAAAAAAACAAGGTTATAAAAAATAAATTACATAAATAATAGGTTCAATATATATTAATTAATGAATTTAAATTCGTTATCTAGGATATTAATATCAAGTTAAAGTCACAATTGTACTTAAAGGATGTGATTCTACACAAACCTCCATTATTTATTCAGGTTTCTCAACATTTATTTGAAAACCAAATAAATTTATCTATTATTTTATGTACATATTATTAATTATGTGTGCTTGATAAAAACCCATGTATCATGATTCATTAATGATTTTATTTCGAGGATATACTTGTTTTAAAATGAATCCCTCAACAATTATTCCTGATAAAGAAGTATATGTTAAGGGAAGTTTTAGAATTATAATCCAATATCATGTACACTATATAATATATTTTTAGGCTGCCATTATTTTAATAAAAATATATTTTTTATTATTAAATACATATTGGTTCGCGTATGGTTTTATATAAAATATTATTCCCTTTTTTTAAATGACCTTTGATATTTTCCATTAACCACACAAAAATGTTTTAATTCTAAAGTTTCTTAAGTACTTTTTTACATTTTATTAGATCATATGACATAAATAATCATTATATATGCACATTAAACCATCATATTATCCATTTATGATCAATTATTTCCCATCATGGACATTTTGATTATACTCCCATTTGTTATGCTTTATGACATGACTATGATACTCAATTCTTACAATGGGTAACACTTATGTTTATGTATTATTGAATATAAATGACTTTATATGTGGAAAAAATAATCATGAACATTTTACAAGGGGTTAAGAAAGAGAGAACTCCAAAGTTGAGTCTCATGAGACAATATTGGAAATGTTCTTGGTGTTATGCCTTGATTGTGCTACAATTTTCAATGGTATGGGTGGTTAATCTGGACCTATTCTCCTCTATGTGAAACAATAATTGACTTGTTATAAAGACATGTTTTATATTGATGTAGAATTACTATTAATCCTTGTTTATATATTATAATTACACATTTCTATTCCTTTTTATATAATTAATTCATTCCTTTTATCCTATGTGTTAATGATTTATTCTCATGTTTATTCCCTTACTGGTATTTTTCACTCTTCCTTTTGTTCATGTTATCCCCCTGTAATCATATGATGATGAATGAGAACAATTAACCATGAATCCTATCTTCTCTATAATCCATACATCCTGTATCATTGTATGGACAAGTATCTCTCGAGCATAGGTTTATGTTCGGCCTCAATGGGAAAAGAAAATGGAGCACTTAACAATGAATCTTCACAGACCAAGAACTACGAGATCACCCCATTCATTCTGGGGTGACAGAGAGATCGTACCATTCGAGCTGTTTTTTTTGTCTAAATAAGGGAATGTTCTATTTAGTCCCATGTTTGGTGTTTTTTTATCTAGTCATCCAAGACACTAGACATTATGATCCCTGTCTTATAATATGAAGCTTTACATTTCATAAAATCATGTATGGATATGTGTAAAAATAGTGGTTCATTGTAGTTGGTCTCAAACTATGGTCAAGATGTTTTTGGAGATTTGGAATAGATAACATTAATAAGAACCTTAGTTATGAGGATATGTATAAAAAATGTTCCCTAACTTCTGGTAAGTATAGAGTTAGTTGTTTATCAAAAAATGCATCCATGTCTGGATAAAAACATGTGGATGTGTCTCTGGCATAAATATATCTAGGTGTAAACCCAGAAAACACTACTTTGAGCCAGAATCGAACAGGAACTAGTGCACGACAAAGAGGCTTACTTCACTCATATTTTGACTCTCTATGGGGATATTCTATGATAAATTCATAAGACTATGACAAATAATTATTAATGGAATAAAAAAAGATCCCATAAGAATATTATTCATGAAATATATCTAGTAAAACATTGATTGAAACCGTGGGAATCACAAGTTAGGATACACTTTTCCATTAAGAGTATTTTATTATATGTTTAATGTTTCCTTTTATTCCTTAATAGATTTGTATTCAATCCACTTAATTGTATATTATTTTTAATGGTTAATGTAGGGACATAAAATAATGTGTTCTGATAATCAATGTGATATGGAATTTCAAGATTTACCTAATGATATTCTAAATATTATGGGAATGGTTACTCAAAACATCTTGATAGTACATACTCCAGTGGATCAAGTTATGAAAAGAAACATGAATCATGTGGAACTCTATCCTTCTCCAAGGAAATAGAATGTTTCCCTTAAATCATTCATATGGCTAAGGCCTCCCATGTTTTGGGGACCTTTTGATCCCCTACTCATGGAAGAGTTGATTAACTCCATTGAAAAGATATTCTCTATCATCTAGTTATCATAAGAAGATAAATTCATACAATTGGTCTATTATTTTGATGGGGAATATTATTAGTCTTTGAAACTGATCAAGAATATAATGTCCAAAGAAGATATTTATTCAATGGATTGGGAGGAATTGAAGAAATTTTTTTTCATTAAATATTTTCACCAAACCCTCTGTCTCAATATGGAAAGAGAGTTTCTCATACTTATTTGGAATGATGATGAGTCTTTCAGGTCATATGGAGAAAACATCACAAGTCATACAATATATGCCTCCAGATTTTTCGTGAACATTAAAATCATGGTGGATCACTTCTTTAGCATACAAAATATGGGTCTGCGAAAAGTATTGTCAATTCGTGAATTCAATAGTTATGAGGAGATTATCTTTTGTTCCCTCAATATTGAAATATATATCACATACTCTTAATGATCTCATGGTCTAAGGGACAAAAATTGGAAAATGTTTTCTCATATTGGTGGTTAAAAAAATTAATCCCATGATGGAATGAAGGTCGAACATCCCACGTGTCAAAATTGTTGGAAAAAGAATTTTGGGTAATGTCTAAAGTGAACTAGGAATTAGTTAAAATGGTGAATATCATTACATATTCTTATCAAATTCTCAAGGGATATGATAAATCCCACTAATCTTGAAGAAGAAAGGAAGGTTCATATCAATGCTCATCCATTATTGTCATGTTACAATTGCAACGAGTGTGAGCATTTTGAGAAAAAATTCCATAAGACAAGGGCTATTTTTAGAAATAAACAACAACCACCATGGAAACAAGGAAGATATTATGCTATCACTACTACTAAGGTGGATTTGGACAATAATGTGGTAACATATACACTAGTTATTATTTCAAGAATATTGAATGTACTATTTGATTTTGGTTCTATGCATTCATTCATATCTGGAATGTTTATTAGAAATATTCAAACACCACCACAACATTTGGATTTGGATTTACATATGAGAATTGAAAATAGGGAAATTACATCATCCAAGGAATATAACGCCTCACCAGTTAACATTTTTAGACTGAACCTCCTTGGAAATTTTATCATACATCCTTTAGTGAGGCTCAATGTTATCTTGGGAATTTATTGACTATGTTTATACAAAGACGACATTATCTATCGAGAATGGTAGATCACACCTTCTAACCCAAGGAATCCTAAAATTCATTGTAAGTTAAAGGAGGAAGATGAATATACTTTAGAATAATTTTTCCATGTTTGGATATTACTTCCTTATGAGAAAGAATATCAAGCTCAAATAAATGAGACAAATAAGGTGATTCAAATCAAATATAGGCCCATTGTGAGGGATTACAATGATCTATTCCAAAAAGACTTTCCTAGTCTTTGTCCTCATCGAGTGGGTGATCTCTCAATTGAACATATTCCCAGATCTTTTTCCATATCAATAAAACATTATAGAATGTCCACAGAAGATCTAGAAGAGCTGATGCAGAAGTTACAGATGAATCTTGAGAATGGATTATTTTCCTCAAGTACTTCACCATGTGGTGTGCTAGTGCTCTTCATAAAGAAGAAGGATGGATCAATGTGCATGTTCATTAATTACTGTGAGATCAATAAAATCGTCATAAAAACAATTATCTACTTCAATGTTTATATGACATGATCAATCACCTTCATGGGGAATGTTATTTCTCTAAGGGGGACCTTCAATCAGGATATCGCCAATTAAATGAGAGGAAGGATAATATTCCTATTATTAAGTCACGATCAATGTATGAAAAATGTGACTTTATATTGATTCTATTCGGACTCACTAAATCTCCATAAATATTAATAAATTTAATGAATTTATTCATTAGAGATTATCTAGAAAAATACTTCATAGTCTTTATTGATGGTATTCTGATGTACTCCAATAGCAATGAAGAACATGAGAAGTATTTGAATATTGTACTTAAGAAAATGAGAATTGAAAATATATATGAAAACACAGTTAATGTGAGTTCTAGATGCAGGATGTATCATTCACGAGGCATTTTATCTGCAGAATATGGATATATGTGGACTGTTCCATGACAAAAGAAATTGAAGAGTTGACCAGGAAAAAATAGGTAATTGAGATCTATAGCATTCTGGTTCATTCTTGGTATCATTGACAATTTGTGAAGAACATTTCATGATTGTCGAACCTAAATACCAATAAAAAACGAAAGGGAGTAATGTTTATTTGGATTCAATAACGAAAAGACTGTTTCAAGGAGTTGAAAAGGATGCTTATCACTATTAAAGTATTTACACTACCAATAAGTGAAAACACTTTATGTTGTACAATGATTCTCTAAATATGGTCTTAGGTGATTTTCTTATGAAAAATTTTAATGTGATTGCCTACACATCAATGATGATGAAAATAAATGAAAAAAACTATTCTATGCATTATTTTTGGTTGTCAGCTATGATCATTGCGTTGAAAGTATGGTTCAATTATCTCAATGGGTAGAAGTGTGAGATATATTCTGATCACAAGATTCTCAAATGTATATTCAGATATAAAGAGCTTAATATACACCAACGATGATTATTAGAGCTCACCAAGGATTATGACTACTCAATTCACTACAATCATGGTAAGGTAAATAAGATATGGGAGTTCTCTAATTAGAAAATATCCTACATCTTTATCAATGATGTGAATTGAAAATGATCGAATCATTATATATTTTCAAAATATGGACATGGGAATCATTAGGGTATGAACATAATCAATACTTTTTCAATTGATTACAAAACTATCCATCCTAGAGAAAATAAATGATTCTCAAAGAAAAGATTTGGAATTTTTAAAAAGGGTGGAAGCTATTAGAAATGGGAAATCATTTATGTTGAAGATTGACAAGGAAGGAGTTGTAATATTTGGGTCACGATAATGTGTACCATCCGATCAAGAGACAAATGAGGATATTTTTAATGATGCACATATCACAATCTTCTCTATTCTCCAATGGTAGATAAATTTGTATCGAGATATCTGAGAGAACTTTTGGTTGAAAAATATAAAGAAGGATATTTCTGAAAATACATTAAATTTCCCAGTACATTAACAAGTTAAGGCCGCAATATAGAAGTATAAGGGGATGATGTAACCACTTCTTATACCAACTAGTAAGTGGGAGAACATGACCATGGACTTTTTCATTAGAATTCATATGACATATAGAAGAAATTATCATATATTGGTGCTTATGGATTGCTTATAAATATAGATCAGTTAATAGAAATTAGAGAGGACTTCTCATTAGACCAACATGCACGGATATATAACAAATATTTTTTAAGGCTGCATAGAGTAACACAATCTGTTGTATCCTACAGAGATCTGATATTCACCTTGATGTTCTAGAAAGATCTCAATCATGCTCAAATCATTGAACTAAACTTTAGTAAAACCTATCATCCCTAAACCGATGACCAATCTAAGCGAACTATTCAAACATGGGATGATATATTGATAACATGTTCTATAGAATTAAAAAGAGGATGGGACTAACATCTTCCATAGGTTGAGTTCTCCTACAATAATAGATTCAAATTGAGCATCTGAATGGCACCATGTAAATCCCGTTATGTGAAATGGTGCAGAACACCAGCATGTTGGGATAAAGTCGGTGAGCGTATGCTACTAGGACCTGATATGGTCGATGAAATTTACAATCACATCAATGAAGCCCAAAGTTGACAGAAGTGTTATGTGGAAAATAGTCGATAGTAACTTTAGATCAATGTTAGAGATATGGTATTCCTCCACATATTTCTTTGGAAGAAGGTCATGATATTTGGGAAGAATGGAAAGCTAAGTCCCAGGTAAATCGACCCCTTAAAAATTCTTGATCGTGTCGAAGTTAGGGCTATAAACTATCACTTCTACGTGTTGTACCCCACACTCTTTGATTTTCATGATCACAATCACTTTCTTTTTTGTCTAATATTGTTTGAAGTGTTTTTGAATGATAGGCACAAGGTTTCCAAGAAGTTGGCCCAAGAATGGACAAGAAGTGGACTGAAATTCAGTCCACCGGCCAACCGGTGTGATAGCACCGGCCAGCCGGTGGACCTGGCAGAGGCATTGCCCACTGCCAGGTTCCACCGGTCAGCCGGTGGCTCTGTCACCGGCCAGCCGGTGGCACCCAGACTGAATAGTGTTTGCTACTGTCTTGCCACCGGCCGGCCGGTGGCTCCTCCACCGGTCGACCGGTGGAGCCTGGACCAGAATTCTCCTCCACTGCCAAGGCACCGGCCAGCCGGTGGCCCTGCACCGGCCAGCCGGTAGCCCAGTCAAACTAGCCGTTGGGTTTGACCAGTAAACCCTCTTTTGGGCTCCAACGGCTCCGAAGCCTTTTCCAACGGCTCCGAAGACTCCCCAAGGGTTCCATGCCTATAAATAAAGGCCAAGGAAGCCCCAGACACCTACCGGAACTATACGGAAGCCCACAGACATATTTTGCATCAATTGGCCAACCTCCGGCGACTTCCTCCAAGGGAACCCCAATATCTCCAACAACTTCCACATCCAAGGAGCCCCATCAAAGAAGCTTGGAAGCGGCCTTCAACATCTCCAATCAATCAAGGCGCCCAAGGCTTCTCCCAATCACGGTTTTTAGTGTTTTATTTATTTCGAGCATAAATTTCGGTTTGTGCCTACAAACCCCAAACCCTTTTCTCATCCCCCTTTCTTTTGGGTTTCACACCACCATTAAGGTGTGAAGAGGTTTCTTCAAGCCTTTCCTTTTAAAAGGCTTGTGTTTCGGTGAGCTAGCCTTCACCCGTTAAAAAGGCTAGTGGGTTCTTGCTTTTCCATTGAAAGCAAGTGGGTTTTTGCTAAACCAATAAAAGCAAGCTGTAATAGGTCCTAGTGCTACCTCAAAGCCTAGTGGGTTTCTTGCTAAAACCATTGAAAAGAAAGCGGTAGGAATCTCTCAACGGTTGAGTTGGGAGCGGAGACGTACGCCGGGTTTTGGCCGAACTCCGTTAACAATTTCTTGTGTGATTGCCTCTTTATTTCCGCTGCACATTTAACTTTGATTTTAATTTGTTAATCATTTTTTTTAAAAGGCAATTCACCCCCCTCTTGCCATCAATCCCATTTTTCTCCGACCCAACAATTGGTATCAGAGGGGTAATTTGAGTAATACCTTAAACGGTTTCAAATTTAAAGATCCTTTTTGATGGCATCTACCTCTTTCGCCCCCGAGGGCTACTCATTGGGTCGGGCTCCATTTTTTGATGGGACTGACTATAATTATTGGAAAACCCGCATGACTACCTTTCTTAGAAGCATAGGATATCCTATTTACAAAATTGTCATGCAAGGTTATTCTTTGTCTTCCCCCGACGAATCCAAATGGACCCAAGCTGACATTAGAAATTTTGAGCTTGATGGCAAAGCCATGAATGCTCTCCATTGCGGCCTAGACCGAAATGAATTCAATCGAGTGTCTCCTTGCACCTCCTCACATAAAATTTGGAAACTTTTAGAAGTAACTCATGAGGGCAATAACAAAGTCAAAGACACTAGATTGGATATGTATAAGCAAGATTTTGAGTCATTTTCAATGCATCCAAATGAGTCTATTTCCGATATGTTTACTCGCTTTACTGACGTGTGCAATGGAAGGAAATCTCTTGGTGATGATGTTTCAGCCGAGACGATGGTCAAGAAGATCTTATGGGTCCTTCCGAGCTCATGGGCACCAAAGGTGACGGCGATCCAAGAAGCCAAGGACGTCAAAAATATGCCGGTAGAAGAACTAATTGGATCCCTCATGACTTATGAGATCACGATGAGGAGGCAAGCTCAAAAGGAGGGCACACCAATCAAGACACCAAAGAACATCGCCCTCAAGGTACAAAAAGAAGTAAGCTCCTCCTCATCATCCTCATCTTCCTCATCTCCTTCATCTTCAAGCGGCGACTCGGAAATGGGGAATCTCGCCCGCCAAATGCACAAGTTTATGAAGAAGCACAAGAAGAAGAAGAAATCCCGCAAGCATCGAAAGCAAGAACCCACCGCAAAAGTCGAGCCCAAGGTGAAATGCTACGGGTGCGGCAAAAAGGGCCATTACAAGCCCGATTGCCCACTCAACAAGAAATGGGCCACGCAAAAGGAGAAAGGAAAGAAAAAGGTTCTCAAGGTGACATGGAGTGACACCTCCTCATCATCCTCCTCCTCCTCCTCAAGCAACAACGGTAACAAATGCCTAATGGCATTCCATGAGGTAACTTCTTCCGATTCCTCTTCCTCATGTTCTTCAAATTCAAACTCTTTAAATCATTTATCTTATGAAGAAATCTCACACGCTAGAGACCAACTTGAAAATGGTTTTCATGAACTCTCTTCAAAATTCGTTGCTTTAGAAAAGTCTTTCAAAAAACTCTCCTCCGAAAAAGACCAACTTCTCAAAGAGAAGGAGGAAGTCATCCTTAAAATCCAAAATTTTCCAAATGTTGATTCCATGGAATCAACCATCAAGGACCTTAGAGAATCCTTGTCTAAGTTCACCCAAGGGGAACAAAATCTGACCAAACTCTTAGGTTCCCAACGCATTTCACGAACCACTCAAGGACTTGGCTATACCAACCAAGCCTCCTCCTCCCATGCACCCACTGTTTTTGTAAGGGGGAGCTCTTGTTATAAATTTTGAAACTATTGTAAAAAACCCGGGCACCTTATTTATGAATGTAATTGCAAAAATGCCTGGTACGGTCAACCCAAATCATTTTACTTTTCGGACGAATTTTATAGGAGAAGACCCGCTATGAGACAAGTTTGGATTGAAAAATCCCTTCTTGCGAGTCTCTCCGGGCCAAAATTTATTTCCTCTCCCTGGTGATTTATTGTTTTTATTTAGGGGGAGTTAGGATTGTTTAAGCTTTTTTCAATTTCAATTTTTCGATTCAAACTTTCAATTTCAACTCTTGGTTTCAAATTTCAAAATTCAATTGGTTTTTGATTCAAAACTTTCAATTCAAACTGTTATTCAATTTTTTCAAAACTTTCAATTCAAACTGTTATTCAAATTTTCAATTCAATTTTCAAAAATTCCAATTGATCTTGATTTTCAATTTTCCCTCAATCAAGTTTTATGCCCCGTGCTATTTTGATAATCACAAAGGGGGAGAAATTCTTGATTGATTGGGGGAAAAATCTTTTAGGCATGCCCTTCATTTAAGTTTTTACATTGCTTAGATAAGTGATTGTGATCATCAAAATAGGGGGAGATTGTTGTACCCCACACTCTTTGATTTTCATGATCACAATCACTTTATTTTTTGTCTAATATTGTTTGAAGTGTTTTTGAATGATAGGCACAAGGTTGCCAAGAAGTTGGCCCAAGAATGGACAAGAAGTGGACTGAAATTCAGTCCACCGGCCAACCGGTGTGATAGCACCGGCCGGCCGGTGGACCTGGCAGAGGCATTGCCCACTGCCAGGTTCCACCGGTCAGCCGGTGGCTCTGTCACCGGCCAGCCAGTGGCACCCAGACTGAATAGTGTTTGCTACTGTCTTGCCACCGGCCAGCCGGTGGCTCCTCCACCGGTCGACCGGTGGAGCCTGGACCAGAATTCTCCTCCACTGCCAAGGCACCGGCCAGCCGGTGGCCCTGCACCGGCCGGCCGGTAGCCCAGTCAAACTAGCCGTTGGGTTTGACCAGTCAACCCTCTTTTGGGCTCCAACGGCTCCGAAGCCTTTTCCAACGGTTCCGAAGACTCCCCAAGGGTTCCATGCCTATAAATAAAGGCCAAGGAAGCCCCGGACACCTACCGGAACTATACGGAAGCCCACGGACATATTTTGCATCAATTGGCCAACCTCCGGCGACTTCCTCCAAGGGAACCCCAATAGCTTCAACAACTTCCACATCCAAGGAGCCCCATCAAAGAAGCTTGGAAGTGGCCTTCAACATCTCCAATCAATCAAGGCACCCAAGGCTTCTCCCAATCACGGTTTTTAGTGTTTTATTTATTTCGAGCATAAATTTGGGTTTGTGCCTACAAACCCCAAACCCTTTTCTCATCCCCCTTTCTTTTGGGTTTCACACCACCATTAAGGTGTGAAGAGGTTTCTTCAAGCCTTTCCTTTTAAAAGGCTTGTGTTTCGGTGAGCTAGCCTTCACCCGTTAAAAAGGCTAGTGGGTTCTTTCTTTTCCATTGAAAGCAAGTGGGTTCTTGCTAAACCAATAAAAGCAAGCTGTAATAGGTCCTAGTGCTACCTCAAAGCCTAGTGGGTTTCTTGCTAAAACCATTGAAAAGCAAGCGGTAGGAATCTCTCAACGGTTGAGTTGGGAGCAGAGACGTAGGCCGGGTTTTGGCCGAACTCCGTTAACAATTTCTTGTGTGATTGCCTCTTTATTTCCGCTGCACATTTAACTTTGATTTTAATTTGTTAATCATTTTTTTTAAAAGGCAATTCACCCCCTCTTTCCATCACTCCCGTTTTTCTCCGACCCAACACTACGTACCATGACTAATGTACACGATGTATTCCACACATCCCTCTAAAGTAATTATATACTAGATCCTTCATATGTACTTTCTTCAAAGGTGGTATAGTTAGAGAATTGTCTTTCTTACAATGAGTAGCTAGTAATGATCTTGAATCATAGAGACAATGTACTATGGAACATGACTACTCACCTAGTCAATGAATTATGGAAGAACCATAAATTCAAAGAGGAAACATGGGAACTGGGGGAGGCCATGAAGGAAATGAATCAACACATATTTATGACATATAATGTAAAATGAAATCTCAAGGGTGAAATTTCAAAATGGGGGAAGAATGTAATGACCAAAATTTAAATCCATAAAAATTACCTTCTTATAATTATGTCATTTAATATAATCATAAGACATAACAACATAATGAACTACTATGTACTATGTGACCTTTAAACTAGATATTGTCAATTCTATTATTTGAATTTTGATAATCTGATATACACGGTGTCGATGAGTAAGTTGTAAGGTGCCTGATAAGACAAACATAATTTTTAGTGTATAATAACTGAACCTTATGAAAAATAATGATACAATAATGAATAGTAATATGACCCTTATGAATAGAAAATCATCAAAGTGAATAAGTAACCTTACTAATGAATTTATAAAAAAATTTGATTCATATGTAAAAATATGACATAGTTATATAATAGTGTTGGTATTTTTGTGAGTCATTTAAATTTAATTACAATTCTATGATTAGTTTTATAAATTTAAAAAATAATTATTTACATAATATATATTAAAAAATATGTATTTTTAGGTCATATAATTATATAATAAAATTAATATACTTAAATAATTTTTCAAAATGTTAGAAAAGCAGTTTTAATTTTAAAATTTATACTTTTTATGTAAATTATGATTTTAATTAAATATTTAATTTCACATATTTAGAAAATTATTTTGTGAAAATGGTTTTCATTTTTGGAATCTACATGTCATGAAATAATTAGGTATAATTTTAGGTAATTTCCTAAAATGCTTTATTTTTTTGCTGAATACAGAAAATTGATAATCTATGAAAAATATAAAATAAATGAATTTTTGCATCATTCTAGAGTCATGGATTATGTAAATTCACTTTGGTTTGAACTCAAATAAACATATTACTATTTTTAGTGAGATGAATTAATTATATTCATAGTCTTGAGAAAAAAATATTAAACTAATGATTAAAATAATGGGACACCCCTCCTCTCCTACACTATAAAACCCACCCTCACCCCACTATTATATTTACTCCTCTATAGACTTGTGTGTAGAGACCCTCTCTTTAATAACAAATACATTACATAACATTTACAGAATAATTAAACACTATACAAACAGATGCCCAAAGACCATAGATGGTATCATGCCTATGTCAACATGGAAACATAAACACTAGTATATAAGTGAGCTACATCATCTCCCACTACATTCATCTTGACTACAACCCTTCTATGAAATATCAGACATAACACATATCATCGTAAAGTTGGGAAGGAAACATGAAAAGATGTGAGCTCAAAATCTCAGTAAAGTTAAACAAGGGAGACATATAAGCATAAACATGGACATAAGGGTATGATAACATGATCTTGAAAATAGAAGATCATACCCATCATATCAAAGATAATAACAGAGGTCATGGCATAAATATTAGAAGTTCATAAGACATGAATCATATGAAATAAATAATATATGCCTTGAAATCATAATATTGAAATAAAACTTGGAATTCTGGAAACACGTAAGAATATACTAATTTCCATAGTATCCAAGGCATCAATGCTGATACTATATGAGTGGAAAAAGTATTTTATTTAACCACCTGAACCCTTGTTCTAGCCTTGTATTACATAACAGAGTAAAGCCTAGTTCCAACCCTATATTACTGAACTGAGTAAACCCTCATTCAATCCTTGTATTACAGAACAAAGTAAACACTTGTTCCAACCCTATATTACTGAACCGAATAAACCCTTGTTTCATCCATGTATTACTGAACCTGGTAAACCCCCATTCCAGCCCCATATTAATGAACAACGTAAACCCTCATTCCACCCCTATATTACTGAACTCAGTAAAACTCCTTTCCAACCATATATTACTGAACTAAGTAATCCATCATTATATACATATACTATAGAACTAATTATACTCTCAATTCCAACCTTATCTATCTCATAAGATATAAATCATTATCCAATGAATTGGTGGGAGATATAGGTCCCACCCTTCACATAATGAAATCATACATACATGTCACACAAGATCATAAATAATCATATCATTTCCAATGAAATGAAATGGGTATCATAAAAATTTAACCATTTCATAACCCGTGGAATGATACAGGATTCTTAATCATTTTATCTTAAATATAACCCATGAAAAGAAGCTGGTTTCAAAAGCATATTACCTATGAATGAAAATTGATTTTTCTAAACCTGTTATTGAAGAAGGATAAATGGGTTTCATAAATTCCATCCCAGTAGTCATAACTTATTCATTGAAATTATTTTAGTGGGACCATTAAAACATTTCCTTGAAAGGCATGAGTAACATCATTAAATGACATCTTATATAGAAAATAATTTTGAAAAATACTATAAATAATTTCTTGAGGAAATTACCCTTCCATATTTGAAGAAAATATATTCGTTTTCTAATAAAATACATTGAAATATTATAAAGAAGACATAAAATCATTTTGAAAACCTTTTTCCTAGAAAACATTTAAAATATGCTTCAAAACATTTTTAAACTAATTTTATTTGAAATCAATTGAAAAGATTTAATGTGGGATTCAAAATTTTTTGAAAACCATTTTATAAAAAAAATGATATCATATTACAAAATCTTTCAAATGGTTTAAAAATAATTTTTCTTGAAAATTTATAATGTAGCTTGAAAACTTTTGGAAAACCATTTTTTTGAAATCTATTTGAATACTTGTAAATTATACTTGAAAACATTTTGAAAATATTTTTCCATGAAAACATGTAAATGAATTTTAAAACTTTTTTGAAAACATTTTCTCTTGAAAATTATTTTTTTTAAAAACATTTCATAAATATAATACTTTTTCACAATGTAATGGGAGAGGCGAAGAAATTATGGCGTGTAAATCCATACATATAATACGAGGTTAAAAAAATAATCCTTTTACACGGTAAAAAGAATGTAAAAGTGCCTTGTTCATAAATCAACAAGAATATTCCCATTAATAGATTAGTAAAGAAAAAAATGGGAAAATTACTTTTTTATATCATAGGGTTATGGTATGAAAATCATGGATACTCTTTTTAGAAAACATAAATTATCGACTGAAGAGAGGGAAAAGTCGGGCATTCCTAAAGAAAATTCGTAAATATATTTGGTACCAAGGGTTAAAAAATGATAACAATACATGATCATATATTTATATAACATTATATAAGGAGTATAATAAATATTCTTGATAGATGTGTCATAATATTTCATCAATGTAATCATAAACATAATCAAATAACTAAGAGCAATGAGATTATATCAATAACCTCTTATAACTTGGTATCATGGTATCATGCTCTACATGTAAGGAAATTTAATTACATGAAGAATATAAAATCATATAAATATTTTGATTTCTGTTGTGTTATGTAAAATGGAATTATAAGCAACCTGAAAATGATTTTAGGAGCATAACAAAACATGAGTCTCAAATATGGCAAATGAAGACAAAAACATTTTTACTGATTTGAAAACATTGGAAACAGAATTCCCATGAAATAAGGATCAAAAAATGGGAATGTGAATAAACATAAATTTTATTAAAATATAAAAATTATACACTCATGGTAATTATATACACTACACAGAAGGAAAGAGTGGTGATTATAGCTAGTATGTTACAGAAATTAAACGTGACAAGAAATCCATTTATCTTGTGTCATGATTGTTTTCATACACTTAAAATATTTTAGTATAATAAGTACAAGTTCATTATACTTATTTTAATGAGTAATATTTTTTTTAGTAATACCATATATGGTTTTATTAGGACATTATATTGCCCTATTGTTGATGATCCTATGTTAAAACTTCACTTCATGTAATATTGGCATTGTTCTTCGCATGTGTCTTAATTTCTTATAACATTGGTCCTTACACAGATATCATGATTTTAGAATTTATAAACTGATATAAATATCATGTATATAATGTATATGTACATTATAATATTTTATATAATAATGATTTTTGTAATAGAATACACTATCCATGGAGACGGTAAGTCGTACGTACGCATGAGCATTGTTTTCCGTTTTTATTATTGTATTGTATGAATGTATATAAATTATAAATGTATATATATATATGTCTTTATTTTTATATATTATTATTAAATTATAATTAATGAATCATATATATCATATATGTTCATTAAACTCACCCTTAATACATTTTATGTGGTGTGTGAATGAATCACATTGCCTTGAGGTTGCGGTAGTCCACATTTCCTCAAATGAGATTTTCATATTAACACCAAATGAATGGTAAAAAGATGTGTGTTTTAAAATGAATACAAAATAATAAATAAATAATAAATATAATACATTAAATATATAAATATAGTTTCTATATTAATGTCCACCATGATTGGTGTTAAAGGAGAAATGAACAATCATCATATTGAGAGGAATTAGTACATAGTACATAAAAATAGTATGTTCAACATCTAATAGGTATAGGTGTGTGTATGTGTAGTTAAGAACATTTTAATAACGACATCATATTATATGGAGGATACTATTTTCATCACAAAGTAAGGGTATAAAGAGATTATAGGGGTGGATAAAGAAAATAAAGAAATGGATCATGAGAGAAAAAATTACCTCTTAATCAGGTAAATCCTTTTAGTTTGGGACAAAATGATTCTATGAGAGGGTTTTTTCATAAAGGTAGGTCTAAAGATAGATATAAGGATTATTGGGAAGCTATTTGGGAAGATAATGGTAAATATTAAATGGTTTTATAGTTTGAGGAATGTGTAGAGGTGCTGGCCATTTATAGGGAATGAAAAGGACTCACATGAAATTTTTAGAAACGAATTGGGTCATCAAAATTTATTCCCAAAAAATAGTCATATAAAAGAAAAAAACACAATAATGGTTATTTTATAGATTAAATATGGACATACAATATGTTTTGTAATAGTTTCATGGTCATTTGAGCCTATAATTGTATGGTTTAGTCCCTAATTAACCTTAATTTGGCCTTACCCGTTGTGATTAATTTTAATCACATTTACTAATTATTTTGGTAAAAGATTAAAATGGTATTATTATCTTCTAAATATATGACTTAATTCAATTGTGTATGTTGGATTTTTGAAATTTTAGTCACATTAGAAAAAAAATTATGATTAGTGATAATCCCACAAACATGACGGAATAACGTGGATTCAATGTAGGAAAAAGTTTAAAAGTTTGTTAAGATGTTATATTCAATTTCAAAGTGAAATGTTTTTTAATGAATTAAATTGTATTAATATATTTAATATTCATCTAATGTGACATTAAAAAATATCTATAATATCATATATATTTAATAATTAATTAGAAAAAAAGTAGTTTTTAACTACAACATTTTATTTTTCACTTTTATTCAAAAAATAAAGATTCTCATTAAAATTCCTAAAATTAGCCATAATATAATTTCAATATTTTGAATTAAAAAATTATGTTTATTTTACCAAATTCAATTTCTTTATATGGCTAATATTAATTTAATTATTAAAGGTGACTTATTCAAGAGAATAGTATTTATTAAATAAATTAATTTACCTAAAATATTATCTTTCATTATCAATAGTTTTAATTTATATAAAAAAATTATAAAAAATCATTTAAATTTTTTTATTATTATTCATATTACCATGTTTAATTTTTAGTTAATAATTATCTTATTTAAATAAATAAAAAGTGATGTTTCGTTGAAGCATATTGTTGTGTGCATCAAACGTCAATCAGTGTTTCTTGTTGTATATGCCAAGTTGGTATTGAATTTTTTGCAAACCAAGCCGGTATTTTATGTGAAATGAATATTTGATATATTTTTTAAATATATATATATATATATATCTATTTCCATAAACATGTGAAATTAAAAATATTAATATGATAAATTAATTTGGAAAAAATGATTCTCAAAATCTTGGGGTGTAACATTCTATCACCCTTAAAATGAAATTTTCCCTTGAAATTCATCTGGGATATGAAAGTTTTAGTACATGAGTGTTTCATTATTAGAAACTGACATTGTAAAAATGGAGACTAAAATATACCTCAAAAGGGGAAATTTGGAACCATAACTACTACCCAAAGTATCATATAAGTGTGTTTCAAATAGGAGAACATAGTTTGGGATTAGAGATTGAACATGAATGAAAAAGTGTATAAATTTATAGAGAGTGATTGAGGTCATAAAAATAATTGAATAATAAAATTAATGTTTAGGGCCAAAAATTCATAAATCAATGCTGATTTAATATGCCATCAACTCAATGAATATAAAGGTATTATGACAACACATTTTTTCATCACTTTCAGAACATTATGCAATTCATGATAAATTTATATAAACAACATTTAATTTTCATGGTTGTGATTTGAAAATTTTCTAATACATCAATTACCTCATGGAATGAATGTCTAGAAATTAATTATGATGAATTAAGCACTAAAATATAATTTTAATGGATCTTAAGGCCCATAAGAAATAATAATTCAAACTATTTTTCTCTAAAAAAACATGCATTATTGTATTAAAATAAAAATTAAACCAAATAGTGCATCAAAAGTTTCTATTCATTAAAAATAAATACACATTAACCAGGACTTCATGTAGGACAGTGGTAGGCATGGAACCCTGATCGTCTTTCGGTCAAGGGTTCAAGGCTCACAGCCTTACCAGACATGATTTTTTGTCACTTGACATACATGAATTCATTTTTTAAAACTACACAAATATAATATATATGATTGATATTGAAGAAATAAGGTTAATCAATGATTAGACTTTTAACCATGGTTTCAAATGCAAACTCAGTGAAAAAATACTTCCTCTAAATCTTAACCTAAACATTTCATAAACAGATAACCTTATAACACTTCAGAGTGATGAAAATCCAAAACCTTATAAAGAGATCCATGAAATAAGATTTAATTTATTACCTTGTATCACAATGTATCTCTTGGTTTTAACATTCAAAACATGTGAATTCCATGAATGTATATTCCCATGAAACATGGTAACAACCTAAATTATAATAAATCCTTTTAGAAAACATGCATGATTCCTCAATCTTAATTATATTGGTTTTACTTCGTAAATCCAAAAATGTCGTAAACTTCATTAGTGGTATCATAAACCACTTATAAAGTGGTCGTTACTTATTTAAAAGGTAATCAGTACTATCTGATTTACATATTTATATCCCATATATTGTTATCCATACAACATTATAATAACATAAAGAACATGTTAATTGTTACCTTAGCTTAGTGAATATGTTAACATTTATGAGATAACCATTCTATTACATCATAACCATTCAACAGATTCTGTGAAATCCTCAGAAAAACATAAACTGAACAATCCATACATAATTCACCATTCTTTATTTTGGAATCCAAATACAAAAATACATTGATTACATTATCGGCAGTCCATTAAAATTACACCTCATCCTATTACACTATACGTTTTATCCTTCTCATTTCATATGTAGTATCTTCATCATCATTAATGTAACCCTTAGTTGTACAACATGGTTTATTCTCTTAAGGAACATTCCTCTTAGGACATTGAGTTTCATAATTTCCCTTGATTCGATAGTTAAAATTCATAACCATCAATGAAGGATTGGGGAGGTTAAATTCACATCTATTTTGTAAAAAAAATCTTCATTTTTCCTATGCGGTCACATGATTTGAGTGCTTCTTCTCCACATTCAAAACACCTTCTTGTTCCTTTACAATATTCACTCAATTAATTCCATCCACATTCCTAATACAAATGAAACTGAATATTCTTTCCTCCATTGTCTCCACTACCCGAACTCTCAACAAACTATATTTTTCTCTACCTTGTGAGTCTGAGAGTATTTTAGGGTTATCATTGTTAATAATGTTTTCTAAAATATTGTTAGAAATGATCACGATATATTTCACTCCAGTGTTCATCCAACATAACTGATCATCTGAAAATCTTCCCTCAGATCCATCATTAATCAAGTTACATCATGTTCCAGCAATTGACTAAAACCAGAAATATAGTGTGAACATTACATATCATCGTAGAAAACCAGATAGTCATGAGAAGAATTACGTATTGGATGTCTAAATCGTTACACCTTCCATATTGTTTGAAACCATGAATTCATTCTAGGTTATTCATAAATCAATTATATCAAAATATTTCATGATGGTTCATGAAGTGTTTGTGAATTACCAAAGCCTATCCTCTAGGAGTGTCATACTAGTTGTGTAGTAAAGCCCATTATTATGTACCGGATTACCCCAATTCAAGATCAGATCATCTGATTATAGATGTAACACCTAGGTACATCTGTTCCAGATCCAAATCAACTACTATTATCCAGAGAGGGATGTATTTCTTGGAAATCACTCATTATTTACTTTACAAAAACTTCAGGACATTTTCCCAAATATTTACCCATCCTTATACTTACCCTTAGAGACATCCCTGGAAATATCCTTATAAATAACCAAAGGAATCTCACTAAGGTTCTCCTTATCCAAGTTTCTGAGGGATAACATTACCTTTTATCTGATACCAACTATAGAGTCCCTCTCTTAAAAAACATAGAAATTTCATAACAATATTTGAATACAAAAACATTATAGAAATTGATACCTAATGATTGTAGTTGGTATAGTGACTTTGGGAACATGGAAACCTAAACACTAGTACATAAGTGAGCTACAACATCCCCTATTAGGTTCTAAATGACAAGAACCATTTTAAGACATTTCACACATAGTACATATCATTATAACATGTGGATGGAATCATTAAACGGGGTGACCTAAAATGTTTAATAAGGGTTAACAAGGGATACATGTAAGAATTAAAATGATCATAAGTGTATGAGAACCTGATCATGAAAACACAAGATAATTCCATGTATATAAAATATCATAACATATATCATGGCATAATGATTGGTATTTCATAAGATATGAATCATGTGAAATAAAGATAATAATCCATGAAATCATAAGATATGAACAAAAGAAGGAATTGTGGAAACACATTAGCATATACTAATTTACATATTATCAAAGCCATCACTTCCATGAGAATCATAATGGAGAACATCTTTTGTTGAATAGGGTGAAGCCCCATTCCATTACTATATTACCAAACCGAGTAAACCCTTGTAACACACATATATTACTGAACCGATTTAAACCCCATTCCAACCTTGTATTACTAAACAGAGAATACCATCATTCCAAACCTGTATTACTAAACCTAGTAAACCCTAATTCCAACCCTATATTACAGAATTGTGTAAACCCTCATTCCAATAATGTATTATATAAACAAGTAAACACTCGTTCTATCTCAATATAACTGAACTAAGTATACCCACATTCCATTCCTGTATTACTGAACTATGTAAAACCTCATTCCATCCCTTTCTATATCGTGATATATAAATCATTACCCAATGCACTAAAGAGAGATATAGTTCCCACCTTTCACATAATGAAATCATACATATAAGTTCCACAAGTTCATAAATAATCATATCATTATCCATGAAATGAAATGGATATCATAATCATGTAAACATACCATACCCTACTTAAATACATACGTTTCATAATCCTTTCATAAAAAACAAAACCCATGAAAATAAGTGGGATCCAAAATAATATAACCCATGAAATAGAAAAGGGTTTCATAAACATATTACCCATGAAGTATAAATAGGTTTCATAAAGACCATGGAATTAATCAAAACTCATTTATAGAGATTTTATGAATGAAAAAATTATATAACTTCCTAGAAGGACATGAAAAACATCAATAGATATAATAATAGATGAAAAATAAAATTAAATATACTCTAAAAACATTTCATTGGGAAAATATCCATAAATTGTTGAAAAATAAGTTTTTGAAAATCATTTTCATAAAAAATACCTTGAAAATATCTATAGAGGACAGGAAATCATTTTGAAAAAAAAAATTCCTTGAAAACTTTTTCAATATGTTTAAAAACAATTTTAAAACCATTTTATTCAAAAACACTTGAAAACCTTTAACAAAAGAGAGAATTTTTTTTGAAAAAAATTTCAATGAAAACACATTGAGAACATTAAATTAAATCTTAAAATCATTTAAAATTTATTTTTTTATTGAAAACATATAAAGAAGATTGAAAAAAATTTGAAAAAAAAATTCATTGAAATCACCTTGAAAACATGTAAATAAGACTTTAATATAGTATTCCATAAAAATATATATAAAAAAAGTTTGAAACCATGTTGAAAAAATTTTCCATGAAATATAATTTTTAAAAACATTTTCATTAATATTAACCTTTTTAGTAATGCAATTAGAGTGTCGAACATGTGATTCTAGGTAAATTCGTACATGTCATATGAGGTCAAAAGAACATTCATTTTGCACGGTAAAATGGATAGAAAAGTACCTTGTTCAGAAAGCGACTAAAATATTACATTGTAGATATTGGTAAAAGAACAAAAGAGTAAATATTTATTTTTGATATAATAGTGGAATGGTATGCTATTATTGGAAACGATTTTTAGGAAACAATAATTTCCAACCGAAGAGAGGGTAGGGTTGGGCATTAATAAAAATTCTTTCTTAACAATATAGTGTACCAAATTGTAGAAAATGGAAACAATACATGATCACATAATGAATTAACAGAGGATAATGAAATTAATTATTATTCTTGAGATAATTATTATAATATTTCTTCAAATGAATCATAAACATAAACAATCTAAAAAAGTAATGAGATTGTCTCAATGCACCATTATTATATGATATCTATGTATCATGCTTTACATTTTAAAAAATATAACTTAATGAATCATATAATATAATTCAAATATTTATACTCAGGAAATGCAACATAAATAAGGAAGTATATGCACCCCGAAATAGATTTTTGGTTCATAACAAAAACATGATTCTCAAAGAAGGAAAACTGATACAAAAACATTTACCAATTTGGTAACTTTTAAAACATTATCACAATGAAAGAAGGATAACTATATGGGAATTTGAATACATAAAAAAATAATTATATGATACATAAAATACAATATTGGTCAGTAAATAAACCAAACAATGGAAAATAGTGGCGACAATAGCTTGTATCTCACATAAATAAAAAGTGAGATAAAATCCCCTTACCTTGTTTCTTGACTCCCTTCATAATCATACAAGAATTTTTTTAATAAATATATTTTTATTATAAATCTTTTTAAAAAATGATTTTATTATATATAATACCATATATGGGTTTATTATGACGTTGTATTACCCTCTTATTAAAGATTATATGTTAAAGATTCATTTTGGGTAATATTCTCTTTGTTCTTCGCATGCGAATTAATTTCATATATCATTGGTCCTTATACTTATATCATGATTCCAAAATTTATAACATTATATAAATATCATGTATATTAATTATTTGTAAATTATAATATTTTATAGCATAATGATGTATGTAATGTAATACACCATTCATGGAGACAGCTTGTCGTACGTACTCATAAACGTAGTTTTGCGTTTTCATAGTCGTATTGAATGAAAGTATGTAAATGACATGTGTATATATTTGTATGTATATATATATATATATATAATTATTACAGTATACTGAATATATCATATATATAAAATAATTTCGTTACACACATCCATAATACATTCAATGTGGTATGTAAATGAATCACATCGCTTTGAGGGGGTAGTAGTCCACACTTCCTCAAACATGATTACCGTATTAACATCAAATGGAAGAATAAATTTGTGTGTTGTAAACGGAATAAATAATCTAAAATACATTTTAAATATAATATATTACATATATAAATAGTTTTTCATCATAATTTATACCATGATTGGTGGTGAAGAAATATGAACAATCATCATTTCAGGAGGCTGTAGTTTGTCGTACGCAGAAATAGTATGTTCAAAATTCATTAGATGGTGAAGAAATATAAATAGACCCTAATTATGCTTAACATGGCCTTAACAACTATGAAGCATTTTAATCTCTATTACTAATCATTTTGATCAAAAATTAACATGTTAATATTATAATATAAACATTATAATTATAAAAATGATTTATGAATGATTTTTAAAATTCCAATCATAGATGAGGAAAAATTAATATTAGTGCTAATCCCAAAGACGGGACGAAATAACGGGGTTTTGAGGTACAAAAAAGTACAAAAGTTTATTAAGATTATATTTGCAGTTTCATAGATAAATATCTTGTAATGAATTAATTAGTATTAATATATGTAATTTTATTATAATGTTACCTTCAAACATTTTTATAATATCATTTATCCTAAATAATTAATTATATAAAAATGTAGTTTTAAACAAAAAAGCAGTATTTTTCACTACTCATAAAAAAATGACAATTCTTAGAAAAATCTCAAAAATTCACCCTAATCTAATTTTGAAATTACAAATTAAAAAACATTGATTATTTTATAAAATTTAATTTATAAATGTGTCTAAAATTACATCAATTATTAAAATTTATTCATTCATGAATACAATATTTTTAACATAAAGGGACATTACCAAAAATACCATCTTTTACTATCAATATGGTTTATTAATGTAAAAAATTTTAAAAAATTTATTTGGAAGATTTTTATTAATATTAATATTACTATTATTAACTTCTATTTTATAATTATCTTATTTAAATAATTTAAAATACATGTTTTGTTGAAACTTCGTGTTGCATGCATCGTACGCCATGTCAGTGTTGCTTGTAGTGCAAGCCACATTGGTATTGTGTTTAGCATATGCTGAGTTGGTATTATGTGTGAATGGAATTTTTTAGTTATTGTTTTAATATATATGTATATAAATATAAGTATATATATGTAATTATTTAAATTTTCATGTGAATTGAAAAATATTGAAAAGGTAAATTAATTTGAAAAAACCAATATTTCTCATAATCTCGGGGTGTTACATTGTACCCAGTCCATATTCTTCAAAAATCCATACCTAATCCTCTATAACACATCTATATGACCTTTTTCTATTAAAAATACCAAATCATCTCCCTTAATGTGGTTCTCAAGGAAGATATATTCAAGAGCTAACTTGCTCTTTTCATTTATTTTAATTTCATTCAAGTTCCATTCATATATTTTTCATTCCTCACCTCCATTCATAAAAATGATATTATAACTACAGTTACATACATGTATTTTAATATTGTTATTATATTTTATTAATTCATCACCATCTATCCATTACCCTCCTTTTATAATAGAAATTAAAACAGCATCAGAGATGTGTTAATTTCTCACATTCAAGGAGGATTGGTTTTAAATTTATATTATCATATTCATTTATATTAATGAAGCCATTTTTATGGTTGAAAAAGACTATAATATATGTATTATGTCTTATTTAAGGTTATTTAATCTTTTGGATACATGATAATAATTTATAAATAAAAACCTGTTCGATATGATCAAAAAACCGCTTATTAACACAAACAGTTATTATTAACGTTTTATTTAATGATTCATCTTCAATCCAAATAAAAAAATGAATTTCATAACCATGTAATATTATGGATGTTCACTAATAACATGAAACTTCAATTCTGGGAAATTATTCTTATCATACATGTTTATCTTTACGTGTATATAAGTAAAGAAATCATGAAAACTAGTGAATTAAATAATGAAATTTAACCTCCTAACCCCTCCAAAAGAACATGAATGTACATAGTAAGGAAATAATAAATCTATTATGTAATGAAGAGGTTTTGATATATTAATAATTAATTCAATTTAGTTATACAATACATTAATATCAAGTTAATGACGACATCAGACATAATTTAGGGTATTCTACCCAAACCTCCATTATTCCCTCAGGTTTCTCTACCTTCCTTTTTACCCAAATGATGTTATATGTTATTTTTGGTACATATTATAAATTATATGAATATTATCCAAACGATTTTTTCAAGATCCATATATCATTCTATTTCAGGGATATACATGATTAAAAATGATACCCACCTCAATTATTCCTGATAACAATGTCTATTTTAAGGGAAGATTCCTATATATTTACCAGATTTAATGTGTACCATATAATATGTTTTCATGAGACCATTATTTTTAAAAAACCATTATATTTATTATGAAATCATTTTTGGTTCACTTATGGTTTTATAGAAAAATGATTCTCTTTTAGGTTTTAAATTTCCTTTTATATTTTCCTTAAACCGCGCTAAAATGTTTTAATTCTAAAGTTAATCATTGTAAATGATATTACATTATGTTACATCACTTTTCCAGAAATATAACTATCATACCCTATTATTTTCCATGAATGATAAATTACTTTCCATCATGGTAATTTTTATTATACTTTAATTTTATATGCTTTATGACATTACTATGATACCCAATTCATGCAATAGGTAACCCATATGTTTATGAATGATTGATTATGTATGATTATACACATGGAAAACATATTCATGAACTTTATATGACGGGTTCACCCATATAGCACTCCAATGCATTTGGTGATGTTGAGTCTCATGAGAAATTACGTGCAATAGTCTTGATGGTTAGCCTTGACTCATGCTACCATGTGAAATGTTAATGGTGGTTAACCTTGACTAGTGCTCCTATATGTGAAATAGGCCTTAAGTCATGCTAATTTTTTGATTTATGATTCTGCCACATTTTTATGAAACCATGTTTATATGATCCCATGTTTCTATGATATGATTCAACAAGTTCAATGGATTTTTATACCATTATGCCATGCCTTCTAACCCATTTTCTAATGAATTATTATTATGTTTATTCCCTTAAAAATGATTTTAGAAAATAAATTTGATCATGTTATCCCCAGGTAATCAAATGAAGATTTGTGAGCACCATGGAAGTTAGGAGTCCTTTATGAATATTAAATAAATCAATGTTATATTTAGTCCTATGTTATAATTTTTTATGTATGTAGACTTCCAAGACACTAGGATTTACAATCATTAGCTTGTAATATGATGATGTACTGTGATTAAAATCATTTAATTATATGTGTAAACTTATGGTGTTGTTATAGTTTCTTCTTTATCTGTGTATATATATTCCATCTATTTATTTAGTTTTGATGAAAAGTTTCCCTCTAGTTCATTTTTCAATGCTCGGGTGCTTTTCTACAGCTTGTAGGCATCAGGAACACACATCAGGTAGGTGATACAACATATTGGGTACTAGGTTTGAGGGTAACCTGGGTTGTTTCATTACAAAATGGAATCAGATTGTAGGTTTTTTCCCATGAGTCCTTGTCTTGGGACATCTGTTAGACTGGAAATAGGATTTTTTGGACATCAGAGGTATGATGTGATATGTTACTTGCAATATCTACTCATTAAGAGAAAAAATATTCAATGAGATGTTTTATTATGTGTCTCTAGTTATGGGTTTTTTTAAAAAATATCAGTTATTTCTTATGGATTTTATATTCTGAATTGAGATTCATTCGGTTGTCTAATAGTTCTTATGCATCGGTGTGAAACATTATTCCTTTGATATGAATTCCATGATTTCCTCATGAAGGAGTGGCTGATGATCCTCTAAAGAATCCCCCAAAATATTAAATACTCATTGAAACATTCATGCGAGTAGTTCATGATGTTGATCTAGATTTTCCAAGAGTTCAGAACACATGTGTGGATGTACAATCACATCAAGAGGAGAGATAGATTGATATGGAGAATTATTACTTAAAAATCAACCATCCATTAAATGAACAATTGACCCTCAAGAAGTGTAGGACTGGATGTATAAGATCAATAAATTCTTCAGGTTCCTAGAGTCACGTGAGAATATAATGGTCAACTATGAAATTTTTAGGCTCGAGGGTTCGGGTAAGAGATTGTGGGATTCAATAGTCCCTGTAGATAGACACATGGAAATGGATTTAAAGGTTTCAAAACCATTTTATTCTTGTATATTTTCCCAGATTCCATGATATTAGAATGTATTTTGAGTACCTATACATCCAATAAAGATAATGATCAGTGTCGGCATACACACATCGATTTTTTGAGCTTCTCCATTTTTCTTTAGATGCAGTTAATAATGACCAACTTATGTCTCAAAAGTACTTATAAGTTTTACGACCGGATATCATATCATATGTATTTATGTTGAATCTTTATACTTATTTGGAGATGTTAGATAGAGCTATGATGGTATATATGTATATCGAAGTCATGGATGGTTTTTTCACCTCTTCTCTTCCATATATTGGAAGTTTCAGTGGAATGTATTAGAAGAAGAAGAAGTAGTAGGATCATTATAGAAGTGGTGGTTGTGGGTCTCAGTAGTGAGCCCCCACTACACTATCTAATATAACTATTAGTGTGCCTCTGGCTTTCATACTCTATGGAAAGGTTAGACACACAATACATTTTCCCCTATGCTCGCGAAGATGTCCAAAAATTGTTGTTCATGTTGGCAATTTACAATGATTCTAGGCTATGCATATTCTTCATTTAGGTCAGTTTTCATCAGCTTCAATGTCTATTTAGGTGCTGTAAAATTCTTTAATGAATATTAGAATCCAGCCATGGGTCTTAGTATTGATTTTATTTTAGGTTGTAGGTGTGTTTCCAACCAATTTCGATGCATACATGATAATAATGAGATGTACTATCCTTATTGAATCCTCTGTAAAAAGTTAATTATTTGAAAATGGTGCCTCAGATGATTGATATATACAATTTTTTTTGATAATCTAAAACATCCAACAATACATATTTCCTTTGAAAAGGATTTAGTTACACCACAGTGTAAGATAATAGAGCAGAGGTTTTAGTGCCATTATTTTTCATTAACGTTAGCTAATACTGAGTTGGTGTAGGATTTTATCATTATTAATATATATCTATTTGATTTCATCCTCATTATGGATTTTCTTTCCATTCATGGATATGAGGTTGATTTTTATCATCAGAATCTATTGGTTATTGTTGTTGATGAAAGATATCATATGATTTAGGGGAGAGGGACCCAAGGTCTTGTCATACATGATCATCCCTCCTAGATCATAGGAGTTTTTTTCATGCTTTTGTGAGTGATCTCAATGAAATATATTGTATTATCAATATAATAGTTGTTTTTGGATACATTTGTGACAATTTTCCAAATTAATTATCTAGTATTATTCTATAGAGTGAGGTAGATTTTATGATTAACCTAGTGAAATTCATGTAGTAGATATTGATTAATTTTTTATGGAACCAATAAAACTAAAAGATATTACAATTAACTTGGATAATCTATTGGAATCTGGTTTTGTTCACCATTGTGTGTCTCCAATGGAAGCCCTATTCTTTTTTCTATGATGGAAGATGGTTCACTTTTGTTGTGTGTAGACTATCAAAATTTGAACAAGGTAAAATTTAACAAAAAATATAATTTTCATCATGTGAATTATTTTTGTGATCAGTTAATGATAGAAAAGTGGTTTTTCATGATTGATCATTGGCCATGTTTTCAACATCTCAGAGTTTTTTAGTTTGATATTCTAAAGATGTATTTCATGAGCAACTAATACCATTACAAATATCTTCTGATACCTTTTTGGTATAAATAATGCTCATGTTGTTTTCATGACTTCGATGAATCAAATATTTCATCAATATATTCCCACTTCTTTGGTAGTGTTCATGGATGAAATTATGGTTTATTTGAAATCCTACCATGAGAACAAGAACCATCTGAGTTTTGTTCGTCAAATTTTTAGAAGTCATAGTTTGTGTGGAAATAATTAAAAATGTAGTTTATGGATTCTAGATGTGAAGTTCTTAAGAAATAAGATTTTTAAACACATCTTATTACTTTATCATGAGATATAGAAGGTTGTATGGTCATGTAATGAACCATAGATTGACTTTGAGATAAGAATGATCCTTGGTCATACATGATACATCTGATGGGTTGTTAAGGATTTCATTAAATTTGCATCATATTTTACTACACTTACTAGGTAAGTAGTGAAATTCACATGGGATGTGAATTTTTAGTATTCTTTTGATGTACTGAAATGAATTATGACATCATCTCGTATTTTGATCATACATAAGCTTGCTAAGAGGTACATTGTGTTTTATGATGATTTAGGTGATGGTTTTGGATATGTTCATATGAAGGATGACCATGTGGTAGCCTACAACTCTCGTCAGCTTCAGCCTATTGAGAAGAATTACACCACCCCTGATTTGGATCATTCTATAGTTATGTGTGTACTTAAATATTAGAGACACTATCTTTTTGGGATAAAATTTATGGTCTTTTCTTACCATAAAATTTGGAGTAATATAATTTATCAAAAATAATTGAATATCATATAGAGACGATTGGTAGAATATCTTCAAACATTTGAATTCGATATCACCTACAACCTGGATAAGGTGAATTTCATTGTAAATACTCTTAGAAGGAATGTACGATCACATGTTCTTCTGGAATTGAAGGATTAGTGGAACCTTATGGGGATTTTCACTCTATTGTACCTAGATGTTCAGAATGACAGTTCAAGTATGGTCCTAACCTATTTCTAGTTATCATTTTTTTCATGGATCCTATTTTATTGAGTCCACAACAGAATGATGAGTTTAGTAATGTTAGAAAAGGCCTTTATGGAGGGGATGCCATTTCTAGTTGGTCTCTTTCTTCTAATGGAATGATCTGCTTTCAAGAAGCTGGATGTTGTACCAAATTATGTGAACATATTAGTATCTTCTAATTATCATAACTCTTTATGGGATGTTAATCTTGGAACTCCATATATGTATTATGAAATGACAATATGATTCTGATGCCTAGTAATAAAGCGTGGAATTGTATATTATGAGCCCTATTGTTTCACCTTCCAATAGAGAAAGGTAGAGCACTTGATAGCCACTATTTTATAAGCCTATATTGGTGTCAGTCTAGAAATGGGATGCAGTATCATTAGATTATGTAGTTGGATTACCATAGACTTCCTAATGGAGGAATTTGTTGATCATTTAATGATGTATTCTCATTTCATTCTGATAAAGGATACTACAAATGTTGAAAATCAATGTAAGCTATATATGAAAGAAATAATGAGTCCATATAGAAGTCCTACTTTCATTGTTTCAGATAGGGAATGTAGGTTTTCCTAGGGGTTATGGAGAAGTCTCCAAGAGGTGATGGGAACTAAGGTCAGGTAGATCAAAACTTAACATCAACAGATATATAGTCAGATAGAGTGAGTAATTCAGATCCTCAAGGATATGATTCATGCATGCATATTGGATTTAAGTAGATCATTTGATATACATTTGGGACTAGTTGAGTTTTTTATAACAATATTTATCATCCATAGATTATAATGGATCACATTGAGGTATTTTATGGTCTCCCAAGCAGATCACCTCTTATTTTGGATGAGGTAGCTGAAGTAGCTCTGGTTGTACCAAGTCTGGTTCTAAATATTTCTTACAAAGATTTAGTATGTATATCAATGTTGGGATACAACCTAGAGTCTATAGAAATAATATGTGGATTTGAAACATTTTCCTTTATATTTTTATGTTTTTGACTGGGTTTTCTTAAATCTTTCCCCTTGATTTAGTAACCATTATCTTGAAAGAAATCCATCGATGCCTCGGAGATATGTTGGGTTGTTTGAGGTTGAAAAGAATCTCTATTAGTTTTTTTACCAGTTAACAGAGATTATTTAGATGGCATGTGTTCATGATGAATTCCAAATGTCCTAATCAAAAGGTATCATCCTTATCCCACTAATGTTCTGAGTTGGGAATAAATTGAGTTAGACCCAGACGTCCTTTTTTGAGAAAACTGTTGAGATTATTGAATCTCATGTAAAATTATTTTATGGGAAGTAAATTATGTTGGTCATAGTTATATGGAAAAATGTTTAATATTGTAATGATTCATGGGAATATGAGTTTTTGAAGAAAGATTAGTGGCCTCATCTTTTTTAGGGATTACATCTTCCATGTGAAACTTCCCAAAGATAGTAAGTCTTTATAGTGGGGAGTTTTTAATAACTCATTACAAATCTGTCATGTATATCCCTAACATCATTTTGGTTTCCTTATTTTTATTTTCAAATTGGGATAAGAAGTAATTGGTAGGATACCTATAATGGTGAAGTGATAGATTTTTTGGAATCTCAGTGACTAGTGGTTTCTGTAGGAATCATGAGGATATGCTTCCATGTAACTTGGTTACATGATTTATAAGGTTTTCTAGGTTCAATCCCTAAAAGGGATTCATGAAGTTAAATATTACATGAAGTGGTGGTTTTTTACACACCGTTAATTAATTAATTTTTTTAATCCATTGATATATTTTTTTGCGTACTTGAACACTAAGGGTTTCACGACGTGTAATGAATTTACACATCATGTAATTCCCCAAGAAGGGAATTCTTAGAGCACCATTTGGGTTTTGGGTGCCCATATGACCACATTTTCTCTACATCATTGTAACTAAAGTTCCTCTCAGGATTTTTTTGGAGACACAATTCCTTTCATATCGATTAGTTAGGTGTTCGATCTTTATTGTGGTTGACGTGATTATATCTTGATCCATTATAAAACCTCATTCTGAAGGCCACACCATTATTGGATGTGGTGTATAGATAGCTCATTCTTGAGGTATTTTAATTTACTCATTTACTAGACCAATTTTCCTAAATTGAATATATCTTGAGAGGTGGATGGGATTATAGGCCCTTTGTAGATATCATTGGTTTCTCAATGTTACTGGATTCCATTTTAGGCATGCGAGACATGAGTTTTAATGTAGGTGGTTTCATATCTATCCTATGATTGACATACCATATTTTTATAATTTTATAAATTGATTTAAAAATAAATTGATATGAAATTTTCCTGAATATTTGTGTGTCAGAATGTGGTTTTTAATAAATATGACTTTTCCATGGTTTTTGATAAATGGAAAGCAATGGGGAATTTTCAAATCATTAATTTTTTTTGAAAAATAATAAGGTATGGATACCCTATTATATGTTTTATTGTATAAATTATATTCATATTTTTTTAAAACCGTTAAGATGATTATGAAAATGATAACATGGGTTACCATAGGAACTAGGTGGAATGATTAGCTTGAGGCCATCATCCATTGTGAGGGTTCTCTTTTGGTGTGTTACAATAATACACGAGTTTAAATTACTGTCTCTAGGTATGTATATGATATTGGGGATTCACACATTGGGGTGTCTCTAAGGTCCTGGAGTGTAGATAATTTGCTTCAGGTTCATCTGTGAAGAGATCATTGATTTTTTTTGTACGAGTAGTCTACTTCCTGACCTGTTGTATTCATTGGTGTTGTGATGACTATGCTACTACAACTATTCTATATTTCATATATTTGTACTATTTTAGCCTTTATATTTTTTATGCTTGTGATAAATGATATATAAAATGTTCGTTGAAATTGACATACCTTATTTTGTTCTAGAACTGTGATAAAGAGGAAATTTAACCATGTTTTCTATAAAACTAATATACTGCATATCATTCCATGTTTATTGAAAATGAGAATATAAGATTTTTTATATAATAGGATTGTTATAGAACACCTGGGGGATTTTATTGAGGATTTTAGCTCACACCCTATGTACCACTTTGCTGGTGTGTAGACCTATGTGTGTCTACCAACGTAGGGATAAAAAATGTGTCACATTGAGATGGTGAGGTTTTGTGTCAGCTGAGTTGGGTGGAATGTGAAGAGATGATAGGGGTACCTTCATCCCATTTCTTAGAGTAGCAAATTTGTTTTTTTCAATTGTAATTGGACATGTCAATTGGAAATTTTGGATACTTTTTTAAATTGTTTCATTTTTTAGTTTGTTTACAGTTATGGAATATATTTTTTTATATTTTGATTGTTTCTTATTTATCAATGTATATATAATAAATGTGTGTGTTCATGTTGGGTAAAATCATTCTGCATGGTTCCTTGTTTGAAGCCCGACTGCTTGTCTCCAGCCCATGGGGATCAGGAACACCCTTAGGGTGCGTGAAGGAATGGGTCAGGTGCTAGGATTGAGGGTAACCCATATCTGTTAATTAAATATATCACACCTTACCAAAAAATACTTTCCCCAAGGAGTGGAGGTACCAATAAGAAACCACCTTGTGAGATGGTTTTTTTGTACTCCATGATCCAATATAAGTCATTTGAATCTCATATTCGATAGAGTAATGGTCAATATATTAGATGCTGAATTATTGGTAGGTATATACTCTAATTTCATTAGATTTTTCTGAATATTCTCATTCAAGAATTGGTAATTGATCCAGTTGTTATTTTTCATTAAATATTGAATGTAATTTTGGAAATATTTATTGCACATTATTTGTCTCATATGACTAGAATAAGAGATACGACATCATTAAAAATTGATTCATGCTATTTCAACTTAAATAGAAATTGGAAACAAGATTCAGTGGTCAGGATATACTCTACCTTTATAGTACATAATGATATCTAGTCTATTTTTTTTGAATAAAAAATAGATGTATTACCTTCGATTATATAACAAACCATTATAATTATAGTTTTGGTAATCTAATAAACCTTTATAATTCACATAGGAAAAACATAAATGTTTCTTTTGTAAGTTTTTAAAAGAAAAAAAATCAAAATTAATTTTTTTATATATTAATTAATTAGTCTCAAAAAATTAATTTGATTTACTTTTAAAAATATGAAGAAAATATCAACATATATAAAGATCAATATTTAGTAAATTGGCTATTATGTAGAGTAGACTACTATTGATTTACTTGAAAATATTTTAGTAAATTAAATTGTCTTTATCAGCAATGAACAATGGTTTCTTTATCCATGAAAAAGAATACAGTAGTTTAAATCATCAATTTGAATCATTTTTAAAAACTCCTTGGATTAAATATTTTTGGAAATAATTATACCACTCTATCTTCAAAAAACCTTCAAATCAACGAAAAATGATAAATCTCCAATTAGATATATCTCAAATTATCTCCTATTTTTTATTTATAACCATTTGTATTAGATGTCATATAATCATACGATGATGATATTTTTAATAAATACAAAAACTAAATTCCTCTATCCTTTACCCTTAAAAATGTATATGTTGTGATTACCCCTCCTGTATGAAAAACATAATTCTTTATATAGTGATCCTACCATGAGTACCAACACTATGGGGCTTGTTATAGGTCATACAACAATTTCAATGTAGTGATATTATTAATGAGAACCAAAATTAAATGGGATTCTAAGGAGAAACAAAATTATTATTCCTAGTAAAAAATCTCATAATATGATCAATAATCTCAAATTTGGTGGGTTTTCTGACCCAACTAATAAGAGAAAGATGGAGTTACATTATGATAATAGAAGAAATAAAGGTTAATATTACTCATGTAGATCATGTGGCATGAGAAATCATGGCTAACATTTCATTAGAACAAGAAGATTCTTTTGATTTGGAAAAGGTTACAATTCCAGTAATTAAAATAGAAAAGGTTCAGTTAACACAATTGACAAGAATATTGGTATAGTTAAGACATAAAATAGGATTAACGGTTTTAAATGTGGAATGTATGGCCATTAGAAAAATCTATTCCCTAAGGGAAACTGTAATGAAGAGAATCAACATGGTCGTATGGGTTGTATTTATGTTGATGATAATGAGAAGACTACAAATGATATATGATATGAAAGAAGTGTTTATGAATATAATGATGAATCTCAGTCAATGTTTTAAGAAGATAGTGGAATGATTACATGAACATATTGTATAAGGTTTTATAAATTATTTTATGGTATTATGGAATAATTATAGATATAAATATTGATACATTATAGTTTGTCTTTAAGTAATTGAAATTATATATTGAATGGTACATATAATAATGAAAATTGGTTGAAATATTTCTTGAAATTTCATTTTATGTGAATAATGAATGTATATGGATATATTGATATGTTTTATAGTATTAATGACCTCGTGACTGATATATGGAAAAAGTGACATTGTGGTTTGAGTATATAGATTTTTTGTTGTTTTGAGTGTGTGGAAAGAGTTAATTTTTGATAGAATGTATGTTTTCACGAATTTTCTATAGATATTCATGTTATTATCATGTTTCAAGAGAATAAATGATTAAGTTATTCACTAGTTTGGAATGTGACAACCAAGATCTACCTAATGTGATATGAGAGACAAATGTTAAGTCTATTTAGTTCAATTATTCCAAAATACTTAAATTTTTTTTTAGAATGATTGAGATGATATCCATTTATTGATAGTATAAGTCATAATACATTTGATGATTTTTAGATTAATGTATTATCTCACTATAGGTGGACATTTTCATATTTGATAACCAGTTATAACATTTTTGTTCAAACAGATGGAAAGACCTATAATTCTATCATCTGATCTGACTAAACATCAATAATGAAAAATTCAACTTCTTTTCCTTAAATAAGAGATGAATATGGTATTTTTTATGGAATGAGTAACAATGAGATTGTACTTAAATCATGTAATTATTTCGACGCATTCAAAATTAATTAACTTTGGACAAATGATCATGAAACAAATTTTTTTATCATAGTACCTTATTATCCAAGGAATCAGAGGGTCCCATAAATAATAAAATCTTTATAGCTTCTCATTGTTAACTTCCTCCAAACATTTTACTCTATCACCATCAATCAAAAGTTGATTGTTTGATTTCTCATCGATATCCATACTTTCACATCCCACCGATGTTGTCCGCTATGGAAACCCATTGATGAGTTATAGTGGGTATCTGCTATGTTTTTTAATTTACATTTTAAAATAAAATTTTACTATTCTTTTTTATGATGTGGGTTTCTATGAAAAAAACATTCAAGTAGTAATCCTTTCATAACCCTGATGAATATCGATTAGAAATTAATTTTAAGGGGGGTATAATGTAACACGATGATATTTTATGAGATAGATCCTTTTTAATTTATTTGATTCTTGTATTCTATACAAAGAATATCTTGTAATATAAATAGAACCATAATAGCTTTCAGTATACATAACATTATAATTGGCATGTGTTACACATAATTTCAGGTTCTTTTGATATTATTCATTTCAAGAAACACTTATTATATATATTTTTAATTTATAAAAGTATTATGTTTGGAAGATGTTATATGAAAGAACAATGAAAGATTGCAGTAAATGCAACACTGACTTGGCCTACATTACATGAAAAAGCGACCATCCTCGATAGCTTGTGTTGTATGCAATACCAAGTTGTACTAAACAATGATATATTATTAAAATATTTTTATTTAATGAAAGATAAACTAGTAATTACGAATTTTATTAACCACATTTTCATTTAATATAACATTAAATTTCATCTAATATATTTTCTAGTCATTATATAAAAACAAATTCAAATTTTCAGATAAAGGATGTATTTTCGGAAAAAATGCAGTTTTTCCACCTTCTAATGGCGCACCTACTTTAAATATACTTTTAAAAATTTTGTATATTATATTTTAAAAAATGAAATTATTATTTATAATAGGGACATAAAAATTTATTTTGGTTAAATTTTTGTTATTTTTTGATAAAATTCAAATTTTAATGAATAGAGAAAAATATTACATTTAGTTCAAAATGGAATTTTTGTCTAATTTATTTATATAGTAATATTATATTTTTTCATTGGGTTTAAAGTGACATTGGATTATTGTTTTTAACATTTAATCCAATTTTTTTCATTGTATGTAATTTTACTTTTAAAATGGATATAGACATATGTCAATTTGTTGATAGGTTTTTACTTCTTAAAAACCTGTTTTCTGGTGTCGAAAACAAGAAATAATTTAAAATTAATTTCTACCAATTATGTGACTTGAATTTATAAAATAGATTCCATATTTGGAATTGTAATTTAAAAACTGTTTAAATATGTACCTTTTATTTTCATATATTATCAATAGTATCTTTAGTAATTATTTTTATTTACCATGGTTAAAGGGTAAATCAGGTAAATAATGGTAAATATAGTATTATAATAACATAAATCTACACTAACATGTGTCTTAATCCTATTTTATGATACATTTATGACCATAATCATAGTTTGGTAGATTTTATGACCTCATAAAGCCACTTGGGTTTGATATGGACCTTTTATAATAACTATATTCAAGTAAATGGAAATATTACATAAATATGTATCTTTTTTCTAAAATAGTTTTATTTCGGATTATATAAATGATAAAATAGACTACAAATAGTAATTATAAGGATAAAAATATTTCTTACATCATCTTATTTTATTTAAAAAATTTATACATTAAAGAAACAAATTTATTTATGACACAATGATGATGTAGTGATTAACTTACTAATGAAATATTCAATTAAACGATATTATAAATATTAAAATAAATGTAATTGCTAAATTTTGATGAAATATATGATTTTTTGATGAAATTGACATGTTATGGATAATTTAATTCCTTTTTTATAATAATAATGTTCATATGACTTAAACAAAAATCAATTACTCACTAGTGTCAAATTTGACATAAATGGGTTTTTTTAAGAAAATACTATATTATTAAATTATTTCATATTCATAAAAATATAAGATTTATCCATATAACATATATAAAGTTATAAATTTCATTAATGATCGACATTTTGTTATCCTGGAAATTTATAGTAATTATATTAATCATATATTATTAAAATACAAGAAGACTTGATAAGAGTTAATGCTTTTAACTAAGGGTTAAAGCTAAATGATAAGGTTACTTTGGTGATGTAAACATATCTACATCCAATTTTTTGTGAGTATTTAGTCCCATCCGCATTTTTACTCAAAATATATCAGTTTGGAATTATTATAATTCAAAAATAATTTTATAATTAATTATTATTTTAAAACATTCCTAATGTGCCCCTCCTCTCTCTTATTTAAGGCCACCACCTCTACCAACTTACCCACACTTGTAAAGACCATTGGATCATCTAATATATAATAATATAAGATCCAAACATCCCTCCATTCCTCATAGAGTCCTCACATTCGGAATAAATCCATCCTAGTGAGACCTTTTGTGAAAATCAAAACAAGATACTTGAAAATTGCGGTATGTTTTTATTACCTCTTTCAAGATTCTTTTATTCTTCTACATAATCTTCTTATGTTGTTTAAATAAAAAAATAAAAAATAAAGCTTATCATATATTATGGGGTTTTATTATAATAATGGGAAAACCTTATACCTCCATTTAGCCATCATAAGAATAACAATATCACCTTGTGTGCGTTCATATGGCTTACTATCTCCACGTTGTGTTGTAATTTTTTATTCAACAAAACATTATTTTGATGGGTATTATTATGATTATAGTGGATTTAAATAATGAATATAACATGATAATTATTCTATATAATTAATATAACATCCAATTCTATACCATTAAACCATTAAGTGAATGATATCATCGCTCTTGCATATGTATGGCAAACCGTCTCCACGACGCGATGAGATTCATTCTCCACATATACCATTCAAGAATTATTATAAAATATATATAATAAATAGGCATGAAATATATGACATAATAATTCTGCTGGGATTATATGTATATATATATATATTTTATTCACTTGCATCCATTCAATTCAATAAAGAAATGGAAATAGCATTAATGCATACATACGACCTACCATCTCCATGAATAGTGTATTTAAAATCCTTTATGTTTATATTATATATATTTAAATATACAATATTTATGATATATAAATCATTTTTTACATTCTTGATGTATGAAAATCATAATATGGGCAATAAGATAAATAATAATCAATCAAAACATATAAGACAAATAAAATGTTTTGTTCGGAGTAGAGTACTCAAGAGTGAGGTGAATTAAGACTCTATTCAAAATTTATATTTAAAAAGGTTTTCATAAAAGGTTTCCCCATTTAATTTAATTATAGCCCAGTTAATCAAGGTTATACTGTTATGAATGTTTGACGGTTTGAATAACTTCTTATATGATTGATTAATTCTCAATAATATTAATATTTGTTATTAACATTACTTGGGAATCTATTCTAATAATGAAATACAAATATAACTTCTTCCCATGATTAACTATCAAAGTAAATTTAGTGAATTCTTGATTTAACAATAAAAGAGAGTCAACTAAAATAAACAGCACAACAGATATAAGACAAGTGGTTCGGTCTCAAGCTGAGACATAATCCAGTCCACATGGTGATCACCTGCCACCAAGAAATTTATATAAAATTCTAGATACACGGCCCGTATTAAGATTTTCAATAGTACAAAAGAGTGTCATGGTCACACGACATCTTCCATCGTTTTTCATGGGTATGAACAACATGTTACACACAACCTCTTCAACACTTATTTGTGGGTATTCACAAGTATAAAAAGATGATTGAGAAAGGATATCTGGTATCCTTCAGTTTAATGCAAGAGACAATGTGTGTTTTTATACAGAAACAAACACACTCCTCGAGTGTTGGAAATAGTACACAACTGAGAAGATGTATAGAGATAAGTTTTCATGTTCTCTAAGTGTTAGTCTATGCAGTTCTGGACTTCTGAGATGACACATATGCCGAAATCTAGTCCTTTAATGGAAAAAAGAGTATCATACGTCATCTGGATCTTCTTCATGTTCATTATAGTATTGATAATGTGAAGATGTTCTCAACGATTATGGTCTTTTGTGTCCAGCTTGTTGATTTAGGAATTCTTTGTGTGTTATTTAATAATTTTGAGCTGCATGTGCGGTTCATTTCTGATGAAACCTCACGTGTTCTTCATTATTATGCTCTCTGCGTGTTTCTTGGTTTTTGGGCCTCACTTTTCTTTTATTATATGAGTGTGTGTGTTGGAGCCAACATGTTGCATGTATTATTCACCACGTACCCCGTACTATTAGGTTAAATGTATAAAAAGAAACATTAATTATTCATGTGCATCTAAAGTCATCAAATATGACCGTTATGAATTAAATGAAAATTGAAAAAACCGATTAAGAAATGGTGTAACAGTTTGTCTATAAACAATGTCTCCATGAAATAGTGTCCCCTTGAAACGATGTCTAAATGGTCACGGGTTCTGGATGATCACGGTGTCTGGTCATAGTGTCTGGATGGTCATGGTGTCTGAATGATCATGGTGTCTGGATAGTCACAGTGTCTTGTCAGGGTGTTTAGTCACGGTGTCTGGTTGTAGTGTCTGGTCACAGTGTCTAGTTGCGGTGTCTGGTCATGATGTCTGGTTGCGGTGTCTGGTCGCGATGTCTGGTAGCGATTTATGGTCACAGTGTCTGGTCACAGTGACTAGTTGTGGTGCCTGGTCACAATGTATGGGTCCTTTTCCGAAAAAACATAACTGGTTGCAGACTCACAATATCTCAGACTTCGCCAAATATCTATATTCATACATAAGCTGTGATATTCATAGAATGGATTAAACTTAACCATCCAACAAATAAATCATTATAAATTAAATCATATAGTGTATAGTAATCAAACCTAATGCATAGAAATTAAGATATTTGATTGCTTTACTTAAGGCATAAGGATACTAATCATCTTTACAAATGTATTGAGATATATTACACATGATTAATAGGATTTACAGAATATATATGATTTGTGATCATTATAACATGATTAATACATTATGAGTCCAAAAATATCCCCTATTGAGGATAAAAAATCATGTGAGTAAGAAAATACATATGTCTCCATTGTATATATAAAATACTTATTTCTCTATTATTTCTTTAATGGAAATATTTCTCCCCCTTTTGGGATTATCAAAAGAGTGTATAAAAAATGGTCAATAAAAGGTCACAATTCATTAGATAAATAAGAGTTTCATTACAAATAGTAGACAATAAAAACAAATTCAACAACATCCCTATAAAATGATAGTAGTAATTGTTCTTCATCATTGGCTGGTCTTCTCCTTTACCTTGGTAGCAGAATCAGAAGAAGAAGACATAGGAGTGGAGGTTGAAGTAGAGGAATGGAGTGAACATGGGGATAGATAAGGTAAAGAGAGTCCTTTAAAACCATAAGGGGATAAGGTAGGGTAGTAGAAGACCAAAGAAATAATTGGTCAAGGATTACAATATTGATCTAACTTGAGGCCTAACTGACCGACATAGATATGGAGGATGGGGTTGAGGTGAAGGTAGGGAAACCAGATCTCATAGGTGCAGCTGTAGGATCCACAATGGAAGTACTCTGGATATGAAGATAAGGCCTTAATTTCTTTATAGAATCAACAATGATCTATCAACTCTACTACATGGATTTTTAATGTCATCCTTGTTTTCCATAATCTAATTCCACAAATAGGTTAAATCTGTGAACTTTTGGACTTCAATTATGAAAGAATGAGTAACAGGAGGAATCCTCACATTCTCCACAAGGTACATTAAATGGATGGTCATGTAGTTTTAGTAAATATCTGATTGATGTATAAGTCCACTTTCGTAGAAATTTCTTGTTGAGAATAATTGGAAGTCTTGGAAGGGATTCTCACCAATCAAGAACTCTATCACTATTCTAGAAAACATTAGATAGAGATTCATTTTCAAAAACACTATGAATTTCTTGATGTTCTTATTAGACAACTGTTCTGATCATATCAATGTCTAAAAAAGATTGAGAATATTTTCCAGTATCATTAGAAGAAGTGACAGCCAAGGTAAGATATTTTAGTTCATTTAGCACTTTCTGAAGGCCCCCCTCATAATCATCAGTTAAATTTTTAAAACCAATATCAATTTCACGCATCTCTTGAATAATATACATGTTTCATTTAGATAATTTTTCAGATAACGAGTTAATATGAGGTTGAATCAATGAGGCTACTTCTTTTGAGGTCTAGGTAACTATATTCTCAAAACAATGAGTAGCATTTTCAGGTCTCGAGTTCATTACTCTCGGAATATCTTCAACCATACCACTTGGAGTCTTTAATTCATCACTAAGATGTTTATTCTGAACTCTGACTTCTTTAATCTCCTGATGAATTTTTGGTCGAATCTTCTATAGGTCTTTTTCCAACAACAGTGAAGCAACCCTTTCACATAGATTTTTTACAGGAGCCTATTGCATATTCAAATGCTTCTCAACAATATCCAAACAGGTAGCTATAAAATCAATCAAATCAACTTATTCAGCAAGTTTGAAGGTTTTTTTAAGGGATCAATGATAGAAGATGAGACATGCTCAGGTTTTTTGGAAGATATGCCTTCAAGAGAAGATTCCATTTCAAACTAAAACATAACATACAGATCAAGACCCTAGACATTGACTTCATGTGAATCAATTACATTGAAATAACTGGGTAATTTATAACATGTATCTGGTGAATTTGGATCAACCGGATAACGCACTTCAACAGATTCCAGACTGGGGGGTTCCTCCCCATCAACAGGTTCATCCTTCTCAAGACTGAGAGATTTAGAACCTTCATATATTTCTACTATTTCATCCCTAATTTATTCATCCATTTTTTCTATAGCCAACTTAAAGGCTATCACCATTCTCCCCTCTGTGGAAAGAATATCTTCAGGATCAATTTGTTCCTCTACATGTTCCTCACCAACAACTTCTTGTATAAGAGACATATCTTCTTATATATGTTTTGCTAAAACTTCTGTTTCTCTTTCAGCAGTAACAAAATATATTTTTAAAGAAAGTGGTTCATCCATATCAAAAACCTTTTCAAGAACATGAACTTCTTTTTCAACTATGTCTTGAAAAATCGGTTCAATTTCCTCACCATTCAGAACAGTTTCTGTTATAGGTGCAACAACCTCTTCTTCTTCTTCATCTTCTTCTGAAGGACACTCAACAAATTTATCTGGTTCTAAAACAGGATCATAAACAGCTTTAGGTCTTAAAGGGTGTTCCACTGGATTGATCTTTTCTAAGATTCTATCATTTTCTTTCACCCATGATTTTCTAGATGGATTCAAACTTATTTTTATCCTCTTTATTGTAACTTTTTATAGAAAAAACTCATAATTGTTGATAAATTCTCCATTTGGTCCAACCAATCCTATGGAATGAATCATGGTTGAGATAAGCCTAGAATAAAACATGTAGTTTTACATGAAGTTTTTTTATCAACTCAAACATATGATGTATAACAGAGTTTCATAGATTGATCTTATGTCAGTTTTTCATGAGATGCACTAAGAATACATCCAAATACTTGATTATAGTGAAATCATGTTATCATGGGCTAACCATATTCGGAATAAATTTAAACCTATGGCTGGTTTCCCCATCCAACTCTGCAACTATGGCGCTCCTTTTGGTTCTATATACAGTTAAACATATCAAATATTCTTCCAAGACAATGAATTCACATGGAGGTGGAGGACTTATCTGATAGTCCTCACAAATATTCTCATGAGGTATCCTAAAGCATGATGTCCATAACCTCGATGAAAAATATCTTCTCTTGTCATTTATCCAGCTTCTCACAATATATCCATCTTCATTATTAAAATAAAACTGAACATACTTGTAAAATTTTGCAACTAATTTCGGGTAAATAGGCCGATCCTCCATTGTATACCAGTCTAACCATACTTGATCTTTCAATACATTCAACACAAAAGGCTTAAATTACATGAGCCACTTGGGGAAAATATCTTTCTTCAGGCAGCAATATTCTATCTTCCAGATTCAGATTCATAGGACCTTCAGGTGCTATATTCGCCGTGACTTTCCGCTTCTTCTTTGATGTGGGTTTCTCAGGAGTGGACGACAAAGGGAGTTTCATCCGGGGAATTCAATGAATGTTCGAGAGAATGAAGATATGAAGAAGGTTAATATATTGAGGGAAGAGAAGTGATCTGGAGTGATGAATGAGTGTAACTTCTTTTATTTTATCATTTAGGAATAACAATCGTCACAAAATAAAAAGCGCGGGAAAGTAAATGTATAGAATAAGTAATTATTTCGATACATTATTTAATGTATAAATAAAACAATAATGCATCATTATGGTGAGACAGTAACTGACTCTCACGGTGAGACAATAACAATCATTCATAGTGAGACTGTAAGTACTGTTCATGGTGAGATAGTAACTATGTGATTTCTAAACTATGTGAATTTATTGTGTGAGGTAGTAAGGGTTATACAGTAGCCAAGAAATAGTAAATGTGAGATACAAACATGAAGCATTATGTTTAAGGACAATAAAACTATATAACTGTTACAGTTTAATAGTAATATCAAGATAGTGATATGTGAAACAGTAAAGTGTGAAATAATATGATATGAAATAGTAATATAACTACTTAAGATTTATCAAACCCAATTCAAGTAAGATGTAATCTATTCATTTAGAATATAGTTGTTTGGTGAATATACCAGAAAGATGGTATTCAGTTATAATGAATTCAAAAGTGATGTCACTTCATTGATAATGAACTCTCTAAAATTGATGTCTTACATCAATATGCACTCTCCTAGAGTGTGAAAAACGATTGTTTGAGATTATAATAGCCCTTGTATTGTCATAATTTATAGGTACATGCATGAATTGATAAACATCATTTAGTAATGTGTGTTTCATCCACAAAATATTTGCACAACAACTACATGTAGCAATGTATTCTGTTTTTGTAGTATATAAAGAAATAGTATTTTGTTTCTTACCACTCTATGATAATAGTGACTTTCCAAAAAAGCGACATTTTCCAGAGGTGCTTTTTATATCTAACATACAACCACCAAATTAACCATCAGAATAACTAACTAATTCAAATTATTATCCTATGGGAAAGAACAGACCTAGATTGGGTGTATGCTTGAGTTATTTGGAAAATTTCTTGATGGAATTTAAATGACATTCCATAGGATTTTATTAAAAACAAGCACACATACAAACAATACAAATAATTTAATGTTGGCTAGATGTTAAGTATATTAAACATACAATCATTCCTCTGTACGTGGTTTTATCAACATATTTTCCATCTTTATCAAGATCCAACTTAAAAGTGGTACTCATTAGTGTGTCACTACTTTTAGTGCTATCCTATCCAAAATTTTGTATACGTTCTCTAGTATATTTTCATTGACATAAAAAAATACCATCATTATTTTTAAATATTTGAAATCCAAGAAAGAATATTTGTTTACCCATTAAACTCAATTCAAATTCATTTGGAATCATATTATAAAATTCATCACATAAAGAAATTTTTCAATATCCAAAGATAATTTCATCAACATTGATTTGAACAACTAAAACATCATTGTAAATTAGTTTTATAAAAAGGGTATAATCAGATATTCCATTTATAAAACCATTACAGATAAGAAATTTACTTAATCTATCATACCAAGCTCCTAGAGTTTGTTTTAAACCATATAAATATTTTGATAATTTAAAAAAATAATTTGGAAAATGAGGGTTTGTAAAATAATGGGGTTTCAAAAAATAGACATCCTCAAATTTATACCCATTTAGGAATGCACTATGAACATCCATTTGATATAGTTTGAAATTCAGATGTCCAAAATAAGCAAGTAGAATTCTAATGGCTTCATGTCTGGCTACAGGTGCTAGGGTTTCCTCACAGTCAATTACCTCTTCATGACTATAACCTTGATCAACCAATCTATCCTTATTTATAACTATGATACCACCTTTATCTCCCTTTTTTCTAAATACCCTTTTAGTACATATGGTGTAAGTGTCGTTGGGTCATTCAACAAGTTTCCAATCCTTGTCCTTTCAAACTTATTATGTTATTCTTTCATATCCATTACCAAAAATTCAACATTGATAGAAACATTAATTTTTTAGGTTTCTTTTGTGACCAGAAGACATGATATTTAAAATGATTTATAAGAGAAGCTATAGATTGAGTTCCTTTGTCCAAGCCTTATACATCAGAATATAAAGGATGGTTTTTAAGAGTTCTAATTGCTCTAGAAAAAAAGGATCGGTGATTTCATGTTCATCAATAGGTTCATGCTCATTGTGAAAAGAGTCTAAAAAATTTCCATAACTAGAATCTTTCAAAAACTCTTTCATAGGATGGTTTGAGAATTTTTAAATAATGAAAAAATTTGATACATCATCCTCCAGGTTCTATAGAGTGGTCTTAGGATCATGTGGATCTGTTTCATAAATGTTTACATGGGTAGATTATTCCAAACATTTAGTTTTTTTATTTAACACTATATAGAATTTACTAGTAATTGAATATCCTAAAAATATTCCATCATAGCTCTTGGATGAAATTTTTTCAAGATTATACTTATTGTTAGGGATATATACTTTGCAACAACAACCATTTTTGTACCTAACATTGGGTATTTTATTGTTCCATAACTCAAAAAAAATCCTTTTAAGAATATGTCTAATCAACACCTTATTGTTTAGGTAGCATGTTGTATTTATAGCTTCCGCACAAAAGTAAACAGTTAGGTCATACTACCTAGGAATAGTTTTATGAATCTCATGCATGGTTCTATTTCTTCTTTTGAAAACTCAATTTTTTTAGTTGTTCTAGGAGCATTGAAATTATGACTATAGCCATTTTGTCAGAAAAATGATTCGAACTATTACTTTTCAAACTCACGACCATTATAAATTCTTAAGGATTTGATTTTATGTCCACTATGATTTTCTAATGTTTTGGAATATTTGGTAGAATGATATCATGATTCACTTTTTTGAGCTAAAAAGAAAGTCAAGGTATATCTTGAAAATTCATCTGCAAGAACATTAACATAGTGATTCCCATTTATGCTAGAAACTCTATATTTTACAAACAAATTTATGTGAACCTATTCAAGTGGTTGAAAAGTTTTCACTTCATTCTTTTGATTTAAAGAAATATTAGGTTGATTTATTTTTTTGAAAATGATTACACACTTTACCATTTGGAAACTCATGTTTGGATAGGTCAACGACTAAGCTTTTTGTAGTCAACTTTCTATGTGAGTGAGTGTTACAATGTCCTAGTATCCTTTTCCAAACCCATGGATCTTTGTAAAACACACTTAAAAATGAGGGATTTTGAGAAAATAAATAATCTATATTAACAAAATAATGATTTTCAATTCTTAATGTAGGAAACACTAATTCATCTTTAGAAATAAAAACATTACATACATCATTTTCAAATTTAACATGAAATCCATCATCACATAACTATGAGATACTGAGAAGATTATATTTGAATCCATCATCAAAGAGTAATTTAGAAATCAAAACTGAGTTAGAGTTACTGATTTGGCCAAGGCCAATAATCTTTCCTCTAGCATTATCACTAAAGGTGACATGTCCTCCATCAATTTTTATTAAATTATTGAAACACGAGTAGTCTCCTGTCAGGTGTCTTGAACACCCACTATCCAAGTACCAAATTCTCTTGCAGAAACTCATTAATCTAATTTCCTAAAAAATAGTCAAATAAAAACAGATTTTTGTACTCAAACATTATTGTGTCTAGTAATATTACTGATAAGTACTTTACGAACCCATATATTCATCATCGATTTCCAATAATAATTTTGTAATGTATTTGAAAAATATACTCTATTTGTTCTAGAAAATCATGAAACATTATAGAGTGTATCATAACATGAATGAGGCGAATGTTTTCCAGAATTGGGATTAAAGGTGTATGTCCTAGATTTAGAAACAATTGTTGTTCTTAAAAAATTTATTTTACTAGGTTGATAGCCAATGATAATATTTTATTTAGGATCAATCAGTTTACCTAGAATTTACACCAAGGTATCCTTACAATTAGTAAATCATTCAATATCCTTTTAAAACTATACTTTATGTAGATATAGTTCATTGTTCCCTCTAAGTAATTAAGCATTTCCCCCCTTTCTATATTGATTTTAGTTTTAATAGTTGAGGTAAGAGCATGATGTTTCTTCAAAGATTTGTATTTATCTTTTAATTCTTTGCATGTCTCTTCTATCATATTACAGTATTCTATCATTTCATCATTAGAAATATTTTTAGAGTCACAATAATCTCTAGAATAATTTTAATTGTGTACATGATATTCTAGTGTTACCCCAGATGAGTTTTTCAAAAAACACATATTGGCTTTGTTAGCCTATTCATCGTGTGACGATTCTGAGTCACTTGAACTATCCTCATAAGCACTCCACATCACATTTTTTGCTTTTTTACATTTTATATATTTGTATTCAAATATAATTTTGTACATGAGATTTGTACAATCATCCTTGATATGTCCTTTGTGCTTACATATATAGTAGACCAACTCATCACACTTGTCACTTATTTTCCAATATATCTTCCAACTTCATTTTTGATCATAACTTCCCTTGAATCTATGCTTTCTGAAAACGTTCATATTCTTGTATAATCTCATTAACCTTTTGGATAACAGAGCCATCTCCACATCACTCTCACGTGATGCTTGTTCACTGCTAGAACATTCTACAGAAACATACAATATCTCTTTTTCATTGTGTTTAGAGGTGGTGGTATTAAATGCAAATTATTTTCTTTTTTTATTCATCATCCTCTTTCTTGTTGACTTTAAACTCTTCTTCATACCTCATTAGCTTTTCAATGAGTTATTTAATAGGTATATTGTTGATGTCGCATGAATCTGTAATAGAGACAAGGGTTCCTCTCCATCTGTTAGGTAGGCATCTGAGAATTTCCATGATCTGTTCCTTAGTACTGTCTTCTCTTCCATGTGAAATCATTATGTTGAAAATTTCATTTAACCTAAGATACTTGTAAGAAATAAGATCATCAGGTTTCATTTTAGTGTTATAATATTTAATATTATAAATATGTAGTCACATTTCATTCACACTAGATGTTCCTTCATTTGAAACAGATAAGGTATAACAAATTTTAGAGGCAGTTTTACAAGAAGAAATTCTAATAAATTGCTCATCTCCTAAAGATCAGTATACGACATTCATAGAATTTTAATTCTTATTCTAGGATTTTTTTGTAGGTTCATCGTAAGTGATTCTATCTATAGTAGGAAACTTATATTAATCTATAATTTTAGAATATATTTTAAAGCTTATAATTTCTAAATGCATTTTCACTTTACTATTCCATTGAGCATAATTAGTTCTATTAAAGAATGGTGATCTGTTTGATGCAACACCTTCCAATATATTATCCATAATACTAAAATACTTTAAAAGAGATATAAATTTAAAAATAATAGAAATTAATAGATATTTAAATTAAAAATAATATCACAGTCGAATATGGTTAAAAATAGTGTCTTTAGAATCAATTATTTTTTATACCAAATGTTTGTCAGAGTAGAGTACTCAAGTGGGGGTGAATTGAGTATATATTCAAAATTTCTATTTAAAATTTCTATTTTAATGGTTTCCGAAATATAGTTAAATAAATCACATTTAATCAAGGTTATACTGTTATGAAAGTTTGGCTATATATAAAACTTCTTAGAAGATTGATTAATTATCATTCATTTTAATAATGGTAATTGACATTACTTTTAAGGCTATTTTAATAAGGCAATGAAATTATAATTTCATGGAAAGAATAACTATCAATGTAAAATTATAAAATTCTGAATTCAACAGTAAAACATAGAAAACTAAAATAGACAACACAACAGGTATTAAACAAGTGGTTCAGTATCAAGCCTAGACCTAATCCACTCCATTTGGTGGTCACTTACCACCAAGAAGTTTGTTTTAATTAAATAGATAAACAACATGTATCAAGATTTAAAACAATACACATGATTTTCCAAGTCACATGTCCTCTTCCATAGTTCATTATGTGTATGAACAATAGGTTACACACAACCTCTTCCACACTTATCTATTGGTATTCACAAGTGTAAAATAAATTTTGAGAAAGGATATCTTTTATATTTCAGTTTAATGCAAGAAAAATTGTGTGTTTTTATATAGAACACCCACTGATCGAATGATGAAAATAGTACACAAAAGAGCTAATTTATAGTGATAAGGTTAGATGTAATCTATGTGTCATTCTATGTAGATCAGGACTTCTGAGATTAAACTAATTCATAAATCGAGTCCTCTCATGGAAGACAGAGTGTCATAAGTCATGTATTTTTTTATCATGTTCTTCATGGTATTGATAATTCGAACACGTTATCAAAGATTCTGATCTATGGTATCCAACTTGTTGATTCAATAATTCATCTTGTGTTCATTAAGAATGTTGAGTCACATGTATCAATTATTTTCTCATGAAATACCATGTGTTCTTTGTTGTAACCCACTCTATGTGTTTATTTGTTTCTTGAACCACTTATCTTTTTTTATTTGAGTGCATGTGTTGGATTTGATAAGTTGTAGGTATTTTGCACCTTGTACTGTGTACTAATAAGTGACAAGTCTACAAAACATACCTTAATTATGTCAGAGAATTTAAAGTCTTCAAATATCACTGTTAATAATTAAATGAAAAATAGAAAAACATATTAAGAAACATTGTCACAGTTTTCCTGTAAACACTGTCTCTATGAAATACTGTCTCCTTTAAACGTTGTCTGAATGGTCGCGTTTTCTGGATGGTCACAGTGTTTGGATGGTCTTAGTGTTTGGATGGTCATGATGTTTGGATGGTCTTGGTGTCTGGTCATGGTGTTTGGTCACGGTGTCTGGTCGTAATATTTGGTCATGTTGTCAGGATGCAGTTTCTGGTCATAGGGTCTAGTTGTAGTGTCTCGTCACAGTTTCTGGATATGGTGTCTAGTAGCAGTGTTTGGTTGTGGTGTCTGTTCATAGTTTCTGGTTTTAGTGTCTGGCCACTATGTCTTAGTCCTTTACTAGAAAAACATAACGGTAGCAGACTTATGGTGTCTCATACTTAGCCAAATATCTGTATTCAGAATTAATTTGTGGTAATTTATATAATTAATTAGACTTAATCATTCAAAAATGAAATAATAATAATGTATATCAAATAGTGTATAGTAATCAAACTTAATTTATAGCAATTAAGATCTTGGTTAGCATAACTTAAAGCATTAGAATACTAATCATCTATACATATTATTTGAGATAGAATACAAATGATTAACAAGATTTATAGAATATATAAGATTTATGATCATTAATACATGGTTAATGCGTGAGGAGTCAAACAAAATTAATACTAACCAAAACATTCTTTTGACATGGAATTGATAAATAAACTGGTAATATACAGTCATAAGTGAATCATATATAATATCATAGATATTATTATGGTTATTTTACAAGAAAATAATATGTTTAAACACACAATACATGGTTTTTGAACACATACTATAGAAATCTGTCTTATGGTATGGGATAATTTTTCAATCTCATTTTTATCTGAGATTTTTTATAACTATGTATTTACCATGGGTGTATTTATCATCCATGTCCATGTTTTCTAAAAATGTTTTCATAAAGTGTTTACTATTATAATATTTACGTTAAAATTCATTTTAACCAATTTTAACTTTTACTACATGGTTTGGAAGAAATCATTCTTTCATTTACCAAACAATTTACATTTTTACATTTCTGACAAAAGAATGAGGAGAATGTTTTTAACGTATAGAGCATGAACAAATTTTTACGCTTTTAGAATGCCTTATTTCCATGAAGGTACAATTACTATATTTCAAATTTATTTTCAATTTAATTATTTTCTTTTATAACTTTACCCCATTTTGATAAAAGAAAATATTTTGAAGAAGAAATGATATTTTCCTTAATAACCGAGTTCACGTGTTTTATCAAAAAACAACAACATCAAAGAAATTTCTCTTTAAATAAGGTTATGTTTCTATCCCAATTATTACTATGATATGATTGTGTTAATGATTTAATGATATTTTTTATGGATTATAATATGCTGGAATGGTGTTTAGGAAACCCAATTTATTTATTGGGTTATGATATTTTGAATGATTTATGTTTTTGTGGCACATGTAAGGATTATTTCATTATAAGACGGGTATGACCTATATCACTATCTAATTAATTGGGTAAATATTTATATATAATAAGAGAGTAATTAATAGAATGTAAAGTAAATATGGTTCACTAATATTTGGTTGGAATGATAAGTGAATCTGATTCAGTAATAAATGGCTGGAACGACAGGTAAACCCGGTTCAATAATAGATTCTTCAAATATGATGGTCTTGGAAGAAATACCTTGAAAAATATAGAAATCATATTATGTACTTATTTTTTGGAACAATTAAATGTTTTAGGAAAATCCTATATTATCATGATTAATGTTCCATTATGATCTATTCATTACATACTAAAAATATTTATATCATGAATCCTGATTTTAATTGTTAATCTTTATGTTCATGTTCTTATGTTTATGGTTTGTTTTATGATCTCAATGACTACCCTTGCTGAGAATTTGTGCTCTCCCTTTTAATGTTTTATTTTCCACCAGATATAAAGAATGATTTTAGGTTTGAAAAAATGGAAAATATATTTTTGGATTTTTTTGAAGAACATTCACCATGTTAAAATATAATGTACCAAGTTCCCAAAGACACTAATATAGTATGTTCTTCAGGTATATTTTTTAATGTATTATGTATTCCTAAAATGTAATGTAATGTACTGGTACATCAAGATTGGGACATTATACTCAGTAAGGGTAATCAAGGGATATATTTAAGAATAATCTTGAGAATAATGGTATGGTAACTTGATCATAACATTAGAATATCATAACTTGTATATCAAAAATCTAAATCCTGATTCATTAAATAATAATTGGAAATAAATAATATATTAATTATAAGGGAATCAATGTACCTAATAAAGATATCATAAGAAATGAGATTTGTGGAATATATATGAGCTTATAAAATCATATTTCAAGGATACCATTCAAGAAATTCATAACATATTATGATTTGTCAAGCCACTTATGTACATTTTTTGTTCATGAGATGGTCTCATGTGTACCCAATTGTTTTGGGAATGGGATGACCACTCGTGTACCCTCATGTTGTGGAAATGGGATTGCCTCTTTTGTACCCTATTTTTGTGGGCTTGGTCTCACAATCCATGTACCATTTGTGCTCAAAGAACAATTATCATAACCCAATGCATTGTAAGGAGATATTGGCACCGCACTTCACAAGATAAAAACAAAATTTATGTGTACCCCATGATCAAAACAATTCATCATATTGTAACCCTTGAAATGAAAGGTAACATAAACATTTCATTATATCATAACCCATTGAAAATAGTTTGGTTTCATAATCATTTATTTATTTAATAACCCATGAGTTGACGTTGTGTTGATAAAATTTCTATCATGTTATAACTCAGGGAAGAGAAATGGGTTTCACAAACATCATGATAGAAGATCATAAACAATTAAAAGAATGAATAATAATGGTATCCTTGGATTTTATCCCTAGAAAGGAATATGTGATATCAATATATGAAATTTTATATGGAAAATTGATTTTTATTGATCATTTAAATCATTTATTTAAGATAATTTCCATTCTTTGAAAATCCCTTTTGAAAACATAAATCTTTTTGAATACCTTTTACATTAAAAATATCATTGAAAACAAATCAATGAATTTTTGAAAACCATTTAAAAAAATTCTACAAATTTAAATCTTATTCTTATACATGGATGTTGAAAATTCATTAAAATGAATTTTTGTAAAACTTTTTACCAAAAATGGTTTTTTACGAATACATTTTTTTGACCAAATAGATATATAATGATGTATTTTTTTTAAAACAATTTCATAATAATCCTAAGAATAAATCAGTGGGAAGGTTATTATATTATTTTAAATAATCATTAATAAAAATAGGTGTAGTTGGGGTTGGCTTATTGGTAAGCACCCCGTAATGCTACATGAAAAATGGGGGTTCAAAACCCATGGGGTGCAGGTACTGTAGCAGTGGCAGGTACTGTAGCAACAGTGGGAACTGTAGAGGCGGCAGGTCACTACAGCGGTAACAGGGTACTGTAGAGGCGGCGGGTAATGTGTGGCACTGTAGTAGCACGGGTACTGTAGTAGTACTATTTACAGAATGGGCTTTGGGCCAAAAATTTGGGCCTACGGGCCATGTAATGGGCTAAATTCCCACTGGGCCTTCGGGCTATGTAATGGGTCACCCTCTACCCAGTTAAAAGAGGTATTTGCTTTGATTTAATAATAAATGAGGCTTCGGCCCCAACCTTATAAAAAAAATAGGTGAATTAAATTAATGAGATTCTTGAAATATTTATCATAATATGTTTTCATCAGAAACATACTAATAAAAAATATTAATAAGAGATGTGATTGTAACATGAAATCATTTCTTCTTTGGTAACCTGGAATCAAAATCACCATAAAATAATAACATAAAATGAAACATAAATTATTATGAGGATAAATATGTCAATTTCTTTATAGTTCATAGTGCCTTTATATAGACATCCTGAAATTATATAGGTTCACAACATAATTTACATCTCAATGAAGTCAAATTGAGAAAAAAAACCCTTATTACTTGAGTCACTTTTGAATCCAAATACCTATGATATATTAACATAAATTAAAAAATTCATTACATTGAAAATAGGTATATTGATGAAATATAATTTCATAGGTTAGTATATGTACCACATAAATAAATAAGTTGTGAACATGGAATGGTCTCACGGAAAATAGTGTGAGATATAAATCACTTACCCTGCATCTTGACTCTCTTCATAATCATTCAAAACAATTGTTAAATAAATTTATGTTTATTATACATCTAAAAAGAACCATATTAAAATATATAATTTCATATATGATTTAAGTATTACATTATGGTATTATTTTATTATCAATTCCTTGTTAAATCTTTGTTTCCTGTAATAACCACTTTTTTCTTACAGGTTTGACTTGTTATTCATTTTCCTCATACATAGATAGTGATTTCATCATTTTTAACATTATAAGAAAATGATATAAAAATTATATTATATAAATATATTTTATATTTATTAATAATAATCAGTAAAATATATAAATAGGTCAAGAGATACATTGTTCCTAGATATGGTAGGCTATTTGTAATCCAAAACGCTATTTCATTTTTTTCAGATTAAAAGAATGAAAATAATATGAGTTATTATCTGTCTTGAATAATATTAATGTCATATATATAACAATTTTTTTTAAAAAAAATCATTAATACATTCCATATTATGCATGTATGAATCACTTCTCTTTATGAGGTGGTAGTCTTCCGTACACTCGAACGACTTTATTGTATTCCAAAAAGAAAAAATTCATGATGTTGTAAGAGATAAAATTATCCCATAATAAAAATTACATCATAGAAATTGTTGATATATTATATATACTATTAATAAATAATTATTCTCCATCAAAAATGGTTTTAATGTAAGAATGAATGACATCAGTTCCTGAAGAGGTAGTCCACTGCACACACAAACGATTATCGTGTATCCAATTTGATGGAAGTGTGTGATGTTATAGAAACTACACATAAAATAAAAGATATATTTATATTGATTATATTTTATATATTATATAATCTTGATCTAAAATAATTTATGTTGATTAAGGTTTAAATAAAATAAAAATGTCTGTTGATGAATGTTTCCCCTTCTTTTGGTACATATTTTTGGTTTCAACAAAATAATTCCATAATTGAATTTATTCCCAGTGAAAGGATTATAGGATTATTAAAGGTAAGAATATAATTTATTTATTAATTTATTTAATGATCCAATTACATTTTAATGCATTGTTATAGGGGAAGAGGTGGTGGCCTTTTATTGTGGGGGGGGGGGGGGGGGTGGACACCTGACACTTTTCAAAATAAAGAGAGGTTTAATGGCCATTTTAACTAACAAAAGGCTAATATAATAATAATAATTGGATAATTTGGTGGTATGGTTAATATATGTCCAAAATATAGGTTATCGAAAAGATTATATGTCATTTATTAAATTTTGTTTAATGTTTTGTCCCTTGTTAAGTTAGGTTTTCTCTTAAACTTTGTGAATAATTATAACTATTTTTACTAATAAATTTGGTAAAAAATAATTTAAACCTTGTTATATGTTTTAAATTTTAATGATTAAAATTTTAGAATCCATCTTTTTATATTTTAATAATATAAATGGGTGAAATTAGTTTCAAATTTAATCTAGCAGATGGGATGAGGCAATGTATTTTTATTGAGAAAATTTTGAAAATATTGAAATTTGTTTATATAATTTCAATATTAAACTAATTAAAATAAATTAAATTGTATTAATAGATATAGAATTGACCTAAATTTTATTTAAACAGAAAATAAAAAAATTAACAAATTATGTAAATAAATTATATATTTATTTTTAATTAATATTTAGTATTTCAATCTACTCATCAAAAAATGTATCACCTCAAGAAAAATCACAAAATTTAACCCTTGTATCAATTTAATATTTCATGTTAAAAAATTTTGGTTATGTTTTAAAAATATAATTATATTTTTATAAAATTATATTTAATATATGTGAACTATCAAAATTTATTAAAATTGTTTATAGGAAAAAGTCATTTTTTATGCTTAAAATTTGATTTATTCTTATCCATTACCTAAAAACACTTAAGATGACTGTTAAAAAGTGTATAAAAAAATTATGTTGTATAATTCTTGTAGAAATTCCAGAGATTCCTAAACCTTACTGAATAATCTTCCAAATTCAGGATAGCCTACTAATGATGCTGAATAAATTGTATGTGCACTTATTATAACATGACTAGATAAAACACCTCCCTAAAAGACACTCAAAGCCTATCCCGGAAATATATGTCTCGTAATGTGATTGAATAACTAAACTCCACCATCACCCATAATATCCTTGAATAATACATTATATGAGGATCACTTTCTAATATTTAGGGATCCTCACATACTGTAAATATGTATTTACTAGATCTATAAACTCATTAGCCACATGTCAGTCTATATCTCTTCAAAACATTGGTGTTTTCTACCTATAGAACTCATGAAATGTACTCAGCCGGAGTGCATCCTATGATGGATCTTCCAACACTATAATCTTCCCAATGTGTGGTGGTATAGATGTTAAACCACTCAAAGGTTTGATCTCTGATATTGGACCATTTACGGAATCCTCCTCCTTCGAAAATTCAATCTTCTGAATAGAAATTGGAATCCTGACTAGATTTCTTCACGGAGGAATCCAAAAAATGAACAAGTTGTACCATTTTCAAATAGTATATTAGGGTAGATGAATGAGAAAATACATTGAAACCGCAACCCAATCCAATATTATTCATATAAAAATGTTTTCCCTGTATCAAATTTCAACATGCACTAGGTACAAAGGCTGTTGATTAGATTCTTTGTGAATCGATACGTTGATCATCACACAAATACTGGGGTCCCTAGCCTAAAATACAAACATAAAACAATTACAAATGTTTCCCAAAACTATTATCATAGAATCTGTTACTATGTTTGGACCAAATACTCTTATACCACTCTATCATTACTTAGCCTAATGGGGCCCAAACTATGAATACCCCATGATCACCTCAAAATGTCCAGGGGATAACAATTGGTGCTAAGAAGCCATATCACACCCGTAAGAGGCATTATTCAAATGTACTTGTAAACATATGTACATCACCATGACCACACAATTATGAAATGTAAACCAATTTAAATTATTCATTGATACATCTATGAACCAACAATTAGAGTACAATATTAAAGTACTGAATGTGATAAAGGTATCCAAATACTATCCTAATTAAAAAATATAGAGATTGGGAAATAATCCTTGGGCAATGACTATATTAAAGTGAAACCACCTATAAAACACCTGAGCCTATCAAGCTCATTCTATTCTCTCCCTGCCCCCCCCCCCACATTCAAGTTGGCCATTGTCTATAAAAGACATTACATGTATTAGTAAAGACCATGAATGAGTGATTATGTCAATACCCATTAAGAAAACACAAAAACACTAAAAAAGAATCCTATGGAATATTTGGATCATAATAATGATATATTAGTCAATAAATAACAAAACCCCTAATATATTGAGGATGGACACAATTCCGACATGTAGAAACATATGATATACCAGCCATTGGATTCTACTTGATGTAATGATAATTCTAGAATAATATTCTCCATAATTAATGGAATTATTAGAAGCAGTCATCCAAGAGGTTATATTTATTGGGACCACCCATGGAATCTCACCGGACTCAAATGACCTTGATACTCATATAGAGGATGACACGTATGATATATGTGGGATACCATGAACCCCATTTTGATCATCCTAGTATTTATAAAATAATATTCTAACGCTATTACAAACCCTACTAAAACGACCTATTAGATGAAGGATCAATGATCTATTCAAGGAGGTCATACTGATTCCCCAAACACCACCTATGCTATAAAATTATAGAAGAGCACACTATGGTGGCATGGAGGGACATGAAAAATGCTATAAGAGACACATAAACCTAAGGGGATCATAATCCTATGATGGGTAAGTAATTCCCAAATGTACCCTCGAGGGTATAGAACAAGGAAACACACTCAATTGATACTAGTCTAGAATAAATAAACAAATGGAACTAAACACATTAAATGTGGGTACACAACATGTCCATCCAACCCTTGATATTCCTATTAGGGAATATCTCACAGGACATGTAAAATTATATATAACAAATGTCTATTAAGAATAAATGGCATGTAGATACCTCTAAAAAATCTACCCATGTCATATGGTTGGGACCATGTACATTAGACCATGTCTATGTACTCTGGTAATGTCTCTATACACCAGACTATGGATGTGTACTCTGGTCGTGTCAATATACATTGGACCACGTCTGTGTACATTAGTTTTTTCTATATACACTTTCATTAGCATTCATATTTATCCTCTATGATACCTATCAAACCACCATGCATGTATCACATAGTGTATTACATGGTTACAAAACATGTGATATTTACTCTATTTGGAAACCCTAGTATCATTTCCTTGAGGTCCAACATAATGTGTAATGAAATTTTACAATTTGTGTAATATAGTATCTTCCAGATCTGTTGGTTTCCTCCCTCGATTCAACCTCCATCTTTTCTTCACTTCCTAACTCACCATAAAACAATGATATGGGTAGAGACAACATTCTATTCGCTGGATATCAAGATTTTTGGCTTCGAATCCAACTATGAAATTCCCACATATTTAATCCATAGTCTCACTATCGAAACTGAGATGAATGTGATTCATCAATGCATTATGATCGACCACTAATCATCCTCATTCTTCATCGCACCAGGATCGCACCCTCAATCATGAACCATAGTATTGTTATTAATCAATTGTTTTGAAAAATGGTTTTGCAATAATCATTTACTGGGTAATCATCAAACCACTGGAAAACGTAAATTAGCTAGATGAATATGCATAAAAATAAATGAATAAATCCATAACCCGCAAGATTTGAGAAAAGAGCCTCAATACTTATTCATTTGTCCTTGGACAATTTTTTTATGAAATGAATGAATTAAGAGTAAAATAACCAATGATCAAGGATAAATACATCTCAAATAAATCATCCATTGATGGAAAAATCAACAATTTTTCCTGAGATTTATCCATGATCATCTAGGATAAAAGACTAGGCAGGAAATAAAAAATCGAACATCATACATAGAGTTTGAATTAGTCACTAATGAATAATGGTTATGTATTTTATTTTTTAGTGAGATCTAGAAACTATGATGGCCCAATTATCCTCGATCTCTTCCTAATCTGATATTTTCCCCAAGATCTCATCAAATACGCTCTCAAATAGTTCCACTCAATCCAATGAAAATTTTCTAATCCTACAATTTAGTCTTAAATATGTTTAAATATGAGAGATGGTTGCGTTATCAATAAAAAACTATATAAATCAATTAATTTATTTATTTCATATATTCTACTCCTATAAATACTTTTCCAAAATTCACAACACCAAAACATTCTATATTGTGCCTAGTGTAAAACCCATGTTGAAAAGTCAATAGTTCCCTTCAATTTATGATCTAGGCCCCCATTTTAGAGTTATTTCTATTTATATGAAAACTATATACATCTATTAATAATATATTTAATATATTTAAATAAATAATTCCAAGAACACCAGACCACATAATGTTACTCTGCCTTATCTCCATCCTCCAAAAGTAAACCAAATAATATCCAAATGAAATACAAAGAATATATGATTTGTTACATCACCATTAAATAATGATGACTTCACATAAATCTGTATAAAATTATAATTCCGTTGAGAACATATCGTGATATTAATTATTATAAAATAATGACTTGATATTTGTAAAATATTGTCATCAATATAAATATATTCAATTATAAAGCATATTTTTTACTCAAGAGGATCATTGTAACACCCTAAGTTTTTGTAGACCATTTTTATGAATAAATTAATATTTTTAGTTATATCTTCCAATTCACTGAGTCTAACATTACATTCACACTAAACCTACTTGTCCTATGATACATGAAACACCGAGTTGGAGTATGATACAAAAAATAGTGAGTATTGATTTTATTCAATCTATAAAAGAACTATGTTTAGATTATGTTATAAGAAACACCAATGGTTTCTTTCACTACATGAAACACATACTTTTCTTTTGATACACCCAAGAGAGACCTTCCTCGATAGTTTGTGTTGTATTTAATACCGAGTTTCACTAAACAATGTTATATTATTAAAATATTATTATTTAATCGGATATAAACTAGCCCTTATAAATATTACTAACCATGTTTTTAATTTTATATAACATTAACATTAATCTTATGTATTTTTATAGACATGATATATAAACAAATTCAAATTTTTAGATAAAAGTTATATTTTTCCAAAAAATACATTTATCTGTTTTTTGAGGGAAAACCCTTTTTAAATATAGTTTTTTAATATTTTTTATATTATATTTGAAAACATGTACATCTTATTTGGAAGAGGGACATCAAATTTTTCATTGGGTAATTTTTTTTCTATTTTTCTGATGAAATACATATTTTAATGAATAGTGCGAAAGACTACATTTTAATTAAAAAAATGCATTTTTGTCACATTTATTATTATAGTAATAATATATATTTTTTTAAAGTGTAATTGTATTTTTTTCATTTATTGCAATTTTTTTAATTGGAAGTAATTTCACAATTAAATTGGAAATAAACAATGTCAGTCTTTTGATAGTTTTTACATCCTAAAAACATGGTTTCTGGTTTTGACAGTGAGAAAATATTTTAAATTAATTTATAATAATTCTATGTTTCTAATTTTGAAAATTTTATTAATGGTTTTGATTTAGTGGGTACAAATTATTTTAATTTGTTACTATTATTTATTTTGAATATTATGAATAGTAACTAAGGTAATTTTTATTCTCCATAGTTAAAGTTAAATCTGTTAGATTATGGTAACAAACAATATGATAATGATTATAAAATTATCTTAACACCATAAAAATCATATTGGATGAATTAAATTCAACCAATATCACATAGGGGTCCTAATGGATTCATTTAATAGACTTTTTTCCATGAAATTGATGTAATCATAATTAACACATATGAAAGTGACAACATATCACATTCTTATGAATTATACGTATAATAATTTTAATATAGTGATAAACTTGATAAAAGGTCAAACATAAATAATATCTAGAAATATAATTAAATAATATACATTATATGAATTCATATATAATTTTTAGCGATTAAATAATTTTCATTAATTATGACACAATAGTGATGTAGATATTTTGTTATTAATAGAAATATCAAATAAATGGTTTTAATAATTTTATAGGATATATAATATGAACTAATTAATGTTCTCATAAAATTTAATAGGTTACTATGACATGTGATAAGCTCATTAAATATTTTTTTTGGATTTATAATCTATTTGTATTTTATTTAGAATCAAATAAATTAATAGTGTCCAAATTGACACTATGGATATTTGATGAATATAATATATTATTAAATTATATAAAAATAAAAAAATTATTTATAAAATTATAATGATAAAATTATAAGTATAATATGTCATAATGTATCCAATTATATAAAATTGAAAGCACATATGTAGATATTTATGACCATTTAATATTTAAAAAATTATTACCACAAATAAAATTAAATAGATTAAATAGGGAAAATAAAAATGATATGGTTAAAAGTAAATTTAAAAAATGAATAAATTTTATTTTTTGAGAGGAGTTTAACCCATAATAATCATATATTTTAAATTAATTAGTTATTAAAAATTACAATCTGAAAATAAATTTATAATACATTAATATTTAAATATATTCTTATTGTTCCCCTCCTCCCTCTTAAAAAACCCCACCACCTATACACAATTTATCACAACGTTCAATCCCCTTTAATCATAAAACCTATTCTAAAATAACCTACCAACATCCCTACCTTCCTCATAGAGGCCACACTTTGTGCGAAAATTCATCAAAGGGATACATTTTTTTAAAAAATCAAAAGGAGATGCTCAAAAAAGAAGTAATTTTTTTGTATCCTATTTCAAAATTATTTTATTATTATACTCCCTATATGTTGTTCCCATAATAATGTAATAAATCTAGTATCTTATATATGATGAGATTTTATAATAACTATGGGACAACCATATACATCCTTTTCTCCATCATATTAATAACAACATCACCATGCATGCATGCGTACGACATACCATCTCAATGGCGTGGTTTAATTTTTTTTAAAAAATAATTAATTTCAATGGTTATAATTACGAATATAATGGATTTAAATAATGAATATAACATGATTATTATTATTTATAGTAAATATAATATGCAATTCAAAACCATTAAACCATTATGTGAATGATATTGTCACTCGTGCGTAAGTACGACATATAGTATCCACCACGTGATGTGATTCGTTGTCCACATTAACCATTCAAGAATGATTATAACATATATATAATAAATAAGAATGAAATTTATGATATAATAATTCTATTGGATTAATGTATATATATATATATCATTTACTTTCTTCCATTAAATTAAATAAGGAAATGTAAATTGTGTTCATGCATACGTAGATCATACCGTTTCCATTACCGATGTACTTCAATTAATTTATTTATATAATATATATATATATTTATATAATTTATATTAATGATATATAAATACTTTCTTTCATTATAGAAATAATTAAACTACGATCTATGTATTAAGATAATGAATAAAATGTCAAAACATGTACGATAAATAAAAATGATTATTAACCAAAACGTTGATTTAACATGAAATTGATAAATAAACAGATAATTTAATGACACAAGTTAATCAAATATGATATTTTATATATTATTTTGATTTTTTTATAAGATAATAATATGTTTAAACTAACTTTACATGAGTTCTTGACACATACTAAAGAAATCAAACCTAAGGTAAGGGATAATTTTACTATCTCATTTTTAATCGAGATTGTTTATATGTTAGTATTTACTTGGGTTACATATAGCATCCATTAACATGATTTCTAAAACTCTTTTCATAAAATGTTAACAATTATTATATGTATTTTTAAATATATTTTTACCTATTTTGGAATTTTACTACATTGTTCGGAAAAAATCTTTCTTTCATTTACCATACAAGTAACTCATTGAGTTCTCAAAAAAAGTACAAGGGGATTTTTTTTAACTTATATGTCGTGAATGAATTTTTACAAATTCATAATACCTTATTCCCACGAAGAATCCTTTTCAATATTATATTATTATTTTCGATTAAATTATATTTTTTTGAAATTACACGACATCTGGTGAAAAGGAAACGTTTTGGAAGAAGAAAGGATATTTTCTTCTAGAATTGAGTTCATGTGTTTTCTCAAAATTGTTTTCTATCTAAGATGATACACTATAAATTGGGTTATGATTCTCCCCATATATCACAATTATTTTATTTTTTTACTTATGGAATTATATTTTATATGGAGTATGTTACGATGGAATGATGTTTAAGAATCCCATTTTATTTCATAGGTTATTTTATGATAAATGATTTATATTTTTGTGGCACATGAAAGGATGATTTCATTAAGTGATAGGTGATACCTATATCACCATCCAATGAATTAGGTAAAGACTTATATCTCATGAGATAGATATGAAAAGAACAACAATTAAATCTAGTTTATTAATATATGTATGGAACAGTAAGAAATATGGTTCAGTAATACAAGGCTATAATTACATGTAAACCCGGTTAAGTAATGGTATTTTTCCACTATGATGTTCTTGGAAGAAATTATATGGCTACAATATAAATCATATTATGTGCTTATTTGTTGTTAAAAATTCCATGTTTTATTCCAATAATATTTTTTCATGATTAATATTTGTTTATAATCTATGAGTTATGAACTACCAAGATTTATTTCATGACTCTAGATTTTTATATCTAAACATTATATATTTGTTTTTATGTTTTTTGTTAGTTTTGTGCTCTCAATGTTTACCCTTACTGAGAATTTGAGCTCACCCTTTTTATGATATCTTTTCCCTTGGATATGAAGAATGGTTTTAGGTAGGAAAACCAAAGGGGATGTTGATTATGGGATATGTTGAAGATCTTTCCCCATGTTAGAATATTATGGTCCAAGATTCCAAAGTCACTAAAATAATATGGTATTTAGGCACATATTTTTGTAATGAATTAATTATTTCTCAAAAGTATTGTAATGTACATGTATATCATGCTTGGGACATTATAGATGGTATTAGAGCGAAGGATTAGTAATCCTTTGGAATCTAGGATGTGAAAACTTTATTGAGATCCCTAGAGGTATTTTTAAATATGTTTCTTGTGATATATTAATGATAATTCAAGTATAGTTTACAATCTTATAGTTTATGTTATAATCATTAATAACTTAGTATTAAACCTAAGATAACATAGATTGAAATATTATATGTAATTTACCATACTTATGGGATTTTAATCACTAATATGTATTTCATGAACATTTAATTTTAGTCTTATTGAATAGCCAAAACTACCTAGAACAAGGTTAACCATTGAATGTTTTAGATGTGTAAATTATGTGAATAATGATGATCAATTTCCAAAGTGGAAAAATTATATAGAGAATAATTATGTTGGTACGAGTTTTGTTAATATTTCAGAGGAAAAATAGAATGTAAACAACATTTGAAATATATGTGATGATATTATAGTATATTATTACATCAAACATAATAATATTGATGTTGAAAAACCTTAATAAATAATTCATATTTTAGGAAATACAAAGATAATGTATCTAGAGTAATGGTTTAAGAATAATGTCAGATGAGTGTGGTGTATGTTTTGAAACTAATAGATTGTGTTATATGAATGATGACATATATAAGTGTTTTTAGTATAATGTTTTCAATTAGGAATGGAAAGGATATGTTTAATAGTTATAAGGATCCAAAAGGCTGATTTAAAGGTACAGTGATATAGTTAGAGAACTCATTATTAAGGGAAAGATAACCCCTAAAATGTCTCATATGTTCAGATAATGAATTTTGGATAATGTTATATTGGATTTAAATATGTAAATTGGATGATTATAGTTTCATGGGAGCTAATTATGGCGTTATTAACAAGTGGGTTATGCTATAATTGTTGAATTATACAACTTTTTAAGATATAAGGCATATATACAATAAATTTTTTACTGAGGAAACATGCATGTTTTCGATAATGATATATCATTATTTAGGTTATTACCATGACTCGTGATAATGATTGATAAATTCATTCAAATTTTAGGAATGTTACCAAGAAGATATATATTATGATATATAGGGGATAAATAAAGATATTCACAATCATGATATATGACCTTTCTTGTATTTGGTTTTGTAATATGATTTATGATAAAAATATTTTGGATAAGCCTAAAAGTTGGAATGGTTTATGTTGAACATTGGATAGTGTTGTTTTTGGCTAAAATTATTTTTAATATTATTTTAGAAATGTTATAATAGTATAGTTTTTGAAAAAGTACATCCTGCAATTTGGGTGACAACCCATTACATCTGACGAGGCTATGATAATCGAACCCACAACCAAAGTCTGACAAGACATTATCGCCAACCACTGGCCTACGAGAAGTCCCTAGTTAATATAAATTAGTCTTATAATATATGGATGATGTATATGTACATTTAATTAACCATATACGATTAATATGACCATAGATGAACTTTTGAATTTATGATACCTTATGATAACCATTTTTTGATAATGATTTATGGAATGACCTATCATTCTATTTATGGATCGTATGATTTTTTAACACTTCTAGAATGAAAAATTCAACATCATTTCTTTAAATAAGAGATGTAGTGGAAATTGTACAAGGCACGACCAATGATGATATTGTAATGAAATAAAGTATGTATTTCTTCTCATGTTATTTAACATTAAGAAAATGATCTTGATAAAAAATGTCATTCTAGAACCTTCTTATCAGATGAATTAGATGGTCCCTTTAATCATCACAAATTTATGGATTTTTGGTCGTTATCTTTCTCCAAGCCTTGTTCTCTATCACTATCCATCAGAAAGTGATGGTGGGATTTTCTTCCATATCCATGTTTTCACATCCCACCTATGTACATCAATGTAGAGACCTAGTTATTAGTTAATTTGGGTTACCAATATGATTCTAACATTCCATTTTAAAATTAGGTTTTTGTATTTTTTTACGATGTGGGTTTCTATGAATGAAACATTCAAGTAGTAATTCTTTTTATAACCCCGAAAAATTTCAATGGAAAAAATCATTTTATGTGGGGTATAATGTAACACCCTGAGTTTTTATGGAATTTTTTTTTTCAACTAAATTATAATTTTCATTTATACCTAGTGATGAACTAAGTCAAACATTTTTTTTCACACTACTCCTACATGTCATATGTCACACACAAAACCAAGTTGGCATATGATAAATGCATCAATGAGTATAGATTTTTTTCAATCTATAAAAGAATTATGTTTGGAAAATTTTATAAGCTATAACAAAAGAAGATTTCACTCCAAGAAACACTAACTTGGCTTGCGATATATGCATGAGTGACCTTCTTCGATAGCCTGCGTTGTATGTAATTCTGAGTTTCACTAAAAAATGATATATTATTAAAATATTATATTTTAATGGGATATAAAATACCCATTATTAATATTTTTGAATACATTGTGATTTTTATATAACATAAAAATTCGTCTTTTGTATTTTTTATAAATTATATCTGAAAAAATTCAATTTTTTGTATAAAAGAAGAGTTTTTAAAAAAAATACAGTATTGCCGCCTTTTAATGGTGAACCTTTTTAAAATAAAGTTTTTGAAAATTTTATAAGATCTCTTTGACATAATAAACTTATTGTTTAGAATATGAATATAAAATTTTACCTTTGATAAAATTTTGTAATTGTTCTAATGAAATTCATATTTTAATGAATAATTAAAAATACTGCATTTTAATTCAAAATTGCTTATTTATCTTCTTTATTTATATAGTTATAATATATTTTAATTTGTTTTAAAGTGTAATTGGATTATTTTTTTAATCATTTAAAATATGATTGGTCATTTTATGTAATTTCACTTTTAAATTGGACGTAGACACATGCCAATATTTAGATAGTTTTTCCTTTTTAAAAACCCAATATCTGGTTTCGACAATGGAAATTCATTTTAAATTAATTTCATCCAATTATATATTTTGAATTTGGAAAAATTGATTCAATATTTTGAATAGGTGGGTTAAAATTACGTTCATATGATAATTTTATTTATTTGGATATTACGAATAGTAACTACAATAATATTTATTTACACAATTAATGGAAAATCGGGTAAATTAGGGTCACAATCAAATTAGTAAAGAAAATTAAATTACCCTAACACCTTCAAAAATTATATTGGATGAATTTTTGTCGATCAATGTCACCTAGGGGTCGTATTTTATTCATTTAATGGACTTTTTGACATGAATGTGATGTAATTGTAATTAAGGCAAAAGAAATTGACAACATGCCGCTCTCTTATAACTTATAAGTAAAATAACTTGAATGTAGTAATAAAATTGCTAAAACATTGAACATTTATAAGTAAAAAATTATAATGAAATTATATACATCCTATAAATTTATTTATAATTTTTTGATTTAAAATAATTATCATTAATGATGACACAATAGTGATGTAGAAATTATTTTATTAATAGAATTATCAAATAAATGGTTTTAAAATATTAAAATAAATCTAATTTGAACTAATTAATTTTATCCATGAATTTCCAATTTTAATATGACATGTTATAAGTGTATTCAATTTTATTTTGATTTTATCATCTATTTGGAATTTCTTTAAAGAAAAATAAATGAATATTGTAATGATTGAAAATATTGATATTTTATAAAAATAACATATTATTAAATTTTTTAAATATCAAAAAAATAGTAAAAAAATTACAAAATGTAAATTATAAGTTATAAAATTTCATAAAATATCCCATTATCTATAATATAAAAAATAAAAGTAAATATTTGTTACAACTTAATATTTAGAATATTATTACACCAAATATAATTAAATATATTAAATAATGATAAATCAAACTGATAAGGTTTATAATATAATAAAAAATTAATAAATTTTATTTCTTTAGATTATTTTGTCACATACACATATTATCTTATAAATAAATGATTTTGGTACCATTATAGACTAAAAATAAATAAAAAATAAATTATTATTTCAAGACTTTCCTAAAATGCCCCTCCTCCCTCTTATAAAATCCCACCACCTCTACTCACTTACTCACACCATTAAATATCCATAGGTCTTCCAAAAGCTTCTCAAATAAGCCACCAAAATCCATAAATTTTTCTTAGAGGCCAAACATTGGGATCAAACATGTCCAAACAAGGTGTTTTGTGAAAATTAAAAGGAGATACTCGAATGAAGAGGTAATTATTTTATCACCTCTTTCAATATTATTTTCTTCTGCTACATTTTATTCTTATCTTTTTCTCATAATAAAGTAACAAATAAAATATCTAATATATGTTTATATGTTATTATAATTATGGGACAAAATTATACATAATTTAACCATCATATGATTAATATTAATTCCTTGCATGCATACGTATGGTTTACGATCTCCACGTAGTGGTGTAATTCGTTATTAAACAATACTTAATTTGGATGGGTATAATGATGGGTATAATTGATTTAAATAATTAATATAAAATTATAATTATAATACACTATTAATGTACCATCAAATTTGATACCATTTAACCATTATGTGAATGATATCGTCGTGTGTGCTTACGTACGACCTACCGTTTCCACGAAGCTATGAGATTCATTATCCATGTTAACCATTCAAGAATGATTATAAAGTATATATAATAAATAATAATGAACTATATGAAATTATAATTATACTGTATTTGTGGGTGTAAATTTATAAATATCATTTACTTTCATCTATTCAATTCAATAAGGAAACTGAAACAACTTTCTTGCGTACATACGACATATTGTCTCCATGAAAGGTGTCTTCCGTTTAATTTATCAATCTTTTACATATATTTATATACTGAAAATTTATGACATATAAATGGGGGTTTATATTTTTAATGTAATTAAATCAGGATCTATGTCATAATATCAAGAATAACAGGTAAAAAAAGTAAGGCAAATAAAATAATTATTATAAAAAACGTTGTTTTAAAAAGGAATTGATAAATAAAATAGAAATATAAAGTCATAAATGAATTATATATGATATAAAATATATTATTATACTTTGGTTACAAGTTAATAATATTTTTAATCTCACTATACAAGAGTTTCAGAAACATACAAAAGAAATTAGACCTAAGGTAAGGGATAAGTTCGTTATCTCATTTTTAATTGAGATTTTTTATATGTAAGTATTTACTGGGTGTATATTAATCATCCATGTCCATGTTTTCTAAAAATGATTTCCTAAAATATTAAATAATATTATATGTATGTTTAATGTCATCTCTACCAATTTCCGACATTTACTACATGGTTTGGAAGAAATATTTCATTTGTTTACCATAGGAGATACTTTTTGACTTATTCAAGAAATGTATGAGTAGAATGTTTTTTAACGTATATGCAATGAAAATATTTTAATGTTTTCATAATTCTTTATTTCCAGTAATCCTACTTTACAATATTTCATTTCAATTTTAAATTCAATTATATTCATTTAAAACTGTATGTCATTTTGAGAAAAGAAAATGCTTTTGATGAAGAAAAGATGTTTTCCTCAAGAATTGAGTTCATATTTTTTTATCAAAAATTCCTTATAATATGATTTTATTTAAATAAGGTTACATTATAATCCAAATTATTACTATGATTTGTTTGTTAAAATGATCTAATGATGTTTTATTTGGATTACTATATGAGCTCATGATGTTTAATAAACACATTTTATTTCTTGGGATATTCTTCAATGAATTATTTATAATTTTGTGGCACATGTGAGGATGATTTCATCATGAGATGGGTATGAAATATATCTCCATTTTATTCATTGGGAAATTATTTATATCTCATGAAATATACATTTCTAGAATGGAAAGTAAATCAGGATCAGTAATACATGGGTGAAATGGAAAGTAAATCTGGTACAGTAAAACATGGCTAGAACGGTATGTAATCCAGGTTCAGTAATGGACTTTTTACCCAATAATGGTCTTTGACACAATTACTTGGCTAATATGGAAGTATTATTATGTGATTATTTGTTTTCCAAAATTCCATGTCTTATTCCAATGAAATTTATCATGATAAATGTTTCTTTATGATCTATTCCTTACATACTACCAAGATTTATTTCATGACTCAAGATTTTCATATTTAAACTTTTATGTTCGTGTTTTTATTTTTATGGATTTTTTTATGTTTTCAATGTTTACCCTTACTAATAATTTGTGTTCATCCTTTTGAGGTCTTCTTTTATCTAGGATATAAAAAAATGTTTTATGTTAGAAATCAAAAGGGGAAGTTCATTTTGTGATATTATGTAGATCTTTCTCTAATATTGAAGATTAAGTTTCATGTTTCCAAAGAAAATTAAACAAATACAGTCTTTGGGTGTATATTTTTGTAATTTATTAATTATTCTACAATATAAATGTAATGTAAATTTATTTTATTCTTGGGCCGTTAAAAGCATTACTCTATAATAATTTTCCTTTTTCATTGACCATGATTATAAAAAACCAATATCTCCCAAATCAGATTACTTTATTTTAGATTAACATTAACACCCTTTCTCCATAGTTCTCAATTTGAGTTGTGTTTTCTTTCATCATTGTGATCTAATACACAATTTACTATGCATTATCATTAATTTATTGTTACAATTTAAAAAAATAAAGTGATTATGATAGGATATTTGTAAACATATCATGGTTTGAAGACTGATATTTCTATCACCAAGTGTATTCTTAATCCAAGTGTTTTATATAACTTTATAAATTATATTTTCCATTATCTAGACCTATATAATTGTTTAATGTAGCATTATAATCAAATATATTTTTATAAAACACTACAGTAATTCATTCATCTCATGTTATATATAACTTTCTCTTTGAATTTATTCAACTTCATCATCAATAGGTAATGCTATTTGTAATATATTTATTTTCTAATATAATCACTTAAAATATATCAATGATCATATTTATATTATAATTGTAACTCTAATAAATCCTTTTACTATATTTATATCCTTGAAAAAATTCTTATTCAGATCTCTCACAAAACATTCATGTGTTTCCTAAATTAACATTAATATAACAAGGGTCTACGAATACCATTAAGGACTTAATTTTGGGTTTTAACTGATACCACTTATCATATGGTATATTAATTTATTTTTTTAGAGTTAACACTGATTACAAATATATAAATTTTAGAATCTGGTCACTAACAAAAATGATTATATTATCTGATAACATGATTCTCCCCATTCCATCAAAATATTGCTTCTTATTTTTGACTCCAATATTTTGTTATGGTGTGTATGGATCACTATAATCATTATAAAATATATAAAAATAAATATATTCATGAAAATATTCAATATAGTCCATATATTAATTATTGTATTGAATCCTTTAGATTCCAAATATAATATTATTTTCATAATGCCACTCTTAATTTATAAATCACTAAAGTTCCAATGATTTACTTGACATAAAATAATATAAAAAAGAATTTTTATTAATTCATCAAATTAATAAATTTATTACACATATATAATAGTATATTTGATGCATATTATACCTCATGCCTCGATGTGCATCAATTGAGATGGATATATAATTTTTATTTACACCACAGTTTAGTTTGTATTCATCATTATTCGGTTGTAACAAAAATCCAAAATAATTAATCATTCAGGGTTCTATGTTATTACATTTGTTACAAATTAAAAAATTACATTCTTAAAAAAGTTATTTTTACCCAAATGGATTTTTTTTATTTCAAAGTTGATTCTCCTACATAGTTTTCATGAAAAAAATTACATTTATCATTGAAAATTTAATGTTTGAATAAAATTATTAACATTGAATTTATGTTTAGTTTTATTAATTTTATCCTCCTAATGGAAAATCCATTCTATTGAAATAACACATCATTACTAATAATGAAACATTTTGAAACAAAGAAGAGATTGTTCCTTAACCTATTGAAATTGATAACATCATTTGACTCAAAATACTTTTTACTAATTATAGATCTATTGGATATTTTATCAGTGAGTGATACATTAATTATTAATGTAATTAAACCCCTATAATACAATTGAAAAACTATTATTAGTTATTTCTTAGGACCTCCACACATGAAACCCAAAGATGGTTGTCATTTTATTATATTGGTATTGAATGTAGTGGATCAAATTACACATGATCCAATAAAGTAGTAATCATAAGAGACTAGATACATATTTGATGAATACATTAAACATAAATACATAAAAATACATCATATAATTTCCATGGGAACATTCATATTCCTTCTAAAACACCCATGAATCAGTCATAATACTCTTCTTGGATCCCAAGAGAAAGGGATTATAAAATGGCATGGTGATATAAATATCTTAGTAAGTGGTTGCATATAACAGAATTTATCATGGAGTTAATAGGGAATAAATAATTTTTCATAAATAAATATTAATAAATTATTTCAATATATTTGATAAAACAAGAAGTAAATATATCCATGGATGACAGGAAAACACATATGATTAAAAAAATGGATTCTAATAAATTATAACATACTGATATAAGGAACAATCAAAGATAATATATATATATATATATATCATTATGTCTTTATGATAGTATGCCATACATTAATGGGTAAGTAATGTCCCAATACTCATGTTATTTTGGGTCATGAGTCCTACCAAAGCATTGAGTGACTATACAAGTTTTCACTACACCCATAATATAATAAGTCAAAAACATCTATCATATTAAAGAGTTCATCTATAAATTCATATCCTAATTATTAAAAAAAACCACTTACAAACACATGTCTATTAATTTAATATGTGTCTATATAGATGTAATGGGTATTAATATTATAAATGATTCCATAATAAAATTAATTTCATGTCTATATAGGTGAATATCCATCAATCTAGTTAGATATATGGGATATTACCTATGAAATGATATAAATACTTTATAATTTTGAAATGTAGGGTATATTCCCATCATATAGGGTTATTAATATTTTTAAAGAAATGTTTTGGTTTATCCCTAAAGAATTAAAAAATCCAAAACCGAATCAAATTATTAGTGATTTCCACATTTTTAGGGTGTTATAATAATATGATGTGGAAAAAATTATTCATAATACAATCATAGATAATTAATTATGATAAATAACATTAGTACAAATATAAATGCATGGTAATTCAAGTGAAATTCAAAATAGAAATAAATAAAATATTTTGGGGAACCATTTGTGGTATGCCTCTTCAAATATAGTAAAAATGTTCTCCTTTTCATAGTAGAGTTTAATAACATCATATAAAACTATATTTTCATGTTTGGTAATAATATCCAAAATATGCTTTTAAAAAAACTATATGGACCGTATTTGAGAGAGAATTGGGAATACAGTATGGAAACCTAATATTCCTGAGGCTCATCACTAATATTCCTTAGATGAAAATATATCTCAGTGGGTTTGAATTGTAGATTAATGGTATGATTGTTGGTTGAATATAGAAACTATTGGGGGACTCGATTTTTATTTCTAAACATAAGCCTTGGATACTAGGTTGTAGAAAAATAGAATACAATTTTCCTACCCATGGATTTAAACCAATATAATTGATATTTATTGAATGGTTTTTTACATTTATAGTTTTAATAAACAAACTCCATTAAAATATATTAATTTTTACCATGAAATAATTCTTATTCATAAAACATTTTTAAACATTTTATGATATACATTAGTCTTTGAAAACATCACTATAGGTTTGGAAAATTAATCATATTTCTACAAATTATTTATTAAAATGAATAAACCTATTATCTCTTAGATAAGGCCATTATATTTTTTTAAAATCATTTCTTACTAATTATTATTTCATAATACATGTTTTATATTCATACCATATATTAATATTTTTAGAAAAAAGCCATTATTTCCAAAATCATGAATAAATCACCATATATTAACTTTGACATGATGATTAAAAAAGAATATTACATTTTAGGGAAACAAATATATACATATAACATAATTATTAAATATAAACACGTTTATATTTTGGAATTAGGCATTTGGAATTAAATCATAAAAAATATTTTCTATGGTTTATGAACATATTCAAATTAGTATTTTTTGATAAATTAAAATATTGAATATCTAATAAATAATTTATTAAAAATTAATTTTATGTGTCTCAAAATAAAAATGTATTTATGATGGATAAATAACTATTAAATGACCATATTTATTGTTAAACTGTTGATATTTCAAATAATCTTATTCAAATTCTCATATGTCTCTTCTTACAAATTCACATCATAATTATCTCTATAATCACTCACTTCATTCTCAAAGTATAAAAAAATTTCATTCTTATAGATATGTTTTCCGTATCCAAATCAATATATATAGTATAACTTTCATTGCTTTTAGTGTATCATTTTTTTATGTACATTATCTTTGTACTTTCCTATATTTTTACATGTTCTAGATTCAATGTTATAATTGTTATAGGGAAAGAAAACATCTAGTTATGTGGTGCAGTACCGTGATGATATTAAAAAATATATATCATATAATAGTTTTTTGGTGTAGTTTTTCATTAATATAGTATAATCCAAGTAATTGTTTTTTATCCCCCTTAAATAATTTCACCCCTTATATTTATTTTAAAAATCAATCCATAAAATGTTTTTTGTACTTTTTCATTATTTATTCCTAATGATTCAACATTAATTATTGTACCTTTGGATTTATCTGAATATACATTTATATGAGGATTTTACAAAATCCGAAAAACATTACCTATAGTTTCAAGAAGATATATAGGCTCATAGTTATTTGGAATTTTAGGTTCCATGTCTATTTCTGTAGCATTGAGAACATGTGTTGGATCCAGTATGTATCTTTTCAATAGAAAGACATGGAAGTCATCATTCATCTTATAGATGTTAGATTGAATTTATAAATATTAATCCCAAAAACAAATTCTATATAATGTATCAAAAGTCCATATATAACATGTAATTAATGAAAACTTATTAATAAAACTTATAAATCCATTTCAAGAAGATGCATTTAATAAGATATGATCCCCAGCTTGAAGTTACCAGTTCTTCCTTAATGATCAAGATAACTCTTATAAATTCACTGATCCGTTTTAATATGATTCTAAATTGCTCAAATAATTTCAATTGTATCCTCAATAATATATAAATATAGTATCTTGTTTTTCTAAACTTCTTATTTGTATTTTGGGATACAAAGGGTTCTCCCATACAAGGATTTTTATGGTAAAATGTAAATTCATGAAGGAAATCCCTTATTGTATGTAAATTACTAAAATTATTGATTTTGTTATCATGTACCCTAGATGTCAATTATGCAAGGAATTTGAACGTCCAATAGGGTTTGTATTTTCCTTTTATATGTCCCATCAAATAGAGGATGATAGGTGGTGAGGTAATTTATTGATGATTTGTTATCATTCTAAAGACTCCACCATAATCTTTATATGTAATGGGACTCATGATTTGATATTATTTATACTGTTCCACCCTAAATTCATAGAATATCATTAATATAAAGTCATGAAGAATGGTCAAGGGGTGATTCCTACATTATTTATAATAACTTCATAGACTTTTTAAAGAAATCCATAATGACACATATAGAATAATTTTCCATAGATTTTTTTATAATTCTAGTTACAATGTCAAATTTTATATTAATTTACATCCACATTGGTACATGAAAATGTTTTAGAACACCAAAATTAATCCACATATTGTCTTTTACATATTGGTTCACCAAGAATCCTAAAAATATAGTTATAAAGTAATTTATTCTAGTTCCCCATAAAAATGTCCCTTTAAATACATATAATACATTGTGAAAACCATGTGTATAGTTAAATATATTTAATGAGATACATATTGAAATTACATGAATATATTCTGTAGTTATAAAGTTATTTTTCTTCAATATTAATAATTTCAGTATTTATTATTAATTAGTACATGGATATAATATAATTTTGTATACTCATCATTGGTAGAAATCCCTAATATTTACAACATAATGCATTAAACTCCTTGTTTTCTTTACAATGTGGTAGTTTATCTAGAATAAACAATCATTGAGTAGTTATAGTTATCTTCTCTGTCTCATATTGAGATCATTCTAAGTGAAAATATACATCAAGCTATTCTGATAAGTTTATTTATAAAACATTTGAATACTAAGATAGTTTTTCTATACCTTGAAGATATATATTATAGATATATACCCATGATCATGAGTTATATAGTTCCATTCACGTTTTATTAATTTCTATGATTAATATAAAAAATATCTTTGGGTATTAAAAAATATACGATTAAATCATTTCAATTATGTGTAAGTATATATCATAAATCCTTCCATACTGTATAGTAAATCTAATATTAGGGTTCTAAATAGTAATTACATTATTTTCCAAAAAAATAATTCATATTCATTTCACCATGGAAATTTTATCCCTTTATATGTTAACATAGTTAAAACGTTTTCCAGTATGGTGGTTTTTTGAATAAATTACTAACAGTACACTAATATACAAGGAATACTGCATATCAATGTTATATTAATAATTTTGTGTCATTAATTGAATCCCTAAATCTCTGAAGTTTCACAATATATTATTTCATTAGAGGAAATACGTCATAGAAAACAAATTTATTGGAGCCATCATTTAAACATACAAAATTTATGAATTTGTTTTTTGAAAATATTACAATTATATTAATATCTTTTTGAGTATATAAATATATCATCATAAAACACAGCAAAAAAATTAACAATCTTATTGATGAAAACACTATTTATAAAAATATATTAACACTCATGTTGTATGAACTAATCCAAATATAATTATAATAAACTCTTAATTTCCATACCTCATATGAATTATTTCTTATCGTGTAGCATTGTATTTTACACTTAATTTATAGTAACCATAATAAATATTGATCATGAAGAAATATTAATCGCATTTATGTTGATTTAATGAGTCATCAATATATGTTAAAGGATATATGATATTTATATTAGAGGCATTGATTTATTTATAATCATTGGAAACATCCTAGACCCATACATGATTTTTAAAAATAACAATCATTCTCTCTAATTTGATATATATATGTGTATGAATCACATATCACAAAATTATATTAGTTGATCATTTAAATCCTTCAATTATAATTGGTCTATTATAGGTATTATTAAATATATATTTTTCATTAGATATTATTTCAATGGAAAAATCAACATAATGTTCATGTGTGTACCTTGGTAATTCCTCAAGAAAAAAATCAAATAGTTCATCCATTATAATTATGTCTTCTATTCATAGGATATTACTCAAATATATACTTTTCATCTATTATTATTATTCATTTATAATTCAATTTTTTTATACTATAGTTCACTTCAAATAATTCTCGTACAATGAGGGATATCATCTAGAAACAAGATATTCTATACCTTTTCCTTAAATAATTGCCTCATTCATATAGTTAAAAATTATTTCATTAGACATTGAGATATAAATGATACAAATTATTATATATTTCTCAACCATTGGTATAAAAAGAGGACTTTTAATAATGGAATGTCATTGAATTTTAATATAACTATCCGAATATATTGGTGTTAAAAGGATATCTTCACTCATTATCTTGGTAACTACTCTAAAATGTGTCCATTGATGACTAACAGTTCTTAAGAAAATATTCATGATATAAAATAAAGTGTTAATATAGAATAAAAAAATATTTAATAAATTTTTTGTTTATGATCAATATACCTACTATAACTAAATTTGGACATAGACTTATATTCTAGTATTTTCAAAATCCCATCCTTTTTACTTTTTACTTTTATCATGATCATTCCTTTAAGGTTTAATAAAATAAATTCAATAACCCCCCTTCTAAATATAGGTAAAATATTTTACATTGGTGAATACTATATTTTCCTTTTCATTCATGATATTTACTGACATTATCAATATAATTATATCAATCTTTCATCCCATTCATGAAATTATTTTGGTGTTTCCTTACATAATTGTTACATGTTAGAAATTTTACCCATCTTTTATTATCCATTTCAATAATTCCCTCTACATTTAAATCATCCATATATTTATTCTCTTTATATATATTAAATAAATAAGGCCTTTATAATTTATTCTTTTTCTTAATAACATTTTATATCATCTCCCCCTTTTTTGAAAATATTTGAGAAGTTAATTCCATTTGAATGCATGGATTTTTCCCAAAATAGAATTGATCAATCTTGATTTCTTGATTATGAACATTTTTTGCAGTATGTATTAATAACCTTTAATGTTTCTCATAATACTCAAAAATTAGTTATCTTCCATTACACTTAAATATTTGAATTTATTTTAAATATCAACTCATTAATCATAAATAAAGAACTTTTCAAAACATATCAACTTAATAAAATTACATTTTAAACTCAATATCTCTTACTCTTTCATAATACATTGTATTTGTGGCCATTAATGATCGATATATCCCCTTATGTGATATACCTTCATGATAACCTTCACTTTTTCACCACATCCCAAAGTGTGGAATATATTCCCAAGGGACATGATCCAATGTTCTTCTACTAATGGATTAATAGATCCATTGAAGGATTGAAGTTTTTTTAACATCGGTATTATTAACATTTTTAAACAATATCATAGAAAAATTGGTTCTGTAATATGGGTATGGTTATTATTCAGAAAAATAGTAAACTTCATATTATATTTATAATATTCCCAACTCCAACACTATCCTTAAAGAATTTATCATGAAAGAAATATCATTAAATACTATGGGCTATCATAGAATTTATGTTCCTTGAATTTAGAATTATTTATAAATATTTATATTTATGTAATTTCATCACAAAACAATTAATATTTAACAATATTATATAATTATTATCTAGGTAAAATTCATAAATATCATATGGTTTTATCATAATGTTTGGATGTCTAAGTGTGCTCTTCTAAATTTGGTTTAGATTTTTTCTAATAATTATTTATCAATTCCATGTATAACACTCTATGTTATATAACCTATAATTAAGTTCTATTTTACTGAATTGGAATAGAATAAAATAGATCACATTACATTGGATTAAATATTTTAACAGTCATAAGAGACTAGACATATACAGAATCCTTATATTATATAAAAATTATTAAACAAATACCTAAAAATTTAATGAAAACCTTATAATTATTTTCAAATTTTACATTTATCATTCATTGAAATCTTTTTTCATCAATATATTAAGTGAGAAAAATAAATATGTATGGTTAGACATTATGTAAGGGGTAGTATGTGGTGGAAACTATCATGGTATAAAAAAGTAATAAATTAAAATAAATGAATATATTATAAACAAATAATGTCGTAGAAGTGATAAATTGATTGTAAAATATATCCATGGATAAAATTATTGATGAATTAAATAATAATGAGTATGTAAATAAATTATTTCATATTGATTGAATGCATAATAACATCCATGATAAACATACGATCAAGTCCTTATTCCTAGAAATCAAACATAAATGGCTAAGGAATTCACCAAAGACCCAATCAATTTTATCTCATTAAACCAATAAATATATTAACAGGATATAACATTCATGCCACATTCATCACATATGAGTCCAATAAATTCATCATATGATAGTTTTCATGTAAAAAACATATTTTCATTATTTAAAATTAACTATAAACATTCACAAGGATTATTAATCCTTGCATGTATAAATAGAAGTAATGCTTCTATAGATTGTCTAATATTCACCAATAATTTTTATTATATCTATATCGTTGTGACTATCCATCAATATACTATAGTTAGTCTTTATTTATACTAAAATGAACATAATCCCATATATTTGTGTAACATGGAGGTATACATTGATCTTATATATCTGTTAATAGGTACCACTGAATGAAATTGCTATAGGCCAACGAAATTATATAAAAATAAAATATTCAAAAATTATATAGATATATAATTGGTAAAATTATGTTATAATAAAATGATATAAATAAATTTTATTCACCAAAAAATAGTGTAATTTTTACTGTGAAATATAAAATAATAAAAATTATGTATAAAAAATAATTTTTTTTGAAAGAGTAATGAAGAAAAAGGATAAAAAAAACCCACAAAATTTAATATTCATAAAAAATACTGATAATGGAATAATTTCAGCCTTTGATTTTTGTATTTTGATATTGAAATGAAGTCAAGGGATTGTGAACCATTACCATACTATGTCTCTTTGGAAAATATCCTTGGATTGGATTTGAGAGATAAATTGAGTTATATTATGAAACTCTTATCTATGTAAGAATCTTCTAAATACTTCATGAGAGGTAAATAAGAGGAAAACCAAAAAAAATGTTTTATGGGTGGATAAGAATGGGATAATGAGTGGTAATTTATATCATATCAGGGGAAATTGATTATAAATTTCAAAACAAAATCGTGAACATTATATTGGGGGAAAATATAATAGCATTGCCATTATCCTAGATTTAAATCATGGTGTTTTCTATTTAGTTCCTAGTTTCATACATTATAATATTTAATATTTAGAAAATTAAAATATAAAATTTTCAACACGGATATTATTCTTATTCATAATGAGTTTTTTTAAATATAAAAAAATAAGATTTTTGTGTTTGAAAAAAATTATAGTTTTAAAAAAATAGTTGTTTTAATTTTAATGTACTTTATTTAACGACTAAATATATTTTTGTTTGATAATGTTGATATAATATTTAATAAAATATTTCTATATCATTATAATTTCATAGTACATAAAACATATTCATAATATGTTATGTTTTTCCCAAAAAATCCTAGTCTAGGAAATTTTAAAAAACATTACCATCAGCTAATTTCAACATATTGATATTTAATTTGAGAAGATTTTTAGAGGAAATTTCAAATCATTACTGAATTTAATAAATAAATAAATAACATTTATATTTCAAAATCAATTGATTGGTTCAAACTATTAAAAAACCTTTTAATGGCATATGCATATGGTTAAACTATTTTCTATTAATCAATATAGATTATTAATAATTGTTAAATATATTTTTTAAAAATGAATAATTTTCTTAGTCATATTTGAGTAAGACATTTAAATTACTATTAAAATTATGAGTTTAACTGTTACAATTGTCATAGACTAAATGATAAGATTTCGACCGTCATATATATCTTACTATAAATTTAAATCAATGGTGCCTCTAAAAGGATTCACTTCATTCTCTTTGCTTTTATTATATTCATTTAACTCCTTATTTTTTCATTATAATTGTTATGTATCTACTATATTTTTATATTGTTTAGATGATTATACTCTAATATTCAAGAATTTGATTATTCTGTCCATTGTTAATTGGTTTAAATCATTAGTTATTTCTATTATAGATAATGTAATAATATAGTTTTTTGTTGTATTATTAAAAAACAGTCTTATCGAGATTTTTTATGATGAATCTTTATATTCCCATGGGATTATGCATTCACTCATAGAGGGGGTAATTAATGAGTGACCAACATTAACTAATTCTTTTAAACATAATCATTTTATTCCATTATTTTTATCAAAATTCTATCATTAGTTAGGATGTTTATATTATTGATATTCATCCAGGAAAATTATTACATTACATAATTCATATAAATTAATGAAAATATAAAATATCAATATCTAAAATATTTTTCCCTAAGTAGTAAACCTACTGATTTTTATGATTGGGATGTAATAGTCAGGAATTTAGTACTTTATCATAACTGATACAATTAGGTATGGTAATATACTTTAACCCAAAATCATGATTCCACCTAAGCATAAAACCACAATATTACACATATGGTTGTAATATCTCTCCAAAAGAACATTCTTCATCAATTTAGGAATGATTTTTTTATTCTAAAACAAAAATTCCTTATGTGTTATCCTCAAACTACCACATGGATGGAGCATTGAATGAAAATTGGAAATTATATGTACTATATATGAACAATAGTATATCCAATTATTTTGGTAGAATAATCTTTTCATGCATTCACAACCTAAAACTATAATGTTTGGAACATTAAATTTTTTTTGATTTTTTCAATCTCCCCCACCTTTATTCAATCTCTTGAATCTATAGGACTCACTAAATTAATCAAAATGTATTTTTTCAAAATTCTCAAAACATTATTCCAATAAAATAATTCTTGAATGATATGTTTCAATTCTTCTTCACAATAATTTTTTATTATAAAGTTCATTTCTCTCTCAACACATTCTCCTCTATTCTATTTCACATAAATAATTTTCCCCTTTATATATCACTTCTTCCTTATAAAAATGATAGGAACATGCTAGATCTAATTTGAAACTTCTTCTCACATCAATATACAAAAATACATTTATTAATATAATTTGAAGATATCGAAGTATCAATTTCTTAAATCCTAAAAAACTCCATGTCAACAATCATAAAAAAAATTGATAAATCAATTCAAGAATCCTGAAAAAAACACTTTTAGAATTGATTTTTGAATTCCAAAGTCAACATAGTCATAAATGATTAAACTCCACAATATTTTTGTTAATTCACTCAACACCTTTTAATGAATGTACTTTGGCGAATTTCACTCATGATTCCATTTGGTATTACTTCTTAATCAGGTTATCTAAATTTTATATATCCTTTACCACATTAAACATACCCTAAAATGAATATTATCTTAATGGTAGTGTGAACGTGATATACCTTTAGAATTTTAAAAATTTACCTAGATGCATCTTATTCAGATCTACTCAACTCTTAACTGGAATATCTTTTAAACGAATTATCCTCCATCATCTGTAACTTCTCAAATTTTTGGAGATCTAGAATTTATTAGATCTCACATTAATTAAATATTTTTTTAAGAACATGATATTTTGGATCTATGAAATACTCTTTATTCCATTTTTGTTATCATAAAAATCATTACAAAATATAAAACTTCATCTTTTAGAGACTTTCCAAATTTTTACTGTTTATATTTATTCTTCTCATGTTTTGATTAATTGGGTAATTTGATCAAGTATATATTGTACAAAAACACTACTTCTGATCATTATCAATTACTAATTCCCTATTTATGATAATTTTCTTCCATTTTATGCACAATTTTCCTTCTAATAAAAAATTTAAAAATTAATCATTTACACAAATATAACATCTTTATATATATATATATATATCATTAGGTATTGTCAATTTTATTTTCAATTACATAATGATCTAGTTTCTATAGAGATTATATCATATCTTATTTTGGTATTCTTAGATCCCGACATTGATCTCACCCATTAATCAATAGGTTGTATTATGGTTATGATCCCACCTATTTGGAATCATTTCATCCAGGGATACAAATTTTGATTAACTCAAATCACAAAAAAAATTCCAATAATATCTTTCTTCTAGAAATATAATATCCCATGTGATCATCATTTTTATGCTTAATATTTTGAGCCTTCATTTAGTCTTTTCATTGGATCAGTGACCCGACCAACCATGAATCAAACCACATAGACGACATCTCATTATTTGATGCATTGATCTTACTTTAATATGACATCCATTTTAACTACACATATCTTAAATCCATTTATTCAGAGACTTCCTGAGTCTTTAACATCAAATTTTGTTCTTATATTATATATACTATTTTATATAAGTACATGAATGCAATTTTTTTGGTCAATACTAAACTTCATTTGTTATCCATATTGTTTGATAGAAGCTCTCTATGTATTTTTAATTTCAACTTACATTTATTTGTGAATAAATATTAAAGTATAAATAATTGGTAATTTTTAATTCATCAATTTGGTTCATGATTCCTACCATCCTAGTTTATTTATCATATAGTAACCATTGTTTTCATGTAAATATATATATTTCAGATTCATAGTGTGTAACATATTGTTAGGAAAAAATTTTATGAGTTCCTTCAAAGGATTTATTAAATTTAATATTTGTATTCAATCTACCCAATGACTAGATTTTTATCATTTATAAAAACTGTTTTACACATCACACCTTCCAGAATTATAAAATTTCTCTTGATTTAAAAATATTTTTAATAATTTCCATATGTTATTTATATCATATTAGTCTCTACATCTAGGAAAATTGATTCTTTAAATTCAAATTTAATTGATAGTGATTCCTCGTATTTTGTTACAAGTAATAAATATATTAATGTCAAACTAGTTAAATATTATAATTTTTGAATGCATTAGAGAACTTAAGTGTATTCAATTCTATGAAATAATAGCATTCAATTATGTCATTAAATTAATTTTTCTTGTTCTATATTCCATAAGTCTTCTAAAAATATCATCTATTTTTTTTCATAGTTTTCTTTCTATCATATATCATTCATCTATGTTGATCCAACTTTTAATATTCAGATATTCCATATTTTTTACTCCTACTAGACTATATTTCAAAACATCCATTGGAAACATTTTTTTACATAAAATTTCACAATTAATTTTCCATAATCCATTAAATTATAATAAAATAATTTTATTCATCATTTAATGGGTTCTTCAATATTATCCCGTTTAATATTTCATAAATATCAAATTATCGATAAATTCAATGACTTATATTTTCCCAATCTATAACCAATCTTATTAAATGATTTTATATCCCCATTTATTATTTGAATTTTAATCCTCCATATATATTTCTTTAATATTAGAATGTGAGAGTTTGTAAAAAAACCATATATAGGATATAAACTTTTGTTCTCTATATTTTCTATATTTTGAACATCTATGTCATCATCTAAAGCTATATCCCATGGATACTTCACTGTTTAGTTCTCTTGAAATAATAAAATCACCTTTCACAAACAATAGTTGTCCCATGATTTTGTCTTCATTTTAACATCATTACATCTATAAAATAATCTAATACTAATTTATGGGGTACTTCCCACAATATTACATCACCATTAATTCACTTATTGAACCAAATAAAAACATATTATGTCATAAGGTGAATATTCATTTTATTGTTAGTTATAGAAACATGTATGAGTATATATTCTCAAAATTATGAATCCAATCAAGTAATCATCATTCACCTTTATTCCCTAACCATAACATTCAAATGATCAATCATTTTGTGTGTTATATTAGTCTTCTCTCATTAACTCTTTACATTATGTATGGGTTAAATTTTTATAAATTCTTGCAAGGAAATTTCATTAATTTTAATTTCTTTATATTCCTATATAATTTAATCTTAAAAATAATCCAGATATTTTCCTAGGAAAAAATAAGATGATTTTGAATTTTCTTATCTTGCAATGAAACATTTGTTATAAATGTATCTTATGAAGGTTGTACCATTTCATTCTAGAACGTATTCTATATAAGTAATAGTTTTCTACACATATAATGAGTTTTTCAATATAAGATACTCATTTTCACTAAATTTCGTATCCTCTGGTAGGTTTCAAATTACATGAAAGTTTTTTTGAACTTAAAAATCTTTATTATATATTTCATCCAATATTCAAATTTTCATGTTCCTCTCAGAGACTGATTCACTTGGTTAATATAATTTCTTCCATTAACATGAATATTCAGGGTTTTCAAACTTCATTCATTGTAGTGTCTTTTATATTCCTAAAAATAATCATTTATTGAGTATAATATATTATATTTCTCTCTTTTGGGTCAAAAAATCTTATTAACATGTTTTTATTTAATAATATTTGTAGACTTAGTATCTATATTCAATTCATATTCACTATATATTATGGTATTTTTATGTTATATGTAACTATTATTTACACAATATTTATGAAAAAGAGAACACAAACATAATGATAATATATTTATTAGTTTAAAAATTTAATTTTAAAATATTAAAATTGTTAGTTGTCAATATATTTTCTATTTTCTAAATACTCTAGACCTATTTAAATGAATTTATGTAAACATACCATATATACCATATTATAAAGATTTTATCCATTTTTACATACATTATAATAATATGTTCTCTTTAAATAGATCATTGTATAAACATTCCACAATATGAATAGTTTTTATGAATTCTACTATTAATTGGTTGTGTGTAATTCAAGATTGTGGAGGGTAATTTTTGAAAATATTTCTTAAATAAAATTTGGTAGAGACATATACCTTTAATTAATTCTTCCACCTTTATTAATGTTTTTTTTTGAAAATTAATTACTTTTTTGAGATGTATGGATCCTTTACCATTATGTTGTTATAACATTTTTAATTTATATAATATCTCTTTTGGGGATATGGAATGGATTTATAGAATGGGTGGATTATTCCTGGAACATTGCTATAATTTTTGTAGGAAAAATGTGTGGAAAATAGTTAGGCATGGCTGGTGCTAATTGGGAACCTCAAACCATGAATAACAATAAGGGTGAAACATGGTTTTCCAAATTGTTCCATCAAACTGCATGGTAGTTCGGTGGTGCCACTAAAAACATAGAAAGAACTTCATAGTCATTGCATGGTTTTTCAAACCATGTGCCTAGCATGTGTGAAGATGTGAAACATCCAAAAGTGCTAGTACATGTTTGTTTCATGGTTTGGAAAATTATACATCCAAACTATGTACCCTTTAATAATTGGTGACATTATCATTCAGTGAACATTTATAATGCCCAAAACCCCCATTCCACCACTTCAAGTTACACATTATCTGCCACTGTGGGAGATCCTACACTCCATCGTCAAAGGCATAAAGCCTCATTCATTATATGATAGCTGATTAAGGTGGATTCAATAATGTTTGATTAGTCTCACTATGTTATTCATTCTACTTAATTATTACCACAGTTTAACTCATCCTATGAAATACTAATTCAATGTGAGAAAAGATGCCCTAATTTTATGGTATTTTTCTATTTCTAGAATTTATCCCATTATATTAGGAATCTAATGATGATACTATATGAGGAGTCTCTAACCAAGTTAATTTGGTTTCTCATGTTGTTTATAACAAAAATAATGATGTTTATATTATGTGCCTCCATTTTGAATATCATTCCTTCCATGTGATGCCTCCTAAATATAAGATTAATAAAATTAATGGATATCAGCCTATCTAGGGTTGATTTAGAAACCTAATTTAATCATAGTAGGATATATAAATTTATGTGATCCACCCCTTAGTATGGGTCACATTTAAGGGACCATGAACATTGTGATTTGAAATGGAGTTAAATAACTTATTGAGGTTTATTGAGTTTGACCTTTTTAATGAAATATAATTTAAATTAATAAATGGGAGAAAGGATATTTAATGTCCCCAATTCCCTACATAAAATTTATTATACCTTCAGTTATCCTTTTAAATTAAATTTCCTAATTTAATTATGTTAATTATTAAATTGTTTGTGTAAAATGTTATCTCATTAAAATCGAGCATACCTTGCCAATGGAGATACAAGGATTACAAAGCTAAATTCCTTGTATGGGATCATTGAGTATGGTAAATTATATTATCTATAAATAGATTATATCACATCAATTATGACACATGAATTATTATATAGAATACCTCGTATAGGCTCACTTTGAAGATTTATTTTTTTATTATTTTTTAATGGATACTGGGTTCACTGTGTGGAATACCTGGGATGGGATCAAAGTAAATTTTTTATGTATTATTATATGAGAAACAACTTGTTAGCTATGTCAAAAAACATGTTTTGGTATAAATGGATATTCCTTTATACCATGCCTTGAGTGGTTCTTATGATCCTATTTGGTATTATATGAAAAGTCTCATAGGGTGACAGGTTCTTGTAGTTTACATAAAGAGATACATGGGTTACAAATATATAATACATTGGATGTGATCAGTTATTGAATTAAATAAATATCAGGTCTTCTAATTAAAAAAACATTGATTCAATATATGTATTATTTACAATACAGTCTTGAATTACTTCCTTCATATAATTTTAATTCCATCACATCTGTATAATCTAATATTAATATCTCCATTCATGGACTCCTAGGTAGTATGTAACATCCCCAGATCTAGTAATCTCTCATATGGTTGAAACAGTTCGGTTATGAGACCTGAAGTACGCCTCCATATATTCCATAGGATTCAGAAAAGGAGGGGTGTGAAATATATAGTGTGGAGACTATACCACCAAGTTATTGAGTTACAAAACAATAGAATAATTCAATATTAATAAATATCTACGTATTGTAAATAATGGAAACAATATAAAATAGGTAAAAACCCAAAAAAATAAACCAACTGCATAATGTAATAAATAATAAAGGAATAATCTAATGATCCGCTGAATGTTTTCTATATTTATGTTATATGTAATACAAATAAAAGAATATAAGAAAAACACATACTCAGATACCTTGGTCTTGATCCCCATGTCAGTACTATCCCCAAACATCATGCCACCTAGAAAGAAATAATTAACAGCATGGTCCCTTTCCCTTGACCAATGATACATGCATGTAATATGTTTAGGTAAAGAATAGTGGCCCAAATAGGGTGAGAGTATAACTCAACAAATTTAAACTATAATTTCTAAATAGTAAATTTTTTATAGTTTGTTTCGGAACTAATGAAATAATAGTTTTATTATGTAACTAAAAATATTAAATTTATCCCACATTAACATGATTCTTTTCCAAGACATAATAACTCTAATCATTTCTCATATCAATGAATGTAGTAACCATATATTGATGGTCAAACATAACCCACTTCATCTCCATTACGAAATATCAATGATTATGTGTCACAAACATTCCATACATAAAAATATATCCAAGGTATAAATCAAAAAAAATCTAGGTTATGACATATATATATGAAATTTATCAATTAACCTATGATAATCTCATTATATAAGCATTAAATAATATAGCAGGTCCAATCCCAATATATAATTATTACAAAATCTCATAGGGATAAGCCTGGTGTCTAATCATTACTGTATGTATCCTGGTTGATCCATGTTTATAATAATTATAACATGTTTCAAGTCCAAGTCCAATATATAATAATTACATCATGAATCACTGACAATAACGCACTATATAATCATTACAACACATTTCTCTAGGGATATCAGCCCTGATATTATAATATCACCTCATAAGGATCAATGGTTAATTATGAAAATTACCATTTATATTTCAAATACACATTTTATTGACCATTTATTCATATAACAAAACATTCTAGTCATTCCAATAAAAAGACAATCCATGGTGAATCTATATCAAGAAATAAACCAATTATCATCTCATTTTACAAAATCATTAAGAGAACAATACAGTCATTTAAGATTAATAGATAACTTAACCAAATAGTATACATAAAACATGTTTTTAACAAACAGATACCAATGGATTCCAAGGAATAATCTAACTCATAATTTAATTATTTTTTCAGATTATATGATGGAGTAATTGTAATATTCCATATAATTTTCATCTAAATAGTCATTACAGTTATGTTCTAGACCCACACCCATTAATTAAAAATAACCAATGGTTCTAGGAGGACTTTTCAACATGAATGAAAGAATTAATGATCTCAAGAAGGTTATTAGTTCATAAATGATGATGATAAATAATTTCAATGTTTATATATTACACCAATATGGCTGGATAATAATGGGAGAGAAGGTAAAACCTAAAAAATAAATTTCCAATGATCAATTTTCTAGAATGGCATGTCTATAATGGGGCATGGTGCTCCAAATAACCTAGGAAATTCCCTAAGGACGATAGGAGAAATGTTTTAGTGGGATAGAATAAAAAATAAGCCACATGAAACTTTTGAAAATATTTCTCTAAAAATTTCATTGTGTGTAACTCTTTTACACGTAGTGTATTTATTTTTATAGGGATCCCCTAAAATCCAAGCACCTTGAGTTAAATTTTATTTAGATTAATTATTAACTGATATGAAAGGTTTACATAGAATGTATCCATTTTAAATTTGTTCATAGTTCATAACATGTGATAAATCAACTTTACATGGTGTTTAATACATTTACAAGCCATGCAATACTTTTAAATGGCGTTTAAATTTTCTATCTATAAATTTTCAACCAATTTTCTACAAAAGGACCTGAACTACATCCAAAGCCCTCCAAAGCATGGATATCCCTCATTAAATAAATTCAAAACATTTATATATGGAATTCATTTGTTGAAATAAACATACATCCTAAAACAATATTACATTTTCCCAACAAAGTCTACGCATGTCCAAACAAGACATTTCCCCCAAGGCTCAAAAGGAAAACTCAAAGAGTGGCATACCGAAAAGTATGGGATTTTTAAATCATCCCACTATATAACATATAATCCAAATGATAATAAAAGTATCATTGTGGGGTATCAATTAATATGTTTGGCCACTATGATCACAAATGGGACTCCCTCTCCCTGGTCTCCTCTTGAACTCACCCATGCTGCCACTACACATTAGCCAAAGGAATGTCCATACGACAATGATACATCTAACTACACCCAAAAAAAATTATTGTATTCTCCTTATAAGAAGTTTCAACACTTAGATCAAATTATTATATGTATATCAAACGATAAAGGTCAAAATAATATATCATATGTTCTAACATATTAAATATATTACTCATGGAACTTAAGAGATGTAGAAATGACAATCTGTAATACACTAGACTGATGTTATCCACAATATTAAACCACCCTATAAGAGTAGGTGATCTATTTCCACATTTCCTAATTTGGAATTAACTCAAACTAGATGAACCCCAAAGGAAAACATGATGAATAACATAATACTCCATAGGCCATCTTCTATGGATTGTGTTTGAAATCTACTTACTCTATACAGTCACCAATTGCTCCCTGATCAACTATTCTAGTTCAGACATCTCTTGCGTAAAACCAGGACCCTTATTGTTGAATCACCTACCACCAACCAAAAATAGGTGAATGACATGTCCTACCTCACAAATCCTCAAAAGTTTCCATCTAGATGGATACCTATAACCTGTTTTATATGAAAACAACACTAGTTCCACATAATTTTACTAGGAACAAATGAAATCCAAAAAATAGGCTCAAAACATATATTCCAAAACTTTAGTATTCTTCTCATATTGACCATAGTTCTGAGGATGATAGGTTGTACTCAAAATAACCTGTGATCATAAATACTTCAGAATCACCTTATGGAATATTGATGTGAAATGAGGATCTCTGTCTAAAACGATACACCATGGAAAACTGTGAAACTAAACTACTTTTCACATGTAACGACCACCCATGTAATCATCTATGTATTTATCCCTAATAAGAAGTAATTGGGATAACATCGTTATTTTATAGATAATAAAACATATAGAATCATCAAAATGGGTTTTCATGTGAAATTCTATTTGAAAATCATTAGTGATATCATCACATTTCCACTCAAAATTGTAAATGGCTGCAAATTGTCATCTAGACTCTAATTCTCTCCATTCACCTGTAGACTAGTGAAACATATGACAAAAAATAATTCCACCTCCATCATTATTCATGGAGATCAATACTTTCTTCAAAGATCACGATACATCTCTTTCAAACCAACGTGTACCAACCATCAAGAGCATGAAACCGTCTCATCAGCTCATTGTGCATTCCCAATGAAACTGAAACTCATCCAAATAGAATAATATAATTTCCACTATAGAGAGACCACCTCAATAGAGTATCTCTAAGATATATTCTATCACTAATATCCAATACCTCTTGATCAGAAAATTACTCTGTTTGATCCAGTATAAATGAATGGATATAATAGATATTGAAGTGAAGGATATTTATATCGTAGACTCCTAAACATATAAAATCATGCATTCATATAGTTCCATCATCATCAACTCATTAAAAAACTATGTCACTACCATTTTATTTTTATTCAATATCAAAGAATCAACTATGATGTTTCCCTTTCTAGGTTTGTAAGAAAACTCAAAATCGATGGACTACAGATTCTTAACCCACCTCATCATTAAAAGGGCCAGTTTATGCTGAGAAATGATGTATCTAAGTCTCTTGTGGTCCCTTTATACCATAAACCACCCAACCATTAGTTATAACACCAAAATAACTGGGAATATTATACTATTACCAACTCAAAATTGTGTGTAGGTTAATTCATATCATATGGATTAAGCAATCTTGAGCCAATAGAAACCACTCAACATTCCTTCATCAATACTAATTGGCCCATCTTGGTCATTCAAGACATCAGTGCTTCCAAAAAAAGATAAATCATGTATAAATCTTCCATACCCATAATAATCTGTATAATGAATAAATTAGTAGTTTATTCAGAAGTTACCATATCATCAACATTATTGGGGTCTATTGAAACTTCTTTATCTAAGATAATATGACCCAATAATTGTGATTTTTCAATCCAAAAAAAACATTTGGCTAGCTTGGTATAATGTAAATTCAACATCATTGTACTCAGGAAAATTTCACGATGTTGGGTACGATCTTATACTAACTCTTATTGAACTAATGTATCATCAAACGAAACCAACACATGTTGTTCTAGAAAATGGAGAATGATCAGAATTACCGAGGTTAGGAATCTTGATGGTGTATCGGTCAAACCAAACAACATCATAATGACCTCATAGAAGCCGTACCTCCTCCTAAAAGATGTCTGAGGTATGTTTTATGGTCTCACCCTCAACTTATTGTATCATGGGTTGAAAAAGATATTTTCCATGATATTAGCATCTCTCAGGTTATCAAATATATCATTGAATTTTGGAAGAGGATATTGGTTCTTGACCATCATCTAGTTAAATCTATGATAATACTCACATATCTATGAAGACCCATGATCATTCATATAAAAGATAACTAAAAAACCCTAAATATATGTACATGTTTATATGAAGCCATTATATTGTTGATATTAAAACAGAACATTCAACTCTTGAATCTATTCTAGTGTCATTCTGTCAGGCAGAAATGATACTGGCCCTTCTCTCAGAACCAACTCATTCATAAACTCTATCTCTCAAAAGAAAAATAATCTATATAAATCATCAAGAAAAAACATGAAAATGGTATAACAATAGAATAAATTTATCATGTCATATTACACCATCAACTATATCAATACATCTAATATGATTAACGACACAATATAATATGTACTGAATTAGTCATGCATGACCATCTTGAAGATCCCATTAAACAACTGAGAATTTCTACATCCATCTATATATAGAAACATAATTATCCTCTACTAATAGTCGATATGATTTTAGAATATAACTATGAAATCCCTTCCATTAATAAAATGGATGCCGATCATTTCCATGATAAATGACTCCCAAAATAAATGGTAACCATAGATCTCTATAGAATATTACTTTTAATGTTTGATATTGTCAAACTTCACTACCAAATGTATGTAAATGGTCAGAAAACCAACAAATCATTCCACATATAAGCCTAAACCATTTTAAAAAGGGGATAAATATTAATTTAACATTAAGGAATCAAACAAAAAACTTGAAATTGTAGATGATACATTAATCATATCTATGTCAATTGATTGTTCAATATTCACACTAGACAGAGTAATCTTCATAACATACAAGTGACTGGACCCTCTATCCTCGACTCCTACCTAACTCCACTGAGTTACTTCTACTTCTTGGTATTTCCATTATGGTTCAGGGGTTCCACATAACCTAACTCAACCAGAAAATTCTTTGTAACTCAATCTACTTATCTAATAAAGAGTAATTGATTCTTTCCTAGACATTGTTTAGGTATAGTTCTCTATCCAATTATCTATTTTTCAATTCCCCTATAAAATTATAGAAGTGTCCCATTCTACCATAATCACAACACTCCAAATATTTCTATGGACACTACGTCCATATTTTTCCAATTGTGGTACGCTAATAGAAATACTGTGGATCATGATCCTGAGATGGCTATACACCACCCTTTCATTATGTCTCATTGTTTCCGTAGAGAAAAATAGAATATAAATACTTATTCCCACTATAAATGACTTCCTAATTCTACCTAATAAAATAGCATGGACATGGCTTGGAGACTCACTTAGATTCCATTCAGCGATGAGTTACCGATTCATCACATCTACAAAACTACCCAGTCAGAACATCATCACTAGTGACCTGATCTCATAGTGAAGACCATTCTAACATACATCTCACGTTGGAGGCCTTATCAACTTCCAAATATAGCGCAATGCATTGTAGGTATTTAAAACATTCAGTAAAGTCCAAAACTGACTTGACCACCTATGTGAGGTGGATGGACTCGTGATCCTTCTCATCCATAAACGTATTATGATATAAATTGATTAGAAACATTTCCTCTATTTAATCCCAAGAGAAATCCTCATACATCACTATCTTCTCTTTAATTTACTATGAGTACTTATTTATTCAAATAATAATTAATGTTGAAATCATAGAACTACTATTTTTGGGTGTGTACATATTATTAAAAATCATTTGGATTGAATTTTTGTAGGACATGGCTAGTTGGGTCCTCCCCCAAGGGAATGTAGAAATATGTTTCACTAAGATCTACCTCATTCACTCTAATATTTAAGGAACAGTATGGAAAGTCTCTCATTCTAACGATTTGATGACCTTAAGGAAGATTTAATGTATATGAACATACAAAAGATACTAAGAAGCTATAGGAATATTTGTTTCGACTTCATTTGGAGCCTTATTATTTCAACACTACTTCTTCCCAACAGGAAGATGATGAAAATTAATTTTTTCTACAAGAAAAACATACTCCATATAACTTTACCTATTATAAAATGGTCAAACTCAAAAGGTGAAAAAAATAATATAAACACTACACATAGACTCTAAAAACATGGATTACATGTGTTTTAGAAATACATAATAGTTTATTTATTTCATTTCATTTATCAAATACAACATGTATGTAATGTCATAATTCATATTGGAAAGTATATATCACATGAAATAAATATGGCCATATCATCATCAATTAAAGTCCATATATGTACCAATGTACCTGTTAAGATGCATGCGTACACATATCACACAATAAAAGGCCATGAGTATAAATATAAAGAACAAATATCATCAGGGAATAAAAACCTAAAACAACATGTGAACTACCCATGGTGAAATAACATCAAATATAACAAGAAAAACATAATCAGTAATACATTTATGGGCACTAGGGTTTTTACCCATAAAATGGTTAGAAACTCTAAAGAACAATCTCATTGAGATGTCCTGAAGCATCCTAGTCTCAAATACACCTTTCCTAAATTGTAAATAATCCTTGTGTCCTTTGATACGACTTTGTAACATCCTCTGATCTAGCGCTCTCTCTTGAATGGATGAAAATGGTTGGTTATGAGACCACAAGTGCACCACACTCCTTATTACAGAGGTTAAAGACTATTTATGGGGGTGTGATATGTATTGTGGGAAGTCTATACCCCTAGTTATAGAGTAATAATACAATAGAATAATCCAATAGAAATTAAATATCAAACTAGAAGAAATAGAGAAATAATTAAAAAAGGTGGAAACACCAGAAAATAAAATGTTACTAGAAAATCTAATAAATAAAAAAAGAATAATTAAATGAAAAACTAGAAATTATCTAAATTATTTAATATAAGTAAAAAAAGTAAAAAACATGATTACTCAAGCATACTCGTTACCTTAGTCATGGTCCCCTAATTGGCCACATCCCCAAACTCCATCCCTTGAAAAATGAAATAATCAACAACATGGTCCCTTTCCCTTATCCAATCCTATATCCATGTGATCTTCTAGGGTACCAAATGGTGGCCCAAATCAGGTGTGAGTAAAACTCAATAGGTCAACACCACTGTGTCCAAACATAACCATCTTGATAATAAGTGAATGTGATAACATCATAACTAGTTTACTAATAAATTAATCATTTAAATTAATACCTCATTAACCAACTTTAAAACCAATCTAGAATATCTATGATCACATCTCCCAACCATTCCATCCATAACCATATATACCTTCTAAAACATATCATTCTTTGATTCCATGATGGAATATCTCTGTGATGCCTCACAAACATGCCATCTATTACTATATATACACGGTATAAATCGCAAAAGTCTAAGTCACTCCCACTTTATAACGGTTTCAACAATAAATCAACCCCATTCCCAATATATATGCATTATAACATGTTTTTGGGACAAGAACGGTATATAAGATTTAAAACATGTATCAGATCCATTCCAAGTATATTAGAAATATAGAATGTATCATGGTCATGCCTAATATATAATCATTATAGAATATATCTGGTCAAAACCTGGTATATAATCATTTATACATGAATAACTAAGAATAGCCTTTAATATATTCATTATAGCATGTATCACTATTCATAGTAGTAAGGATAGAAAAATATCACAATATATGGATCAATGGTTAATTATTAAAATTACCATTCATCTTTAAAATTGAAATTTATTTTATAATTTTTTCATAAACCAATAATTTTTTTTTTAATTTTAATAATAAATCTTATCAAATGTGAATATATATCAACCAATATCCCAAATCCCATACCATTTTAAACCCATATTAATCCAATAATTAAATCATTTAGATAAATGGTTCGCTCAACCAATTGGTATCCAAAAAACATGTCATAAATATATGGATCCAACATTATTCTATGGAATAATCCAATTCATCATTTAATTAATTAATTGGGAACTGTGTTAGTACATTTGAAATATTGCACACACTTTTCAATTCAAAACTCCTCAGGGTTACAGTTTATACCCCACACAATTAATTGAAGATAAACCACTACATCTAAGATTATTATCCAAAAAAAACTAAGACATATATGATCAAAAGAAGGACCATATATCATTACCAATCTTTATCAAAACCTTTAACCTCCATGGTTAAGAGATCACACAACAATGGTCATAAAATAAATGGAGAGAATGAAAATCCTACAAAAGAACTTTCCATGGGTTGATTTGTTAAAAAGGGATGACAGGAATGGAGGATAGAACCCAATATTAATTTGGTAAATTCAATAGGGTTGAGATTATGAAATATCTAAAAGGATAGAATGAAAAATTTATGGCATTTCACTATTAAAATCAATGCGCTAAAAATTACATGGTGTGAAACTATTTTACAAATCATGTATTTTTTTTTATAGGGATACACAAAAAAACTGGTATCCTAGAGTTAATATTTATCTTCATCAATTATTACATTACATGAATGGTTTTCCTAGTGTATAACCATTTCATGTGGTGTACTGGTTCACGAAATGTTCTTAGCAGACATTATGAGGCATGTAATAATTTTATATAGTCTGTAAATTCCATGTAGCAATCTTTTTAGACCATTTTATATAGAGGGACTCGAAACACTTCCAAAGAATATGAAATCATGAAAACCCTTCATAAATCCATTTAATAAATTTATATCTTGTTTTCATTAAATCACGTACATATACATCGTGGAACATTAGTTCATTTCCACAACAAAGGCTCTATGTTTCCAAATAGAACTCATCCATCAAAACTCAAATGAAAAACTAAAAGAGTGACATAACTAGAAGAATATTGGATTATACATGGTACATCATAGGTCCAATCCTTATTATAATAAATTTAAAATTTATAATTCTCATGAAATTTAATCAATTAGTCTAAAGAAGGTCATATCAGACGGATGTCCCATGGGGAACCCAAAACTACATGGTTATTTATTTAGGTATTAATTTATTACATGTGTCAAATACCCATTTTATAATCATAGATCAGATAGTGATAAACCCCATTAGTGTTTGTCTACTATGTTTTACTCACACCATGTTTGGGACTCAATTTTTTACCCTCAGAGATTTTATGGATATAGGTATGGTGAAGGGAAATCATCTAGTAATGGGTGCCTGGTTATATATACTAGGATAGGGAATGAGAGAATAGGATCTATCATTTCCACATGAAGATATAAGAGAATTATTATAGCCTTTTATCCCTTGTATTAATTTATTTATATTCCTACTAAATTATTTACCCATGTATCCCCCATTTTTTATAGTATCATGACATTGAACATTTTGAATATGTTTTAGAATACTATTAATGTCTAACATTTATTAAATAAGGATGATTTATCTTTTTTAGTTCCTGATTTGATTCCATTAATTACATATTCATCTAGTTTATTCATATATTTTACTACTTTTCTTCTATATAATCATTAGGGTATAGTCTCTCAATTGTATCCCCATGCACCCACACATCTATTCAGAAACCTATGGCATATAGGAAGGTATACATGAATCCATGTGGCCTACTAGGTTCATTTACATATAGGTGAATGGTGTCGAATATGTTACAAGTGGTATCATATGGTATACTCTATTGTACCTACTATTTGGGTTGGTAGATAAGGTGATATTACTATTTCATAATTTGATGTATAGGAGTATCTCACCCATATATATGAAAAAAGAAAAATTACATGGTATGAGATTTATTATTCTGGATTATGCCAATTATAATTATATTTACTCCACCAATGGGTTGTGAACATGATTTATGGATTTTATTATTATAGACATTATTGATTCTAATTCACCCTTTTCCATGTATGGAATGGAAGTATTTGTTCATGAATATTTATAGGTACTTGAGGATTCCCATGTCATGAATATTCCATTTATTTTTTTAATTATTGTCAAAATTTCAAACCACTATTCTTAGTGTGTTGATTACTATGATTTAATTGGACTTACATATCTACTGGATGAATGAAATAAATTATTTTTTAATTTATATTTATGCCTCTTTATAAATGGTGTTTTCTATCATAGATTTATGGTGGAACATTAATTAAATAATTATCACATGCTTGAGATATGTCACCATGGATAAAAAAATAAATTATTATTTTATTTTGATTTCATGATTTTGGATTATTATTTATAAATAATATAAATTTTTAATTTTTAATGGTGATTCAACTAAATAAATATTTTTTCAAAACATTTACATCCTAATACATGATGTAATGGGTTGGTAAAAGTTTCAGGATGTACCAATTATAACTAATAAGTTTCATTCATTTATAACATGGTAATCAGGAATTGTATAACTAGACCATGATATATATATATATATAAATGATTATGAACATGAATAAATTAAAATTTTAAAATAATTTTTATCCATTAAATGTAATTTAATATTAAGTAGTATTCTCCTCAATAACATTTAATTAAAACTCCACATACCAAAACCATTGATATTATGTTAGAACATTTCCCAAACCTAACCTTATTAATTGGTGGTGGGATTGTGTATTTGGAACCCTATATGATCATCTATGACACATAGAACCAGATTTTGGAGTAGGATAATGGTAGTGTATCATATATAGGAAATAATTGTACCTATGATTTCCTTTGACTTGAGATTTCATTCATCATAAATTCTTTTGTGAAGTACACATTTGAAATTACAGAAATATTCAACAACAACAGCATTAGTTCATAGTCCATGAATGCAACAATGACCATTCATCATAAGTAGTGGACCCAGAGTCACCAGTATTAAATATTTTTGTGATACCTATTCAACCTTTTATTATTTGTGACTAGGGAACCAATTCTTAGTTCTAATAGGATTTCATGTGACTAGTGAAGTATATATATGGAGGACCATGACCAACTCTTAAAATAGTAGATAGGAAATTAGATTTTATGTTAATGTACCCTCTGAGCATTTCATGTGATGTTGTTCCTTTGTATGGGGATTCATGGATAGATTTTATGTTTTATATCATTTAGTATTTACATATTCCTCTTCAAAAGATGGTTAATCTCATGACCTATATGGTTTGTGATATTTTAAAGAGTTGGTTTTATATTACAACACTGGCATATCATCATCATGATATTGACTAGAGGGAAATCCAAGTGACCAATTATGTATACTTATATCCAGAAATGTTGTAATAGGATAATATTTGAGGGTTTATGCACCAACAAAATTGTGCAATGTCTATGCTGGATTTTTTAGAAAATATCATTGAGATTCAATATTTCACACTGACCCTTACTATGATGATTTGAAGATTGTGAAGTAGTTTTTGGATGGTATTTTATATTTCATCCAATCGTAGGTGAGTGAGTTTTTTTTGGATACCATTAAAATGATAGTGGAAAATTCCCTCATCACTGAGTGAAATCTAATGGATTTTGATGTTGGGTGCTAGAAATATTATGTATTGACTTAGGTGGGTGGTACATCTAGTGTCCATAAGTGTAACCTTTAGCTTATTCGTGTGGGAATTTGTATTTATATGGAATGAATTAATAGTTAATTTGATTTTCACTGTCATGGCAGGTCATGACATAAGAATCCCTAGTATATCAGGGACCCAATTGATTACTAAACATGTGGGAAATCATTCATCAAAATATTTTTTTATAATGATGGTACATTGACTAGAGATAAAGGATATAAATAGACTCCATATTTAGGTGCAGGATCTGGATATCCAAGTATGAAAGTAAGATGGACTGATACCATATGTTTGGGATGAGGACATTGAAGTGGTCGTGGAATAAATTATTCTATGATATAGTACAAGTAGAGTGGGACTACTCTGTGTAGTCTACTTGTAAATCATTCTAATGGATCTAGCCATAAATAAGCAGTATAGAATTTTTTGTTTTTATGGAGAATGGGACCTTCAATAGTACATGGTAGGATTTTGGTAGCCTTTACTTTTGGGTTAATATTATTTAAAACTGGGGATTCATATTGTTTTATATCTGTGGTAATTTTTAAAATCACCGAATTCAAAATGCATTATTTTTGTGGGGTGGTGACACTATACACATCACATTGGATTTAATCAGAAATATCTCACCAATTTAGGGAGTTCTAACTTGACATAGGGGTTTGTTGTTTCATATGAACCCTCTTCATCCATGAAATTACTAATTCTAGATGCATTTTTAGGATGGAATGGTTGTTTACAAACCATGATCATGATGATTTATTTGACCATAGGGTAACCTTCACATATCATGAGCATGGTACCTACACTCAAATAGAATTATAGTATGTTCATGTCAGTTAATTTACGATTGAGCATTGTGGGATGGGTATAGTGATATCCTAAAATTCTATCCTCATTTTGGATGAATAAATAATGAAATTTATATAATATTATCCTATAAAAAATAATTTTAAGGATTTAAACACTAAAATATTTTCTAGGATAACTCCAAAAATATAGGTAGATATTACAGTTGATCATGTTCTACGTGTATCACTTTTTTCAATTTCTTTTAATAGTATTGCTACTCATGAGTTTTTGGATCTCAATAAGAAATTGTAGGATTTGGAATATGAAGGATTTAACCAATGTAGTACATCCCAATAGAGTTATCCTATTATTTGTATCCATGATAGATGATTAGTACCTTAGGCATTATGTTGATTACCCTACATTTAACTAGGTTATTGTTAATATCCAGCAACTACTACCTCATATAGATGTCTTATTATTACATCTTAGAGTAGTGGGGGTATTCTTAATTATTTCATTGATTTTGGGATAACATATTGAACGAGTTAGATCTTCATATATATCACATATAACATTACATAGTAGATATGTTTTATATTCTATTAAAATGAAGGATCACACTTACAATTTTATGGCTCTAATGAATTTGGTTTTCATTAGTATTTGAGTACTAATATGGTTGTTTCCTTTGAAAATAATCATATTGTTCTCAAATAATGAACATGATCATTAAAAATATCTTGATATCATTTTTTCACACTGATAGGGAATATGTTTTATTCTTCACTCAAAAAATGTTAGTTTTAGATTGATAATATTCATTTTCTTGGTCACATAACTTAATAAAAAGAGTATCAGTGGATCTTGAGAAGTTGAGAGCCATGTTTTCAAGGGTACATCCTAGGAATGTATTTTATATATGGATATTCTTGGGGATAGTAAGATATTATAGGTGTTTTATTCATTATATATCACGCATTAAAAAACCTCTTACAAGATTGACCATGATGGGTGTCAAATTTTTATGATATGATACAGGTGAGAAATACATTTAGGAGTTGAAAGGATGGATGAAATTAGTGATGATATTGATTACTACAAGTTACGTAAGAATTATATATTATTTTCTGTAATGCTTAATGAATCAAGTTGGGTGTTATTTTAATATAGGGAGATAGAATCATGGTGTATTGGTTTCATTGGTTATAAGCTCATGAACATAATTCCATAATGAATGATCATGATTTGGAAGCTATTTTAATAACCCTATATTTATTGAAATTTTATTTAAAAAATAATTATTTCTTTTATAGCTAGTGTTACATGCAACAGATAGTTATAATGAATCTCAATATACTTTTAAAATTTTTATTTAATCATTTTTGTTATAACCTAGTCATCAAACAATGAGTAATGAATAGTATAAACCTATATTTAAAATTAAATATTATTGATTTATAATTGTAAAATATATTTATAAATAAGAACATAATATTTTATAATGTCTTTACGTACATAAAAAATACTTGTTTCTTCAAAAAGAGAATTTTATTTATTTTTATGAAAAAATAATAAATTTTTTTTATTCTTATATAAAATGTATTATAAAAAATAAAATTATATTTGGGAATGAAAATGTCAAAATAAACTTTTGGTGAATTATTCAGAATATTTAGAAGTGATTAATTATTAAATAAATAGTGAATATTATATTTTTTAACAAAAAAAATTTCTTTTTCATTTATAGAATATAATAAACAACATTTTATAAAATGGTTAAAATTTAATTTATTTTATTTATAAAATAAGTAACCAATTTTAGGTCATTATAATAAAAAATTATTGAATTTTAATATTGAATCAATTTATACATGTTATAGTATTCACTTTGAAAAACTAGTTTTTCATCACCTTAATGAGTTTAATATTAAATTAAGTGCAACCACGTCTATGAAATGAATTTTTAAAAATAAAATGCATATTTTTATTTATAATTTATTAATATAATCAAATAATTTTAATTTAATATTAGATAATAGTTAGTCATAAAAATAGTAAAAATGAAATATTTTTGTTAATGTGAAAATGTGTTTACCATGGGATAAACATATCATATAAGGGTTATGGAAATATTTTAACCTTATCATGTCTATGGTTTGATATTTATCTATTTTGGATATTTATTTCAAGTTCAAAATATGATTTTAACTCTTTATTTTTTTAAAAACCCAGTGTGTCATCTCTCCCACATAAAAAAGTGATCAGCCACTCCTCTCCTCTTCATACTTCTATTGCCTTTTTATTTGATTAATACTTAAGTAAATATCATTTCCACTTCCCATAAAACATCCTAAATTAATTATATTTATTAAAAAACAATCATATGAAAGATTTTTGTGCAATCCTATTGAGCTCGTCTGAAGAAGCAATATCGTTCTTAATAGAGTGTCTTTATTTTATTTATTTTCCCACCTCATTCAAGTATTCCTCAATTACAAAAAAAAATATTAACATTTTTATACAATGTATGCAGATATGTTTTTATGTTATTATAACAATCTATATACATCCCATCGTTAATAAAATTGAAAATACATCAATTAATTATGTGTACGGTGGACTATCTCCTCACAAACCAATTTTATTTTTTTTTCAACGTCACCTCCCACAGTTGAAGATAATAAATAAATTAATATATTTAGATGATATTTATGATATAATTACACAAATTTAATTTATAAATTATATATACCTTCATTAGTTCAAGTCCTTTGGAAAATGACAATGTCGATCACACATATGGGTGGACTACAGCCTCCACAAAGCGATGTAATATGGTTTTCATTTTATTTTGATATGGATGGTAATAATAGCAGGTATAATAAATATATATTATACATAAGTAAGAAAATGATTTTTAAATGTGGTATATTATTTACAATTCATTAATTCCATCTGTCTACAAAATGGTAATATTATTGATGCGTATGTATGGCCAACTATCTCCATGAATGGTTTAATTTATTTTCTTTCTAATACTTTTGTGGAAAAATATAAATATATAAACAATGAATATATATTAAATTTATATCATTTTTTAAGACTCTAGAGATTATGTAACCATTAAAAATCTAAAATTTCCTAAAATAGAAAACAAAATCATAAATGAAGAAAATAAAGTTTCCATTGCCTGAAATGTGATTTTAGTAATGAATTGTTAATAAATATGTAATAAAATGATATCTGAAAATCTAATATTGTATAAAATATAATTTTATTATTTCTATAATTGATGTATTATAAACCTATATTTATTATATATCATGTTTTAATATTTATAAAGTAACTGGAGATGTGAGGTAAGAGATTATTTGTCTCAAATTTCCTTGTATGGGACATTTGTTCTGTTATCGATAAATATTATATTATGATGTGTAAATAATGAACCTTTTTCAAGTTATATATTAAATTTATTTATTTTAAGAGTATTTAATGTTTAATTTAATATTTTTCATTTATGGGTCGTATGATTCAAATGGTACAGAATTAGGTAATGGATTTTTTCCTCACGTTTATTTTCATGGGTCAAATCACATATTTACCAATTGATTATTTTATTTGGTGTATTTACTAAAAATGAATTCATATTAATATTACTATCATGAAAATTATTTGATATTAATATACATTAATGGTTCTTTAATTCAAGGGTCATATGATTCAAATGTAACCAATGTGGAAAATAGTTACGCTGCAGTCTCATGGTTTATTAGGATTGTTTTTGATGATGAAATATTATGAAATAAATCTCATGAAAGTAAAATAATTTATAAAAATTGATTTATTTTTATACAATACATCTTTTTATGCAAATATACACTCTTAAAATACTAATGAGACAAAATTACTTTTTTATGAACAAGAAATTATTTCTGTCATCGATAAGAAATCAATTTTCTTCGACGTCTATTTTCTTTAAAATGTTTTAATGTATGTTTTTAATGTTATCCAACAATTATTCAAAAATATTTTAAACTAGTTTTGTCTTTTTAAAAAAATTATAAGTAATCTTCTTGTCATTTTATAAACAAGTATTTTTTGACATTGTTCTAAAAATGTCACTTAAATATTTCTTTAATGAACATGGATTGAATGGAAATTTTCACCATTATGATAAATCAATTATTTGAAGCTTACTTAAAAATATTTCAATGTTCAATTAAAGAACAAATAATACTTGTGATAAAATTTTATATTCAAATTTGAAAGGATATTTTGATCAATAAATGTTCCAGGATATCTTTAAAAATAATTTCCAATATATTGTGACATCCCATAAGGTTACATAATATTTACTAGTGATATGATCCAATTATACAATACTTATTATTTATTTTGATGGTTTTTTTTATTAAAAAAATATTTTTGTGAAACCCATTACTTTTCCATTGGTTATACTATGACGAAATGGTTTAATGTTTATGAAACCCATTTAAGTTTAATGGGTTATGATATGAGGAATGTTTTATAATATCATGGAAGATATATTTATGATTTTCAATGTGATTGGTGTTAACTATATCTAGTTCCAATTCATTGGGTAAATATTGATATATCATGAGATAAACCTAATAGGAATGGATATTGACCCAATTTCTGTAAGGTATTTTTCTAATATAATATTATTACGAGTGAACCACGAGTATTGTAGTGTTTTTTGCAGTGAAACCATTCCAATATGATAGTTTTAGAAATGAACCATAATAAAAATGATGGTTTCGATTATTTTGTTTATACCAAAAATCTATGACTTATAACATTTTTAATCCCTCGTGGATTATGTTATTTTATTCTTTTATGATTCATGTCTTATGAACTACCAATATTTATTCCATGGTTTAGGATTATGATCAATAATATATAGTTTATGGTTTTGAAATGTTATTATCATATTCTCATACTATTATTTTTATGATAGTTTGAGGTCTCCCCTACTAACCGTTGTTGAGAATATTCTATCATCCTCTATTATGATTCTTCACCCAAGTAATGAAGGATGTTTTTATTTATGACATGTCAGGGAAGGGTTATTATTTGGAAGAATATCAAAAATATGATGTGGTACACTAATGAACCAGTTTTTTTTGTATCCATGTTTCTAGTTACAATAATACATTATGGTCCTTGGGTGTCATTATGTAAATATAATTAATATTCTAATGATAATAATTAATAACTATATATCAATAGTGTGGGTCACTATAGTTAGTATTAGATGATATATTTAGGAATCATTGGGAAACTAGGATGAAAACAAATTTGATAACCATATTGATTTGTCTTGGTATAGGAAAATGTCATGGATTTTTGGAAAAGGATAAAGTGAGTGGATTCAATGAAATTACATTCCTTTCTTGATACTATAAAAGGATATGGATTTCAAAAAGTTTCACCTATTTGAAATTATTCCCCAGAACGTTGTGTTGGTCTTTTTATCAATCATCACATATAGTACGACAATAGGCATTACTAAATACTTGGTTTGACACTCTTTGTGGAAATGTTTTACGAAACACATAAACACTTTATGAACCATTATGATGGATTTCAATAGAAAATTATAATGAATGACCTAGTTAAAACATAAGGTTCCATTGCATGAAAAATGTTTTCATGATATTGAATTAATATAATATATTATTATTTATTTTTTGGCCATAAATAATGATTATTTTTGTAACAACATTCGGTTTTAGGATTTATTATTTTTGAATAAATTATAATTCATCGATGGATTCTGTTGCACACTACACCATGTTAAACGTTCTTTACATTAAACCCCATGTAAATATTTTACCAAATGGAAAACATGTTTTATCTTTCATTAAAAACAATACTGCCTTCATATTTTGTTAAACATAATCATGAGTTTAGCTTATTTTACACACAATAATATGTTTGGATTGTGTCACAAAAAATTTCAAGTTTATCTTGAGATACACACAAACCCCGAGATTAAATAAACATCAAATACTATTATTTTTATAGTTATATAAAATTATTTATAATGAAAATTATGAATATGATTAACTAAATTACAAATATAAGGTCATGAATGTTTTTAAAATAAATTCTATGGTAAATAATTAATTATAAATGAAAGTAAGAACTATTTAAAATTTAAATAATTTAGTTTATCAAACACTATTTTTCAATGTTGAAACACATTTATTAGTCATAAATTCTCAAAACCACTTATAATGAATGATTCTAAAGAAACAATTATATTCTAGAAAATCTTTTACAATCACCTTATGTGTTTTCTAGATATAATAAAAATTCAAATTATATGTTGAAAGGGTTGTATTTTTGTAAAAGGAGGTTTTATAACATTCTAATGGTTCACTTTTTTTAAATATAATTTGTGAAACATTTATCAATTATATTTTATAAAATAAACTTAATTTTTTATATTGTAATGTAAAAATTATCTTGGGATGATTGTTTTTATTTTTCTGAGAAGATTCATTTTTTAATGTATAGTGAAAATACAAAATTTTAATTGAAAACTACCTTTTTCGAAAAACTTTTTATTGTGCAATTATATTGGAAATTTTTTTAAACTATATTTAGTTATTTTATACATTTATTAATCCAAATTTTCCATTTCAATACATTTTATAATGAAATTTAATATAGAAACATTGTAAACATTTGTTCTTTTTCACATTGAAAACTCACTTTCTTGGCATATATAAAATAAAAATTTTAAATTAATCTATAAAAATTATGTGATTGAAAATTAAAAAAATGTATTCAATATTTTTAATGATCATATTTAATAATTTAAAATAATTTAAATTTAAATTTCTAAAAAAATTATTAGTAAAAATAGTTAAAATTAATCACATTAATTTGGAGAAAAATAATATTATAAGGGGACTTAAAATTAAACAAGTGAGTAAAATGGCCTAGAAACATTTAAAAACCCAATTTTATGGCCATATTTTGACCATAATAATTAACTTACTGAATCATATTCATCATTGAATCCTTTTACAGTGTAAAAATTTTTCTACACCAAAACTTCTTTTCAATAATTCCAAGTGTGTATTCTCTCCCATAGTTAAAAGGAAACCCCCTGTTCACCTCTCTTATCAACTCTCAATCTATGTTGTATATGAAAATATATGCAAAAATATATTCCCAATATCCCTACAAAAATCCTAGAATCATAAATATTTGTATAAATCCTACCAAGTATGTTAACTGGAGTAAACCATAAGGAAATACCTAAAAAAGTGGTTATGTTTGTTAATGTTCTTTTTTTTGTTTTATTTAATCATAAAAACTCTTTAATTATATTTATATAATGATTATATAATAACTAAAATATCATTAATATAATATTATTATATTATGTTAATGTTATGACCTAAATATTCACAAAACATCCTCAAATGGGATACTCAGTCATCCATCATGTGTACAATGGACTACTGCACCATGAACCGATGTTGTTCGTTCATCTATTACCACATTTCTAGGTTGTTAATATTGATGGATTTGTAGTTTATATGTTATTATTATGAATTTTATAATGTTATTATTATTCATTAATTTTATATAAATTTCATAACCTCATTCTTTCCATTTTCATCAAATACGATAATGCTGGTAGTGGGTAAGGCGTACTACCACCTCACGAAGTGATATGATTCATTCAATATTTACATGGAATGTATTAAAGATGGGTTTAGTAGAAATATTGTATATATAAAACATAATAATAATTTTTTTAATGGTAATATATATATATATATAATATACTCTAATATAATTCAAGGTGATCAAAACATTGAAACCACATTCATGCATACATACGGTTTATCGTCCCCATTAATAGTGTGATTTATTTACTATTTTTTATTTAATAGAATATGTTAAATAAATATATACTGAATAAATTTTACATATACATCATGTTTAAAATTGTTTAAATTAAGAAATAATGATAAATGTTATGGTACCAAAAATAAAAAAATCCATGGTTATACGAAAAATCAATCGATTATTACTCAAAATGGGACATTAACAAGGTGTTGTTAGTAAAGAGTTAATAAAATGTTCACAAGAAAAATTTATTTGATTATATATATATGAATATGGTTATATATGTTTTTTATAATATGTATATATATTATATAGGTGTTTTTAATGTGTATAAAAGAAGTCAAGAATTAAGGTAAGTTATTTTCATCTCATTTTTTTCTTTTGTGAGACAAAAGCTATATTCACCAATTATTTCCTCTATGCATTGTATATAATTAACATGAATGTAATTTATGATTCTTATAAATAATTATTTTCTTAATTTCACATACATATGGATATCTCTCATTCATGGTATTGCGATTTCAAAGTTACCAAAGCGGTAAGGGATTTTTGTCTCAATTTTCCTTCTTTGAGACACATGTTATGTTATGTATTTATATTATTTTAAGATTTGTATACAATGATCCATTTAAATTTTATATCATGAATCTCCTAATTTTAATTATATTTTAATATTCATTTAATGTTAAGAATTCATGGATATTAGGATTCAAATTTACTAAAGTGGTAATATTTTATTACTACAATCTCATTACTTATCAGGTTTTATCTATGATTATACTATTATTGATCACATAGTATGACCCAGATATTTATAATTATCTTTAATGTTAATATCATATGGTTATAAAATTTATATTCATGTAATGGAACCATTTTACAACTCTTTTTCAATTCATATACTTATGAAAATACTTTAATGAAAATATGACTTTATTTCTCTGTTCGGTCAGAAATATGTTTTCTCTCAAATACATGATTTATAAAAATTATTTTAAAATATTTCTAACATTATCATAATATTTTAAAAGTAATTTTTACGCTTGTTTTAAATTTGATTAAAATTATTTTGAAGGTAGTCTTCTAGTTATTTTCCGATCAATTAACATCTCTATACATTTTACGATGAAAAATGAAATGTTGGCCAAGATGGATTGATTTGATGTCATGATAAATATTAAATAATGATCACATACACATTTGAAAGATTATTATTACATAATTTTTCATTCATAAAATTTTTGAAATTAATTTGTTTTAATTTCATTTCAAATCCAAAAGTTTTCTAAAATTTAATTTGCATTAAAACGCATTTTAAAAGACAAGATGATATATTCTGAGTTAAAATATTTAAATGGTTTCAATGATTAATTCATATTTTTTAAAATAATTTTTTAGAGAAAAATATTTCGATAATGTTTTGTGATTAAAAAATTTACATCCATGAATTTTTATATCCTTTAGTAAATAATCCAATTGATCTTTCAAAATCCTTCTATGTCTAAGATAACATCATTTGATATAGTTTATTAAATAAAGGAAATTAGATCCCAGGAATCCATCCATATAATTTATTTTAATGAATTATTTTTAATTTGAAAACTTATTTATGAAATCCATTTTTATTCCATGGAATATTCAATACTAAAATTAATTATTAAAATCACTTTTTCATTTGTTATGCTATGATGAAATTATTATGAAACTTGACTCTTTTTAATCGGTTATGATGTGATGAAATTTTTATGATACCCATTTCATTTAATAGGATATTATTTGATTAATATTTATGTTATTATGTCACTAATATATACGATTTAAATTTGGGATGGGTAAGTCCAATATCCCCCTCTAATGTGTTTGGTAATGATTGATAACTCATGAGTCTAAATGTTTTGCATGAACATGATTACATGTTTATAATGTTATTCGTTAACTTAATTACATGATTATAATGTATTACATGAAGTTGATTATCAGTTCACAATATTATTTTTGAACCTCATTACTTGTTCATAATGTTATTCATGAACCAGATTACATATTTATGATGTTATTCATTGAACTGTATTTAATTTCCATAATAATATGCGTGGGAATAGTTTCAAGACTAAATGTTTATGTGAGGGACTCAAATGATGTCCATAAATTAAATAGTGTACCTATTTCTATGTATACATGTTCCCAATTATATAATATGATGTTCTTGACAAAAATTATTTGTGTTATTTCATTCGTATACTCATATGGATTATGTTCATTTATTATCTCATGATTAATGACTTATGACCGGAAAATATTTAATTCATGATTCAATATTATGATCTATGATATGAAATCTATTCTTTTAATATTTTATTATCATTTTAAAATACCCTTATAATGAAGTTATACTTATTTATATACCTTGTTTACCATTACTATGTATCTGATCCCACTCATTCATATGTTTCCTTTCCCCAGGTTATGAAGAATGGTTTTATGTAAGAGTAATTAAAGGGATGATATTTAAGGTATATGTTGTATATAGTTCAACAAATTAGATGATTGTGTTCTATGATTTAAAAGGAATTAAACTATTATGTCTTTTAAGTGTGTGTTATCATAATGTAATGAATATTCATCTAAATGATGTAATGCATAATTATGTTAAGCCTGAGTCTCTATAGTAATAATCGACAGAAAGTTTTATTCAACCATTGGAAACTAGGTTGTGAAAAACACAGTGAGAACCCTATACATATTTCTAATTATGTGTCTTGGGATGTCTTAATGTGTAAGTCTAAGGATGAGTTACTGAATAGTGAAATGTCCTAGAATTTTTGTAATGGATTTGAAAGATTGGTTTTTGAGAAATATATCCATATCTGTATAATAATATATAATGTGGCTCTATCACAGATATAACTATGGGCTACAACAAAAAAAACAAAATTGAGAAAAACTCAATCGGTAAATAGTGCATGATAATGATCCTTCCTTCACACATAGTTTTAAACTCTAGGATAATATAATTTGGAAACTAAAAAACTCATTATGATCATTCATTAAACATATAAATAGAATAAAACCATTAATGACCTCGTCTGAACCTAAGGTGTCATATATTAAATAAGGTACCATTATTTAGATATACGCTAATTATTTTTTTCTGGATTATTTGGTTTTAAAAAATTATTAGTGTTTCTCGAACTATGGGTTTTGTGTATATTAATGGATGAAAACTTAAGGAACTGGGTTAACATTGAATGTGATGAAAAACATTCTAATGAACAGAAAAATGTGGTGATGACTGAAGTGAAATATATTTCACCAATTTAGTCATCACGAAACATGATTACCAATATGCACCTTAACCAACCCTCAGATTCATTAAAATAGATATGGATGGGGTCTACTATGTTTTTAGGTAGTGGATTCCATGTATTAAAGAATATTCAGTGTTTTATGACCCTTAAATGTGAAAATAATAATTAACTAAATTTCTTGAATGGATCTTGGAGGTGATTTAAATGTTGAATGGCATGTCCAAAATCTCAGGAATGAAGAAATGTGATTAAAGGATAAATGAATGAGATAAAGGTGAAGATGATTTTATATAATTAACCACCTATGCTCAAGTGTTTCATGTGTAAGGAGTTTGTGAATTATGAGAATCAATGTATTAAAAGAAATGATTGTGAAGAGAATCATTATAGTTGTACAATTTTTGGTTTTACAGCTGACAATGAAGAGACTATGAATGAAATTTTAAATGATATATATATTAAAGAATGATATGAATAAGATCATGAGGCCTAGTTAATATATTGAGATGTAATTGGAATGTTTTTTTATTGGTACGTAATAATTATAGAATATTTAATTATTGTTCTTTATAAGTTTTTTATTATGGATTTTAATGCATATGTGGAATAATATTTACAAAAATGACAATTTATTTAATGGAGAAGTTATATTTCATGGGAAAATATGATTAAGGGAAGGTCAACTATAATATGTTCCTATGGATGATGAAATGGTTTTTAATTTGGATAAATAGATTATTGATATGGGTAAAGTAAAAAATAATATTATTGATGACTCAAAACTGAAAAAAATTTGGTGGGAAAGTGGTTTATGTTTTCATTGATATTGAATACATTGTTTTTTGATTTAATCAATATATCAAATAATATATGTCTTTCATAGTTAATGAGGAAGAATGTATGTTTTTAGTAAAAATATATGGTAATTTAGTGTATTACCATATTTTATGTGAATACATGAAGATGGTATTCACATGATTGTTATGGTTCAATCACGACCCACTTTATAAAATATTTGAGATTAATGTGATTTTGATTTTGAGAAACATAGTATCCTTGTTAATAAATTTTTTATTTTGGAAGGGTAACATAGTTAACCATTTATGGAATGTTATATATTATAAATCAGATGAGGATTTATAGATTTATGTATTACTTCATCACATGAAGATTTATCTATATTGGATAACCTATGGAAACCATTTAGTTTTAACAACAAATAAACATTGATGGAATGACTTAACATTCTATTAATGGATATTATTATCCATTAGTGCTTCCAACACAACAAATTCACCAATATTTCTTAGAGTAAGATATGAGGTGACAATTGATAAAGTGACTATTGAATTAGAGATTGTTATTAGGAATGTAATGAAATCATGTAATCATATCTTCTTGTGAAAATTCATCAATATTAGGAATATTATCATGAAATTATAATTTTTCATATTATCATGATTTTTTATGATATCAAATACCCTTTTCATGCCTTTTTGGTTTTTGGTTATGTGATTGTTATCTTTGTCTCTATCACCAAATTTTTCTGTGATCAGCGATCATTAACACCACTTATTATTATTTTATATTTATTTCTTGTTAAAATATTCACTTCCTTACACTGTTATTCTATATAAAACCCTAGATATGGGTTACATGGGTATCCATTATGATTCTTAATCTATTTTTTGATGTAAGTTTAACTATTGTTTTTTATTATTTTCATTTCAATGAAAGGAACTTTCATGTATTTAAACATTGATGACCTAGATGAATTTCATGGGTGAAATTAATATTAATGATGGTAGAATGTATCACCCATATATTTTATGAATTATGTTTTTTGAATAAATTAATATTATATTATGGAATGTGTTACACTGTAAAACAAGTTGAGATTTCATTACACAAAATTCCATGTTAAAATTTTACTACACACTACACTGATTTCTTTTCATGTTACATGAAATACTATGTTTGTATTACTCAATTTTTAATCATGAATTTTTATTGTGTTAACTACAATACTATATTTGGATTGCGTTAGACATAATTACAAGTATATTATTCCTTAAAAGAAGTACCTAGTGTAAACCAAACATGAAATACTATTATTATGATAGTTATCAAATAGCTCTTAGAGATTAGGTTATAAATATGATGTACTAAATTATGAATATATGGTATATAAATTTTTCTAAAATTATTTATTTAATTACCAATTAATTGTAAATGAAATTATGAACCATTTTAAATTAATGTAGATCCATTTCTGAAAAAAAAAATTCAATGTAAAGAAATTTCAACATCGATAAATAAAAGAACCACATTAGATGAAATATTTAAATTAAATATATATAATAGCACAACTATTTATCAATTCCCTTATGTTTTTTTTGAGGGAAAATAAAAAATATAATTTTTCACATAAATAGATGAATATTTCTAAAAGGTATTTTTACCATCTTTTAAGACAACCATTAATTTAAATAAAATTGATTACATGTTTATAAATTCAATTTAAAAAATAAATGGAATTATTTAATTCATACTATAAATTTTTTATTAGGTTGAATTTACGGTATTTTTCTAAGGAGTTACATTTTTTGACAAATAGTGATAATTATCTCAATTTTAATTGAAAACTAACTTTCCATATATTGTATTTATATACATAAATTACATTTTAAATTTGTTTTAAATGAAAATTAGTTCAATAATAATTTTTTTTTCATTATAGGACATTTTATTCAATTTTATAATGAAATGGAATATAAAAATGCTGTAATATTTTGATATTTTTCACTTTAAAAACCCACTTTCTCGATATGACTATGGGATTAATTTTAAATCATTTTCTATGACTTTTGGGAATGGAATTTGGTGAAATATATTCCATATTTTAAATAGGAATAATTTATAATGTATAATAAGTACAAATTAATTTTTTTAAAAAATTATTAATGAAAAAAAATTATTGCAATGATTAATAGAAAAATTAGATTACTATGGGAATAAAAATTATTATTGAGTAGAAAAATGACTTATAAATTTTAATTAGAACCATCAGGTGGCCATATTTCTACCATAAAACTTCATTCATGTATATTTTTATTATATAATCCTTTTATTATGTTAAAATTTTAGTACACCTAACATCTTTTCAAAAATAATTAGTGTGTCCTCTCTCCCACTTATAAAAGGCCACCCCATATTCCCCTATCTTCACACCTCCCTAGAACCATTGTATAGACCAAGATATACAAAATTTATTTCCAAAAATCAAATCACTCACCCATGAACGCTTAAATTTTGAATAAACCCACAAAGGGATTCTTTTTTGTGCAAACCAAAAGGTGATACATGAAGAAGATGTAACATTCAACAACAAACGTTTTTGTTTTATTTATTCCTCTAATATATTCAATTTTTTATATCTTGTTTATATAATTACATTTTTAAATTCAAAATAATAAAATACATTATGTTATGCATATAATCTAAAACATCACACACTTCCACCAAATGGGATACACAATCATCATTTGTGTGTATGGCAGACTACCACCTCACGAACTGATGTCATTCGTTCTTCCATTACCAACTCTCAATGATGGAAATCATCATGATTTATCATTTATATATGATTTTTATAATTTTTATGATGTTATTAATATTATTTAAATGTTATATAATTCATAATGTCATGCTTTAAATTCATTTGGAATATTAAAACATCATTCATGTGTATAATAGAGTTCCTCCTCGTGAACCAATATGATTTGTTTATTCATACCATGGAATGAATTAAAGATGATTTTAAAAGTTATATTATATATATATAAGATAACATGATAATTTAATATATATATATATTTATTTATTTAAATTCATGCATTCAATACAATAAGAAAATGTATGTGATGTTCATGGATACGTATGGCCTAAAATCTACATAATCTATGTTTTTAATTCCTTATTTATATGATTCATATTCTATTATAAATACATATATAATGAATATATATTATATTTATATTTTTATTATATATTTCGAATGGGTAAATAATGATCCAAGTAATAGGAAAAAATTAAAAATCAAAACATATATGATAAACAACAGGATTATTACACAAAATGTGAATTAAACATGGTATTTTCAATAAGAAGGTTATTATAATGTCTTAATAAAACCATATATTCTGAAAAATATTTGAATATTTTTAATTAATAGGTTTATAATATATTTATATTTATTATACATGATGATTGAATCAGTATGAAGGATATAGAGACTCGTTGTAAGGGATCGTCGTCTCACATAATATTTTTGTGATACACAAGGTATATTATCCAAATATTTCATATATGTGGTGTATATACTTACCATGAATTTAATATGTGATTATTATAATTAAATTTTTCTTTTTAATTTCCATCCTTTTTCTGATATCACTTTCATTGGATTATGCATTGAATGTTACCAAATAGGTTTGTGAATTTTGTCTTCATTAGCCTCCTTTCAGATGCATGTTATGTTATGAAAATATATTATTTTAAGAGGTTTATAAACTACCAATTTGAAATTATATATCATTTTTATTCTTATTTTAAATATATTTTATGATTTATGTACTGTTATTCTTTAATTGGATTTTGAATCAATGTTACAAAAGTGGTAATGGCTTATCGCAACAATCTCATCATTTATCAGGATTGGATATGATTATGATTCCATTGATTAAATGTTATGATCCATATCTCATGAAGTAACATGAATTTTATTCAACTTTGGATATTTATTATGTCATCATGTAATGATACATTTTCGAGAAATTGGTACTTATGAATTTTAAGATATTGTCATTATGAAAATCTGACTTTATTTCTCTCTTCGGTCAGAAAGTGGTTATCACTTAACAAATGTTTTTCTAAAAATGTTTTTATAATTGGTATAATATTTTCCTATTATTTAAAAAACACATATTTATCCATTTTTTACCTTTTAAATAAATTGATTCAAAAGGAATATTCTTTTTTTCCAATCAAGGGAATTTTCTAAAGAATTTATATTGAAAAAATCATGTTTTTCTTGTGCAAGTTCATCCACCATCACGAAAACTATTTATTTTAAGCATGAGTTTATTTTTTACATGATTATTTTTAATTTAAATTTTATCCCAAATATACTTGAAATTTCATTTTTTAAAAATTGTTTTTAAATAAAATGTTTTTCAAAAAATTTTATGTTTCAAAATGTATTTTCATAGACGAAATAATATATTTCTGAAGAAATGATTTAAATGATATTAAAAAATAATTTATATTTTTTTTAAAATTTATTTAAAATATATTGAATTTTAAATTTTTGTTTTTTTAACAAGTGACTTAAAATTAAATATTATTTTCCTAAAAAAATTTTTTTATGATCATAAAAAATAATACCCATTCTAAGATGAAATCCTTTGATAATATTTATTAGAGAAAAGATTCATGTAAACAACTATTGTTAATTATTTGAATGATTTATGAATAATATGGAATGTTTTTTATGAAACTCATTTATCTTCCATGGGCAATACCTTGTAAAAATGCTTAATAATTCTAATTTATTAAACGGTTATTCTAGGATAAAATGATTATGCAACCTATCTCTTTTCATTGGTTATGATTTGATGAAATGTTTAAAATATCCATTTAATTTAACCAGTTATGATATGTTGAATTTTTGTGATCATGTGGCACACATATGTATAATTTCATTATGTCAGGGTTAGTATCTATATCTCCCTATAATTCATTTGTTAATAATGGATAAATAATAAATATATATTTTATGGATGAACCGAATTACATGTCCCCAGTGTCATTCATAAACAAGATTACATGCTCATAATCATATGTGTGAACCTTATTACATTTTTGTCATATCATTAATAAACATAATTACATGTTCAAAATGTTTTATGTGAACCTGAAAACAAGTTCATAATGTTGTGTGTGAAACTGATTACATGTTCACCATGTTATTCATGGACCTATATTTCATTCCCATAATGATATGTGTGTACCTAGTTTCATTTCCCTATTTTTTCATGGTCATGATTTTAATGTCCTTAAGATAATCAGTGAACCACTTTCTATTTATACATGTTCACAATATTATAATATGATTTTTATTCAACAAATTTCATGTCTTATTACATTGTGATACCCTCATGGATCATGTTATTTTATTATCTTAGGATTCATCTCATATAACTTGCTGATCCTTATTCCATGATTTATTATTATAATCAATGATCAGAAGGGTATCCTTTTCAAAATAATTTCTCATGTTATCATACGCATATTATTATGTTATTCTGATAATTCTTTCCTTTTTACAAGTAATGAGAATATAACTAAAACATAATTTTTTTTTATCAAAAAACAACATTGAGGAAAAGTGAGAACCCCAAGGATCACCGGAAACATATAGTGAATGAGAAAATAGAATTATTAAATGATAGATTGAGGATATTGGAATTATTATCCTTAAATGTTTTATGGTAATAAATTTTTTTGATGTTTTGGGACCACACATTATTAGGTATCTATAGAAAATTTCTATCTTTTCCTAGGCTTATAAGTACTCATCATGGATAATATTCCCATCATTGATGCCTACTACTAAAATTTGGTTATACCTATTAATTCAAAAACACTATTCCCTGTTGGTATCCACATGGATACTTCATTCATCTTCTTTTTAGTATCTTTGGATAAGGCATTTATCACATGTCATCTTCTTCTATTTCTTCTATGGAATACAGAGAAGCTCGATTATTTGCACGTATTCCATAACTTTTGCATATTGGTCATTAATAAAACAAACTACTTTTCATTCAAGAATTCAAACTTAATTAACATTTATTATGATGTCACCTTCTATATACATAGGTTTTCTAAGAACAATTCTCCATATTTAGTGGAAAATCATAGTAATCCATTCAATCATTCTTATTCACACGACAAACCTAATTCTCACTCGGGATGAGAAGGTCAAGATCATGAAATCCATGTGCATTATCACTAGAGAAATTTCCAAATGAATCATCACCAAATTAATCTCCTGGAATGACCAGTTCATTATTGTTGTTCTATACCTGGACGACCTCCTAAACTATATCTTTATTCCTCAAACCCTCAAAGTGGTTACCCAACATAATGGTTGAAAAATCCCAACTCAAACATTTAATATCCACTAGTATTATCTCATTCTCTAGGGATCCTACAATTCCAACATTTCCGAACCAAAAATGTAATTCCTCTGCATATGAATAAGACTTGGTGACATTGAATCCTTCTTCATCAACCAGAAATTCCACATTATGCTTGAAAAAAATAGAAATCCCTCCTTCTGGACCCCATATAGTAGCAAAATTATCTATAACATATCCCACATGTCTAGTAAAACATTTCATAGTAGCTTGGTAATACCAATGTATTCTCTTAATCAACATAAAACCTCAGATACCAAAGGATTATCACTCTGAGAATTATGTGGCACATCATTATCCAAACCTGGATCAGTTCCGACATCCATAAGATTCTTCCAAGATTAATATTTAATAAGGAAAAGACCATTTACATTATCTACTAAATTCACTTCCATCAGAGGTTAATACTTCATGGATCCATGCCTACATCTTATTAGTGTAAGAAATTTTTTTTATAGGATGAACAGAAAGAAAAGCAAAATTTCAAATCCATAACTTGTTTCTATCAGAACTCTTCCCCAACACAAATCCAAACATAATCAGTTAGGTATTTTGAAAAATCTGCTTCCAAGAAAATATGCGGAGTAACTAGATGAAAATATGAACTTTCTTTTCTATACAAGCACAAATATCTTCCAAAAAAATTCATTTTCATAAACATAATTGTGGGGTTTTGAAATTCTAAGATATATTTAAGGAAACACACCCAAATTAACGTAGTTGGGGTTTCAAACATACTATATATGTTTATGGACCATCTGAAGTTGTAGAAATTATATTTTTTTGTAGTTTTGTGGGTGATGGATCAATTTATAAATATGTAATCCTCATAAAAAAAACGAATCATCAAATTATATTTATTGAGTAGACCAACTGTAGCTCTATCATGCTATCTCTAATACCCAAATATTCATTGATAAAACACATCTACAGATGAAAGATGATTCTTAAATTTAGAAACCAATATAATATCTAGGTGGAATGAAGCCTCTGTAAACTCAATGGAAGAAATCTACATTCGAGGAAAGACACCAAATGGATCTGTAGCCTTAGGGCTTAGAGAAATATGTTGCAATTAGGGAAGAAAAATATTGACTTTAGAAGGGGGGAAACAATGAGATGCAACTCTGTCAAGTGGCATTGAAGGGCCCTCTCCCAATGGTTGGGGAGGGACTAACACATTTTCCATCATTGACATGATATGGAGCCATTGTCAGAGAAACCCTCCCTGAATGAAACATCCATATTATACTGAGCATCTAATGTCACCATTTCTTATGTTTTGCTTCCCCATTTTATGATGAAATCTTTTAATTAAGATTATTACAAAAGAATATATTTATGATATATTATTAATATCTTTCATCGTTCATTTGTACAGTAGACTACCACCTCACGAACTGATGTCGTTCATTCTTCCATTACCACATCTCAATGATGGGGAAAAAATGAATTTATCATTTATATATGATTTTTTTATTTTTTATGATGTTATTAATATTATTTAATTTTTATATACTTTATAATTTCATGCTATAAATTCATTAGGAATATGAAAACATCATTCATGTGCACAACAGAGTTCCGCCTTGTGAAGTAATAAGATTTTTTTATGCATTGCATGGAATGAATTAAGGATGATTTTAAAAGTAATATATTATAAAATTCATATTTGATTATAAATACATATATAATGAATATATATTATATTTATATGCTTATTTATATATTTCGAAAGAGTATATAATGATCAAAGTAATAGGCAAAAAAAAAATCAAAACATATATGATAAACAAATGGATTATTACACAAAATGTTAATTTAACGTGGTATTTTCAGTAAGAAGTTTATTAAAATGTCCCAATTAAACCATATATGTTTTAAACATGTGAATATGGTTCATTAAAATATTTATAATATATTTATATTTATTATCCATGAAGTATGAACGAGTTTGAAGGATGTCAAGACTCATTCTAAGTGATCATCGTCTACCATATTATTTATGTGAGACACAAGCTATATTCTACATCTATTTCATATATGTCGTGTATATACATCCCATTAATTTAATTTATTATTCTTATAATTAATTTTTTTCATTTTAATTTCAATTCATTATATGATCTCCCTTTCATTGGCTTAAGCATTCAATGTTACAAAAGCAGTTTGATAATTTTGTCTCAATTAGCCTCCTTTAAGATGCATGTTATGTTATAAACCTATATTATTTTAAGAGTTTTATAAACTACCAATTTGAAATTATATATAATTTATAACCTTTTTATAGAGATATTTTTTGATTCATTTAATTTTATTCTTCAATGGGATTTTCAATCAATGTTACAAAATTGGTAATAGCTTATTGCTACAATCTCATCATTTATCAGGATTGTTTATGATTATGATTCCATTGATATAATATTATGATCCATATCTCAAGAAATATCATGAATTTATTATACATTGGATATTCATTATATCATCATGTAATGTTACTTTTTTGAGAAATTGGTACTTATGAAAATTAAGATAATGTTTTTATGAAAATATGACTTTAATTATCTCTTCTGTCAGAAAGTATATTTATCTCAACACATTTTTGTCTAAAAATGTTTTAAAAAATGTTCTAATATATTCCCGTTATTTATAAAATAAATATTTACCCATTTTTACCTTTTAAATAAATGGTTTCAAAAGGAATCTTCTTTATGTTTTCTAATCAATGGACTTTTCTAAATGTTTTACTGTGGAAAAATAAAGTTTGGCATGTGAAAGTTTATCCACCATCACAAAAACTATATATTTTATCCTTCCTTTGATTATGTACATGATTATTTTTAATTTAATATTTTTCCCTGATATACTTTAAATTTCGTTTTTTAAAATTGTTTTCTGAAGAAAAAATTTTTCAAAAAGGTTTTATGTTTCAAAAAGTATTTTCATAGATAAAATGATATTTTTCTCAAGAAATGTTTTAAATGGTATTAAATAATAATTTAATTTTTTTAAATGGATTTAAAATAAATCGAATTTTTATTTTTTTATTGTTTTAACAAGTGATTTTATATTAAATATTATTTCCCTTAATAAATTTTGTACTTATACTGAAATGTCCTTCCCATTATATGTCGAAATACTTTGATATAGTTTATTCTTTACTAGGTATAGGATCCCAGTAAACAAATATTGTTAATTATTTGAATTATTTTTGATTAATATGGAATGTTTTATATAAAACTCGATTTTCTTTCATGGGCTATACCAAGTAAAAATGATTAATAATTATGATTCATTAAACATTTATTCTATGATTAAATAATTATGAACCCTATCTATTTTTAGTGGTTATGATTTGATGAAATGTTTAAAATATCCATTTAATTTAACTAGTAATGATATGATGAATTTTTTTTATCTTGTGGAACACATATGTATGATTTCAATATGTTAAGGTTGGTATCAATATCTCCCTATAAATCATTTGGTAATAATGGATAAATCATAAGTATATATTTTATTCATGCCCCAAATTATATGTCCCCAGTTTTATGCATGAAAAATATTTCATGCTCATAATATTACGTGTGAACATAATTACATTATTATACTGTCATGAAAAAATATAATTACATGTTCAAAATGATATTTGGGAACCTGCAAACTTGTTCATAATGTTATGTGTGAAGATGATTACATGTTCACAATGTTATTCATGGGCCTATTTTTCATGCCCATAATGATATGTGTGTACCTAGTTTTGTTTCCATAAGTTTTTTTCATGGCCATGATTTCATGTCCTTAACATAATAAGTTAACCACATTATATTTATACATGTTCACATTGTTATAAAAAGATTTTTATTCCAGAAATTTCATGTCTTATTACATTATGATACTCTCATGGATCATGTTCTTTGATTATCTTATGATTCATCTCATATGACTTTTTGATCCTTATTCCATGATTTATTTTTATTTTAATGATAAAAATGGTATAATTTTCAAATTTTATGATCTTGTTCTCATACCCACATGATTATGTTACTCTAATAATTCATTCTTTTTTACCAGTAATGAGAATATGACTGAAACATATTTTATTATTATCAAAAACCACTTTTATGGAAATGTGAGAAACCCCAGGGGATCACCAAAAACATATAGTGAATGAGAAAATAGAATTATTAAATGAGAGATTCAGGCTAAAGGAATTCTTATCCCTAAATAATTCATTGTAATAGAAATTTATGAGTATTTGTGATCATCCATTAGTAGGTATTCAAAATATAATTTCCAGCTTCTACCACACTTATAAGTACTCATCATGGTTGATATTCCCATCAATGAATCATGTTACTAAAATATGGTTCAACCTGTTAATACAATCATACTATTCCATGTTGGTATCCACATGGATAATTCGTTCATCTTCTTATTATTATATTCTGATTAGGAATTAATCAAAAGTGTTTCTTCTTCTATTTTTTCTATGGAATACATGAGAAGCTCCATTATTTGCACATATTCCATTACATTCACCTTTTGGTCAATACTAAAGAAAATAATTTTCATTCAAAAAATCAAAAATTATTACCATTTATCTTGATATTATATTCTATAAACATGGTTTTTTATTTTTTGGTAGAACAATTCTCTAAAGTTAGTGGAAATAGGGGTAATCCTTTTGAACTTTCATATTCACGCGACAACCCTAATTCCCCCTCAGGCTAACAAGGTCACGATCATGAAATCCCTATGCACTATCATCAGAGAAATTTCCAGATGATTCATCACCATATTCATCTCTGGTAATTACCAGTTCATTATTGGTGTTCTCTACCTGGTCGACATCCCAAAAAATATCATCATTTCTTAAACCATCAAAGAGGTTACCCAACTTAATGGTTGAAATATCCCCCCTCAAACATGCCTAGGCAGTGGGATTAACTCATTATCTAGGGCTCCTACACTTAAAATGTTACCAAACCCTAAAAGTAATTCCTCTCCATAGGATGAATCCATAGTGACATTGAATCATTCATCATCAACATGAAATTACACATTCTACTTGAAATAAATAAAATCCCCCCATTCAGACACTGTATAGTTGTATCATTAACCATAACAGATCCCACGTGTCCTACAGAGAATTTCACAGTTGCTTGTGAATACCCAAGTATTCCGTTAATCAACATAAAACCTCAGATACCAAAGAATTACCTCCCTAAGAATTATGTTGAATGTCATTATCCAAACCTAAATCAGGGCCAACATCCATAAGATTCTTCCTAGCTTAATAATTAACAGGCCCATGACCCTTTATATTATCTACTAGTTTCACTGCCATCAGAGGTTAAAAATTAATGGATCCATGCCTATATCATAATAGCCTATGAAAAATTTTCTTATAGGATGAACATAAATCAAACCACAACTTAAAATCCATAAATTGTTTCCACCAGAACTCTTCCCCAACACAAATCCAAACATACTCTGTTGGATATTTTGAAAAATATTCTTCCAAGAAAATTTATGGAGTAATAGGATGGAATTATGAATTTTATATTCTATCTAAACACAAATATCTTCCAACAAAATTACCTAGTATAAACATAATTGTGGTGTTTTGAAATTCTAATATATTTTAAGGAAAGCTCACCCAAATAAATTTATTTGGGGTTTCACACATCCTATAGATGATTATAGACCATATAGTGTTGTATAAATCATCTTTATTATAGTTATGGAGGTGATGGACCAATTCCTAATTAAGAATTCCTCATAAGAAAAATGAATCATTAGACGTAGACCTATCATGCAGTCCCCAATACCCAAAAATTCATTGATCAAACTCATACAAAGATGGAAGATGATTCTTAAATTGATAATCCAACATAATTTGTAGGTGGAGCGAAGCCTTTGTAAACTCAAAGGAAAAAAATCTGCAGCCGAGGAAATCCACCTAATAGATATGGACCCTTTTGGCTCAATGAAATATATGGAAATAAGGGAATAAAATAATGATTCTAGAAGGGGAGAAATAATGATATGTAGCTCCGTGAAGTGGCAGTGAAAGTCTCTCTCCCACTAGTAGGGAGAGAGCAACACATTTTCCATCGCTGACATGGTAGGGTTCCATGGTCACAGAAACCCTCCCCAAACGCAACCTTCATCTTGTACTGAGCATCTAATGTCACCATTTCTTATGTTTCAATCCCCATTTTATGATTATTTTTTTATTAAGAGTACTAAAGGGGTATATATTTATGGGATATTATTAATATCTTTGACCAAATTAGAAGAATATGCCACATGTTTGAAAAGTCACTATACTATTATGGCCCTATTGATATTTTTTTCTTAAAAAATTAATATTCATCTAAATAGATGTACTGTCAATATATTTTTATCATCCATCACCATAAATTTTGATCAACATAGTTTTTATTGATTTTATTAAATTTTTAGATCCCTAAGAAATCATATTAATTTTCAGTGTGATAGGAAATGCAATGATTTTTCAATTGATAAATCAAATAGTATTGTTGATGGAATAAAAATATTCATTTCTATATTGGAAAATCTTTTTTAGGAAATGAATCACACTAAAAATATATAATATTGAATGAGGTAAAAACATTATATTGATTCTTTAATGCAAAAATTACCACCTTCTATTAATGGGAATGTTGATCTACTAGTTGATAAATAATGGAACTGTACCACTGAAAATATACATTTCTACTCTCTAATATTTGAAACATGATACCCTAAATTTGGATGTCTATAATATTGAAGGAAGAGAATAAAAATAATGGATTACTATATAGAATATGATTCAATAATAATAAATTGACTCTATGGAGATAGATGGAGTTAGAATATTGGTTTTCAATATGTTTATTCCTTGTAATTTTCATTCAAAAATATTTAATAAATTCATTGATATTTGTAGAAGGCTGATGTATTATTTTGTACATATGTGTCAAATTTTATAATATTTGTGAGGAACACATTTGGTATTATAATTCAACATGAATTTAATTATGGTTTATTCTTTAGTGGATTAAAACTATGTCATCAAAATCTATTATCCATAAGGTACATCAGTTGATATAAATAATTTTTCTGATGTTATCTCAAGGTGAAAAAGTATATTGGATTTAACCAATATTCCCATAGTTTTGACATGAAATAAAATTTTGAATTCAAATGATATTCCAAAAACCACGGAGAAATAAGATGAACCTTTACATATTCCCATAATATAGATGTAAAAAAATGTGGAGTTTCTCTTAAGGGGACATGAAAAGTTTTATGTGTTGCAATTAATTTTAGCTTAAAATAGAATTATAATGTGGTGGGAACAATATGGTTCTTGATGCAATCTATGAAAATTATACATTCAATGTACCACCCACCATCCATTATTTCAAATGCAACTATTATGGGAATTATGATAACTAATTCCCAAACCCAATGGTTAATGGTGTTGATAGATTTTAATATCCACTTAAACCAAGATTCAATGGAAAATATCAAGCGATCTATTTTTTCGATGATGGGAATGATAATAAATCAGTGAAAGGTACAATAACTATACAATATAGAACTATTAATGTCTTATTTTAACATAGATCTACCAAATCTTTTATATATTCATTATTTTTTGATGGTATCAAAATTTCACCTTCAATGATTATCTCTTGAATGGGTATTGAAAACCCATATTGTCATGATGATCAAATGTCAATTGTTTTATTCTTATCTATTTGAAGATTGAGGCATTATTCTCCAATATAATATTATTATTCTCCCTCAAATTAAATTTTATGTTATCATATGAAGGGATTCAATTTATCTTTATAAATAACACTTAAATATTAATATTTGAGAAGTCGTGTTTGATATTACAAAGAAATATGCGATCTCTTATCATTGGGATGAAAAATAAAAACATCCAATTAATATCACATGTATTGTATTGGCTGTGATTCCTATAAAAAAGAGTTTTATTATAATAAAATATGAGGGGAAATCAACATAGATGATATTATTATTCCATGGGTGTTTTTTTAATTCATTAAAAAATATTTTCATAGTCTTCCATTGAATCATGAAGGTGAATTTTCAATATAACTCATACATATTCCTATACTTTTTTCCTAGAATCTCTAAAAAATGTCCCTAGTTTAGTTACATGAAATGAGTAATAATCTTTAGTAGAATCATTAAAATATTTTTATTTGGCTGTGTGTTTCACCATTGGGTGTATTTAATCAATTTTTGTGAAGAAATATTCATTTATGAAACACTATATATACTATTTGGAGATAAAAAATATCACAATCAGTAATACTAACCATATAACCCAAATTGATTACTTATTTAACCAACTTCATGGTGCTCAATAATTTTACACGATAGAAATTCATTGTGGATGTCTTAAAATGAGGAGCAGGAAGAATGTTTTATCCATAACAACATTCCATAGAATGTACGCACACTCCTAGTAGATGTTTATTCCAATTGGTCTTACTAATACCCTCGTTAACATCATGGAGTTAATTAGTAGTGTTTTTAGATATTAACCTGATATGTTTTTCATTTTATGTATAGAGGATGTTATTATATATATTCAATGATTAAAGAAGAGAATGATTATAATTTAGGTATATATTTGAAAACTTTAATGAAGGAAAATCTTTGTGAAAATATTACTATGTGTGCATTTTTTCTAAAAATGTATCATTTTTGATCAAATATATCATGAGAGGGTATTTATATGTATCCATCATAGATGGTGGCTATTGAAAAATAGACCATACCAACCTCTATGAATGATATCTATATTTATCTTGGTTTGGTTAGATATTATCGACATGTTTTGGTCAATTTTGCATTGGTTTCTAATCCATTCACCAAGTAAACTAAAAAAGGATCCATTTTTTTGGATAGAATAATGTCTAATTTTTTTTAACAAAATATTTGGTTAGTTAATGCACCTATTTTTATGTTACCCTAATGTGTATGGTGTTTTTTAATATTTGGTGACGCATCCGATAAGTGTTGGTGGTTTATCACCAAGCACAATGATATGTTTATTGCTTATACCTTAAGAAAATTAATGCTAGATGGGAAAAAATTTCCCAACACATGGTTTAGAGTTTTCTACAATGATTTTTTCATTAAATATATAGAGGTATTATACTTTTAGGGAATGTTGTGATATATATATATATACTCATAAAATATTAAATATTATCTTCACATACAATGATATGAACATTCTCCCAATATGATGGTTGGAGTTGATAATAGATTATGATTTTTCAACACATTACCTCCTTAAGAAAATAAACATGGTCATTGATAATATAATTAGAAAGGTTCATACTAGTGTATCTATTTTAAGTATCAAAAAAGATACAATATTTTTATATATGAGAAGGATTTATATTGAAATAATTATTTATGTGGAAAATTATATCTTTTTCAAATAATCTTTCAACCATCTATCAAGGTTTTTATTAAATAGGTGCATAATGAATATGTAGAGCTATAGAAGAAGTTCCTAATATTTAATGAGTTAAACCATGATTATGATGGAATTATATGGTTTTTTAATCATGTATGTGTTCCATACACATTAAATGTGAAATTAGTTTTGTCAAAGTATGTTCATAGTTCAACATTCGTTATTCATCCTATAAGTATAAATACTTATAAATATCTAAAATATTTTTTCTAGTGGGATGGAATGAATAGAGATATTTTTGAGTTTGTATCTTAGATATTGGTGGTTCAGAATACTATGTCTGAGAGATAAAATTAAAATGGGATGTTATAACCATTACTTATACCATAATGGAAATGGGAAAATTCAACATTGATTTTATCATTAGACTAGCCAAAAAAATATAATTGGAATAATGAAATATATGTTGTTGTCAATCACCATAAAAAGTCCTCACACATCGTTGTTATCAACTAAGATTCGTCTCTAAATAAACATTCCATTATATACATTAAAGAAATGATATTATTTCTTGTAGTACCATATTCTATTGTATCTGACTGGGATACAATGTTTTCCTCAATGTTCTCTAAAAATATTTAGCAAGCTAATGATACTGAATTGAGTTTCAAAATTTCTTTTCTTCCTCTAAAATATGGTAAGTATGAGAGAATAATTAAAATCATAGGGAATAGTATAAAAAATTTAATTGTGGATTTGAATAATAGATGGGGCCAACACCTTCCTCTTTTTAGGTTTTCATCGAATAATATCATTCACTAAAAAATTCAGATGGATATTTATGATTCCTAATTTGGAAATAATTGTATTAAACTATTGATATGGGATGAAGCTTTTAAAATAAAAATTTTGGGACCGGATATTATTTAGTAAATAACAAAAAAAATTGCATCTATTCCACATCACATCATGGTAAAAAAATTCACAGAAATTCTATGTTGATAATCATCTTCGCGGCCTTGAATTTGAAGTTGGTGAGAATATTTTTTTTTTTGGGAATTTCTACATGGAATGAGTTTATAATATTTATAAATCAATCAATTTTCAGACCTAGAAATATTTTACCATTAGTTATTATTGATTGAATGTGTATTGTTTGTTACGACTTCGTGTTTCCACCAAACCAGTCACAAATTCACGATGTGTTCAAAGTATCACTCCCATGGAAGTACTAATGTGATCTTTCACATTTTTAAAGTGTAGATATCACACCATTGTACCAATATATTTGCTATTAATAAAAAAATTTAGTGATCCTATTTTATATACATAACACTCTATGAAACTAAAGAACTCAATTGTTCAAGATTTAATAGTGACACAACTATCTTGAAAAAGTTACATGGGAACCTATGTATAGAATGAGGTAGAATTTTTCCAAGTTATTTGTATCATAGTGAATGAATATTAAGGAAGAAATTAATTTTTTGGGGGGTATGATGTAACACCCTGAGATTTTATGAAATATGTCTTTCAAATAAATTTAATTTCATTGATATCTTGAGTTACACGAAACACCGAGTTATAATGAATAGTGATATAATATTAATACTGATATTTAAACAGGACTATTATTACATAGTTATTAAATTTTGTGGCATTAATAGACATTAATTTTTTTAAATTAAATATTATGGTTTCATGTAAATAAATGATATTGATAAATTGTAATTAAACTTTTTGTAAAGTCTTTATATACTAAAAAAATACTTATTTTATTTAAAAATGAATTAAATTTCATTTTATGAACAATGAATAAAAATAAATTTAAAAAACTTTTTGAAGAAAAATTTAACAAAATAAAATAAACTTTTCTGAATTAGGTTGTCACAATTATCTTAGGGAAAATTTAAAATAATTTTTTGTAAATATAAATTTGCCATTGAATAGTGAATGATAATGATTTTTATTGAAAACAAACTTTTAGATTAAAATATTTAGAGAGATAATTATTTTTGAAGTAGTTAAATTTTAAAATTAATTCAATTTTTTTATATATAACCAATTTTATTTCATTGTAATAAATTTGATATTTAATTTTTTTTTAAAACTTTTTATATGTTGAAAAATTTTATATGGGAAACATACTTTTCATCTGATTTATAATTTTTTTAAATTAAATCCTTCCAATTATGTGAATTGAAATCTAAAACAATGATTCTATATTTTAAATCCACATAATCAATATAATATAAAAATTTAAAGTTGAGTTTTTGTTATAAATATCATTAAAAATAACTACTATGGTTAAAGTATAAGAAAGTAGTTTACTAGGGTATAAACTGAAACATAAATGGTTAAAATGACATAAAAACACTTCAAAATCTTATTTTATGAACATATTTCACTCTTTTCATTGAATATTAACCATTTTTGGTCCATGTTCTATGTCTATAATGTGGGTATGACTTTTCTTTTGACATTTTTTAAGTTTTCCCTCAACTGCACATCCTAAAGGTAACCCCATGTCCTCTACACTTTACACTTAAAAAGTAATTTAGTTTATACAAAACATAAACAAATACATTACTTAATTCCATCAACATGTCTTGGATTCCTTTTTTAATTAATAAACCTTATTATACATTTTTTCATTCAAACCAATGGATGTATTCTAAAGAAGATCTATCATTCTTAACCAAGAGTTATCATTTTATTATTTACTCTTCCAACACATACCAATATTCATCAATTATGCTAAAATAATAAAATTAGTATCTAATGTATACTGAGATATTATTCTCTCTATATCATATCCTATAACCATATCCTCCCCCATTAAATTGGGAACTAAACTGTTGATCGTGTGTATGGCGGACTATCATCTCATCAATCAATATAATTCGTTTTCTATCATATCCTCCCATGATTATAGATAATGATTTAATTATAATATTAATATTGTAAATCATAAATATTTATACTTCTATAATTGTGATATTACAACTACATTATTACCAAACAATCTGTTTGATATGAATAATGTCGCTCATCTGTCCATGTTGACTACCGCCTCTACAAAGCGATGTGATGAGTCATTCATATAATTTTTACATCGATGGTATTGTGTACAGAAATAATAAATAAAAACGATATCTATTGAATAATCATTATAATTTATTGAAGGTAGCTTATTTATCATTATTTAATAACATTTGTCGAGAAATTTTAATTAGTGTTCATGCATACGTACACCATTAAATCTCTATGAAATGTTTAAATTATTTTCCATAACTAATTTTTTTGAATTACTATAAATAAATATATAATTAATATATATTATATTTATTTCATGTTTAAAATTATATAGATTATTTAACCATGATCAAAGTAATGTTCCAAAAACACCAACCCAAAAAATACATGAATGTTACGAAACAATTTATACCTTAAACATATTTTTAGAAAGGAATTTTTCATAAACATGAAACAAAAGTCCCAATGTAAATCATATATGGTATTAAATATATGAGTATGGTTTCTAATAAATTATTTATAATCCTTTTTTATTATTTATTAGGTTATAACATGTAAAAATAATGTCGAGACATGAGGTAAGGGATTATTATCTCAAGGATCTTTCTTTCGGGAATATGTTATGGTATGAACCTATATTCCATTATTAGGTGTATATATATCCCATTTTAAAAGTTATTTCATTACATTATTAATTTTTATTATATTTATTTTTTCATTTATATTTATTCTTTAATAGGTCTTATGATGAAGAAGTTACCTTAGATGGTAGGGGATTTATGTCTCACCATTATTTTCATGGGACACATTCATTATTCGCCTGTTTTTTCTTTTTTGTAGTGTATACAATAAACTCAAATGTATTTTATGATTTTTATTATGAATATTATGGGATATAGATATGCATATTTTTCCTTTATCTAATAGGTAATTTTATTTAAAATACACAAATTTGGTTAAAAAATTGTTATAATCTCATTGTTTAATATGAATGTTTATAATTAACTTTCTGATGATTAAATATTTTTATCTACCTCTACTGAAAGAAATTTCAATTTTTATTATATAGTTATATCTGGATAATACATTTTTCATTTATTTTTTTTCTCTCAACATATTAATGATTCAAAATTAATGTTTATAATAAAAAATATTATACTTTTCTCTTCAATTAAAACTATTTTTTATTTCATGTCCATGTTTTATAAAAATGATTTAGTAGAATTTTTATATTATTATTCAATGATTATTAAAGGAGTTTTTACCCATGTATGAATTTTTTAAAAAATTATTGAACAATAATATTATTATAATTTTCTAAATGTGTTAGTTTTTAATTTTTTATTAAAATGATAAAAGGAATCTTTGTTTTATCATTAATTGAAAAAATGAATTTTCCATTATCAAGACATCTGAATTTTTGTCAGTTTCATTAAATGTAATCAAAATTCATTTAAAAAAATTTACATTAATATCTATTAACTTTTTAGGTTTTTTAAACATGAAAAGATATTTTCTTCAATAAAATTCAAGAGGCCTTTAAAAATCATTTTAACCTATGATTACAACCAATGATGTTAATTAATATTACTGGATATATGATCCCATGATACCAAACATATTCCTTCTCTATATGGGGTTTTATGATCAAAATATGTTTATTAAACTCATTATTTTTCAATGGGATATATTATGATGAAATTATGAAATGTTTATAAAACTCATTTGTTTTTCTTGGGTTCTAAAATGATGAAATGTTTAACAAACCCATTTACATTATATTTGTTATCGTATGATGAATATTGTTTTAATATATTTGTATAATTCCTTATGTTTTTCAAATACTAATGTGTAGTACCTATATTTCCTTCCAAATCATTGGATAATGATAGATATCATATGAAGTTAACTATACTAGAATGGGGAGTAAACCTAGCTTAGTATTGAAATTTTCTAATACGATAGTCTTGGAAGTGAACCCAATAAATATTGATAGTTTCGATATTGAAACCATTCCATTATTCTATTATTAAAAATAATCCTTAACTACTATGGAAATTATTTTTTATTATTAAATTTATGTCTACAATCTATATATATTTTCCTTTTCATTATCTGATGAATTATGATATTTTATTCTATTATGATTCATGTATTATGAAACCCCATTATTTATTACATGCCTCTTATTTAAGATTTATGATATGTAGGGTATATTTTAAAAATTTTATTACCATGTTATCATACCCTACTTCTAGAATTATGTTTTTTACCTCCCTTTTTAACCCTAACTGAGTATCTAATATCACCCTTTCTTATGTTTCTTTTCTTCATGTCATGAAGAAATGTATTATTTATTATATGTGTAAGAATGGTTTTATTTATGTAGAACATAGTCGGGGATGATATGGTTCACATATGGACCATTTTTTTATGTTTCATAGATCTAAAAGACCCTAATAATTTATGTTCAAATTCATTCTTATGTTATATAAAATGAATATTAATTAATTATGATGAAATATCAAAGTATGACATTTTTAAATCACTATAACTATGGTACTTTCCTTGTGTGGGTAGAGACATTACATTTTCGGGGAGTGGTTTTTTGTATTAGTGGACCAAAGGAATCCTCAAATTTATATTCACTCAGTTCTATAGAATCCCCAGATAGTTTCAGTAGGGAGAATAAAAAAAATAATTTTACTATGAGCTTACATAAATTATTAAAATGGAAATGTAGTGTCTGATTCTCTAATATTATAGGCTCAGACACAGTCCACACAAGAGTTCAATAGAAAGATGTATTTTATGAAATCATTTTACGAGATGAATATGGAGGTGATAGAACATTATGGGTAGCCTATAATTTCATCATTATTAGTGACCTCTTCTTTTCAGGACAAAGTGATGATAAAGATTCTTTTTATTCGTATTGGCTTTATCCTAAAGCGAAGAATTTATTATGAGGACCCATCACCTGGTTGGTTTGTTAATAAGGAAAAGACCTTCCACTTCCATGGACACATTTGGGTACATTTTGACACATGTAGGTATTAAAAATATGTATTGTGAATTACATGAACAATATTGGTTAACATAAAAAAAGAGTGTGAAAGTTTGTTTTGTTTTCCTTTATTCCACTTGTCAGTAGGTAATGGAAAAAAACTAGTGTCTATGTATAAATTAACATTTTTTAAAAATTATTACATGGAAAATGGATGATGTTACCTTGTTTTTTTATGATAGGATTTCTAAGATCCTATTGAGTTTGTGATGTAGTATGGGTGATCACTGATAAAAGGAAAAATTTATCCCACTTACAACTTATTTGGAGACCTTTTCAATGGTCAAGATTAAGGAGGCTAAATGTCAAGGAGATAAAATTCATTCACAGTGTTCCAAATATCATTTTATTAGATATGGATTCTATATTCAAATAATTATTATATATAAAGATGTGGAAGGATTTAATTTCATAGGTACTTATGAGGGCATACTATCACTCTCATAAAAATAGATGGACTGGTCATATGATACAGGTTTTAGAGGATATTCTCCAAGAATGTGTTCATATTTTTTGAGGTTCGTTCATGAAAAACATACATCGTGAGGTTTTATTTTATAATAACAACATCCAAGACACTAAACATATGGTTCCTTAGGAAGATCTAAATTGTATACCATTCTATTCACCCCCGTTCTGGTTAGTGGCAGGAGATGTGGTGTTATTGGGACCTCATCTCATTTAGGATTCCCCAGAGAAGGTAAATATTATCATAAAGTGTATGGATACCACTAAGTAGATGATTAAGTCTTATGTCGATAATTTAAAGTCTCTTTTGGAGTTTTATGAGGGATTTAGTGTGTTTTAATATGATTTTCTTAGTTTGGGTATTAATTGATTGAAAAATAAGGCTTTCATGAATCTAGGTTTGTAAGGAGCTCTCAGATTTTGGAGTCAGTTTGATTGCCTCTCAATTATTGTTGCATCATAGGTACAAATCCTTTCATTAGTTCATCATTGTTTCGTCACCTCGCTACTACTATCCAGACATGTATCATGTTATTCAACCTTTTCATATTTGGTTGGATGTTGATAATTCATTTTCAGATTATCGTGTATTGTGAATTAGAGAATATAGGCTCTTTACACCATGTTAGATCCATTAGTTTGGTTGTTAAGGTAGAATGATCATGTATAAAAAAATAACTATGAATTAGAGGCCAAGAAACATTGAAATTTTCTGCAACTATTCTTAAATAATGGTAAACATTCCTTAGGTCATATTAGGGGAAGGTTTGTTCTATGTAGGGGAGGTCTTAATGTCCCTGATTTTCTGAAATGTGTAGATACTTTAACTTTTATTTTAAGACACTTATTTTGAACTTATAATATCACTTATGGAGACATAGATGGGATCTACAGTGTTCATGAATTTTTATATCCTTGATCATTGGTAATTAGATAAAATGGGTGAGACACATGGTTAGTGTGGGGTAAGGGCTAATTGTGACCCTCAAATCCTTACCCCATATAACGATGGTACACATTTTTTCAAACCATGAATGGGAGTTTTATGTAAATTTCGGAATATTACAGAATAATTCATTGGAATTTGAATAAGTTTTTCATGGTCTGTCAAATTTTTTGTCTAGCCTTTATAAGGGAGGTGACTCCCAAGAAAATGATGGGGCATGGTGGTATAAGGTTTTTTAAACCACGAATCTGAACCATGGGCCCTTTAAAAATGGTTGAAAATCAATTTTTTTTCTATTATATCAAGAATATAAAACCCATATTCTTCATTTATATTTTAACTATAATTGGCCACCATGGTAGATCGTATTATCCCAATTTATAGGATTTTAACCACATCCACCATACAATTTTGTGATTCAACTATCACCAAAAAATTTAATATATATTAATGACTTATTTATTCCATTTTCATATTTTCATAATTTAACTCACTATGTCGAATGATAAATACAGGTGATCTAGTATTACATATTCTCTGAGTAGTTACCTATTTCTCAAATTTATCATGTTCTAGATCAAATCTAAATGTTATACAAGATAAGGAGTCACCTACCAAGCTATAGTCATTCTTCTTGTCCTATTTTCATAATACTCATGATGTGTATATTATGATCTCTCATGCCACATTTGGGACCATAAGTGTGATGCCTCATAAATGTATGATTAATTATGTTAATGTATATCATCTAGTTTATGGTAGTCCCAATAACATAATTGCATCATCAGAGGATTTTTACATCAATTTGAACAACCCATTAAAACATTTAACATTTAAGAGGCCATGATCATTAGGATTTTAAATGGACGTGAATCACCAATTGTGATGTTTTGAGTTTTCCATTTTGAATGAAATTTAATTTTAATTAATCTAAGGGAGAATAGTAAGGGATCATTCCTAATACACATTTTATTCTTGATTATTGATTGAGTTATCATTATAAATTATGTGGACTAATTAAATTATGTAAATTGTTAAATTTTATGGGTTTACCTCTATCCCATTACCATAGAGCACGTCATTCCAAGGCAAATAAAAGGGTTCTAACATGGAACACGTTATACGACCTTATAGAGGATGGTAAATGTGATGTTTTCTAAAATATTATATCAAACCATGGGTGATACAAAAATTCCTATAATGAATATTGTGTATGGGATCACTGTGATGTTTAATTTTGTATTATTTATAGGAAATACATGGTACACTTATTAGAATCCCATGGACAATCTAATAATTAAATACCATTATATTATTCTATGAGTGGCCTATGGTTTCCTTTGTGGAAAATAATAGATGATCAATGTTAGAAATTAATATATACTGTTACTTGTGTGACACATGGATTCATATATAAAATTATTTTGGAACTACTACAAAAAAACCTTTAACAGTGCTAGAATCAGCCATTATCAGCACATGAAAAGTACAGACTACCTTAGAATAGTTATAATTCTATGGCTTTCATTAGTGCTAAACAACCAATGATAAAGGGTAGATTAATCCTTGTAAATAAAAGCATTTATATATCATACTTATATTAGTGATTTTCAAAATTCAATGAAAAGACACAATACATCAGTACATTTATTAAGTGCTAAAAATGGTTTCTTTTAGCAGGGCTTTTATTTGCTCTAATAAATTTATGAATTATCCTCGCATTTCAAAGAATTGAAAAAGATTAACATTATAATCACTTTTATAATAACTAATAAAGGGTATCTTCATACGTGTATTTGAAATTGATGTTAAATCATACTATTATAAGTGCATTTAGTAGTGTTGATAAAGGTTAAAATTGGAGTTTGATGTTGCCACACAATGCATCACCAAAAACATGTGTATTGCCTTCTAACAACAAGCTACATTAGCAAAAATAGAAAAAAAATTACAAAAATAAGATATAAATATCGAATTTAAATGATATAAAATTTCTAACATTAATAAAAGAAAAATAAATCACTATTATATTGTGTGTCATTTGACTTTTTACTAAAATTAATGTCCATCTTGAATAAAAATGGGCACTTGGAGTTATACTGCTCATACTGTGAGTCAAATTATTTTTTGACTAATTCCTACATTTTAAAAATGACATAGTGATAATTTTCCTAATGTACCCAAAAAATTAGAATGTGTTTTGTCAGTTTTGAGTCTTTCATTTGTTTTATTGATTAAAATTAATGTCAATTTTTAATAAAAACATTCACTTGGAGTCAAACTGGTCACAACGTGCATCAAATATATGTGAAACTAATCCCTCTTTAATACAAGTCATGTATGGATAGTTTTCCTGAAGTACCAATACAATCTGATTGTGTTTGATCGGTTTTGAGTATGTTAGTTGTTTTTTCACTTAAATTAATGTTAATATTGAATAAAAATAAGCACTTAAGTTATAATGGTCTCACTATGAATCATATTGAGGTTAATATAAATTCTACACATCCCAAATGATTTTTGGACCATTTTCTTAAAGTATAAAAATAATCGGAATATCATTTCTTACATTTGAGTATTCTATGTGTGTTTTTTTTTCAAAAATTTCACTTTAAACTAGAGACACATACATTGATCTATACAGTTAGAATCATTTGTGAGTTTTACATGAGACTAATTAATTCATGTCCCAAATTAATTATGAATCATTTTTCCAAATTACAAATAAAATCCGAGAATGTTTTATCCATTTTCAGTGAATGACACTTTCTGTATTAAAATTTTAATTTTAACATGTCAATGAACACTTGGAGTTATGATGATAACATCATATATCAAATTGAGGTCATGATGATCCCTACACGCCACAAATGAACTATGGGTCATTGTTCTGCTGTACCAAAACAATCTAAATGTGTTTTTTTAGTTTGGAGTATGTTAGTTGTTTTTTCACAAACATTAATGTCAATTTAGAATAACAAGACACACTTGGAGTCCTACCAGTCACACCATATGTTGGATTGAGGTGTGGCTGATTATTAAATGTCCAAAATGACACATGTATTTTTTTCCTAATGTATAAAAAAAATGGAATGTGTTTCCCTAGTTTTGAGTATGTCATGAGTGTTTTTTACTAAAATTTTATTTTAAACTGGGAAGACACACTTTGGGCCATATAGGTGGCATATTTATAGAATTTTACGTGATACTAATTCATATATATAAAAATAAATCATGATTTGTTTTCCCAAATTATCAATAAAATCTGAGGTTGTTTCTTTTTTTGTCATTGGGTGACACTTTTTTGAATTGAAATGTCAATTTTAAAATGATAATAGACACTTGGAGTAATACCAGTCACACTATACATCTTATTAATGTGTGGATAATTCCTACATTAAAAAATAATGTAAGAATCATTTCAATAATGCACCAACACAATTTGAATTTGTTTTGTTGGATTTAAGTATGTTTGTTTTTTCAATAAAATTGATGTCATTTTTGAATAAAAAGTCACACTTTGAGTTATACGATTCACATTGTGCATCACTTTGTGATGTGACTAAATGATACATGTCCCAAATGAATCTTGGATCATTTTATTAAAATATCACAATAAGCTGAATGTATTTTCTTGGTTTTGAGTACGCCACAAGTGTTTTTTACAAAAAATTCATTTTAAATTAGATGTACATACAATGATACATAAATATGGCATCATGTGTGGGATGGAAATGATGCCAATTGATACTCATGAAAAATTAAATATGGATCTTTGTCCCAAATTATCAAAACAATCCAATATTGTTTTCTTGGTTTTCTGTGAGGAACACATTTTGCATTAAAATGTCAATTTTAAACAAATAAATGACACTTGGAGTCATTTTGGTAATACTGTGTGCCAGATTGAGGTGAGGTATATCCCTACATGTCTTCAATGTCATATGTATAGTTTTCCTAAAATACCAAAATCATCTGAAATATTTTTCTCTTTTTTGTGTATTCCACGTCTCTTTTTTTTACTAAAATTTCATTTTAAATTGGAACGATGCACAATGGGTATTATATTAAGTGGAAAGGGTTATGTGAAAATTTAAAATATTTCTATCAAAAACAATTATAGTATGATCCTTATTCAAATTCATTTCCCTTTTTAAATCCATTACTTCTTATCGTTCTTAGCCTCAGTCTACACCTCGGTCTTCGCCTCTACCTCCTCCTCCACGTCAGTATTTAACTCTAACTATGCCTTGACCTTCGACTCAAACTATTCCCCCGCATCATCATTCACCTCTTCATCCCCCTTCTCATTTTTTATTTCCCATCAATTTTATTGTTAGTAGTTCAATGATTCTAAATAAACCAATTTCTTCCATTATTCTACTACTTGAGAAAGAGATAAAAAATAATATATAAGCATTCTCACAATAATTCTTCACACCCCAAATATATTTATAAGGAAATAAATCACACTAGATCAAAAACATAATATGTAATAACCTAATATTTATTTTCGAAATTCATTCTAAAAAAAGTAAAATTCCCACTCATATTTAAACACAATTATTTATTCTTTTCAATAACTTCACTATCACGAATCTTGATAGTACTTCGAAAATATATAAAATCAAAATATTATTATAATTTACTTATGGAATTACCTCTAGGTGATTCTATCCTTTTCATTATTTAGGATTTCACTCATAAATTATGAAAAAAAATATCCACAGTCGATCAAATTATTCTGTTTCAAACACTGATGAAAAATTGACCAAAACTGGGGAATTGTTTTGAAATGTTTTGATAAATAAATATTTCAATATATACATTAATTTCATTCCATTTTTAGTAATCCACATGATTTATCTTTTCATAAACTAATTTCATTCCATGATCTTGCCTGTATTGTGCGACCACCTTATCATAACAATGTTTTCATTAAAACGAATACTAAACATATAATTCAAATTTGTTCTATAAAATATTGATTTTAGTGTATTAAATTTTTACAATACACATCATGTGTGGTCGGTTGGATGGAAATCCTTGCATTGAATTCAAAAAATAAATATTTCGGGTGTGTATGTTGACAGATATCAGCATTTAGTACATCTAAAATACAAAAACAATTAATTAATGAAAAACCTAAACTTATATTTTATTTTATTAGATATAATATTTTTACCCTTTAAATGTAGGCCTCAAAATGTGAATGTCTTATGATTCTTTTTTATTAAAATATTTGAGTAACTTATCTTTTTTTCTTGTATATTTTTTCAGTATTCAAAGTAGTTTCTGGCATAGAAATAATATAAGGATTAATGAATCGAAATTATGCATCACGTGATCTTCCATTTATATAGTTTTAACATAAACACATGTAAAACAAATGAATATTTATTAACATTAATAATCATATTGAGATCACTATTTGTATTTATGAATTATGAAAATGTTCCTTATTTATGTATTCACAACAGAGACACCCAACCATTCATGCTTGAGAATGTCATTTAGATTCTCGATACCAATTTCTTATATCCTGGAATCTATATATATTTATTCTTAATATTAATTATAAGACATTGTTTTATCATTAAATGTGGTCTCTTCAATAAGTTGTGATGATAATAAATGTTGATCTAGAACTGGTATTGAGAAGGTACTATTGGATGTTTGTGTTGTTTTCAAGGTCTATTATCTATATTCTCCGGATTCATCCTATCATTTCTTCACTGAATTGTCCACCTATAATATTATTCCTCACTTCAGACCCTTTATCATCAATTGTTACTTGTTTTTCATATGAATTTTGTTAATACATACCCCATATATATTTATATATGTTGATATCCATGATACGAAAGCTTTAATAGCATCTTCGACCATTGAAATGTCTAAACCATCATGTTTAATAGGTAAATCAGGAGTTAGATGATCAACTACCTCAATCACCACTGTCATTTGGTTTCATTGGGAGCAGTTGATTTTATACTTGGTATCATGGGATATTATGCGCTGTATCAATCATAACATGGTTGTATGTGCATATTGATAGATAAAAATCACATAAAACTATACCCTATATAAATTTTGTAAAATATTATTATCAGAAGTTTCTTGATTCACATTTAGTAGAAAGAGTAATTAAATTTTATATTTCCTTGTTATATTCATGCGGTCTGGGTGGGGGGATGACTAGCTTCAAAGATAGTGGGATAATTTTGTTCATGTGTGGATCATTGTTCCACTGCAAGTTCACTTTGGTCCTTTCTTATACATTGGTCAGAAAAAGTAGACCAGAAAATAATATCTTATCATAATCCTGTTTGTTTATGTATTCTTCTAATCATATTATATATATCTTACTTTGGTTTTATCTTTTAGAAATATGTTCGGTGAGAGACTCAAAAACCTAATCCTCTAACGCATCCATATATTTCAAGTCGCTTCATATCTATTGAATTTATCTTTTCTTCTATTACAATCATTGTAGATTCTTCTATATAAACAATATAAAAATATGAAGATATATATTTTTAGGTAATATTGTTATAAATCATAAAAAATTACCATTATTTCATACTTACACATGCTTCCAATACACCTTTTGTGTTTTCATCAACTAATATACCCTCTTTATTTACCCGATAAACCTTTTACATCACATGATATGGGATAGAAGTGGCATCATATTTTTATTCATAAATCACCATATAGAAAAAGGAACATTTGTAGTTTCACATCACACAATTAAAATTTAATTTTTCATTTAAAATATATACCAGTTTCTTATCTAATGATGTGTACCCCATCCAACATTTGTGATAGGGGTACATTAGTTTTGACACATGTTCTTTATTTTTAGGAATCTTTTGTAGATTCATAAATAAGCAATTTCAAATCATGTTGGATGCAATAAATTATGTAAAATATTATATTATATACTTTAATTTAACTGAAATGATTTCTCATTGTGATGATTTCTAAATGTAGTACATGTTTCCTACCATATAATGTTTTCATAAATAACTGGTGGGTGTGGATTTATTTCCCACTTAGAATACCTATTATATAACATTATTATAAGTGTCTAGAAACCTCTATGGTATTTTTGAGTGGATATTTAGTCAAATTTTTAAGGAATTACTCTAAAATAAAGGAAATCATAAATGAATAATGAAAACTTAATCAACATTATATTATATATATTTTTAATAAAATAAAGATAGTATATTATACCATTACCATTATATCATTCCAAAGGGTTTCTTTCGTTACAGGTTGGATGTTTCCCCATGAGTCCATAACAATTATAACATTCATCCTTGTTGTGAACCCAACATAACTATTTAACATTGACTAGTTGGGATCAATAGGTTTGTCATTTTGATTCCAACCAACCTATAATTTTATACCCTGATTTAATTCCTTGATAATTTATCCCATATATGGATGTTTCATCATTGTTTTTTTCATCAACATGTTGTTGATCCCCAAATAATTTCCATGTTTCATCATCAACAGACTATACTTCTTTAGGAGTGGTAACATCATCATGTATAGAAGATATTTTCTGCATGAGTAGTCAAACCATTATTTTTTCTCGAGTAAAAATAATCCAATACACTCGACGCATAAATTTCAACAATTGATTACATCCTCATGAAAATTGTTAATATGTTGAATAGAGATATGATACTGTAATACAACAGTACAATTAACCACCAATATATTTATTAAATTAGGCCACATACAATTTATTTCAACCCATCTATTGATGATGGATTTGAGGATACTCATTCCAACTTTCAAAATATCATACCTCCCATCACTGTTCGAGAGGTATGTCATCAATGGACATTAGAGCCATATTGATGGTAGGATGTCTAGTTTTAATGAGGGAGTCCAATTCATAATCAATATTTTGAAGAAATTCAATCATCTAAGGGACAAAGTGTCCTCGGAACCTACACTAATGGAATCACTCAAAAAGTATCCTCAATTGAAGAAGAATTGGATTGCCTCCACTATAATGGTTTCGTAGAAATGAATCTCACCCCACCTACATTGGAAACAACTTATGTCTACTCAAGGATTCTACAACTTAAAATTTTGGATATTTTTTTAATCCATCATTTGATCGCTCCAATTACATACATCCCTTTAATGGGTTAAATTTTTAACTTATGCTGAGTATTGATCAATAATTTTTTTACTCTTCTAAATTAAACGAATATATTCTACGAAATACTAAATTTATTATTATGAAATATAACTATAAAAACATAGATAAAACATAGATACTTCCCTTCATTGAAACTTATACCGCTTATCCTAAAGTATATCTATAATTACCTATAGAAAAATGATGCTTTATGACTGATAATGATATTATCAGTTGTAAAATATAATACTGGAGAGTTGTATTGCTTAAACTCAATAATATTATATGATGAAACACGAATCATATGTCATGATTGGTCTCACCATATATAATTGGATATATCATATTTATTTTATCATATTTAACAATTGAGGTGATATTTTAGTTGGATTTGATCCTCTACAGTCAAAAAGCCAGGGATATACTCATATTTATTATATAATAAATTATATGATAAAATAGCTCAAATACATAGAGTTTCAATACAACATACAATATGATATATAATATTATAAATATAAGCCTAAATTTTTATTTATGAATCAAGGATATCGGTAAATATGATATCTTTTTCTGTTCATTGTAGACATCGATTACAAATTACATGCCTTATAGGACATAAAGATTCCAACTATCAAAAATATATTTTAATCATTTTTTTCTATATACGGTTATTCACAATGTTAGATGACTTTTAATTACTTGTCCCTCGTGTCATGAATGAACAATATTTCATGCTCATAAAATTATGGGTAAACCTTATTACATTATTATAATGTCATGAATAAACATAATTACATGTTCAAAATGTTATATGTGAACCTGAAAACATGTTCATAATGTTATGTGTGAAACTGATTACATGTTCACAATGTCATTCATGTACCTCTATTCCACGCCCATAATGATATGTGTGTACCAAGTTTCATTTCCATAAGTTATATTCATGGTCATGATTTCAGGTCCTTAACATAATTAGTGAACCACTTTCTATGTATACGTGTTCACAATGATATAATATGATTTTTAATCCACCAATTTCATGCCTTATTAAATTGTGGTACTCTCAGCGATCATGTTCTTTGATTATCTTATTATTCATTTCATATGACTTTCTGATCCTTATTACATGATTTAGTATTATGATCTATGATAAGAATGGTATAACTTTAAAATTTTATGTGCATGTTATCATACCCATATGATTATGTCATTCTTATGATTCGTTCTTTTTTACCATTAATGAGAACATGACTAAAACAAATATTTTTATTATCAAAAAAAACTTTTGAGGAAAAGTGAGAAACCCCAAGGATCACCCAAAACATGTAGTGAATGAGAAAATAGAATTATTAAATGAAAGATTAAGGCTAGTATAACTCTTATCTTTAATTGTTTCATGGTAATAGAAATTTTTTATGTTTTGAGATCATCCATTAGTAGGTATTAGAAATTAATTTACAACTTTTCCCATGCTTATAAGTACTCATCATGTTTTATATTCCCATAATTGAAGCATGTTACTAAAATATAGTTCAACCTATTAATACGAACACACTATTACCAGTTGGTATCCACAAGGATACATCATTCATATTCTTATTAGTATATTCTAATTAGGCATTTATCAAATGTGATTCTTCTTCTATTTCTTCTATGGAATACATGAGAAGATCCATTATTATCACATATTCCATTAAATTCAACTATTTATCACTACTAAACAAACTACTTCTCATTAAAAAACTCAAAAAAAATTAATATTTATCTAGAGGTCACCTTCCATCAACATGGTTTTTTATTTTTTGGAAGAAAAATTCTCCATAGTTAATGGAAAATAGGAGTAATTATTTCAAACATTCATATTCACATGACAACCCTAATTCCCCATCAGGATGAAAAGGTCATGATACTGAAATCCATATGCACTATCATCAGAGAAATGATCAGATGAATCATCACCAGATTAATCTCTTGTAATTACCAGTTCATTATTGGAGTTCTCTACCTGGTCGACCACCCGAATAATATCATCATTCCTCAAACTCTCAAACCCGTTACCCAACATAATGGTTGAAAAATTCCTCCTCAAGCACTTCTATGAACTGGGATAATTTCATTCTCTAAGGATCTTACACATCCAATGTTACCAAAACCTAAAATTAATTCCTCCACATAGGAAGAACCCTTAGTGGCTTTGATGCCTTCCTCATCAACCAGAAATTAAACATTCTTCTTGAAACAAATAGAAATCTCACCATTCAGAAACACTATAGTCGTAACATTAATAATAACATATCCCACATTTCCTATATATAAATTCATAGTTGCTTGGGAATACCCAAGTATTCCCTTAATAGAAAAAACCTTAGATACCAAAGAATTTCCTCCCTGAGAATTATGTTTCACATCATTATCCAAACATTGATCAATTCCAACATCCATAATATTCTTCCTACCTGGATATTTAACTCACCCATGACCCTTTTCATTATATACCAATTTCACTTCCATTAGAGGTTAAAAATTCATGGATTCATTCCTATATATTATTAGTGTATGAAAAATTGTCATATAGGATGAACAGAAATAAAACAATTATTTCAAATCCATAACTTGTTTCTTTCGGAACTACTCCCCAATGCAAATCCAAACATACTCAGTTGGTTACTTTGAAAAATATAATTCCAAGAAAATTCATTGAGCAAAAGGATGGAAATATGAACTTATTTATATGCAAACCAAAGTATCTTCCAACAAAATTCACTACCATAAACATAATTGTGGGGTTTTGAAATTCTAAGATATTTTTAGGAAAGCACACCCAAATAATAATAGTTGGGGTTTCAGTCATCCTATAGATGCTTACAGACCATCTAATTTTGTAGAAATCATGTTTGTTATAGTAATGGGGGAAATGTACCAATTCTTAATTATGTATTCCTCATAAGAAAAATGAATCGTTATATTCTATTTGTCGAGTAGACCAACCGTTACCCGATCATGCTGTCCCAAATACTCAAAAATTCATTGATCAAACTCATCCATAGATGGAATATGATGATTAAATTTATAATCCAACACAATATCTTGGTGGAACAATGCCTCTATAAACTCAAAGGATGAAATATGCATCCGGGGAAAGCCACCAAATAGATATGGAACATTTGGGCTCAGTGAAATATGTAGAAATAAGGGAAGAAAATCCGGACACTAGAAGGGGAGAAAGAATGAGCTAAAACTTCGTGAAGTGGTAGTGATGGTGCTTCTCCCACTAATTGGGAGAGACCAACTCATTTTACATCACTGACATGGTAGGGATCCATCGTCACAAATACCCTCCCTAAATGCAACCGTCATCTTGTACTGAGCATCTAATGACACCATTTCTTATGTATCAATACCCATTTTATGATGATTTTTTTATTAAGAGTACTAAAGGGGAATATATTTATTGATATGAAAATATCATTCACAAAATTATAGGAATATTTCAGATGTTTGAAAAGGAACTAAACTATTATGGCCCTATGGATATTTTTTGTGTTAAAAAATTAATATTTATCTAAATAGATGTACAATCAATATATTGTTATCCTCGTTCTCCAAAAATGTTGATCAGCATAGGTTTTTTTGATTTTATTTATTTTTTAGAGCCCAATGAAATCATATTAATTTTGAGTGTGATAAAAAATGCATTGAATTTTATATTGATAAATCAAATACTATAGGTGATGGAAAAAAATTATCATTTATATATTCACAAATCATTCTCATGATATGAATCAAACTAATAATCTAGAAGATTGAATGAGGTAACAACATTATATTGAGTCCCTCATGGAAAAATTACAACCTTCTCTTAATGGTAATATTGATCTACTAGTTTCTAAAGAATGGATCTGGACCACTGAAAATATACATTTCTACTCTCCAATTTTTTAAACATGAAAACATAATTTTGGATGTATATAATATTTAAGGAATAGAATAAAAACAATTGATTATTATATATAATATGATTCAATAATAATAAATTTACTCTATGGAGATGGATGGAATTAGAATATTATTTTCAATATGTTTATTCCTTGTATTTTTCATTCAAAAATATTTAATAAATTAATTGATACTTTTAGAAAGATTATGTATTCTTTTGTACTTATGTGTCAAATTTAATAATTCATTTGAGGTACACATTTGGTATTTTCATTCATCCTGAATTTAATCTTAATCGATTCTTTAGTTGATTAAAACAATGTCATCAAAAGTTATTATCCATAAGGGACATTAGTTGATGTGAATATTTTTTTTTTGATGTTATCTCAACGTGAAATAGGATATTGGATTTAACCATTAATCCATTAATTTTGACATGAAATAAAATTTTGAATTCAAATGATATTCCAAAAACTATGGTGAAATAATATGAACCATCAAATATTCCCATAATATCGATGAGAAAAAGGTGGAATTTTTCTTAAGGGGACCTTAATATGTTTATATGATGAAATGAATTTTATCTTAAAATAGAATTATAATGTGTTGGGAAGAATATAGTTATTGATGAAAAGTGAGAAAATGATACATTCAATGTTCCACCCACCCTCTATTGTTTCAAATGCATGTATTATTTGAATTATGACAACAAATTCCCAAATCCAATGGTTAATGGTTTTGATAGATTTATATATCCACATAAACCAAGATTTAATTTGAAATCTCAATTGATCTATGTTTTCGATGATGGGAATGATAATAAATCAGTGAAAGGTACAATTACCATACAATATAGAAATACTAATGTCTTATTTTAATATAGATCTACTAAATCTTCTATATATTCATAATTTTGTGATGGTATCAAAATTCCACCACCAAGGATTATATCTTGAAAGGGTACTGAAAAACCTTATTGTCATGATGATCAAATGTCAATGGTTTTATTCTTATCTAGTTGAAGATTGAGGGATTATACTCTGAATATATATTATTATTATGCCTCTAATTAAATTTGATGTTATAATATGAAAGGATTAAATTTATCTATATAAATACAACTTAAATATTAAAAATTGTGATGTCACGTTTGATATTCCAAACAAATCAATGATCTATTATCATTGCGATAAAAAATTAGAACATCAAATGGATATCACATCCATTGTATAGGTCATTATTATTATAAAAAGGGGTTTTAATATAATATAATATGAGGGAAAATCAATATAGATGAAATTATTATTGTATGGGAGGTTTTTTATGTCTTTTGAAAATATTTTCATGGTCTTCCATTGAATCATGAAGGGGAATTATCAATATAACTCATACATAGTCCTATACCTTTTTCATAGAATCTCTACAAAATGGCTCTAGTTTAGTTACATGAATTGAGTAATGAAGATTAGTACAATCATTAAAATATATTTATTTGGTTGTGTGTTTCACCTTTATGTGTTTTTAGTCATTTTAGTGACGAAATATGGATTGATTAAACATTACATAGATTATTGGGAGCTAAAAAATATCACAATCAATAATACGAACTATCTAACCCATATTGAATACTTATTTAATCAACTTCAAGGTTCTCAATAATTTTACAAGATTGAACTTCATTATGGATATCATCAAATGAGGATCATGAAGAATGATATATCCATAACAACATTCCATATAATGTATGCACACTCATAGTATATATTTATTCCATTTTGTCTTACTAATACCCTCGTTAACATCATGTATTTAATTAGTAGAGTTTATAGATTTTATTATGATAAGTTTTTATTTGTATGTATAAATGATATTATTATATATATTCAATGATTACTGAAGATAATGATGATAATATAGTTATTGATGTGAAAACTGTAAAGAAGGATAATCTATGTGAAAATTTTACTATGTGTGCATTTTCTCTAAAAATGTATCATTTTGGAAAAAATATATCATGATAGGGTATTTCGATGAATCCATAATAGATGGTGGCTATGGAAAATTAGACCACACCAACCTCTATTACTGATATCTGTATTTATCTTGGTTTGGTTAGATATTATCAACATGTTTTGGCTAATTTCTCATTGGTACCTAATCTTTTCACAAAGTATACTAAAAAAGGATCCATATTTTTTTGGATAGAATAATGTGTGGGAAAATTTATGTTACTAAATATATGGTTGGTTAGTGCACCTATTTACATGTTACCTTAAATTTTATAGGGTTTTTAATATTTATTGATACATCAGATAAGTGTTGGTGGTGAATTACCATGCATAATGATAGGATGATAGTTTTTCCTTAATAAATATAATGATAGATGGGAAAAAATTATCAAACACATTATTTTGAGTAAGCTACAACGATTTTTCCATTAATGATATGGATGTATTATCTTTATAGGGAATGTTGTGATATATATATAAACTCATAAAATATTAAATACTATCTTCACATAGAATTATATGAACATGCTCCCAATATGATGGTTGGAGTTGATAATAGATTATGATTTTTCAGCACAATACCTCCTTGGGAAAATAAACATGGTCATTGTTACTATTAGTAGAAAGGTTCATACTTGTGTATCTGTGTTAAGTATCAAAAAAGATACAATTTCATTATAAATGAAATGGATTTATCTAGAAATAATTATTGACGGGGAATATCATCTCTTTTTCAAGTAATCTTTCAACTATTTATGAATGTTATGATTAAAGACATGCAGAAGGAAGACATAGAGATATAGAAGAAGTCCCTACTATTTCATGAGGTAAACCATGATTATAATGGAATTATATGCTTTTGGAATCGTGTATGTGTTCCATACACATTATATTTGAAATTAGTTTTTTTAAAGGATATTCATAGTTCCACATTGGTTATTCATCCTATAAGTATAAATACTTATAAATATCTAAAATATTTTTTCTAGTGGAATGGAATGAATAGAGATATTTCTGGGTTTGTATCATATATATTGGTGTTTTAGAATATTATGTCTGAGAGATAAAATTATAATGGTATGATATAACCATTATCTATACTGTAATGGTAATGGGAAAATTCAACATTGATTTTCTCATTAGAATCGCTAAAGAAATATAATTGGAATAATGAAATATATTTTGTGGTCTATCACCATAAAAAGTCCTCACACATCATTGTTATCAATTAGGATACATCAATAAATAATCATTCCATTATATACATTAATGAAATGGTAAGATTTCTTGTAGTTCCATATTGTATTGTATCTGACTGGGATTCAATGTCTTCTTCAATGTTCTCATAAATTATTTAGTAAACTCATGATGCTGAATTGATTTTCAAAATTTCATTTCATCCTCTAAAATATGGTATTTATGAGAGAATAAAAAAAATCCTAGGGGATATTATAAAATATTTCATTTTGGAGATGAACCATATATGGGGCCAACACCTTCTTCTTTTTAGGTTTTTATAGAATAATAGCATTCACTAAAACATTATGATGTATATTTATAAATCCCAATTAAGAAATAATTGTATATAACTATTGATATGGGATGAAGTTTTAAAATTAATTATTTTTGGACAAGATATTCTTTAGTTAATAACATAAAAATTCACATCTGTTCAACATCACATCATTGTAAAAAATATATATAAATGATAATCTGATAATTATCATCGTGGCCTCAAATTTGATGTTGGTGAGAATATTTTTTTGGGAATTTCTACATGGTATGAGTTTATAATATTCAGAATGAAATTCACTTTCAGACCTAGGAATATTCTACCATTTGATATTATTTAGTGAATATTTATTGTTTATTTCTGCTTCATGTTTCCACCAAACTAGTCACAAATTAACGATGTGTTCAACATATCTCTCCCAAGGAAGTTCTTATGTGATCCATCACATTTTTAAAGTGTAGAGATCAAACCTTTGGACAAATATATTTCCTATAAATAAAAACATTTAGTGATCCTATATTTTATAGATAACACTATGAAACAAAACAACTCAATTATTCATGATTTAATAGTGACAACACCATCATAAAACAAGATACATGGGATCCTAAGGATTAAATGAGGTAGAAATTTTCAAAGTTATTTGAATCAGAGTGAAGGAATATCAAGGAATAAATTCATTTTATGGGGGGTATAATGTATCACCCATAGATTTTATGAAATATTTATTTCAAATAAATTTAATTTCATATATAGCTAGAGTTACACGAAACAGTGAGTTTTAACGAAGCGTGATATAATATTAATATTGATATTTAAATAGAATTATAATAACTTAGTTGTTAAACTCGGTGGCATTAATAGACATTACAACATTTTTAAAAATAAATATTATGGTTTTAGTTAAATAAAGGATATTGATAAATTGTACTTAATATTTTTGTAAAGTCGTTATATAGTCGGAAAATATTTCATTTATTAAAAAAATGATTTTAATTTCATTTTATGAACATTGAATAAAAATAACTTTATTAAAAATTTTGATGAAAAATTTAACAAAATAAAATTAATTTTTTTGAATTAAATAGTGAAAATTATCTTTGGGTAAAATTTTGATAATGTTCTATAAATATTAATTTGTCAGTGAATAGTGAAAGATAATGTTTTTTATTGAAAACACTCTTTTAGATTAAAAAATTTACCAAGTTCATTTTTTTCAAATATTTAAAAATAAAATTAATTCAAATTTGTTATAAATTACCAATTTTATTTCATTATATTAAATTCAATATTTAATTGTGATATTAAAACTTTTTATATTTTGAAAATTTTCTATTTGGAAAACATCTATTTAATCTCATCTACAAGTTTATTTTTAAATAAAATCATTCCAATTATCTGAATTGAATTCTAAAACATTGATTCCATATTTTATATCTACATAATCAATACAATATAATAATTTAAAGTTTTTTTTGTTATAATTAGATGTAAAAATCATTAAAATTAGATACTATGGTTAAAGTATAAGAAACATGTTTACTATGATTTAAACTGAAACATGAATCGTTAAAATGACATAAAAACATCAAAATCAAATTTTATGATCATATTTCACCAATTTCACACAAAATTAACCATTTTTTGGCCCTGTTCCATTTAAAAAATGTGGGTATAAAGTTTCGTTTGATATTTCATAAGTGTACCCTCTACCACACATCTTAAAGGTAACCCCATGTCCTCTATTATTCAAACATGAAAACAAATTTAGTTCTTTAAAAAAATACAAAAATACATTACTTACTTCCATCCCCATGTCCTAGATTCCTTTTTTAATTAATAAAACTTATTATAAATTCTTTTCATTCAAACCTATTGATGTAGTCTAAAAAGATGTATCGTTCTTTAAATAGAGTTTTTATATTATTATTTTCACTTCCAACATATCCCAATATTCATCAATTATGCTGAAATAATAAAATTAGTATCTAATGTACACTAAGAAAATATTCACTCTATATCATATCTTATATATATATCCTCTCCCATTAAATGGGGAACTAAAAAGTTGATCGTGTGTTTGGAAGACTACCATCTCATGAATCGATGTAATTCATTTTCTATCATAACCTCACATGATTAAAGATAATGATGGAATTATATTATTAATATTATTAATCTTAAACATTTATACTTCTATAAAAATGACATTACAACTAAATTATTACCAAACAATCTATTTGATATGAATAAAGTCGCTCGTCTTTCCGTGTTGACAACCGCCTCTACAAAGAAATACGATTTGTCAATCATATAATTTCTACATGGATGGTATTGTGTATAGAAATAATATATAAAAATGATATCTATTGAATAAAAATTATCATTTATTTAAGGTAAATTATTTATCATTCATTAATTCCATCAATCGAGAAAGTGTAATTAGTGTTCCTGTATACATACAAACTTAAATCTCTTTGAAAGGTGTAATTTATTTTTCATATCTAATTTTTATGAATTACTATAAATAAATATATAAATAATATATATGATATTTATTTCATGTTTAAAATTATATAGATTATATAACCATGATCAACGTAAAGTTCTAGAAACACCAACCAAAAAAATACATGAATGTGGCGAAACAATTTATACCTTAATCATGTTTTTAGAAAGAACTTGTTCCTAAAAATGAAACAAAAATCCAAAATTAAATCTTATATGGAAATAAATATATGTGTATGGGTTCTAATAAAATCATTATAAAAAATTATTTATTATACATTCTGTTATAACATGTAAAAAGATAGTCGATACTTGAGGTAGGGGTTATTATCTCTAGGGTTAGTCTTTGGGGAATATGTTATGTTTTGAACTAATATTCCATTATTAGGTGTATATAAATCCCATTTTTCAAGTTATTTAATTAAATTATTAATTTATATTATATTTATTTTTTCATTTAAATTTATTCAATTATGGGTCTTATGATTCAAAAGTTACCTAAGATGGTATGGTATTTATGTCTCTCCATTATTTTCATGGGACGCCTTCTATATTAAACAATTATTTCTTTTTGTGGTGTATACACTACCCATGAATGTATTTTATGATTGTTATTATGAAATTTAAGGGATATAGATATGCATATTTTTCCTTTATCACATAGGGGATATGATTTAAAAAACACAAATTTGGTTTAAAAAATTTCTACAATCTCATTGTTTATAATTATTTTTATGATGATTAAATATTTCGATCCAAATATCTTGAAACAAATTTCATTTTTTATTATATAGTAATATCTGGATAATACTTTTTTACATTCATTTTTTTCTTTCAACATATTAATTTTTCAAAAATAATGTTAATAATAAAAAATAGTATACTTATCCATTCAATTAAAACTAATTTTTCTTTCACATACATGTTTTCTAAAAATGATATAATAGAGTTTTATTATTATTAATAAATGATTTATAATGGAATTTTTACCGATGTATTAATTTTTTAAAAAATTATTTAACATTATCTTATTTCAATTTTATAAATGTGTTTTTTTAATTTTTAATTAAAATGTTAAAAGGAATCATTGTTTTATCATTAATTACATAAATGATTTTTCTTATCATCAAGACATATAAATTGTTTGTCTCTTCTTTTAAATGTATTCATATTTCATTTAAAGTAAATAATTTTCATTAATATCAATGATTTTTTTTGTTTTTTAAACTAGAAAAGATATTTTCTTAAAAAATTCGAGAGGACTTTTAAAATCATCTAAACCTATGATTACAACCAATGATGTTAATTAATATTACTGGGTATATGATCTAATTATACCATAAATATTCCTTCTCTATATGGGTTTCTATGATCAAAATATGTTTATTAAACTCATTCCTTTTCCATGGGATATATTATGATTAAATGATGAAATGTTTATGATACTCATTTGTTTTTCTGGGGTTCTAAAATGATGAAATGTTTAACAAACCCATTTACATTATATTGGTAATCCTATGCTGAATATTGTATTAATATATTATCATAATTCTTTATGTTTTTAAACTTTTGATCTATGGTACCTATATCTCCCTCCAATTCATGAGGTAATGATAGATATATTAAGAAGTAAATTGTACTAAAATGCGGAGTAAACCTGGATTAGTATTTGAATTTTGTAATATGATAGTCTTGGAAGTGATCCCTGGAAACATTGATAGTTTTTAGATTGAACCCATTCAACTATTATATTATTTTTAATAATCCTTAACTATTATGGAACTTATTTTATATTATTATATTTATGTATACAATCTATGTATTTTTTCCATTTCATTATATGAGGACTTATGATATTTGATTCTATTATGATTCATGTATTTTGAAAAATAATGATTTATTACATGCCTCTTATTTGGGATTTATGATATGTAGGGTATATTTTTATAATTTTATTACCATGTTATCATACCATACATCTCGAGTAATGTATTTTACCACCCTTTTTAACCCTTTCCGAGTATCTATGATCACCCTTTCTTATGTTTCTTTTTTCCATGTGATGAAGAAATTTATTATTTATTATATGTTTAAGAATGGTTTTAGTCATGTAGAACATATTGGGAGATGATTTGGATCACATATAGACAATTTTATATGTTTCTGAGATCAAAAAGACCCTAATGATTTTTCTTCCTAATGACTTTTTATGTGAAATTTAATGAATATTCAACAGTTAAGATGAAATATCTATGTATGACATTTTTAAATCACTATAAATGGGGTATATTCCTTGTGTGGGTGGATACATTACATTTTTGGGGAGTGGTTTTTGGTATTTATGGACCGAAATAATCCTCAAATATATATTCAGTTAGTGTCATCGAAACCCCAAATAGATTCAATCAGAAGAACAAAAACAATCATTTGACTACGATCTTACATAAATTATCGAAAATGGAAATGTAGTGGCTTATTCTCTAAGATTATAGGCTCAGACACAATCCACTCAGGAGTCCAAGAGAAAAATGTATTATATGAAATCATTTTATGAGATGAATATGGAGGTGATAGAACATTATGGGTAGCCAATAATTTCATCATTATCATTGACCTATTTTATTTTGGACAAATTGAAGATAAAGAATATTTTTATTTGTATTTACTTGCTACTAAAGGAGAGAATTTATTATGAGGACCCACCACCTGGTTGGTTTGTTGATAAGGAAATGTCCTTCCACTTCCATGGACACATTTGGGTACATTGTGACCCAAGACGGTTTTGAAAATATGTATTGTGAATTACATGTCCATATATTGGTTGACATAAAATAAGAGTGTGAATGTGGGTTTTGTTTTTCTTCATTCATCCTGTGATTAGATAATGGAATAAAACTAGTGTCTATATGGAAATTAATGTTATTTAATAATTATTAAGTTGAAATTGGATTATGTTACCATGTTTTTAATGATATGATTTCCAAGATCACCTTGAGTTTGTGATGTATTATGGGTTATCACTGATAAAATGAAAAAGGTATCCCACTTATAACTTATTTGGATACATTTTCAGTGGACATGATTAAGGAGGCTAAATGTCAAAGAGATAAAATTCTTTCATAGTGTTCCAAATATCATTTTATTAGTTATGGATTCTAAATTCATATCATTATTATCGATTTGTATGTGGAAGGATTTTATTTTATATGTAGTTATGAGGACATCCCCTCACTCTCATAAAAATCGAAAGACTGGTCATATGATACTAGTTTTTGAGGATATGCTCCAAGAATGTGTTCATATTTTTTGAGGTTCTTTAGAGAAACAAATACATCATGATGTTTTCTCTTATTATAACAACATCCATGACTCTTAACATATGGTTCATTAGAAGGCTCTAAATTTTATACCATTCTATTCACCCCCATTCCGGTTAGTGGCAGTAGATGCAGTGTTATTGGGACCTCATCTCATTCAGGAGACCACATAGAAGGTAAATATTATCATAAAGCGTATGTATACAACTCAGTATAGGATTAAGTCTTATGTTGATTATTTTAATTGTTTTTTTTTCAGTTTTTGAGGGATTTAGTGTCTCTTTATGTGATTTTCTTAGATTGGGGCATCGACTGATTAATAAATAAGGGTTTCTTGAATCTATGTTTGTTAGGACCTCTGAGATTTTGGAGATAGCCAGTTTGATAGCCTTTCAATTGTAGTTGTGTAAAAGGTACCATACCTTTCATTAGTTCATCATTGTTTAATCTATTCTCTACTACTATTTAGACATGCATCATGTTCTTCATCCTTTTAATATTTTGTTGGATGTTGATAATACATTTTCAGATTATCTAATGAATACTGTGACTTGGAGAATTTAGGCTCTTTATGGCATGTTAGTTAATTTAGTTTGGTTGTTGTGGTAGCAAGATCATGTATAAGAAAATAACTAGAAGAGAGAGCCCATTAATCATTGACATTTTCTGCAACTATTCCCAAATAACGGTAGACATTCTTTGGGTCAAATTAGGGGAAGGGTTTTTCTATGTAGGGGAGGACATAATGTCCCAGATTTTCATAAATGTATAGATACATTACCTTTTATTTTAAGAATCTTATTTGAAAATTATAATATCACTTATGGAGACATAGATGGGATCTAGAGTGTTAATGGATTTTTAGATCCTAGATCATTGAAAATGAAATGAAATGGGAGATTCCCATGGTTAGTGTGGGGTTAGGGATAATCATGACCTTCAAACCATGACCCCATATAACGATGATACATATTTTTTCAATCCATGAATGGAGGTTTTATGTAAATTTTGGAATGATATAGAAAAAGTCATAGGAAGTTTCAATGGTTTTTCATGGTCTATCAAATTGTGTGTCTAGACCTTATAAGGGAGGTGACTCCATAGAATATGTTGGACCATGGTGGGCTTAAGGTTTTTTAAACCATGAATCTAATCAATGGGCCCTTTAAAAAGGGTTGAAATACATTTTTTCCCATTATATCATAAATATAAAACCCATGTTCTGCCTTTATATTTTAAATATAATCGGCCACCGAGGTAGATCCTCTTATCCCACTTTTTAGGATTTTAACCTCTTACATCATACAATTTCAGATTAAAATAGCATCAGAAATATTTGATATGTCTTAATGAGTCATTTAATCATATTTCTTATTTTCAAAATTTTACTCACTATGACAAATAATAAATCCAGGTGACCTAGTATTACATATTCTATGAGTAGTTACCTATTTCTCAAATTTCTCTTGTTCTGGATCAAATATAAATGTTTTAGAAGATAAGGACTCACCTACCAAGATACGGTAGTTCTTATAGTTCTATTTACATAATATTCATGATGTGTATATTATGAACTCTCATGACACATTTTGGACCATCAATGTGATGCCTCATAAATGTATGATTAATTAAATTAATGGATATCAACTGGTTTAGGGTAGTCCCAATAACATTATTTCATCGTTAGATGATTTTTACCTCAAATTGAACCACCCCTTATAAGATTTTACATTTAAGAGGCCATGATCATTAGGATATTAAAGATAAATGAATCACAAGTTCTAATGTTTTGATTTTTCCCTTTTGATTGAAATTTAATTCGAATTAAACTAAGGGAGAATAGTAAGAGATCGTTCCAAATCCACATTTTATTCTAGATTATAGATTAATTTTTCATAATAAATTAATTTTACTAATTAAATTAAGTAAATTTTTATATTTTATGTGTTTACCTCTATCCCATTACCATATAGCATGTCCTGCCAAGGGAAATACAAGGGTTCTACCATGGAACATGTTATATGGCCTCATATAGGATAGTAAATGAGATGATTTATAGAAGAATTATATCACACCATGGGTTATACAAAAATTTCAATAACGAAGATTGTTTATGGGATCACTGGAAAGATGAATTTAGTATTATTCTTTAAGAAATACATTGTACCCTTATTAGAATTTTATGTACAGTCTAATAATTAAACCCCATTGTATTATTTTTTGAGTGACACATGGTTCACTTTGTGGAAAAAATAGATTATCGATGTTGGAATTTACTTTATACTATTACATTAGTAACACTTGAGATTATATATGAAATTATTTTGGATCTACTACAAAAAAACATTAACAGTTCTAGAGTCAGCCTATATCCACACATGAAACGTACTGACTACCATAGTGTGGATAAAACTCTGTGGATTTCATCAATGCTAAAAAACCAATAATAAAGGGTTGATTTATCCATGTAAATAAAAGAACTAATATATCATACTTATATTGGTGATTTTGAATGTGCTAATAAAAGAAAAAATATATCAGTACATTTATTAAGCACTAAAAAATGGTGACTTTTATCAGAGATTTTATTTGTGCACATAGAATTATTACTTTTCCCCACATTTCATAGAATTGATAAAGATTGACTTTATAATCACTTTTATTATAAAAAATAAAGGTTATCTTTATATGTGTATTTAAAATTGATGTTAAATTATATTGTTATATATGCATTTAGTAGTGTTGATAAAGGAGAAAACTACAGTATGATGTTTCCACACAATGCATCACTATAAACATGTGAAGTTTCCGCCAAAAACAATCTACATCAAGAAAAAATAGAAACAAAAATTACAAAAATAATATAGAAATACTAAATTTAAATGATATAAAATTTATGACACAAATACGAGAAAAATAAATCATTATTATATAGTGTATCATTTTTTTTTTACTAAAATTAATGTAAATTTTGAATAAAAATGGGCACTTGGAGTTATATTGCTCACACTATGAGTCAAATTGAGGTGCGACTAATTCCTACATTTAAAAAATGACTATGTGATAATTTTCCTAATGTACCAAATTAATTTGAATTTGTTTTCTCAGTTTTGAGTATGTCAGTTGTTATATTGATTAAAATTGATGTCATTTTTTAATAAAAACATGCACATGGAGTCAAACATGTCACAACATGTGTCAGATAGAGGTGAAGCTAATCCCTCAATATCACAAGTGATATATGGATAGTTTTCATAAAGTACCAATACAATCTGAATGTGTTTGATTGGTTTTGGGTATGTTAGTTGTTTTTTCACTTAAAATAATGTTACTTTTGAATATAAAGAAGAACATGGAGTTATTCTGGTCACACGATGCATCTTATTGATGTTCATATAAATTCTAGACATCACAAATAATTTTTGGACCATTTTCCAAATGTATAAAAATATCAGAATGCCATTTCATAGTTTTGAGTATTCCATGTGTTTTTTTTCAAAAATGTCACTTTAAAATAGAGACACATACATTGATCCATAATGTTGGAATCATGTGTAATTTTGACCTGAGACTAATTAATACATATCACAAATGAATTATAAATCATTTTTCCAAATTACCAATACAATCCCAGAATGTTTTCTTATTTTTCAGTTAATGACACTTTATGTATTATACATTTAATTTTAATCGGATAATGGACACATGGAGTCATAACGGTAACACCATAAATCTATTTCTGGTGTGGATGGTCCCTACACGTCACAAATGATGTATGGATCATTGTTTTTATATACCAAAAAATCTAAATGTGTTTTTCCATTTTGAGTATGTTAGTTATTTTTTCACTATAATTAATGTCAATTTCAATTAAAAAGATGCACTTGGAGTCTTACTATACACATGTCATTTTGTATTTTATTGTGGATAAATTTTAAATTTCCCAAATAACACATGAAATTTTATCCTAATATATTAGAAAATTGGAATGTGTTTCCCAAGTTTTGAGTATGTCATGAGTGTTTTTTACTACAATGTCATTTCAAACTGGAAACACACACTTTGGGCCATACAGGTGGCATCTTGTATATATTTTACATGATACAAATTCCTACATATAAAAATAAAGCATGAAATGTTTTCGCAAATTATCAAGAAAATATGAGGTTGTTTTGTTATTTATCATTGAGTGACACTTTTTTTTATTGAAATGTCAATTTTAAAATGATAAAAGACACATGGAGACATACTAGTCAAACCATGCATTATATTAATTAGTGGATAATCCCAAAACAAAATAATCATTAATGGATCATTTCCCTAATGTAAAAACACAATTCGAATTTGTTTTATTGGATTTCGGTATGTCAGTTTTTTTATAAAATTAGATTCATTTTTGAATAAAAAGTAAAAATTTTAGTCATATGATTCACACTATACGTCAGATTGAGACATGACTAAATGATATGTGTCCCAAATGAATCATGGATCATTTTCGTAAAATATGACAATAATCAGAATGTGATTACTCAGTTTTGGGAATGCCACAATTGTTTTTTACTGAAACATCTTTTGAAATTAGTAGCACACACATTGAGACGTAGAGTTGCAATCATGTGTTGGATGGACATGAGACTGATTGATACACATAAAAAATTAAATATGGATCTTTTTCCAAAATTTTCAAGACAATCTGAGCATGTTTTATTGGTTTTCCATGGCCGACACTTTTTGAATTAAAATGTCAATTTTAAACAAATAAATGAATATTGGAGTCATAACGGTAATACCATGTGTCAGATAGAGGTGAGGATTATCCATACATGTCATCAATGATGTATGTATAGTTTTCCTAAAATACCAAAATAATATAAAATATTTTTCTCATTTTTGTATATTTAATGTCTATTTTTAAATAAAATTTCATTTTTAATTGGAATAACGCACAATGGTTATTATATTAAGTGAAATGTTTTTATGAAAATTTAAAATATTTATCTCAAAAAAATCATATTATGATCCTTATTCTACTTCATTTCCACCTTTTTAAAGCCATTGCTTCTTATCCTCCGTAGCATCAGTCTACACCTCTATCTTCGCCTCTACCTCCTCCTCCCCATCGGTATCTAACTCTGACTCTGCCTCAACCTTAGACTCCACCTATTCCCCCGAATATTTATTCACCATTGCCTCCTCCTTCTCCTCTTTGATTTCAAATCAATTTAATTATTTTCAGTTCAATGATTACAAACAAATCAATATCCTCCATTATTATACTCCTTTATAAAGAGATAAAAAATAATATATAAGCATTCTGACACCAATTCTTCACACCCAAAATATATTTCTATGAAAATAAATCACAATTTCTCACAAAAAGAATATGTAATCACATAATTTTTTGTCATATTACATTCTAAAAAAAGTAAAATGCCCACTAGTCTTTAAAAAAAACTATTTATTCTTTTGAGTAACTTCATCATCACTAATCATGAAAGTAATGAGAAAATATAAACAATCAAAATATTGTGAAATATATTTAATGAAATTGTAATTAACGTCTGAAATCACATGTGGGTTATGCTATACTTTTCATTATTTATGATTTCTCTCAAATATTTTTAAACCAAATATCCACACTCGATCGCATTATTTTGTTTCAGACACTGATTATACATTGACCAAAATTTGAGAATTGTTTTGAAATTTTTGGATATCTAAATATTTAAATATATAGATTAATTTCATTCCATTTTTAGTAATCTAAAGGATTTAACTTTTCAAACACTAATTTTATGCCACAATCTTACTTGTATTGAGCGACTGGCCTATCATAACAAAATTTTCATTAAAATAAAGACTGGACATATAATTAAAATTTTTTCTATAAAATATTGATTTTAGAGTATTAATATTTACAATACATATCATGTGTGGTTTGTATATTGGAAATCCTTGCATTGAATCTAAAAAATAAATATTATGGGTGTGTATGTTGACTGATATCACCATTTAGTTCTTCTAAAAAACAAAAACAATTAAATAATGACAAATATAAAAATTTATTTTATCTTATTCGATCTTAGATTTTTACCCTTTAAATGTAGGCCTAAAATATTGTATGTCATCTGATGCTTTTTTATTAAAATATTTTAGTAACTCGCCTTTTTTGTTTAATATTGTTTCTATATTAAAAGTAATTTAGAGCGTAGAAATAATATTGGAATTAATAAATCTAAGTCATGCTTCAAATGATCATCCATTTATATAGGTTTAATATAAACAATTGTAAAAAATATGAATATTTATTAACATTAATAATCATACTGAGCTCACTATTTGGATAAACGTATTATGAAAATGTTCTTTCTTTTTGTATTCACAAATGAGACATGCATCCATTCATGCTTGAGAATCTTATTTAGAGTCTCGATACCAATTTATTATATCATGGAATCACAATATATTTATTCATAAAATTCATTTTATTACATATTTTATCTTTAAATGTGGTCTCTTTAAGAATTAGTGATGATAATAAATGTTGATCTAGAACTGGTTGGGAGAAGGTACTCTTCGAAGGTTGTTATGTTTTCTTGGTCTATTTTCAATATTTTCTTGATTCAGCCTATCATTTCTTCACTGAATTATCCATCAATAATATTATACCTCACTTCAGACCTTTTATCATATTTGGATACATTTTCTCATATGATTTTTTTAAATACATACAACATGTATCTTTATATAGGTAGATGGTCATGATATGAAATCTGCAATAGCTTCTTCTCCATTGCAATATCTAGACCATCGAGATGAATAGGTAAATGAGGAGTTGGATGGTAAGATAACTCAATCACGACTCTCATTTGGTTTGTTTGGGAGAAATCTATTTTGTACTTGGTCTCAGGGGATATTACGCACTGTAACCATTGTAACACGACGATACGTGTGATTGGATAGATAAAAATCACATACAACTATACCATGTATAATATTAGTAATATAAAGTTATCGGAAGTTATTTGATTCACATTTAGTAGAAAGAGTAATGAAAATTTTGATTTCCTTTCAATATTTATGTGGTTGGGGGGAATTACTATCTTCAATGCTAGTGGGATCATTTAGTTTATGTGTGGATCATTTCCCCACTTCTAGTTCACTTTTATCCTTTCTTATAGATTGGTCTACCAAACTAGACCACAAAACAATATCTTAAAGTAAGCCTATTTTTTTTGCATTCTTCTCATCATATAATATCTATCTTCCAATGGTTTTATCTTCTAGAAATATGTACGGGGAGAGACTCCAAAACCTAATCCTCTTACGCGTCCTTATTTTTCAAGATGCTTCAAATATATTGAATCTCGCTTTTCATTCTATTATAGTCATTGTTGATTATTCTGTCTAAAAAAAATATAAAATATAAAGATATATATTTTAGGTAATATTATAATAAATCAGAGCAAATTACAAACATTTCATACTTACACATTCTTCCCATACACCTTTTGTGGTTTCATCAACTATTATACCCTCTATATTTACCCGATACACCTTCTATAGTACATGACATGGGATAGAATTGGCATCAGATTTTGATTCATAAATCTACATATAAACAAAGGAAATTTTTTTATTTCATATCACACAATTAAGATTTTATTTTTTATTTAAAATATATACCAGTTTCTTATCTAATGATGTGTACCCCATCCTACATTTTTGATAGGGGTACATTGGGTTTGAAGCATGTTCTTTATTTATTGGATACTTTTTATGTTTCTTAAATAATTTTTTTTGAATTGTGTCAGATACAATATATTATGTAAAATATTATATTATTGACTGTAATGTACCTGAAATGATTTCTCATTGTGATGATTTATAAATGTAGTACATGTTTCCTACCTTATAATGTTTTCATAAATATGTGGTGGGTTGGGATTTATTTCCCACATAGAATCCCTAAGATATAAATTTATTATAAGAGTCCAGAAACCTATATAGGCTTTTCGAGGGGCTATTTAGTCAAATTTTTTATGGAATTATTCTAAAATAAAGGAAGTCAGAAAGGAATAATGAAAAATAAATCATAATTACATTATACAGTATTTTAGTAAAATAGAGATAGAATATTATAACATTACTATTATATCTTTACAAAGAATTTCCTTCATTATAGGTTGGATGTTACCCCATGAGTCCATAACAATCAGAACATTAATCCTTGTTGTGAACCCAACATAACTAACGAATGTTGACTTTTTGTGATCAATAAGTTTGTCATTTTGATACCTAAAAACCTTAAATTTTATACCCTAAATTCATTCCTTGATAAGTTTTCCCATACATTGATGTTTCATCACTATTTGTTTCATCACCATGTAGTTCATCCCCTAATAATTTCCATGTTTCATCATCAAGAGACTGTACTTCATTAGGATTGGTAACATCATCATGTATAGAAGAAATTTTCTGCATGAGTAGTCAAAACGTTAATTTTTCTTGAATAAAAACAATCTAATATAGTCCACACATAAATTTACACAATTTAAAACATCTTTATGAAAATTTTCAATATCTTGAATAGAGATATGATACATTAATAAAAAATTACAATTAACCACCACTGCCATTATTAAATCTATAGCACCAACATTTTTAGGTATGTGGTCTTGGTTTATGCATTTTTATGTGTTCAAAGTGTAAGGGATGAGTGGGGAAGATGCTGGGAGAGTTTGGAATGGTTTTGGATGCGTTTGGAGTCTTTTAAAGGGGTGCACAGTTTGAGCACGGTTTGTCGAAACCGTACAGATGCTCCAAGAAACTGTGCAGGGAGAGGTAGTAGGCTTCTCACGGCATCAACATGGTTTTACAAACCGTGCAAGGCTACCGTGTGGACCCCAGCTCTCGAGGCAGTAGCGTGCAGATGGTTAGCGCTCTATTTTCCAAACAGTGCGGACTAACCGTGCGACCACTTAAAAATAAGGTTATAAGTTCCAGGATCTCTCGATCATAACCTATTTCACTCCAATCTTCTTCCCACTTGATCCTTACTTGGTATTTCGGGTTCTTAGGGGTTGGAGGGGCTCTCCCACTTAGTTTGGAAGGATTTTGAAGAGGTTTCTTGGCGTTTTGAAGGTGGTTTCTCCTGGGTAATCAAATCCTCATAATTCTCCTATGTTTTACAATAGATCTGTTATTCCCTCATTATTTTTTTATAGATATACACTTTTTGTGTGTAGATATAGGGTTTTTGTTTACTTGGATGATGTTTTTAAGGCTTGTGAATGATAGGGAAGGGGATCAAGAGAGGTTTTGGTGGTGCATTCTCCGGATTTGGGGTGCAGTTGTTCGTCGGTCGATTTCTCAGGTACCCTAAAGGTAGGTGGATTCTCTCTCGACTCCACCTGGTTATAGCTAATGGTTTTGGTTGCTATTAATTTTTTGAGCTTGAAATTAATTGTGCATGATTTGAGAAATTGGTTAGAAATCCCTTAGGTGATGTTTTGGGGATTTTTGGTAAAAAGGGTGTTTTATGGTGAAAATATATTCATGTGGAATTTAAAATGTGTATTTTTAAATGGGATACTATAGTATATTTGAGAATATGATTGATGGAAATGGTTTTCAATAAAAGGGTTATTTTTCTGAAATGTTGTTTGGCATGGAAAATGTTTTTCAATAAATGGGTGATTTATTAAATTGAATTGATATGAAATGTAATTGGTGGAATGCATGTGATTGTGACCTTGGTGGCTTATATGCTTGGAATTGGATTGTGAATGTTGTGTGAATGTGGAGATAAGTTCCACTATAGAAAATTGACGGATTGTGGATGGAAGGGCCACCATCGAGGATACGTGTACGGGATGTGCCGCTTGGTGTGAATGGGTGAACGGGTTAGACGGTATCTCCACCATTTTGTTGTTGTGTTTTCTTTGTTGTGCATTACCTTGCATGATGGAATTTTTCTGCTAATGTGTAAATGTTGATATGTCTAGTGGCGTGTGTAGGGAAGTCATTTGGGGAAAACCTATTGAGTTTTAGTACTCACCTCTGGCTTTGGCATGTTGGTGTATTTACAGATGTTGTGTATCAAGACTTGGGAACAGGTAAGGCATCACCCTCCTTTAGTGGAGAATTGTGATCCCTTAGTGGAGCTTGGAGCATGGATCTTGTTGTGGAGATGTGGTGGTGTCATGGATTGTGTGGTGTTTGGTTGTTTAGTTTCTGCAGTGTACTATGATGTTGTGTGGACATGTCTGGTTGTATTAGTTTTGAGTTGTGTAGTGGAACAACATGGTGGTCTTTTGGGAATGCATGGTTGGGTAATTTATTTTACATGCATCATATATTTGTTGTTAGTGGATTGTTTGGTTGGACCTTTCTTAAGGGAATGTCATTCCCAAATTTTTTCTCGGAGCCCTATGAATTTATTTACAGCCTTTGGCGCCTTGGGAACATCACTTAAGGACAAGTAACCCTCACCTCCTCCTCATGCTAATGAGGTAGTAGCGGGGTGTTACAAGTGCTGTTATTTTTTTCTGTCCTTTAGAGATGATTCTCTGATTTGGTGTTGAAATTTGTTGTGATATATTCCTTGAATCTGGATAGTAGCAAGGCGTAGTATTGTCAGAACATGGAATGTGTAGTATAAAAGGATTTAGATAACCCATTTATGTTGAAATTTAGGTTACAGGGAGTTGGGTACATAAGTGTTTTGGAAAAACTTATAGGCATTGGATATCTCATTGTCGTGGGAGTAGCCAATGAGATCAACATGACATGCATGGTAGTAATGACTTCCCACTAGGATTCATATTTCATTAAGGTATAATGATTTATTATGTGATATGAAAATATGAAATTGTATTGTGAATAAATTGGTATTTTAGAAATGGTTTGGTTTTCAAAAGGGTGAAACATGGAACATGTGGAAAAGGTGTAAAGCCTTGTTGTGATAGTGTTATGTAATGATATTAAAAATGCGATTTCGTGATGTCTACGAATGTGAGACTCATGGTTGTTTGGTTTATGTTTATAGAAATGGAATCAGGTAGGCTTCGTAGAGACCAACCAGTAGAGGATCCTGTGAATGTGGTAGCACCTGAGCCTCAGGTGAACCAATAGCTAGTGCAAAGTATAGTGCATTCTTTCCAAGCTACGGAAAGTACGAACAAAGTGGATGAACCAAAGAATGTGGATCATGCAGTTTAGTTTCAAAAGATGAATCCACCCATCATCAGGGGTGATTTAGATCTGGAGAGGGTAGAAGCATGGTTGAATAGAATGAACATGATATTTGAGTTCATGGGAACACCGATAGAGTTAAAAGTGAAGTTGGCCATGTATATGTTGGAAGATCTTTCTCTTAAGTGGTGGGAGTTGGTAGTCTATCAGGGACAGACTAGGGTATGATATGGGAAGGCATAAAAAAATTGTTTAATAATCATTTCTACCCACATACGTTAAGATTTCAGCGTACAACTGATTTATTCATTTTGAATCAAGAACTTATGTAGGTCATAGACTATGCAGCTATGATTATAAACTTAGTGAGGTTTTCACTCAACGTGGTGGATAGCACGTCATTGACGGCAAGTATCTCTGAAGTGGTGTTATGGCAAGAAATACATTCAAAGATATCAGTAATGTGTATAGATGATTTCACATGGATGGCGAAAAGAGCCTCGATTGATGAGTGGTATTTGTTGGGTTCTCCGGGTGGAGGAAGCATGGTGGTACCCATGGCGAATAGTGGGAACTCTAATGCGGGACACATGTGAAGAAGGGACACTTATTCCCAGGGTGGGAATATGGCATATAATCTGACAGCAAGATTAGTAAATCTTCCTCCGAATCCCCAAAGCAAGCCAGGATGTTTTCAATGTGGTTATATGAGACACATCAAGTGGGATTGTATAGAACAACCTCAAGCATGTCATAATTGTAAGCATATGGGGCATCTGCATCATTATTTTCGGAATTCTCCATGGTCGGGTGCGCTTGACACTCCTTAGGGATCGCAGACGTCGTATTCTTCGATGGGACGGGGAAAACAGCACACCCCTACTCAGTAGAGTAAAGTCAGTCATTGTGATTCTTGGGTCACCATGACGCCTCATCAAGGCAATAGTGAGTAGAGTGTGGAAAGCAAAGGTGTGTTTGGAATTATATAGTTCTCCAATGCATTGGGTAAAGTGATGAATCTAATGAGTAAATGTGAACTGATGAGTTAACAAGATGCTATTTTTCTTCACATGTATCTGTGGTAGTTAACCACTAACACATGATGTTTCATTTTTATGCATTTCCACATTTCAAGTTTTTTATTTATGATCCTCTCATGTTCATGACAGTTTGACTATGTTATGGTTATGATCACCACAAGATATATTGTTCTTATCTATCCTCTTACTGGGCTTCTATCTCACCCCTTTTGATGTATATCCTCAGGTGGCTACATGTACTAAGGAGAGGATAAGTTCCAATAAGAAGCTAGAGAAGAAAAAATTAAATAAATTTTTATGCTAGATGTTTTATTTGTTATGTGTGGTCCTAGTTTTCCCAAGACACTAAGCCTTTGGATCCTCTTTGTGTAATACTATTAGGTTGTTTATCTTTGAAATGATGTAATAGTAATGTAAGAAAATTCTAGGTCACTATATAAAGGGTGTCCTTTAACATTTATTTTTTAGTGCTGATAAAGGGTTTCCTTTAACTGCACTTATTTTAACACTGATAATGATGGACTCTATCATTGAATTTTTCTAGTGTTGATAAATGCATGTACTGTTAATAGTGTCTTTTTAATGGTAGAGGGAGATCTTAGGGTGAAGGGTTTTTATAGTATACCTAGAGAAATACATGGGTTCCATATTAAGAATACCTAGGATAATATTAGGTTATTAATTAAATCAATGATGTATCTTCCTATTCCTAGAATATACTGGGATTTTGTCAGTGTTTTTCATAAATGATGGCCTATAAATACTTCCTTATTAAAAACTAAATTCCATAAAATGTATGGATACATATATCAATATCACCATATAGGAATACCAAAATTGATCACCTCATGTCCCAGCCATATTATTATAAATTAAAAATGTACAATTCTCAGAGACATTCATAGCTTGGACTTAAGTAGGTTGCATCAAGTGGGTTTCCCACAAGGAACCCAAACCAGTGTGAATAATTTTTTTGAGTCATTATATATTATAAATAAACACTAATCATTTCATATTCATTGAATAGATTGTGCTTTACATCATTATGTGTGGCCTGCTATTTTTTACACATGCACTATTTGTGTTGTCATTTGAAGCGTACAAAAAATTATAGGATGCAGTTAGGGACAATGGAAATCCTACAACTATGGATATATGATTTCTTACTTATATGGAGTATGATAGACAATTATTGAGCATATTTACATGATTTTATTAGAGTTATCTTTATGCCTTTTTATTTTTTATATCATGTTCTATGTTATTTCTACTCTATTTCCCCATGTATCCCCCATTTTTTATCATCATGAAACTCATCATCCTGTATATGATTATGAATATGATTTATGAATGGAATTTATTTCATCTATATGATTTATCTACCATTTTTTCCTGATCAATTACAATTCATTATTATTTCATCTTGATTATTCATATAATTCAACATTATTCACCTATCTGATCATGAGGGTCTAGTCTCTCAAAAACATTTCCTTAAAACATTGCTATTAATTAGTAGATTATGGCATAAGGGGAGGTGTGATTGAGGGCATGTGTTCAGTACGGTTTAGTTATTACATATGAAATATGTATGGGTTGTTATTGTGGGTTTATCATTGTCATTATTTTTCCAACATCATCTAAAAAAAACATGATTTATTATATTTATCGAAATTAGTGAATACAAATTCATTAGAACATGGTTAAAACATATTCATAAAACAATTGGAAGATGTTACACCTGATTAACTCATGATTATCCTAATGCTGGATTGAGACTTCTATGATATATTTAATTTCATAAGAATACTAATAGAGGATCATCACTCGTAATCATGTGAATATACATCTTTGGGTTTTCTAGGATAATTAATTTAACTTCCAACAATAAAAATAAAACTTATTCTGTTTTCTGGTCATTAAGAAACTTTAATTTATCATAATATTCAATACTTAACATACAAATATTTCCATCCATCATGAACCTTAACTTATATATATAATTATCAAGTAATTTTAATCTACAAAGACATTGTTAAATTTTTTTATTTCTCAAAAATACTCGTCTTTAGTTAATCATCAATAAAATAGAACCCCCTTATATCATCCCTCTTAGGTATCCACCATGTAGTGACCGATGATGGTTTTCCACATAACCTCATGCATGCCTTGATATTTTCCAAATCCATCCAAATAGTAGTGACATGCTAGGGTGGGTATTTGGGGAGACTATTACCTCATAATTGGAGTGAAGTATAGAGATAAAATTAATTTTAAAAACATCTCAAATAGAATAAATAACTGTTGATAAAAAATTTATAATCATTATAAATAAAAATAATGAAGATGAAAAATAAATAATTCTAAATGATATTGATGATTAGTTACATATAAAAAATATAAATTGAATACATTGGAGAAGGTATATACCAAAAGATATATAGAAATACACCAATGGGATAAAAAGAAACTACCATAATAATCACAGCTACAAGCATGGTCTGTCGCATGTGTACTATATCCCACCACTCATAATCAAGCATTAAAATATAGCTACATACATTTATATATATGTACAACCATGATGTATGTTTGGGTACAAAGTGTGGACCAATAATAGTGTGACATATATTAAATATTCCACCACTATTTGTGTCTATATCATTAATATGCAAGAATATAAAAGATTCAATGTCATTAAAATATAAAAAAAAGAATACAATTAAATAAACACATCATTCCATGTTCCTCATTGGATACTGAACTAATAAAACATGCTTTATCTTATCCATATTCATATAAATGATGATATCCTACACATGTATTAAATATGGTACAATATGTTTTAATAAAATTTTTAAGGATAGGTTATCCCTAAGAATTTTATTTTCCGTGGTCAGTGTGTCTATAGAATTTCAGTTACAAAATCAGACTCTTAATTTAATTGAAATATTTATATATTAATAAGTGCCACCTTATGAAAATATATGGAGACCCATAATGAATACCATGTACTTAACTCACGGATTTATATATACTCTAATTATATGGGAGTGCATCTAAGGTGACCCAAAAATGTGATCCCATGTATCAATACAAGAACATTTTGAAAACAACAAAGGCCACTATGTCAATCCATGGTATCTCGCATAGGGGTCTCAGAATCACTAATGTAATAGGTCAAACATATCATCATTGAGATTTCCATGGGGCCATTCCTAGGGAACAATTGCAACATGTTAAAAGGTATAGGAAACTTTATGGTGATCTAATCCAAGGAATACCTAGTATCTCCCAAGGTGTATTTAAAATTCTTTGACTGATTCTAATTAATGTATAAGGAGATAGTCCAAGGAATACTTAATTATATACCTTTCTATCACCATCATCATATGATACAGGTCATAGATAATAGATATCAATCACAATTCAATTGATTTATCCATTCATGTAATTTTTATCATTTAATATGTTTGTCCATATATCTTAATACAAATAATCAATTATTGAAAGGGGCATATGGGCTTATGTAATGGCCTAAAATTACTCATGATTCAATTTATATTTCTATAAATTTATTAAAAGTAATCAATAAACATGGGGTGCTTATGAAATTTATAATAAATGTTAAAAATACCTCTATGGTGAATCACACCCATTGGGGAATCCTAAAATAATTTTATCTACCCATGGGTTGATTCACAAATCACTGGGGTTGTATTTTTCATGCACAAAAATTTATTTTAATTTATTAAAAACTCTAGATGAGTCTCTAGAATGTATAACACGAGGCACATCGATGTATGTTATACTAGGGAAACCATACGAGGGAAACAATCTTAACAACTAATCATCTGATTTTAGAGCTCTCCTTGTTCAGTGTCCTCCCCCAAATTGAGCTAAAATATGATAAATCAGAAGAATAATCAAATTTTATAATAATGTGAAAAATTGACCACACACAAAAAAACATGATATATAATTATATAAACTACAATAATAATAAATATGAGTGTTTTGATCATCGATATGGATCCACTGAATCAGTCCAAATCAAAAATAGAGATCATATGGAAGTGGGATAAAAATACTAAAGTAGCATGAATGGAGGGGCTCTGGGAAGATACTAATAAAGAAAAATAATGGATGAAGAAAAATTATTATTTAAAACATATCACTGAAAAATTGGTAATTTCCCATTTAAAAATGTATGTTTCACAGTTTGGACACATTTTTGGAAAAACCATGCACCATTTGTGTGGCATATTCTGACCAATGAAGACCCGCAAAGCAGTTATATCAATGGTTTTACTAACCATGTTTATCCCATGAGAAATGGATCTATGATTTTTTGATAAGAACCCTAGAGTCACTGGACGTAGACCACATGGTTGTAGTCTAACCATGAAATATTCTCTTATCCACTAAATGCTCATGTGGCTAAGTCACATGGTTAACACTAATTGTTGTCTAGCCATTTGGCTCAACCTATCCATGAAATTTATAGTACTACAGGATCTGAACATGCACTAGATTATTCTATAACATTCCATAACCATTTAATCACCTTAATAGCAATAAAATTTTTGTTTTTGGATAGTGACACATAATATCATACCACTGTGAAAATTTGGGGAATTGCACTTTCAATTAAATGTAAAACCGACTTCTTCATTGCTTCCATATGTAATGAGAGTTATTTTCCATTTTTGAAACATTATATCAAATGAATACTTCATATAAAATTATTACCTTTTCATCTATTAATATTCATCCTTACTTATCTAATAATACTAACAAGGATATTCTCTATGTAATATTTTAATTCTGAGTAAAAATATCCTATAGTTTCAATATATACATAAACATCATTATAACGAATTGTTGCTTCTTATGGATGATTTTTTGAGGGATTAAATATAATTTCTCCCACTCCCCATAGCTTATTCTGGCTATTGATCCTACTTCCAATTACATCGAGAGGCTAACACTCTTAACAACTGAGCTTCATGTATCCTAAAAATATTCAAAATTTTGTTAGATATTCAATTATTATAATAAAAAATTGTCTTTCATTTCCACTATCATAGGAATATTTTTTTTAATTCAATAATGTTACACAATTGTAACTATTTAGAAACTATGAATATAACATCTTTGTCTTATAAAAGAATTATTTTTATAACTTCCATAAATCCAAACGTCTTTTTGATCAGTGAAAATATACAATAATAAAAACATATAGATCCAATAAGAGGTAATCCTTCCTTTAATAAAAATTGAGATTCCTAGGGGGTTTCGTAGTCACCCTGAGTGGGGTTGAATCTGGAGTGACCAAATTATTCCAATTCATTCAAACATAAATATTGTGTTCCTATTAATTGATTAACCCTAATGGTATAATTATGTTGTTTCGATATTTGATATGGTCCATCAATACTTACTCCCTTATGACATGTAGGTAATGTAAATGAAACAACCCATAGGGATTTTGATATAGTTCATCAATGGTGTTAGAAAGCTAATCTTTAGTTAACTTTGGATGTATAAGTTATATATTACTCACTTTATTATTTGTTATATATTTGGTTTTAACATTATCATTTTATCTAATGTTTTAATTTAACATAAACACAAAAGAAACAACTATATGAATTTGGTAGAGCTATCTCCCTAAAATATTTATCTTTATCTAGGTATGAAATAATTTATTATTTATTCTAGGTGAACCATTATTCAAGAGTTATCCAAATACATCTACTTGGACGGAACTACAAATACTATGTGAACCTCCTTTATACTTAGTATCAATGTCAGTCTATAATTCCTATTTTCTTGTTTGATCGGCTGTGGCCTTCACTAAATTGAACATTAATTTTTAGAACATCATAAAATGGCACATGGCGTTAGTCTTGATTACATTCTTTTACCTTCTAGATATAGTTTACCCACTCTAATTTTTATAACTACATGTTATGGTCTTATCAAAATATCGAACCAACAAAATATTTCTTGAATTTTTGAAGGTTCATCTCAATATTGTTTATTTATAATATCAATAACCCTAAATACATTCCCAGCATTTCCATTTCAATAAAAAAATATACCTTTATATATCCAAAATTCGTCCAAAATATATGTTTATTGTAAATCAAATGACATTAAAACACCGCTCACATCAATTATTTAGTTAATAATATATAATATATCTAAATATATTAGAGTTATTATTTTTCAAATCCCCAAATAAACTCAGTGTCAATATTCCGTCCACATATCCATAGATCTGGGTAAGAATCAAGAACATTCTGTCATGAATATTAAAAACAAATCATCCAACATAGTATCCCCATAATTTCATATATTTCATTATATTTATTTGAAGTCACTTGAAATCTATCAGTGCATGTACTTTTGTGGACATCACTGAGTGATTCTTCTAGTTGTACCAATACTTAAACTTATCTCAACCTTATAAAGCATTCAGTACAAGAAACATCCATCATAATAGATTTTATTATTCTATTGGTCTCCATGTAATCCACCTTAATAAAATTTGAACATGGCGAACCACATTCTTATTTTGAAAAATTCAACTATCAATTGTCATATCTTCTGATAAAATCAACCTCAAGAATTTGATGAATCTCCACTTTTTGTCACATCTTTAATTTCATATCTCTCAGTATACATCAAAACATTCCAAATAACCATAGAATTTTTCACACTGGCTTGTTTTTTGACTCTTTTATGTATGCTTATACTTCTTTACATACTCTGTAGCATCGCCTTTGATGTCTTTCCAAATTATTTATTTCATATCTTTGTTGTGATATTACTTTTTTTCTGGTAATTTGATCAAGTCACTATTGTCAAATTGCACTGCTTATTGGTATCTTCATTTGGTTCTTCTACACTCATGATCTTATTCTACCATTATATGAACTATTTCCCACCAATTACAACTACTCAATCAAAACACCACACAAATATCTCATTTTCATACACTTATAATCATGTATACTCCATGTTAATTGACTTTTTGTTACCTTTTTTTGTTTTTATTAATCTCAACATTTCTTCTCATTAAATTCCCATATCATATAATCCATTTAAATCATTAATAATAAGGTAATATTATTCTCATGAACTCATTTTTCTATAATTATTTCTTATTATTCTATACATTCGGATAAATAATAAACATAACTTATCATTCAATCAATAATAATATTCTAAAAAATTTCATTTCTATTTGATCAATATCCACATGCTCAATCATCAAATCCATTTTTATTTCTTTACATGGTATCATAATTTTGATCAATAATTCTTGGAACATCTCATAGACCATATCATTGTATGAACCCACTATTTCTAGTGAGGTATTAACCATTTATATTTTAGCATAAACCTTTTTCTTCCCTCTAATACAAGTAAAAAAGGATTCAAGGAATGGATTGGTAATGTTTAGGGAATTTTTGGATCACTATGCTCTATTGTTTTGAGAAATAGTCTAGGGAGAAATAATTATTCATTGTGAGGAGAAAAAATGTATCTCAAATGTGTCACCCTATAAGAGATGGAGCACAGTTTCTAAGCAATGTGATGGGGGCATGAGAGTCATTGAAAAAATATAGTGTAGTTACATAGGGGACCCGCATGGGCTGTACATGGTTTGGAAAACCATGCACTTATCCACGCGGGTAGTGAAACATAGGTCGTACCTCCTTTGGTTGGCACATGGTTTGTCCAACCCATGTGGATAAACCATGTGAGGGGTTAGTACATGTGGATAGTGATAGAACATGGTTGGCACATAGGTTAGCCAACCAATAAACCAAATTATATTCACATTAAAAAGACTGAATATTATGAAATTACATTCAATTTGTAAAGACCTATTTTTTATTTTATAACTTTATAAAATTTATATTTATATATATATATATATCCAGAACAAGGATCTGATATGACGTGTGATGATGAGCCTCATTGTACCCAAAATTAATTTTATAAAAATATTAAATATATTTTATATTCCATTTTGTATCTTCATAAATAAAATGGTAGAACTATTAAATAGTTGATTGGATCTAAAATATAATTCGATAGTAGAGTCTAGAATGTATTATTTAACCTAGGTACAACATAAACTAAGTTGGTGTAGGATGATAGGAACCCCATCTTATTGGTTATGAATTTAATGTATGATTTATTTATTTATTGAATTTATTAACTACTGAACAGTTAGGTGGGTCTAGTTCCTATATGGATGTCCTCCTAATCCTGAATCATTGGTGAGAGCTCTATTCCTCCTTCCTCTAATAGATTATCTCATTGGATAGAACTCTAAATCAGGATGGATCTGGATTCAACAAATGTATCATCTTCATTCAAATCATTGGAGATTGTGTTCCTCAATAGAGATCAATCCGAAATCGATGTAAAGCTCATCAATTGATTTTTATGCCCTTTTGATTAAATGGGTGAGAATATGCATATTATTTCTTGGATATGCATTGATAGAGATTATATTTTCCTCATTTTTTATGATGATAAATGATTTAATACAAACCAATATATCCATATAAATTTATTCATTCAATTTTTTATTTATGTTGTGTTTTGATAAAAATTGTGAAAAGTTATTAAAACTAAATTTTTGACAGATTTTTTCCACAATGGTATTTTCTTCATAAATGTTAAAATATTTATCGAATTGTATTGATTCTTTTTTGGGTTGTATTCCTTGTTCTTTTATTCAACTCCATATTTAGGACCAAAATATAACTCGAACAGTTAAAGGCTTAAAAAAATTAATTATTTTCAAAACCTGTCTGGGTGGATAGTGTGGACCCCACCTCTATAACAGATGAATAAATCAGAATACACACCACTAATGGAGTTGATTCCAAATATATATGAATGAGTACACATGTAAACTGTTTCTAAATAATGTTCATGGCGTGATTCATCCATTAAAATGGAAATTAGATGATATTCTATAAAGGAATCTTCTTGGAACCTTTGTCCAGAAAAAATAACATTCAATAAAAAATTCATAACTCAAACATGTAGAGGCCAATGATTCTGAAATTTGGTGGGTGGATATACAAGAGTTTTTGGAACAACCTAAATGAAGGATATAAAGTTAGAATAGGTAGTTTTTGAAGGTCATTAATGTATGACAATCTGAAAGTTTGAAATATGGATAACCTAATTGGACAGAATAAATTTTTAGAGTTAATTAGACATAAAATCTATCCACACATTACCAAATTTGAGGAAATATTTATGGAATATAGAAATAACATGTCATAAACACTTAGATGAAGTATAAAATGTGTGATTAAGTTATTTTTGGGAGCTAAAACACGTCATAATTCATAGACAGATTCCACTTATAAAAGGAGGGGAGCTCCTCCATCTCATGGCATTCCATTCCATCTCCACACCATCCAATCCTATAGTGATGGAATCATTGGACGACAACCTCATATAGATTTATTTCGTTTCATTCTTTTTCTTTTAATTTAATGTATCTTATCTCTTGCATTATCTCATCTTCCTCATCAATGAAGGAGTAGTTTCGTTGAGTGACCGAGAAACGATGAGATTATACATTTATTGTTTTCTTTAGTTCTTGTGATTCAATTTAATATATTCCATTATTATTTCTAAATATGGTTTCAATCCATAATTCAGTATTAAATTCAGAATTCTATTTCACTAGGTTATAACTCTGTTATTTTTAATTCCATTTGTCAATAATGCATATCTCCCTCAAACCAAGTATTTTCTATATAGAGTTGAAAAAATTAGGGTTGGGTGTACAGTATCTGATGGTCATTAAAAATATGGGATGGAGAGTAAAACTGCATAATGTTTCAAGTAGTAATATACTTACCATAATTATTTGGACAAGGGAGATAATTGACTTAGAAGATAAATCTTTATCTACGTAGACAAAGGAAGAAATAGGAAAAAACATGGAAACCAAGATAGCACAACACTAGGTCTATAAAAAACCACTATAATCACCATCTTTCTCGATTTTTTAATACCAATCAAATCAAACTTCTTGTTTTATCTCACATTGATCAATAATTAACTAAAAACAATGGTTTTCATAAACTAATAAAAAGAAAAAACATTGTTTTGTGTCTAATACTCTTCAGGAGACTACATTGAGTTAACTACTATAAAATACATAAGTAAATTGAATATTGTTATTTTAAAACACAAACGGTGTGTATCAAACATGTTATTGTTTCCAGGGAGGCATGTGCTTAAAAACTCCAAAATTTTTTTTTTGTATTTCTCATTTTTATAACAAACCTTAAATTTATTTTGGTATGAAATTGAAGAAAAAGGAACCCAATGATGACAAAAATTTTAAAAAATATTTTGAGGAAATAAACCTCACAAATTCATGCGAAACTTTTAGTGAATACTCTAATCTTGTAATAATGGTTGGAAATCATAACTGCACCTTGAGTGAAATCTACGCACCTCAATTTTTTAATCAAAATAACCAACTTTCGGTCCCTACCATAGAAAATGATTATGAACTAATCATTAACATGACCTAAGTGATACCTAAATTTCTTGTTCCTTCATGTGATGACCCAAATCAATATATACAAGAGTTGACGAATGTCTTCACCATATTCAAATCTTGAGGAGTCATAGAAGAGCATGTAATGTTGGGAGAATCTACCTTCTCCCTTGAGGGAGCGACAAAGGTAATGTTTTACAATCTACAATCTTGTGATATTTGTGGTTGGGAATATCTATAAATATGATTCTTCTAGAGATTATTCCCCAATTCTAGGAGCACTGTAATAAAAATGATATTTTGGTCAAATATCAATCGACCGGAGAGACTCCATATGAATACTGAGAACATTTCAAAAATCTCTATGCAAGATTCCCTCACTATGAAATAGAAGACGACCAATTCATTATGTTATTCAACAAAGGATTTATAGACAATGATGGGAACCTACTAGATTCCACATCTAGAGGATCCAAAATTGACAATTTCCATACATATATACGATTTCTAATTTTGAAGATTTCACAAAACTCATAACAACATGGTATAGGAGGCACGAGCACCATATGCATCCATGATGTAGCAACATCAGATTCATACTCTCCCTTACATGAAGAAACACTTAAAGAAATTACTTGTGTGATGAGAAAAAATGATTTTAAACATGTGATGGAACAAAAAGTCCAGACCCAGGTATGTTTTTATGCTATTGTACTTATCATTACACTAATCAATGTCCAGAAGTGTAGGGGATAGAATGTTTTTCTACTAACTATCTATAAAGTTAAATCTAATAATGTCAACCACATCAACTCCAGAACCAACTAGGATATTATATTCAACAATACAAAAAAATAACACCATTTTTTTTGTAATATTAGATCCTAACATCATTCCAAAAATATTACAAGCATCTCTTCCAGCAACAAAAAACTCTCGAAATGCCACTTTTTCAGTGAAATATATATGTGAAACCATGCACAAGTGCACCAGAAATAGATGAGTACCTGTGGATGGAATATTTTATAGGAATGGATGGTAAAATTTACAATCTTACTATCAATTTTCATGGCTTATGGACATTCTACACAAGAACCAAGGAAGAAACCCATCACAAACAATTCTAAATACAAAGGATAATAATATTATAATCAGCACCTGCAGTGGGAGGGATCTCACACCACCGGAAAAAATTGAGGATGATGATTTTGAGAAACCTACTAAACTAAAGAAAGAGTCTATATCAATTAAATAAAATGAATAAGGTTTGTGAATGAATGTTCAGAAATTACATTACATATATTCAAAATGGTGAAAAATGACATCTAAGAACCATTACAATCTATATTAGTTTATTAAAAGAAATATTAATGAGAACGAATTCATTAAAATATTTGAGAGACATTTTGAAAAGGTAATATTAACATCCCACTATTATAGTTGATTCGAAAAATCCCTATTTATGATAAATTTATTAAGGATCTATGCATTAAAAAAATGTTGCGGGATAGATTTTCGTGAATCATCATTGGATGAAGCATATCCATAATAATAACACCATTAATACCAAAAATACATTAGGATCCAGGGATATTATTTATTACCTTCACTATTGGGTCATTAAATATTATTGATGCACTATGCGATCCTGGAGATTCAATAACTGTTATTAATCACTCATGATTTTCATCCGAGCATATCGTGAAACTAAAACCAACTTGACTAGTGGTATAATTAAAAAACAATCCATTGTTTACCCACCAAGATTTGTAGAAGTTGTATTTGTTAGAGTAACAAAATTGATCATTCTAGCTGACTTCTATGTCCTTACCATGGAAGAAGACTGAGCACTTGGTCAATCATTCATTATATTGGGAAGCCCCTTCTAAAAAATAACAAGGAATATCATTAATTTACTTAAAGGAACACTTACAATAGAACTTGGATATATTATAGTACAATTGAAAATTTTTGATATGAAGAAATATCCTTCCAGCATTCACTGATTTTATGTGATCTCCCATGAAGAATGTATAAAACCATGTGAAGATTCATGTATGCTTCATGACTTCTTATCATTTGAAGAACATTTTTAATTTAAATTTTCCATTTCCCAAGAACCATAAAATCTAGGTCTCATGATTGAGGAAGTGGTAAAATCTAATTTTTCATTGATATATTAAATGGTCTGATAATGGTTAATTCAGCATTAGAAGTAGGGAACCTACATTCATTATCATTCCTCGAACAACCCCCATTCTAGATCTTATTACAATACCAAAATATTTGATGTATTCATATTTAATTGAAGGAGATAAATTGATGATAATTATTTTGAATAACCTATCCCATTCATAGAAACGTCATTGGTCAAACATCATAAAAGAAATTTCTATGCTATAGGATCGAGTTCAGGTAATATACCAAGAATTGATCCCAAGGTATAATCTCATAGAATATTTTCAGAAATTGATTCCTGACCAGTTTAACAACCTTAGATAAAACTCAATCCCACCAAAATATAGGTTTTCAAATAAGATATAGAGAAATTTATAGTACCTTGAATCATTCATCCAATCTCATATTATCAGTGGGACATCCCAATTCATGCATCCCTAAAGAAAACTGACCTGAACACTGTTAAAAATGAAATAAATGAACAAATCTCCATGAGTGTATAAAACAGCTAGAGAGTGTTTATAGATTTCAGAATGATAAATACTATTACCAAAAAATACAACTTTACCATTGATTTCCTCAATCAAATGCTATAAAGGTTATCTAGAAAAACTCATTACTGTTTTTTAGATGGTTTTTCAGGATTCTTCTAGGTACCGGTCACACTAGAATACCATGATAATACGACCTTCACCTGTCCTTCAATAACATTCACCTACAAAAGGATTCAATTTGGGATATGAATCACCACATGTACATTTCAACAATGTATGGTGAATATTTTATCAAACCATATTGAGGAATGCATATAGTAATTTCTCGATGAATTCATAGATTTTGGAAATTCATTTGATCATTACATTAGAAATATAGAAAATGTTTTTAAAATCATGCATTAAAAATAACCTTGTCTGAAATTTGGAAAAAATGATATTTCATTGTAGAAAATGGAATTGTTTTGGGGAACATAATTTCCCAAAATGGATTGAGGATGATAGATAAAAATTGGAATTAATCATTTCCTTCCATATATATCTTATGTTAAACATGTTAGATCCTTTTTAGGGCATGTAGTATTTAACCTAAGATTCATCAAGGTTTATAGTAACATTTTTATCCCGCTCTCAAAATTACTTTTAAAGGATTCTATCATTAATGTTGATTATAAATGAGAGGAATTATTTGATTAATTGAAGAAACATTTGATCAAAATTCTAATAATGAAACCAGAATACATGGAGTAACCTTTCATGATAATTTGTGTAGAATCCAAACAAATGGTTGGAACCTACCTATCAAAAATAATTGATAGAAAACATTTAGTAATAGCATATTCATCAAGGACTAGGGAATAAACACAAACATATTACACAATCACCATGATTGAGTTCATTGTAGTCATATTTTTACTAGTCAAATTCCAATCATATCTTTGTGGGACTAAAGTTGTTATTTTTTCTAATCATATAGAACTGAGGTATTTAATGAAAAAGTTATATCCTCACCTGAGTATCATGAGATGGATTATAATCTTATAAGAGTTCAATTTGGAAAATAATGATAAAAAGGGAACATAAAATCTGGTGGTTGAGCATCTAAGTCGCCTACCCCATACCGCTGAAGAAGAAATTTCAAACCAAACCCCACTAAATGAGAAACTTCCTAGACAAAAACTCTACATCATCAATGGTTAAGAAACATGGAAGATTAATATAGTAAATTATTTGGTCACATCTTAAGCAACCTATAACAGAATCTCTCATCAAGAACATAAGCTAAAATCTGAATCAAGATATTATATTCTGGTAGACCCATTTCTATAGAAAATGTGTAATGATCAAATCATAAAAAGTTGCTTAATAGGAAGTTAAATTTAATTACTATTTTAATTATATCATAAATTATCTAGTGGAGGCCACTTTAGGCCATACAGGACATCCCAAAAATATTTAAAATCAGAACATTATTGGCCCACCTTATTTAAAAAAGCATATAAATTTTGTAAAATATGTTAAAATTTACAATTTTATTGTAATATATCAACACGACAAGAAATACCAAAAACCCCAATAATTGTTTGTGATTTTTTCATGTATTTGGAGTAGGATTCCTAGAACCATTCCCAACGTAATTTGGCAATTCATAAAATCTTTTATTTTTAGACTATGTTTCAAAATGGGTGGAAGCAAAAAAAAACCCGGAATGACGATGCTAACGTTGTTAGTGATTTAAAAAAAAATATTTTTTAGGTTTTGAGTGCCATGATTAACCATCAATGTACAAGGAAATAATTTCTGGAACATGAAAATTGAAGCACTGCTGAAACATTATGCGACACATCATAAATTTTCAGCACTATACCATCCCCAATCCAATGGCCAAATAGGAGTCTCCAATAGAGAAATCAAAGGAATTTTGGAAAATTCTAGTAAACCCAATAATAAGATATGGATACAATGATTAGATGAAACATTATGGTCATACAAAACATCTTAAAAAAACCGATTGGGATGATCCCCTATATATTGATTTTTGGAAAATTTTCACTTTAATATAGAATTGGACCACAAAGCCTACTGGGTAATAAGATTGATGAATATAGAACATGATAAATCTTATAAAGAGAGAAAATTTAAGTTTCAAGAGATAGAATAAATCTAGAGGGAATCATTATAAAATTCAATTATCTATAAAGAGGCAATAATGATGGCTCATGATAAGAATATTCCACCCAGATCCTTCATCATTTGGTATCAGCTGCTACTATATGAATCAATCATTAAGATAATGCAAGATCAAAAATAAAGGAGAAGAAAAATCATTCATTGTAAATGGGTTGAGTAAAAATATGTTCCAGGGGACCATACCTCAGAATCCAATGGATGAGATCACACAACTTCACACTACTTATCAATAAATACCTAAGAGGATGAATAATTCCCTCACACTTGATGAAAATCAGTAATTCTTTTTTTATATATACATAAATGAAAAAAATCAATTAAAATTCATTGAGGACATAGAAAAAATAGAATGGGGGATGAAATCATGTAGTCCAATATTTTTCAAAAAAAATCATTTTTGGGTCCATAAAACTGCATTAAATAAAATCTCTTTTTAGTGGAAACCTTCATTTTTCCCTTATTCCACTCTTTCCCTCGGTCATACATTATCATGATTGAACATGCTTATAAGATCATTTTTTTATTCTTATATTTCAGTTCCAATAATGAAGATTATTAAAGGGTGAAAAATGGTGATATTTAATAGAACACATGCGGTGAAAGTGCATCAAAACAAAACTGAAAGAACATGACATGAACCACCCTTCTGAAAATTCATTGCTAAAGATAGTTTACTTTTATATTCTAATTAATTTTAATACATTATATTTTTAATTGAAAATCTGTTGGTTTGATATTTATAACTATGTATTATCTAAGAGACATGAGTTTCTTAATAATCTTGTGATTCCATGTTTTATATTTTTATTATTTTTAATGAGTAAAATGTAAAATTGAATAGATAATGTGAATAATTTATATTAAAATTATGAACCGATATTTGAAGAAATTAATTGATTCAAGTCAAGTAAATTTCCCAACCATTATTTCATGATTAGATATTCTAAAATTCCTATGAATTGATTTTTTTATTAATAATCATGCATTGAGTGACTATCCAAATCCTATTTCTCAATCCCATGTGGATTTATAGGCAATGTAATTAATATTTTATTCTTAAGCATATTTCATGAGTGATCTTGGGACATGCCACCTACTAAAACATTAATTTGAACTTGTCAAAGGTATTACTGTGAAAAAACATATTTATAATGATTGAGTAATCATTTAAAAATCCCTTATACTTAAAGAAAACCTTTACATTAACCCTCATTTATCCCTTAGAAGCATATAATTACATTAATAGGAAAGTGTCAGGTTACAATTGATTTCTACCCGTTCCTATTATACTCAAAATATAATCATGATATTTTAATTTTGACATGTAGGGTGAAGAGGATAATGGTGGAAGGGTTGATTTAAATATAAAGGAAGAAGGGTGAGGTACTATTTTGGGTAATGAGAAAGTCCATTTGATTTATTCATTAAAATACTTATTATTTTTCCTCTTTTGAATAAAAAAAATAGAAAATAATGGGTTGTGATTTTGGTAAACCAAAAATCACTATTTTCTAGACTGAATTCCATATCATCTTATGTGGTTAGGTAATATATATGTGTTTTGATCTTATAGTAACATTAAGAAAAAATGTACAAATGTAAAAAAATAAAACATTCAAGAGGTTGAATAAATCTTTCATTATGTTTAAACAGATCATGATGTACACTTTGAGCTTAGGGTAGTGGAAGTTACTACTTGGAATGAGAGAATTTAATTTCACTTTTTGATATCATGAATTGTACTAAATAGATAAACCTCCTCATAGAGTATTAATTTTTAAATCACTTAATCCTTCTACCCTTAATTCATAGAGTCATTTGATGCTTTATTGAAATTCACTGAGGAGTTTTTGTGCCTTCGGTCTTTATAAAAACGAGAATAATGTTAATTTACAAGCCTATTGATTAGGATCCTATTATCATGATATGAACGTAGATCTAATTTCATATTATCAATTTTGATGACAGAAAATAATTAAATGTAAGGTAAATCATGAAATGGAATGTTCAATAATAATGACTTGAGGAGCTTGAATGAATGAATGGAAAAGTTCCATTATTTTCCAAATAGGAAAAGTAAAATCTAATCATTGATTGTTTCCTTGATAAATTATAAAATAAATGGATATTTTATTTGGATTTTTGAATGTTTTAATTTAAATTTAAATATTTCTGATTTTATTACATAGGGATTTGAATATTTGTGACATTGGGATCGTCTGAATTTGATGTTGAGATTTTATACTTGAGGACAAGCATGGAGTCTAGGGGAATTGATAGAGCTAATATTTTCCAACTTTTTTATATAAATTTCAATGATATAATCAAAAAAATTGATCAATAAGAACATATTGCATCATTTTTTGATTTAAGGGTGGGTTTTGAAAAAAATTACGAAAAATGATTAATTCACGATTTCTAAATTTTTTTACCTTAATGTTATTTTGGTCATAACATTTAAATATTTTTCCAATTTTAGTGATTATTTTTCATTTGGATTCATTAATTTATTTTATTAAACATTTTTTTAAGGACCAAAATCTAATTCTAACAATTAGAGGCCCGAAAAAACCCTAATGTTCACAAATCTCCCAAGAGGATAGCGTGTACCCCACCTTCATAAAAAAATCATAACTCATGAAACACATCTCCAATGGAGTTGATTCAAAATGAATATCAATTAGGACACATATACATGATTTATAAATAATTTTTATGTAGTTATTCATATATTAATATGTAAATTAGATGGCATTCTTTCAAGGATGCTTCCTGGAACATTCTTTCGGAAAAAGTAACAGTGAAAAAAATCATAACACATACATGAAGTGTCCAATGGCTCAAAAAATATATTTGAGGATGATAAAGAAGTTCTTGAAAAACCTTCATGGAGTCTCTAATGAATGAATATGTCATTTTCATGGTCATCAATGAATTATTATAATGGCATTTGAAATCTGAAGAAGCCAACTTGCATTAATAAATTATTGAAGTTAAATGGAAATAACGCTCTCCGCACATTTTCAGACACACTTAACCTTTTAGTATAGATATCCAGCACATTTATTAACAAACTTTATGAAGGATACAATACATGAATCATTCATTTATGGGGGCTACAATGTGTCAATATTCAAACAAAAATTCTATCTTCAATAGGAGTGGAGCTCCTCCCTATACATGCATTCTGTTTCATCTCCACACCATCCAATCCAATGGCATGGGAAGCATTGGATTATCGCCTCAGATAGATTTATTTCATTTATTTATTTTCCATTTATTGTAATGTAACCCTTATCCTACACCATCTTGACTACCCCATCCATATATGGGTAGTTTCCTTGAGAGATCAAGAAAGGGTGAAGCTATACCATTGTGTTTTATTTGAGTAATTATGTTTCAACATAATAAGAAGCCCTTTTTATTACGAATCTTGGTTCAATACGTAATATACTTTTAAATTCTGATTGTAGTTTTTTAATGTTTTAATTCTACTATTTTTATATCTTTTGTTGATAATCCATATCTCCCTCCACCCAATTCCTTTCCATATACAGTTGAATAACTAAGGTTTGGGTGGTGAGTGTTTGATGGTCGTTACACACACTAGAGGAGAGTAGACATAACTGAAGTTTCATGTAGTAATATTCTTATCACAATTATTTGCCCAAGGGAGATAAAAGACAATTTAGAAGATTATCTCTATAACTAGAAAATATATGAAAAAATGAAAAAACATAGAAACCGTGACAGATTAGTACTACATCCAGGGAAACCCACTCAAATCACCATCTTTCTCAATTATTTGAAACAAATAAAATGAAACTATTTATATCTCTATCATTTATCAAAACATAATTACAAATAATTGTTTTCACAAAACCAATAAAAAGTTAAATCCTTGTTTTTTGTGCAATCCTTTTTAGGATACATATTTTATTTAACAACTATAATATAATAAAATAAATAAAATATTTTTTTCACACAATATGATAGGTGTGAATCAGTCTTAGAACCAATTCTATGGAGGCAGTGCCTCAACAAATCAAATAAAATAATATTTTGAATGACCAGTTATCCAAATAACCATTAATTTTATCTTTATCCTAAAATTTAAGGAACAATTACCCAAATCAAGAATCAAAATCAATAAAAAGAATTTGAGGAAATACACCTCAAATATTCAAGTGACACTTTTAGTGAAAACTCTGAACCTATAATAATGGTTGAAAATCACAATTGTAAATCTCTTGACATCTTCTCACTTCAATTTGTTAATCAAAATAACCAACTCATGGTCCCATACATATAAAATGACATTTAGCTACACATTAAAATGATCGAAGTGATACATAAATATCAAAGCCTTGTAGGAGAAGACCTGAATCGACATATTAAATAGTTTACCTAGGAATGCTCAAGTTTCAAACCTCATGATGCCTCATAAGAGCAAGTAATGTGGACAGAATTACCCTTCTCACTAGAGGGAGCGACAAGATAATAGTTGTACAATCTGATATTGGATGATATTAGTGAATGGGAGATTCTAAAAAGGTTTTTCTTGAATAGATTATTCTATACATCAAGGAGAACTACTATAAAATATATTTCTTACATACATTAATTGACTAGAGAGACTCCCTATGAATACTGTGAACATTTTAGAAAACTCTATGCAAGCTTCCAACACCAAGAAATGTAAGAGGAACAATTCTATTTATGTTTATACTAAGTATTTCTAGACAATTATATGAATATAATAAATGAATCATTTATAGGAGACCTAATTGTAAAGTCACATGTAGATATACGAGTTAATTTAGTGCATAGATCCTTCATAAGTTTTTCATTCATAAGGATTTAATGAATCACCTCTAGTAGTGGAATGTTAATCTCAAATTTTTGGAATTCATCGTAAATTTCCATCTGAATCTGTTCTTCTTCACCCTTCTTGGACTCAACTAATGCTGAGGGGAATGGTTATTGGAAATCCTTTTTTCGAAATTGTTTTTTGTAACTGTGATTCTGGAATTTCCTTCCAAATTTTTTTCTTTATTCATTGTTGATATAGCATCTTTATAGCTCTTTAAGAAGTATTTTTATTATTTTCCTCTCATTTTTTAGATGGTGTACACTCCCTTCCACTTCAGGTGGTGATTTTACTAACATTCACCATGGGATTTAGAACAATTTAGGATGGAAGTATTCATTGGTTCATGGTTATAATGTCCACAAGGCATGAAAACATATCAGTAAACTTGTTAATTTTCATATTCGTTCCTGTATCATTGTCTTTTAGCAGCTACTGATCAGTTTCTGGTGCAGTTTTAGATGGATTCTCATAATTCATTCACTCAATAGGTTGTGGTTGGAATATTTTTTATTGCTTGGAAGGATACATGAATTCTTGTTTGAACGGTGTTGGGTTTTGTTATTGTTTATAAAAAGGTGGAATTTCTTGGTCATGTTCAAATCTATATCATGTTTGGGTATGGGTTTTACATGTCTAATTTGACTGGAATTTTCTTTCATGGTCGGCAGTAGAAAAATTTTATGTCCCCTACACTTCTGGACATTGATCAGTGTATCTATAAGTAGAAGAGCATAAAAAATCATACCCGAGATGATCCTTTTTGTTCCTTCACTTGGTTCATAAAAATTTGACTAATCACCCTAGACTTTTTCTTAATTTTTGATTCAAGTAAGGGTGAGGAATAATCATAATTTCATACCTTAGGTAATCCCTTAATTCTAGTACTTCTAGTACTGAATTTCTATGAATTTTGCACAATCTTATAAATTAGAACCCGTAAATCTGTAGGTAAATTTTCAATTAGTTCTCCCTCATATGTGTCAACTAGAACATTCATATCATTTTCTCGTAGTCCTTTTTAAAAGAACACAAGGAATTGGTCCTCATACATTTCATCATGTGGGAAGATTTGACAAAGATTCGTGAAACGTTCATAGTATTCATAGAGATTATCTCAAGTCGATTGAGGTATGACATAAATATAATTTTTTAATACAGTTCTCCTAGATGAGTGAATGAATATTTGGAAGAAGAATCGTTTTAAGATCTTCTCAATCACTAATCTCACCCCATTTCAAATTGTACAACAATTCCTTTGTCACTCCCTCCAGTGAGAAGGGGAATTCCCACCAAATTACATTATCTTATACAACTCCTCAAGGTTTGAAACAAGAGAAGACATATGTGAAGTCATGGATATGTGAATTTTTGTCTTCACCTCCAGGACCATGAAATTGAGGTAGGACTAGGATCATATTTATGAAATGTTAGTGATCATATTCTTTTTCAGAGATTGCAAGTTGGTTATTTTGATTAACATATTGTGGTGGCAATATATCACCCAAGGTGCGGTTGTGATTTCCTAACATTATTACAAGATCGTATTGTTCACTAAAAGTGTCTCGTAAATTTGTGTGGGGTATTTCCTGAAAATATATTTGGAGATTTTGATTTCATAATTGGATTATTGTTCATTTATTTTTAGGATCAAATTAAATTAAAGGGTTATATAAACTGTGATTCGTTCAAAATTTATATTTTTTGGTGTTTAGAGGCACAACCTTCATAGAAATGACACAAAGTATTAATCATGCTTTCCGTGGGGTGTGGAAATAATTATTTAATTTACGTAAGTGTAGTATATTAGTTATCTCAATGATGTCATTGTAAGAGGAGTGCACACAAAATTAGGTTTTCAATTTTTTTTGATTTTATGAAAACAATTTGTTTTAATTAATTTTTTATCAGTGTTAGTGGAAGAAGTAGTTTGATTTGATTGATTTTAAATAATTGAGAAATATAGTGATCGGAGTGGGTTTGGCTAGACCCAGTACTATGCTATTAGGGATTCCTGGTTTTGTCCTTTCTAGTTTTTTTCTCTAGTTAGAGAGAGATTCATCTACCAAGTCATTTCTCTCCTTTGTCTAAATAATTATTATATGAATATTCCTACTTGAAACCCCTGGTAGATCTACTACTTTTCCCATGTGCATAATGACCATCAAACATTCACATCCCAACCCTAAACCATGCAACTGTATACATAAATGAACTTGCTTGAGTGATATATGGACTATAAACCAATCAAATTAAAAATAACATAATTAAAACCATATGTAATCACATTCATAATTTGAAACTGAATTATGAATTGAACCCACATTTAGAAATAATAGTGGATATTTTTAATTTTAATCACAAGAACTCAAGAAAATAACATAGATAATGCTTCCCCCATTCCTGATCACTCAATCACAAGAACTCAAGAAAATCAAATAGTTACCATGAACCAATTGTAGACATTTCATGTTCCCATGAATATAAATTTAATTATTATTATCTATTTTCTAATACATAATCCATATTCTTGATCGATTGTCTTGGTAAAATTGGCTGAAATCAAATGGCCATTTTTGTGACTTTGTCCTTATTTTCTGTCACTTTCTTTACAGGTTGGATCCCCGCAATCCTGGATTGATTTTTCTGAAAGTTACTGAGCTCAATTAGATCCCTAGAATTATTATTCATCAGTGAACCAAAAATGGATCAATGAGAATGTCTTACATCTAGGATCATTTTTAGTCGTGGATGACAATTTCAATGATCATTAGATGAATTATGGTTTAATGGATGTTTTTCTGTGTGTTGAATGAATGGTGAAACCCTCATAGATGATCAAAGCTGATTTTTGGAGATTGATGGTAAATATACAATGTTTCTGGCTAGATCAACATGTTTTAGGCGATATTGGATCTGAATCTGAATAGGTTGGTCTTGGATCATAGAATAGAGACTTGATTTTGAAAATCTAGGATTGTTGTTGAAAACTGAACTACACAATGTGACCAATAAATAAAACATAATGTAGCTCATCCAACTGTAGTGACTGGGATTTTGTGAAAAAATAAGGACGAAATAGTGTCTAGCCCATCATACACACCATCTACATCCATATAGGATGTCTAATATGTGTAACGGGGCACACAGACGGGAACCGTTGTGGAAGTACACAAGTTCATGTACATGCACATGTACTCAAGCACAAAGACATTGCGAGCCACACAGGACCATATTCCCTGTTATCTAGGACTCACTGGGTAGTCCACCTACGCATCATGCACCACAACAAGGATAGAACACCATGTTCCAACTCGGGACACGTCTAGGATATAAAGTGGGACCAAACAATATGTGGGTCCCTTTTTACCATGTACCCCCTGGGGATCTTCTATGAAAACATTGAACATCCACAAATCCTTCATTTGAACTCAGATTTTAGATCACAAGTAGCCTATCTGTAGTTTATTAAATAGAACAAGAAGGTTCCTTTTGTTGTGGATTTAGAGATACAGTGAGGAATTCTTCAGGAATGGAAACATCAGAGGATATTTTGATGATGATAGTGGCTATGTAGGATTAGTATTGGAAGACTCTCAAGGGGAAGACTCCATCTAGGATGGGCATGGGTCCTCGAAGACTTCTAGCATTAAAACCTTTATGTGGGTTAGGAATGGTTTCTCAATATAATTCGGATTGACACTATCTAGAAAGGTTGGTAATGGGTCCTCGATGAACTTCAGTGGAACCCTACAACCATTCTAGGCCTAGGTCCTCAATCACCAAAATGAATCCCTTTTGTGGGGAAGGTCATGGGTCCTTGATGATTTAGATTGGAACCCTATAGCAGGTATAGGAAAGGTTCATCAACCACTATAGTGTAACACTCTTGTCATACTAGGGACTGGGTCCTCTACATAGAAATTATGGCCCCTTGACTATGCATCACAGTGAAAATATGTGGTTTAGAGTAGCTTTGGTCTCATGAGAAATATGAATTATTTCCCCACTAAGACACATTTTTGAGACAAGACCACAAATTTACTACCAAGTTTGAGTAGATCCAAGGTGAAAATATCAATGTGTGTTGAATGTGTGATTTAGACTTTTGTGTTTAGGGTAAATGTGTGAGATGTTGAGCATTGTTGTTGGATTTTTGAAACAGTTACCCATTATTTTCCAAGGGATGAGATGTGAAATGGAGATTCCCTTACTCTATCATTTGGCTTGCTAGAGTAGGCATATATATTCTTATATATTTTCAACTTCATGTATTATACTAATGTATTTAGAATATTGGTGAATATTTTTGGGGTATTACACATTCATTCTTGGTTTATCTTTTCATGGTTGTATTATTCTACTCTCAGGCCATAGGAGGAAAAGAATCAATCGGGAGTTCATCTACTCCCTGTGTTTATCCCCTTATGCTGGGATGATTTTACTCTCACACTTACTCGGATGAGGTGTACTCTTTCACTATACCATGGGTTATATTCTCTAATTCTCATCCTCTATTATATCTTACTATTCCCCTTTTAGCATTCAAGTCTTCCCACTGTGTATGTTTATAATCACCCCTACATTGGCATTTCCCGCACTTTTCTTGTCTTATGACGATGAAATAATGGGTTTTTGTTATTATAAAAGAGCTTATTGATACTAGGTTCTTGGACCATGTACATTGTTTTTATCTTTTGATATAGGATCTGGTCTCTTCCAACTCTTTTCTATTCTAGTTTTCTATCAGGTTGGGACACATTTCTGGTTATTCAAGTATTATTTCCCTTTAATTTTTAGATTACACTATAATACATTGTACTATCTAGAGGTTCATTCATGTTTGGTTTACATTATTTTATTGTTTCATACTTTCTTCTTTTCCTCTGAACTTTTATATTGAGTTCATTATTAATTTGTGTGTGTCTGTAAAAGTGCCTAAGAAAAGGAATCCCCATGTAATTTGTGTCTTCAGTTATTTTTTCAACCCCATGGCCTATGGAGGCAGGAATGGCGCAGTTACGGATCAAGCACCACCTGGGGTTGGGTCATGACATATTGGTATCAGATCATGATCATTCCTTGGGATATTATGTGGATGTATTCCCTTAATTGGATTTTTTTCGTTCATGGGATACAATGGGAATGTGTCTCGAGTGAGGTCTCAAACAAGGAAATATAGTTATAGTGAGACTATAGATATTTCTATTCACATGGAACTTGACTGCCTACTTGACAACTAACCATTCCAAGTCATTTTTTATATGGTTAAATGGTACATGCATCATATAGGATTGAGTATTTGACTATCATTCTTGATTTATATCACTATTTTTCTTGATATATATATATATATTATCATCTGACCAAGGTACACCATGATAACACTAAATATCCCTCTATAATGATATCCACCTAGGATTTCAACTATGGTTCATGATGAAGATCATATGGGTGATAAGACCTTAGTTCAAGGTCTAGATTTTGATACCTGTCCTCTTGGAGGGTAGGTAGGAGAACCCCCTTATCGAGTAGTAGATCATTCAAGTAGAGTAGGATGAGTACATGTTAGGCTTAGAGAGCTTACAGAGATCTAGAATGAGTGACCACTGAGGTTCCACACTAAAAAATATCCTTAGGAAGAATAGGAATTGATATATTTGGTATCCCATATCATCAGGATTGTTTAGTCCCTGACAGATCAGGTAGTTTCACTGGAAGACATCATTTTCCCTAGAGCATCTAGAAATAGGTGGAGTCTTGTTACATAGATTCTTGATTTGTTGAAACCCTTTTGGGAGGAAATCCAAAAGATATTTCATGAGGAGTACTAACTATCCTGCATACAGTCAGTCTGGTTCATGGACCATTGGGAGCTATAGAATGGATGGATGATAGTGTCATAGTTTGTGTCATGATTCATAGACCTTATGCATTACTTCTTTTACAAGATCTGTATGGGCTACCTTCATGCATGTATGTTTTACCATGGACACCTCATAGAGATCAGAACTAACTTTTTTCACTTGTGTATCCCCACCTATTTTTGTTTGATGGAGATGCACTAGTGATAGAGAGTTATCTTTGGATTGAGCTAGACAAATAATGTTGGTGGTGAGTGCCCTAATGAAGAATCATCTACAACAAGTATATGTTAGTAGCCAAGATCTTGGTGCATATTATCATTCCATGATAAAAATCAGTCATGTTTTAATAGGTATCACTGAATACCGATGTATAAAATAGCGGGGAATTGCTTTACTTATGATAGGAGATGTTACATTTCATGAGACTGTCCATCCAGATGTGCAATACAACCTACAAATATATCTGATGGACAATAAGGATATAGGTATAACTGTGATTAGGGATCTCGCAAGTGTGAACCAGGTGGTCCCCAGGGAGGTAGAGGGGGAAGAGTAGAATTGGGTGTTATAGGTGGTGTAGAATGATTTGAATTCATTCAAGCTCCACCATGAGGGGGAAATGTTAGCCTTAAGTAGTTTGTAGCTATGGCTATGGGAAGATGTAGTCTAAGGAGGTTTATGATCTCACAGTGAATTAAATAAGAAAGTTAAAGTATTTTTTAATTTTACTCATTCTTTAGTACCAGTAGATAGAGGTTATAGTAATTATTTTATCTCTATACTCCTGGTGTGATAATTGGAGCTCATAGTTTTGGTGAAAAAACAAAATATTTTTATGGAGGCTCCTATTAGGAAAGATTCTTCTGTATATTTTTTATAATATAAGTTCAATATATATTTTCGATGATGGATGTTCCCATGGGACATCGTTCTCATCATGATGAAACCCTATAATGTCTTATTGCATATGAATTTTATATCTATGGTCTGATCACTGATTGACATTCACCGTAGAAAAGTCAAATAACTATGCACAGATGGGTGTAGATTCTCCTCATCAAGAAAAAGTGTTCTCATGGAAGGGTGGGCTAGTTATATGATTATGAGTATTTATACCATCAAAAATAATATTGCAAATACATCCATTAGGGAAGAATGATATTCAAGAATCCGAGTTCCTTCAAATGTGGAAGATTACATGGATACCTTCCCTAATGACATTTGGGTATAACCTCTTAGGTGGGAGATGGATTTTTGTATCAAATTTCATGTAATAACTACTCTGATATCTTATGATGCATATCATATGGAACCTATCGAGATCTAGAATCTATGGTTTAAATTGGAGGGCCTTCGTGAGAATGGTTTCATAAGACCCAGTGTGTCCCCCGGGGCATCTCCTATCCTTTTCATGAAAAAGACGACCAAGAACTTATGTCTTTGTACAAATTATCTTCTTCTAAACCAAGACAATATAAAGAAATAGTACACCTTTGGAGGGATTTATTACCTCTTTGATTAGTTTCAAGGTGAGATTTTGTTCTTCATGATTCACCATATATCTTTCTACCACCAGCTGAGGGTTCGTAAGGATGATATTACATATTCAAATTTCTATTATATTTATGGATATTATTAGTTCCAAGTGATTCCCTTTGGTGTTATGAGTTCCCCTATCATGTTAATGGATTTGATATTCCATGTTTTCTATGTATACTCGGACATGATTTTTGTCATCTTCATCGTCAAAATACTCATATACTCTACAATAGATGAAGCTCATATTGAGCACTTTAAAATGGTTGTTGACTTACTTTGAGATTACCTTCTTAAATAAATCTATTGATCTAACAGCTCTAGATATATGATGTTTAATTTATGAGGGATGTTATTAATGAGAATGTTTGATCCGTGTTTCCATTAATTATTTAATAAATTAATTCATTGGAAACACCCTATAATGTGTCAGATGTGTAGAGATTTATTGGAATGGTGGGGATCTACAGGATGTTTTTGGTACAGTTCACTAGAATGACATCCCATTGGAAGGACTTGTCATAGAAATGGAGTTTGTTTAGCTATTCTATGCAGTTCTAGATGGAATTTTAGGATTTGAAGTAGAGGTTGAAGTGTACTCTAGTGTTGAGACAACCATATTATGGCATAGAGATTGTTGTGTATTTTTATGCCTTGGGAGATGGAATAAAATTCATGATAATGCAGTAGTAGGTAGTTATTTCTTATGGCTAGAGGTTGTCGGTACCCCATGAGAAGAACTATGCAACTTATGACCTAGAGATGGAAGCATAATTTTTTACCCTAAGTAAGTAGAGACTGTACCTTTTAAGAGATCACATTGTAATTTTGTCACACCACTAGAGTCTCATATATGTCTTCATGTAGAGAGAGCTGATCATGAGACATTGACATTGGTTAGAGTTTGTGAAAACTGCGACATTTAGATTTTATATACTCTATAGAAGATAAACTTTTTTACAGAATCCATTAGTAGGAATTCATATGGTCACTTAGTGTGGGATTATTTTGAGTAGTTATCTTCCCTATAGGTGACCTTGGAGGAAAAGAATGGTACCACTTTTCATAGTCAATCACGTTCTATCCTTTACTTCTCAAGCATGTAATAGAGTCTCAGGTGGGAGACATCGAACATGACCTCATAAGTAATTAGATATACAGAAGAGACTCAAGAGTTGGATATTATGATGGAAAGAATCATGTCATCTTGTACCATAGGTGGAAAGTGATTCTAGTCATGTTATAGGGGGAGGTAATGTTTAATTATACACTGTCCCCCTAACATTACAAATCAATGTGGGGATGATATACATGGACCTTCAATGACAGTTTTGGTGGTCCAACATGAGTTGATGCATAGTTGAGTTCATCTATCATTTCCATATGAATCTATAGGTAAATGATGAGTAACATGTTACATCTGAATCATTGCTGCCTGTATGATCTTGAAGTGGAAAATATAAATATTATTTTTGGACTTCATCATAGGGATGTTGATAATAGTCAATTTCTATGATTCCATCTATGTTATCGTTGAACAACACATGAATCCGGAAAACTTCCTTACCAATAGTGAGAAAAGTTTGATACAGATTATAGGACCATTTTTGAATGGGATAGTGTTCAACTTCACATGGTTCCCTCAATGATTGTCTCTAGTGGTGACATGAAGTTTATGCCACAATTGTAATGAGGCCTATTTAGAGAATTTAGGACCCATATACGAATGATTACATAATTTTACCCCCATACCGATGGACATACTGAGTGCACTATCCACGATCTAGTGGATATGAAGAGGTCTTCTATTTTAGATTATGGCTAGAGTGGAGAGGATCACTTGTCCTTGGCAGTGTTTAAGTATAACACTAGATACCACTCTAACATAGGAATGGACCTCTTTGAGGCCATATAGGAGAGACCCTTCAGGTCACCCTTATGCTTGATAGATATGGGTGGTTCATCTTTTCTAGACCCAGATATAGTGCAGGTGATGACGAAGAATGTCCAAGTCAACTATGAGAAGATAAGGACATATCGAATTAGATATATATCTTACTTGGATGCCCATTATCTCTTATAGTTTTTTATTTATATAATTGGTCTGTGAAGGTGTTAATAATAGATGAGATTGGGTACCCTTTAAAAAGTGAGGTGGGTAGAAGATTTAAAAATTGGAGAATGATTAAAATAAATTATATCCATTTTCTTGTGAAATTGGATCTATAGAAACCCAAATTAAATGATAAAATAACTTTAGCCAAAATGGATTTATCTAATAAAATTTAGAGATATTAAAGTGATATTTTAAACCATATCTTTTAGTATAACCCCCTTAGTAGACATTTTTATGATTATCTATGGTGTAAAACTTATACAATATTTCTTATTAATTATGAACAATATTAAATGATTCATAATTACCAATTAATAATTGATTATTTCAAATATTTATACCATTTTATCATATTATATTTCTAAAATTTCATGAACATATTAAGGCCAAGTGGAGGATACGGATGAATGTTTTCATATGATTTATTTATTTCATAAAGAATGTTTTTTGAAGAAATAAAAATAACCAAATTTTTTTTGGGTAAAAATTATTCTAACCATAGTATTCTAGACAATTAGACTTACAATGCTTCAAATGGTCCATCGTATTAAAGAGATATTTCAAGGAAGAATATGATCATCAAGTTCACAATAAATCATGAGTGATAAGATTGATCTTATTGAAAAATGAACATGGGGAAAGTAAATGGTCATCAGATTCACTCTGAATCTTGAAATAATGGTTTGATCGTAAAGGGGGAATCAGAGTCTCCATGACTCTGATAAATTAAATGTGTTATTTCATTTTTATCAAGGAGTTATCAAAAATACTGACTTACTATTAAAACATGTGATGAAAGCCTGATGAAATAAAGGTAATAGAATGAGATGTTTTCAAACATATTCATATTATTCAAATTTTGATGGAAAACAAAAAGGGTGTTGGAGATCATATTCATTCAAATTGTATTCAGGACAATTATATTCTTGAAAATAGTATTGTGTATGAATTGTAAAATTAATATGTTGATGACGTTAAGGTAATTTAGAATACATTCCTCGAAAATATGGATTATACTAGTGTTGTTTTCAAATGTATTGACAACCATGAATAATTTCCTGATATAAGATGAAGTATAGATTTGAAATATGTTGCTAAAGATGATGATACTAACACTATTCCATCATATTTAGTGTAATATCGTATTCATCCAAAAAAAATTCCACAACACCAATGTAAAAGTAAATGAGTTGAATCTGATATAAAATTGTAATGGAAAAGAGTAGTAAAAAATATAGTAAACCATTTATAATTGGTTTCATTAAATTTTTTATCATTTAAGTGGATAAAAAAAGAGCATAAGAAAATGGTTGGGCGTGTTGTCGAGGGGGCATGAATTTTGATGAAGATGTGTTGTATTTCATGTTTTTCAACAGAAGATATGAATATGAATTTATTCATTTTTCATTACTTTAAAGAAGAATATTTTAAAGAAAATCAGAATTGGAGTTAGAAATCAGTATGTGATAGATATTGTTGAATGTATTTTCTAGGAATGTAATGTATTTTGTAATCAGAATGAAATTTTAGATTCAGACTAGAATTTGATAAAGAAACTCTGGAGAAGAGATTAATTTGTTAGAATATTCAAGAAGTTTTGGGAAGCATTGAATAACAAATTAATGCACACGAAATTCAAGGGAAATGAATATTTTGGGTAATCTGGATAAGCGGGATAATGTTGGGTATTCCCACCAAAAACACATCTATGTCACCTATAAAAGGGAGAAGTGTATTTTAATTTCTCTAACAACTGAAAAGGGGATTAGTTTCATATAAGAAGAGGTATAAACTATAAATGTTTTATGGATATAATAATTTTTCCATATTAATAGTTTATTGAATAATTTTTGAACGAGAGAAGTGAAAAGAGAGGTGACATGATTGCAACATTGTTCTATGGATCAAAATATCTAGTGATCATTTTATTCAGCTATCTATTGTAATTTTCATAGCATCATATATGGATGATCTGATTACTGGGTTAGATAATAAGATCTATATTTTTTTATTGGGATTTCCAGACTTAGGAAGACGGAGTTATGAATTCTCTCCATTATATTCTTTCAGAGTTATATCCATCATATTGAGCAATCATATTTGAATAATCAGAATTGAAATACAAGAATACAAGAATATGATTGGGTAGTCACACCGAGAAATTTATTTTTAATTACATATTAGAGTCCTCAAAGTTCTTAACATATTATGGGTAAGAAATTAATGAAGTGTTTTCTTTATGAATACAGTTATTTAAATTGAAAATAAATGAAGGTAACATGAGTTTTTAGAAAAAAATTGATTTACCATATTTTTTCTTAGAGGGTGGAAATGAACTATTAGATTTTTTCATAGTCATAATTTACTGAAAGGGTATATACTACACATTTCATTCCACACAAGGAATTTTTTCAAGTTTATTGTGTTGTATTGAATCTTATCCAAACCATAACAAGGATTTATCAATTCTTAATTTATAGTGGACCTTGTTAATAATTGTGTTCGTATGGATGAGTTATTAAATTTCTTTCAGTAGTTAAGTAGTTATTTAGTAAGAGATGATGGTTTTTCCAATGAAACATAAAATAAAAAATTTCATTGATTCCCCCTCCCCGTCTCAATGTTATAATTATCCTCACTTGGAACTTCTAATTCGTATTAAAAGTTAGGTTTCCTTAACTTATTCTTTTTTGATGTAAAATTTTAATTGTTTAAATTGTAAAGGTGTTCTAGTTTTTTATGGAATGAATTATCATATATATAAATATATAATGTTTCATTATCTTATTTCGATTATAACTTATGTTCTTGAATATACAATAAATGAGTTTTTTCCTATTGATTATAAAATTACAATAACATAAATTGAAAAAAAGAATCATTAGAATTATTGGAGTTCCAATCATGATTTATTTTCATCATTTTCCAAAAGATACTTCTAAAGTGTAAAAGGATTTTACACATCCAATTGTATATGGGAAAAATTAAAAAAAATGTCATTACAAAAGTGAGGAAGGAGTAATTAAAAATCTTGAGATCGAAGTATAAATATTTGATTATGGGGGAATATGAATTTTTTGGGGACTTCTTTACCAGGGTGAAATACATTTTCCACACTATTAAATTTCATGGTGAATAGATATATGATTATACTATTGTTCACAATGTCATGATAATCATTACAAAAAAAATTTATGAAAAAGTTTCTTTAATAGAAGATAAAGATCCTTGAACATTATCTCTATATGATTTAATAACACTCAAATTTCTGATGAAATAAAAAGGGAAAATTCAATGAGATGAAAGAAAGTGATATATAAATGTATTTAAATACATCTAAGAAATAAAATTCTAATAATATTTTTATTAAAGTTGAAGCTGGTGAATCTGATTCTGAAAATGATTTATGTAAATATATTGCTGATATTTTATCCTTGTTTTCCAAAAATATGGAAGGAGGTAAAGGGAAATAAAATGGGAAGCATCCAATGAAATGTTTTGAATATGGATCCATTGGTGATTATTTCTCTATTTTTACTCAATGAAATAAAGAATGTGATGCTAATTAAAAAAATGACAAGAATGTCATGGAAGAAGTAGGTAGATAAAAGAAGAAGAAATTGATGATATGGAATGGATAACTGTTAAGGAAGTATTCCTCAACAAATATTTCCCTCGGGAATAATTAACTAAAATGAAGAGTAAATAACTTAGCCTAAATCAGATGGATGAAGAGTTTTTTGCAGAGTATGAGGGTACCCGCACATGATTAGCCATGTATTCTATATATTACATACGTGATTCAAATGAAAATATTGATCATTTCTTTTATGGTCTTAAGTAATTTTTTCGAAGGGTAGTGGTTTCTCAAACATTTTCAACATCAAATGAAATTTTATCAAGCACCATTAAAATATAGAACAAATTATGTAGAAAAAAATTGTTCAAGGGAAATAAAAACTAGGAGATGAATAATAATATCAATGGAAAATCTGAAGTGCCAATGAAGTAGAAGGGAATGATGAAATTTTCATAATGCAAGAACTGTGAAAAGAATCATCTTATGAAATTATTTAAAGGCATGAGAGTTTTCTCTTTGTGTGTAGAAAGGATTCAATGATCTACTTAATTTAAGGGGAAGAGATAAGTCAATGTTGTTCAATGTTACAATTTTAGTGATATGGTACACTTTGGAAATCACTGTCCTACGTTCCAAGGATGCTTGCCTTAGAAATGGCCACGAGAGACATAGTATGATTATGCACTTACAACTGCAGAAGTTTAATTTCCTAAAGATGTATTTTGAGGTAATTTAATTGTTTCCTCAAACATATATGATTATTTTTTTTAATTCTAGATCATCATATTCATTATTATCTTTCTAGTTTCTCAATAAAATTAGAACTGATCAATTGGATAGAATTAAGTAGTTGTGAGTCAAATCACTTTTTGGTTGTATCATTGCAATAAATATGGGTCGATCCATCCAACTCATGAATCATAAACATGATTTAGATTCAAGAAATATCATTATACCAATGGTTGAATATGATATAATTATTTTTATGAACTAGATGTCAATTTATGAAGCGAAGATCTATTACAAGAAGAAGAAAGTTTCAATTTTTGAGAATGGTGTAGTATCCCTTATTTTTAGAGTAGAAAACACTCCATATGATTCTTATATTGATTCACCCCTAATATCTCTAATAAATGCAATTCTTATAGAGGAAGAGAAATCAATAACTATGGGTGAGGAATGAAATCTTCAAATTGAATACATACCTATTGTGCAAGAATACATTGATTTATTTCAGGAGAATTTAAATGGACCTCCTATAGAGTGGGAAGTTGAGTTCTATATTTTTTTAATTCATTTTGAAATACTTATATCAATGAATCCCTACAGAATTTCCACTCTGTAATTTGTGCGGCTAATGAAAACACTATAAGAATTGAGTGAAAAGGGATTTATCCAACCTAGTGTTTCTCCATGGGGATATTCTATCCTTTTTGTCAAGAATAAATATGGTTCCATGATGCTATGAATTTGTTATAGGGAAATCAATTATATTACAATAAATAACAAGTATCATCTACCATGAACAGGTAATTTATTTATTAGAATTTTTAGAACCCATAATTTTGTGAAGATTGAACTTTGATCTGGATATCATCATCTATTTGTGAGCAGGGAAGATATTTCAAAGAAAAAATATCTAACAAGGTATGGGAATTATGATTTTACATTAATGCCTTTTGGACAGACTAATCTACCCTATGTATTCATAGATTTAATGAATAATGTTTTCAAGGAATATTATGATGAATTTTTTGGGGGTATATATCATTGATATCCTAGTGTAATCCAAAATCTACAATGACCATAAGAATCACATATGAGTTATTCTGGGAACTCGTAGATGAAATTAATTAAATGGGAAATTTATAAAGGGTGATTGCTGGCATCGATATATTTCTTTTATTTTCCATATTATGTCAAATGATTGAATCTTATTTGATCTTATGATAACCGAGGTAATCCAATAATTGCCCACACCAATGAAAATAACCAATGAACATATTTTTATTGTATTGGCAGGTTACTATCGACAATTGTTTTCAGAATATCACCCAACTGGATAACCCCCTGACCAAGCTGACCCATAAAGTAGTTATGTTCATATGGATGAAAAAATATATAGAATGATTTGATGAATTGGAAAGAATATTGTTCAATTATCCAATTTCGAGTCTTCCCTCTAGAAATTATTGATTTATGATATACAGGGATGCATCAAAAAATGGTCTGGGTTGTGTCCTTATGGAAAATAATAAAGTTAATGCTTATGCATCAAGGAAGTTGAATACTCATTAGGGAAATTACCCAACTCATGATCTTGAGTAAGTAGTTGTAATCTCTTCTCTGAAAATATACATACATTATATCTACAGTGAAAGAATTGATATTTATACTTATCACAAAAGTTTGAAATATATTTTTACATAGAAATAACTCAACAAGAGGAAAAGGAGATGGCTCCTGTTATACAATATTTATGATTTCTCAATACACTACCACCCTGGAATGGAAAATAAGTTGTTAGGTGCATTAAGCAAGAATGATCATGGACTTCTAACCAAAATGAGGATTGAGAGAGATCCTATATTCTCTGATCTACTATAGTTGGAGTTTAAAATTAGTACAGAAGGGGAAACATATTTCCTCATTCAAAGGATTGCTAAACCATATTTACTCAATAAGATAAAAATCTCCCAATATGATAATTGGAATCTACGAAAGAAAATTATAGCAGTTATAAATAGAATATTGGAAAACATCATGGTTGAGGATGGAGTTCAAAATTTTTGGAAGTGGTTTAGCATTCCATCAGTACCTGGGCTAAAATGGGACAACTAGATGATTATTATAGAAAAAAATTATTTATACACTCTAGTAGCAATATGATGTATAAATATATGAAGGAACATTTTTGGTTGGATAACATGAACTGAGAATTTGCTGACAATGTATCAAGGTGTCTAGTTTTTCGACAAGTGAAGGACAATAGACAACATCCTAAAGGGGTTACACAATATATACCAATCCCTATGTGTAAGTGTTATGATATTATGAGGGATTTTTCATAGAAAACTAAGGAAATGATGAAATATTGGAAATTGTTGATCTTCTAAAAAAATATGCACATTTTCGTGATATAAGAGAGGATTTACTAGATGACCACCGCTAGGAAACACTTTATAATAATGATATTATAAGTCTTTAGTGTGAACCGGAATTTATTATGTCTAATGGAGATCCCAGATTTACATTGAAATTATGGAAAGGTATAAAAAATGGTTTTGATAGTGATCTTCATATGAGTACTACTTTTCCACCCTAAACTGGTAGATAGTCTGAAAGGACTATTCAAACACTGCAAGACATGTTTAGATCATTCTGTCTTGACATTCAAGGTATGTGGGATCAATACATGCCTTTGGAAGAATTTTACAACAATAATAGATTCCATTATATAATTAAAATGGATCCCTATGTAGCATTATATAGTAAGAGGTTTTGAACTCCAACATGTTGGGATGAATTTCATGAGAGGAAACTTATAGTCCAATAGCCTATCGATGAGACAACTATAATGGTAAGAAAAATTCAGAACCATATTAAAGAATCCCAAAGTATCCAAAAGAGTTATGATGACAACTGGGGAAAGTATTTGGATTTTAATGTAGGAGATCATGTCATTCAAAATGTATCTTCCTGGAAGGGTCTCTGAATATTTGTTAAGAAAGGGGAATTGTGCCCCAGGCCCATCGAACCATTCGAAATTATGGAAAAAATTAGAGTTGTAGCTTATCGTTTAGTAATGCCACATTGTCACTCCAATGAACACAATTTTTTACATGTGTAATTTATAAGGAAATACATGACATACCCAATTCATGTACGTTTCATTGATAAAATCGTGCTAAAACATGATTATTCATACTGTGAAGAGCCTATCGAGATTCTTGACAAAAGGGAGTAGGTATTGAAAAATCAGACAATTTGACTTCAAATGATTATTTGGAGAAAACATAAAATGGTGAAGGAAACATGGGAACTTATGAATGTTATGAATAAGATCAATCCACATATTTTTAATTCCCTTTATACATGAAAAATTCCTAGGATGAAATTTATGTTGTTTAGAAGAATATAACACCAAATACATTTTTTGATATGTTTTATAATACGTTTTAGTCATTAGATATGATATATTCCATGAATACATGAGTCTTTGTGAATAAAAACTTGATTATATATATGATATAGTCATAACCTATCCATTAAACTTAAATTTTCCAATTATTTTTTTGGAATTTCAAAAAACGGACATACACTGTTGTGATCCGGGTGATATTTTGAGTCTAGTAGAATCAAGATAATTTTCATTTAATAGTAAAAATCCCTTGTGAATAGTAACATAACCTTATTAATTATAACATACACTTATTAATAGTACTATGACTCTAATTAATGGAAACCTTTCCCGTGAATGTATAAATAAAATTTTCAAACCACAAAAAAGAAGATGGATATTTTATTTGTTGGTATTTTTTAATTACTTGATGATTTTTATTAAAAAGTAAATTTATCATATTTATAATGTTTTTTATTATAAATGGAGTTCCTTTTTGTAATCATCAAATTGAAAACTTGATAGGGTTAATTTTTGAGATTTTTCTGAAATACATGAATTTTTGTGAAATGTAAAATACGATAAATTATTATAAATTATAAATAGATGATTTATTTAGTCATGAATGATATCCTCCTAATGTAAACACATATTTCTGAACTCATACACCCTTATTACTATTTTTTTCATGTAATCATCACTATTTTTTGTATTTTGAATGAATAATGAATTATGATTAAAATATTAAGAAAACCCTCCTTCCCTCAAATATATAAACCACATGTCACCTACTATTTTTTACACACCACTAACAAATTGAGACTTACCTATGTTCTACCAAATAAACATCCCAAGACCTCCCCCACATACAAGACCAAATGGTCTCACCAAAAGTCCAAATATAAAGGATGTAAGGAGATTCTCAAGGAGGAGTACTCAAGAAGTGAACCTCTCTTCCTTTTTATTTCAACTTCTTTTACTAGTTCCATTATTTTGTTTCTCTTTTCTCGCCTCACCTAATCCATATGTTATGATAATTGCAGTACCATACATGAACTTGAATTTTATTATGCTGATGGAATATTTCATCATCACATCTCTTTTCCCCTCCTCTTATACTAAAAATAAAAACACTGTCCAAGATGTGTTAATTTATCACATTCAATGACGATGGGTTTTGAATTTCTATTTCCATATCAATACTGGTCAAGAAACACATTTTATGGTTGATCTAGAGAATCATATATGTATCTTATTATTATTTCTGAATCCTTACACACTTATAATATAAAATACTAATACAAAACAAGTTCATTGTGCACAAAACTACTTGGATAATCCAATCGTTTATCATTATATTTTATCTAACAAGTCATCCAAATGGTATATAAAAATTATTTATAAGATAATTTATATCATTTTAATGTCACTAATAATATATATTAAAATTTCTAGATGTTTAACCACATTTCAAACAACCTTCGATTCAGAAATACATGTAAACTGATCATGAAAACCAGGGAAGAAAATGATTCCAAAAAACAAAATTGAACCTATTAGACCCATAAAAAATAAAATGAATGAACGTAATATGTTTATAATAAATTAAATTTAGAAGATGTTCTAGACTTGTTAATTAATTAATCTATATTTTAGTATTCAGGTCATTATGATCAATCAAGAACACCTTTAGGTATATGGTAAGGTGTTTTTCATCTCAAATTAATTTCTTTGAGATTTACATTATTCACCACATATTAATTGTATGTGGTGTATCTTCACTGCATTTTGATATATGATATCATGAATCATTTTGTAGTCATGTTATTCAGTGATTAATAGGATGATTACTGACATGATTTATTACAATGTTATAAGAGACTTGTTCCAGTTTCTTTTATATTGTGATTTACTTGGTATTGTGTACCAAATAATTCTTATGCTGTTTACCTACATATCATTGAGATTATTTTTCATTTTAATTGTCAACATATTATATATATATATATTCAGGTTTCATTGATTTGATTATTTTGTTAAACTGTATACACTTTTACATATGGTTTTTATTTGGAATATTGTTTTAATTATATAAATATTGATTAATATGTATCCTATACTATGACTCCCCAAAAATTATTTCTCATGTAATAATATTAATATCATTTTTTGTTTAATTTTCATGTTATCCAAAAAAAAAAAAAATATATAAACAAAAGAAATTTTTTTCCATTAAACCACAAAGTGTTTACATTACAACAAGATCAACGTAAAACCATACTACCAAAAAAACCTATTAATATACCTATTAGAATAACATGGAGACCACCCAAGACAAGAAATCCCCCAAGAAGATAATATGGGTCTTTTGGAACCATCAAAAAAACATTAGTATGGCTAGATCCACTACAATAGAACTGGGTATTAGTTGAATGATTTGTACCATCTTCATTAATTATCTTGATTTTGGAACACCGTAATACATGTATTTATAAGGGACTCAATTTGGACGTTACCCATTTAAGTGACCAATGATTCTCTAGCGGCTATAATTACATCCATTAAAAATTCTAGTTAATATATTTCATGTATTTATAAATATTGAGATGTTCGGGTATTTTAAATATGCATTAATTTAATATATTTTAATCATGTTTATAATAGAAAATATTCTTTATCTTTTGAAGGGATAAATGTATTAAGGTGGATTTTAAAAAACAACTATTGTTTTTTAAAGAAAATAATGAATGTGGTGTGCATTATGTTTTTTATTTTGGAAACATGATTATAAAAAAGATTACTAATTAAATATTATACTATTATTTAATTTCTGTACTTTGATCATCCAAAATATCAAATAAAAATCTTTTTTTATAATATATAAAGATATCCTCTATGTAGTGAAAAAGAATATATTTATTATTCTATTATTTAACAATTTAGAGTGTTGGGTTTTACAAAAAATATACCCACAATGTTCATCCCTCTAGCTGGGCTGAAGGATGCAGCACGTGCTTGGTAGCCGAGCCTAGCATTCAGCCTCAGCATAGGATGGTCAGTGGAGGTCTGTGCATGTGCTTGATGCCGGCACAAGGTAACCAGAGTGCACCACCATGCGGGGAGACACGATGACATGGGTGGGCACAATAGAATTCCCGCCGATCCCAGTACGAGGTAGTACCAAGATGGGGGAGGGACTATTATGATCCCATTCTCAGAGTATTTGGATTATTAGGAAGTCGTGCAATTCCTCTGTGTTTTTATGTGGGATGGAAAAAATCTTCTGAGATCAGATCTGGGCTGTTTGATCGCATCGCGTGTGATCTTGGCTGTCTATTTCGATTTGGTCTTCAATTCCTAGTATCCATAGTATACATCGGTGTTTTTTGATTACCGTCTGATCCCTATGGATCTAATACAAACTCTTTGAGTATTTTAAATTATTATGTCAAATATGAGCCATCTGTTCCATTACTGTCCTAATCGCGAACGCCCATATCTTATTAAATCGCTGCATCACCTGTGGCTGTCAAATATACTACCCCATTGATCTCATCCATTCATTTATTATCTTTTTTTACCTCACAATCAACATCTTCTTCCTCCCACATGTGCTTCACTAGGGACTTATTTAACACCCAATTTTACTATTTTCCTTTACCCGTGACAACCGGTGGTCGCTTCCTTTCTCTCTTTTCCACAAATACTTACCCTCAGTCTTTTTTTATCCGAGTAGGTCTATGTTTTCCTCACATGTTGTAATAAACATATAAAAAATATAGTTTATATATTATATCATGTTTTTCATATGAACCCTACAGCTGTTCATCATCTCTCAAGTCTACTTCGAGATCTCTAGAGCCTTCCTCTAGACTTTCTTGAGCCTCTCATCCACCTCAAACTATGTAAGGGATTTATGTTTCGTTGATTGTTTTGATGAAATTTAATATATTTATATATATGTGTATAATCTTATATATATACACATCCTTGTGGTTTGGATAAAAACCCTCTTACACCTGATTCCAAGACTTCTGGATTTTGGGTTTATATGGAATTTTTAAACCTGAAGGATAATTTTTCTCATGAATTTTTTTTACATTCATTTTTTTGGGTTATATATATATATTCATATTACCATACATATTTATATAACCCTCTATTAAGTCCAGTTTTAAGACTTATGAACTTTGAGTTTCAATGATTAAGTAGAATTTTAAAATACAAGGAATTACATTTTTGTATAAAAACACACACACACACAGATAAATATATAGTTTACTCAGTTATATATAATTATATAGTTTATATAAATCAACTTCTAGACCATTTTTAAGTATTTTGAAATTGAAATTCAGTGAATAATTTATGATTTTGATAAACATGTAAGTTTCAATTAATTTTGGTGTAAGACCAGTATGTATACTCGGTTATACATGTAACTTACATGTGTTTACATAAATAAATAAATAAATATATGTAGTTGGAGTTTGGATTAGTGGTAAGCACCATTTAATACTTCAAAAAAAATGGGGGTTCAAAACCCATTGGGCGTAAGGACTCTAGCAGCACTGTAGTGTTCTATAGCAGTGGAGGCACTAGGGCAACAACATGCACTATAGCAGCGGTAGGTCAATCTAGTGGGGGCAGAGCACTGTAGTAGTGTTAGTAATATGTGTCACTATATCAGGTGGGTACTATAGTAGTTCTATTCATAGAATGGGCCTTGGCACAAAAATTTGGGCCTACGGTCCATGTAATAGGAAAAATTCCCATGAGGCCATCATGATATCTAATGGGTCTACCTCTACCCTTTTAAAATAGTTATTTTCTTTTCTTTAATAATAAATGAGGATTTGGCCCCAACCTTTTAGAAAACATAAACATATATATATATATGTGTGTGTGTGTTTTTTAATAAATAAAAGATTTAAATTTAACATTATGATTTAAAATCTAGGGACTCTTGTTAATTGATGTGGCCAATATATTTATGTCATATGGGTGTCATTAGATTTATTGTTTAAACCCTTTAATACATAATATATTTTCAATTTTGTGAATATATATGTATACATATAATTGTTGATCCTCAATTTTATTTATAATTTTCCATGGATTGTTAAGAAAGAATAAATCATTTTGTATCAAAATATGAGTGATTTTCATATACAACTCATTATATACATCCTTGTTTATAAACAAATTTACACAACACTAAATCCTATTTTTAGATACTCTAAATATAATACTTTTGATGTGTTTAGTATTTATAGAGAACTCATAAGTATAATATTTGGGGTTTTCTACTGTTAGATACATATGTATGAATCACTAATATTAAGTGGTATTAGTTATGGTTGTGTTTCATGCTTTACATTTTTAACATTATGTATTTCATTTTGATGTCATGTACAGAAGCATAACAGTACTAAATTTTTCAGCATCTCTGAGTTTAATACCCCCCATGAAATATTTGGTTTATCTTTTAATTATTTATGCTTCCAGATGAAATTACAATTTTATTGATTTATATGGATTAAGAAATTAAGGTTATCCTTGTATGTGAAAAAACATGAATATATTTTAGTACATTAGTTTTCATCGCATATGCCATAATATTCTTATTATACTTACCATTAAATGACATAGCCATGCAGGTGATAGTTTTGTAATTTACAATTATATGCCTAATTTTGTAAATATATGCAAATGCTAATGAATGTAATTAAAACTCTTATGACCTTTTATGGGATAATGAATTAAATTATTCAAGGTGGTATTAGACACGTTGAACAATATTAAATGAGAAATTAAATGTTTAATGTGATATGGGACACATTGAACATACGATCGTACTTGGAATGAGAGGATTGCATTGGACATAGTAAGTGTTAGGTGGGGCCTGATACAACCCCTAAATGCATATGTAGGTCTTATGAGACAAACTATGATCTTGGCACAAGTCCTTGAAAAAATATTATTTATTTTCTTGTCATGATGCCTTGATTTTATGGTTATATTGTCCTACATTATACATTCCCTCATTATGTTTATGATAATTAGTTAACCAAGTGGATATTAGACTACTAAAATATCCACGGTTAAGAGCTAGTAATTATGAGTATCTGAAGAATTAAATGCTTATGGAATGATGTATATTCAGAAATAAGAGAATTCAATATGATTATATGGCTTACAGTTAGTAATGAATTAAATTGAAGTTATTATTATGAACAACTCTGATTATGTATTACTCATAGTTATAAATTTTTTACATGCATATTCATATGTTATGCTTATTTAGAATGACTTTTACTTATTATTCTGAATGAACATGCTTATAATTGAATCATTATTATTTATAACTCTGTCATAATTCCATGAAATGTCCCCTTATGATTCATAGACTAAATGTTATTTAATGATTCATGTGTTTCTGTATTCCTTAAGAAAATGTTTTATGGTAAATTTCAAAAAATGATTTCAAAAGTTATTATGGGTATATTATGGTATTTTAAAACAACCATACATGGAATTAGTATGCTCACCATATGTTTTTAAATATAAAATTTCATGTTTCCATTTTTAACTGATGAAGCATGTTAGATGTAGCTAGTTCTCCAGAACCAAAACTGTAATGATCCTCTATATGGGACATAATGTGTAAAAAATGAATGAATTTATTTTTGAAACATTACGTATAATGTTTTAATTTACCAGATCTAAGTATTTTGGAGTCAAGCTATTATAGTTGGTATCAGAGGTTTGATTTAGATAACTCTGTAAAACCAAAACTGAATAAAAAGAAATTTACTTATGCATTCCTAAGTTTGATGTTTTCTAAAATTTCAGATGGAAAAAGAAAATATCGGTCTTTTTTTATCTTTCTATTGAAGATCTTGAAACCATAGTTTCAATATCCGGCCACAAAATCATTGTAAACTATGAAAACATTCGTATGACATGCAAACACCTCTATGACGTGTCAAATTCTCCCCGTGTATTCAACTCCACTGAGGAGAGGGTTTAGACTACCTCTTTATTATGAAAATCCAATTTCAATCCATGAATTTCAGGGAAAGTACATCAATGGTCTTTTTGGATTATTCGCCGCATTAGAAGGCATCCAGTCCCTCATGGATTTCTAAGAAGCGACATAAGAGGGATACCTCTGCGCATCATATATGTTCCAAATCCATTATTATGGCCATTATGGTCAAGGTATGGACTTTGAGATCTTTGATATTGATGCCTTCCATTCATTATACTTATATCAAGTTCATACTAATGTCTACCGACTTTACACCCCACATGTCTCAATCTAGAAAAACCATAAGTGTACCCTTGATATTGAACCAGACTGCTCGGGTTGCATTTGATTCAAGGATATCAAGAGTTTCAAATTTTTTTTGAGGATTCATGTAACAAGGAACTGTGGAAAACATTAGTCTTGGGTGTTGTGTACCGGTTGATTTATGAATTTTTTTTCTTATTTAGCCTACCTTTTCCATGTTTGTGATTTTGTATGAGATTCACTGACTGGAAATTCATGAATATGATTTATTTTCAGATGTAGTGACAAACCCATATCTTTTTTCTTTTCGTTGAGGTACTAGAGGCCATTATAATCCAAGGAAGGGTGAATGAATACCTTCCCTTTAGAAACCTAAGAAGAGCATGAAATCTTCTTCATGGAGTATCGAACATTCTTGAAAATATCAACTCTTTCCAAAGGAATTCCTTTATTTACCACCTCATTTCCATTGTACATCTTGATGAGTATATGAGAAGAGGAATTTACCATGATGGTCTATTCATATGCTTCACTCTATCTCAGAACATCACAACCAGGGATTGATTTACAAAGGATTCCATGGAAGTGAACCTTCACGCAGCCTACTTGCACCAGATTTTAAGCCTCAATTTGTATGACCACATCTACAACATTGAAATTATCAAATAAGAGATAGTCTGATGAGTTCATAGAGAGTTTTTCCATTTAGACATCTCTAAAAATTCTAACAATCGAGCCTCCCTCTGGAAGCCCGAGTGTGTAATTCATGTGTTTAAACCATACTATGCAAGGTGTGTATGGGCTAGGGAAGTGGGAGAATTGAACACCAATTTGGGTATTCAGCTGGCCACACTTGAGGAACCACCACGATGGAAGATATTGTAATGAATTTTAGAGATTCTTTTTAGAATGGTTATATAAAATTAACTACGTAGATGAAATTCAATGTAGGGGGTATAATGTGACTCTGCAAATCATATTTCTCATGTAATAATAATATTATGGTTTTCTTTTGTTTAATTTTAATGTTATCCGAACAAAACATACAAAATAAACACCTGTAATTTTATTTAATTAAACATTGAAGTGTTTACATTACGCAAAGATCATGAGAAAACCATACTACCCAAAAATACTTATTAAAATACCTGTTTTAATTACAGGGAGACCAACCAAAACATCAAAAACCCAAAAAAGATTATATGGGTCACTCGGATCTGTCACAATGAACATTGGAATGACCCGAGCCACTTCAAAAATAGTAAAACTCAGTGGAATGATGTGCACCAACTTTTTCAATTATAGTGAATTAGGAAAAACATATGAAAGGTATTTATAATGGCCTCAATTTGACTATTACCCCTTTACGTGACCAATGAATCTATAACAGATTTAATTATAGCCATTGGAAATTTTAGTTATTCTATTTCATGTATTTAGAAATATTGATATGTTCATGTAGTTTTAGTAAACAGTAAAGTCATATCTTTTATACATGTTTTAAGTGAAAATCATTTTGAAATTTTAATGGGAAAAATGTATTCTGGTGGATTTTAAAATACACCACTCGTATTTTAATGAAATTTCTGAAAGTGGATTTCATTATGTTTTTGAATTTGAAAACATGATTAAAAATACATTTATTAATTAAATATTATACTATGATATGATTTGTGTACATTTATCTTCCAAAATTTCAAATAAAATAAGGTTTCCTAAAATTTAATGATATCTACTATATAATTAAAATGAATGTATTTATTTTTCATTGATTTTATAATTTTGGGAGTTAGGTTTCATAAAAAATATATGCACAAGGGCTGGCCCTCTAGCGTAGCCAAAGGAGGATGCATGCTCTAGGGGGCCAAGACCAGCCTTCAGCCACAACCCATGCCGACCAATGGAGGTGTGTGCACACACGTGATGCAAACCCAAGAGAACCAGAGCGTACCACCATGCGGGGAGGCATGACGACTTTGGTGGGAGGAGGAGTGCACCCGAAGAACCAGGTACTAGGCTGTACCATGAGGGGGGAGGGTGTATTCTGTGCCTATGAATGGAATCTCTTGTCTATAAAGAATTCATGAAATGCCTATTGTTTTGATTTTGGGGCGGAAAAAATCAACCGAGATCAGATCTGGGTCGTTCAATCACGTCATGTGTGATATGGGCCATCTATTTCGATCTATTCCTCAATTATTAAAATTCACTGTATTCCTCTGAATTTTTTGAGCTATTTTCGATTTAGATGGATCTAATATATACCCTTCGAGTCATTTAAATCACCACACCGTATCTGAGCCATCTGATACATTGCATATCCAATCGCGACCATCCATCTCTTTTTAAATCACTGCATCACCCATGGAAATCCGATATACCTCCCCTTTGATCCCATCTATTCATTTATACTCTTGTTTTACCTCACATGTGGAATCTTCTTCCTCTCATATGTGTTGCACCAGGGCCTTATTCTATACCCACCTGCATCATTTTCCCCACCTGTGACAACCTGTGATCCCTTCATTGCTCTCTTTTCCACAAAGACTTTCCTTTAGTCTTTTTTTCCAGATAGGTCTCAGTTTACCTCACAAGTTGAATAATCATATAAAAAATACCTTTTAAATATTATATCATGTTTTTCATAAGATCCCTACATGTTTTCACCTTCTCTGAAGTCTCTTTGAGATCTCCAATGCCTTCCTCGAGCCTCTCTTGAGCCACTCCTCCTCCACAAACCAGGTAAGGGATTTAGGTTTACTTTCTTGTTGTGTTGAATGTTTATATATTTATATATATATTTATAATCTTATATATATTCATCCTTGAGGGTTGGATAAAAAACCTCTTTTACCAGATTCCTGGACTTGTGGATTTTGGCTTTACGTGATATTTTTAAATATCAAGGATAATTATGCTCATGAAAAACGTGTTTACATACATTTTATTTTTTTGTTATATATACATACACCTATATATATATATATAACCAATCATAATTATATAATGATCTATCATTTATAGTTTTAAGACTTATAAACTTTGTGTTTCAAAGTTTAAGTATAATTTTAAAATTACAAGAAATACATTTTCTTATAAAAACACACACATATATATATTTATATAATATACAAAATCATATATGATGATACTGTTTATATAACTCACATTCTGGACCAGTTTTTTGACTTTTAACACTAAACATAAATGATTAATTTATGTTTTTTATAAACATGTAGGTGATAATTAATTTTGGTGTAAGACCCTTATGTATACTTGGGCAGGGGTTAGCTGAACCAAAAGGCTTTGAATGTCTGAAGAATTTGTTAGAAGTGGTGTCCTTTTATAAGGGGGGGAGGGGAACCTTAGGAAAATCTAGAAATATTATTTTATAATAAATTCATATTCAGTTTCTAATGGATAAAAATTATATTATTTAAAGGTTAACGGGGATGGGTCTAAAACCACTCCACCAATAGAATTTAGATAGGTTTTGGTCATGATATTTACCTTATCTTTTAGTTTTAACTCTTAGTTAATTAGTTTGACACTTACCATCTCACTTTGTATTTTTATATTATATAGTTAATAAACATACTATATATCTCTAAGAGACCCCCAAGTGGTCCATTAATGATACACCTATAATTATATATGTCTCGTTTCTGAACCTCATATTTTTAGGAATTTAATATAAATTAATAATTTAATATTTGTTTTAAAAACTGATTTATGTCAATTTTGACACTATTCCGTATTTTGTTCTTGATAAATTTATAACAGCATTATTACTTCATAAAACATTTATATAAACAATCCTAATATATCATAGTAACCTATAAAATTATCAGAATTTATAAAAGGTCTCAAATTAAATTTATTTGGGTATTTATAATATCAATTACCTTAATCTTTCATTAATATGGTAATTACTCCATCATCATCGTGTCATAAAAAATTAAATAATTTAATGTATAAAAATTATAAATAAAATACCATTATGTATTAAATCTTTTTATCTTTATAATGAATTTTTATAGTCGAAAATATAACATATATAACCCTATGTAAAAATTGTATTTCTAAAAGATATATGCTTATGTCATTTTTGTATTTACTATAACTTTATTAATATAAAGTGTCCCTATCACCTACAAGTGACTAAATGGGGTCCCAAAATCGACCCAAAGATGCCCATGGTCGGACATGTGTCCACCAATAATGTTAGGACAAGTTTTAGGGTAATTTATTATTATTATAATATTATTGTTTACCCTTATTTACCAGATTTACCCTTTAACCGTGGTGAATAAAATTTTAACGAAGTAATTATTCAAAATGAATAAAAATGAAAGTTACCTATTTACACAATTTGGAAATCCTGATTCCAAATATGGAATCCATTTTTCCAAATTCAAAACACAGAAGTGGCAGAAATTAATTTAAAATTAATTTCCGTTGTCAAAACAAAAAGCCTGTTTTTAAGAAATAAAAACTATCAAAAGATTGATACTTCTTTATGTCCGGTTTAATTGTAAAATTATGTCCAAGGACCAACATTGTATTAAATGGTAATAATATATTCTAAATATACTTTAAAACCACTCAAATTCATAATTTATCACTATTAATTATTTCGATTAAAAATGTTGTTTTTAATAAAAAATTAGTAATTTTCATTTTTCATCAAAATATAAAAGTTATCCGAAAAGTAGCAAAATTTCATCCTAGGATATTTTTAATATTAAGAATCCAAAAATGAAGTCCATTTTTAAATATAAAATTTATAAAATTTCAAAAAGTGGGTATTATTATTCATAATGACTACTTTGATTGGTCGCGACGTGTTAGAATCTCGAAGTTGCGTACAACACCCGCTACTTTATTATTCATAGAGAAGCATACCGTGGAAGCAGTGGGTGTTACAATAAACAAAAAACATAGTTTTTATTTAATTAAAATAAATAAATTATAATATAGGTATTACAATATTATACTAAAAATAGATAAAAAGATGCCTCACAAATGAAAAATAACATCACAAAATTAATTTATTTTAACATTACTATTTGAAATTTAATCATTAACAACAATATTACATGTAAATTAAATCCCAATAAGACCATTGACATAATCCATAAAATATATCTATAATTTTCTTATCTCTTCTCCATTAAATTTTATTATATCATCAAAAGGAAAAAAATTAAAAATAAATCGTTGATCATGAAATATGAATATTAAAAATAATAAACTATAGAAATGTTTATAGTAAAATTTAATTTAGAAAAATTATATAACTACTTAGTTTTAAATTCATTGAAACATAAATCTTAGAATATAGTATCCACATTCATTCACTACATCATAGATATTTCACTTCTAATAAAAAATAATTTTTTAATTCAGAATAACATTTTATGTACATAGATACAAAATAAAGTAATTATAAATAAGAAGTTAAATTTTCTTTAAAAATTTAAATCTTTGATCTATAATTTCCTATTATATATCTAATGTAATAAAATTTACTAATTTGAAATATTATGTTTGAAATAAGTTTAAATTTAATTATATTATATATAAGTATTCAAATATTCAAACATACTTGTTCATTAGATTCTTAAATTATCTTGCACATCGCAATGGATAGAGCATAGCAAAAAAAAATTCTTCTCTATAGTTAAATATACCAACATCCAAATATAACTAGTATATATAAAAATATAACGGTAGTGGAAATTCAATTAAAATATATAAAATTTTATGAAATATATGTTCCATTATCATTAATATAAGGAAGAATAAAACCCTGAATTTCATTATTTTTAAATGATTTTTCATTATAAAATATTCTTAATATATCACTCATTTTAATCTCTATAGGTTAACTAAATTATGTGTCTAAAAAACCATATAATGATTTCATCTCATGCTATATAAAAATTATACAACGATACCTAGTACTAATAAATTTTGACTATTGTATTTCAATAAATTATAAAAACTAATAGATATATCAAAATTGGTTTATATGGAAAATACTTGTAACATGTTGATTCCAAAATCGTACCCTATTATAAGACCCCTAATATTATTATTTATAATAATCATATTCCTTTCATGCCATAAATTTTTTACTTCCATTCGAATTTATTTATCTTAAAAAAACATATTTGAATCTGTTAGTAATCAATCAAGTCAATATGAAGTTTCATTTGATGTCTTAATACCCTATACTGGTTTTTTTGCACAGTATGTACTTAACTTTAAGTATTCCTATAAAAATATATAATTATATAAATTTTATAATTTTATTATAAATTTAACTTTAATATGAAATAAAGGATATAATCTACACATACATTACTGGTAATTTTTTAGAAAACCTTATATAGGAAAAACAAAAAAGTGCAAGATAAATTGTTCAATTATAGAGACCTCAACAGTAAGAAATGGTATTCTTGTTGATCAATCTATAATATCATGTACAGTTACCATAATCATATTTATATCTATATTTTACTGAAGAATGGTATTCCCAGAAATATATATCATCCTGTATGTAATAAAATAATATTAGGGATCCTAAATATATATCTCCCAATAAATGCGATATTTTGGATGTTAACATATATGAGTTTGATATGTATTAGGAGATGGAGGAGTAGGATCATCAAAAAGTGGAACATTATTGGGATCCGTATCTTCAAACTATATTTCATGACTAATATCATTGATTTTATCGAATCTCGGATCATGTACCCAATCATTTCACCCAAATCCGGAAGTATGGATTCTAAATCATGAATTTCTATTTTATAAACATCATCTATTTAAGAAACTTAAAAATGAACAATCACTTTTTTGACTGTTACTCCTATCAGTTATCCTTATACATAACATTGGTGTTCAGTTGTTCTAAATGTATTTGCTAAAATATCCTTCCAACCCTTATCTATGAATTCCCCTGTTGTGCTCTTCTCCCTTAGGTAATCTTATAAAGAATATTAGAAAAAATTAATATTAAATAAAAATATGAAAATGATTTTTTCATCTTTAATAACATAAATAAATTTACCAACTTCTTATAATTCTCTAATTTATAATCGTCAAATATTCCATAAAAATTGGCATTTTTTTCTTCTAGATCTTATTTAATTTTCATTATCTAACTGTGGAGGAAGAAGGGTCAACCTCTATTGATCCTGAAGACTCAACTCTCCGTTTTTAAAATATTTCAGCTATCATTTTTTCTATTAAAAATGTAAACCCGCCGTGAGAAATTGTATGATTATATATGATTTTTGATTGGATGTCCTGATGAGATCTATTCATTTTATACTAATTAAGAATAAACTATTCATTAGTATGATTATTAATATAAAAGCAGTTAAAATCAAATATTTCACTTACCAAAATTGATTCTTATCTTCTACATTCTACAAACTACATCCGTGTATAGTAATATATAAATGTAATAACATCACATGTCTTCTAATGTTATTTATCACTAAAAATTATATTTAATACGAGGGTTCATTTAAAATCCCTCCATATCTTATCAATCAATCCTAAAAAGTTCCCCTTATATCCTTTAGTATTAGTTATATAATATATAATATAACAATAATGCTAAAAACTATATTAGTTAAATAGCAAAAAAATAAGTAAAACAATTACAAATGATATTAAAAAAATGTCTCTTGTAATTTAGATATTGTCACATTTTCAACATGTATCCAATACTAAATCAAAATACTAACATTTCTTTTTGACCTCCTTGCAAAAAAAATTTAATAAATATTTATTAATTTTGACCCCAATGAATATTATTTTCATTAAATTTTACTGGTATCCTCTGGTCCCAACTATGGTTAACTAACAATCATGGTAAATGATTGGTTCCATGATTACAACCCTTTATCTTCCCTCCCCCAGAGGAAGTATATGGATCCTGCGTAGAATGATATGGAGGCTCCTCAATGGGAAAATGTGTATGTCCCTCCTCAAAAGTATGTGTATGGTGCTCCCAACAAGATAATGGTGAATTATATGTTCCATCAACCATTATACTAAAAAAACTTAAAAAACAGTAAATGAATGTAAAAACCAAAAAATTATATTTATAATTTAATGAGAAATGAATAATCTTCCAAACAAATAAGCTAAACCAAAAAATATTCAGATTTTTTAAAGTAGTTCACTGAAATTTTGACAATATAATTGAGAGATAATACAACCTAGATGAATGGAAAACTATATATGTTATATAAAAACATGAATAATTACATTAGAATGATACAAACAAATAGAAACAATAATATATAAATTACACTTTAACATTTATTTAAGATCAATTCCAATGTAATACAACATTATGGAGTAGTATTAATCCAAAAATGAAGCGTGAATTACATGAAATCTCCATCATATTACAATAATGTTTTCTCAAAAAATTATTATTTGGTTATAATCTTTTTTTCATTTTATTTTCATTTTAATATATATTAAATTTATATAGTTTGTTTTTTTATAAAATTAACAAATAAATATGTTATCCTATGTTAATAATAAGTTAAGTAAGGTAAAAGTATACAAAAATATACAAATTTAATTAAAAAATTATTACATAATAGTTTTATTACGTGTTATAAAAAAAATTGATCATTATATAAATTATTTTATTATATTTAAAATGATTAAAGATGGTATAAATATGTGTTACCTATATCCTTAGGAAAATAGTATAGGATTTGTTTCCACAATTATTTTCTTATGATCACTATGTATGGTACAAACCATGTCAATAACTTTCTAATCAAAATTATCTATTAAAAATACCATCAAAGTAGGGATCTCACATAAATTTTCATATTCATCAATTATTTCATCAACAATATACTATTTCTTCATGTAAAATGATAGATAAATTGATATTGTATGTATAATTAAAAAAATAAAATTCATGTGTTTCCATGATCAAGGGATCATCTGTCTATTACAATTTATTTATATAGACTAGTTTGATACTGAATTCATTGTTATTAAATCTATTGTTACCAATAACCCATTTTTTGTTAAGGATAGGATATAAAACATTAATGTAATAAACCTCCCATATTATTTTATGAACTCTATAATATAAACATGACATGGATATTGGGTTTCTTTCACTTCCAATCAAAAAATATATTTCTTCCAAAATCACTAATTCAACACTATTCTAAACCGTACATCTATTTTATAAAAATTTCATATAAAATATATAGAAATTAATGTCATTATAAGACCATGTTATCAACCATAAACATGGAACACCTGTAAATCATCTGAATATTTACTATGAATATGATATTGCATGCATGATCTCTTTAAAGTATGGAAAAAATTACGATCATTCAAAATCCACATATCTTTCTACAATCGATGGAATTGTTTTAACATGTTAATATGCAATGTTATATATGTTTGAGAATCATCTATGTAAATAAATATGAATAAATATGTTTTAATTATATTTTCACCTTTCAAGGTTTTTCCTTTAAATCCAAAAATCCATCATCCTCATAATTGATTTGTTTATGGCTATATAGTGAAAAATTGATGTTCTATACAAAAGGAAAATAGTATGTAAAAATCTTTAAAACCTCCTCATAATTATACTTATCAATAATGGAATATTTCAGTCATTATGGTTTCATAATAAATCACCCATATATATTAATATATATTTATAAAGGATACATCCATCTTAAATATACAGATCAAAAAAGATTTATTTTCCATGCCAAATACGCCATTAAATGCTCCATGATATGAAAAAAATAAAGAAAAATAGATTTATAGTTGAAAAATTATAATATATATATATGTACCAAAATTATTCAATTAATTAAAATCAATAACCTTGTTAAAAATTTAATTTATAAAATAACACACCTTCCTAATATGTATTCTATCATGGAAAATAATAATCCATGCAATGAAACTGATAGGATTTGTGGCATCATAACAGAACAATAATGATATTTTATACCTTTTAACCTCAAATTATTTAGTAATACAAATTTTTTTAATTTGTAGAATACTGCTGTCAGACATTCATACCATGAGGAAATTGAAAAAAAAACTATTTTTTTCCTCTTTGATAAGGTATGAAAAATAGTATGCATCTCTTTATTCTATTAGATGTTGGAGCTAACTCCAAATGTTTTCTTATTGAGAGTATGTCTGATATTTCAATCAAACAATATTTATTCTTTCCTTTAATTCCCAACAATATCCCAATCATTCTGTCATGCATATTCTGTTCCACATACATGAAATCAATTTTAGATTTTACACCATGTTATATCCAATATTGATGTTCCAATTATATTTACTATTTCTTCCATATATTTATATCATTACCTGGTTTTTTTGTCTTTCATAATGTGACGTCATTGTTATTCACCCTCTCAAAATAACGAGGAAGGGAAAACAGATTTGTAGAAATATAAAATACATATAATCTGTTGAATTACATTTTAAATATTTTAATAGAGGGATTTATAGACAAATAAATCAATGAACTATGTAAATAGTTTTTATCCCATGTTTTAGTAAAATCGTATTAAATATGTAGTTCATCAATTGAGAAAGAATTATATTTTGTAACACTATAACAATACATATTTACATATACTAGGAAGTCATTTATAATAAAAAAATTAATTTCATGTAGTAAAAAATAATCCATTTTATATAAATCATATATTCTAATAACTTAATCCTATAAAATATTTAAATCATCATTTAATGGTGACATGAAAACCTGAATATAATTTATAGGATTTCTTTCCAGAGAAATAATTAACCTCAAAATTATATATTAACACTTCATAAAAAATTCAAGAGATTAGTTGTAAATTACTAATAAAATATATAATAAACTATGTTTTCTACAAATGATTTTATTTAGAATCATTCAATCTGTTTAGAGTCCAACACTTGGGATTTATAACATGATTTTTAATTGTATAAAACTATTGGTCAAATTAATTCCATTTTGGATAATCAATTGGATGAAATAATTTTAAATCAGATATATGATCATCTATATTCTATCATAACATGTTTTAATCATTTTAATTTTCAAATATATATTTTGAATGAGGAATTGTAGGAAGATAAAAAATTCCCATGCAAAGAGTCTATATAACTACTAAATCAGATTTTATTTTTTTCTTTCATCTTAAATAATGATGTCCCACATTTATGAAACTATTCAGGGCCTTTATTTTCTATTATAAATAAAATATATTTATTTATTCTGGAATGTTTATACCCCCAATCCATTATGGATATTATTTACTTTGAATTATGTTATGAATTTGGATGATCATTGTCTTTAATAAGTATTCCCTTCAATAGATATAAAAACTCTATAAAACTCATATCACTCCATCCAATTACACCTTCATGTTAATAAATTATAACACCATTATTAAAAATATGAATTTTTTACATCCTTAACAAATTGGTTTCCCAACATCCCCACATAGATGATCAATTAGTAGTTATTTCCCAACTACTTCTACTTTAATATCATGAATCATTTATTTAATTTAATCAGACTTATCACCATGGAAATCATATACATCAATACATAAATTTTTTTTAGAATTTCACCATGTAAAATACACGGGAATAACTCAAAATAAAACAATGAAAAAATAAATGATTTTAATTTCTCAAATTTTTAATATAATCATGTTCAAACTTATTGAGAATATATAGAAAAACATGTCATTGTTTGGAGCATTTTATTTAACAAATTCAAAAGAAAAATCAATAATAATCATGTATTCATCACTTATTTATAGTTTGGTAGTTCAATTATATGTCACATTAACCTATAAAAAATATCCAAATTTTAAAATTAGTTATTATATTTTGAAATATAATTTCAAATTTAATTATATAAAAATTAAAAAAATATAATAAAAGTTTTCAAGAAGAATAATGAAAACATATTTGATAAAAAATATCACATTAAACATATTTAATTATCATTATTTCATAAAAATTCAACATCTATCATGAAATAAAAATGATCACCATACTATATATTATAAATTATCCATATTAAAACTCAATAATAAATTGTAGCTAAAAGATTCTTTTTCACAATATAAAAAAAACATACCATAGACAGACAATAATTACTAAAATTATTTATAGAAAAAATCAAATAATTATTTTATAAAACATAAATATATTAATTGTAATTAATTAGTTGAAAACTAACATAGATTCAAGAATAAAAGGAACAGAAAATAAGAACAGAAAATAGAATGATAAATAATAAAAAATCAAGAAAAACAAAGTAATTGTAATTAAAAATAAAAATACCTTGGAAGAAAAAAATGTGGAAACAATAAATACAAATCAAATTTTGATATCCTAAGGTGGATGATTGATGTGTTGATTAAAATGGTATGATGGAGTATAGAGAGTGAAACTGGTGTCCAACAATGGATGAGAGTGGACGATAGTTGTTAATGAAAAATGAAAGTGAGTCGAGGCAAGTGGATCATAGAAATAAGTGTTATATATCATTATGCACGAGAGAAATAGTGGATTCCATGTGATTGAAAAATAAATAATGACACATTATAACATTTTATAAACCAATTAAATTTTTTAATGTTTTTTTAATAATCAATGATAAAATAGAATTTTATAGTTCTATTATCAAATTGCATCAATGAAAAATATTTTTCTCATATTTTTCATGAATGTTATAAATTAAATTATTTGAAAAATGTATTTTCACTTATGTTATAAATAACCTATTATCAAAATGTTTCATCTAAAATACATTTATTAATAGTGACGATAATCTATTTAAAAATGTATTTTTAGATTTAGGGAGTGATGTAATGGAGACATGTAGTCTCAAAGCATGGTATTTGATTCAATGTTGAAAAGCATAAGTATTTATATCAAGCTTGAAATAATATAATGCTTTCAATAGATGGTTATTATTGGTCTTAGTTGGATATTACCAAAATATTATTAATTATTTTCCAATATTGACATCTTTGATGACTGATCTCCCATAAAAGGGGTAAAGTTATTATCGAAAGAGAAATGTTATAACTATTTTGATTAATTGAAGATGAATTTAAAATATTTCATGTTGTGAATCATCCAGAGGATGGGTAGGTCTATGATTTATTTTTAAATGCATTTGTTTTAGGTTTGTGTTGTGTTCTGATTCAGAGTGATTATTTTGAGGAATACACTTTGAGCGTCTTAGGGAACACAATAATATATATTCTTCATAATATCTATAACTCGATGTTGTGATGTGTTCTCTCAAGAGTTTGTGTAAATGAATTTTTATAGATTGTTTTACGATTTAAACCAATCGAAAAATACAATGTTTTATCATATTCGAAAAAAATTGAATCTCCATTGGTTGAAATGGATGAAGTACTGATAATCTTTTGATTTTGGAATTACCTACACCCCCAGTATGGGTATTGTTATTTATTATTACTTGAGAATGTAACTTCAAACCTAGTCTAAGAAATAATCAACAGAAGTGTGAAATTATATCCATCTCTTTTAGTATATTCACTTAGGACTATAAGATGATGAGACTGAGATTATTCTAAATGACACACAGTTTACTTCCTCTCTTATTGAGATGATTCTTCATGAGAAGATTCTTAATGATGATTTTTTTGGAAATATGGAGTTTTTATTTGTTCAAGAGACTATCAGTGAGTGGGTATTATATTTTGGGGGTATTATATTTTTTTTATATCTATCAAATTGTACCTTTTCTATAAGAAAATTGATTATGGGATGGTTTCATAGTTCCCAATTGGTGGTGCACCCTAGCCCAATTAAGATGTTCTAGAATATTTGGAAACGATTCTGGGGAAATATATGAAATTTGATATTGATGATTTTGGTTCTCATTATTTTACCAATCAATAAGTCAAGTTTATCGACATTAATATTTTGGGTTTTCTTTATCCCCTTCATGTTCTGACTCATAAGTATGATGTGATATCAATGTATTTAATAATATTGCTTTCACATAACCATATATGGAAGAGTATGATATGTTTATGTCTTGATTAGTTGAGAAAATTGGAAAACATTATCACCATTTGTTATAAAACCATGTTTATGGACATCGGAATACTATATGTTCTAGAAATAATCAAATTGAATAGATTTTATTATAATATAGTTTCTAATAGTTATCCTCATATACATATCATTTTTGCATAGGCCTCCATGAGGATATTAGATCTCAAGTTAGTTTGAGCAAGGAATATCTGTTTCAGATTAATATCTAGATTGAAAAAGTTATTTAGAAACAAGAATACATTATTTATGCTTTCATTATCGATTTTAGTAGATTTTGGAATAGAAACATGGGACTAAATGAATTTTAAATAAAAATAATTATCAGTCAAGCATCTGGATGGAACCATTTGTGGCCCTGTATGGATTGATATATAAATTAACATTATATTGGTTAGGTATTGGAAATATTCCCTTGATGGACCTATTTTTGTATATGATGATATAGTATATATTTATTTAGCTATTTATATAATTGTGATGGCTCATTGTCAGTATAAATTCTATAAGGATATTCATCGACATCCTTTTTAGTTTTCAGTTTGGGGCTAGGTATTTTTGAATGTTTTTCCTCAGATGGATAATAGATGTATTGAAAAATTTGGAATGGCAACTCGGAGTTACATGGGACCTTTGGAGTTTATTGTGAATATTGTAATAGTGTAGTAATATTTTTGTTTTACACATTATTTGATGTTGATCTAGGACATGTTTCAAATGTCATTGCTCAGAAATTATCTATTACCCATCTCATATTTGAGGCTAGGTGGACCTTTTGGTGGAAACTGATTTTTTAATTACTTTTTAGCAATGTTGGATTGTTTATTTTTAGATGAAGGTTATTAATTGATATTGTATACCTTCAGTTTAATTACTTTGGTATTGCGGTATGGATTCACATGAACGACATGATCATGGTGCACAGATGAGAGAGTAATGGCGCCATATCACTAACATGAATTCATCTTTATGGGAAAACAATTTTTGGTGGGGATATTGAAAAATATTATTAATATATTTGGGTTTCTCATGACCCCTTTTCTTTATCTTCATAATTTTAGAATTTATTTCAAGTTATTTTTGTAGAATTATGAAAATTTGTGTAATTTTTTGGTTCTTTGCATAGTTAGACCATGGTTTCGATAAATCAAGTTGGTTGGTCTTGGAAACCATGTTACTTGATATGAGGATCTAGATTTGGGTTCATTGTTAAGGGAAACCATGAGACATCCCTTTAAAATTTCACTGCTTCACATAGTGGGGTATGCATTTTTGGTGAATGTTTTTCTAACCGTATGGCCAAACCATTCACCCTTCTTCAGTGGCCCAAAAATAAGAGCAAGGTTAGAATATTTTTCTTCTACATATGTACCAAAACTCAAAATCACTATAAAAATGTCAATTAAGTTTACATTTCTATTCAAATGATTAGTTCTAACCATAATACCTAATATAAAAAGTTAAGAGATTTGGTTTTAACTGCTAAAAATTATAATTAATTTCATAAAACCCTAGTTATAAATTCTAAAAAAATTCAAAAATACTAATATAACCTTATGTCTATTAGAGGCTCTATAAAGTGTATTTTTTCTCTTTCAACCATTTTCTTCATGGAAACAATTGTTAGAGAATGTGGTTGATCTCTCTCCAGTAACTGTAATCCCCTTAATTTGGAATCTTGCTTCCAACCAATCTCTAGATATTTGATATTGATGGATAGTTATTTTATTTTCATTAAAAAAGAATGATTGGATTTATTATAATTCAACATAATTTAATTTTATCTTCATCTAATTCAAAATTTCATTGGTGGCTCCAATTTTTGGTGTTTGGCTTGATCTAGTGACTAAAGGTTGGTGGTTTCATAAGTGGTTTTACATATACATAAATCAATGATTTATTTATAAATTTGAAAATAAATTTCAGTTTATTTCCTTGATATTAATATATTTTATACATTATTTTTAAATGTTATGGAATTTCTAAATAAAACCTCTTATCAAAGGCCTTGATAATATTATATGGGTTTTGAGTACTGATGGATTTATTTGATATGTGATTTGATGAAAAGAATTTAAGTTCATTCCTTTGTAAATATTATTTAAATGAAATATCATTTTGAAATGGATAAATTTGATAAAAAATTATGATTTTGTATTTAAATTGGAATGGAACATTGTATCTTAAAAATGGGAATTTGAACTGTGAATGACGAATTGATTTGAAAATAATGATTTTCCCATCATTGAGTAGTTTATTAATTTATTCAATGAAAATGATTTATTGAGTACTAACTAGATAGTTAGGACTATAATTCTAGTACCTTAACTCCATAAAAATTTATTTATCATGAAAAATATAATTAAACCATGTTTATTATACGTTTCCCCAATGGTGTGTTTATTGATTCTCCCCAATAGCCTCAGTATTAGGAATGTGTTCATGTATTGATACATGATTAATTGTCTAAGTACATAAACGATCCTAATAAGAATAATATAACCCATGGAATATGAGTATTTTGTTTTCATTTGATTTTATTTAATTTAAGTGTTATATGAAACTAATTTATCATGTCCTTTTCGGTTTTATAAAAATGTTCATTGTATCTTATTTTTTATATAATTGACTTCTACTTGTTATGAAATCCAATTTTACTAAAATTTTAAAAAATTTATTCTAGGTATTGAAAATCTCAAATAATAGCTTGGATGTTCTAGGTGTTCTTGATTGATTAGAACTTAGGTGATGAGGGTGACTGGTGGAGTTGTGGTTGACTATTTCTATAGGGATTCTGAGATTTCACATTGATAAATATTTTTTTTGTCTTTATAGGTTATTTATTTATTTGGGGATTTTATTTTTTTGGTTATCGCAATCTTTTATCCTTATGGAGTGTTTGGAATAATGACTTTTCATTGATTTTTCATTGAATATCCTTTATTATTCTTATTTATATTGGTGTAAAATCAATCCCCCTAATGTTGTGTTGATTCCCAAGTGCTACACACCAGCTCTTGGGGATGGGAATACCCTTTTGGTCATGTCAGTACCAGCTTAGGTACCAGTGCACTACTGTATTTAGGTTGGTTAATGACTTGTATATTGATCGTCCTAATACTTTCATAACAAGGAAAATGGATTATATGTTTTTTGTTTAGGAAAGATCAATATTGGTTAGAAAAATACTTATAATTAGGGTAATTAAAGTTATATTATTGCTTGAAGTCTATAAAATTAAAAAATGTAAGTGTATAAACATCATCTATATTGAGGATGAAACTGATTTTTCACCTATTTTTTATCAATGTTAATGATATTATATTTTCTTCAAATGCATAATGTCTGTGAATAAAGTTTCTATCGGTGATGAAAAAACATGTTTAAGATATCAATTCCAAAAAAATGAGGTGTATTTTGTGCAAACTAATTTCAGAAAAGGGAAAATATATATTTATTTAATTAAAAAAGTTTTACTATAGACTAATAAAGTATTATATTATAAAATATTTGAAGCTATTTGATAACCCATTTTTTGTAGAAACAAAGATTTTGAACGATGAAAATGGAAATGATGTTGGTTTATGAGATTTTAGAGAGCTAATTTTTGTGTTTTACTATCAAAATGACAATAAGAGGGGATATAGTTCATATTATTACATTATCTAATAGATAAAAATATATAGAAAATGAATCAAATTTTATTACAATAAATATAATTTTATATATTTTATTGTACTGAGGTATTATGGATTGAAATATTATAGTCATGAAATGCTCTATATATTTGGAAGTGTAGATGCCTATTTTGACATAGATTCAGATGATAGAAAGTAAAAATCCAATGATTTCCTATTTTTAGGTTAATGTTATTTATTTTTACACATTAATGAGAAATATTTAGTGATCATGAGTAATAATTATGTAGAATATTTCAGTAAGAATCATGAAATAACCCAATTGATGTGGATATGGACTCAATTGGAAGATCATAAGACAGATGAGATTTTTCATTTTTTTGTTCTGTTTAGATAATAAATGTGTTGTAAATTTATGAATTTATCTATTTTATATTTCTCTATAAAATAATACTGATATATAATATCAATTTATTAGTGAGATGATGGATTAAAGAGTTCTTAAGCTGCTGTTAATTTCTACCAAAGAAAAGACTTGTGATATTTTCACTAAGAAACCATGAAGAAATTAATTCATAGATTTAAATTACTGATAGGAGTTCAGCCATATTCATATTAAGGAAAATCTAAGGTGAATTTTTTCCCTTGCTGAATTTTTCATTGTATATTATTTTTATAATGGGGAGAAATAAAAAATAAATAACTTTTGTGCTTATACATTAACATATGCGAGAGATGAAAATAAGGTAATAATTCTAAAATGGGAAATCAATATTATGGAGAATTTTTATATATTATATGGGATTATATAAATATATATATGGGGTTTTACAAATGGGTATTTTTTTCATTTCATTTTATATTGTGTATTATTCTAACATATTTAGTGATCATGTATATAAAAAATTAGTTTATATAGGTTCAATAAAAATAATTTTTAATTTGAATAAGACCTGAATAAGTAGATTTAGGAAATTATTATGGATAACATTAAATTTTTATTAAATTTTAATCTTTTTATTTCTATTTAACTCATATAGGCTTACAATAAATAATTTGATCAATTTTTCATTTCCCTCCTCAAGTTCTTCTGGGCTATTAATTAACTATGTTGGTTAATTATTATCCTCAATACTATAGAAATAATCTATATAATTATATCTAGAATGTATGGATATATATATCATTGTTCATTACTATTAACCGAGAAAAAATTAAATTTTTAAAGGACTCTCAAAAATCACAAAATTATAAAGGTGCATCATTGTTCTGTCCATAGTCTGCCAGAGATCCAAAAAACATGTTTCAAATATCTTCCTTAATATCTAACAATAATTATTGGTATTCAAAAAATATAGTCCTCATTTGATATGAGTTCATACTAATGAATTAATTTATATTGTAAAATAATCATGATCCAAATCACATTCTATTAATTTATAATTAATATTACATTTCCAAAGAGTTCCTCAATATGAGGTTCAACCCTTAAATTATTATATCAAAATAATTTTTCATGGTCTGCATATTTTAATGTAAAATCCAATATTATAGAATATTTGTTATCCTTATAGTCCCATAATTTGAAAAGAAACAGACCTATTCTTCTACACTCCCCTTCTCAAACCATGCTGAATTACTACATTGTTTTTCTTATATAACATGCTACCTATAATTTTCAGAAAATTATCTTGATGAAATATCTATATATTGCAATTTGATTCTCACTTATGGCCAAATTATACTACTAAATTGAAAAATATTATAAAAATATAATCACACCCCACTATGATTCCATCAACCCTAATCAAGAATATTTACTTTTATCTACCATGACTTTAATCATCATTCAACTAATTCATGAAAATATTGATAATAAATAATACAGTAAATCTCCATAAAATTCATAAAATAATTATATCAAGATACAATCCAAAAAAATCCCCATGTGTTATTGTTATTTGAATCATATTATTTGTTATATATATCTTTCGGATATTTTTACTACACTTTTCTTAAAGATAAATACTATATTAAAAATGTATTAATGATATTATTTCATATCCACATGTGTTAATTAATTTCATAAGGGTTCTTCAGTCTATAAAACAAAAAAATTTATTAATAAATAGGAAATATTTTTCATATAATTTATTTTATAATTTATTTTGTAAATTAATAGATAAAACAAATAAAAATTATATTCAAATGGAAAATTATATAAAAATATTTTTGTAATCCATGATGACTAAATCTATACATTTTGGTATACATAAGTTTAATCCACTTGGTTAAAATAAAACTAAATAATGACAAATATTTTTTAATTTTGATGGATAATTGGTATGACATTAAATGGCTAAAATTATATAAATTTAGTGTCAATAGGATTTGGGTCACACATGTTACACTTGAGCTTCAATTATAGTAATCTTTTAGTTTTTGAGAAACAATAGGATAACACATATAGATTTATTAAACATTTTTATTTAAAAACTAAATTTCTAATTTTAATAAATTTAATAGAATGATATTTTTTTAATTTTTTTAATCTAAATTTCAATATTATGTAATCTAATTTTTTATAATTTTCAAAAAAAGTTGATTTTTTGGGTGAATAGTAGAAAATAATGATATTTAAAACAACTATATTTTCATAATAATTACCTAATTCAATAATTTTTTTGGGTTTTTAAAATTTAATTAGTTAAATTTAATTATAAAAAATTCTATTATTTTCAATGGTATCAAAGGTATTCTTGCATTTATTATTATTATTATTTTATATTTAAAGGGGGTTTTTTTTTGAAAATTGTCTTCATCGTGTTTATGGGTCTAAATTTAAACTTATTTTTAATGCATAAAGAAATTGAATTTTATTAAATATAATAAATATTAGTAATTATAGTTTAATTTTTTTAATGAGGCCAGTTTAATTATAGTTAATTATTAATATTAATTCTGGAAAAAAATTATTTACCACAGTAAAAGTTAAATCATCTCCAAATAGCTAAAACAAGAATGATAAGTGTTTATATGACATAAATATCTTTCAAAATACAATTCTATAGTCGTACTCAGACCATATATCATATAATATTACCATATTTTTGTCATTTTCGATTCATTTTTTTTGAGTAAGACATTAATTTATTTTAATATTTTGAAAAATTACAATTGTATCATCTCTCTCAATTATAAAAGGACAATGCTTATCCTCAATTCATAACACACTGTGAGCCTTATATCTCAAATAATCTATTTAATTTTTTTTAACAATCCTCCACATGATAAATAGGTTATGGTTTAATCCAAATACCATCTTTAGAAGGATTATGTTGTAATTCAAAGGAGGATTTTAAAATAACATGCATAGTTCCTAACTGAGTGGTTCCATTTTATTACATCTTCTACCACATTCAAATATTATATAACCATGATCATATAATAACATAATTATCATAAACATACTTAAAAATTATTATTATGTTAAAATCCTTATTCATCTACCCTCAATCCAATGGAAGACGAAAACATCACTCGTGCGTAGAGACAACCAACCATATCAACATAACATTGTAACTCTTTTTTACCATTACTAAAAAACTATTGTTATAATGATTAATATAATTAATATATATTATACTTAAGAAACAATTTTAATTATAGAAACATAATATATCATTTAACTTCTTACAAATAACGCCCCATTATTTTCTATATATTTCCTTTGAAATAAAACATGAAGTATATGATAGATTTCCTTACAGGAAACCTTGAGTCTATATAAATAACAAACCATTATAACCTAGACATAAAATTGTAATTTATTTATAATAATAACATATTTATAAAAAATCGATATATTTTGTTTAATAATTTTATTGTATTGATTAATATAATTCATAATAAACTTATTGAATGCTAAAAACATATATTTTCTCCAAAAATTGTTTCAATCCCATTTTTTGAGATGAATTTTATTAATTTCAATAAATTTTAGAAAAAAAATAATAATTTATATTAATATATATATATATATATATTAATAATCATATCAATATTATCTTATTGTTAATTTTTATTTTTTTCTAAAAAATATTAATTTTTAGTGAACAGTGGAAAATACCGATTTTGGTGAATATTTTCACTTTATTTCATGTAAATGTTCTATTATGAATTTAATTTTATTTAAAAATAACCTAATTAAAATTAAATTATAAATAATATAATTAATTATATTATAACCATCATTATACTATATGTTTTCTATAAATTAATTTTCAGGCTTTGAAACATTTTTCTGAAAACCTTTTTATGCATGCCATATGTTTTAATCTTTATAAATTAATATAATCTCTATTTATTAATTTTTATTTTATTAAATTTATATAATATTTTTGAAATATAATATTTCAAATATCTATTTATGATTTTTCATGGTCATGGAATGGATGTGAATTATGCTTTAAAATTATAAGTTCATTTTTTGACAATTGGATTTTATTGTGGGTTATGTGCTTTATTAAATTTAAATTATTGTTATTATAGAAAATAAATCACTAAAAATTTAATTTATATTTTTATTCATCATAATTAATATATTTTAATATGTTTAACAAATTTTTTTTCCAGAGTGAATAATAAAGACACAATTTTTTTACCATGGTTATGGTTAAAACAGTTTTACCTGGAGGTGTTAAATAATGATATAAGGTTCCGATTGTCAACACATCTATAAAATTATTATTGGTTGAAAATATTTCAATTTTATAATTTCATAAATATTAATTATGGGTAATTGTTTCCACTCTTCCATGAAGGTGGCCTTAAATCATTGTAATCTTTTAATAAATTCCACGTGTGCCCCACACCTCACATAAAAATTCTACCTCTTCTACACATTTATTAACAATATTAAAAGTTCATTATTAGAAAAAAAATTTATTGAGAAACATCCTAGAATAATTAACTTAATTTGATTTATTTTTCTCTTCTCTTATTACCAATCATTCAACGTATAAGGAGTACTGTAAATGAGGTCTCTCACAGAAGAGGTATAGATAATAACCAAGCCCTTTCAATTTTTTTTCCTATTATACAACATTTAAACATGTAATACCAAGAAAATCTTGATAAATATAGAAAAAAAGTATAATTATATGTTATTATGGTGAGGTAACATCCATTTTTTACCTCTTCCTAAACCAATGTGAGATGAAATTATTACCCATGCGTACGTAAGAACTATCACATCCACGTAGAAATATGAATAATTTTCCACCACCATAATTTATAATTTATTATCATGATATATTTAATAATTATATATTATATTAATGATATATTAATTCTAATTTAAATGTGAACTAATAATTAACTTTCTCTCACTCATTACATCCAAATATGGAAACATTACTCATGTGTACATTGGGACTACCATCTCCACAAACTTTTGTAAATACTCTTTCATCAATTATTTCTATAAATCATTATAAATATAAATATATAATGAAAAAAATAAGATATTTATTTATTTAATATAATTATGAATAGTATATGTCTATGATAAATTTACTTTTACTATAATTTTTAAGTAAAATATACATGAATAATGAAGCAGTAAACACTATAGGTGATGATAATAATTAAACATTGTTATTAAACTAGTGAAAATATGTTATAAATAAATAATTTATAGTATTAATTCTATTATTTTTTTTCTAGGATATAATTATAATAAATTTTAACTTTTTATATAAGAGATTAGAGTCATTATGATGAAATACGGACATTAAGTAATGGCTCTATCTCAATTTCTCTATATTAGAGATTGATTTATTATTATACACCAATATCTTATTTATATACTTTATATACTACAAAAGAATTTATATTTTAATAATAAAGGATTTAATATTTTTTATTAATATAAATATATGATTTTTAATATTTTGAAGAATTTTTTTTTCAGAAAGTACAAAATTTATAGGGGTTCTGATTTTCAATTTGGTATTATTGAGACATGTTTGATGTAATACATCATTGTTCATTTAGGAGGTGTATATAACTCCCCATTTATATGATGTACTATTAATATAATTATACTAAAATAAAATTAAATATTCTTTTTAATTTTTTTATTTAATAGGGATTATGATTTAAATATTACCATAACGGGAAGGGTTTTATATTACAAAACCATTGTTACCTGAGCTGTTTATGGTTTAATTTTCTAATAATGAAATTTAAAAATATATATCTCCCATGTCTTATTTATTTTATTAAACAATGTTTATTTTTATATATTTCATGTTTTTATATCATTCTTGTAACACCCCTAGACTTTAAAATGTATTTATTTTAGAATGAATTTAATTTTGTTGATATCTTGTAATTCACGCAAAAATATATCTAAATAAATAATGGATTTTCACTCTTAGCATAATTATTGAAAAATAATTTATTATATATTTTATAAAATGTATTAAAAAATAAAATTCATTTTTAAATAATAATATCATAATTATATTAGAGTTTATTTTATTAATTTTATTGAAATTTTTCACTTTTCAATTAGTAGTTAAAAATAATGAATTTGAATTTAAAGATGTATTTTTGTTCAAAATATTTATAATGTTAAATTATATTTTAATTTTTTAAATATAAAATTAGTTAAATTTTATAAAAATTAACCAATTAATATAATTTAAATACTTTTCATTGAATTATGATTGGAACCCATTGTAAACATTTGAACATTACATTTTTAAAACCCATCTTTCTCATCGAGTCTATGAAATTAATTTGAAAATAATTTTCTACAATTAGGTGAATCGAATTTGGAAAAATGGATTCAATTTTTTTAATTATAATAATTTCTATTTATAATAATTTCAAATTTATTTTTCACCAAAATGATTTGTGAAAATAGTAAAAATCTTATACTATGGTTTAGGTAAAAATGTATTTACTAGAGGTTAACCAAATAAATAGATGAAAATACCTAAAAAATTTATAAAATATTTTTTCTATCCATATTTTTACCTTATATATTATAAAATCATGAAAAGAATATTATTGGAACCTTTTTGTTTGAAGGAAACATGGGTATAATTCATTCTTTTGAAAACATTACAAGTGTGACTCTCACCACACCTACAATAGTCCACTCTATCTCCTCTCATATTATGACCTTAAAAACCATCTATTTCAACCAGTACCAGACCAAATAACATCTTAACTTTCATACCCACATCCTATAATCCTTATTTTGGGCATAAATCTAACCTAAAAAAGGATTTATTTCAATCCTGAGAAGGATACTCGGATAATAAGTTACATTTTTAAATGAGGATTGTTTATTTATTTCTTCATCTATCTGATCATGTTATTGGAAAACCATGATGATATAATAACATTATTATATTATATATAATAATATGGAGTTATGTTATCATAAATACATTGAACCAACTCCACATCAATAAAATGGGTTATGAAATCATAATTCATGTGTAAGGTGGATTACCACCTCGCGAATGGATGACATTCATTTTTCCATTACCACATATCACAGTTAGGTATGATAATGGATATAATGTTTATATATGATATTTGAAACATAATTATACATCTATATTTTTTTTTATTTTTTATTCCACAGGAGATAAAATAATGTCGCTCGTGTGTATGTTGGACTACCTCCACAAAAAGTGATTTGATTCCTCTTTCAACAAGGTTTTACGTTGCCTGTGATTTGGATAATGTTTATGATTATATATTACATACAATAAATAATTATGTTATCCCTGAAATATTAATCATTCTAATAATATAATATATATCATTTCCTTTCAAACATTTCAACTCAATGTATAATGATGACATCATTTCTGTATTTTAGTCTACCGCCATTATGAAATCACATGACACTCATTTAATCACCACACCACACAAATGGTATATTAATGTATGTTAAATTAAATAATATATTGTATAATATAGTATGAAAATTATGGTATGATAAAATAATATTTATCTTCCTTCCATAATGATCAATGAAAGATTAAAACATTACTCATGTGTGTGTACGCAATACCATATCCATGATTTTAACATACTTTATTTCTCGAATCCACCATTCATGGGTGGTCATAAAATTATAATTGATGTTTAAATTTTATAATTATATCATGATTATTATTTTATAAATGATGAAACTATGTAATATATATAAAATTAGATCTATAATGAAAAAACATGCATGTGAAAATAAGGCAATAAATATGCAAACCAATGAAAAATGTGAAATGTTATAATAGAATTGATGATATGATTTTATAAAAGGATCATAGATGATATTTTAAATATTAATATGGTTTTTTTAATATAATAACATTTTTATCCACTATATATGTGTTTATGGAATGTTTAATCCAAAGTAATCATAAGCTAATCGATTTTATACAAATTTCACGTTATTGAGTAAAATTGTAATTTTATGCACCTAATATATTTTTTATGATGAATATAATTCCCTTGGAATGTAATATATTGATTAATTCAGAATTCATGTTATTTTATGTTACAATTTGTACCATTTCATCCTAGTGTATTTGAATTTAAAATTATCAAGTGTTAGAAGTTATTGTATAATGGCAATTTATTTTTTGATTGTTAACATTAACTTGAAATAACCACTTTAATATTATAATTTTTTCATTAAAAATTATAATTAAATAAAATATACATATTCATTTATGAAAAATAATATTATTTACAAATCTTTATACAAATTTTGAAAATGTTTCTTACTTTGAATTTCATTTTTTATCTAAGTAATTATTGATAAATCTGTATCCTTTACTAAATATGATTATTTTATAATAATTTTTATTTATGATAATTTTTATTATTATTTTATAATGAGGAATATTTTGGACATGAAGAAATGGGTTATGATTATTTATAGATATACCCTCAATTCATCAAATAGTCTTAATAAATAAATCAGCTGGCAAAACCCTATGAGATTGTACCCAACAATATTAATAATTATTGTTAAATGTCTTCATAGTTGATTTATAGTTGGTAAAACCAAATCAATTTATACCGAGTATCAATTAGACGTCGTGTTAATGTTCTTGATGATACATGAGTTATGTTGTATATACATTACATCTAATAATTAAGCATTTCCTTCATTAATAATTCATTTGTTATTATCCATGATATTTTCACAATAATATTTTCTCTAGATACATTTTTCTTAATTTATTGATTATATTCCAAATGTTTTTAGTTTATTTTACCTTTATATATTAATTATTCTTTATCCAGATATAATATCTAGGTTATTTATTTTTTATGTTTTTTCATCTACTTACCATTCAATATTGATTTTGCTTCTCGATTCATAATAAATTACATAATTCATATCCCTTACTAAGAATTTGAGCTCATCCATATTTTTACTCCCTTATCCATGATATATAGATGAAATATCTAAATGATATTTAAAGGATATATTTTATTTCTATTATTATTTATTATGTTTCATTTTCTACTCCCAGTATTAAATGTGTATCATGTACGTATCTGGTTCTCTAAAATTGCTAAATTGATTGGCCATTCATGAATTGATTCTTTATATCTCCATACTTTTATTTTGTTCCTTTGATTTGTTTTATATTATAAATTTTGGATATACTTTATAGATCTAATTAAACAATATTTAAATTTTGAGTTATAGAATTTTTGGATTATATTTGTCCTTCTTCAGGTTTAGTATGAATTTTCTGGTGATGAAATGTCATGGAGTATGTTTATGGAACTCATAGTTTCACATCATTATATGGTGTATTTAATGGCTGGTTTATACCCTATAGTTAAAACTATTTTTTGGTGAAATTTGTATTGTTTGGGGGCCTTTCTCAATGTCTCATTGTTAAGTTTCATGGTTTGTTTAACCATGAATATTAAGTATGCACAGGTCACATGGTGAATGTGCATGGTTTGTTTAACCATGATGTCATGGTGTGACTCCTGTGAAACACTAGATGGTGGGGAAATGTACGGTTTGATAACGATTTGTTAGGTCAAAAGTGTTAACCAAGAAACTCACTCAGTAAAGGGTATTTTGGGATTTTCTCATTCTTACTAAGTGGTTATTCTTCCTTTGGAATCCCATATTCAAAATATATGACTAGGATGCCTTGTATGGTTGTTATTAGCCCCTAAAATCCCTTACAGGTGGGGTCGATGGGGTTTTCTGGCAGATTCTACTCCCATATAGACTGGTTAAGGCTCCTATCTCTTTCTCATTTGGTTTTATTATATTTTACCTTTCTTCTGTAAACCTAGTTGCCATGTTATACTATTTGGGTAACTAGGGAGGTGTGAAATTGGGGATTTCCCCTTATTACGGTTTCTTATAGATGTACATTCTTCTTGGAACAATCATGGAGTCATTTGAGATTTCGTTATAGAATCACTTGTGATTTGAAGTCAAAATTACTTTGACATTACAATTTAATTTAAGATTTATTTGGTTTTTACTTTTTACACCTTTCATATATATTAAATACTGATTTGTGACCTTTGTAAAAAAATGGTGTGAAAGTGGTGATTTCTTCCTTGTTATGAAGTAAATGGAATCGTTTTGTTAAATGTTTCACAACAAATTATTGATAAAATGCTTGGTTAGATTTTTAATTGATTTTTGGTACTTAAAAAATGGAATAGTTATTTAAAGGTATTGGTGGAATTTCAAATGGTGGTTTATATTTATCAAATATATTTCCAAATTATTTGGGGATGAATGTTTTATGTGTTTTGTTCTTTGAAAATTGATTTACATGTGGTGATGGAGTGTGGCATGTATAGAATTTTGATGAAAATTGGTTGGTATTGAAATTTTGGTATTAATACATAAGTGGATTTTCTAAATGATTTTGAAATTTTAAATCATTTATTAAATTTTTCAAAAGGTTGATTTGATTACTGTAAAAGGGTGATTTATCAAAAGATGTTTGAGGCTATTTTTGAATTTTAGGTGAAAATGATTATCACGAAAACTCTCATTGGATGATTAATTATCCTTTTTTATTGAATACATGGGATTTATAAATTGTTAAATCCACATGATACATTTATATTGAATTGATGGGATGTCCAAAATATTAAATCCTCATGATCCATTTACATTGAGGGGAATGGGAGATCCTAGGTGTGCAATCCTTTGATATATATTTGTTTTAATATAGATATTGATAATTGAGGTAACTATGGGTGATTATTTTGTGTTTGACATGTGTATAAGTGATTATTTATTTATTAGTTTGATTGGATCACACACATCATAAATCTTAACTTGGTAACCAGACATAGGTAGAGAATTTTATGAGAACAATTACTTCACTAGAATATGATTATGTTATTTCTAGTGTCACATATTATGGAATTGAATATATTTTTTATTGTTTCTAGGGGATAGGTCCCCTATTTTAGACCAGGTAGGGTTCGATTGAGCATGTGGGTGAAATTTTACTTTATTGAGTAAAGAATGGATTCAGAACGAGTCAATATGTACAATATGTTCTTGATTATTTAAAAAGCTCATTTGTTATCCCATTTTCTATAGTACATAGTTATATGTGGTGTATAATTGAGATAAACATTGGTTGGTTAGTTATATGGTATATTTTTTTATTTCCCTTATTAAGGGAGTATTTTTACTGTTTCATGTCAGTTTATTTCCATACTGCATGTTTCATTTTGGCATTCAATGGTTTGTGAAAGGTGATGAGAAACTGATTTATTTTTCCTTTCCCAATCTTTAAATTAAAATATAATTTTATCCCTTAAAAATATTAATTTGTGCATCTTGGAAAGGAGTGTGGTTTTATGTGGTAGAAAGGGAAATATATCGTGATTTTATTTAAATGATTTTTTTTGGGAAAGGCCAACTTTTATATAATTTATCTCAGATAAGAAATTAATTTTAATTTTATTTAAAGAAAATTAAATGGGAATAGATTTTTTGGGCATGACTACTATGTTTTAATACTCATGACTATAGTTATTTATTATTTGTAATTTTTGGTGTAGGTTCTATTTTTTTCTCAATCTCCATAGGTGAAGGTTGTTTTTGGTATAGGAAAGTGACCCTATAGGTCACATAACGATGTTTTAGTCATCATGTTCAATTTAAATTTTTCTATCCAATTTATTTTATATTAATTTTATGTAAAAATGATTTTTTGTTTGAATATTTATTTATATTGGGAAGCTTTATTTATAACCATTATTCAGTTTATTTATTTAATATTGTGAAATCATTTCCTTTATTAATCACTTTATAATCAACAATAATCTCTATCCCATGAAAAATAGGAATTCCTTTTGGGCATTTCCACTAATCGAATCAGGTGACCAGTTTAGGTTCTTCTTTGGTAGGTTCATGAAAAAATTGTTTTAGAGAAGGTTGGTTCATTCAGGACCTAGAATTCAGAGCTCCCTTTGTTTTTAGGATGTCAATTTAGATGAAGTACAACTATCGTGACATGGGGTGTATGTTTGAGGTATTTTTTTCCAACACATTATATATCTAACCATTTATTTCCATGGGAGGATGAGTTATTTTCGTTTCCTTTATTTCATATAATCTTTTTGGTGTTTGGGAAAATAGCTTGTTGGTCCAATGGTCTCAGTGAGCATACAAAGGCTCGAATTCTTTGTGGAGCCTAGGAATTTGTCTTAAAAGACTTCATGGGATGGTATATTAATTGGAACATGGGAACTAACCATACATTCTTGTCACCCTTTGACATGAGTTTCCACTTGTGAGTTGTTAAGGAAAATCTTGATTCTGAAAACAATTTTATTAAATACAATGTTTATTTAGTTGTGAAAACTATATTTAAATTGGTAATGGTATGATTTTGTGATGTTTCAAAATTAATTTTAATAGTTACTTTGAAGAAATATTTTTGTTATTTGGATTTTTATAAAATGATCATAAAGTAAAAGTGGGATGATATTAATGAGATTAAATTTTTATAATCAAAACGTGGGGTTTATTGAAATTGTTTGTGTTGTAAGTAGAAATTTATTTTAAAAGTTTGTTGGAAATATTATTTTTGAATAAATTAGTTTTTAATCAAATTATTATTAATGAAATTATATTTGTTGATATCTGTAAAAAAATTGTTTTAAATGGTATAGTTTGGTTTTTGAATGGAAATCATGATAAAAATAATTTTTAATGGAATAAAAAGAATTTTTTTAATAGTTTTAATATGCTTTAAAAAATCATTTTCATATTTTGTGTTAATGATATTTTGATAATGTTTTATTAATTTTGAAATCAAATGAGGATTTAGAAGTTGAACAATAAGGTAGAATGTTTTTTCTTATTTTTAATAGTGGATTTTTTTTGACATTTAGTATTCTTTAAGAGTTTTCACATTCATGGGTGTGCTTGGGTATGTTGATGGTTGAGGTTATGGGTGGATGAGTTCTTGAATTGGAATAAGTTTTTGAGTGGATATAGTGTCATGGGAATGTGCATGTGTGAGGCACCACATAATACAATTGGCGAGTGTGCAAACCACTAGGTTTTTTCAATTTAAATTGTAGTATTAAGAGGAAAATTATGTTTTGATATACAATGGTTGTGTGGATTGATTTCATATGATTTTGGAATATTTTTTATCAGTTTTTCATGTTTTGATTCTTATTTATGAGTTGGTTTGCATTGAGTTCTTTGTTTTTTTATTAGAGTGTATATACCCTCATAATGATTTGATTGATATTTTAAGTGAATCTAAGGGAGGATTGAAGTTAGTGGACCCTATAGTTGATTAATATAAGGAAATCACTCTTGAGTTTCAAAATTTGAATCCTCCTCTATTTTATGGTCACACATATCCTATCAAAGAAAAATATTGTATGTAAAAAATTGATTGAATCATTGGTTTCCTTGAGTTGCCTTATCAATTAAATGTTATTTATTATACATTATGCTTAAATGTCTTCCTTGTAAGTGGTGGAAGTTGATCTCTCCAAAAAAGCCACAGGAATATCTTACCTAAGAGTTCATTAATTCTTTTCTCACTTGCTGATATTTCTCTATGGTAGTAAAGGCGAGAAAGGGTATGGAGATGTTCTATCTTCAACAAGGTGATGGGTTGGATCAGTGGTATTTTTTTGATCTAATTTCTTACCTTTTAGAGTTTGATATAGAATATTCCTTGAAGGAATTAAGTATGATGATCAATATTCATCCTGATTTGCAGTCGAGGGTGTTAGAGTTCAGTCTGGGCTTCTTTTTGGATTTGGTGAGGAAAGTTTTTCATTTTAATGTTGTGCTAGTATGATTTCATAAAGAAGAAAAAATCCCTACATGCAATGGAATATGTATAGGTAACCCCTATAAAGATATAGGGAATCATCTAGAAGATATTGATGTTTTTTCTAGAATTAATGGGCCCTTATATATTTTATCAAATTCATTTTATCATGAAATTTTGGTGTGTCATCAGTGTGGAAAGATAGATCATAAGAAGACATCGTGTTTGAGTGTTCTAAATACCTATTATGTTTTTTGGATGCCCATATCACTTAAAATGGTTCATTTTAGGTGTTTCCCAAAAGAGACATAGAGCCAGATCCACCCATTAAAAAACACACTATCTAATTTGTACGACTAAGGTATTTTATAGGTATCAGTTAGTATTCCCCCATATATTATGGAGTTTCTTCCTTTTTAATGGTTATTTATGGTGGTGTCTTTTGGTGTTTCATTTTCATTAAATTCTTAAATTGGATGTGGGTGTCCCCTTGAGAAGTTAAATTATAATGCAATTGTTTTCTTCTAGAAATTTTATAATATTTCTATATTAATTGGAGTTGTGTTATGTGAAAATATTTTTCCTATTGTTTCTCATTCATAGTGAAATAGGATGACGAGTTTGTATCTAATTAACCCATATTTCCATGGAATGAAGGGTTGTTATTCATAGATTCTCATAATATAGATTTGAGGTAGTAGAGCCTTCAAGTCATTAAGGCTCCAAAAACTATCCCTGGAGTGAAGATTGTGTGCAGTCAAGATTCATAGGGGTTGAGAGGACCTTGGTATGGGTTTGGTCTCGAGAATTGTTATGGAAATAATTTTTGTTTTCTAGTTGTATCATCATCATCATCTTAAAAGGTCCCATTTTATTCAATAAGGTGTAGATGCCTCATTTCCTTATTGTGACACCTTTTCAAATTCATACCTCTAAATATAGTTACTTATGTGGTTAGCCTTCATGAGTAAAATTTGGTTTCAGTTTTTCTCTTTTGGTGGTGATTAAATATTGGGGAGATTATGAATTTTTGTTTGGATTTCTTCTTGGTTCGAAGTTTCTGTCTTTGGGGGCCCCTTTTGGTACGGGTTTTGGCATACTTGGGGAACTCCCTGTTTATTCCATAATTGTTCTCCCATTTAATTATTATGTGGTTGGATTTTTTCAGTCGATTCTTAATGGTGGGGAGACCCACAATCAATATTATTGTGGTTTCTTCTAGAGTTGGTCAGTGATAATAGGTTTTTAATGGTGAAGAGTCTATTCTGAACTCCCATGTTGGTAATGTAGTTTAATTTTTTATGTTGTCTTGGTAGTTGGTGGTTTCATTTAGTGTTTTATAGTTTCATGTTCCTATGTGTTTGGGTAGATGATTAGAGTATATGAGTATTCATAATGGTTTTGTAGGATCAATGATTGCAGATTTTTTTCCAATTTTTTTATCATTCAAAAAAGTGGTTTGGTTTCATTCAGTGGTTTCAGATGAGTGGTGTGACTCATATTTATGTGGTGGTTGTTGTGATTTTTGGTTTGAGGAATCTAATCATGTTATTATGTTATTATTTTCCTTTGATCGATCAATTGGAGGTTTTGTTGAATTCATTGTGAAGAAAGTTTAATGGTGGAGATAATTTTCACTCTAGGTTTTTTATTGGAATCTATTGTTCTGGTATGTTTTATAAATCTGGTTTTCCTCTTGAGTTCCATGCTTTTAAGGATTAAATTTTCATTTATTTTTGTTTTAGGTTGTATTTTTCTTTATTAGTGGTTAGTGTTAACAGTGTGTTTAATAAAAGGAAGAGTGGAGAGTTTGTGGGCCCCTAGTGTCACTTCCTAATTTGGTGTGTTTTATGTATGGTTTATCCCCTTGAGTTAAAAAGGGTTTGGCATGAAAGGGGATATTTTTGGGTGTCATTCTTCTGGCCGCATAGTAAAAGTGAATTGATATTTTAACCGTGCTACGGATGTGTACACAGGTAACATAGTTAAGTTGCATGGTTAATCTAACCATTTAGCCAGTATGTACAGCTCATGAAACACTAGATAGTATGTATTTACATGGTTTGTTAAACTCTGTAAGCTATCCGTATAACCACTTGAGAAAGGTTATTTTATGGTTTTATCATTGTTTTTAAGTGTGGTTTCATTCGATAACATCCCCATTAGTACCTAACAACTAGAAATCCTTACATGGTGGTTTTGGGATCCTCTAGGGCCCCTCCATGTAAGATTCAAGGTGGTCTCATGGTGAATCTTCAGCAAAATAGAATGGTTGGGGCCCCTGTCTAATTATCCTATGAAATTTTATAATTTTTTCATTTAATCTATAACACTACTATATATTCATGGAATATTTGGATAAATTTGGTGTTATAATATTGGGGGTATTACCATATTAGGGTTCTTTGAGGATGTTCTTCCTTATTGGATCTTTTGTGGAGTCGTTTTGAGTTGGAATTATCAATGCAAAAGTGATTTGAGGTATATTTACCTTTATACATGCCTGTTATATTTAAGATTAGTTATTTTCATTCTTTTTTACCTGTAATTATATATTGGATAGTTATTTGTGATCTTTGGAATATTTTTTCACTTTGAAATGTGGTTATTTCATTCTTTTTTATGAATTGAATTGTATTGTTTTGTTAAATGCTTCACACCAAGTGTTTGAGAAACTGCTCAGCTGGCCTTTTGAGTGATTTTTGGTACTTAATGCATGGAATGTATTTGTAAATGTATTAGTATATTTTTAAATGATGGTTTCGATTTATACAATGTATTTAAAAATTCATTGGGCTAGGATGTGGTGTGTGATTAGTTCTTTGAAAATTCGTTGAATTGTGGTGATGGTGTGTGGACAGTTAGGAATTTTGTTGAAAATTGATGTGGCAGGAAAATTTGGTGTTAATGATTATGTTGGAATTTTTTTAATGAGTTTAAAATGTTAAATGGTAGGATTGTACCTATTTTGAAAGGTGGATTTGATTATTTTTAAAAAGGGTGATTTATGGAAGGGAATTTTAAGCGAATTTTTTATTTTTGTGAAAATTATTATCAATTTATTCTATCATTGGATATTACTATTTCATTTTTTATATTTAATAGATCAGATGTATTGAATTTGGAATCATTGTGATCAATTTATATTGAATGAATTAGATTTCCTCCCTGTAGACTCCTCATGATCCCTTTACTTTCAACGGAATTGAAGATCATCGGTGTGAACTCCATTGTGATATACTGGTTTAAAGGAATTATATTGATCCTTATGGTTACTCGGTGTGATTATTATGTGTCATCTGCATGTGTCTAAAAAATGTATAAGTGATGATTACTAGATTGGTTTCATTGGATCACCCAGCAATTAATCTTGGAATGGGAACCTGGAATAGCTAGAAAATTTTATGAGAAATATTCCTACACTATCTTAGGATTATGCAATGGCTAGTTCTCAATAGTAGGGAATCATATATGTTTTGTATATTATTGTTATGGATTAGTTCACCTTATTCAGACTATGTAGATATTGATCAAGTGTGTGGGTGAAATATGATGTTATCAGGTAAGGAATTCCTTCGGGATGAGTCAAGATGAAGAGTATGTTATGCATTATTTCACAAGATTCTAGGTTATACCATGTTCTATTGCACTTTGTTATTTGTGGAAAATTATAGAAATGTACTCTTGGTTGGTGAATTTTGGGTTCTATTTTACCATTTTCAATGTTATGTAATTATTGTTATAGTATTCATGTATGTTGTACTTATTCACAGAAAGATTCTTTTTTAATTTCAAAGGCTTATGAATGGTGATGATAAAATGTTTTATTTTTTACTTTCCAAAATTTTAAATGAAATCCTCATTTTTTCCTTAAAATGTTAATGTAGTTATCTTATAATGTTTTTTGATTTTTTGTGGTAGAAAATTAAATGTGTTCTATTTTATTTAAAGAAAAAATGTGTGGAAATGATTAATTTATATATTGAATTTCAAACCTGAAATTGATGTTGATTTTATTTAAAAGAAGTGAATTTAGATTAGATTTGATTGGGAACAAATATAATGTTTTAATAATCATAACTATAGTTCATTCTTATATTTAAATTTTTCTATAGGTTCTATATTGGTTTTTATGTCCATGGGCAGTGGTTTGTTTGGTTTTGAATAGTAACCCTTGTGGTCACATGGAGAATTTGAGGTCCTCAGGTTTAGTTTGGGTTTTGTTGTTTAGTTTATAGTATTTTCAGTTTATATATAAATGATGTTCATTTTGGATATTTATTTCTATTTGTATTGTTTGTTTATTTCCACTATAAAGTTTATTTATTTATATTGGTTTAAATAATTACCCTAGTTACACTATTTATTCTAGGCACTAGTTTTCAGACAATGAGTATTAGTAATTCCTTTCTAGCCTTTCCACAGATCAACTTGGGTGACTGGTTTAGGGGAGATCTGGGTTAATTCATGATCGAATTCATGCTAAAGTAATAATTTATGGCACCAGATCTTCTTTAATTGGTTTTGGGGTCATTACAAATTTCTTCTATTGAATTTCTAAATATAATAAAATAATATTATGAAGGAAAACCAAACAAATATCTATTTTATCGGGAATATCATCTTGCATATCCAAATTTTCATTAAATTCTTTCTTGAATATATTTAATTATATTTATAGATTATTGAAAATTAACTTTATCAATATTTTACCTTAATGAGAAATGTTTAAAATTAATTTTAATAAATTTTCCAAAGATGTTATTATGACATTGTATCAAAAATTTAAAAGGATTTTTTTACACACACTATAAGGATGAATTTAACTACCAAGATAAATAATATTTTATTTTATTATTCATTTAATTTTTTACTTTAGTATTTTCAAATAAATTTAATCCTTAATATTTTAGAATCATTTATAATCTAAATACATGTTTTCAAATAAAAATGTTATTTTAATCAATAAAAATTCTTTTATATGTCTGTTAAATTAATTTTTCATCTTTAAAGACTTCATTTAATGTTTCTTGCAATCTGGTAGAGATATGATCCTATGTTACAATCATTATTATTTATATAAATGACTTATTATATTGATAATTAATTTTTATGAAACCTATATCATTTCGCTAGGATATTTTATAATGACATGATTAATGTTTTATGATATTTTTCAATGATTTGTATGTTTTTAATTATTTGACAATTGGTTCTGTTAAACCCCAATGAAGGGTGGTTACATTATATAAATTTTTTTGTTGGTTCCGTTATATCTCTCCAATGCATTGGGTAAATTTTGATATCATAGGATAAAATAAGTAATGGGAGATAGTGTGAACCCTATTTGTTAAGATACATAGTCCAAAATGATAATTTTTCATGTAAGCCTTAACTATGAAATAAAGGAATGGTGGGTGAAAGATCAAATATGATAGTCATGGTAGTCAGCCTTCACTAAGGAAATGATATTATATACCATTATGAATACCACAAACATATGTATTATTTAATTATATTTTTCATGGTTAGATATTGATTAATAATTATTCCACACTCTTGTGTATTATTTCAATTCTCTAAAAACACTTCACTCCATGTTTCTTGATCAAATAACATTAACCAATTATGTATTTTTTTTAATTCATGATCATGTTCACATATACTTATTGTTCCCATATTATAAAATATTATCATTTATTTATATATTTTTCGTTTTACCTTACATATCATATAATATCACCCTTTCTTACATTTCTCGTCCCAAGGTTTTGGATAATGTTTTGAATAATTTTATTTCAAAGAATTGTACAAGTTGTAAATTACTGATTTGTAAATTAGGTAATATTTTATATACCAGTCATTTATATCTCCTTGTTTCCAAATAAAATATATTTATATGGTTTTAATATATGTATAATTTTAATCTTTAATGAATATTCTTATTAAATAATGTAATATTTATACATGAAAAATATGGTTTACAATAGTTGTTGTAAGAGGAAAGTATTAATAACTTATAGAAACTACGATGAGAAAACATTTGTTCGAAACTTCTAGATAAGACTATGTAGAAGAGAACATATTAATTCATTGTAAATAAAGGGGAATTGTTTTAAAAACTAAATACATCATTGTCTATATACTACAGGTGGGAATAGATTTAGTATATATTCCTATAGGGTTAATGAACTAGAAAATAGTTGTTAACTTATATCTCACCCACTAATCTGGTCCATGGTTAATGGGTACTTACTACTCATTTGGAATGACCCTTCTAAAGGATATTCTTAGGTTGATTCAAAATTTGATTATGATACATTATGAATTATTTTATTAGAAAATAATCAAATGGAACATACATTAACCCTAAGTTTTAATAGTTTGAAAATTAGGTATAATTATTTAGGCAACATGTGGATGATTTTTAATTATTGATCACTAAAATTAATTGATCCTAATGATTATTATACCATATTTATTTTATTAAAGTATTGAAGATAAAATTAAAAAGTTTATGGTGTGATCAGAACACTCTAGTATTTAAGTATCTTATTTGAACATATCCATTTGAATTATTTTATATCATAAAAAATTTCATGGAATATTAATAAATACCCTTAATGATTAGTTTGTGATATGGTAGTAAACACTCCTAATGGAATTATTATTCCATATCAAGCCTATGAATTGACACCAGATGATGTTAATGAAATTATGCTTGAGGAAATATTATTAATCTTACTCTAGATGAATTTATTGTTATTTTGATCATTTATTATATTTCTTAAAATAAATCCCATATTAATTTCCATAGATTGGAGGTGAATTTTGATTTTCTAAATCAAGTTATGATTTTTTACCAGTGAGAGGATAAAAAACAACCTATAATGGGAATTATATTCATTCCATGTGTCTTTATTATTTTTCAAGGCGGGTATTTATCTCTGACCGTTGGGTAAAAACATAACATCAATGATATTTATTTGGACGAAGTTGCCTCTAGTGGGGCCAAATATACTTTTTGGTAAAAATAAATATGGAACAATGTCACTCTGTATTGATTATTGTGAACTTAACAACATAATGATCAAGATTTAGTATCATCTTTCCTATACTGATGATATATATTTTTATTACAAGGACAATAACATTTTTACATGATCGATCATTGTTCTAGAAAAAGTTAGTTGAGTGTAAAAAGTGAAGTCATAACCTTGAAAACTTTTAGTTTGATGTATGAATAGTATTAATTTATATTTATTCCCTTTTTTATTACTAATTCACCAATTATATTCATGGATTTAATGAATAATCCCTTTAAATATTATCATGATTGGTTTTTTGTATTCAATGTTGACAATGTTCTTATATTTTTTAAGAGAAATTAAGTGACTGAGCATCACTTTGGAATGGTACTTAAGACCTTATATAAAGAGAAGTTTTATAAAAAAATTAATATGTGTAAATTTTGTCTACAAAAGGATTCATTTTTGTATTATAAAATCTAAAAAGGGGGTATATCATTGGATTCATCAAAGAAGAAAGTATTGAAAATTGTCCATGACCAACCAATTTGACTAAAATATAGTTTTTCCTATATTAGATATACGTTATTGAATCCATGTAAATTATTTATAATGTATATCATGTACACTCACAATGTTAACTAAGAATGAATTTATATTCCTTTGGATAGATGAGTATAATGAGAATTTCATCAAACTAAAGAGATGTTAGTCAATGTAACTATTCTCACACTTCCATAAGAGATGAAGTGTTTGTTATTTATAGTAATGTCACAACCCGTCCTCGGGGCCCGTTCCATGACTACCCCAAGCCCACATTCCATAGGCCAGGGGCTGGCAACTAGAAAGAAAGGTTTAAATCCCGATAAAGTGAAGGTGTTGCCTTTAAAAAAGTAAACAAACACAACAGACTACGCAAGATGAAGTAAACACTAAGTAAACTGAGTACAAAAGTATGTGTTAGAAAGTAAATAGGCTAGAATACAAACCCAACTTAAAGTACAGTACAACACTAAAGAAAGAATAGCTGCAGTAAAGTAAATCGGCGACCACTAAGTCGTGCTTTAGATATCCCACCGGAAGGGTGGGTACAAATGATCTCCTTAGCTCCTCAGGTCTGGCCGTCAGCTCCGTGTACGTTTTTCCAAGTGGTCCACCTCCAGGTATCATCCACTGCTCCTCTGCATGGTAGGTCGGGCAGTCACGAGCCATGTGGCCCTGCGGTAGGCCTCGGTGCTGGCGTAGGCTCTGCAAAAAAATCTATCCACAAGAAGGGATCACTCCAGTACTCTTTTCTGCGTCGGAATGCTGAGGGAGATCATTGAAGCCCTGATCTCATGACTCAGTCCCTGCTCGAAGGTCCAGGCCCGAAAGAATGGGTCCCGTACCATGTCCGTGGAGTAGCGCAAGGGGTTGGTAAATCTCGCCGAGTACTGGGCTACTGTCATTCTACCATGCCGCAGCTATAGTAACTCCTGGATGCACACCGTAAGGAGGGTGGCTGGAACAAACTCTGAGCGGAATAGGCACTCGTAGTCCATCCAATGTAGAGATGCCACGCTGTGTACATGGAGAATTAGGCTCCACCATATACCTGTTTCTGCGTGAAGGAGACTCACTGTAAGGATCACCATAAGATCTTCTAGTGTCCATACCAATCTGAAGACTCTGACGATAGCCTCCAGCCAATCCACGACTGCATGATATTTCGTTTCTCCACGGAACCTGGGTGGCCTCTATTGCTGAAAATCGTGCAGTGCACTAAGGTGGAGTTCACTCTCCGCTGCTGGGGCTGGTGGTATCGATGGCCCAACAGGTATTGGTACCGCGGGTGCCTCTGCTGTAATGGGGCCCTGCACCGAGGCCTCGTCGGTCAGTGGGCTGCCATCTCGCACATAGCTAGGAACCCTTGCTATTTTCCATCGTGGGGCAATCCTGAAAAGAAACAGGTACGCCAAGATTAATACAGTATACATGTTGAGCTGACACAAATTAATCACTAAGAAAACTATTTAAACACACATGCAATCAATGTTTTCATGCACTGAGTCAGAAATCAGATGTCAGGGTCCTGGTGTATGGATACGTCAACCGCCAAACCAACACTGGACTCCCGAGATTGATAACCACACTCAAAACCCTTAACACATTTTCTTCATAGGAATAAATTATCATATTCCTATGTTCTGCTATAGAACCGACTCCTCTGATACCAATTTGTCACGACCCGTCCTCGGGGCCCGTGTCGTGACTACCCCAAGCCCGCATTCCATAGGCCAGGGGCTGGTGACTAACACCAAAGGCATAAATCCAGATAAAGGGAATAAATTTCCTTTAAATAAGTAAACAAACACAAAAGAGTAAGAAATCTAATGTTAACACTAATAAACTGAGTACAAAAGTAATTGCTGGAAGGTAAATGTTCCAAAATACAAACCCAACTTAAAGTAAAGTACAACAGTAAAGAATGAACAACTGTAGTAAAGTAAACCAGAAACCACGGAGTCGTCCTCCAGATATCCCACCTGAAGGGGGTGTACAAATGATCTCCTCAGCTCCTCGGGTCCAGCCCTTCGCTTCGTGTACATCTCGTCAAGTGGTCCTCCTCCAGGTATCTTCTCTCTCCACAAGACTCCACCTCGATCAGTGCTGTATGTCGTCTACATCCAACACAATGTAGTGTGGGGATATCCCGTGCAGGGGTGAGTATATGATACTTAGTAGGGACCCAGAGACCCCCGATGGTCTCCCAGAATCCACAAGGGATAAACTACAAAGAAAAGATACAAACACAAAGTATCAACCAAATCTACTTAGGAATACTCCCATACATATACCTAAGTCATCAATTCCAGTTCGGCTCCAACTCAAGATCCCAAGTACATCCTAATCCACACAGGAAAGCACAACTCAATCCACACATGATAGCAAGTCAATCACATAAATGATAATGATTGAAAGTAAAGACTCAGCTCACACATGTATACTACTCATGAAGAGGGGTGGAGATGATAGATGTAGCCTCTGAATCATCTCCCCTACAGAACCCACATAGGATCAAAGTACAGAAGTCGTCGTTGTCGAACCCACGTAGGATTCTAGAACAGTAACCATCGCTTCCAAACCCACATAGGATCCATGTATAGACGTCATCACGGTCGAACCCACAAAGGATCCAAGTACAATCGTCCTCGCTGCCGAACCCACATAGGATCCAAGTACAGTCGTCATCGTCGTCACCATCGCAGCCAGCTCTATGGTTCCCAGACACAACACGCTCGATTCAGGGAGGGTCCACCCCACGAGCCTAGGGGGGTCGATACATCAATTATCACAATTTCTGGAGTTGATGTATCCCGGAGTTCCATCTCATCAATAGGAACTCAACACAACAAACGACGCGTCAATCGAACACCCAGTCTGACATATATTGGCTTTTCCTTTCTAGGGTCCTGATTAGAAATACACTTGTTTCTAACCCCATTGATATCCTTAGTCATCAATAACTCACGTAGAGTATCGCAAAAGAACCGTCTCATCGAAAGGGTTCTAGAGCCGAAGACGGTGCGTCGTTCAGATGTGCGGTCATTATGTTATTCTTGTTTAAGAGATTGACAGGCCCGACCCGTTTAGCCCAGTGGGACGATGGGTTGGGTTGACCCAGTTTAACGGGTCTGACCCAGCATGGGTGTCAGACCGGCCCGAAGAAAAAACTCCACTCAACCCTAAGGGACGCAGCTCGGTTGGTTGGCCCTGGCGCGGCCCGAGTGGCGCAGCCGGTGAGGCCGAAGTCGAGCGGGTTCTAGGGGGGGTGCCCCCCCCCCCAGTATTTCGCACCGGCGGCACCAGGAGGTGCCTCCCATCCCCAAACTAGCAGGCTAGACCGGCCGGTCTTCAATGCATGCGGCCCGCATGGGCGGACCGCCGATCTTACAGCACAGCGCCCTCTTGGCGTCGCGGTCTAGCTTTGCCCGGTCGGCCGGTCCACTAGCCCGGTGCCGTCCTGGCACCCCAACTCCTCTTTTCCCAACTGGCTAAATGTCCACCCTGTTCTTTCACTGAAGCGACCCGTGTAGTGGTCTATGGTTCATCCAGCACAACCAGCGCGATGGGGCCGGTTCCATTCGCCACCTTCCCGGCACGGTGCAACTGCGCCTTGTTTCCTTTGCAGCCAATTTCCAATTCTAAAATAATAAATGAGAACAACGGAGGGTTTTCAGGCCGTGTTCGTTCGGCCCGCACCCTTCACGTAAAATGTTAGAAATGAACCATATTTTACAATGATTTCCAACGAGTACGGGGTACGTAAACATCCACTTTCATGAATAAACCCCTACCTCTATAATTGATGTCAAACGTCAACATCGCTGTTGACGGCGTCGCGAGATAAGGATTCGTAGAGTGGTAGATTTATACATTGACCTATACCCTCGGACAACCCCTATATATACGCCAGCATATCAGATGTCTCCCGCTGAGCTTCGTGAGCTGTGGGTACATCTGGGGGACTTTTCGGGCAAGGGATTCATCTAACCCAGTGGTTCACCCTGGGCTTCTCTGATTTTATTCGCCAAGAAGGTGGATGGGATCTTACGACTATGTGTCGACTTCCATCGCTAGGATCAGGTGACAGTAAAGAACATGTATCCACTCCCATGGATTGACGACCTCTTTGATCAGCTCAAGGGAGCATGATGGTTCTCAAAGATAGACCTCAGGTCAGACTATCATCAGCTCAGAGTTCGAGACGAGGATGTGCAGAAGACGACCTCAGGTGTCGGTATGGCCACTATGAGTTCTTGGATATGCCTTTTGGCATAATCAATGCTCCAGCAGTTTTCATGAGTCTCCTGAACAGGATCTTCCATCCTTACCTCGATTGATTTTTCAGAGTCTTCGTCGACGAAATACTGATTTACTCGACTACTGAGGAGGAGCACGCCTACCACTTGCGGGTTGTACTGGACACACTCCGAGAGAACCCGATTTATGGTATGATCTCAAAGTGTCAGTTCTGGATTTGGTAGGACAACTTCTTGGCGCACATCATCTCTGAGGTGTGATTTTTTGTGGATCCTATGATGATCGAGGTAGTACTTGCTTGGGAGCCACCCGGGAGTGTGACGGAGGTGCAGAGTTTCCTAGGTCTGGCTGGGTACTATCAGAGATTTGTGCCAGACTTCTCCAGAGTTGCAGCACCGCTTTCGTCTTTGACGAAGAATGGGAAACCCTTCATATGGTCAGATAGATGTCAGCAGAGCATACATGAGCTGAGGAATAGATTGACCAGTGCACCCATCATTAGGCTACTGGAGGAGGGCGTAGTGTACATAGTTTACTGCGATGCATCAGGGATGGGACTCAGGTGTGTCCTGATGCAGGAGCGGGCAGTGATCGCTTATGGTTCACTCCAGTTGAGGTAGTACGTCCAAATATACACTACCCATGACCTATAGTTAGCAGTAGTGTTATTGGCCTTGATGATGTGGCGGCACTATCTGATGGGTGAGCGCTTTACAGTCTACTCTAACAACCAGAGTCTCAGGTACATCTCCTCGTAGAGGGACCTGAACCTGAGACAGTGGCGATGGCTTGAGTTCCTCCAGGAAAATGACTTTAAGATAGTCTATACTCCTGGGAAGGGGAACGTGGTAGATGATTCTATGAGCAAGAGATCGGGTATTCAGCTACTTGGAGAGGTGAAAAATAAAGTAGCCATATTGCAGATATCCTTCATAGATAGAGATGGATCAACCTTTCTATAGTCACTCACAGTCACTCCTCCACAAATTTAGCGGGTCAAAGAGGCTCAGTGTGGGGACGTTGATTGTGAGACGCGACGTGCATATATTTCCACAGGAGAGGCACCAGATGGATTTTCTGTAGGAGGAGAGCATGCTATCCTCTTCAGGGGACATACCATGGTACTTGTTGCATTATAGGAGGAGGTGCTGAGGGAGTTTCACACTTTCCCTTTGGCGGTATATCCAGGAGTAGCAAAGATGTACCAGGATCTCAGAAGACAGCAATTGTGGCCGGGTATAAAGAAGGATGTGGTAGGCTTCGTTTCACAATGACTCACCTGCCAGTAGGTGAAGGTGGAGAACCGGGTACCGGTAGGTTTGGTACAGCCCTTAGAGGTCCTGTAGTGGTAGTGGGACTGGATATCCATGGATTTCGTGACGGGGCTCCCACATACTTCTAGAGGACACGACTCCATCTGGGTGATTGTCTACCGACTCACCAAGTCAGCCCACTTCCTATCTATCAGAGAGCAGGTCTCAGTGTAGATCTTAGGACACCTCTACATTCAGAAGATCATACAGCTTCATTGTGTTTCATCATCTATCATCCCCGATCGAGATGCTCGCTTTACTTGCCCACATTGGAAGGGGGTATCCGGAGGATTTTGGGACGCATCTATGCCTGAGCACTGCCTTTCATCCTCAGACAGATGGCCAGACAGAGATGACCATTCGTACTCTCAAGGACAAGCTTTGTGCTTGTGTTCTCAACTTTGGTCACTGCTGGGAGGATCACCTACCTTTGGTGGAGTTTGTAAACAACTAAAACGACCACTCCACCATTGGGATGGTACCATACGAGGTACTGTATGGCCGACCATGCAGATCATCTCTGTGCTAGACTGACCCCTGGGAGTCAGCACTTGTAGGGCTAGATATGGTCCTGGATATGACGGAGAAGGTGAAGATCATCCAGGAGTGGATGAGGACTTCACAAAGAAGACATAAGTCCTATGCTGATAGGATATGAAGATCACTGTAGTTCGAGGATGGAGACCACATTTTCTTACGGGTCTCACCTCGACATGGATTACAGAGATTTGGCAGGGGAAAAAGTTATCTCCGCACTTCATTAGACCATTCCAGGTTCTTAGTAGGGTAGGTAAGGTGGCTTATCCCCTAGTTCTTCCACCTCAGTTGCAACAGGTGCACAACGTCTTCCACGTATCTCAGCCGAGGAGATACTTTCATGACTCGGCGCATATCATTGATCATGGTGAGCTGGACATCGATGACGGGGAAACATTTACAGAGGTCCCGGTGGATATTGAGGACCAACTGGAGCGAGTCCTACATGGATGGTCTATTTCACTGGAGCTCATTCGTTGGCAGCACGAGAACCCCCATGAGAGCACATTTGAGCGGGAGGCTCATATGTGTGCACAATACCAAATTTGGTTCCCTAGTATTGGATGTTGCTTTACGGGGACGTAAATCCCTTAGGTGGGAGTAATTTAAAGACTTTTAATTTTCATGGTATTTTTTTTCTTAAATACTTTGGAATATTATGAGTCTTTGGCTTCTGACAGCACTTGATTCTGAGGCCCGGTGTGCTCGGAATCAATTTTCAAAGTTTAGCTCAGGTACATTTAGTAAACGAAAGAGCGGTTTTTTCTATCTTTTGAACTAATGCTCAGAATTGAAGTCCTAGGGCACTGTTAAATTCACAAAGCCAGTAATTGTTAAGGGGACCTTTACTGTAGTTGTGTTTTTTGTGGGAGGAGAAGTTAAAAATTGTGGATTAAATAAGAAGTGAATAAAAATGTGGAACAATTTTTATTCTATATCTAAGTGGTTATATCCTACATGGGGGAGATGGGGTGGGCCCCTAACAACCCATGTGAGGATATTTGAGAGGTGGGTCCCACACGAGCCCCAACCATTCACATTACCATAACTCTAATAAACTCCCCCTTTAAACATGTTAACTCCTCTTTAATGAGGACTCTTCCTCTCCCTATATCAATCCATTAAAACACACCAACCTATCACTTAATTAATTATACAACTCATGTATTAATTAAATAAGTGAATTGGAATTTTAATTTTGTAAATTTTAATGCATGGAATGATTTAATAAAATAAGGAGAAGCCTTGTTTTATTTTTTGTTGGATTGTTGTCATGAGATTTTGGGGAGAGTGCTACTGAGTTTTGAAGAATGCTTCATCTATTTTGTTGAAGAACAACAACTCTTCGACGAAGAACTTCGACTTGGTGACCCCGAATTCTCCATCCACTTCTTTCTGCATGAGAAGGGAGGATACACTGACACAGGAACTCACCAATGACGTCATTCCTTGTTTTCTTCTCTTCATGATAAAAAGGGGAGATGTCGCTTCCTCCTCGTATACTCTCCATTGACGTATACGAATCCTTATCTCGTGACGCCGTCAACCACGTCGCTGACATTCAAGATCGATTATCGAGGTAGGGGTTTATTCTTGAAAGTGTATGTTTATATAACCTATACTCATTGCAAATCATTGTTAAATATGGCTTATTGATATCGTTTTATGCGGATGGTGCGGGCCGAACACCCACGGCCCAACAACCCTTCGTTGTTCTCATTTTTTATTTTAGAATTGACAATTGGCGGTGAAGGATGCAGGGCGCTATTACACCGTGCTCGGAACATGGCGAAGGGAATAAGCGTCATCACACCTGTTGTGTGGGAAGAACCGCAACCCGCTACATGGGCCTCTTCAGCGGAAAAACTGGTCCGCCCGTTAGTCGGCCGGGCGAAGAGGTGTTGCGGTGCCAGGAGGGCACCGTGCTAGAGGACAGGCCGGCCTGTCGGCGGGCCGGGCATAGCTGGACCGTGGCACCAGGAGGGCGTCGTGCTGGAAGACCAGCAGCCCGCCCATGCGTGCCGCGTGCATAGAAGACCGGCCAGTGTAGCCTGCCGTTTTGGGGAAGGGCGGAGCCGCCTGGCACTGCCGGTGTGGAAAACCAGGGGGGCACCCGCCCCCCCTTGGAACCCGCTCGGCCAGCCGACCATGCTAGCTGGGCCGCGCGCCTAGCCTGGCCGCGCCAGCCCAGGGAGTGCCGGGTTAGGCCGAGCCGAGACGCGCCATACATGGTCGGGCCGCGCCAGGATGTGTCGGGCTGCGCCCCACCGGGCCAGACCACGCCACTTCGGGCCGAGATGAGTACTTTCTCTAGACCGGTCTGACACCCCTCCTGGGTCAGACCCATCAAACTGGGTCAACCCGACCCGTCGGCCCACTGGGCTAAACGGTCCAGGCCTATCAATCACTTAAACAAGAATAACATAAATACCGCGCGTCCGAACGACGCGCCGTCTACGGAACTAGGACCCTTTCGACGAGATGATTCTTTTTCGATACTCTATGTGAGTGTTCGATGACTAAGGATATCGACCGTGTTATAAACAAGTGTATTTCTTACAGGGCCCCTCGAACGGAAAAGCCTATATCTCTCAGACCATGCGTCTGATTGATACACAGTTTCTTGAGATGAGTCCCTATTGATGAGACAAAACTTCAGGATACATCAACTCATGAATTTTTTACAGTTGATGTATCGACCTCCCTTGGATCATGGAGCGGACCCTCCCGGAATCAAGCATGTTATGTGCGGGAACCCTAGAGATGGCTGCGACTGCGATGACGATGACGACTGTACATGGATCCTATGTGGGTTTGACAGCAAGGACAACTGTATTTGGATATTCTGTGGGTTTGGCAGTGATGACGACTGTACTTGGATCCTATGTGGGTTTGGTAGCGATTATTACTTTTCTAGGATCCTACATGGGTTTGGCAGCAATGACTTCTGTACTTGGATCCTACGTGGGTTCATAAGAGGAGATGATTCAGAGGCTACATCTATTATGTCCACCCCTCTTCTTGAGTAGCATACATGTGTGAGCTGGGACTTGAATTTTAGTCATTATCATTGATGTGATTGACTTGCTATCCTGTATGGACTGGGTTGTGCTTTCCTGTGTGGACTGGGTTGTATTTGGGCTCGTGAGTTGGAGATGAACTGGAATTGATGACTTATGTATATGTATGGTCATATACCTAAATAGTGCTTGTTTATACTTTTTGTTTGTATCTTTCCTTTGTGTTTTATCCTTTGTGGATTCTGGGAGACCTTCAGGGGTCTCGGGGTCCCTACTGAGTATCGTATACTCACCCCTACATGGGCTATGCCCGCACTACGTTGTGTTAGATGTAGACGACAGACAACATTGATTGAGGTGTGGTCTTGTGGTGCTGGACAGTGCCTAGAGGTGGACCACTTGGCGGGACGTACATGGAGCAGACGGCCGGACCCGAGGAGTTGAGGATATCATTTGTACCCACACTTCATGTGGGATATCCGGAGGACGACTCAGTGGTTACCAGTTTACTTTACTGTAGATGTTCTTTCTTTACTGTTGTACTGTGATTTTAGTTGGGTTTGTATTCTGGCTCATTTACTTTCTAGCACTTACTTTTGTACATAGTTTACTTAGTGTTTACATCATCTTGTGTACTCTGTTGTGTTTTTTTACTTATTTAAAAGCAATTTCTTCCCTTTATCAGGATTTACGCCTTTGGTGCTAGTCACCAGCCCCTGGCCTATGGAAGGATGGCTTTCGGTAGTCACGAAATGAGCCTCAAGGATGGGTCGTGACAAGTAATGTGTCGATAAAAAAGTTGGAATGTATTCTCATGAATAATTATATGGTGATATCTTATTCTTCATTCCTATATAGGGTTCGTGACTAAAATTACATGTGTCATAATTTTGATTTAGTAGTGGTAATATTGTCATTTAACATATAGAGGCTTCATCTATACAAATAAAGATGTTAAATATCTACTAATCTTAAAATTGTAGTTAATATATTCACCTAGATTGATATTAATAAGAAATAAATAAGATGGTTAGAGTTGATCAAATTTTAGAAATATTCATTATATTACCACCTTCAGAAAGTGAACAAGTTGGATGATTCTTTTAGTAAAATTGATCATGATAAATTATCAATGATGGGGATCTAAAAAGATTTAATATTCATCCATTTTTAAAACATGAACCTTGAAACTTCTGATTTAAGGGTAGAAATATCATCCTTCTCATATTATCATTCAATAATATATATATGTAAATATTAAATAGGTAAAAATGGAATGTGTTGAGATAAAACAAAAGATGATATATATGATAGTGTTCAGCATTGATTAGGATTGAATGATAACATTCAAGAATAATTTTATTTTTTCTTCTACGCCATACCTAGGGAAGAATCTATTTAAATAATATCATATATTATCAACCCACATTCACACTAGACGTATGAATGTGTATATATATCTGAAAAAGTTTTTTTGATGAAAAGACATTAAGGGGGTTTGTTGAAAAGTATATATTGTCATGCATGGTAAGTAATCAAGTAATGGTTTTGTGATTGAAATCGAAAGGGGTGTTAAAACTAGTACAAATATTATAATTGAAATTGTAAATCAACTCTATGTATTTCTCTTTCAAACACCACATAACATCTTAAGGCAATAATGCTAGTTGGGTTATAGTTAGTTGCATTTTGACATTTATGAGATTAATTTCTATCATAGAATATTTATATCTTCTTCATATTTATTTTATAAATATTATGGATGTGGTATGGTTACCTATGGTAACAAATCATATTTTATTTGATTGGAATTTAAGGTATTACTCGAAGCTCTAGTGAATTATTCAGAATAAACTAGATATAGAGTTCCGTTTTCTTATTCGTTACCATCCTCAAAAATATAATCAGACTGATAGGATCATTTAAACCATATAGGATATATTGATAACCTATTCATAATAAATGAATGGTTGTTAGGGTTAACACCTTACTCAAGATGTGTTTTCATATAAAAAGATATTTCAACTATTGAATTATGTAATACCACAATGTACCAGAACCAGGATATAGTAAATCAACAAAACAATTCCAATTTAATATCAAACACCATCCTTGAGATTGGTGGAATAATGTCCCCCTGACCATCTCTAGAAGAGCCTAATGAAGGTGGTATTGTAATATTACTTTTTCCACTGGATTTTATTCCCTATACACCTCTTTTTAAACCCTCAGTAACAACTCCACCGATTCGGAATTAATGGGACCATCAATATTCGAGTCGATTATTTTTTTATCCACCTTGGACCTTCCAGTGACTAATAATGAATCTTTTTTTTACCTTGAGGAAATTTATTTTCTTCTACATTACCTTGTTCAATTTCCAAGATAATCATCCTATTTAGTAAGGTCTGGACTTCGGTTGACCTGAGATTGGAGTTCTTTTTTGTGGTATCAGTATCCCTTATTAGTATAGCATTTCTCCCCTATTGAGGAATGTGGGGCCTGCTCCTCCTTATATGAGGGAACTGGGAATTATATTTTTATGGTCCCTTCAGTCATTAGCTTCCCCTCCACCCATTTCTTATCCTTATTCTTCTTCTTATCCATGCTATTTTAACACTCTGTTGAGCAAAGAGGGGAGTTCACCTCCCTAGTTTAGGGAACATGGACCTCCACTACCATGGTCCCTTCAGTTTTTAGGTTCTCATCATCTCTTCTCATCACCTTCCCCTAAAATTTTTAAAAATAAGTTGAGGGAAGTGGTTATTCACCTCCATGGTTATGGGAATATGGACGTCCAATTCCATGGTCCCTTTAGTCTTTAGGTTATCCTCTCTCTTCATCCACTTATTCTTCTTTTTATTCACCTTATCCTTAGTATTTTCACATGGTTTTTAGTGAATGTGGTCTATCACCTCTATTTTTTAGGTAATATGGACATCCACTTCTATAACCCCTTCGATATTTAGATTCTCATCTCTTTTCTTTATTAACTTATTTTAAATATTATACTCCCCATACTATTTTCTCACACATTGCTGCTCACAGAAGAATTTCCATTTTTAGATGGATTCCAATCTTCTGTATGTTTTTTACATATATTTTCCCATTTTATTAGCCATTACCTATTCTTTACTGGTAATTTCATGTGATATGACATCATTGTTAAAATGACTACCATCTTCCAAGGTTTTTTATTCCTTTACATGACTCCTCTTTATATTGTTTTAATCAAATCTGATGGGAACATTATCAAGAACTGTGGATTGATCACACTTTGAAGAAACACCATTGTGATTATATTTGTGTATCTTATCAGGCTTTTTATTCTATTTTATTCCTTGTTCCTTTTTTTGGTTTCGTTGTATACAGAAGGAATTGCAGTATTTTCATCATCATCCATTTTAGAGGGTAAAAAATCAGAATGGTCATCATCAAAATCATATTTTTTGTTTCTTTATGAAGTTTTTTGTGTCCACATTTCATATTCATCACATATTCAAATAATTATTTTTCATAGGAAATGGTGCATTTTGGGGAGACCATTGGATAATTTTCATTTATAAAATTATCCCCATAATAATAAATGTATGTACAATGATTGGATATCTTTGTATCCATGTTTTTAATATCCCTCCCACATAATTTAAATTCATAAATGTAAATTGATTGTGAACTAATTAAATAGTACCATACGAGGAGAATGCAATGTGAACCAATAACAGAGAAGATAAAAACTTCATACTCCTCGAATTCCACACCCATGGGACATGAATCTGTCTTATCGGAACACAAAGAGAATAATAACATTGGACTCATATTCCCCACATTATATTGCACAAGGGTTTTCCTAGTAAAAGTAATACTAATTGTATTTGGGCCGACATGTATATTCCATTATCTTTATTAATAAAATGGGTGAAGAGTTGTTCATGGTTGACTTTAACACCCCTAAATTCCGTCGATTAGCATACTCCAATGAGATCCATGAGAACTAAAACCCAGGGAGCTCCCTTGTGTGCGTTCAACGATGGTCACATATCTATATGTGGGGTACTGCGGGGGTAGCATCGATGGTGGTTTTGTCCTTGATGGGGTATGATGGTAATAACATGAGGGGATAAATGGCTTATAACATAGAATTGGTCACCATGGGAGTGGCTCTAATGATGAGCCCTACAATAACTACTTTCAATCAAGCATTCAGATGGATCCTTATTAATCAACCTATGGAAACATGTGTAGTTTACTAATGTATAAGGATGAATTTTTTGAATTAGATCTATTGGGACCTGATATGGATGATGAAATGTCATAGATTATAATATACATTAAACAACATATCAAGGAAACTCAATGTCTAGAGAAGAGTAATGCTAAAAATCATTAGTGAGATCTAGAGATAAATATTGGTGAGAATGTTTTCTTATGAATATATCCATTGAATAATGATATGAGATAAAAAAAGAAATATATAATCCCTTGTTATATATGTCCCTTTATTTTTAGTGAGTGGTTTGTGATTTTAGCTTATCTCATGGCACTCTCACCAAACCTCTATCGGGTTCATTATGTTTTCCATGTATCTCTCTTAAGGAAGTACATACTTGATCCTTCACATGTACTATTCTTAGAGGTTATATTGATTGATAATGACCATTTATATAATGAAAAACTTTTATAAATCTTAAATCATTGAGAAAATGTTCTACGAAATAACAATACTCACCTGGTTAAAGATCATTAGAGGAATCATAAAATTGTGTAAGATACTTGGGAACTAAAAGATTTAAAAAAAGGCATATATCCTCATCAAATTTTACTTGAGTGAAACATTTTTTAGGGATAAAATCATTTTATGGGGGTCAAAATTTACCACCCTAATATTTTATGTGTATTTCTTATGGACTAAAAGTTGAATTACTCAATTACTTTCCATAAATAAAACCCCTAGTATACATTAAATACAATACATTATAAGATAGATATAAAATTGGATTGTATGAATGTTAGAAACTAATTTATGAAAAATTGGTATAATTTCTTTAATAATAGAAATGTATTTATTAATTCCATTTTAGTAAAGTTTGTTTAGGCTTCAAAAATATGTTTTCTTCAGAAATGGGTTTTAACACAATTCTACATATAAATTTATAATTATCTTTTATAATTTTTATATATTTAATTTTAGGTATTTAACATGATTTTTAAAATCATCATTTAAATATTATCGTTTTGTAAAATTTTAGAATTTTTCTTAGAAGATTTGTTTAGTCAATATTGTGAAATTATAATTTTTTTTTTAAAATAAATTATTTTAAATTTAACGAACCATTATGTATTTAATTTTAACTTAAATTGACGTTAAGTCTCATTATATTATAAATAATATTATTTATTATATTGTAATCATCATTATACTTTTTTTATAGGTTAGTTTCTGGTATAAAAGACACATTTTTTTGTATATAAAATTATACACACCATGTGCTTTAAGCTTAATTTATTATTTTAATATCTATTTACTAATGTTTATAATGATATTAATATTCTATGTATTAAATATAACATATTAACATTCATTTAATGGATTTTACCAGGAATTCAATTGAGGTAAATATAGTTTTACACTTAATAATTCCTTTTTTGAACTCTGATTTTCATTGTGGTTTATAAGTTTAATTAAAATTAAATTCTATCATTTATATAAATATAATCTATTAATATTTATTCCATATTTGAAATTACGATAATTTATTTACTATAATTTGGTCAACCTAATTTTTTTTCAATGTGAACACTAAAAACAATAAAAAAAATTAATCATGGTTTTGGATAAAATGGGTTTACCTGTGTGTTAAACCATGATATAAGAGTAGTATTTCCATTCAGACATATAAATTTATTATTTTTTAAATTATTTTCATGAACATATTATTTTAACATATAATTCATTTCCATTTCGTTCCACTTTCCCATGAATGTGACCTTAAATTGTTCATAAATTTTAAAAAATTAAATATGAGTCCCTCCCCTAACATAAAAAATGACGATTTTTATCATCCCTTATTAACAAAATTTAAGCCTAATAAATAGAAAAATAAGGGATATAAAACCATTATATAATCAATATATTTATCCTTCATTTTCTAGTATTACACTAATACAAATCCTTCATGGATTAATGAATATGCCAAAGGAGGTCTCTCAATGAAGCGGTATAGATCTTATCTAAGCCCTTGAAATTTTATTTCATAGTCTACTTCATATAAAACTAATGTATTAATAAAAATATCATAATTATTTTATAATAAATATAATTATATGTTATTGTTATTATTTAATAATCATTTACCACCCCTTATCAATTCAATGGGAGAAGAAATTATTTCTCGTGTGTGTGGGGGCCATCACATCGACATAGCATGAAGAATCATTTTCCACCACCATAATATATTAGGTTGTTAGGATATATTGTATGTTTATATATATATTTTATGTTATAATAATTAAACTGTAAATTTTAATTAATATATAAATTTTTTCATTCAATCCATCAATAACTTGAAACGTCGCTCAGGTGTACATATGGAAAATCATCTCCACATGGTGATGTTATTCATCCTCTATCACAACTTTATATGAATTACTATAAATATTTATATTTAAAATATATGATATATATATATCATGATTAACATTATATATATTATGTATCCATTATTATTGTGTGTGGATCGTAATTTCTGAACCAAGACATAAAATAAAATTAAGTAGGTAACACTAAAAATGATTACATGAAAGAAAAAATTTTATTCAATAGGAGATAATAAATTAAAAATAAACCAAGAATGGTGTTATAGAAAATATTATGATTATATTATTTAATTATACTAAATTTAAAAGTATTAAATTTTATCTTATACCACATACTAAGCTAGGCGAACATGATGTAAGGGTTTCCTCTCAATTTCACTTCCTTGAGACATATTTAAATGTTATGCTCCAATTTCATTTTTCTAGAGTATAAGCTAAATATAATATTTTCCAATACTTCGTGATTTAGAAAAAAAATGTATTTATAGAAAAATATTATTTTAAATCTTCCAATTACTTTTGTTTCCCAAATTACTTAATGCATAATGGTCCTTCATCTCAATTTTGTTTCATTTTATTTTTTTGATGTTTTAAACCTATCTTCATTTAGAATGTGTATCAAATACAATAATGATATTTCGTATCATGAATATCTTTATGTTCATCGTATTTAATTCTTAATTGTTCCTTTTCATTCATGAGTGTTACGATTCTAAATTTACCACTACTATAATTGTTTTTTTACTCATTTTACTAGGATAATCCATGAATATATCATCTAATTATGAAAGTAAATGATAAATATCTCGCAAGTATTTTTTATTTTATTATCATATATTTATTTATATATGTTTTATGTTTTCCTTCATTTTCCTCTATTTACGTAATTAAGATACTAAAATACTAGTTTTTAGGAAAATTGATCATCATATTTTATTCGGGCTAGAATCTGTTAACACATGCTCAAATTTTCACTAAAATGTTTTTAGTAATATTTTTACATTTATATAAATATTATTTAATAATTTTTTTATCTTTATTTTAAATTTTTATAAGTTCTAAATGGAATAATCTTATCATTATCCTAACATGGTACTTTTAATATTTTAATTCAAAACTGAGAGGAATATTTGTTTTAATATATACCACATGAACAGACTTCCCAGCCATCATGAATACACTTTTACTTAAAGATTAATTTATATTTTTTTCTTATTTAATTTCAAATAATTTTTCCCATTGGTATTTTTTATAATTTTATATATTAAATTATTGTTTTCAAATAAAAAGTGTCTTTCCCTTATGAAATAATCTAGAAATATTTTAAATTCATTTTTCATATTTAATGTCATCCTTTGATTACTCTTATAATTTATTGGTGATATGATCCAACATTCTTGTATTTATTATTTTTTATGTATGGTTTATTATTTTGAAAATAAAATTTTTATGAAAGAATTATCCATTTAATAGGTTATGATATGATGATGTGATGAATGTTTTATGATATTATAGAACACATATGAATGATTTATATTATGTGATGGGTTGGTCCATTATAATCCCATTATATATGGTATATATTATAATCCGAAGTTGGGTGGGTCTATTATAGCCCTCCAATGAATTGGGTAAATATGGATATCTCATGAGATAATAAAGACTAGAATATTGAGTGATCCTAGTTTAGTAGATGAAATTTTCTTATAAGATAGTATTAGGAGTGAACATCGACTAAGGAAGATATAGAATGTGGAGTGAACCGAATCCACAATGATGGTCTTGGATGTGATCGAAAACTGAGGAAATTATTTCTAATAGTAACATGACATCCAAAAGCATATATCTTGGGATTATGACATGTATATATAGATTAATATTGTCTATTTCTTACACAAAAACCTTATGACATATTTCTCTTTTTTGTTTAAACATTAAACCATGTTTCTTGATTTATGATATTTTTTTGACTGTGTACGTTTAATATAAGTCCAGATCATGTTATCATACTATTATTCTTATATTATTCTCACTTATGATTATTTTTAATATCCATTATGTTTAATCTTAATAGTAATATAATACTACCCTTTCATATTTTTCCATTCTATAGGTTTTATAGAATGGTTTTAAGTATGTTCTTCTAAAGAAGGGTGATAGTTGTGTAAAACTAAATGGGAAATGATGTAAATATTTTATGAAATATTTATTTATGTATTCTAATTTACAAAAACAATAAAACATAATAGTAAGTAGACGTATATTTTTGTGAAAAATAATGAATATTTATATAAAATGAGGATATATGTATGTATGAAATGTATGGGTCACTATATTAACCTTCCACAAATTAAAAAATCGAAAATATTTCTCATACATACCTATAGACTACCACCTACACGAAATGTTGTGATTCAATTTTCAAATATTTATTCATGAATGGTTATAATTATATACATATAATTAATATATAATATATTTATGTCAAGATTAAAATTCATTAGATGATGGAAATATGAGAAAGGTTCAAGATCCAAAGAGTCCAAATAGAAACATATATGAAAACTGAATACATAGCACATGAAAATAATTATTTTAGTTAAAAAATATTAATAATCTTTTGTTTAAATGTTGTAATTGGATAAAATATGATATATTAAGTACATTTATGGTTATGGCATAGATGTATTATAAATGTAAATTTATTATACAAGAGGATAAAATCACATATGAAGAAATCCATTATTGAGGTAAGGGTTTATTTGACAATATCAATATTATTAGGAATTGTTTAGGTTAATGTTTCGATTGTCTTATTTATTTTTTTTTACTTCCTTAGACCCCATATACATTCTTCTTCTATAGTTACATTTTAAAATTTAAAATTTTCCCATCTTTATGTACTCAATATTATGAAAGAATTTGATTAGTGAAAATTTCCTTCATTTTTTATTACGCTGGGAGACTTTTTATCCCATATCAATATTTATTTATAAACAATTTCAATAATTTTTTCAATATTATAAAATAATTTATTAATTTAATTTTTACTCATTTATAAATTTATATAAATAGTTTCAAAATAAATATTTTTATCATTTTTTGAATGAGATACTTTTTACTAATGTTGGGAAAGATATTTATTTTAATGTACAACTAATGAAAGGATTTTCCCATCATCCTGACTAAATGTTTAATTTAATATTAACATATAAGTTTTCATAGTTCATTCCAATGAAAATATTATCCATAATATTTTTAAAAATTTATATTTTCAGTAATTCATTCTGCAATGAAAATGGAATTTTCATTTAAACATATCCTCATGATCTATTAAATTTATATTCATCAAGTTCAACAAATATTGATAAATCATATGATTTACTAAGGATGTAATCTAATTATTCCATCCAATATATTTATATTGATGGATTAATATAATTTTTAATACAGAAGGTATTCACATTCCCTATACTAGTCCTTCTAATTTAGATAGTTATTGATTATTAATTAATATTTTTAATGATTAATTATTTTATTCATATGATTAATCAATTTGAAATTTTAAGTGAAAACAGAGGCCTATAATTGCATATCCACATAATTTATTGATAGGTATCATGATATAAAATAGGTTGGATATTTGGGTTAGGCCTAACCAATTTATGTATAAAATCAAGGAACAACGCCTCAGTGGTATGTTTAATATTTATGAAATTACGCATACCATCATTAAAAAAATTATTTATTAATATCCATGTGATTTCTAAAATACTTATGATATACATGGAAAAGATTCAATATCTTGTGATTATTTAAATCATATTGTTTTAACTATATTTATTCATACCATATTATTCATGCCTTAAATATTCTTCGATATAATTTACTATATTAATTTCCTCATTGAGCATAAAAGATCATAATATTTTTACATTCCCTAAGATACCCATAAGAGTAGAAAGATTTTACCAAAGGATATATTATAATTAATAATATTGTTCCCAAATAAAACATTATGTTTTATTTTATGTCTTCAATAGTAATGCAATATTCAAGAATGTATCTTGGATGAAATTTCTACTAAACTATTTGATTATTAAAAATGTGATCCCTTGTATCATGAGATACTTTAATAAGGTTACTACGATATCATGGATACTAGGGTTGGGTTTATTACAGGTAGTATCAAAGTATACATAATATAATCATGGGAAATTATATTTAAGAAAATATAAATTAGTGAACATAATAGTATGAATGATGCAAAAGATAAATTTAATTTTAGGATAATATCATTAAGGTTTTTTAATTTAGTGAATTCAAGGTTTTACCATAAAATATAACTTCTTATAGAAACTAGTATGTAGATTCATTTGTGAAATAGATACACCTAGAGGTAACAAATCTCAAAGTGGTAGATCTTGTATTAACTTGATAATCACTGGTGCATAATGAGTGGTATTAAAACTACATACATGGATATAAAATCCATAGGGATATGATATGGTTGATTTATAGGCTCTTTAAAAACCATTATGGATGATTTGAAAATGTTTTAATGATTTGAGGACATTTACAAAAATACAAAAAAATTAACATTATCACTGAATGAATTTTCAACTTTGTTATGTGTTTGGATAATTATAAAATGTTACCTTATGATTTAAATTTTTATGATGAAATCTAGTGTTTTATATATTTTAAAAATGATTCCATGTATATGGAATGTAAACCAAATAAATAAACATAATATATTTGAGGATTTCAGTTATGGTAATGATAAAAAATTTGGATCTTGAGTTGCAGATATATATGAACAAAATGATTAATATATTTTGGTAGTTGACACAAGTTAGGAAAAATTACCATTCCCATGTAGACTATTCTACTAATTCACATTATGGTGTAACATTGTTAGAACATTTCATGTGAAAATAGAATACATTATTCAATGGAACCATAAATCAATTAATAGATATAAAATAAATAAGTGTCATATAAAATATATTTCACACTATAGGATGTGATGAAAAAAATAATAAATTCATCAATGATTGTGTATGTGGATCCATGTTGATCATTGATTCAAAAGACTATATATTTTTAGAAAATGGAAAGAATGTATTAGATGTGGTTTAAAAAACATTTCATGAAATATATTTTCTAGAAGAGAAATAAGTGAATATGGATAGAAAATTCATATGTATAATATAATAGGAATAGGATAATGTTGGTAATTATAATGGTAATATTATAAGGATTAAATGGAATGATTGACTATGAACCTAACCCAAGGAGTAGAATTAGTCATTTTAAGGGTCTAAATTCAATCCTTTAAAGGGAACTAGAATCCAATTAATTATCATCATAACATGATATATTATCAAATTTTATGAACATAGAAAAATATATTTTCTATTACTATTAAAATGATGGGAATAAAGGGAGTAAAACATTGGTGGACTGACTAACGATGAAAAATGGATAAGGGGAATAAGTAAATGAGGAATTTATGAAATTTTATACCTATGAAAGTAAACACACTGTTATGTTATTGAAGGGAAAATGATTTTACTAAATTTATGGAGGGAAAGACCATCACGCTCAAGAATTTAGGGGTAAAAGTGACTTAATCAATGTAAAATTATTTATCTATATGTTTATAGGGAACTATACCAATCCATAACTCAAATATTAAGATAACATACCAAAGAAGAGGCCAACAGAAAAAGTTTAATATTATAAAATTTCAAAATCTAAAGTTAAAGTTCCTATTAATGTGGTGTATACGTAATTTGATCATATATTCAATGTTATCTAATGCTTTATTTAATTCTGGATCCCTGCACACTTTTATGTCTTTTATATTTTCTATGAAAATGAAAGATTTTTACAGTATACTACTATGTGAGTATTCAATAATGAAACAAAGATGAAAACATATTATAATAGAAATATGTTTGTTAATCTGTATTATGATTCATGGAAATATCCTATTTATAAATTTGATTATTATACCTATGTTAGGCTTTCATATAATCATATCTATAGATTTTATTTCAAGTTTTAATTTGACTCTTTTTTATGAGTGAAAAAATTTGATTTCTGAAGGAAATATGTAATCCCTTATCATTATAGGTGAGACAACATCATAAAAATAATGATTAAATCCACCCAGTAGCTCTCTTTCCTGATATTATAAGAGAAGAAGAGTAGTTACAACCTAGTGATGTGAAAGGTAACATGGGGATAGAAGATTTTCTTATTATGTAAGAATACATTTGGGTGTTTCCTAAATTAATACCAATAATTACAATTAAGGGTGATGTTTAGATGTCTATTGGACACATCAATGATTTGAAACCTATATCTAATAATCACTACAGAATGGAAAAAATGTAGAAAGTAGAATTAATGAAGCAACAGTTAGATTTGTTCCATAAAGTATTCATATTCACAAGTGTATCTCTATTGGTGATGCTTTTTTTATTCACAAAATTAGAGATTGAGAAATGATATTTTTTGTTTATCATAGGGAAAAAATCTATTACCATGAATAATAAGATTCATTTTCCTCATATTTATGACTTATTTTATCAAATTCAATAACCTCAATATTTTTTATATTTTTATCTTCATTCGAGGTATGGGAAATTAAATTAGGGGAAGAAGGTTCATAATACAACATTCTATATGAGGTATATGTATTATGATATTATAGTGATTAACTTTTAATGCACTAATATTTCCCCCATTTATATGGATCTAATTAAAATAATGTTCAAATAATATCATGTTAATTTGTTGTTGTGATTATCTATTATATATTGGTTTAATTCGAAATATTTTAAGAGAGTAAGAGTTATTTATGAATCATTCTTCAGAATGTTAAAAACATTTTATTAAATGGATAATTTATACTTATTTAGTAATTTCATTAGAAATTTCATTTTCTTGTTCATGTTGTCTCTATGGATGGAATATCATTTTATACTTTAAATGTAATGGCTGTAAGAAAATGGCATACAACATAAAACAAAACTAAGATAAATTGTTTTTTTCGATTAGGATGTTACTATTTGCTATTTGTGTAAAATTATTACTAATTATAAAACATGTTAACCAATTTGATACATAAATTTGATAAGTTAATATGTACATGGGAATGTAAAGAAAATTTTGAAGAGTTGAATTGGTGGTTCGTCGATGTGTCAATGTTTACATTAATAATGAGAGGGGAAGGATTTATGATATATAATGACCATAAAACCCCAAAATTATAATTAAAACATTGTATTTGATGGAGTACATGAAATGTAAAATTGAGCATAAAAAACCCATGAAATATATTTCTTTTAAATTTAATCACTTATACCTTGCTAAACATAGAACCATGAGTCTAAATGTATTATCGTATAGTAAAATTTTATAATCGTGTCATTAAATTGAAGTGTATGAATAGAACTAACAAATTTAGAAAAAAATATATGTTTTAAACATGTCTAAGAAAATTAAAATGTATATTTAGTGAAAATAAATAAAATTATAACCATTTTAATGAAAATGAAATGGCTTCTGAAAATATAATTTTTCTAAAAGGCAGTTTTGTCGCAAATTGGGCAAATAATTTATAAATAATTTATAGAAATTCTAGATTTGTTTTTGAAAAAATATAATTTTTTTGAAATTATAATTTTAAATTCTATTATTGTGAGTTTTCTGGTTTTTTCTATAACGATTCATTTATTTAAGAATAATGAAATATTCTGAATTTTAATTGAAAACTGCCTTTTCATATAAATTACTTATAATTATAAATACTATTTTGAATATGTTTCGGAGTAAATTTTTTTCCATTATAATTAAATAAATAAAATTTAGTTATTTGTAAAAAAATTCTTATTAATTTTTTATATAAAAACATTGTAATCATTTGAAACTTTTCCCATAGAAAAAAAGTGTTCCAATCATGTCTACGAGATTATTTTTAAATAAAAATTTTCAAATTTCCTACATGAAATTTTATAAAAATGAATAAAAAATTGAAATAAATATAATTTATATTAATTAATATTTTCAAAATTATTTTCTACCAAATGTATTCTTAAAAACTATAAAAATTAATTAACACGGTTACGGTAAAAATAGACTTAATGGTTGTTAAACTGAAAATAAAATGATTGAAATTACCTAAATACTTATAAAAAATATATTTTATGGATATATATAGAATTTAGAATTTATTTTTCTCTAAAATACTCAATTTTAACCTATTTATAATTTAAAATTTGGGGGTATACATTTTTCTTATAAAAAATTACCAGGGCGCCACTCATCTCACAAAAAATGAAAAACCCCTATCCTCTTTTATTCACACATAAAAATAATTTTGGTCCAAAAAACCATTACCCAAATCAATTCTAAAAATTCCTAACCTCATACTATATCCCTTATTTTGTTCATAAATCAATCCTTGGATGTTTTTTAGTGAATACCAAAAAAGGTTACCCAAGGATGAGGTAATGTTCTTCCATGTGCATTTTTATATTATTTATTCATCCACCTATTTAAATTATTATTAAAATATTATTATATAATAAATTCTGTGTATTACATACAATAATATGTTTTTATGTTAAACTAATGACCTAAAATCATCCCACTTAATTATAGTCAATTTGGTGGAAAAACAATCATTCATGTGAACGGTGGACTACCATCTCTTGAGATGAAGTCATTCTCTTTCGAATTACCACCAATAATGATTGGGTATGATGAGGGATACAATGTATATATATGATGTTTATAACATAATAATATTTATGGATTAATTATTTCATATCTAAATATTTAATTTCCATTCCATAGGTTATAAAATAATGCCATTCATGTGTGTGGTAGACTTCCACCTCATGATGCAATGTAGTTCTTTTTTTCACCAATGCTTTACATGGAAGGTAATAAGGATTATTTTAATGATTATATGTGATATAAATGAATTAATTATGATATTAGTGACCTATTTTTAATTCTTCAAAGACAATATAACATTATATTTCTTACCTATTAACTCACTTAAATATGGTAACATCATTCATGTACGTGTGGACTACTGCCTTCTTGAAGGAATGTGACACTCTTTTCATCACAATTACACATGGATGGGATATATAAGTATATTTAAATATGTAAATTGAAATTTATGATATTATTATAACTGTTTAAAAATAAAATATTACTATCCCCCTTTCCAAAAATATCATTACAAAATGGAAACGTTACCCATGCGTACGTATGACCTACTGTCTCCATGATTAAAACATACTTCATTTTTTGAAACCATATTTAATAAATGGGATGAAAATTATAATTAATATATAAATATGATAATTATTTCATTATTATTATTAATTATATGATGAAACTATACAATATGATCAAGATCCATATTTTAAAGACAAATCTTAAATGATAAATCAATGCAATTAACATCTGATACATTGAAAACAATGAAATTTTATTATTGAACATGAGATAATATGTTATAAAAGGATCATATATGAAATTATAAATATTAATATGGTTATTTTTATTTTAATATCATTTTTAGACCATTATTCATTAGTTTAAATTGTGATCAACAAAAAAGGAATCTTATGGTAAGGGTTTCTCATATCACTTTTACTTTTAGAGGCATTTTACTGATTCACAACATATTTATTTTTTGTGGTTTATATAAATCCATTTTTTAATTGTATAATGAATAATTTTATCTTAATTTAATTAAATTTCATTAAATATATTTCATTCATGGGACTTGTAATTAAAAAGTTATCAAACTCGTAAGGGTTTATTTCAAAATCGTAACATTATTTGGGATATTTTTTTTGTTAAGTTTCCCTTTGGGGAATTTGTAGAAATATATATCATAAAATCAATTTATTTTTGTATCCTATGGTTATTAATTAAAACATTCAATTAATATTACCATTTTTCTACACATTGAAACATAAAATTATTGAGAGAATATTTTAATAAAATCTAAATTTTTTCTCTTCTCTATCTAAATTCATTTTTCTTCCAAACCAATTTTTCTAAAATTGTTTCTAACCCATTTAAAAATATTTAACTAAAGAAATTAGTACCCCTTATTAATTTCCAAAAAAAATAACATAATCCTCATGTAGTTTTCAAAAAAAGTGTCATTTATATTATTTAGAAAAAGAGAATGAAATATATTTTTTAATATATTATAATTGTACAAAATTTCATTCTGTCAAGACCACTCCATGTTTTAAAAATTTATTTACAATTTTTATATTTTATATTAAATGTAAATTATTTTCAAAAATCTAATTAAATATTTTGTAAATTTTTTTATTTTAAAATCAATATTTAAATAATGGGATTTTGACAATAATTTATAAATTTCTTAGTTTTAAAATAAATTTTATGCTTTTAAATGATATTTTATTTTCCTTAAGTAATGTTCCAAGTGATCATTAAATATAATTTTCCTTATAATAAGACATAAATTGGTTGTACATATGATTTAATGGGATATATACAAATGATATCATCCTTATTATTTCTCTGGATAGTTTATGATCAGTTGATTGGGGATATACTATATTGATACCATTCACTTTATTCTTGAGAGTTTATTATTAACTCTATTGACTGGGGTAATTGTTAATATTTTTTATGATAGTTTTTAAATAAATTTTTTTATGTTAATTATGTTTCACCCCTTTCGTATGAGGAATGTATTGGACTTTGAAAGTGACACGTGGGGGCCATAATATCCCCATGATGTATTAGTAGGTCCTATCAGAAAGGCTAGATTTTGTTTTGTTCGATTAATTACCTATTCATATAAATGTCTTGAATTAATGTCTCCAAGGTATTTAAATATTATAGAATAATGCATCAATGATATGTTTTAGATGTCCAACATTATACATTCCATCATTTTGACTTCAGTTATTGATATTTTTTATGGTTATTCGATTAGATAGAATATCTATAGATATGTTTCATGCTCCTGTGATTATTTATATGGAATAAATGATCGTAATTTTTTCTAACCATACTGTTCCCATGTTATGGATTAAATGGAATGATTTTTAGTTATATATATTTCAATATTTATTATGAATTATTTGTTCAAAATGTCTATTATATGCTTATCCTTGTTGAGCAACTGAGCTCACCCATTTCTTATGTATTATTTTCCCCACGATTCCATGAAGTGTTTTGTGACTGATATGTATGGAAACGATAAAGTGAATAATGGAATTCCCAAAGAAAATACTTTTTATATTTTATATTTTAATTTGAAACAAAAATTTCAAGTATGTATAATGTTATAAAATACTAAAAAACTATTTGTTCCTTCTGGATGTAATTCATGGTATATTATGAAAATGTTACAATGTAGACACTGGTTTCAGGAAACCGGGTTGATGGTTTCTTTAGTAGTTATTATAATAATTTTAATAGAAACCACGAGAAGCAGATTTAGGAAAACATAAATTAGGGAACATAAGCCTCTGATAGAATTTGATGATAAATATATATGAATAGCCCAATTTTGTATTATGAATAATATTATGTGGTTTTTCATAACAAATACATCTCTATAAAGAATCTATAAGTGGGGATGGTACTGGAAAAAATGGTACGAAGGCTAATTAATCTAAAAAAACCATTTTCAGGACCCAATTGTCTCCTGCTGCATGAAAATAGGACTTACTATGAACCTATTTTAAAACTCTTAGGGTATATTCTTAAGATAAATCCCATATTATTCACAACCAATTATAATGGTGATGAAAATAAATTTATCCTCAATGAAACCATTTTTATGTATATGAGATTATATATGAATAAATTTTTAAATTTATGATTTTTGTTTCTATTTTTTGGGATTATAAATTGTGTATCATGATATTATGATCTATTCTACTACAAGGAAATATTTAGAAATGGTTTTTAAAATAAAGAATGGGATTTGTATCAATTCACGTAACCCATGTAGGGATTTCCATCCTTGGTAATATAATGATGTTTTAGTTAGATTTGTAGTTGGAACTGATCAAATTATAACCATATTGTGGAAACTAAATCAGGTTATCATAAATAAAAATTCCCATATGGATCATTATCTTGATCCACCATGTGATATAACAATGTTCGACCGCTTCATGTGGTAGTAACATCCATCATTAAATGGGGCTACAAATCTAATTTTATCTAATAAATGGATAATTTATTTAGGCAACATATATTTTTCTCTATAAATTAGTGTACGGGATAAAATAATTATTTATTTCTATCATATCTTAGTAGATTTAGTCTAATAGAGGTTATTTATTCAAATCACAAACAATTAAGATGAAGTAAAAGAAACAAAATAGAAGGATTCAAGGTACTATTCATTGAAATACATTTTCTTCATGATCAAAGAGAGTATATGCTAATACATTTTTTGATTATAATATAGATGTAAGAATAAAATGTTCCAATGTATGAATCCAACTTTATAGTGTTATAGAGGTATCTTGTAGACTACATACATAATACAAAGTGAAATATTGATTATTTCTTTTATGGTATTAATACAATACTTTGAAGGGATCTAGACTCTCAAAAATTCCCATCATACGAGTACATAGTATCATGTTATTTCAAGATATGAAAATAATTCTCCAAGACACATGGATTTAAGACAAGTAAGATAAGATGAGGATGGTGGAGAAAAAATGGATAAAGGGATAAAGGGATATAATGATTTTCCAACATGTGATCCTTTTGGAAGTAAAGAACTTGTTATATTACTAAAATGAAATGAAGGTTGATTTTTGTGTGGATAAAAAGGGCACCATTCCTCTAACCTCAAGGGAAATAAATAATCTGCTAATGTGAAATACTTGCACTGTTGGTAGATAGGGAAATATGAAAATTAATTCCCCATGTTTAAAAGGATATATAAATCAAAATAAGCCAAGAGATTTTGGTAAATATTATGATATAATTATATATTAATTGTAATTATTAAAGTTATTTTTCTGCATTAATGAATTATGTTACATGAGTATTTTAATCAATGATATTATGGTTCTATGAATTATAAAATTTATAAGGATTATACTATAATAGTATTTCAATAAATATTTGAATGTCTATCATGAATGGTGTTTATGAACAAGAAAAATGATTTAGTGGCATGTTCAAATTATTGGAAGTCAAATGATTGAAGGAATGATAACCTTAAATATGTTTTGGATGATGAGATAACTATATTGTGATAAAGAGATGATTGATAAGGAAAATTTAAATTTCATAGTTCTATCTACCTTGGAACTGATTAATTATTTGAGGAAAAATTGGTTTATTCTATAATTGATGGAGTTAACAAATAAATGACTTTAAGGAATATATAAAATAATACATGTTTTATTAAAGGAATAAATAATAATTTAGTATTCTATAATGTTTTATGGTATTTTTTGTTATTACCATGTTTCAAAAGAATACATGCTAATGGTAATATAAATTTTTATGTGATTATTAATAGGTACATCATATTTTTTAGAGATTAATCATATGTTCATTTTGAAAATTTAGTGTCCTTCTTTCTAAATTTTTTGATGTTAATATTTTGGAATCATTATAAAATTAATCATTTATAAAATAATTTTTTCCAAAACTTCTATGAGGTCATAAAGATTAATTTATTACTTTACCATATAATAATTTATGTACATTCTATAAAATTTACTAACCATTTTTTTATAATAATAACAATAGATAGAAGGAATAACTTATCATTATATGATGGATAATTAAATATGTTAAAAGTGAATTTTAGTTCTCTAGACAAAAAACGTCATTTTATGGATTTTTATTTCATAGAGTATCCAATGAATTTTAAATTGATAGATAAACAACCAAAGGATTAATTTTTTTTTATTAAATAGAAAAATATAATGTAATTATATTTTCATATATAACAAGTCTAGATTATAATGGAATTATTAAATTTTTTGAAAATGATGAAGAAAAAATGATATACTAATACCTTCATTATTTTAAACAAATTTTATTTTAAATCATCATGGGTTTATGGATTTTAGTTCTTTAAATTTCAATTTTCATACACTTTCTTGTGATTAATGATCTGTATCACTCTTTATAGTTATTTTCACTTTTCTTCCTTGTTCGTATCATTACTCTACCCAAGGGTTATCATACATAGAAACCTAGTTATGTGTTATTCTATAAGACCATTGTACTTGTACTTCTATCTTATTAATAGTGTGTTTCATTAACTCTATTAATGATTTAGTTTTCTAATAAAAGAATTCCCAAGTATCAAACCCTTGATTTTCAAGACTCAGTTTAAATTGTGAAGACACAATTTATTTATGGTGGGGAGAATATAACAACCCAATATTATAAAATAAGATAATTGAATTATATAATGTTTTTTTCACTCAAAATAGATCTTGGAAAAAACCAATGATGTGTATTTATTTATATTTAATCCCTTTGGATGCTTGTGGAACTAGCATCCATGTTTTTAAGTGATTTTTAATGTAGTACACCATTATAACCCAGTCGTTACAATTAATGATATGAATTTCCCTAAAATAATTATGAAACTTTTTTGTGTTATTCCTGTAAACAATAAATAAAATTGATATATACTGATTGGAGATAATGTTAAAACCATTTGAATGAAAAATAAATGTTTTCAAACACAGAATTTTTTTTCTAAAAGGAAGTTTAGTCATTCATTATGCATATAATTTATAATTAATTTTTATCCTTTTTAGAGAATATATTTGAAAAAAATATATTTATAGAAATCATCATATCAAAATCTTCTTAGAGGTAATTTTTTTGATTTTTCTAAAAAGATTCATTTTTCATGAATATTGAAAAATAATAAATTTTAATTGAAAACTATCTTTTCTTTTAAATTATTTATAATGTAAAATTATATATTGAATTGGTTATAAAGATAATTTATTTGAATTATATATCAATTAATCTAATTCTGGAAATTGAATTTATTTTCATGTAAAACTGTGGTATTAAATCTTTGTAAAGTTTTGATCATTTTATCTTTGAAAATCACTTTCTGCTTGCTAGTGCGGGATTAATTTTAAGTTATATTTTGGAAATTATGAGAATGGTATTTTAAAATATAGATTATATATTTATAATAATCATAATTAATATTACCTAATAAGTTCACGATAATATTGGACCTTAATTAATAGTAAAAAGTGTATTAATTATTTGTCACAGTTATGGTAAAAATGTTTTTACAGGGGGATAAAAAAGGAGAGGGGTTAAAATATCCTAAAAAATTATCAAAAATATATTTTATGGACATATTCATAATTTATACTGAATGATACACTAAAATAATTTATTTTTTTAACTTTTTTATATGTAAAAAATAATTACACTTTTTTTTATTTCTAAAATTTTTAGTGTGCCACTCACCTCACCTATAAAAGAACACCCCTCTCCGCTCTATTCACATGATAGAAACCATTTAGTTTAAAAAAATACCTTTTCAAATCACGTCCCAAATTATTAAATATCATTATATAATTATTATCTACATTAGTAAAACAAAAATTGATGGATATTGATTCAAATATAAGGAGGTTACCCTTAGAAAATGTAATATTCTTCCTGAGGTATTTTTTATATCTTATCATACCTCATGAAATTATTATTAAACCATTTTATATTAAAAATAAAAATATATTTATCTTTTAATGTAATCAAATAAAACCATTCCCACTTCCATCAAATGGGTTATGAAGTCAACATTTGTGGGTACGATAGACTGCCACCTCGCGAACCAAAGATATTTTGTTTTCATTTCAAGCTCTCATAGTTGAAAATGATGATATATTTAATGTATATATATGATATTTATAATAGTATTAAAACTCTGGATTAATTATAAAATTTATAAAATAATTTTTTTTTTGAATATTTTATTAATAATAAATGATATAATTTCCTCACATTGTGCTAAATATGTTTATTTATAAAATATTTGGGATTTGATCATTCATTTGAAAATTTAGTGAAAATTCCAGAATTACCCTTTATAGTGCACTGTAGTATTTCGAAGATAAATATTTTTATATTCATTATATGAATTTTAAATGTTTTAACCTTGTTCCTAACTTATGTTTCTACATCTTTTATTCAAGACACTAGAGCTGAAGAGTGCATTTGTTTGTTGAAAATGGGCCATGAAGTCAAAGTTGGGTTGGACTCTCCAGAATGGACATAGGTTTTGTATTTGGTCCATAACGTCTTAATTCGTGCTTGGATTAGGACCAAATTTTGAGATGAGATTGGGGATTAATTTTCCCACAAATACTCCTTCTGTAAGGAGAGATGGTTCACGCGTTTTGGAGGTTAAATGGGCGGTGCAATTTGTATTAAAATATTTGTCCAAGATTTCCCATTCACACTTGAAACCTCTTTAATCCTAGCCTCCCCTCCACTATATAAATTAGTTTTTTATCATTTGGAGGGTTTAGTACGTGCACTGGGAAGTTCAAGGAAAAGGGGAAGTGGATCCACTCCAATTATCCAACCATTTCAATAAGGGTAGCACTTGAAGCAATGATCCCTTCGACAAAGCCTTCTTCTTCTCCTTCATGTTGTAATGATTTTGTTTGTGTAATAAACATCTTTGTTCTTCATTTATTTCTTATCTTTTATTCTGTTTTGTTTAAATTTCTTCTTCTCTTAATCTTCCTATTTGGGCTGGAATTCTTTAGTAGAAGCGTTATTGGGTTATACGCATTATAAACTTTTGGACATGAAAAACACTACTACGATGATTACGCCAACCATGGAAGAGTAGTTCTTTTTAGTAATCGATCGACCTGTATCCTTCTTCATTAATTTATTTTAAATCAATGAGCTACTTTAATTCACATAATATGATCCATGAATTGTGTTTTTAAATTACAAGAAACTAAGTAAGAAATTGAACAATTAATATAAAACACGCGAGGTTGAGATTTTGTGTAAATTGTGAGAGCGCGATCTTAATCGGTAATACAAGACCACATGGGATAAATTTGTAGAGTTAAAATATAGTCTATAAACACAATTCATCCTCATTTTCAGAATGGATATGTGCTCTAATTAACCACTGACCATAATCAATCCTTAGAACAACAATAATAGCAGGGTGCTGCGATTGCGTGTTCCGAATCTAGCATAGGGTTTAAGTAATATCATCTTTGTGGTTAAGTTAACTCTCGTAGGGTTGGGGGATAAAACATTAGGGGATCATAATTAAGTGGATATTTATTTAAATGATAATTATTAATAATTTAATTAAGAGGTAGAGTTAGATCGATTACGCCTTTTAAAATAGATTTCTAAAAAAACATCTTCTTGTTGTGTCATTTTAATCGAAATTCATTTCAAAACTAAAAACAAAAAAATATAAAATATTCTTCCAGCAAATGTCTTCTAGATTCATAAAATATAACAATCCCAAATCCTTTAAAGTAGTGTTTTTATTCTATTCTATTTTATTTTTTTTATAATACCTTTAATAAGTTGTTAAATTCACTTCCTCCTTTGAGAGACGACCTTGGTCAGCCACTATGCTGCACCTAAGTACCCCAAAATCACAATAATCATTTGAGGGTGCCCACGACAGTTCTCTTTCAAATTGGAACCGTTTCTGGGGAGGCAAGTAATTTATTCAACCAATTATAGGTGTTTATTTTATTTTCATTCAATTTTTTTTCTTCTCCTCTTTCTTTCTTATTTCCCCTTTCTTATGTTTTTTTTCTCTTAATCTTTTCTTTTATTTTTATCGGACCAACTCAAACTTCTTTTCTTTTTATTGTGGCCCACTTTTCTTTATTTCCTTTCCATATTTTATTGATTTATGACATGAACTAATCCCGAAGATCTCTTATATCTTGACCCTGAGATTGAACGTAGCCTTAGGGCATGAATTACACATTCTTAGTCTACAGGAAGTTTCAATATTAAACCAGTTGGAGAAGTCCTCCAATTTCAGAACATTGAAATTGGAAGAAATTTATATTTAACAATAAAACAAGAACCAATGGATGAAAATAATTGAAATAAACTTAATATAACCATTTTAGAATTAGCTGCACCTGATATTAACTATCAACCAAATTGTATTGCAAACCCAAATCTCGAATTAAACTTTGAATTGAAATCTGGATTAATTCACCTTCTTCCAAAGTTTCATGGGTTATCTGGTGAGGATCCCAATAAACATTTGAAATAATTTAATGTGGTTTTATCAAACCTAAAACCTAGAAATGTCTCTGAATATCAAATCAAACTAAGAGCATTCCCATTCTCACTTGATGGAGCTGCAAAAGATTGGATGTATTATTTACAACCGGAAGATGTAACATGTTGGAACGATTTGAAACGTCTTTTCTTGCATAGATTTTTTCCAGAATCAAGGACCACATCCATTCGAAAAGGAGATATCTATGATTAAGAAATCCCAAGGGGAGTCAATGTATGAGTATTGGGAGCGATTCAAAAAGTTGAGCGCAATCTGTCCGTATCACCAAATCAGTGAGCAACTCCTCATCCAATACTTCTACGAAGGACTCACACCCATGGAGAGGAGCATGGTTGATGCTATAGCAAGAGGAGCATTGGTGGATAAGACACCACCAGCCGCACGTGCATTGATCGACAAGATGGCCCAAAACTCCCAAAAATTTGGCGATAGTGGTACGCCACATGTTAGGGGAGTACATCAGGTATTTCCTTATTCTCTTGAAAGTCATTTGATTGATACCAAGTTGGAAAAATTGACCACTACGGTGAGGAAAATTTCATTGCAACAAAATACATCTCTACCCCCTCCTTCAAGGCGTTGTGCCATTTTCACTGAGATAAGCCACCCAACTGACTATTTCCCCCAACTACAAGAAACCAATGATTGTGCAACAGTATTCCATGGGAGACCATATCAGCAACAACAACAACCACATCCCCAAATGAAGTATGAATCCTTTGAACCAACATTAAACCAAGGGTGAAAGGATCAATCAGACATGAGGTATGGCTCTGGTAAACAACAAAGGACCCCTTTTCAGCCAAACATCCAACAGCCTCTACCTTACCCATATGGTTTCCAACAACCCCAAAGAATATTTGAAGCTCAAACATCAACAAGTCAGCAACAAGGGAATCTACAACACAAGGTAGACTCTAACACTGATGATCTTTTGAAACAAATTGTTCTGAATCAACAGAATGATCTGAAGAGTCAAGGTTCGGAGATGAGAGAGTTGAAGACTCAAATGAGCCAGATTGCCACCGCACTCCATGAAATTGTGAGTAAGAATTATGTAAATCTACCTTCCCAACCCACTCCAAATCCAAAGGGGAATGTCAGTACCATCACATTGAGAAGTGGGAAGCAAATGAACGATACGTCTGTACCTAACATTCCACCAGGATTCACCACAACTCCAGAGAAGCTGCATTCCATACCAACTAATTAGAAATCCAAGGAGAAAAAAAAGTAAGAAAAAGATTGATGATGTTCCTCCTAAAACCTTTCCTTTTCCAAACAGGGTTGTTCAATCCAAGAAGATCGCTGAAGAGGCAATGCAAAAGGAGGTTTTGGGGACATTCAAGCGCGTGGAGATCAACATTCTTCTACTTAAATCCATTAAGCAAATTCCAAGGTATGCTAAATTCTTAAAAGAACTTTGTACCAATCGAAGATGGCTCAAGGGAAATGAGAGGATCAAACTTGGAAGGAATGTATCAACACTCATTACACCAACTCTAGCAATGCCAACAAAGTGCAAGGATCCCGGGACATTCACCATCCCATGTACCACATGGGAGTTTCACTTCTCTGATGCTCTTTGTGATTTAGGAGCTTCAATAAATGTGATGCCTCATTCTGTATTCTCTTCTTTACAGGTTGGTGAGTTGAAGCTGATTAGAGTAGTGGTGCAGTTGGTGAATAGAGCTACGACATATCCAGTGGGAGTTCTTGAGGATGTACTTGTCTGGGTAAGATACATGATCTTTCCAACAGATTTCTATGTGCTTAACATGGAGGATGACCTGGTAAGTTCTCATGCCCCCATTATTTTATGTAGAACCTTCCTCAAAACTGCAAAAACTATCATAAATGTCAATGAGGGTACACTTTCCATCGAATTTGAGGATGAAGTTGTGCTATTTAATGTTATGGATTCCATGAAGTACCTCTCAGAGGATCATTCTGCATTTTCCATCTCCCATTTTGAACCACCAAGTAAAAACACCATGGAATTGGATTGCCCTATGCTTAGGGAGATTATGAGTATTGGTTCTAGTTTGATGTCTAAGATTTCTTCCACACCCGTTTCTAAGGAACACGACTCTCTAAGATTTGATTTTGAAATGGAATTGTGTTCTGATTTTGATCATGTGACCTCTAATTATGACATGGTTGTTGAGTATGCTGATGTATCAGATGCATTATTTTCTAATTATGATGATTTTTATTCTGATAATGATGTTCATTATGAAGATATGTATGTTGCATCAATTTATCCATCTATACATCACCCCCTACATTATAACTCAAGCCATTGCCCCAAAATCTTAAATATGAATACCTATTGAGTAGTGATAGATTACCTGTTATCATTGCTAACAATCTCTCTTTTGAACACGAAGAAAAACTTTTGAATATTTTGAGAGATAACATTAGGGAAATTGGTTGGACATTGGAAGACATATCAGGTATTAGCCCATCCATTTGTATGCATAGGATTCTATTGGTGGATGGGGCTAAACCGATTAGGAAGCTACAAAGGAGACTTAATACAACACTTTTGGATGTTGTTAAGAATGAAGTTGAAAAATTACTTGAGGAAGGTATCATTTACTCTATTTCTAACTCACAATTGGTTAGCCCTGTCCAAGTTGTACCAAAGAAAATTGGTTTCACTGTTATAAATAATGAAAATGATGAGTTAGTTCCTGTGAGAGTAAAAAATAGTTGGCGAGTGTGTATTGATTATAGGATACTAAATCAATACACTCGTAAGGACCATTTACCACTTCCATTCATTGAGCATATGATTGAGAGACTTGCAGGAAGGACATATTATTGCTTCTTGGATGGTTTCTATAGCTACTTTCAGGTTCCCATTGCAGTAGAGGACTAGGAGAAGACGACATTCACCTACCCATTCAATACCTTTGCTTACCGAAGGATGCCATTTGGACTTTGAAATGCCCCAGGTACCTTCCAGATATGCATGGTGAGTATTTTCACAGATTACATTGTGACCTGCATGGAGGTATTTATGGATGATTTTACAGTTTATGGATCCTAATTTGATGAATGTATCTCTAGTTTGGGTGATGTGTTGCATTGTTGTATTGAGAAGAATCTGGTCTTAAATTTTGAAAAATGACATTTCATGGTTCAAAAGTGAATTGTCTTAGGTCATATAGTCTCGCAACATGGTATTGAAGTTGATAAATATAATGTAGACATCATTTAATCCCTCTCATATCCTACATTTGTGCATGATGTTCGATCATTTGATGGACATGCTGGATTTTATCGGCACTTCATCGGAGATTTTAGTAAGATTTCTCTACCCTTATCTCGATTGCTTCAGAAAGATATTGACTTCAATTTTGAAGATTCATACAGGGTATCATTTGATGAGATAATGAAGTGTCTGACCACTCCACCAATCATACAACTCCCGTGGTGGGACCTTCCTTTTGAGCTTATGTGTGATGCCTCCAACATCGTGATTGGAGCTGTCTTATCTCAGAGGGTGGAGGGATGTTCACATGTGATCTCCTATGCATCGAGGACACTAGATTCAACCCAATAAAACTACAAAACCATAGAAAAGGAGTTTTTTGTTGTTATATTTTCTTTAGATAAATTCTGTTCGTATTTATTGGGCTCTAAAGTAGATGTTTTTTCTGACCATGCGGCCTTGAGGTAACTCTTGAAGAAGGCAGATGCAAAGCCTAGGCTGATCCCGATGGATTCACCTTCTACAAGAATTTTATATTGAGATAAAGGGAAAAAGGGGGTTAGAAAACATGGTGGTGGACCACATGATTAGGCTTACTCACACACTAGAGGATGACACCGTGGACCAGGTACCACTTCGGGACACTTTTCCCAATGATCATCTTTATTCCAACTCAGGTAAGAATCCTTGGTATGCTGATTTAGTGAACTAACTTGTTGCCTCTGAAATCCCAACAAATTTAAAGAAACATCAAGTCCAAAAATTAAAGAGTGAGTGAAGATTTTATGTTTGGGATGATCCATACCTATGGTGCATGTGTAGTGACCAAGTTATAAGGAGGTGTGTTCCTGATCCAGAGTTTGAGTCTGTTTTGAAATTCATTCATACACTTGCTTGTGGTGGACACATTGGACCCCAACAGACAGCTAGGAAAGTCTTGGACTCTGGATTATATTGGCCCAGCATATTCCATGATTACCATGTGTTTTGTAAGTCAGGCTCTTGTTGCCAACACACTGGGAACATTTCTAAGAGACATGAGATGCCCCAACAACCCATATTAATATGTGAGATTTTTGATGTATAGGGATTAATTTTATGGGTCCTTTTCCTAGTTCATGTGTATTTTGGTATATTTTGGTTGTTGTTGATTATGTGAGTAAATGGATGGAGGCTAAGGCCACCAGGACTGATTATTATCATGTTGCTATGGACTTTGTCAAAGCGCAAATTGTTTGCAGGTTTGGAGTACCGAAGGCCATCATCAGTGACCAAGGGACACACTTCTGTAATCGTAATTTTTCTTCCCTCCATAGAAATTATGGGGTGACACACAAAACATCAACACCATAATACCCCCAAACAAATGTCTAGGATGAGGTTTCAAATCGCGAGTTGAAACAAATATAGGAGAAAACCGTGCAGCCAAATAGGAAGGATTGGAGCAAGCGCTTGGATGATGAATTGTGGGCTTATATAACAACATACAAGACACCCATTGGTATGTCCCCATTTTGGATAGTTTTTGGGAAAGCATGTCATCTCCCTGTGGAAGTCAAGCATCAGTCATATTGGGCTATAAACAAATGCAACTTGGATTTGGCCCAAGCTGGAATTCAAAGGATGTTTCAAATTCAAGAGCTTGAGGAGATTTGACTGTCATAATATGAGAACTCAAGGATCTAAAAAGGAAGTTCAAAAGCATCTCATGACAAAATCATCCAACCAAGGGAGTTTCATGTTGGAGAGAAATTTCTTCTCTATAGTTCACGACTGAAGCTGATGCATGGTAAGTTGCGTTCAAGATGGTTAGGTACTTATGTTGTGACTAATGTTTTTCCTTATGGTGCAGTGGAGATCACACAATTGGACACAAGAAGGAGCTTTAAAATCAATGGGAAATGTTTGAAGAGATACATTGAGGGACTTCCTACTGATGTAGTGGATTTTATCATACTACATGACCCCATCATCACTTGATCACATCAGGCTGTTCCTATCCCTTTAACTTTGTTATTATTTGTCCTATTTAAAATTATACATTTCATGTGCATATATCGTATCATGGGTTCACATTGAGGAAAATGAAATATTTTAATTGTGGGGGAGGGAACCTTTTAGTTTAGTAATTTCAATTGTTTTCCTATTAAAAAAAACAAAATTTTTTTTTGTGTTTTTCAAATTTTTTGTGTTTAATTTTAAATTTTCTTTGTGTTTTTTGAAATTTTTGAGCTGAAATGATTCTAATCATAATTTTTAAATGAATATCAATGGGTGAAACAATTTATCCCATGAAACTGAGCTTAAATTAATGCTGAAAATGACTTTGTTTCAAGTTAAAATATTTAGTAATTTCATGATAAGTACATTGAATTTTGAATCACATGCCACATCTCACTGTCTTTATATTTGAAACCACATTCCTATGAGGCTTCTAAACCATTATTTTCATATTCTTTACATTCACCTCACTTCTTGAGAGAACCAAACCATGCATGATTTAACCAGAATTTGATCTATTCCTATCAAAACATGAGGGTTTGAGGTACTTATGTTTAAATGATTGAGGCATTTTTTGGTATTAAAGCCCATATTTCAAAGAATCCTTTTTTATAATGGCCTACCTTGAACATTTAATCCTTGTAGCCCTTATAATCCATGAACATCATGTTAGGTTAGCCATATTACAAGCCTATTTTCCCTATCCAACCAACTCTTGAAGTGAAATTGCATAATCTAGTTGAGCTTAAGTGTGGGGGAATCTATCTTGTGTTGTGCTACCACATTAGGTGATACATTGGGTGGAAAAATAAATTTTTAAGAGATGTGTTTGCTACTGGAGAAAGTCATTATATTGAAAGTTGTTCCTTTTCTGTAGCTTTCATGAAATGTGAAGTTATTACCATTCTAGAGCATCTAATTGAGGTAGAAAGTTGTGCCTATCTGGAGCTTTCAAGAAAATAATTTTTGAGAAGATTGACATTTTTATGCTGAAATAATGAATGGTGTAATAATTCCATGACTTTTCATGATGATGGAGCTGAATTGATACTATGGGGATTGATGAGGAGACTATATTAAAGTGAAAATTAGATTAATGCAATTTATCTTCAAAAAGAGTCAATCCCTCCTCATTCAACCTCTGAATTTTTCATATCCAAATCCTAATAACCGAAAGCCACAGAAAACCCCTGAAAAGTCCTCATGATAAACATATGTCCTTGACTAACATCAGGTAGCGATGTTGGTATTTATCAAGCCTACGGTGACCCTTGTATGAGTTTGGATGAGAAAGACATTGCAAAAAAATTTATATTTGAGTGTTGAGAGAAAATTCAAGCGAGGTAAGTGTTTTGTGCATGGGAGGATAAATGAAGTACAAATATATTGAATGATATAAATGGAGAACTTTAAATAAGGTTTTTTATGAGGCATTATATCTTTTTATTCTTGGTGTGGAATTGATGGATCTCACTGATATGTATTTTAAAATTTGTTTTGATTTGATATTGATGTTTACTTGATATGAGGTTTTTCCCAGGAGTGCAAAAGGGTAAGTGTGGGGGAGTTGATAAAACAATATTTTGTTGAATAATTTTTAAAAATAAATGATATAATTTCCTCATATTTTTCTAAATATGTTTATTTATAAAATATTTGGGATTTGATCATTCATTTGAATATTTATTGAAAATTCTAGTTTTACCCTTTACAGTGCATTGTAGTATTTCGAAGATAAATTTTTTTATTTATTATATTAATTTTAAATTTTGTATTTGTGTTCCTAACTTATGTTTCTACATATTTTATTCAAGACACTAGAGCTAAAGAGTGCATTTGGTTATTGAAAATGGTCCATGAAGTCAAATTTGGGCGGGACTCGCAAGAATGGACATAGGTTCTGTATTTGGACCATAACTTCTTAATCCTTGCTTGTATTAGGACCAACGTTTGAGAGGAGATCGGGGATTCATTTTACCACAAATAATACTACTGTAAGGAGATATGGTTCACGCGTTTTTGAGGTCAAATGTGTGGTGAAAGTTGTATTAAAATATTTGGCCATGATTTTCCATTCACACTTGAAACCTCTTTAAACCTAGCCTCCCCTCCACTCTATAAATTAGTTTTTTTCTCATTTGGAGGGTTTGGGACGTGAATTGGGAAGCTTAGAGAAGAGGAGAAGTGGATCCACTCCAATTTCCAACCATTTCAATAAGGGAAACTCTTGAAGCAAGGATCCCTTCGATGAAGCCTTCTTCTTCTCTTTCATGTTGTAATGATTTTGTTTGTGTAATAAAATTCTGTGTTGTTATTTTATTTCTTCTATTTTCTTCTCTTTTGTTTAAATTTCTTCTTCTCTTAATCTTCCTATTTGGTCTGGAATTCTTGAGTAGAATCATTATTGGGTTATACCCATTATAAACCCTTGGACATGAAAAACACTTCTACGATGGTTACACCACCATTGGAAGAGTAGTTCTTTTTAATAATCGATCGACCTCTATCCTTCTTCATTTATTTATTTTGAATCAATGAGATACTGTAATTCACATAATATGACCCATGAAATGTGTTTTTAAATTAAAATAAACTAATCAAGAAATTGAACAATTAATACAAAACACGCGACGTCGAGATTTTGTGTAAATTGTGAGAGCGCGATATTAATCGGTAATACAAGACCACACGGGATAAATTTGTAGAGTTAAAATCTAATCCCTAAACAAAATTAATCCTAATTTCCAGAATGGATATGTTCTTTAATTAACCACTGACCATAATCTATCCTTATAACAACAATCAAAGCAGGGTGCTGCGATTGCGTGTTCCGAAGCTAGCCTAGGGTTTAAGTAATTTTATCTTCGTGATTAAGTTAACTCTCGTTGGGTTTGAGGTATAAAAAATTATGGGATCATAATTAAGTGGATATTTATTTAAATTATAATGATTAATAATTGAATGATGTGGTATATTTAGATTAATTAAGCCTTTTAAAATATATTTCTAAAAAAACATCTTCTTGTTGTGTAATTTTAATCGAAATTCATTTCAAAACTAAAAAAAAATACAATCTTCTTCCAGAAAACATCTTCTAGATTCATAAACTATAACAAACCCCAATCCTTTAATGTAGTGTTCTTATTATATTCTATTTTATTTTTTTATAATACCTTTAATAAGTTCTTAAATTCACTTCCTTGTTTGAGAGATGACCTTGGTTAGCCACTCTGCTGCTCCTAAATACCCCAAAATCACACTAATCATTTAAGGGTGCCCATGATAGTGATCTTTCAATCATAAACACCTTTTACATCACCATCCATAGGGGATATGACAACGTCATTGGTGGGTATTGCAGACTACTGCCTCGTGAAGTGATGTGATTAATTTCTCACTGACACTTTATATGGAAGATAATAAAGATAAATATAAAGAGTATATATAATATAATTGAAATTATTATTATATTAATTACATATTTATCATTCTTAAAATATAATATATAATTTTCTTTCTTACCTTTTCACTCACTTAATGATTATAACATCATTAATTTACATGTGGACTACCGTCTTCACGAAGCGATGTGACTCAATTTTCATCCCCACACAACATGGATGATATATATATATATATATGAAAGGAAATAAGATTTAATTTTATGATATTATGATCATTATATAAAAAATAAAATATTACTCTTTTACTTTAATAATGATCAATAAAAATGGTAACGATGCCCATGTGTATGTACAACCTTTCTCCTACATTATTATAATATACTTCATTTTTCAAAACCATAATTCATTATGTGTATTATAATTATACAATATGAATAAATTTTATAATTATGTAATTATTATTATTCTATATATTATGTAACTATATAATCATCATAATCACAGAAACTTTCATAACGATTAATTAATAAGATAACAATGAAATAAACACCTAAAAATTAAATATAATAATATATTGTTAATGAATAGGTGATAATATGTTATAAAAGGGTAATATATAATTTTATAAATATTAATATTGTAATATCATAAGTTAAAAACAACTTTAAATCCAATATACATTTGGTTAAATCATATTCAACAAAATGGAAGCGTGAGGTAAGGGTTTCTCTTATTAGTTTTACATCCATGAGACGTACGCCATATTCAGTAGTTATTTAATTTCTATGGTGCATATAATTTTCAAATTTTATATTATATAATTTATTTAATTATATATATTATATTTGTTTGTTGATTTAAATTTATTTATTTCAAATTGACTATGAATAAAAATGTACCAAAGTTGTAAGTATATATTTCACAATCTCATCATTATTCGGGATTGTTTTTATATGTATCCCTTGGGAGAAATATTTAATTTTTATTTATTAAAATCTGTTTAGTTCTTATCCACTTGTTATTAATGAACGTTTTCAATAAATAGTATCATTTTTTACACTATGGTATATAAAATTACTAAGAAATGTTTTTTATAAATCAAGATTAATTTCTCTCTTCATTCAGAAATACTTTTTCTACCAAAACTATATTTTATAAAAATGTTTTATAAATTGTTTTTATCCCTTATAGAAATGATTTTATAAAAACAATTGTAACCAATTTAACATTTTTTATAAATTTCGTAATGTAATATTCAAGTTGTTTTCAAAATAGGGCACATTTATGTTTTCTAAAAAGGTGAATGGAATCTCTATTTTAGAAAACTGGGTTTGTACGAAATTTTTTAAAAACATGACCACTCTATGTTTTAAAACCTCCTTTATATGTTCAATAGTTATTTTCCAAGAATTTGTTTTCAAAATTTTATTCTTAATATTATATAAATTATTTTTATTTAAATTTGATTTTAAAATATTTATTTTGACAATATTTTATGAATTCTCTAGTTTTTAACTAAAAGGTTGATTTTTTAAGAGAGGTTATTTTACTCATGAATGCTACAATTTATTTTCCAAATAATTTTACATTAAAGAATACATCCATTTATGATACTTATGCTTTAATGGGGATATATTTTAATTATACTATCCTTATTATTTATCTAATTTGTTTATTATTAGTTGACTACGAATATACTATGTTTATAGAATTCAGTTTACTCTAGATTATTTGTGATTATTTTTATTGATTAATGTAATTGTTTACATTTGTCATGTTAGTTTATCAATATTAATTTTTTTGTGAATTATTTGTCAAAGGTTTCATATGATAAATTCATTGGACATAGTAAGTGATGGGTGAGGTCCACTATATCCCCTCAATTAATTAGTAGGTCTCATGAGACTAACATGAATAGGTTTTTTCCATGGACATACCCATTTTATATAGATGTATTGGAAACATAACTCTTTGTTTTGGTGATGCTTTTTAACAATGCCTTTAAATTCTGTTTTATATTTCCACCATTATGCATTCCATCATTATGAATTCAGTTGTTCATATTCTATATGATTATTAGATTAGTTTGAATAAATGTTCATATATTTTATTATTATGTTATTTTTATATGTTATTAGATTATCATCATTTATTACAAACATACTATGCTCAGGTTATTCGTTAGATGGATTTTACTATTTATCATCCATTTCATATTTATTATGAATTATTTTCCCATAGCTTCCTTTCTATTATTAACCTTATAGAGAATCTAAACTCACCCATTTATTATGTTTTATTTTTCACAAAGATACCAAGAAGTGTTTAATGATTCATATGTAGGGATGCACATTATAAGACCCACCTTCTACTCGATGATGGAAGGGATGACCAGGTACCATGCCCATCCTTCCTCATGGTGAAGGAGTGATAATGACCTCCCATGTCCCACCTTTAGTAGGCCCTAGTGTGGAGACTAGCACGTAGGGTATAGAATCTCACATAAATGGAAGGTATTACCCTTTTTAGAGAAAATGATTGGGAGATAAGTTGGTAAATCCTAGAAACACCAAAGACTAAAGGTAAATGTAATTCTATGAATCCACTCCCACATGAATGTTCAAAAGTAAATCTAATACAAAGTATGAAAAAACTCTCAAATAATCTACCCAAAGAAAAAAACTAAGTAGAAATTTAAAATATCCCGACGCCTGAGCTAGTAAAGTCTAGCACGGTACTCAAAGTCTTCCTGGAAACCTGAAAACAGTTTTATACATGTAGGGTGAGAATAAAAGTATACATAGTATATAAACTAAAGCTACTTGTGCACTATTGAGAGAACATACAAATTCCCCTGTGAGAAAACAGTATATCCTAAAGCACTTACCAAAAAATACTAACCCACCCAACCTCACCTAGGCACACTCACCCAAGTAATGAAAGTCAAGTAAAGTAATAATATAAGAACCACGATATTTATGTACCCCGCAAAACATTCCAATGGTTTCCTTCTCATTCCTAATTATATGATGTTTTGATTCTACCACTTTTCCCACACACAGTCCCACTGCTGCATCCTACCCACACACACCTGGGCCTCAAACTGCACAAAACCATTCCTGTAGACACCTAGTCCACAACATCCAACACCACGCCCAAATAATCATGGTCCTTAATAACCATACACTATACCTAAAGACATAAGGGACTCATCCCGAAGGAACTTGGTAAAAAAACTGGCCTACAAAAACCTAGGCCCCTCATCAAAAAAACCCTAGACTAACAAATCTTGGACAATGTTAAGTCTCAAGCCATTATAGCCTGCCCAGATATGCCTGAGTGGCATGATCTGAAAGAGTGTGTGAGGAATAAAATTAGTAACCATCCATTCATTCTCCCACCGAGATGTTGATAAAGACACCATCCCCCATGAAATAGAGGTGTTCGGTACATAGTGCTCAATAGGGGTGTAGTGCATATAGAAATAATGAGGAACTAATATATACATATATATATATATACATATAGTTATAAAAACAATCAATCCTAACTAATGGGGTTCACACGAATAGATAACAAGCCCACACCAACACCACTTTTGTTTCTGCTCCTATATTCACAACCATAAACAACTACTTCCAAACATAAAACCAACCCCCGCTTTGTTCAATAATCATTGATATATTTATGGGGATTCACATAAAATTATTCTGTCACAACTGAGAAACTAGAAACCTTAACCATACCCACAAATGAAAAAAACCAAACTATAGTCCCACTATACAACAACAAAAAACTAGACTCGTAGTCCCACAGAACAACAACGCAACTAGACTTGTAGTCCCACAACATATCCCCCATGAATATCCTTCACACTATCAATCTTCAAAGTGATACCTCTCACTCTATCTCCTGCAACACATTCCATAATCCCCTCATTCCAAACAAATCCCTAATCTAGTCCCACTGCATAATGAGTCCATAACCACACTACAGTCCCACGGCACGATGTCTCTTCCCAACCACAACACAAAACAAATTCAGTTCAGTTTCCTACTAGTTCATCCATTCCAAAGTCAATAAATCTCTTAGAGTGAGAAACCAACACAAAAATGATATTCTCGCTTCCTACAAGTATATCCTCTCTAAAATCAATCAATATCTTAGACTGATGTACCAACACACCCCCTTGTACCACCCCACATACCAAGACCACAAAACCCATACCAGAACACAAAGCACATTAACACAACCACCAAACCAATCGTATTCAAATTTAACTGACGAAAGGTTATTTAATTTCCACTATAATATAACTGGGGTGATCACAGAACATGTATGATCATGGTGCATCCCTTTATTTAATTGAGTGTATGTGATTAATCATATTTTATGTTACATCTATATGTAAAAATATCACAATTAAACACCTCCATTGCACAAGAAAATGCCACAAACGGTGGTGATTTTTATAAGGAGTAAAACAACAACAACCATAAGAGAATCAAATATATCTAAATAAATCAAGTTACCAACATCAAAACACACCTTTCCCATTATTTTATTTAATAAAGGTATCTTCTAATCATATTAAATCCTTATTTAATTCTCATTTTATGAAGAGTATCTAGCTATTCCTCACAAGGAACCATTAATATACCCACCTCGAATGATGCACAATTAAAGAGTAGCAAGAGAAAATAACTAATTGGATAATCAAAGATATATGTTCATTATTATGACATGAATATAGGATTGCATGAGTTGTAGGAATAACTCCATGGATGAGTGGGAAGGGCTACAACATGTGGGCATGACTCTTATCGGGAGTAATTCTCTAGGTCCACAAAGAGAAATGAAAAGGATAAAGGAAGATATGATCTTGTATTAAGAAGAGGAATAATCCTAAATTAGGGGAGAATATTTATAAGAACATAAAATTTGTATCATGGTTTGCCCATATGGCTTGGTGGTTTTAAATTTGGGAATTAATTGAAATTTAACAAATACCCTTAGAAATGGTGGATAGAAACAAGCAGAAGGATGTGAGATGATAGATTAACATTAAATGTAGAAAAACAAATCCCATGGGTGAAACTGAAAAAATGGAGAAAACTAGAAATGGGTCACTAATGGGTGAGTCACCAACGATGAGTCTACCATGGGTGAGCTACAGAAACCTCCAACTATTGACGACTTGACCTACCAATGCCCTGACCTCCCGACGCCAAGCCACCGGCGTTGATCTACCGATTCATCGACCTACCGACATTGACACCCTCGACTCATTGATGCCCTGACCTACCGATGATGAGTTGTCGATGATGGGCTACCAATTCCTCGACCTATCAAAACCGAACTCCTCGACTCAATGATACTAATGCCTGTTCACTTACTGATGCATTTTCATACCGACCCATGTACATGCCAACACAATGACAAGCTGATGCATTAACATGCCGACGCACTAACAAACCGATTGAAAAAATGGAAATCCGGAAAACATTTGAAATGGGCCACCGACATCTCCCTAAACACATCAACATTATTTTTTCACAATGGAAGGGCCTATGGAAAATGTGTGTTATTATATCGGATACCTCACACACTATTCTTGTCCCTGAGAATTTCAAAACCATTCAATAAATAAGGAAGTCTGAACAACCATCCCTTAAGATACCTCTAAGGATTAAAACACCTTGTGTTGTTATAAATATTGTGTGGAAACCGTGAAATCCAAGGATACTCCCTTTAAATCTAACTTCTAAAAAACAATAGAAACAATATTGGTCTCCTCCCTCAAGAAACAACACAAACACCAAATGTCACTCAATCCGGACACATGGATTAGAGAGATCCATCCTCAATGTCATGAAACTATCCTCGTTGGGAAGCAATATCTTGCCCACACAGGTTTAGTCACATCCAAATTAATGTGTCTTGATTAAGGATCAGGTTATTCCCAACCCATAGCCATGAAATTTCACACTAAATCAAAGAACATGGAAAAAACTTATCATACAACAAGGGAGGTCAAACATTATATCATAAGAAAGGTAAAAATAAAACACAAGATCAATACTCAAAAAAACATGGGGTATTGGGTAGGAGTATGTGCCACCCATTCCCATTTACTCTCATTGAGGCCATAGTGCCTCCATAACTAATTTACTAAGGGAATAGTCTATCCATGAAGCACCTTCTCCTTACCATCCTCAATTCTCACTGATCGGTCCACAAATTTCACATCTTCATCAATATTCATCTCTCCCCAATCTATGGTTTTGGTGTCATCATGTAGATACTGACAGAGATTAGACACAAGAATGACATCGTTGATCCTTTCCTACCGCTGTGGTAACGCCAACTGATATGACACCTCTCCCACTCATCCCATCACCTCAAATGGTCTGATGAACCTGGGAGAAAACATACTCCAATACCAAAACTCTCTTATCCACATCATGGGGATACATTTAAGAACATTTGGGCAATGACCTCGAACTCCAATTGTCTCTTCCGATGATCAGTATGCGAATTCCATAGATCCTGAGCTACCTTCATCCATTCATTCCAAAGATGAACCTTCTCTGTCATTCTATGCACCACCTCTGGGCCAAAAACACATACCCTCAACAACTGTCTAACACATGGGTGAATGACATAGTCTTTTGTACAAGTCTTGGAATGGTGTAATTCTAATGGTGTAGTGATAGCTATTATTTTAGGAACAATCCACCAAGGGAATGTGTTGTACCGATGATCCTTAAAAGTCTAGAACACACGCTTCTAGCATATCCTCCAGTGTCTGGATGGTCATTTGTGTCTTCCAATCCATATAAGGTGTAAAGAAGTAATAAGTCCTAGTTGGGTGACAAATCACGTTTTAATCTTTTCCACACTCTTGAAGTAATTTTTATCCTGTTCTGAAATGATGGATCTAGGAACTCTATGTACCTGTACCACATCACCCATGTATATCTATGCTAAGGCATTCAATACGCTTGTCTCCTTAACCACAAATATGTGAGCTGACTTTGTCAATCAATAAACCACTACACATATAGAATCATAGTCTCCCTCATCCCAAGGTTGTTATGTAAATAAATCTATTGAGACATCATCTAACTTCCACTCGGCAACATCTAAGGGTTGGAACAGACCACCGGGAACATGATGTTAAGCCTTAACCTACTAAAACACTAGGAACCTTGAAACTATCTCTTCCACATCCCACATCAATCAAGTCCAAAAAACCTAACCTCTAATGCCTATGTACATTTTTGATACTACTATATGTACCACCAAGTTTTACATATGGAACTTAACAAGAAGTCCCCCATGCATCACCACTCAGAAAAAACAACTTCCAACAGAACAATATCTGATTCCATCAATCCTCCAACCATCCCTCTGGAGAATCACCCTGGCTAACATGATCATGCATTGCATTATCCTCTATGTCTCCTCACTGACACTCGTCAACCTATCATTCTAATGAACACTGAACTATAATCTGAAATAGATATCCTCTACCACCCTCCACTATCAATCCCAAATATAAGATAGTAAAATCCACTATTGCCTTCCAAGCATCTATGGACACCAGAACTACATCCTTATGTGACTTCCTACTGAAGTAATCATCCACTACATTCCTCTTTCCTTAGGTGTAGGGGATTTCTATGTCATATTCCTAAAGAAACTCCATCCACCTCTCCTTCCACATGTTCAAGTCTGTCTAGGAGAAGATATAACTCAATCTCTTATGATTCGTGAAGACCATGACGTATTCCCCGATGAGATAATTATAACATAAATTCAGTGCGAACATGACGGCTACAAGATCCAGGTTTTTGGTGTCATAGTTACATTTATGAGATCATTATTTCCTAGACCCATAAGTGATTACTCCTCACCTCTTCATCAACACACATCCCAATCCTAGCCTAGAATCATCATAGAACATCTCGAACATCACCCATTCTTATGGCTGCCTATGAACTGGGGCACTGACCAGCTTGCACTTTAGGTAGCTCAAATATTTCTCTCACTACTCACTCCATATGAAATCTTGGTCCTTCCTTCTAAAAGTCAGCAATGAATTCCAAACTCTATAGAATTCGAGTATAATCCTATGATACTAACCTGCGAGACCCAAGATACTACAAAACACTCCTACATTAATGGGTTCCTCCCATGAAACAACCACTTTGACCATTGACGTGTCCACTGTTATTCTATTTTGGGACACCATGTGGCCATGGAAGTGAACTTATGGTGTATAAAACTTAACATTGACCAACTTCCCATATAGTAGGTTTTTTCGTAGTACCTCCAATACTATACATAGACACTCGATGCATTCCTCATCTGACCTTGAGTAGATCAGGATGTCACCAATGACCATGACCATAAACCTGTCCAGATACTCTCAGAAAATAGAGTTCATGAGTTCCAAGGACATAGCTGGTGTGTTCGTAACACCAAACAACATTACCACAAATTCCAAGTGCCCATACCTGCACCTAAAAGCAGTCTTCAGGATGTCACCCTCTATCACCCACAACTAGTGATATCTAGACCATATGCCGATCTTAGAAAACCATCCTTCACCCTTTAATAGTTGAAAAATGACATTGATCCTTGGGAGGGGGTTACACTTCTTGACCATCACATGATTTAGTCTTCAGTAGTCTATGCACAGCTTGGGATCACTGTATTCCTTCTTTGAGAACATGAATGGAGCACCCCAAGGTGACACACTTAGTCTAGTAAAACCCTTCTTCATCAGGTCTTCAACCTGAATCAACGATGCTTGCAACCCATAAGGTGTCATCTGATAGGGATCCATCAAAATCAGATGGGTACCAAGTTGTAAGACTATTCCAAACTCAACAACATGTTTAGAGGGAAGAGTCAAAACCTCTTTGGGGAAGACATCCAAGAACTCACTAATTATCCCCAGAACATCTACCATCTCTGTGTCTTTTGATACCTCTGACATCTTAGCTAGCAATGAAAGAAGGGTCTCTATATGCTGGTTTCCCTCATAGTAACATCACTCGCAAATGAATTCTACATGATGGCCACTCATATATGAGAAGATGACTATTATACTGAAGAAATATATAACAAAGTGCATAGAAAACAACCATTTGATTCATAGGATGACATTATATGGATGCATTTTTAGTAGAATAAGATGCCCACTGAACTGAAGCGGCACCAACATTAGTCTACATCCATGACAAACATCAAAGAGGATTGTCTGACATCCAATTGGCGTACTCAACACTAGGGGCATGGAAAATATATCTATGTATAGTCCCATGTAATGGGGTAGACTTGGTGAATCAAAGGGGTGAGAATCCCTTGAATCATACATGTAATAGTAAATAGTACTAAATAGATTGATCGTACCTCAAACTACTTTTGGGCTCGATGGAACTGTTGCCTGAAAGGTGTGCAATTTCCCAAGACCAAGACTTTTCCACTCAGCTATCTACTTCCTCCATGACCATGAAATCGTCAAGGTTACTGATGAGTTCCCTGAGGTTGATCTCATTCAGCATCACCCGCCCATGATGGAGTGGGATCTCTCTACCGCTGTCGAGGGAAAGGCCTAGCTAGAAAATGTTGTTGTTGAGGAGGATGCTGAACCTGCCCACCCCACCATACTACACATGGATAGGGAACTGATTTTGAAGATTCCCATCACTAACAAAGATAAAGCACCTTGGTCCATGGCCTGTGGAGAAAGGGCGAGGACCTGGAGATCGGAATAGGAACTACTGATGCCTACTCCCTACAAGATGAAATCTGGAAGGCCCTGATGTTGGAGACCTAATGCTGACAGCCTTCCATTAAGATGAACATGAATGGATCCCCTCTCATAGAACACCTCCCATTGTGTTCATCCTCTCCACTAATTCATTCTTCTTATGAACCTCCATGAACGTTGGTAGAGTGAAGAGAGTAACAACATAGGAAATAGAAGGTCAGAGTGCCTCCTCCAAGTGCCTTTCCCATGACTCATCATCCGGAAAAAGTTATGGAGAAAAACAATTGATATAATTGAACATGATCCCCAACACCCTTACCAACATACTCCCCTTCTAAAGGGAGATCTTCTCCTTTCTCTTCTTGGACTTCATCATGGATGATAGGAATTCTACCCAGAACTCCTTCTCAAAGTCAGCCCACGAAACCTCAGTTTCCTTTCTCTCCCTGAGGTAATGTTTACACTTCTAATGAACCTCTCCTCACTTACGGCTCACTAGAAGAGGAACCTAATACTCTGTCAGAACCCAGATCATGCTGAAAGCGATCACTGGCTCCCTGAGCCAGCACTCTATCTCTATGTATGATACACTTCCCTCGTACTTTCTTATGGTCTGCCGCTAGATGGAACAAAGTGTCTTCTTCCACTGGTCATCTTCCACCTCTTGGACATCCCTCTGTTGATCAACGAGATCAACCTGCTGGGCAATGACTACATTAAAAACTTTTGGACAATGTCTCGGTTCCATAGCTAAAAATGGAAACAAAAAACTCTTAATCTTTAGTAGTTTGGAAATTTCCATTAAAATTTTGATTTAACTTTTTATTTATTTATTTTCCAAAACACACAAGACACACAAGAAAACAAAGTCATTATGATTCATGTACCATTCCTAGGGTCTATACCCTACAATCAGTGTATCATCACCTAGTCATTCAGTAGTTCCAGAGTCCTTGCATCAGATAACGAGGGGCCCTAAAATCCCGTGTTCTAACTAGTATTCCCTAGCCTTTTTCACGCACCAACATTTACTAACACTGTTTCCTTACCATCCCATGAAATCCTTACCATGACTAAACCCAAACTCCATTCTATCTCTCAACCATCACCTATGATACCATTCATTCACAACCAACCTTCTCCAATATGTGGTAAGGGATGGAAAAGTGCCCTACCCTTTCTTCCTTATGGTTAATGAGAGATAAGGACCCCTGCGTCCCACCTTCCATATTCCCTATAGTAGAGACTAGCACCATGGGTATATAATATCACATTAATGGAATTAATTACTCTTTTTATAGAACATGATCGGGGAATATGATGATAAATCCCATAAAAACCAATGATTAAACATAAAAGTAAAAACAATAATCTTTTCCCACATGAATGATAAAAAATAATGCTAATAGAAAGTATGTAAATACTCCCAAATAATGTACCAAAAGAAATGAAACAATGAAAAAACATGAACTATCCTAACGCCTGAGCTAGTAAGGTCTATCACGGTCTTCAAAGTCCTCCTAGAAACCGGAAAACAATTTTATATATTTTCGGTGTGCATAAAAGTATTCTCAAAAGGGAAACTAAAGATGCTTGTGATCAATTGAGGGAACATACTAATGAACTTGTGAGAAAATAGTAGAACATAAAGCACTTACCAAGGTATACTAACCATCCCCACCTCACTAAGGCAATCAAAAACAATTAAAACAAGTCACATAAATTAATAATATATGCAAAATGATATTTGGGTACCCACACCACATTACTACTGGTTAACTACTCATTCATAACAATCTGATGTCTTGACGCTACAAATTTTCCCACACATAGTCCCACTACAATAACCTACCCACACACTCTTGGGCCTCAAACCACACACAACCATGCCCACATACACCTAGGCCACAATAACCACCACCATGCCCGAAGACACCGATGCTGTAATAGCCAAACACCAAACCCGAAGACACCTTGGTCTCATCCCAATAATACATGGGAAAACAAACCTGGCCTCCAAACACCTAGGACCATCATCCAAAACAAACCCATTTCCAATGAATCTTGGACTATGGTAAGTCTCATGCCTTTATAGCCTACCAGAATATTCTCGAGTGGCATGATCTAGAAGAGGGTGTGGGGAAGAAAATTAGTAACCAACCATCCATCCACCCATTGGGATGTTGGGAAAGACACAATCCTCCATGAAATGGAGGTTTTCAAAACAAAATATTCAAAAAGGGTGGAATTCATATAGAGATCACAAAGAACAAATATATATATATATGTGTGTGTGTGTGTGTGTAAGAAAACCCTCAACCCCAACCTATGGGTTTCACCCAGACAAAACACAAGCTGACACTAGCTATACTTTTGTTGTTACTCCTATATGCAAAACCTTACAACAATCACTACCAAGCATAAACGCAACCCCCTTTTTGTTCAATTGTCATTTTTTTATTTATGGGGATTCACTATTAATTATTATGTCACTACCAGGAAACTAAGAACCTTAACCATACCATGAAACAAAGAAATAAAAACTACAGTTCTACTGCACCACACCACAAAACAAGACCTAAAGTACCACTTCACAATAGAAAAAACTAGACATAAAATCCCAATACATATACCTATTTAAATTCGTCAAAATATCATTATTCAAAGTGATATTTCCCATTCCTTCACTCAGAATATTTCCCTACAACCCTGCTACCAAAACAAATCACCAATGTAGTCCCACTGCATAATGAGTCCATATATACAACATAGTTTCACTGCTCTACATCACTTCGTGACCACAGTAAAACATGATGGAATTTTATGTTCATAAAAGTTCATCCATTCCTCAATCAATCAATATCTCATACTGAGACACCAAAATAAGAAGGAAAATCCCAATACCTAAATATTTATCCAATTGAAAATCAATCAATCTCTCAGACTAAGACACTGTCACACCCCCTGTACCACCCCACATAACAAGCACATAGTACCAAGACCAGAACACACGACAGATAAACAAATCACCAAAACTAAGGGTACTCAAATTTAACTGAAAAGGGTTCTTTAATTTCAACATTAATATGACAAGGGTGATCACAGATCTATTTTGATCATATGGAATCCAATTATTTATCTTATTGTACGTGATTAATCATATTACTCATTACCTATGTACAGAAAAGAATCACAATGAAACACCGCCAGTGCACAAGAAAAGACCACCAACGATCATTATATTCATAAGGAATACAACAAAAAAAAAATAATAGAATCAAATACAACAAAATAAAATTGGTTACAAAAATCAAACCACACCATTCCCATCACATTATTTAGAAGACATATATTTTTATCAAATTAAATTCTTTTTTAATTCACTTCTTATGAAGAGTATCCAGTAGTTCCCCATAAGTAGCCATTAATATACCCACTCTGCATGATGAACCATTAAAGAGAAGAAGAAATATCCCTACTTGGATGATCAATGATCTTAGTTCCTTCTTGTGCCAAGAATAGAGGATGGACTGACATGTAGGAGGAACTCCAAGGCTGGGTGATAAGGGCCCTTGAACAGTTCAACGGATCGTCTCGAGATGAAGTATCAAGTCACACCAAGAGAAATGAAAAAGAAGTAGGAAGAGAGGACCTTAACTTATGAAGAGCCTAGATCATAAAATTTGGGAGACTATTTCAAAGTAATTAAACGTTAGATCATCATGTGACCACAAAGCTTAGAATTTTCACACATTGGAATTAATTGATATTTAATAATTCCCCTCGGAAACAGTGGAGAGAGACTAGTGGATGGTTGTGAGTTGATATATAAACATTAAATGGAGAAAAACATGTAACATGGGTGAAATTGGAAATTTTTTTAAAAGTTAGAAATGCATCACTAAGGGCTGTTTTACTAAATTTGAGACAACGACGGGTGAGCTACCGACACGTCGACCAACCGACGCCTCAACCTATCGATGCCCTGAGCCATAGACGATGATCTACTAGCACCTGTACCTACCTACAAGGATACCCTTGACTCCCTGACAACTTGACCTACCAATGTTGATCCACTGAAACTGAGTTTCCAATGATGTGAAACTGAACCCTCCACGTACCAAAATAGACTCCATTGATTCATCGATGTCGATTCCCTAGGATTCGCTAACTTACTATAATGCTAAAGCATTGGCATGCAAACGTACTGACATGAGTGAGTGGATGATTCTACATTATATGTTTCCTTTTAGAGATTTAACCATTAGGATAGTTGTTAGACCTACTAACCCTCATATGAGATTTTATCAGTAGTGTTTGTTGATATACCAAGAGGCCCTTAGTTAAGACTCAAACCCTTGTAGTTTAATGTCCAGTTTGATGAAGGGAAGCCTATGAGTTGGGTTGGCCTAGGTTTATGGATGAAATTTAGGTAGTGATATTGATTTTTAATTCTTTCTGAGACCAATTAATAATAGGTTTTTTGGTTTTATGATATAGGTTTTGTGATGTCTTTTGTTTCTTAAAATACGCATAGGATTCTTGTGTTTCATACCTAGTTTCAATAGGAATGACTATTCATGTTCATAAACATACTAACATATAGAGGTGTGTTTGAAACGTAGTTATTTTAAACTGATTTTAAGTGAAAAGTGGTCATGGAAATAATCATGGATCCAAAGAGGTTCTAAATTTTGAAGAGGAGTTCCAAGGTTCCATCTGTCTTGATGAGACTGATGTGCCTTATAGCATGATTAGCTTTGCCTTCTTGATGAACAACTCATGGTAGATTGAGTTGAGTGAGGATGATTGGGTGGTATGGTATCGTACACCAACAACATAGGAAGTGTTGGAACAAGTCAGATACATGTGGTACAATATAAAATATATGGATGTGGGTGCTCATGTGTGGGTTGAGGACTAATTCATGAAACATATATTATGATATGGGTTTCCCAAAAGTTGTGACTTATATGGTAAATTTAAATACATGTTTGAGGAGTCTTCAAGAATAAATCAGATGTTAAAAATTAGTTGAATTACGGATGGACCTAGAGACACATTTAGAGTATATGTTCTATTATTAGTCGGATAATTAATGTGCATCCTATTTAGATGTTAGCATGGATTAGAGAAGATGTAAATACCTATTGATGAAATCACATTATACACTGAGATATATGAGATCATAACCAGTATCATGATATCAAATTGAGTATGTTGATAGAGATAAATCTACAAACTATGTTATCTTTGTATCCTTTTGGTTGGATGAAGTAATCCTTCAAAGTGAATTCGATGAGTGATTTAAACGTAATCCATATGGCTTATAGTACACCATTGGTTATTTATGGTTAGTTAACTTCATTTTATTTTGAATTTTAACGAGCTTAATGGAGACTATTATCATGGAGAAGGAATGAGTTGGGGTTGAAGATAACATTAACTACCAATATTCGTGGGATTTTATCCACTCTAGTTGTAATATTTGGTTGTGATTGGGAATATTCCATGGTGAACAGGTTCTCTTTTAATAAGTGTGACAACAAGGACTCTACTAAAGTGTGGATCATGATGTTAGTCACTATTGGGAGACCCTAATGTGATAAGGGTGATAATATCATTAGACAGGTCAATGAATTATGATCTTTTATCAAGTATTACATTAAATAAATGGATCAAATTATTGATGGATTTCTAGGTAAATGTAATGTATAAATTTGAATATAGATTTGGATTCTTTCTGAGTGAAGGCATTAACTAGAGGTTCTTAAGATGATCCAATGGTTTTGTATTGTTTATTCTCTTAGTGATTTGGTTATATTAAAGGGACTGTATTGAATAAGGTCTTGTTAGACTATGTGGTGTCACAAAACTTTGGTTATATTCTTTGGTGAGGATGTTCAAAACCACATCATTATGCCTTGGAATAAAGGTATCAAATTGGTTTTTAGTTGTGCATCTATGGCTGAATCCATTGTTTTTTCAAAACAATTAGATTAATAACGTTTGACTTAAATTCCATCATAATATTGTATTAATTTAGTATTCAACCACATTTATCATTTCATTGGGTTGATATAGGTGAATAATCAAGGACATTTCAGGATTTTCAAGGAAAATTCGGCATCACTAGGTTGATCTTGATCAAATGGATTTGGATGGTTTGGTTTGATTTCTGACCATGAGTAGCGACCACATGTGTGATCATGTGTACAATGCGTAGAAACATAATATAAGTGTCTTCAGAAAAATAGGGACATGTCCCTTTATGAAATTCCCATGGTGGAAGTAACTTTTCTTGGAATTATCCATCAATGGAAGAACTGATGGTTGGAAGAACCATAGACTGTTTGATTAAAAATATGATATGTGATCTCTTAATTATATAGATATAATCATTTATGTTAGATATTGATGTTTTTTAGAGGTTATGAGTATTTTATTTATTTTTGGTGATATAAGAACTTTATTCTTAATGTGGTGTGGTAAGTGTGTTGGGTGTTCAGAAACAAAACATGGCCATTTAAAAGAATTTCATGACCTATGTAGGTCGGTTTATTTCTTATGAACCCACTATTTCATCTCAAGGATGAAATTTTTTATTAAGTGGAGTTTATAAGATTCCATGTTTTTCTAAGTTGAAAATCTATGATGTACATATTACTTTCAATTACTAAACTGTTCAAATATTCATATGTAATTTAGAAAAGTAATTCAATGTTGATAATGCATCAAAACAATGTTTATAGATGTGTAATGGATATTGGATTGTATCTCAGAGTATTCAAGAGAATATTTGGGTTTTGGGCTTAAAAACAATATTTTGGAATGTTGCGTCCAATGACGCATGGTCAGTGCTAACCATGTGGAATAACAATGCATGCCATTTTTTACAAAATAATAGTTTGATAAATAGTGCACCACGCTAGATGAAACAATGTTAGGGTCTAAATTTACTACATACATATCACATGGTTGTCATAAGGCTTGACTAACCATGTATTACATCCATGTGAGGTGAAAGTGTATGGGAATAGTATCATCACACAGTTCGTGCATGGTTTTCAAGACCATGTGTCCTAAAAATGTGATTCACTAAATAGGGTAAAAAAATCATTTTAACCATGTGACCCTTAAATAGTTTTAAATACTTTTCTTTCTCCTTTCCCCCACTTGCATGAAACCCTCCATCTTAATTACTACATGGGAGTTCTCCCTCGTTCTTAGAAAGTATCGAGCACTGATTGGCGTATTAAAATCCTTGAGATAATCCTTAGAATGAATTAGAATCAATATTATTATTATTTTAATTATGCTAACATTGGTTTCTATATTTAGGTATTCTTATTCTAGATTTCCTTGGATCATGTTGGATTTATATAATGATTTTTGGCTTTTCACTATAACAAGGAAGTAGATAACTTGACAGGCTGTCTGCACATGGATGCATTCCATTTTAATAAGGTATTTCTTATTTATAAATTTTTCACATTATTTTAACCTAAATAAATTTTTCTATTCAATAGGTTAGGGATTTTCACTGTAGTGGGGACGGGGGTACCCTATATTCGTTTTTCTCATGGTTGATCAAATTTTCATTGACCAATATGCATTTGATGAGTTATTTTCTATTATTCATACTTGTTAATTAGTTTATATTAAATATTTCAATGTACTAATTATTTTTATGTGCTATTTTGAACTTTAATATGTTATAAAAAAAATATGTAAACCATTTTGGCTTGTCCAGGACATCGGCTTTCTTGGATAGAGATTTCAAGACCTGTTTATGAATTGTTATTGATTCCTAAATGCATGTGTCATGTAATATCTACACAGAAATACTTATTTATGTTTATGTATTATTTTTATGCTTGGGATTTCCCATCCATTCTAATCTCCCTATTTATATTTACACCAAGGAACTGTTAAATTAAATTACTTACATTGGTAATTAACTAGATGAATGATTGGTTTTACTAACTACCCTTTCATTCTAGCTTCATGCTATAAATTTTCACTTGGTCCATGACACCTTGGTGGGATATCTCCATTTATGATCTGACCAATAGGATCCCATGTAGGATTACACTAGTTTCAAACTCCATAGATGATCAAAATATGGATTCCCTTACTTCAGTATTGACTTAAATGATCCCAATAGGGATGCCACCTTTTACATGTGAACACATAGGATCCTTGCTAGGATGACTCTCCTAAGAACGAACCTAGGGGTTCTAGTTTATTTAACAATTTTTTCCAAACCTATGATTTTACATCATTGGTGTGGGTAGATATTATAGTAAGTTTCACCAACACCCATATTGAACATGTGATCCATGAGGCTATAGAAGTAGTGGTGGGTATAGGATTTTAGCTGCCATCACACATTCTTTTATAATTCATATGGTTACTATTAAAGTAGCTATAATTTCTAGAGTTTCTTCCTAGATTTTGGATGGTGTTCCTGATACGATATAGTACATGATAGTGACTCATAGAGGTAGTTCTTGGTATTTATCATCTAGGATTTATTGATTTATATTCCTACCATGGAATGAAACCTACTTCTATGTTTTATATTTATGTGATCCATGGATTCGATGAGGATGCCTAGAGTAATGGTCCTAGTTCATGGACCTAATATGTCTATATTACAATATATTTTCTATAGATGTGCGTCACAGGCTTGAAGTAGATTCCATGGCCAATTTGTAAATACCCCAATATTTTCATACATGGACATTACATTACTTATGTGGAATAATTAATACATTAAACAAATAGATTCCCAAAGACCTTGTTAGTTTAATGCCTTTGGAAACAAGGAAACACAACCCCAAATACATTAGTGAGCTACATTAGCTCCCACTAGGTTCCTCAAGACTATCATCCTCTTTATTCACATCAATCATAATAAGATTCTTCATATCTAGGGAGAAAGGAAACATAAAAATTGTTGAGCTCTGATTCTTAGTAAGGGTAAACAATGGAAACATGTCAATATAAATGTGAGCATAGGGGTATGAGAATGTGATCCTAACCTTATAATATCATACCCTGGATATCAAAAATAGTAAAAAAAATCATGTAATAATTCATTAAATTTCAATAGACATTAATCATAAGGAATTAATGAACATAAGCGATGACATCCTAACCTAGGAATAAAACATGGAATTCTGGAAAAAAAATAAACATTTAATATGATTTACATAGTTGACAAGACATTGCTGCCGAAACCATATTAGTATTATGGGTTCACACCCCATACCATTATGGTAGTCATGGATCAATCCCATGGACATCTTAGTATCATGAATTCACTCCTCATACCATCTTGGTAGTTATGGTTCACTCTGAAGACCATCATAGTCTATCTCCTGAGATATAAATCTTTACTCATTCCATTGGAGGGAGATATAGGTCCCACCAATCTCATAATGAAATCATACCTACATGTTCCACATAATTATAAAAAATACTATCATAACCAATGAAATTAAATGGGCATCATAAAAATGTAATCATATAATAACATGTGGAAAAAGATACAAGCTCGTAATCATTTCATCAAAAACATAATCTATAAAATACGAATGGATTTCCAAAAAATATAACCCATGAATGATAAATGGGTTATATAATGGATTTGAAATCAAGAATAAATCATTAAAAAAATGAATAATAATGTAATTATTAGATCACTACAATGAAAGGCATGAGTAACATTATCTGATGTTATATTGGATGGTAAATAATTTTGAATTCTATTTTAAATCATTTCTCGAGGAAAATATCCTTCTTTATTGAAAAATGATTTTTAAAACAGAAATTTTTTTGAAAAATACATTCATTATAAATACACTTGAAAACTCATAATGGAAGCTTTAAAACATTTTGAAAACCTTTTCCCTTAGAACATACTAATATATTTGTAAACCATTTCAACATATTTTTCCTTCAAATCTTATAAATGACTCTTAAATCCACTTTTTAAAAAACAATATACTAATTAAAGATCAAAAAATGGGTATTTCAATAGATATAAGTATAAGACTCATAAAATACATTCATGGAAAGTATATATACCAGAAAAAATAAGTGAGCGGTTAATAAGACATGTATCTAATTGAAATATAGAGTGAGTTGTAAATCTCTTACCTTGTGTATTGAGTCTCGTCGTACTCATTCAAACCACATATATAATATATATAAATTTAGTTTTAATATTTTACAGAACCACATAGTTATATCATACACCATATATGGTTTGATTACAACCTTATACTACATGTTTTTAAAAAATTCCTTGTTAATTTTTCAGATAAGATAAAATTCTCTTTGTTCTTCACATTTGTCTTAATTTGTTATATTGATTGTCCTTGAACTTATATAATGATTCCAGAATATAAAACATGATATAAATATTATGTATATATACTATATCTGTATTATAAAAATCCTAATAATATATATTTATGAAACGAAATACACAGTTCCATGAGACGGAAAGTGATACATACCAATGAATGCCACTTCCATTTAATGGATAGGTTGAAGGAAAAAATGTAAAATAAATATATAAATAAATATATGTTTTTAAATAATTATTACATTATATTTATTATATTTTATATTTTTAGTATACCTATCCTTAATACTTTCCTTGTAGTGTATAAACAAATCACATCGCATTCATAGGGCGATACTACGCACTTCCTCAAACGGAATTATTGTATTAACATAACATGGAATGAATGAAGGTATGTTTAATATAATAATACCAGAAAATGGAATAGGTTATAATATACATATTCAAAAATTACATAACCATAAAAATAGTTTTATGACCATTCACGTAGGTGGTAATGGAAAAATAAATAAATATTAATTTATGGAATTGATTTACCGGCATAACATGGATAACAATTCCATTTCATTGTATAATAGGAGGTGTGTAACGACATGAATATGATATATTCCATTATAAACATAAATATTTAGTATATAAATGTATCTAATGTTTTCAATCAGTTATGGATTATGGAGGATTGGAGAATGTTGAAAAAAAAATTAAGAGAGGTACTTTGAGAGAATTTCCTCTTGAATAACACCTCCTTGAAATAAACTTGAAGACCTTGGATTTGGTATTTTGGTGAGATAATAAGAACATTGATGTGGTTATAGTGAGGGGGAGAGGTTACGGTGGAGACTTTAGGAGTTATAATGCATTATGGGTCGAAATGGAGATGTTAGGGTTGTTATTATACTAGAGGAGATGTGTGCTCCAATGATTAATTTATTGATTATTTTTTATTAAAAGATAAAAATATATAGGTGAAATTAAATTCCACAACTTTGACATATAATTAATCTTTTATAGTCAGGTTAGTTTTGATCCAAACCTTAAACACCATTTAAATTTTTAATTTTTTTGTTATGTTAATCTTTTACCTTTTAACTTTAACCCTTCTCATTATTTTTCCTATACAATCGTAAATAATTGTTTTACCATGGTAAAGTTTTATACCTAAAAATGAAATTTACCTTATAACCTAATTAGGCCCATCTGATTTTAAATATATAATACTTATTTAATAATTAATAACACATATTTGAGAAAATTAATTTTTAAATTAATAGTGTAAACAAAATGAAAAAGTGGGTTTTTAATGTGAAATGTTCACAAGTTTGAAATGTTATTATATATAATTTCAATTTGACATTTATTCTAGTCTCATGTATTTTATTTATATACAAAATATTATCTAATTATACTTTTAAACCAATTAATAATATAATGAATCCTTAAAAATAAATTAAATTAAAAAGTAGTTTTTAATTAAAATCTGGAATTTCTATGAATTGGATAAAAAATTAAACCCTATAGGGAAATTCAAAAAAAATTATCCTTACCTATTTTTTATGTTTTTATTTCAATGATTAATCATATTTTTACTTATTAAAAATATATATGAATCATAATAATTATATAAAAATAATTCTCCATAACAAGGTGGTAAAACTGCCTTAATAAATATATTTGGTTTTATGTTTTAAATTGTTTTTATTATTATCTTATTTACATATAAAAAGTTGGATTAATATAAAAAATAGTTACATGTTAATATAAAATATATATTAAATTAAAATTACTTATTATTTTTAATTAATTTAATTTATTTGGATAAAAATAAATTGTGATCATAATAACGGTTTTCTATAAACACACTCCCTTTCAATTCATTTGGTTATTATATTAATTTTTAAATAATTTTTAACTAAATAATTATTTTTATATATTTTTAAAGGCATATATTTATATAAAATAGTTCATTATATACATAAAATTAATGTAACAACTAGGTTACATCATATTTTAAAAATTTATTATTGTTTCTTAAGCCTCGATCATATGTGTTACACAATCCATAGAGGAATGTCTATGTTGTGTGTAATTAAATATGACATTAGTGTTATAGGTAAAGAAATATAAAATTTATGTATCATTTATTTCATGTGATAATAACATATTTATTTAATATAAAATATTTTTAATGTTACATTAAATGAGAACTAGCAAAAAGATTAAATTAATTCGAAATAAAAATCACAAAATTAAATGGTGTTACACAATGGCCATGGGTCATGTCCCCAATAAGTCTAAATTAAACTATGTTTTATATGGATACAATTTATGGAAGGAAAGAGTATTCTGTGGTCAATTTCCCTAGTTCCTCTCTCTTATAAGTATGATACTTGATTCATTTGGTGTAGGTCACAGTTGATGCAATGACATCTTAACTAGATTTTCCGTTGATATAATTCATCTTTTATTATAGTGATTAGAGATGAGTACAGGTGATACCTAGGCTTGGAAATGTATTCCCCACGGTTATGTAGCTTTTATAGTGTCTTTTTTGGTGATGGTCGAAGTTGGTATTTGTCAATCGAGATTATGGACCCCAAGGATCGACTGTGGGTTGATTATATAAAAGGTATTTTTTTCCTTACTCATACAATGATATATATATATATATATATCTGTGTATATATTTATGGGGTTAAATATAAATACAAACATATATATATATATATATATATATATGAGGTGGTACATTATTCCAATGCATTCTGACTTTGGTCAAAGTAGGTATGATGATTGATATTACAGGACTAAGGATACGTTCTAGTTTATTTTATTTACATATTTTTTTGTATGTATATTATTAGTTATATTTATTACTATTATCATGATAAGTTGCTAAAATTTACACACTATATACTACTATATACATATAGTACAACATTGGTGGTTCCTTACTCTGTTTTGTACTCAACCCCTTCTCGTGATAACATTACACTAGGGCATCCAATTAGATATTTACATCATTATAGGCACAAGTAGGGCTGAGGACCGAGACTAATTGAGTAGGGGGCTCATTAATGTATAAGTAGATCAGTTATATTGTACATCATGGAATTAGTAGTGGATCCTTGTACATTTATTTCTGTTTTTTTAGATACTCATGTATATATATGGTTGGCCTCATGGGTAATCAATGTTCTATGTATGACATGGTCATTTAAGACATTAATATATTTCATTAATTATTCTATTCTTCTTTATATTTACTTCTTTCTCAATCTAATTATCACTATTATGGATAACATTTTTTTTCTTTTGTAAATTTCTTACTCTTTTATGTGGGCATATTATCCACATTATCCCAAACTATGGACTTGCTATTATTCAGTAGCTTTGGGTGTATGGGGAGGTACAGATGAGGCCTTGTGTAAAATATCCCTAAGTCATTGGACTAGCTTAATCTCTTTTGGGATGTTACATATCAATGTTGGCAGAGTTCCTTATATTGGGTCTTTTATAAATAAGGTCCAAATTGCGAAGTTCGTCCACCTATTTTTCTAAAGGGGTCATAGGCTCGTTTGGATCTGTCTCATCAAACATGACATGTACATATTCATCCAATATCATATTCCTTATATTAAACACCATATATGATTTATTAGATATATAAAATACCGATGGAAATTACATTATCACTCTTAGAAGGAAATTTATATAAAATATATTTTTAATTGAGTATAAATAATTTACCACCAAAAAAATAAAAATTAATTAACAATTGGATTTATACAATTCAAAAATTTATAATGGGTCTTCTTAAAGATCATTTAAATTAAAAAAATACAATTTATATAAATATATATAATTATAACCTCTTTCCCAAAATGAGTAGGTAAATCCTACATGTCGAGCATTGTATTAGAAAATTATTAAATTTCTTTTTTTCTTCTTTCTACTACACCATTCTATTGTCGAGTCTTAGGAGTAGTAAAGTTGAGACTATAGACAAGTTGTGAGGATAATGATTCAATCTTCTGATTTTTAAATTTATGTCCATGAAAAATTCATATGTTCGTAATTCTATGTCCATTAATATTTTCCCCAGATCTAGAATATTTATAAAACCAGTAAAGAAAATCACTCTTATAAAAAAGAAAAAACAACAATATATGTCATGAATAATCTTCCACTAACATAATCATTAAGACTTCATACTAAACTAGAAACTTGATAAGGTCCAAAAATCTGTCTTAAGTCACTCTAAAGGTGTAGAAGTTTATACTTCATTCAATGTTTTGAATGAAATTTTGTGGTTTTTCCCTTTTGGAAAGGATTATAAACTTTTTCTATTAGAAATTATATAGTTGATAGAAAATTAACTGAACCTAGATTTATAACTGAGTGAATAAAAAAATGTCTTAGACATCTATGCCAAATCAATGATTTTTTCTTGAAGTTACTCATACAAGAATTATAATATTAAAAAAAGGAATTTAAGTATACATCATAATCATTTCCATTTCTCATGGATACAAAAACTAAATCATGTTTGGCATCAAAAACATATAATTATTATCATAAAAAATAACCAGAAAACCATCATATCATAATTTTTATATTTTTCTCATATTATAACTAAATTCAACTTTAAATAAAACATTATAAATTAAAACCATACTAGAGTTACTGATTTTACCAATTACAATAAGTTTCCCTTGGGAATTATCCCCAAATGTGACATGTCCCCCATCGAACTTGATTATGATATTGAATCATCAGAAGTTTCTAGTAATATTTCTAGATAACTAAATGGCTAGATACCAAAATTTCATACTAGAATACATTATGCTGGATTCCCATAAAATATATTTAAAAAATTATTATAGTACCCATATTTTAATTGTTCTATAAATGTTAATAATAAGTGATTTATGAAACAATATTCGTTTTAATGGTTTCATATAATTAGATATTAATCTTTTAAAATCTAACACTTTGTTAGGACTGGTATATTAAGAAATATTTGATAAACTGGTAGCACAATTACTTTTGGAAAATAAATTTTTATATACCTTTCTTCATCTAGGTTTGTATCCAATTCTAGTAGTATAATTTGGAGTAGTCTATTTAAAAATAATTTGAGTGAGGGGTTTTCTTAAAATTGTAAATATCCCCTAATAATTAATTAATTTATGCTCATATTTTCCCTATGTAGATGATCATTTTATTGGTCTACATAGTAATATTATTTTTAAAGGGAGAATACATAGAATTATTCTTCTTTCAACTCTGATACTTATCTTTTAATTCATATAATATAACTTCCAACATATTATAGTATTAAAATAATTTATCACTAGAAATATTCTCATCAATATTTTCAGTTTTAACATGAATAGAAATCATTACATGATACTTAGTACCGTAGATGTATTTTTTTCATAAAACAATATTGGCCCTATTATATTTTTCTTCTCATCTATAATATGACCTACTTGAACTATCCTATGATGCACTCCTTGTGGCCTTCATATCATTTTTTTATCTTTTTCCATTATCCTCATTATTATTGTAATAATTGATATTTTTATACTCTTCATTTATATTTTCATTCCTTTTATAATCATTGAAAATTACTTCATTCATTGAATCATCATCTCTCTAATCTTTTCCACAATTCCGATTGTTTCCAAACATTCCTTTGTAATTCTATTTCTTGAAGAAATATTTCCATCTATAAAACAACTTAAAACATATATCTCGGTGTTCTATTTCTTCATCACTATCATATGGTGACTCTTCATTGCTCAAACATTCATCTTTGATCTTCTATTTTCATTTATATTTAGTTCGCCTAAAGGATACTGAATTGTTTTTGGGTTTTTCCACATTCTCTATGTTCACTTATAAATATTACTCAGACATAATGATTTAATCAATTTTATCTTTTAATAGAATTCATCTAATTTCAGAAGACCCTATGATGGACAGATATTTTCCTCTCCATATGTCTTGTATTCATCTTAGATGTTCCATGACTTGATCCTTTTCAGTAGTTATCTTCTCAAAAGAATATATTATGTAAAAAATAACATTTTACCTGAAAAAATTATCATTAATATATTAATCATAATTTATCTTGAAAGTATCATATTTAATAGAATAGTTATATAATCATAGTTTTTTTAATTTTATACGTTCCTTCATGAGATAGAGAAAGGTTATCCCAAATATAAAAATAAATATCACATGCTGATATTCTATTAAATTAATCTCTTACTAAGGAAAATATAAATCATCCATAGATTTTTAATTACAATCATGTGATACATTAGTGGAATTACTAACGGTAGCTATAATAGTTTGATTTTTTCATATTTATCTTCAAAAATAATATAGATATAAAACCCCATACTTTCTAAAATAATTTTCATATTAATGTTACATTGATCATACTTTGTTACATTAAAAGAAGAAGGCTGATAAATGGTTGTTCTGTATTTTCAATGATTATCCACAAATAATTTTTTTATTAAACATAAATTTAAGATCGATAAGTAAAGCTATATCAAAATAAAAATATAATTTTAATGTCCGTTGATACTAAATGATTGAAAAAGTGGAAAAATAAATAGGGGGTGCATTGAGATTCCAATGAAATCTATTTTTATAAAAATTTTAAAATCTAATTCCCGCAACTAATAAAAAGTACCTATTAAAAAATTATACAATCAAATAATTCAATCTTTTTATCTTTTCTCCAAAATCTCGATCCCATATTAATTACAATACTTTGAAAATTTTGTATCTATTGAAACTAAACTACTTGTATCTAATAAAATATTGGAAACATTAGTTTATGTTAACTATCAGATATGAGACGTTTAAGAATTTTATGAAAAATTAAACATGATTTAATGGAAAATTAAAACCAAAAAAATAGACCATCAAAACAACAATAGAAATATATCAATATTTAATTTAACAAGTTGTTCAATCTTAAGTTGAGACATAATCACATCCAATTAGAACTAACTTATGGACAAGAAGTTTATTATTAAATAAACTAGCACAGAAACCGAATCTAGTTTTATAAATAATATATCTCAAATATTATGAGACACAAATCCTTTATTATAGAAATACGTAGGATAAAAACAAGATATCGGGTCACATTGGACAACTTCCATAGTTATGCAAGGAATATAGATGATGAAAATAGATATTGTATGTAAGGACTCTCTAGTTTAGCACCGAAGACTATGTTTTACAAATATATAGAGAAAAACAAACACAAAATCAAATATATTACTTAAATGGAATGATACGAAGTTTAGATTTGATGAAATGTAGTGGTTCCTAATCCAAATAGTTAAATTAGTTCTAAATTCTCTAGATTTTACATTAATATGTTATTGAAAAAGTTTCATAGGAATTACAGTGAAACTATGGGTCTTGGAATTTTGGAAAAGCATTTGATTTTTTTATGAATGTTCAAAAAGGATACACACACATATATATTCTTATACTATTTTTCTCAGTTATTAAGAGTCAGTGATATGGTTTTCATTAATGTGTTTCTTTATCACATTTGTATCCATTATGAAAATAACTCCATGTATGAGGTTCATTCTTATAGATTTATTGTGATTCATTTCCAATTATATTTTTGAAGTATAATATTATAATAATACGTATAATCATTCTAATCAAAATGGATTCATAAAAGACTATCATCGTCCTTAAGATAGTTGTGGAGTTGCTTAAAAATAATAATTCTTAAATCCATTTGGTTCTATACAACATTATGTTCATAAAAAATTATTCATAGAATTAATATAGAAATTATTTCAAAAAAACTACAGTAGCACTCTAGTAGTAACTTCAATAGAATTATCTCTTAATCAACAGTAGATCCGTCTAAAGGTAGCTCTTCTAAATTGTTACTTTATTTTAGAGGTAGCACAATTGAACTAATGATATCAGAAATCAATTTCATAACATAATAGTGGGAGAAAATCTTAAAGATTGATTGATAGAGAGGTCATTACATTTTCAATAACTATAGTACCATTGACTATAGAATTTTCTTCATTAAACAATATATTTTTTGGTTGCAGCTACCCTTAATAGTATGAACATCGAAATACTAGTAGACTAGTGAACATATTTTAGCATGCCTTAAATAATGATAGATCACTTCTACTGAAGTAGACCTTTTGAACTAATGGTAGGTCAACACATTCCTACATTTTATCATCTTGATCATAAAAAAAATACTATCATAAAAAATTAATCTTATTATAAAAAATAATTATTTTTCTATCATTAAATTAAGGAGGTTCCCACAAATGAGTGATTTCATCAAAAAAATGTTTCATTGATCATTTAAATGTATTTTAATATATGTAAACACCCTTTGATATATAATATAATTTACAAAGTATATACTGTAATGATACCATCCATTATATTTTATTGGATGGATTGTGATCATTTTGTCTAGGGAATTTATTAATATTCTATATGACATTTCTTCGAATAAAGATCATTATTGATTATTAATGATTTTTTATTATGTTTCATTGTTTATTAATATGATGAATGCATTGTAAATATTGTGTGGTAGGTGGGTCCCATAATTAAATACCCTATTTATGTATTGGTAGGTCCCTTATGAAAAATAGATTTCAAATTTGGAATTTTATTTAAACATTTATGTTGGATTTCTTGTAATAAGTCCTCATCTATATGTATATGATATTCTAAATTCAACATTCCTTAATTAGGAAATATGTTATCGATGATAATTTAAATGTTCTAATAGTTATAATATACATGGGTATATTTCATGTTCAAAGAATAATTTTCATGGAATAACTGGATCATCATTTATTACTACCATATTGTTCATGCCGTACTTATTCTATGATAGCTTTTATTGAATGCAATCCCATACTAAGATTATGATATCACCCTTTTCTTTTTTCCCTTTACCAATAATTCTTGGAAGTTTCCTATGATTGGAATGAAAGGATGCTATAGACATGATAATAATGATCAGAAATAAAATACTATATTGTATTTTATGTTTTCAAATGTAATGTGAGAATCAATCATTTTTCTAGTTTTCCATGATTAATAATCTAATTTATCCTTCCTTATGTGAATCATGGTCTCTGGTTATAATTTAATAATGTAACTACTATATCTGGGATACTAGTGTTGGGATTGTTATAACATAAGTGTGGGAATATGTAAAGGTTGTTATTTTAATTATTTTCAATAAAAATGAATAAATAACCTTTTTTATAATTTTTTTTAACTTACTCCCCATAACCATAGTGTGACTTTAATTGAACTCTTGTAGTAACCCATCAACACTAGGATAGTGCTTTATTTTTTCAATATCAATCTATTTCTCTCACCTATATTTAAATAGTGAATGTTTTATAAGATCTAAAAAAAATTTAAACACATTGGATGTTTTATTGAATCTGAAATCCAATATTAACACATCATGATAAGTAAAATCACAAACAGTGTAAATAAATAAATATTATACCATACGCCCTAAATTATCATTAAGTTTCCCTTCATTCAATATTCTTGATAATTATCACAAGAGTGGTATATTAATGGCATCCCTTATCTGTAAGTATTGATGGTTTATTCTAAATCTCTACTCATATGAGAATGACCTATCTTCTCTCTATAGAATACTCATTTCATGCAAGGTAATGGAAGAATAAATAAATATATATGGGGATAAATAGTTTTTATGGCTATATAAAAGAGTAACATATATACCCATACAATTGTTGCTTCCTTTTTTATATATGTCCTTAAAGAATTATAATCATGTGTTTAGGAATCTACTCATTCATTATAACAGATGCGTAGACTCCCCACAACCATTTTATGAAACCATTACATTAAAAATGAAATCCTTCACATTTAATCATATGAAGCTTCTAATAATAGAAAAATTATGTATATAAGGTAGATGTGTGTACTATTTATGGTCCCATTAAATTTGATAAATAATAATATTTCCAAGTTAATAATACCTTATTATTCATGGAACTACAATTGTATATTGTTAGATAATAAATTTTTTGTAAGAATCTTATATGATATCTCCATATTATTTTAGACAATAGAAACCAATTCGCGGTATATAATATACAATATATTTTCATATGTAATATTGTATGATATATTTATATCATAGTTTATGATATTAGCCTAAACATAGCATATGTGTAAGGATTTTTTTATATATCATTTAATATTATACTTTCATTAAATCATTAGGTTGTTTTACTATTTCACCTTCTATTATATGATTTAAAATATTATACAGAACCATATAAAAAATTCTTTTATGTATCATCAAAAACACATTTGGAAGGATATCATCAACTTTACCTTTCACCTCAACATAAGAAATAATTTTTTAGAAACATCATTGAAATAACATTTATATTTGCTTCAAAAATCATTTAGAGTATAATTTTAGTCATATTAAATACCAATTTAGTAAAAAATAATGTAATATACCAATATTTTGAAATGAATTTTAATTAATATTTTTTGATTGATAACATGTAATACACGCTACACTGAACCAAAAAAACCATGAAATATTTAATTGATATAAAAAATTAAAATGAATGTTATGCATTTAATACATTATAAAAATAAAATATGAATCATCAATGAGAAAACTATAAGAGGAATAAAGAAAAAAAATAAAAATTACATGAACAAGAAATCCTTATCATTATGGATTTTTATGAATATCATATCTCTAATCAAATCTATAATTAACCTCCCTATAAAACTCATTTTTGTTAGTACTATAGGTGTTGTATGACCTCTGGAATGCCTTTTTATATTTTAGAGGCTACCAAATAGTAGTGAGGATAAAAGGTGAAATCATGGGATGACTATTAAATAATGTCAAAGTTATATATAAAAATATAAATAATAATGAATCATTCATAATAATAATATTCAATGTATGCATAATTAACAAACAACCCAACATGATACATCAAATGATATTTAGAATCATACAATCATTCATCAGAACCGGTTAACCATTAGTGTGACACCACATACAATATAAAGAAAATATTAAAAATATATAAGTGTATCTACAACCACCCTAGTGCCACACCTCATTCAATATGTTATAGGTTATGTCAGGTTCTACTGAATCTGGGTATAGTCATCAACTTTCATTATGTGACATATATTTTCATGTCATTTTTTATTGAGATCCAACTTTACTGATTGTTTTCATCGAAAACCCATAACGTCATGAATTGTAACATTATTCCCATCATGAATAGTACATTGATGATGTGAATGAATACTTTTATGCTACTTTAACTCTATTATTGTTTGATTCAGTAGTTCGAAGCCTTGTTATTTATCTCTCAGTTATCATGTGTTGCTGAACAATAATTAAATCCTTAATTTTTCTCCATGTATCTCATTTTAATCTACACCCCATGTCATTCCAAAAATCACAAAATAATTCAAACACTATAATGATTATTCTATTAAAGTGTAAAAATAAAGTATTTAACTTTAATATAATCATAAAAATTATTATATTACCACTCCACTACTCAACTATTGAAATCATATCACAAATATCATAATCTACATATCAAGGAACCATTCTCTATCATATATCCCATAAATCACTTCTCATATAGTTCATTTATTATTTAGAACAACTATTATATCATATGAATTTATAAAAGACAACTTTACATCCATAACACTTAATCTAGTGTTCTCGTATATATACACATAGCAGGAATCACATGCCAACTCATCGTTGTATTCTTGGGAATTAATCCTAATCAAGCATCTCTATACTAAACATCCCCAATGAGAATCACTATATCATCAAAATGTATATCATGTAATAACTATTTTACAGTTTATGATGTATATAACATTATTGTATGTTTTTGTGAAGTATAATTCTACCAATATGTTATATTGGAAAACACTATACATGATTTTTGTCACATTAAATAACCGAATACATTTTATTTTTGAACCAATTTATAAGTGTTTCATCACTAAGTCATCCAATTCATGTATCAACAAACTAATATTCACTTTACATACCACATAATGATGGTTTATTTTTGAGTTTTCAAGGAGCCTCCCTATTTAATATCCCCTTACCCTATTATCAAAAGGAAATATACTATGGTTCAACTGACTAGAATGATACAAAAAGGTTATATAGGATAAATACATATAAGTTATTTTTGGAACTCTAAATAATTTTACCCTCTATCATTAATGATAATTTTCATAGGTAAGGACCAGAATCTCATGTGATTCTTCCATGCCAAAAAATGATACTTGTACATTGTCCTCTTTCCCATATTCGAAAATAAAAACCCATAATTATCAAACTCAATACATATATAATATTGAATAAGTATATCAATAATGATAATGAAAAACATGAATAGAAATATCATCTCCCCAGTAACCTATAATTCCAACCTGTATAGGCTCATGAACTACTCTAATTTATCTATAACATAACCCTAAATAGTAAAAATTGAGAAATTCACTCTGATAGAACTTTTTAATTCCCCATATCTGGATAGATTAAATGTGTCTAATCTAGAGGTGTTATATGACCTCCAGTGTGGCTATCCATGTGCTAAAGGATTATAATTAGCATTGAAGCTCTAAGGTGATACCATGGGGGGACTAACACCTTATATTATATTGGTAAATAATAGTGAAAATATTTGATAATTATCTAAAATAATACTTTTTGTACAAATAATCAATATAAACACCACTATTCTATAAATATATAAATGTTTAAGTATAAAATCATACATCAAACCTGGAAACCCAGTTATATGAACCTATATAAAAGATGAAAAAATTATAAAATATAAAAGTGACTCTACTTCTATCCACAGACATAACCTCATCCCAATTTATAGAAATTATCCATGTTATATAACTAGAACATGAAACAATGGTAATTTTCCATACAAGAACATATGAATAGTGATTGCAACATGAGTATCCAAGTACCATGTTCAATCAAACATTATATGAGTATAACTCATTACAACAAAAAAAATGGATCTCTAAAAATAATGAGAAAATAAAAGTTTGGACATGTGATATGCATAAAATAAAAAAACATAAATTTACAGTATCATTAAACCACGTATTCTAATGTGACATCAATGACCATCTATAAATTTTTTGATGGTCACTTCATATCTCTAACCAAATAGTATAATGTACTATGTGTTAGGTAAAATCCCTCTTATAATACCATCATAAGTATGTATAATCCCTATTGGGGTTGAGAATCATGCCCATATAACATCATGTGAATATCTCATTTGGGGAAGTTAGTTCCACCCGGCTATCTCATTTACTACATTTGTTTATTATTATGTATACCCATCATATTCATTGAAATGTATTGGGAATATCAGAAATAATCTATTGTAAATGTAGTATCCTATTAAATATCTTTTTTCATCTCATATATCATGAGGTGTCTTCACTGATATCTATGAATACCCCATGTATCATACATGATGATCAGTTAAAATAGTAATATTTTAGGTATCCTAGGAATGTTATATATCATCAGCTATAATTTCATATCCTAGGGGTCCTAGGAATATTTTGATATCATTTAGAATAATTATAGATCCCAGGAATCTAAGGAATAATATAATATTATCGAGAATAATTCCATATCCTATGATTTTTAGGTATCTAATATGTAATTCGGTGTAATCAATATATCTTAGGCATCCTATAAATTTATAAAACATAATCAAGCATGACATCATATCCTAGGAATCCTTGTCATCTCATATGTCATTAGATGTAACCATTTTATCCTAGGAATCCATGAAATCTCTTAAAATATTATATTAAATGATTTCAAATCTAATGAATATTAGGCATATTATATTTCATCTTGTTCAATAGCCATATCCTAGGAACATCCTAGAAATCCAAAATATCAGTAGGTGAAATGATCAAATCCTAAGGGTTCCCAAGGCATATTATACCATTCCCTATGTACCAGTAAAAAATATCATTGGATGTACTTTGGTGACTAAATCCCCATGGATGGATATTGTCCAATAATCATTGAAATATATAACCATACATTGATACCATCAAAAAATTCCAATGAAAGACTCTCAGGTACCCAACCAATATAATCACCATCCATTCTCATATTCTATAGTTCCACCTAGAATTGATGATTAATTCTATGGATCACAACCCTTATCTTGATTCATCAAAAGTTTTTGGAACCCATCGAGATCCCATATTCCATATCTTTTCATGGTTACCTTGCCTAGTTTCCTTTATATCATTATTATCTCCCTGTAACAATACTGTAACTCAGAGAAAATAGGTTTCGTCAAAATCAAAATCAAAATACTTCTCTCTCATGCGACTCACAATGAAGGAACAACTGATATCTCTTTTGAGATATGGAATATATTCCATCACACATCCCAAGATATCCTTGGTCATTCCTATTACCCGACCCATAATAAACATACACAGGGTATACCAACCTGGTTACTCAAATACTAGAGGGAGAGGAACACTAACCACAATCCCAAATAGACTTGCCTAATTAAATCTAGAAACCTATTTTTCTTCCACAACTTACACAAGAAATTCATATTAGTCTAACACTCTCCTCTACTATGAGGTGTCTAAGGGAACCAATAAAAATTTGTACCATATCTGTTTTTTCATTTAAATTATGACACTCGTGGTCTATACATATCAATTCATGCATTTCATGATCATTCCCTTGGACTTCAGTGGCTGGGTAATTGATATATTCATTAAGGCTCCATCATAACCCATGACATTATTTTATTTTAGTCATATTTTAAATTAACATTCATTTTCTATATAAATAGATGGTTAATCACTCTTAGGTTTTGAAACCACATATCACTGACATTTATCAAATGAATAAATCATGAGAATGTTTAGGGGCCACATACCTTATATTGAGACATTCCCATTAAAAAAATAAATACCAATATTTATCATAGTCTTTCAATCCCAACCAATCATCACCTATCCATATGATGCCCTATCACAAGTCATTTCATCCAATTTAGTAGATTATATCAATTTATTATAATTTTTTATATAATTAAATTAATAATATTTTCCTTATACTCACAAATGAAAAATTGTTTTTTATATATCTATAAATTGGTTTCATTCCACTCTTATCATGCACCTAAACCCAAGCCACAAATAATCCCCAATTTGATTACACAAATCGATAGGTAATTTCATCTAATTTAATAAAAAATGGAGTTCAAAATATCTATAACCAAATATCATGAAATTAATTGTATTCATCATATTAGTAATTCCTCATACCATCCCAACTAAAATCCCCAACATATCAAATTATTTTAACTATTATCCTATGAATATAATTGACCAAACCCAAGCCGAATTGCATGAAAATCATAGGAACAAGAATGAGAAAAAGATAATATAAGAAATCAATAAATTTTACCATAGATAATTGTCCAAAATCACTAAAAACACTTCTTTCCACAGGGAAGGAAGAAGGTAATGGGGAGATGGTATTTAAGTCAAAATGGAAACCTCTTTTTTCCCATGTCCCTGAAACCTAAATTAGCTAATGGAAAAATGATAAAACTACAATGCCTTAAAACACTAAGGTAACGATCATGGTGAAACTATAGGTTTTATATAATGATTCAGAAACACATAAAATGTTCATAGTTCTCCCTTCAGGGTCATGGACTAACCACACCTCACGAAAAGGTACTAATCGAGGCCTTTTCAGCCTTTACGATGTGTCCTCCAACACCACATGTATCTCATGGTGAAACATCACCAAATAGAGGGGTTTCCCCATGGACATGTAACATTTTGGATTCTACATCTATTCTTATACCATGACACACACCTCTAAAACTATCACATTTTCTTCCTCCTACTTCATGGGTCGGTTCCGATGTTATACGAAAAAATACATCTTCTGCACATCGTTACAGTTTCACCTCCAACATTCATGGTTCAATGTGCTGTAGATAGATGCAATTTAAAATATTCACCTTAAGGGACTTATCCAATGATCACATGATAACTCAAACGATTCACTAGGGATCAAATAATAACTATAAATATATACAATAGATATACCAAACCTCTAAATTACCATCCAAATCCCGATTCTCAAAACCTCCCTTGCATTGAGACCAATATAAAAATTCATTCAAAATTTTAAATAAAAAACACAAAGGATAAGAATTAAAAATAAATTTAATATTAGGGGAAATATAATTGTTATATCACACATATTAATAATTATTAAAATTATATGATTACTGAATTTAGGGATATTGATAAATCTATATATAAAAATATATCATTATTGGTGGACATAAGTTCATGTGACATATTGTCATAGGACATATGGTCATTAGATATAGGGTATTCAGATAAATTGTTATAATATATAACAATATCTATTAGGTACATTGAATTTGAGTAATCATTTGTATAAATTTCAAGGTAATTTATTGAAACATTAGTAAATAAGTCTAGAATTAAATATTGAAATATTATATATTTATATTTTTATATTTTTAACTGTTTCATATTATTTTTTATATTAATATTCAAAAAAATCATTTTATGATTTGATAAAATTAAATGATAACCCCAACCTTTAAGAAAGGACCCATCAATGACGAAGAGTCCATCCTATCGTCATCATCATGATCCTCCAACCTCATTAGAGCAGCGGTTCGTAGCTTTGATCTGTTGTTGTTTGTCGACAAAGAGTTTTCTCCAGTGTTTTCCTCAAACATTTGTTGAAAATTGACGTTAATGGAAACTTGTTTTGGCATTCATAAACACGCTGTCGTATTCATGAGTCAAACTTTCCATTCTTGATTCATTATAACGTGCTATTTAATTATGGAAATAGTTTCCCCATTGTCGTGCTGCAGTGGATGTTTCCATAAAAGAAATAAAATAAACATGCACCTTTATTCTATTTTATTTTACTTAAAATGTCCGAAAAGTTAACTTTTTTTCTCAACCCATTCAGGTCGAGGTTAGGCACAATATTAGGTGACTTTTTCACCCCAGACGCAACGATCCCCTCATATTTTTAATTCAGGCATCTTTTTGGAAACTGCCACAGTTGTGAAAAAGTTCAGACTCGCTTAACTAAAAAAGTTCAAACCACCATTCCAGTCTCACTGGGCCTCGGAATGATGTGCTGCCTTCACGCCCAGTCTCGAAATAATTCCATATAATATTTCAAAAAATAATACATGAAAAATTTGAGACATTACATTCTCCCCACCTTGGGGATTTACATCCCCGAAAATCCAGAACAAAGGCTACACAAAAAGATGTGGGTACTGGGCACATATCTGGGCCTCCCTCTCCCACGTGCTCTCCTGAAAATTCCCATGTTGCCACTAGACGTACACCAAGGGAATCGATCACCCACAAAGGATCCTCTCCTTCAGATCCTCGATCTCCACCAGGTACTCATCAAAGGACACTCTATCCTCGATGTCCAGCTCTCCCTAGTCGATGACGTGCGATGGGTAATGCACGTACCTCCTCACCTGCGACACGTGGAGGACATTATGTACCTGATGAAACTGTGGAGGTAGAGCTAGTTGGTACACCACCACTCCAACTCTTCAAAGTATCTATAAAGGTCTGATGAACCTTAGAGATAACTCGCCTCCTCGGCCAAATCTCTGTAACCCTTATCAAGGTGAGACCCGAAGAAAGATGAGGTCTCTCTCTTCAAACTCCAGAGGTCTCTGTAGTCTGTCGGCATAAGACTTATGTCGGCTTAGTGCAGTCTTAATCCAATCCTAGATGATCTGCACCTTCTTGGTGGTAGCTCGCACCAACTCTGGACCCATGAGTGCTGACTCTCGGGGGTCGGTCTAGCAAAGTGGTTACCAGCAGGGTCTCCCAAACAAGTCCTCGAACGGTGCCATACCAATTGGGGAGTGGTAGATATTCTTGTATTCAAACTCCACCAGTTTTAGGTGGTCCTCAAAACTATCACCAAAGCTCAAGACATAGGCTTGCAACATATCCTCCAAAACCTGAATAGTCCTCTCTATCTGACCATTTTTCTGGGGATGAAACACTGTGCTCAAGCGTATCTGAGTCCCAAAAACCTCCTCCAGTCCCTTCCACAACTAGGATGTGAAACTAGCTTCTTGATTCGATACTATTGTGAGGGGTAATCCATGAAGCCAAACTCTCTCTTGCGCATGGAGGCATATCAAGCTCTCTATGGTACTCTGCTCTCTAATAGTGAGGAAGTGGCCTGACATGGTGAGTCGTTCAATTATCACCCAGATGGTATCATGCCTCGTGGCTGTCTATGGTAAGAATTTCACGAATTTCATTGATATTTCATCCCACTTCCACTCTGGAACTTCCAGGGGTGAGCTAATCCCACTGGAACCTTGTGCTCGGCCTTCACCTGCTGGCATGTAGGGCATCGAGAAATGAACTCTCCTACTACCTTTTTCATGCATAACCACCAGAATTGTCATCGGAGATCTTGGTACATCTTTTCCACTCCAGGATGCACCACCAAAGGAGATTTATGATACTCCATTAGGACCTCCTACCACAACAGCATCTGTACAACAGTGTGTACTAAGAAAAGATATATGTTCTCCACACCTTGTTAATATCCATTAGAAGCATGTCCTGTGGATAAATGAGCACGTAAGGTCACACATTCGACTCTCCCATCTGTGCCACCATAAATCATTGTAAGAGTAGAGGGGAGAGAACCATCAACTTTAGGTAAGCTGTGCCCTTTCTATCCACGAAGGATAACTACAATGCGGCTAACTACTATGTCGCTTCACTCAACAACTATGAGCTCGACCTTCTTCTAAGGGAATCTACTACCTTGTTCACCATCCCAAGAGTATATATGAACTCAAAATCATAATACTGGATGAAATCTAGCCAATTCCTCTACCTAAAATTCAGATCCTTATGTGAGAAGATTTACTTGAGGCTCTTGTGGTCAGAGTATGTGATAAACCACTCCCCCATAAGGTAGTGTCGCCACATCTTCAATGCAAAGACTACCACTGCCAACTCGAGATCATGGGTTGCATAGTTCTTCTCATGTGGCCTAAGATGGAGCGAACCATAAGCAATCACTCCCTGCCTCTACATCAGGAAATAGCCAAGCCCGGTCCCTGAGGCAACATAGAAAACTATATACTCAACACCCTCCTCCGGCAATCTCAAGACTGGGGCTCTTGTCAAGCTCTGTCTCAACTTCTCGAAAGCCTACTGACACTTCTCCGTCCACACGAAGGGTTTCCCCATCCAGGTCAAGGCCGTCATTGGTGCTGATATCTGGGAGAAATCAGGAATGAATTCCCGTAATATCTTACCAACCCAAGGAAGCTATGCACCTCCATCACACTCTGAGGTGGATTCCATTCTAACACAGCCTACAACTTGGATTGGTCTACAGGTACACCATCTGGTGGGATGACATGTCCCAGAAAGTGGAGCTCCTAAATCTATAACTGGAAAATTGAGAGCTTCACATAAAACTGGTGCTCTTTAAGAACATCTAGAACCATTCATAGGTGTCTCACATGCTCCTCTTCTAAAGCTGAGTACACCAGGATGTCATCGATGAAGACCACTACGAACCAGTCCAAGTGCGGCTGGAAAATACTTTTCATTAGTCCCATGAACACTACAGGGGCTTTCGTCATGACAAAAGGCATCACCAAGTAATCATAGTGACCATAGCGGCATCTGAAAGTCGTATTTGGTTTATCCCCATCCAGTACTCCTTACTGGTGATAGCCTGATCGAAGGTCAACATTAGAGAACCATTGTGCCCCACTTAGTTGATCAAAGAGGTCATCAATCCTTGGAAGTCGGTACTTGTTCTTCACCATCACCTGGTTCAGGAACTAGTAATCCACACAGAACCTCAGAATCCCCTCTTCTTTCTTGGTAAAAAAGATTGGGGCTGCCCCGGGTGAAACGTTGGTTCTTACGAAACCCTTGCTCTGAAAATCCTCGAACTGCACCCTCGGCTTGTGAAGCTCTGCGGGAGATATCTAATATGCTGATGAGGAAATAGGTGCCATCTCGGGGTGTAAGGAGTTGCAGAAATCGATTTCCTTGTAGGGAGGTAATCCTGGAACATCTTCGGGAAAGACGTGATCATACTCCACCACTACGGCAGGGAATTGGGAGCTCACAAAACCTAATTATTTGATGGAAAAGCTAGAAAGCTGTTGAACAATTGTCAGCACCCTTATATGAATAATACCATTCTGCACTACCTGGGTTTCCCTCTCTCTGAAAATGGAAAACCACATTCTATCATGGCAAACACACCACACTCTTCGCCTAAAACAGTCAATCTGGGCATGGACTGAGGATAACCAATCTATACCAAGAATGACGTCGTAAGCCCTCGATGCAACCACCAAGAGCTTCCAACTAAAACTCTCACCTCCAAGGGTAATTCCTCAATGTCTGCAAATGTGTGTGATCATCGAGTCTATTCCCATAGTTGTCTCCAAGCATAAAGATCACATCAATGGATCTCCTAGAATATCGTGGTCTCGTACAAGACATGTGGCTATGAATGAATGGATGGAACCTATCTCTATAATTCTGGAAGATAAGGTATAATGGACACAGATCGTACCTCAAATCATCCCTGGAGCCCTGGGTCATACGCCTCGACCGCATGCAGCTGCCCCCGTCCCTGTCCCCCAGCTCCCTGAGCCTGGTGCAGACATCCTAAGGGTGGTGGTGTAAGTATGTCAAAGCATCTGCCACCACTCGTAGCTCTCCCTGCTCCTCTTCCACATCTGGCACCTAGGGGTTCTGTCTGGTCCATTATCTGCCTCTACCTCGGTGGTCCATCCATCGCTTCCCTGTCAGCAGCTCAACGGGTCGGACAATCTCTAGCTAGATGTCCCCTACCGTCACACGAATAATATCACTTCTCCCTAGGCTTACTGGATCTATCCTAAGAGACCTGATTTGTCGATCGTCTATCATGGGCCCTCCAATAACGTTTCCCTTATCTAGATCCCTGATCCTGATGTCGGCTCCCTACTACCGGGGTCTCCAGACCTATTTTCTAGCTGATGACCATCATCGGTCGTCTCTGCTCCGCCAAGAAGCTCTCGATAACTAAGCCCCGCTCGAGCACTCCATCATAATTTTAAATGCATTGAGGCACGACATTAGCTCATATGTCTCGTCATATACCTCACTCGAATTTTAGAGCTCTAAAGTACTGATCCCTGACCATATCCAACGTGTATTGGGTGAGGTTGTTGAACCTTGATGAATAGTCAGTTACTGTCATACTACCATGTTGGAGCTGAAGAAGCACCTGGATGTTCTCAACTATCATGATAATGAGAGAGAAATCCTCCCTGAAGAGTCTATCTAACAATTTAATTGAAAGAGTCCCCTCATCGTGAGTCTGTGTGGCCAGATTCCAAAATCGTCCCGCCAAACCCAAAATAAGGCTTGCTCCTAGGATCACCATCTGGTCTGCTGGTGTCCTCACAAGACAGAAAACTCTAGTCACTTCCTTAAGCTAGTCCTCAGCTACCTAATGGTTGGTCTCGCCTTGGAACCTGAGGGGTCTCTATCTCTGGAACTCATGGAGCACGCTCTTCCTGCGCTCCTCGTCGGTCGGTACCGCACGTACCAGAGGCTTCTCCACTGGTGGCGGCATAACTGGTGCATGACCTAGTGAAAAATCCTAGGGAACTAGTCCCTGTATCGAAGCCTCGTCACTGTGGGGTTCATCCTCGTGATCGTGCTACTGAATCCAAGCGGGTATGCATTCACGGAGGCATCCTGTAATAAAACAAGATGTACCATGGTCAATGAGTATATCTGGATAGTTGACTCAAATGACATGGAAAACAAAACCCATTCCTATATGACCCAAGTACCATTCATTTACTTCCATGAAACTAGTGTTTTCATGTATCGAGTGGAAAAGGTCATCAGATTCATGGTGTATGGATATGTCGGTCGCTACACCAACACTGGAATCTCTATCCTAAAAGTCGAACTCGAAACACATAACACCATTTCCCCAAACCAATATCACACACTATTGGTCCTAAGGCTGATTCGGCCACCTATGATACCACTCTGTGATGACCCGTCCTAGTGGGGCCCGCGTCCTGCGTCCCGACACCCCAAGCCCACCTCAAATAGGCCAGGGGCTGGTGACTAGCAGCGAGTGGGCATAATACTAGCATGAGAGACATTACCTAAGTAACTATACACACACACATCTCCAATCCCACAATTGCTGAAATGTAACAACACTATGGAACAAAATGAATGCATACATCTAACCCCAACAAACAGGGTACAATGGAAGGTAATGTACTGAAAGTAAACTGGGCCAGAATACAACCCCACCAAAACAAGAGTGTGAAAACTGCAAAGTCCAACCTGTAAACACAAAATCTAATGGGACTGCTGCTTGTAGACATAGGAACGCCTCAGGCAGAACAGATCTCAGAAAGCTCGGTCCTGTCCTGTTCTGCCCTATACTCTTTCAAAAGGTTGATCGTCTACACATGACATGACATGTGTGGGCAAAGCCCGTGCATGGGTGAGTATAAAAATACTCAGTAGAGGACCCCAAAAAACCACAATGCAGTACTCAATTTAAAAGTATAGTCATCTAGGAATAGTATATGTTAATATAAACTATAGCACAAAGTAGATATACTCAATACACAGACTCTTAGTCTAGAGACAAATCACACAACCGCATACCCCCAGCTAGGGCTTCAGTTCAAAGATTACACGGAGCACTCATTCCAGGAGAAGACAATCTACGAGTCTTATAGCTCTGATGAGATCTGTCCAAGAAGTACCGTTCCTTGGTAAACGTCAGGGGAGGCAGTTACACTCATTACCGGAGAGACACTTTTGAGTGGGAATATTACAATAGATAGATGCAATCAATGTGGGAGACACACTCCAGAGTGGGAAATATCACGATACATAGATGAGGATCACTACCAGGGCTGTGGCGGATACCCTGACAAATCCAGAATTCACCTACTAGGTAGAGAATTGACACCTGGTGGAGTTGGTCACGTCGATGCCGGACTCTACCTAGGGTCAAGAATGGATAGAGGATCTTGATCTAGGCCTCTCGGATGGATTCCTGACTCTATCACATAAATTCCTGCTGAAGGGATCATACTCTCGTGTGAGGAAACAATGCATGAACTTCAAGGGAACAAGAAGAAGGGGAATTAACCCAAACAAAATATGTCCATGATGCGGTGAAAAATAGGACCATGCCTTTTTCCAAAAATTACATAGCATGTATAAAAGTTACACACCATGTTGTCTGACCCCGGGTACTGCCCGTGTACAATGGCCCATGTCGTTAGGCTGGTCATGTAGGAAACTGAGTACACGACGTGTAGTACGGTGTACATGCCATGTCCGAGTGACTAGGATTGGCTCTGTGTATGTTGTCTATGTGCCCGTACACAGTCATCAACCTGTGTAATCAGTACATGGAGTGACCCGCGTTATTAGGCTCGCATGGCCGTGTGATGGTGTACACATTCTTGTACTCCATCTCATGTCTGTGTACCCCCTAGATACATACCGAGTTCCACGTAGCTGCCTCTTCCATGCTGTACACACCGTGTCACATGAAGTCGTGTAGTCCAACCCGTGTCTATGTACTTCCCAAAATACATGTCGAGCATTAGGTAAAGCCTAACATGCCATGTGACCAGAGTCACACGCCATGTGATTCCTCTCTATCCCCCGTAACCCTATCCACCATTTCCAGTACTACACGACGTGTTCTTTAGATGTACACACCGTGTATTCTAGAAATTTCCAGAAACACGGACCTACACCGTCGTGCCTCCGGTGATGCTCTGTTTGTCTATCCGGTAATCCGATCGCCATAAAACTCTGCGGTTTTGGTCACCATGACACCAAAAAACCAATTCCATTTTTTCAGACCTTTGATCAGCTCTGAAAAATATGCAATGATCCATCCGCGCGAAGAACACTCGAAGGACGGACCTTCTCGATCTGATCTGATTCGTCATCCGCTATAGTCATCGCACCTCTGCAAGGTCCTTGGGGTGTCAATCATTCAATTTGGGATCGTTGCTTCATAGAATGGATGCACAACATTCCGTTGATCATCATCCCGCGATGAATGTGAAAATCACTCAAGAAGAGAAATGGGGAAGGAAAACAAATCAAAAAAAAAGAGGAACGAATCTCTTCCGTTGTTCGTCACAGCGTTGATCCTCACCCGTTAGTAGGCTTAAACAGAGCCAAAAATATACAAAAAAGTCAACATGGATTAATTTTCCCCATAATCATCCCAATGAAATCGATCCCGCAAGAAATTATAAATCCGCAGATCAACTTTTTTGGTTGACCCGCATTCCTTATTGAAATAAAAAATGGGGAAAAGAAAATTAAATAAAAAATTCATACCTTTAGAAAGGACTGATCACTGATGAAGAGGTCATGCTACCATCGTCATTGCGATCCTCCAACATCATTGGCGTAGTAATTCAAAGCTTCTATCCTTCATTGTTTGTCTCTTAGAGTTTTCTCTAGAGTTTTTCTCAAATTTTCTACAACGATCGACGTTTGATTATCCCAATAAAAAGGGAAACATGCTTTGGAATTCAAAAACACACTACAATAATAATGAGTCCAAATTTCCATTCTTGAGTCATTATGACATGAAATTTAATTAAGGAAACAACAGCCCCGTCGATGCGCTGCAGTGGATGTTTCCATAAAAGAAATAAAATAAACATGCGATTTTATTTTATTTTATTTTACTTAAAATGTCCGAAAAGTTAACATTTTTCCCTCGGCCCGTGCCGGTCGTGGTCAGGCACATTATTAGGTAAACCCATCGTCACGGACGCAACGATGCCCTTAGATTTTTAATTCGGGCATCCATTTGGAAACTTCCAAAACCACACACAAGTGCCGACTCGCTTAACTAAAAAAGTTCAAACCACCATTCAGGGCTCACTGGGCCTCGGAATGATGTGTCGTCTTCACACCAGGTCTCGAAATAATTCAATATAATATTAAAAAAATAATACATGGAAAATCTGAGACATTACAAGAAACATAATAATAATTTTCTTCATGTAATTCGTATAAACTACTTACTATATATAAAAAACAAACTTGATTTAATTTTGTAAAAGATACATTTAATGGGATTTAAAAAATGAATTTCCCTTGCCACATGTTTTTATCCTTCAAATTTGTTAAAAAATCTTGTTTAATGGTTTTAATAGTTTTATTAACATATTAAATACCTAAAATCATGTTATTATACCTTGAATTATCTTATTATAACAATTTCACCCAATTATTTAGAATATGTTTTATTTTCATTGTTTCGGGTGCATTCTTTTCATGGTTTCCAAAGTCAGTTTGTTAATGGTATTCCTTATAAAAAATTTAAATAATAAACTAGATGTGATAATATATATATATATATATGTGTGTGTGTGTGTGTGTTATTATAAACAATTACAATTGAATTTAACCTTTCCATGATTTGATAAAATAGGTAATGAAAAATCACCATCCACGAAGGCGGTGAATTAACAGGGCATAGACGACGATTCTAATATTTATGAAATAAAGGAAAATATAATATATTTAATGATTAATATGCCATAAAAATATATATTATATATGTGATAATAGAGTTTTACTAAATCATTGGATGATCGGAGGGGATAAGTATATGTGAAAAAGAATTAAAAAGAGAAGAAAAAGGAACCTTACTTCTTGAAAATTACTCATTGAGAACCTCTTTACAACACTTAGAAGTTGTCTTTTTAAGATAACATGAGCACACGAATGTGGAAAGGGATAACTTGGAGGGAATTTGGATGATTTTATCTGAGAAATAAGGCTTACGGCTATAGAAAATGTTGGAGGGGGTAGCCTCCATTTAAAATTGAGGGGAGGGTAACATAAGAATCACAAAATATTATTAAAATTTAATACATTTTTTATAGGGATGATGAATTTAAAAAAGGATAAACATAATATTATATCACATTTTAGACCAACTAATTTTTCTTTTGGTGTTTTTCAATAATTGTGTGATTTTTAAATATTTTAATTAAATATTATATTCATGAAAAATGTTTGTGTCAAATTAACAACTATTCAAAACTTTTGACTTTAAAAATCATAAAACATGGTTTCAAATTCAAATATATATTTTTATTATATGTTATACTTACCATATTAATATATTTAATTCTTGAATAAGCTTAAAAATATCATATTATATTTATTCTATTATTTTTAATATCGTAAAATTATTTTTTTTTTCATTAGTCAAATAATTACTGCATCATAATTGTTCACGTTATTAAGGTAATTATTTATTGCATAAAAATTAAAAATAAAATTTCATGAAAAATAAAATTTTATTATATTTCTTTGGAATAATCTTTTTTAAAAAACACTTCTTAAAAACTCATTTAAAAATATTATACAAATTGAAAATTTTTGTACAAACAAATTCATTTTATTTTTAATAAAAAAATATAAAGTTACTAATGTGATTTTTTTGGGTGAAAAATTTTTCAAATTCAAAATAAAAACATTATAATGGTTGATATTTTCTTATATAAAATGTTTTTAGGAAAAATTTGAGTCATTTAATAATTTATATAATTTAAAAAAACATTTTATTTAATTTTCTTAAGCTTCCCGAAGCACTGCACCAACACATCACATTCATTATTGGTAATTAATATATATATATATATAAATTAAAAGTAAATTACCATACTGAAAAAAATTAATTAGATTCAAAATAATAACTTATATTAAAAAAATATATTTATTTAATTATATCCATGATAAGGAAAATTATTTAAGTTGTTAAATTGGTTTTTCTTTGAATAAAATAATATAGATGAATGCAAATATTCTATGTGGCCCAAATTTGTCCTAAATTTCTCACATGGATACCTTTGGTCAATAAATACTCATCAAGTGAAATTACAAGATGTGTTAGGGTAATTATATAATACTTATAATATTATGTTATCCCTTATTACCAGATTTACCCATAACCACCATAAACAAATAAAGTAATTATTCGCCAAAAAATAATTTATTCTTAATAGATCAAAAATTTCATATTAATTAAGACAATTTATTTCCATTTTCAACATTAAATGAATATATTTTTTTAAATTTAATTAAAAATCTATCTCGTTGAGAAAAATCGATAATATGGGAATTTAATGTAAAAAATGATTAAAAGATCATAATGTTTTTATATCCAATTTCAATGTGAAATTGATTCTAATGACATACATTGTATTAAGTGATAAAAAATTATTTAATTATTCCTTCAAACCTACTAAAATGATAATCTATATTTATAAATAAATTAGATGAAAATTTTGGTTGGAAACCAAATGAAATGTTTTTTAATATTTATTAAAAATTAATTTTTTAAAAAAAACTCTCAAAAAACAATTCAAAGAAAATTTCATCATGATAAATTAAATAAAGAAATTAGTTTTGTCAAACTAAAATTCTATATATGAAAAATTTAAATTTTAAATATATAAACATATAATAAATTATTTGTTTTAATAATAAATATTTAAATCAAAATTACTAATAATTAAAAACAAATATTCTATTAATACATGGGTTGTTTTATTCTTTTTCTCCCCCCATTAAAATTGTATCCCCAAAATTTTTATTTTCTTAGAAAAAAATTAGGATACTATTCACCCATATTATATTCATATTCGAATGTTGTTTCTTCTACCATGTGGTTTCACCACAAAACATTAACTTGGTGAATTACCTTATTCTACCAAACTCGCTCTCTACGATTAAGAATCTGAACTACTTTCATTAGAAAAGATATAATCTAGATGAACTAATTGTGGGCTCAAAATATGAGATGAATCAAGCGCTTACTTTCAAAACATAAAAACATGAAAAAAATATGCACTTGAGATAAGCTCGGAGGAAAAGATACTTTGTAGGAAACTGGTCCAACATTCACCGAGATTTTGAAAGGTCCAATAAACAATTTACATAGATTTATTATCATAAAAAAATGTATATCACATTTAGAATAAGATATTTTAATTAAAACATGATCATCAACCACAAATAGAAGGCCATTCCTCCTATTGTCTGCACAACTTTTTTGCCTACTCTAATCTGTCCCCATGTGTTGCAAAATCAACTAAACATTCTCTACCACATCATCCACTAATTCTGGTCCCAAAAACTTCCTTTCCCCCGAAATCATCCCAAAATACTGAATTTCAACACTTCTTTCTATATATGACTCAAAAAGTTTCATTAGTATCTGGAATAAAAATTATCATTATATGAAAAACACAACTAATGAAATATGTTGCTACTAACTTCCCTGGAAATCTATTGAACAGTATCGTAACATTTCCTCCAATGTTTGAATTGTTTATTCTGACATCGTATATGATTATGGATGAAAAGTTGTAAAAAAATTAATTTTGTTCCCTATGACTTATGATGGAATTTCAAAAAGTTAGAAGTGAACCTAGAATCTAGACCTGATACAATAGATAGAGGCACTACATGTAACCGGACAATATCTATGAGGTACAGTCGAGAATGTTTATTTAAAGGAATAATAACATAAATTGGATGAAATTGAGTAGATTTAATCATATGATCATCAATAACCCAGATTTCAGTTTTACATCGATATTTCAATGGTACTCCCACCACGAATTCCATGGATATGTTTTCTCATTTACAATTTGGAAATGTAAATGGTTGAAGAATCACATTCATTATCTACCACATTTCTTTTACATGTTAACATGTCAAAAATTTCATGGTAAAATCATCAAAATCACATTTCAATCCAACCCTCCAGTAATACTCCCAAAGATCCTTGTACATCGTTGTGCTTTTAGGAAGAGCATAAATCAATGAACTATGAGCATCACATAATTGTTTTTACTATGAATCACAACGAACACATAATATCTTCACAAACTGAAAAACACAATCCGTATCAATGTTAAAATTAGGAAACATACCCTTTTGAACAAATTATACCATTTTCTACAACTCACAAACTTTTCTCTGAGTATGATTTATTTTGTTTGATAGAGATTACGACACTGACACATAAAAATCCGAGGTATATCCTGGACAAGTAAATTCCAAGGAACAATTTATCAAATAATTCACCAAGAGGTCATGTTCAAAATGTATCATGGTTAATATAGCATTTTTTTCCAACTCAAAGCATCAAACACTGTATTTTCCTCTTCAAGATGGTAACTGATTATGCAGTCATAATCCTTGATTAGTTCTGACCATATTTTCTATCTCGTGTTCATTTCCTTGTGAGTAAATATATACTTTATGCTTTTATAGTAAATCTATATTTTATGTTTTACTACATACAAATGATTCCTCAAAAATTTTAATGAAAAAATAGATTCATATAATTCCAAATATTGTGTAGGGTAACATAACTCACAAGGATTCAACTAACATGTAGAATAATGAATTAGTAGATAAGTATGCATCAAAACACAACCAATGTCCTTTAAAATATCCATCACTTCAAATGAAAATATCACCACTTCAAGAATTTAGGGTCAGCAATGGATCTTTCACAAATATAATTTTCAATTTCTCAAAACAATCATCACATTCATTTGTCTAGATAAATTTATCACATTTTGAGTCAACATAGTTAGTGGGAAAGAAAACTATGAATTTTTTTTAACAAACTTCCAGTAATAAAACTGAAAACCCAATAAAAATGAATCTATGTAAAATTTTTGGGTCTTTCCAAGTCTTCAAAAAATTATGTTTTAGAAGGATCAATAGTTTCAGAGTCTTTAGAAACAATGTTTCCCGGTAAATAAATTGGATGCAACCAAAAATCACCCTTGCTGAATTTTTCATACAGTTTATTTTCATTTATGGTTTGAAAAATAACCCTTATAAGTTTTTCATGCCCCTCTTTATTTTTATAATATACCATAATGTCATTAAAAAATCAATCACAAACAAATCCAATCACTCATGAAATATTCAAATCATAAGATCCATGAATACATCATCTAAATTAGTTAACCCAAATGACATAACAACAAATTCATAATAACTGTATCTAGTAAGGAACATAGACTTCATTATATCTTCTTCATTTACATTCAACATATGGTACACTGTCCTTATGTAATCCATTGAAAAATATTGTTCTCCTTGGAGCTGATCAAATAAATAATCGATATGAGGAAAAGGATATTTGTTCTTAATATTGATGTTATTAAAGAATCTATAATCAATGAAAAATCTCATTGAAATATCATTATTTTTAACAAAAAAGATAGGATCACCCCATGGTGATGTGTTGGGATAGATGAATACTTAGTCTAACAATTCATGCAGGTGATTTTTTGACTCAAAAAGTTTCAGTTGAGCCATTTTATAAGGGGATTTAGAAATTTTCTTAGCATCAGGAATACATTCAATTGTAAAATCAACCTCTCAGTCAAGAATAAAACCATCAAAATCACCAAGAAATACATCAAGATAGTCATTTACCATTCGCACAACATTAATCTAAATTGATCCCTAGTTTTCAACATTGTTTGAAAGATAAAATTATGTAAATAATTTTTTTTGTATTTTTAATAAACCCAAAGTATTATTAAGTTGTAACCTCACATATAGCCAAATGAAAACTATACCCCCTAGAAAAATTAAATATTCAAAATTTTATAGGGTTCCACAAAATCCAGACTCACTAAGTATGTTTAAAAAATAAAATGTTATAGGATTCTACAAAATCCATATCAACCGCGAAAATAATAAACATAAAAATTATACAAGATTCCAAAAAAACCATAGATCCCATTTTTAAATTTAAATCTGGTTCTACATCAAACCCATCACCAAAACATGTCCGTAAAAAAACCTCATGTTGTGAGTCACCTCAATCCATGCCCCCAAATAGACTAGCATCCCATCATCATCACCAAATTACCAGTGAAAACCTACCAGCCATCCACCGCATCACTGGAATCTTCAACAATGATTCAACAACAAAAAACACCTCCATCATCGATTCTAGGAAAAAAAGAATACCCCAAACCGTACATATCTCATCTCACCGAACAAATAACAAAATAGAAAAATCACTTCACCAAAATTAACCCCCAAAACCATCACTATATGAAATAAAGAAGAATCCATAACAAAATTGAAAAGAAAACTAGGGACCTTCGAGGACACCACTGACGAAGACCTTGATCTGATTCCTCCACTGATTTTTTACTCCAATCCCAAAACCAAACTAAAATGATGAATTTATTTAATACAAGACGAGACACACATCCAAAGTGGGGGGAGTAGAAATATTTGAAGAGGAGTGAGATGAAATAGTAATGAAACCCGTCAAATCATATGGGGCAGAGAATGAAGAAGAACAAGAAGATAAATAAAATAATGAAGGAAAAACACAACCCTAAAAAAATCACAAAGAGGAAGAACTACCTCTACTAAGATCAAGCACGGGCATGAGACAATGATCATAATGATAAAAAATAATGCTGGAATATACCCTGAATAATATCAAACTATAATAGAGGAAATAAAATAAGTTTTTCATGTAAAAACATTCCATGGAAAATGATAGGTAGATTCTTATAATTTAATTTCTCTAGAATATTTGTTCTATGTATTTTTACCATGAGTTATGACTTCATTTAATGAGTTGGAATTTATAATTTATTAGAAAGTTTTTCAGAAATGAAGGAATGTGTAGACCCTAAATAAAAAAACACACTAATAATATCTGTAATAATAGTAAATGTACCTAATACTAACTCATTTTATAGATCAACTTATATTGAAGTGGTTTCAATTTATTTTCACACAACCTTCTTCTTCCAATCATGCTGATTTCCTGTCTGATTGACAAACTTTGGACACACATTTGAAAATGACCCAATTCCTTAAAGTTAAAGCATCTCACCATTGGATTCTCATTAATTTTCATATCATTTTTCTTTCAATCACGAGATTTTTCCCAAACTTTCCACAGTGATATAATTTCCTTGAATTTAATATACATTCTCTAGAATTATTTTGAACACCTCTTTCACAAGGAGGGGAATTTATTTTCTTACCTCCAGATTTATTTCATAAATTCATCCCCAAATCCAAAAAAAAATTATTACTACTTATTAAGGTAATTATGAGGTAAATATATAACATAAAATTCTATCTCATTTTTCTCAGCACAAAAAACATGTTTCTCATATATTTTAAACTCTCGTGATGCAAAATATCATCATAAAAAGGGTATCAAACCAGAGTAAAATCGTTTAATTTTATATTTATTGTCATGAGTGAAATATGGTACATACCAGGATAGTCTTGTAAAATTTGATTCATATAATGCCAAATAATAATCAACATTCTCCTATAGTCCAATTATTATTTTTCCATTATTAGTCGATTAGTTTTAGGAATATATTTTTCCAGAGAGACTCTTAAAATATTCCCATTATATATTTTCAAGAACATATTTTTCTATTAAATTTATTACCAGATACCACCATTAATCAAATTCACATAATAAATGAAAAATGTCTATAATTTCCTTTTTGTGTTAAAAATATCCCATGACATCAAATATATTTTCTAGTGCATTGATCCATCCGTTGGCTATCACATGATTAGTGGTTCCACTGAAAGCTAGATGGTGTTGCCTCATAAAATGCTCCATGAAAGATATGTTTCATTATAGTAGATGTTCTTCCACTCTAAATTGGACACCAACACCATTAATCTTCGGATTCAACTAATCCATTTTTATGAAAAACTGCTCCATTCGGATTGCCAACAATATAGGATGTAGATTCCGAAGGATATCATTCTATTGGTTCCTTCTACCATATTTTCCGTGTTTATTCTATGGAAGACCATTCTAAATATAAATATCATAGACTTAGAAAACATGTAATTTTTAAATCCTATGTCATTTCAAATCAGCCATAATGTAAAATTAATTTATGGTATTCTATTAAATCAATCTAAAACCTAAAGTTATCTAAACTGTCCTCTAATACCAACTATATGGACCCAACCATTAAAGATTTATAATCTTGAATTTTAGTCAATAAAATAAATTCTTACACATTTATGAACATTTTAGTATTACATTTTTAGAGATTTGGGTCATAACTATTACATAACAACTCCAAAATTGCCTAGTATACACTTTTACTCGCGATCCATTTTTTCCTATAATAACTCATTAAAATAAATCATGATCTTTTTTTCATGATAAAAATATTTATAAAATTCATCAATAATTCCAAATTTATATTAATAAACCATATAACCTATGATTTTTTTAAAAACACGAGATTAAATCAAAATATCAGTAAGGTATATAAATAAATAAATCATTAGTCAATTTATAACATAAAAATCAATTAAACCCATTACATAAATACATATTAACATGCATGGAAAAATCATGTTTCTACCTTAGTGAATATTTACCTTATCACACTTACATTAACCATTGCACATGTGATAAGCATTTAATCAAATTACATCTCTTCAGTACCCAAATCATATAATAGGAATGATATGGATCACCCATCATATCTTAAGCTATAATGGGCTCAACTCAACATATCTGGATATATAATGTATATAACCCCATCAAATCTCGAGATATAATATAGTCAACCCAACATAAACTATTAACAAGGATGATATAATGAATAAAACATTATTTATCACAATTCAAACCTTGATCAAAACATATTCATATTTTCAAAATACCCATTTGTTCATACAACAAATCACTTTTAAACAATAAAAAGCATGCACATAATAATGAAATAATATTCTTAAAAAATAACTACGAAAAAATATAATTCAAACATAATACAAATATACAATCATGAAATCAATAGAAACCACTATCACTGTATGAAAAACAATAATTGTAAATTTTTTAAAAGAGACATATAAAAGGATTTTTAAAGAATGTCCCTTACATTAGGTTTGAATTCCATAAAATGTGTTAAATATAATGACCCAATGATTTTCAATGGAAATTAATTTCTCATAAGTATTTCCTCAAATAAATAAAAACCCAACATAATGAACTATAAAGTGCGAAGTGACCTTTAAACATATGTTTGACACTTCTATGTTTGGAATTTTGAAAATTCGGCATACAAAGTTGTAATCGTTAAGTTATTTGGAGTTCGATACAAAAATCATATACATTGGTTAATAGTAACCTAACCTAATGAATATTAGCATACCCTTATGAATAGAAATATACCCTACTGAATATTAACCTCACCTATGATAATATAAATAATATATTCACGTTGGATGTACAATATACCTATATTTTTTAATATGTTTATGAATATTTTAAAACTCGTTATGATAATAATATATTATTTTAATCAAATATTAAAATAATCATATTTAGAAAATTATTTTTGAAAATTGGACTTCATATTTTGGATTCTACACATAGAAAAATTGTTAGGGTGAATTATTGATATTTTTCTGAAATACTTGAATGTTTGATGAATAGTAATGTACGATAATTTATAATAAATGCTTAATAAGGGATTTATTGAGTCATTGATTATTTTATACTGATGTAAGCCCACTTGTTTCAAGATCACATGATATAAGTACCATTCTTGGTCATGGATAACTTAATGTTCCTTATCTAGTGATGAAATAATAAATTAATGATTATAATATTATGAAATCTCTTCTCTCCTCCACTATAAAAAACCCCCTTCACTCACTCTTCTCTTCACACCTCTCAAGCCTTGTTTCATGCCAATATTCAACCCAAATCTCTCCCCAATATCCTCTCCCACATCAAAAATCTCCTAAACTCTTCAAAATACCAAATCCTCTTCCCGTAAAAGGTTCTTAAAGGAGGAAGTCTCAAGAGGTAATTTCCTCATTCCAATTCCTTAATTTATTTTATGTTCTCTTTCCTTTGGTTTATTTAATAACCTACCTTCACCGTAATATTATGATAAATCTAGTAACATTCATATACTAGAATGTTTTCTTGCTAATGGGATAATTCATTATCTTCTCTCCATTCCCACCCTTTTATTTTAATGAAATGAATGCACCATTTGAGATGTGCTAATTTAGCGCATTCAAGGGCAAGAGGTTATTAATGTCTATTATTATATTTAATTCTGCTAATGAAAAAATTTGTGTTATTTTTGAAATAGATTATTATATATTTAATATATTCTATTTTTGGTTCTATAATCCTTTTCTACAAATGGTATTATGTTATAAATCAAAACAAGTTCTTCGTAATCAAATCCACTGATTAACAAAAACGGTTATCACTATGTTTATATATATAATAATTCAAGTTCACTCTAAGTAACCATATTAAATTTAAAAACATGTAATATCTTGGATGTTCACTAATAGAATATAAATTCAATTCTAGACAACTAATTTCATATTTCTTGTCTATCTAGATGTGAATATAAGTGAACCGATCTTTTAAAACCAAATAAACAAACAAGCCCGAACAATGAAATTGAACCTCGTAACTAATCAAAATACGTTGTATGAACTAAAAAGGGTTATAATAAATAAATTAAATATATAAGTGGTTCTAGAAATATTAATTAATATTCCTAATTTGTTTATTCATGTCTTTAATAACTAGTGGAGAACAACAACGAATTTAAGCTAAGGGATCCTCTCATTTTCACTCTTAATCAAGATTGTTCTCTATGATATGCCTTTTGTGTAATACCAAGTGATGGGGTATATTTTATCACCTCCCCCATTATACCCAAATGTTTTATAATTGATGATAAACCCATTATCACTCTCATAAATCCATCTTATTTACACCTGATACCGTACCGATAAACCCTAATGAATTCTACCCGAACTTCCTTTATTCCTTTGAGATTCCCTATATTTCTTTTCACCAAAATGTAGTTGTTGTTTATTTTTTTGTAAAACAGATAAATTATGTTTATATGATCCAAAATCATATTCAATTATCCATCTCACATTCTCTTTTGGGGATATACAAGATTTCAAGTGAATCCCTCCTCAATACATCCCAATAAGTACACTCGTTTTAAAAGGAACTTCCCCAATTTTTACCCAATTTCAAGTTAACTATATCATAAATATTAAGACACCACTATCTTTATAAAATCATTATTTTTATTAATAAATCATTCTTTGTTAAATTCTGATTTTATATAAAATAATGTCCTCTTTACTATTTAAAAAGCTTTATAGTATTTTCCTTAAAACTGCATAAATAGGTTTTAAGGTTAATGTTTCTCAAATACATTTCATATATTTTATCACTTATTTTTGTCACCACCTACCATGTTATATGTTTATATTATCTTATGAATATCCATGAATGTTCTAATAATTTTTTTATGGACACTTTCATGCAACATTCATTGGTAAGGCTTTATGCCATGATTGTGGTACCCAATTCGTTTCATGAGTATCCTTATGTCTATGAACAATTGATTATGTATGATTATTTATATGGAAGGAATATTTATGTTTCAAGAATATTCATGGAAATGTTGAGATGGGTGTCCCCAGATAGCGCTCAAATTAATTGGGTAAGGTTATGTCTCATGGGATGCAATCTGAAATGGGATTGGCATGTAGCCTTAACACGTACTGAAATGGGAAACGAGATTGGCAGTTAGCCTTGAACCGTACTAAAGAAATGTTTAATGATTCATCCAAATTTATATGATTCCATATTTATAAGATCCCATGATTATGTGATAATATTTCATATATTACATGTTTTGGATATCAATATTTCATGCATGCTAACTCATGTGATTAAGATGTATCCTTATGTTCATTCCCATACTGGGATTTTTATCTCATCCCTTTGTTCATGTGATCCCCAGGGTACCCTATTCAAATGTAAGGGCTCAAATGAAGTTTGAATCACTTTATGGAGATTAAATAAAGAAGTTTTTTTAGCCCCATGTTTTATGTTATATTTACCTAGTCTTCAAAGACACTATACATAACGATCCTTGGATTGTACTCTGATGATTAATTTTGCTTTAAATCATGAAATTTTATATGTAAAAGGATCGGGTTACTATAGTTGGCATCAGAGGGTTGTCTAGTTATTTTTCGAGATTAGGAATAGAGGCTCTTAGTTAGAACCTCAAGGATGAGACTATGTATAAAAGAACATTCCAGAATTTTGGTGACTATTTATTAAATGGTTTATCAAGAAAATATATCCCTGTCTGGATACGAGCATGTAGAGGCGGCTCTGGAACATATGTATCTAGGGGTAAAACCCAAAAACACTGCTTTGATCTAGACTCGAATGATAGCTGGTGCACGACAACGGGCCTTGCTACACTCTTGGTAATGACACTCATAGATGATGTTCTTTGGTAGAGTCACGAGGTTAGTACAAATAGTTTTTACGGGACAAAAATAATCCCATTAGAATATAAGTTATAAAATAGATTGAGGATAACCTGGATTAAACTTATGGAATCCCAAGTCAGGATATACTTCATATTAATAAGTATATACTTTTATGTTCAAAGATTCATTTTTATGCTCAATAGATAAGTATTCAAGACCTCTAATTATACTTTAATTTTTTTAGTTAATGGTGGTAAATAGAAGAACCCATTCGAAAAAACAATGTTATAGGAAATGTGATGATTTTCCTAATGATATTCATGATGTGACAGTAGAGGGTTCTCACAACTTCATGGAAGTTCTTGCTCAGCTTTCTCATGTTATGAATAATAAAATAAATTTAGTGGAACGTCCTCCTCCTCCAATGAAATAGCATGTTTCCATATAATCTTTCATGTGGGGAAGGCCTCCCATGTTTAGCAGATCTTCTGATCCCCTTCTCGCAGAACTATAGATTAAATCCTTTGAAAACATTTTCTCTTTTTTCTTGTGCTAGGATGAAGGTATAATTGTATTGGCGGTCTATCGTTTTGATGGGGAACCTGATCAGTGTTGGACACTGATCAGGTATACAACATCCCAAGTGGAAATTGATTCCATAGATTGTTATGATTTCAAGAGGATGTTTTCATCCAATATATTCCTTCAACTTCCAATCTCAAGATGGAAAGAGAGCTCCGTGGATTCAAGGAGAAGGAATATGAGACCATCGGGGCATATGAAACGAACATTACAAGTCATTATAGGTATGCCTCTGACTTTGTCATGAACTCCTAAATCAAGTCGGATCGCTTCTTTAGAAGACTAAAGACAAGTCTACGTAAAATGTAGGTGATTCGAGACATTGACAGTAATGAAGACATTGTATGTTGTGACCCCAAGTATGAAATGGAGATCAGAGAATCTAAGTGGTCTCATGGGCCTAGTAACAAGAAGCCGAAAATGCATAACATTATGGGTGGTTCATCAAACAAATCCTAGGATGGAAAGAAGCCTCACTTTCCCCTTTGAAAAAGTTGTGTGAAAAAGCATCATGGTGTGTTTATAAAGGGAATCGATAATTACTTAAAATGTGGAATGTTTGGTTATCTATCCAAAAACTACTGAAGGGATATGAAAAATACCTCTAATGATGAAGGAGATAGGAAGGTTTAGATCAACACTCAGTCTGCAGTGCAGTGTTACAACTGCATGGATCTTGGGAATTATGCGAACTATATCCCTATGTTGAGGGTTGTCTGAGGCAATCAGCCACAACATCCAAGGCAACAAGGAAGGCCTTATTCAATCACTACTATTGAGGTGGAGCTGTAAATTGTTGTGGTGAATGGTATTCTTGTTATTCATTCAAGAATTGTGAACGTACTATTTGATTCTTGTTCTATGCATTCTTTCATATCTTGCAACTTTAGAAGAACAATTCAGACACCACCTCAAAATTTGGAGGAAAAGTTATCTGTGAGAATGTAAAATGGCGAAATTATTGCTTCCATGGTTTATAATTCCTCCCTAGTTAATTTTTAAAGACTAAACCTCCCATCCAATCTCTTCAAACATCCATTAGTAGAGATCGACACTATCTTGGCCATGGATTGGTGATCTTTGTACAAGGCCAACGTCAATAGTTAGGAAAGGGAGATCACTTTTCACATCCCGAAGCATCCTCCGATTCATTACATGTGTAAGAAGGAAGATGATTATCCTTTATAATATTCATCTCATGTTTGGATACTACTTACTTGTGAGAAAAAATAACTAGCTCAAATGATTGGGACACATGATAGAATCAAGCTTGAAGACATTCCCATAATGAGGGATTACACTGATGTATTCCCTGAAAACTTTCCTAGTCTTCCTCCGGACAGAGATGTTGAGTTATCAACTTAACTTATCCCTGGATATTTTCCAATTTCAAAGACACAATTCATAATTGCCACCATAGAGCTGGAAGAGCTAAAGATGCAGATACAGAAGAATATGGAGAAGGGTTTTATATGCCCGAGTGCTTCACCGTGTGGTGCTCTAGTCCTTTAATGAAGAATATGGATGGATCAATGCCCCTTTGCATTGATTATTGTGATAACAATAAAATCATGACAAAGAACAAGTATCCACTTCCATGGATAGATGAATTGTTCGATCTACTTCATGGGGTCAGTTATTTCTTAATGGTGGACCTTCGGCCAGGATAATACCAATTAAAGGTGAGGGAGGAAGATATTCCCTAGACTACCTTTCAAATGAGGTATGTACACTATGAGTTCATAGTGATTCCCTTCAGACTCTCAAATGCTCCAAAAAAATTCATGAATTTAATGAAAAGAGTCTTTATAGATTACATCGAAATTTTTTTGGTAGTCTTTATTAATGATATTATTATATACTACAAGAGAAAGAAGAAACATGAGGAGGATTTGGAAGTTGTGTTCATGAATTTTCAAATATATAAGTTGTAGGAAATGTACAGTAAATGAGAGTACTGGATGGGTGATGTATCATTATTGGGGTATGTTATCGCCAGGAAAGGGATATTTATGGACCCCTCTAAGAAGAAGGGAAATGAATAGTGGTCAAGGCCAACATATATAATGGAGGTCCACTACTTTTTTGGTATAGCTGGGTATTATCAACGATTCATAAAAAACATTTCACGATTGTCAAACCTAATGACCATGCTGACACGGAAGGGAGTAAAGTTTGTTCGGACACAGGAATGTGAAGACTGTTTCAAAGAGTTGAAAAAGAGGCTTATCACGGTGCTAGTACTCACACTCCCTTCAAGTGGATAACACTTTTTGGTGAATATTGAAGCTTATACGAAAGAATTCGGTTGTGTGATAATTAATAATAATAAAGTGATAGCCTACGCCTCATGGTATCTGAAAATTCATGAGCAAAACTACCATACAAATGATCTGGAGTTGGCAGATGTGATCATTTATTTGATAATTTGGCGGTATTATCTCAATGGGGAAAATGTGAGATATATACTGACCACAAGTGTTTCAAATATATATTCACACAAAAATATCTTAATATGATCTAGTGAATATGGATAGAGCTCATCATGTATTATGACTACTAAATCCACTACCATCCCGGTAGGGCTAACAAGGTGGCGGATGCTGTAAGTTGAAAGGATCCTGCATCACTATCAAAGATGAGAATTGAAAAGGAACATATATTTTTATATTTTCATTGGATGGAAATGGGAACCATTAATGGAGGAACATCATCAATCCTCTCTCGAAATATTGCTCAAACATCCCCCTTATAGAAAATAAGGGATGCTCAAATAAAGGATGTGGAAATTCAGAAAAGGGAGGCAGCTATTAAAAATGGGAAATCCTCTGATTTCAAAATTGACAAGAACGGGGTTTTAAGAATTGGGACACGATTGTGTATACCATATAATTCAGATATAAATAATGAGAAATTTAATGATGCACATATCTCAACATTCTAATCCACATAGGGAGGACAAAGATGTACGAGATCTCTGAAAATAATAATTGTGGGACAATATGAAATAAGAGATTACCCAATATACAAAAAAGTACCTCATATGTTTGAATGTGAAGGCTGAGAGACCAAAGTCTATGGGGATGATGCAACCACTACTCGTACCATCATGGAAGTGGGAGAACATTACCATGGACTTTGTCACTGGACATTCAAATACATCTAGAGAAAAAAATGCTATTTGGGTGGTTGTTGATCCTCTTACAAAGACATCTCACTTTATCATGGTTCGAGAGGACTTCTCATTGGATCAAATTCCATGGATTTACATCAACGATGTGGTAAGGATGCATGGAGTACCACTATCTATTGTAAATGATCATGATCCGAGGATCAGCTTGATGTTTTGGAAAAGTCTCCATCATTCCTTGAGCACTGAACTGAACTTTAGTATGGCCTATCATCCTCAGACTGATGGCCAATATTAGTGAACTATTTAGACACATGAAGACATGTTGAGAGTGTGTTTTATGGAATTCAAAGAAGTATGGGACTAAAATATTCTAGTCATTGAATTCTCCTACAACAATAGTTTTCACTTGAGCATCGAAATGGCACCATATAAAGCTCTTTATGGGAAAAAGTGTAGAACCCTTGCGTTTTGGGATGAAGTCAGTGAGCGTAATCTTCTAGGACCTGAAATGGTGGAGAAGGTGAAATCTATTCCACAAAATTTAAAGGTAGCCCAATGTCAATAGAAGATTTATACAGATAACTGTCGATGAGGCATTGAGTTCAAAGTTCGATACATGGTATTTCAATTCATAACCCCATAGAATATGTTCATGATGTTTGGAAATAAATGGATGTTAAGTCCCAGGTACATCGACCCCTTCAATATCCTTGATCGAGTTGGATATGTGGCATATCGACTTGCACTTCCACCTACCATGTCAAATGTAAATTATTTATTTCATGTAACCCTCTTAAGAAAGTACATATCATCCCCTTCACATGTACTCTTTTCAGAGGTGGTAAAGTTGGACGATGATCTCTCTTACGAGGACCAACCAATGAAGATCATATATCGTAGAGACAATGTTCTACGCAACAAGACTACTCATCTAGTCATGGTACTATGGAGAAACCATAAGTACCAAGAGACAACATGGGAATTGGAGGAAGAAATTAAGGGAAAGTACCCACGTATTTTTTTTCGTAGAATGTAAAATGAAAATTCGAGGGCAAAATTTCATAAGGGGGGAAGAATGTAACAACACAATGTTTTCCAATGGAAATTCCCTTCTCATAAGTATGTCATAAAATCACATGAAAACACAACATAATAAACTACTAAGTGATCATTGACCTTTAAACAGACATTTGGAACTTCTGTGTTGGGAATTTCAAAAATATGGCATTCATGGTTATAATCAATATGTTATTTGGAGTTTGATATGAAAAACAAAATTTTAGAATAAGTTAATGAATGTTTTAAAACTGTTTATAATGGAAAATTATTATTTTAATTAAATATTATAATAATCATACTAAGAAAATTATTTTTGAAAAATGTACATTATTTTTTGATTCAACACATCAAAAAATGGATTGGGTGAATTTTTGGTATTTTTCTGAAATACATGAATTTTTTATGAAAATTAATATACGATAATTAACAATAAATTCTAAATAAGGGATTTATTGAGTAATTGATGATGTTATGTTGATGTAATCCCACTAGTATCAGGATCACAAGATAAAATTAATATTATTGGTCATGGGATACATACTATTACATGTCTTGTGATTAAATAATAAATTAATGATTATAATATTATGAAATCTCTCTTCTCCACCACTATAAAAAACTCTCTTTCACTCCCTCTTCTCTTCACACCTCTCAAGCATTGTGCCTTTCCAATATTCATCCCAAATCACTCCCCAAGATCCTCCCTCACGTCCACAATCCCCTATCCTCTTCAAAATACAAAAACCAATCCCATTAAGAGATTCTCAATGGAGGAAGTCTCAAGAGATAAATTCCTCTTTCAAATTCTTTCGTTTATTTTAAGTTCTCTTCCTTTTCGCTTCATTCCTCACCTCCCTTAACCATAATAGTATGATAAATCCAATAAGATACATATACTGGAATTTTATCATGCTAATGGGGCATTTCATTATCTTTTTCTTCTTTCCCAAACATTTATTTGAATGAAATGAAAGCACCGTTTGAGATGTGCTAATTTAGCACATTCAAGGACAACAATTTATCAATTTCTATTATGATCAGTAATTATGGTCATGAAACCATTTGTGCTATTTTTGAACTAGATTATAATATATTTAATTTAACATATTTTTGGTTCTTTAAACCTTTTGTAAATATGTTATTAAGTTATAAATCAAAACAATTTCTTTGTAATTAAATCCACAGACTAACAAAAATGGTTGTCACTAAGGTTATATATATAATAATTCGACTTCACTAAAAGTAAAAAAATTAAATTTAAAAGATTTTTATCTCATAGATGTTCACTAATAGGATATAAATTCATTTCTGCATAAAAACATTCATCATTCATGTTTATCTGAACGTGGATATAAGTGAACCGATCTTTTAAAACCAAGTAAACAAACGAGACCAAACAATGAAATTGAACATCATAACTAATCAAAAATGCTTCGAACGAACTAAAAAAAGGTCATATTGAATCAATTAAATATAGAATATGTTGTTTAATTATTAATTAACAATCCTAATTTGTTATTCCAGTTTTTATTAACAAGTGGAGTACACCAACCGATTTAAGGTAAGGGATCCTCTCATTTTCAAACTTAATAAATATTGTTCTCTATGATATGCCTTTTGTGTAATACCAAGTGATGGGGTATATTTTCTCACCTTCCCCATACTGAACTATTGTTTTATAAGTGATTATAAATATGGCATCTCTCTCATCAAGCACTCTTAGTTACTCCTGATAACATACTGATAAATGATATTGAATTCTACCCAAACTTCCTTTATTGCTTCAGGTTTCTCTATCATTATTTTTACCAAAATGTAGTTGTCTTTTCATTTTATGTAAAACTTGTACATTATCTTTATATGATCCAAAATCATGTTCAAAGATCCATCTATCATTATATTTCGGGGATATACATGATTTTAAGTGAATCCCTCCCCGATAATTCCCAATGAGCACACTCATTTTAAATAGAACTTCCCGAATTTTTACCCAATTTTCCCACTCAATCTATCCTCTATTTTAAGAAACCATTGTATTTATAAAATCATTATTTTTATTATTAAAACTTTCTTGGTTCAATTTGGATTATATTTAATGGAATTTCCGCTTTACTATTTTAAAATATCTATAGTAGTTTTCTTGAAACCGCACAAAAATGTTTTAATGTTAATGATTCTAAAATAGATTTCTTATATGTTGTCACTTATATATGTCACCACCTACCATGTTATAGGCCTATATTACCTTATTAATGACCATTTATATTCTAATACCTTTCATTAATGGACACTTTCAGGATAAATTTAGTGGTTTTTCTTTATGACATGATTGTGGTACCCAATTCTTTCCATGGCTATCATTATGTTTATAAACAATTTATTATGTATGATTATTTTTTTGGAATGAATATTTATGTGGAAAGAATATTCATGGAAATTTTGAGATGGGTGCATCCAGATAGCGCTCCAATTCCTTGGATAAGGTTATGTATCATGAGATGTGATTTGAAACGGGATTGGCAGTTAGCCTTGACCCATACTGAAATGCAAAACGGGATTGGCTGTTAGCCTTGACCGGTACGAAAGAAATGTTTTATGATTCTGAAAAATTTATATGATTCCATGATTATATGATCCCATTATTATATGATAATATTTCATATGGTCCATGTTTTTTATATCAATATTTAAATCCTTCTAACTCACTTGCTTAATATATATCCTTATGTTCATTCCCTTATAGGGCTTTTCAGCTCATCCCTGTGTTCATGTGTTCCCCAGGCTGCCCTATACAGATGTAGAGGATCAAAGGAAGTTAGAAGCACTTTATGGAGATTAAATGAATATGTTTTTTTATCCCAGTGGTTAATGTTATATGTACCTATTATTCCATGACACATGACTTAACGATCCTTTTCTTGTACTCTGATGATTAAGTATGCTTAATATCATGAACTATTTTATGTAAAAGGCGCAGTTCGATATATTAAAACATCTTGTATAATGGTATGAATAGTTTTATTTATATATTTAAGAAATAAATTCTTGTTTTAATACCTTACTTTATATTCTTATAACACTTTCATGCCATTTATTAACAAAGGTTTCCATTTTCGTTGTTTCGGGTGCGTTCTTTTCATGGTTTTCATGGTTGGTTTATTATCGGTATTCCTTGTAAAAAATGAAATAATAAACCATAAGTGATAAAATATTAATATTTATTCTATTATAAAAAATTACATGTGAATTTTACCATTTCATGATCTCAAAAAAATGAAAAAAATGATCTTCCATGAAGGTGGTGAATTAATGCACCATATACATCGATTTTGTTATTTATAAAATAAAAGAGAAGAGGAGAGATTTTATGATGCATATTCCATAAAAATAAAAATTACCATTTATATATTTAATGGTGGAGTTTTAATAAATAATTGGATTTGAGGTGGGGATAAAGTATAAGTGAAAAAGAATTATAAAGAGAAGAAAAATGAACCTTCTTGAAAATTCCTCCTTGAGATCCTCTTTATGGCTCTTATAATTAGCCTATTTGCGACTCTTGGTTCTCAAGAATGTGGAAAGATATGAGTATGAGGGAATTTTGTAGAGTTTATCCCAGATTCAAGGCATACTGTGATGAAATAGTTTTAATAATGGATCATAGTTTTATAATATAAGGGAGGGGTAACATAAGAATCACATAAATTAGTTAAATATAATAAATTTATTATAGGTTTTAAGACCTAAAAAAATTAAAAAGACTATTATATCACATTTTAGACCAAATAATTTCATGTATGGTCTTTTTCAATAATTTAGTGATTTTTAAATATTTGAAATAAATATTACACTCATGAAAAATGATTTTTTCAAATTAAAAACTATTCATATCTTTTGACATTAAAAACATACACATAGGGTTTCAAATTCGAATATAATATAATATTTATATTTTATACTTATCATATTAGTTTATTTAATTATTTTATTTGCTTAAAAATATCAAATTATATTTATTTTAATATTTTTAATATCATTAAATTGAATTATTCATTAATCAAATAATTAAAGCTTCATAAATTTTCAAGTCTTTAAAGTAATTATTTTTTGTCTAAAAATTAGAAATAAAATTTGATGGAAATGATAATTTTATTTTATTTCCAAATACTATTCCTTTTATAATATATATTTTTGATATGATCATAAAAATATAATAAAAATTGATATTTAAATTGTGAACAAGTTTTATTTCTTTTTAATAAAATAATAGAGAGTGTCTAATGTGATCCTTATGAGTCAAATATTTCACCAATTCTAATCCCGACATAATAATTGTATTTATTTTATTATATAAAATATTTTATAAAAAAATGGTTGCATTTAGTAATTCTTATAATTTAATAAATATAATTTATTTATTTATCTTAAGAACACATAAGCACTACATCAGTGTTGCACATGAATTAATGTTAATTATTTCATATGTAAAAATTTAAAGTAAATTAAAATCATGGAAATAAATTAATTAGTCTCAAAATAATCACTTATATTAATTAAAAATGTATATTTACTTATATCAATGATAAAGATAATTTAATAATTTATTAAATTGGTTTTTCTTTGAATATAATACCATAAATGCAATAAATTCATCCATGCCACTAAAAGTGTTCCTAAAATAGAACCATAGATTCCTTTGGTCGAGAAATATTCATAAAATGATATTAGAATAATTTTTTATATAATTTTATAATACTTTAATTATTATTTTATCCCTTAATTACTATTTTTACCATTAACTATTGTAAAAAACTAATGTTACTATTCACCAAAAAATAAGCTGTTCCTATTAGACCAAATATTTCATATGAATTACAACATTATGTGTCCATTTTTCAAAATTCAGTTAAAAAAATTAGTTGAATATAATTTAAAAATTATCTCGTTGACAGATTGAGAAAATTTGATTTTAATGTAAAAACGATCAAAAGTTCATAAAGTTTTTATACCCAATTTCAATGTGAAATTGATTCCAATGACCTACATTAGATTAATTGATAAAAAAATTATTTAGTTATACATTAAATGTAATTAAAATAAAAATCATCATTTATGAATAAATTAGATGAAAAATTAATTTTGAAATAAAATGATGTTTTTTAGTATTCATTAAAAATTAATTTTTTTAAGAAAATTATCAAAAATTCATAAAAAGATAATTTCAACGATATTAAAACATATTTTGAATTATTTTTATCAAATTAAAAATATATAACATTAATATTAATGTTTTAAAAAAATAATCATATAATTATTTATTTAATTTAAGAATTACTGTTTAAACCAAAAATAATAAATATTATAAAAAAATATTCAATAAATACCTATGTTGTTACAAAAATATGCATTATTTTCATAAACAATATTATTTTTGGTTGTCTCATGTATCTATATCACTTTACATCCCATGGGCTCACAGTTCGCCCAAAAGGATTATTTTAAGAGGTATGAGACTTATCTTTTCTTTTGGATAACAATTTTTCTCCTTCATGTTTATTTTCAATATTTAATTTTATAATTTTAATTTTCTTTTACTCACGGAATAATAAATGTTATTTTTTTATTGGCCCCGTATTTCATTAATTTTTTTGAAATGTTCCCCTTTTTAACATTTTTTATATTGGTTATTTTCTATCAATAGTTGAATTCATTATAAAAGTGTGATGGGTTTATGTTTTTTAACATTTTAATTGTGAAAACATTTTACCACCAGATTATATATTTTTTATTACAATGATTGCTCTCTATGTTTTTGTAATTTTATAATGTTATTTCTTACTCATTATTTTATAAATAATTTTCTTTTAAAATATAATTTTTCCTAAATGATAATGTTATTTCTTAATATTTATCAAAATAATTTTATAATAATTGTATAAAGAGTCTTTGTATATTTAAATAACCTTAAATATTGCTTATTATAATATAGGGAGATTATCTAATGATAAAATCTACCATCCTTATTTATATGAATTACGATTATGGATTATTAAAATCCTTATGAAACCCATTTGTTTTCATTTGTTAGTTAAGATATTATAGAATTATGAATGTGTTAATATTCATTTATAATAAATTTGAATGGTTTATCATTTTTTTATTTGTGTGAAAAAGTTATATATACCTATAATTCATTTCATAATGATTTAAATCGTATGTTATGTCGCATACGGTATTAGGGAGTAAACCTAATCCACTATGGGAATCTATCACATGTGTTTATGGGAGTGAACCCAATCCACTATAGTACTTTGTCCATTATGAGATGATGGTATTTGTAATTTTCATTGACATTGGAAATTATTTCCTATAGTTATATATGATCCATATTATTATTCCTATGTTATGTGCTCATGGATCGTTATTAATTATTCATGTTTCTACACTCTTAGTACTCATGTTTTATTCTATTCCAAAAACCATTTATTATGAATCATAATTAATGATATATCATTTATTGGGTATGATTCTCTAATTTTATGTCTATTCACCTTCATTATGATCTTATAAAAACATTTTATCTTATGCTCACTTGTGATCGTCAATTATTTTCTCATATATTTACCATAACTGAGCATCATATGTCATCCATTCTCATATTTTCATTTTTTTATTAATGAGGATCATTTTTGGGTTTAATATATCTAAAATAGTTTCATGTCAGAATTATACTAATGGAAAATGTTGAATATGTTGTAAAATAAGATTTTAATGTATCTAATAATTTAATACACTAATCTTATAGGATATTGGGTTTGATTTGTTTTTATATATAATTAATATTCATATAAAATGAATTGATATGAATATATGATTTGATCAGGTCATATTAGTTGTAATTATAGTGTGGTTTTATAAATTTATAGATTACATTATGATAAATAATATGAAAGTTCATAGAAAAACCTATGTTGAACCAAACGTGATGATAGATTCCCATTAAAATCATTGGTTGAAATGAAATTATCTTAATAAAGGTAATATCAAGATTGATTTTTGCATATCATCTGATTAATTAATCTAGGTTTTTATTTCATAATACTAATAATAATCATTTTCATTTAATTAAATTATTAGGATTAGAATAAAATGGATATGATTATGATTATTATATATTTTTGAACCTAAATGTTCTAATTTAATTATGGTTTTACCCACTTTTTAATATAAATTATTTTTTATAGTACTATAAATAAATATCCACAATGGATAGATACTAAATAATCAGTGAAAAAATGAAATAGTTTAATGATTACATCCCAATTCTGTAACTCCTATCTCATAGAAGATTTTGGGAATTTGTTTCCATTAAATATTTTTATTAATCATTTAGTATAACTGTATGTGATTTTGGGAATATTTTATCTATCTCTATATGGAGACCACATAAAATTTATAGGATAGAGAATCCAAATTTCAAATCACAATTCAACATACAGTCATCATTTAGTGTGAGGGAAACTCTGAACTCACTAAGGAAATTACAACCATTAAATGGGCCTTAATACCAAATAATAAGGAATATTTAGATAAAAATATTAGGGAAAATTTTAATGTTGAGGATATTCCAATTGTAAAACAATACAGTGATTTTTTTACTAACGGGTTTTCTAATATTTTTCACAAATTATGAGGTTTTATTTTCAGTAGAAATCATATCTGGTGTTATGCCTATATCAAAGACTCTTTAAAGAATGGACCTAATAAAATTGGATGAATTATATAATAATCATCCAGATTATATTGATAAGGGTCTCATAAGACTAACTTCTTCACCATGGGGTGTACCAATCCTTTTTGTTAAGAAGAAATATGAATCAATTTTTCTCCCCATATATTAACAAATATGTAACAAGGTCATGTTCTATAACATGTATCCTCTAACCCATATAAAAATAATTCAATAAACTCTGAGGGGGTGAACAAATATAAATTATTTACCTTCAATATGGATATTGTATATTAAGGATTAAAATAGAGGATGTAACCAAGACAACCTTTTTATATTAAATGTAAAAATAATGAATTAATAGAAATGACTATTAGACTTACAAATTCACGTGTTTTTTGATTGATTAAAATAATATAGTCATTAAAATTACCTAGATAAATTGATGCTAGTTTTTATAGATTTCCTTCTCATATTTTTCAAGTGAATGGTGTAGTATGAATATATTTTTTTGATTTTACTGAAGACCATGTGAATAGAGAAAATATTACAAAATTCCAAAACTATAAATTCTACTTATATAATATATAACTCATTCGTCCTGTAATCATTATTGAGGGTATATTAGTGGATCATTAATAGATATAGGATATTTGTAAATGTCATAGAAAAACCATTTTGATTGATATCAATATTTTTATTGGATTTTTTTGGATATTATCAATACTTTATAAAAACATTATCATGACTAACACATATGAAAATGAAGATAACATGAAAGAGATTCATGATCCTATAATTACATAAATAATAATTCAATTTCAGGGAGACACGGAGAAGGTTATTTATAGAAAATATAATCACATTACCTTATAGTAGATAAGGTTTTATGGTATATATTGATTCATTAATGAAGAGTATGTGATATATCATCATGAAAAATGACAATGCAGTAAATTAGACTCCATTTCAATAAAACAATCATGTGAAACATTACCCAATGCCTAATTTGGATACTGAATATAGAATATATTCATTAATAATGTAGATGAATTACCTCTATGGTGAATAGTTTAAAATATATACTAATAACAACAACTTAAATAATATATTCACACACAAGGAGTTCATCGTGATCAGAAGGATATAGTATCTATTGATAAGGGAAAATTATTTCTCAATATACTACCACGATCGGCTGGAAATGTGGATGATTCTATCAGAAATAAAATTTGAGCTAAATTATCTATGATGATGATTGAAAAAGACCCAATTATAACATATTTTCAAATGATATTCATTGAAATCATTTTGGAAATTGAAACCTTATCTTTCAAGTAAAATGAGCCATGAGCCTTTAAGAATATCCAATAGGATCGTAAGTAGGATATAGATTTATATAAGAAGGTAGAAAATATTCCATAGTTCAACATTGATATTAATATATTCATAATATTTGGATCCTAGATATATGTCCCATATACAATTTTAAATGATTTATTGGATGATGAACATACCTTGTACTTCTATATTCATCTCAAGATAAAAATTATTAATAAAGATGTTAACTATTGCCTATAGTGGTGTAAATGAAGAGGGAGATTGTAGAGTATATATCTCAATGCTTGGTATTCCGTCAAGTTAGGATAAAATTATAGAAGTATATATTAATGATGGAATCATTACTCATACTTATATAAAAGTGGAAGAATATTATCATGGATTTTTTATACTACTCAAAATACTTACAAAAATAAATAAATCTAGTTTCATTATATTAGGTCTCATTATGATATCAGTGTATTTCATTATTATTTTTGAATATTAATCCTTCAATAAACGTACCTGAATATACCTAATATAAGTATCAAATATTTATATAGTACAACATTTAATTGTCTCTAATTTGGAAATGAGTTATACCTAAAGGTTTTTGGGAAGTATTTAATAAAAATTAGATACCAAATAGATATTTATTAATAATTATCATACATAGAAATATGTTCTATGTCAATGAACCATTAAAAATATTTAGTAGATAATGATATTTTTAAATTTATTTGAAGGTAGGATGGGATGAACACAAAACTCAGTAATGCTTCCATATAATTAATAATTTTATTAAATCATTCAAATGGATTCATAAGAGATTATGTATGGGAAGAGATTAAAAACTCAAATATGATAGGACAAAGCTGGAAATCATAAGCAGTAGGGACTAAATCATTATCAAGAGATATTATAGAATATTCAAACCAATCATTAGAACATTAAAACTACCCAAAATCAATAAAGGTGTTACATTGATAATCATCGATTGGATGTGGAGTTTGAAATCATATAAATTATGTTCCATTGAATGTGTAAATGGAATAGGGATTTGAGATTTATAAAAAACATTGAGGATTAGATACATTGTCCTTTTTAATGTTTCTGATCATATGGGTTGGTATCTTATCATTTTAAACTTCTTGTAAACCAAAGTAAATGTTGTATTCCATGTATCACAATTGGGGAAGTAAATACTTTAACATTACAATGTACTGACCTATAATATAGTACTACTACAATATAATGTCAATTAAGAGGACCAAGTGATATAAATATTAGATTATAGAGATAAGGTACTAAAAACATGACCTCTCAACTGGTTAACATTCTCTTATTCAATCATAACATTTAGGAAGATACATAAGTACTTGAGGATGTAATGGTTTCTATGTACCTTTAATTTTTTTCCTCTATGTAACAATATTTAATGGGAGAAATTATTTTTATACTGTGTAGAAATCAACCCACTGATATTTTATTATGTATTTCTATTTGATAATGTGTTTTTTGATAGATTGAAATACCCGAACAATTAAAAAAAGAGAGCCATGATGTATTTTATTAAATATAATCATTAAAATTAATTATAAATATTAATATAATTTCATAATAAAATATTAAATGTCATTAAGAAATATATAAGTGGAAAAACCTACCTGTAAAAAAGGGAAAGAATATTAAATCCTTATCATCAGGGTTTTCATTGAATATCAAACCATTGATTATTAATATAAATAATAGAAAAAATATTAGTAATACAACATTCATTTTGATAATTACATAAATGAATAAGACACATTATTCATTATATGTTTGAAATTTTATGTGTGTAATGTAATGTGATTTTTGGATATATGGTATTCAAAAGAATGAACATTAAATATATGGACATTGGATACATATCAATTGGATATACCGTCATTATATATACTTCTATCCAAAAGGTGAATATAAATTTTGTGATTGTTAATAAAAAATAAAAGTAATAAAATTTTAAAAAATAAATATCAGGAAGGTTTAGAACCCTAAAAAGACTAGTCATAATAAATATTAAGAAAAATATAAACAAAAAGTTAAGGTATTATTGAGGGTTTTGAAAAAAATGGGAGTGTATCTGGTCCCTCGTGTAATCAGACACCAATAAATAAAAATAATCCTTAGCACTAAAGGACCTCATTAGGCTCATTTCCATAATTTATCTCCTTGATAAATCATATTCTACTTGATTTACCTCCATATAAGCATGAAAAACAGTCAGGCCAATACAACATTCCATTTGGATAAATTCAATCCAATGTGGTTGGATTTTCAAAGGGAAATTACTTGATCTATCCTAATGGGATCCAATGATCGATTTTGAATGAGAATCAATCCATAAAGGGATTTATAGATAGTGAGAAACATGTTTAATGGAAAATATCATTGCATGTAGCTCAACCTCATAGGAAATTCCAACTCCAATGTAATTATAAAATCAGCCTTTAACAAAATAGTTGTGGGTATAGAAAATACCTTCACATAACGAGGGACATGGAGAACCTTATTCCACAAAATATTTATTGACTTTGATTAATTAAATTATCATTGGAATCCATTAGACATATATTTCCATCAATTGATTCTTGGGCATTCAATGAACACATAGATGCCTAAGAATATTGAGGTTTTTAATATTACTTTGTTTGGGTTATTTTTACAGGCTAAATAGTTCATATACATCATTATAAATGGAATTAATCCCTATATTAATGGCTGGTGGGTATCAAATAATAGTGGGTTTCTTGAATTCCATAAAAATATGATAATCAAGGAAGCATGAAGAGGTTCTAGAATTATTGATTATCTCCATTAAGTTATGTAATCTATAATATGTCATCCAGCTGATGATAGGTGAAAATGTTCACACCAAATAGAGAACTTATATAGGTAGAGATCATGTATATAAAATTACTTCACAAAAACAATATACATAAAAGGTAGGCTGACGTAATTTATTTTCTAGATTTGTTGAGATGGTCATGATTTAGATGTTTATTTCTCCATATTCTCTAGAAAAACATAAATCATCATGGATGAATGATGAATACATTAAACTGTATCATTGATGAGGGATTCACAGTTGAGTTGTCAAATTTAATTCTACAGAAATATTTTATTTTTATCTGACTCTTCATGTTTAGTATCAATATAAGTTCATATATAATCATTAAGAATTATCTCTGAATTTCCAACTCAATTTGAGGGGGAACAATTTAAGTAATATCGTTATCATGAAGAAGTTAGTCAAAAATATACTTCTATAACTAGTTTTGATGTATTTCCATGATGTCTTTAAGTGATATATATATAGCCATGGGGTACTCCAATAGTTGATATAAGACTACATACTTACCATACACCTTCAATTTTCTTTGATGTCATTGAAGAAGTTACTAATATCAGGACAAACATATAGGAGATGATTTTGGGAATACCAATCCAAGAGCACCATATTGTACTTTATTAACAGAAAATTATAATAAGAATCATTAAACATAATTATATTCTAGGTGAATTTCTTAATAAGGAAGTCATTAAAAATTTTGAGATCTCTGAGGCCATGTGCTTTTAAATTAGTGGGATTAATGCAATCCCTCTAGGCCATTGTGATCAATTTTCACTCATTGACACACCCATTCTATATAATGTTCATGCTCATTATTTGAAGGTCACCTATGAGTCCATTGGATTATCTATATAGATATAATGAGTGGGAAAAAAATTATATAATTATTATGTCAACCATGAAATCCATTATAGTGAGTGACATAGATTTACCCTTCCACCTAGTATGTATATCATCTATGTATATAAGTCCTAATTGAGTTAAGGATCCTTGTCTAGCATTGGTAAACTAGATGATAATAATTTGAGGAATTTTATTGATGTATATTCTCGTGAAATATTATGAAATGGAATAGAGAAGGCCTCATAGAGGGTCTCCTCTTCTAACTCCCTATGTGAATTAAAATTATCCCCTAGAATATCTATTAATGAGATTAGACAATGTTGAAGAACTAATAGTGGTGCTAATTAATTTTATAAATAAACCTAGAAAAATTCTTTTTTAGGACTATAAGAATTAATCATTATTTTACTATGTTAAAATACATTCCAACATGAACATAAACAATAATAAAATTATAAAATTAAATAACAAATATTATTTAATTGATATATTTCAGTTTCTTTATCTGTTGTGTATTATTATTAGTATAATTATTGTTGTTTTTGTTTTTGTTTTTGTTCTTTCTTGTGTTATTATTATTATTTTCAAATAATAATTATTTGATTATTTATAAAATTTATAGTAAGACGGATTGATAAAATATATTTGTTATTATAGTAATTTTAATTGGATATGGTGATAATTATTTAATTTTAGAAAAGATATTTTTGTCAAATAATTATATTTTCAATGTATCATATATTCTAATCTAAATTTAATTGATACCATAAAAATTATTTATTTTAATTAAATTTAATTTTTATCTATATAATAATATATATCAATACACATTTAACTAGTATTTTATAAGAAATAATATTAACATCTGTAAAGGTTTAAAAATACTTTTAGATCTAAATAGCAGTTTTTCAATATATCTATTATTTTATTATTAAATATAAATTTTAATATTTAAATACTAAAATATAATAAATTGAGTCCAAAAATTTAATTTCCATGTTAAAATTGCATGATATTTTCAATTTAACATTTAGGAAACAATGTTACCCGAGTGAGTAGCTCATGACATTAGAAAAACATAAAAAAAATTAAAATATTTTATATGTGTAAAAAGATCTATAAAACATATAAAAATAATAATGAAATTATATAATATATTGTATTTTGAAATTTGATGTTTTTTTCAACTTATGGTGTCACTTTCCATTTGAAAATGACCTTCCATTCCATTAAGAAATGAGAAATTCAAAAATAACCCCTCAAAATAAACTATAAAATGAAATCCCAATCACCCCCTCTAAACCACAAATATATTTATTTTATCTTCCTAATAATAAATCATTTTTCCTCTAATAAATATGAAAGAAACATTTGGTATCCTATATGCCAATTAAGGAACCTGGATCTTTCATTCTGAAGGAACCTGTTTCAAGAGTGATAAAATTCATCGAATTACCTATTTATTCAATATATTCTTCAATTACCTTCTCATATAAAATATTTAAATATAATATTATAATGTAATTATTTTATTTTAAAATCATTATTCTCTTGTGAAAAGGAAATTACAATTATGTAACTCTAAAGTCTCACTCATTTCATTAGTATAACTTGTTCTTCTTTTGGTCTGGTCAACCACATAGAAATAATGATGTGATACCATCTCCACTATTTCTGACATTAATGACTCTCAATTCCACAATACTAGAAATATATGATATTAAGGTGTATTTTATTTCTTGAATATGGTTATTTAAGGGTTTTACAAGAATGAGTGTTCATTATAAAGTTGCATGTTGTAATAAATAAATTACCTAAAACATGCACCTCATGGATTCCATTCTCACACATAAGTAATCCTTCATTATTTAAAATAACAAAGGATATAATAAATAATTGGTAAATAGTTATTAAACATACTTTATGAATATAATAATGAATAACTTGGTATCATATAAATATTATTATCATCTCTATAATGAAACATGTATAATATAATCAAAATCACTAACTCCAAATGATGAAAATAAACAATAACTAACTAGTATATGTGTAATAAATTATAATATTTTAATATTATAAAAGGTAATATATATGGATAATTTTATAAAACAATTGACTAATTTTGTCGTGATTATTATACAGGATTATAAAGATCACCCATGAAAGTTGGGAATAAATGTATGGGTTTCTCAGCTCAATTTTACATCATTGAGATATACCTCCTCGTTACAACCTTTATCAATTTTTTGATTAATATACAACATAAGGATGTATTTTATTATAATTGAATACAATTAAATGGATTTAAAAATACATATACAGTTTATAATTGAATTTTATTTATTCAAATGTTTCCAAAGACTTAAGTGTTTTTTTTTCAATTAAACATTGAAATTGATATTTTCATTGATTAAATTATTATTTTTAGATATTTAATATTATTACCCACTAAAATAAAATTAATTTTATTAAACTATATTTATTTATAAGCTTTTAATGCCTCGTTAAAATTTCACTTCCCTTTTTAAAACAATTTAACGAAAGGATGGATATAATTAAAACTGATCTTATCTCTTCTTCTAGTTATGTAAAGACCTCCAACGTGTTCATATTCCTTATTAAATTTCATATATTTCATTATCTACAAAAACAGTCATTATATAAGTTAAAATATTTTTATTTAAACCCTTATACAATTATTAAAATAATACAATTTTAATAATTTATAAATGATTAATTTTCTATCAACTTTTAATTTCCTTACATAAGTATGATAAGAATATTTTTAAAATATATCCCATAGGAATTAATTTTCCTACAATATTACTTATTTTTCTATAAAAAGGTTAGTATCTAATTTTTTTTGGGTTTCCAATGTATTTTATATAACCATTTTTTTATAAATAATTTTATTTTATGATAAATGTTTTTGAAAGTATAATTGGTATTTCTTCTTATTTATTAAAATATATTTTAATACTTTTATAAATTGACTTTCATATATTTTAGTTTTTGTATTGTTTATTATACTTCCACATGGATATTTTTTAATGATTTCATCATGTTATTTTTTAGAAGGATTAGTATTTCACCTAATTTTAGTCTTCATAAATACAAATTTCATCTCAAGGATAAGTTAGGTTATGATGGAATTATGAATATTTTTATGATTTTTAGAATAAAAATACATGGTTTATCATTATTTTATGATTTGGATTAGAATTATATATCACACTAATCAATGGGTAAAAGCATAATTTCATTCTATATAACATGAATGGAATTGTAGAGTGAACTCAATCCACTATGGGACTTCATCTACTATGTTTATAGTAATAGAGTGTGAACCCAAAACACTATAGGACTCTATCCACTATTTGATAATGGTATTGGAAATAAGATTTTCCATAGGAAGTTACTTTTTAAGATTATGTATATTAATCATTCCCCTGACTATGATATGTTTTCATGCCTCATGACTATTGAAACATTTATCTATAGTCTAATTACTCAAATCTTATATTATTAAAAATTCAATATACCATAATAAATTATTTATGATCATTACTTTATTAGTTTTGGAAATATCTTATATTCTTTGTTTTATAGTTGTTATTATTATAAATAATGTGTAATTAGTGTTCTTATGTAAGCTATTTCAATTTGAGATGTTCGTATCCTAAAGGCAAGAAGAGATTTTGAAGCATTATGAAACTATTATGGTTTATATATGGATAAAGAGAATGTACTATTGATGTTTCTAAATTATAAAAATTTATATAAGCTATCTAGAATATGTTTATGGGTCAATCTATCTATAATATCATATTTTTGAAAAATTAGGCTATTTTCATTTGGTTCACTAGACTTATGTAAAATTCATCAGGTACTATGTTGTAGTCAAATCCGTTAATGTTTGAATTATTCTAATATTTTTATGAGTATAAACCCTTTGTTTGATGTCTCTCAAACCCACACTCTCAGATCTTTTACTAGAACACCAAAATTTAATACTATATATGATACCATTTTCAACTACCCAAACTCATTTTATCTTTATTATACATCATTTACATATGTTAAAAAATATAATATCAAATATAATATCAAAATACTAATAGCCAAATATTTTGTTTCTCTGAGGATCAACCATATTAAAAGCTATTTTTAAATACATGTGAATATTTATCCATAAATCAAACATATTATAACCCCTTATAAACATTACTGGGTTTTATTCAAATTCATAGTAAGGTAAAAACATATCAACATGTCATCAACGGTTAGATCATAAGTATTTGAGATACATGGGTATGAGAAAAAATCATATTAAAAAGAACATAGATAAATAATAGTTATCCAGAATAAAATAAAGTGGGTCATGTATTTTGAAATGAACAAACCTATATCCTTGAATTAGAGTGTGGGATAATAAACATGACCCACTAAGAATAATAACAAGAATATGACATATATATATATATATATATATATATATATATATATCATTTGACTGAAACACAACATAACGGGGTTGTATGATAAAAAAATCAGAATAGGTACACGTCACCATCATGAACCACTTAATATCACCCACTATTATGAGGAAAAACAATCATGTTCATTAATAAAAATTCCATGAGTTAACACCATCCAAATAAGCACGTATTTACTGATTCTTGTGACATAACTTAACTGCACCCATGTATATATACCTCCTGAAATATATGCTTTTACCATGAAACTAGAGTAATATAAAGGACCCCACTCATCTGATAATAATCATATAAACATATGTGTTCAACATAAATGAAATCATATATCATAACATGACGAAATCATGGATTTAAAATGTGTTATGTATCATTTCTAAATTGTATCAAGTGAAAAAACCTCAGTAGTTAAATTGATTTATACCTAAAATTCCATCACCCAAAATGAATATTTGATAATGTAATTTATGGGGGGATACATGCATAAATTCTAAAAATTAGGTATATATTTTATAGATAATGAAGAATATGTAAGAATAATCAAGAAAAAATATATCATAAAACATTTTTATCCTTTTTGTAAAAAATAATGTTATAGGTCATTTTCAAAATTAGTTTTTGAAAATGTGATGTGAAACCCATTGAAAACATTAAAATTATAAAAATTATTCAATAATGGAGAATTGAAATTTTATAAAAGTAATCACAGGAAATGTGGAGTATAAGGTAAAATATATAATCATGAATGAAATAGTCTTTTTAGTATTTTAAAAATACTTTTAATGAATTTCATATCATAAAAGGATAAAAAATATTTTTTTAAGAATAGGTAAATTGAATTAAGAAGATAATATGAGATAAAAAAATTAAAGTTTAAAAAATAATTTTGGAAATAACTTTTAGAAATAAATAACAAGTATATGGAAGATAAAAACCCATATAAAGGATGAAAATTATTCATTACAACATTTCATTTTTTTAATACACAATTCTTTTAATGTAGAAGATCTGTGATAACAACATTTAGAAAAAGGATTAATGAAAAAATGTAAATGCAAATAAAAAATAGTAAATAAACCAAAAAAAAATCGTATACTATAATTAACCCAAATTATAAAATGGATGTTTAATAAAAATATTATTGTTCAATGTATAGATATTATGTTAATAAAATCCCTTAAAAATTTGGTAATATTTGAAAAACCACAAGAAATATAGAAATTAAAATTTAATATTAATGAACATGAATTAATAGGTGAATTATTTTATAATATATAAAATATTTATTATAGACACCATATAATATGAAATAGGTTCATAATAAATAAGATGTCTTAAGGAATAGAAATTGAGATGAAACCCTAACCATTTAATTCTAAATTCCACACACGCTATTATTTCTCATGTATAATAAAAATGAAAAACTTAATTTCCTATTTCATAACATTTTTTTATCTTTTACCATATATAATTATTAATTACAATCATTTATTATAAATTTTTTGTTTGTAATAGATTACTTTCATCCTTTGATATTAGTGATTTTAGTTGTTCTGCACATGATTTATAATATCTATACCAATATACATTCAATAAAAACAAGTAAACAAGTAAATAAATAAATTAATATTTTAAGTAAAAGAATATAATTTAAATAATTATTTATAATTAACTATATTTATCTAATGGGAGTTTTATATATTATTTTTGAAGATGAAATTTTTGGTGAGCTTCTGTTAGAAATTTTTAACAAATAAAAGGTTCTATACTAATTAATGATTTAAATAATATAATTATATAAATATAACCAAAATAAAAAATATTTACATAATAAAATCATATTTATTCATTAATGTTATTATAATACCCGTTCATGTAGGTTGGTGATGTAAAATGAACTATGTTTCTCCATTAATGAGGTAGCTTGCACGTACACACGAATGTCATTTTCATTTTACATAGAATTGAGAGAAAGGTAGAAAATTTATAATTTTATAAATATTATATTTATGAAAAAAATATTCTTTTATAAACATCCATGTAAGTTGGTTATGACAGTAGAAATGAATTTATTCGTGGAGGTGGTAGAATGTACGTACACATGAATAACCTTATCATTTTTCAAAATAATTGAATGTTGTAAACAATCATCCTACAAATATAATAATTACATTTATTATATTAATAATAAAATTTTCATTGCATTATAATGGTTAAAATAGAGGTGGGAAAGAAAAGGAATAAGAACAAATTGGTTATGAAGTGATTTTCACTTGCGTTGATATTTTAATCCATCTATTGGAGCACCTCATTAAAATCAAATAATTATGAATTTTTCATGGATAAAGGGGATTAAAAATAGAGGATATGGAACATTGAGAAGTAATATGGTATGAGGTTCATGTGGAATTTTAATTTTTAGAGTGTATGTGATGATGTGTTGGGTGTTTCCATTTAAATGTTAAGAGAGTAAATATTTTTTAGTACTATAAATGGAAAAGTCAATATTAAAAGAAAGTGACTCACAGAGTGGAAAATATTGTATAGAGTATGATTATTTGTCTATCTACCTCTTAAACACTCATTTGGAAACAACTTGTCACTGATTTTAGGATTTTACCTCTAATTTTTACCTTTTTAATAAAAAAAATGTTTTCCATGGTCACTTTTTATTCACCATGGTAACTTTTTTAAAACGAAAAAAATATTACCATTGTTAGATAATTTTGTTATTTGGATTAAAAATATAAATACTATTTCATATTATTATATTTTAAAAATTAACTAATTTAAAAATTGTATATTAATATTACATAAAATCAACGTTAATAAAAATAATTAAATTTTTATAATTTTAAATAATGGTTTATAAACTAAATTTTTTTTACTTGTCAAATTTTTCTCATATAGTTCAAATCTTTTCAAAATAAAATATTTATAAATTATTATATAGATATATCCTTACCTCACCCTTTAGATTGGGAAAAGGTGGACCATTTATTATCCATAGGTGTCATTCCCAGGACACCTAAGTCCCGTAAAAGAAGTATTGGGTTTAAACGCATAAAACATGGGGTTAGTGGTTTAACCATTAATATGCATACATTTAAAAAACACATAATGAAAAAAATTATATAAAACAAGTGATTTATAAATAAATTTTCCACACACCAAAACCTATTGGTAATAAAATTGAAATTCCCAACAATAAGATACGAATCAAATACCAGTACCTAAGTAATAACATAATAGTATGGGATAGAAAACTATGAATACATAGCATTAAAGGATCATAACCAAATGTAGAACCACTCTAGGATAACAAATAAACTATTATAAAATATATCTTTACCATCCATGATGACGACATCAAATTTCACCTCTAGTTAAGCAATAAATTTAAACCGTATATGCATCAAAAAATCAACATCTGTATATGTGCCACTAAACATGTGCATGGGGTGGGTATTCATTCCCATTAGGAACTCGTAAAATAGTTTTTACAACATACCATTATTATTCGAAATATATTATATCATAAGAGTATAAGACACTTTATAATGATATAAAATCCAAAAATATTACTTTTAAAAATATATAATATAAGAAATGAAAAGTTTTTTCAAAAATAGTCATACAAAGAATAGTTTCCCATTAAATAAAAAGAAGAAATTAATAAATTCTGATTTTGAATAATCATACATTTATCCAACACAAACAACCATTAATGATGAATGATATCCATAATTTCGTGATTGGTTATACATCCTCCTCTAATATGTCGCTTAGATGAAATTAATCATTGTGAATTTTCAATCAGCATTGAGCACCAATACTATTTCAAAAAGGCCTCATAAAATGAAATCATGATCAAAACATAACCATTTTAATTTATATATAACACTCACAATCATATTATTAAAATATAATATATTGAAACCATTTCATTATTTTTAGATATTTTTTTCATTAATTTATCAAAAAAAAAATTCAATACCCTAATCCCAAATTAAATAGTCCACTAGTAGGATAAAATTTTATTTTAAATTTAGTAATGAAAATGAATTTAAAATAATTATATAAATCATTAAAATAAACCTATGAGCCTTATTTTTCTAATATAATTGGGAATATAGAAAACCCACTTTCCTCATGTTTTCTTTCCTGATGGATCATAGATGAATCTTTATATCTGACATATTACTTCCAATCATCAATCAATTCCCATGGAAAAACTAATCTAACCTTATCTAATACTATATATTAGAGTACAAAATAGTAATATATGATTTTTTCAATAAAAACACAGAATATCTATGATGAGTATAAAAAAAGTCATCTTAATCGTTTTTCCATGATCAAACACTCAAAGATTCATTGAATTTGATTTCTGGATATAAATGATCATGAAACATCACTTATGGGATCCTTGGAAGTAATGATGTAGATAATGTGAACCATATGTGTATTTATAGGTTCTTAAAGGATTAAAACAGGTTGGGCCTAACCACATTCATTATTTGAAAAGGGAGTTCATATAATGAATCTTCAAGATGTATAATAAACTAAAATTCATGCCTCCGTGGTTTAATATTATACATTCCCTTTAATACTATAACTGTATCTCAGACCATGACCAAATTATACCATAAAAATCATTCATTACTTGAATATAACACATAGAGCAATACTAGAAAATAATAACATCATGACTAACCATTCACAATGTGAATTTTTCCCAAAACCTAATTATATATTACCTTCACATAAACCATCCAAGATCATATAATAATTAATCCCAATTACTCAAAACAAAAAATAATAAGCATGAAATGAGAGAAAAAATAAAAATAATGGATGAATATTCTATACACAATTTTTTATTCCATCATTTAATAGTTGGTGGTATTTTTTAACAATGAAAATCTCATACCATTTCTCCAATATAAACTTATACCCATATTAAATTTCTTCTTGGATATTAGTATACAAATTTATAACAACTTCCAAGAAAATTTAACTCCCATACAAAGTTTTTTCATTTTTTCCCATTACATGAACTAGTTTATAAAAAATGTTCATATTAGGCTCATGTGTAACGTTATCCCAACTGATCATATGATTCGTATCTAGGGGACATATATTTAGTGGAGAAACATAGATATAATTATGTAGAACAATTAAAAAAATTTATGGATAGTTTATATTACATAGTTCTAATTCATCAACTAATATTGGACAATTCAGCATACTCAGGAGCCAATTTTCCATTTCTCCCTTAAGAATCTATCAAAATGTATTGATGATAGTTTTAAAAAGAAGAGGTCACTCACATTCAATTATCGCATTAAATTGTGGTGGTTGAAATATAATTTTTATCTTATTTTATCCACATACTTCCACTTTCATATCATTTATTTTGTCTCCATAGTATCATGAATAATACTCCCTTTGATCATTAAAGTCTCTCATATTTCCACTGAACTTAATGGAGAATGATAATTACAAATATATTACTGCTCATACCAGGCCATATGTATCATCACCTAGTAACTAATATTATAATATAACTCCACAAATATCTTATGATCTTACCATGAGTAGAAAACATTCATGAAACATTCTCCGATGATATCCTCTCATGTATGAATTATTCTGTATTAATGTTCTTCTATCTTAGGATGATGTTCTATGCACATATTCAATTTCATTCTGAGAGCCTATTCCAATAAAATGTAGAATTAAAAAGTGAATCTAGAAATTTTATTATATATAATTTAAATTGGAAATCCATAAATCTTGATACCCTCTCAAATATATTAATTTTTGAAATCCTCTATCGTGTAGGATGCTTTGATTCAGAAAAAGTGACGAAACATTGTGAGGTGATCTTAAATCACCAAAATATAATCAGGATTTTTGTGTTTCCACAATTGACCACTGATTTTTTTTGGATAATATTATCCAACTTCTATATAGTTATATTCTTGGGTTATCACATACCATTCATTCATTTATTCTTATCTTATACCAACTAAAATATTTGATATTTCATAACAAAATCAGAAATCATGGGTTTCATTACTAACCGTCCGAAAATAAATTTCATTTATTTTTATATTTTTTAAATAAATATAATAATAGAAATGTTTGAATGGTGATTTTATGAAATAATATTCTTAACGAAATAACGAGATACAATTAATTAGTTCTGAAATCATAACAAAGAGTTTACATCCTATGTCCAATAAAAAAAATCTCCCCACCATTTTTAACATAATGGTGATGAAATTAAGATTTTATATTTTATCATATTTTATAATGTATAATAATTAAATTATCATATTAACTGGAATGAATATTTCATTTTCATACTATTAGAAAAAATTCAGAAGCATTCCATTAATGATACTCATAATTTTTAATTACTTATGAGATTCCATAAAAAATGGATTATATCAAATACAACTCCAAAAAATTTCCAAATAATTTTATTTTCTATGTGTGTATACAAATTTTAAATAAATAATTTATTGGTACTCCACCCATATTTTTTCCCTCAAATATAAGTCTCACTTTGAGAATATGTATTAGAAACACTTCTGGTCGATAAAAATTATATACTTTTCCCAAAATAAGTAATATTTCCATGTCTTTATGGAATAGAAAAATGAAGCTAATTATAATTCATGGGTTGGATAGTTAATTTATTGTGATAATTAATAACTTAAACCATATGCCACAACATGATCTCTCTACATGAGAAAAAACCAAGACCAGATCTAGATACATCACAATATACTACATAGCCTTGGCCTAGTGATGTTATGATTATGATTGGTACTGAGGTGAGATAAAATTTAAGCACTAGAAAACATTCTTCATATTCATAATTCTATACAGAATGATCATAGTTTTTTAAAAAATTATTCATAGGATTAATATGACTTCATAAATCTCAAAAAAAAAGGATTATAATGGCCTAATAATCCCATAAAACTACAAATGTCAAAAACATTATTTCGTGAACACCAAATAGATAATTTCTTTAATATGTCAAGATTTGACTAATATAAATTCTTCATAAATAATTTTTCTAGGAAATAGACTTAATATATCTGTATGTCTCACAAATAAAACCTATCATACATAAGATGATACCAAAATGTACTCAGATTAATTTAAATGTTCTCATTGTGTACATTATGTCTCCGCGAGTATACCAAAATATCTACAAAAAATACTAAAAATAAAAAACAATGGTACATTTGGAAGATTGTATTCAATAATTTTCTGAATACTGAAGGTATATTCATTATATAAAAATTCAAGATGACTTATTATAAATTCCCATAGAGACTCTAAAATGGTGTCTTTTGAAATTATTTTTTCCTCCACTCAATTCTAATGATATCCTACTCAGACATCAATCACAGAGTACCACTTTTATCTCTTTAATAAATCAAATTAATCATCATTTTTAGGAATATGACACTAATTTTGTATCATGACATGATTCAATTTAGTATAATGACTGCATAATTGGATGGTTCCATATATATTCTTTATGAATAAAACAAGTGCATCCTAAGAAAATGTAATAGGTTTGATGAATCCTTTGCTCTCCAATTCTTCTAGTTGGACCCTCACATTAATCAAATTTATGGGATCTATTCTATAATATTAGAGTGATATGTGTATTTTTTATGGTGTATATAAATAAAAAATATATTTATTACATAGGTCGTAAGATATATAATTCACTCTAAAGTAAATTGAAGAATCAGTCCACTATATTAGGAGAGCCTCATTTTAAGTTTCATCAATAATTCCCAGATACATTGATTCTATATCAGTAGAAATTATTCTATCCATTAATACTAGGTGTCAATATCTAAATGAATTTATATCCCAATCCCCCTTGAATACATGAAGATTTCCATTTGGGGGAAGTGAATGACACTTTATGGGCATAGTAGTCAATATTGGGTTTAAATTCCACCAACTAGTCCATCCATAGTATTAAATCAAAATCATTCATCTCTAAGACAATAAAATTATTAATAAACATCACTTCATCAATGGTAATAAAACATTTTTTTCATAAAAATTATTTTCATTCCATTTTTTGAGGGATTTCTTGATAATCATATTGTGATGCAACATTTCCATATATAATAACAATTGTTTAACCATGCCAGTATCAAGAAATGAATGTGATTCACTAGTATGAAACTAGATATGCATATGATTCAAGCTCAAAAAGATTCCACCTTGCACTATGGTGGAATCCATTTCTTTATCGAGATAGTTTTATCCAATCCATATAACTATTCCTCGGTTGACATTATAATTATCTTTTTCCCCTATTGTGTGATGTTTTAAACAACCTAAGTGTTCATAGAGGTATCCTAGTCCACTAGGGTCTATGGATGAAAGAACGTCTGATAGAACTATTTCTTATGAACACATGAAGCTGAGAATGAGTTGATCCAATTCCACCTATTGATCAATGAATCTTATGAAAATACCTATTTTTATTCCCTTTCTTACCATAGTAGTTGAAATTTTTTAGTGGTTCAATGAATTCTATAATCCAATGTGTAATTTTTCCACACTGAAAATAACATACATCATTGTTTCAATGTGATGGATAATAGATTGATACCTTGGATTGAATTTTCTTAGCATTTTTCCCCTTTGAGTAAATCTCCTGGTTAAGTTTTTTCTTATATTGAATCTCTCACCCTTAATAATATGGATAAAGGTATCCCCTCCACTAGGATTCGATACAATATCTCACCCTCCAACAATTGTATTATTCACCATCTCCGTATAGTAATTAATACAAAACATTTACACCTATGATATAACCTTATGCCAGATACCTACCTAAAAAATATGATCTTTAAATGTCTCACTCAAAGCTACCTATGGTTTCAGATGGATAAGATAGTAAATTCAGTAGTACACTCAACAACTAACTTAATCCATTTCTTCTTGTAGAAATAAGTATATCATGTTCACTATTTGTGATGTTTTATTATATAATATGTTATTAAATTCTTCTTCAATACATTATAGTCGAGGAATCAGTCTGACATATATGGAATAGCTATGTCCTACCATGATAAAACTTGATCCCCAAGAATATTCATTTTTATCTTGGTATTTATGTTATTTTAAGCCACCAATAATTTAAAAATTATGGCCATCCTACTCATTCGTACATGTACATTTTATGGTTTTGTGTTAACAGAAATGTTCGTGGGTTCTTTTAAAAAATCCTACAGATTAATTTAAATATAAGGTTGATATATCCATGTTTTCTTTTAAATAACAAAAAATACTAGAACATTACATTAAGACAAATCCTTGTTCATGTAAAATAATATTCATGGATGATCTGTTTCAATGTTTTCTTGTTCATTTTAATGTTAGTAATTCAATTCTATAAACAATTTCAGGAATCAATAATTAATAACTTTTACAATTCATAGTTCCATGGTAATATTTTATATATCAACAAAAAAATAAAAATATCATAATATGAAATAAATATAACCATGCCATGATGAAGACTTTAACAAAGTATCATTATTAATGCATGGTTCCTAAAACTCATAAAATAAACCGCTGAAGATAAATTGAGAGCCTTCAAGGATTTTATTATAACAATTATTATTCATGGACCTCCTTTGTAACATGATGTTAAATATTAATTGTTTAGTTATATCTTCTTCTACTAGAAATTTCATATTTGGATATATTTTTTATTCTAACTACCATCCCAACTCAAGGACTAATCAAACTGATAATATATTTAACATCCTGCTCCCATCCATTGGCTTGGGAAGAGTAGAAGGTTCTACTAACCTTATGTGACATTCCTTGGACACTAAAGGATGGAATTGAACTCTATGTGTTTAAACACATAAAACCTAAGGGAATTTTTTACCATTTAATATGCATGAACTCAACAAACATATAAAAAGGAAAAAATTAAATAACTAGATACCACTATTTAAATTATTCATGAATAAGAAACCCAAAATTAATAAAAGTGAGAATTCAATTAATAAACAATTATATAAACACCAATATTAGAATAATGGTATATTAGTGTAGAATATAAAACTATGAAACAAAATAGGAAATGTCCAATAGACAAAGTTGCACCACTCCAAACCAAGATAAGAACCACTCCAAGATCAATCTTCCCTGATAATTATACCAAATTCAATGAGTTCTTCTTGAGAAGCATGAAACCTTCAAATATTATTTTATCATGGAAAATAACATCTAAATATTTACCATAGTCCATATCTATGTTGTGGGTTATTATACCTTGTACGAAACCGTCATTATATATTTAAAAATTCCATTAATAATAGAAATAGGTTATCTTCTATGATTAGAAAATGGGAAGGATGAATATCAAAAGAATATAATTTTTTTTCAAGTTATACGAAAAATAGTAAATACTAAAATAGTTTCCATTTTAATAAGAATAAAATGTTCATAAATTCATATTTGATGTTATCATTATATGTTGACACATGCAAACACCCATTCATGATGAATGATATCCCTATTCTCATAGGTAGTGATGAATCCTCTTCCAAGTTGTCACTTAGAGGATATTCATCATTGTGACATTATAGTTAGTACTAAACACAAGGTATGATTTAGTTGGTCCTAATATAATTTAATCATGAACACACACTAACCACGTTCATTTTTATATATCACATACCACCCAATTATTCCATGATAATATAAAAAACCTATTTTTTTCTTTTAGTAGAACCGTTTTTTTAATTTATCAAACATGTTGTGGCTGACATCCAGACCCCAAATTCAATAGACAATCCTTTAGAGGAAATTAAAGTATAGTTTTAATAATGAAAAACAATTTCCGAGAATAATGTGAATTTTTAAAATAATTATAAGAGAAATCATGTTCCAATAAAGGTGAAACGAGGGGAAAACCGCATATCTCAGGTTCATATGCATGATAGATCATAGATGATTCTATGGATCTGACTGATTGGTATGTTCATCTATAAAATTCCAAGATAAGTTGATAAAACATCATATATTACCATATATCAAGATATAAAAACACTAATACATGATTTAATTCTATAAAATTGGTTACGGTCCAATATGAAAAAGGAAGAATGATTTTATATCCTTTGATTTCCATGATGGGACATAGTGATTTTTTGGAACTAGAGTCTAGAAGTTGAAGATCACCAAAAATAACATAAAGGAACCATATAAGTCAGGATATAGAGAATGTGAAACAATTTAGGATTTACTTTTGCAATATTAATTACAAAAGTATAGGCCAAACTATATTCATAGTGTAAAAATGGAGTTTTTGTTGTGAAACATTGAAATCTCTCAAATGCCAAAATTAATGTCGCATCATTTTAAAATTTCGTACAGCCTTTAAAATAATGGTTTTATATTGTCCCATGAATTTATTTTTCTATTAATCCCATTAATACCTTGAATTTAACTCACGTTGGTAGCCCAAAAATCATTCACATTACGAATAACCTAACACAGTGTGAATCGTTCCTATAAGTAGTTTCTAGATAACCCTATCTTAAACCCTCAAAACTCTTCCAGGAATTAATCACACCAACTATAAAAAAAATAAGAATCATAAAATGATAATTTACATCAAACTCAGGTTCTACATATATCTCAATGATGTTAAAAAATTTATGATATTTTTGAAAAATTGTATTTTACGCTGTTTTCCTAAAAAGAAATCATTTTACAAATATCCCAAAAATTAATCGTTACATAATATTTATATATATAATCCAAAATAAATGTATATTTTTTTTAATGTGAATTCTAAAATTTATTGATTTATCATTTGAATGGGAATATAAAATATAATGAAAAAATGTTTTTTGCGAAATTTTCATTTTTAAAATGTTAATTATTCTTATTCATATTTCATATCAATTTATAATAAAATTAGTTTTAATATATTTTTTATATACAAATATATATTTTATAATCATTAATTTATAATATATATAGTTTTTTTTTAAAAATAGTTCTTATAAATGAAATTTTTTGGAATATACATTTTAAGCATAAAATTTATGTTGTTTAGCTACACTAATTAAATTCAATGTATTATTATTATAAATGAAATTTATATTTCATTATGATTTATAATAAAAAATATATAATGTTAAATTGATATATATATATATATATAACATATTATATAAATAATTTTATATTCATATCATTCTCATTTCTACTTACATAACCCCTTAAAATATTTTATTAATACTTACAGATAAGATAATCTCTGGTGGAAGATATTGGCAGTGGTTTAGCTGACAATAATCTCATGAAAATTTCACTGAGCTTGATCATCTATCCCATGTGATTTTTCTCAAACTATAACTGTTGGCGTTCGGAATTGGCGTCTTCTAGAGGAAACCATAGGCACACCATATTAATTCCAAACATGGATAGGTGATCCTCATAAGTAAGAAAAATATTACTATATGTCATTTATTATATTTTATATATAGTTTTAATAGTATTTTTTACTTGTATTTATACAGGATAAATTAACTGCTATATTATATTAGTTAAATTTAATAAATTTATTTTTATAGCTTCTAGGAATTATTTTAGTTTATTATTTTATTTTTGAAAATCTTTATAACATAGTGTTAAATTAAATTGTAATTATTTATAAAATTGTAGGGTTTTGTGTTCTCTATCTCATATTTATATTTCATCCTCAAAATCTTAATTTTCCCAATTTAATGAAATTAGATGAAGGAATCTAAAAAATATAAACGTCTCATGAAATAAATTCTAAATCATTATCATGGGTAAGACTATAAAGCTCATTTTATTCTTTATAATGGGAATATATTTACATTCTTAACCAAATTTTCAAAATATTCATCCTTGTAATCTCTATTTATTATAAGTTTCTATTGATGTCCTTTTCACAACATTATTTTCATGATCCTATCTTCATTCATAAACTTATACCATAATGGTTTTGATAATATCCAATAAATTAAAATTAAATGATCATAGGGATATTAAAACTCAATATTAAGATAGTTTCTTATATATCACCTTCACATTAACATATGATAAATTTCCTAAACAATGATATTATTGGATTGACATATCACTCATTCATATTAACATATTTATTCCATGTTCATTTTACTATTGGGATCTCTAACTATTATAGTTAGATATTAAATAATCATATTTAATTTAAATCCTTAGTAATCATTCTTAAATAGTGTGTTTATAACCAATTAATATCCCTCTTCAGTGTCTAAAATAATATATATTACTCCACATTATCATGCAATAAGTGTATATCAATTATATACCCAAGAATACTTTTTGACATTATTACCCTGAGGAACATCTATATCAGATCATGCATCTAGGTGTTTATATCCAAACAATGATTTTATTAATAGGTAACCATGTAATCTATTACATATTAATATTTTAGGATTTTATGCGATACATAGACTTATTCCAAGGGGTTTCTATAATTTTTTTCATCTTAGTCACAAAAAATATACCATTTATTTAATACCGACTAAGGAATCCTTGGACAAAACTACCAGATCTGGTGAAAGTCACATAAATTACATACTATCATTGAGACCTAGTGAGATAGGAAAAGCTAAAAATATAACTATTTTACATTATTTCTATAATGAAAAAATTACAACTCACAAATTATCTTACAATCCCATGAAATTAATTTTTTCTATCTCAAGGGATCAACAATATACAAAACATATTCTATAATAATTATTTAATTTTAACTATAATAATAAAAATCTGGATACACTTATAGAAATATCCTACATTATACTCACATTCATAATCTATGTAAATAAAAATATAATAAATGGGTGAGATCAAATTCATAATTGAGAAAATTATCAACATTTCATCAAGGGAAAGACTGTATCCATATGAGATTCATGAAATTGGGAGAAATAATTTCTTTAAAGAACATGAATCAATAATAGTTTTCAACATGTCATGATAGATAGACATGTATTATTAAATGAATAAACATGTAACAAGTATTAAGAGTGTGAGATGATAAAAATGATACATTGAGTATAATCAATTTCCTATAACCTAGAAATATTTCATGTCAATGAAACATATCATAAACATGAATTATGAAATAAACATAAGAATAGGGAAATGTAGAATTTGTGATTAACTCACTCCCACACAAAAATTGGAACAAATAAAATCATATCTATGAATAATAATCTCACGGGTTATCACCTTTTTGATCAACGAACATCTAACCATTCTTGCAATAAAATATTATTTCACCCATTTATTCATATCTTGGGATAAATAATGTTTTACCAATTTCATTAGAGGGATATTTAAGACACCAATCATCTCATTAGAATCATCCATAGATATATGTTCTATAAGAAAATAATAACATATAATAACATGAAAATCCTAGAGAAATAAAATTTTTTCGGTAACATTTCTATATGGTATCACATAAAATGGCAACAACTGTTAGATTAGCTGATACCCAAAATTCAATAAACCAATTGGAGTATTTAATAATGCAATTTATTGGCATAATCGGGAAAAATTAATATAATTAGGGTAGATATTTTGGAGATAGTGATGAAAATGGATGTGAAATCATGATAAGGGATTTCATAAACCAGTTTTATACTTTTAAGAAAACCATGTTATGGGTGACATTTAAAAGTCATTTAAAATAATGAAGTGATTTTTTTTAACTTTTTTTCTAAAATTATTTTTAATTAATGGATCCTTATTAAATTTAATTTGATTTTTTCTATTTAAATTAGAATTGGAACATAACATAAACAATCATTAATGAAAAAATCCTCCACAACATTTTTAAATTACATGTATTAAAATACACATTATAAAATTGATAATAAATAGTTATTTATAAAATATATAAATATAAATAAATAGATCATATGATATAATGATATCTTAGTTTTAATAATAATAGTGGAAATAATTTTTTAAAGGAATTATATGGAAATTAATGAGAAGAAATATTCAAGTAGATGAGAAATATTATTAACAATATTGTGTTTTTATATAGAAATAAATATGTTAGCGTAGAATATTTGGTGTAAAAAACATTCAAAAATGATTTAATGAGAATGAAATTTGAATCCCCATAAAAATAAATACAAAATAATAAAATTATAGCTTAGAATTTAATCAACTGAAAACAATGTAGTTTAATAAAAAAACACTATAACTGAAGAAAAGGAAATTGATTTAAGAAACAAAACCCTACGGCTTGGGTAACCATTAAAAAATTACTTGAAATATAGAACATAAAATATAATTTTAAATACCCTGAATTAAATATTTTATTATATATTATATCAATTACTCTATACACATTCCATATGAATTGATATGTGCCTATAATAAAAAAAAATGTCTTGAAGAATTATAATTATGATGGAACAAATAAATTTTACACATGACTACCATGAAATATTTTAAACATCCATTATATTAAACATAAATAAATAAATATCTTATTTCATAACCCTATTCATCTGTATTACAATATATAATCATTAATTATAATCATTTATTATAAATTAAATAGTTAGTTATTATTTATTTTCATCATCTGATTTTAGGGATTTTGATTATTTCACACAGGCTCTATAGTGTTGGTATCAATAATAATTATTTTATAACATGATAATAATTCCATGTTTTTTTATGTTAATGAAATTTATGTTCCATAATTATTTATAACATCCTATATTCTTCAAATGGAATTTTTAGTTAGGATTTGTGGGGATGAAATCTGTGGTGAGCTAGTTTCATTAATATTAATTAAAGCAAGGTGGTATATTAATGAATGAGTAAAATTAAAAAATCAATCATTAAGAACATATAAAATATTTATCTACTTAAAAATATAGTAATTATTCATTAATTATATCTCTATAACTATAAATGTAGGATTCTGATGAAAAATGAACTATGTCACTTCGTGGAGGCAGTGGTATTCAAATAAAAAAAGATGATCCTTTCATTTTAAAAAGAATATGAGAAAGGTATATAATGGTTTATATTTACAAAATATTAAACATTCTATAAATATATTTTTTATTCCTTAAATTTTTTTTCGAAATATAAATAAAATTCAGTTATAAAAAAATGTTGCTTCGTAGAGGTGGTAGTTCTGAATTGTGCATGAATGGCGTTCTCATTATTATAATAAAGTATAAATGAAATATGATAGTTAGAAAATTAATATAAAAAAATTCAATTTATAAAAAATAAATATTTTATTATATTGTAATGATTAAAATATATTTGGATGATAAATATTCGGAAGAATTAAAAAATATAAAAAGATATTTGTACATACATATAGGGTTTGAAACATCTCTAGGAGTACATGGAAGCGGAGGATTTAGGTATTTTAAATGTATAAAAGTGCTTCCAAAATGTTAAATGTATCACAGTGAATTAAAATTAGTATACTTTCAATAGGAATTGTACTTTTTAAATTTAATGTTAAAGGGTTCTAGAATGCTTCTTGTATATGTGAGGAGAGTGTCATTTTTGTAATAATATAAAAGGAAATGTCATTATTCAATACAAGTTGTTCCAAAATTGGACAATAATATTGAGAATATGTGTTTGGGTCAATCCACTTGTCAAACACACATTTAAGAAAACATTTGTTCATTTTTAAGAATTTTATCCTTTGTTCAAAATTTGTACCAAAATTATGTTTTCCCTTGGTAGTGTTTTTAACCTTGGTAAAATATTTTTAAAATAAAATTAAAATTACCCATATTAGATAATTTGGATATTTTTGAGTCCATATTTGAAGAAACATCATAAAATTAAATTTATGAATGTAATAAATTTTAAAATTATAAATATATAAATCATAGAAGAAATTTTATGAAATAAATATATTAATTTTTAAAATTTCTAATAATGTTTTTAAAATTAAAAAAAAATATTTATAAATATGGAATCTGTTTTATAAAATAAGTTTTGTTAAATAAAAATGGTTTCATAAAACATTAAGTCTTTGTATCTTAATAATGTCATAAAAGTTATGATATTTTTAAAAAAGAGTATTATTCGCCATTCATCTAAAAATCAATAATTTATGGAAAAATATAAATATAAATATTAATATAATAATTAAATTGTGGATCCTTAAATGAAGAATATTTTTTATTTTAAAATTATAATTATTTTAAAAAATACTTCTAAATGGAAATCTAAAATAACACAGACAACACTTTTTATATGAGAATGGATTTTTTAGAAATGAAATATTATTATTCGTATTCTTTATTAATGAATAATTATAGTGGTGTTTATATATTATTAATATTAATAATATTTTATATCATCATTAAATAAAAATATATTTAGTTTCATAAAATAGAAATACATATTAACAAAAAGTGAAACCTTTAGAAAAATAAAATTTTTATAATAAAATGGTCTCACCAGTTATTTACTTATGCTAATTGAATTTTATCAAAGATTTATTATCAAAAATGAATTTTTTTCATAAAAAGATGAAATAAAAATTGTATATAGTGCATGTCAATTAGAAACAAATTATAACATTAGTAATTAAATCTTATATCATCATAATTTATACTTACATAACCCCTTATGATTTATGAATATGACCTTAGGATAAGGTGTGTTATGGTGATAAATTTGGGTGGTGGTTTTGATAGAATATATCTCATTCCAATTTAAATGATCTTGAAATTATCCCAAAAATAACTTCCCTGAAACCATAATTGTTGGATATCAGATTGGACTCGATCAAGAGAAAATCCTACTAATGCCACCTTCTTTCCATGATCGTATAGGTGAGCCTTATATGGAAGAGTTTTACTGTTTTATTCCATCGATTCAAATTTCAATATATTTTCCTTAGTGTTGTATCTTTTATTTGTACACCCAAGTTTTACTGCTTTGTCATAATGTCCAAATTGAATAATTTGAATTTTAAATGCTCACATTTTTATTTTAGTATGGTGATACATGTGAAACAAACTAGTCAATATATTATTTATATATAGAAAAATTAATACTAAAATATCATGGTGTTAAACTACATTTAAGTCAAATCATCCATTTATAAGTCACAAGTTTTATTTTGTATGATTTGTTGAACATAAAAGTGACCACCAATTACTTATGAGTCATCTTGATGATTTTGTATGACTCATCAGGGGTTGTGTACAAGATGTCCATTTATGGATTTTCTAATATTTGGACAGCATTGGTTACAAGTATATTTATTTAATCATAAAAAATTTATAACATATCACCCAACCTTGAAAGATAAATTAAAATAAATTTTCTAGGTAGCATCAATACATAATTTTTTTATATTTAAAATCATGATTATGACTAATTTTTTTGAACTACCTTTCACCTCACACACCACATCATGCAATAGGGTAGATGTCCATGTGGAGGATTCAGTAGTATGAGTTATGTGTATTTTAAACAAATGATTTCATCAATGTTTGGGGAGACAATCACCTCTATTTATTTTTGTGATTTTTTATTATATGGTATTGGAAAAAATATTTTTTCAATTATTGATTTCCCATGTTTCAAATATAGATCTTTTTATGTGGTAATTTTTTAAATATAAAAAGAGGAAAAATAATTAATGAAACAAAATGATTCAATGATCCTAGATAATAGGGGAGCACAGAAAAATAATGAGGAGTAGTTTTTATCCATTGAATAGGATAATAGAAAAGAGAGGTGTTGCAAATTTATTTCTTCTCTTGAATGAATGAAATGAATTCAGGGATCTTGTATTAGAATGTTAATGGTGAAAAATAAGGATATTCTAGGAGATATATCTCTTTGGATGATATACAACAAGGACAAAAAAAATTATACCATTTTCTTTAATTTACCATGCTCTATTTATATAGAATAAGATCATAATTAAATGATATCTATTGACTAATATATGAATTAGAGGAGTGATTTATTAAAACATTTTATGGATAATTGGACTAGAGGTCCAGTGTGTCCACACAATTTTGTTAATGAAATATAATGTAGTGTTCCCAATGAATTTGGATCATCATTATATATCTGATTCAATTTTCCTTAGATTAGAGTAGTTTTGGAGAATATAATAAAAATAACTATGCCGATATTATAATTTTATTCATTCAATAGTGATGGTAAGGTAGATACATATTTTTTCATCTAAAAGAGGCCACACGATCATTATCAAGAAGATTGTTTAAAATTTTTTGTACCCTAATGAAAATCTACCTCTCAAGGTACATTACATGATTGGTACGAATAATCGGTTTCAATGAATGTGTTTTGGGATGATGTATTATCTCTCCAAAAATAATGGAATCAATTAAAAACCTCATGGTGACCTATTTTAAAAGGATCAAACATTAAATTATGGAAGAGTGATAGGAAGTTATATTTCATATTTTTTTATTGGGTGCGTACTATTATTTATTCACGGTATCTATGCATATATAAATATTTGAGACTTATATAAGAAATACCATAAATATATATATATATATATATAGTTATGTGTGTGTGTGTGTTAAGGTAATTAATTCACTTATGCGAGATTTCACTATTCATAATTATACCAAGTTCATGTTTTGTAAGATGTCACATGTGATACTAGAAATTCTCTTGGCTTTTTAATAACGTGATTGCAAATTTCAAGAAGTAAACATGCTATTTTTGTTGAATATTTATGATTATTTATTAATAAATCCAAATCAAATAGCAGAATCATTTTTTTTATCAACTCAAAATCTTGGCGGATGTTTTGTGTGGTCTTGGAATAAACATTGAATATATTAAAACAGTTAAAATAATTATAATAATATTACCTATATATTTTTATTTGAAGGTATCTATACACATAGAAAATAATCCTATGAATTTTTCCTTGGATATTCATCATTGTACTCTTTCTGTATATGAAGTGATGAATAATGATAATAAATATAGGGTTAGTAATAACTAATAAGAATTTTTTTATATAATGGAAGAAACTATTAGTGAAGAAATATCTTGATGATATATATGTCAATGAAGTGATTAATTTTAAATTTGTAGAAGTGTAATATAAGGTAGAATTGATATCGAAGCATAAAATAAAGTATCCCTTAATAAAATAGCCATTTAAAGAGATAAATCGCAGAAGTATAATAGCATTGAAAGAAATGCCAATAATTTTATTAAATAAATAGAAGAATAATATTTATAATTAAATGAAGAAATTTAAATATGTAGATCTATAAATTCATGAATTACAGAGAGAGAAGCTGATCATAAACTAAAGATTGATGATGAATACAAGATTGTTGATGGACTGATAGATTCTTTGTATGAATGAGTTTAAATAATTATAGAACCTAATTGAGAGGTCATAGTGAGGAAATTTATGTGTGAGGATCATGAAAGACTCTTTTATTTAGGAATGAAATATGGTATCTCTATAATTTATACATCTAAAGATGCATATGAATATATTGGTTAATTTAATATAGGATTTATGGACTTCCCAGAGGTCCAATAGTTTGCTGATAATAGATTATCCCATGTGATTACTAATCATAAGATTGGAATAGTCAATGTTGATGTTAAACCATAAGTATCAACACCCATTATGAAAAATTTCTTTTTATAACACCCAATATACATTTTTTATGCCGATAAGTTTAAAAGGGAAACAAAAAAATAATGAATAATTGTTATTGTATATTGGGACATACCCAAAAATAGTATTATATTATAAAAATATATTTTAGAGATAAATAACACTAATAAGGTCATTTTAATTTCCTTTTTATATTATTATTTTTATATAAAAAAATTTTCTAGGATGGTTTCAGGTGTAAGAAAATAAATTATGCATTATGTGTGTAATGTAATGTGACAAATGAGACTCAAAAATATAGAGGACAATAGTAGGAGACATCCAAAAAGAAGATTAAAAATCAAAAAATATTTTCATTAATTCAGAATGACTTAGAATCCTTTTAACCATATTATCAACAAGTTCATAGACTATAAAATAAGGTGGACCCGTAGTCTTGGGTCCAAAAATGATCAAATGAGAATGCTAATGTTGAAAAAATTTCATTAGGAGAAGCTAAAAGGTATAGAAAATTTTTTCTAGATAGGGGATGATTTCCCCATATAAAGGGTAATAATGATATTATCACAGAAATGATATATAACTAGAATATATTAATTTTTTATGAAATGATGATGGGGGTAAAAATTGTGGTCTCCAAGAAGGACTATGTTAGTGAAAAATTATTAAGGTGAATATAAATTATTATTGTTTAAAGGCCTCAATCATAATTGGTTATATTTAAGTTAATTACATATCCAAGGAAAAGTGAAAGAGTTCAAAAATAATTAATCCACTATAAATGGAAGGAATTGATCTATCATTTTAAAGGGAAGATGAACCAAATGGAATGTTTATCTCATCATTGAAAACATAAATGCATTGTTAGAAAGAGTAAGAAAACTAGATATGGAACGAGGGTCTTGGAAATTTGAGACACTTTTTTTATATAATTTTTAAATTAATGAATTAATTTAATATATTCTCAATCCTCACATGATATCTCACTCACATGTGCGATTCATGTGAATTTGGGAAAATTGTAAGGATATCCTACAAGATGAAAATGGGTGGTAAATATAGTCATCACAATGATTTATATAATAATGAGTAAGCCTTTTATTAATTTGGAATTGTAGCATAATATCACTCTACCCAAGGAGAGTTTACTAAATAATGAAATAAATTCCATCATAAATCTATCAGATAATATTAATAAACCATAATTAATTACATAATCTAAATTCATAACTCAATACAAGTTGATATCAGGGTGGAAGAAAACTAAATCCCCTACCATAACTATTATGTAACTATATAAATGAATGGATGATAATATTTATTAATATATTAACCATTTAAACTAAAGAATATAACAATTCAAAATATTAAAATTATATTCACGAATTATAAGTCGGGATAGGACTTTTTAAATTAATAAATAATAAATTATTTAAACCTGAGATAAAGCATTTATGAATAATTCAGAAATAAAATCTAGTTATAAACACATTAGAATATATATATTAATTATGTAGATTACATATAAATTAATATAAACACTTGTATTAATATTGAAATCAGAATTCTATAATATTATACATTATATATAATTTCCTTAACATATATAATATTTTATTAGTTATAATCATTTTATAATCAAATTTTCTATTCTTTGAAAATTTTCATAAAATATAAACATCAAATTTTTATATTTATTTAAACATCGATAAATTTAATATTCTAAACTCCTTTTGATATGATTTAAACAAAAACCAAAATAAGGTGAGTAATTTGAATAATTTAAATTAATTAATTATGTGAAATTCATAATTAAATATAATATTCTTTAAATTTTGTCTTTATTTTGGTAATTTATAAACACATTATAAATTATTATTATAACTTATAAATATACTCATTAATTATATGTTATATTATACCCCATATAATATCAAAACCATTTGTATATTAGAATTTACTATTTTGGAATACTCATCAAAAACTGCTTCATAAATAATGAATTAATTAATTATAAACACATTAGAGTTAACTAATTTAAAACAATATTTATAAATTATTATATATATCAAATTAAATTTTATTATGATTTATAAATTCTTTATAATCAATGTAATGTAATTAATAATAGAATTTAATGAAAATCAGTTTTTCTATTATAATCATATTTAATGATATAAGTCTAGTCATATGATATGATAGACATGTTTATGTGTAAAAATATTTTATGTGTAAATATTCATTCTTTTTGACTGATAACCCAATATCAGACTTTAATTATCCTATATAATGTTTTTCTAGTTTCTAAAAAACTCTTAAATATACTTGTCTGTAGGGTATCTTATGTATCAACAGAAATATCATTATATATACCATATATTTTACCATTCACATCAACATCATAAAGGTTATATGGTCCACTATTTTTAAAATCCATTGCACAATGTTATCGTCAACTATGATATATCGATGTTTTGCACTATTGCCTATACAAAATCAAGGGATCTGAAGTGATTCATTGACTATAAAATCTCATATCATAATCCATAAATCACTCATACATATTCAAATGCCTTATTTTATTTTATTATAGGGAATACGTTAGACATTACGATCCATCAAAATCCATTTATCAAAATAATTTCATGAATATAAAGGCATGGTAATTCTCGAATACTAAAACATGCTTTCATAGGTTCTAAAAAAAATAATGAAAAAAATATATATATAAATGCAAAGACAAGATTGAAAATGATATATAAATAAAATTAGGGATACTACAATTGAATAAATATTGTACGTTACACAATAAATTACTTATTAATTTTTCATCATATAGTATGCTTGATGAAGATCACATTTGAGGATTCAAATGGATTCCCTCCTCCTAAGGTATATACAGGATGCATTAAATCACTCATCAAATGAGTGAGACTCATCTTATCACCACATCATGTTAGTGCCTCATTATATATGCATGTATTAAATAAAGGAATTCATGTTGAGGATGTTTTTTCTATTTATATACAAGATTCACATACATCCACATAGAATTAGTATTGTCATGATTTATATAATCTTTGAAATTCTAAATGAGTTCTTATGCATCTTCCCATGCATGGGTAAATTCCTCTCAATCAGATCATGAAACCCTTAAAGTATTAACTCTTTAATAGTGTACTACATTTGGTAAATCATTTTAGTTCAAAATGAATCATAACATATGATTTAAAGTGCTATGATTCCACCATAACAAATAATATGACTATCCAAGGAATCCAATATCATATCATTATATCACTTTTGGGGATATTCAAAAAACCATGAAATTTCATATTCCCATGGCTTTTACATTACATTCCATAGAACATGGTAATACATTGTCCAATAATATAAAAAACACATCATATGTGTAATGATTTAGGGAATATCTCTTCTATATGGGACATCTATGGCTCCTCCAACATCATTTTTAAAATTATTGAAACTGAAATAATTATTTAAATTAATAATAAATGAAAATATGAAATCATATATTCATTTTGATGTCATTTTATTATGGATTTTAAAAAATTTACTTGATAACGAACCTTGTCTGTTTGGCTTATTATAGGAATTGGTATTTCAAAGTTCCAAAGAAATTTTTTTTTTAAAATTTGAAAAATTGGATATTACATGTCTTTAAACCATATTAAATGACATGTAATATAATTTCACGACATACTATAATCCATGAATCAATGTCATGAATAATTTCAAATCCATATAAAGTTTCATGACATAAATCATCATTACATGATGTGAACCATATTTACATGATGTGAATCACCATCCCATCATGTGTGGAATTAAAATCATATTTACTTATCAAAATGATATAGTTGAAGGATGTTTCACAACATGAAATTCAGTTACACTTTGTGAATGGAGTCAAATATTTAAATCTCAGACGATATTTACAAGATATACACATAGATTCTGAAATCACATAGAAAACCATGGTTCATCATTACATGGTCTGAATGCTAATTACACAAGGTATAACTTCCTCTCTATATATACAATAGTCATGCTTGGTATTTGGTGGCATACTTGGATTTCGTTTATTTTTTTCATTCCCTTATACTTCCTCAACTCAAACTCGAAATTCATTTTTTTATTTTCCTTTTTTTCCTTCAATTCAATCATGGTGGATCACTTTCATGGACATTATTCATTCCATTTTGCATTATAGATGTTGTTTCACTCATTATTCATTTTGATTATAATTCTATGATGAACCATTAATGAGTTTTTTTATCATCCTTGTTTCAAGTAAGTAAATTAGTTATAATTTCAATTGAAACTATATTTTTAATTTAATATTAACGATTTCATGTTTTTCAAACTGATAAATATCAGTCTGTGCCTACTCTATTATATATTTAAACCTAATTTCCATTTGTAAATTAATTATTGTATCAATATATTTACCATAGTTGATTAATTATACAATTTGTGGATAAACCACCTGGGGTAGGGATTAATAGTAGGGATATCCGAACATATAAATTTTTAATTCTCAACTTGGTAACCTTAATGATCAGTAATGATGATAAATGACCATTTTCTATCCAATTCATTCGAACATCCCTAGCCATGGGTAATTTGAATGAAGGACCCTATCCTGATTGAAGTAGAATAGGCTATGACCAATAGCACATGTCACATTCTCTATTAAAATCTATGATTAATGTTCATAGGTTGTGGTTATTTCTAGAAAATCCTCCTTGGTATAAGTAGTAGGTTTTTTCATAGTAAACTAGTGACCTCCTCCTGCTTCAAAACATAAAACGTAGGATTATGACATGTTAGAATTAAGAGAATACATTCTACTGAACCACAAAATTTACCTAGATCATTTATATATCTATGATTCCAAACATTAGGTCTTTATAAATAGTCTTCTGAACTAAAACAAACTTTTTAGGAATCCTACCCCAAAGGGTTCCAAGCCAAAGGATTCCATCACAATCTTAATTCCCCAAGAGATCGACCGCAAACTATTGCAATACTATATCTGATCAGTAATTGAATTTTTGGAAACAAATAAATCTAATATGAATGATGTCTGCTCGAATTAAACAAAACATGTGGGCACATCAAATTTCAGTACCATTGTTTTTGTTGTTTTTGTTCTTCTCAAATAAATCCTTTTGTAATAAGAACCTAGTATTACCTCACCCTTTCCACCTTTCTCATTTATTTCATATTACCTTTATTTTGGATGCCACTACATACTTATTAAAGCATAGTACATGTTTCAAGTCACATTGAATCATTTAAGGAGCCTTGAAGAATAAGAACATCTTTCAATCGATCTTGAATATTATAGGTATATCTTTACAATCCCCAATTCACAAATGTCTGACCCTCGCAATCCTGCAAGTCCAAACCAACCCAACCCTAAAAACATGAAACACATCAATCATGGATCTTATTCGATGCAACAGGAGTGCACCATCAGGGATTATGGGTTTTCATTAATCAATGGTTAAATTACTAGCATATTATACCCTCATATATAAGAACACGCTTTTGAAATAAAGCCTGGTATCATTCATATGATTCAGAACATATGCCAGTTTGGTGGGCTTCAAAGAGAAGACCATCATGAACCTATTTTGAACTTCTTTGAATACTACAATATCATTTTCACCTAGGGATTCTCTACTGTTGATATTAATCTTCATTTATTTCTATTCTATCATTGAGATAGATCAATGGATTGGTTAAAAATTCAATCTCCCAAATCAATCACGACATCTGATGATCTAGAAAGAATGTTTTTAGAAAAATACTTCCCACCAATCTGGATTTGGATTATCGGAAATGATATATAGAAAATTGCACTTATTTATGGAGATTCAAAATGGGAATATTGGGATAGATTTAAGGAACTGATGTGGAATTTACTGGACCATGTAATAGACACACAAATACAACTCGATACATTCTACCAAGGCCTCCATCCAGCCACACGCACAGTTGTCAATGTCACTGCTAAGGGAGGGATGTTCTTCAAAGCACCTAAGGTAGTCCAAGCACTTTTAAGTAATGTATATCACAACTACAATGTGGGTAAGAGTGATCTTGGACCCCCACATTATTACATTCACCAAGTGGATGAAAATACATGACTGGAAGTGTTAGTCGAAGCACTCACAATGAAGTTAGAGTCATTCCCGCAACCTACTACACCACCTCCCCCACCTCTTGTAATGGAGATGAAATCATTTGAAATGTGTGGTGGCCCACACTTATTCCAAGACTAAAAATAGGTAGTCTAATAAAAGAACACTCAATATTTTAATTACATCAATTATAATAAATAAAATCCACTATTACAATAGAAACTGCAGTACTATCAGTAAAGAATGGATTAACTGGAACCTAAAAACAACTTGGGATATTATCAAATGAGAAGTGGTCAAGAACCGCTTCATACTCTATGACATGTTGGGTACCTACCCATGAAACCTTCTCGTAGACTGTAAAAAAATTAAAATAACAAAATTTACCTCAAATAGCATAGTTTTAGTTTCAACAAGCTCAACGAAGACCTTAGAAGAAAAATACTCCCCTCCCATGTAAATTTTAAAACCTCATAGATAATTTTGTTCAAAAATACTAGCTGTGAATGACGAATCAGGAGTCAAAGATTCATAACTGATGATATTCCCTATGATATCTAAAAATTCAGATGGGTCTGATCTCAAAGACTCTATCAGATATATTACCAGGTACTCTACCTGGTATTATAGAGATGTACTCAAGGGAAGAAGCTAAGGCTATAGTGTTCAGAAGTGGATTTTTTTTGATTTTTAGCATCCATGTAAAAGAGATGAAAGACAAGCTAGGGAACCTAAGAAGCATTAACCAATAAAAGAATATTAATTTGATGGGACTTATCAAGTAATACCCTAAGAGGTATTACCATCAAAAAACACCCAAAAACCCATGAAACCAATAAATCCAGTCAATTTTTCTCCACCACAATAAAATCCACATTTTCAATTTCTAGAATGATTAAGACAAGGTAGAAATTAGGCACAATACAAGTAGTTTTTTGAAATATTCAAGAAATTTCATATCAACATAACTTTTTTAGAGGCTATTTCTCAGATGGTGGTTTTTGAAAATTCATTAACAATATTTATTCCAATAAATGGAAAATGGGAGATCTAGGTGTCATATCTCTAAATAAATAATTCTCTGCTATTGTTAAGTAGAAAATCCAACCTAAGATGAGAGTCGCCAAAAATAATTCAATTCCATGTTCTAGTGAAGAGTGTACATTTGAAAGATCTCTATGAGATCTTAGAGAAAGTATTTATCTCATGTGGATGAGTTTATTTCAAATGCTGGGACATCAATATCTCTGACTAACTTGATTATCACTACAAATTGTTGACTGATAAGTAAAATACCTTTGAGTAATTCTCAAGAATGTATTAGTTAATGTCTAAAAGTTAATATTCCTAGTAGACCTCATGGTTTTAAACATGGAAGAAGAATGTTACATTCGGATTATTATTAAAAGACCATTATTGTCAACTAGAAAAGGTATGGTTGATATAAATCAAGATTTTGTAATCTTTTGATTTGTAGATGAATATGCAGTCTTCCGCCTCATCAAAACTATTAAAAAATAATAATATTACATTGATTACAACTTTATCTCTCTTACCCATGTGTGAAAAGAATATGTGTCCATAGAAGAAGACAACATGGACTCACTCACTAATACATAATAAGAGTATGATTATGGGGAAGTTAGCTTCCATGAAACTCTCACAAGGGATACTTCCCCTCTTTTGATACCCTCAATCATTGAAACAAAATTACTGGCATTGAATCATCAACCTAGGACACTTAATTATTCATAATTTGGAGCTTAAACCTCTCTTCCATTAATAACTAACTCTAAAATATCTTAGATACAAGAGGGAAAAATGGTTGAATCCTTGAAACAATACAAGAATTCAATTTCTTGGTTAGTGAATAACATTAAATGAATCTTTCCTATTGAATGCACCAATAAAATCAAACTTGAGGAAGGGGAAAAACTAAAACATCAACCATATATTGGTTTCAATCCACCGATAAATAGTGTTCTTACTAAGGAACTAATGAAACTTATAGATGTTATAATTATCATTTCAATCTATGATATAGAGTGGGTGATCCCACAATAGGTAGTTCCAATGAAATGTGGGCTCAATGTGAAAAAACTGATGAAAATGCATTGATCTCAACATGTACCATCATTTGATGGTTACTTTACATAGATTAAATAAATTTAATCATGGAAACCTAAAAATATCGCTTCCCCATTACATCCATCGATAAAATTCTATAGAGACTAGCTAGAAATTAATCTTATTGTATTCTATATGGATATTTAGAATACAATCAGATTGTAGTCGACCCAGGTGATTACTCAAAAACCATATTCACATGTCCATTTGGTACCTTCTCCTATATAGATATGGCATTCGATATGTGTAATTAACTAGATAAATTAGAAATATTTATGATGAATATATTCCATGATATGGAGGGTGAATTATTAGAAATATTTATTGATGAATTTTTAGTTTAGGAAAGATATTTTGAGGTCTGCATGAGAAATATTGAATTTTTTTCCTACAACATAGTGAATTGAAATGTCTCATTTTGAATTGAGTAAATTTCCATTTTATGGTTCAAGGAGGAATCGTTATAGAACATAAAATTTCCAAATAGGGTAAATGATTTTATCTCACTAAGTTAAAGGTCATCAATGATTTACCTAATCCTTCAAAAGTTAATGGTATAAAGAGCTTTCTAGGCCATGCTAGATTCTACAATTTTTTTAAAAATACATTGAAAATTCTTCCCACACTCTGATGCACCTTTTTTTGAAGACATTTCATTTGAATTCACTGAATAATTTTGTATGGTATTAAACACATTAATTAAAATCCTGATAGAAGACCATATAATCATTTCACCTAAATGGGACAAGGAATTTGAATTGATGTGTAATGTTAGAAACATTGTTTTTTGGATCTGTTTTAGAGAAATGAGTTGTTCACATAATGTGTCCTGTATATTATTCAAACCACACTCTGAATGAATCTCAATTTATCTACATTACTATAGAGAAAGAAAATGTCGTTATTGTGTATTCATTCAATAAATTTTGTTCTGATTAGGTTTTTTCCACGGTGATTGTGCACACTTGTCATGATGTACAAAAATACTTAATGAAAAAAAGTATTCCATGACACTAATAATAAATAGGAACTTCCTAATCTAAATTATTTATATTTTCATCAATCATACCATAGGCACAGAAAATTTTATCGTTGGTTATATATATTGAGTTCCTCTTCCACTCATCAAGGACGATGATGATATCGACATCAACTCCAATTTTCCTGATGAAACCCTTTTCATGATAAAGGTAAAACCATGGTATTATGATATTGAGAATTATCATACCATGGCATTTATTCACCATGATCTCTCCTACCAATAAAAGAGAATATTTTCTGCTGAAGCGGCATACTATTACTGGGTTGAACCATTCAGTTTCAAGCATTGTGATGATCGATTTTTGAGACGTTTCATTCCCAATAATGAAATCCCAAATGCGATAAACACGTTTAATTCATCATCAATTAGAGGACAATATAGACCTGAGAACACCGTAGAAAGGATCATATATAGTGTAATTTTCTGGCCCCCTCTACCCCAATACATAAGGGAATATTTACAATGTTGTGATAGGTGCCCACAAACTAGAAACATTGGGAAAATAAATGAAATGCCTAAAAGCCCAATCATGGATATTTAAATATTCAAAATATGGGGGATATATTTTAGGGTACCATTTCCTAATACACATAGAAAATATTATGTCTTATTTGACATTGGCAATGTCTCGAAATGGGTAGAAGTTGAAGCTATAGTGTAAAACACAACAAAAGTGGTCAGGAATTTTTTAAAAAGGAATTTTGTTTTCATGATTTGGATTTCATAGATTGATTATCAATGATCTAGGAACACATCTCACTAATAAAATTATAAAATGATTGCTGGAAATATATGGAATCTAGAATAACATAAGAACTCTCTACCACATGTAAATAATTAAAATGTTGAATTATCATATAGAAAAATTATGAAAATCCTAGAGAAGAATGTGAACATAATTCAAAGTGACTGGAGTATGAAATTAGATGATTTACTATGGGAATACACTGTGTACAAAAAAACAATTTGAACCACACATTTAGTATAGGTTGATGGAAACATTTTCCATCTTCAAATTGAATTAGAGAATCTCTTTTACTGAGAAATTAAGAAGATCAATTTGGAGTCTCACAAAGTTGGAGATGCTCATATTCTTAAATTGGATGAATTTGAAGAATTCAAAAAAGATTCATATAAAAATTCCATGATCTAAGAAGGAAAAAATAGAAATATCATGATCAATGTATAGAAAGATGAATCTTTTTCCCCAAAAATATGGTCTTATTATTCCATTTGAGATTAAAAGTTTTACCTAGGAAGCTGAAATTTAGATGGTACGAAACCTTCATAGACATTCATGTTTTCCCCTATGAGACCATTGAACTATTGAATGAATTTGGATCACCATTCAGGGTCAATGGTCAAAAATTTAAATCTATCAATAACCTTCCGTGAAGGCTGTGTCATTAGTGTAAAAATCATTTGATCCTTAAAGAATAAATCTCTCGATATTAACGGAAGTATTGACTGAAAGGAATCATAGGATAGGTCACCATAGGCAAGGTTAAGTTATAATAATCTTCAGTAAAACTTTGGACATGTAGAGAGAAAAGGGTAATGGTTTGAATCAAAATGGATCCAAAAGATCAATTACACGTTGTGTAACAATATTTCACAATGTTTACATTTTTATGGGCAAATTATAAAAAATCATAGTTACATGACATAAAACCTAGTTACACATATTGTAATCCCAAGAAAATATTTTTTAAAAGGTTGTGGACAAAGGGTTAATGGATAAAACGCTTCCCTCGATGTTGTGATCACCCACATCCCATTCTCTCTTATAGAAGGAAACCCCCTTCCACCCCTTCCTCCTCCACAACTGAACCCCCACCTCTTATCACCCCTTTCTGCATGAGACCCCTCCATCCTACTCTATAATGAAAAAATACCCTCCACCCCTCCACCCTCACAGACGACCCCCACCCAACCTCCTTCATACTCAGTCAAACCACACTCCTTCCTCTAACAACATGAAAACCCCCTCCCCTACCTTCCTTAATAATTTTATAAATCATCCCTACCTCTAGCTACTCCATAGCTGGACCACACCAAAATTGTGATCCATGAACCTTCAGAATCCAGGCATTTCTATAATGACCCACATCCAGTGAAGCACCTACGAGGTGTTGCACCTCCCGAACCCCCACTACCTCAGGTACCCCCTACTACACCTCCCTCTACATCCCATTTTGATCCCAATGACATAGAGGTAGAATTCTATTCCAGATCCATCGAGTCCTAAAGATAATACCAATCCCATTTACACCCTATCCAACATTTCTATAATCCAAACCATCTTGTGGCCCTCAAACAATAATAAGAAAATCCTATGTTGTAAGACAAGACGATCGTCATGGAAATACTTTCCTGGCTGTATATAAATCATGAGGTCATGTATCTCCTACACCATATCTAGGTATATATGATCATCGATGCATGACAGGAGACTTACCAAGATCTCTTTCTCAAGTTTTGGTCTACTTTCGAGGTAGTCTTGGATAGCCACTAACTCTGTCTAGGTGTTCTATGACATGAGATCTCATTTTCTGAATTTGACATCGATGTCGGTATCTACAAAGAAGAGTTTTCAATGTCTATGATATTTATGACCCTCTAAATCGAGCCTTCAATGAGTTATTCAATGAGGTAGTAGAGGATGATTGCGAGGGTTTCTCACACTGAGCATGACCCATGAGTCACGTAGTCGACCCAAGTTTGTGGTAATACACTCAGGATCCATCATCAGGCCTTGACTCATTCATGGTATGTGACGACCAAGTCTTATGGTAGTGTGAGGCAACACAAAATCATCATTTCTGAAGCAGCCATGTGTGACCCTACTCTCAACAAGGATGCCCAGTTATCCTATTACTACTGATATCACAACCATCGAATGCAAGGAACACACAAGGGAGTCTCTTTTACCACTCACATGACCCTCCATATTAAATAATTCAAGGATGTACTTCCACTAAAATCTATTGGACTAAAAGAATCCATAAATTTTCTACTGATAAAAAAATGCATCTCTTAGTTACAGTTGATGAATCTTATCAATGGATGCCAGGATTTCATGTGGATGTTGATGAGCCCCCAGGAGACCATGCAACAGACCGTGAACCAGATCCTCCCAACACTACACCTCCACCCCTACTACCTTTATCCCTACCTATACCACCACTATTATTCCTCCACCCACCCATTCCTTCCTAATGAATTCCTGGTCTATGTGGCTTTGGATCATAGAAATTCTGAGATGGATCTCTAAGAATCTTCAAATCCTTTTTAATGATCATTCGCATTTAAACACGTCTCCACCACCCCCATATCCCACATCATCTCATCCAACAATTTCCTCTATCTTCTATCCTCTTATACCACTCTCACCCTAACCACAACACAAGTCGACCTTCCATAAGAGTTGTCTAACCATACGTCCTAGTCAGAGTTCCATGAGGAGAAGGCCGAGTGAGGAAAGGGTCCAGCCACTACCACATCCATCAAGGTGACATTTTTAGATTCTATTTATAGACACACAGCCCCACAGTTGTTCGAAACCTTCCCACCACATTCCTTAGAGCATCTTTCTAGTGCCATGTCATTGCCCTCAGTATCTCCCCACTATTCCTTTTTGACATCACTTCCTCAGGCCATGAAGGACCGGTACATCAACCCACATATCAAGAGTGGAAGGTGATGATATTTTTTAGTTATCTAGTTTATATTAGATGACCATAGTACCCATATCTATTTCAGTGATTTGTATCAGGTCTTGTTTATTTTCTTTTGTGTATGTGTTTCCTTTCATTTTTTACTGTTATAGATTATCTTTATATGGAACACTGATTTTGATACACTTTACTTGGATTATTTATTAAATCTGTATAATTATATATTATCAATATCTATATGAACTATTTAATCTATGGTTTTTGACACACCATTTCAACCATCATCCATTTTTCTTTGAGTGACTTAGTACATGACTGAGATCGAGTGTCACCTTCAAGAGATCTCACTTGATATTCATGCTCATCAACCACCACCACATGAACATATACACTTCATTCTATACCAAATCTATAATTACTATGATCCTCATGTGGTAAATACTTCAAAACTACCCTATGAGATCATGGACACATCCATGAGTAGCGTCAGACAGTAGAGGAGACATTGAGCTAATGGGAGAAAGTAACAGATACTTTGTTCCATTTGTCTAGATGAAGATATAATTTGATTGTGATTTAGGGGATACAACCAATATTTCATCTATTTTCATATTTAGTACTTTATGATGATTTCACTTTTGGAATAATTTGACTTTTTTTCATGGTTCTCCTTGAGATTTACTATAGAAACATGCCTATATGAAAATAAAATATGTTTTCATTGATCATCATTATGCGCACCTTCCTATTATACAACTTATAAATGTTTCAAACCTATGGACTAATTATTTATCTAATATAGGATTTTAATTTATAACCTATTTTTAAGGTATCCCAATTACAAAAAATCAAGACATGGTTATGTCACCACCTGGCATTCCACTACCTACATGGAGCTCTGGATTCCCTAAGACATTAAGTGTTCAACATCCATTTCATTTATCTGAGATTCATCTACCATAACCCTCTGACATTACTTCCAAGAAGAGTTCATACATGGTCCCCTTTGAATCATGGGGAGTTTTTTCTTGAGTTGTACATTTGATACACATGAATTTTTTCATATTCTCATCTTTCTAGGAGATATTTTTCATTTGAAAGCAGTCTTTAAACTTAGAACTACTTATACCCATTTAAATAAATAGAGAAGTTATGTTTCAAGTTTTTTGAAATCCATTTTTTGTTCTATCATATGTTTTTTGAATGATTTCTAATTTTAGTAATTATTTTCAATTTTTTTAAATTACTCTTAATTGACTCTTTACTTGGTTTTATACACTTAATGATTTCTAGATATTTTTTTATTCTAATTATTAAGCGGATTCTGAACCAACAATTGCATATTATTTTCTCAGAATATTTCCCTAGTGAAACCTGGGACATGTAAACCTATTTGAATGTTCATTGATATATTACTGTGTTTATGACTGAAAAAATACAATTTCAAAATGATTGAGGAAATTCTTATTGAGGCACTTTTTCTTGATACTCACCATACATCATCCCTTCATTAATCCCATAGTTTCCATGAATGACCTTATATGAAGCATCTATTTTAAGTAGATTATCCCTTCATACCCATCTCTTTGTATAATGCATGACAATACATTGAACTAGTGTGGGGATGTTTTCATCCATCATGGGATGATTCTATTGTGGAGATGTACTATTTCACTCATTAAGAAATTTGGATTATGATTCTTGTGTATTTTTCAGTACATCACATTTATCTTGTTCCTTTGAAAAATAAAAAATAAAAAGAAGAAGAAATTTGGGTTGTCTATTAGGACGACCAAAATCACTATTTATAGACTGATGAATCCCTTAAAGGAACATATGTAGTTAGGGGATGAATGTGAGGTCTGTACTAGACCAGAAATTCATAAAATAAGAATACAAAAAAGGAACATGATACTATTCTTTCACCCACTTGTTATATATACAAGGATCCAACATAAGATGCTTGGAGGATAGAAATTATTTTTTATGGAGGACTTATTTCATTAAACATATCATGACTTTGATACATTATACTCAAGTGCCTACCTTCCTTTTTAATCTTTTTTTTATTTACGCACCTTTACACAACCTATTATTCATTAGAACCTAATTGTTGGAGCCCTCATGATTGATTTTGTATTTTTAATTATGAAGTGGATATGATAAAACCAATGGAAGCACATGGTTAGGAACTTATACATAGAGTATGAGCATAACTCAAGTTTCATTTCACCTTTAGTGATTAGAGAAAATTTATTTTGAGGTAAATTAAAAATGAGTATAGAATTCAATTAATTGTTATGAAATTGTGGTCAATAGATTAAAAATATGACTAAATAAATGAATTATGAGGAATTATAAATATTATAGGAAGCAATTATTGTAGAGAATTATTTTTTCTACTCGCACTTAGTTCAATTTGAATGAATATAATGAAATTATCATATTTTAAAAAAAATACCTTTTTGAAATCCATGTTGATCTATTTTTTCATGTGGAAATGGAATTTTTCATGTGGGGGGGGAATAATCAGCTGAAATAATATATACATATTTCTATCATTTTATTAAGTATCTTTAAGTATTTACTTGATAATACACCTAGTATGTGTTTTTTATTGCATGAATTAGGATTTCAAGGTTCAAAGTAAAATAATGATGAAAATGAGAAAAAATTGCTATTACATATTGTAAAACCTAATTACATGATTTGTAATATAAATTCGCTCCATACTTCAATCCATGTAGACATGTCCTAATGAATTTCAAAGATGTGGACATTTTCATGGAAGGAATCAACATTACCGGATGTGAACCATCATTACAAGATGTGAATCACTAGTCCATCATTTGTGGAATTCAACTAATATTTCCCTCTCAGAATGATATAGTAGAAGGATGTTTTATAATGAGACATCATGTTACACATCATGAAAGGTGTCAAAGTTCCAAATCCCAGAAAATATTTTTGTTAGATATGAACGAATTAAAAATCACGGAAAAACCCATGGATCATCATTTCACAACATGAATTCCAATTCCATGTCGTTTAATTATTTTTATATATATACAATATCCATGCCCAATATTTGGGGAATACATGGATTTCATTATTTTATTTATCTCGTTCAATTTTTATTCCACTACTCAAACTCGAAATTCCTTTGTTACTTTTCATTATTTAACTTCAATATAAAAATTTTGGATTGATTTCAATTATTTTCTTCATTATGTTTTTCATTATCAATATTGATTCCCTCATTCATCATTTTTATTAGAATGATACAAAATAACTATAGAAGAATTTGTATTAAAACTTATTTCTAGTAAGTAAACATGTTATAATTACATTCAAACCCATGTTTTTTATTTCTAATTCATGATATAATGTTTATCAAATTGATAACTATCAATCTGATCATTTTTTTAACTATTTAAACCCAATTTAAAATTTTAAATTCAATATCTTTTCAATATCTTTTCCTTTATTGATTAATTCTATATTGATTTGAAAAAACACATAGGGTAGGGATTGGGAGTTGGGGTATAAAAAATAAATAAATTTTTTATTCTAAAATTTGTAACAATAAGGATTAGTAATTAGGATGAGTAAAATATATCTATTCAATTCATTCAAACATATTTGACCATAAGACATATGAATGAAGGACCCTATTCTAGAAGAAGTAGAATAGACTAGGACCAATAGTGTATGACATTTTCTTCCTTATAAGATATGCTTATGATCATTGGTTGTGGTTATTTATATACCAAGTAATAGTTTCCTCCTAGGTGGAAATAATTTGTTTTACCATATTCAACAAGTGGCCTCTGTTTGCTTGGTAGCCTAAACCATAGGATCCTACCAAAGTTGAATTAAGATCATACTATCTATTTATTCATTGAATTAATCATGATCCATTCTATATATTTGATTCCAAACCATAATTATTTAGTAATATTTTTTCCAAACATAACCAAACGTGTGAGTAATTCTACCCCAATGGGTTCCAAGACAAAGATTTTCATTTTCAACTGAATTCTCTATGAGGGAGACCCAGAACTATTATTATAGTCCATCTTAGTAGAATGTGATGTATATAAATAAATAAAATTTAATCATACCTCAGAATGCATGAATTAAACAACGCATGTAAATGTATTAATTGGTTATAATAAAAAAACAGAATTCGATATCCATTACATTATAAATGGGGACATTATGTTAATAAGGTTTGAATATGAGATAAATTCAAGTATTCCATCAACAGATAATATGATTCATTGACATGTGATACCATGTATTGCTATCCCAATTTAAATAGAGTAAAATCAAAGATATAGTGATTATTATGGTTATATACTTATATAGTAGGAAATAGTCTTCGTATTTCATATCAGTCAGTTTACTTATAGATAGGGTTTGTCTTATTTACAGTCCCTGCTTTTATAAATGTTTTATAATCTATGATATATTTTAAATATTATTATTTAAAAGAATAAGGAGACAAAATAGTTGTGGAATTTATTTATAAAATAAACAACAAGAGTTGATAACACAGAATAATTTTTCAATCATTTTCATAAAGATAAATAAAGTTGTCAGTTATTGAATCAGACCATGTAAGGGTCATACAAACACCCTTAATAGCTAGGCCATCTGAAACCAAAATTTCCTCCATGTGGAATTGTATGATGATGTAGTCTAAACACATGAGATAATTCATACATTACAACCATTTAAATGTAACACCCCATGAAATATGAGATTCACCATTTCTGATAGCTTGCACAAGGATTGAAGAATCACATTCAAACCAATGGGAATTTCATCCTATATTTTTTTCAAATGAGTCAAACATGAATGATTCAGAGAATCTCCACATCCAAGTAATAAGTGACTCCACACGATCAATAAAAAAATCATTGTACATTTTCTTCAGGATAAAAAAATAATGTTCCACACATTTAGGGTCTAGGGTTTACTTTGGAGGCACTATCCATGTTAATTTTGATCCAGTAAGGGAATATGGGGAACTAGAATACTTAAATGGTACCTTTCATAGTCCTAAAATTTCTCCAAACCCCCAAATTTCTCAAAGTATATATTTATTTCATAATATTATCATAGAATCTCATATGTACCACACTAGAATCCATGATGGCCGCAATGATCCACTACAGAACCATCTTAAAGAATAGTGGCATCCCAGCATGAATCAGGGTATTAAGTTACTAGTAGATGGTAAATAGTTGAACTTTTATAATTATATATTGTGAGATAATGACTTTATGGTATTTTAGACATCACGTTTTTATATGAATTCCTGGTTATGAACACCTATATTTTTTATTACTTGGGATATAATACTATGAATTAATTCTCCCACCCTTTTATGGGAACTTATATATTGATGTGTTATTGAATGTGTATTTATTTTTCGCTTCATAGGTTATCAAGATTGGTAGTTTTTAGGTAGATATGTTCACTAAGAATCTTTGGGATTTATTAATCAATATTTTGTGAAATAGGAAAATTATATTTTATGTCTTGGAGCATATTTTTATAATATATATGTTTTTCAATTTCATGAATTATTTAATCTTGATAAAATTATTATTGAATTTAAATTTCAACATACATTTATTTATATTACGTTTTTTTGTCATTATATATTTTTCAAACACTATAACATTTGTGTTTTCATTGGTTTCCATTCACTATTTTATAGGTTAAATTCTTCCAATTTTAGTAATAATTACCACTCTATACAATTCACCAGACCATATTAATTGAATCTAATCTTGGTGAATTACTCTCATTCATGCTAGATCATATGGTGTCCTGAAAAATTCAGGACATGTCATAGGAATCTACAAAATACCCAAATCACGATGAAACCTGAAACTTAAACAATTTAAAAATTATAATTTTATGGAATATATATTTATTGAGATAATATGAAATAATATATATTAAAGAATGTTTACCTAATAATTTTTTAATTTAGATTAGAATGGAATTAAATACCAACATGTCATAATGATAATGAGTTAGAATAATATTTTTATTGAAGGAAAAAAAGTATTTATTTATTCTAACATTAGTTTGTTTCTTTGTTATGAAGATAAACTGTATGTTCTATATAAATTGATAACATTTGATCTATATCCTTCGGCCTCATCAAAGATGAGATAATCCTTTGAAAAAAAATTGAGAATGTTTATAATATAGCGTGTTTAATTATCCACTATGGATTTTATATTCAATATTTATGAAAACATTCAATCATTCAATGTTATTGAATAAATTTAGAAGGGTATAATGAATCATAGGTATAAAAAGGATATTTTTGGGTAATTTAAAGACTAATATTTTATTTTATGAGGACGTTAAATTTTAATTAACTTACAATTTATAAATAGATTAAATATTCATGTGATATAAATTAATTAATTAAGAGTAATTTTACCAAGATATAAAAAATTAAAAAAAAAGTTTATTTTGTTAGGAATTGATATATACCATTATCATACTCAAATTTTATTCATTATTGATTTAAAAAAATTATTATTATGTACTTGTCATTAATAAGAATATTATTTTAAATTCTTCCACTGAAAATAAATTATTATTAATTTATGAATAAGACACATCCCTTATACATAAATAAAATATTTTCTGTCATTATAATTATGATATACAGTGTTTTTCTGTATTTTGATAAAAATATTTATAAAATAAAAATTAAAGATTAATAGTTTACTAATTTTAATACCATGCACATTTAAAATTATCTCCTTGAGGAAACAAATGAGAAATGCATCTATAGGCTCCATAATAATTGAGTGTCATAATAATATTATTATAAATTTTAATATGAATTATTCATTTTATGTGATTCTTTTTTATAAATATATATGGTCAAATCTTATTTTAAATGGAAAAAAGTTAACAATAAGTCCTAATACACGTTGATTGTGTATTCTTTTGAGTAAATTCTAGAGGATTTCTTATAGGTATATAATTACCTTTATTAGTGAATTTCATAGTGTGGATATTTCTTATTAATTAGACATATGTTTGGAATCGTTGAAGTACTCAAGGTATTATAATAATAAAATAAAACCATCTTAATAAATTTATTATTTTTCAATTATAGAGATATTTATTGAGGTTGGTTTTATGTCGGACAACCCCATCCCGAATAATCAGATCTGAGCCATGGTTCCATGTAAATTTATGTGTTTCTCCCTGTTTGTAAGATAATTTCGACTAGTAGTGAGGTTTTAATGTTACATGGGGAGACTATAGACATAGTAACCATAGACATCACTGGATAATAATAAAAACATTGTCCAACTACATAACACAGTATAAGGTATTACAAATATATTTTATAACAGATTTTATGAAAATTCTTAAAATAGTAATTAAAAAGATCCCCAACGTTGTAAGTAAACTATATGATAGTACAACTAAATAGAAATATAAAATGATGTTGTGGAAACCATCTAGATTTAATCCATATAGAATTGATATCTCAAATATTTTGCGTCCTTGACAACATACCACATGATTCTTTCCCTTCTCCAGATCCCTAATCATGAAGTCTGCACGCACACTAATATTCTCGTTCATAGTGTAAGTATAAACCCTATAATGAATGACTAATGAATCTATAACATATTTTCACATGTTAAAATAAGTGTGTTACATGATGGACAGGTAAATTCCAATGAAAGCATAAAACTAATCATTTTTTGAGTGATTATACACTAACCAAACTACCAAATACCCTAGTTGGGCCTTCTTTGGTTCCATGTCTAATGTATATAAAATGTGGTCATCACATGTAATAGATCATGATAAATATAATTCAACTATTATAAGGGATTTACTTACTCAAGAATATTTATTACATTCTCACCAATGGTGGTATGAATTCTTCGAATGCATGAAAATTAGACTCTCTCTATTACTGGGATGTTCCTAATTAGTATATCATACTCTTATAAGTTGACTCTCTTCTAATTGTTTATGGAATTAACATTGGTTATTCTAGGATAAGGTGTTATCCATCCATCACAATTCTTTCTCCAATGAGATATGATGTTCATGCTCCCCCTCCAAGGGGTCGACTATGTCTATAAATTCCAACTTTCAACCAGACCAAAAAACAAGGATTCCAATGGTTACTCAAAAACCACATATAAGTCATATCATAGAAATTAGTAAAATATCCAAATAATTTATTTCACATGATTTGAAATATTAAACAAGTAATAAAGAAAATAACAATGAATAATATGAAATAACCAAGAAATTATCTCATGGGCCACCCTAAATATGTCAAACATTCCTACCAATAATTGGTCACTAATCAATGTAAAAATCTAATTCAAAACATTAAAAAATACACTTTAAAAGGCCCATGATTAAAATTAATTATAAATTTAAATGCATAGATTCCAAATTCCATGATATGTCATGGAATGATAGCCTGGTCATTCTCGGACATTGATGTTCACTAGATCAAGATCCAATCCATCTTCATAGAGTCTATAGAATTTAAATTCTTTGAAGAGGCATTCAAAGAGAATAAATCCTAATCCACTTTCCAAAAAGGTTACACCATCATTGGTGGATATAAGATTGATCAAACGGTTGCTACCAATACTCATTATCTAATACAAATATATTAATCAATCTTCAATTACCAATTAAATATTGGTGAAGATGTATAGATATAGCTAATATGTCTTGGATCTATGATAAATTCTAATGAAAGAGGGAGAAATAGTCTTATAATTGAAGGATATAACCTCAATATATACAAAATATTGGACTATTATTAATTAATTCCAAGAGGACAGTAAAAGGTATTCCGAGATAACCAAATAAGATCTCTCTATCAGGTATCAGTTGAAAAAGAATCAGAATTGAGGGAGGATTACATTATAAAAAAATTTGGAGAAAAATGAAAATAATTTCATATAATAATAAATAATAGGGGTATAAGTGGATAGATAGAGGCCACAATGGATATTTGATTCCACAACCATGAGGATGATGCATATCCACCAGATGGATGGTAGAATATTTACAAATAAAAATCTGTCTGCCATCACTATTGGCTAGCCGATGCACCCTAATAGCAAGTCAGTGACCTTATTTAAGCCACCAAGAAAACTACTAAGGCCCTAAAAATACAAAACTCACCTTTTACCCAATATTGTAATTAATAAAAATATCTATTGCATAATAAAATATCATATACATTTAATCATATAAAAAATGTACCTTGAAGGTCATTGAAATCACACATCTCCCCCTATAACAACTATTAACCATTGAGAAGTGTCTCTAGAAACATTGATCAAGAAACTGAATCCATTATGTCAAAATATTCACATCATGATCCATTTTATCCTTTTGAATTAATCCATGATTCCTAAGGACTATGACAATTGGAATCATCTAACCTCACAAAATTTCATTATCTTATATATGTATCATAGTAGTCACTACCCAAATGTTGTGTTATGCTCCAAATCAATTCCCTCACTAATCACATGTGAATGAATGGGAATTATTCTTCAAAAAATAAGAGACATGGAATACTTCTTCCATGACTAGATTCCAAATAGGAAGATCTAAATGAAATTACACTATCCAAATACACTAGGTAATCTTGAATGGTCAAATGAATCTCGGTACTATCCTCATATACTTCCATAACTGTCGATTAACTATTCATAGTATCATAAAAATTAAAACAAGTTCACGCATAGAATACCACGTGTATCATCTCTCAGGTTCATTATAAAATCATTTCTGGCTCCAAAAGACGATTAATTACATCTAGAAGAACTACACTCTCTCAGAGGATTCCCATACCATACTCAGTTCAAAACTATTGACTCACATACCTCATTCAAACTTTATGGTCAATGACGTGACTGGTCGTAAAAAACCTCATAATATTCCATAAGAATCAAATCATGGAAAATATTATTGTACAAAAAACATAAAAAGTTAAGGATCTCCTCCAAAGATCCACTAATTTTAAGAATTAGTTTTCACAACATATCCTCTAATATTAGAATCATCTACTCTGATTTCTCATCAATCTAGAGATGATACGTTGTACTCAATTTTACTATGGTACCTAAATACATTAGTAAACCCTACCAAAACCATAACATTAATCACATTTTTTGTATTATAGGATACTAAAAGGATCCAGATGTAGAAATATGGTATTTCTGACAGACATATTCCCCAACTCGTCAATAGAAATGGTATCTCATTTAACTAATAAATGAGCCACTATTATTAGTGAATTTACTATCATCCAAATTTAATCATTAATGCTCATAGTCTAGGGTAAATTCATCATAAAACCCATCAACACATCATCCCACTAAAATATAGTCATAGGAATTCGATGAATCAAACCACCAAGATGTTGATTCTTACCATTTTTTCTCGGAAGGATAAACCATCATGAAACAAACATGGTGATCTACCTCTTCATTCCAAGCCACAAAAAATGATTTCAGATTCCAAGGGAAATATTTTTTTACCCAAGATGCACTGAACACATTAAAAAAGAATTTTATCTCATTATATCCTCCGTAATGGAAGTTATTACTACTATCATCCCTTTCATATAAATCATTCCATCATTGGATTATAATCATCCCCCACAGATCACTCTCGTCTCACTATCCACTTGGTATCCCACTCATGGATAGCCATTACTTGGTAAACTAAATAAAAAATGTTAACCAAAAGTGATCATGTCATAAACTTATGATCTTCCAATGCATCCATTATCCACTCAGTCATCAAACTCTTTAAACACAATTACTCTTTTCATGACCAGTCTCTAATATCCTACATTACCATTATTATTTGAATAAGGGAATCTATAGTGAAATTATATTTCAATGAAAAATATTCAATATCAATGTACAATGTCTAATAATACCCCACCCAAAATCTCTTCCTAGGATTGAGATTACACTATGATAAGTTATTTCATAGGCCCTTACTATATATGTATACAAAAAACTTATCACCAAAGAGATAGTGTCACAAATACTCCAGGGAATAGACATCAAATAAAATCACTATGTCATTTTTATCGTAGTTATGCTCGTGGGTTTGTAGCTGATGTGACCTATAAGTGACAACACCATCACTCTATCTAAACAATATTCTCAAACCAACACTTGGGGAATCACAATACACATCGTATCCAATCCCAAACTCTATAATCATAAAAAATAAGGGACACCATTATTCTCTTCTTAATCTCTTAAAATTCATCCTCATATTGATTAGGCCACTCCAACATAACGTAATGTTTGTTTAGGTATATCATTAGTGATACCAAATGGGGTATTTCTTTTATGAAGTGTAGATAGTACCTTATAAGGCCATAGGATCTCTAGGCCATGAATCCATTTCATGGATGTGCCTTTGAATTCAGGACCTCCAGCTTCTCTATGTCCACTGAAATACCAACCCTATAAATAACAAGACCAAGGAATCCCAGATAATCTAGAAGCATCACTTCAATATTTTGGAATAAATTTGAATCTTTCTATGTTTAATAAAAACAATCTCAAGGTGCCTAGCATGAATATCTGAATTCGTAATGAATATCATGATTTTTCAATGAACACAACGATGGAGAAGCCAATATATGGATGAAAAATCCAATCCATGAGATTTATGAACACTATTATAGTATTTTTCTTTAACCCAAATGATTTGAAAATGAACTCGTATAATAAATTTCTACTCCTATATATTTTATTGTGAATAGTGACCTCCCTGGCCCTTAGCAGATAGTAGATTGAATAATAATCTATTGTAGGAAAAACTAGGTTCCCCTATAACTAATCAAATCAATCATCAATCCTCTGTAAAGGGAACATTTACTCATCATTTCTATATTCATATTCCTATAGTAAACATAGAGTAGAAGAATATATTATTCCTTCTTGGAAAACAAAACTAGAGCCCACTATGTAGACATTATTGGACTGATAAATCACTTAAAATCCAAAACTTCTAACTACACCTTTAACTATATAAACTCAACAGTTGTCATGAAATATATACAGGATTGATATCAGTTGAACCCCAAATACTATATCAATATCAAAATCAATTCCTCTATTTTTATAAGACCTAATAATTAATTTAAGAAGTCATCCCTATAACGATCTACTAATATAAGGATTGTAGATGTAGCCACTACTAATTTTGTACAATATCCTAGCATTTGACTTGCACTATGATAGCTCCAATATATCATAGGTTCAGTCTCATCCTACCTACTCTAAGATCAAAATCACTTATCAATAAGAGACCCTTTCCTATAAGAATATTGATCGACACTTCTCTATAGTAAAAGACAATAAGATCTCAATAACTAGTCAACTACTCCATTAAAAATTTCACATGAAAAATTTTAATCTCTAAGATCATGAAGTCCCATATATGTATATAATTAGAAACCAATATGAAACATTAAGAAATTATTGGAGTTGATATACTCACTTTTGAAAAGGTGTATCAAGAGAGATCATCCCAAAATACATCTTAACTGGTAAATCATGGATAGAAATGATTGAGAATATATGAAAAAATTGGAAGATCCCCTACCAAAAAATTTATTATATAGAATATATGTAATCAATATGGTCACTTTATCTATATAATATTCTTCTTAAATAGTTTCTATAACCTTATCTGTCATATAAATCCTACTTATCTCTAGAGAAAAACCATAACTTTATTGTGCATGATACTCCTAAGTCACCGTTATATGTGGTGCCTAGGTCTAATTATAGGGAACCAGACATGTAACCTAACAACTGATCCTTGAATATATATGAAATTTATTTGAATAATAACCTAGAATATACCCCATATTTTTACATTAGTACAATTTCATAGGTGTATTCATGACCAATGCATTGAAATTACATTTTATTCCACATTTATATAACCTGCTAGTTCCTCCTCCCAAGGAAGGATTATAAGAAGACCAAATGAACTCCACCTATCATACACCTTTTTAACCTCCTAAACCTTCTTATTTATACTATCAAAAGAGAAAAATTTTCTGTATTTGTAATTTTAGTCATCAACACACTATAAGATCAAATAAACATTATAACACTATCCTCCTATATACCCATGTAAAAAGTTAGAAACATAGGATGTACCTAAATATCCATCCTCAAGTCAATGAAACTTACCTGACATATGATCTATAGATGATGTAAAATCTCATACTTCCTAGCCTTCAGTACATTATTCCTATTCAAAATAGGAGAAAATCATAGAATCATTATAAATCAATTAGAATAAGTAGAAACTGAAATCATCCCCCCTAAAGCATTATAAACACTAGAGATTTTCTAGCCTCAATTTTTCAAAAAAGTACCTTTGATGAATAGTTCATTAAATTCCTCGGATATAAGACCATCATGCCTACTTTCTTATCTCATATCACCCACCACCATCTAGCGAGTCTTTAAAGCATAATGGAAACCAACCCCACCATCTTATCCATATGAGTCTCCATTAGATCAAATATTCCCTCAATGATTTCAATACATTCCTAAATATATTGATAACCATCAATATATTTAACGAGCTTATTTTAAATATTCAATCATTTACGTTCATGTTCATAGAAATTTTCTATACGGGGTAAGGGATCTTCCATACCACCCTCATCACATGTTGATTTCACGTTCTCTTCCATTTTCTCCCTTTTACACAATATTTTTCAATTGAAATTCTTCTATTTTTTATACATTTCCCTTACATATATACCAATTTATATATCCTGTTCAAGTCAATGGTTATATAAGTTTAACAATCCCATAAAAATTACAATTATTGAATGAATTTTATTTAAGGTAATTTTCTTTTTTCATGTCTCATATTAATTATAAAACCTATTTTATGTTTTTAAACCATGAGTAGATTCTAAAAACAATAATTATATTATGTATAACCAAATTTTATCATTTCAATATTTATGTAAAACTATAAGTGCTTTACTTCATTAAAATATCCTTTACTTATAAATATTCAACCAATTGGTACATTTTTTTTCATTCTTCTCCTCGATCATTCAAATTATATCATTATATTTTTACTAAATATTCAAGATATATTTTTATTTATCAAATATTAACATTCCATCTAATATAATTCCTTATTCTATTGAGTTGTTTTTATCTAAAATTCAATTATTACTTGAATCAAAATCATGAATCTCACTTCCTTCTTAAGGGTTTTATCATGATTTTTATTTATATATGCTTTATTTTGGTCATGTGGCATAAATTCGTAGGATTTTAATTTATGTGATTTGTGGGTATATAATTATATAACCCTAGAATTCATTGTGAAAGTCGTTATATCACATGGGATGTTCAATATGGGAACATTTAGTGTACCTAATATGATGGGGAACTATATCCCCCATATGATTATGGTATTAGGAGGGACCCTAGACCTATGAATTCCATATCATGTTTTATGTTGATTACACATGATTATGATTCCTTGATGTTATATTATCATTTTGTTATAAACTTTTTCCATGCTTATGATCAGCACCATTTTTATATCATGATATGCATCTTGAATCTCATGTTGTGCTTTATTTTTATGTCTATTCCCTTACTATGGTTTCTAGCTCACCCATTTCCTTATGCATTTACCCCAAGGTATCCTATAGAGTTTTAGAAGGTATAAGTGAGTTAGTAGAACTGGGTGGAAACTTCAATAAATATATTGTTTTTAAATTTATTATTATGTGATTATGTTCCTAGTATATCAAATATACTAGACCCTTATATCCTTAGCTTATATTATTGGGAACATATGTTATAAATCATGAATTAAAGTATGTTTCATGCTTGGGTCACATTAGTTGTTATCATACTGAGGTCAGATTAATTTTACATATTATTATGAGAAAAAATTAGAGAAACCGGTAATAATAATTTTAAGATAACATCACTATATTTTGGTAAATTATGGATTATGGGGTTTTCGTATATAATATGACCCTATCACGATACATGCAAGTGGATTCATGATCTGTCATAGTTGTCTCCAGGGGTAATAACCCGGAAGAGGGTGTGTTGTGTAATAACTCATCTATAACATATTACATGAATAAGAATCATAATTATAAGTCTATCTTTACATTATGAATGTATATAATTTTATTATTCACATTCTTCTAAAAACACATTGTGAAGGATTTGAATAATTTTTATACAACATAACTAGGTTAGAGAACCTAAAATTAATTTACCTTGGATAATGTAGATTGAAATATAAATATTCACATTAATGTTTAATAATATTATCTATTTTTAATTATTCTAGGTTTATTGTTTAAATTTAATACAAGTATTATTCAATGTTTTCCTTTCCATTAAAATCCTTAAATTTTTAAAATCACAGGATTTGGGTGGAATTGCTTTAATGAAAAGTGTAACATGAAATGTGATGATTATCTTAAATTGATTCTTAATAGGATGATAGTAGGACATTAGAACATCATTAACGGAATCTCAAAACTAACCTAATTTTTGAATTATAAATTCAATAGAAGTGTACACTCCATAAGAGAGAAATTTTCAGGTGACTCCTTTATTAATTAGAGACGACCAAATTGGTGTGGATCCCCTAATCCCAAAATAAATTAACAATATGTTATTTATATTGATAATATATTCTCTATCATTCAAATATATGAGAAATAGATGTTTGTTTGGGTTGTTTACCACCTTGAGGGGGAATCTAATCAATAGTGGACACTGCTCCCGAATAAAAATCCCATAGAAGACATACAATTTAAGATGTTTTATGCAGTAAAGAAAATATTTCTCAATAAATATATCCATTAGAATCACCATATTAGGAAGTTGAATATTATCATTATACTCAATGATAATAAGAATGAATTAATAATAACTTTTAAGGTGAACTAGACTAGGCTTGAATGATTCACCTCATTAACATCCTAAGTAATACATACTAATTCTTTGGTAGGATAAATCTATGTCCATTATGAGAATTGGAAATTCAAAATATTGATATTTATTAAGAATGTGTCTCATGTGTCCTCAATGTTTATATTGAAATAGGTTTTTTTTATGGTTTCATGTCACATGAGATAAAAATTTTATAATGGTGTTTAGCTATGGTGGGTTACCAGATTATTCAAATGTTTGTATGAAAATAAAACAACCCACATATAAAAATGTTTAGAAATAAGAATTTTGGATACTATATTTGGGGTTCTAGGAAATGATAATGTTGAAAGGAGGATGACCTAGATAAATCTTGTAGAATTGATAAAAATATTCCTCCTAATGTGATTGAAAAAATAATAATTTCCCCATCAATCCTCAACATGATGTCCAATGTTTCAACAATATGGAACATGGATACTAACAAAAAAAATGAAATAATTTGAGGTTTATAATGTTCCATACATTGCATACATAGTTATATCTTTAAAATTGTAGTTTATTTATTAAAAAACATAACAAACCCCTTCCAGGACCGCATAGTCATAATGACTTTAGAAACATGTAAATATAAAAAACTAATTCATTTTACATCTACATTTTCTCCCTCTGATTCTGTCATAACTAAAACACATTTCACATATCTTATACAATATAATTATTCATAACATTGGGAAAATAAAAATAATAAATGGTGACCTCATTTTCTTAGTAAGTGTATATAAAGGACATATCAATCATATAATAAACAGAAGACATATGTACATGATATTTAAAAACATTATCCTGCATATGAAGACCATGATATCATGTCATGGGTTAATTAATAAATGTTCATAATTTATCAATGAACATATTCCCAAAATTCATAACATAATTCATGGAATTTGTGTAAAGCGCATAAAAATTGAAAATTAATTTATATTTTTCAACTCCCATTTCCAAGACCTTTATATAGGAAAAAGTCCATTAATGAATCGAGTTCACTCCTTATTATATACATTTATTACTAAATCGAGTATACTTCTCGTTCCAACCATATATTACTCAACTAATATCATTTCCCATTACATACATGTATGTATCATTAGATATAAATCATCACCCAGTGGATTAGATGGATAAATATTCCCCACCAATTTCATAATGAAATCATTTGTACGTGTTCTAAAAAACATAAATCATTAATCATAGCATAACCCAATGAATGAAATGGAATTCTTAAACCTAATTCCATCATAACATAATCCATGTAAAACTAATGGATTTCAAAAATAATATTCAATCATAACAAACAATCAAACCATATGAATAATACGAATAATATTCCTGAAACATAACCCTATTAATGAATTCCATCCTAGATGGAAAATATTTTTGTTAGAATATTAGAAATTAAATCTTGTGGAAAATATAAATTCTTCTTCAAAAACATATTCTTTTCTCCAAATTCCTTGAAAATGTAAAAAATAAATATTTATTTGAAAAAAACCCAAAAATACTGTAACAGAATATCCCTAGAAATAAGGCATTATAAAAACATAAAATTTTGTTCATACTGTATGAGTTAAAAGAATATAGTATTCTCATAAATTTCTCAAAAAAGTCAAAAATTAATTTGTAACTAAAGTGAAAAATGATTCATTTAATTATGTTTAATAAAAATTCACCAACGGGTAAAATTAATTTTTTAAACTGTAGAATAATAGAATGAATATTTTGGAATACATTTTTGGGAAACATGAAAATGGATGATAAATAAACCTTAGTAAATACTTATATATAATCAAACTCATATGATAATGATACTGGGAACCATTCCCTAAATATTGATCTGATATCCTTTGCAGGTATCCTAACATCCCAAATAATGATTTAAATAATTTCATTGAATTATTAAAGAGTCATATTCATTTTTATGATATCATATAAGATCATATTATTATCTGTTTTTGAATAACATTTCATTATTACTCGTTATTCTGGTATTAATGGATTCATTTTCTAATGCATGTTTTATTAAAATATTAATGGTTATTTTTCTTATGTTATAGTTATATCATTTTCAAAAAAATATTAATATAATATATATCAGATTTATTATTATATATAGTTATATAATCATTCATTAATGGATATTATATAGAATGAACGCCATCTCATCATGGAGATGGTAGGCAGTATGTATGCAATATCGATGATATCACTCGCATAATTGTGAAATGATATGGAAATAGACGATATATATTTTGTTATAGAGTAAATATAATGTTATAATCATCATAACCATGTTATTATTTCCATCATTATACCCATACAATTAATGTGGTGGGGAAAACAATACACCACGATGTGGAGACAATAAGTCGTAATTATGCACGCAAGGTGATTCCATTTTTCATATGATGAAGAAAAGGTAAATAAATTTCATCCATAATAATAATAACATCTCATTATATAATTAATTCTAGATTAATAACTTTATAATTGAAAAAACCCATGAATCGGTTGTATATGAGCAAATAAGTTTCAATGAAATTGTTGAGGAGATTACCTCTTCTTCGATGATCTCCCTCTAGATCTCCACTTAATTCACAAGAGATGGTATTTTGAGAATACCAAAACATATTGAATGTGAATATAGTTGTATTGAATAGAAATTAGTATTGTAGGGATTAGATTTAAGGATCAAAATCAAGTGAATAAGTGAGGGATGATGTTCCCTATAATAATTGAGGTGATGTCACATTTGGAATCTTCAAGTAATGTATCGGTTTTCCCAATTATTATTTTTGAGTGTTATATGGAATTATTTTAAAACCATTCCTTTTGACATTATGCTATTCGGAGGCCCAGAGTGCTGGGGATAAATATTTAAATTAAATTAAATTTTTATAAAGCGCACCAGAGCGTTTTTCCTGTAATAGTAGAATAACATTTAAACAGGTTCCCATATCAGAAATATGAGGGCACCATTGCGTTTAGATAAGCGACTTAATCTTAGGTGGGGCGTAACATCAACCGGCGCAAGTCATCTGCAAGATTTTGATTTCTGAAATTTTAATGGAAATAAAATAAATTATTAATTTATTTTAAAATGTTTCCTTTTTACGAAATGATCAAATTCACCTCCCCTTTAAATACTTTCTTATGGAAAGTATACAGTGTTAGCCGCAAAACCCTGTGAAATCATGTATTAGCCATTAGAGCTTTGGAGGAGAATCTGAAGGTGGATGACGGCTACTCGAGCGATCGATGCATCTCAGAATTGAAGAACCTCGCCAATGAATCTGACATGGAGATCGTCCGGCCACTGAGTCTAGGTTGGGGTTTTTATTTCAATTTATCTTCCCCATTTTTGGATTTGAATGATGAACACAGATCAACCATAATCATGTAGATCCACCGATTCGTACTTTTTTAGAAAAGGTTTTTTATTGGGCTGATCTAGGAAAATTTAACAATGTTATATTATTGATTTTATTCGACTTCATTTGATCATATTAATGGGAGAAGATCAACGCCCTGAAAAATGATAGCGTAGGATTGTTCCTCGATCTTGCATTTGGATTTCATTCCCCTTTCGTTTCTCCTGCATTATTTTTTTTCATTGTTGGGTGAAAAACAACGGATCATTGAGCATACGTTTTGTGATGCAATGATCCAAAATTGGTGATCTGTCATCATGGAAACCTAGTGGAGGTGCGACGGTGATGGTGGTGGATGACTCTACATGATTCAATAATTATCGTTATTTTACCATTCTTCGTACGGATAATGAAAAAACATTTTCAGGGATGATCGGAGGATTGAAAATGACATAATCGACTTTGTAATGTTGGGGCGACCTGAAACATAGAATTTCAAGGTGATCGAATGGCCGGATCGAAGAACGGGGTAGCACGGGAGGCATAATGGAAGTGGTTCGTGATTCTGGAAATTTCTGCAATATATGGTTTGTATCCTGATAGACAAGTTGTGGGGTAATGGCGGTGGCGACTAGGGTTTTGGGGATCAAACAGGCATCACATGTCGTGTGGCCCCGGTAACATGGCATGTTTGACCTTCCCCAAATATCAGCATGTATTATGGGAAATACACGGACAAGGGATGAGGTACACAACCGTGTACTCCACCACCCCACTAGACTAGGCTGGAAAAATGGGTTACCCCATATACTGGTTACACAAGATGGTGCACACAAGATGAAGCCATGTACGGTCACACAACTACGTACACAAAGACGACCTGACTACTCAGACTCGAAATGTGATCTCTACTACCAGTAGATTACTAACATTCCTACATGAGCAGCCTTGCGTCACAGGCCGTAGTACATGGGCAGTACCCGGTGTCATAAGACACGACGTGTGGCACTTCCATAGGCCATGTACTTTTCAGTACATGGCTTGATCTTCTTTTCCACCATATCTTTGCCATGTTTTATTTGGGTTAGTGTCCCGTTTTCTCGTTCCATTGAATGTCATGTACCGTTTCCAACTACAGAAGTATGGTCCCTTCCACAGAACATTCTGAGATAGAGTCAGGTTACCCTCCAAGAGGCCCGGAGCAAGATCCCTTATCCATTATTTACCCTAGGTAGAGTCAGGTATCGACATGAATACTTCCACAGGTCTCCAATCCTCTACCAATATGGTGAATCCTGATGAGTCTTTGTATCCTCCATGGCCCTGGTAGTGATCCTCATTTTTGTATTAGGATCATTTCCCCACACAAGAGTGTGATCTCCGGGGATGAGTGCATCTGTCACTCGTGAACATTCCTTATAAACATTAATTCTCAGACGTACATCATCAGAGATATCAGAATCATGGAGTGAGTTCACCCAGGCCAGTGTTTCATATAATATTCAAAGTGAATCCCTAGTGGGGGTATTATGTTGCGTGATGTGTCCCAAGACTATAAGATTGGGATTTGAGTATATCTGTATTGTTTTCCCCTAATATATGTTTGTTAGATATAAAATGTCAAGAGATGAATGTGCTTTTCCTTTATATATTACTTTGTGGTTTTCGGGGTCCTCTTTAGAGTATTTTTATACTCACCCATGCATAGGATTTCCCCGCATGTGTCATGTCTTGTGAAGACGAGCAGCCTTTTGACAGAGTCCATGGTGGAATAGTACATGACAAAGATTTATGAGTTCCCTATAGGACCAGGAGTTCCTATGGTGATGAGCAGCAGACCCAGTAAAACTTATTTGTTTATAAGTTGGAATTTGTAGTTTTCAGACCCTTTTTTTGTATGCTTGTAGTCTGGTCCAGTTTACATTAAGTACATTACATTCTCGTGTACCCTATTGGTTGAAATTAGTTTTATGCTTGAATTTTCTTCCATAGTGTTTTTTCTCATTTCAGCATTGTGAGATAGGAGTTGTCCGCCTCTGTATAGGTAATTAGGCAATGCCTCCCATGTTAGTGATAAACCTACTCAGTGTTAGTCCCCAGCCCATGGCCTATTGGGGGTAGGCTTGGGGAGTCGTGGCATGGGTCCCACTTGGATGGGTCGTGACAGAGTGGTATCAGAGGTGTTCATTTATACCTTATGACCAAGAGTATATCAGTTCAGTTTGGTAAAACAATAATAAGTGTTTCAAGCTCAGCTTTCAGTCCAGAGACTCCAATGTTGGTGCGGGGGGGGGGGTGATGAATCCATACACCAGGACTCTGATAACATTCTTTTTGACTCAGTACATGAAAACACTAGTTTCATGGAAATAAATGAATGGTATATACATCATATATGAATTGGTTGTGTTTTCCATGACTTTTGAGTCAGTTATCCAGATATATTGGCTAACCATGGCACATCATTTTTTCTAACAGGATACATCCACGATGCATACCCTATAGGATTCAGCAACGCGATCATGAGGATGACCGCATCAGAGAATAGGCATAGGTACAAGGACCAGTTTCCTTGGCATTGTCACCAGGTGACACACTTTCTATACCACCACCAGTGGAACAACTCGTGGTACATGCTGTACCAACCGATGAGCAGTGCAGGCTGAGCGCGATGCATGAGTTCCAAAGACAAAACCCCTTAGTTTCCAAGGTGATCCTGACCCATAGGTGGATAAGGACTGTGTTGAGGTGGGGACAAGAGTATTCTGTCCAGTGAGGACACCAGCGAACTCGATGGTGATCCAAGGAGTGAGCCTTCTTCAGGGCTCGACGGGGCGATAGTGTAGTCTGACCACACATACTCATGATGATGAGACTATTTTGTGGAAGATGTTTGAGAGACTCTTTAAGGAGGAGTTCTCTATGGTTACATTGAGATCATTTCACATCCAGGATCTTCTTCATCTCTAGTAGGTTATTTCGGTGGTAGATAACTATTCATCATGGTTCACCAACCCCGCCTGGTACTCGATGGATATGGTCAGAGATCAATAGTTCAGCGCTCAGACTATCTAGCGAGGTCTAAAAAGGGACATCTGAGCTAGTTTCATGAATCTTTACATTATTACTTATGTTGGAGTTCTCTAGAGGGCCTTAGTGATCGAGAGATTCTTGGTGGAGAAGAGAAAACTTATAGTAGTCAACAGCAGGAAGATAGGCGCAAAGATCTCAACAGTAGGGATCAATTGCCAGTCATAGGGATCGGGATGTGGGAGACGTCATAGGATGTCCCAGGATTGGGGATCGGCAGTTCAGGGCCCTCAGGATGAATCTGATAAGCCGAGGGTGAGGTGGTGCTACTCGCTCCATGGGAGGGGACATCTCTCTAGAGATTGTCCAACCTGTCGAGCTACTGATAGGGAGGTAGTGGATAGACCACCAAGACAAAGGTAGAGAATGGATCAGAAATACCTCCTAGGTGGAAGATGTGACAGAGCAGATGGGAGTGTTGCATGTGGTGGAAGATGCTTCAATTTACTACCACCACCACCCCCAGGAGGTCCTCACCAGGCTCAGGGAGTTGGGGGATAGGGGCGGGAGATGCTGCATGTAGTTGAGGCGTTTGACCTAGGGACTCCCAGGATGATCGAAGGTACGATCTGTGTCTTATCTACATTATCTTCCATACTTATAGGCACATGTGCCAAGCATTCCTTCTTATCCAAATCTCTTGTGAGAAACCATAGGATTCCAGTAGAGCCATTGACTCGGTCCATACACTTGGAGTCACCTACGGGAGGCAACTCAATGATCACACACCTCTTAAAATAGTTTGATCTTACCCTTGGTGTTGAGAGTTTTGGTTAGAAATGCTTTGTGGTAGCATCGAAGCCTTACGACATCATTCTATGTATGGATTTTTTTTCTTTGGTCAATTCCCATACTGACTATTTTAAGCGAAGAGTGCAGTTTTTCCATAGTGATGGGATGAGGTTTTCTTTTGTCAGAAAAAACGATACCATGGCAGCACTAAAAGGGCTCATGCATAAGAGGGTGCAGCCAATCACTCATGAGTTTTCTAGCCTTCCCCTTTGAGAAGAATATGATATGAGCTCCCAGTTCCCAGCAGTAGTGATAGAGTACAAGACGTCTTTCCTGATGATGTTCCAGGACTACCTCCCCACAGATATATGAACTTCTGCATCGACTTACACCCTGAGATGACATCGATTTACTCACCAGCATATCGAATGGATCCTGCAAAGCATCGTGAGCAGAGGGTGCAGTTAGAGGATTTTCAGAGCACAGTTTTCATGGGACCCTTTGTTTCATCCTTGGAATCCCCTGTATTGTTTACCAAGAATGAGTATTGGAGTTCTAGGTTGTGTGTAAATTATTAGCGCCTGAATCAGGGAACAATAAAGAACAAGAATCCATTGCCAATAATCAAAGATCTCCTCGATCAGATATGATGGGAACAATTGTTTTCGAAGGTTGACCATCGATCTGGTTATCACCAGTTACGATTATGGGATGAAAATATAATAAAGATGATTTCATATGAAGCTATGATCACTATGAGAACATAGTGAATCCTTTTGGAATGAAAAATTTCCCCAAAGTTTTCATGGGATTGACGAACCATATCCTCTAGTTGTACATAGACCAGTTTGTAGTGGACTTCATTAATAACATCATCCTGTACATAGTGTCTGAGGAAGAGCATGAGGGACACATGGGTATGGTTCTAGATGTACTCTGAGAGAACTGGAATTTTGTGATGCTCTCGATGTTCCAGTTCTGGATTGAAAAGGTCCATATTCTAGGACAAGTCATATCAATAGATGGTGTAGCTATGGACCTAGCCAAGGTGGAGGTGGTGTTATCATGACAACCGCCTCATAGCATGATGGAGGTTCAGATCTTCCTTGGGTCGGAAGGATATTACCAGAGATTCATTCCTGATTTTTCCAGAATATCAGCACCAATGAAATCTTTAACCAGGAAGGGGAATCCCTACATATGGACGGAGAAATGCCAATAGGCTTTCAAGATGTTGAGGCAGAGTATGACGAGTTCCCCAGTCTTGAGATTAACATAGGAGAGCGTCATGTACATTATTTTCTATGATGCATCAGGGATCGAGCTTGGTTGTATCCTGATGCCGAGACAAGAGATGATTTCTTATGTTTCAGACCATCTTGGGCCACAAGAGCAGAACAATGCTACCCATTATCTCTAGTTGGCAGTGGTGGTCTTCACATTGAATATGTGGCGAAACTATCTTATGGGGGAACAATTTATCATCTACTCTAACCATAATAGCCTCTAGTAAATCTTCCCGCAGAAGGATCTAAATCAAAGGAAGAGGTTTTGGATAGAGTTCATCCATGACTATGATTTGGAGATCCTCTATACCCCAGGTAAGGGGAACAAGGTGAAGGATGATCTTAGAAGAAGGTTGATCTTGCAGCTGTTGAGCGAGGCGATAGAACAGTTAACCACGCTGTAGTTTTCCTACATGGACAGTGAGGATGCAGCTTACCTACAGTCAATGGTTTTTACCTGTCTACTCTTTGTAGTGAGTTAGGGAGGTGTTTCTTTGGGAAGTCGACTTTAAGGCTTTACGTGCTCAGTTATCCACATGACATGCTCATGATGGATATTCGCATGGTAGGAAGCACATACATTTTTTCAGGGGATGAACATTTTTAACAGGGTAGTTGCAGGAATAGGTTCTGAGGGAGTTTCATACATCCCCTTTGGTGTTGCATCCTGGAGTGGTGAAGATATACCAGGATCTTTGAAAACAATTCTGGTGGTCATGAATGAAGATAGTTGTAGTAGAATTCGTTTCTTGATGCCTTACATGACGGCAGGTGAAATCTGAGCAATAGGTTCTAGTTGTATTAGCTCACCCCTAGATGTTCCAGAGTTGATGTGGGATGAAATATCATCGGAATTCATGACATTCTTACCACGAACTTCCAAGGGGCATGATTCCATCTGGGTGATCGTTGGCAGACTCACCAATCCGTCTCACATCCTATCTATTACGGAGAAGAGTTCCGTACGTAGCTTAGGACACCTCTACATGCATGATAGAGTTCGAATTCATGTCTTCCCTTCGTAAATAGTCTTGGATCGAGATGATTGCTTCACATCCCGTTTGTTTAAGAGATTTTAGGAGGCTTTGGGGACTCAGCTACGCTAGAGCATGAAATTCCAACCCCAGAAAGATGGTCAGACCATGAGGACCATCCAGGTTCTAGAGGATATGTTGTGGGCCTGTATATTGTACTATTGTCACAATTGGGTAGTCCAACTATCTCTATTGGAGTTTTCTTACAATAATAGCCACCACTCCGCCATTCGTATGGAACCTTTCGAGGATTTATATAGGAGACCCTTCAGGTCACCGCTTTGCTAGACCAACCCCAGAGAGTCATCACTCATGGGTCCAGAGTTGGTATGAGCTACCACTGAGAAGGTGCATATCATTCAAGAGTGGATTATGAACGTACAAAGCTGACTGAAGTATTATACCGATAGGAAAAAGAGGCCTCTGGAGTTCGAGGAGGGAGACCACACCTTTCTTCAGGTCTCACCTCGATGGAGGATACAGAGATTTGACCGGGGAAGAAAGATGTCTCTAAGGATCATCAGACCTTTATAGATACTGTGTAGATTTGGCGAGGTGGCGTACAACCTAGCTCTACCACCGTAATTTCATCAGGTACATGATGTCTTCCACGTGTCGTAGCTGAAAAGGCACATGGATGGCCCATAGCAAGCCATCGACTATTGAAAGATGAACATTGAGGATGGATGACCATTGCTGAGAACCTGGTGGGGATCAAGGATCATGAATAGAAGAACCTTTGTGGGTGATCAATTCCCTTAGTGCATGTTCAGTGGTAGCACATGAATCATTAGGAGATCACATGGGAGTGGGAGACTCATTTACATGCCCAGTACCCGCATCATTTTCAGTGACATTTTGTTTATGATTTTCAAGGATTCAAATCCACAATGTGGGGATAATTTAATGTCTTGGATTTTACATGTTCAATTTTTGAGTATTATATGGAATAATTTCGAGACCAAACCTTTTGACAGTGTGTGATTTTATGTCCCGGACTGCCCGGAATAAGTATTTGAATTAAAATAAAATTTTAAATAGTGCTCATGAGCATTTTTCTTGTAATAGTGTAATAACATTGAAACAGGTTCCCGGAACGGAAATATCAGGGCACTGTTGAATTCATAGGAGCGACATTACCTAAGGCGGGGCCGAACATCAAACTGTTTGGGTCAGCTGCAAGAGTTAGTTTGGGGATGTTTTAATGGAATTAAAATAAATTAATTTATATTAAAATGGTTCCTTTTTACAAAACAAACTAATTATCCTCCTCTTTAAAAACCAGCATATGAATGTTTGAATGGTTAGCCGCATAACCCATCGAAATAGAGGATTGACCATTAAAGATTTGGAGGAGAACCCGTCAGTGGACGATGACGACGTGAGCAATCGACGCATCTCAGAATCAATGAACCTCACCAACGAACCAAACATGAAGATCTTCCTTCCACCGAGTTGATGTAGGGGTTTTTATTTTAATTCTTCTTCCCTATTTTTGTATTTAAACGATGATCGTGGATCAACTACGAACATGTTGATCCATGGATTCATTCATTTTTTTGGGAGGGTTTTTATTCCGTTAAACTCAAAAAATTAATCAATGTTATATTACTATATTTATATTTCTCCATTTGATCCTACTAATGGGAGTAGAACAATTTCATGAAAAATGACGAAGAAGGTTCGTTCCTCGATCTATCTTTGGGATTTCATTCCATGTTCTCTTCTCGTGTGTTCTTCGCATTCTTCATGGGGTGACAAACAACGTGTCTTTTCACATCTGTTTTGTGACTCAATGATCCCAAATTGGAGATCTAACATCATGGAGACCTAGAAAAGGTGTGGTGATGATGGCGGTAGACAAATCGACACAGTTCGGAAATTATCATTCTTCGGTTGTTCATCGTGTGAATGATCAAAACGCATTTTCGGGGCCGATCAGAGGTCCAAATCTAAAGGAATCAACTTCATGACATCGGGGTGACCCAAACCCTTGAGTTTCATATATATAATATATCTGGATTGAAGAACGGGGTAGCACGAAAGGCGTTATGGTGGAGAATGGAAATTATGAAAATTTATGCAATACACGACGTGTATACCGATGAACACGCCGTGTCGAAATGGCGGTGGTGGATAGGGTTTCTAGGGTCAGACAATTATCACACAACATGTGACCCTGGTAACATGTCATGTTGGACCTTCCCAAAAGATCGGCGTGTATTCTGGGAAATACACTAACACAGGATGGAGTACAATACCCTGTACTCCACCACACGGCCATACCAGGCCAATAACACAGGTTACCCCATGTATCAGTTACATGGGATGATGCACACAGGATGAAGCCATGTACTGACACACATCCACATAAACAAAGATGACCATTCTATAGAGACATGAGGTGTGATATATACTACACACTGTGTGCTAACATTCCTACACGACTAGCCTTGAATCCCAGGTCGAAGTAGCCATGCAGTACTCAGGGTCAGAACACATGGCATGTGGCACTTCTGCATGCCATGAACTCTTCATTACATGGCTTGATATTCTTTTCAACCTTATATTGGACATGTCAAATTTGGGTTAGTGCCCATATTTCTCATTCCCCTATTGGTAAGGTATCCTTTCTTACTACTTGAGTATGATCCCTTCAGATGGACTCTCCGGGATAGAGTTAGGTATCCATCAGAGAGGCCCAGAGCGAGATCCTCTATCCATTATTAACCCTAGGAAAGGTCAGGTATCGATGTGACTAATTCCACAGGGTTCTGATCCTCTACCTAGAAGGTGAATCTGGATGAGTCATGGTATATTACAAGGCCCTGACAGTGATCCTCATCTGTGTATCATGATATTTTCCCCACTATAGATTGTGTTCTTTCGGAATGACTGCATCAATCTCTTGTGAGCTTTCCCGAAGGGAAGTACTTCTCAAATAGATATCATCAGAGATATCAGACTTGTGGAGTGAGTTCTCCCAGGTGATTACATCATGGAATCATCGAACTGAATCCCTATTGTGGGTATTCTCTTGTGTGACTTGTCCCTAGACTACGGGTTTGGGATTTGAGTATATATGATTTGTGTTCTCCAAATATATGTTCTGTAGACATATACTACATAGATTTGACTTTTCATTTCCATTGTGTATTGATTTGTGTTTTTTAGGGTCCTCTACTATGTATTGTTATAACCAACCCTGCACGGGTTTTGCTCGCAGGTGTCGTGTCTTGTGTAGACAATCATCCTTTTGAAATAGTCCAGGGTGGATCAGGATAGGACCAAGCCTTCTTAGTCCCCTACAGGCCGAGGTGTTCCTATAGATATGAGCACAGTCACAATACCTCTTTGAGTTTATAGGTAGGGTGTTGTATTTTTCAAACACTTGTTTTTGGTGGGCTTGTATTATGGCCATGTTTACTTTCTGTTATTCAATTTCTGTAGAACTCTGTGGGTTGGGATTAGTTGTATGAATGTATTTTGTTCCTTAGTATTTTTTCTCATTTCCGTATTTTGGGCTTGGAGATTTGTTCGTGTGTATAGGTACATGGGAAATGCCACCCATCATATTGATATGGCTACACAGTGCTAGTCACCATCCCCTGGCCTATTGGAGGAGAATATGGGGAGTCGTGGTGCGGGCCCCACTAGGATGGGTCGTGAAACTCCAAATATATTATTTTATAATAAATTGAATCCATATAAAAACCAAAAAAATAAAATTTGTTATAATATGATATAATATATGGTTGTAGTATCATCAACCAATACATTTAAGGAAAGAAATTATGTCAATTTATACAATATCATTTTAATTAACCATTATTTATTTTATTTTAAAATTAACTAATTTAAAAAATTATTAAATATTGAAAGAGTGAAATATTTACTTATTTTATGTCAATAAGACCATAAAGGTTAAATTTATAACATATTAAATGATGTAATAATAATTTTATGTTTTTTAAAAATAATTAAGATTTTCAAATAATTTAATAATACATTATTTTAATAAAAAATCAATACTGTCAATTTTGACACTATTCAATTCATTGATTTTTAAAAAATTAAAATTAAAACTAAACTTCAAAAAAATATTTTATTATATTAATAAGTGGTAGAAGTCATCTATAATATATTTTTGATATGTTAATTATCCAAAATTATATTTATTGTAATATTTTTAATAAAATTTATTTGTTATCTTCATTAGAAAAATAATTACTTCATCAATATTGTGTAATTATTTAATATAAATATTTGTAGAGTGAAAATAAAAAATCAAATAATATGATGAAGATAAATGTTCTATATATTATAAAAATACTTATTGCAAAATATATCTTTTTGAAAATATTGCAATAAACAATTAATATTTATTATAAAATGAATGTCACCACATTAAAATCACGTTATCTATAATATAATAAGTTGCAAAATATTTTTCATATGGCCCCAAATGGTCAATAACGTGACCCTAGGATTATTATGGTCTATATATACTCAACTAATAATATTTGTTCCATTTTTTTGGCCTTTTAATGGTTGATGTCACTTTAATAAAAATCATTTTATTGATTTCTCATCAATTTAAAATATTATGAATCAACAATGTATAATTGGTTCTGGTAATTATATATTTTCACAGAAAATAAAAATAAATTACAATGAGTAAAAAAAATAGATTTCAAATGAGAATTTACAGTTTAATTTATGTTCGGTATAATATTATATTAAAAATGATATAGTTATTAAAATTTTAGTAAGACATAATAAACTTTTTAATAAAATAAAATAAATTTCATAATATCATCAATGTGGCTTTTAAAAGAAAACCATTTAAAAACAAGTACTATTTATGTGGTAACACACTCATCCAATTATATTACGAGATGTTTTAGGCTATTTTTGTAATATAACTTTTATCCTTAATTTATAGATTTACCCTTTTACTATAGAAATAAAAATTACTAAAGTTACTAATAATAATGCCCAAAAATAAAAGAAATATATTTACATAAATTGGGACTATTTTATCACAATATGGAATAAATTTTTCTGAATACAAAACATTGATGATTCAGTAATTTCTATAATATTAATCTTGTTGTCGGAATGAGAAAATGGGTTTTAAAAGTGAAGACATTGTAAAAGATCGAAGCGTTTTTACATCTAAACTCAATTTTAAATTAATGTTAATTACCAAATTTATAATAAATGATAAAGATATAGTATATTTATACTCTAAAACAATTAAATAATATAATTTAACCATATAAATTACGTATATGAAAAAATTAGTTTTCAATTAAAATTTTGTATATTTTAACTATTCATCAGAACTTGATAGTTATCAGAATAATAACAAAAATTCCTTCAATGTAAATTTATATCTCACATAAAAATAAAAATTGGATTTTTTAATATAAAAATTATTAATATGTCCAAAATTTAATTTAAAAAGTTTTCTCTAATAAAATGTGGTAAAATTACCCTTTTGAAAAATATTGTTTTTTATACAAAAAATAATATTTATTCATATCCTGTGACAAAAAATGTCAATTGGATGAATATAAAATATATTTTATTAAACATATAAAATATATAATTCAATAATATTTGTTACTAATTGTAATTAACATAATTTATTAAAAAAATACAAATATTTCCTTGATATTTAATTTGTTTAAATTTTTCCTAAAAAATTGGTAGACAAATAATTCGACATATTTTTTCATAATTTAGTTATAGTTATTCCAAATAACATTTTTACTAGGTTATAATTGTCATTTTATACTTATGGAGTCTCACTATTCATTAAAACCTCATGATTACCTGCAATACAAACTATTGAAGAATAAAAAATATTTGACAAAAACCTGAGGGTTTTAAATTCTACCCCCCCCCCCCCGAAATATAATTACACCATTGAAATTCGTCAATAAGACACAAAAAAGATGAGGATTCCACTTCCATATCACGTCCCCATGTTATAATATATCTTCATCAAATCGATTGTTCCACTAGAAAACATTAACCAAGCGAGTGGTCTTATTTTGTAGAACTGTTTTGCTACGATCTAGAAATTCAATCTGTTGTTCTTCATAAGAATGATCTTTCTCCCACCATAAATACTCTTTCTGTTCCTTGTACATATTTGTTCATCTAGGATTAATAGAAAATTAATAATTATGATCCTTATCTAATATCTTCTTCTTTTATTTCGTTATGGGGGGAATAAAAGCATGGTTCCTAGACCTTATTATTCCATCACAATCAAGATTTAATTCAATGATATTTATCACATTAATTTTTAGATCTACTTCTTCCTTCAAAATCCCCTTAATAATAACTTTTATATATAGTTTAACGTTCATTTGAGAATGATAATGTTTCTCCCCTTCCTTTAAAATTGGATCTTTTATCCTTTGAAAATCCATAAATATTGGATCTCTTGTGATCCTTATCATAGATAAGCCCGCATGGTCCTTTCAACTAAAATCATCATCCACCTTGTTTTTCCCACGGTGGAAATGTTTTGAGTATTTGTAATCTATAATCCATTCCAACCATCTTTTGTGGCATATATTCAGATCCTTTTTTTTGAAAATATAATTTATTCATTTATGATTAGTATAAATATCACCCCTTAACAATAAAATAATTCCACAATATCTTTAAGGAAAGGATTACTACACCTAAATCCAAATCATGAGTTCTATAATTTTTCTAATGTATTTTTCATTATCATGAGGAATAAGATTTCACCATATCAGTTTTCATGAGAACACTTCACAACCCCTTCTTGGTTGCATCACTGTTGATCACAAACCATTCTCCACTAAAAGTTAGTATGATCATAGGTGAACAGGATAATAATATTTTTATCTATTTGAAATTATATTCATATTCCCCTATATATAAGAACATTGTTGAGATGGTATGTGACTATGATATACTCTAAAATAACAAATGAAGGATTGAAATAAAAGAGATGATGTATGTAGTACCTAATGATGCTCAATATACAAGAGCGGTGTGAATTGTATACTTTTAAAATTTCCTTTGAAACATTTAAAGTTGATAATGTTTAACAGGGTAAAACAATGTAATTCACAAAAACTCTAGTTCTACACACTTTCTTGATTCAGGAAATATGATTCTATGAAATTAATTATGGAAAATATGGTTCCAGAAATGAATCTTAATGAAATTTTACAATGATGAGGATTCTCTCCTAAATTTTATAGAATCTAACTAAATCAGAGTATAAGTGTGAGGAAGTAAAATATAGTTATACATTCTTCAACAATACAAATGTAGTGGGAAACATGAAACATACAAGTAACAAGTAGTAAATATTTAAACCCAAAGATAAGGGTATCCAAAAACATTGGATAAATGTCCCTTGATTTATACTATCTAGAAAGTCTGTATTACCCACACCAGGGAAATCCCTCGATATGAAGATCAGATTATGTCTTTCTATCCCTACAAGCCCTCAGTATCATGGTAGTCAGCACCTCTGTCTTCCTCAGCAAGGAAGCCTTCAACTTCATGGTAGTCGTTACCTCTTTCATTGTATACCCAGAATCCCTCGATTGTACATAGCGACAATCAGAGTCATATAAAGAAAATCTGAACAAGATGTTTAGTATGCACAAAGCAATGAGTGTCTCTCTCTTGAAATCAATTCAACAAAATGTAATATCTAGAGTCATTGAACAATATAGATCTCTTTAAAATTAGATCCTATTTATAGGCACAACATCAACAGTCAGCTCCCTCTTCCAACGATTATATTTTTCCTTGAATTTCGGAGCGACCTGTACATGTATCACTCAAACAATGGTTAGTTAGTAACCGAATGCATGACATCATTTTATAACAAAAAAGTGTAAGCAATAATATGGTTACATAACTAAAATCAAATATTCGGAATGTATGAAAATGAAAGATCAAAGTATAAAAAAAACAATTTCAAAGTCTATAATAAAAGAATATTCAGATTCTATTTTCTAGGAATTCAGAACCTAAACTCTATAGAATTCCAGAGTTTGAATTTCAAGGAAATTCAAAATCTGGATTCTCAGGAATTCAGAACCATAACGTTCAAAGTTTGGAGTCGGAGTTCATTAGAATTCAGAGTCATAACTCATAAGAGTTTGGAGTCTTTAATCAAATAACTCAGAGTCAGAACATGGAAAATTTTGTAAACAGAATTTGTATTCAGAATTCAGAGTCAGAACATCTGATGAGTTCGTAACTAGATTTCATATTCAGAGTTCAGAGTCATATATCAAAAGAGTTCATAATCAGAATTCATATTCAGAATTCAGAGTTAGAACTCATAAGAGTTCGTAGCCATAATTCTGATAATTGGGATCCTAAAATAGAATGCTTCACCTGTATGTATTTATAGGATTCCTAGGTTTCGGATACAAACCGAATTTTACAAATGGATTTTTTTTATATGAACAATGAAAACATGGTATGGATAAATATCCTTAGTGAATGAAATTTTTTCTTATATAAGTAAAACACAAGGTAAAATGAAATTTTCCTTGAGATAAGGTGTTTGTGATTTTCAAAATAAGAAGGAATGATAAATTCATAAGGAAACCTTATTGACTTAACAATCTATCCCAAATATGATGGAATGGAAAAGTCATAAGGGAATTCTTATTGAATTAAAAATCTCCCCCAAATTGAAAATCACAAACATCCTTAAAAAAAATAATATAAGGTCATAGAAAATTTTCCTAGACATTGAAATAAAACATATCTCCCTTTTCACATTGGAAATGATGAATACGAATAACTCCCCCTTCAACTTTGGAGCACTAAGGATCGTAATATGGATTTCTAGAATGGGGTTTTTCATTATCCTGAGTATGGAAATCTCTGTATGAAATCTCCCCTTAGATAAACTCCCCTTACTTAGGGATATTTCTTCTTTACATAGAATTATTTTTTTCCTTTCATCCCCTATCTGATTTCCAAAAAGAGATTGAGGGAATGAAAAAGAAATTATAGTACGTGAAATATAAGTATATAGTATGCAAACAGAAAGGAGAAACCCAAAACTTTATTAATATTGGAAGAATTTGTACAAGGAAAAAAATACAACAAAAGATCAGATTAATTTTACTTCCTTTTCCCTGTGTATGAATTTCATTACAATGGTTTTCAGAATCTTGAACTCCTTGTGATCTTCTTCTTCTTTATTCTCTAAGGCTTTGATCCTATCATCCTGATCCTTTAGATCCTCTGCTTGAACCATCAAAAAGTCAACTTGTTTTTATAGCTTTTCTTTAATCTCGATCCAAAGATCCCTTTCCCTCTTCTAGCTTTGGGAAATAGAGTTCAACTTCCCATTCATATCCTTTTCCTCATGAATCCGAGTATTCTTATCAAGATTTATCTTTTCCACAAAGCTATTTGGGAGATCTATTATTTTTGATGTATTAAGTATTAATAGTTTCCTTAACATCATCTTGAAACTCACCAATCTCTCTCAAATATTCAACTATATTCTTTGAGAAGTTTACCACTTTCATAGATGATTTTATGTTGGCATTGTAATTGATAAGGAAGTTCTTGTGATTAGCCTCAACATTTACACACATATCCATCACCATGGATATCGAATCCGATTTCTGATTCATGCTATGTTGAAGCATCTGTCATCTAGAGTCATGGGTTAGAAAGATCATAACGGTGTCAACAAGATTTTTCAGAGATTGAATGAAAAATACATGTCCCAGAGCTGATGATTCTGATTATGATACATTACGTGGTAATGGTTCTTCCTCTATCTCAACCATATTCCTCTTAGAAGATCCACCAACTCTCTTCTTACATAAAATTACAATCGTTGGGGTATCAACAACCACTTGTTTTCCCTTATGCGTTCTTAGAACATCTTTTTCATCTGGAGACACATTCTCACATCAAGACAAATGATCAATCTTATCTTCATCAATTTTTCCTTTGTTGGCACCTGGCTCAATATCGTCAGGGTTAATAAATTGATGATTATAGCTTTCTTCCTCACACAATTTATTAACTTCTTCTTCACCATTCCCATATTCATCTTCCTTATCCTTCCTAGGAGTTGCGAGATTTGAAGACTCTACTTCAGAAGTTCAGATTGATAGTTTCTCAAAAGGGTTTCATTTTCATGATAATATTCTACTTTAATAATAAGATCTTCAAAGCCACCACTACTTTCTTATTTTTACACTTCTTCGACAACTTCCTTTTCTTCAACAACTTTCTTTTTGGCTTTTTCCGGAGTCATGAACTTCTTCCCTGGAGTCTCTGATAATGGTTCAAACATGAAGTATTTCGGTACATGAATTTGATCGAATGTTATTTCTGTATCCCTTAGAAGGGATTGGACAGTTTTGGCCTCATACATTTTCTTCTTATGTTTCTTTTATTTTTCTTTCTTGTTATGATCTTCAGCAGTCATCTCTTTTATAGCCTTGGCCTCCGCAGGATCTAGACCAAACTGTGGATCTCCATCCTTCCTATTCTTTTTTTCTTCTCTCCACATGGCTATGACCTCATCCAGATACACATTATGCTTCTTGGGATCTGTAGTTGAAGATTGAGTTTATTTGTACTTAGGGGGTTTCCCTACTTCTTACACTTCTTTCATTTTCCACTTTTTTCTTGCCTTCTTCGATGGTTCATCCGCTTCTCCATTCTTCAGAACAACTTTTGCTTCTTCCACTAGTAGATCATAAAACTCTGTGGAATCATTATAAATGACAACATTCTTTCTTTTCAATGTATCGTCACTTAATAACATGTATTTTCATTTTATCAGCTAGGAACTACAAGGAATTGTGAAGGTCTCAAGACATAGAACAATCAATGTTGATAGTAGGGAAGGATATATGATTATATGTGCTCTCAAATTCACATTTTTGATATTCTGTATTGTAATGAGAATATATTTCATCAGATTGATCTTACCAAGATTTACAAAAAAATCCAAGATATACATATCACTTTTCTTCAGTGTGTCCTTGTCACCCTTTCTCAGTACGATAAAACCCTAAACACATAACTCAAGGATTCGATTATTTGTAGAAAAATGATAAATCCTTACAGTCTTGACATCTGCATTTCCAAGTAACTCCATACACTTAACCTTTACAGAAAATCCTTGAACATCTGGCATCTTGTGGGAACAAAAAATGGCTTTCCCTTCTTAAGACAGCCCCACAAAGATAACAACCCTTGTGTATTAAAGAGAATAGGATTTTCCATTAATTTTGAAAGAAAACGTACTTCCGCCCTTCTTCATTAAAGAAATAAATTGACTCATAAAACTCAACGAGTAGATCCAGATACACCAAATCTTGAGCTCTAGGATATGATAAGCAAACACATTCAAATCCATTGAGCTTGATGTTTTTAGAGATAATGGATTCATACTTGTTGAAGAAAATCAGACGCACCAGCCTTCCTCTATCTACTATCCACTCTGAAATCGTCTTGATAGTAGACATATCTTTCTGCGAGGATTATTCTGTAGACATTCAGACATGAGAAATCTCTGAGAAGTTTGGAACGAGATTTTATAGGAGGGGCAGTGCTTCAACATGAAAAGGCTTAAAATATATGTGGGAAAACCCTTTATCAGTCCTTTATATAGGCGTTTGGCGTGACAATTTATCTTCCTATCTCAATCCATTGGCTTAGAATTATTCTGATTAGATGAGACAGTTGAAGATATATCCACAAGGAAAATTTTGTAGGATCTGATCATTTGAGGTTTTTAAAGGAAAACATTCGGATTTAATGAAACTAGAATCCAAGAAATTTAAAACAATACCCGCAAGTAAAATGTGATTACGAAAACTAAAGAAAGAATCATACCTTTCGGATTTTTAGGATAATTAATTTTATTTTGGAAAATTATTTTTGATGGACTTTATATTCCAAAAAAAACATGACTATGAAAAAAATTGAGTACGCATATCTTCATTACAAAAATATTTATTACAAAATGTTCATGTATGAATATTTTCATTACAAAAATTTCCAGTACAAAAATTGTCATTACAAAAATTACGAATACGAAAAACATGAAAAACATCATTACGAAAAATATGAAAAACTTCATTATGAAAAATATGAAAGACTTCATTACAAAATATGAAAAACATCATTACAAAAAATATGAAAAACATCATTACAAAAAATATGAAAAACATCATTATAAATAATATGAAATACTTCATTACAAAAAATATGAAAGACGTCATTACAAAAAATATGAAAAACATAATTAAAAAAAATAAGAAAACATTATTATGAATATTATGAAAAACATTATTATGAAAAATATGGAAAACATCATTAAGAAAAATATGAAAAATTCATATGAACAAATGTACCCCCTATGAAAAGAGTTAATAACATTAAAGATATTGGTTCAAGAAGAAGTTATCGAGGATGATTACCTTACAGTTATCATTCCTAACTTCTATTTAATGTATTCAAATCTATCGGAGGGTAATGATTTTCTGAAAATATCAGCATGTTGATCTTGCGTTCTGATAAATTGAAGAATGATATCTCCTTTTTGTGTGTGATCCCTAAAAAAGTGATGCCTAATGTCTATGTGCTTTGCAAGAGAGTGATGTGCAAGATTTTTACTAAGGGTAATGGAACTTGTATTATCACAAAAAAATTTGTGTTTTGGTAAAACTCAAACCATAGTCTGTGAGTGTGTATTTCATCCCCAACACTTGAGCACAACAACCTCCATCTGCTACATATTCAGCTTCTGCAGTGGAAAGTGCTACTGAGCATTTCTTCTTGCATGACTAAGAAAAAAATAAATCTCCTATTAAATGACAAGTTCCGGATGTACTCATTTTGTCCATTATACATCCACCAATGTCAGCATCTATTTTTTTTAAAAACAAAATAATTTACAAAATTATAAAAGAGTCTTAAATATATGGTTCCCTTTAGGTAGAGAAAAAATATTTTCATTACATTTAAATGAGATTCATTAAGATTGGATTGATATCTTTCACATAAGCATACTAAAATCATTATGTCCGGATGACTAGCTGTCATGTAAAGTAAACTTCCTATCATACCTCTAAAAGTTGTTTGATCTACTAGTTTCCCAGCTTCATCAAGATCAAGTTTGTTTGAGGTACCAATGGGAGTACTTATACTCTTAGTGTTGTCATATACATACTTTTTAAGAAGATATTTAATATAATTATGTTGGGATATATATATTCCTTCTGGATTTTGAGAGATTTGAAAACTATGTAAAAATGTTCACTCACCCATCATACTCATTTCAAACTCAGATTACATTTGATCGCAAAGGAATCTGTTAAAGATTTAAAAGTTGAACCAAATATAATGTCATCAAAAAAATTTGAACAATCAAAACATTTTTCATATCTTTGATTATAAAAATGTTTGGATATGAATTTCCCTTGACATAATTATTTTGAAGCACAAATCTTGAAAGTCTATCATACCAGGATCGAGGGGCTTGCTTAAGGTCATACAAAGCATTTGTAAGTCTAAATACATGATTAAGATGTTTTCTAAATTCAAAACCATGAGGTTGTTCATTAAAAACATCTTCTTGTACATAACCATTAAGGAAATCACATTTCACATCAATTTGAAAAAGTTTTAAATTAAAGAATGCTGCAAAGGCAAGTAGAATACGAATAAATTCGAGTCTAGCTACTGAAGCATAGGTTTCTTCATAGTCTATTCCTTCATGTTGATTATATCCTTTAGCAAAAATTATAGCTTCATTTATATCAATGATTCCATTTTCATCACACTTATTTATGAAGACCCATTTTACTCCAATAACTTATTTTTTCTTAGGTCTTTCAACCGAGGTCCAGACTTTATTCTTTTTGAATTAATTTAGTTAATCTTGCATGGAGTTAATCCAATATTAATCACCTAAAGCATCATCAATGTTTTTTGGTTCTAATTGGGAATGGAATGCTAGGTTTTCTACTTCATTTCTTAAATAACTTATAGTCCTTATATGTTGACTCACATTTAAAATGATATAATCAGAATAATGATTCTTTAGAAACAGCTGATTTGGGTTTTTTAAAAAATGTTCATCAACATAGGGTAGAAAATATTCTCGGGTAAATTATTCAGATACATTTTCTTGTGCATTTTCCTTATCACAAAGATCTTCTAACAAATGCTGAAAATATATTTTTGAAAACACATCTTATGATGTTGGTTTGGGTTGTTTGAAAACAAAAGGATCAGTTTCATAATATTTTACATCTATTGTCTCTTCAACAGTACAAGTATTTTTTTGAAAACTATGTATGCCATAGAAGTTTTGGAGTATCCTAATAAAATTACTTCATCATATTTTGGTATGAATTTAAGTAGATTATCTATAGTATTCAGAATGAATACCTTGCAACCAAAAACCTTGAAGTAGGAAAGTCTATGGTTTCTACCATTCCATAACTCATAAAGAGTTTTATTAAGAAAAGGTCTAATCAAAACTCGATTTATAGTATAAAAAGTAGTACTTACAGTTTAGAAAAAAATCTTAGGATACAGAATACTAACTCAACATGGTTCTAGTTATCTCTTGAAGAATTTTATTTCTTATTTCAACAACACCATTTTTTGAGGTGTCGTGGGTTCTGAGAAGTTATGAGTAATGCATCTTCTACTAGAAAACGATTCAAAATATGAATTTAGAAATTCTCCGTCATTATCACTATGAATACTTTTAAATGGAATATTTTTCTCATTTTTAACATGGGATCTAAAACATCTAAAATATGGAAAATCTTCAGACTTGTTTGCTAGAAAATAGACCCATGTAAATCTAGTGTAATCATCAACAAAGAAAAATACATAATACATGCAACAAATGCTTCTAGTTTGTGTAGGACCAAAAAGACCAATAGAAAATAGTTTTAATGCATCATTTGTTGAGACTTCACCGACTGATTTAAAAAATGATTTATGTTTCTTTCCATATTGAAAAGGGTCACAAACTATCGAGGAATCAAATTTATGCTCCGGTAGATCCTTAACTAATATTTTAATATAATGTTTGCAAATGTTTCTAAGGTTAATTTTTCCTAACCTTCTATGCCATAACCAAGAATGATCTTACATTTCACTATGTCAAGGTATATCTTTGCTCTTACGGTTTCTATTTTTCATGATTAAATATTCTCTGGCCTATGGGTAGAAAGAATAAACTCTTCCTTGGAATTGTGTAATAATCCCTTATCTTTCAGAAAGTTACTTTTCCTCCTTTTGTCTTTATAATATTTTAAAAATAGTTTTTGTTACCAGTCATATGCTAGGAACATCCACTATCCATGTACCAAGTATTATTGTTATTGCCTTCTCTATTTTCCTGAAAATAAGAAGAATTTAGGTTTTCAGTATTCAAAATTTCTTGGATCCGGAATTTTTAGAAAGCAAAATTTTAGGCGCCCACATGTTTTTTAAAAAATATTCTTTATGAAATCCTAAAGACTAGGTTTTTTTAATGAACATTTTTTCCTTTGTCCACCACACTGATACTTAGTGGAGAAAAATAAAATTTTGCGGATCAAAAAAATTGTTACTAAAAATCGCTATATAATTAGTACAACCAAAATGAGAACTATTCCTTAGAGGTCAGATTTGAGAATACATTTTATCAAAATTTTCCTTCCCTAACGTAATGTTTGAAAAACACTTCCTCAAGTAAAAAATCATGGATATTAGTTTTATAACCATATTCTGGTTTTCTAAAACCTTTGATTTGGAACTAAGGTTAGGATTGAAAACATTTTTCTTATAAATTTCATTTTCTAGATCATTAGAATGTTTATTCTTCTAAGAATTTTCTTCCTCAATATTTTTTGAAGTCTTTTCAAAATAAACATTTTTCTTATCATGATATTTAGAATGATCTAAAATTTCCTTAGTAATAATAGTATTCCTAGATTTTCCTTATCAAGTTTTTTCATGATTTTTGTGTTCTCAATCTCAAGGAGTTTAGAAAACCTTGAAACTTCATCATAGGAAGTTAAAGTATAATCTTTATCAGAAGAAAATTCTTCATCCAAAGAGTTATAAATTTTATCATTACTATGATTTAAATTTAAATAAGCATTGGTCATTGATTCAACATTGTGTACATTATCCATTAAGCAATGATTTTCAATAGGTAGTCTAGCTATTAGACTAAGATTCTTATGTCCGGAAGATTCATAATCTGAAGATTCATCTAAAGATTCACCACCACTAGCACTGCAGCTGTCATTAGCTTTCAAAAACTTCTTAGCATTTTCCTTGTAATAATTCTTTCTATTTCTCTTATAATTCTTTTACATTATTTCGTTTCTATTAATCATCAGAGAATCAGGTCTTATATGTCCACCTCTCTTGCATTTATAATAAGTAATTTCTGAATATTTCTTATCTTTCCATTATTTCTTCTTGTATATGGATTGAATATTTTTATGTCCAGCTATCTTGTTCGTCCTTTGAGCAAGATTTTCTAACTCATTCTCTAAGGATTCACATCCACTAGATTCAGATTGGATAATAACCTTTTTAGTCTTTGATCTGTTAATTCTCTCAGAAGTCTTAGCATTCTTAAGATTTAAAGTTGTAGTAAAATAAACACTGCCATTCCCATTCATCTTATTTACATTATCAACATCTCTCTTTTTTCTAGTTTCATACAGAAGAAGTGTTCCAAACATCACATCTATGTAAATTTGAGTAACCTTTTTTTTTCTCATCTATAGTTGTCCTCTTGGATTCCCATTTATTGGGAATGATATCTATGATCTTATCAACAAGAGCTTCATCATCTAACCCATTCTCACCCATGTATTGTAAACTATTCACAATAGTCATGAATCTTTGTGGAACCTTACATATGGGTTCTCCATAAGGAAAGCTGAAACCATGATATTTAGCTCTGAGCAAGGCTCTTTTTTTCAATAACATTGGATGTTCCAAAGTGAGTAAATTCAAGTTTCTTCCAAATACAATTTTCTACATCACAAGATGAAATTTGCCTATATATTTTTCTAGTCAGGGCAGAATGAAAAGTATTTCATACCTTATAATTCAGTTGAAATTCATTCTTTTCTTGATTTGTGATGTTACTAGCTTCCTTGTCAGGGATTTTAAATCCTCTAGTAAGCATAACAAAATTATCAACACCAGTATTGATAATGAATGTCTTCATGTGATCTCTTCTATATTCAAAATAATTTCCATAAAAAATAGGTGGTCTAGTTGGATTTAAGTTGTCAATAAAACCAACATTGATTCCTGCCATCTTAAAGAAAATCCTTCAACAAAAACTTGTTAATAGAAAATGTTCAGATTCAGGGAAAATATTTGTAAGAAAAAAAATATAGAACAATGAATACTTGAACAAGAAAAACATATATGTGCGTATAAGTATTTTATAGACCTCCCTTTGATACCAATTTTTGAATTGGTTCAGAGTATGAGGTAGCCAACATTTGATACCAATTGTTGAGATGGTATTTGAGTGTGATATACTCTAAAATTCCCAATATAGGATCAAAATAAAAGAGATATTGTATGGAGTATCTAATGATTCTCAATATACAATGTGGGGGGGGGGGGGTTGGTGAATTGTATACTTTAAAAAATTCCTTCGGAACATTTAAGGATGATTATGTTTAAAAATGTTAAACAAGATAATTCAAAAAACCTCTAGTTCTACATACTTTCTTGATTTCAGAAATATGCTTCCGAGAATGTATTTCCGGAAAAGATGTTTCCAAAAATGAAACATAATGAAATTTTACAATGATAAATATTCTACCTTAAAGATTGTAGAAGATAACTAAGTTAGAGTACAAGTATAATGAGTTATAATATAGTTCAACTTTCCTCAACAATACAAATGCAGCGAGAAACATGAAATAAAAATGTGACATGTAATAAATATTTTAACCCAAAGAGAAGGGTATCCAACAACCATGGATAATGGTCCCTTGATTTTTTACTTTCATGAAAGTCTATCATACCCACACTTGGGTAAGCCCTCGATACGAATATTAGAGTCTGTCTTGATATCCGTGCATGCCCTCAACATCAAGGTAGTTGTCACCTTTGACTTCCTCAACAAAAAAGACCTTAACTTCAAGGAGGTCGGTACATCTCTCTTTCTATCCCCAGAATCCATTAATTGTACATGACCACAATCATTGTCGCACAAAGAAAATCTGAAAAAGAAGTTTAGCATGCACAATGTAATGACAATCTCTCTCTAGAAATCACTTCAACAAAATGTAATCTCTAGAGTCATAGAACAATATTGAGATCATTCAAATGGGATCCTATTTATAGGCACGATTTCAAAGGTCACCCCCCTCTTCCAACGGTCATATTTTTCCTTGAATTTTAGAGGGACTTGTACACGTGTCACTCAAACAACGGTTAGTTAGTAACTTAATGAATGACATTGTTTTGTTACAAAACAAGTGTAAGAAAAAATATTGTTACATAACTAAAATACAATAATCAGAATGTATGTAAATGAATGTTCGAAGTCTATCCAAGAATAAATTTGGAGATTATAATAGAAGAATGTTCAGATTCTATTTTCTAGGAATTCAGAACCTGAACTCTATTGAATACCGGAGTCTGAATTTCAAGGAAATTCGGAATTTGGATTCCCATGAATTCATTACTAGAACATACAATGTTTGACGTCAGAGTTCAAGAGAATTCAGAGTTAGAACTCATAAGAGTTCAGAGTCTGTATTCATAGATCTCAGAGTCAGAACACGGAAGAGATTGTAACCAGAATTCTTATTCAGAATTCGAATTCAGAACATCAAAAGTGTTCATAACTAGAATTAGTATTCAGAATTCATTGTTAGACCTCAGAAGAGTTCTTAATCAGAATTCATATTAATAATTCAGATTCATAACTCATAAGATTTCGTAACTAGAATTATGAGAATTCGGATCCTAAAATAGAATGCTTCAAATCTCTGTATTAATAGGATTCTACGGTTTTGGTTACAAACCAAATTTTACACATTAAATAAGTTATGATATGAACAACGAAAACATGGTAAAGATAAATTTCCTTGGGGAATGAAATTATTCCTTATAGAAGTAAAACACAGGGTAAAATTAAATTTTCCTTGAGATAAGTTGTTTGTGTTTTTCAAAACAAGAATTAATGGTAAAGTCATAAAGAAACCTTATTTACTTAACAATCTCTACCATATATGAAGGAATGGAATATTAATAAGGAAAACCATATTGACTCCACAAATATAACTCCTTTATAAGTCAACATGGTGAGTAGATTATATAGTCATGAAAAAAATTTCCCAAATCATTGATTATATCCATCCAAACGATGAAAATTATCATCATAGTTACCATTGTTAGTCTAGGACAATGATAAATAACCTCTGTTTTGTTTGGATCCATATATATCACCATTACTGTTAATATGTGACCCAAGAGTGTAACTTTTTATATCCAAAATCCACACTGGGTAAATTTTTCATAATGCTTCTCCTTTATCAAGGTATTCAGAACAATTCTCATGTGATATTTATGTTCTTCATTTCATTTCAAATATTTAATAATATCATCTATAAAGACTACCACATTATAATCAAGATTGTATCGAAATAATTTATTCACTAGATCCATGAAGATATCGGTGGTATGACTTTGACCAAAATTCATCACTAAAAATTCATAGTTTTCATAAATTGTTTGGAATGTCGTATTTGGTATATCTTATATCATGACCCTTAATTAATGATATCTACTATAAATATTAATATTGTAAAAGTATGGTGCTCCACATAGTTGTTCGAATAAGTATTCAATGTGGGGAAGAAAATATTTTTTATTGATAGTGATTTTTTTATGTTCACAATTATCAATTCAGAGTCTCATTGATCCATCTTTTTTCATGAAAAATAGAACAACAACACCCCAAGGTGAAACACTATGGAATATAAATCTAGTGTAATGATTTTCTTGGAGTAGTCTCTTTAATTATTGAATCTCAACTGGTTCCATTCTATAAGGTGTATTTGAAATAGGAATAGTACTCAGTATGAGTTCAACTGAAAACTAAACTTCAAAATTCAGTGGAATACCTAGAAATTATTCTATAAAGACATCAACAAACTCCTATAAAATTGGTGAATTCTTAATGGTGAGTTTTACCACAACCATTTGAGATAGATAATCTTTATTTATAGGATCCAAGACCTATAATATAGAAAAACATTCCCCTAGAAGGTCATATTCATCCTTGAATTGATACAGTATCATAGATTGATCTAGAATATGAAATTTGGCTTCCTTTACATGGAAATTATTATAATATCTATATAGAGAAAGTCAATATATGCCAATAATAACATCAAATTCCACCAACGGAAGGATTATAAGATTTATATGAAGTAATTTACCAAAAACATCAATTGGAGATGAATTATAATCATTTTATGTGATCTTTCATCCATTAAAATTTTTTGTAGCTAACTTAACATCTAATTGTTAAGGTAATACGATGATACCATTAGAAAATTTTACATAAGTAAAAGAGTCTTATGATCTAAAATAAAATAATACATTTTCTACATTAGAGTGGGTGGTAAGTGTACCTTTCACAACTTCATTATCATACTCCACATCATCGATAGGGATATCCTGTGACATGACTTTGTCATTGTCTTTAAGAGTTTTATAACATCGAACATCATTAATAACCCTTGGATTATGTCATTAGTTGGAAGAATGAAACATTTCCTTGAACATGTATCATTGAATTCTGGGAGATTCATTCTATGTATCCTTTTCTCTATAAGAATCGTTATACATATTTTTCCCATAACTTTGGAATTAAACAACCTGATGACCTTATCTCCAACACATAACACATTTTCTAGTACCGATGATAAAATTTCCTTTATATTTCATTCCAGACATTTATAATAAGGGAAAACTCATATTCGTTTTTGTGTGGCCTTTATAATTTCCCTTGAATTCCATTTTAATCTTCTTATCAAACCCACAGGACTGATGGGTTAAATTAATATCTATATAAATCTTGAGATTATATCAAATGATTTACTCATACCTATTGAAGTCCCTTATGGATAATTCCCATCGGAGACTTGGTTTTATGCCACTATAGAATAGATCGATTTTTCTCTTAGGTTGGATAGAAATTCCAGAAGTGTACCACGAAATTCTTGTAAAATTTTCTTTATATGTACAAATAGATTCATCATTTTTTTATAAGCCTCAAGTAACTCCTTATCCATCTTTGTTAAAAGAGTATGAGGAGATTACTTATTTAATAATATGGTATAAAACTATTTGTGTTCCATAATATCAATTTCACCTTTTTTACTTGTATTATTTATAATATTTCATCATTGATAAGCTTCACATTTCCAATGATAGTCTCCAAAGATGAATTTATCAAGCTCTGAACATTAGAGAACTAAAAATATCATTTCATTGGTTCTAGTCCATTGTTCAGCCATTAGTGGATCAGAAGACCCACTAAAAGAAGGTGGATGCTACCTTGTGAATGAATCAATAGAATGTTGGTCTCTCCTTTTCTCATTTGGAAGTCCAACATTATTCATATCTTTAGAAATTTGTGTGATCAGAGCGACAATATTTTCTTCCAACTCTTAAAATTTAATTTTTCAAGAGGACAATCATTGAACTTCCTGTCACATTCAACATTAAATGTGGTTCCATCAGGTTCCAGCCATTAACTAAAATCAAGAAGCATAGTGTGAGAAACATTAATCCTTAATAGAAAACAATATAATCAATAATAAAATTTCAATTTTGGACACTTTAGGTTTCATCATTGTCAATTTATGATAAATTATATAAAACTAAGGTTGTAACATATACTTTGACATATCCATAGGGTTATTACTTAGGTTTTCTCATCCTTGTTTCCAAATTTTTACTATAAAATTTCCTTGATACCAACTATAATTAATCATACATTACATACATATATATATCATAAAAATTGAAGAATATTTTTTAAAAAACAAGAAAACCCATGTCAATACTTTATAGTTTTATTGTATTTAGAAACTAGGAAACATAAAAAACTAATCCATAATACATATACATTTTCTCCCACTTATTTCACTATGGATAGACCCATTTTAACATATATTACATTATACTAATCTTAATAAACATGCGAAAAGAAACATAAGAAAGGATAAGTTCAGGTGATCAGTTATGGTAAAAATGGGATATATCAATAAAATCATAATCATAATATATAATAATAGAAAATTTTAAAATATTATCCTGTATATGAATGATCAGGATATCATGTTCTGGAAAAAATAATAAATTTTCATAAAAAATCAATGAACTTATTCCCAAAAGTCATAATATAAGATATAAATTTTTTTTAAAACACATAATCATATAAAAACATTTAATATCTATTAAGGCTCATTTAAAAGATCATCATAGTATAAAATGTCTATTACTAAAATATTTTAACCCCTCCTTCCTTCCCTGTATTAGTGAAGTAATTTTACTTCTTGATGCAGTCCTTTATTACTGAATTGGGTTCATTTCTCATTTAATACCTATATATCTCAAAAACAATAAATATTTACCCAAAGTATTGGGTGGAGATATAGGTCCCAAAAATCTCATAGTAAAATCATTATTATGTTTTTCATAAAATCATAAATGATTCATCATAGCATAAACGAAAGAATTAAACGAGTTTCTTAAACATCATTCCATTATAAAATAATCCATGCAAAATAAATGGATTTCATAAATAACATTCCATAATAAACACAATCGAACAATATGGATAATAGGGATAGTATACTTAAAACATAACCCAATTAAATAATTCTATATTAGATGGAAAATAATATAGTTAGAGAACTTAAAATTTATTCTTTGGGAAAATATCCTTTCTTTTTCGAAAACATATTATTTTCTCAAAATGACATGAAAATTTAAAAGAAAATAATTTCCTTGAAAATTACATAAAAATATTTTAATATAATATTCATGAAATAATTTAATTAGAAAACATAAAAAAATTTCTTGTTGTATATGTAAATTGAAAACATTGTTCTCATACTTTTGTTGAAAAAGTACAAAATTAACTCATATCGAAAGCATAATAAATTCATTTCATTAAGTTTAATAAAAAATACCTAATGGGTAAAATTAGCATTAAATGTTTATAGAATAATATAAATAATATTTTGGAATACATTTTTAGGAAACATAGACAATGATGACAAATATACCCCAATAAATACTTAAGTATAAACAATTTAAATAAAAATGAGATTGTTAAATTATCCCTTACCTTAGTTCTGATATCTTTTTTATTTATATGAACCTATTGTATAATTATTTAAGTAATTTAAATTGAGTATTCTAGAATCAAATTTATTTTTCTGAGATCATATAATATCATATTATCATGTGTTTTTTAATAACATTTCATTATTACCCATTATTAGGGTATTAACAGCTTCATTTTCTTATGCATGTTTTATAAAATATGTTCTGGTTCTACTTCTTAGGATATAGTTATATAATTTTCAAAATTATATTAATATAATACATGTCATATTTATTTATTTTATACAATTATATATTCATTTTTTTAATGGATATCATGTAGAATGAATCATATCACATTGTGGAGATGGTAGGTTGTACGTACGCACAAGGGATGATATCATTCCCATAATTGTTAAATGGTATAGAAGTGTATGGTATATATTTGGTTATAAAATCCATATCATGAAATAATAATAATATACAGTTTTTATTTCCATCATTACACTCATCCAAGTAAATTGGGGGTAATAACATATTACACCACAACGTGGAAATCGTAAGTCGTACGTACACATGCATGGTGATTTCATTTTTCATTGGATTTATAGAGGTGGTATATGGTTGTTACATAATAATAATAATATATCAGTGTATAAGTGATATTGTATTGATTAATTTTTAATGGAAACAAATCATAAATATGATGTTCAAGAAAAAAAATAATATTGAAAGGATTGATAAGGAGATTACCTCTACTTCAGCAAGCCACCTCAAGATATCCTATTAACATAATACATTTATTATTTAGAGAATAAAAAAAGTTTGAGAATGTGATGAGGTAAGTTTAGAATATAAATATCCAGGGGTTTCCAAATCCTAAAGACTTAAAGTGATGAGAATAAGTGAGGGAGGATAACCTTTTATAAGTGATGTGTGGAGCACTTTTGAAATGTACAAAAATATTAATTTTTTAAAAAATAAAATCACATAAAAATATCTAAAATACCATATTTTAAAATATGATATGACATGATGTTGCAATATCATCAAAAAGTATATTTTAGACATTTTTTATATCAATTTAAACCTACTGTTTTTAATTAACCATTAGTTATACTATTTTAATTTTAACAAAGGAATAAAATTTGTAAATATTAAGAGTAAAATATTTTCTTATTTTATGTCAATTAGTCCATAAATGGACAATATAGAATAATTTTAACCATATCAAAATTATTTTATAATTTTTCAAAATTGTATAATTATTTCAAATTATTTTATAAAATATAATTTTGAATGAAAATAAATAGTGTAAATTTTAAAACTATTAAATTCATGATTTTTAAAAATATGAATATAACAAGTTACTTTTCACCAAAATTTGTTATTATATTCATAAGTGGTTAAACTAATCTATAATTTGTTTTATATATTAACAATCCCAAATTATATTTATTTTAATATTATTAATTACAATTTTTTGTTATCACCATTAATAAAATAATTACTACATCTATTTTATGTAATTCTATAATATACTTATTTTTTGAATGAAAATTCATAAAGAAATAATAGCAGGAAGATAAATCATATATATTTCATAAGAACAATTGTAGTTAAATATATCTTCTATAAAATCCAACCTTAAAAAAATATTTATTAAAACAAGATTGTGACAACTTTGAACATCACATTAAATGAAATGTGATACATGTCATAATATTTTCCACATGGTTCAAAATGGTATTTAACTCAATCCATGGATGATTATGGTCAATATATACTGGAAAAATAAGATTTTATAATGTTTTTTTCTATTAATGCGAATGATCAATTTAATAAAAAATATTTTAATGATTTTTCATCAATTAAGTAATTTATGTATCATAAATGTATATGTCTTTAAGGTAATTCTTTATTTCCTAAATATTAAAAATAAATCAAAATGACAAATAAAAAAATTTTATCTTTAAAATGAGTATTTATATATGAATTTATCTTTAGTATAACATTATATTGAAAATGATATACATATTAAAATTTGAGCATGACAGGTTTTTCATTTAAATAAAATAAATTAAATTTCCAAATTTCATCGATTTGGATTATAATGGATATAATTTCCACCTAAAGATGATTTAGGTTGAAAAATTATAATCCAATTATATTAAAAAAAGTGTAAAGATAATTTTAATATATTATTTTTCACTTAATTACCAGATGTACCCTTTTATTGTATTAATAGAAATTACCGATGTTACTATTGATTATCCCAAAAAAAATCTATTTACATAATTTTGAACTACTTATTCCAAATAGAGAATCCACTTTTAAAATTTAAAAACAAATAAATCAGTAATATGTTTAATATTAGTCTTTTTTTCGGATTTGGAAAACGGGTTTTAAAATATAAAACATTAAAAAAGGTAGAAATGTTTTTATAACTAAATTTAGTGTAAAATAAATGTAAGCGACCTATATTATATTAAATGATAAAATATAATATATTTATACTTTAAAACCATTCATCAATTTAATTTAACCATATATATTATTTGGATGAAAAGTGTTTTTTTTTGAAATAAAATTTAAAATATTTTTAATATTCATCAAAACCTAACAGTTATTAGAAAATATATAAAATATCATTCAATGTAGACTTTTATATCATAATTCCAAAGAATAGAAGTTTTTTCAAATATAAATTATTAATGTGTAAAAATTTTAATTTGAAATTTTTTCACTATTAAAACACAGTAAAATTACCCATTTGAAAAATATGACTTTTTATATATAAAATATGGTTTCTTCATATCCTATGAATAAAATATAAATTGTATGAATATAAAAATAAAATTATTAAATATATTACATATATAATTCATTAATTAAATTTACGGATTATTATTCACTTAATTTAATAATACATAAATACCAATATTTTTTTACATTTAATTGATTTATCTTTTTCATATATAATTCGGAGCCAAATAATTGACCATAAATTTTCATAAGTTAGTTATATTTATTCATTATAACATAATGGCTTGGTTATAATGGTCATTTTTTAGTAATCGATTCTCATAGCTCGTTAAAAATAACAAGTGTGTTCAATGAAAGGTATTGATGAATAAAAATTAATTAATGAAAATATTTCATAAATGAATATAGGTGTAATAAAGTTAATAAAATATTACCAACAAAAAAATGACCAAGGAGAAGATATTTGTAACACCCCGAGCTTCCACGATACGCTTCTCTTTCAATAATGCAATAGCTTGCATTGTACGCAAGTTCGAGATTCTAACACACCACGACTAATCAAAATAGCCATTATGAATATTAATACCCAATTTTTGAAATTATATATATTTTTTATTTCAAAATAGAGTTCATTTTTGGATTCGGAATGTCAAAATTAGCCTATTTTGAAATTTTTGTAATTTTTTGAGAACTTCCAAATTTTTATGAATAGTGAAAAATACTTAAAACATCTTTTTTAATCAAAATAATTTATGGTGATAAATTATACTATTGAGGGGTTTTAAAGTATAATTAGAATATATTTTTACCATTTTATCCAATGGTGTTCATTATAATTTATTTCACTTTGAAATTGAACATAAACATTTGTCAATCTTTTGATATATATTGTTTCTTAAAAACACGCTATTTGTTGTGATAATGTGAATTAATTATAAAATTAATTAATGAAACTTTTATTTTTTTAATTTCATAAAATAGACATCATTTTTGAATTCAGAATATCAATTATAGCTTAGGGTGAAATTTTGTCATTGTTCTGAAAAACTTCAATTTTTGATTAATAGTGAAAACACTAAGTGGTAGTTAAATAACTGATTTTTTGTTTAAATGAAATATTACCACTTATGTGATTTGGTTTTCAAAAATCCGACATACATGGTTGTCATTAGGAAGTAAAATGTGGTTCAATGGGATTAAAATAATTTTTTTGGTGAATAGTAACTTTTATGTTTAATTAATCGCGATTAAAGGTAATTAGTGAAATTTAAGGTAAAAATGGTATTATAAATATATGAAATGACCTTTAAACTTGTCCTAACTCTATTGGATGAGTCATGGCCTACCAAGAAAATCCATGGGTCAACTTGGGGACCCCATGGATCAACTTTGGTAGGAAAATGTCATAATTAACTTTTATTTAATGTTAAAATAAAAATATCACAAACATAAGTTGTTTTACTGAAACAATTTTTAAATGGGGTTATACAAGTAATATTTTTGACTATAAAAATTAATTAGAAAGATCAAATTATTTCCTACATCATGATAATTTTTTTATAATTTTTAGACATTAGATAAATTAAATTATTAATGACACTATGATGATGTCGCGATTACCTCATTAATTAACGATTTAAATAAAATGAAAGCATAATGTAAAATCTAAGGCATACACTTGTCAAAAAAAATATTGGATGAAGATATTTATAACCCTTATCACCTTAGCCTCGAAATATATCATTGTGGGACCTTTAGAAACCTAAAATCATTTCTTAATAAAGTAACATTTCATGACATTCCAAGAGTGCCCCTCCTCTCCATTTATAAAACACCCCCACCACTACCACCTTACTCACACTTTCTAAGCCTTTTGGCTCAGCCTAAATCTACCAAAATACTCTCCCAACATCCCTACCTTACTCCTATAAGCCTCACTTTGGGCAGAATGCTTCCTAAGGAAGCCTTTGGCTCAAATCAAAAGAGTTACCCTATCTTAAGGTAATGTCTTCGCTTATGTTATTTTGTTTTATTTTGCTTATCCAACCCCCTAAACTCCTTTTATTCATTTATTTTGTAAAAACAACAGTACCCTAAATATACTAGGATTTATTTATAAGATGTATTCGAGCTACACTTACACACACATCAATCTAATGGTTAAAGAACATACTGTTTCTGTGGATGGCGAATTTCTGCCACACGAAACGATGATTGTTCACCACTCAAATAACACCTTCAAAGGTGGACATTAAGATGTCACTCTATTTATAAATAATAAATAATATGTTTATGTTTTACTTAATGTTATTTATTTTTCATTTATGGAATACCATTATGGTTTCCATTATGGGTAAACGTGATATTTTCATTTTAGGAAGTGTGGACTACCGCCCACTCAAAGTGATTTGAATCGTTAAAGCCATATGTGAGATGTATAAAGGATGGAGTAAATGATATTATATATTATATTATACTGGAATTATAATATACCTTTATATCATTATGATTTAATTAAATACGAAATAAAAATGAAAGTAGTTTTCATGCGTACGTACGGCTTACAGTCTCCATGAACGGTGCATTTCATTTCTTACCTCTAAACGTTATGGAATATTATAAATGCATGTATATACTGGATATATATGAGATATATGATATCTATATCATGAATATAATTCTATATATAATTGATATTTCACCACATGAACAACTTGTAATTATAAGAAGTTTATTTTTGACTCAAGTACCAACGATCGACAAAACCACCGTTATTAACTTAAATAATTACATAATGTTCATAACATGGTAATAAGTGATATAAAAGGAATAAAAAACATGAAAAAGGTTCTTAAGCAATTATAAATTAACTCTAGTTTATTATTCAGGAGGTTAAAGAACGGTCGAGTCAAGACGGACGCAAGGTAAGGGAACTTCTTAACCCAATTTCCATTCTTTGGGTTAATCTCCTACTTTCAAATTACGTCATGATATTATTATGTCCTATATTGTATTTGTAATTTCTTTATGTGTAATTATAAAGAATAAACAAAATATATCTACTTTATTTAAAAAATGATCTTTTTAAGGACTTTGTCTCAGTCTCCTTTCATTGAGGCATATTTGGTTTTATACACATCTTTTATTTATACGGTGTATAAACCCCTTTGACTTTTACGTTTATTCAAAAGGAATCTTTTTATACGAATTGTTTTACTAAACGACAAAAAGGAATGTTTTTCTTGTCATACGTATGTGGCGACAATGACTTCTCTGCCGTCGTGACCATTATTTGAGTTTCGTCTTCCTATACAAGCCATAACATTTTTTAAAAATGAAAAATAAATATCAAGTTTTAATTTTCTTTTATTTTGGTGTTGAAAATGGTTTTGAAAGTGTTTTTATTATATCAATGTGTTTTATTGATATCTTGTGATTGAAATGTGGAAATGTTATGTTTCCTTTATTCATATTATATGTGATATGATTATGTTATGGTTTATGATATGTTTAAACATATTCAAATGAGGAATGCATTGGACTTAATAAGTGACGGGTGGAGCCCGCTATAGCTCCTCGATGAATCGGTAGGTCTCATGAGACAAACTAGTGTTGTGGAACAAGGAATTGACAAAATCTTATTGTAGACTTGGCACGAGGCCTTTGCTACGTGGTTATGATAGTCTGGCATTATGCAATCCATCATTATGAAAGTGGTTATTGATATTGCATGTGATTATTCGACTAGTAGAATATCCATGTGAGTAAGTAAATGACGTTATTTAATTTTATTTTTGCCATATTATGCTGAAGTTCAAGTTTAGAAAGGATTTTTTTTAGATATACATTGCCAAAAATATTAAGGTTTATTTATGAAATCTTCCGCAATATTGTTATCCTTACTGAGCATCTGACCTCACCCCTTTCAATGTTTTAATATTTTCCAGGATGTGAAGAAGTAATTTATGAATGACCTGTAGGGATAGTCAGTAGAGGATATGAGAGTGGACTATGAAGAGTTTGTTATTAGTTTTTCTCTTTATGATGTAATGTAACATTTATGAATGTATCCAGTGTTTCCAAGGCTACTAAACTAATCAGTATTTCGAGACTTGATCTTTTGTGATCATGCCAATGTTACACAATAATGCACTGACTCTGGGTAACTGGGGTCGGGGCATTACAGTTGGTATCAGAGGCAGTTTAGTACTAACCTCGGAAGCTAGATTTAGATAAACACTGATTAGAGAACATATCCCAAACATAGACTTTCAGGATTAGTATAGAAGAACTTCCTAGAATTTTGGTATTATAGAGATTTTGTGAGTTTTCTGAGAAATACATCCATGTATGGATACGAGAAGGTAGAGGTGGCTCTGGAAAAGAAGTACCTAGGGGTAAAACCCGAAAACACCACTTCGAGCTAGACTCAAATGGGAACTAGTCCATGACAAAGAGCCTTGCTGCACTATTAGTTACGACACTCCCGGGGGATATGCTTAGGAAAATTCTTGTTTTCTTTACAAACCACTATGAAGGGTTATGAGTACATACTTCCTCAGAGAAAACATTTTTATGATTATGGATTTTATCCATAAACCGTTCAATTTACATTAACTATTTTACAAGTTTGGAATTATTCATTGCAATTCATAAACTAACCTAGATTATGCCATTGTATAGAAATGGTTCCCAGTGGAAGGAATGTGAACTCCAGCAATACGTATGATCCAAAGCGTAAGAAGGATAATATCATTCACGGTATTAAGCCAACATTTAGAAGGGAAAAAATCTCCCATGTGTTCTGAACATATGAATAAATAGTATCATGTGTTAATAAGATAAGTAAATAATTTTCTGAGTCTTATAGATTTGAAGGGAAGAAAGAGAAGAAAAGGATGGAAGAGAGAATGATGGAAAAATGGACGTGGGAAAAGAAGAATTTTCCAATATGTGGTGACTGTGGGAAGAAACACATTGGAAGTTGCCTGAAGGGAATGAAAGTTTGTTATAAGTGTGTAGAAAAAGGACACCAAGTGCGTGACTGTAAGGGTAAGAAAAAGGTTTCAAATGGACAATGCTTCTTCTGCAAGGAGTGGGGACACTACACAAACCAATGACCAAATCATCAGAGTGTGCCCCAAATGATGTTATTGGATAATAATGAAGTTATGATACTACCACAGATGAGGAGGAATGATTAGAGTTCTTATGTTGATATTAAAGAATTTTGTAATTTGAGTGTTGTATCAATGATATACTAGTTATAATAATTATGGAGTATATAAGGATTGTACTGCGGTACTATTTCATCAAGGACTTGAGATTGTGTGGAACCAAGAAAAGTGACTCCATAGTAGGTTAAATTTTTGGAAAATATATGGTTGAGAGAAAGATAAACCACAATATGGTTCTGATACTGAGATAGTGATTTTGGAATAAGACATGATTGATTTGGATAAATTATATTGGATTTTCTTAACTTCCTTGAAACTGATTGATGATTTGTATACATTTTTGGATAGAAGGAGTATATCTAGTATTCTATAAGGAATAAGGGATCATGGTAATTTAGGATGTTGCAGTGTTTTAAAAGAATACATGATGAAGGTGTTCACATGTTGTTACACGATAAAAGGGGATCATCATTATGTTTACCTTCCTCATAAAATTTGGACTGTGAGTTGGAAAGAAGTATTTTGGATAACTAAAAAGGTTGGAATGGATTATGTTGAACCTTGGATAGTAATTTTTAAGGTTAAAACATTTACGAATATTATTTTTGGAATATTATAATAGTTTTATAAAAAGGAAAACCTTCAGGTTGGGCGATAACCCGTGGCTTCGGACAAAGTTGCAGGAATCGAACCCACAACCATATTGCGACAGGCCTTTATGACCTACCACTAGCCTACAAAAAGTCCCTGGTCTTTAAAAAATAGTATTCTTAATCTAAATGGTATGTGTTAATATTTTTAACCTTGTACGATTTGGATAAATATAATATTTTTGAGTTCTATTATCTTTTTGAGTGAAAGATGAGTTTGTGGTAGAAATTAGTTGAAGGTTGAAACTCTACTTGTCAAGCATAAATATTTATATATAACTATATATTATTCTATTAATAAATTAATTCTTAAACTTTAGTAAAGGTATATTAAAGCAAAAAAATGTGTTATCCTAATACCTTATGTCTTGTTGAACTGATGATATTTTAAATCAACATAGATTGAAGGCTTTGAGGCCCACAATTTGACACTTTTTTATGATATATGTCCTCAATCACTCCCTACAAATATTTACGTTTTTCCTCCAATTATATGTCTCTAATTTCCACCAATGTTCTCCTAATTGAGATCATAATTGGGTGGTGACTTTTTCATTTCCCTTTCCCTCTTATTAAGTCTAAATTTTATTAACCTTATTTCTGGTGTGGGTTTTCCACAAAGCTATTTTCTATTTTAAACCCTTTATTTTCAAAGAAAAATTTCAAATTGTGATGATGTATTTTATTGAAGGAGGGGAGAATTTAACACCTCGAGCTTCGACGATACGCTTCTCTTTCAATAATACAATAGCTTGCATTGTACGCAAGTTCGAGATTCTAACAGACCGCAACTAATCAAAATATCCATTATGAATAGTAATACCCACTTTTTGAAATTAGATATATTTTATATTTTAAAATGGACTTCATTTTTGGATTCGGAATGTCGAAATTAGCCTATGTTGAATTTTTTTAATTTTCTATGAACATCCAAATTTTTATAAATAGTGAAAAATACTTAATACAACTTTTTTAATCAAAATAATTTATAGTGATAAATTATACTATTGAGTGGTTTTAATGTATAATTAGAATATATTGTTACCATTTTATCCCATGGTGTTCATTAGAATTAATTTCACTTTGAAATTGAACATAAACAATTGTCAATCATTAGATATATATTGTTTCTTAAAAACACGCTATTTGTTGTGACAGCGGGAATTAATTATAAAATTAATTAATGCAACTTATGTGTTTTTAATTTCATAAAATAGACATCATTTTTGAATTCAAATTAACAATTATATCTTAGGGTGAAATTTTGGCATTGTTCTGAAAAACATCAATTTTTGATAAATAGTGAAACCACTAAGTGGTAGTTAAATAACTGATTTTTCGTTCAAATGAAATATTACCACTTCTATAATTTGATTTTCAAAAATCTGACATACATTTTTGTCATTAGGAAGTAAAATGTGGTTCAATGGGATTAAAATAATTTTTTGGTGAATAGTTACTTTTAAGTTTAATTAATCACGATTAAAGGTAAATAGTAAAATTTAAGGTAAAATTGGTATTATAATAATATGAAATGACCTTTACACTTGTCCTAACTCTATCGGATGAGTCATGGCCGACCAAGAAAATTCATGGGTCAACTTGGGGACCCCATAGAGACACTTTGGTAGGAAAATGACATAAATAACTTTTATTTAAAGTTAAAATAAAAATGTCACAAACATAAGTTGTTTTTCTAAAATAATTTTTAAATGGGGTTATACAAGTCATATTTTTGACTATAAATATTAATTAGAAAGATAAAAAGATATCTGACATCATGATAATTTTTTTATAATTTTTAGAAATTAAATAAATTAAATTATTTATGACACCATGATGATGCCGCGATTACCTCATTAATTAACGATTTAAATAAAATGAAAGGATAATGTAAAATATAAGGCTTACACTTGTAAAAAACCTATTGGATGAAGAGACTTGGAACCCTTATCACCTTAGAATAGAAATATATCATTGTGGGACCTTTATAATCCGAAAAGCATTTATCAATAAAGTAACATTTCATGACATTCCAAGAGTTCCCCTCCTCTCCACTTATAAAAGGCCCCCACCACTACCACCTTACTCACACTTTCAAAGCCTTTTGGCTCGGCCAACTTCTGCCCAAATACTCTCCCAACTTCCCTGCCTTACTCCTAGAAGCCTCACATTGGGTATAATTCTTCCCATGGAATCCTTTGGCTCAAATCAAAAGAGTTACCCGATTTTAAGGTAACGTCTTCGCTTATGTTATTTTGTTTTATTTTGCTTATCCAACCCCATAAACTCTTTTTATTAATTTCTTTTGTAACAACAACAGTATCCTCAATATACTAGGATGTTTTTAAAAGATGTATTCGAGCTACACTTACACACACCTACATCTAATGGTTGAAGAACATACTGTTTTTGTGGATTGCGAATTTCTGCCTCACGAAACGATGATTGTTCAACACTCATATAACACATTCCAAGGTGGCCATTAAGATGTAAATATATATATAAATAATATATAATATGTTTATGTTTTACTTAAGGTTCTGTATTTTTCATTTATGGCATACCTTTATTGTTTCCATTATGGGTAAATGCGATATTTTCATTTTAGGAAGTGCGGACTACCGCCCCCTCAAAGTGATTTGAATCGTTAATTCCATATATGGGATGTATAAAAGAAGGAAGAAATGATATTACATATGATATTATACTGGATTATAATATAACTTTATATCATTATGATTTCATTAAATACGAAATAGAAATGAATGTAGCGTTCATGCGTACGTACGGCTTACCGTCTCCATGAACGGTGCATTTCATTTCTTACCTCTAAACGTTATGGAATATTATAAATTCATGTATATACTGGATATATATGAGATATATTATATATATATCAAGAATATAATTCTGGATATAATGGAAATTTTACCACATGAACAACTTGTAATTATAAGAAGTTTATTTTTGACTCAAGTACCAACGACCGACAAAATAACCGTTATTTACTTAAATAATTACATAATGTTCATAACATATTAATAAGTTATATTAAAGGAATAAAAATCTTGAAAAAGGTTCTTAAGAAATTATAAATTAACTCTAGTTTATTATTCAGGAGTTTAAAGAACGGTCGAGTCAAGACGGACGCAAGGTAAGGGAACTTCTTAACCCAATTTCCATTCTTTGGGTTAATCTCCTACTTTCAAATTATGTCAGGATATTATTATGTCCTATATTGTATTTGTACTCTCTTTATGTGTAATTATAGTGAATACACATAATAGATCTATTTTATTTAAAAAAATGATCTTTGTAAGGACTTCGTCTCAATCTCCTTTCATTGAGGCATATTTGGTTTTATACACATCTTTCATTTATATGGTGTATAAACCCCTTTGACATTTACGTTTATTCAAAAAGAATATTTTAATACAAAGTGTTTTACTAAACGACAAAAAGGAATGTTTTTCTTGTCGTATGTATGCGGCGACAATGACTTATCCACCACCGTGACCATTATTTGAGTTTCGGCTTCCTCTACAAGCCTTAACATTTTTTTAAAATGAAAAATAAATATAAAGTTTTAATTTTCTTTTATTTTGGTATTGAAAATGGTTTTGAAAGTGGTTTTATTATATCAATGTGTTGTATTGATATCTTGTGATTGAAATGTGTAAATGTTATTTTTCCTTTATGCATATTTTATGTGATATAATTATGCTATTGTTTATGATATGTTACAACCTATTCATATGAGGAATGCATTGGACATAATAAGTGATGGGTGGATCCCTATATAGCTGCTCGATGCATCGGTAGGTCTCATGAGACAAACTACTGTCTTGGCACGAGGCCTTGACAAAATCTTTTTGTAGACTTGGCACAAGGCCTTGGCTACGTGGTTATGATAGTCTGGCATTATGAATTCCATCATTATGAAAGTTGTTATTGATATTTCATGTGATTATTCGACTAGTAGAATATCCATGTGAGTAAGTAAATGGAATTATTTAATTTTATTTTCCCCATATTATGCTGAATTTCAAGTTTAAAAAGGCTTTTGTTTTAGTTATACATTGCCTTAAATGTTAATGTTTATTTATGAAAGCTCCCATAATATTGTTATCCTTACTGAGCATCCAAGCTCACCCCTTTCAATGATTTAATATTTTCCAGGATGTGAAGAATTATTTTATGAATGACCTGCAGGGATAGTCAGAAGAGGATATGAGTGTGGAAAATGAAGACTTTGTTATTAGTTTTTCGCTTTATGATGTAATGTAAAATTTATGAATGTATCTAGTGTTTCCAAGGCTACTAAACTAATCGGTCTTTCGAGACTTGAACTTTCGTGATCATGCCAATGTTACGCAATAATGCACCGACTCTGGGTAAATGGGGTCGGGGCGTTATAATATTTATGGTGGTATTATGCTAAAACGGGATCATAACATTATTGTGGTGATAGGTACAATAGTTATTAATTAAAGAAAAAAACAATTTGAAAAGTGGTTCTATTCACTATTTCATATCATGAAGGTTTAGTAGAACTATTCAAACACAAACAAAAATCATATAGGTGTAATTATTAAATAAATATAGAAAATAGAAAAATTAATTCCTATCATGTATAAAGATAATCTCGTGTAAATGTCTATGGGTTTAATTTTATAATTTTTTTTATCATACTACCTATAGTAGAATATCATGATATACAAGGAATGTACTTGTTATCATTATATAAATCCCACATAAACATCCAAGAGAAAGAAACCACATTCCAAATAACATATTACACATTGATTATATACATGTGTAAGGTGTAGGATGAAGCTCTATTTGAAGCTTCTTCAAAGAATAAACTTTTTTTCCTTGTGGGAAGCCATATCAAGTTTAAATAGTATAATAAAATGAAAATACTTCTCTTGAGTAAATCCCATTGAAAGGGATTATACAATTGTACTACCCTTTGAATTTAATAGTCTTCCTCGAAAAAAGGATTAGTTATCAATTGAACACATACCTTGATCTCTATCAATATCCAAGACTCTGTATATATTAATTCCCATTAAATTGGATGAGCTAAAAAAATTACCAGAAATCCTAGATATGGTTTTTATACACACAACTGCTTCACTATGGAGTGCCTTGGATCTCATTATTAGGAATGTTGATCGGTGGATTAGTATATATATTTATTATTATAAATTAAATAATATTGTTTTAAATTTCAAGTATCCCCTGTAGTAGATTGATTACTTGTTTGATCTATTAAATGAAGCTCAATCCTCATCTAAAGTGGACCTTTGATCAGGATATCATTAGTTAAAGTTAATGAAGCAGGATATTCTAAATACCACCTTTTGTAAATGTTCTGGGAACAATGAGTTCATAATTATGAAATTTGGACTCATGAATACTTTAGTAATATTCATGGAATTAATTAATATATTATTTATATATAACATCAATAAATTTGTTGTATTTCTTATAGATGATATTCTTATATAATCCAAAGATGAGGACAAACAGGAGTATCATTTGAGTGTTGTCTTGAGGACATTGAGGATGGAAAATTTATAATAAAAATATAAAAAATGTGACTTGTGTATAGTTCTTGTATAATTATTTGGTCATATAATCCCAAGTGAAAGAATATATGAGTACCATTTTATGATTGGAGTTATTATGGAATGGCATAGAACGACATATGTAATAGAGATTTGTAGTTTCCTATAACTATCTAGTTACTGTCTATGATATTTTAGAACCTTTTCATGACTGTAAATCCTACTATCCAAGCTAATGGTATTGAAGTATGTCTTGTAATATTAATGTGAAGAGATCTTCATGGAGATAAATTAAAATATTACTAATGAACATATAATCACACTACCGACAAGTGGGGAATGGATTTTTATTTTAAGTGATTTTTAATTGAATATTTCTAGTCATGTACTCATTTATAATGATAATGTGGAAGCCTATGCCTCATGAAAGTTGAAGGTTTGTGAAGAGAATTATCTTATTCATGATCTAGAGTTAACTTCATAACTATTTGCATCAAATATATGGGGGAATTACATATATGGATAGAATTTTGATATATATACAAAACATAAGAGACTAAAATATATGTTCATGTGTATGTATATATATTTTCACCAATGTATATGGTTATATCTAATCATGGATTATGAATTCTCAATCCACTACCTTTATTAGAAGGAGAATAATGTGGAAGATGTACAAATTAGGAAATATCATAAAACCATATTTATGATGATGGTTAAGAAGGTTTAAGTAATTATGGACATTAAAATCATTGAATGGATTGTCATAAATCAAGAAACACCAGCCTACTACTCCTAATTGATTTCTCAACCATTCCTTTTAGAGAAAATTAGGAATTATCAATGGATTTATCTGTATATAATGCAAAAGGTACATTCTTTGAGGAAGGTAAAATAATATAATTTCAATATTGACGGTGAAGGAATTTTGAAATTTTGGAAATGAATTTTTTTCAATTATAGTTGAAGATAGATAAGGAGTTACTTAGTGATTCTCATAATTCAGCATTCCCTATCCACCCAGAGAACATGAATACATATAAAGATCTCTACAAAAACAATTGGTTGGAAAATATGAATAGAGTGATTATGGAATATAAATCAATGTTCATAGTGTGTCAATAGTTGAAATATGAGAGGAAAAAAATCCAAATGGATGAGAAATCATTTCATACACTAATTCGAAAATGGAAAAAATCATTATGGATTTGGTTTTCGATTTTACAAATACTTTGAAATGGAATAATGATATATGAATAATAGTAGACCATATTAAAACGACTACTCACTTCATTACCATTCGAGAGGACTTCTCACTCAATAACCATACAATTATATACATTATAGAGGTGGTGAGTCTACATGGAACACCACATATTACGACATCTTATTTGGTTACGAGGTCCCCCTTGATACCCAAAAAGAGTCATATATTTGAACTCCATTGTGACCTATAATCCCTAAACAGATGACTAATATGAATAGAATATCCCTACACTTTAGGATATGTTCTGGTCATTCTCAATAGACATCAATGGATATTGGGTCCAACACATTCCTCTGGTCAAGTTCCCTTTTAAAAATTGTTTCCACTCAATCATCCAAATAACAACATAAGATTAGAAATATAGGAATAGATATATAAAACCCATGAGATTGGATAATGTTGATGAAAAAAATTTATCTTTTGATGCTAAAATAAATTTTCTAAAAGGACAAGATTGTTCAGTAATACATTAGAATGGATCACATTTTACTAAAGAGAAATGTTCATAATTATATATGAGATTAGGATATTAAATTTGGTTAAATAATATTCCTTAACATGTCTCTATAAAACATGGTCATTTGGTTTGGATATAATTGGACAAAAATTCCATGATACATTGGCCCCTTAGAGAAATTTAATGACATATGAGAAAATGAATACCAACTACTGTTTACAAATTAATTGTTTGATATACATGATGTTTTCCAAGTATCCCTATTATATAAATATATACTAGATCACTAACATGTATTGAATCCATAGGTGATACAATTGGAAGATGATCTCTTATATGACGAGCATTCAGTGAAGATCTCAGACCATAGAGATATAGTATTTTCCAACAAGACAACCCATATAATAAAAGTTATTTGGTGAAAGCATATGTATGAAGAGGTTACATGGGAACCAAATGTGGAAGTGAAATATAAGAACCAACATTTATTCACTATAGTTTATAGATAGAATTTTTCAGGGTGAGATTTCGTAAGAGGTAAAATTATACGACCCAAAAAATATATATTGAAATTTCCATTCATAAGATTTATGTTTTTCATATTAGGTAATATAGTTAAGAAAAACTAACATTATTATATATAAATTTTAGAAGATATTAAAAATATAATATAAAATTTCAGATAAAATTTGAACATCTATATATATATAATATAAATATATTACATTCTTTAAAGTACATTAAAAAAATGCATGTTTTAAGTAATTATATCTAAAACTAATGTTTATTAATTGTATAATTTTAATATTATAAATTTAAATTAATTTTTGGATTCATCATATAAATAAATGTAAAATGTTTTTTATGATTTTTCAAAAAAAAATAGATAAATAGTGAAAAATCGAATTTTTTACCAAAATATTTACTTTTATCAATATATAAGCGAGAGATATAATATTATTTATCAAATTTTAAATTAGTGAATAATTTTTTTAATTTTAATGATATTATTTTATAATTATAAAACATTTTATTAACCACATAAAACAAAAGTAATTTTCAATTCTAATAAAATGTTGCTTTTGATCTTTTAATTTAATAAAATGTTTTTTGGTAGTATTTATTTTTGAATTGAATTAAAATCCACATATAAGTTTAATGTTTTATAGTAAACCAATTTATTAATTTAAAATAAAATTCCATTGATAATCTAATCCCATATTTAAATTTTATGCTTAAAATGTTCTTTTTCTATGGAACAGTTTCTACATTTTATAAGATCTAACACAAAAATTAATTTCTATAACAAAGAGAAATTTTATATTATAAAATTATTTTCATATATGAAATTATAATGTGAAATTTAGTAAATAAATTCATTTTTAATTTTTTTTCATTAGATTTGGGTTCCAAGGGTGAAAGTGGTGTTATCATGGCTAGGGTAAAATTGGTTAAAAGTGGTTTAACATTTTGTGAGTGCCCAAAACATTTGAAAATAATGTGTTATATTTGAAAATTTCTATATTATTGACCTTATAGCATTCCACCAAACATGGTTGTCCATTATAGATCATTTTAATACAGACATTAAAATATATCATATATAAATATTACATCTCATTACAAAAATATTCATTGCATAACATAATTATCCATGCCATAATTGTTTAGATATTGTGTCGTTGGAAACATGTCAACATAAAAAAATAGTTCATTTGTGAGCTGTGTCATCTCCGATAATGTTTTTCATAACTAAACCCTTCTTAGACATATCATACATAATACAATTCATCATAACCTTGGCTAAGGCAACATAATAAAGGGTGATATTAGATTCTTAGTATGTGTGATCAAAGGGGATATAAATTTATCATGAGAATAAGGGTATGATAACCTCAAAATAATATTTTAAAACTACACCCTACATATAATATACCATAATATTGAGTCAGGGAATAAATCATGGATGTTCAAAAAGATATCAATAATAATGAAATCAAAAAACATATGAAATGAGAAAATAACATTGGAATAATTCATAGAGTTATGTAAGACACATAAGAATAGGAAATTTTTTTTAAAGGAAACCCACCAAGACATTCTTAACAAGTTAGGATTCAGATGACCACCCATTAATCTACTCCAGGCGTTGGATAACCTCTTGGGTACCATCTGTACGGGATTGGGTAAGCTCCTTTATGCCCTCTAAGATCATATAAAATTAGTCATTACCAAATTCATATGTTGTAGATATATTTCTCACATGTGAAATAATTTAAATCTATCAATCTTGTTCCAAAATATCATAAAACATTCATCATATAAAAATTATTGAAGAGAAATTGTTTTTATAAAACATTTCATTATAGCATAACCCATGAAATGGAAATGGGTTTCTTAATCCTCTTATAATTATAAAAATAAACCAACCGAGAATAAATAAATATGATATCATTGGATAATATTCCCATGAAATAATAATAAAATAAAATAATTACATCATAGAAAGAAAATTATTTTTAATGAAAAATAACATGGATAATTTATTTACAAAAATATCCTTTATTTGAAAACCAGTTTTTTTAAACATTAAATTCATTAATATTAAGGAAATCATTTTATTTTAAATTAACCTTGGAAATTTATAAATTAATCTTTTAAAATAATTTAAATAATTTCTTTATGAAAATTAAATATTCGGGAAAATAACTTCTTGAAAAATAGAAATTCAATAAATATTTAAAAAACCCTTTTGTTTGACAAAAAACTATGTAATATTATAAAAAAAACTATAAAAATAATTGAAAACATTTCTTGAATAATGTTCATTTCCCACTCAAAAAATTAAAACATAAAACATTTTCAAAATCATGTTATTGGAAAATATTTTTTTTAGATAATTAAAAATGAATTAAAATAGATTTAAAATATTTCATAAGGGAAATATCATTTCCAATTTTAAAAAAATATTCTTAAAAAATTAAAAGATTTTCAAAATACTTTTATTTGAATCTATCATTTGAAACTTATAAAAGAATCTATAAAATAATTTAAAACATTTCATGAGGAAAATATTCATTATTCATCAGAAAATAATATATTAAAAAAATTAAAAATATTCAAAATCCTATACATGGTAAATAACTATTGAAAACTATAAACTAAGTATTAATACCATGAGTGGTAATGAGGTCGGGAAATAATGTAAACCTTAAAACAAATATTCCTATCATAATTTCAGTAAAACCCACATGAGACATGCTTTGAAAATGACATGAACACTCATTTTAAATAATTAAAAACACATAAAAATTACTTTAAAAATACAAGAGGACAAATTATAACAATTTAAAAATCATTTTTAAAAAACAATGATATGGAAGATGAAAATATTTTCAACTAAAGAGAGAAATATAGTCAGTTTTATTTAAAGCATTATTTTTAAATCATAAGTAAATAAAGAGAGGAAAAATAAGGTAAAATATTTATTATCAATAAATAACCAGTGGATAATAATATTCCTGTGTTTTATAATATTTTGATCATAATAGGTCATCATCTAAAACATAATCATAAACAATCGTGATGAATAATGAGATTTTAACCTCAAACCCTTACAACTTCGGTGACTGTTGAATCACAATAAAAATTAAAGAATAAAATAAAAATAAACATTAAATATCATGAATAAAATGATATTCATTATATAAAATTTCATATGTGAATTATATACACCATTCAAAAAATAATTGTTGTATATGAAACATGTCTCCCAAAAATAAAAGAGAGACAAGAAATCCCTTACCATAAGTCTCAGTATCCATAGTACACATTTGAAATTATCTTTTAATAAATATAATTTTATTATAAATATATTAAATAACTTTAAATATATTCATCACAACATATATTATTTAATTATTTCCATTAATTTCATGTTTACAACCAATTCCATGTTAAAATCACATTGCAGATAATAACTACATTGTTTTCCATGTATGTTCGGATTTATTATTTTTGGTCCTCTTCCATTGATCATGGTGGCATAATATTTAAAATATTAACCATGATATAAATAAAATATATATTCATTATGTATTTATTTAGATTAATACATAAAATTTAGAGACATAAAATGAAATAAACTGTTTATGGAGACGGTAGGCCGTATGTACACAATAACTTTGCTTCCATTTTTTGGACGGATGAAATGAAAGAATGTTAAATAATATATTGACATTAAAGAATATATTTTTTTCACAAATATCATAGGTATTATTTAAATTTACCCAAATTAACTTCCATGAAAATATTTAGTCGAGATGAATCGCGTCACATTGTGAAACAGTAGTCTTCCAACACATGAACGAAGTTATCGTATCCCCCGTATAATTGAAAAAAACAATTTATATGTGATATCATAATTATAGATGTATAATTATGTCAAAAATAAAATAAATATTCATATAATATTTCCTTAACACCATTAAATTAAAATATAATTTAAAAACATATCACATTGGTTCGTGAAGCTCTTGTCTCCCATACACACGAGTGACGCTATTTTTTTCACAAGAATTAGGAGGTAAGAAGTTAGATGTTTTATTATATAACAAAAAGTAAAATAATATCACAAATATAATGTATAAACATTAAATCAAAATTTATATAAAGTCATCAATGTTTTTACTGAAAATGAATAACATCAATTCATAAGGTCATAGTCTGTCGTGCACTGGAATGATGATTTCACATACCATTTTAGGGATGATGAGATAGCTTTTGGGTAATATATTAACAAAATAACATAAAATTATATGCTAGATTATGGTGATATTATAAAACCATAATAAAAATTTATTGGAAGTGGGTTTAGTAAGAAATAAAATAATGATTCTCGGTTGAGCATGATATATATTCTTTATACAACCTCCTTAGGTAAGAAACAAATGGATTCATATAATGGATTTATGATAAAAATAAGGAATCAAGATATTGGTGATAGAAGTAAATAATATATTTTTGTTGGTATATTTTGATCCAAATTTATTTTCATGTGGAAGTGGAAATTATAGTTTTTGGGCATTTATAAGTGAGGTGAGTGGCACATTTTTTATTTTTTTTAAATGGGATGGTGTAACAATGTTTTCTACATGAAACAAAGATCCAAAATAAGTCATTATCATACATTAAATGTTATAAGGTCTAAATATAGATTAAAAAATGGTGTTGTAAAAGTTTCTAGTTCAGTTTACCCATTACCATTTATGATTATCCACTAGGAATATTGATCAAACCTTAACCGTGGAAATTATTTTTTACAGTATTTTCTATTAATTTTAAAAAAATATTAATTTGAGATTAATATATAATATAAATTATTATTATTTGAAATAAATATAACATTTTTTCAATTTAAATTCAAAGAAGTGGAAAATTCTTATTTAAATGTATACCCGCAGACACGATGAAAATGCAATTTTCTAAAGAGAAAATGTTTAAAAGTTAGAAATTTCATTATATAAAAAATAATTATTAAATTAAATACAAGAAACTAAATTGGATTAATTGATAAATTACATAAAAAATATTAATTTTAAATATATTTTAATAACATTTTTATATTATTAAATTATTTAATTGAAATGACAGTTCTAAAAAACCCAAATATTTTTTCACAATTTAGCAACTAAAAAAATTCTAAAAAATTCATCAAATGATAATTTTCACATGATGATTATAAAAATTTGTATCATATGTTAACATAATTTTTCTAAATGTATTAAAATTTATTTTGAAAAAAAATATGCCTGCAAAATTTGATAAAACTACATTTTAGAAAAATAATTTTTCTAACCATAAAATTAGATATATTCTTATATCATGCCAGATAATGTGAAAGGTAAAAATAATTATAGAATATTTACTGAATAAATTTCCTTTAAATATTTAAATAAAAATTATTTTTAAAATTTATTGAGATAAAACATTTTTTTCACATTAAAATGAATTTTCAGAAATTGATTACCTTTATTTTCAAATGACATTTAATTATCATTTATACATAATTAGTAACTAATTAATTAAATTCTAATATATTGTTAAAAATATATATTTTCAAAATTTAGTTAATAAAATTCAAACCCACCATTCTATTGGATATTTAGTGACTCTTATAGTTAATTTTTAATAGTATGTCATGTTTCATTAAAACTCAATGTTGTGTGAAATGATTGATAAAAAATGTATTTCATGTAACAAAATATAAACTCGTTGTTGTGTGTAATGTAAAATATAAAGAATAAAATTAAAAAATGTTTCACAAAACCTCATGGTGTTACATTCTACCCTCACAATAATTCAACTTAAAAACAATAAATGAGAATACTTCATCCTTGTTACATCCATAGGTTTCCAAGTATCTTCCTCAAGATGGTGGTTTTGAAAATTAACATTGACCAGGTGAGTAGCCTTATTTACTTTTTCATTCTCATTATGATCTAGAATATCTACCAATTTTTCCTCATATTAATGATCATTCTCCATCAATATGACCTATAAGTTTAGTACATGTGATGGATCAAGTATTTAATTACTTTAGAGAGATATATCAAACACATAGTGAACATGAGAGAGGTTTGGTGAAAGAACCAAATGATAAAAAATAATCCTGATAAAATCAAGAATTTTAAATGTACTTATATACATAAGGGGACATTTTTCTATCTTTATTCCATATAAAAATTTATTGAAACACCTTGTCACCAACTTCAAAATCTAGATATCATTGATGATTATTAGTATAAAATTCTGTTTACTTTTTGATTACATTATGTGTTGTTGAATGTCACTAATCTTCCCCAAAAATTTCATCATCTAAAACAGCTGCTAATATATTTATTTCTACAACATCATTCAAGTAAATTGGAGTTATAAACCTCTTACCAAAAAATTATTCATAATTACTCATCTGAATTCTCAAGTGAATGCTATTATATTATAAAAATAAACTACATGATGACATTGATACCAAACACATTTTAAATACTTAGAAAAGTATATTACTATATTCTACAGTGTTTAAAATTTCATAACAAAATAATCATATATTGAGGTATTATTTATAATGATGAAACATAGATTTGTATCCAAGAACTACTGACGTCTACTCTATATCATTAATGTAATATTTGGATCTAAATTGGATATATTAGAATTTCAAACTCCATTAATCCTTAACACTATATTAATTTATATCCTTTAAATCATATCCAAAGATAAAAATTCCCTAATATAGATAAATTATGATGAATTTTTATATTGAAAAAATACATCCATTATAAAATTATGCTTTTTCAATGTTTTGGGGAGTCCGATGACAAAAACCAGGGTGATGTATTCATTTTTCCTTTCTGATATGGATTGTGGTTATAGTATCCTTTTAGACCATTATCTCTGAGCCTTAACTTTTTGAAATACTAATATTTATGTATTATTCACTAATATATTCAAATATATATTTACATTCCTACTAGAAACAATCTTTCACATATGCTTGTGTTAGGAGTTATACCCATGTCACACTTCGATTGTGAGTTCAATCCCCAAAACATTTTTGGATCCAATAGGTTGTCACCGATCTTTCCTTTTATCATTCATACAAAAATATATTATAAAAAACATTACTAAATAAAAATAAAACATAATTACCTTAACATTAAATATAATATACAACCTAAAGGTTTATAACAGCTTTAATAATATACCCTCCCAATATAAATGCATTCTTTACAAAATAATTTTTCTCATGAAAACTATAACGTCTCAGGTCTAGGTGCTGCCCAAAGGTGCCACGTACCCAGTTGTACACATAGAATCAAGCACATCTCCCAAATGACAGAGGCTACTAACTCAACATTAGGGAATTGTGTGTGATAGTGGGGAAACTATTCCCTTGTTGGTAGTGTAATGCAGTGGAAATGAACATATAATAGTAGCAGAAACAGTAATACCAAAAAATCAGTTAACTACAGAATACTAAAAGTAAATAAACAATTGGAGAACATATATAAATAATTCACGTGACATATGTCCAGGAAAGAATTAAAACAAGTCACAATTATGAAATAAATTACTAACCCAAAGTACAAAGATAACAAATAAACTCAAACATCATCGCAAGCCTTAGCTTCATCCCATTCTCTCTAGTTCTAGAACATTCACGTACCTGAAGTTGAAGGGATCATTCCCTTATCTATATCTATATCAATATAATCTTTTTGTGTCCAAATGCATGACCCAAATAAGGTTTTAGGCGAATCCCATTAGGCAACCACCCAAATATTTGTGCCAAATATTTAATGAATATATATAGCAGAGAACATGAAAAATGAAGTAATAAACAAATAATTACTGAAAAGTAAAGAATCATATTGTTTCAACTACATTAATTTACATTTATAAAATTAAAAAACCAATCAATCACAACCAAAACTATATGAAGTCATCACAGTATAATATTTATGGTTCATCTTAAACATATACTCTCTAAGGAAACATTCACCTTTAATTCCCCTTGGGGTCTCATAATATTAACTATAGACTCTCTGAGGAATCACTCAAGATCCAATTCCACATGTGGTCTCGCAATGTGGAACTATAGTCACTCTAAGGGAGCACTCTCATCCATATCCCATGTAGTCTCACAATGTGAAAAGTATAACAGAAACTATGGGAAAACCCTCAGTGTCCATCCCACAGATGGTCTAACTACACCAGGTTCCCAGAGCCATGTGTAAGTCAATGGTGCACAAAGGATATCTAGTAGCCTAAGTAAACCTCATAAATACTACTTGGATAAATAGCTACAATTTATTTCTCAAGTAGTTATATAATAATCGAATCAATCCTAATAACACAAGGCATGAAAAACAAACAACCCAACATGCAGTTCTAGACCCAACAGCTAAAATCAAACAAACATGGGAAAACACATCCATAACAATGTAAATAACCCTATTCACAATCAAATACCCCAACTCAAGAAAACATATCATAGTAGGCATTGACAGGGTTATATTTCCTAAACAAGCAATTCCATAAATGTGGGTTTTGGGATCATTTTCAAATATAACTCAAATAATTCTACATAAAGTCACAAACCACCTACCTCGACATTGTATGACAGATACAGTTGAACCCCATCCATTGAATCAACCTAGAACACAATAGATCTACAAAAACGTCAAAAACGTTCAACCATGGATATCTCAAAAAAGTAGAAATCAATATATGAGGCTCTAGAATAATGAAGTAATCACCGTGGTGATCCCATGAAGTCGATGGTTTTTGATTTAGAGGAGGGATGACCAATCCATGGATTAGAGAAGAATCGTCTCTCTTGGTCACTCATGGATGAGATGGGTTCAGAAGAATTTGTTTTTCTAAATGAGACACAGTCCCTTTCTGATATAACAATTTAAAATTAAAATACATAGTATGTTCTATAAAGATAAACATCATGTATCTACCTTTACTGGGCCTCATTTTAGGCGGCCCCACCATGTCGTCACATGGTTTGGTAAGCATTCTTAATATAGAAAAACATGGGCTGGACATGCTTTCTGAGTACATGGTGTGTACAAGGAAGTACACAGTGTGTACTCCTAAAATTTTCCTTCTTTTATTTTCCTCAAAACTCCTTGAAAATAAGATTCACACCAGAAAAGAAGTTCTGAGTTCTTAAAAATTTTCCCCCATAATGAAATTTATCCACGAATTTCCCTGTAAAGGTGGAAATGAGGAAGAATCCTCAAATAGCTCTGGCCATTATGATCGTACATCGGTCTCCCTCTCCCAAGTCTAATCCAATACTCACCCATCCTACCATAGCACCCATACCAGAGGAATAGACTGACAATTGAGAACCTTCATGCTGCGATCAACTATCCAGATATGATTCTCCTCGAACGATGCATCCACCTATAACATAACCTCCCCAGGTTGAAAAACATGAGGTCCTTATGAGAAGTAACATCATATCTATGAAAGGTGGAAACCATCATCCATATCCCTATATCTCTGAGGTAACTACAACAGATAGGTAACTGGACTGACTCTATCCAAAACCTCAAATGGCATGATGTATCTCTCTGAAAACTCACCTTGTCTCTTAATCTTCTGTTGTCTCAACCACGGTGTTTCACGTATAAAAACATGATCTACAAACACGAACTCCAGAGGTCATCTATGATTATCAGCATAGGACTTTTGTCATGACTATTCAGTAGCCATCCTCTTCGAAATCAACTCTATCTTCTATTTGGTAACTTGGACAAGACGAGGTCTCAGCATAGCTTCGTCTCTAGCTTCTAGCCAACATAGGGTTGATCAGTATGTCCTATAGTACAAATACCCTCATAAGGTTCTATCAGAATAGTTTTCTAAAAAATATTATTGTAGGTAAAATCCACTAGAGGTATGTGCTTCCCCCATGAACCTCCAAAATCTAGGACGCATGCTCGAAGAATGGCCTCTAGTGCTTGAATTGCGTGCTCAGACTAAATATCTGTATGGAGATGGTAAGTTATATATAGAATTACCTATGTACCAAAGACCCTATATAGTTCCATGCAGACTAGAGAAGTAAAATGGTAATACCTATCTATAATGATGGAGTGCGGAACCCCATGAAAACATACGATCTTTATTATTTAAAACCTTCCAAACTCATCAACACTGATGGTCTCACTTATCAGTAATAATTGTGCAACCCTAGTGAGTCTGTCAATGACAACCCAAACTACATCATTCCTTCGAGGAAACCTTGGTAACCCTCTCATGAAGTTAATCATGAATTCATTCCACTTCCACATGGGAATGTGTGATTGTTATAAAAGCCCTGATGGCCACTGATGCTCTGCCTTCAACTACATACAGGTGGGACCCCTCATCACAAAACCTGAAACATATCCCTTTATACCTGGCCACCAATGCTGATGGTTTAGTTCTTGATACATCAAGGAGACACCAGGATGAACTTCTAATACTGATGAATGAGATTCCTACATCGACTCCTCACGTATGTCTAATGAAATCCATACGCGTTATTGAAATCGTAAAATCTCATCCTCAACTATGGTCTATTTAAAAATATGGTCCTCTCCTAGAAAACTTTTTCATATAACTAGGCTTTTAGATTATTATAGCTTACTCATTTTCAATCGATGAAAAAATGTATAGGTAACAGCTACAAAAGAAAGAAATGTCTTCCCATGTCTGTCAGGAACCTCCAAATTCATCCTAGAGAAGAGAGTCATAAGATGAAACTCACCGATGGCCTCCTAAAATTATAGTATTTGAGTCCTCCAGCTCAACTCTTCATCCACTAAGTTGTCTTTCCCAGACATGTAGGCCACCTCAATGTCAATAAACTGATGGCACTCAACCCACCTTTACTATCTCAAATTCCGATCACGTTGGGTAAAGATATACATGATTCTTTTGTGGTTTGTGTACACAACAAAATGCTCTACCAAAAGATAATGTCTCCAATATCGTAAAGCATGTACAACAATAGGAAACTTCTGATTGTGCATCAGGTAATTCCTTTCATGTGGCCTCAACATCCAAGACCTATACACAATGACTCCTTCCCCCTACATAGGAACTACTCCCATCCCGATACCATATGCATCACAGTGAACTATATAAATCTTTCTCAGCTATGTAAAATCTAGTACCGGTTTTGAAGTCAACCTATCTTTCATCTCCTGAAAGGATTACACACATGATTGTTTCCACAAGTACATCACACCCTTCTTATTCATGCCCATCAGTGCTGCTGATAAGAATGAAAATTACTATATAAAATGTTTGTATTAACCAGTCATACCTATTAAACTCTATACCTAAAATATGTTCTTTGGCTGCTCCTAGGAAGTTACTGCGCTCTAATTATTTGGGTCTAATGATACTAATTTCTCAATGATAACATGACCCAATAGGTGTATTCGGTCAATCCAAATGTAGCATTTTGGGAGCCTGGCATTGAGCTGATGCTCTCTTAGGATACTCAAAATGATCTCAAGATGGGTAGAATGATCATGTTGAGTGCGAGAGTACACCAAAATATCATCCATGAAGACTACCATGAATGAATCCAAGTATGGATGAAACACTTGGTTCCTCAAGGCTATAAAAACAGTGGGTTCATTTGTTAAAACAAAAAACATAACCAAATACTTCTATAGACCATACCTACTCTAAAAGGATGTAAGAGGTATATATGATAGTCTAACAAACAACTGATTATAACCGGATCTCATATAAATATTCAAGAACACCTGGGCTCCTCGATGCTAATCAAAGAGATTATCAATCCTCATCATGGGATATCGTTTATTGACCATAAACTAGTTCAAAATATGTTAATCTACAAATATTATAAGGGTAATGTCTACCTTTTTTGCAAATAGGACAGTAGAACCCCAAGGAGAAGAACTGGGTCGCATGAAACACATGGCATGTAACTCCTCTAACTGCCTCTTGAGCTCTTGTAACTATGGTGTATATATCATATAAGGAATAATGGACACCGGGACCACTGCTAGCACATGTTAAATAGAAAAGTATACCTCTCGCTCCAAAGGAAACCCTTGAAATTCCTCTAGAAAGGCATCCCTGAAATGACCCAAGACTGGAGTAATATTCATTTGTCAAGTCCCATAGTAATCCAGATACAAACCAAAAATATGGGTTGTAATTCATCCGAACCCATGATGCTCAGGTCTTGCTCTGCTCTCCTAGTAATCTGATTCACCCATGTGTAGAAACAAACTTCCCTCTAGTGATGTGAAACCCACCGTACAATGATATTAATCGAAAGTAGACGAGATGGGAGATAACCATTCCTTTCTGAGAATGAAATCATATCCAATCATTTGTAAGACCTAGTTTTACCTTAAGAAGTGACAATCATCATCCACCAGAGGGAACTCCTTGAACTGACAGACACTAGTCCTTCGAGTCCCCAATGAAGTGTCCATCATAAAGACATCAGTATAAGTGAAGATACATTGCCCAAGGATTTACAAAATAGTAGAAGATATGAAACTATGGGAATACCCTGTATCAAAAAGTGCATAATCTAAAAATGATGGAACTATAATAATACCTATAATTGTAGAGGGTTCGGGATCATGCTCCAGCTGGATCTTCTCTATCGCAAAAGCATGACCTGTGTTGCGGCCCTGTAAAGCTGACTAAGATCCCTGAGCTGATCCACACTGTGGGTGTTGTAAACCCTGCACCTAACCACCACAGACACAACCTCCACCTCAGCTTGAACTTATTGAAGAACTCTAGCCCCCAGTATGATGTGAGACTGGTGGTCTTGTTTCGGTACAAGTGGTTGAAAAAGAACCCCAATCATCCACTGTGGGTGAGAAAATCTTACAGAACCACTAAAGGTGACCCATTTTTCCACAAGATCAGCACTCAACAAGGACTTAGGTCAATTTGGCTTCATATGTCTGCTCTTCCCACACTGGTAGCACCCCACTTGGCAACATGAATGAGTATTCTTCCTACTTGGATCTTCGTGGGAGACTCCCTACGACACTTACCGATATCATGTTTGAAGGAAACCAATTCCGGATGCCGAGCTACCCTAGATCACATCTCCAGAATCCCATAGGTTTCTCTCTTTGAAAAGTGTCTGGTTAACTATAAATGTGATGGAATTCAACATGATGATATCACCTGAGATCAGATGTAATGCCTATGACCATTCTCAAAATTCATTTCCAAAAAAACCACATTGCCCCGTTGAATGGGTTTCAAATGTTGTATCTATTTAAGGAGAGAAGAGTACTCCATGACTGAAATAGTACCATGTTCCAGACTCATGAACTCTTAGGCCTGTTAGGACCTCAAATTATCCTGGGAGAAGAATTCATAAAATGCACGATGGAACTCATCCCAACCCATAACCTGCTAGTGTCCCACCTATGATATAACATCCCACTATCTCTTTTTGAAATCCCAAATCATGTAAGAATAGATTTTTAACCTCTTCTGTAGAGGCATATCGAGATGCTCAAAGATAGACAACCTTTCTTCAAACCATGACTCTACAGCCTCAGGTACTTCATCCCCTAAGAATGTGGGGGGATGATGCTATGGAAAAACCTACGTCAAATGTGCCCTAGATGGGGAAGGATTATATACTACCTGTAAGGTCTACATAATCCTCATGAATCCTTCTCATATCTCTACATCAGCACCTATTTTTGGAATAACAGCTAGTTCCAATACAAGCACGATGGGGGGACCGCTGGTAGTCCTTGATCTACCATGTCCAGTGTCTAATTGTTTCCATGTATCCGGAACACAACTGGAAGACGACTTTGTGGCATAACTCTGAAAGGCCAAGAGAACACCATAGTTCATGATTATCACGGATTGAAAATTAGATGTGCAAGAAATGAATAGGATAAAAAATATGTTGATGTTTTCCAAAACATGGATACACGACTTGTATGACCACTACATGACATATTCCATTAAGCCTTCACATGGGCGTATACTTATGCCAACCCATGTCATGTAACACCCCCATACACATGGAGTGTTTCACCTAAGGAAAAGACATGTACATGAAACATATTGTCCATTTAGAGTTTCCCTACCTCACTAAACCATATGGTTCTCTTAGAACAAAACTACACGGCATGTTTGTTCCAAACACGACATGCACTAGAATAAATTCACTGACATGTGGCGTTAGTCACATAACCGATTACAAGGTCGATTCCACACACAATGTTCATGATGGACACATCAAGTACTATCTGATTTTCATCCACCCATGTTGTTAGTCATACTTCTAGATAAATGGTCTCTACAACACGACATGTAGGTCTAGTTCATGGTGTGTTTCACTGATGATTTCCCAACCCCTTGTCTCTGCCCACACATTCAGTAACAAGGTCAAGGATTATGCAACATATACATATTGGACATAGCATGTACATTATAAAAGGTGTTTCTTCCTGAATAGAAGGATACATGGCATGTATTCATCATTACACACTGTGTATTCTGGGTTTTCAGGAACAGTGAGCCTCAGAAACTACTCTGGATGCCCATGAACATTGAAAGAACCATTACTGTGCCCATTTATGATCCTTGGGGGCCCATAATCCTCGTGAATCAAGGATTGGAATCATATTAATGTAATATACAAGTATAGCAGTACAATGATCTACCAAATTCTGATCCATGGGAGCCTATAACATCTCACTGACGAAATTTTGGAATTCATTCAAATGAAACATTACATAATTCAATAACCTATCAAGTAGTGGGTATTCTAGAAAGGAATAGGTCACAAAAACATGCATATCTAGGAAAACATCTATCACAACAACATGGAACCGGTAATGCACCATGTAACAACCCAATATTTCAAATTATGTTATTTTCTTTAAAGTAATTAAATAGCTTTCGATATACACAACACTGAGTTCGAGCGCACCACGACTTACCAAACTAGCCATTAAAAAGTATGGTATGAATTTTTTTCACTGAATTTTGAATTTTATATACTCCATATAATTTTATAATCCATATAATGTGTTTCTTAGACATAATATAAGAACAAATTCAATTTTTAGATAAAAAATGTATTTTTCAAAAAATGCAATTTTACCGCCTTTTAATGGAAAACCCTTTTAAAACCAATATTTGACACATTAATTATTAAATTTAATGAAATTAAATTCTTCTGCAGAATCGGGATATAAAAAATTAATTTGGATAAATTTTTGGTACTTTTATGATAACTTTCATATTTTGATGAACACTGAAAAATGCTAAATTTTAAATAAAAAACAAAATTTTTAATCAAAAAATTTTATAGTGTTATATTATGCACATGAATGGTCTGGAATTATAATTAGATTATATTTTTATCATTTAATACAATATAGTTTATTATAAGTAATTTCACATTTAAATTTGAGATAAACATCTGTTAATCTTTTGATAGTTTTTACATTTTAAAAAACCCCGTTTTTCAATTTTGAAAACTGGAATCAATTTTAAGTTAATTAATTAAAAATCTATGATTTGAATTTTTTTTAAATATAACTCTTTTTTTATTTCATAATTTCAAAATTAGCTTAGGGTATTTTTTTGGTATTTTTAAAAAAAAATCAATTTTTGATGAATAGTGAAAACTAGTGTGTTATAGTTTAAAACTGACTTTTTATTTAAATATTTATTTATTTTATTTAAATTTATTTTATGTAAAAATAGATATATAATAACTATATATGTTCAACTTAATTCATTGGACTAATTTTATAATAAAGTTAGATGTATAATTTTTTTAACTTTTTACCGTATTTTACCCACCTTCTTGGAGCATTTAAAAATTTGCATAAAACATAATTTCACCACTTATGTGAGTTGAAATTAAAAACTCCAAGACACAAAGTTGACATCATTAAGTAATTTTTGGTTCAATAAGATGAAAATAATTTTTGGTGAATTATAACATCTAACTTTTGTTTACAACGATTAAAATTAAATATGGTAATTATGTGTAAAAATGATATCATAGTAACCCTAACACATGTAGTAATTCTATTGGATTAATTTAATTCGATGAAAAAGAACATAGGAATAAAATATGATCCCCTTTGGTCAACTTGGATTATATTACGATAGTTATTATTATTTTATTTAAAGAAGAGTTATAAGTGTTAATTTCAATGTTTAATAACTAAATAATTTTTAATATATGGTTATAAAAAAGATAAATATCACTATTAATATTCATTTTAAAGATAACAATATTTCATAAATAATGTCATTTTATCTATAAATTTTAGTCATTAAATAATTTAATTTTTTTATGACACAATGATGATCCAGTAATTACCTTATTAATGAATGATTAAAATAATTTATATTATAAATATCGAAATAAATTTACTTTGAAAATTTCAATGAATTAGACTATTTTTAAATGTTAATATTACATGTTACAGTTGAATAAATAATTTTTTTCAAAGATATAATTCTGTTATGATTTTCAAAAAATCCAAATACTAAATAATGTATAAAATTGACATAATTGGTTTTTAAAAAAAATACTATATTATAATTCATATAATATTTTTAAAAATCTATGGTTTGTAAACATTTCTTATATAAGGTTATATATATTAAAAATGAACCACATGGGGTTCTTTTGTCTTGTTATATTAAGTTTATTAACCATATAATATAGAAATACAAATAGATATGGTAAATGTAAAACTATTTAACTAAGAGATAAATATAAAAGATAAGTTTAATATGATGACCTAAACATGTATAAATCTAATTAGTTGAGAGTTTTTCGACCCATAACTACATTTTCTTCTAAATAATTCATTTTTGAGCCATTAAAACATGAAAATAATTTTATTATAAAATAATATTTTAATATTTTTCTAAAGTGACCTTCACCTCTCTAATAAAATGGCACTTCCCCTTATCTTAATTTCACACCTCCAAACCCATTTGTCTCGGCCAAACCCTACCTAAATATCTTCCCAAAATTTTTTCCTTAATCCTAGTGGCCTTCATTTAGTCATAAAACCAACAGATAGATCCCATTTGATCAAATCAAAAGGAAGAATCCGAAGAAGAGGTAAATATTTAATCATCTCTTTCAAGTTATTTTCTTCTTCCACATCATCTTTTCTTTGTTTCTTCCATTCTAAATTAATCACTCCAGTATCTTCTATATACTGTGATGTTATTATAAAAATTTTACAACCATATTTATTATTCTATCCATCATATGAACGACAATGTCACCATACATGCGTACATACGGCTTACCGTCTCCACGTCGTGGTGTAGTTAGTCATTCAAATACATCATTATTTGAATGATTATAATAATGATTATAATTTATGTAAATAATAAATATAAATGTTAATGATTTTGTGTATATAATATACTATCTAATTACATATGATTTATCTATAAATATAATGATATTGTTGCTCTTGCATATGTACGAATTACCGTCTCCCCGAACGTAATGAGATTCATTCCCCATGTAATAAATCAAAAATCTTTATAATTTTAGGTTTGAAAATAATTCTTAAGAATGTAATATCATTATGTATTTGAATAAAATACATCCTACCCATAACAATCATGTCTTATGTAACCGAACAGACGAAGGAAAACAGATCAGTTAACACCCAAAACGATGATACTACAAAAATATTAATAACAAAGAAATATTATAGGATCATATAAGATGTAATTTTTATGTATATAGTTCTAGTATAATTTAATAACAATTATTTAACTATTATACTAAAATATAACATACCATCAACCAAAGAAAATTTCAAGGTACATGGTTTTAATCTCACTTTCATTCTCGTGAGATTCAAGCTATATTTTCCACTATTACCATTTTTGTGGCTTATGTACTGCACATGATTGTATTTTTGGATTTATATAATTTAATTTATGGGTATTTTAATCATCATTGGATGATCCTTATTTCATGTTGTGTATGTTTCATATGTTACCAAATCTTTTAGGTAATTTCAAATTTCTATTTACACTCATTCGGTTTGACGCAAGCTTCATTGATTACATTACTCAAAGATTATGTTTGGAATCACTATGTATTTAATTAGGAAGTAATTTCCACTCCCGTTTTTGTGTATATAATATTTATACAGATAATCACTCCATTGATAAATTTTCAAGTCATCGATATAAACTAGATAAGAGTAATTTTAACTCAATTTCTATTCTCTGAGTTAAACATCTAAGTCATTGGTGTTGTTTTTACAAGAGTATGTGTGAATGTCCTCAAATTCATTTACAATGAATATCTAGTAATATTGAGTGTATTAATTTTTTTCACACATAATTATGTCATTGATTTATCATAAACCAAAGGATACATTATTTATAAATTAATTCATCCCAACTTACATTCCATTGAGACTTCTTTGTTGTTATGCGTCAACACACTTTTACATGGTGTATATAATATACTATGACATAGTATATCATGAATACCTTTATTATCATTATATTATAATGTTTTTATTACATCAATTATTGGTATTAAATCTTCTCCCATTTGGTTACGAACTCTAACTAAAATATCATTTTAAATGTTTTAAACCTTTATTCTTCTAAGTCATTCTCATTAATACCCATGATTTAAAAATGGTTTTATTATTTTATTTATATTGAAATTAATGCTTTAAATTTGAATTTACTTTTAAATATTTCTAACTGGTATGGGACACATTGATTCAAAAACCTATTTTAAAAATATTCTTGATAAATAATGATACTTTTTAATGTTTTCATAAAAAAGGATATTTCTCTAAAAGATTTTTTAAGATCATTTTCAACTATGTCAAAATCCAGTACGAGATATTATTATTTAATGAGGTTGATTTATTATGATACAAATTTTTTATATTTTATTGATGGTTTTGTGATATTTTTTACTGTGGATTTGTGATTTTTATACCATTCAAGGTTTTTAGATAAAGTATTGAAATTTTGTATGGTAGTTTTAATATGAATGTTTATGTTATGTTTAATGCTTTTAACAAAAGTAATTCATTGGACTTATTATGTTATAGTTGGATCCCATTATAGCTCTGTGAAGAATCAGTAGGTCTCATTAGACAAACTAGTTTCTTGGCACAATCCCTTAACAAAATCTTATATGTAGTCTTGGCACAATCCCTTGACTATGTTGTTATGAAGTCTGGCATTATGCATTCCATCATTATGAAATTGTCTATTGATATTACCTGAGATTGTTCGACTAGTATAATATCCACGTGAATACGTAAATGGAATTATTTGATTTATCATTGCCATATTATGCTGATTTTTAAATTTAAAATGATTTTGTTCTAGTCTTATACATTGTCATAAATGTTTATTCTTATTTATGAATGTTTCTGCTATATTGTTATTCATACTGAGCATTTGAGATCAACCCTTTCTTATGTTTTATATTTCCCATGATGAAATGAAGTATATTATGATTGAACTACTCGAATAGGCTAAATGATATAAGAGTGTCAAAAGGGAACATAATGCTTTTTTTTTATTTCATGATGTAATGTAAAACTTATTTATGTATATAGTACTTCCAAGTATACTAAAAGGATTGGTGTTTCAGGAAATGATTCCTTTTATCATACCAATGTTATGTAATAATTCACCAATTTAGGGTAACTGGGGTCAATGCATTACAGTTTCTATAGGAGGATGTTAACTACAAACATAGAAAGATAGATTTAGAAAAAAAACTCTGATTAGAAAACACAACCCTATGATAGATTTAGTAGATTAGTATAGATGAACATCCCCAAATTTTGGTAATGTAATTTTTATGCTTGGTTTCCATATAATACATCCATTTTTTGGCACAGTTAGGTAGAGGTTGCTCTGGCATAGATGTACCAAGGATTGAAACACCAACAATGAGTTTCGAGATTGACCCTAGGTATCCGGGTACATGACAATGGGGGTTGCTGCACTCTTGGTTACGACACTACCGTGGGATATGCTTAGGATAATTCTCATTTTCGTTACACACCTATTTTATGGATTTCAATATATGTTGAGAAAAAATAACATTGGTTAATCCTAAGGTTTTTTTGATTGAAAATAAGGTGTTATGATATTTTTTAAATGATTTTATGACTCACACTATGCTTTCTTGAGTTAGTCAATAGATGGACTCCAAGGAAGTCATTGTAACATTGAACGTGATGTTCAAGGTCAGAAAAAAGGTGGAAATGAGCAGAAAAATGGAATGTTTATAGGTGTAAATGATATCATCTTCAAACCGAATAGGTTTCCCCAAAATATGATCAACAACATAAATATTAACCAACTCACAGACTCAACAAAGAAGAAATATGTGATGAATGATAAGATCTCCAGTAGTGGAGACCATAGAGAAATGAAAACTCAATTTACATCATGTTGGAAATATGGAAGGATACCCCAAGGAATGTGTCTCAATGGAATAAAGAAATGACTTATGTGTACGAAATAAGAACATAATGTAATGAATAGCTGAGGAAAAATGAAGAGTACTATGGAAGAAAATAAAAATTATCCCATGAATCTATTTATAGTTATTTTCCATAAATGTAGGGGACCTGGGAATTACCCAAGAGAATTACCTATTCTGTTGGATAACCCCTTGGTCACGGAAGAACCTATGTGGAAGTAAATGGATAGAGAAATGTTTAAATGTGTTAGTTCACTTTGTTGATGGGATTAGTTTCGAATAATTTTCTCTTGTATGAGTAAACCTATTTTTTGTTATGTGAAAATACAATTTTAAGAATAATTATCTATGCTATTGTTGATATAGTTATAAATTACCATTTGTATTTATATGATACTTGAATTTGTTGTAATTACAACATATTAAATTCTTGGATGAAAATTGGAGGTATGAGATCACATTTATGATTAAATTATCTAATGGTTTTTTTGAGGCATTTATCTAATTTTGGGAATTTTGTAAAATATAGTTTTCGAAAAAGGACAACATGCTTACCGTGTGACAACTCTTCGTGTCAGAAATAACTACGGGAATCGAACCCATAACAGGAGTGCGATTGGGATTTATCACCCACCACTAGACTACGTGATGCCCCTAGTTAGTTTGACTGATTCTTTTTAGTTAAATGATTTTATAGATCAATTATACGTTGATTTTGGAGCTTAGGTCTTATTAAATGGATATCCGTAGTAAAAGAAAATGATTTGGTGATTATGTGAAAGATATTATTTTGAAAGACGTTCGCTCTGTTGGGAACACTATATGCCTAAGAAAAATAGAATACTATGGGATTTCATTTTAGGAGTAATGGTGGATTCTTATCTATGTTTTTATTCAGAATTTTACGGATTAGTTTAATTTATGGAAATAATTAACCTATCATAGATAATATGTGATTAGGTTAATTACTTTTATGTATGTGACTTAAAGAGTAGTCGAAGTTATTTAGAGATATAATTTAACATGGAAGAATACATAATCAAATTATTCTATTTTTTGGGTTTCAATATTAGATTGGATTATATTGGAGTATTTTATGGGAAAGTGTCTATTGGATGGTATTTATTGAAATTTGTGTATTGATGGTTTAATTTTGACATAAATATTAGTATTTATTTCTCTAAATGATTGTCCTTTTTGGGGATCATCTGATATTATACTAACAATTTTGGTTTTGGTAAATCTATATAGACAAGGGAAATATATAGTTTATCCTTTGTGATAATGTGATTCTCTAGAAGTAGATTCTAGCACTTCCGGTGTGACCAAGTCATCTTGAATACTCATTGTTTGAAAAAAAAATATGAGATAGTGGTACAAATTTATTAAAGGATAAAAACTACCTAAAACATAAGTATATCGTTTTATGTTCTTAGTCAATCTCATAAATAAATTCCTTAACTTTACGAAATAGATCATAAAACAAAAGAAATGTTGTTCCTTTACTTTTCCTACTGGGAAACTAATGAAAATTTAACCCATCACAGGTTTGTGGTTTTGATATTTTTAACTTTCTCCTAATAATTTTTTCAATCACTCAACATCAATGCATAAAACTTATATTGTCTTCCACATCCATGTTTTCATACATGGAATCATATTATGGGTTATCTTGTGTGACCTTTGTACTTCTCTTTATTTCTTTTAAAGTGATAGTTTTATTGATTCTTTTTCTGATGTGGGAAATTCAATGTAGTTCCAATGTTTAATTTTATAACATCGAGGATGTAATTTTCAAATGGGGGAAGAATGTTACACCCCAAGATTCCATTGTAAGTTATTTTTTTAATGTAATTCAATAGCTTGCGCTATATGCAACACCAAGTTCAAGCGCCACAAGACTTATCAAACTAACCATTCAAAAAGCAGTTATGAATAGTATTAACTGCATTTTAAATTTTATACACTCCATATAATTTTAGAATCCATATTATGTGTTTTGTAGACATAATATACGAACAAATTCATTTTTTAGATAAATAAAATATTTTTCAAAAATGGAAATCCTTTAAAAACAATATTAGAAAATTTTATGTATTAAATTTAATAAATAAAATTCTTCCACAAAATCGGGACATAAAAAATTATTTTGGACAAATTTTTCGTACTTTTATGATAACTTTATTATTTTGATGAATACGAAAAAATACTAAATTTTAATTCAAGACAACTTTTTTAATCAAATTAATTTATAGGTTTAAATTATGAATTTTAATTGTTTGGAAGTGTAGTTAGATTATATTTTTATCATTTAATACAATGTATGTTATTATAAGTAATTTCACTTATAAATTTGACATAATCACATGTCAATCTTTAGTTAGTTTTTACATTTTAAAAAACCCCACTTTTCAGTTTTAAAAACAAGATTTCATATTAATTTAATTAATATAACTTCTATTTTTTGAATTTGGTAAAATATAATTCATTTTTGAATTCGGAATATCAAAAATATTTAAGGGTAATGTTTTGGTATTTTTCTAAAAACATTCAATTTTTGATGAATAGTGAAAAACACTGCGTTATAGTTTAAAACCGACATTTTATTTAAGTAATTATTTATTTTATTTAAATTTATTTTAATAAAATAAAATATATATATATATATATAATATCTATATAAGTTCAATTTAATTCATTGGATTCATTTTATTATAAAAAAAGATGTATAAAATTTTATTTAACTTTTTACGGTCTTTTACCACCCTTCTAAGAGCATTTGAAAATTTGCATAAAACATAATTTTAACACTTCTGTGAGTATAATTTAAAAATTCAGAGGGACTTGGTTGGAATAATTAAGTGAAATTTTGTTCAATAAGCTTAAAATTAGTTTTGGTGAATATTAACTTATTATTTTTATTTACCACGGTTAAAAGTAAATAAGGTAATTAAGGGTAAAATTGATATTATAACTACCCTAAATAGTATCCTAATTATCTTAGATAAATTTAATTCAACCCAAAAACCATAGGAATAAAATATTGTCCACTTTTTTCCACATGGATTATATTAAGACATTTATTATTATTTTATTTAATGAATTGTTAAAAGAGTTAAATTCAATGTTTAATAACTAAACCATTTTTAATATTAGGATATAATTATGATAAATATTACTTCAAATTTTCATTATATAGATAAAAATATTTCCTACATAATGGTAGTTTATTTATATATTTTAGTCCTTAAATAATTTAATTTATTTATGACTCTATGATGATGCAGTAATTACCATATTAATGAATGATTAAAATAAATGATATTATAAATATACAAATAAATTTAATTTTACAATTTTGACTAATTACAGTAATTTTCTAAGTTAATATGACATGTTATTTTTTATTAAATAATTTTTTTTGAAGTAATGATGCTTTTATGATTTTCAAAAAATCCAAATACTAAATAGTGTCCAAATTGACATAATTGAGTTTAAAAAAAATTATTATTTGTTGATATAATATTCAAAAAAATATAAGGTTAGGAAAAAGGAAATAGATAAGGTTATATTTATTAATAATGAACCACATGGGGTTCTATTGACTTGTTATAGTATGTTTATTAACAATATAATATAAAAATACAAAGAGGCATGGTATATGTAAAACTATTTCACTAAGAGTTAAATATAAAATATAAGGTTAATATGATGTCCTAAACATATCTAAACCTGATTGGTTTAGCTTTTTTAGTAACTTACCAACCTTAGCCTCAAAATAATTCATTTTGGAGCCACTAGAAAATGAAAATGATTTTATTATAAAATAAAATTTCAAGCTTTTCGTAAAGTGACCTTCACCTCGCTTATAAAAGTGAAATTCCCATTGTCTTATTTTCACTCATCCAAATCCATTTTGCTTTTCCAAACCCTGCCCAAATATACTCCTAACATTCCTTAATTAATCCCATGGGATTTACTTTGGTCATAAATACATTTTATGGGTATTTTTTATCAAATCAAAAGGAATAACCTGAAGAAGAGGTAAATATGTAATCACCTCTTTCAAGTTCTTTTCATCTTCCACTTCCTCTTTCATGGTTGTTTCCATTATAAAATAATATCTCCAGTATCTTATATATAATATTATGTCATTATAAAAATTTTACAACCATATTAATCATTTTATCCATCATATGAATCATAATGTCACCATATGTGCGTATGTGTGACTAACTTTCTGCACGTCACATTGTAGTTTATTATTCAAACACTTAAATATTTGGATGGGTATAATAATGAGTATAACTAATGTAAATAATAAATATAAATGATAACTATTTTTTATATATAATATACTATTCCATTACATGTGATTTCACCATTAATATAACGATATGCTGCTCGTGTGTACGTACGAATTATGGTCACCACGAACGCGATGAAATTCATTCCCCATCGTAATTAATCAATAATAATTACAATTTTTGGATTAAAAATAACTTTTAATATCATAATATCATTTTGGATATGAATAAAATATATCCTATCAATAAAAAACATGGCTTATGTAACCGAGCATACAAAGGAAAATAGATCAGTGAACACCCGAAACAATGATACTACTAAAATATTATTTACAAAGCAATATTAGAGGAAAATATATGATATCATATTTATTTATATAGTTGTTGTATAATTTAATAAAAATTATTTAAATATTATAGCAGAGGTTAATGTACCATCAACCAAGGAAAAGTAAAAGGTAAGGTGTTTTCATCTCACTTTTATTCATGCGAGATTCATCGTATATTTTCCACTATTACCTATTGTGTGATGTATGTAATTCCTATGATTGTATAGTTTTCATAATATATATTAATTAATGGGTATTGAATCATCATTGGATGATCCCTCTTTCATGGGGTGTATGTTTCTTATGTTACCAAATCGGTAAGGAAAATTCAAATTTCAATTTGCACTAATTCGGTTTTATGCAATCTTTATTGATTACTTTACTCCAATATTCTGTGTGAAATAACTATTTATGTACTTATTTAGTAATTAACACTCCTTTTTGTGTTTATATAACTTTGAAACACATAATCACTACATTTATAAATTCTCAAGTCTTAGATATAAACATGATAAGGGTAATTTTAACTCAATTTCTATTCATTGGGTTAAACATTCGAGTCATTGGTGTTGTTTTTACAAGAGTATGTGTGAATTTCCTATGATTGATATACACTGAATATCAAATCATATTGAGTGTATTAATATTTATCACACATAATTAGGTCATTGATTTTTCCTTACCCTAAGGATACAGTCTCTATAATGGAATTCATCTCAACTTACATTCCTTTGATACATCTTTGTTGTTATGTGCCAATTCACTTTTTCTTGGTTTTTATACTGTTCTTTGACATAGTATATCATCAATGCCTTTATTATCATGATATTATAGATTTTTTATTACCACATTTATTTATATTCTAGCATCTCCAATTTTGTTAGGAACTCTAACTAAAATATCATGTTAAATGTATTAAAAAATTTATTCTTCTAAATCATTCTCAATAGTGTTCATGTTTTAAAGATGGTCTTATGGTTTTATTTATATGGACATTAATGTTGTAAAATTGAAATTCCTATTAGAATTTTCAATGTGGCATGGGACAGATAGATTCAAAAATCTATTTTAAACAGCTTATTGATAAGTAGTGAGACTTTTAACTATTTTCATGAAAAGGAATATTTCTCTTAATGGTATTTACTGATCATTTTAAACATTGTATACAAATTTTATGAGATATTATTCTTAATAGAGGGTGATTTATTATGATACAAATTGTTCATAATGTATTGAATGTTTTGTGATATGTTTGACTGTGAATGTGTTATTTTTATACCATTCATGGTTTATGGATAATGTATTGACATTTTGTATGCTAGTTTTAGTACAAATGTTAATGTTATGTTTAATCCTTTTCATATAAGGAATGAATTTTACTTTGTAAGTGATGGGTGTATCCTATTATATATCTATGATGCATCGGTAGGTCTAATGAGTAAAACTAGTGTCTTGGCATAAAGCCTTAACGGAATCTTATTTTTAGTCTTGGCACATGGCCATGATAATGTGGTTATGAATTATGGAATTATGCATTCCATCATTATTAAATTGGATATTGATATTATATGTGATTATTAGACTAGAAGAATATCCATTTGAATATGTAAATGGAATTATTTGATTTATATTTTCTATATTATGATGATGATTAAGTTTAAAAGGCATTTGATCTAGTCTTATACATTGCCATAAAAGATTATTCTTATTTATGACAGTTTCTTCTATATTGTTATCCTTACTGAGCATTTGATATCACCCCTTTCAAATGTTTTATTTTCTCTGGATTCAACTAAGTATATTATTATTGATCTACGAGAATAGGAAATGGGATATAAGAGTGTACAAAGTGGACACAATTTTTTTTCATGATTTATTGTAAAACATATGTATATATCTAATAATTCCAAGGCAACTATACTGAGCAGTCTTTCGGGACATTATTCCTTGTATCATACCAATGTTATATAATAAGTCACCAATTCTGGGTAACGAGGGTCGGTGCATTATAGTTTGTATCATAGGATGTTTAGTACAAACCTCAGAATCTAGATGTAGAAAAACTCTGATTAAAAAACACTACCCTAAGATAGACTTTGAGGATTAGTATTGACGAACATCCAAAAAATTTGGTAATGTAAATATTATGTGGGTTTTCAAAGCCATAAATCCATGTCTGGATATGAGAAGTTAGAGGCGGCTCTATCGTAGATGTACCTAGGAGTGAAAAATCTGACAAGGAGTTTCGGGCTTGACCCAAGGTATACTTGTATACGACAATGGTCCATGTTGCAATCTTAGTTACAACACAATAGGGCGATATGCCTAGGATAATTAACATTTTCATTACACACAAATTTGATGGATTTTAATATATAATGTGAATAAATAACCTTGGTTAATCATAAGATGTTTTAGATTGAAAATAAAGTGTTAGGATATTCTCTAAATGATTTTATGACTCACACTGTGCTTTCTTGTGTAAGTCAATGGATAGATTCCAAGGATGTCATAGTAACATTGAAAATGATGTACATGTTGGGAACATTGGTGGAAATTATCCAAGAAATTGAATTTTGATAGGTGTAAAAGATATCATGTTCATGAAAAATCTGTTTCCAAAAATATGATCAAGAAAATATATATTAACCAAATCTAGGACTCAACAATGAAGAGAAAGGAAGAGATTGATAGGAGCTCTAGTAGTGGAGACCATGGAGAAAATAAATAGCAATTTCCATCATGCCGAATATATGTAAGGAGACACCTTGGAAAGTGTCTCAATGGAACAAAAAAATTCTTTATGTTTGGAAAAAAAGAACATAATGTAAAGAATTGCCGCGAAAAAATGAAGAGTATTATAGAAGAAAATAAAATTGATCCTACGAATCTATTTACAATAATATTCCATAAATTTATGGTACCTGGGAATTAACCATGTGAATTACGCATTCTATAGGATATCCTTTTGATCATGCAAGAACCTATTTGGAAATAAATGGATGGAGAAATGTTTAAAAGTATTAGTGCTCTTTGTTCATCGGATTATTTTGGAAGAGTTTTCTCTTGTATGTGTAACCATGTAGTTTGCTAGGTGAAAATGCTATTTTGGAAGAACTATTTTCTATATTTTTTATATAGTTATAAATAACCATTTGGGTTTATATGATACATGAATTTGATGAAATTACAAGTTATTAAATTCTAGGATGAAAAAGTGATGTATGATATAACATTTGTGATGAAATTATGTTATGGTTATTTTGAGGCATTTATCTCATTTTGGAAATGTTATAAAATATAGTTTTTCAAAAAGTAAAACATGCAGACTGTGTGATAACCCGTTGCATCGGACAAAGCTATGGGAAATGAACCCACAACAAGAGAACGATTGGGATTTATCGCCTTCTACTGGACTACGTGATGTCCCCGGTTAGTGTGACTAATTGTTTTTAGTTAAATGATTTTATTGATCAATAATAAGTTTATTTGGGTTCTTATGTCTTATCAAATGGATACCGTTACTATATGAAAATGATTTTGTGATTAAGTGATAAATGCTATTTTCGAATACGTTCACTCTGTTGGGAACAATATATGCCTAAGGAATATAGAATACAATGGGATTTCATTTGAGGAGTAATGTTTGATTCTTATCTATGTTTTTATTTCTAATTTATAGTAATTTGTGTTATTTAAGGAAATTATTAACCTATCATAGATAATATGTGATTAGGTTAATTACTTTTAAATATGTGACTTTCAGAGTAGTCGATGTTATTTGGAGATACAATTTTACAAGGAAGAATACATAATCAAATTCTTCTATGCTTTGTGTTTCAACATTAGTTTGAATTATGTTGAAGGATTTTAAGGACAATTTTTTATTTTATTATTTTTATTAGAATTTGGGTATTTTTGTTTTAAATTTAAAAATTAAGATTAATATTTATTTCTGTAAATGGTTATACTTTTTGGGGTTCATCTGATGTTGTACTACCCATTTTGGTTTTGGTTAATATTTAAAGATGAGGAAAATATATTGTTTATCCTATGTGATAATGTAATTCCCTAGAGGTTGATTCAATAACTTCTGGTGTGACCAAGTCGTATTGAATACTCATCATTCCAAAAAAAGATGAGTTAGTGGTAGATATTTATTGAAGGATATAACTCAACTTAAAAAGTAAGTGTATCTCTTTATGTTCATAGTCAATATAATAAATAAATTCCTCAACATTATGGAATGGAACATAAAACCAAAAAACATTGTCCATTTACTTTTACTACTGGGAAACTAATGACCATTTGTCCAATCACAAGTTTGTGGTTTTTGTTGTTATTAACTTTCTTCTGATAATGTTTTCTATTACTCTCCATCAGAACATGAATCATATATTATATTTCATATCCATGATTTCTTACATTCAATCCTAGTATGGGTTATCTCAGGTGACCATTTTAATTCTCTTTATTTCTTTTAATGTGATATTTTTATTGACACTTTATCATATTAGGGAAATTCAATGAAGTTCCCATGCACAATTTTAAAATTTTGTGGTTAAAATTTCCTAATTTGGGGAAGAATGTAACTCCCCAAGCTTTCATAGTATATTATTTTCTTTAATGTAATTCAATATTTTGTGCAATACGCAACACTGAGTTCGAGCGCATCATGACATACCAAACTAGCCATTCAAAATGGAGTTATGAATAGTATTAACTGAATTCTGAATTTTATATACTCCATATAATTTTAGAACCCATATTATGTGTTTCATAGTCTTTTTTTTGAAAAATAGGTACTATGAATGATGATGATCCGCATCCGTACATAAGCAGATCAATGAAGGGAAATTTTCCAGCCATAGCTGGTTAACATTGAAGGGGCCTGAAGCCACAAGTTCGTGGGAGACATTGTTTCCTTCCCTTTTGGTGAAGGAGAATGTGTAGGAAAAGAATCCTTGCAAAAGTGAGGAGATTCTCATGATGATGAGGCCAAAAGGCTGGAGTCCGGCGTCATGGTGGTTAATAGCATTGATAAAAGTAAGGCAGTCAGACTCAATGATGATATCAGCCCATCCACGTTCCAAAGCAAGCGTCATCCCCGCAAGGATAACAAAGGCTTCCGCAACTACAGGTTCCCATAGGGCATGATGTAATTCATATTTTTCAGCAATGATCTACACCGGATGATTATGATCTAGAAGGCCAAGAGCATCTGGCCCATCTTTGGGAAGATAAGTGTCCACGTTAAGCTTAAGCCTCCCTTCCGTTGGGAGGGGGGTCCATTGTGGGGGGAAATAGGGGGTAACACCCGACATAAAGTGTCCTTTGTGGTCCTTATATCCCTCCATCCATGAAATTTCTCATTCAATCCAGAAGTCAGTGGTTTTATGGACTTGGTGGAAAACCAAATCGTTGTGCCGAACCCAAATGATCCAGGCCAGGGTGCAAGGAAAATCATTAGTAGACGATGAATGAGAGGAGCACCAATGCATCAGAAGATCAGGGAGGTCAGATGCAGTGTTTAGTGATCCCCCGAAGCCAAGCCCAAGTTAATACAAATTCCCTTAGCTCCCGGGTAGTTAATGATGGTGTACCAAGGAGTTTCTGAGATATTCGGGTAGAAAGGGATGGACTTGGCACTGGCCATATGACGAAAGGCAGGAAGGCTCATTGTAGGGAGGGTGGCCATGAAAACCTGCCACTAGAAATGGCATATTTTTGGGGGGACATTGAGCTTAGAAACCACATTCCATGGTCCCTCGTCACGGTCAAGAGAGTGGATGCCGAGATCCAGTCTGTACCCAGATCTCACCGAGTAATCGCCTAAGGAATCGTTGGTCCAGAAAAGATGGTTGGGGCCTGCATCAGAAAACCATGGGATACTATGGATAATTCTTTGGTCTCATTCGTTAAACCAATCATGGATCTTTTCCATAGACCACCCTGAGCCCTGGTCGTAAAGCAGGCAATCAAAAGTGGCATCTTCATGACCTGGTTGGATGGGGGATATGGCCTGCACACCATCCTTATCAATAAGCCATGGGTCGGTCCAGAAGTTGACAGATGAGCCGTTTCGAATCCTACAGCCCAGCCCTTTTTCTAGGAGATTTCGGGCCCCCCAAATACTTCTCCATAGGATTCTTGGTCGGGGGCCAATGGAGGAGCCAAGGAAGCTCATGTGGGGAATGTATTTGGCACAGAGTACCCGCTCACAGAGAGATGATGGGTGGTTAATAAGGTGCCACCCTTTCTTGGCTACCAGAGCATCATTTAACTGGATAAGATTTTGGAATCCCATCCCTCCCTACGCCTTGGGTTTGTAGAGATTCTCCCAAGCTAGCCAGTGAGGTCTATTCCTTCCCTCATTTTCTCCCACCAGAAGTTGGCAGTATGTGATTCTTAGACTTAATATAATAACAAAGTCAATTTTTTACATAAAAGAAGTATTTTTCAAAAAATACAACTTAACAACCTTTTAATGGAAATCCCATTTTAAAACAAATATTTGAAACTTTTATTTATACAATTTCATGAAATTAAATTTTTCTTCATAACAGGGACATAAAAATTTAGTTTGGATAATTTTTTCAAACATTTATGATTACTTACATATTTTGATGAATACTGAAAAATACTAAATTTTAATTGAATTGTTTTTAATCAAATTTATTTATAGCGTTAAATTATACAATGGAGTGGTTTATAAGTACAATTATATTATATTTTTATCATTTAATTCAATTTTGGTCATTATATGTAATTTTACATTTAAATTTGACATAAACACATGTCAATCTTTTGATAGTTTTTACATTTTAGAAAACCCCACTTTTCAGTTTTAAAAACATGAATTAATTTTAAATTAAGTAATGAAATTTCAATGTTTTGAATTGGGTAAAATAGAATTAATTTTTGAATTCATAATTTCTAAATTATCTTAGGGTAAATTTTTGGTATTTTTATGAAAGCATTCAATTTTTGATGAATAGTGAAAAACACTGTTTATGGTGTTAAACTGACTTTTTATTTAAATAATTATTTATATTATTTGAATTTATTTTATGTCAAAATAGATATATAATACCTTTATAAGTTCAATGTAATTAATTTAATTCATTTTATAATAAAATTATATGAATAGAATTTTATTGAACTTTTTACCATCTATTACCCACATTCTAGAGGAATTTACAAATTTGCATAAATCATATTTTTACCACTTCTGTGAGTTGAATTTCAAAATTAAGAGAGACACAGTTGACATAATTAAGTAATATTTGGTTCAATAAGATGAAAATAATTTTTGGTCAATAGAAACTTTTGACTTTTTTTTACCACTATAAAAAGTAAATAGGGTAATTAACGGTAAAAATGATATCATTATTACCCTAACACATGTTATAATTCTATTGGATAAATTTAATTTGATGAAAAACATCCTTAGGAAAAATATATTATCCCCTTTGGTCTACATGGATTAGAATTGGACATTTATTATTATTTTATTTAAAGAATAGTTAAAAGAGTTAAATTCAAAGATTAATAACTAAACCATTTTTAATATAGGGATATAAATAAGATAAATTAGACTATAAATATTCAGATGAAATCTAAAAAGATTTCATACATAATGTTATTTTATTTATTATTTTTAGATATTAAATAATTTAATTTATTTATGACATAATGATGATGTAGTAATTAGCTTATTAATGCAATATTAAAATAATTGAAATTATAAAAATCCAAATAAATAAAATTTGATACTTTTGATAAATTGTACTAATTTTATTGGTTAATATGACTTGTTATGGTTGAGTAATAATTTTTTATCGAAGTAATCATGCTGTTATGATTTTCACAAAATAAAAATACAAAATAGTGTGAAAATTGACATAATTGAGTTTGTAAAACAAATACTATATTATTTATTGATATAATATTAATATAAAATATAAGGATTATAAAAAGGACTTATATAAGGGTATATATTTTAATAATGAACCACATGGGTTTCTCATGGCATGGTGTTGTAGGTTTATTAACCGTATAATATAAAAATACAAAAGGACATGGTAAATGTCAAAACTATTTATGTAAGAGTTAAATATGAATAATAAGGTTAATAAGATGACCTAAAAATATCTAATACATATTGGTTTATATGTTTTCAGACAAACCCCTCATTATCATCTAAATAACTAATTTTGATTCCATTACAAACCAGAATTTATTTTATTATAAAATAATATTTCAAACTCATCCAAAAGTGACCCTCACCTCTCATATAAAAGGTCACTTCCCATTATCTTAATTTCACACCTCGATAGCCATTTTTATTGTCTAACCCATGCCAAAATATCCCCCCAACTTTCCTCCCTTCATTATTGTGGCCTTTCATTGTTCATAAATACATCCTAAGAATCCATTTTGATCAAATCAAAAGAAATAACCCGAAGAAGAGGTAAATATTTCATCTCCTCTTTCAAGTTCTTTTCTTCTTCCACTTCCACCTTCTTTGTTGTTTACATTATAAAATAAAAAATCTAGTATCTTCTATATACTGTTATATTAGTATAAAAATGGTACAACCATATTTATTATTCTATCCATTATAATAATCACAAAGTCACCCTACATGTGTACGTACGACTTACCGTCTCCACTTCGTGGTATAGTTTTTTAATTAAAACACTTCATTTTTTGTGTGGTTAAAATAATGAGTATAAATAATGTAAATAATAAACATAACATGTTAATGATTTTGTATATATGATATACCATCTAATTACATTCTATTTAAACATCAATATATTGATATTGTCGCTCGACAGTACGTACGGATTGCCGTCTCCATGAACGCGATGAGATTTATTCCTCATCATAATCATTCAAGAATAATTTTAATTTTAGGATAAAAATAATTTTTATGAACATAATATCATTATTAATATGAATAAAATACATCCTATCCATAAAAACATGGATTCTATAACCGAGCATACAGAGGAAAACTGATCAGTTGACACCCAAAACAATGATACTACTAAAATATTATTAAAAACGAAATATTAGAGGATCATATATGATAATATATTTATGTATATAGTTCAGGTATAATTTAATAATAATTATTTAACTGTTATACAATAGAATAACATAGCCATGACTAAGGAAAAGTACAAGGTAAGGGGTTTTCGTCTCACTTTTATTCTCGTGACATTCATTCTATATTTTACACTATTAACTTTTTTGTGGTGTATGTACTACCCATGATTGTATTTATTTGTGTAATATATTTAAATTTATGATTATTTACATCATAATTGGATGATCCTTCTTTCATGGGTTCTATGTTTCATATGTTACCAAATTGGTTAAGGAATTTTATCTTTCAATTTCCACCCATTCAGTTTTACGCAAACATCATTGATTACATTACTCCAAGATTACATGTGAAATCACTATTTATTTAATTATGTATTAATTTCCACTCCCCTTTATGTTTATATAATTTTTATACACATAATCAATATATTGATAAATTCTCAATACATGGATATAAACATGATAAGAGTAATTTTAACTCATGTTCAATTCATTGAGTTAAATATCCAAGTCATTGGTGTTGTTTTTACAAGAGTATGTGTGAATTTCCTAGGATTGATTTACACTAAATATCCAATAATATTGAGTGTATTAATATATTTAACCCATAATTACATCATTGATTTAAACTTATCATAAAGATACAATTTTTATAATGGAATTCATCTCAACTTACATTCCATTGAGGCTTCTTTGTTGTTATGCTCTAATTGACATTTACATGGTGTATATTCTGTACTTTGACATAGTATATCATGAATTCCTTTATTTTCATTATATAATAATGTTTTTATTACCTCAATTATTTGTATTAAAATGAATCTCATTTGGTTAGGAACTCTAACTAAAATATCATTTTAAATGTTTTAAAATTTTATTCTTCTAAATCATTTTTACTAATGTCCATGTTTTAAAAATGGTCTTAATGTTTTATTTATATGGACATTAATATTTTAAAATAGAAAATACTTTTAAAATATTTTAAGTGGTATGTGACACTTTTATTCAAAAAATCTATTTTAAACATCATCTTGATAAATATTGATACTTTTAAATGTTTTTATGAAAAAGGGATCTTTCTCTCAACAATTTTTACTGATAATTTTCATCATTGTAAACATCATTTATGAGATATTATTCTTGATTGAGGTTGATTTATTGTGATAAAAAAAATTCATATTGTATTTATAGTTTTGCGATATGTTTGATTGTGGATTTTTATTTTTTTACAATTCATGGTTTATGGATATAGTATTGAAATTTTTAATTTTAGGTTTAATACGAATGTTTATGTTATGTCTAAACCTTTTCATATAAAGAATTCATTGGAATTAGTAAGTGACAGGTAGATCCCACTATATCTACTTGATGCATTAGTGGGTCTCATGAGACAAACTAGTGTCTTGGGACAAGGCCTTGACAAAATCTTATTTGTAGTCTTGGAACAAGACCTTGACTATGTGGTTATGAGGTCTGGAATTCTGCATTCCATCATTATTAAATTGGATATTGATATTACATATGATTATTCGACTAGTAGAAGATAAATGTGAATAATTAAATGGAATAATTGGATTTATATTTTCCATATTATGCTGATGATTATGTTTAAAATACTTGTGTTATAGTCATATATATTGCCTCAAATGTTTATTCTTATTTATGATAGTTTCCTCTATATTGTTATCCAAAATGAGTATTTGAGCTCACTTCATTCTTACATTTTATTTTTCCTAGGATGAATGATATATATTATGATTAACCTGTAGGAATAGGACAAGGGATATAAGATTGTTCTTTAGGGGACACAATGTTGTTTTCATTAATTCATGATGTAATGTAAAACATATGTATGTATCTAGGATATCCCAGGCTGCTAAATTGATAGGTCTTTCGGAACATATTTCCTTGTATCATGCCAATGTTATATAATAATGCACCGATTCTGGGTAACAGGGGTCGGGGCGTTACACACAAAAAATGGCATGACAAGAATTCATGGCATGTGATCTCTAGCAGGTTCCTATATGATGAATGGGATGGCATACCCTCATATAATTGGGTTGAAACAAAAATAGAACCTCAATAATATCAATGATAACATAACAAAACATGTGAATAACCCAATGATGATATCAAATAAACTAATATAATTTCAAAACCATAAAAATTGCAATACTCAAGGGATATTGGCTTTTCCTTTACACAGAATAGCTACTCCCGGGGGCATCTTATTACCAACAACATATTCCTTTCAATCCCAATATATATTCTCTAAACAATAAGTCAATAAGAAATGAATTCCTCCAATACCACTTTGTAACTTCTTAGGTGTGGTTTCTGCCCAAAGGTTGCCCATAATCTGTTGGTCACATGGCCTCATGTGCATTTCCCAAAATGCCAGAGGCTCCTGACTAGCAGTGAGGGCCTTGGGTGTGATAGTGGGGAAACTATTCCCTCATTTTCAAAGTAATGCAAAGGAAAAATATATATAATAGTATTGGAATAAGTAATACCATACAATCATTTAATAGTATATGTCAGAAAGTAAATAAATATTTGGATCACATATATAAATGATGCATGTAACATATGTCTAGGAAAGCATCCAAACAAGTCACAATGCCTAAATATTGTACTAAAACAATGTTCAATGAAAACAAATAAACTCCAGTTGCATTACAAACCATAACTTGGTCACATGCTCTCTAGTTCTACAGCAGTCAAGTACCTGAAGTACAAGGCCACTAACTTATCTATACCTACAACAATATAATATGTTTGGGACCAAAATAATGACCCAAATAGGGTGTGAGATTAATCCTAGTAGGCAACCATTGAATTATTTGTGACTAATAGTCAATGGATATATATAACAGTAAATAAAAAAAAAATCAATAATCAAGTAATTACTAAAAAAAAATTCCTACAGTTTCAAAGACATTCATTTTCATTTATCGAACTAAAAAACCAAATAATTACAAACAACCCTCTAGGATGTTCTCCCAGTCCAACCCCCTTGTTTCGGAAAAAAAATCACTCTATTAGGAACCACTCAATATAAATTCCCTATGTGGTCTCATAAATATAACTACAAACACTCTGAGGAATCACTCAACATCCAATTCCCCCAGTGCTCTCAGCACGTGGAACTATAGAAATTCTGATGGAGCACTCACGTCCATATCCCATATGGTATCGCAATGTGAAAAAAGTATAGTAGACACACTTGAGAAGCCCCCATAGTCCATTCCCCCAATGGTCTAACTATACTAGGTTCCCACATCCCTGTGTAAGTCCATCATGTAAAAACGATTTCAGCAGCCAAGGTAATCCTCAATGTAATATATAGCTAAATAGATACGATGCATATCTCAAGCATTTTATATAATAATTGACTGCATACTAATAACACGAGGCATATAAAACAGACAAACTAACAGGTTGTTCTACGCCTAACATCCCAAATCAAAAAAACATGGGCAAACATGTAACACCCCGATATTTTATGAAAAATATTCTTTTTAATTTCACTAATGTATTGTGTTGTACGCTACACCAAAAAGAGATTGCACAACACGCATTCTTGATTTTCCTTGCATTACACGCAATCGCGACCGTCCTCGATAGCGTGTGTAGTACGGAATAACGAGTTTCACTAAACAATAATATGCTATTAAAATATTATTAAAACTAGCCGTTATGAATAGTAATAACCACTTTTTGAAAATTTTTAATTTTATTTTTCAAAATGGACTTCATTTATGGATTCGGAGTATCGAATTTAGCCTAAGGTGAAATTTGGGTACTTTTCGGATAACGTTAATATTCTGATGAATAGTGAAAATTACTAAATTTTAATTAAAAACAACTTTTTTTAATATAAATAATTAATAGTGATAAATTATTAATTTGAGTGGTTTTAAATTATATTTAGAATATATTTTTACTATTTAATAAAAAAAATTCATTATATGTAATTTCACATTTAAACCAGTTATAAACAAGTGTCAATCTTTTGATAGTTATTATCTGTTAAAAACACGCTATTTGTTGTGACAGCGGAAATTAATTATAAAATTAATTAATGAAACTTATATGTTGGGAATTTTGTAAAATAGAAATCATTTTTGAATTCGGAATATCAATTATAGCTTAGGGTGAAATTTTGGCATTTTTCTGAAAAACTTCAATTTTTGATGAATAGTGAAACCACTAAGTGGTAGGTTAAAAACTGAATTTTGCATAAAAATTAATTTTACCGCTTCTGTGAATGAAATTTCGAAAATCCGACAGACACGGTTGATATCAGTAAGTAAAATGTGGTTCAATGAGATAAAAATAAATTTTTGGTGAATAGTAACTTTTTACTTTTTTTACCACGGTTAATAGTAAATATGGTAACTAAGGGTAAATAAGATATTACTATTACCCTAACACATGTCCTAATTCTATTGGATAAGTGTAATTCAACTAAAAACAACCTTATGAATATAATATGACCATTTAGGTCCACTTGGATTAGATTATGACATTTAATATTATTTTATTTAATGAATAGTTTAAATAGTTAAAATCAAAGTTTAATAAGTAAATCATTTTTAATATGGGGTTATACATAAGATAAATTCGACTATAAATATTCATTAGAAATCTAAAAATATTTCATATATAATGGTATTTTATTTTTAATTTTTAGACATTAAATAATTTAATTTATTTATGACACAATGATGATGCGGTAATTATCTAATTAATGAAATATTGACATAATTGATGTTATAAACACCAAAATAAATGTAATTTGAGACTTTTTATGAATTAAAATAATTTTCTAGGTTACTATTATATATTAGTGTTGATTTAATCAACTTGGTTCGAACATATAATTCTTTTATGACTTTCATAAAAATGATATATCATATAGTGTCAAAATTGACACAAAATAGTTTTTAAATCAAATATTATATTATTAATTGTTATTTTATTCCTAAAAATCTAAGGTTCGGCCAAATGACTTAGATAAGGATATATATATTAATAATAAACAATTTGGGGTTCGTTTGGCATGTTATAGTAAGTGTATTAACCATATAGTGGAAGAAAACAAAAAGACACGGTAAAAGTTAAATTATTTAACTTAGAGTTATATCTAATTGATAAGGTTAAAATAATACCCTAAACTTGTCTAAATCCTATTGGTTGATAGTATTTAGACCCATCCCCACTTTATCTTCGAAATAAGACCCTTTGGAACCATTATAAATCGATTTTGTATTTAATATAAAATAATATTTTGAGATATTCCTAAGGTGCCCCTCTCCTCCCTTATAAAAGGGCACCTCCTTCCCCTCCTCCTCACACCAATTTGAGCACTCAAGCTCGGCCAACCCCTGCCATTTTCTCCTCTCCACTTCCCTAGAATAATCCTAGAGGTCCTGGTCTTCTTCAGAGACCAATCTTAGTTCCCTAAGTGGAGGATTCAAAGAATCATTCCAAAGAAGAGGAGCTTCAGACACGTACAAAGCAAATCAGACCTAAGGTAAGGGAAATATCACAATCTCATTTTTATCCGAGATTGTTTTTACATTGGCATTTACTGGGGTATATTTTATCATCCAAATCCATGTTTCCTCAATACGTAATATTATTTCCATCCACCTACAATTGTTTAAATTGAATTTTACCCTTTGGTGAGTTTTTAGTAAAGGATATGAAAGGAATCTTTTGTCGTTTTTCGTACGAGGTACTTTTTGACTTTTCCGACAAAAGTACGAAGAATGTTTTTTTTAACTTATATGAAAAGAATTGATTTTTAAAACATTATTTCCAAGAATCTTCCTTTATAAGTTTTCAATTTTATTTTTAATCAACGTCTTTTAGTTTATAATTGTATGACATGTTAAGAAAAGTAAAGTGTTTTTGAAGTAAAAAAGGATATTTTCCTCAAGAATGGAGTTCAAATGTTTTATCAAAATTATTTTCCATATAATATAATATAGGGCTCTATTTTTATCCCTATTATTACATTTATTTGATTATGTTTTGAGGGAATTATTTTTATGAAGTCATTTACCTTATATGATTTGTTTCATGATGTCATGTTGTTTAAGAATCCCATTTTTATTACATGGGTTACGCTATGATGTATGGTTTATGATTATGTGGAACACATAATAAAGGATTCATTATAAGATGGGTGGGACCTTTATCTCCCTCCAATGCATTGGGTAAAGATTTTATATCTCATGAGATAGACATGGCTGGAATGGTAGGTTATACCGGTTCAGTGAAACAGGACTGGAACGAGGGTGACTCGGTTCAGAAAGGGACTTTGTCCACTAAGATAGTCTTGGCAATGAGTCATGGCTAACAAGAAATGATTTTCCATGATTATGTGTTCATGCCACAAAGTTTCAAGTTTCATTTTATGATTATGGGGATCTCATTTTCACTTCTATGATTTGTTCCATGTTAAGATATTATGATCTCTTTTACAGGTTCAGATTTCAAAAAGTTATGTTCTTGTGTATACGATGAGATTTATATTTCTTTTGTTTACCCTTACTGAGCATTTGAGCTCACCCTTTTATGTTTTCTTTTCCCCATGATATAAAGAAAGGTTTTAGTTAAAAAAAGGAAGATCTTTATGGAAGATATTGGAGATCTTTCACCATGATTAGAAGATTACGTTCCGAGTTTCCAAAGAAACTAAACTATTACGATCCTTGTGTGTGTATTTTTTTTATGTACTATGTATTCCGCAAAAGTAATGTAATGTCTATGTATGTCAGGCTTCGGGTCTCTACAGTTGGTATCAGAGGAAAGGTTTAGTCAACCTTTGGAAACTAGGATGCGAGAACTTTAGTGAGATCCCTAGAGATATTTATAAGGTATGTCTAGGGATGTCCCTAAGGATAAGTATAAGTATAGGATACAGTACTAGAACTACGGTAACGATCATAGAATTTTACCTAAGATGTTAGATATTGAGAATACTCCACCTTTATAATGCTGTTTTACCTAGCATGATTTTTGCCTCTCACACTATTCTTTTTTTGGGTTTTAGAAAATGGCTGGAAACAAGATGATTCACGATAATGGAGGATATGATGGACAATGGAATGATATTCTTCATAATGAAATGGGATTTGGAAGTCCAAACATCATTATTATGCCGAATCAGCAATCTCATAATATGATCAATAAAGTAAAATTTGGTAAGTTTCCTGACTCGGCTAATAATAGAAAGATGGAGTTTCATGATGATCATAGAGGAAAGAAAGTTCAATTTCCCCTATGTAAATCATGTGGGAAGAGGCATCAAGGAGAATGTTTCAAAGGAACTGGAAGATGCTATGGGTGTGGAAAAGAAGGACACAAAGCAAGTAAGTGTAAAGGAAAAGGTTCAGTTAACACCATGGATGAGGATAATGGTATTTCTACGACATCAACAATGGTTAAATGTTTTAAATGTGGAATGTACGGGCATTATGCAAACCAATTCCCTAAGGGAATGTCTCATGAAGATAATCAGTATGGTCTTATGGGAAGTATTTATGTTGATGATGATGAAGAGACTACAGATGATATGTGAGATGAATGAATTGTTGAAGCTCGGTCAATGGTTTAAGAATGTAGTGGAATGAATACATGTTTATCATGTGTAATGTTGTATAAGAAATCTCATTGTACTATGGAATACAGAGACATCTAAGGATTGTTACACTGTTGTCTTTCCTTGAGTTATGAAAGTGTATGATTAATGGTACCACTATCCATGAATGGTTATTCAGATATTTTTGGAATTTAGATGATATGCGCATAATGAAGGAATAATAAGATAATGAGGTGTTTGATTGTATTCATGAGCTCATGACTGATATAAGGAGAAGGTTATATCATGGTTTGAGTATATAGAATTTTTGGATTTTGGTATGTGGAAAGAGTTAACATTTAACTGCATTCATGCTTTCACTAAGGTTCAATGGGTATTCAAGAGAATACATGATTAAGGCCTTTGAATGTTTGGAATGTGACCAACAAGACATATCTTATGATATATGGGGATTAACGACAGTATTAAATCTCTGGTAATCGTTTTCACTATATTATGAGAGTGGACTGTAGTATTATGGATAAGCCTAAAGATTAGAATGGATTATGTTGGACATAAGTTAGTATTGTTTAAGGATAGAATATTTTCTATATTATTGATGGGATGTTATAGTAATATAGTTTTAGAAAAAGGACAACCTGCAGAACGGGCGACAACCCATCGTGTCAGAAAAGCCTGTGGGAATCGAACCCACAACCGAAGTGCGACTGGCCTTTATCGCCTACCACTGGCCTACAGGAAGTCCCTGTTTAGTAGATACTAGTTTTATTATATTAAGCAGTATGATATATGAAGTATAAGTCCATTTTAGGAACCATATATGATTAATAACTTTTGCTAACATTTTGTTTGAGACAGATGGAATGACCCGTCATTCTATCACATGATCTGTTAACACTTCACGAATAACAAATTCAACTTCATTTATTTAAGAGATGAAGTGGAAATTGTTCAATGCACGAACAACAGTGTGATTGTACCAAAATAAAATAAGTATTTATTCTAATTCAAATTCTTCAACTTTAGGGAAATGATATTGAAAACCAAAAATGTTGTCCTAGTGATCTTATATTTGATGAATCAGATGGTACCTTAGATCGTCACAAATTTATGGAATTTTTATTGTTGGCTTTTCCATAGCCATGTTCTCTACCACTCTCCATCAGAACATGATGGTTAGATTTTTCTTCCATATCCATATTTTCACCTATGTGGAAACCCAGTGATTAGTTTATTTGGGTAACCATTACGTTTCATACGTTCATTTTTAAAAATTGGTTTTGGTATTCCTTTTTAAGATGTGGGTTTCTATTAAAGAAACTTTTGAATAGTAAACCATTTATAACCCCGACGAATTTCGAGGGCGAAATTCATTTTAAGGGGGGTAGAATGTAACACCCCGAGATTTTATGAAAAATATTCTTTTTAATTTCACTAATGTATTGTGTTGTACGCTACACCAAAAGGAGCTTGCACAACACGCATCCTTGATTTGCCTTGCATTACACGCAATCACGACCTTCCTCGATAGCGTGTGTAGTGCGCAATAACGAGTTTCACTAAACAATATTATGCTATTAAAATATTATTAAAACTAGCCGTTATGAATAGTAATAACCACTTTTTGAAATTTTGTAATTTTATTTTTCAAAATGGACTTCATTTATGGATTCGGAGTATCGAATTTGGACTAAGGTGAAATTTTGGTACTTTTCGGATAACTTTCATATTCTGATGAATAGTGAAAATTACAAAATTTTAATTAAAAAGAACTTTTTTTAATCGAAATAATTAATAGTGATAAATTATTATTTTGAGTGGTTTTAAAGTATATTTAGAATATATTTTTACAATTTAATACAATTTTGGTCATTAGATGTAATTTCACATTTAAACCAGTTATAAACAAGTGTCAATCTTTTGATAGTTATTATCTCTTAAAAACACGCTATTTGTTGTGACAGCGGAAATTAATTATAAAATTAATTAATGCATATTATATGTTGTAAATTTTGTAAAATAGAAATCATTTTTGAATTCAGAATATCAATTATATCTTAGGGTGAGATTTTGGAATTTTTCTGAAAAACTTCAATTTTTGATGAATAGTGAAACCACTAAGTGGCAGGTTAAAAACTGAATTTTGCATAATACTTAATTTTACCACTTCTGTGAATGGAATTTAGAAAATTCGACAGATACGTTTGATATCAGTAAGTAAAATGTGGTTCAATGAGATAAAAATAATTTTTTGGTGAATAGTAACTTTTTACTTTTTTTACCGCGGTTAATAGTAAATAGGGTAACTAAGGGTAAATATGATATTACTATTACCCTAACAAATGTCCTAATTCTATTTGATAAGTGTAATTCGACCAAAAACATCCTTATGAATATAATATGACCATTTAGGTCCACTAGGATTAGATTATGACATTTAATATTATTTTATTTAATGAATAGTTAAAATAGTTAAAATCAACGTTTAATAAGTAAATCATTTTTAATATGGGGTTATACATAAGATAAATTCTACTATAAATATTCATTAGAAAGACAAAATTATTTCCTATATAATGGTATTTTATTTGTAATTTTTAGACATTAAATAATTTAATTTATTTATGACACAATGATGATGCAGTAATTATCTTATTAATGAAATATTGAAATAATTGATGTTATAAACACCAAAATAAATTTAATTTGAGACTTTTTATGAATTCCACTAATTTTCTAGGTTACTATGATATATTAGTGTTGATTTAATCAACTTGGTTCGAACATATAATTCTGTTATGACTATCACAAAAATCATATATCAAATAGTGTCAAAATTGACACAAAATAGTTTTTAAATCAAATATTATTTTATTAATTGTTATTTTATTCCTAAAAATCTATGGTTCGGACAAATGACTTACATAAGGATATATATATTAATAATAAACAATTTGGGATTCGTTTGGCATGTTATAGTAAGTGTATTAACCATATAGTGAAAGAAAACAAAAAGACGCGGTAAAAGTTAAATTATTTAACTTAGAGTTAAATCTAATTGATAAGGTTAAAATAGTACCCTAAACTTGTCTAAATCCTATTGGTTGATTGTATTTCGACCCATCCCCACTTTAGGTTCGCAATAAGACACTTTGGAACCATTATAAACCGATTTTGACTTTAATATAAAATAATATTTTGAGATATTCCTAAGGTGCCCCTCTCCTCCCTTATAAAAGGGAACCTCCTTCCCCTCCTCCTCAGACCAATTTGAGCACTCAAGCTCGGCCAACCCCTGCCATTTTCTTCTCTCCACTTCCCTAGAATAATCCTAGAGGTCCTGGTCTTCTCCAAAGACCAATCTTAGTTCCCTAAGTGGAGGATTCAACGAAGCGTTCCAATGAAGAGGAGCTTCGGACACGTACAAAGCAAATCGGACCTAATGTAAGGGAAATATCACAATCTCATTTTTATCCGAGATTGTTTTTACTTTGGAATTTACTGGGGTATATTTTATCATCCAAATCCATGTTTCCTCAATATGTAATATTATTTCCATCCACCTACAATTGTTTAAATTGAATTTTACCCTTCGGTGAGTTTTTAGTAAACGATATGAAAGGAATCTTCTGTCGTTTTTCGTACGAGGTACTTTTTGACTTTTCCGAAAAAAGTACGAAGAATGTTTTTTTAACTTCTACGACAAGAATGGATTTTTAAAACATTATTTCCAATAATCTTCCTTTATAAGTTTTCAAGTTTATTTTTAATCAACTTCTTTTAGTTTATAATTGTATGACATGTTAAGAAAAGTAAAGTGTTTTTGAAGTAGAAAGGATATTTTCCACAAGAATGGAGTTCAAATGATTTATCAAAATTATTTTCCATCTAAGATAATATAGGGTTCTATTTTTATCCTTATTATTACATTTATTTGATTATGTTTTGAGGGAATTATTTTTATGAAGTCGTTTACCTTATATGATTTGTTTTATGATGTCATGTTGTTTAAGAATCCCATTTTTATTACATGGGTTACGCTATGATGTATGGTTTATGATTATGTGGCACACATAAGAAAGGATTCATTATAAGATGGGTGGGACCTATGTCTCCCTCCAATGCATTGGGTAAAGATTTTATATCTCATGAGATAGACATGGCCGGAACTGTAGGTTATACGGGTTCAGTGAAACAGGACCGGAACGAGGGTGACTCAGTTCAGAAAGGGACTTTGTCCACTAAGATAGTCTTGGAAATGAGTCATGACTAACAAGAAATGATTTTCCATGATTATGTGTGCATGCCACAAAGTTTCAAGTTTCATGTTATGATTATGGGGATCTCATTTTCACTTCTATGATTTGTTCCATGTTAAGATATTATGATCTCTTTTGCAGGTTAAGATTTCCAAAAGTTATGTGCTTTTGTATACGATGAGATTTATATTTCTTTTGTTTACCCTTACTGACCATTTGAGCTCACCCTTTTATGTTTTCTTTTCCCCAGGATATAAAGAAACTTTTTAGGTAAAAAAAGGAAGATCTTTAATGGAGATATTGGAGATCTTTCACCACGATTAGAAGATTACGTTCCGAGTTTCCAAAGACACTAAACTATTACGATCCTTGTGTGTGTATTTTTTGTTATGTACTATGTATTCCACAAAAGTAATGTAATGTCTATGTATGTCAGGATTCGGGTCTCTAAAAAACACATACATAATAGGGTAAATAAACCTATTAACAATCAACCACCCCTACTCAAGATAAAAAAACCTAGCAATAATTAATAGAGTTTAATTTACTAGACGCACAATACTGAATACTAGGGTATTGGGTACTTTTTCACATATAACTAAAATACTTCTACAAAAAGGCACAAACCACCTAACTCGATGTTTTACAATCGATATAGATGTACCTTAGCATTTAAATCGACATAAAACGTCATATATTTAAAAAAACCTAAAACATTCAACCAAAGATATCTCACGAACGAGGGGAAATCAATATATGAGTCTCTATAAGAAGGAAGAACTCACCATGGAGAATCCAACATAATCGATGGTGTTTGATTTGGAGTATGAATGACCAATTAGGGGCTCATAGGAGAATCATCTCTCATAGTCGCTCCTGGACGAGATAGGTTCATAAGAAGTTGATTCAGTAAACAGAACATAGTCCCTATCCGATACAAGAATAAAAAATAAAAATACATGGTGTGTTCTATAAATATACACGGCGTGTATCTTCCATTATTAGGCCCTACATTAGGTAGCCTTACCATGACATCACATGGTTGTGTATGAGACAGTGACGCAACCAAACAAGGCATGAACTTGGTTTCTAGGTACAAGATGTGTGCAAGGACGTACATGGTGTTTTTACAAAAAAAAGTTACATCTTCCCTTTTCCTAAAAAAACATCAAAATATTATCCATACCTAAAAAAAGATATGGGTTCATAGAAAAACATAAAAAAACAAATTGTTTTTAATTCCAAAAATATCCCACAAAATATCCATAATATTTAAAAACTACCATCACCTAATACCTAAAAATGTCTTTATATGACTTTGAACATATGAACAACCATAAATTCAAAAGCTTGTAATGGTATCTTTAACTATTAGACTATTCATACATGGAGAAATATATTATTAATAAATTTAAATAATCCTTAAATATTTCAGGATCATACAACACAGATAAATTTTGTAAAAATACTTTTATTAAATAATCCTTAGCACCAAAATACATAAATAATTAAATTCATCTAATTCAATGATTGAACTGTAATATTTACATCCTTAGTCTAGAAGTTAAATATAGGATTTGGGAATTGAAATGGATAATTCCCATGTACACACCACATAATACATTGAAATCATCCATAATTATTCACTATATTACATTCATTTCCACAAAGAAAATATATTCCCTTCCATTTTAGATATTTTTTAAGCAATTATTCCCACATTCCTGACATATAGGAAGATTTATTTTCCTTCTGGAATATTAACTACGAAATGAACTTTCATAAAATTTAATGTTCATTTTATTAAATATATTAGGAATATCATCTAAATTCACATTGCAAATCATATATCACAATATCTTATTAAGAATAATCACAATATATTTCTCTCTAGTAATCATCCAATTTGGTTTTTTTAGTTATCATCATTTCCATGAGATTAAGTTCTAAAATGATTCATTATGGTTGAAACCACTAACTGAAATAAAAATGCATAATGTAAAAACACGAATCATAGTGTAAAACCACGTGATCATGGAAAACAATTTATATGATATCTAAACTGTGTCACATTATTTTAAATCTCTAACACCTTGGGGTTTACCTATTTCATTCATGGATAATATTCAAATTATCAATGACTGTTTATAAAGTGTTTTTAAATTTCCAACGCATATCCCTTAAAAATATCAAACTGGGTGCACAATAATTCTCATTTTCATATACTATGTAATTATCAAGTCAAGCCTAATGTACCATTTTTATAGTTATTAACCCTATGTACATATATTCTAAAACCAATTCCATATATAGTGTTTAGATGAGGATGTAATTTCGTGGAATCCAATCTCTCCAACCTTCACCAATATTCCATGATATTTTCCTATACTTAGAATTATCCTTAGATACATCCACATACTTATCTTTATAGATCTCACTATTTTTTCTTATCCTAGTTTACAAAGGTGTAACTAAACCATTATCTGATACCAATAGTAGAGACTCAAAGTTCTCCTACCTAAATATTAGATCATAATAAATTAATATTAATCGCATACCATAATTATGCAATCTAGAATCATATAGGTCTTCTGCCGTTGAAAACATGGGATGGTAAACAACTAGTTCATATGGGAGATGCATCATTTACCTCCATGTTCTTCATAACTAACTCCCATCATATTCATATAATATATAATACATTTCATCATATCTTGGGGAAATAAAACATATTAATGGGTGAGCGCGGATTCATAGTCTTGGTAAAAAGGGAAACAACATAAAATCATGAGTATATGGGTATGATAACTTGATAATAATGTTTGGAAAACATATTTTTCATATCATAGATCATAAACATGAGTCGTGGAATAAATCATGGCAATTCATTAGACATGAATATTAAAGGAATCAAAGAACATATTCCATGAGGGAAAAAAATTGGAATAACTCTTCGAGTTGTGGAAACACATAAGCATAGAAAATCTCATGTCAAGGATACCTACCAAGACATTAGTAACATGTTAGTATTGGGATACCCACCCATGTACCTCCTCCAGGCTTTGGATAACCTCCTATGTACCCTTTGTTTGGGATAGGGATAACCTCATGTATACCTGCTGTTCTTAAAAAAAATTAATCATTACCCAATGCATTGTTTTTATATAATGGTCACACCCATCGCATAATGAGAATCATACATACATGTTCCATATGATTATAAAACAATCATAAAATAAAGACCCATTATGAGAAATGGGTTTTATAAAACATTTCATTATAATATTACCTATGAGAAAGTAATGGGTTTCATAAAAATATTGTCATCATAATCATAAACCATATAGATAATGAAAATCACCTTTTTAAAACATTTAATTTATAAAATACTTTGATGAACTATTTAATTTAATATAATCATGAAAAATTATAAAGGAATAATTAATAATCACTTTAAACAATTCTTGATAAAAATAACATTACATTGAAAATAATATTTTTAAAACATGAAATTCATGAAATATTATAGAAATAATTTCAATGGGAAATTACCTTGAAAATTTATAATGTATGGTTTACAAATAATTTAAAAAAAAATTCTTTAGTATAACATCATTTACACTTAGAAAACAATTTTCTATGTAATAAAATATTTTCAAAATAATTTTCATTGAAAATAACCATTGAATCTTGTAAAATATTTTTTAAATATAATTTAATTTAGTTAAAGAATGTATCATTTCCACTTTCAAAAACACATTTTAAAACATATAAAATTTTTAAAATAATTTTATTTTAGTACAACCATTGAAACATATAGATGACTATTTAAAAATAATTTAAAACATTTTTGGGGGAAAATATCATTTCTACTTTGGAAAACACTATTTTAAAACAAAATTAATATCAAAATCTTTTTATTTCAAAATAATAATTTAATCTAATAAAATAATCCTTAAAACATTGAATGTTCATGGTGTTGGTAAATTTATTTCACGTGAAAGCAATGATTCCTTTAACATTTTTCCTAAAATCCAAACATGCCTTGATTTGAAAATAAAATAATGATTAATTTCTAAATATTAATTATAAATATAACAGCTATAAAAATTACATTAAAAAATACCAATAGAAAAATTTGAATATTTCTAAAATAGTTTTTAGATAAAATTAATATGGGAAAAAAGGGTTTTTGGCTGAAGATGGAAATAAACTATAGTTTCCTTAAAAAACATAATTTGGAATAAAGAGTACGTAAATAGATTAAAATGGATGGTAAAAATTTATTATAATTAAATAAATATTTTATAAGATAAGTCATTTTTTTCTTATGAGTTGGATCATAATAATTCATTATCAAATATATAATAATAAACAGTCCTGATGGTTAATAAGTTTGTAACATCAAACTCTTACCAATTTGGTAAATTTTGAATCATAGGTTCCATTAAAGAATAACATGAAAGAAAAATTTAAATATAATTAATATAATTAAATTAATTATATATCATTTCTAATGGTTCGTATTAAGTATATACACATAAAAAATGAGTGGTGAATTTGGAAAAAGTCTACTAGAAATTAAAAGAATCTATTAATCTCTTACCTTATAATTTTAATTCCATTATACACATTGAAAAAAAATTATAATAAATATAATTTTTTTATAAATATTTTAAATAACCATACATATATATATTTAATCCCTTATATGATTTAATTATGACCATTTATTACCTGTTTATTAACAATCATATGTCAAAATCACATTTGAAACAATAACTACATTGTTTTTCTTGTACGTTTTGATTTGTAATTTTTTATCCTCTTAATTTGATCAGGTTTAAATATTACCAATAATTTTAAAAACATATAAAAAACATATATATTTTTTATATTTTTTATAGTAATTCATAAATGGAAGACGTAGAAAATGATAAACACCATTCATGTATAAGATAGGTCATACGATCGCATGAATGTTGTTTCCATTTTCTTGATGAATGAAACTATATGATGAAAAATATATATATTAATTTTACATAATAATTTTTATGTAATATATATCACATATATTCATTAAATATACCCTAATTTTCTTCTATAAAAATAGATAGCAAAAAATAAATCACATCACTTTATGAGACAGTAGTCTACTGTATACACAAATGACATTATCATATCCCCCGTAGAATGGAATGTAAGAAGATTTATGTCATATAATAATTAAAAAATTATAAGTATGTTACATAAATCATATATATTCATTTAATCTATCATCGTTACCATCAACACAAAACATAAATGGAAGAAAAACATCCCATCGGTTTGCAAGGTAGTAGTCCTCCATAGACATTATTGATATTATTTACTTCCAAATTAAGGGGAATAATGATTAAATAATTGGTGTTATAATTAAATATTTATAATATTGTCATAAATAAAATATATTAATATTAAATTCATCATTATATCTATCCATAAGAGGTGTTGATGCTAACCGAATAAGATCGTTTCACGATATGCTAGTCCACCATACCTACGGATTCTGATTTTGTAAGTCGTATTATAGAAGAGGATATGGATTTAGGTTATTAAATTACTATAATAAAATATAACTACCAGGAATATTTTTTTTAATATCATAATAATTAAATAATATTTTAAGGAGGTGTAATAAGATATAAATTAAAGACACTTAGTTAAGCATGAAACCTCTTCTTTGGACAACCTAATTAAGTAAGAACCAAAAGGTATCATTGGATGTATTTATAATCAAAATAATGTTTTTAGTAAATGGTTATTTAATTATGTAAAGTATTTTATGTGTTATTTTCCTATAAAATTAATTTTTATATGTGAATATTAGAGGAGATCAGGTGTCCTTTTAAAAGTGATGTGAAGGGAACAGTTGTGTTTTTTAGAAAAAGAAAAGGGGGACCCATATTTTTTACAATAAAAATGATATAAAATAGGTAATTATATAACCATATAGGTGATAAGGTCTAAATATGTCCATTATATGATTTTTTTTAGGTTTATAGGTCATTTTACCCATTATCTTTTTAATTTGACCCCTTAGTAAGCTCTTTATAACCTAAACCGTGGTAATTTATTTTTACTATTTTAACTATTCATATTGACCAAAAATTTATTTGACATTATTATAAAATATAAATTATTATTATTCAAAATATTCAATCCATTTTTTAAAATTACATTTAGATAATTGGAAAATTTTATTTTAAAATTATACCCACGAATGGGATGAGAAAGCGGTTTTTCAATTTGAAATGTTCAAAATTTGGAACGATTTTATACACAAAAAATATATAAAATTGATTAAAATAAAATAAATATTAATAGATATATTTTTTAACTAATTTCCCTATTAAAAACATATTATAATAATTATTTTATTAAATTCTTTAAATGAAAAGGCAATTCCTAATAAAAGCCAGCATTTTTTAATATTCATTGAAAAATTTATCTTCTTAGAAAATACTCAAAATTAACCCTAAGAAAATTTTAAAATAATAATTTAAAAAATAATTATCATTTTTTAAATTAAATCTTCTCAAATTTTCAAGAATTAATGTCTTTTTTAAAATAGGTGTGCATAAGGTGATAAAATTGCATTTTCGACCAATATAGTTTTTATGAATAATGTTGGATTTTTTATTATCTAATTACCTATTAGTTTAATATTAAAATGTTTTATTGAATACATAATATTTAAACTCCACTAAAATCATTCACCAAATGTTATTTGTTAAATTTATTGATATAAAACATGTTTTCCGCATAAAAAATGATTTCCAGTAAATGATTTCTTTTATTCTAAAATTGTTTTTTATTTTCATTTCAATTTAATTGGAAACAAAAATATCCATTTTATATATGATTTTAAAATGTATATTTTTATAATATATTTAATCTTATTCATACTCGTCATTTCAATAGCTTGGTGGTAACTACCATAAAAATAATTTAATAGTATGTTATATTTCGTTTAAACTCGGTGTTGCAGGTAACGAAAACTAAACACAGTGTTATATTTAAATAAATATAAAATTATTGTTTTTTTAATGTAAAAAATAAAAAAATAAAAAATATTTCATAAAATATAAGGGTGTTACATTGTCTTGGAATACTGGTTTGTTATTATTGAGAAATACTATGTTTTTACAGAAGCACGCTTTAATTCACTTATAAATAATGACCACCTCATCTGTAATTCTCAACCCATTACAAGCCATTTATTGACCAAAACTCCCTCCTACTTTCTAATTCAATCCTGTTCTATTCCATTTAATCCTTGTTCTCAATAAAATACACCAATCTGAGAATACATAAGGAGTTACACGTGAAGTAACTTCTAGTGGAAATGCAACATCGTAAACTCATTTTTCAAAGTTCTTTTATGATTTTAATCCCCTCAAGTTCCCTCTAAGTATGATGTTATGATAACATAAGAACATTTAGTATGATGAAATTTAATTATAAAAAAATCTCATTTTTATACTTTCCACCATAATCATTGAGAAAAATGAAAATTTCATTATGTCTGGGTTCAAACTACTGCCTCCATTAGCGACATGTTTTGTTTTTTCAAACCACCTATAATAGATTGATTTAAAAATATATTTAGTATATTAAAAATGATAATTTTGACACTATTAATATTATTTAATGTAAATATTTGATAATATATAAGTCATAAAAATAATTAATGTTAATACAAAATTGAATCACTTTAAATTGAATTATCAAGGAACATTTATTAATTTAGATTTTTTGTATAACCTTTTAAACTATATAAATATAATTATAATTTAATTAGCAAGGAAATAAAACTACAAAAATCTAGATATGATGATGTTTTTTTAAAACTACTTTGACCATGGTCAACATACAGAAAGTGTTATGAATAAATTAAACGAACATCCCTGAGTAACTGATATAAGTGGAAACTATATTACAAATGAATAATAGATCATAATAAATGGAATTTAGAACATGATATATTGATGAATAATTTTATTAGGTATATATTTGGGAACATTATTTCATTATTTAGGATGTTAACTGTAACTACAAAGCGATTTTGGACAGGACATAAGTTATCTTATGTACCCCCCCATTACTTATCAATTACATGCTCTGTACCATACAACCTTTATGCATTATAATTATAGTAAGCATGTTTTATTTGAATTTATATATATATCACTTAAAAATATACGTATTTATATATCCTCTTTATTTATTATGTTATTCATTTTTTCCTTCCCATTCAAATTTCCATTTTTGAGTAAATTTTACTTAATTGAAATTTTTTTATTTCATGAATCATATAAAGTATCACCCATATAATGTGTTTTTAAATAATGAATATATTCATGTAAACCCTATTATTTTATATAGAAGAATATTTTATCAATTATAGTCATATAGAAAATAATAAGGTATTTCCTTCGTTAAAAATACACATAACTTATAATGCTTCATCTAGGTGGTTCGTTTTTTATTATTTATTATCATAGACTCTTCTCATTATCTCTATATATTATTAATAAATGTATAATATATATGTTTTTTAGATATTAATATCCAAAATTATTTAATTGTTTTTTCTATTGGGAATCCATGTGATTTTGAATTCGATTAAACATTTAATCAGAATTATGAAACCCACTTCCATCTCATTGGATTGATTATGCATATTATTTATGTATGGTTAAATTTACTCATGTGGCACACATGTTTATGATTTTAAATTATGTGGTGGGTGGTAATATAATTATAATTATTTAAAATGAATTTAGTTATGTTTTATATCTCATGGGATGTTATGTATGCGATTAGAGAGTAAACATAATCCATAATCCACCGTGAGACTTTGTTCTTTTTATACTGATAGTCTTCGGAGTAACCCTTGTCCAATGTATATAATAACACGTTTTATATTATTCCGAAATTTTTATGATTCCATGATCTTATGATATAATTTACTTATTCTATGTTTCTATTCTTCGGATCACCATCATTATGATATTTTTTATGCCTCTTCAATATTCAGTTATTCTTTATTTCCATGATTAAACTTTTACAATGCTTTCTCACTCACACTTTTCCTAATTTATTTTGTCCCAAGTATCCTCTATATTTTTAAAAGATATATGTGAGTTAAGTGGTATATGTTTATTTTTAAATAAAAATATTTCTTATGATGAAAATGATGTGTTTATGTATATAATATTTCAAAGAAACATGACCCCATGATCTATAGATTTTAATATTGGGAATGTATGTTGAAAATAAGGATTTAATGTATTTTTATATCTTCTGACTCTTTACTACTAGAACGTTAGCATATATCATATATCTAAATAATATAATTTAATGAAAATATAAAATTAACTAATTCCATCCTAACAATATCATTATAGAATATTATATAAATATGTCACTCAATAGTTATCATAAACCATAGAAATTTACTACAGAACTAATATGAATCACTCTATGGGAATATATATGACATATGATCACACATTCCTACTCATAATGTATGAATGAACCCAAATTTTATAAAACTATAATTGAAATTAGATCACTGATAACTCAATGTTCTATTACAAATGAGTTGGCATACCACATGGAATATTCTATACTTGAGCTCCACACAACAAAACATATTTATAAAATAACCCTAAAATATGTTAAAGAAAACCTTGGGACATTGATAGAATTTTGTAACCAACTGACTAGGATCACAATGTCTAATCTGAATTTCAACCTGACCCCATATGTGCCTCCCCATAGAGAATATGTTTCTTAGTTATAAAAAGGGCTTGAATATATATTTGTATCATATACCCTCGGTAACCATAGCAATCATAGGATAATATCAATTAATTGAAGCCAAATAAACTAAAAAGTAAAAGGTAATAAAAGATAATATTTTAACAGATGTAATTTCATGTAATACAAATGTAATCAAATAAACCCTCAGTCTATAATTTCAATAGTATAATTTTAAAATTGGGTATAAGAAATAAATGATGATACTGGACCCATACAGAGTCCATCCTACTACCACAACCATCTCCCAACTCCAAGATCCTAAACAACTTACCATAGGTCTTTTTTTCCTTCTCTGGATCTAGGATCCGGAATTTTACAAGAGCACTACGATTCCCATGTAGTTTGTGAGTATAAACATAGTAAGACACCACCAATTTGACATTAACATATTTCCACATGTACATAAATGTGTATGATGTGATGGAAAGGCAAATTCACACTAAATAATACAACCAATCATTTTTTGAACGATTAATTGAAACCCAATATTCCCTAAAACTTGGTCTTACCATCATTTTTTCCATGTATGATGTTTCTCATATGTGATCAATGAATAATTTATATCATGTTAAATGACTCTTTCCACCATTAAGGTAAAATCATACCCAGAACTCATGGTTACCTGATTTCCTATAATGGTATGTATTCTTGGAACACATAAACAATGGAATCTCATACATTAGTAAGTAAATCCCCATTGATAGTTCAAATTGGAAAATATGTAATCTCTTCCAAGAGTCTACTATATTCCCATGCGATATTCCATGCTATGTAACTAACCATCTTATGCAGAGCCATCACCAATGAGTCATGTTGCCTATTCTCCCCCTCTATAGAGTCAGCTAATCACATCATAGCTACCTATCATCATGGACACAAAAACATATATTAAAAGGTCTATAAACAAACCATAAGTAAATAAAAATGTAATAATTATTTATATATCAAAATAGGTAATTCCATTTATTGTGTAATATTACAGAAGTAATAAATGAGATATAAATAAATAATATGGAATAACAAATCGAAGGTCTCACAAGACACACTAAGAATGTAAAACATATCAATCATAAAATAATTACTACTCCTAGAACATTCACATGCCAATCATTCTAAATAAAACTATACAAGGCCTAATAATGAAATTAATTCCTACATTTAAGGCATTGGTCCCAATTTCCACAATTTTCTAAGGAACGAAATCTATAGAATGCTCATACACTGATGTTTACTATGTTACAATCCAATTAATAACCATAGATTCTATAAAATTAGAATTATATTAATAGACAGTGTCAAGAGAATGAATTATTATCCATAAAATAGAAAGGATTCAACATCAAAACTTTATCTAAGATTGTTGAAATGGAGGATACTAAATCTCATGATTAAATAGTAATATATCAATCAAATAGGATTTCTCTGTTAGATAATGGTCGAGATCTGTATATCTAGCCGATATATCTTGGATAAATGATTAATTCTAATTAAAAATAGGGAAATAGATTATGAAAATAAGGATCAATACTAAAATAATTCATTGGATTTAATTATACATAAATAATCTTAGAGGAGAGAAAAAGGATGCTAGGAATTCCATGATATATCTAGGAGGATGTGGTGAAAATCTTGTCAGGTTTGTGAAGGGATTAGATTAGTAATAAAATTTTTGTAAAATGATGATAATTCCCTAATTGATGTTTGAATTCAGGTTCTATCAGTGAGATGATGGGCCTCACTGGTCGGTCATTGTGTCTATAAAAAAGTAGAAATTTTTCCTCATGCACCATATTTCCAATTGAATCTATAGAAATATATGTCCTTATACCAACATCGTTAATTGTTTTGTGTACCCTACTGATTATTCTTTGGACTTTTTTCCACCATCTAATATCCTATAATGTCCCTGGACCTCTATAACCCTCTTCTAATACCATTTTACCAATATGACTTACAGTAAATGAATAAAAAAGACAAACTGTGTAGAAATTTATAGATATACATACCTCTAAAATCAAGTACATTAAATATATAATCCCAACAATATGAAAATCTAATAATTTATTCATTCAACCCCAAAACTGATTTTATGTGTGGTTTCATAGGAATATCCATTCGACATAAAATTTCAGTGATTTGAGGAACATTATCTTATAGGATATTAGCTTTTTACCATCATTTAACTCTCTATGAGCTTTTCATTAACATTTATTTCAGTTGTGATTTCATTAAGGATGTATTTTATTTAAGTAATCTTAGTGATCAGTTGTGAGGAAACATGATAAATACTAAAGAGGATTCGTGTATAGAGACCTTGTTATGGATCATGTCTTAATGTTTAGTAATGTATTTTTGGAAGAATTAATAGAGTCAGAATATAAAGTAGTTAAGTGTCATATAGGGTTCTTGTTGTGTGGAGAATCTTTAAAGTGGATTCAGTTTATTTAAAGTGAAAATGGGCCAAAAACCCTCATGTAGAAAATTTATAGGTCATGTAAATGGTTTACACATCATGTAATGTACGAGTTTTTTAATAAAATATATCCTCAGAGATATATTTTTCATTTTTTATAATTAAAATGATTTTCATGATGTGTAACCACATTATATTCCTTGTAATTCCCCGACCAGGAATTTTTATGTATGATTTGTGGTTGATTTGTTTCATTTCATTCCATTGTAGACTTCTCCACTTGACCCTAGGGAAACATCCATTAGGATTTATAGTGAAAATATTCATTTTAGATGTCCTGATAATTCAATTGATCCTCTTTTAAGTGGGTTTGGTCAAGATTTTCCCTTATATTTCTTGGTTCTCCAACTATTATGGTTAAATCCTTAGTTCTTGTGCATTATTGGTTTTGATCGTGTTAATATTTGACCTAGGATTCAATTGACGATCTTTTTGAACTTGTTCCTTATGAGAAATTGTTGTTGGAATAATTATTGGATCATCTGTTAAAGGTGTGATGTCTAAATCATAATCCTATGGATTAATAATTTCATTGTTTATGATATATTATGATTGGACTAACACAATGTATGCCTGAACTAATTAATAATGAATGATATTTTTTCATGAATACCTATGGGTTCAATTTTATTATGACCCCGCATACATTTATCCATGGGGTAATAGAACCATTATATAATTAAATTAGATAATGTTTTAATGTTTTTTTAGTATGACATGAGACCTTGGGTGATTGAATAGGACCTTAGTGTTTATTTTTTTCATACGGGATGATATAGAGTTTGGATGTGGGACCAACATGGGATTTGGGGATAATTAATTTTGCTCCATTGGTTGAGTCTACTATACTTTTATTTGTACTTTTTCTAGCAGTAAATTTAGTTACATTACTATATGTGATTAAATAATTCCTTTATTATTTATTGTAATATTCAGTTGTCTCATTTTTTCCCATGTGTCTATATGTTGATTTATATCCATTATATGTTTTATTTCTACCAGTTAGACACTTTATACCAAGAGTTATAATCTCTATATTATACATTTTACACTCATACTACAAATCAAAATCCTCTTTTGTACATGAAGGCACACATGGGGTCTCTTAACCTACCCTTTTTGGCCACGTGAGAGTGTTCTAAAACAGGGATGTTACAAAGTCATATCCAAGGTGATGTTTTTAATTATTTTTGATTTTCTATTTAGGAAAGGTATTAATGATACTAAGATATGTTGGGCCTTTGTAATGATATTATTCATAAGAATGGATAACCCATGTACGGGGGAAAATCTAAGTTCCCTGTGATGGGATTGTTGTTTGTGTTGTGTTCATGTTATTTTTGATGTTATTTAACCTTGTGTGATTCTAATGTTGTGTGAGGTTATTTCTTAATGATGTTACCATTTCATGATATTTTTCCATATGGATCTATATGGAACAAGATGAGAATACATGCATCATAACATTAACATAGGGATATATATTTATATGTTCGATTCATGATAGGGGAAAATCTATTTTTTCATGTGATATATAATTATTTATTGAACTATGATATGATATATTTATTTCAATGGATTATAAAAATTAAATGATAGATCATGATAAAATATTTATAATAAATGTTTAGAGAGACTAAGATTAAGTGGTTATATGTTGTATTCACCGATTGGGGAGGACCTTATTGCTAGGTAGTTCTCCAATGTGTGCATTTTTCTTGTAGAGACATTTCCTCCTCCTCGTCTTCAACTTGAGCATCAAAATAGTAGGAATCAATATGATCCCAATGCATCTAAGTTGGAGCTTCCTATAGTTCTTGAGGATAATATAGATTTCAACTTCATGATAATTTTCTAAGGGTTTGGATAACCATATATAGGGATACTATTCATAGCATTTCATAAATTACGGAGCTAAAAATAGAGTTTCAGCAGCAGTATCTGCCATTGTTTACTAGGGAAAGAGGATCATAGGTAGCCAAGCTCTGGATTTATTCAGTCCATATAATCCCCAAGCATCATTAGACACCCATGGATAAAAGGGTTATGATTTTTTTATATATTATTCGTGGACATTCCATGTGTTGGTGGGATATTATAGATAAATTTTTGTAGTATGATGATCTATCTTGGAAGGACTTTGAAACAAATTTCCCAGTACATTTCTATTCTAAGATGTTGTTGGGTGAAAATCTCATGAGCTTCTCATCTAACACATGTGGGTATATCTGTGTTGGACTATGATAAACATTTTACCAACCTAAAACACATTTTACAATAGTTGGTAGCTGATGAGTTATCCAATGTGAGACATTATTAAGACGATATTTTCTATGAGATCTGATTATAGATGAACATTTTTCTTTGAGAATCATTGAAGATGCGAAGAACTAGAAACTCATCACAAAAGGGAATCTGAGAGAGGTCCTGAGTAGTGGAAACGATATTTTAGTAGGATGACCTAGAACATCTTCTTTGAGTTGTAATAAGGGCCCCTTCAAAAGTTCTACCTAGGTAGTGGTTTCCAGAGCGGTCAGGGTAGTGGACAGCAATATCAAGTCCTTGTTCTATTCCAGTACTATCATTTTGGCTGTTTTTTACCACCAGAAACAATATAATACTTATACCATAGTGTTGTTTCATATATGTGTAAGACTGGGTCATCATTAGAGGTTCTATGAAAACATTCTACAACAGACAAGTGCCATGGGATCAGGGTTTTCACCTAAGTCGGGAAGGGACTCAACTAACCATCAGCAGGTTGAGAGGTGGAGTTCCACTATATGTTCAGGCCAATGAAAGGGATGTTGAACCCCAATGAATAATATGTATTAATAGGTGTGGTTAATAGCTAAAATTGGTCATAATATAGCCCATGGTAGAGGGATAATTCAGGTTCACATTATGTAGAATACTCTGGCTATCGTGGATGCCTGACTATCTACCATTAGAGGTAAAATCCATTTATCATCTACCGTAGCTTATGTGTTGTTTGATTTATTCTCGTCACATTCTTTTATATATGTACTTTCTAAAAATTTTTTGTCTTAAATGTGGAAATCGTGTATGGTACTTTGACCATCGACACAACATTAAGAGTGCGGTCAGATAATATCAGAAATTTCAAGGCATGTTCTCTAGAGATTAGTGGTTACTAATTATTTTTGGAAATCATAGTGTTGGAAATGATAGGATTCAACTTAATTCTTGGTATGGAATTCCTATTTATATACAAGACTCATATCAATAATTACAGGAGGAGATTTAATTTTTTATCTCAAGAAGATGGTAGTTATTCTCCCTAGGTTGAGTGGGATCTTATGACTATATTTGTCGGACCATTTTAGTGTATATTAGAATGTATCATGGTCGAGATAGCTATTATTTCTACAGATGATGGGGTAATGGAGTTGGATTCATTTCTTCTAGTGGTAGATAGTATTTAGGATATATTTTAGGACATCTTCTATGGCTTACTGCCCCTATGGCTGACCAGGATCATGATCAAGTTGTTTCAATAAGGAGAGAAATTTTCTATCCCGCCATATATAATGGAACCGGAAGATCTTCAATTGAAATGTAAATCGGATGATCTAGAATAAAAATGCTTCATATGGCCTAGTATATCTCCTTAGGGTTCTCCAGATAAATTTACTATGATGGTTGATGGATATTTTCTCTTTTTTTGGTTTATCGGAGGTTGAATCTGATGATGGTCATGAATTGATATCCTCTTCCCCACATTGATTAAAATTTATACCAATTTAGTACTGCTAAGAACATATCCAAGATTAATTTTAGATTTTGTTACTACCAGTTAAAGGGAATTACCACTAGAAATACCTTTTATTTCTTTTAGGAGCAGTTATGTCTTGTTTAAATTCATAGTAATGTTGTTTGGGTTAACTATCAAACTTGTGATATTCATTAGAATAATTAATAGGATCTTTCATCCTTTTCTGGAAAATTTTGTAGTAGTTTTTGTTGAAGATTACTTAGTGAAATCCTTGTTATCATAAGATCATATAAAAAATCATGAGAAAATATTTATTACATTGAGATAGAATCACCTTTATGCTTTGTTATCCCAATGTAGTTTATCGATTAATAAAGTGCACTTCTTATGCCATGTCATCTAAAAAAAGGAGTGTTACTGGAACTAGATAATGTTGTATCCATAGTATATTGGGAAAATCCCAAGATTTTCTTTGAGAGTAAAACATTTCAAGGTTTAGCAGGATATTATCAGTGCTTTCTCCAAGATTTATCCCATTTAGATGAATCAATGTATGGGTTTTACATGAAATGGGTGATGTTTTTTTGTCTAATGATTCTGATATTTCTTCTCATGAGTTGGAAGGTAGACTTATCTCATCCACAAACCTCAATTTTCTTATGTCATGTAATGTATATACATTGTACTAGGATTCATATGTTGTTTGACTCATAGTAGTTCTAATACAAGAGGATCGAGTGGTTTTTTATGCATCTAGGTAGCTGAGACCTCATGAGATGAATTACCCTACACATGATATGGAGTTATAAGTAGTGGTACATTCCCTATGATGACGGAGACAAAATCACATGGGTGATATCTTTGTGGTATACATTGACCAAAACAACCTCATCTTTATTTTTTATCATTGAGTCCTGAGACATTAGAAGAAGAGGTTGGTCATGTATCCTTAGTCTTTGGACATTGAATAGGTTGTTACACTATGAAAGGTAAAAATCCATGCAGAGTCATTGAGCTCAATGAAAAAAATATGTAGTATGATATTCCTGTTAATATTGGGGGACAATTTCCCTCTTTTTAGACATGCATTTATATGTAAGGGACCTCAGGGATGTGTAGCTATATCTTTGGCATCAGTTATACCAATAATTTTGAACCAGATTAAGACATAATAGTTTTCTAATATAGAGGTCTCGATTTTTAGAGATAAATTTTATTGCGGGGAGACACCATCAAATGGTATTTGAGTAGTGGAAATTGTCTTCTTTTATTTGGTATGTTATGGCTTTCTATGGGATTACAAGAGGATCTTATGGGGGAGATTCATTCTTCTTGATGGGTAGTGAATCCTTGTTTAGAAAAAAAATTGTGGTATTTGTAGACACTACAGTGGGAAATAATGAAGAAGGAGGTGAAATTATTTGTGGCTAGCTTTTTCACTTGTATGCTGGTGAAAGTGAAGCATCAGAGGCCAGCTAGTATTTCACATCCTTTTCCAATTCTTCAGTGGAAAATGAATGGTGTCCTAATTAATTTTTTTAAATCATTACCCAAGAAAACCTATATGAATGACATGGTATGGGTTGTTCTGGATTGCCTAACAATGGAATATGACTTCATACTTATTATGTAAACCTTCAATGATGATAATATATGATTTCCTTATATTCATTCGGTGGTTCATTTGCATGGTGTTTCCAAGAGTATCATTTTAAAAAAATACCCTCAATTCACATCATGTTTCTATTAAGTTGTTTAGAATTCTCTAGGATCGTATGATCTTTTGAGCACTTCCTAACATCCACAGACTGATGGCATTATGATTATACAATTTAGGTTCTAGAGGATATGTTGTGACCCAATGTTTTGGATTTTTGTAATTCATCAGAGTAACATATGGACCTCATGGAGTTTTTATATAATCATATATTCCAAGAATCGTTCCAAATATAACCTATGTCATTTTTTATGTTAGGAAAATGAATTCCCCTATTTGCTGATTGGAAGTACATGAGTCATCACTTGTTGGGTCTAGTCTAATGCAGGAGAAATATAAGCAGGTTTAGTTGATCAAAAAATGGTTGTTAACTATGTAGAGCAGGCTAAAATCATATACTAACCATAAGGTATGGAATCTACAATTTATGGTTGTACATCATGTTTTTCCTTGGGTTTTACTGATATTGGGGCATCTACGTATCATGAAATAGTGATAGTTAGCAAACAAGTTTTTCAGGACCTTTCAGATAGTGGAAAGTGTTGGTCCCGTGGTATGCTATTTATCCCTTTAACAGTACTACAATTACATGCATGATGTTTTCTCGATGTTTAAATTGGAAATATATATCATCTAGACCCTTCTCATGTGATAGATGTGGAATACATATAGATTTTTTATAACATGTCCTTTTTGGAGAGTTTGATACATGTAGTCTGATATGCCAACACATTGGCTAGACTTGTTCATTAAGACCTCACAGTGATGCTTGGAGCATCTCAAGGATGAGATGTTTTATTCTAGGGAGGTTGTAATATCCTACAAATTTTTAGGTATGTCTCTATCCTCTCATAGAGTTTTTCATTTAATTTTCATTTAGTTTCATTTTCATCACGGATGTCTATATTTTGAATAAACATAGTCCTGGGATATGAAAAAATATCAGAAAATGTGGTGAGGATTGACATAGAGTGCCTTTTTTGGGGAAATGACTTAATGTTCATGGATGTATTCTTGGTTAAATTAATGGAGTATGGGTATAAATGGGTTATTTATTATCATGGGTTCTTGGTATATTTATAATACATAAATTATTTTTATGTTGTATAAAAAATGGTTTAAAAATGAATACAAAACATTTAAATGTTTTGTAAATGGATTACATGTCATGTATTGTTTAGGTGTTTTACAAAAATAAATATGAGGTGAAGAGTTTTTTTGGAATATCCCATTAATAATATTTACATGAGGTGTAACCACATTACACTACAACTAATTCCCTGGAATATTTTTTTATGTATTCTATATGGTTGTTTTTTCTTTTCAATCCACTACAGCCTTCTCCTCTCAACCGTGGGGAATCTTCCAGGTGAATTTGGAGTGTTAATCTACCTTATAGATTTCCTGATAATGACTTAGATCCATAGTAAGTGGTTTTAGTCCAGTTTCTCCCTTATCTTCCATGGTTATCAAACCATTGCAGTGAAATACTTTTTTCGTATGTATTGTTTATTATTATCTTGAACATATTTGATCTAGGATTCTCATATTGATCATCTATACATTATTCATTGATGGATATTACTGTTGGAAGAACCATTATATCCTCAATTAATGGTATTGGATCTTGATCCTAACACTATGGTCTGATTTTTTCCATGTTTATTTAATAATGTGATTGAGAAAAAATAGTGTGTGCCTGAACCAATTGATAATGAATGAGATTATTCATTTATGTCCTTTAGTTTCAATTGGCATCTACACTGGATTACATTTATTCATGGGGTGAGAAAACCATGTTTATAACCTAATTATCTGATGGATTAAAGTGTGTTTTGCATGACATGATTCGTTAGATGATTTAATAATATAGAATCAATATATTGTGGAATATTTCTTATTTTTATGACTATTAATAACTCATGATTTTATTGAAAGTGACATATGAAAGATAAATAGTTCTTCGTATAAATAACCATTGAAATTTTTGATGTGATATTTGATATATTCACAATTTATAATATGACAAGTGTTCCAGGCTAAATTTATAAAATATTGGGCTTGGACCATTACTATGCACAATTATATGTTGTAATGTTGATATTGAGCATGCTTAGCCTAGTCCCATGCTATAATGATTATAGAGAGAGATCTTTTCCTAGTCCCATATTATAATAATTATAGGGATTTGACCAAGATTTCATAATTAATATAGGGATTTGACCAATCATTTTTTTGACTCTATCATGGTTATATGGTTGGGGTTGTCATGGTAATAAGACATTCTATGAGATATTCTATAATGGCACAGAGGGGGGTTATTTTACCATGATTATATGGTTGTGGTTTCCAAGGTTATAATACATGCTCAAAGATATCCTAGAAAAAAGGTGAAGCAATTGGTTATTGTATTTTTTTAATTGATTAATTGATTAATACACTTTTTAATCACTTCATTACATACACTTCTTATTATATTGGTTTGTTTAGATGTGTTGGTGAAAACCTACAGAGTAATACACACTCCCTATTCTGGCCTCCATATGGTACCCTATCATATTACATGGATAATGGATTAGAAAATTGAAAATGAACGTTATTTTGATGATTTTCATATTGGATGGGATGAAGTTTTACAGTGGGACCGACATAGGATTCAGGGACGTGGAGTTTTGACTCTCTATTGGAGTCCTATAATTTTTTACTTGAATTGTTTATGGTATGGAATTTAGTTACATTTCTGTATGTCAATATATTATTCCTTTATCAATTATTTAATATTAAGTTGGATCTAGTTGTTGTTTTACTATATCTATATACTTTTATTTACTATATTTATATGGTTTAATTATACTTCTATAACACCACATGCCTGGTGGAATAGTCCCCCACTATACATCTCACACCCATACTGCTATTTCATAGCCTCTGGCATATTGGTAGTCCCTCTTGGGGTCTCGTAACCAACCCTTTTTTCAATGTGAGAGAGTTTCTAATTAGGGGATGTTACTTATCTCCCCTAAATAATTTTTAAATACCATAGGGTTAGTTTGGAACAAACAAATTTGAAGAAAATTTAATTTTTGGTTCTTATATAATGTGGAGTTAGAAAAATTAATTCTCAAGTGGATTATATAGATTAAAAAAATTATTGTTTTCCACAATGAAAAAAAACATTCAAAATTCACAATGGTGTAGATGATGGTAGGCTGAAAAAAAAATTCACCTGGAAAGCTATTTCATAAATAAATTTATTACACACTAGATTTAATAAAGTTTAATTTTTACTTTTGGCAGTAAAAATATATATTTATCAATTTCCCTAAAATCATTTTTTATTCTCTATAAATAATGTAAAATTATTTTCACACTCCATTGATGTTGACTATCTTTCTAATACCAAGTAAAATAGTATGTATCAACCCTTTCTCTTTTATTGTTTTATTCTCTAATATCTATAAAAGATGGTTTAAGATTATTTTTATGAATTAACAGTTTACAATTGTTTTTCAATGTTTGAAAAGAAGGATCATAATATAGAGATGAATATCATTAAGGGAAGTTACTTAATTTTATAGAAAATATATATTAAATACTACTTTTATAATTATATAATTCACCTTCAATGCATGGTGGGATGCGATAAATAATTTCATATTAAAATTTGGATTTATTGGACCAACGTGTGCTAGGAATTATTTGAATAATGTTAGAAATATATTTTTCATTCTAAAAGAAGTAAAATAGTATTACTATATGACTGATGAAGGTTTATTAAAAAATGTATAAAAATTATTCTACAACGAATTTGTTTTTATGTTTTATAGATAATTATATCTAATTATAATTTAAGGCAATTTTTTCACATATCACATTAACAAAAACAATATTATTTAATGATTTAATAGTTTTATATATAAAAAATAGATAAAATGGAATAATTTGATCTCTTATCACGGGTTTCAAAGAGCTTGATTACCTAAATTATTTTAGGATAAAATAGTAGATGTAGAAGACAACATGATAAATCAACATATGTTCATATGGTTTGTTAATAAAATACATGAGTTTATAAGTAGAGAAAAATTGATAAATTTCATATAATTTAATGAATTCTATTATCTATATTATGTTCATATTAATCCATATTAAATGGTTACGTTTGATGTTAATTAACCGAAATGATTCACTATTATATAAGATGATGAACTATTTGGTTAATGTTTCTCTGATGATTAAAATAAAAAGAAAATAAAAAGTATAACAGTAATCTTTCATACACATTTCCTGTATACAAAGATAAATAAAATAGAATCTAATTGTGGGATAAATAAGAATTTTCACATAACTATATTGACAATTAAGAAATATAAATGATTAATATATGACATTCCGATGTTGAACTAATCTTATAACTCTTAATAATTCATCTTTGGTATACAAATCAATAAATATATGGGTATTATTGGGATTATTTTTTATTTTCTGAGGATTGAAAACTGATTTATTTTAATTGATAATGTTTGGGAATGATTCAATTATGTGAGGGTTTAAAGGGATAATTTTTCATTATTACATATAAATAAAACATGGAAAATAATTTTTTTTAGCATAAAGTAATAATTAATAATTGATTAAATGGGCTTCTAATATCAAGGAAGAAAATAACAACATTAAAAGGTGGAAATATAGACTAGTTTTTAAGGGCTTCCAATAGAAGTGGCATGTGGATTATACTAAATTTTTTTTATCTTGTTGACTTTCTAACCACTATAAGAGTTATGTTTAGAATTATCATTAAATAAGTATTAAATTTATATAAAATTTGTATGATTACTAATTTATTTATAAATACATAGAGAAATATATTAATATGGTTCAACTAGAAACAGTAACATTGTTTAGGAAAAAATATTATTTAACTACCAAACAAGAGTATAACACATCTTCCCATGTAATCTAGTTCAATACCAATGCTAGCATTTTTGATGTCGTACATTATATTATTAATCCTAATATGTTTGCATAATTATCAAGGGTATCAACCATTCAACTTTATAAATTATTTCACCATGTATAACACTATAAATAATAACATTTTCTCTATAAAATATATAGCAAGAAGAATGAAAGTATCTATCTTTCTATAAAAAGGAAAAAATAAACTTTAATTATCGACAAAAAAAGTTTTTGAATAACCATAAAATATAATATAAACCATAATAAAAAAGGTATAAAACATATACAATACAAAAATATCCAAACATCACATTACTAACCAAATAAAACAATATTTTTTATAGATTATATAATAAATGTTATAATGAGAATAAGACGATAAGGAATGTAATAAATGGTCATATATAAATATTCAAAAAAAATTAAATCAATATAAACAAATTAAATATATCTCCTCAGGGTGCATAATTTTCCCCTTAATACTACTAACCACTATAACTGCTTACTCATGTATATAGTTTTAAATAAAAGAGAGATATGTCTTCCCAATACCGATATCATTTATAATCAAATATATTCACACACATTCATGTGAATATGGGTACTGAGTGTAAAACCCATTAGAAAAAATTTAATGAATCTAAAAATTATGTTCAAAAATAAAATAAAATTATTCTACATTGAAAATAAATAAAAAATAGTGTAAATTTTGTTTTTAAAAAATAACATAAAATTGAATCACAATATAGATTATTTTTGAAAATAAATCCAATTTTAAAATAATTTCAAAAACAATCCTCGAACATCAATCTCCATTAAAAAAATTTCATCAATGGATAAATCCCTTTGTTATATAGGAACGAAACTAGTATTTAACCTCACAAAACTACCATGTAAGAATTTATTACAATATTATGACTCCCTAACTAGAAGATTCATCTATTTAAAAAAGATCATAGAGAAGTCATAGTTTAATTATAAATTTTAATACTAGCCAGATCATGAAAATAACATCTTTTCCACTGTCAATAAAATTCCATCAAACAATCACATGGTTTCTAGTGATGTTTCTATGCAAACACTAAAGGTGGGACAGAAAGAAAAAATCAACACCATTACACATATGAATATTTATATATCTTAATAAAGAAAACACCTCTTATATATTAATATAAGATAAATTTATTTCAAAAAAGTTTATAATAATATATATAATAATGATGAGATTAACTATTGGTTGTAAAAATAGAAAAAATACATTAATAAAACAATAAATAAATTATTAGAAATTAAAAATCATATCCAATTTTTTTTGAAGAATTAAGAATAAACTATTTAATGAAAAATAATTTTTATAATCTAAAACAATGTGTATCCTATATATAAATATAATTGATTTAGGTGATTGAATTAAAAATACCATAAGACATAATTATAATACTTTTCATGGATGGAAAACTTTTGAGAACATAATTATTATCAAATTAAATATAAAATCAAAATAAAAAATCTGACATATATAATTTCATGTGTATTTGTATCCATAACATATTAGTTTAAAGCATTGAATAACAAATGGATTGTTGAGAACATGAATGTTTTAGAAAAATTAACCATTTAATAAATATGATAACACAATTACACTAAATAGAAGTAAATCAGGGGTCATGATGAAATCTATACACCCAAATAACAAAATTTTCAAAATTTCAACAAAACCTAATTAGAAAATTCGACCACTATGGTTATTAGTGGAAAATGAAATTAAATGGTAAACGAAACAAAATATAGGAAGAAGGGGACCAAAACCTTAAGATATTCACATTAAATTTCATTTAACCAAACATATTTTAGATTAAAAAACATCGATTAGTTACATAAATCACATAGAATGACATGTTAATTCCATTGAAATATAATTGAGAATAAAAGATATTAGTAATATTGATTTTAAATACAAATAAAAATAAAAATTATTCAACGTTTGAATTCATGATCTACCAAATTATATATTATTCCATTAATTAACAACTACTATCCTATAACTATGCATAGTTAAAATAAATAATATTTTCTTCAATTAATTTGACCCTTTTATTAATTTAAATTTTAAAAAATATATATATTACCCCAAAATAATGAATATTTTATCAGTATATAATAGGAAAAATAATTACATTTCACAAACATATATGGATTAAAACATATCCCCCCTCCATGACACATTATGAACCCATAAAATCATTAGATTTATTTAATAGAAAATAGATTGTGGACTTAGTCTATAACCATCGATTATCTCATTCATATTTCATGATTATATTTTCCATGATTCTAAATAAATTAAATAAGATAAATGGATTCACCATATGAATCATTATTTTGATGGTCAAAATTCAAAATTGGATTCTAAAAAAACAATATATCTATTAAAAATATTGATCTTCCTACTCAGCAATATGTTTGGGATTAGGATGAAACTTTTTCAACTGGGTTACATGGAAAACATTATAAATATAATTTAACCAAGATGATAAATCTATCTAATATTATAATTTTACAATACTTTTTATAATTTAAAACATGAAATAATATAATTACATTTTATAACTTTTATCCCTTATCTAAAGTCCCAATAGAGGATAAACATTGAGAAAATCCATATCACTTGATTTTAGTTCCAATGTTCACGGAAAATTATATGAATAATATTTATGGTGACATTGAACTATTAATAAAATATTTCAAACAATCTAAATCTTCTTAATCATCTCTCGTATAATTATTGATACCAATAAGAAAGATTCACAAACTTATTTTAAAAAAAATTATATCAACATGACCAAACATATATGGCATTAAAAAAATCCATTATAATAATATACTACTAACTGATACTAATTGAGAATTTAATCAATAATATATAACTCTTGAAAAATCCTCTAAAATTAATAACATAATCATGAATCATATCAATAATGATTTAAATAAATTTATCTATCTAAAAAATAATATGATAATGATATAGTGGTATTATTTTCAATTGAATTCACATATCCTCTTGATGTCTCTTCCAAAACATAGAGTCGAATTGATGATATCTAATTGAAACAATCAAAATGGAACTCCTTGAATCATCATAATAAGGAATGTATAACATCCAAAAATATTACACTTTGAAAATATACATGATTTGAGTTGAATTTGTTTATTTAATCAAAAAGTTAATAATTACCTATATAATATTCCATCCATGATGATATGAAGGAAATTTGACCAAAAAATTTGGGGACACCCTATCCTACTTCCATGTAAGAAGGTGATGTGGTTACAATAAACCAGATAAATTTTGATGAATTGGCTTCAATATTTTATAGTTTTTTAAATGAGACACTTAATATCTAATTACATTCATCTTCTTCTGGTACTAATATAAACATTTTATATATTGGCTCACATAAAAATGCGGTGCATGCATTTCTATGAAGACCATAAAATTGTGGAAACATGGAAACATGAAACTGATAGAAAAAACTAACCTATAATAAATATATAAAAAATAGCCTTTATGATCCATATAATTTCTAATTTAATAATGTGTAAATATCCATTACATTATTTTTTCACATCTATTTTAATAGTTAAATGAACATTTTATAAGGAGCAGGCTAGGAACCACATCCTTCATCGATGTTAAAGTTGCGTAAATAATTTTATTCATTTTTAATAATCATACAGAGTTATTTAATCTATGAAAAATTAATTCTATACGTAAAACCAATAACCATGGTTAAATAAATATATTACCATCAATTTTATAACCAATAGAGCTTAAATAGACACTCATATCACAAGATATAATGTTGGAAGTTGATATTTTTTTAAGAAAATTTTTTAACAAAGGAGAGTGTATAAATATAAACATTCCTATATTGAAAAAATAATTTATGTGCATGTTCTAATATATCATGTAACATCTTAGACTCAAGTATCACTAAAATGTACCCCGATCCCAAATTCCACAAGGCCCCAATCACATCTCCCCAAATACTAGAGGATTCCGACTAGCTGTGAGGAACTAGAGTGTGTATATGGGGAGATTATTCCCTCATCATCAGTTTGTTGCATAGGGAATATACAATAATAATTAATTATAAGAAGTATTATAGTATTCAGACAATAAAATAACACTAGTAATAATTACCAATTATAGAAAAAATTTCATATATAGATGATGATGACACATTCCATGAGTATACAATGAATCCAAAATAGGTACATATGGAATCATTAAAATATAAGTGAAAAAATACAAAAAAGAACATAAATTTTATATCTAAATAGAATCAGGATCCTCGAATCAGTCTCGTGATATCCTAGTCATAAGTAGTAATCAAAAACCTATAGTAGGAAGCATTTTATATTATGTACCTATCGTTATAAAGTCTATTCGGGTACCCAACGACGTCCCAAATGGTGTGTGATATACAATACTAGTAAGATAACACCCAAAGGTATAATTCCATATAATAAGTTAATATATATTAATAAAACTATACATGAAGTAATTATATATTAACTAATAACTTAGCCTCCAGATGCTGAAAATCATGAGATAGGATTAAATGATATTAACACAGCTGAAAAAAATAGAAGAGTTCATACATGGCCCATTACCTATGAGGTATCTGCAATCGATAGACTACCATCCTGAATATCTCTAGATTATCAAATGGCCCAAAATGACATTGTGAAAGCTTACCCTTTATTCTAATCCAATTATTTCTCTGTCTTAGTGAACCATGTAAAAATACTTGATCCCTAACCATGAACTTTGGAGGAATTCTATAACAATCATCATATGATTTATGTTGATAAATTGTAGTATCCAACCACTTACAAATCAACTGAACCCACTCTGTAGTCTCCTAAATGACATGAGGTCTTAGAATTGCTATCTCCCCTACCTCTAACTCACACAAGGGGGATCAACATTTCCTAGACTATAAATTCTCTTTAAGAGCCATATATATAGTAGCCTAAATTATATTATTATATGATAATTCAAGTAGGGTAATGTGCCTCTCCCCAATGCACCAAAAATCTTATACACATGATTCTAACATTTTCTAAAGAACTTGTACCATGATCTATTACATACCATCAATTTGAATGAGGTATGTCATTCTTAGAAGAACCTATATCCCAAACACCCTCTGGATATCATTCTAGAATCATGAATTAACAGGGAATACCTATCTGAAATGATGGTGTCGAGTCCCCATGATGTCTCAGTATCCCAATGATATAGAACCTCCCATGTTAATATAATGAAATGACCTCCTTTATTGTTAGGAAATAAGAATCCTTTGTGAGACTATCAACAACAAACCAAATGAAAAATTGCCTAGTGGTGAACTCGGTAACCCAGTCATGAAATCCATTGCCATGTCAGCCCACTTCCACTCGGTAATGGGTAATTTTTTAAAAGTATGGATGGTTTCTAATGTTCCAACTTCACCTACTGACTGGTAGAGCACCTCATGTCCAAAGAATCAATATCTATTTACATAATTAGACACTAGTATTGGTGTTGAAAATCAAGATACATCTAAGTGATGCTGGTGTGATTTTCCTAAGATGAATCGTGAAAGTACTACATCAGCTCGACCTAAATATCCATTGAAACACATATGTGACCATAGATATGAAAAATTTCATCCTTACCTATAGTTAAAGTAGTAGCTAGGTCCTCACCTTCCACACTCTCCCAAAGGACTATGCACTGAAAATATTGTAGTCTAATCATTTTTACCCTATCTATAAGAGTATAAATCATATAAAAGGATGATAGAGATGTATTCAATTGAATGTGATACACCTCCATGTGAGTCTTGATGAATAAAGCCAGAAGCATCCCCTTGCTCCTTGCATGCTGAACAGTAAGTATATCATTCCTCCTACTAAGTGCATCGACCACTGGATTTTCCTTCTCAAGATTGTAGGCATGCTCAAAATCAAATGAATATAGGTATTTAGCCCACCTTCGCTACTTTATATTATTGCCACATTGTGTGAATATTTATAAAAGGCTTTTGGGGGTCTGGGTATTGCCCAAAACTCTCTCCATGTAAGTAATGTCTCTAGCGGTGCAATATAAGAACAACATAGATATCCTGCTATCATGCATCAGTTAGTTCCTATCATGTAGCCTCAACTTGTGAGACACATACTCCATGACACCATATCCATGAATAAGAAATTTTTCTTTCTCGATACTTAATGAATCATAGTAAATTGTGTAACTCTATCTTGAATCAAGAAAAATCTATATCAAAAAAAGATTTAATACCCATTTTAGTTATTGAAAGGCTAAATCAGATGCATCTGACAATAAAAACTTTACAACAATCATATTCGAGACCATGAGTGGTGCATCTAGGTAAGAGAAGTCATGTATAAAATGATGGTAAAATATATCATATTATAAGAAACTTTATATCTAAAAGTCATTTTTCAGATGATCCAAGGAAACTACAGATTACAGCATCCTTGGGTCAACTGATACTCATTTCTCCAAGATAATGTGACCCAGGAAGTAAATTTTATCCATCCAAATGCATCACATTGTAGTCATAGAAAATAATTAATTCTATATTATTATATCCAATTTTTTTTAAATATTTTTCCATGGTCATATCGATTTTGAGAATACACCAAGATATCATCAATAAATCCATGAAAATGAATCCAAATAAGGACGAATAACTTGGTTCAATAATTCTATGAAAACTAATAGTATGTTTGTGATACGGAACAACATAACCAAATAATCTTATAGACAATACCTAATATGAAAGGATGTGTGATGTATATATGATGGTCTAACACTCAACTGATGATAACCAAATATTAAATAAATTTTTAGAACACCCAATATCCCCATAACTAATAAAAAAATTTCTTATATCTGTGGCATAAAATAAAGGTTATTAACCATCATCTAGTTCAATTTCTTGCAATCCATTCATATCATATGGGCACCATCATTATTTTTCGCAAAAACGATTGGGGAACTCCACTGAGATGTATTGGGTTAGATAAACCCCTTTCCCACTAAATCCATTATCTAGATCTTAAGACTCCACAACAAAATATTATCCATCCTATAAAAAAGATTAGAAACTGGTTTATCTCCTGGGACTAGATCGATTGATAAATCTACCACTCTTACTATAGGTAATCGTGAAAATTCATCCAGGAAAACATCCTTGAAATGATCAACCACTGGAGGGAAATCTATCTGATGTGTTCCCCGATCATCTATATATAATCTCACAATTTGGGAATTTATCACACTCAGCTCATGATGATTGCATTTGTCTTGGCTCTCCTAGACATATCTTTCACCCTTGTGAATAAACAATCCACCCTATGTAGATGAATAGGTAACCCTACAATGATATAAATAAAAAAATCATAAAAGTAAACCAATCATTTTATCCCAATAATGGTGTAAAAACCTTTCATCTCTATGAAAAATAGGTCCCATAAAAAGTGGAACCCACCTATCTCAAGGGGGAACTCCCTACATTGATGTATATCCTCTATTAACAATACCAACGTAGTTTAAAGCTTAATAAATGCATAAAAACACTTGAAATTAATCCTATGTCTCTCCACAATAGGAAAAAATATAAACCTATGAGAGTCCCCTATATCAAATAGAGTACATGCTAAAGTAGAGGCTACAAGAATAGTACCTCTCATAGTAGAAGGCCATAAATTTTTATCCCCGGTTGTCGGTTTCACTACATGTATATGGACTGATCCATTGCTCTATGATGTAGCCTTTCTACAGTTAGAAGATCCAGTCTGATGTCCCTACAAATCTGGGGTCTGACTACCATGTCCACAAACATGACCTTGACCTGATTGGTTAGTTGTACTCCCACTCCCTACTTGATGATAATCTACTAACCCCACAACTACATATGGAGTCAGTGTAGATCATCTCTCACTAGTTTCTGAAGGAATGAACTTTCCAAATTGTTGTAAATTAACCATATTTCTATAGGATCTGTACATAACAAGGTCTCTTATACAAAGTTATCTCATATGTCCTAGTCTACCTCATTGGTGGAACCACACCTGGATACCCATGAATGTGATATGGATTCTAATATCATCATGTGGAATATTCATATGTCTCTTCCTTCTGTTGGATTATAGAGTACCATATCATGGTGTCGAACCACCCAAGTTTGAACCCCCATCCTCTCTCATGTTATGCTCTCTGAAAATATCATGATTCATTATTCCAGAATTGTAGTTATCTAAAAGAAATTCACATGTGATCAGATTTCATACCTGAGACCATCCACAAATAGCCTAGCTTTAGATAACTCATCACCCATTAAAATTGGCGTGAATCACTATATATCATAGAAATGATATGAATAATCCATAACTAAAAAAGTGACCTACTCTAATTGTAAAAAAGCTCAGTATGTATTAGACCACAACGCCTTGAAAGAGATATAATCATAGAAGGTCATATGAAAATACCTCCAGGGAATCTTAAGATCATTATCCATTTGATAAATTAAATCCCTCCATCTTTTAGAAGAATCATATAGTATAATAGTAGAAATATTTACCCGCCTCTCTCTGGGTGTATTGAGATTATCTATGATAGATAGCATGTCATCTACCCAAGACACTACAACCTTTTGTGCTCTATATATCAAAATATTGGGCTGATAAAGCTTTTGAAACTCACCCATAAACTCTTCCATAAGTGGGGATGGTCCTGGTTCTCCATGAACGACCAACATGAAACCCATAATCCTTCATCAATCTATGCCTCAACACATGTGTCTTACATAATGACTAGATCCCAGACTGGAAGTATTTGAGGATATACTGGGAGCCCATGGCCCACCATATCTGCAGCATGATCATCACCACTGTAGAGACCCGAAGCTTGACGTACATAGACAATACATTAAATTTGAGGAATACTTAATACATAACCAAAACAAACACACAAGGACCGTAATAGTTTAGTGTCATTGGAAACTCGGAATAAAATCTTCTAATCGTGGTGAATGATCTTCAAAAACTCCCATAAAGATCTTCCCCTTTTTGTTTCCTTACCTAAAACCTTTCATTACTTCTTGGGGAAAATAAAACATAAAATAGGTGAGCTGAAATTCTCAGTATGGGCAAACATAGATAACATAAAACAATCCATAACCATTTGGATACAAAAACTGAAATTTAAACATCAAAATCTTGAGCAAGAACATAAATCGTTGAAGTACATAAGGCATATATCATAATAGAACATCGACCATCATAAAATTGGAATAAAACATGTAATTGTGGAATCCATTTAGAACATGTCATGATTTCCATAGTAGCCAAGGCATTGCTGCCAAGACCATCTTAGTGGACAAAGTCCCTTTCTGAATCGAGTTCACTCCTCTTTTCAGTCCTGTAACACTGAAACAGATTAACATACCATTCCAGCCATGTCTATCTCATGAGAAATAAATCTTTACCCAATGAATTGGAGGGAGATATAGGTCCCACCCATCTTATAATGAAATCATTCATACTTTTTCCACAACATAAACATAAATCATTCATCATAACCCAAAGAATAAAATGGGTATCATAAACATCATCCCATCATAACATAATCTCTATAAAACTAATGGATATAATTTCATCATAAGAACAGTGAAACCATGTAGATCATTGAGACATTATTCTTGAAACATACACATATGAAATAATGTGATCTTAGATGGAAAAATGGTTTTGATAAAACATTTGAAATGAATTCTTGAGGAAAATATCCTTTCTTTTTCAAAAAACATTTTCATTTCACAAAATGCCATGAAATTTTATAATAAAAGTATTTTTTTGAAAGTAGTCATTAAATCTTGCAGAGTAAACTTCATGAAAATGAGGCGTTATGAAACCGTAAAAATCCGTTCATGCCATATAAGTTAAAAATAACATTATTCTTGTACTTTTGTTGGAAAAGTCAAAAAGTTCCTCGTATGGTAAACAAAAAAAATATTCCATACATACCATGTAGTAAAAGTAAAATTGGGTAAAAAGGACTTTAAAAATACATGAATATACTTTTATAAAACATGTACTTGGATAATAACAATAATCCCAGTAAATACTTACAAATAAACAATCTCGGATAAGAATGAGATTGGAATATTTATCCCTTACCTTATGTCTGTTATGCTTTGAACGTATTCGAACCTCCTGTATAATGGTTTAAATAATGTCATTGACTTATTAAAGAATCATATTCATTGTTATTATATCATATATGGTTCACTTATGACTTTATATTACCCGTTCTTTTGTAAATTCATGTTAATGTAGCGTTTTGGGTAAAATCATTTCATTTATCGTATGTGTTTCGACTTGTTGTTCTTGATATTTTTACTTATATCCTGATTTACATAATTCCAGAATGTAAAAAATGATTTATATATAATATATATTCATCATATACATATATATTATAGATCGATAAAAGGAATGAAATACACCGTTCATGGAGACGGTAGTCCGTACGTACGCATGAACACTATTTTCGTTTCCTTATTGAATTGAATGGAATTAATTAGATGAAATATATATATATATATATATACATACATATACCTAAATCCAGTAGCTTAATTATGTCATATATTTCATTATTATTCATTATATATGCTTTATAATCATTTTTGAATGGTTAATCATGGAAAATGAATCTCATCGCATTCGTGGAGACGGTAGTCCGTACGTAGGCATGAGCGATGATATCATTCCCATGATCATGGAATTGTATTGAAGTGTATGTATAATATTACATAATAAATATCACTTTAAAATAACCATATATAGTTATTTATTTACACCATTATACCCATCCATGTATGGTGGTGGCGGAAAATAGATTACACCACGGCGTGGAGATGGTATTCTGTACGTACGCTAGCGCGGTGATTTCGTTTTCCATAGGATAGATAGATGGTGAAATAGGGTTATTTAAAACATATAAGAACATATCAGTATATGAGTTATACTGATGTTATTACATCATAATGAAAGAACTAAAGAAGAAGAAGTGGAAGAAGAAATAAAGTTGAAAGTATCGGTAACAGACATTGCATCTTCTTTGAAGCGCCTCTTTGAGACCTCCTCTTAAGGCACTAAAATTGGGCTTTGAAGAAGACCATAACCTCTAGGATGTTTCTATTAAAGTAGAGAAGACAATTTGGCAGGGGTGGCCGAGATTGAAGGCTCAAAGTGGTGTGTGGAAGAGAGAGAGGAGGTGCCCTTTTATAAGGGAGGAGAGGGGCACCTTTGGTATAACAAAAAATATTGTTTTATTATAAAGTCATATTCAGTTTTTAATAGCTCAAAATTGAGTTATTTAGAAGCTAAGGTGGTTATGGGTCCAAATCCTCTCATCTAATAGAATTTAGACAAGTTTAGGTTCCTATTTTATCCTTATCATTTAGATTTAACTTTAAGTTAGATAATTTTACTTTTACCGTGTCTTATTGTGTTCTTACACTATAAGGTTAATAAACATACTATAACAAGCCAAACAAACCCCAAGTTGTTTATTATTAAAATATATAACCTTATCTAAGTAATTTGGCTGAACCATAGATTTTTAGGAATATAATAACAATTAATAATATAATATTTGTTTTAAAAACGTTTTTATGTATATTTTGACACTATTTGGTAATTTATTTTTCTGAAACTCATAACAGAATTCTTAGTTCAAAAAATGTTAATTAAATCAACACTAACATGTCATATTAACATATAAAATTATTGGAATTCATAAAAAGTCTCAAATTACATTTATTTGGATATTTATAACATAAATTATGTCAATATTTCATTAATAAGATAATTACTGCATCATTATTGTGTCATAAATAAATTAAATTATTTAAAGTCTAAAAATTAAAAATAAAATATCATTATGTAGGAAATATTTTTTTCTTTCTAATTAATATTTATAGTCGAATTTATATTATGTATAACCCTATATTAAAAATTATATACTTATTAAACGCTGATTTTAACTATTTTAACCCTTATTTAAATAAATTAATAATAAATGTCGTAATCTAATCCAAGTGGGCCTAAATGGTCATATTTTATTCCTAAGATTTTTTTTGGTCGAATTACACTTATCCAATAGAATTAGGACTTGTGTTAGGGTAATAATAATATCATTTTTACCCTTAATTACCCTATTTACTTTTAACCGTGGTAAATAAAAGTAAAAAGTTACTATTCACCAAAAATTATTTTCATCTCATTGAACCACATTTTACTCACTGACATCAACCATGTCTCTCGGATTTTTGAAATTCCATTCACAAAAGCGGTAAAATTAAGTTTTATGTAAATTTGCAAATTCTCCTAGGAGGTGGGTAAAAGACGGTCAAAAGTTCAATAAAATTTTTATATACATAAAATTATTATAAAATGACTCAAATGAATTACATTTAACTTATATAGGTATTATGTGTCAATTTTGACCTAAAATAAATTTAAATAAAATAAATAATTATTTAAATAAAAAGTCGGTTTTTAAATAGTAACATAGTGTTTTCACTATTCATCAAAAATTGAATGTTTTCATAAAAATACCAAAATTTCACCCAAGGATAATTTCGATATTCCAAATCCAAAAATGAAGTCCATTTTGAAAGATGAAATTTACAAAATTTCAAAAAGTGGTTATTACTATTCATAACGGCTAGTTTTAATAATATTATAACCATATATCGTTGTTTAGTGAAACCTGGTATTGCGTACAACCCACCCTATCGAGGAAAGTCGTGATTGCGTGTAATACAATCCAAGTTAGGGTTGCGTGTTGTGCAAGTCTCCTCCATTATTTCGTATAACAGAATCCAACCATATTTCATTTATACATTGAATATATATATATATTTAAATATATACACTCAATGTTTCGTAGAATAACTACTATCAAAATTTTGTGTAACATGATCCATGAATAGTGTTGTGTATACTGCAAGCTCATACGGTGTTTCATGTAGTGCAAGGTATTTGTTTTGTAGCATAAAACACAAGACATGAATGATATTAAAAGAATATTTTTCATAAAATCCTTGGGTGTTACATTCTACCCCCTTAAAATGAATTTCGCCCTCGAAATTCATCGGGGTTATAAATGGTTTACTACTCGAAAGTTTGTTTAATAGAAACCCACATCGTAAAAGGTAACACCAAAACATGGCTTAAAAAACTAAAGTATGAAATGTAATGGTTACCCAAATTAACTCATCACTGGGTTTCCACGTAGGAGAACATAGGTGAAAATATGGATATGGAAGAAAAATATAACCATCATGTTCTGATGGAGAGTGGTAGAGAACATGGCAATAAATAAGCCATCAATCACAAAGCCATATATTTTTGATGATCTATGGTACCATCTGATTCATCGGATATAAGGGCACTAGGACAACATTTTTGGTTTTCAAGATCATTTCCCTAAAGTTGATGAAATTGGAAATAGAAGAAATACTTTAGTGATTTTGGTACAGTCTCGCCGTTGTTTGTTCTTTTGACATTTCCACATCATCTCTTAATGAAATGAAGTTGAATTTGTCATTCATGAAGTGTTAGCAGATCATGTGATAGAATGATGAGTCATTCCATCTGCTTCAAACAAAAGGTTAGCAAAAGTTATCAAATATACATAAGTCCATATATGGTGAGTTTAATCGTATATGATTCCAAAAATGAACTTATAATTCATATATCATATTTCATAATAAAATAAAACAATTTTACTAACCAGGGACTTCTTGTAGGCCAGTGGTAGGTGAAAGAGGCCAGTCGCACTTCGATTGTGGGTTCGATTCCCATAGCCTTGTCCGACGCAATGGGCTGTCGACCGTCCTGGAGGTTGTCCTTTTTCTAAAACTATACTACTATAACATCCCATAAATAATATCGAAAATGTTCTATCCTTAAACAATACTAACTTATGTCCAATATAATTCATTCTAATCTTTAGCCTTATCTAAAATACTTCGGTCCAAGCTCATAGTATAAAGAAAATGATTACTTGAAATGTCACATAACAGTCACATGAATACCATCATTTATCCACTATATATCATAAGATATATCTTGTTGGTCAAATTACAAACATGTGAATACCTTAATCATGTATTCTCTTGAAGAATGAATACCCATTGAACCTTAGTGAAAACAAGAATACAGTTAAAATTTAACACTTTCCACATACCAAAATCCTCAAAATTCTTTATACTCAAACCATGATATCACATAGTCCTTATATCAATCATGAGCTCATGAATACAATCAAACATCTTATTATATTCTTATCCCTTCATTATGCGCATATCATCTCCTTACCAAAATTTCTCAATCACTTTCCATGGTTACCAGTACCATAAAATTATTGAAAACCACAATTGACCATTACATTAATATTCCAATATTCCACGATATTATATACATAATTATTTTGGTATCCCATTACATAAACATTTAATCATTCCACCACATCATTGTCATATTCAACATTGCCAATAGTGATCGCATGTGACTTCCCTTTGTCCTTTTCCTTAAGTGGTTTCTCATGTCGATCATCATTAACCCTTGGATTAGGGCATTGATTAGCATAATGCCCCATTTCATTGCATTTGAAGCATTGAAGTGTTGTTGGTGCGTTACCTGCAGTATTTTATTTATTCACACCATTATCAACCCTTTTTCCATTACTTCTACACTCAACTACTCGATGACCTTCTTTTCCTCACTTAAAACATTTTCCAGTCCCTTTAAGACAATCTTCACCATTCTTCTTTCCACACTTTGAGAATAAGGAAACATTCGTCTTCTTTTCACCATTATTTTGAGATTTCTCCATGAACTCCATCTTTCGTTTCTTTTCAAAACCATGAGATGGATATATAACACCAACTTCCATTTCTACCTTGATAGTACAACACACAATTTCTTCATAGCTACTGAAGTTTCTTATAGCTAATGCTCGTCGATGATTTGGTTTTAAGCCACTGAAGAATCGATCAATTTTACATTCAGGTTGGATGATAAAGCCAGATGCATACCTTGCAAGCCTTGTAAAATTCACTTCGTATATACCAACAGATTCATCATCCTTTTGATTTAGTTCAAGAAACTACTTCTCCATCTATTTTCGAAGAATACGAGGGAAGTACTTATTGAAAAATAATTTCTTGAACTCATCCTATTCCATGGACTCAATTTCATCTCTTGGCCTTGTTTTCTTGATAATATTCCACCATTGATCAACTTCACCTTCTAAACGATATACTGCTACGATATATTTATCATGTTCAGAACATTGAAGAACTGAAAATATCCTTTCATTGGTACTGATCCATTGTTCAGCAACAAGTGGATCAGAAGACCCACTGAAAGAAGGTGGACGTTGCCTCATGAAGGACTCAATAGAATATTGTTCCCTTATCTTCTCATTTGGAAGTACAGAATGATTCATAGATTGTGTAAGTATAGAAATAAGATTTTTCACTCCATCTCCCATAAAATTTGTTTGTTCAGGAGGACAATCATTTCATTGTCCATTACATTGATCAACACGGTTCCTTCGGGTTCCGGCCATCGTCTAAGACCCAATAAGAATAGTGTGAGATGAAAAAATAATGCTAGGAAAAAAACACAATAAATGGGGAGTACCTTCAATATCTAAAATCTTAGGTTAAATTCTAAGATCGTTACCGTAGTTCTAGGAAGATATCCTATACTTATACTTATCCTTTGGGACATCCCTATACATACCGTAGAAATATCTCTAGGGATCTCACTAACGTTTTGACGTCCTAGTTTCCAAAGGTTGACTAAACGTTTCATCTGATACCAACAATAGAGACCCGAAGCATGACGTAAATGGACAATACATTACTTTTGAGGAATACTTAATACATAACCAAAACAGACACACAAGGACAGTAATAGTTTAGTGTCTTTGGAAACTCGGAATAAAATCTTCTAATCGTGGTGAATGATCTTCAACAACTCCCATAACGATCTTCCACTTTGTTTTTCCTTACCTAAAACCTTTCTTTACTTCATGGGAAAAATAAAACATAAAAAGGGTGAGCTCAAATTCTTATTAAGTGCAAACATAGATAACATAAAACAATCCATAAACATTTGGAAGCAAAAACTGAAATTTAAACATCAAAATCGTGAGCAAGAACAAAAATCGTGGAAGTACATAAGGCATATCTCATAATAGAACATCAACCATGATAAAATGGGAATAAAACATGTAATTTTGGAAACCATTCTGCACATGTCATGATTTCCATAGTAGCCAAGTCATTGCTGCCAAGACCATCTTAGTGGACAAAGTCCCTTTCTGAATCGAGTTCACTCCTCCTTTCAGTCCTGTAACACTGAACCGGATTAACATACCATTCCAACCATTTCTATCTCATGAGATAAACATCTTTACCCAATGCATTGTTGGGAGATATAGTTCCCACCCATCTCATAATGAAATCATTCTTACTTGTGCCACAACATAAACATAGATCATTCATCATAACCCAAAGAATAAAATGGGTATCATAAACATCATCCCATCATAACATAATCCATATAAAACAAATGGATATAATGTCATCATAAGAACAGTGAAACCATGTAAATCATAGATACATTATTCTTGAAACATACACATATGAAATAATGTCATCTTAGAAGGAAAAGTGGGTTTGAAAAAACATTTGAAATGAATTCTTGAGGAAAATATCCTTTCTTCTTCAAAAATCATTTTCTTTTCACAAAATTCCATGCACTTTTAAAGTAAAAGTATTTTTTTGAATGTAGTAATTAAATATTGTAGAGTAGTCTTCATGAAAATGAGGTGTTATGAAACCATAAAAATCTGTTCACGCCGTATAAGTTAAAAATAACATTCTTCTCGTACTTTTGATGGAAAAGTCAAAAAGTACCTCGTATGGTAAACAAAAAAGGATTCATTACATACCATGTAGTAAAAGTCAAAAATGGGAAAAAAGGACTTTAAAAATACATTAATACACTTTTATAAAACATGTATATGGATAATAACAATAACCCCAGTAAATAATTACGAATAAACAATCTTGGATAAGAATTAGATTGGAATATTTATCCCTTACCTTATGTCTGATATGCTTCGAACATATCTGAACCTCCTATATAATGATTTAAATAATGTCATTGACATATTAAATAATCATATTCATTGTTATTATATAATATATGGTTCACTTATGAGTTTATATTACCCGTTCTTTTGTAAATTAATGTTAATGTAGCATTTTGGGTAAAATCATTTCATTTATCGTATGTGTTTCGACATGTCGTTCTTGATATTATTACTTATATCCTAATTTACATAATTCTAGAATGTAAAAAATGATTTATATACAATATATATTCATCATATACATATATATTATAGATCGATAAAAGGAATGAAATACACCGTTCATGGAGATGGTAGTCCGTACTTATGCATGAATGCTGTTTTCGTTTCCTTATTGAATTGAATGGAATTAAGTAGATGAAATATATAAATATTTATATACGAATATATATATATATATATATATATGTATACATAAATACATTAGCTTCATTATGTCATATATTTCATTATTATTCATTATATATACTTTATAATCATTCTTGAATGGTTAATCATGGAAAATGAATATAATCGCATTCGTGGAGACGGTAGTCCGTACGTACGCACAAGCGAGGATATCATTCACATGATCGTGGAATTGTATTGAAGGGTATGTATAATATTACATAATAAATATCATTTTACAATACCCATATATAGTTATTTATTTACACCATTATACCCATCCATGTATGGTGGTGGTGGAAAATAGATTACACCACGATGTGGAGAGAGTATTCCGAACGTACGCACACGCGGTGATTTCGTTTTCCACAGGATAGATAGATGGTGAAATAGGGTTGTTTCATACTTATAATAACATATCATTATATTATTTATACTGATGTTATTACATCATAATAAAAGAACTAAAGAAGAAGTGGAAGAAGAAATAAAGTTGAAAGAATCGGTAACAGACATTACCTCTTCCTTGAAGCGCCTCTTTGAGACCTCCTCTTAGGGCACTAAAATTGGTCTTTGAAAAAGACCATAACCTCTAGGATGTTTCTATGGAAGTGTAGAAGAAAATTTGGCAGGGTTTGGCCGAGCTTGAAGGTTCAAAGTGGTGCGAGGAGGAGAGGGAAGAGGTTCCCTTTTATAAGGGAGGAGAGGGGCACCTTTGGAATAACTAAAAATATTATTTTATTATAAAGTCATATTCGGTTTTTAATATCTCCAAATAAAGTTATTTCGAAGCTAATGCGGGGATGGGTCTAAATATTCTAATCCAATAGAATTTAGACAAGTTTAGGTTTCTATTTTAACTTTATCTTTTAGATTTAACTTTAAGTTAGATAATTTTACTTTTACCGTGTCTTTTTGTGTTTTTACACTATAAGGTTAATAAACATACTATAAAAGGCCAAAAGATCCCCAAGATGTTTATAATTAATATATATAACATTATCTAAGTCATTTGGCCAAACCTTATATTTTTTGGAATATAATAATAATTAATAATATTATATTTTTTAAATAACTATTTTATGTCAATTTTGACACTATTTGGTAATTGGTTTTTGTGAAAATCATAAAATAATGATTAGTTCAAAAAAAGTTAATTAAATCAACACTAACATGTCATATTAACATAGAAAATTATTGTAATTCATAAAAAGTCTCAAATTACGTTTATTTGGGTATTTATAACATCAATTATGTCAATATTTCATTAATAAGATAATTATTGCATCATCATTGTGTCATAAATAAGTAAAATTATTTTAAGTCTAAAAATTAAAAATAAAATATCCTTATTTAGGAAATATTTTTATATTTCTAATGAATATATATAGTTGAATTTATCTTATGTATAACCCTATATTAAAAATTATGTACTTATTAAACTTTGATTTTAACTATTTTAACCCTTCTTTAAATAAATTAATAATAAATGTCCTAATCTAATCCAAGTGGGCCTAAATGTTCATATTTTATTCCTAAGGTTGTATTTGGTCGAACTAAACTTATCCAACAGAATTAGGACACGTGTTAGGGTAATAATAATATTATCTTTACCCTTAATTACCCTATTTACTTTTAACTGTGGTAAATAAAAGTGAAAAGTTACTATTCACCAAAAATTATATTCATCTCATTGAACCAAATTTTACTTACTGACATCAACCGTGTCACTTAGATTTTTGAAATTCAATTCACAAAAGCAGTAAAATTAAGTTTTATGTAAATTTGCAAATTCTCCTAGGAGGTGGGTAAAAGATGGTCAAAAGTTCAATAAAATTTTTATATAACTAAAATTATTATAAAATGACTCCAATGAATTACATTGAACATATATAGGTATTATGTGTCAATTTTGACCTAAAAAAATTTAAATAAAATAAATAATTATTTAAATAAAAAGTCTGTTTTTAAATAGTAACCTAGTGTTTTCACTATTCATCAAAAATTGAAATTTTTCAGAAAAATACCAAAATTTCACCCAAGGATAATTTCGATATTCCGAATCAAAAAATGAAGTCCATTTTGAATGTTGAAATTTAAAAAATTTCAAAAAGTTGTTATTACTATTTATAACGGCTAGTTTTAATAATATTTTAACCATATATCTTTGTTTAATGAAACCTGGTATTGCGTACAACACACGCTATTGAGGAAAGTCGTGACTGCGTGTAACGCAAGCCAAGTCAGGGTTGCGTGTTGTGCAAGACTCCACTGTTTTTTGTATAACATAATACAACCATATTTCATTTATACACTGAATATATATATATATATATATACACTCAATGTTTCGTAGAATAACTACTATCAAAATTGTGTGTAACATGATCCCAGAATAGTGTTTTGTATACTGCAAGCTCATACGTTGTTGCATGTAGCGCAATGTAATTTTGTTTTAGCATACAACATAATACATCAATGATATTAAAAAAATATTTTCCATAAAATCTCGGGGTGTTACAACCACCCTCTTGGAATGAGATTGTAGAATTTTGCAATTGCATACCTATAAAAATTCCAAGAGAATCCCTCATATCAATAAATATATCAGAGTTTTCAACTAAAAGCGTATAAATTGAAACATGATAGTTACGATTATTCATATCTATGAATACAACCTTATTGATACTCTTTTAGTCAGGTTTTCAGGACATATATTTTATATAATTTTAAGACATACTGCCTACTACCCCTATTAAGGTTGTGTTTTGGAAGAGTTCCCCAAAATAAATAATTTTAGTTAGTACGTCATTATCATTTCATATTTATAATGTCACAATTAATTTTAAATGGTAGAAATAAATGATTCACCATATTTTGATCCATAAGTTTTCATACTTCCCATGAACTAAAATATAGAATCAACTTAATTCATATCATAACATGTTATAGTCCATGGGAATCATGGCCCATGACCCAACATTCCACATATGGATGTTTACAGTTTCTATTGTAGTCTGCTCAAGAAAACAATTCTGAGGTCATAAAATACACTTTATATAAAAACCATGTCTTTTCAATTCCCTAGACCTAATTTCTATCACAACAGTAAGTATCTATCTCCACACATATTATAATATCATTAATTCAATCAATGCTTCCTATATGGCATGCCATAATGCATGTCATGCGAATTCTAATAGGTTATTAAATGATACATGAGCTGACATAACCTAATATCATAGTTTTTAAATGAAATAGAAATGATAATAAAATAAATGATAACATTTAAATTATGGTGCATCACCCAACGGTGAAATCAAATAAACTATAATACTCTAAATTCTATAAATAGAAACATCATTTGAGGCAATTTGAAATTTTCCATTACAAGGGTCATCTATTCTAAAAAAGATATCATTAAAAAATTATATTAACATTTTAATCCCATTTATATTTTAAAAAATATTAAATTGAACAATAAAACAATTCTTTGATAGTTCTTTGTAAATTCCAAAACCCAGATTCCACTGAATGGTGCCACTAGACCGATTAGCCACCCGACTTCAAACACATCTCCCCAAATGCCAAAGGCTACCAACTAGCAGTGATGGCCTAGAGTGTGTTTATGGGGAGATTATGGACTAATCACCAAATAGTATTATATGGTATATACTATAATAGTTATTTTGTAGAATTATTATAATATAAATACATTATAATTACATAGGGAGTAGATAACAATGCCAGATGAAATCATATAAACAGATGATGATGATACTTATCATGTCTCTACAGAGAATCCAAAATAGGTACATATGGAATCAATATAATAAAATAGAAAAATATAAAAAATGCCAGAAATTAAATTTGTTAATAGAATCATGATTCATGGGTCCGTCCTATGCTTTCTTATTCCTCAGCTGCAATCTGAAACCTATAACATGGTACTTTCCCCTTTCTATAACTATAATCATACAGTCTGTTCAGGTAGCCACTGGCAGCCCAAATAGGATGTGATATACAATACTAGTAGGACATCACCCAAAGGAATAATTTCATATAGTCAGTGAATATATAATAATAATAGTGTGAAGACAATAATAGAAGATATAAAGGGGGTACATAAAATTAAATAACACCTAAAGGTCTGTGTTTTCAAGTATTCATGTCCCATACTATTTGGTTCAGACATAAAAGGAATATCTATAAATAAATAGTCAGTGAAATCTCATTTAATAAGTAATTTCATTTAATTAATTAGTGTTCTTCAATAGATAATTCTTATAACCTATCCTATAGCCTATTGTTCCCCATAAAGATTGGTAAATATGAGATTTCTAACCAGGCCATCTATAAAGTATAATATTTCGATTGATTTGAGGCTTGTGGTATATCGTTCTAGATGGGTTATATAAATCATTCCATTTAGTATTGAATTAATATATAGATATCATATTTGGAATTAATCCTTTGGAACTCGGGCATCACTCTATTTGTAGTATAACATCATCCATCACGAAGTTCATCCTTGGTGGTCCTCTAAAGATGCCCAAGTGTCACCCATGGAATATATAATCAACTTTCCCGTGATTCCTTCATTGGAAAACCATATGGAGTCTATGTATCACAGAGTCATATAGTGAATCATCCCTCTGAGTCCATCCTTGGTAATCTGCATAATGATTCCAAGTGTAACTCGAGCATAAGAAAGGAATTATCCAAATGATACAACCTGTGGTGTTCATATATGAACCCATGTGTTGACCCTGTCATATAACAAACATTCAATCAATTTCATCTATTTATTTCAATGATTATCACCATGATTATTTAAATTCAACCTTTCCTCAAATGGTTTCTCAAGTCATGGGATATGCTTACAGGGATAATTCTTTTAATTATCTCATGTTGTTGTTTTTTTGTAATAATCCACTCACACATAAGAATGAAATTTCATGGCCTAAGTCTAGAGTAATTGTCTTCCATTCCCTTCCTTTAATCAATTCCAATTATAGTTCTCAATTTATCATTTAACATTCTTGGAAAGGGGTGAACGACACACCTAAAAGGTATTCAAATTCATGTTCCAATCTTGGTGGTCCAATTAATTATAATACACACCCAAGGGGTGGTTCTCATTCATGATTCATGATCTTCAATCATGTATCAAAATCCTCATTAAAAACATAGTTCATGGCTATAAATTTTTATCACTGATTAAAATCTATTTCAAGGATTTTCCTTGGTAAAACGAGTACATGGAATAAATTCATTTTATTAACCCCTTAACATTAAAGTAAAATCATAATACAACCTATCATCGGTCCATATTAGAGATATCATCTAGTATAGGTTCATGATTTGACTGAGTCCATGAGAAAAATGAAGAACAGATGAAGAACCTAATAATAGAAAAAATTATCTTTAAACTAAATATAATAGTTGATACCATGAATGTTGAAGAGTTGAATTAATTGAATGGATATCAAACCAAGATGAATCTAATGCTTCTAACATATCTTCATTCCGAGCATGGATATAGTAGGTCTCTTGATTCCATGACTAGCAGTCAAAGGGATCTTTCGACGGCTGATTTTCTGCCAATGGGGTAATAATGGAGAAAAACAATTACATTATATGATTCAAGTAAGGAATTTTTTTTCTAAAATTAGTGGGCAGCATAGTTTTTTTCACATGGTTGTCCACACTATGCACCAATCATGCACCCCCTACTATAAAAAGGGGAACTAAACATATTTTGCATATATGGATTCACTAACCATGCTCAATCCATGCAAAAACCATGAATAAATCCTTTTCAAAAAAAATATAGAATGTTCTAAATAGGTGAGAACCTCAAATTACAGGGTTTTAAAAACTATCCAGGCTCCTCCTCTCTGTCAATGACTTTAATAGTTAGTAGTAATTGTATGGAATGATTGCACAGTTTCTACTAACCATGTATCATGCTTGTTTCTCCACAAAAAGTCATGATTATGTGTAGAGACCCGAAGCTTGACGTACATGGACAATACATTACTTTTGAGGAATACTTAATACATAGACAAAACAGACAGACAAGGACCGTAATAGTTTAGTGTCTTTAGAAACTCGGAATAAAATCTTCTAATCGTGGTGAATGATCTTCAACAACTCCCATAACGATCTTCCCCTTTTTTTCCTTACCTAAAACCTTTTATTACTTCCTGGGGCAAATAAAACATAAAAAGGGTGAGCTAAAATGCTCAGTTAGGGAATACCTAGATAACATGAAACAATCCATAAACATTTGTAAGCAAAAACTGAAATTTAAACATCTAAATCTTGAGCAAGAACATAAATCGTGGAAGTACGTAAGGTATATATCATAATAGAACACCAACCATGATAAAATGGGAATAAAACATGTAATTTTGTAACCCATTCAGCAAATGTCATGATTTCCATAGTAGCCAAGGCATTGCTTCCAAGACCATCTTAGTGGACAAAGTCCCTTTCTGAATCGAGTTCACTCCTCGTTTCAGTCCTGTAACACTGAACCGGATTAACTTACCGTTCCAGCCATGTCTATCTCATTAGATATAAATCTTTACCCAATGAATTGGAGGGAGATATAGGTTCCACCCATCTCATAATGAAATCATTCTTACTTGTGCCACAACATAAACACAAATCATTCATCATAACCCAAAGAATAAAATGGGTATCATAAACATCATCCCATCATAACATAATCCATATAAAAAAATGGATATCATTTCATCATAAGAACAGTGAAATCATGTAAATCATAGAGACATTATACTTGAAACATACACATATGAAATAATGTCATCTTAGATTAAAAAATTGTTTTGATAAAACATTTGAAATGAATTCTTGAGGAAAATATCCTTTCTTCTTCAAAATCATTTTCTTTTCACAAAATGCAATGCACATTTAAAATAAAATTATTTTGTGGAAAATAGTCATTAAATATTTTAGAGTAATCTTCATGAAAATGAGGCATTATGAAACTGTAAAAATCCATTCACGTCGTATAAGTTAAAAATAACATTATTCTCGTACTTTTGTCGAAAAAGTAAAAAAGTACCTCGTATGGTAACCAAAAAAAGATTCCTTACATACCATGTAGTAAAAGTCAAAAATGGGTAAAGAGGAATTTAAACATACATGAATACACTTTTATAAAACATGTACATGGATAATAACAATAACCCCAGTAAATACTTACGAATAAACAATCTCGGATAAGAATGAGATTGGAATATTTATCCCTTACCTTATGTCTGATATGCTTCGAACGTATCCAAACCTCCTATATAATGATTTAAATAATGTCATTGGCTTATTAAAGAATCATATTCTTTGTTATTATATCATATATTATTCACTTAGGACTTTATATTACCCGTTCTTTTGTAAATTCATGTTAAAGTAGCATTTTGGGTAAAATCATTTCATTTATCGTATGTGTTTCGACTTGTCATTCTTGATATTATTACTTATATCCTGATTTACATAATTCCATAATGTAAAAAATGATTTATATATAATATATATTCATCATATATATATATATTATAGATCGATAAAAGGAATGAAATACATCGTTCATGGAGATGGTAGTTCGTACGTATGCATGAACGCTGTTTTCGTTTCCTTATTGAATTGAATGGAATTAAGTAGATGATATATATATATATACATAAATCGAGTAGCTTCATTATTTCATATATTTCATTATTATTCATTATATATGCTTTATAATCATTCTTGAATGGTTAATCATGGAAAATGAATCTCATCGCATTCGTGGAGACGGTAGTCCATACGTATGCACGAGAGATGATATCGTTCCCATGATCTAGGAATTGTATTGAAGTGTATGTTTCATATTAAATAATCAATATCACTTTACAATAACAATATATAGTTATTTATTTACACCATTATACCCATCCATGTATGGTGGTGGCAGAAAATAGATTACACCACGGCGTGGAGACGGTATTCTGTACGTATGCACGTGGATGATTTTGTTTTCCGTAGGATAGATAGATGGTGAAATTGGATTGTTTTATACTTATAATAACATATCAGTTTATGAGTTATACTGATGTTATTACTTCACAATGAAAGAACTAAATAAGAAGAAGTGGAAGAAGAAATAAAGTTGAAAAAATCGGTAACATACATTACCTCTTCTTTGAAGCACCTCTTTGAGACCTCCTCTTAGGGCACTAAAATTGGTCTTTGAAGAATACCAGAACCTCTAGGATGTTTCTATGGAAGTGGAGAAGAGAATTTGGAAGGGTTTGGCCGATCTTTAAGGCTCTAAGTGGTGTGAGGAAGAGAGGGAGGAGGTGCCCTTTTATAAAGGAGGATAGGGGCACCTTTGGAATAACTAAAAATATTATTTTATTATAAAGTCATATTCTAGATTTAGTAGCTCCAAATTGAGTTATTTAGAATCTAAGGTGGGTATGGGGAGAAATCCTCTCATCCAATAGAATTTAGGCAAGTTTAGGTTCCTATTTTAACCTTATCATTTAGATTTAACTTTAAGTTATATAATTTTACTTTTACCATGTCTTTTTGTGTTCTCACACTATATGGTTAATAAACATACTATAAAACGCCAAAAGAACCCCATGTTGTTTATTATTAATGTATATAACCTTATCTAAGTCATTTGTCCGAACCTTATATTTTTATGAATATAATAACAATTAATAATATAATATTTTTAAAAAAAACTACTTTATGTCAATTTTGACACTATTTGGGAATTGATTTTTGTGAAAATCATAACAGAATTATTAGTTCTAAAAAAGTTACTTAAATCAACACTAACATGTCATATTAACAAATAAAATTATTTCAATTCATAAAAAGTCTCAAATTACATTTATTTGGGTATTTATAACATCAATTATGTCAATTTTCATTAATAAGATAATTATTCCATCATCATTTTGTCATAAATAAATTAAATTATTTAAATTATAAAAATTAAAAATAAAATATCATTATGTATGTAATAATTTTATCTTTCTAATGAATATTTATAGTTGAATTTATCTTATTCATAACGTTATATTAAAAATGATGTACTTATTAAACATTGATTTTTAACTATTTTAACCCTTCTTTAAATAAATTAATAATAAATGTCCTAATCTAATACAAGTTGGACTAAATGGTCATCTTTTATTCCTAAGGTTGTTTTTGGTCGAACTAAACTTATCCAATAGAATTAGGACATGTGTTAGGGTAATAATAATATCATTTTTACCCTTAATTACCCTATTTACTTTTAACCGTGGTAAATAAAAGTAAAAAGTTATTATTCACCAAAAATTATTTTCATCTCATTGAACCACATTTTACTTACTGACATCAACTGTGTCTCTCGAATTTTTTAAATTCCATTCACATAAGCGGTAAAATTTAGTTTTATGTAAATTTGCAAATTCTCCTAGGAGCTGGGTAAAAGACGGTCAAAAGTTCAATAAAATTTTTATATATCTAAAATTATTATAAAATGACTCTAATGAATTACAGTGAACATATATAGGTATTATGTGTCAATTTTTACCTAAAATAAATTTAAATAAAATAAAAAATTATTTAAATAAAAAGTCGGTTTTTAAATAGTAACCCAGTGTTTTCACTATTCATCAAAAATTGAATGTTTTTAGAAAAATACCAAAATTTCTCCCAAGGCTAATTTCGATGTTCCGAATCCAAAAATGAAGTCCATTTTAAAATATGAAATTTAAAAAATTTCAAAAAGTGGTTATTACAATTCAAAACAGCTAATTTTAATAATATTTTAACCATATATCGTTGTTTAGTGAAACCTAGTATTGAGTACAACACACGCTATCGGGGAAAGTCGTGATTGCGTGTAATGCAAGCCAAGTCAGGGTTGTGTGTTGTGCAAGAATCCTCAATTGTTTCGTATAACAGAATCCAACCATATTTCATTTATACATTGAATATATATATATATATATATTTATATATATACACTCAATGTTTCGTAGAATAACTACTATCAAAATTGTGTGTAACATGATCCAAGAATAGTGTTGTGTATACTGCAAGCTCATACGGTGTTGCATGTAGCGCAAGGTAATTTTGTTGTAGCATACAACACAAGACATCAATGATATTAAAAGAATATTTTTCATAAAATCTCAGGGTGTTACATTCTACCCCACTTAAAATGAATTTCGCCCTCGAAATTTATCAGGGTTATTAATGGGTTACTACTCGAAAGTTTGTTTAATAGAAACCCACATCATAAAAAGGAATACCAAAACTTGACTTTAAAAACTAAAGTAAGAAATGTAACGGTTACCCAAATTAACTCATTATTGGGTTTCCACGTTGGAGAACATAGGTGAAAATATGGATATGGAAGAAAAATCTAACCATCAAGTTCTGATGGAGAGTGGTAGAGAAAATGGCTATGAAAAAGCCATAAATCACAAAGCCATAGATTTTTGATGATCTAAGGTACCATCTGATTCATCAGATATAAGGGCACTAGGACAACATTTTTGGTTTTCAAGATCATTTCCCTAAAGTTGATGAAATTGGAAATAGAAGAAATACATTCGTGATTTTGGTACAGTATCACCGTTGTTTGTTCTTTGGACAATTTCCACTTCATCTCTTAAAGAAATGAAGTTGAATTTGTCATTCGTGAAGTGATAGCAGATCATGTGATAGAATGATGGGTCATTCCATCTGTTTCAAACAAAAGGGTAGAAAAAGTTATCAAATATACATAAGTCCATCTATGGTGAGGTTAATCATATACAATTCCAAAAATGAACTTATAATTCAAATATCATATCGGGTAATAAAATAAAACTAGTTTCTACTAACCAGGTACTTCCTATAGGCCAGTGGTAGGCGATAAAGGCCAGTCGCACTTCAGTTGTGGGTTCGCTTCCCACAGCCTTGTCCGACGCGATGGGTTGTCGACCGTCTTGCAGGTTGTCCTTTTTCTAAAACTATATCACTATAACATCCCATAAATAATATTGAAAAATGTTCTATCCTTAAATAATACTAACTTATGTCCAACATAATTCATTCTAATCTTTAGGCTTATCGAAAATACTTCGGTCCAAGCTCATAGTATAAAGAAAATGATTACTTGAAATGTCACATAACAATCACGTGAATGCAATCATTTATCCCCCATATATCATAAGATATATCTTGTTGATCAAATTACAAACATGTGAATACCTTAATAATGTATTCTCTTGAAGAATGAATACCCATTGAACCTTAGTGAAAACATGAATGCAGTTAAAATTTAACACTTTCCACATACCAAAATCCTCAATATTCATTATACTCAAACCATGATATCACTTAGTCCTTATATCAATCATGAGCTCATGAATACAATCAAACATCTCATTATCTTCTTATCCCTTCATTATGCGCATATCATATACTTACCAAAATTTCTCAATCACTTTCCATGGTTACCGGTACCATAAAATTATTGAAAACCACAATTGACCAATACATAAATATTCCAATATTCCACGATACTATATACATCATTATTTTGGAATTCCATTACATAAACATTTAATCATTCCACAACATTGTTTTCATATTCAACATTGCCAATAGTGATCGCATGTGAATTCCCTTTGTCCTTTTCCATAAGTGGTTGCTCATTTCGATCATCATTAACCCTTGGATTAGGGTATTGAATAGCATAATTCCCCATTTCATTGCACTTGAAGCATTAAAGTGTTGTTGGTGCTTTCCCTGCAGTCTTTTCTTTATTTACACCATTAGAAACCCTTTTTCCATTACTTCGACACTCAGCTACTCGATGACCTTCTTTTCCACACTTAAACATTTTCTAGTCCCTTTAAGACAATCTTCACCATGCATCTTTCCACACTTTGAGCATGAGGAAACATTCATCTTCTTTTCACCATTATTCTGAGATTTCTCCTTAAACACTATCTTTCGTTTCTTTTCAAAACCATGAGATGGATATATAACACCAACTTCCATTTCTACCGTGATAGCACAACGCACAATTTCTTCATAGCTACTAAAGTCTCTTATAGCTAATGCCCATCGAAGATTTGTTTTCAAGCCACTAGAGAATCGATCAATTTTACTTTCAGGTTGGATGATAAAGACAAATGCATACCTTGCAAGCCTTGTAAAATTCACATCGTATATACCAACAGATTCATCATCCTTTTTCTTTAGTTCAAGAAAATCCTTCTCCATCTTTATTCGAAGAATGCGAGGGAAGTACATATTGAAAAATAATTTCTTGAACTCGTCCCATTCCATGGACACAATTTCATATCTTGGACTCGTATTCTTGATAAGAGTCCACCATTGATCAGCTTCACCTTCCAAATGATATACTGCTAAGATGACTTTATCATGTTCAGATTATTGAAGAATTGAAAATATCTTTTCAGTGGTACTGATCCATTGTTCAGCAACAAGTGGATCAGAAGACCCACTGAAAGAAGGTGGACAATGCCTCATGAAGGACTCAATAGAATATTGTTCCCTTCTTTGCACATTTGGAAGTCCTGAATGATTCATAGCTTTTGTAAGTATAGCAATAAGATTTTTCATTCCATCTCCCATAACATTTGTTTGTTCAGGAGGACAATCATTGCATTTTCCATTACATTGATCAACACGGTTCCTTCGGGTTCCATCCATCATCTAAAACCCAAAATTAATAGTGTGAGAGGCAAAAATCATTCTAGGGAAAACAACATAATAAAGGGGGAGTACCTTCAATATATAACATCTTAGGTTAAATTCTAATATCGTTACCGTAGTTCTAGGACTATATCCTATATGTATTCTTATCCTTAGGGACATACCTAGACATACATTATAAATATCTCTAGGGATCTCACTAACGTTTTCGCGTCCTAGTTTCCAAAGGTTGACTAAACCTTTCCACTGATACCAACTGTAGAGACCCGAAGCTTGACGTACATGGAAAACACATTAATTTTTCGGAATACTTAATACATAACCAAAACAGACACATAAGGACCGTAATAGTTTAGTGTTTTTTGAAACTCCGAATAAAATCTTCTAATCGTGGTGAATGATCTTCAACAACTCCCATAACGATCTTCCCATTTTTTGTTTCCTTACCTAAAACCTTTCTTTACTTTCTGGGGCAAATAAAACATAAAAAGGGTGAGCTCAAATGCTCAGTAAGGGAAAACATAGATAACATAAAAAATCCATACACATTTGGAAGCAAAAACTTAAATTTAAACATCAAAATCTTGAGCAGGAACATAAATCGTGGAAGTACGTAAGACATATATCATAATAGAACATCAACCATGATAAAATGGGAATAAAACATGTAATTGTGGCAACCATTCATCACATTTCATGATTTCCACAGTATCCAAGGCATTTCTTCCAATACCATCTTAGTGGACAAAGTCCCTTTCTGAATCGAGTTCACTCCTCGTTTCGGTCCTGTAACACTGAACCGTATTAACTTACCATTCCAGCCATGTCTATCTCATGAGATATAAATATTTACCCAATGAATTTTACAGAGATATAGGTACCACCCATATCATAATGAAATCATTCTTACTTGTGCCACAACATAAACATAAATCATTCATCATAACCCAAATAATAAAATGAGTATCATAAACATCATCCCATCATAACATAATCCATATAAAACAAATGGATATCATTTCATCATAAGAACAGTGAAACCATGTAAATCATAGAGACATTATACTTGAAACATACACATATGAAAGAATGCCATCTTAGATGGAAAATTGGTTTTGATAAAACATTTGGAATGAATTCTTGAGGAAAATATCCCTTCTTCTTCAAAATAATTTTTTTCAGAAAATGCAATGCACTTTTAAATTAAAAGTATTTTGTTGAAAATATTTATTACATCTTGCAGAGTAAGCTTCATGAAAATGAGGCGTTATGAAACCATAAAAATCCGTTCACGCCGTATAAGTTAAAAATAACATTGTTCTCCTACTTTTGTCGGAAAAGTCAAAAAGTACCTCGTATGATAAACAAAAAAAGATACCTTACATACATGTAGTAAAAGTCAAAAATGGGTAAAAAGGACTTTATACATACATGAATACACTTTTATAAATCATTTACATGGATAATAACAATAACCCCAGTAAATACTTAGGAATAAACAATCTCGGATAAGAATGACATTGGAATATTTATCCCTTACCTTATGTCTGATATGCTTCCAACGTATCCGTACCTCCTGTATAATGATTTAAATAATATCATTGAATTATTAAATAATCATATTCATTTTTATTATATCATATATGGTTCACTTATGACTTTATATTACACGTTCTTTTGTAAATTCATGTTAATGTAGTGTTTTGGGTAACATCATTTCATTGATCGTATGTGTTTCGACTTGTGGTTCTTGATATTATTAATTATATCCTGATTTACATAATTCCAGAATGTAAAAAATGATTTATATATAATATATATTCATCATATAAATATATATTATAGATCTATAAAAAGAATGAAATACACCGTTCATGGAGATGGTAGTCCGTACGTACGCATGAACGCTGTTTTCGCTTCCTTATTGAATTTAATGGAATTAAGTAGATGAAATATATATATATATATATATATGTATACATAAATTCAGTAGCTTCATTATTTCATATATTTAATTATTATTCATTATATATACTTTATAATTATTTTTGAATGGTTAATCATGGAAAATGAATCTCATCGCATTCGTGGAGACAGTAGTCCGTACGTACGCACAAGCGATGATATCATTCCCATGATCATGGAATTTTATTGAAGTGTATGTATAATATTACATAATCAGTATCAGTTTAATATACCCATATATAGTTATTTATTTACACCACTATACCAATCCATTTATGTTGGTGGCGGAAAATAGATTACACCACGACGTGGAGACGGTATTCCATACGTACGCATACGCGGTGATTTCATTTTCCGTAGGATAGATAGATTGTGAAATAGGGTTTTTTCATAATTATAATAACATATCAGTATATGATTTATACTGATGTTATTACTTCATAATGAACGAACTAAATAAGAAGAAGTGGAAGAAGAAATAAAGTTGAAAGAATCGGTAACAGACATTACCTCTTCTTTGAAGCGCCTCTTTGAGACCTCCTCTTAGGGCACTAAAATTGGTCTTTGAAGAAGACCAAAACATCTAGGATGTTTCTATGGAATTGGAGAAGAGAATTTGCCAGGGGTTGGCCGAGCCTTAATGCTCAAAGTGGTGTGAGGAAGAGAGGAAGGAGGTTCCCTTTTATCAGGGAGTAGAGGGGCACCTTTGGAATAACTAAAAATATTATTTTTTTATAAAATCATATTCGGTTTTTAATATCTCCAAATTGAGTTATTTCTAATCTAAGGCGGGGATGGGTCAAAATAATATCATCCAATAGAATTTAGACAATTTTAGGTTCCTATTTTAACCTTATCATTTAGATTTAACTTTAAGTTAGATAATTTTACTTTTACCGTGTCTTTTTGTGTTCTTACACTATAAGGTTAATAAACATACTATAAAAAGCCAAACGAACACCAAGTTGTTTATTATTAATATATATAACCTTATCTAAGTCATTTGGCTGAACCTTATATTTTTAGGAATATAATAACAATTAATAATATAATATTTGTTTTAAAAACTATTTTATGTCAATTTTGACACTATTTGGTAATTGATTTTTTTGAAAATCATAACAGAATGATTAGTTCGAAAAAAGTTTATTAAATAAACACTAACATGTCATATTACCATAGAAAATTATTGTAATTCATAAAAATTCTCCAATTACATTTATTTACGTATTTATAACATCAATTCTTTCAATATTTCATTAATAAGGTCATTACTGCATCATCATTGTGTCATAAATAAATTAAATTATTTTAAGTCTAAAAACTACAAATAAAATATAATTATTTAGGAAATATTTTTATATTTCTAATGAATATTTATAGTCTAATTTATCTTATGTATAACTATATATTAATAATGATGTACTTATTAAACTTTGATTTTTAACTATTTTAACCCTTCTTTAAATAAATTAATAATAAATGTCCTAATCTAATCCAAGTGGGCCTAAATGGTCATATTTTATTCCTAAGGTTGTTTTTGGTCGAATTACACTTATCCAATAGAATTAGGACATGTGTTAGGGTAATAATAATATCATTTTCCCTTAATTACCCTATTTATTTTTATACGCGGTAAATAAAAGAAAAAAGTTACTATTCACCAAAAATTATTTTCATCTCATTGAACCACATTTTACTTACTGACATCAAATGTGTCTCTCAGATTTTTGAAATTCCATTCACAAAAACGGTAAAATTATGTTTTATGTTAATTTGCAAATTCTCCTAGGAGGTGGGTAAAAGACGGTCAAAAGTTCAATAAAATTTTTATATATCTAAAATTATTATAAAATGATTTCAATGTATTACATTGATCTTATATAGGTATTATGTGTCAATTATGACCTAAAATAAACTTAAATAAAATAAATAATTATTTAAATAAAAGGTCGGGTTTTAAATAGTAACCTATTGTTTTCACTATTCATCAAAAATTGAATGTTTTCAAAAAAATACCAAAATTCCACCCAAGGCTAATATCGATATTTCGAATCCAAAAATGAAGTCCATTTTGAAAGATGAAATTTAAAAAATTTAAAAAATTGGTTATTACTATTCATAATGGCTAGTTTTAATAATATTTTAACCATATATCGTTGTTTAGTGAATCCTGGTATTGCGTACAACACACGCTATCGAGGAAAGTCAGGATTGCGTGTAATGCAAGACAAGTAAGGGTTACATGTTGTGCAAGACTCCTCTGTTGTTTCGTATAAAAAAATCCAACCATATTTCATTTATACATTGAATATATATGTATTTATATATATACACTCAATGTTTTGTAGAATAACTACTGTCAAAATTGTGTGTAACATGATCCGAGAATAGTGTTGTGTATACTGCAAGCTTATATGTTGTTGCATGTAGCGCAAGGTAATTTTATTGTAGCATACAACACAAGACATCAATGATATTAAAAGAATATTTTTCATAAAATCTCGGGGTGTTACATTTGGGCTCCCAACACGCCCACAACACCAATGATACATCCACTACCTCTAATTGAATTCACATCAGGTCGTAATTAAGCATTTAAAATGAAAAACTAGGGAAAGAAAGTCATTTTTTACCTCAAGAAAGAACCAGTTTCATAAAAATATTTAAGAATTATGGATGATTCCTATAGAAAATTTTCTCACACAAATATTTAATGAATCTAAATGAATTTTAACTAGATTGAAATTACTCGCAAAAATGTACCAGAAGGAACCATGTAATGCATCTTTCATAAAACATATTGTGTAAACCCTTTAATTCCATTCTGGTAAATAATAATTTTGAAAGGACCCATTTTTTTGAACTACAATTCAAAGATAAAATTTGAATTTTTTCAATTGGATGATTATAAGGGGTATAATGGTATTTTACCCTCTATTATGTGACATCTGTATGACCACTGTGTTGGTCTCAGAATAGGTAGGTTACACTAGGGCATGATTTTGGTGGAATTTCGTGATGTCTGAATTGTATTAGAATAATTAATAATTAATAATTTATTTATTTATTATTAATTTATTTAAGTAGGTTCATTTAGATATATATCTACGTAATAGATCATTGGATTATGATTCCACCTCCTCTATTTAGTTCATAGTTTATAATTTTTCTTAGGTAGGTTGTAAACTAATGTTCGGTGTCGATGCCAGGTTGGGGCCCTTCAATTTTTCAGTTTTATTCTTCCTTTTCATTTCATTATTTTCTTTAATTTCCATCATTGACTTCTCATTAACTCCCCTTTTGATTCACCATCATGAGATAAAGAGATAAGAAATAGAGATGGAGAAATATAAAGAGAGAGAGAGATGTATAGCCTTGTAGCTTGAGATGGGCTGAATCATCGTGCAACAGTCGTGGACTACAGAACCAGATAAATCATCAGTAAATTCTACCCATAGCTATTTTGTTTTTATTTTTTTCCATAAATCAAAATATTTTAATTTTTCTCAAGTGTTAAATCCCTTTTGTATTGATTAGGACCCCTTTAGGGTTGATCTAATTCTTTTGGTGTGAAAATGGGGGTTTTTGGGAGATTCAGAGGTTTCCCATTTGGGAAAACTAGTCTACACGGCTTGTGGTTCAAGGAGACATGTTGTGTGTTTTTATAGTTGGGGGAAGATGGACCCATTATAATTAAACTCCATTTTTGTGGGTTTTACATCTTGTATTAGTACTCTTCCATATAGTTTAGTACACGACTAGGATTCCCGTGTAAGGGGAACATGTCGTGTAGTGTACATGGCCAAACACTATATGGGTTACACGCCATGAAAAAGTATGCAACTAGGATAATACATGTCCAAATAATCTGAGGGACACAGTCACACACCCCATGTAGAGTTAATTCCCGGTATCCATCTTTCATGTCATTTACATGGGTGCTTACAGACCATGTCTGACCAGAGTACACACCCTAGTGGGGCTTTGGGGGTAAATATCATGTGATGAGGGATACATGTCACGTACTACACCATTTTCAACCATTATCTGTGTTTTTTATCTTTTGTCCTAGATTCTAAAATGATCCCAATGATTTTTCCATTATAAGTATCATTCTATATAGATCTTTATGGTGATACTTATAGATTGATCCAAATAATCTTAATGGGTTTTTTTTGCGCTTTTACCTAAACAAAATTATTCTTCCACTATTAATCGAAATCTATTGTCTCATGAGAATGATACCTTTTGCCTAAAATGATTCGTGAGCTATCTCTTTGGGTTGTTTCTTTTATTGATTTCACTTTGATGAATTTACCTTTTTGAGATGTTTCCTTCCAAACTATGATACCTATAGACAAGTTGTTATTGAGTATCCCTGTAGGATTCCTCTGTTTACATTTCAACCTATGGGATCTTGTGTTCGATGCCTCTAAATTCTTTCTAGTCACCGAAGGACCCTTATGGGTTACCTTCTCTTGTATGATGGCCTAAGTTATTCCTAATAGGATCCATTTACTAGAAATCATTTGACGGATCCCATGTAGGATGTATTTACCTTCATATCTTGTTATTGAGGGTGCCCACTAGGATTCCTTCATTAATGTGAAGTTATGAGGATCCCATGTGGGTTGTCCTAGTCATGATTAATATCCTAGGATCCTTTATAGGATAACTCCTTTACCTCTTCAGCTATGTATCCCAAGTGGGATCCCTTCTCTAATACATGGACCTTGAGTATCCCACGTCGGATTTCTCCTTCACCTTTCTTAATTAGGATCCCAAGTAGGATCCCTATCATTTTTTGCATGGATGGACCAGTGGGTGCCTCTAGGTGTAATTGACCATGATCTAGTACATTGGGATTTGGTAGATATGGAAGCAGGTGTCACATTATAACCTTCTCCAAACATGTAATCCCATGGAACTGTGCAAGTTGTGTTGGGTTTATGAATTTTGACACCCTCACTCTTTTTTTATACATACAAATGTTTATTTTTTATTCATTATTGATTATGATACGTTCTTCTGGGATGGTGGTTGTTGAGCCCAATGTGTTGTGACTTGGTTTCTCTTTTGGATTGTTGGATGTTCTTCCTGGAATCTAGCTTCAAAGGCATCTTATTTCAAAACTATTTTTATACCCATAGGTACTATCTAGGATCTGAATATTGAGCCAAATATTTTATTGTTTTATTATTTGGTATTTTCATATGGGATTCTTGGGATTTGGTTATTAATCATACATCTATGATATGGGGGCTTAAAATCCATATTAATGATACTCGTGTATAATTCCATTATCCCAAGTGATGAGGATGATTTTTCTCTCATATATTTGATATGTGATGAGGATCATTATGCTCTCCTCAGTCTGATTATACATGTTGATGTTTATATCCTCCAAAGTGATAGGGATGATTACACTCTCCAAGATTGGTTACATTACTATGGTATTGGGCATGGAGTCTCAAATAATTGGATACCTAGAAGTATTAAACTCTTCATGATGGTATGTATGATTATTCTCTCCCTTATTAGAGACTCCATCGGTGGGAATGGTCTCTCACTGGTGAGTTCTCCTTACACATTTCTAAAGGGTTATTCAATTAAGAATTAACTGAGAACCAAATTTTGTGACATTCATCAGATAGGGACCTATAGCTTAGATGTTTTACTATATTTACATTTCCTAATAATAATGGAATCAATATCAGTGATCATTTATAGGATTTCGGGATGTAATTCCATGTAATAGTTCTTTTTAGTGATTGGAGGTGAGTACAGGTGAACCCAGCTATAGGACGAGTATCACCCTTTGGTGGCATGGCTTTCTCATAGATATTTCCAATGTTGGATAATGAAGGATAATGTATATTAGGATTATAGACATATATATCAATTTAATGATACGCATCTTGAGTGGACATCCATCTCAATTCCATTGATCATGATTTCTAGGCGATTAGGATTACAGACCCAAGGATGACCTTATGATGGTTTTTTTGTTATTTCACTAACTTTACCCATGAATATTCATATTTATGTTTATATTTATAGGTATTTGGATATAAAATTATACAAAAATAGATACGGAAATCCATGGTGTAACATTCCAAATTGATCATGATTAAGAACCCGTGGTTCGTCTGTGGTTTCACATTTATATTCCTTACTTATCATTTCTATTGAGTCTTATCATGGATGATTATATTGCTTTTTCATGCACTTATATTAGGATATATATCATTATGGTGACCTAATAAGATTATTTCTCACCATTTCATGTTAATATAGTTGTACATGTATCCCTAGGACCACGCTGCTATTCAAGAGCCTCTAGCACACGGGGAGGTTCACATGAGGCCTCATAACCAATCGGCTCAGAGCATAGCTTTAGTAGAATTTGGGCTTGGTAATTACAAATTTATATTAGATCCATTCTTTTTATGGACAATACTATTTAATATATAGTAGATAAGAGTATTAGGAATGTGTCGGAACCATGGGTTGCATGATCATGTAGAGCTTCAAGAGTGGGATATTCTGATCAGTATTGTGTAGTTCAACATGGTTTGGAGACTAGGTTTTTTGTTTGTCATGGTGTTAGCAGTATATCCCTATAATTTTATTTCATATTCTTTTGTACTTAAATATATGTATATTTGTCTTAATGGGTGACTAGTGTTGCATCTATGACATTTTATCAGGATTTTATAGAATTTCATTTATTGTTACTCTATATTATGTTTTATCATATTTATTCCCTATTAAATCTTATTATTTACAAATTTATATGATACTTAACTATTTCTATTATATTCTTTCTCTGGTACAAGGACATACTCTCCTCAAGATCACACCCTAGTACATCTTTGTTATTTACAACCCTCTAGCATACAAGGAGCGCTTGAGGCCTCATAACTAACTGGATCAAGGCACCACTTTAGTAGCATTCCAGTAGGTTCATTAAAAACTTCTATCACCTATTTTCATTTCCTATAATATAAAATCTGAAATATTGTAGATAGGTTTATTAAGAATGTGTTGTAACCAGTGATGGATATCAAACTGGGGCATCTTGAACACTTGTTCCTATTTGATGTTCGAGTTCCATGGTATGTGATTTTTGTTCTGATCCCTGATGTTATAGTTTTATATGATTTTCACCTTTAGTAACGTACATGTTTTTTAGTTTTCATGATTTACGATAGATATATAGATCTTTTCCATTAGCAAGAGGCTAGTGATTGATTTTTTATTTTATTGGAAATGTCAAGAGCTTTCTCTTGTGTAGTATTTGGAAGATAGGATTCAAATCCTATAGGCCTTCTTCAGGTGTTTAATTTTACTGATTACAGAGTCCAATGGTTTTATGTGTCAAAAAAACCTATATGTTGTTTTCCCATATAGGATTCATGTGGAATTATACTTTTCTGAGACTATATAGAACATATATATATATATATATCATTCTGTTGTTAGGTTATGTGGATCTATGTGAGGAGTTTTGTGTATAGGATGATGACTTATAACTAATGCACGGTAGGTGCAGTGACCCCAGTTGATCAATATAGCACATGATGCCTTTCTATTATACCCCTTGTAGGGTGTTCTGTCTAAGGTCGTGGTCACCTAGTTGGATCGCATTGTACAATGTCAATAAATACTAGGACTGTTCATGTGAACTAGACCTACATGGGGTATTACCATAAGAGGATACATAGTGAGTTCTAGTTCAGTCTCCCTTCATCATTGGTATTGTGACCTCCAGAGATTAGTTACTTATAAGAATTATCAAAAAGAATTAGGACCTTTTAAGTCATGCTAATTTTTTTAACCTTATAGGTCATTGTGATATTTTCGTTATTTAGATAGCTTTGATATTTTGGGATAGTTGGTTAGAACTTGTGACCGAGTTGTGAGACTTGGTCGGTAGGGATAGGTTTGGAGAACTAGAGTCTCGTAGTTTGAATAGGACCCATTAAGGTCAATGTCCATTTTGGTCAAGGGAAAACTATGAGATTGAGGTTGGCCTGGGTATAATAATTCATCATTAGCTAGTGATCTTGGTTTTATACTCTTTTTGGGACTGAGGAATGGCAGTTTCTCGAGTTTTGAGTTATATTCATGTTGATTCCTTTATATATTCAAAAAGACATTGGGATATTTTGTATATAGATTGGATTTTATGGGATCGAGTGATTGGGTGCCTTTCCCAGTCAATCGATGTTTTCATTTTGGATAATGTTGCTAGATCATGGGTAGACACTCATGACTGGAATGAAGTCGGGTGATGGGTAGTCATGGAATAAATCATGGCACATGTGAGGTACCCATTCATGAAGGGTTGTTCCAAGGGAGATTTTGTCTTGTTATTACTATCCTTTCTTTTATAATGACCATCTTATCCTTGAAATGGATGATTCACTGGAGAATGAGTTGGGTGATATGGTATATGACTGTTGTGCGTGGTTCCATTCAATTGAGAATTGGTGAGTGGCCATGTGCGAGCGATGGAACGATGGTTTCAATAATTTACATATGCATGGTTCCCAAAAGTAATACATAAATAAACTTTTTCTCTCCCTATAATAGGTGAAATTGTAAATAAATTAGGTACCACGAGACGGTTAACACATGGCTGAACCTAGACACGTATTGTCGGTAGAAATGGTGTGAGGTGTTAGTTAAAGGATAGTGTAACCTATTGTTGTATGTGTGGCTTGAATATATATATACACACATTTATATAGAATCATCGTATACCCTATTTAGTGATGTTAATGCCCATTCTTGAAATAATATTCAGTACACTATGAGAGTAACTTTTCTACTCTGAGCTCCTTTTCTTTTAAATGAAATTTCTCATTAGTTGTTGGAACCTAGATAGGTTGTGGTAGAAGAGTGTTATAAGTTAATCCATATATTAGGGTTTACACCATTGGCCATATGAAGCTGGTAAAACCCTTTCTCAGTTGAAATTTGATGTTTTTCATGACCTGTTTTGCTCGAAGACTGTTTTGATAAAACAATGAGGGTATGCCTATAATGGTGAGTATTGTACCGGTCATAGTTAAATGCCTCCCACGTAGGGGATATTTTTGATTCTATTAGATTGGTCATTATACAATCTAGATAGATAGGTTTTTTATATTCTTGAGACAAGTGTGTGGATGATAGTCTTAACACAAGGATTCTCTAGGATTAAAAGGATTATAGTGTGGAGATTGTAGGGTCAAATGTTTTTAAAAACTATAATTTTGAGCATAAATTTTAATTTCACTATCATATGAATGAAAGAAGAAAATTGGTATATATTCCCCAGTAGATAATCTCTGTAAGTTTTATAATCACTCCAGCAGTCCTCGAATAGGGTGTTTACCCTATAACAAGAGTTTGGTGGAATTATGAGCCATTACAATTTTATCATAATAATTAATAATTAATATTTAAATAATTAAGTATTAATTTATTCTCACATGTTTCTTTAGTGATATTATTTTAATGGAGAATGGGATTGAGATTCTGCCTCATCTATTATGTTTTGATTAGAAGGGGTTTTCTAGGTAGGTTTTATGCTCATGTTGGGCAGTTTTCTTTAATTTTCCTCCTTTTATTTTTTTATTGTATTTCATTTACTTTATTAGATTATCATGTATTTCCATGACTCTTAATCTTTGTGCGACTGAGTGATAGGATAGGGATAGGGTTAAAGAAAAAGAGAGGGGGAGAGAAAGAGTTACTATTTTGTAGCTCAAGAAATGCCAAATCCTTATACAGCAATTGTGGACCGCGGAAAAGAGAGAAGATTTGAAAGATTCTATCCAATGATTTTCAATTTTTAATCATATAATAAATCACTATAGTTTAATAATTTTAATGTTTTAAATCCAATTTCATATTGATTACAACCCCTGATGGTCGTCCACTAATTTTGGGATGAAAATAGTGGTTTTTGGGTGATTTGGAAGTTTTCTATTTGGGAAAACCCATCTACACTGAATGTGGTTTGGGTAGACATGTCATGTGTTATTTATATTTGGGAAAGACAAACCATTAAAAAGTACACATCATGTATGGGGTATAACTTTTTTGTACTGGTACTCATCCATATATCTGAGTTCTTATCTATTTTGACCATATAAGTGGAACATGCCATGTAGAGTACATGTCCAGACCCTGTGTGGTTCACACACCATGTAGAAGTATAAAACCATGCTATTACATGTCCAGACCATGTGAGGGACATGGGAAGGTACCCCAAAAATGTTAGACGCACTAAACCCATATTGTGCATAGTTTACATAGGCATTTACATTCCATGTCCAGATAGACTACACACCAAGGTGGAGCTTTGGGGTACATGTCGTGTGCTTAGGGATACATGTCATGTACTACCCTTTTTAAACCCTTTTGGTGGTTTTCATGTCTTTTATTTGAAGTCATAATTTAACCCATGTTTAGTCCATTTTGACTATCATTATGTGTAGATAGAGATGGTGATACTCGTTGAGTGATCTGAGGAATCCTAATGGGTATTTTGAGCTTTTACTTAAAAGGAGAGGTTCTTCTTCAGGTAATCGAATTCAGTTATCCATTTAGAGTGAGGCCTTTGACCTTACATGAGCCATGGTTTATCTCTCTAGATGGTTTTTTTTAGGTTTTACCTTGAGGACACATCCTTTGTGAGATGATCCATTCTATCCTAAATGACTAAGAGAGTAGTTTCTACCGAGGATCCCAAGTAGGATTTATCTGTTTATGTTTCAACCTAGAGGAACCCATGTAAGATGTCTTTATCATCTTAATAGTTTTACAAGGGCCCCAGTGAGTTACCATCTCATACATGCTATCCTAGGGATCCCTCATAGGTTCATTTTAACTATATACCATTCTGAGGATACCATGTTTGATGCCACTACCTACGTATATGGTTTTAGAGGGTTCCTTATAGGATTCCTTCACTTCTGTCTTGTTCTGAGGATTATATGTAGGATGCCTTAGTCTTTCATACAATTAGTGGATCCCCAGTAGGATTCCTCCATTACAATTGCAGCAATAGGTCCCATGTAGGATGCCTTCAATTATAAATGTACCATTAGGATCCCATGTAAGATTACTCCTTTTCAATTTATAATAATGATCCCAATTTTTATTTTTCTTGTGTTTGACATGATGGACCAGCGGGTTCACTAGTGTGTGACTATCCCATATCTAGTACATCGGGTTTGGTTAGAGATGGATCAAGTGTAACCATAGATCAAACACAAATCACATAATCCCATGTGGATGTGGCAGCAGTCATGTGTTTAGGTGTTCATATACCCTCAATATTTTGTTTATACATTAACATGCTTATTGTTGATGTTGTGGTGTTTACTATAAGTTCTTTCTGGTTGATGGTTGTTGAGCCTGACATAATGTGTCTTTATTTCTCTTTGTGATGATTGGATGTTCTTTCAAGGATCCATATTCTGAACCATTTTTCCATAATTATTTTTATACCCATAGGTAATACATAGGATCTATTTTTTGATCTTGTATATTTTATTTATATATTATTGGTATTTCTATAGGTGCTTCCTGAGATATGCCTATTGTGCCTATTATTATGATATGTAGGCATGAAGTCCCTAGTAATGATACTCATTGATGATTCCACTTGACAATGTGATGAGGATGATTTCATTATCCTATGTCTAATATGTGATGAGAATGATTATGATCTCCTCGATGTGATTATACTTGGGTATGATTAGGTTCTCCAGAGTGATGGGGGTCATTACGATCTCCCTAATTGGTAACATAACTAATGTGTTAGGAAAATAAAATCACATCATTGGATACAAATAATGGTTACACTATTATGGATGATATGTATATTTATTCTCTCCATTATTAAAGACTCAAAGTGTGGGCATGGAATCTCATAGGTTTGTTCTCTTTACAGATCACATAATGGTCAGACCCTTATGGATTATCTGAGTTCTAAATGTCGTGAAAGCCTATGGATCAGGACTAAGGGAACATATATTGGACTATATTTACATATAATAGGAAGTATGGGTTCCATATCAGTGAACATTTATAGGGTTTCCCTATGTCATTCCCTAGAATCCTTCTTTATTATGATTGGAGGTGAGTAAAGGTGAACTGTGGAGTAGGATGAGTATCCTCTTATAGTGACGTTTCTTGCTCAGAGACATTTCAAGTTTTTTCCAAATTAGGTCTAGTTTGATTGAGATTATAGACCTAGAAATATAATTAATAATACAATTCTTTAGTGGCAAAAAATCTAGTTCAATTCCATTAAAAATAAGGTCTAGTTGATTAGGATTACAGACCCACGAATCGGCTAGTAATAGATTTTCTGTTATTTTATTGAACATACTTTTGAATATTCGTATTTATGTATATATTTATATGTACGGGGCTATAAATTTATATATATATATATATATATATATATATATTCATACATGGTGGTACATTTCCAAATGATTTGTATTACGGACCTGAGGCCCAATAATGGTTTCGTGTTTATTGGAATTACTTATCTTTTCAGTTGAGCCATGTGTAGGATGAGTATATTATTTTTTCACGCACTTATTTTATTTTTTGTTATACATTCATAATTTTAACACCATTTTTGGTTGGATGTTATGTTTTACGGGGGTGAGGGGAAGGTCGTGGGGTCAAGTCCTCATGCCTATGATTTACTGCAATATTTTTCGTTGTGTTCTATTTTGTAGTGGTGGATGTAATCGACCTAGTTATTTTATAAGTTCTTCATTGGGATTCCCTAGTGATATTATTTTTCACCCCTTCTTGTGAACATTTTTGTATGTTTCGACCTTATGTATACTTTTTAATATGATCATATTTGCAGTGTGTTAATGGATAAAACATAGAGTTACATGGTAAAGCGTAGCTTATCGAGTGTGTTCTTCTGATCGAGCTGGTGATGTTTGATTGTGTCTGGAACCAGGTATGTGTGTCACGACCCATCCTCGGGGCCCGTGCCGTGACCACCCCAAGCCCGCCTTCCATAGGCCAGGGGCTGGCGACTAGCACCAAGGCGTAAATCCCAAAAAAAATGGAAGGCATTGCCTTTGAAAAGTAAACAAGCACCACAGAGTAAGAAAGCGGAAAAGTAAACACTATGTCAAACTGTACAAGCTGTGCTGAAAGTAAAAAGGGGCCGGAAATACAAGCCCAACTGTAAAGTACAACTGAAAGGAAAAACAGCAACTGAAAAGGGAAAACTGCAGCGTCGAGCCGTCCTCTAGAAGTCCCACCTAAAGGGTGGGTACAGATAGCCTCCACTGCTCCTCGGGTCCACCTGACCGCTCCGAGTACGTCCCGCCCAGTGGTCCACCTCCAGGTACTGTCCTGCTCCACACGCCTCCTCCACGATCAGCGATGTCCGTCATCTGCAACCAACACCACGAAGTGCGGGCATAGCCCGTGCAGGGGTGAGTATAAGCTACTCAGTAGGGACCTCGAGACCCCCGAAGGTCTCCCGAAATCCACAAAGGATAAATCACGAAGAAGAGGTAAAATCACGAAGTAACATCTGACACGGCTTAGGTATATGCCCATACATATACCTAAGTCATCAATTCCCCGTTCGGCTCCAACGTCCGAGCCCTAGCACAACCCAGTCCACACAGGAAAGCAAAACGCATACCCACACAGGATAGAACAACACAATCCACAAAGGAGAGTAAACAGTAAATCCACACAGGATAGCTCAACACAATCCACAAAGAAGAGTAACACAAGATTCAGCTCACACAGGAATACTTCTTCGGATGACGATAAAGATGATCATTGAACCATCTAAGTCGTCGGACCCACGAAGGATCGATAGGTACTAACCTTGCAGTGACCCACACAGGATCGGGCCCACGCAGGACCTGTAGGAGTAGGCTCACACAGAACCGCTGAGAGATGACCCACACAGGATCGGACCCACACAGGATCGGGCCCACACAGGACCGGGCCCACGCAGGACCTGTAGGCGCTGGCTCACACAGAACCGCTGAGCGCTGACCCTCACAGGATCGGACCCACATAGGATCGGGCCCACACAAGACCTGTAGCACTGATCCACGTAGGATCGCTGAGTAAAGGAGTCGTCGCAGTCTGTTGAGGATCTCTGCACAGTCGTCGCCGCAGTCCACTGAGGATCTCTGCACGGTCGTCGTCGGAGTCCACGGAGGATCTCTGCACAGTCGTCGCCGCAGTCCACTGAGGATCTCTGCACGGTCGTCGCTGTCGAAGTAGCAGTCGCAGCCAGCACTAGGGTTCCCGCACACAGCAAGCTCGTTCGGGAGGGTCCGCTCCACGAGCCGAGAGGCTGATACATCAACTGACACAAAGTCCGAAGTTGATGTATCCAAAAGTTCCGTATCGTCAACATGAACTCAACGTCGCAGACGGCGCGTCAATCGAACGCCCGGTCTGAGAGATATTGGCATTTTCGTCCCAGGGGCCCGGTTGGTTTTTAAGGCAAAACCAACCCGACCTCACTCCACCTGCGTCCAAACCTCGGGCGGAGTATGCCAAAAGATCCGTCTCACTTATAGGAATTCAACAAAGCTGACGACACGTCAATCGGACGTCCGTAGCTCAAGATATGAGCGTTTCCGCTCCGAGGGCCCGGTTGGTCTCGTGTACGAACCAACCCGGCCAAACTCAAAGTATTCCGAAACCTTGAGTGCGATATACCGAAACGACCGTCTCGATCCAAGGATCGCGTTTCCTCTGACGAAGAGTTGTTTGGAGGCACGAAGCTCAAGTTACGGGCGTATGAACGAAAACATCCGAAGAAGGGGGGTACGGGCCCGGGCCGACCCGGCCCGACACCCCTCCTGGGTTGGCCCGACCCGCGTCCGACCCGGTTGGCCCGGACCGGCCCGGCCAGGGCCGGTCCGGCTCGGCCGAGCGGCGCGGGTGGAAGCCGCGGGCGTTGACCCGCGGTCTGAGGAAAACCGCGGCCCGCGTGCGGGCCGCACAGGCGAACCGCGGACGCGGCTGAGCCGCGTCCCGCCTGGACGAACCGGACCCGCGCGGCTGCGTCTTCAGCCGCGGCGGCCTCGTCCGGCGGCGCGCCGGGGCGCCGCCGCCTCCGGCCGTCGGCGCCGCCGGTAAATTCCGCGGGCCTCCGGCGTCGCTCTAGTGGCCCGTTTTCCTTCCCGTCTGCGCCGTTGCTCCTCCCGGGATCCATTCTTCACTGCGGGATCGTCAAACACCCGTTGCAGCATGTTCCGTCGTCGCCCGCCAAATCCGCACAAAACGAAGAATGACGGAGGGTCGTCGGGCCGTGTTCTTTTGGCCCGCACCCTCTGCGTTAGAGATAAACAACCGGGAGAAATTTATAGAATGTTCAACACATGAACCAACAATTTTAAATAAATAAAATTGTTTCTTTGATTCCGGTTCTTAAATTTTTAAAGAAACAATGACATGAATTAATTTAAAAAGGGGGTAATTCCCATAATGAAATCCCTACCTTGATGATCGTCGCGCGCGGGCGTTCATCGCGTATAAGATCGTCGCGGAAGAGAAGGATCGTCGCGTCGTCGCGGGGAGGCGTCGCGTCGTCGCGGAAACCGGCGTTGAGTCGGCGAACTCAACGAACCAAGAACATCAGATTTAAATTGTAATTAATTAAATCTGTGTTTAAAATCAAAAGAAAAGAACCTTGAGCGGAAATCCGAAATCACTCACCTCAAATGGCAGGTGATCGGAGATCGGAGATCGGAAGAACGTCTCGGACGAAGGCGTCGTCGATTTCCGGGTTCGGCGTTATTCGCGTTCTTCGCGTTCTTCGCGTTCTTCGCGTTCTTCGCGTTCTTCGCGAGGGAGCTGAAGAAACAGGGATCCTCTCAAATCTTTTCCAAAGATTTTGGGTTGGTCTTATTTTATTAACATGCCAACACACGAAACCGGTTAAGAAACGATTGAATTAATTCGTTGAATTAATTCAACGAAAGAAACAGGCCATTTAATTCACGAAAGAAATAGCCCATTTAATTCACGAAAGAAACAGCCCATTTAATGGTCTGTTAAGAATTTATAAAACGCGTCGGTTGACTTTCATTAAGACGGGTTTTCACTGGTGCGTTTCTTCGCGAAAAGAAACGGCGGGGCTCGTGCGGGCCCCACCTCACAAATATCCTACCAAGGGGGTAGGATATTTCTGGATAGCATCCTATCCAGTTCAACTCAGTTCAATCCGCCTTAAGTGGCTTCAAGTGGCTTCCAAGTGGCTTAAGTGAAATAAAATAAAGTTGTCGCAAAATTATTTTATTTCTTAACTTTAAGCCCGAAAAATAAAAACCACACCCGAGAAAACGCAACTCCGGAAGAGGCGTTTCTAAGCGAATACCGGCGCTGCGATTTCATCGGTGCCCTCAGAATTCGATTCCGTGTACCGGTTCAAAAGTTAGAAAAACCCGCTCGTCCATTCACTGAACGTACCCGAGCCAAACTTCGGAAAATGATTCTGGGCACACCGGGCCTCGGAATCAAGCACCGTCAGAAACTGCGTTCTTGTAAAATTTCAAAAAAAATTAAGAAAAAAATTTCCTTGAAATTTACGGGTCTTTACATTACTCCCACCTCAGGACTTTACGTCCCCGTAAAGATACATCAAAAACTAGGGAATCAAATGTGGGTACTGAGCACGCATCTGAGCCTCCCGCTCCCAAGTGCTCTCATGGAGGTTCCTGTGCTGCCATCTGATGCGCACAAGAGGAATCGATCGCCCACGTAGGACCCGCTCCTGTAGATCCTCTATCTCCACTGGGACCTCTGCAAAAGTCGCTCCATCATCCACGTCTAGCTCCCCATAGTCAATGATGTGCGTCGGGTCGTGCACGTATCTCCTCAGCTGGGATACGTGGAAGACGTCGTGCACCCGGTGCAACTGAGGTGGCAGAGCCAGGCGATAAGCCACCTCGCCAATCCCGCTGAGGACCTGTAAAGGCCCGATGAAGCGTGGAGACAACTTGCCGCCTCGGCCAAATCTCCGCAAACCATGTCGAGGTGAGACACGCAAGAAGACGTGGTCGCCATCCTCAAACTCTAGTGGCCTCCACCTCCTGTCATCATATGACTTCTGCCGGCTCTGTGCAGTCCTCATCCACTCTTGGATGACCTGGACCTTCTCTGTCGTGGCCCGGACCATCTCCGGTCCCACAAGTGCTGACTCTCCAGGGTCTGTCCAGCACAAAGGAGATCTGCAAGGCCTGCCGTACAACACCTCGTAGGGTGCCATCCCGATGGTGGAGTGGTAGCTGTTGTTGTACGCAAACTCTACCAAGGGTAGGTGGTCCTCCCAGCTGCGGCCAAAGTCGAGGACACATGCGCGGACCATGTCCTCGAGAGTCTGAATGGTCCTCTCCGTCTGACCATCCGTCTGAGGGTGAAAGGCGGTGCTCAGACGTAGCCGCGTCCCGAACGCCTCCTGCAACCCCTTCCAAAGCCGGGAAGTAAAACGAGCGTCCCGATCGGAGACGATAGTCGATGGCACACCGTGAAGTCGTACAATCTCCTGAACTTAGAGACGCCCCAAGCTCTCCACTGAGCCCTGCTCTCGGATGGGTAAGAAGTGTGCCGACTTGGTGAGTCGGTCAACAATCACCCAAATGGAGTCGTGACCTCTGGAAGTGCGTGGAAGTCTAGTCAAGAAGTCCATAGATATCCCGTCCCACTTCCACTCCAGGACCTCCAAGGGCTGTACCAAGCCTGCTGGTACCTGATGCTCTGCCTTCACCTGCTGGCAGGTGAGGCACCGTGAAACGAACTCTGCCACAGCCTTCTTCATGCCCGGCCACCAGTGCTGTCGCCTGAGATCCTGGTACATCTTCGCCACTCCAGGATGTACCGCCAAAGGAGAAGTGTGATACTCTCTCAGCACCTCCTCTCGTAAAGCGAATGGTACCAAGGTACGTCCTATGAAAAGGACATCGTGCTCTACTACAAGGGAGAAACCATCAGGTGCCTGTCCCGAGGATATCTGTGCACGCCGTGTCTCACAGTCAACGTCCCCCCGCTGTGCCTCTCTGACCCGCTGAAGAAGTGGAGGAGAGACTGTGAGAGACTGAAGGAAGGCTGCTCCGTCTCTATCCATGAAGGATATCTGCAAAGCGGCTAGCTGCTCTGTCGCCTCCTCAAGTAGCTGGATGCCCATCCTCCTGCTGAGGGCATCAGCCACTACGTTCCCCTTCCCAGGAGTATAGACTATCTCAAAGTCGTAGTCCTGGAGGAACTCGAGCCATCGTCGCTGCCTCAGGTTCAGGTCCTTCTGAGAGAAGATTTACCTGAGACTCTGGTAGTCAGAAAAGACTGTGAAGCGCTCGCCCATAAGATAGTGTCGCCATGTCTTCAGGGCAAAGACCATCGCTGCCAACTCAAAGTCATGGGTAGCGTAGTTCTGCTCATGAGGCCTCAACTGACGTGATCCGTAGGAAATCACGGCCCGCTCCTACATCAGGACACACCCGAGTCCGGTCCCTGATGCATCGCAGTAGACTACGTATCCAACTCCCTCCTCAGGCAACCTCAAGATAGGTGCGCTGGTCAACCTCTGCCTCAGCTCCTGGAAGCTCTGCTGACATCTGTCTGACCACAAGAAGGGTTTCCCCTTCTTCATCAATGCTGAGAGTGGGGCCGCAACTCTGGAGAAGTCCGGCACAAATCTCCGATAGTATCCGGCTAGGCCCAAGAAACTCCGCACCTCTGTCACGCTCTTGGGTGGCTCCCAAGTTGGCACTGCCTTGATCTTCGCGGGATCCACTGCAACTCCCGCCTCAGAAATGACGTGCCCCAAGAAGTGGACCTCACGTAACCAGAACTGACACTTCGAGAGCTTGCCATAAAGATGGTGATCTCGGAGTGTGTCTAGTACAACACGCAGGTGGTAGGCGTGCTCCTCCTCCGTCGTCGAGTACACGAAAATGTCGTCGATGAAGACCACGACAAATCGATCGAGGTATGGCTGGAAGATCCTGTTCATGAGGCTCATGAACACTGCTGGAGCGTTGGCCACGCCGAAAGGCATAACCATGAACACATAGTGGCCATACCGACACCTGAAGGTCGTCTTCTGCACATCCTCGTCTCGAACTCTAAGCTGATGATAGCCTGACCTGAGGTCTATCTTCGAGAACTACCGTGCTCCCTTGAGCTGGTCGAAGAGATCATCAATCCTGGGTAGCGGATACTTGTTCCTCACTGTCACCTGATTCAGGAAACGATAATCGACACACAGTCGCAAGCTCCCATCCACCTTCTTGGCGAACAAAATCGGGGAAGCCCAGGGCGAAACACTGGGTCGGATGAACCCCTTGCCCTGCAAGTCCTCCAACTGTACCCGCAGCTCTCGAAGCTCAGCGGGGGCCATCCGATATGCTGGAGTGGATATCAGGGCTGTCCCGGGGTACAGGTCAATATAAAAGTCTACCACTCTGCGAGGAGGTAGTCCTGGAACGTCGTCGGGAAAGACGTCCGCGTACTGATCCACCACTGCAGGAAAACCGGGACTCCGCACGTCAACTGCTCCCAGGATGAGGCTAGCCAACTGATGAGTGATGGGCTGACCTCTCCCCTGTGTGAGTCCATCCTGTGCTGCTAAGGCTCCCTTCTCGCCGGTGAAGGTGAACCTGCTCCCGTCGGTGCACACACATTGCACCTTGCGCCTAATGCAGTCAATCTGAGCATGGACCATAGATAACCAATCCATGCCCAAGATGACGTCGTAAGGCCTCGACGCTGCTACAAGAAGATCCCAGCCGAAGCTCTCGCCTCCTAGAGTAAGCTCACACTGCCGGCACCAGTGCGTAATCGTCGAGTCCGCTCCCGTAGGAGTCTCTAGCCGTAAGGATCAAGCCAACGGCTCTGTCGGAATCTCTGAGCTCCGAACAAGGGAAGTGGCTATGAAAGAGTGACTCGCTCCTGTGTCTATCAGAACTGCAGCAAGGGTGGAATAGACACAGATCGTACCTTGAATCATCTCTGGCGCACCGTGGTCGTAGGCCTCCACTTCCTAAAGCTGAGCCTGTCTCTACCCGCTGGCTCCCTGTGGTCGGGGCGGGCCTCCTGGTGGAGGTGGTGGCAGAGCCTCAAAGCGTCGCCCACCACCTGCTGCTCGGCCAGCTCCTCTGCCTCGTCCGCCTCCTCCCTGCGGACCACCACGGTCGACCCTCTGCCTCTGCCTGGGTGGTCCCTCCACCGTCTGCTGCCCCTCGGTACGATGGGTCGGGCAGTCACGAGCCATGTGGCCCTGCCAGCCGCACTCGTAGCACTGCCTGCCTCTCGGAAGGCTGGCTCCGGGCCGGGTGCCCTGCACTGCTGAGCCAGTGTCCCGAGGTCGCCTGCCGGAAGGTCTGGTCCGCCTGGAACCCTGAGTCATCCTCCGGCTACCAGCTTCCGAAGACTCCGCTATCTGTCGTCCTGCTGTAGGTGTCACTGTGGACTCAGCCAGGAAGCTCTCGATCAGGAGGGCTCCCTCCAGTACTCCTGCCTGGGTCGGGATGCAGAGGGAGATCAGCGATGCCCTGATCTCGTGTCTCAAACCCTGCTCGAAGGTCCGGGCCCGGAAGAAGGGGTCCCGTACCACGTCTGTCGAGTACCGAGAAAGGTCGGTGAACCTCGCCGCGTACTGAGCGACCGTCAAGCTGCCCTGCCGCAGCTGAAGAAGCTCCTGGATGCGCACCGCTCGGAGGGTGGCCGGGACGAACTCTGAGCGGAAGAGGCTCTCGAAGTCCGTCCAGATGAGGGTAGCCTCATCGTGTATCTGAAGCATCATCCTCCACCAGCGTCCGGCTGCAGCGTGCAGTAGGCTCGCCGCGAGGATCACCGTGAGGTCTGCTGGCGTCCTCACTAGCCTGAAAACTCAGACGACCGCCTCCAGCCAGTCCTCGGCTGCATGGGGGTCCGACTCCCCACGGAACCTGGGTGGTCGCTGGCGCTGGAACTCGTGCAGAGCTCCAAGGCGTCGTGCGTCGTCAGCTGCCAGTGCTGGAAGCATCGGGGGCTCAGCGGGTAAAGGTACCGCCGGTGCCTCTGCTGTCAACGGGCCCTGTACCGAGGCCTCGTCGCTCGGCGGGCTGTCGTCGCGCCCTACCCTGGGAACCCTAGCTGGCTGCTGTCGTCCTGCCATCCTGAAAAGGAAACAAGTATGCCACGGTTAGAACAGTATAACTGGTGAGCTGACACAAGTAATCACAAAGAAAACTTGAAACACACATGCAATCAATGTTTTCGTGCATTAAGTCGGAAATCAGAAGTCAGGGTCCTGGTGTATGGATACGTCGGCCGCCGCACCATCACTGGACTCCCTGGACTGATAACCACACTCAATACGCTAAACAAAATTGTTTCACATAGAAGAAAGATCAGAGTCTGCGGTAGAACCGACCGCCTCTAATACCAATTTGTCACGACCCGTCCTCGGGGCCCGTGCCGTGACTACCCCAAGCCCGCCTTCCATAGGCCAGGGGCTGGCGACTAGCACCAAGGCGTAAATCTCAACAAAAAGGGAAGGCATTGCCTTTGAAAAGTAAACAAGCACCACAGAGTAAGCAAGCGGAAAAGTAAACACTAAGTAAAACTGTACAAGCTGTGCTGAAAGTAAAAAGGTGCCGGAAATACAAGCCCAACTGTAAAGTACAACTGAAAGGAAAAACAGCAACTGAAAAGGGAAAACTGCAGCGTCGAGCTGTCCTCTGGAAGTCCCACCTGAAGGGTGGGTACAGATAGCCTCCACTGCTCCTCGGGTCCACCTGACCGCTCCGAGTACGTCCCGCCCAGTGGTCCACCTCCAGGTACTGTCCTGCTCCACACGCCTCCTCCACGATCAGCGCTGTCCGTCGTCTGCAACCAACACCACGAAGTGCGGGCATAGCCCGTGCAGGGGTGAGTATAAGCTACTCAGTTGGGACCCCGAGACCCCCGAAGGTCTCATGAAATCCACAAAGGATAAATCACGAAGAAGAGGTACAATCACGAAGTAACATCTGACATGGCTTAGGTATATGCCCATACATATACCTAAGTCATCAATTCCCCGTTCGGCTCCAACGTCCGAGCCCTAGGACAACCCATTCCACACAGGAAAGCAAAACGCATACCCACGCAGGATAGAACAACACAATCCACAAAGGAGAGTAAACAGTAAATCCACACAGGATAGCTCAACACAATCCACAAAGGAGAGTAACACAAGATTTAGCTCACACAGGTATACTTATTCGGATGACGATAAAGATGATCATTGAACCATCTAAGTCGTCGGACCCACAAAGGATCGATAGGTACTAACCTTGCAGTGACCCACACAGGATCGGTCCCACGCAGGACCTGTAGGAGTAGGCTCACACAGAACCGCTGAGAGATGACCCACACAGGATCGGACCACACAAGATCGGGCCCACACAGGACCGGGCCCACGCAGGACCTGTAGGCGCTGGCTAACACAGAACCGCTGAGCGCTGACCAACACAGGATCGGACCCACACAGGATCGGGCCCACACAGGACCTGTAGCACTGATCCACGTAGGATCGCTGAGTGCAGGAGTCATCGCAGTCCGCTGAGGATCTCTGCACAGTCATCGCCGCAGTCCACTGAGGATCTCTGCACGGTCGTCTTCGGAGTCCACGGAGGATCTCTACACAGTCGTCGCCGCAGTCCACTGAGGATCTCTGCACGGTCGTCGTTGTCGAAGTAGCAGTCGCAGCCAGCACCAGGGTTCTCGCACACAGCAAGCTCGTTCGGGAGGGTCCGCTCCACGAGCCGAGAGGCTGATACATCAACTGACACAAAGTCTGAAGTTCATGTATCCAAAAGTTACGTATCGTCAACAGGAACTCAACGTCGCAGACGGCGCGTCAATCGGACGTCCGGTCTGAGAGATATTGGCATTTTCGTCCCAGGGGCCCGGTTGGTTTTTAAGGAAAAACCAACCCGACCTCACTCCACCAGCGTCCAAACCTCGGGCGGAGTATGCCAAAAGATCCGACTCACTTAGAGGAATTCAACAAAGCTGACGGCATGTCAATCGGACGTCCGTAGCTCAAGATATGAGCGTTTCCGCTCCGAGGGCCCGGTTGGTCTCGTGTACAAACCAACCCGGCCGAACTCAAAGTATTCCGAAACCTTGAGTGCGATATACCGAAACGACCGTCTCGATCCAAGGATCGCGTTGCCGCTGACGGAGAGTCGTTTGGAGGCACGAAGCTCAAGTTACGAGGGTTTGAACGAAAACGTCTGAAGAAGGGGCGTACGGGCCCGGGCCGACCCGGCCCGACACCCCCCCTGGGTCGGCCCGACCCGGGTCCGACCCGGTTCGCCCGGTCCGGCTCGGCCGAGCGGCGCGGGTGGAAGCCGCGGGCGTTGACCCGCGGTCTGAGGAAAACCGCGGCCCGCGTGCAGGCCGCGCTGGCGATCTGCGGACGCGGCTGAGCCGCGTCCTGCCTGAACGAACCGGACCCGCGCGGCCGCGGGTCCGTTGGCCGTCGCCGCCGCGGCTTCAGCCACGGCGGCCTCGTCCGGCGGTGCGCCGGGGCGCCGCCGCCTCCGGCCGCCGGCACCGCCGCGCCGGTGACCCGCGCCGCCGGCAACTTCCGCGGGCCGCCGGCGTCGCTCCGGTGGCCCGTTTTCCTTCCCGTCTGCGCCGTTGCTCCTCCCTGGATCCGTTCTTCACTGCGGGATCGTCAAACACCTGTTGCAGCATTTTCCGTCGTCGGCCGCCAAATCCGCACAAAACGAAGAACGACGGAGGGTCGTCGGGCCGTGTTCGTTTGGCCCGCACCCTCCGCGTTAGAGATAAACAACCGGGAGAAATTTATAGAATGTTCATCACATGAACCAACAATTTTAAATAAATAAAATTCTTTCTTTGATTCCGGTTCTTAAATTTTTAAAGAAAAAATGACGGGAATTAATTTAAAAAGGGGGTAATTCCCATAATGAAATCCCTACCTTGATGATCGTCGCGCGCGGGCGTTCTTCGCGGATAAGATCGTCACGGAAGAGAGGGATCGTCGCGTCGTCGCGTCGTCGCGGAAACCGGCGTTGAGTCGGCGAACTCAACAAACCAAGAACATCAGATTTAAATTGTAATTAATTAAATCTGTGTTTAAAATCAAAAGAAAAGAACCTTGAGCGGAAATCCGAAATCACTCACCTCAAATGGCCGGTGATCGGAGATCGGAGATCGGAAGAACGTCTCGGACGAAGGCGTCGTCGATTTCCGGGTTCGGCGTTCTTTGCGTTCTTCGTGTTCTTCGCGTTCTTCGTGAGGGAGCTGAAGAAACAGGGATCCTCTCAAATCTTTTCAAAAGATTTTGGGTTGGTCTTATTTTATTAACATGCCAACACACGAAACCGGTTAAGAAACGATTGAATTAATTCGTTGAATTAATTCAACGAAAGAAACAGGCCATTTAATTCACAAAAGAAACAGCCCATTTAATTCACAAAAGAAACAGCCCATTTAATGGTCTTTTAAGAATTTAGAAAACACGTCGGTTGACTTTCATTAAGACGGGTTTTCACGGGTGCGTTTCTTAGCGGAAAGAAACGGCGGGGCTCGTGCGGGCCCCATCTCACAAATATCCTACCAAGGGGATAGGATATTTCTGGATAGCATCCTATCCAGTTCAACTCAGTTCAAGCTGCCTTTAAGTGGATTCATGTGTCTTCCAAGTGGCTTAAGTGAAATAAAATAACGTTGTCGCAAAATTATTTTATTTCTTAACTTTAAGCCCGGAAATTAAAAACCACATCCGAGCAAACGCAACTCCGGAAGAGGCGTTTCTAAGCGAATACCGGTGCTGCGATTTCATCAGTTCCCTCAGATTTCGATTCCGGGTACCGGTTCAAAAGTTAGAAAAACCCGCTCGTCCGTTCACTGAACGTACCCGAGCCAAACTTCGGAAAATGATTCCGGGCACACCGGGCCTCGGAATCAGGCGCCGTCAGAAACTGCGTTCTTGTAAAATTCAAAAGAAAATTAAGAAAAAAAAATTCCTTGAATTTTACGGGTCTTTACAATGTGATCTGGGTTGGTGTTAGTGGAATATCATTGTATTTTTTTAGTTTCATTTTTACTCTTTTATTTAATGGTTATCTTAGTGGATGACCTGTGTTGTATGTATGGTGTAGTGGTTTGGGATTTTATGAAATTTCATTTATTATTACAGTATATACTATTTCAGCTTATTTACAGCATCTTCAAATTGTTAATTTTACAATTTTTATGAATAATTATCTATTTACATAGGTTTTTACTATTAACCGAGGGAATATAATCCCCACTACCACACCCTTGGCTCTCCCAACTAGTAGGTATCATCTTGAATATGGGGAGGCACACTTGATTCCTTGTAACTAACTAGCTTAGGGCACCACTTTAGTTTAATCCATGTAGATTCATTACAAATTTCATGTATATGGGTAAAATAAAATTAAATACCATTTAAAAACATCATTTATAGTGTTTTTCTTCAAGGAAATGCGAGAAATATACTATGACAGAGAAACCCAATACATCAATATGAGTAATTTATTGAAAGGAAGTTATTCCAAGGACTTCTTTAAAAGGAATTATTTATATTGATTTATGCTCCCCCACATAATGAAATCATTTTATCACCCACTATATCTACTTCAATACATATGGGAAATTTCTATCCCATGTAATAAACTTTTATTAATTCGTGGAATTTTCATATAAATTCCCTAATAAAACGTTATATTGAAGGGGAGCCACTATACAAGGGTGGTATCTATAAACTTTTTCACATTGAATTCTTATGACCCATAAGAGTGAAACTAAAATTTAAAAAAATGTTATATTTTGAAAATAACGAAATTTTAGTAATCTCTATATAAATGCCTGATATTGATTCCTAACATAGGACTTACTCTCATAGACCCCTTGAGTATAATTTAAAAATTTATATTTATTCATGGGAATCCCAAGTAATTAAGGATCAATTGAATTATACAACAAATATAATCACATTAGTACAATGACATAGGAAAACTCATTCATAATATTCTCACATCCCACCAAAATTAAAACACATGAAGAAAACCATAACATATGTATAATATTGCAATAATTTAGAGGATCCATGTACATAAATATTGAATATAAATTATTGTTCATTGATAATTCTGAACATTTAATCAATACAGTGCAAAACTAATACATTAAAAACCAAGTTTGATGGTATCTTAACAATCATGGGGTTTCTACAACACTTTTCTATCACATATGATCTATGTTGTATTTTTCAATTCCCTCTGGTTGTCACCAACCACTCCCATTTTAATAGGTAGTCCTTAAAACACCGAGAAGCATCTACATATTATAAACTCACACTATGATTATAAATATATTTTTTAATCCAACCACATGGAATAAAACACATATATTTTAACACACTAATACATTAAAATTTATTTCTTATAGAGTAAATTTAATTTATTTAACATCTTTTGACGCATGAAACATCAGGTTTGAAAAAAATGAGACACATTATTATTATATAAACATTTACATTATAACCTAACCATTGAATTGTAGAGTATGAATAGTACTAACTAAAATATTAGAATTGTATGGTATAAAAATTTATAAAACCAATATAATATATATCTATTTATTAGATATCAAATTATAATCATTTGAAGAAAAATAAATGTGTTTTAAAAAATGATATTTTATTAAAAGTTGGTTTTGTCTTGGTTTGATCACATAATTTAAAATTAAGTTTTAACAATTTTGGAAAATTTATTTAAAAAAATAAACTTTGTATTTTAAATAATAATATCTAAATTATCTTAGGGTTATTTTTTTGGGATTTTTCTGAAGTGTATCATTTTTTGTTGAATGGTTAAAATATTGAATTTTAATTTAAGAAAAGTCATTTCATTTAAATAATTTGTAATGATAAATTATATTTATTTATTTAAAAATATTCTCATTAAAATTATAATTAAATTAATTCAATTTGGTCAATTTTATTGATTTTAATATTGAATTTGTATATAAAAAGTTTGTAAATTGTTAGAAATTTTCTATTTACAATCATTCTTTCTCATCTCGTTTACAGGACTAATTTTAAATTAAAATTTCCCCATAATGTTAATTTAATTGGTAAAAACAAATTAAATAATTTTTAATAATCATTATTTATAATTTATATTAATTTCAACATAAATATAGACCAAAATGAATATTGAAAATAATAAAATTTAATTCTCATAGTTAACATAAAAATTGATTTACCATGGGGATTAAACTAAGAAGATATGGTTAAAAATTACCTACCTTGTTTTCCCACAACCCGTTTGTAGCCATATTTAGGCATAATATCTTATAGGTTCAACAATGACCCATTTAAGATTATTTTTTTATGATACAAATGAGGGTTTTATTGAATCTTCTAAAAATATAAAAGTGTGCCACTCACCCAACTTATGAAAGGCCACCGCCTCTATTCAGTTATTCCAACCATCAAAACACATTAGTTAAAAAAATACCTAACAAAATCAATTCCCAAATTCCATCGTAAAATCCTAAAATTTGTATTTTTGGCATAAATCCAACATCGAAAGGCTTTGGTGCATTCCTAAGGAGGATACTCAAAGAAAATATAACATTCTCCAAACATACACTTTTATTTTATTTATTTCTCCAACTTCTTAAATTCTTATTGAACTGTTATTATATCATAAATTAAGTATCTTAAACCAAATATAATATTTTTTTAATAATTTAATTACCTAAATTAACCCCCACTTCCCTCAAATGTGTAATGAAATCATCATTCATATGTACGGAAGACAACCACCTCGTAAACTAATTTAAATCATTTATCCATTAACACCTCTAAAATTTCATTATGATGATGGATACAAAGAATATATATATTATTTATAATGTATATATTCTTATTTAGTGATTATATTATATATAAATTTTTAACTTTTTATTTCTTATGAGATAAAATAAAATCCCTCGTGTGTACGGTGGACTACTGCCTCTCTTAGCAAAGTGATATTTATTTATCTAATGATTTGAATGGAAGGTTATAAAGATAATGTTACTAATTATATGTGAAAAATTGTTATAATTATGATATTAATAAAATATTTATCATTTTTTAAATAGAATATATCATTTTACTTAAACTCTTTCACTCACATTAAGATAATGACATCGTTCATGTACTTATGGACAACCACCTTTATGAAGTGATGTGACTATATTATATTTACCCCACTACATGGATGATTTGTATAATTCTATTTAAATCAATAATAATATATTATTATAATTATGGAAATTTAAAATATAAATTTCCTACTTCTCATAATGATTATTGAAAAATGGATGTATGGCACACCATCTCCATGATCATAATATACATCAATTCTTAAAAAAAACTCATGACTGGTCCTTAAATTATAATTGATGTCTAAATTTGATTATCATATTATTATTATTATCCTATATATGATATAACAATATAATACACAAAATAACTGGATCATTCTTAACAATGAACAAATGAAAAATCAAGGTGGTTAACTCCTGAAAAAATGAAAATAATATTAATATCAAATTGTTGGTAAAATTTTATAATAGGATGATATATGATATTATAAATATGATTATTATTATGGTATTAGTTAATAATATTTTTAAAATCACTAGATAAAAGATTAAATAACATTCGTTCAAAAGGGAGAATGAGGTAAGGGACTTCATCTAAATTTACCTTCATTGGTGCATATTATAATGTTATGAACCTAAATATATTTATATTGTTTATATACTTCCCATTGACATTTAATATAATTATTTATTCATAAATCATGGTATTTTAATTTTTTATTTGAATTATTTCATCGATAGGGATTTGAATTGAAATATACCAAGTTTTAAATTTTATTGTACAATCTCACTTTCTTTTGGGATTGTTAATATTCTCTAATAACAATCACTTTCTTGTGATAATTTGTCATTTGTCATTAAATTTATCTTAAATACCCAAATTAGTTTATGATTGATATTATTATTTCATAAATCTTATACCATTTTTTACATAATGGTTTTTACACAAAAATTTATATGATTTCCTAGTGAAATATATGTAAATAAGTATCCTTTACTCAATAAGGATATTTGATGATGTGTTATATCAATTCATGAATTAAATTGATTATTCAATAAATGAGGAATGATTTGGACATGTAGTTATAGGTAGTTCCGAACATTATATATCCACTTTATGGATTGGAAGGTCTCATGATATATATCTAGTAGCTAAATCTAAAGGGTTTCTACCTGTAGTTTGAACTGTCTTGTGAAAAGTATTCGAAGTAGATGTATCATGATTCCTGAGATCATTCTGTCCATAAATTATTAATTTCCTTCATTTAAAAATCATTTTTTATACATGATATTTTATATATGATATTATATCTTGAATAATTTCAGTTTCATTTATTGATTAAAAGGCATGTGTTTTCAATTATTTAAAACATAATATTGATTATTACTCATCATATCATTGTATTAACGTTATTTAAATGGAATTTATGTTATGTTATTTTTCTTCTAATATTGATTATTCATATTTATTCTTGATATCATCTTATTTACTTAACCCTAACTCAGCTTTTAAAATGACCCTACTTTTGTTTACATTCCCCACGATTAAAGAAGAGATCATTAAATTACTTTTAAAGGATTATATTTCTTTTGTACTATCATTTTATTTATTTGATTTTCTATTAAAATTGTAAAATTTGTATCATATATGTATTTGGTTCTATAAACATTCAGTACCAATTTTTCCTTCAGTTTTTGATTCATTGTATCTATGCCAATGTAAAAAATATACGGCACTGGATCTATCTTACTAGATTCAGGTTCTTGTAGTTGGTATCATTGTAAATTTATTATAAACCATGGGAAATATATTTTTGAAATCATAGATTAGTCATTATAACCGTATGATTGAATTTGAGCATAAGTATATAATAATATCCTAAGGCATTGGTAAGATAGAAATTATGTTGTTTTTCCTAGAAATACATCCATTTATGGATACTATAAGTGGAAGTGGTTCTAGTACATAGGTACCTAGGGTTAATAAATCTAAAATGGGTGCATTGGGTTTGACTTTATTATCTCTTTGACATGACAATAGACCTTACTGTGCTGCTAGTTAAACACTCTCAGTAGATATGTTGAGAATAATATTCATTTTCTTTACCAACAATTACGAAGGATTCAAAAATGAAGATATCCCCAATGAAACCATGTTTATGATTATGATATTATATATGAATAAAATTTGTCAATTTATATTAAGTATTTTTGGTATTACATATTTTGTTTTATAATGTTATAATTTAATCCAGTGTATTCCATCATATATAAATTTATCATAGAACATGGTATGTGAACAACATAAATTAACCTAATTAAAAGAATAACAATGACCATTTATTTTATGATCCAATTCCAATAGTTGGAAGATAACTAATCACCCAAAAATTTTAATCACATGAGGACATAGTATAATATAGTAATACTATAGAGAAATAATTGTGCATGAATTGTAGATTCAAAGGGAAGAATGAGAATAAGAGGGACATGAAAAAAATGGAATAAAGGAAATACAGTTTTTCCCACTTGTGATAATTGTTAAAAGAAACGCTGTGATACTTTATTGAATAGAATGATGGGTTTTTACAAGTTCTGGGAAAATTCTTTCCATGATCATGATTTCAATGTGATGAAATAAATTATCAATGTTCAATTCATAAACTATAAGGATCTGGGGAACAATGTAAATAAATTTTATAAGCATAAAAGTAATATACCTTATAAGAATATAGTGGATCATGGTCAATATTATTCTAAAACAATACATAAAGGACAAGGATTAATGTGCTTTTGTTTAAATTCAAGGATTATTTCATTTATTACATTATCAATGGAATCTCTTTTATTTTAATTATGAAATATATAAGTATTAAACCCATGTGATTTTTTATTTAGGATTCGAAGTTGTATGTAGAACTGTACTGATTGCCAAAAAAATGATTCTGTGGAATGTTTAAATTCTTGGAAAACACATGATTGAGGGAAATATGACACATAATATGTTCCGGGTGTTGAGATAATTATTTTTAGGTTAATAGATGATGGATATCGATAAACTAAATTGGATAGAACATAATAACATGGAACAGATTAATTATTTGTTGAAATGCTGTTTATAATATCATTTATGGAGCTTACATCGATTTTTGAATTATTGAATATATCTAATAATATAATTTTTACATATGTAATATGGATTCTGTAATTTTGTTAATAATTTTTTATAGTAATTTTGGTTATTACTATGTTTCAAGATAATATATTATGAATGTATTCACATGTTTTGAATGTGGTGATTGAGAGATGCGTCATGTCATTTGGCGGTTAAATAATAAGATAATTTTTAAAACTAAATGAACTTCTTTCTAAATTATTTTATCCCAATATTTTGGAAGGGTTATAAGGTTAACCATTTATGAAATGGTTTATGATAATCATTGGATGAGGTTTTGTTGACTAATTAATTGCATCAAAATATGATGATTTATGCATAGTGGATAACCTACGCTAAACCTATTTTTATAATGATAAATAGATATCAATATAATGGACTATAATTCTAAAAAATATCATTTTATTCATTTGTGCATCATGAATAATAAATTCATCTTTATTTTTTAGAGTAATATTTGAAGTAAAAATTGATAAAAGAGAAACAAACGAATGATATTGTTCTTATGAAATAGAATGAAATCAAGTTAGTATATCTTCTCATTTATGTTTATAAACTTTTTTAAAAGGATCTTGAAATAAAATTTTATCCTATTACAATAATGTTTGATTATATCAATGAGGATCTTCACACCTATTTTGTTTATTGTTTTGTGGTTGTTAACCTTATATGGTTCACCTGCTATCTTGTGATCAATGACCTCTATCACTTTTTATTAGTCAATGGGAGTTAGTATTTTATTTCATATCCATGTTATCCCTTACCACCTATGTTATCCTATATGGAATCCTAGTCATGTGATTATTCCATATGACCTTCACACTTCTCATTCACTCTTATTAAGAGGGTCTTTTATTAACGTTTTTATGATGATGGTTTTTGAACATTTATATTTATAAATTCCATGCCCTTCATTTCCAAGATTAATTTTGAATTTCAAGAAAAATTTTCTTTTATCTATAGATAAATTAGTACCAAAATACTATACAATAATTTTATCTTCAGGTAAATTTAATTTCTTGGACAACTTGTGATTCCTACCACACTGGGTCTGAATAAAACATGATACATTTTTATTATTTACACATTACCATTATAACCTAGCCAATGAATTGAATGGAATGGATAATAATAAGTGAATAATTAAAATTAAATGGTTTACACATTTAATAAAAAAATTATCTATTTATTAGAGATAAAATTAGATCCATTTTATAGAAAAAGAAATGTTTTCTAAAAAAACTGTTGTTTTTTCTAGAAGACAGGATAGTCGTGCTTTGCCAACATTATTTAAAATTATTTTTTAAATAAAATTTCATATTTTTTGAAAAAATGAACTTTATTTTTGTAATCATCATATCAAAATTATCATAGGGTGAATTTTTTGTTTTTTATTGAACAGTTTTATTTTTTGTTGAATAGTGAAAAATACTGAATTTTAATTGAAAGATTCTTTTTCATTTACATAATTTATATTGTTTAATAATATTTTTATTTGTTTTAAAATAATATTAGAAATATTATATATATATATATATATATTAATCCAATTCATATCATGATAATCATTTTTATATTGAATTTTTTTATAAAATATTTATAATCTTTTGAACATTTATGATTTAAAACCTTGTTTTCTCATCATGTCTATGGGATTAATTTTAAATTAAATGTTTCCATTTCTATTAATTTAATTTTTAAAGATAGATTAAAATTTTTAATCCATAATAATTTATAATTTTATCAAATATTAACAATTTTTTTTTCAAAATGATTAGTGAAAATAGTAAAATTTAATTACCATAATTAAGGTATAAATTTATTCAGCAATGGTAAAACTAACAAGATAAGAGTGAAAATAACCTACCAAATTTCCCAAAACCTACTAGACGGTAATATTTATACATATTATCTTCATGGTTTTATAATTTCCTTTTTTAAATTATTTCTTCATGATGAAAACATGGGTATGATCGAGCCTTTTCAAAAACATTCAGGTGTTCCACTCACCCAAGTTATAAAAGGCCACCCCTATACTACCATATTTAAACATTAAAAACACTTTGGTTCACCCAATTAATACCAAAATAACATTCCAAATACCATACTACCATCCTAGAATCCTTCATTTGTTCATAAATCTAATATAATAAGTCTTTGGTAAGGAATTAAAGAGGATACCTGAAGAATAGGTAACATTATTGAACGAGTGATTTTATTTTATTTCATTCTCCACCTCCTTTTATTATTATTAAAAAATATTATATAATGAAAAAAATATAAAAATTATATCATTATGTTTTTATAAAATGGTCGTGAAGTAAAAACACCCTCACTTCTATTAAATGGGTTATGAAATCATCATTTCTGTTAATGGCGGACTACCATACCGTGAATTGATGTCAGTCGTTTTTCTATTACCCTCTATCAATGATTAGTTTGATGATGGCTATAAATTTTTTATATGATATTTATAAAATAATTATACCTATATATTAATTATATCATATATAATTATTTTACATTTCATTCTGTAGTATATACTATAATGTTACTCGTGTGGGTGGTATATTAATGCATCGCAAAGCCATAACATTTTTCTTTCTATAATGCTTTACATGGAAGGTGATAATAAAAAATTTAACGATTATATGTGATATAAAGGAAATTATTATGATAATAATGTGTATGTTAAAATTATGTAAAGATAATATATACATTTATCTCTTATATTTTCACTCACATATAGATGATAATATCAATCGTGTATGTGTGGACTACCACCATTACGAAGTGATTTGAATCTCTTCTCACCACCAAATCACATGGATGAGATATATAAGCATATTTAAAGAAATAATAAGATATTAAGATCATTATAATAAGTTAAAACATTATTTTAATCATTTCTATAATGATTGTTGAAAAATATAAATGTTACTAATGAAAATGTACAACCGACCGTCTCCGTGATCGTAACGTACTTCATTTCTCAAAACCATATTTACTTAGAAGTTTTAAAATTTTAATTGATGTATAAATCTGAAAATTATTTAATTATTATTATTATTAATATTATTTAACTATATAATAAGCAATGTAACACTAATTTTTCTAATAAAGAACAAATGATAAAATAAGTCGAGTAATGCCTGAAACAATGAAAGTAATATTATTATAATACAGGAGGTGGATTGTTATAATTGGATCATATATGATATTATAAATTTTCTATGGTTATTTTATAATTTAATAACATGTTTAAAACCACTATACAGGTTTTTAAATAATTTTCAATCATAAGGAAGCATGGGGTAAGGGACTTCATCTCAATTTCCCTTTATTGAGGCATATTGTAATGTTATGCACCTATTTAAATTTATATGGTGTATATACTTCCCCTTTTTTAGGTTTAATATATTTATTCATTCATAATTAATTGTATCGTATTTTTAAATTTGAAATATTTTATCCATGTGGATTTAAATTTAAAATTAGCAAGTGGTAAAATTTATTGTAAAATCTCACAATCCTTTGTGATTATTAACACTATCTTGATATAGTCACTTTATTTTGAACATTTTTCATGGGTAATTAAATTAATATTAAATATCCATATTGTTATATAATGGATATTATTATTTGGTAAATATTATAATATTTTTATATGATAGTTTTTACATTGAGAGTTATTCGATTGACTGGGTAAATATTGATAAATTTGAATCCTTTATATAATACTGATATTTGATGATAAAAAATATTTATTCTTGAATTAAATATAATTTTCAATATATGAGTAATGAATTGGACCTACAATCATGGTTTTTTACCGAAATTATATATCCCCTTGATGTAGCAGTAGGTATTTGAAGACAAATCAAGTTTCAAAATTAAATGGGTTTCTACCTATAGTATAAACAATCATGTGAAAGGTCTTGGAAATAGAGGTATCATGATTCCTAAGATCATGGTGTCCAATAAATAATAATTTCCTTCATATTGGATTCATATATTATTATGAAGGATAATTTCACTATAATATTATATCAGTATGCATTTCAGTCTCAGTTGTTGATTAAATGGTATGTGTGATCTGTTATTTACCTTTATATATTGATAATGTCTTATATTACCATGACAGAAATGTTATTTAAGTGGAATGTGTGTTCATTTTTATACCTTACCATTTTAATTATTCTTATTGATTCATGGTATAATTAATGGTACCTAACACTTACTCATCATTTGTCTCATGCTCAATTCTTTTCCTTTCCCAAATATATGAATTAGAGATCATTGAATGAGTTTTAAAGGATTCAGTTAATGTGATTTTTTATATGTTATGTTTTATTTTCTCTTTGTAGTGTAAAATTGGAATCATATATGCATATGGTTCTCCAAAACTACTAAATTGAATTGTCATTTTAGAATCAACCCATTGTATCTATGCCAATGTAATAATGTAGGCACTGAATCTTGGTTATTCGAGTCATTTTAATTACATATATGAAGTCCCATCAAATGTTCTAAATTTCGTGTAATCCCAAATTTTCTCCCACTGGGTTCCAACACCAATGTGTCCGTCCATTTATACCACCATGAATTTACAAATATGAAAATTAGGTGATTACAAATATACCACCATTCTAATGTAGTCCCTTCACACAATTACCAAGATTTTTTAAGAACTGAAGTGTTATGGCCATCTGATGTGGGGTAAGACACATACCCCCCACATGACTCATCTATTAGGGAATTATATAAAGTGAGTTCATGCATAACTTCCAAATCTAAACCATTGTTTGGAATCTATTTCCTGCAGTCCTTATTGTATGACCATAAAAAAATACAAAATAGTTTTGGAAACATGATCATAATATTCACATCACTAGTCCTCTATAAATGAATATAAAATGATTAAAATTTATCATTATTAAAAGATATTAACTGGTAAAAAATTCCCAATCCCATTTCTATGAAATCATGACCGAAAACTGTATGGTTATCGATACCCCTCATAGGGATATAAATTAATCTCTTTTCCGAGGAAAAATCCTAACAACATAAAACCTTATTTACCATTTTATTATAAATTGCCTTCCTATATGAAAAAAACATAAATATACATTTAATTCCACGTGAGAGACCTTAAAACATAAAAAAATTCACCTTCATTGTTGAAATATAATTGTATTTTACAATTATATATTTTTGGGAGAACATAAACCCAAGTATATCTTGATTCACCTTCTTAGATAGCATTATACTCTAGTGCACCGAAAATCCATCCTTGAGGACCATAAAATCCAACAAAACCCTTTCGACCATCATATATGGCTTTAAAATTTGGTTCATTATATTTTATGATTCCTAGTATGGATTTAAACTATAATGTAACACACACACATCCTTATTAAATATCCAAGATATTCCCTGTCCCTTAAGTACAATATGACTTATATTCAATACTATTTCCATTAAAATTCAACAAATTAATTTAATCCCATTCATCCAAGATGTTCAACCTGCTATTATAGTAAAAATATAGTAAAAACATGGATTATTACTATAATTAATATAATGAAAATGAAAAAAAAAACAATTAAAGAGTCCTGGACTAATTAATAAACATTTTTGAGCGATGACCTGATCTCATATCCTATTTGTTTTTACATGTACACCCGAAAATGACTATAAAAATTTGTGGGGGATTAAATAATCATAAAAGATATAATTATATATATTTTTAGTGAATTTATGTATATATATATCTTATTTATAATGTTCAATATTTATCACCAAATATTTCCTCAATGAATCAGAAACTAAAATCCACTTCCAAAAATAAATATTTCCATCAAGAGATAGAGACCATTAACTAACAGTCTCAATTCTAGTTGAAATTATTTTAATGTACTTTTATTTATAATTATAAATATACTCAGATAAAATATAATTTATAAATTAATTAATATCTTTTAAATTAGTCAATAATAATAAATAATCTTATTTTTTCACCTCTAAATACCATTTGGTGAAATAGATCATCAACCCCCATTCATCATAAGAATATTTCATTTATTTTTCATAAAAATTTGACTACAATACATGGAAATGTAATTAACTTTTCTATATGGTAGGATATATTAAAAACAATGATTATAAATAATGAAACCATTGTCTCTAGCTAATATTTTAATACTTCGGAAAAAATATTTACATTATAATTTTAATTTTTATAAAATCACATTGATTAGAAATTTTAATAAATATTTCAAGGAATAAATAGGCATCGCATACTCAAGATCATATGTGGGATAATTATTTTCATGTGTGGAAAACTATTGAGAACCATACTACAACACATTTTCATTCTAAAGGAGGACACTTCCTAAAAACCAATGTTAAAGCATCATAACAATCAATATAACCTTCACCTATATTGGATACAATCATTATAAAAACTAACATCGATATTTTATAGTCACTATTTAAATATTTCAAACATTCACAACTCTATTTAAATTTCAAATACTTTTAATTTAAAAACATTACAGGTGGATATATTTTTTAAAATTAATGAACAAATTTCATATAATATCCTATCAGTCCCAACAATATTTCCATTATAAAAAACATTAATGGGTTTCTACAATAACATTAAATATTAAATTATTTTTTGGAGAAATCATATTAAGTACTCAAAAACCACATAAATAATGGATTTGACTTCTAAAATATTGACTCGGTATTAATATAGTTTTTTTATTTGTGAATAATTTTTAAATTTCTCAAAAAACTATTATTATAGCTCTCATCGTATCCCATAAACAAATAATAGGACATGATATCATCTATAAAAACCATGCTAAAATTGTAAAAGTGTATATGTAAGATATTGTTAATCAAATACATAATTATTTCTAGATAATTATTATGAATAGTACCATAAAATTATATATATATTATTCATACCTACACCTAAAGATGACTTCTGAATATAAAATGTCTTCCCCCTTATTTAGTGATATCATAAAATTAAGTTAATATAATAAATCAACCTTTGTCTTCTATGTTGATTAAAGAGTTTATTGATATAATTTAGTGGGTAATTTTTATTCATACTCACAATGATTATTTTTAAATATTCTATTCTCATGTGAAAACTTTCATATTACATTTTAGTAAAGACAACTAGATCGTCCCACGGTGGAACTTGAGGAAAAATAAAACCCTATCCAACAATATCCTCTACATATTTTTTTTAATTTTAATAGAAACTATTTTATATGAGTTTAAATAAATGTGAATTTTTCTTATATGTATTATAATTCGTAATTACACTTCCCTCTTTGGTATAAATTCAAATAATTATCTAGAATCATGTTTTAGTATTTCATCACCATTTTTATTTCTTCATTTTAAATAAATATATATATAATATAGAGTATGATTAATAATTGATAATAGATAGTTCAAATATCCTAATGTAAATTCTACTCCATACCCACTCTTGGATCATACTCCCCCTAAAAGGAATGAGTATTCCCTTGAGGTGAGAAGAACAAAAACATTAAATACCAATAGTTGATATGATATTTCTATATGATCAATAAATTTATACCTTGTAAAAATTAAATAAAACGAAACACATTACATGAATGTATCTTAAAAATTAAACACTAAGTATCACCACAAAATATAAACAACATTAAAACCCATTATCCCTACTATTTATAAAATGATTAGGGGTATCTAAAATATAATGTATTAGTTATAATTTCAAATAAATCTAATAAAATAATATAGAATATAAATATTATAATTTGGGAGCCTATATCAAGTAAATAAAAAGTAATAAAGGTCATGAAAAGTATTGAACATAGTACTATCAATGGTTAAACGACTGATTCAGTAGGGGAATGCTCCATAGTAAATAATTTCACAAATTTAGGCTTACTATATTATCTGATACATGGAATAAACATGTCTACACCAGAATATATAAAACAATCATTGCATACATCAAATATCTAAGAGAATGTATCTAGATTTAATGGCTTCATACATCAACTAATATCCTTGTAATGTGGTAAAACTAGCCATATTATCGTTTTGAAGAGAGTTCCTATAAACCTTTAAGAAAGGTCCATCCATATATAATGATGACATTTCTTCCTGATTATTTGAACATTAAGTGAAAAATGTCCCAAATGTCAACATTAGAATAATAGAAATGGTCCCTATACAAATTATGTTGGGGATATGGGTTTAGATTCACGCATTGAACATCAGCTTCCACCCAGAATGAAATCATATTAATTCATATTTTGATAGTAATTAGAACATAAACAATAATTTATTATAATATATTAGACCACATGTGTTTGATATACATGAAATTTATCTATTATATCACTAACCCTTCAACATTTGAGTTATGGTAGAAGATATTTATTTTTAACAAATATTATTTAATAGTTATAGTGAAGAAGTATTTTCGTAAATGAATATTACATCATTATTAATAAAAATAACATAATAGTAACACATTAATTATCAACATGTTTCGTATCATGGACATCTTAGGTTCATATGCAACAGATAAATAATAAAAATTAATCATATTTTTTGTCTTTATTAATCAACTTAAAAGATCACATCTTATTCTTAGTAAATGTTATCACATGAGGATATATATAAATAAAAGGGGTATAATAAAAGATCTGTAAGGTGAGGAATAACAGGAAAGGAATAAGAGACATAAATCAATAGTTATTGGTTGAGAATAATATTAATCAATGTATCACAATCCTGGGAATATAATCATAAATATATGGGAATCATTTTAAAAAGGTATAAAATGTGGTATATTCATAACAAAGAAACATCATAACATAGTTGACGTATACCACACTTAGTTGTGAATAGATCAATAATCATATTTAGGCATAAAATATGTGTATAGGTCATTAAATTATAATTATAAACAAATATAGAATCTTTTCCCTGAATAATACACATAATCTAATGAGATATTTACCATTTCTAAAGGAATTAGAATGATATATAATATTATTTCCACCCATCACATTATAATATTATTGTAATCGTTTATACTACTTGGAAAGAGAAAGTATAATAATCGTAGTCATGATATAAACCCATACGGGAGAATGGGAATCTAAAAAATGTCATAAATCTAAATTTTAAAAATTAAACTTCGAAGTTATCGAATGAATAAAGATGATCATATTTGTTTTAAATATCACCATTATTGAGTGGATAAGATACACCCAAAGAGGATTCAATGTGATGTTTTGGAAAAGAATTTCATATTGAAAAAGAATTAAATTTACTTATAAATACTTTTGATGGGTTTTTTATTTTTATATCCCCGAAATGGAAAGGGAATGAATATTGAAAATAAATTTTAAAATTTTTTATGAGTATCCAAACAATTGTTTTTTAAGAGATAATAACATAAAAACAATGAATTGGTCTTGAGAATCCCCTAACCATAAATTCCATTATGTTTTTTCTTGTTTAAATATCATATATAATAAACTTCTGATTGATATAAAAAATGAAAAATAAAGTGAATTGTATTAATTAAAATAATTATTTATAAATTATAAATATTTTATTCGATTTTATAATACTTTTTATTAAAGATGAAATTTTTTGAAATCACGTTTTCAATAAACTACCATGTTTTTTTAGTTTAATTATTTTTGGTCAACATAATATATAAATAAATAAATTTATTTATAAAAGAATAAAATAAATTATAAATATATATTTATATATTATATATATTTATTACTAACTATACATGAAGGTGGTTAAAATAATAGAGTTGGAAGATTCCTTAAAGGTGATTAATGGACAATTACTACAATATGAACAAAAGAGGATGAAGTATGTTATATCCTATAAATATGTCATAAATATAATAAAGGCTATAGGTTAACTTCATTAATATAATTTTAACATACTAATTAATTAATTTTATAATGTTTTTTTTTGAAATTAATAGATTAAATGAGAAGAGAATTGGAAAATGAGAAGAAAAGTTGATCAACTGTTACCATCTCCGCATTGATGCATCTTTTCTACGACACATAAAATTGTATATTTTCATAAAAATAACCAAAATATCTCCAATATTAATTTTAAAATAAAATTTAAAAACTATAGTTCATGTTTTAAAATAATTTTTCTTATTGCAGTAATACATAATTTTAAAATAAGTGTGAAAAATGGGGCAATATTTCATTTTAGAATAATATTGTTTTTAAGTATGAAATTGGATTTATTCTAATATGATCCCTAGAAAAAACATAAAATGAATATTAAATATTTTATTGAATATAAAATATATAAATTTTATTAAATTAATTCAATGATTTTTTTTCTAAATTTATTGAGGTAAAACATTTTTATGTGCATAAATTTTTTTTCAAAAATAGTTTTTCATTATTTTAAAATGCTTTTTATTTTCCATTTTAATGAATTGGTCATTGAATAATTAATTTTCTAAATAGTTCAAAACACATATTTTTATAATTTAGTTAATTTTATTCATACCCACCATTTCAAAGGCTATGAGATAAATATCATATTAAATAATATTATTTTAATAGTATGTTGTGTTTTGTTAAAAATTAGTATTTCATGTAGCACAAGATATCAAAAAATAAAAATTATTTGAAAAATATTTATAATATATCAAGGTGTTATACTCAACCCAACCATAAAATAAATTTCATCGATACAATTTTAACTTGTTCTTGGTAATGAAGGGTTTAACATTTGAAAATCCAATTGTGGGAAACACACATCGTAAAAAGGGTTAATTAAACATCCTCATGAAAAGAGAGAAATCAATGTGTGACGGTTGCCTAGAAAAACACATAAAATGATAATCATATAAGAGAAAAAATTTTGAGGTTCTAAAAACATGGGCATATAAGAGAAAAATAAAACCCATATACTGATGGAGAGTGACAATGAAAATTGTTAGGGTAATGTTAACAACCACAAATCCATATATTTTTGATATGTGAAAAGAACATTAATTGATTTGAAATGAAGGTAAATGTATAAAATTTTATTCTAAAATCATATTCTTAATGTTGAGTAATATTATTTATAAGATATAATTAGATTATTTCATTCCATTTCATAAGCCCAATATAATCCTTTGGATGTTCTTCGATAAATTTATGCTTCATCTCTTACTCTAAGAGATGAATTTTTCATATATGAAACACTAATTGAGAAAATGTCCCTTAAGATAATGATGATTTCTTCTTTCTATCTCTAATTATTATCAAAATAAAAATGGTAATCATATGCTATCCAATTTGAATAAATCTATTAATGGTGAAATAATACATTAATCTCTGAAACATATTACCATGTTTAGCGTAAAATATTCAATAAATGGTTAACCTGATTACCATTACAAAATTAAAAAATTATAATATAGGTTTTCTAAAATTTAGATAATAAACATAACATTAGTCTCACAAATATGATAATATATCCCTTAATTAATACATACCAAATATCTGAATACCCTAGTCGTATATTTTTGTGAAACATGGAAATAACATGAATTATTATAAAACCATAATTAAAACATACACAGTTCTACATTCCTGGAATAAAACCAATGGTTATCGAATATAGTCCATAAATATAATAATGTTGTAGTGTCCAACAATGATAACATACTCCACATTTTCCTCAAATCATTAATCAGTTCTAAAGCCATCAATATTTTCTAATTTATTGTATCATTATACATCATCTCTTTATCTCAACATAATTTCCTTAACATTATTAACATATTAAATGTTATCTTCCATTAATCATGTGTTTTCCATAAATTACCTCTTTATATTAAATCATTTTTCTATCTTATAGGTACTATTCTATGTATTCCTATAGATCCTTTATTAAAACATATATTTTAGGATTCATATAACCTAAAGTTTTAATTTCGATACACAAAAACTTCAATTATTCTGCTTAATTATTAAACCATTTACTAGTAGTTATAATATTATTCCTTAATACCTCTATCCAATAATATTAAATATAAATCACTATTTATCATTAATCAACCTCATTATAATCATGTTTTTTAATTTTTACATAAACAGTACTGCTAGAACAACTCATACCTTTTGTATTTAATTCATAGTCTCTTCATCATCAGTAGTATAACCATTAATCGTACATCCTTTTTGATTTTATTGACAAGATATTTCTCTATGACATCAATTTTCATAATGCTAATATTTTCCACATTTAAAACATTAAACCATCGATTATCCCATAGGGATACAAATATACTCTTCCATTGGATTAACTACACTATTAATTTTCCCATACTAATTGATTATTATATGACCTTCTTCTCAACACATCAAACTACTTCTATTTAATTATTTACATTCCATTGAGTTATTTTTTCCAAATACATTACAAATATGAAACCAAATCTTCTTTCTTTTATGGTCTCCACCACATGCAATTTCAAAAAAGCTTATCCTTCTCTTCTTTTGTTAGTCAAAGAGTTTGTTAATGTGCGAATTGTAAATCATTTATCATGATAACTTATTAGTCTTAATAACAATATATTTCACTCAAATAATCATACCATTTGGATTATCAACAGTACGTTGTCTATCACATTCAATATGAACACATTTCCTTATAGTTCCTCCCATTGAACAAAAAATAATATTGTGAGAAATAATATTTATAGTTTAAAACCACATAATCATGAGTCAAATTACTTGGATTAAAAAATAATGAAACTAACATTTTAAAGTATGAAACATTAGGCATAACCTAGGTCATTCATAGTTATTATCTATTTAAAACCATCATGATATATTTTAAGGAGTTTTTGAATTTCCAAAGTACATTGATAGAGAGTGTTAAACCAATAGTATATTAAGAACCATTTTATAGCACCAATGATGATTGAGTCCAACTCAATGTTCCCTTTTGAGAGTTATTATACCCAGGTGAAATGGTTCTAGATCCACATCCACATGTAATATCCAGATAGGGATGTAAATTCTTGAAACCCCCATTTTATACGCTTCACCAAAATTCCAATATATTTTTATATAACTAGATATATCTTTATACTCATCCTTGGACTTATCCCTAGACAAATCCTATATATATCCTAAGGAATATCCCAAGGTATATTGCTAATTTTTTATAATCCTTATCTCTAAATACTAAATAAATAATTCCTCTAATACCAACTACAATGAATGTAACATCCCAGATAAATAAGGAATAAGATACTTTTCATATTTATTAATATTTTTGAATTAAATATTAATTTTCCATTAAAGGGAATGCTATGTTCGATGGCATACCCGATATGAAACAACGTGTTTCTTTGAAATCTTACGTCGCACACTAATAATATAATATTATTATTTTAAATTGTTGAAAATTATTAGCCATTGTATTGATAGGAATGAACAAAACTAACTACAATATGATTATACATGTTGGTTAAATGTATTTACTTTTTTCTAATAAAAAGTTAGAGGCTTAAAATATGAATGAATCTAATTTTAAACATAATTTACATTAAAAGGATGATTTACCACCTTTTAATGGAGAACCCTCATTAAATCTAGTTTTAGAAACTTTAATACATTCAAATTTTCCATATAAAATCCTTCTTTAGAATTGGGAAATCAAAATTTAGTTTGTGTAAATTTTTGGAATTTTCCGGATAAAGTTTATTTTTTTTTAATAGTGAAAATATTGTAATTTAATACAAAACTAAATTTTAATCTAATTTATTTATATGGTAAGATTATCTTTTTAATTAGTTTTAATTTGAAATTATAATATATTTTTACCATTTAATCCAATTTTGGCCATTATAATTAATTTCACTTTGAAATTGGACATAAAGAAGTGTCAATCTTTTGATAGTTATTGTTTTTTTTAAAACACGCTATTTATTTTAACAATAGGAATTAATTTTAAATTAATTAATGTCACTTATATGTTATGAATTTATCAAAATAGACATAATTTTTGAATTATAAATATCTAATATAGCTTAGGCTGATTTTTTGGAATTTTTCTGAAAAATGTCAATTTTTGATGAATAGTGAAACCAATTAGTAGTAGTTAAAAACGGAATTTTTCATTTAAATGAAATTTTACCAATTTTGTGAATTTAATTTTGAAAATCTGAAATAAATAATTTTTATTAGTAAGTAAAATTTGGTTCAATAAGATGAAAATAATTTTTGGTGAATAGTAACTTTTGACATGTATTTACCGCGATTAAAGGTAAATAGAGTAATTCAAGGTAAAAATAATTTTATAATAAATCGAAATTACAATAACACTTTTCCCAACCTTGCTGGTTGAGTCATTTACCACCATGAGAATATTTGTTCCGATTTTAGGACCCCATTGAGCCACATGGGTGTGATAATGACAATTTAGATTAATTAACTTAAAGTAAAGGAAAAAATGACAAAAACAAATATCTTTCAGTAAAATAATTTTTTTATGGTAATATATATGTAATAATTTTTACTATAAATATTAATTGAAAAGATAAGAGGATTTCCTACATCATGGTATTTTTTTATAATTTTTATACATCAAATTATTTAAATTATCTATGAAACAATATTGATACAATTTTTACCTCATTAATAAATCATTTAAATAAATAAGATTATAAATATTATAATAACATCCAAACCATGTCCAATTATATTTTTCTGATTTTATTTCGACCATGAGTCTTATAATATTAGACTCTAATTACTTTTGGACCTTTATAAACCTAATATCATTATATAATAAAATAGTATTATCACACCTTCCGAAAGAGCCCCTCCTCCCCCATATAAAAGGTGACCACTTATAACCAGTTCCTCACACCTCTCAAGACTTTAGATATGTCCAAACTCTTCTCAATTAAGCTACCTACATCCCTTTCCTCCTCCTAGGACCTAAACATAGGAAGAAGGCACTTTATGATGTTTTTTTGGTTCAAACCAAAGGAAGTTACCCAAATTAAAGGTAATGGTTTCTCTATACTTCTTTTATTTTATTTTAATTCTCCAACCCCAATACTCTTTATATTCCTTTATTTTATAACAAAAATATAATGATAAATATACTATGATGTTGTGATGAGATTTATTTGAACAAAACGTACAAACACTTTTATCTAATGGGTGAAGAACATAATGATTCTGTGGTTGGTAAGCTAACGCCTCACGAAACGATGATTGTTCAATTACCTCCTACCACCTATAATGGTGGCCATTATGATGGAAAAGTATTTATATATGATATATATTATGTTTATGTTTTAATTATGCTTCTTTATTTTCCTTTTATATCATACCATTAGGGTTTCCATTATGGGTTAACGCGATAATTTCATTTGAGTAAGTGCGGTCTACCCCCCAATGTGATATGACTCGTTAATTCCAACTGTGGGACGTATAAAGGATGGATTTAATGATATTATATATGATATTATACTATAATTATAATATAATTAAGTATCATTATTTTCTATTATATGAAAATATGAAATAGAAATGAATGTAGCGTTCATGCGTACGTACGGCTTACCGTCTCCATGAACGGTGCGTTTCACTTCATATCTCCAATTGTTATGTACTTTTATAAATACATATATATACTGGATATATATAAGATATATATTATATCTAAATAATGAATATCATTCTGTTGATAATGGTCTTTTTACCACATGGACAACTTGTAAATATAAGGTGTTCATTCTTTTACTCAAGTACCAAATATCTACCAAACAACGATTATTAACATAAATGATTGTGTAATATTTGTAACATGGTAATAAGTGATATAGAAGGGATAATAAACTTGAAAAAGGTTCTTATGAAATTAGAAATTAACTTTAGTTTATTATTCAGGAAGAACAAGGAACAAACTAGTCAAGTCGGACACGAGGTATGTGATTTTCTTATCTCACTTTTAATTTCGTGAGATTTCCATTGTTCGCCACTTATTTGTTGCATGTTGTGTGTTGTCTACTAAAATTTGATATATATTAGCATGACTATCATTATATTCAGGGTATTATGTGTTTCATTCTATGGTTATTAACATATGGTCATACAACTCGGTTGATTATAATGTGGTATATTGTTTCATCTCACTTTTATTCCTGTGAGATTCATGCAATATATTCCACCTTTTTGTTGTGGTGTATGTACTGCACATGATTGTAAACATTATGTAATATAAATTCATTTATAATTATTTACATCTTCATTGTATGATCCTTCTTTCATGTGGCATATGTTTAGTATGTTACCAAACCAGTAAGGGAACCTTTCACCCTCCTCTTTTTAAAAGACTTATTTTTGTTATGTCTTTTAATTTACATATTATAATGTTGGGATATGTGATTATATATCCTTATTGATGTAAAGTTTATGTCCAAGTGATGAGATACCCTTTTTATCTGATCAAATCATTTTTTTTTAATTTTAAATTGACATCGTTAGGTTGTCGAATTTTTATAAGGGAACTTCTTAACCCAATTTCAATTCTTTGGATTCAACTTGTACATCTTGAATATGTCGTCATATTAATATGTTGGAATGTCCTCTGATTATCTTTCACATAATATCCACTTATATTGGGTGTATTTATATTTTTCACACATAATTATTTTATTGATTTATCCTTCATTTAAGGATACCATCTCTATAAGGGATTTCATCACTATTTAAATTTCCACTAAGACGTCATTATTATAATGCACCAATTCAATATTATATATTGTATATACTATCCTTTGACATATTATATCATTAATACCTTTATTCTCATGATATTATAATGTTCTGATTAAATCTTATTCCTTATTTATTTTTATTCAATTGTCTTTCTTTTTGTTAAAAAAACTCTTTAACTAATATATAGTTTTAAATGTTTTAAAGATTTATTCTTCGAAATATTTATCATTAATGTCCTCATAAATCTTATTTTAAATGGTTTTGAAAATGATTTGATAAAACATGGTTTATTTAAATATCAGGATTTGATATATTGGAATGTGGAATTTTTATATTTCCATTATAGTTGTATTATGTGTTATGATTATATTATAGTTATTGGGAATTGTTTACGTATACGGGTGGTTCCTTGATTAACCTAGGGTGGGTGATCCAGAGATGGCTCTCCAATGCATTGTGTAACATGATGGAGGTAAACGTGATGTTTCTCTTTTGAGAATTATGGAATATACTGTGATGGGTATTCCAAGTGTAACTCCCTATGTAGCTGTGATATCTACAATGTACGTTTAATAATGATTCCATAAGTAACCATTATGATTTAGGATTTGTGTGTGTTATTAATAAGTCATTTGATTTCGTAAGGTATGTTATGATTGAAAAGTATGGTATCATTAATTTTTTTATTGATGGTGTCACGACCCATCCTTAGGGCCCATGCCCTACCCCAAGCCTGCCTTCCACAGGCCAGGGGCTGGCGACTAGCACCAAAGGCGTAAATCTCGATAAATGGGAAGGTATTGCCTTTATATAAGTAATGAAACACAACAGAGTATGCAAGCTGAAGTAAACACTAAATAAACTAAGCACAAAAGTTAGTGTTGAAAAGTAAATGGGACAGAATACAAACCCAACTGAAAGTACGGTACAACTGAAAAGAAAGTACAGCAGCAGTAAGTAAATCACCAACCACTGAGTCATCCTCCGACTATCCCACCGGAAGGGTGGGTACATATGGTCTCCTCAACTCCTCGGGTCCGACCATCTACTTCGTGTATGTCCCACCTGATAGTCCACCTCTGGGTACCATCACACTCTACAAGCTTCATCCACTATCAGCGTTGTCCGTATTCTGCAACCAACACAATGTTGTGCGTGCATGGCTCGTGCAGGGGTGAGTATACGATACTCAGTAGGGACCCTGAGACCGCCAAAGGTCTCCCAAAATCTTCAAAGGTTAAACCACAATGGAAGTATACAAACATGAAGTATCAACCAACTCTACTTATGTATATGACCATACATATACCTAAGTCATCATTTCCAGTTCGACTCCAACTCATGAGCCCAAGTACAACCTAGTCCACACAGGAAAACACAACCCAATCCACACAGGAATGGAATTCAATCATATCGATGATAAAGATTGAAAGTCAAGACTCAGCTCACACAGTTATACTACTCACGGATAGGGGTGGTAATGATAGATTTTTCCTCTAAATCATCTCCCCTTCCGAACCCACGTAGGATCCAAGTAATGAAGTCGCCGTTGCCGAACCCACGTAGGATCCACGTACAGTAACCATCACTGCCGAACCCACGTAGGATCCATATACATTCGTTGTCACTGCCGAACACATGGAGAATCCAAGTACAATCGTCCTCGCTGTCGAACCCACGTCGGATCCAAGTACATTTGTCCTCGTTGCCGAACCCATGTAGGATCCAAGTACAGTCATCATCATCTTCACGGTCGTAGCCATCTCTTGGGATCCCGTACACAACATGATCGATTCCGGGAGGGTCTGCTCCACGAGCCTAGAGGTTCGATACATCAACTATAACGAAGTCTAGAGTTGATGTATCACAAAGTTCTGTCTCGTCACTAGGAACACAACAAGATAGACAGAGTTTCAATCAGACGCCTGGTCAGGAGATATGGTCTTTTCCGTCCCAGAGGCCCGGTTGGGTTTTAACCTAAACCAACCCGACCGTAATCAAGCTGCATCCAAACCTCAAGTTGAGTAAGCCAAATTAACCTTATCACTAAGAGGTATCCAATGTAATTGACGGCATGTCAATCGGACGTCCGGTCCTTAAGCAATGAGCGTTTCCGCTCTGAGGGCCCGGTTGGTTTCGAGTTCAAACCAACCCGCACGTACCCAAACTTCGCCTAAAGCTTGAGTGTAATATACCGAAATGACCGTCTTGATCCGATGATTCCTATGCAACTGTAGGTGAATCGATCAGAGGTCTGTCTCCCAAGATATGGGCGTTTGAGCGAACCTGGTCCTAAAATTTGGGGTTTGGGCCCGGTCAGACCCGGCCCAATACCCCCTGGGTCGACCCGACCCGGGTCCGGGTCTGGGCCGATTGGGTGCGGCCCGGCCTGGATGGTGTGGCCCGGCACGTCACGCGGCTGGGGGCGGACTGTGTCCTGGCTCAGCTCTCGGCCGATCGGGGTGCGAAGGGGGAACGAACCCCCTTTGCTTCGGAAACGGTGGCCCCCCCTGGTGGGGTCCACCCTAGGTAGGTCAGGGGTGTTATGCCCCCCAGTTTCATCCGAAATGGTTGGCCATAATGTCCAGCCGGTGGAGCCGCCGCGGGTCCCGCGGGGGTCCTTCCTTCTGGAACGCCGGCAGCCGGCCGAGCCCAGCCGCCCCTACTGAAGGCTGTCGTGGCCTTAGGTCGCAGCTCCTATTTGACCGATACGACGTGACGACGCCGCGCCCCTCCGTCGCGGCCCACCCCAGTCACGGCCCCCATGATGTTGGGGCACGGCGCGACGGCGCCACACCACTCTGTCGAGGCCCTCTCTTGGCTGCGGCCTCCTTCGGCCTCACCGGCGCGGCGTGACGGCACGGCGCGGCGGCGCCGTGCACCGCCGCTGTGGCCCACTCCTGCTGCGGTACTCTTCGTTCCCACGGGGTGCAACGGTGCCGCACTGCCTACTCCTCAAAGATCAATGAGGATCCGCAAGAAAAGGGGAGGAGGATCGGCCATGTTTGTGCGGTCTGATCTCCTCCCGTTATGACGATAACAAGCTTCCAAATTAATCAACGAAGAACGTTAAATCAAACTTGAAGGAAGGTAACCCCTACCTCGATAAATGATATCATTTTCTGGTGACGCGAAGGATGGCGTTGCGGGGTGAGGCTTTGAAGATGGCGTTGGCATGCCTCCAAGGTGGGGATGGCATCTCACACTAGCTGTAGAGAGAAGAACGAATGACACATCAGCTCTCATTGTGGTGATGATGTTCATCGTCGAAGGCTGCCATTCTTCATAGGAGGATGAAGTTCTTCCAAAAAAGCTAAAGCTCTATCTCCAATTCCCAACACATCAAGGTAACCCAAAAATAAAATAATGTTTCCCTTATTTTATATTACCTTGCCATGAATTTCAAAAACTCAAAAATCAAAACCTAATCCAATTACTTTATGAGGTTCAATTAATTAAATTAATGTGAGTTGGCATTATTAAAGAGGGAGAGAGGGGATTTACTCAAATAAAGGGGGAGTTAGGGAGTTAGGGAATGTAAAGAGTTGGGGCTCTCATGGGCCCCACCTTATCTTTATCCACTCAAGGGTAATTAGTAACTACTGGGTCCCACCCCAACTCCCAAAACTTGGATATAACCACTTAGAAAATGAAATAAAATTCTAACATAGTTTTATTTTACTTTTCAAATAATCCACATTTTTAAACAACTCCTCCCGAGAAGACGCATCTTTGGTAATGGTCCTCGTAAGTAATTACTGGTACTACGGTTTTATCAGTGCCCTCAAATTTTAAATCCGAGCACCGGTTCAAAAGATAGAAAGACCCGCTCGTTAGTTCACTGAATGTACCCAAGCTAAAATCGGGAATTGATTCCAGGCACACCGTGCCTCGGAATCAATTGCCGTGAGAAACTGCGTACTCCTAAAATCCCATAGAATTTATGAAAAAAAATTTCCTTGAAATTTAAGGGTCTTTACATTACTCCCACCTCAGGCCTTTACGTCCGCGTAAAGCTACATCATAAACTACGAAAACAATTGATGGTACTGTGCACTCATCTGAGCCTCCCGCTGCCATGTGCTCTCCTGGAGGTTCCCATGTTGCCAACGAATGCACACTAGAGGAATCTACTGTCCATTTAGGAACCTCTCCTGTCGATCCTCAACCTCCACCGGGACCTCTGCAAAATTTTCCCCATCATCGATGTCCAACTCCTCATGATCAATAATATGCGTCGGGTCGTGCATGTATCTCCATAGCTTAGATACATGGAAGACGTCATGCACCTGGTGTAACTAAGGTGGAAGAGGCAGGCGATTAGCCACCTCACCTATCCTACTGTGAACCGGAAATAGTCCGATGAAGCGTGGAGATAACATGTCACCCCGGAAAAATCTCTGTAATCCACATCGAGGTGAGACCCATTAGAAAACGTGGTCTCCATCCTCGAACTCTAGTGGTCTCCGACTCCTGTCAGCATATGACTTCTTTCAGCTCTGAGCAGTCCTCATCCTCTCCTGGATGTTCTGTAACTTCTCCATCGTGGCATGTACCATCTCTGCTCCTACAAGTGCTGACTCCCCAGGGTCTTTCCATCACAGAGGTGATCTGCAAGGTCGGTCGTACAATGCTTCATATGGTGCCATTCCGATGGTGGAGTGGTAGCTGTTGTTGCACGCAAACTCCAACAAAGGTAGATCATCCTCCCAGTTGTGACCAAAGTCAAGGAAACATGCACGATGCATGTCCTCGAGAGTCTGAATGGTCCTCTTCATCTGACCATCCGTTTGAGGGTGAAAGGCGGTGCTCAGGCATAGCTGCATCCCAAATGCCTCCTGCAACCCCTTCCAAATCCGGGAAGTAAAGAGAGAATCTCGATCGGAGATGATAGACGATGGCACACCATGGATCTGTACGATCTCATGAACATAGAGGCGTCCCAAGAGCTCCACTGAGACCTGATCTCTGATAGGTAATAAGTGGGATGACTTGGTGAGTCGGTCAACAATCACCCAGATGGAGTTGTGTCCTATGGGATTAATTGGATGTCCTGTCATGAAATCCATATAAATCCCATCCCACTTCCACTCTGGGACCTGTAAGGGCTGTACCCAGCCTGCCAGTACCTAGTGCTTCACCTTCACCTGCTGGCAGGTGAGACATCGTGAAACGAACACTGCCACGCCTTCTTCAATCCCGGCCACCAGTGTCGTCATCTGAGATCCTGGTACATATTCTCTACTCCTGGATGTACCTCCAATGGGGAAGTGTGAAACTCCATGAGAACCTCCTCCCGTAATGAAACTGGTACTATGAGACGTCCCTTGAAAAGGATGATGTTCTCTCCTCCTACAGAAAATCCACCAGGTTCCTGTCCTGTGGATATCTGAGCACTTCGCGTCTCACAGTCAACATCCCCATGTTGTGGCTCTCTGACCCGCTGATGTAGTGGAGGAGTGATTGTGAGTGACTAAAGTAAGGCTACTCCATACCTATCCATGAAGGATATCGGAAACGTGGCTAGCTTCTCTGTCACCTCTCAAAGTAGTTGGATGCCCGACCTCCTACTGAGAGCATCAACTACTACATTACCCTTCCTAGGATTATAGACTATCTCAATGTCATAGTCTGGAAGGAACTCAAGCCATCATGGATATCTCAGGTTCAGGTCATCCTGCGAGAAGATGTACATGAGAATATGGTGGTCAGAGTAGACGGTAAAGCGCTCACCCATTAGATAGTGTCTCCAAATCATCATGGAGAAGACCACTGCTGCTAACTCTAGGTCATGGGTAGTATAGTTCTGCTCCTGTTGCATCAACTTTCATGAACCATAAGCGATCACTTCCTGCTTCTTCATCAGGACACACCCGATTTTGCTCCATGATGCATCGTAGTAATCTACATACCCTACTGCCTCCTCCAATAGCCTCAGGATGGGTGGACTGGTCAATATCAGTCTCAGCTCCTGGACGCTCTGCTGACATCTATCTGACCACATTAAGGGTTTCCCCTTCTTCGTCAAAGCTGAAAGTGGTGCTGCATATCTGGAGAAGTCTGGCACAAATCTCTGATAGTACCAAGCTTGACCTAGGAATCTCCACCCCTCTGTCACGCACATGTGTGGCTCCCAATCAAGTACTGCCTCGATCATCACATGATCCACCGCAAATCCTACGTCAGAGATGATGTGCCATAAGCTGTGGACCTCTCAAATCCAGAACTCATACTTTGAGAGCTTACCATAAAGCTGGTGCTCTCAGTGTGTGTCCAGTACAACCCGTAAGTGGTAGGCATGCTCCTCCACAGTGGTTGAGTAAATAAATATGTCATCGATGAAGACTACCACAAATCGATCGAGGTAAGGCTGGAAGATCCTGTTCATGAGACTCATGAACACTGCTGGAGGGTTGGTTACACCGAAAAACATAACCAAGAACTCATAGTGTCCACACTGACACTTGAAGGCTGTATTCTGAACATCCTCTTCTCGAACTCTGAGGTGATGATAGCCTGACCTGAGGTCTACCTTTGAGAACCAGCGTGATCCCTTGAGCTGATCACAGAGGTCGTTAATCCTCGGATGTGGATACTTGTTCTTCACAGTCACCTGGTGAAGGTGACGGTAGTCGAAACACAGTCCCAAGCTCTCGTCTGCCTTCTTGGGGAACAAAATCGGGGAAGACCAGGGTGAAACACTGGGTCAAATGAATCCCTTTCCCTGCAAGTACTCCAACTGTACCTGTAGCTCTTGAAGCTCAGTAGGAGCCATCCAATCTACTGGAGTAGATATCGGGGATGTCCCGGGGTACAGGTCAATATAGAAGTCTACCTCTCTGTGAGGAGGTAGTCCTGGAACATCGTCAGGAAAAACGTCCGCATACTGATCCACCACAACAGGAATACTCGGACTCCAAACATCAACTGCTCCTAGGATTCAATTATCCAACTGATGAGTGATCGGCTATCCTCTCCTCTGTGTGAGTCCATCCTGCACTGCAAAGGCTCCCTTCTCGCCGGTGAAGGTGAACCTGATCCCATCTGTGCAGACACACCTCACCATGCACCTAATACAGTCGATCTGATCATGGAGCGTAGATAACCAATCAATTCCTAAGATGAAGTCATAAGGCCTCGAAGCCACTACAGGAAGATCCCAGCCGAAGATCTCGCCTCCTAGAGTACGCTCACACTGCGACACCAGTGTGTAATCGTCGAGTGTGCTATCGCAGGATTATCTAGCAGTAAGGATCGAGCCCACGGCTCTATCAGAATATCCGAGCTCTGAACAAGGGAAACATCAATGAAAGAATGACTCGATCTTGTGTCAATAAGAACTGCACCAAGGGTGGAGTAGAAACAGATAGTACCTCAAATCATCTCATGTGCAACGTGGTCATAGGCCTCTACTGCCTGAAGCTGAGCCTGCCTCTGTCCTCTAGCTCCATGTGGTTGGGGTGGACCTCCTGGTGGTGGTGGTGGTAGAGCACCAAAACGTCGTCCACAAGCTACTGCTCGGCCAGCTCCTCTACCTCGTTCACCTTCTCCCTATGGACTGCCACAGTCAATCCTCTACCTCTACCTGGGTGGTCCCTCAACCGTCTACTGCTCCTCTGCATGGCAGGTCAGGCAGTCACTATCCATGTGGCCCTGCCCGCCGCATGCATAGAATTTCCTGCCTCTCGTATGACTGGATCTTCTGTTTCTTCCCCGCACCTCCAAACCAGTATCATGAGGTCTCCCACATGATGGTCTGGTCCACTTGGACCTCTATGAAATCATTCTAATTCCTTTTTCAGAAGACTCGGCTACATGTCTCCCTACGGTAGGCCTCGATGCTGTTGTAGGCTTAGTAAGAAATCTCTCCACAAGAAGGGCTCGCTACAGTACTCCTACCTACGTCGGAATACTGAGGGAGATCGTCGATGCCCTCATCTCATGCCTAAGACCCTACTCGAAGTTATATTCCCTAAAGAATGGGTCTCATACCATGTCCGGGGAGTAGCACGAGAGATCAGTAAATCTCGCATAGTACAGGGTTGTTGTCATGCTGCCCTACCGCAGCTGTAGTAACTCATGGATGCACACCACATAGAGGGTGGCTGGAACAAACTCCGAGTGAAAGTGGCTCTCGAAGTCCGTGAAAATTAGTGATGCCTCATCATGCACCTAGAGAATCAGGCTCCACCATATAGCTGTTACTGCGTACAGGAGATTCACCGCAAGGATCACCATGAGGTCAGCTGGTGTCCCTACTAATATGAAGACTCGGACAATAGCCTCCGGCCAATCCTCGGCTGTCTGAGGGTCTATCTCTCCATAGAACCTGGGCGGCCTTAGATGCTGAAACTCATAGTGTCCACTCAGTCGACGTGCACTCTCAACAACTGGGGCTGGTGGAATCGGTGGCTCGGTGGGTAGAGGCACCATTGGTGCCTCCACTGTAATGGGGCCCTACACCGAGGCCTCATCACTCGGTGGGTTGCCATCCCTCAAAAAGCTCATAACCCTAGTTGGATGCCATCGTGGGGCCATCCTGAAAAGAAAGAGGCACACCACGGTTAGTAGAGTATACCTGGTGAGCTGACATAAAGTAATCACAATGAAAACTTTTGAAACACACATGCAATCAATGTTTTCGTGCATTGAGTCGGAAATCAAAAGTCAGGGTCCTGGTGTATGGATACATCGGCTGCTGCACCAACACTGGACTCCCTAGACTGGTAACCACACTCAATACCCTTAACACTATTTCTTCACATAAATGAAATTATCAGAGTCCTGAGTTCTTCGGTAGAACTGACTCCTTTGATACCAATCTGTCACGACCCGTCCTTGGGGCCCGTGCAATGACTACCCCAAGCCCGCCTTCCAAATGCCATGGGATAGAGACTAGCACCAAAGCTGTAAATCCCGATAAATGGGAAGGAATTGCTGTTATATAAGTAAATAAACACAATAGAGTATACAAGATGAAATAAACACTAATTAAACTGATTACAATAGTAAGTGGTGAAAAGTAAATGGGCCACAATACAAACCCAACTGAAAGTACAGTACAACTAAAAAGAAAGTATAATAGAAGTAAGTAAATCAGCAACTACAGAGTCGTCCTCCATCTATACCACCTGAAGGGTTGGTACATATGGTCTCCTCATCTCCTCGGGTCCGGCCGTCCACTCCGTGTACGTCCCGCATGATAGTCCACCTCCGGGTACCGTCCCGCTCTACAAGCCTCAACCACGATCAGCGTTTTCCTTCGTCTGAAACCAACACAACGTAGTGCGGGCATGGCCCATCCAGGGGTGAGTATACGATACACAGTATGGACCCTGAGACCCTCCATGGTCTCCTAGAATCCACAAAGGATAAACCAAAAATGAAGGATACAAACAAGAAGTATCAACCGACTCTACATAGGTATATGACCATACATATACCTAAGTCATCATTTCAAGTTCATCTACAACTCACGAGCACATGTATAACCTAGGGCACACAGGAAAACACAACCCAATCCACAAAAGAATGCAAGTGAATCAAATCGATGATAATGATTCAGAGTCATGAATCAGCTCACCCAGGTATACTAGTCACGAAGAGGGGTGGAGATGATAGATATAGCCTCTGAATCATCTCCTCTTCCGAACCCATGTAGGATCCATGTATAGAAGTCGTCGCTGCCGAACCCACATAGGATCCTAGAACATTAACCATCACTGCCGAACCCAGGTATGATCCAAGTACAGTCGTCATCACTGCCGAACCCATGAAGGATCCAAGTACAGTGGTCCTCGCTGCCAAACCCACATTGGATCCAAGTACAGTCGTTCTCACTGCTGAACCCACGTAGGATCCATGTACAGTCATCATCGTCGTCATGGTCACAGCCAGCTCTAGGGTTCCCACACACAGCATGCTCGATTCCGGGAGGGTCAGATCCATGAGCCAACATGGTCGATACATCAACTGTCACGAAGCCCAGATTTAATGTATCACAATGTTTCATCTAGTCAATAAGAACACAACGTGACAGACGTCACGTCAATCAAACACCCGATCCGAGAGATATTGGATTTTCCGTCCTAGTGGCCCAACTGGGTTTTAAGCTAAAACCATCCCGAACGTACTCCAGATGTGTACAATACTCAAGTGGAGTATGCCAAAAGAACTGTCTCACTAGGAGGAATCCAACTTAATTGACGGCACATCAATCAGACGTTTGGTCCTTAAGCTATGAGAGTTTCCGCTCCGAGGGCCCGGTTGGTTTCGAGTTCGAACCAACCAGCTAGTACCCACACTTGGCCAAAAGTTTGAGTGTAATATACCGAAATGACAGTCTCGATCGAAAGATCCCTCCAAAATTGATGGTGCATCGATCTGAGGTTCGCTGGCGAAGATATGGGTGTCTGAACTAACCTGGTCCGAAAATAGGGGGTTTGGGACCGGTCCGACCCGACCCAATACCCCCTGGGTCAGCTCGAACTCGGCGACCCGACCCGAGTTCGGGTCTAGCCTGATTTGGCGTGGCCCGGCCCGGCTAGCGCAGCCCGGCCATCGGCTGGGCGCGGCCTGCGGCCCAGCTCGTAATCCGGTCGCGGCACAACTCACGGCTGAGCGGGGTGCGAAGGGGGCGTAACCCCCTCTATTTCAGAAACGGCACCCCCCCTGGTGGGTCCTCCCTAGGTAGGTCCGGAGGGTTACACACCTCAGTTTCTTCGGAACCGGCAACCCATAATGGCCATCCGGTTGAGGTGTCTTAGGACCACCATGGGTCCCGCCTCCTGGAACGCCGATGGCCGACCGAGCCCGGTCGCCCCTACTAAAGACCAATATGGCCTTCGACCGTGGATCCTATCCGACCGACGCAAAACGACGACGCCACACCCCTCCATTGTGGTCCAACCCGGTCGTGACCCCCTTGAACTTCTGGCGTGACGTGATGGCGTCGCGCCCCTCCGCCGCGACCTGCTCCTGACTGCAGCTTCCTTGGGCCTCACCGGTGCGGTGCGACGACGCCGCGCACCACCGCTGCGGCCCACTCCGGTTGCCGTCCCCTTCATTCCCGCGCGGTTTAATGGCACCACGCCGCAAATATCAACGAGGATCAACAAGAAAAGGGGAGGAGGATCGGTCGTGTTTGTGCGGTCTGATCTCATCCCGTTATGACTATAACAAACGACCGAATAAATCAACGAAGAATGTTAAATCAAACTTGAACGAAGGTAACCCCTACCTCTACAAACGATATCATTTTTCTGTGACACGAAATATGGTGTCGCATGGTGTGTTTTTGAAGACATCGTTGGCATACGTCCAATGAGGGGACAACGTCTCACCCTCGCTGAAGAGAGAAAATGGAATGGCACGTCGTCTCTCTTTTTGGTGATGGTGTTCTTCTTCGAAGGGTTTCATTTTTCGCCGGAGGATGAAGTTCTTCTAACAAAGCTAAAGCTATCTCCCCAATTCCCAACACAATATGCTAACCCCAAAATAAAATAATCTTTCCCTTATTCTATTTTACCTTTCCATGAATTTCAAAAACTCAAAAAATCAAATCATAATCCAATTAATTGAAGAGGTTCAATTAATTAAATTAATATGATTTGGAATTATTAAAGAGGGAGAGAGGGGAGTTACTCAAATAAAGGGGGAGTTAGGGAGTTAGGGAATGCAAAGAGTTGGGGCTTGCATGGGCCCCACCTCACTTTTATCCTCTCAAGGGTAGTTAGTTACTAGTGGGTCCCACCCCAACTCCCACACCTAGGATATAACCACATAGAAAATGAAATAAAATTGTAACACAATTTTATTTTACTTTTCATTTAATCCACATTTATAAAAAACTCCTCCCAAGCAGACACATCTTCAGTAAAGGTCCTCTTAATAAAGTACCGGCATTGCGGTTCCATCAGTGCCCTCAGATTTCAAATACGAGAACCAGTACAATAGATAGAAAAACCCGCTCATTGGATCACTAAACGCATCCAAGCTAAACTTTGGAAATTGATTCCGGGCACACCGAGCCTCAGAATCATGTTCCGTCAGAAACTGCATACTCGTAAAATCCCAGAGAATTTATGAAAAAAAATTTCCTTGAAATTTATGTGTCTTTAAATTACTCCCACCTCAAGGATTTACATACCTATAAAGCAACATCATAATCTAGGAAAACAAATGAGGGTATTGTGCATGCATCTGAGCCTCCCACTCCCATGTGCTCTCCTAGAGGTTCCTGTGATGCAAACGAATACACACCAGAGGAATATACCATCCATGTTGGACCCACTCTTATCGATCCTCGACCTCCACCGGGACCTTAGCAAAATTTTCCCCATCATCGATGTCCAGCTCCCCATGATCAATAATATACGTCGGGTCGTGCATGTATCTCCTCAGCTGAGATAGGCGGAAGACGTCGTGCACCTGGTGCAACTGAGGTGGAAGAGCCAGGCGATTATCCACCTCACCTATCCTACTGAAAACATGGAATGGTCCAATGAAGCGTGGAGATAACTTGCCACCCCGGCCAAATGTCTGTAATCCACGTCAAGGTGAGACCCGTAAGAAAACGTGGTCGCCATCCTCGAACTCTAGTGGTGTCCACCTCCTATCAGCATAGGACTTATTTTGGCTCTGAGAAATCCTCATCCGCTCCTTAATGATATGTACCTTCTCCGTCAGGGCCTGGACCAACTCTGGTCCTACAAGTGCTGACTCCCCAGGTTCTGTCCAGCATAGTGGTGATTTTCATGGTCGGTCGTACAATGCCTCGTATGGTGTCATCCCAGTGGTGGAGTGGTAGCTGTTGTCGTACGCAAACTCCAGCAATGGTAGGTGATCCTCCCAGCTGCGGCCAAAGTCAAGGACACATGCACGGAGCATGTCCTCGAGATTCTGAATGGTCCTCTCCATCTGACCATCCTTCTGAGGGTGAAAGGCGGTGCTCAAGCATAGCTGCGTCCCAAATGCCTCCTACAACCCCTTCCAAAGCCAGGAAGTAAAGCGAGAATCTTGATCGAACACGATAGAAGATGTCACACCATGAATCCGTACGATCTCCTGAACATAGAGGCGTCCCATGCTCTCCACTGAGCCCTACTCTCTGATAGGTATGAAGTGGGACGACTTGGTGATTCGGTCAATAATCACCCATATGGAGTCATGTCCTCTAGAAGTACGTGGAAGTACCGTCATGAAATCCATAGATATCCCATCTCACTTCCACTCCAGGACCTCTAAGATATGTACAAAGCCTGATGGTACCCGGTGCTCCGCCTTCACCTACTGGCAGGTGAGGCATCATGAAACGAACTCTGCCACAACCTTCTTCATTCTCGGCCACCAGTGCCATCGTCTAAGATCCTAGTATATCTTCGCTACTCCAAGATGTACCGCCAATGGGGAAGTGTGAAACTCGCTGAGCACCTCCTCCCATAATGAAACTTGTACCATGGTATGTCCTCTGAAAAGGATGACGTGCTCTCCTCCTACCGAAAATCCATATGGTGCCTGGCCTGTGGATATATGAGCATGTCGTGGCTCACAGTCAATATCCCCATGTTGTGCCTCTCTGACCTGCTGTAGTAGTAGAGGAGTGACTGTGAGTGACTGAAGAAAGGATGCTCTATCCCTACCCATGAAGTAAATCTGCAATGTGGATAGCTTCTACGTCGCCTCTCCATGTAGCTGGATACTCGACCTCCAACTGAGAGAATCAGCTACTACGTTCCCCTTCCTAGGAGTATAGGCTATCTCAAAGTCATAGACCTAACGGAACTCGAGCCATCACCACTGTCTCAGGTTCTGGTCCTTCTGTGAGAATAAGTACCTGAGACTCTGGTGTTCATCGTAGATGGTAAAGTGCTCGCCCCATTAGATAGTACCACCACATCTTCAAGGAGAATACCACTGCTGCTAACTCCAGGTCATGGGTAGCGTAGTTATGCTTGTGCTTCCTCAACTTCCGTGAACCATAAGTGATCACTCTCTGATCCTGCATTAGGACACACCCGAGTCTGGTCCCTGATGCATCGCAGTAAACTACATACCCTACTCCCTCCTCTGTTAGCCTCAGGATGAGTGCACTGGTCAATCTCTGTCTCATCCCCTGGAAGCTCTAATGACATCTATCTGAACACACGAAGGGTTTCCCCTTCTTCTTCAAAGCTGAAAGTGGTGATGAAACTCTAGAGAAGTCTAGCACAAATCTCTGATAGTACCCAGCCAGACCTTGGAAACTCCACACCTCTATCATGCTCCTGGGTGTCTCCCAAGCTAGTACTGCCTCAATCTTTATAGGATCCACCGCAACACCCAAGTTAGAGATGACGTTCCGCAAGAAGTGGACCTGTCGAATCCAGAACTGACACTTCGAGAGATTACAATAAAGCTTGTGCTCTCGGAGTGTGTCCAGCACAACCCGTAAGTGGTAGGCATGCTGCTCCTCAATGTTCGAGTAAATCAATATGTAATTGATGAAAACTACTATAAATCAATTAACGTAAGGATGGAAGATCCTATTCATGAGACTCATGAACACTACTAGAGAATTGGTTACACCAAAAGGCATAACCATGAACACATATTGGCCATACTGACACCTGATGGTTGTCTTCTGCAAATCCTCATCTCGAACTCTGAGTTGATGATAGCCTGACCTGAGGTATATCTTCGAGAACCAGCATGCGCCCTTGAGGTGATCAAAGAGGTCGTCAGTCCTTGAAATTCGATACTTTTTCTTTAATGTCACCTTGTTTAGGAGATGGTATTCAACAAACAGTCACAAGCTCTCGTCCACCTTCTTGGGGATCAAAATCAGGGATGCTTTGGGTGATACACTTGGTCAAATGAATCCCTTGCCCTGAAAGTCCTCCAGCTGTACCTGTATCTCTCGAAGCTCAGTGGGATCCATCCAATATGCTGGTGTAGATATCGAGGTTGTCACGGGTTATAGGTCAATATATAATTATACCTCTCTGTGAGGAGGTATTCCTAGAATGTCATCTCAAAAAACGTCTGCATACTGATCCACCCCAAAAGTAAAACTTGGAATCCAAACATCAACTGCTTCTAGGATGAGACTAGCCAACTGATGAGTGATCAGTTGTCCTCCCCTCTATGTGAGTCCATCATGCACTGCAAAGGCTCCCTTCTCGCCGGTGAAGGTGAACCTGCTCCCATCTGTGCGGACACACCGCACCTTGTGCTTAATACAGTCGATCTGAGAATGGACCGTATATAACCAATCCATGCCCAAGATGAATTCGTAAGGCCTCGACGCCACTACAAGAAGATCCAAGCCGAAGCTCTCGCCTCCTAGCGTAAGCTCACACTACTGGCACCAGTGCGTAATCATCGAGTCTGCTCCCGTAGGAGTCTCTAGACATAAGGATCGAGCCCACAGCTCTGTTGGAATATTCGAGCTCCAAAAAAGGGCAGCTGCAATGAATGAATGAATCTATCTTGTGTCTATAAGAACTTCTGTAATGGTAGAGTTGACACAGATAGTACCTCGGATCATCTCAGGTGCACCGTGGTCGTAGGCCTCCACTACCTGAAGCTGAGCCTGCCTCTGTCCTCCAGCTCCCTGTGGTGTGGGTGGACTTCCTGGTGGTGGTGGTGGTGGTAGAGCTCTGAAGCATTTTCCACCACCTTCTTCTCGGCCAACTCCTCTACCTCGTCCGCCTACTCCCTGCAGACTGCCATAGTCGAACCTCTACCTCTTCATGGGTGGTCCCTCAACTGTCTACTGCTCCAATGCATTGTGGGTAGGGCAGTCATGAGCCATGTAGCCTTGCCCGCCGCATGCATAGCACTGCCTGCCTCTCATATGACTGGCTCTACTTCATGTTCCCCACACCTCCGAACCAGTATCCTGAGGTTGACCACATGCTGGTCTGGTCCGCTAGGACCTCTGTGACATCTGTCTACTACCGACTGTAGAAGACTCCCCTACGTGTCGCCCTATAGTATGCCTTGCTGCTGGTGTAGGCTTAGCAAGAAAGCTCTCCAAAATAAGGGCTCGCTCTAGTACTCTTGCCTACGTCTGAATACTGTGGGAGATCATCGATGACCTAATCTCATGACTCAGTCCCTGCTCGATGGTCCGGGCTCGGAAGAATGGGTCTTGTACCATGTCCGTGGAGTAGCGCGAGAGATCAGTAAATATTGCAGAGTACTGGGCTACTGTCATGTTGCCCTGCCGCAGATGTAGTAACTCCTGGATGCGCACTGAACAGAGGGTGGCTAGAAAAAACACCGAGAAAAATATGCTCTTGATGTCCATCCAAAGTAGTGATGCCTCATCGTGCACCTAGAGCATCAGGCTCCTCCTTCTAACTACTGCTGCATGCAGGAGACTCGCCGCAAGGATCACCATGAGTTCTGTTGGTGTCTCTACTAATCTTAATACTCGGAGAACAGCCTCCAGCCAATCCTCGGCAGTATGAGAGTCATCTATCCATGGAACCTAGGCGGCCTCTGACAATGAAACTCGTGGAGTGCACTCAGACGACGTGCACTCTCAGCTGCTGGGGCTGGTGGCATTGGTGGCTCGATGGGTAGAGGTACCGCCGGTGCCTCCACTGTAATGGGGCCCTACACCGAGGCCTCGTCGCTCGGTGGGCTTCCATCCCTCTCAAAGCATGGAACCCTAGCTGGCATCCATCGTGGGGCCACCCTAAAAAGAAATTGTTTCTCAATGGTTAATACAATATACCTAGTGGGCTGACACAAAGTAATCACAAAGAAAACTTTTGAAACACACTATCAATCAATGTTTTTGTGAATTAAGTCGGAAATCAGAAGTCAGGGTCCTGGTGTATAGACACGTTAGCCGCCGCACCAACACTGGACTCCCTAGACTGATAACCACACTCACTACCCTTAACACTATTGCTTCACATAGAATAAATTATAAGAGTCTTGAGTTCTGCGGTAGAACTGAATCCTATGAAACCAATTTGTCACGAACCGTCCTCGAGGCCCGTGCTGTGAGTACCCCAATCCTGCCTTCCATAGGAAAGGGGCTGGCGACTAGCACCAAAGGATTAAATCCTGATAAATGGGAAAACATTTCCTATATATGAGTAAAGAAACACAACAGAGTATCCAAGATGAAGTATAAACTACGTAAACTGAGTACAGAAGTATGTGATGAAAAGTAAATGGGCCAGAATACAAACCCAACTGAAAGTACAGTACAATTGAAAAGAAAGTACAGCAGTAGTAAGTAAATCAGCAACAACCGAGTCAACCTCTAGTTATCCCACCTGAAGGGTGGGTATAGATGGTCTCCTCAGCTCCTCGGGTCCGGTCGTCCGTTCCGTGTACGTCCCACATGATTTTCCACCTACATGTATTTCCCTGCTCTACACGCATCAACCACGATCAGCATTGTACGTCTTCTGCAACCAACACGACATAGTGCAGGAATGACCCATGCATTGGTGAGTATACGATACTTAGTAGGGACCCCGAGACCCCCGAAGGTCTCCCATAATCTACAAAGAATAAACCAAAAAGGAAGGATAGAAACACAAAGTATAAACCAACTCTACTTAGGTATATGCCCCTACATATACCTAACTCATCATTTCCAGTTCGGCTCCAACTCACAAGCCCATGTACAACCCAGTCCAGACAAGCAAACACCACCCAATCCACACAAGAAAGAAAGTAAATCATATCGATGATAATGGCTAAATGTCAAGACTCATATCACACTGGTATACTACTCACGAAGAGGGGTGGAGATGATATATGTAGCCTCTGAATCATCTCTCGTTCTGAACCCACGTAGTATCCATGTACAGAAGTCATCGCTGCCGAACCCACGTAGTATCCAAGTACAGTAACCAACGTTGCCAAACCCATATAGGATTCAAGTACTGTCGTAATCTCTGCCGATCCCACGTAGGATCCATGTACAGTCTTCCTCACTGCCGAACCCATGTAGGATCCATGTACAATCGTCCTCGCTGCCGAACCCACGTAGTATCCAAGTACAGTCGTCATCGTTGTCGTGGTCGTAACCAGCTCTAGGGTTCCCGCACACAGCTTGCTTGATTCTAGGAGGGTCCGCTCCATGAGCAAATAGGGTCGATACATTAAATGTCAAAAAGTCCATTGTTGATGTATCAATATGTTCCATCTCTTCAATAGGAAGACAACGCGAGAGACGGCACGTCAATCGGACACCCGATTTGAGAGATATTGGTTTTTCCGTCATAGGGGCCCGGTTGGTTTTTAAGCTAAAACCAACCTGAATGTACTCCATATGCATACAAACCTTATGTAGGGTAATCCAAAAAAACCTCCTCAATAATATGAATCCAACATAATTGAAGGCACGTCAATCGGACGTCCGGTCCTTAAGCTATGAGCGTTTCCGCTCTGAGGGCCCGATTGGTTTTGAGTTCGAACCAACCCGCTCTTACCCAAACTTTTTCGAAAGCTTAAGTGTAATATTCTTAAATGAACGTCTCCATCCAAGGATCCCTACTCAACTGACAGTGCGTCGATCAGAGGTTCGTATCCCAGGATATGGGCGCTTGAACAAACCTGGTCCGAAAATAGGAGGTTTGGGCAAGGTCCGACCCGCCCCAATACCCCCTGGGTCGGGTCGATTGGGCACGGACCGGCCCAGCTGGCGCGGCCCGTCCTGCAGCTGGGCGTGGCCTGGGCATGGCTCAGAAGCCAGCAGTGGCTCGGCTCGTGGCCGACTGGGGTGCGAACGGACTTCAGCCCCGCTTTGTTTCGGAAACGGCAAACCCCGGGTGGGGTCCGCCCTAGGCAGGTCCGGGGGGTTATGCCCCCCGGTTTCTTCAGAAACGGCCGACCATAATAGCCTGCCGGTTGAGCCGCCGTAGGTCCTGCGGGGGTCCTGCCTCCTGGAACACCGGCGGGCGGCCGAGCTTGGCCGCCCGTACTGAAGACCGGCATGGCCTTTGGCCGCGGCTCCTGTCCGACCGGCCCGGCATGACGACGCCATGCCCCTCCGCCACGGCCCGTCGTGGCCATGGCCCGCTTGATGTTCTGGCGCAATGAAACGGCGCTGCGCCACTCCGCTGTGGCCCACTCCAGGTCGTGGCCTCCTTCAGCCTCACCGGCGCGGCGCGACAGCGCCGCCCACCTCCGCCGCGGCCCGCTCTGGACGCCGTCCTCTTTGTTCCCGCGTGGTGCAGCGGCACCGCGCCGCCTACCCCGCAATGATCAACAATGATCAACAAGAAAAGGGGAGTAGTATCGACCATGTTTGTGCGGTCCGATCTCCTCCCATTATGACGATAACAAGACGCCAAATTAATCAACGAAGAACGTAAAATCAAACATGAATGAAGGTAACCCCAACCTCTATAAACAATATCGTTTGCTGGCGACGCAGAATATGGAGTCGTGGGGTGAGGTTTCAAAGACGGTGTTGGCATGCGTCCAAGGAGGGGACGAAGTCTCACACTAGCATCGGAGAGAAGAAGGAATGGAAAGTCATCTTTCCTTGTTGTGGCAGCGTTCATCGTCGAAGGGTGTCATTCTTTGCGGGAGGATGAAGTTCTTCCAACAAAGCTAAAGCTCTCTCCCCAATTCCCAACACAACAAGCTAACCCCAAAATAAAATACACCTTCCCTTATTTTATTTTACCTTGACATTCATTTCAAAAACTCAAAAAAAAACATAATCCAATTAATTGAAGAGGTTCAATTAATTAAATTAATGTGAGTTTCCATTATTAAATAGGGAGAGAGGGGAGTTACTCAAATAAAGGGGGAGTTAGGGAGTTAGGGAATGTGAAGAGTTTGGGCTCACATCGGCCCCACCTCACCTTTATCCTCTCAAGGGTAGTTGGTAAATAGTGGGTCCCACCCCAACTCCCACACCTACGATATAACCACATCGAAATAGAAATAAAATCGTAACACAATTTTATTTTACTTTTCATTTAATCCACATTTTAAACAAATCCTCCAAAGCAGACGTGGTAAAGGTCCTCTTAAGTAATTAAAGGTGCTACGGTTCCATTGGTGCCCTTATATGTCAAATCCAAGCACCGGTTCAAAAGATAGAAAAACCTGCTCGTTCTTTCACTGAACGTACCTGAGCTAAACTTCAGAAATTGATTTTGGGCACACCGGGCCACATAATCAATTTCCGTCAGAAACTGTGTACTCATAAAACCCCAAAAAATTTAAGAAAAAAAAAATTCCGAGAAATTTATGGGTCTTTAAAGATGGAATAGTGTTTTTTTTCCTTATTTTATAACCCCTACTGAACTTTTTATGCTAATCCAATGTTTTTGAAATGTTTTCTACAGGACCTAAAGATTAATAGCATCAAGGATGAGTTCAATGAAAATTCATGAAATGTAAAACATTGAACAAGGAATGTTTCTTTTTAATAGTTTTTATTTTATGAGAAAAATGGATACTACGTAGTAATGTATACATGTAATATTCATGTTATAATGTAATTGTTATGCCTAATTTTCTATAACTCTAAACCTGAAAATATCCTCAATGTGAATTATTCATTTAATTCAAGATTATGTAATGTTTAAGGTCAGGTCCTTATGAAGAACCAAACATATCATACATAAATATTTCATCTTTTTAGATGAATATTCAATACATTTCACAAATACATGCTCGAGGACCATATAGGTTTAGTTTCATTGGATAATATATACACAATATTCTAATTTCACGGGTGATATTAAATATCTCCCAAACATATCTCATTATTTGTAAAGCCACGAACCCAGTTACCCAGAGTCGGTGTATTATTACATAAATTGGCATGATAAATAAAGATCATGTCTCGAAAGATCAATTAGTTTAGTAGCCTTGGAATCATTAGATACATTCGCCAAGTCTTACATTACATCATAAAATGAAAACTACAATGACATATTGTCTCCAAACTCATATCCCCTTATACTATCCCAGCAGGCCATTCATTAAATTCTTCTTCACGTCATGGGAAAAATAAAACGTAGAAAGGGTGAGCTCAAATTCCCAGTAAGGATACCAATATAGTGGAAACTTTCATAAATAAGCGTAAAAATTTAAGGCAATGTATAACTAAAACAAAATCCTTTAAAACTTGATCTTCAGCATAATATGGAGAAAATAAAATGAAATAATTCCATTTACTTATTCACATGGATACTATACTAGTCGAATAATCACATGAAATATCAGTAACCACTTTCATAATGATGGAATGAATAATTTCATACTATCATAACCACGTAGCCAAGGCCCCGTTCCAAGACTACAAATAAGATTTTGTCAAGGCCTCATGCCAAGTCACTATTTTGTCTCATGAGACATACTGATGCATCGAGGAGTTATAGCGGGCTCCACCCATCCCTTACCAAGTTTAATGAATTCCTCATATGAAAAGTTTGAAACCTAACATAAACATTCGTATTAAAACTAGAATACGAAATGTCAATAATTTAACCAAAAACCATGAATGGTATATAAATAGCACATCCACAGTCAAACATAACTCATTCAATACAATATGGAAGATTGTATTGTGTCAGATTATCTCCAATCGATAATAATGAAGGATATTGACATTGATTAAAATAATCATCGAACTATTGAGAGAAATATCCCACATTTTCTTGAAAACATTTAAAGGTCACACAATTTGTCAAGAAGCCATTTAAAATAGATTTTTGAATAAAAGATTCCCATTCAACTTTGAAACTTTTAAAATGAATTTTTATTTTAAAACACTAATGTCCATATAAATAAATCTTTAAAACCATTTTTAAAACATAGACATTAATAATAAGGATTTATAAAAATAAATCTTTAAAACATTTTAAAATGGTATTTTAGTTAGAGTTCCTAACCAAAAGAGATACACATGAATAAAAATAATTGAGATAATAAAAACCTTGTAATATCATGAGAATAAATGGATTCATGATATATCATTTTAGAGTACATTATATACACCATATAAAAGTGATTTGTTTTATAACAACAAAGGGGTCTCAATGCAATGTAAATTGAGATGAAATCTCTCATAAAAACCGTATCATTTGGTAATGGATAAATCAACGACATATTTATTTGTGAAAAATATAAATACACTAAATATTATTGGATATTCATTGTAAAACAATCAAAGTACATTCACACATATTCTTGTAAAAACAACACCAATGGATTGGATGTTTAACTCAACAAATCAAGATTGAGTAAAAATTACTCTTATAAAGTTCATACCAATGACTTGAGAATTGTTCAATAGAGTGATTATGTGTATCAAAATTATATCCACCAAAAGGGGAGTGGAAATTATGACATTAAAAAATGAATAGTGATTCCACAGATACTCTTGGAGTAAAATAATCAACGAAGTATGCGTAAAGCCAAATGAGTGGAAATTAAAATTTCAAATTTCCTTATCGATTTGGTAACATACGAAAAATACACCCATGACAAAAGGATCATACAATGATTATGTAAATATCCATTAATTAATGTATATTACACAATTAATAAAATTATTGGAAGTACACACACCACATGCAATAAATAAGTGGTGAACAATGGAAATCTCATAGAATTAAAAGTAAGATAAGAAACCCCTTAATTTGTACTTTTTCCTTGGTCAAGGGTAAATTAGTCTCCTGTATAATGGTGAAATAATTTTTATTGAATTATACAATGATCATATACATTAATATCATATATGATCTTTTAACATTTCTTTGTTAATAATATTTTATTATTATCACAGTTTCAGGTGTTAACACACTCATTTTATTTTATATGTTTTCTTTCATAAGTCATGTTTGTTATGGGTATGTTGTATCATATTAATACATAGAATGATAAAGAGTACTTAAAAATTATTTTTAATCATCAAATGGGAATTAGTGTTGAATGGATACGATGGGGAATGAATCTCATCGCGTTCATGGAGACGATAGTCTGTACGTACGCACGAGTGATAATATCATTCTTTTGATATAAAAATATATAATCGGATGGTATATCATATATAAAGAATCATTATAATGTTATATTTATTATTTACCTGAATTAAACATCATTATTATAGTCATCCAAATAATAATGTATTGAATAAAAATTACACCACGTCGTGCAGATTGTAGGCCGTACATACCCATATATGGTGACATGTCATTCAAAGGATGGATTGAATACAGAATATGGTTGTAAAATATTTATAATAACATCATAGTATATATAAGTGACTGTATTTATTATTTAATAATTGAAATAACTAATAAATAAGAAGTTGAATATGAAAGGAACCTGAAAAGGGTGGTGAAAACATTACCTCTTCTTCGGGTTCTTCATTTTGACTTGATAAAAAGGGCTCCTTAGGTTGATGTTCTAATCAAACTATGGCATATAGGTTGAATTTAGTGAAGTTGAGAGAGTATTTGGGCAGGTTTTGGCTGAGCCAAAAGGCTTTTAATGTGTGAATTAGTGAGAAGGGTGGGTGCCCTTTTATAAGAGTGGTGAGGGGCACCTTTGGAAAAGTTAGAAATATTATTTTATAATAAATTCATATTTGGTTTCTAATGGAACCAAAGTAGATTATTAAAAGTCCTAGGTGGGGATGGGTCGAAATAATTTCAAAAAATAAAATTTAGACAGGTTTGGGTCATTATATTAACCTTATCTTCTAGTTTTAACTCTTAGTTAATTATTTTGACATTTACCTTGTCACCTTGTATTTTTATATTATATAGTTAATAAACATATTATATACATCCAAGAGACCCAAAATTGGTCCATAAATGACACACCTATCATTATATAAGTATTTTGGCCGATCCCTAGATTTTTCGGAATGGAATATCAAATAATAATAAAATATTTGTTTTAAAAACTAATTTTTGTCAATTTTGACACTATTCAATAATTGATTTTTGTTAATGTCTTAAATACTTTATTAATTAAAAAATCATTAAATCAATCCTATAATTTCATATTAACCAATAAAATTCATGGATGTCATCAAAACATTCAAATTATATTTATTTTAGCATTTATAAAACCAATTCTTTGATTCTTTCATTGTTAAGGAAAATAATGTATCATCATTGTGTCATAAATAATATTACCTATTAAATGTATAAAAATTATAAGTAAAATAATATTATGTATTAAATATATTTATATTTCTAATTAATATTTATAGTTTAAAATCCAACATATATAACCCTATGTAAAAATTGTTTTTCTAAAAGATATATGCTTATGCCATTTTTGTATTTATTTTAACTTAATTAATATAAAGTTTCCTTATCACTTAAAAGTGGATCCATGGGCTCCCAAAATAGACTCAAAGATGCCCATGGTCGGACATGTATCATCCAATAAGGTTAGGATACGTTTTAGGGTAATTTATTATTATTATAATATTATTTTTTTACCCTTATTTACCGGATTTACACTTTAACCATGGTAATTAAAATATTTACCGAAGTAATTATTCAAAATGTCTAAAAATAAATGTTAACTATTTACACAATTTGGACATCCTGATTCCAAATATTAAATCCATTTTTCCAAATTCAAAACATAGATGTGGCAGAAATTAATTTAAAATTTATTCCCATTGTTAAAACAAAAAGCGTGTTTTTAAGAGATAATAACTATCAAATGATTGACACTTGTTTATGTCCGGTTTAATTGTGAAATTATGTCCAATGACAAACATTGTATTAAATCGTAGAAATATATTCTAAATTTACTTTAAAACCACTAAAATTCATAATTTATCACGATCAATTATTTCGACTAAAAAAGTTGTTTTTAATTAAAATTTAGTAATTTTCACTATTCATAAAAATATAATAGTTATCTGAAAAGTACCAAAATTTCACCCTAGGATAACTTTGATATTTTTAATCCAAAAATGAAGTCCATTTTGAGAGATAAAATTTATAAAATTTTAAAATGTGGGTATTACTATTAATAATGGATACTTGGATTGGTCGTATTGTGTTAAATCTCGAAGTTGTGCACAACACACGCTACTATATTATTCAAAGAGAATTGTACCATGGAAGAATGTGGTGTTACACTATTTATTACTCTTCATATACAAACCTTATTTAAAACCTTTATCCTTGACCAGGGGAAATGAAATCATAAATAGCGGTGGGCTTAGATTCTCAGTAGTGAAGATGGGAGATATTATTTGATGATCATTTGTAAGAATAAAATAAACATAAGGGAATTAGATCATGATTATAATCTAATTTTTCATACCCAATTTTGTTAATGACCATAAACATGAGTCATGAAATAAATTATTGTATTTCATAAGACATGAATCATAAAGGAGATCAAATTACATTATCCATGAGAGCATGAAACTAGAACAAAAAAATAGATTGGTGAACTAGACATAAGACTATAACAATGTGAACATATATAAATAGAAATAATATTACTCATTATGTTTTGAAAATGTAATTAGGCTGATACATAAACTTGTGGACATGAAAACAGGTCCATTCATAACACCATGAGCATGTAATTAGGTTCACACGTGACATTGTGAACATGTAATTAGGTCCACACATAATGTTCTAAACATGTAATTATCATAACGCATAACATTGTAAAATTTTCATCAGGTTGATGCATAACATTGTGAACAAGAAATTTGGTTCACTCATAAAATTTTAAACATGTAATCGGGTTCGTACACAACACATTTACTCATGACTTATCTATCCTTTATCAATGAATTGGAGGGTGATTTTGATCCCACTAATCACATAATACTTCTATCCCTGTTCCAAAATATTATACAACAATAATCCCATCATAATTTATTAAAATGGGACTTCTTTTACAATGATTTCATTATAGTATATTTTGTGGAAAAAAACAGGTTTAATAAAATTCATTTCCTCATAATCTGAAATCATCACTAAAAAGAATAAAGATGTTATTATTGGAATATATCCCCAGTATAGATTAAGTAAAATCAAAGGATTCTATCCTATATAGAGAATGATTTTTAATAAAAAAATCACTTGTAATAATTCTGAAGAAAAATGATTTTTCATTGAAAATGATTTTTTTTAAAATATAAATTCATAAAATATTATAGAAATAATATTCTTTAAAAATGACATTTAAAATTTTAAAAATAATAATAAAAAAATATTGAGGACAACATCCTTTCCATTTTAAAAAATTAATTAAAACATATAAAATTTTCGAAATATTTTTCCTCGAAAATAACATTTAAAAATTATTAATGGATCATTAAAACATTGAGTGGCTATAATGAAATGAAGTTACATAAACATTAAAATAAATATTCCTTTCACACTTTTAGTAAAATACAAAAGGGAAATGTTTGGAAAATTAAATTGAGTTTCTATTCAAAATATTTGGTTAAAAAGGTAAAAATTGGTAAAAGTAGATTTAATAAATCATTTGGATAATTTTAAAAACAATTTTGAAAACATTTATAAGGAACATTGTCTTGGAAGAAAATATATTGTTGACGAAAGTGAAAAATAAATTTTGTTTTTTTTTAAATTATCAATAATGTTTTGTACCAAAACATAGAAAAAATTTCACTATTAATTGACAAGTTCATGAATAACTATATTATAATGAAATACATTGTTTTTATGATAAAAATATTACATAAATACATGAAGGTGGGATTAAACATAAACAATCCTAAATAATGTTGATATTGTAAAATAAAACCATACCACTTTTGAAAATTTTGAACCATAATCCCCATTAAATAAATAAATTAAAATTAAACTTTTAATACCATGAATAAAAATAGATTAATTATATAACATATTAAATATTAAAGTACATACACCACACAAAGGAATAAGTGGTGAATATAGAATATGTCTCACTAAAGTAAAGGTGAGATGAAAAATATTATACCTTATGTACTGGCATCATTTATACACATTAATAAATCCTATATATTAATTATATTTTTATTATAAATCTATTAACGACTGATATTTATTTATATGACACTATATATGATTTACTTATGACATTTTATAACCATTTTATTAACAAATCCATGTTAAAATCATATTTTGGGTAATAATGTCTTTGTTTTTTCATGCAACATTTATTTTTTATTTTTTGAACTTATTACTTTAATTTGGGTTCCATAATATCCATAATTATAACCATGATATAAATTTCATATATATTTATTATTTACTAATTTATATTTAAAAATAATATTTATGGATAGAAAATTAAATGCATCCTTCATGGACACAGTCAAGCTTTTGTACACAAGAACGATGTTTCCATTTTCTCAATGGAATGAAATAAATAAATGAAAAAAATATATTACCATTAAAAAATGATTTTAATTTATATATATCAAAAGCTTTAATTTAAAAATATTCATATTACTTTACATGTAAATAATATGTGTACGATGAATCACATCAGTTTGTATGGTGGAAGTACATTGTGTACACAAAAGACATTATCATATCGTCCATATAATAGATATTGGGAATGTATATGTGATATCATAATTATATATGTATAATAATATTAAATATATAATATTTAATCAATTAATATATACTTATTACAATTCAAGTAAAGATTTGAAAAACAAATCACATTACTTCGCGAGGCGGCAGTCTTTCATACACATGAGCGATGTTATTATTCTCCAACAGGTTTTGAGGTAGGAAGTTAGATGTGGTATTAAAATTAAATCGGTATAATAATATCATATATATCATATATAATAACCAAATCCATTGTTATATCCATCTTTTAGAGGTGGTAATGGAAAAAAGAATAACCTCAGTTTGTGAGGCGATACATTCTTATACTCATGAATATTGATTTCAAAACACATTTCATGGATGTAGAGAAATATATGGGTCATTATATTAACATAATATAATATTATTATATATAATAAACAGTTTTTTAATTTTTTTCATTTTTTGTAAATATTTTAAAGAGTTATAAGAAGATGTAAAACAATAACACATAGTTAAAAACATTACCTCTCTTTTGGACAACCTCTTCAGGTTTAACCAAAAAAATTCCTATATTACACTTATAATATTAAAAATTAAAATTGGATTTTGGTTTGAAATTAGTTAAGACAACTAGGTATATATTTTTTATGCTAAAGGGTTTTTGAATTGTGAATAGGAGAGCAGAGCGGACGACCTTTTATAACTGAGGTGAGTGGAACACTTGTAATTTGTTTTAAAAAAAGGTGTACCCGTGTTTATTTAATACTAAGAAGGTATGAAATGGTTAATTATATAAGAAAAATACATAATGAGGTTAAAATATGAATATCTAATGGGGTTTGGTCATTTTATAGTTCATTTTACCCCTTTTCTTTTATGTTTAACCCCTGGAAAACATGTTTTAACCTTAACCGTGGTAATTAGTTTTAACTCTTTTTAATATTAAATATGGAAAAAATATAATTATAATATATAATAAAATAGAAATATTTCTGGTTACAAATACTGAATCCATTTTTTCAAATTCCATTCATATAACTAGTAAAATTTAATTTAAAATTAATAATTTATAGGGGATGAAAAAACAGTTATCCAAAGAGAACAGATTCGAAAGATTAAAAAGAACTTATATCAAAATTCAAAATGAAATTGATTACAATGACCTAAATTGGATATATATATTAACTAATTTAGCTTTTAAAATTATATTAAAATATAATATATCTTTCTAATATCATGAATTAAAAGTCATTTTTTAATAAAACCCAGTATTTATCACTATTCACTAAAAAATTATACTTTTAAAAAAAAATTATCAAAAAATTACTCCAAGATAATTTTTACATTATGATTTCAAAAATGAAGTTTGTTTTTTCAAATTAATTTTCTAAAATTACAAAAAAATTACTTTTTAAAAAAAACTGTGCAAAATATGGGAAACCAGTTTTCTAGAAAAATATAAATTTTTTGGAGTAAAATTAGATTACTTATCATTTCATGAGTAGGAAACACATAAGATCAATGATGAATATTTTATTGAATATATAATATATATGTTTTATTAAATTTATTAACCAAAAGTGTTATGTTTAATTAATTGAGGTAAATCACATTTTTGAACATAAAATTATTTTTTCCTAAAAATATTTTCAATATTTTCAAATGGTTGATATTTTAAATTATAATTAATTTTTAACAGTTTCATTAAATTCAAATAATTTATCGCTGATATGGGGACAAGTTGAATCATTTTTTGATTTTTATTTCATTTTAATTGCCTTGTTTATCAACCTTCACCTTCTTTAAAATCATTGTCACTTTTTTAAACACAAAACATCCACAAATCCACAGGAACACTAGTGTTTTCTAGTTTGACCACTAAATATGATTATCTATTCATTATCATGGTTTTGAAATAATCATGCAGAAAAAATACATTTGTGTTGAAAAAATAAGTTGAAATTACCCTTACACATGTGTAACACTATGAACAGTACAACAATTCATGTTCTTATTTGGGAACAAATGATGTAAAACATATTTCTGTTATAAGCTAGAAAATATTCACCAATTAGTTCAAAACTAATCTATAATATATTTAAACAACATTGACATCTATAAATCTTCAAAAAACAATTCTCTACATTCCTACCCAATAGCAATTAGAAACAAACATTATGGTCTTCATATAAAGAAGTCATCTAATGGCTCCGTCTGATGGCTCAATCTAATTACATAGTTCGATTCATCAGTTCTGGAAAAATATAATAAATAATACTCTGGGAAAAATTCTAGACAACTTCTTCTATACATAGATACATATTCTCTCAAAAAAAACTCTACACTCTCACTCTCTCTCCAAATGTCAACAGTGTTCCATCATTAGATATTATAATGTACTCCTTATATTTATAGGAAATCCAAAAGTGGTATTGGTGGGAAAACAATTTCACTTACCCACTCGACCATATTTTCAAAACATAAAATTTTAATTTCATTTAAACATCAATTTTGAATATTTATTTTTTAATCAAATCTTCCTAATTTTTCATGAAACATCTCAAATATTGTCTTAACTTATATCTGCTTCAAATTTACTATACATTTTTCATTATAATAAAATTTTCACTTTTATATAGTCTTCATCATGATGATATATATGATCACTCTGATTCCATTGACCCATTTGACGATATATATGAACTTAATTATTCTCATTCTGATAATCTTTACCATTTGAAAGATAAATAAATATTCATTCCATTGCTCTATACCAACTAAAATACATGAAATAAATCTACAAAAACATTAATTTGACTTCTTTAGAAATTAGTTTCTTTTATTTTTTACATAAAAATCATGTCAACTTCAAAAGAACCATCAAACCCCATTCAAAAAAAAATTTAAACTCTTCAAACCATTTCCCCTATTCTTCAGTTGTTCAAAAAATACACAAATCAATGCTTTTGTGTTCAATTACACCCATCATCAAATGATTCCTCAATATAAGCATCTATCTAATGAATTAGCTTATAATTCTATATGATGTATTGGTTTTAGCATTAGTCTTATGAGTCTTGAACAAATTTAATGACAATAACACCTATTTTCAATGAAAAAATCAGGACTTGTGTTTGTTTTGAACCACTAAAATAAAAATCAAAGTTATTTTTATCTTGAACCGATTAAATAACAACACAACATGATTTAAATGGATTAATACATTGTCAAACAAAATCAAATTTATCAAACTCATATCTCATTCATTGGTTACCAAAACACCAACTTTCAAAAAAATTCTTACTCTGATGGAATTTTGGACCTGATTCACATTAGTAATTAACTTTGTGTCTAGTATATTAGTTTCAGAATTCCTTTGGTAGATAGGTGACATACTACATCCAGTAGTTATGTTTTAGCAAAGAATTATTTCTTCTAGAATATCTGCAATTGATGATTGATCCTATGAATTGTTTATTTGGTGAATCAGACAATTTGATGAATTTTCTCATCTGATGGATCGATCGATCAACACTTTAGAAAATTCAAAACAACTCAAATATTTAAAAAAAATTCTACATCTTGTGATTTTCAAAAAATTAACAAAAAACAGAAGACTTTGACTGAATAAACATTATTCTCCTACAAACATCATCTTGTATTGTGCATTCTCAATATTTTTAGAACATTAGGAACAACATATACTTGTCATCGGAAAAGATGTTCCAAACTCATTTTCTACCCTTTTAATTCACAAACATTTAATCACATGTGTTGATTAAATTTTGACATTGAATTATTAAAAAAAATTAAAAACCATCATCATATTTGATATTGAATTACTTGGAACACATTTAGACTCTGATGTAATTCCTCATGCATATCAAAATGTTAATTCTTGTCCAAATTTGAGTATAAAGAGAACATTACCTAGAAAACATATCCATAATAGAAAACTGTAACTAATGAGACTTCTTATCAAGTGTGTATACGATTTCCTTATTACAATACTCCTTTATTCTAATGTCGGCAACATAAAAAGTGAATTGATTTTCACAATGACTACAAAATAAAAAATAACCCACAGAAACATCTTTCATAATCAAAATCAACTTCCAGCCAACATGGTCCCAAATATATCCCCCTATTGATTTTTTTGTTGCCAACCATGGTTCATAAATAACTAAAATTTATAACCTCATGCCATGTATCACCAATAAATAATTCTAATCTTACATGATTGATCTCATTTTAGAAATGAAGATTCATTGATAGAAATATCATGTTTTTCAGAACTAGTGACATAAATAAATTTTCTTCTTGAAAATTCAAAAACATTCAAACTTTCCATATCTTCACAAATTATATCTTCCAATAAACCAAAAAAATCATTTCTAAAACCACTTTTAAAATTTATTATAATAGGTTACACAGTTATATACGGAGTTCACTTCATACCCACAACTCTTCTCACATACATGCTTCCTTACAAGTTTTAGCACATTTCAATGAATATATTTATAAAACATTAATCCCCCCTTGATGAATCTATAAAAAGACAATATGGGAGTGGGAAAAAATACATACCTAAACCTTGTAGAGAAATTGGTTCAAAAAACCTATTCAAACATAGTTTTAAAATTGGCCCCTTCTGTAATGGTTTTTTAAAAATGTTAGTGGCTTGTTTTGATATAGAAACATACTAAAGACTAATTTTATTATATTCCACATGAGTTTTGATAAAATGATATCAGATATGTAATGCCTGGACCCTTGTTACCCAAATTTAGTGCATTATTTCATACCATTAGCATGGACACAAGAGATTAAGTCTCGAAATACCGATTAGTTTAGTAACATTGGAAGTTCTACATAAATACATTAGTTTAACATTACAGCATGAAATAGAAAAAAATAACATTTTGTCCCTTTGAACAAACTAAGATCCCTTAGCCTATTCCTTCAGGTTATTCGTAATATAAATCTTCACATCTTGGAAAAAATTAAACATAAAAATGTGGGATCTCAAATACTCAGTAAGGATTATAATATAGTAGAAACTATCATAAATAAGCATATTCATATAAGGAAATGTATAAGACCAAAAAACAATATTTTAAAACATAAAATTCATCATAATATTAAAAATATAAATAAAATAATTCCATTTACATATTCACATGGATATTATACTAGTCGAATAATGACATGTAATATCAATAGCCAATTTTATAATGATGAAATGCATAATGAAGGACATCATAACCAAATAGTCAAGGCCTCATTCCAAGAATACATTTAACATTTTATCAAGACCCTATGCCAAGACACTAGTTTTTCTCATGAGACCTACCAATGCATCAAGGATCTATAGAGGGCTCCACCCATCAGTTACTAAGTCCAATACATTCCTCATATGAAATGGTTGAAAAATAACATAAACATTCATATTAAATATAGAATATGAAATGTTCATACTTTAACCATAAACCATGAATGGTATAGAAATATACATCCATAGTCAAACATATCAAAAAACCTTCAATAAAATATGGAAGATTATATCATAAAAAATCAACATCAAACAAGTGTAAAATCCATCAAAGGATGTTGACATATATGAAATCAAAATGATTTGAGAAAAATAAAACTTTCTATTTTTAAATCATTTAAAAGTCCCATAATTAATAAATAAAAACATTATTTTGAAAATATACTTATAATCTTGTAATGGAAGCTTCAATAGTGTTATAACGGCATAAAATACCTGGACCCGCTGAATATGATAAAAAAGCACACTTACAATAATTTTTGAAAAGGTCATAAAGTACCTTATTTGGAAAACAACAAAAATATTTCCTTCAATACATTTTATAAATATTAAAATAATGGTATAAAATAATTTAAACAATAATCTAGGAAAAATAAAAAATTTTGAAATACATTTTTAAGAAACACATTTGTTTATGACAAAGAAGTCCCAGTAGATACTAACAAATAAAAAACCTCGGATAAATAAAGAGATTGTAAAATTAACCCTTACATTTTAATATTCTTTGGTCGAGGGTATGTTAACATAATTTATAGAAGTTAAATCATTGTTATTAAATTATACAAGAATCATATACATAAACATGAATCATATTGGGATCTTATAATGTTGATTTGTTAATAATATTTCAATAGTATCATTGATTAGGGTGTTAACTGATTCGATTTCATTTATTTGTTATTATGTAAATCATATTTGTTATGAATAATTTGTATTTTACTAATATCCAGAATGATATTAAGTTCTCAAACATTATTTTTAATCATAAAATGAAAATTATTGTTGAATGATTATGATGGGAAATGAATCTCATCACGTTCGTAGAGACAGTAATCCGTATGTATGCATGAGAGAAAATATCATTCTATTGAGGGTGAAAAAGTATGTAATTGGATGGTATATCATATATACAGAATCATTAACATGTATTATTTATTATTTATATCAATTATACTCAATATTATACTCATCCAAATAATGATGTTTTGAATAACAAACCACACCACGACGTGGTGAGGGTAAGCCGTATGTACACATGTATGGTGACTTTGTCATTAATAGGATGGATATAATAATGAATACAGATTTACTATATTTAAAAAATCATCACATTATGTATAAGGTACTATATTTATAATTTTTTTATGGAATCAACAAAGAAATTGGATGTGGAAGAATAAAATAACTTTAAAAGAGGTGATGAAATTATTACCTCTTGTTGGGGTGTTTTCTTTTGATTTGATAAAAAGGGATCTTTATGTTGGATTATGATAAAATTATAGCCTATAGGCTGAAGGCAGGGTTGTTGGGAGGATATTTTCGTATCTTTTGGATGATCCAAACTGAATTGGATGTGTGAGTTTGAGATAAGGGGATGTACACTTTTATAAGAGAGGTGAGGGTCACTTTAGAAAACTCTTGAAATATTATTTTATAATATGATCATATTAGGTTTATAATGGATAAAAAGGATTTATTTCGAGGATAAGGTGGGTATGGTATAAAATATCTCAATAAATTTGTTTTAGACAGGTTTTGGTCACCATATAAACCTTATCTTTTAGATTTAACTTTTAGTTGAATAGTTTTACTTTTACTATGTATTCTTGTATTATTATAATAAATGGTTAATAAACATACTATAAAAATCCAAGACAACCCCAAGTGTTTCATTAGCGATATATATAACATTATCTATCACCTTATATGAACCTTATATTTTTAATATTATTATATCAATTAATAATATAGTTTTTGTTTTAAAAACTCATTTATGTCAATTTTGACACTATTTAGTATTTGGTTTTTGTGAAAGTCATGAACACATTATCACTTTGATAAAAATTTATTTAATAATATATAATATTTTATATTAACCTAGAAAATTTGTGGAATACTTAGAAAGTCTCAATTTACAATTATTTTAATATTTATAATATTAGTTATTTTAATCATTCAATTATAATATAATTATTGAATCATCATTCTGTATTCAATAAATATTATTATATAATGTCAAAAAATTATAAATAAAATACCATTATGAAGGAAATATTTTTCTATTTATAATGAATATTTATAGTGTAATTTATCTTATGTATAACCCTATATTGAATATGGTTTAGTTAACAATCATTGAATTTAACACTTTTAACTCTTCTTTAAATTAAATAATTATAAATGTCCTAATCTAATCCAAGTGGACCAAAAGCATCATATTTTATTACTAAAGTTGATTTTTGTCAAAATACAATTATCAAATATAATTTGGACATGTGTTAGGGTAATTATAATACAATTTTAACGTTTAATTACCCTATTTACTTTTAACCATGGTAAAAAAAATTCAAAAAGTTACTATTAAAAAAACATTTTTCTTCATATTGAACCACATTTTACTTACTGATGTCAACCGTGTCTCTCGGAATTTTGAAATTCAATTCACAGAAGTGGTAAATTGTGTTTTATTGAAATTTGAAAATGTGTATAGAAGGTGGGTAAAATACGTTAAAAGATCAATATAATTTTACAAATCAAATCTTATTATAAAATTACTACAATGAATTATATTTAACATATATTAGTATTATATATCTATTTTGACCTAAAATAAATTTAAATAAAATAACTAATTATTTAAATAAAAATTTTGTTTTAAACAAAAAATTTTTTTTATACTATTCATAATAAAATTTAATGTTTTCAGAAAAATACAAAAAATTCATCGTAAGCTAATTCGGATATTCCAAATCCAAAAAAGAATCCCATTTGAAAAAAATTTATAAAATTTCTAAAAGTGTGTATTTAAATTTATAACAACTAGTTTTATTGGTCGTGGTGTGGTGGAATTCGATGTTGCGTACATTGCAAGCAGTTGCGTTATTCAAAAAGAAATGTATCGTGGATGATTAGGGTGTCACATTATTTCCTCCTTCAAATAATTTCATCCTTTAAAACTCTATAATACTAATTCATAAAAATATTCGAGTGGTTCGTCATTATAAGTTCCTCGGGTTCCCACATTGCCTATTCCATCTTACGCATTCTCCATATAACTTTTACAAGACGAGTCATCTGATTTCAATAAACTTTTTCTACGATATCAGGAATCCTAAGAGGATCATCACAATAAACCAGAACAAGTTCCATTTCTATTTCTTCATAGGTGAGTACATGCATTGGTCTAGGCATGTATTTTCATAACTGTGATACGTGGAACACATCATGAACATTAGAGATACTTGGAGGCTTGGAAAAATGGTATGTTGCAACTCCAATTCGTTCTATAATTTTGAAAGGTCTGACGTACCTGGGAATTAATTTACCCTTTTTACTGGATAATACAACACCATTCCATAGAAATACCTTCATGAAAACATTATCTCTTACTTGAAATACCTAATCCTTCTGTCAGTAATCGACATAGGAATTTTTCCTACTTTTAGATGCTTTGATGTGGTTTTGGGTAATATTCCACTTTTCCATTGTTTCCTCAACATGTTCGGTTTCTAAGAGTTTTCTCTCACCAAAATCATCCAAACTAGTTGGTGTGCGACATCTCTTTCCATATAATTCTTCATAAGGTGCTATCTGAATACTTGAATAGAAGCTATTATTATATGAAAATTCTATAAAAGGTTAATATTTATCCAATATACCTTGAAAGTCAAGTAAGGAATATCTCAATATGTCATCTATGGTTTGAATAGTCTGTTCTGATATTCAATCAGTTGGAGGGTGGTAGGCAACACTCAAACGAAGGTTAGTATCTAGGGCCTTATGAAGACTTTTCCAAAATATTGATGTAAAATGGCGATCACGACTAAAAAAATTCAACAGGGGAACTCCATGAAGCCTTACAACTTCATTAATTTATATTCATTCTAAAAATTAATGTTGTAAATCTTCACTTATAGCATGAAAATTTGCTGACATGGTAAGACGATCATCAATGTCCCATATTGTATCATTCCTTCTATGAGTCTTTGTTATCCCCATGACAAATTAAATTATAATATCATCCCATTTCAACTTAGGTATGGGATGTGTTTTCATGACTCGTCCATGATGTTGTCTTCTATTACTAAACTATTGAAAAACCATACATATTGAACCATAATCAATAATCTCCCCTTCATGTAGTCCCACAAAAAATGTTCCTTCAAATATCTATACATCATAGTGCTACCAGAATGTATAATGAAATTAGTGTTATGAGCATCTTCAAATAGTTTCCTTTTGAGATTAGGTATGTCAAGAACACTATCTCACTTCCCATATTTCAAAATCCCCACATTATAAATGATGTTGATCAATCTCCCATCATTCATTTCTTTAATTTTCTTTTGAAATTCTTCATCATCAGTATGAAAACTTTTTATTCATTCCAGCATATATGGTTATGAAACCAATTTAAAATGTATTGATGTTTCACCTTCCATGGTTATTCCCATATCAATCTTTACTGGATCCATGAACATAGGATCTCTTTTAAATCTCATCTTGATCAAAACTCCGTTATCCATTCTGCTCAAAGAGTCGTCTACCTTAATTTCCTTCCCTAGGTGGTAGTGTATAATGCAATACTATTCCTTGAGTAGTTTAAGCCAACATCTTTGCCTCATATTGATTTCAGTATGTGAGAAAATGTACTGCAAACTCTTGTGGTTAGTATATATCTCACATTTTCACCATAGAGATAGTGTCTCCGTATCATCAAAGAAATTATTATAGATACTAACTACTAATCATGTGTGGGATAGTTTTGTTCATAAATTTTTTTCCATCGTGATGCATAGTAAATAACTCTATCATGCTACATAATGACACAACCAAGTACTTTCTTTGACGTAGCACTATAAATAAAAAACCCATCATTCCCCGATTGTAGAGTCATGATATGGGCATTGACTATTAATCACTTTATTTATTCAATAAATTATTCACAATCCTTTTTCCAAACAAATTTAACCACATTATGTGAGAACTTGGTTAATGGGTATCCAATCGGGAAAAATCTTGGACGAAACACATATAATAACCTTCTAATCCAATAAAATTGTTTACCTCAGTTATACTCTTCGGTGATGTAAATTCTTGTAGTCTTCCAGTTTTAGAAGGATCAATAGAGATTTCATCCTTAGAAACAATATGTCTAAGAAAAGAAAAATCATGAAGCCATAATTCACTGTAGATAAACTTCCCTTATAATTCATTTTTTCGAAGAATATTTTCAATTGTTCACAAGTGATTTTCATGATCTTCATAGATTTTTTATTAAACCAATATCTCATCAATAAATAACAATAAAAAGTCATAAATATATTCCTTTCAAACAATATTCATTATATCTCTGAAGGAAGAGGGTGCATTAGTCTATCCATAAGGCATTGCTGTAAACTCGTAATGCCCATACCTAGTACAAAAATGCTATATTCAGAATGTATTTCTTCTTCACACACAACTGATAGTACCCAGATCGAAGGTCAATAATTGAAAAATATTTATTTCCATAAAGTTTATCGAATAAATCATCCATTCGAGATAAGGGGTACATGTTCTTTTTTGTTATAACATTGATCTCTTTGTAGTCAATGCACAACCTCATAGATCCATATTTCTTCATAACAAAAATAATAGGGGATTTCCATTGAGAAACAATAGTGAGAATAAATCCTTTATTAATAAATTCCACATGTTGTTTCATTAGTTCCTATAATTATACAGCGGTCATTATAGAAGGGGTCTTCGATATTAGCGTTCAACTAGAAATTAAATCAATTTAAAACTCAATTTCTTGTTTTGGAGGATGTCTGGGTATATCCTCATTCAACACATAAAAATATTCTTGCATAATAGGTACATTCTTTATTTAAACATTCCTTTCCTCACCCATAGTTATTTAATTCTCTTTCTACCTAATAATTAAATTTAGTAGAGCTATTGGGTGTGGATCGTGATAAGAATCAGATGGTGATGTTTCTAATCTAATGATACGGTACTCCTAATCATCATCAAAAACTATAACCTCGTCCTTCTTAAAATAAATTTTCACATCATTGTCCAAAATCTAATCCATACTGAGGATTATATCAAATTCAATCATGGTTAAGATAATGAGATTATTAGATAAAGAAAATTTATATGACCTAATGGGATCTGATTCACAAATCATTATTGCAATGATACATCCCTTATGAGTTTTGACTGAAAACAACCTATTTAAATAAAATTCAAAATATCTAATTTTATTAGCAAACTAGGAAGATATTAAACAATGCGATGACCCAGAATCAAATAATGCAATGGCTAAATTTCAGGAAACCATTAAATTACCTGTCACCACGTCATTCGGATCGTCAACCTTAGCAGTAATGGTTGCATAAACATGTAATTTCTCCCTCATAATTTTCTGAGATAAGAATCCTTGGCTATGAGGACATTCATTTGCATAATGACTCATTTCTCTACAATTTTAGCATTCAACATTGGCTTCCAATTTTTTTCCGTGGCAATCACGAGCTTGGTGGCCTTTTTCACCTCACTTGAAACAGACTGTTATTCCCATTAGGAAAGTACTAGGGTGTTTCTTCCCACATAAACTATAGGATGGAAGTTTAGCTTTTCCCTTCATCCCCTTATTTTTAATTCCAGAGTGTCCAGAAATTCTCTTCTTCACTTTCATTACTTTAAAGTCGTATGAATTAATAATTCATTTTCTCTCTTGATAGCACTTGAGACAATATCATCGTATGATGAGAAGGACTGTGAGACTAATTATCAACAGAGAAATGGTTTTAACCCATCAATGAATCGATCAATATTACTCCTTAGGTTGTGTATATAATCTAATACATAGATTTCTAACCTTGTAAAGTTAGCCTCATACTTTACGACATTCTCATCCTCCTTTTACCTCAGACACAGATATTTTAATTCCATATCTACTCAATGGTCATGTGGAATGTATTTTTCTACGAAAAGTTATTTAAACTCTCTACATTCAATATTTGATAATTTATCAATTTTTTTGTTTTGAATTAATTACCACCATTTGAACTGCATCTCCTCTGAGGTGATAAACTGCAATGAAAACTTTTTCCCTTTCTCTACCCACCAATAATGAAATAATTTCTCTAAGGAACATATCCATTGCTCAACTAAAAATGTATTTCTAGTCCAATTGAATGTTGGTGGTTGTTTCCTCTTGAAGTGGTCTAACATTGGTCCTCCACGTTGTGGATTAGGGTTCTCCATACCAGTCAGGTTATTATTCATAACCTGAGTGAGTTGTCCTGGTATGGTTATAAGTTGTTCAGCACTGATTGCATCACTAGCTCCACTATAATGACCTTGAGAGAAGAGGGTAATCTCTACATGGATTCTTTACGTTTATACAGTTTCCAAACCTTCCACTATGTGCCATTTCTAAATGATGTTATACAATATATTAGTTTATAAATCACAATACATAATTCCAAACTAGTAAAATACCTAACATAAATTGAAAATGTTATGCATATATTCCATATTTGTAAAAAAATGTTTTCATTGAGGAAGTTTTTACACATAAATCCTTTATAATTGCTTGTAATGAAATTGTGAATTATCCTATGAATATCCCTCGAGAGTGTTGTAACCAATAGTGCAGCAGGGCCCATTGTTGTGTACCAGGATACCCAGGTTAAATCCTGAAACTCCATGTCGGAGTATTAACTCTTAGGTTCATCTATTCCAAAACCACATCTACCTACATGTATCCATACGGGGATGCATTTCTTGTAAAATTCACAAAATATCAACATTACCAAAATTCTAGGAAGTTATTATATACAAATCCAAGATGTCTATCTAAGGGTAATGTTCTAAAATCATAGATATTCAAAGTATTGTTTCCAAGGATTGTACTAAACTTCCTTTGATACCAACTGTAATGCCCCAACCCTATTTACCCATATTCGGTGCATTATTACAATACATTGTCATGATCACAAGATATCATGTCTTGAAAGACACATTAGTTTAGTATCATTGGAAGTAATATATACATACATAAGCTTTATACTAAATCATAAAATGGAAAAAACCACAACATTGTGTCCCCTTTGAACACACTCATATCCTTTAACTCATTTCTACAGGTTAATCATAATATACTTTTTCACACCCTGGGAAAGTTAAAAATAGAATGGGGTGAGCTCAGATACTCAGTAAGGATAATAATATACGCGGAAACTATCCAAAATAATCATTAACATTTATGTCAATGCATCAATCTAAAACCCAAGCCTTTTAAACACAAACTTCTGCATAATATGGAAATGTTTAATTGAGTAATTCCGGGTACTTATTCACATGGATATTCTATATGTCAAAAAATCACATATAAAATGAATATCCAATTTCATAATGATGGAATGCATAATGTGGGACATCATAAACACATAGTCAAGGTCTCCTACCAAGACTAAAGATATGATTTCATCAAGGCCATTTTCCAAGATACTAGTTTGTCTTATGAGACCTACTGATGCATCAAGGTGGTGTATCGGGCTCCATCTGTCACATAGTATGTCCAATGCATTCCTCAATTGAAAAAGTTGAAACATAACAAAAAATTAACATTAAAACTAGCATAAAAAATGGTAATACTTTAACCATAATCCATGATTGGTATATAAATACACATACATAGTCAAACATATCACAAAAAATTCAATAAAATATGGAATATTATATCATAATAAATCTACTTCAAACAAGTGTGATATCCATCAATGGATGTTGACATAGAAGAAATCAAAAATATTTGAGAAAAATATCTCTTTCTATGTTGAAACCATTTAATAGTCACATAATTATAAAAGAAGTTTTTTTTAAAAATATTCTTATAAGCTTGTAAGGGATGTTTCGAAGGTGTCATAATGGTAGAAAATAGTCTAACCCACCCTGTGTGTTAAAAAAACATTCTGTATATAAAATTTTGAAAAGGTCATAAAGTACCTTGTTTAGAAAATGATAGAAAGATTCCTTTCAGAAAAAATTAAAAAACATACAAAATTGATATAAATGAATTTAACCTATATTTTTGGAATGGTTAAAAATGTTTTCAAATATATTTCTAAGAAACACAGATATGGATGATGATGAAGTCCCAGTAGGTAATTACATATAAACAACCTCGTATAAATTAAGAGATTGTTAAATTAACCCTTACCTATATCTTCTCATTGGTTGAGAGAATGTTATCCTTTTGTATAATAGTTCAATTATTGTTATTAAATTATTCAATAACCATATACCTAGATATGATATCATATATGATCTAATATTTCATTGTAAATAATATTTTAGTAGTATCATTGTTTCGAGTGTTAACAAATTCTTTTTCCTTTATATGATTTGTTAAGTAAGTCTTGTTTTTTATGGATGGGATGGATTTTATTCATATCCAAAATTATATTAAGTCCATAAACATTATTTTCAATCATAAAATAAAAATTATTCTTTAATGATTATGATGGGGAATTAATCTCATCACGTTCGTTGAGAGGGTAATCTGTACATACGTACGAGTGACAATATCATTGAATTGATGGTGAAACCATATGTAATTGGATTTTATATAATATATAAAGAATAATTAACATGTTATATTTATTATTTAAATCAATTATACCCATTCTTATTCCCATCCAAATAATGAAGTGTTGAATAAAACACTACACCAAGACTAGGAGACTGTAAGCCGTACGTACGCACATATGGTGTCATTGTCAATCATAGGATGAATGGAACAATGAATATGGTCGTACTAAATTTATAATAACATCTCAGTTATTATAAGTAAATGGAGTTTGTATTTTGGTATGGAAAAAACAAAAAAGGGGGAATTGGAAGAAGAAAAGAAATGTGAAAGGGGTGATGAAATTATTACCTCTTCTTCAAGTGCTTCCTTTTTATTTGATAAAAGGGCTCCTTAGTTAGGATTATGATCAATGTAAGGATTCTATGTTTAATTTAGGGTTGTTATGAGGATATTTTATCGGGGTTTGGCTGAGCAAAATGGCAATGGGGTTGTGATTTTTATAGAAGGAGAAGAACCCTTTTATAAGAGAGGTGAGGGGTACTTTAGGAAAAGCTTGAAATATTAATTTATAATACAATCATATTAGGTTTATAATGAATATAAAAGGGTTTCTTTCAAATATAAGGTGGTTTTAGGTCTAAAATATACAAACAAAAAGTTTTAGACAAGGTTTAGGTCACCATATTAACCTTATCTTTTAAATTTAACTCTTATTTAAATTATTAACTTAACCACGTATTCTTATACTATTACAATAAATGGTTAATAAACATACAATAAAAAGCCAAGAGAACCCCAAGTGGTTTATTATTGATATATATAAAATTATCTATGTCTTTTAGTCAAACCATACATTTTTTTAAATATTATATCAATTAATAATATATTAATTGTTTTAAAAACTCATTTATGTCAATTTTGACACTATTTAGTCTTTGGTTTTTGGGAACGTCATAACAACATTATCACTTCGAAAAAATACAATAAACATTAAATTTTCATATTAATAAATAAAAGTTGTGGAATACTTCAAAAGTCTCAATTTTTAATTATATTAATATTAATAATATCAATTATTTTAATCTTTCAATACTAAGGTAATTACTGCATCATCATTGTGTCATAAATTAATTTAATTATTTAAGGTATAAAAATAATAAATAAAATACCATTAGGTAGAAAATATATTTACCTTTATAATTGATATTTATATTAGAATTAATCTTATTTATAATCCTATATTAAAATGGTTTAGTTATTAAACATTGAATTTAACACTTTTAACTCTTCTTTAAATTAAATAATAATAAATGTCCTAATCCATTAGAAGTTCACAAAAAGTATCATATTTTCTTCCTATGGTTTATTTTGGTTGAAATACACTTATATAATAGAATTAGGACAACGGTTAGGCTAATTATTATATCATTTGTACCTTTAATTACCCTATTTTCTTTTAACCGTGGAAAATAAAATTCAAAATTAACTATTCACCAATAATTATTTTCATCATATTGAACTAAAATTTATATACTCATGTCAACAGTGTTGTTCAGAATTTTGAAATTAAATTCACAGAAGTTGTAAAATTACGTTTTAAGAAAATTTGTAAATATTTCTAGAAGGTGGATAAAAGACGTTAAAAGTTCAAAAAATAATTATATATCTAATCTTATAATTAAATGAATCTATTGAATTACATTGAAAAATATACAGGCATCATGCGCCAATTTTTTATCTAAAATAAATTCTAATAAAATAACTAATTTTTTTAAATAAAAAGTGGGTTTTAAATAATGATACATTATTTTTCACTATTCATCAAAAATTGAATATTTTCAGAAAAATACCAAAAATTCACCCTAAACAAATTTAGATATTCTAAATCCAAAAATGATGTCCCATTTTAAAAATGAATTTATTAAAATTTCAAAATGTGGGTATTTTAATTCATTACGGCTTTCTTGCTTTGTCGTGGTGTGTTGGAACTCAAGTTTGCTTACAACAAATGCTATTGCATTATTCAAAGAGGAACGTATCATGAAAGAATGAGGTGTTTTATTCTTCCATACTAAAAATAATTTCATCCTCATAATTTATATAATAATAATGGATAAAACGATTTGACTGGTTCTTCATCATACGTTCCTTGGGTTCCCAAGTTGTCGCTTCCATCTTGTGGTTCCTCCATATAACTTTTACTAGACGAGTCGTTCAGTTTCTCAACACTTGTTCTATAGTATCATGAACCATGACTGACTCTTCACAATATGATAGATCGGGATCCATTTCTATTTCTTCATAGTTGAGTACATGTTTTGGGTCAGGTATTTATTTTCTTAATAGTGATATGTGGAACACATCATGATCTATGGAGAGACATGGAGTAATTTCCAAATGGTATGTTAAAACTCAAATTTGTTCTTGAATTTTGAAAGGACTGATGTACCTGTGACTTAATTTACCCTTCGTACTGAATCGTACTACACCCTTATAGGGAGATAACTTCAAGAAAACATGATCTCCTACTTGAAATTCCGAATCCTTCCTTCAATTATTGACATATCTATTTTTATTAATTTGATATACTTTGATGTGGGTTTATAAAATCTTCCCCATTAACATTGTATCCTCAACATGTTTTGTTCCTAAAAGTTTTCTTTCACCAACATCACCCCAAAAATATGGTGTGTGACATCTCTTTCTATATTAGGCTTCATATGGTTCCATCGGAATACATGAATGAACTCTATTGTTATAGGAAAATTATACCATAGTTAAATATTGATCAAAAATACCTTGAAAGTCATGTGAACAAGATCACAACATGTCTTCTTATGTTTAAATAGTCCGTTTTTATTTTCCATCAGTTTTAGGGTGGTAGGAAGTGCTCAAATGAAGTTCAGTATCAAGGGCCATCTGGATATTATTCAAGAATCATGATGTAAAATGGGGATCACAATCAGAAACAATCGATTGGAGTTCTCCATGAATTATTATAACATCATTAATATATAGTATTTCTATATATTAAAGTTTTAAATCTTATCTTATATCAAGAAAATGTTCTAACATGGTATGATGATAAAAAATGACCCATATTTCTTCATTAATTCCAAGATACATTGGTAGCCCCATGACAACGTCCATCGTAATATCATCCCATTTTCACTCAGGTATGGGAAGTAGTTGCATGACTCCTCCAAGATATTTTCTTCTTACATTAACCTATTTAAAAACCATAAATCATGACACATAATCAACAATATCCTTCTTCATGTTTTCCCAAAAAAAATATTCCTTCAAATATTTATAAATATTACCACTACTCCTGTGTATAATGAAATTAGGGCTATGTGAATCATCTAACAATTCCCTTTTTATATCAAGTATATCAGGAACACAATTTCTCTTCCCATGTTTCAAAATCCCATCATCATATACGATGTTTATCAATCTCCCATCGTTCACAGTTTTAATATTCTTTTGAAACTCCTCATCGTGAGTCTGAGAACTTTTTATCCTTTCTAGTAAATATGGGTTATCCACCATTTGAAAAAGTATTGATGTTTCACCTTTCATGGTTATTCCCATATCCATATTTAATAGATCAAAGAACATAGGATCCCTTTTAACTCTCATCTAGTTCGAAACTCTATGTTCTTTTCTGGTCAAATAATCTTCCACCTTATTTTCCTTCCCCTAGTGGTTGTGTATAGTTCTATAATTATCCTTGATTAGTTCAAGTCGTCATCTTTGCCTCAAGTTTAGTTCTTTTTATGAGAGAATATAAGTCAAACTCTTGTGATCAATATATATCTCACATTTTTTACCATAAAAATAGTGTCTCTATATCTTCAATGCAATTATTACAGCTCCAACTCTTGATCATGAGTGGGATATATTTGTTCATGAATTTTTAGTTGTCATGATACATATGCTATAACTATATAATTTTTCATAAGGACATAACCATTTCCTTTATTTGGAGCATCACTAATAATAAGAAACCCATCATTCCTTGATGGTAGAGTAATGATAAGAGCATTGACTAATATTATCTTTAGTTATTCATAACATTCTTCACACTCTTTTTTCCAAAAAAAATTATCACCATTATGTGTGATCTTGGTTAATGGGTTAGACAATCCAGAAAAATCCTGAAATAAATGCCGATAATAACCTTCTAAACCAATAAAACTATGAACCTCCATTATACTCTTCAGTGCTGGCCATTATTGTATTTCTCTTGTCTTAGAAGGATCCAGAGTGATTCCATCCTTAGAGGTAATAAGAACAAGAAAGGAAATTTCCTGAATCTACAATTCACACTTGCTAGACTTCTCATATAATTCATTTTATTTAATCGTCTTTTGAATAGAACGCAATTGAATTTCATGATCATCATAGAATTGGAAGTAAACTAAGATATCATCAATAAATACCGTTACAATGTCATCATAATATTCCTTGAAAAAACTACTCATTAGATCAATAAAGATAGAGGGTCTATTAGTCAGTCCAAAAGGCATTATTGTAAACTCGTAATTCCTATACACGGTACACAATGTTTTCTATAGAATGTTTTACTTATTCAAACACAACTAATGATATCTAAACTGAAGGTTAGTCTTTGAAAAATATTGATCTCCATGAAGGTGAACGAATAAATCATTAATGATAGGTAGAGAAAACTTTTTCTTTACTGTTATAGCATTGATCTCCCTATAGTCAATGCAAAACCTCGTAGATCCAAATTTATTCTTTACTAAAAGAACAGGGGCTCCCCATGGAGAAACACTAGGGAGAATAAATCATTTATTTCTCAATTCCACTGTTTTTTTATTTAGTTCCAAAAATTACACAGTGGCCATTCTATAAGCTATCTTCAATATGGGCTTTGGACCAGGAAATAAATCAATAGAAAACTTAATTTCTCTTTTTGGAGGATGTCCAGTAAAATCCTCTAGAATCACATCATCATATTCTTGAAAAATAGGTACATCTACTATTTGATCATTTATTTCCTCACCCATGGTTATTTCACACTCTTCCTCCCCGATTATTGAATTAAGTAGAGCTACTTGGGGTGGATCTAGATAAGAATCAGATGGTGATGTTTCTGCTCTAAAGATATGGTACCCCTTATCATCATAAAATAGTGTGCCCTACTTATTCTTACAATAAATTTTCTCTTCATGGTCCGAAATATAATCCATACATAGGATTTTATCAAATTAAATCATTTGAATGATGATGTGATCTACAGATAAATCCCGTTTATATGCCCAAATGGGAACTGATTCATAAAACAGTGTTACAAGGATACTTCTCTTAGGTGTTTTGACTAAAAATCATTTGTTAAATCGAAGTGGAAATATCTAAATTTCTTCGCAAAATAAGAATATATGAAACAATGTAATGATCTAGGATCAAATAAAGCATTGGATAAATTTTCAGAAACCATTAAATTACCTGCCACCACATCATTCATAGCTTCAACCTTAGTAGTAGTTATCGTATAAGCTTGGGATTGCACCCTTGGCCTTTTCTGAGGTAATTTTCCTTGGTTCTTAGTGCATTTATTTTCATAATTCCCCATTTCACTTAAATTTTATCATTCAACATTGACAACTGTTTTTCTTCCATTACAATCACGATCTTGGTGGCCTTTTTAACCACACTTGTAATAGACTCTGATTTCCATCACGAATGTACTAGGGTGTTTCTTCCCACATTTACTATAGGATGGAAATTCAAATTTTCCCATCTTCGACTTATGTCCATTTCCAGAGTTTTTAGAAGATATCTTCTTCTCTTAATTTTCTTTTAAGTTGTAAGACTTAGTGAATCCATTTCATGTATTTATTGAACACGATAAATTATCTTTGTACGATGAGAATGATTGTGATACTAATGATCGATGGAGTAATTGTTTAAACCCAAAAATTAATCGACCATCCTTACTCCTTGGGTTTTTCATATAATCTGATGCATGCCTTTCAATTTTTGAAAAGTTATCCTCATACATTGCAGCATTCTCATCTTCTTTTTAACTCAGACATAGAAATTGTATTTACATATTTTCATGAGGGTCACGAGATAATTATTTTTCTAATAAAAATACATTAAACTCCCTACATTCCATATCTGATACTTATTCATCCTCATTTTTTTGAATTAATGACCACCATTAATATATATCTCCCATGAGGCAATAAACTACCATGACAAATATTTCCTTTTTTCTACTCCCTAATGCAAGAAATATTTTCTCTAAGGAACTTATCCATTCCTTAGGTACAAATTGATTTGTAGTCCCATTGAATATTGGTGGTTGTTGCCTAAAAAATAGTTCTAATATTGATCCTCTACGTTGTGAATTATGGTGCTCCAAATGGTTACGGTTATTATTCCTAACATGAGGGAGTAGTCCAAGTACAGTTATATGTATTTTAACAACGGTTTCATCCCCAGATCCACTATAATTATCAAGAGTATGAGGGAAATCCCTACATGGATTACGTGCATTGATTCTGTTTTCATTCATTCCACTAGGATCCATTTCTAAAAATGTTATAAACTATATTATTTTATGAATCATAATACCTTATTCCAAACTAGTAAAATACCAAACATAAATTGATAATTTCATTAATATAATTCATTATCATAAAAAATATATTTTATTTGAGAATTATTTAATCATAAATCCTTTATAATGGGTTATAAATAAAATGTGAATTATCCTACGAATATACTCTATGAGTGACTTAACCAAGAGTTCAGCAAGGCCTATTCTCATGTACTAGGATACCCCAGGTCAAGCTCGAAACTCCTTGTCGGTTTTTTCAATTCTAGGTACATCTATGCTAGAGCCTCCTCAACATGCTCGTAGCCAGAGAGAAATTTATTTCATGAAAAATTCCCAAAATCACTAAATTACTTAAATTCTAGAAAGTTCTTCTATACTAATCCTTAATGTCTATCTTATGTTAATGTATCTAATCAGAGTTCTTCTAAATTTGGTTTCCAAGGTTTTTACTAAATTTTCTCTAATACAATCTCTAACTCCCCCAACCCTAGTTACCCAGAATTAGTGCATTATTACATAACATTGGCATGATCACAAGAGATCAATTCCCAAGAGACTGATTAGTGTAGTAGCTTTGGATGTGATAGATACATACAGTAGTTTTACATTATGTCATGAAATGAAAACAAAAACAAAAACATTGTCTCCCCTTTGAAAACACTAATATACCATAGCCTATTCATACTGGTTTATCATAATATACATCCTCGCATGTAGAAAAAAATAAAGCATATAAAGTGGTAATCTCATATGCTCAGTAAGGATCACAATATGGAAGGAACTAACATAAATAAGAAAAGGAAATGTTTAAGAATAAAAATCAAGCCTTTTAAAGATAAACATCCACATAATATAGAAACGATAAATCAAATAATTCCATTTACTTATTAACTTGGTTATTCTAATAGTCGAATAATCACATTTAATATCAATAGCCAATTTCATGATGATGTAATGCATAATTCCGGACCTCATAACCTCATTGTCAAGGCCTCGTTCCAAAAATACAAATAATATTTTTTCAAGGCCTTATTCTAGGACACTAGTTGGTGCCATGAGACCTACCGATGCATCGAGGATATATATCAGTCTCCACTCATCACATACTAATTCTAATGAATTCCATATATGAAAAGGTTGAATCATAACATAAACATTTGAATTAAAACTAGTATAAAAAATTTTAATACTTAAACCATAAACCATGAATGGCATAGAAATACACATCCATAGTCAAACATATCACAAAACCGTAAATAAAATATGGAATATTTTATCATTATAAATAAACTTAAAAAAAGTTTAAAATCCATCAAAGGATGTTTACATAGATGACATCAAAACCATTTGAGAGAAATATATCATTCTATTTAGAAATCATTTAAAATTCATATAATTATAAAATAAAATATTTATTTTTAAAATAATATTTTAATCATGTAATGGTATCATAAAAGGAGTTATAATGGAAAAAATAGCTGCACCCACCGTATAAGTTAAAAAAACATTCTTACCTTCATTTTTCAAAAAGGTTATAAAATATCTTGTTGGGAAAATGATTGAAATATTCCATTAAAAAATTTTAAAAAAAGTAAAACAAGGGTATAAATGACTATAACCCATATTCTATGAAATAGTAAAAAAAATTGAAATATGTTTTTAAGAAACATGGATGTGGATGACAGAGAAGTCCTGGTAGATACTTAGGTATAAACAACCGTGGATAAATAAAGAGAATGTAAAATTAAATCTTAACTTGTACTTTTCCTTGTTTGAGGGTATGTTAGCCTCTTATATAATTGTTAAACCATTTTTATTAAATTATAAAATAACCACATACATAACTATGATATCATATATGATCTTCTAGTATTTCTTTGTTAATAATATTTCAGTAGTATCATTGTTCCAGTTGTTAACTAATTTGTTTTCTTTTATATGTTTTGATAAATTAGTCAGGTTTATTTTGAATAGGATGTATTTGATTAATATAAAAAATTATATTATGTTCTTAAACATTATTTTTAATCATAAAATGAAAATTATACTTGAATTATTAAGATGGGGAATGAATCTCATCGCATTCCTGGAGATGGAAATCCGTGCATATGCACGAGCAGCAATATCATTCTGTTGAGGGTGATATAATATGATGTTGGATGGTATATAATATATAAATAATCATTAACATGTTATATTTATTATTTACATCATTTATTCTCATAATTATAACCATCCAAATAACGAAGTGTTGGATAACAAACTACACCACGACGTGGAGACAGTAAGCCGTACGTACGCACGTATAGTGACTTTGTTATTCATAGGACAGATATATTAATGAATATGGTTATACCATATTTATTATAAAATCATATAATGTATAAGTTAATGTATTTATTAGTTTATTATGAAAAAAACAATGAATGAGGAAGTGGAAGAAGAAAAGAACTTTGAAAGATTTGATAAAATTATTACCTCTTCTTTGGGTGCTTTCTTTTGATTAGATCAAAAGGGACCCATAGTTTGGCTTCTAATCAAAGTAAGGAATCTAAATTGATTTGAGGGAATTTGAGAGGATATTTGAGTAGTGGTTGTGTGAGAAAAATGGATTTGGAGGTGTGGTTTTTAGATAAGGGGATGTATCCTTTTGTAAGAGAGGTGAGGGTCACATTAGGAAAATCATATAATATTATTTTATTATACAGTCATATTTAGTGTATAATGGCCCAAAAGGAATTATTTAAATTCTATGGTGGGTGATGGTAGAAAATGTCTCGAAAAATTTATTTGAGACATGTTTAGGTCACCATATTAACTTTATCATTTAGATTTAACTCTTAGTTAAATAGTTTATCTTTTTCAATGTATTCATGTATTATTATATTCAATTGTTAAATAACATACAATAAAAATCCAACATCACCCAAAGGGGTTCGTTATTGATATATATATTCTTATCTAAGTCCTCTGGAAAAAACTTATATTTTTACGAGTATTATATCAATTAATAATAGAGTATTTGTTTCAAAAACTATTTTAGGTCAATTTTGACACGATTTAGTATATGGTTTTTGTGAAAGTCAGAAAACGTTATCAATTCTAAAAAATATAATTATTTTACCCAAATAGGTAATATTAATCTATAAAATTATTTTAATACATCAAAAGTGTCAATTTAAAATTATATAAATATTTATAAAATCAATTATTTTAATATTTCAGTAATAAGGAAATTACTACATCATCATTGTGTCATAAGTAAATGTGATTTCTAAATGTCTAAATACTATAATTACAATATCATTATGTAGGATATACTTTTATATTGTATTGAATATTTATAGTCGAATTTATTTTATGCAAAACCCTATATTAAGAATGGTTTAGTTATTAGACATTGAATTTAACACTTCTAACTCTTCTTTAAATTAAATAATAATAAATGTCCTAATCTAATCCATGTTGAAAAAAAGGGTCATATTTTATTCATGTAGTTAATTTTTATCTTAAATAAACCTATACAATAGAATTATAAAATTTTTATAGTAATTATAATATCATTTTTACCTTCAATTACCCTATTTACTTTTAACTGTGGTAAATATAATTCAAAATTTACTATTCACCAAAAATTATTTCATCCTACTAAACACCTTTTTACTTACGGATGTTAACTGTGTCTCTCGGATTTTTTAAATTCAATTCAAATAAGGTGGAAAATTATGTTTTAGGAAAATTTGTAAATTTGCCTAGGAGGTGTGTAAAAGACGTTAAAAGTTCAATAAAATTTAATATATTTTATATTATTAAAAAATGACACCAATGAATTACATTGAACATATATAGATATTTTGTATCAATTTTTACATTAAATAAATTTAAATAAAATAACTAATTATTTAAGTAAAATGTTAGTTTTAAACAATAATGCAGTGTTTTTCACTATTTATCAAAAATTTATTGTTTTCAGAAAAATACAAAAAATTAACCCTAAGATAATTTAGATATTCCAAATAAAAAAATGTAGTCCATTTTGAAAAATACCATTATTAAAATTTCAAATGGTGGGTATTACTATTCATAATGTCTAGTTTGATTGGTCTTGCTGTGATTTAACTCGAAGTTGCGTACAATGCAATATATTGTATTATTCAACGAGAAACATATCATGGAAGCATGGGGTGTTATATGATATCGATATGTTTTAAATGCTAATATATTACTGGGATTATTTTAAGGTATGTGGAACTATAATTATCACAACACAAGAGCAAAGGTAACTTCGCTTCAATAAGTAAGTCTTCCAACATAGTCTTCATCCATGTAAGGCATCGTGAGTTGCACCATTGTACTTATCATTAGACATACTAAGTATCAATAAATTTTGTTTCTTATATTTCCAACATAGAGAACTTATTCTAGAAATAAAACTCCACCATATGTGGATATTATATCAATAACACTTATTATATAAACAACATCTATGTAACCAAACAAATCAATTCATTCTTAGTCATAATACATAATTCCTAAATCTAGTGCTCCTTTGATATATCTAAGAACTAATTTTCCTGCCAATATATTTGATTACTTTGGATCACTTTGGAATATTTCACATAATGTAATGGTATAAAAAAATTTGGTACTGAGGTAGTTAGCTACCAAAAACATTGAATCAACTTCTAAAACCCATTATGGTTGACTTGATTATCTTATTTTTCATTAATCAACATGGCTCCCACTAAAATTTCTGTGTAAACTAGTGTTGAATTTTCTATTACAAACCTCTTATGAATTTACACAACATACTTTCCTAGACAAATAAATATGTGTTTCTTCATTGGTGAAATTGGTAACCATAAAATTTATTTCATTTTACCATGAATGGAAATTTCAAAAAACATGTTCATCCCATTAGAAAACCATTCACATGTTCTTTCATCATTCACAAAAAATATAATATCACCATCATATACAATTATAATGAGAGAAATATCTTGTTGTTATTTGACGTACATATTACTATCAACAATTAATTTCTTGAATTTCAACTTCCTTAAGCAAGTATAAAATTTGGAATACCATACCCTCAATCATTATTTTAGATTATACATGGCTTTCTTTGATTTTCACGCATAACCTTCATCCGTACCAATAATAAAAACCCATTTTTGTTCAATATTAAATTCTTCATCAGGTTCCCCATTAAATATTGTTGGTATAAAATCTATTTGAAAAATTTTATTACTTCATTGTTCAAAAATTTCAATAAAGATACTATTTTTTTCTAACCTTGACACTAAATAAAATTTCAAATCAAAATCAATAGGTTAAATTTTTTAGTAACCTTTCCAGTATAATTTTTATTTGTTTCTTTTCACTTCACCTTGTTCTTCTACTTGTTCTAGAACACCCATATTGTATTAATAAATTTTTTTTCATTTGGTTCAGGTATGAGTTCCCAAGTATCATTCTTATTAGTATAATCCAAATCTTCTTTCATAGCTTGAATCCATTCTAGATACTCAATTTCATTATTCACATCTTTCAGTAGAAATTTTTAATAGAGTGAAGTATGTAAAATATCTTTTTATTATCTTATTATTTGAACCTTTTTATATGGATCACCAATGATGTTTATAACTTAAACATATTTTCTCAGGCTATAATTAGATGAAAGTGTTTCTTCATCATCACTAGAGATTGGTGGGTCTGATTCTTCCATATTACTGGTACCATAATTTTTTTCCATCCTTCTTTTTTTCGTAAGAAAAATTCTTTCATCTTCTTAATCCTCCTCATCTGCATGATATTTTGAAACATATTCCTTAGAATTTTCCACAATGTTTACCTCATTATAGTCCACAATTATTCTTTTGTCTTTGTTATAACATCTATATCCTCTTCCATTCAGAGCATAAAAATAATGTATTCTTAATTAACCTATATTATCAAACTTCCTTGGGTTTCATCATTTTTCATATATGATTCAAGGTCTCAAAAATAATATTAAGTGTTTGAAACATCGAGTTTTATTATAAAACATTTTAAAAGGAGTCTTATCAGAACGTAGATATAAAAAAATGAATTTGAATATAAACTGTTGTTCCTATAGCTAGACCCAAGAATTAATGAGAAGAAACATGTTTATGTAACATAGTGCACCCCATTTCAACCAATATTAAATTCTTTCTCTCAGTAACACCAATTTTTTAGGTTATTATGGTGTACTAAACTAATTCTGAATTCCTTATTTTTTTAAGATAACTTTTGCACCATTCGTTCATTTACTCATCGACATTATTAGTTCTCAAATTCTTCAAGTAAAACGAACATTCCACGTCATCTCTCCTACTAAAACTCTTAAACATATTTAGATATTATAGTTTATGTTTCAAATATAAAACACAAGTAATGTGATTAAGATCACCAATCAATGAAATGAAGTAGTTATCTAAAAATGTTTGTTTTTTTCTAATTGGACCATAAATATCATAATGAATAAGTTCCAGTGGTTATGTTTAATTAAAATAAACTTTATTATTAATAGATTTTGTATTATATCCTTTCTGTAAAATTGGGAAACACCGTTATCATCTTGTTGACATATCTTGAATACAACATACACTATCTAACTATAATAACTTGTTTATATTTATTGGAAACATATTTCCAAACCTTTTATGTCATAACTGATTTTATTCAAATAAGGTAATGTTACATGAATTATATATTTCACCAACTTGAAAAAGTTTTCTATTATGTGTTGGCCATTTATAACAACATTTCCATCATCTACTCATTTCACATCAAATAATATTTTTTATATATAAATTAATTTCCATTATTAAAAAATTTAGAAACACATAAAATTTTTTGTTTCAACCCATCATAAAATAACACATTCTTGGATATCATGTTTTCATCCCTGATAATACTAGATCCAACAACATTGATTCTATGATATTCATCATTACCAATTGTCCATAATACTTATTTTAAATATTTCTCTTTCTTCAATAATTTCAAATCTCCCATAATATGAGGAGAACACCAACAACCCAAAATCCAAGGTCGTTCTCCTTTTTTAGATTTGTGAGTAGTTTATAAAATAACTGCTTTTTCTTTACCTTTACATATTTTCACATCCGAAATTTTAGAATTGTTAAAAACATGTTGTTTTTTCAGATTCAAAATAAGATAACCTTTTTTAAAATGACTATGTAGTTCGAATCAATTACGAAATAGTTTCTAGAGGTTGGTACATATTCTCATCTTGCAAATAAAATTTTATCATATTTCTTCATTATAGTTTATTGGCTCCCCATAGAACTATTATTTTGTATAACATTAGGTAATTGTATTGTTTTTGGTTAAACCAGCATGTATTTTCTGTATATTAGCATACACCACAATACCTAAAATAACCATAGAAATAATATTTACCTATATACCTTTTATATTGTCTAGAATTAAAAGCATGTTTATCATAAACATTATTATCTTTCACATAATACCATTTTTGGCCCCCATAAATTTTATTATCAAAAAAAACTTCTTCTTCAATTCATATTTCATTGAAATGTTATTGGAATCATAAGTGGTAGGAAATTTTTTTTGACCCTAAATTTTTAGAATCATCTGAACATATAAATTCATTGATTTACGATAGATGCATGATTTTTTATACTTCTAACTCATAGAAACAATTTCAACTTTCTTCGCAACCATTGAAGTTAAATTTTTTATATCCTTCTCAGGTTTTACCTTTCCCAAACATCCACCAACACCAAAGATAGAGTTCTTGAATATTTTAACTCGCTTCACATATTTAGAATATTTTTAAAAAAGTTACTACTCATAGTACTTTTCCTTCAAATTAACTTCAATATGTTAATTATGATTCTTTTCCCTCTCAAGATAATTCTTCAGAAAGTCAATCTCTTCATGTAAATTTGAATTATCATCTGGGAGTTATTCTTGATTTTTTCTGTAAGAATTTATTTCTTCAACACCTTGATCTTTCTTTTATGTATTATAATATTTCTCATACATTCAATCAATTATTTCTTTAGATGAATTTGTAATTAAATTTATTCATCTTCACAAATAATACATCATAGTACTTCGTTATTAACTATTTAAATGTAAATTTTTTCTCCAAAGAATTTAATAAAAAATTTAAATTCAAATTCCTATTCTTACACTACATCTTTATTCGACATAACTCTTCTCTTTTTGGATTTATAGAATATTCATATCATTTACCTTAGAATTATATTTTATTTTTTCACCCTGTTTATTTAAAGATATTCTTTTTATTATTTCAAATTCATCACTATCTTCATCATTCCTTTTTCTAGGACAATTGTTATAAAATTTACAAATGTCACCACATTAAAAAAATCAAATTAAATTTCCTTTTAAAATTTCTTGTATCTATTTTCACATTTTCAGAAATCAAGGATAAAAATTCATCAATATTATTAATAAGCTAATTTTTAGATTCAGAATCATAAAATTCATTAGCTTCAGTAATATTATTAGACATTCCTTTCTTGGCATCCTTTAAGGATATTTCATGATCAATTTTTTCCTTTCATAAATTTTCCCTTCTCATTTCATATGTAATGAGATTACTATAAAGTTCATCTAGAGAAAGAGTTTCAATATCACTATCTTCTAATGATAAAAATATGGAATCATAATTTTCAGTAATAGATATCAATATCCATTTAAAAATAGTAGAATTTTATAACATCTCAGTAAGAGATATTATAGTGCTAACAATATCATTCACCATTATAATGAATTCAACAATAGATTCATTATCACCCATTTTTAGATCTTCATACATTAGCCACTATATTTGTATCTTGGATTTATTTATCTTTTTATTTGGTTCATAAATTTTCTTTAACTTTTACCATAATCCTTTGGAATTAGAAACTCCTTTTACTCTTAGTAACTCACTCCCAAAAAGTGATGAGAGTAAATCATTATTATCCCTTCAATCATTTTCCAGATTCTTCTTTTTCACAAATATTAAGGGAAAATTCTGATCATGAGAAGGAAATCAATCTATAAAATCTTCTAAAACATTATAAATAAGTGAAATAAGATATGAAAACATCATAACTTTATAGATATGATAGTTAAATACATTAAAGATAGTAATACCATTTCTATTCACACAATTCAAATTTTACATGAAAACTTATCCTTAAAAACATCAGTAAAGAGTAAATGATGGGGAAATTTTCTCTAATAACAATTAAAAAGGTTATACCAGGACCAATGTATCACTGGGAAGGGATGGGGTGAATCAATGGTAGCTCTTTATTTTATGTTAGCATTCCAATTTAACAACCTTACCTCTTATTAAAGAATTATCTCATTGATAAAAACAAAACATTCACACCTTCATTGTAACACAAGTATTAATAGGGTTCACTACTCAATAAGAGTAGCTATTACATGGAATGTTTAGTAAGTAATCCAAAACCACATAATTCATTAGAAAACAACCATTTTTTGTGGATGAAATATGTAGGAAATAACCTAACACTTTTGTTGCACTATGAACAGTACAACATTTCATATTTTTCATCTAACAAAAATCATGTAAAACACGTTCATGTGACAAGTTAAGAAACCTACTCCAGTTAGTTCAAAACATGTCACTATAATATTTCAACAACATTAACTTATATAGATCTTCCAAACAAAATTCATCACATACATACTCAAAAATAGGTAGATGTAAATGTAATATTCTTCATAAAATGACATGATCTGATTGCTCAATCTAATTTATCATTCTGATTCCCTAGTCTGATTCATCAGTCTATAAAAAAATAATAAATGATATTATGGAAAAAATTGTAAACCACTTATTCTATCCCTAAAAACATCATCCTAATTACTTGGTCTGATCCGGAAAACACTTACAACTATTTCTTTTTTACACATCTTCTATCTGGAATTCATCCTTAAGAAAACTCTATTTGGAAACTACTACAAACTAAAATTATCATCATTTTAACATTACCCCCACGGCTGAAAAATGTAATATTGTTTGAAATTATAATATAATACATTCTATTTATTGGATAGAAAAAAGTTTACTGGTGATAAACCAATTTTATTTTGTTGATAAAAAAAATTTCAAAACCTAAAATATTATAATCATTTAAACTTTATATTTGACTATTTGAGCACTTCATAATGCTTCGCTAATCATCTGAATAATTCTAATATATTATCATATTGTAATACTAATTCAAAATTATTAAAGATTCTTTAATATAATACAAATTTCATTCTGATACAGTCATAGTTACGATGAAACATATGCTCACTCAGATTATCTTGACCAATTTCATGTTACATAAGAACTAAAAAATTCTCAATTTTATGCTTCATACCATGTGATGGATAAATTAAGTTTCTTTATGAAGCTTCGTAGGAACTGAAATATATGAGAAAATTTATCCAAAAACATTTTTTAGCTTCATTAAATATAAGATGGTTTTATTTTTTAGTAAAAAACAATTAAAATTCTAAAGAAACCATCTCCCATTGTCAATACTTCTTCAAAACACTTCAATCTATTTAATACATTCTTAAATATCAAAAAAAACTCAAATTGATTATTTTTCATCTGATGACATCCAACATTCGATGATTTCTCGATATCAGTATGCGTCTGATGGATCCGCCTCTGATTCCTTCTCATGTATTGATGTCGAATCTTGTCTGATGTGTCCTATACCACATGTAATAAAAACAAAACATTTATTCCATGAAAAAAATCATTAATTATTTTGGTTTTGACCCACAGAGAAACACATTAGAGTTATTTTTCTATTGACCCAGTTAATGAAAAACACAACCTGGTGAAAATGGATAACTAAATTTTTGAAAATAATTTGGATTATCAAACTATAATATCATTAATTTTTTCCATTATTTCCAATGAATATAAATATTCTGACTCTAACATGGAACTATACCTAATTGTCTTTTGTAAATAACAATTTGTCTTTTGGATCAGTTTCCAAATTCCTCTAGTGTATTGGGGACATACCGCGTCCAACGGATATGTGTCAGGAGTGACTTCTTTCTTCCATAATTTGTACAATTATCAATTTATCCTATGATTTATTCATTTGGTTAATAGGGTAGTCGAATTATTTGATTTCTATGATGTATTTCTCGATCATCACTTTATCAAATTCAAAACATCATATCCTTTCAAAAAAAATATTCTTCTAGTTATTCTATCACCAATGAACTATGACTAGAAGATTTTATCTTATAACCATTATTATTCTACAAAATTATACATGTATCACGAATTTCTCATGACATTGAGAACATTTGGATCAGGATAGATACATCTAACTAGATGTTCCAAACACATCTTATTCCCAATTATTTCACAAATAGTACATAATAATTGTTTATTGACTTATGATATTGAAGTCATAAAATCCAAAAATCATCCTAATATATGGTATTGAATATCTTGAAACACATTTATACTCCGATATGGTTCCTGATACCAATAAAATCATTCATTCTAAACATAATTTTATTCTCAATACCACTTTACCTAGAAAACATCTATATGATAGAAATGTAAAACTGGTTAACTTTCTTTTCAAGTTTGTTCCTTATTTCCTAGATATGATAATCATTTCTTCTGATCAACAAAACATACATAATGGATTGATTTTTTCATAATGAAAAAATAAAAAATAATCAACACAAATTATATTCAACATCAAAAACTTATTCCATCCAACTTTTTTCCAACAAAGTGTAAACTATATATTTTCATAATTTAGTTAATCCTATTCATACACATTGTTCCAATGGGTGTGTGATAACAATAATATTAAATTATAATTTTTTAATAGAATGTTTTGATTTGTTAAAAATAAGTGATGTGTAAAGTGCAACTTATTAATGAAATTAAAAATATTTGAAAAACAATTCACTAAATCATTGGTTATTATAGGTTTAATGGTTTATAATTTATTTTTAAATTATAAAAATGGTTTCATAATCTTAAAAAACCTTTCAAAAATTTGGTATATCAAAATTTACCCATCATAAATCATTTTTATCCTCAATAAAATAATACTAAATTATATCATAAAAGTAAAATCATGATCTTAATCCCATTTTTCAATAATCGCATTGTGAAATTATTTAAATTCCTTCAATAAGAAACATATCGTATTCATCATCCACAAATCGAAAGCTAAACTACCATGTTCTATTTGGGAAATTCTATTCCAAATTGCATAGTTTATATTTTATTCAACATTGATTTCTATTCCATTTAATAATTTAAAAACAACGCCCTTCCTCAATTTCAATTCCCCTTAATATCTAAAAAATAAAATTATTTTTATAATCCAAATAAATAATTAAATCTATTAGAGGAGGAACAACACAGATGAGTTTTCAAATGTTGTCATAAAATATTATATTTCAATTTTTATGAAATTTTGATACATAATATTTTTTCATTATGTTCGATATAAAATTTATAATGTAATTTTTGGTTAATGTTTTTTTAAAATTGAAAATCATCTTTTATATTGAAAATAATGCACTATGTATTGATGTATTGTGTGAATCCAAAATTTGAAATTATATCTTAAAAAATTATTTGAGAAGAATTTAAAAATCTAATATTTATTATATTTTATGAATCTAGTGAAATTACTTTTCTATGTCACAAATTTCAAAATTTAATTTTTTGAAATATTTTCTTGAATATATATATAGTAATTTACCAGATGATATTTTCCCTATGTAAAATATATATAATTATCTTGTTAATTAACCTATTATCATTTATTTTATTGAAATTTGTTATGTAACATGAAATTTAGGACACATCTGATTCAAAAATATAAATTTTTTTTCCATGGAAAAAATAATCCCAGTGACCATGTATGGTTCCAAAGGTCCACACCACCACATTTATAATCAAAAACGATATGCCATGTTCAACATTAAACAAGAGAGACGGAAGATACCCCATGAATCTAGTTAAAAGTTAATTAAAAAAATTATTTAAATGACTTAATGGAAAGTTAAATGTGAAAAGATACTCCCCAAGCTTGTGGAAATGTCAAACCCCATAAATAATAAATAGTAAAAATTGAAAACATGAATATAAATTATAATAATTATTCTAAATTGACATAGTGAAAAAATATATGTCTTTAAATATAAGGGAATGAAGTTTCATATAATATTATAATAAACATAATTATATTATTGAGAATAAATATTTAAATAAGAGCACATCTATAGTGAGAGAAATAAATGGGGAAATATTAATTATTGAATAAAGGGTAAGAATTAATAATTCACATCAAATTGAGATTTAATTATTGTGGAATACAATTATGATCCTTATAAAGTATGATTTGAGAATAAATTATTGAGATCATAATGAATAAATTTATTAAACAATAGAAAAGGTTAATAATAAAATGAATATTTTAATCATGGTAGAAATATACATTCATATCTTTTGAAATATTATTATACAAAGAGAAATATTCTCAACATGAAATATCTAGAGAGATTCCCTTTATTGAGATTTAATTTATTTTATAGGAACAAATAAAGGTGGAAATTTGAAAATAATAGTAAATTCCATTATATAATGACAATATTTAAAAATAGATTTTATTTTGGAATAATATTTTTGTCAAAAATTAATTAAAACAATGATGTTGGAATATAATCTAAAGAGATGACATTAATAAAAAAATACACTTACCTAAGGCCCTATTTTTGTTTATCATGATTACACCCCCCATATAACCAACTTAAAATTACTAAAACATTTTTAAAAAGATAATATGTCCTTAATTTAATTCATTCGTCGTTATTTATTTTTATAAGAGAAAATGGATTAAATTAATTTATAATATGGAAAGGAAAAATGAAATGTTTATTTGATTTATTCCATTTCAGGTCAATATCATTATTTAAATCATTTTTATTTATCAATTTGTTAAATTACATGGAGAAGTATAAATAAAATTAAAATACACACAATAATTTTCTTATATATACATATTTTATACATGTTACAATAACCATGAAATCACATATAAATAATGAATTTACATCTTCCTCATATGTGGGAAATGTTATGTCTTCCTCATATGTGGTAAATGTAACAGACCAAACCAATTCAACTAGATAAGTCACATGGGCCATCCAATTATGGTGTTGTGGTATAACAGTAAAATTGAAAACAAGTGTTGAATATAAAAAAATACAAACATCCAATGTATAGGTGGAAGAAAATGATATAACTAGATCCAAATAATCCAGTCCAAACCTTCCAAACTGAAAGTTATGAATAATGAAATACCAACGAGTCTCTATTTGACCAATCATCACCTCTAATCAAACCAAAATCGAAGGACACAATAACAATATAATTAATCATGATATTAGATGTGATTCCCTTTACATAAATCCTACAATACAACATCTACAACTTCCCAAAGGAAAAAGTAGGATTTGGTCACAAACCCCAATAATATACCACCATCGATTCTATTTAAGATCTAAAACCATTAATACAATGTTTCTATCATTGAAAATAAAAAATAGTTTTATAAATAATTTTTATAAATAAAACATATTTGTTAATCATTTTCCATTGGTTTATCTAAAAATACATTAATATTCATAATCCATGAAAATGATAAGTGGAAGTGATAATACAAAAATTCATATCCATTCACCATAAGGAAAGAATTTAATCACATATCTAGGAAATAATCCATCATGAAAATCCATGTGATAAAACCTCATGTGAAAACATGTGAGAAATAATCCATGATAAAAACCATCACGTGATTAAAAAGATGTAAATAAATAATAACACTTTATCTAGCCCTAGAATATGGCAATTCATACGTGAAATAAATTATATTAAACCAATAATTTTTTTTGTACAAACCATTTTTGATCACTATTATATCCCATTGGTATCTCAAAAGTAACCCCTAGAGTTGACACACACACTAGTGTAACCTATGTACCTTTCCTGATGCGCCCATGATTCACGATATTCCAATGTTAAAATGAATTTTAAAACCATTCTAACAAATTATAAAAAAAATTGAAAAATAGTATAATCTTCTTCACTAATTGGAACCCCACATTCAAATTAAAACAATCATTCAAGCATTTAATCAAACACTTGGTATAAAAATTCCATTTTTTAAATAAAACCACGTTAAAAAATGTTTCATTCCAATAAAAAATTTGAAACAAAAATTAATTTAAATTTATTAAAAATTCTAAAGTAATTTTACAATAAAAATAATAAATTCACCAAATTAACCCATTCTATAGAAATACACACCTTAAAACCGAGTTAGAACACAACACCCGTGAAAACGGAGACCGAGGAAGAGTCGATGAAGTCCTTGTGATCTTAGATCCATGAGTAACAAAGTAAAACCACCATAAAATCCATTATATCCAACATCAAAGAATAATTGGGTTCAAAAAATATGAGATGACAAGGGATGTAGAATAGGTATAAAAAAGTTGTAACAACGGATCAAAACTGCAACATACCTCATGATTATTCATTAAGAATAAAGGATTTCCACCTAAAATATAAGGGGAGAGACATCCAAATAGATAGGGGAGGGTTAAGATGATCTATTAATATATTATGGGGTTATTATTCTTTAAAAATAAAATGGAACATGGGTAAAATCCACATTTCTAAATTTCTCAGGGGATGGACAAATAATATACTTTAGGAGTCCACATTGTTAAATTAAAAGATCAATTTAATTGTGCGACCCCATTATCCATTATATCAGGGATATAATGGTTATCATTATAGGGATTCATGGCTGAATTAACCAATAAAAAATCCCACAATTCCCCTCTAGACAACTATAGACACCCACATGGTTCACTAGTCATGTCCCACGGTTTGACTAACCATTCCCAAATCATACAATAAGCCAATAGAACCACATAGCGGAATAACGTATGGTTATAAAATATTTAAAACAACTATGAAACATAATCATTCTCCTCATCATTTTTTCCTTAAAAATACATGTTTTCAACCTTTAATCCCTTAAATATTTCTATTCCTAAAAAGAGAAAAACTTTGGCTCAACTACGACGTACCAATGATCCGAAGGGTGTCACAATTCTCTCTACCACAAGATATTTTTTCCAAATAAATTCCTCAAGTTCATTGACACAAAAATAGAGTGTTACACTACATCCTCATAATTTATTTCCACTCTCACATGTCACGACTATATTATTTTCACTACCATAGTACATGGACATAGGGAATAATTTTATTGCACAATGAATTATCCTGGTGATCTATAATCTAATCATGATACTAAAAGATAGTGGTATCAGCCTCAAGATCCTTATCCTACCATAAAATCACTTAGGACGGATTTGGGTGATCCCACATCATCTGGGAAAATGAAACAAATTGTGTATATATGTCAAAAGATATGGTATGTTAACTGGTATTCCACCTTTCTAAGTCGCTCCATGATCTCAAATGGTCCAACAAACCTCGATGCAAACTAACCCTTATTACCCAATCAATGATTTCCCATACGAGGTAATGCTCTATGAAAAACCAGATCACCAACCTCAAAATCATGATGCCAATGAAAGTAGTATTAAAAATATATTTTATGGTTCTATACAATGACGAACCACTTTCGGATCAATTGCACCTTTTATGTCATCTTCTGAATGAGACTCAGGCCAAACAAGGACTATTCTCTTCACTTGAACCAGTAAAAGGGAGATCCACATGGTCATACCTACAACACTTCAAAGGGTTCCATCTTTATAAAAAGAGTAACAACAATTTTTATAGGAATATTTGACCATAGTAAAATGATTTTCCCAAGATCCACCAAAATCATCAACAAAATCCCAAAGAATATCTTCAAGATCGTAGATAACACTCTCTATCATTCCATCCATCTATGAATGATAATCCACACTTAATTTGATCTAGAAACCCATAATCTATTTCAAAAATTTACATAACCTTGATTTGAACCTTGTTTCCCTATTAGAAATAACTACATAAGAAACCCAAAGAAGTATCACAGTCTCCTATATGTACACGTCTTCAACATATTCCAATTTAATCATCTCCTTGATAGGTAAGGAGTGATATGACTTTATAAGTCGGTCAATTATCACTGAAATCCAATTATTCCAACTAATATTCCATAGAAAACCAATGAATATTTTAATGTATAAATCATTCCATTTCCATACAAGAATGGGAATTGTTTTCACCAAACTAACAAGTCTCAGGTGTTCCGCTATAATTTTTTATATGGGATACATCTGAAAATAAAATATAAAATTATCCAATACACCAATGGACACCAAAACTGACATATCATTGTTTGATACATTTTATTAACCCCATGTCGTATGGACCAACATGATCTTTGTCTAATATACATCAGCACCAACATCAACGAAAACAGAACCACCAACCTTCTATAGAAGCCCAATGCTCCACTAGGAGACGAAGCCCACCCACCTGTGGTCTTCCCACCATAATAGATTTTAATAATGATTTAAAAATCAATGTATATCACATATTCAATAGGAAATCACTCATAAAAATATGATTCATCTTTCATTGATTCTATGAACACCAATCGACAAACCTCTTCCACTCCTAAGCTCTTCTCAGCAAATAAACTCTTCAAACACCATTCCTCGATTGATTCCATCATTGATTGTGTCATTAATTTTCTACTCAATTCCTCAAATACCAAATTACATTTTCCAGAAGTGTACATGATATAGAAATAAAAAGTATAATGATACTCCACCAAGTGTCTCTATTATAAATTTATATCCTTCTAATTTAACATGTATTTCATGATATTACAATCCTTGTATACTTTTATCACTACCTAAAGAGATAGGGACACCACTTTTTGAGAGCATACATATCTTTTGAAAACTCGTGATTGTTGTTAGGGGGTCCTTCTCATGAGGGATTAACTAGCACGATCCATATTCCATAACGTTTCCCTCTATGTAATTTCAAAATTATTTGAGTAGGTCAAAAATAGTCAACCTATTAGAAATTTTTATTTTGGTGGTCGGACCAATTCTTCTTATGAACTTTGAAACATAATTTTTTAAATCCTAATTTTTATATGGTTTTTAATTCTCATGAAGTGAATCAGTGATTAGTGTGATTTTTGGGTGTGTAGGTCCCCAGAAACTCAGTTTTGGGAACATGTAGGAAAAGGTGCATTATTTGATAAAGTAGTGCTACCTACGAGGAGAAACTATTTATCCCTCTTTATGCACTGGACATGGTATGTCAAACATTATAGGAGGGGATAGTTTTTAATGTGGTAGATATTTATTTTTTATTAGAGTGATTATTTATGGGCTATGCACATTTTGGAAAACCATGTGCCTAACACTTGTGAGGGTTGTGTTTGAGAATTGGGAACAATATGGTTAGCATATAGTTAGAGAAACTGTGTAGACAAACAATTTGGTTCATTTATTTATGTGAAATTTTAAAACAATCACTCTTTATAATAATAATCTTTAATTCTCCTTTCTTCTTCACGTGCATATAAAACATAGGGAGTTCCCCCATCTTTAAAGATTTGGAGAAATTGAGTGATCTTCATCATCCAATATCTAATTTGAGCTCTTTTGATCTCATTAAAAGCACATCATTATGTTTTTTAGTCCTCTTTCTCTTATTTCTCATCTATATTTACATACCAAATTCTAAATCCATGAGATCTATTTTTCCCTATTTTATATGAATTCTTCTAAAAAACTAATTTCACTCGATTCTTCACTATTTAGGGGCTGATATCATATGAGTGAGTGCCTACTAGATTATGGTATGTGGTTCCTAGATTTATCCATGATTTTGTAGATGTTTTGATATTTCATTCTATACACACCATTTGGGATGTCTGACGGAGACCCCTAAATATCAAAATTGTTTATTTTAAATTGTAAAATTAGTTGTATGATATTCCTATGATCATTCTTCTACTACACTACAAATGGTTAAGCGGATTAAGGGTCATGGACAGACCTAGGAATGTTAGGTTAGGTTTTTAAATTGAATTAAATTAAATTTTTTATATTTATATGTCTAGTTCTATTGGAACGTGATAGAAATGAATTAAGGATTAAGTTGATGTTGATTGAATGGACTATGGTGACATGGTCTGTTAGGTTGGGTGTAGACTGAGATACATGGACTGATGATGATCACTAGTTTGAGATGACATTGTCATCAATTTTAGGAAATGAGGTCGTAGGGAAGGGGGCATGGAGCATGTGATATTGAGATGTTTTTGACCATCAGGATTTAGAGATATGGACAAAGGGGAATGAGGTTTTGGGGGATTTTTATTAGGATGGATGGTGATTTTCAATCATCAATGATTGAAAACACATTCTTGGAGTCAAGTGAACATAGATAGGACTTAGTTGAGGTGGTGTTGACCACTTTTTGTGTGTGGAGGACCATGTATATTATGTGAATTAGAGTATGGTGTTATCCAACAAATATGATTTGGGATTCTCACCATAGAAATCCATATGGATGTTGATAGATCATTGGAAGACGGTGTCAGGACCATCTTTTTGCGGTGCTCACTATTATTGTCGGATTCCTTCGGTTCAGATACTATGATGGATATTCCCTTGCCTTGATACATCTATTATTGAGACAAATGTGATTATATATTAGATGATAGATATCGTTGTGCCTTGAGACATTATGCATTGAGCAGACTATGATTTTTTTACATTGGGGTCTGAGAGACTGGTGGCTTGGTGGGGAATGTCATTCAAGCACTAGGTATATGATTGATGGAACGTGGTTCTAGGATATTTGTTCACAGGTTTAAAGTAAGGGTTCAATGTGTTTGACATTAATTTGTGGATTATGTGGGCACTAATCCATAGATCCAAAAAATAATATATAAATATATATATATACATAGACAGATGTTGTTTGACATATATATATTTGAGGGAATGTACTCAAACTTATACTAGAGATGGACTATGTAGGTGATCAATTTTTTATGGCTACTGAGCACAAGGGAATCAGGTTATTTATTAAATATCCATGCGCTACATTTTTATTAAATTTACTATACACCTACATAATTATGGATGTAAGACAAGAACACATTGGTGGTGTCCTACTGATATTTATTCTCACACCCTACATGGGACCCTAAGGATGCATGTAAATTTTTTGTCCCATAGATCAGGTAATGGATCAGGATTAAGAGATAGACCTTAGTGATTGAATTGTACAACATAGCATGTGTTATATAGAAGGGGCCATGGTGGTTCCATTTCATTGGCTAGAGTTTTCTTTTGAGTATCTCATGCTTTATATGTATGTATTGATATGGTAATCCATGGGTGGTTATTCATGTATACTATATTTTATCATATATTATGACTTAATATGTGTTTTATAAAAATGGTATTGGCCATGGTCTTGTTTATTAACTACTACTACTATTTATTATGCTTTTTTGTGTTATTTCTTTTTCTATTATGGTATTCTAGCATTGTTCTATATTTATTTGTATTCCATTATTATTTTCAATAAATGAGGGTATAGTCTTCCCACTATCACATAATCATAACCCTATTGTTAGTCTATACCCTCAGGTATATGAGGATGCACACCTAATTCTTAGTTTCCAACTGGTCTGGAGCACTATTCGTGTCCAAAACAGGGTCGAGTTTTGAAAACTAGAATAAATAGAGTTTTCATTTCCTTTATTTCTTACTATATGGGAATTGGTAGACCGGATACTAGAATGTAGTCAAAAATGGGTAAAGATCATGTGTTTGGGTACATTCACCCCAATCCATTGGGGACAGACCAAGTTTCCCGGGGTTTTGAATTGATGTTATACTATGTGTTATTATTGTTTATTTGATTTCCACCTTGATTGGAGCACTTAGGTGTGATGGTTATATACTATATGGTTTTGACCATTGTCATAGTATTGCAGGAGAGGTTTGTTTATACATCATGATAGTCACTTGGGCTCATATGATGTATGATTTCATTTGATATTCGATGTAGACCATAAATGTAATAATAAGGTTTGAGATGTTTAGATAGTCCAAAATTAAGATAAAAATTGTTTTCATAACTATCCTCTTTTGGTTTCATTCTACTATGTTGACCCAGGAATGTGGTTCCATTGAATTATGTGTGTTATTTAATCTACATGTGATATATGGACCAGACCCTAATGAGCATAGGTAGGGATGATTATATGGGTAAGATTTTTATAGTTTCAACAGATAATATAAACAATTTTTTCTTAATTAAACTATTTAGTGGAATTCTAATCACCTAACCATGATTGATATATTATATGTATTTGTCTATCTCCAATGTGGATATGAAGTGGTGCTGGAGGTGGATTATATATTATTTTTGACTCTGATTTAGTTAGGAAATGGGGTCATGAGGTTTTATTTTATTTGATGCCTACATTCTATGTGATAGTTAGGGGGGAGATGATCCCATATTATGCTTAATACCTAACCTCGAGATGGGTAGGTAATGGGCTATGAGACCAGATTTCATGTGATAGTGTTTGGTAGGTGAGTGTACGGGTGGTTATATGTGATTCCTATTATATATTTCCATTTCTATAGTATCTATCAGTATTTTTATGTTTTTATATCAATCCTAATTATTATTTAGAAAGACTCCACCATGATAGGATCTCGTGGAGTGTTAGGAGGGTGGTCATATGGTGACCTATGATCATACACATGAAGTGATACCTGAGGGTCAGTATGAGGACCTAGAGTGTCTGGATGATCATGAGACATAGGTACAAGGTCTACTATAGAAAGGTCAACCACAATAGATGGCATACAATAGGCCATGGCTTGATAACCGGATCAGGGTGAGCTTGGTATGGTTTATACTAGGTATCAAAAGGGGAGCTCAGGGAGAAAATTCATCTGTGGAATGCTGAGCACACAAGTTACAGTATTAGCACCCATCATTTTTTTAGGGAGAGGGTGGACTATGGTTGGATGATAACTTGATATAATTGATTCATATGATCCTCAATAAAATTGATACACCCCAAGGGTGGTGGGTGAAGCTGGATAGAATCATTCTCTGGGGACAAGTAAAGAGCTAGTGAGATATACAGGTTCATTTGGGTAGACACTAAGGACTAGCTTGGAAGGATTTCAAGTCAATGTTATTCAATCAATTCCTCCTAGATATGCTGAGGGAAGATATATATTGATAGTTCACTAATCTCAAGTAGTGGTATACTTCAATCATGGATTGCGCATATTACTTCTCTAATATTTTCGGATTTTCACCAGCTATGGTGGGTGATGACATCGCCATGGTCAGTAATTTTAATGATGGATTACAACATGCCATTGGATTATAAGAATGTATTTTTAGGATGAACTCATTCTCAGAGGTATTCAATCATGTTCTAATAGCTATGGGAATCTTGATAGACTTGTCACACATGATACGACTGACAATGTCAACTGAGATGACCAGTGATTCTTTGAGTGACTAGAAGTGGATCTGAGAGAAGTATTAGTAGTTATATCATTCCAAATATTCTAGTAGACCACTGGAGAGTCGGTATTCAGTAGTTTTCTTCTAGTGAGGGTAGATGGGTCACTTTCATATCCAATGTGACATGGTTATAAAGTAGTGTTGAGCATGTGTCAAGATAGTCCATCTAGAGTGGTTATGTAGGAATATTTCTCAAATATCTGGAATCTAGGAACCAGGTCAGGCTTAGGGATTGGAGGTCAAATCAGAAGTAGTACTGTGAGCTAGTAGTTGGGATTACGCTACACGCAGAGGTTGCGGTAGAGATAGTGGGACCCAATAATGGGGTTATTTGTTGGAATCTAGTACAGATCAAGAGGGATACCATTCCTTGGGTAGTTGGGATTTAGGCTAGGTTCATGTAGCTGATATTCTCGGGACAAAGTAGTTTTGGGAGCTAATTATAGTTTTAGGTATGTTTTGAGCTTGACAGAGTATCCTTTATGTTATTTGTTATGGTCAGTTTTAGTGCATGTGGAGCACATGTTTTTTTTAAACTAACCAAGTGTTGTTTAGTATGCTTTCACCCGTCATGGTGAATCATTTAAATACATGAGGTGTATAGGAACCATGATTTATGTGTGAATTGATGTGATACAGTTATTTTTATGAGGTGTGTATGAATCTGGGAATCGATGTGATGCGATTTATATGTCAGTTTTGTAGGAATCTAGAATTTGTTCGACATTCATATTTATATATAATGTGGGATTATTTTTAAGAATCTGTTGAGATGAATGATCAATGATAATATGATGACATGAAATATTTTCTGACTGTCACGTATATAAAAGGAACATGTAGACATCTCATAATTTAGGGAGTGCCTTGAGGAAATTTGACTAATGACTAAATTACCATGGTATACTGGGTTGATATAAATGAGATGGGTATGTATGGTACTATCTATGGTTAAATATTGTTAGCTTGGGTATGAGTTATACTAATGTGGGGATAATTTAACATCATGTGTTTTTTAGTGGTTTAAAAATCCACAACCTATTGTAGTTTTTATGTTTGGTGGTCAGAACAAATATTATATTGATCTTAAAACCTTGATTTTAGGATTTTAATTGTCCAATAGAATTATATATTATTTCTTAGAAGTCATGATAAGTTTAATGAGGTTTTTAGTGAGTTTTAAGTGATTTGTACTATGGAAACTCAGTTATGAGATTGCAATGTTAACGGCATATTCTTTGATAAAACCTTGTGGCCTACAAGGGAATGTTTTGCATCCATCCTTATGCACTAGACATGGTTTTTAAAATCATCTAGTTGGGGGGGGGAGATACATGTGTGATCTCTTAGTATAGGTAATCTACATGGATTGCATATGGTATGGAAAATCATGTGCCTAGACCATGTGATGACGGTGCTGGAGTACTGGGCACCACATGTTTAGAGCAATTTTAGCCAAACAATGTGGCCAAACTGTTATGGTCAGTTATTTTGTGAAATTCACAAATTTCCCCTCACTCTATTTATCAATTTTCCTCCTATTTGCATCATCACTTTCATGTATAGAAGAGGGATATCCATCCACATTCCCTCTTTGGAGAAATTAAAGGAACTCTGTCACCTGAGCTCTGATTAGAGGTTCGTGGATATCATTGGAATTGCATCGGTAAGGCCTTCATTCTTATTTTTCTTATTTATGTTTTATCGCACTATGTGGATTTCTAAATCTATATAATCTATTTTTCCATATTTTCAGGGTGCTCATCTAAGATGTTGATTCCTATCAATTCAGCTCATGTTATAGGCAAATATTAGATGATAGTTCACCTACTATCCTAGGGTTGGTGGTCCATATATTTCTCCTAGATTTTGTGTATGTTTTGGGGGATCATTTTACATGATACATGTGGTTATTCCAAGAGAGGCCAAAAAATATTAAAATTTAGTATTTTAAATTCTTAAATTGATGATATGAGATGTCTATGGGAATTCACCAGATACACTACAAATAGTTATGTCATGTAAGGGGCTTGGACCAACTAGGAAAGGTTAGTTCAAGTGTGTAAATTGAATTTAATTAAATTTATTATATTTACATTACTAGTTTTATGGGAATGTTATCAGCATGGACTAAGTATTGATGTGATGTAGGTCACCTAGACTGAGGAGATGTGGTTTATCAAGATGGGTGTGGCCCAGGTGATATGGGTCTATGACGTTCACCAGGTTTTGGTGACGATGTCATCATTTTTGGGTTAAGATGTATTCATGATAGGGGTATGACCCATGTGATATTGATATGATGTTTACCATCAGGAATTAGTGACATGGTTGTAAGCGAATGAGGTGTCATAGGATGTAGGCTAGGTTTTTTGGTGATTTCAACTCACCGTTGTTTGATAATTCACCATTGGAGTCATGTATAAACATAGAGGACATAGTTAAGGTGGTGTTGAAAACTCATTATGGTTAGACACCATTGTAGATTAGGTGGATTTGAAAATTATGTCAACAATTATATATGGTTGGGGTTACTCACCATTGAATCCCAAGTGGACGGTGATGGACCATTGGTTGATGTTTTTGTGACCATCGATTAGGGGATGAGGCTCACCATTATTCTTGGGGAATTAGTCCAGGATATTGTGAGGATGGATATTCATGTGCCTTAGGATGTAATCTATTGAGATGAAATTGATTATATATTTAGTGATAGATATCTGTGTGCCTCGAGATGTTGGGCTTCGAGACGATGGTGACATTTCATAGCTAAAATCTCAGGGACCATGGAATTGTTTGGTCATGCCATTCGGACACCAGGTACATTATTGATGGAACATGGTGTTGGTTGACATGTTCATAGGTGGAACATGAGGGTTCACCTTGTATGATATTTTTCAAGGGATTCCTTGGGAACTAATCCATTGATCCTTTCCAAAAAGAATTATATATGCAGACATGTACTGTTTTCCATATATATATATATATATATGTTACATAATCATAATTCATATGGTGAATGATGGATCAGGTGATCAGTTTCTTATGGAAATTGAACACAAGGGAATTCAGATATTTATTAAATTTTCTTGAGAGGGCTTTTAATTATATATTGAATACACCTACATAATTATGGAAGTAAGATAAGAACTCATCAGTTGTGGCCAACTGAGATTTATTCTCACACCCTATATCGGACCCTCAGGAAAAGTGTAGAATTTATCTCTCTGATATTAGAAAAGGGATCAGGCTTTGGAGGTAGAATTTACAGATCATGCTACACAATATAGCATATTATGTATGTAAAGGGATCATGTTAGTTACATGGGTTTAGGTAGAGTTTCCATTTGAGTATTTCTTGTTTTATATGTATGTACTGATATTGTCGTCCATGCGTGACCCTACTTGTATTCTATTTTTATGTCCAATTATGAATTTATATGTATTTTATACAAATGGTATGATCCATGCGATTTTTTTATTACTAATGTTGTTTAATATCATTTTCTAGGTTGTTGCTTATAATATTATGAAAAATATCTATTTTCATTAATTTATATATATCTAGTGTTACTACTATCAAAAACTAAGGGAATAGACTCCCCAGTATCACATAATTAGACCCTTCCATTTTGTCAATATCCTTTGGCATATGGGGAGGTGTTCCCGAGGCCTAGTGGACAACCATCCTGGAACACTATTCAAGGGGAAAATGGAGTTGTGGCACTACACCCTGCATCTAGACTAGTCCCAATCACATACCAGAAGAATCCTTGAAAACATAATAACATGAACCTAGTTCCTATAGAATAAAAAATGTTGCTGAATATAACCTCAACATACACTCCTCCAAGGATCTACATCATTTTTCATTACATTCATTCATTACACCGTTATGGGTAAAATTTGACATGGAATATGTGATATTGGAGACATCCTAAAAAACCACCTATATTAACTAGAAAAAGAAAACAATATTCAGATATAAAACATGTTTATGGAATTCTCTAATGACATAACAGTCTATATTTTTTAAGGATTTGTGGATATACCCCTCTTAGATATAACATTCCCTATAAATTTTACACATCAGATCCAAAACTCATATATGGATGGAATTACATATTCATGATGTCATATCAAGGTCAAAATAATGATATCCAAATGTTTTATATATTATCCATGGAAGGGTAATAAAGTGGAGGATTCCATTAGAATTAAATCCTACTTATCACATGGTGGATGGGTAATATGAAAATTTGGATTCATTGTAGCAGTTATTATTGGGGAATAGGGTTAAATATTTCCTTCAAGAAAAGGTGGTGGATATAATACTTATTCAGTGTGTAAGAAGTTCCCAATTGGGTGATATCAACTATAATTTCATGCCTGATTATATATCATCAACTGATTCCCCATATGGATTTTCAAAATGAGAGAAACACATCACCATTTTCCATGGATAGAATAGGGTTCCAATCACATTGAATGTAGAGGTGTATTGGGATTTTCATACTTCCCCTATAGATATACAAAGTACTAGGGAAAATATGTATAAGAACCTTCATCAGTGGTTTCATCACGATATCGTGATATGAATCATTGTTAATTTCATCTCTTAGTTTCTCACATGTTACCAGGTAATGTCAAAACATATGGTTCCAATAGTTTTGGATAAAAACCTCGAGATCTAATAATGTATGTGGGGTTTTATATCAAAGGACATTGTAATTGTGTTTCATGAACAGTGATAGACCATGATGTTAATGGGTTATTGTGAACTGACTCACTATGTATGCACACGTTCATTCCATTAGGGAGTAGATTTTAGTCATGTGTTTGGGGATGTTTTACATATGGTAGATTTTCTATCTCCATGGGGTACCCATGAAGATATTCTCTCGTTGTGACACGCGGTTCACATCATGATTGCGTATATCATTGAATGAGTCATTTGGGACCCACTTTTGATTGATTACAAAGTTTCAACCCTATATGGACATATAGATTGAGTATGCCATCGATGTTTTGGCAGATAAACTGTGATCATTTGTTTTGTAATTTGGTCGGAGCACTGATGATCTCATTCCATTGATATAAATTTATTATAATAATTTGAATGGAACAACTCAAGGCCATACAGGGGAGACCTTACATGTCACCATTGTGAAATACATTTATTAATGATATGTATATTGTTGGTCCATAGATTGTGAAAGCAATAATTGATAATATTTGTGTAATCTGTGACATTATGAGGAAATCCCAAAGTTCACATAAATCGTACACAGATCTATATCATAGGACGTTGGGGTTCGGGAATTGAGACTATGTCTTCTTGAGAGACTCATTATGATGATTATTATGAAATTTATTCTAGGTAAGTAATATTTACATAAGGTTTATCAGGTCATTTGAGATCCTGTGGAGGGTTGTTGAGGTTTTTTTACTATTAGACATACCCCCTCAGTTAGACCATGTTCATTAAATCTTCCAAGTGTTCCAACTGAGGAGATTCCAGCACAACACAATTTGGGTTATTGATAGGGGTGAGTGGGACATCAAGGATAGATCCACCATCATAGAGTACTCATTAGTGAAAGAGGAATGATATGACATGATATGACAGTGTTATACTATCAATTTTATGAGTGATTCAGTAGGGTGAGAGTGTGTATGAGAGATCTTGGTAGCGTGAGTGTCAGATAGAGACTCATTACACCCATATTTGTTTGTAACTATTTAATTTTAGGGTGAAAATGCATAAATAAGTGGAAAATATAAGGAATATTATTTTTCAGAATTTTTCCTTTATATATATATATATATATATATATATGAATTTTCCGTCAGATTCAATGTTGTGTTTTGGTGTTGAAGGAACCTAGATTTAATATTTAAAAATATTAATATATATTAATTCACGTTAATTCCTATATTTGAAATAAATGGTTTTCAATTTTTTAGAACCTCAAATGGAAAATATGAGACTTTGGTTGTTTTAAAAATTCATTTTTATCCCTATGTGTGACAAGAAGGTGGTTGGCGTCGAGCATTCAGTAAAAAGAGACCATTGGAAAGTGTGTTAAGGGGTTTCATTAATTTATTTATTTACATTACATAAATATCCTAAAACCTTAATGTAATGTATATATTCTCCAATTTAAAAAACATCCTCGGTTAGCCGCATAACTATTGAGAATTTAAGAAGTGCCCAAGAGGAGATTTATTGATGAACAATGATGGATTATAGAGTAGTGGTCATTCTATAAAGGATTTTTCATCACCAATGAAATTATTATGTCTCACAAATGATAATGGAAGAAACCCATTCTTTATAATAGATCAATAAAAACTGAAGAATAGGAATATAATTTCATGGATTTTTTCCAGTTTTGTTTATTTAGAATAAATTATTTTGACTTCTCATTTGTCATAAATTTGGTCCTCCTCATGATCCCCATATATTTTTTATTCCTAAATCCAATATTATTTTTCCTTATTTCACATATGATTCAATCCACTTTTGTTTCCATTATTCATGTTCATTGGATGGGATTTCATCCGCCCACATTGATCTAAGTTAGTTCTTATGCATTTCCCCCACTATTATTTATTTCCTTCACCATTGGCCCAGGGGGTCATAGTTTGATATTTCCAAGATGGATTTGAGTGTGATAAAACCCATGGATTCATGTTGAATTAATTAACAAGTTGGATAATGGAAGATTTCATTTGGATCATGACGTGATATGGGATATAGTTGTTGGAGACATTGATCAAAGGCCAAATTGATGATCTACATCGATGGGGGATGCAATGTGGTAGCCTTGTGACATGGGAGTTATCTGTGTATCGTTAAAATAGATATAATCTATCAACCATCAATGGATCATCCATTATTGGCCCTTGATTTGGGATATATGACATGATTTCCGACAAAATATGCATATGTGGTGATGTGGGAGAGACACATTTAATAGGTTACTCTATAGAAAATCTCAACATTAATGGTGTGTATTCCAAGAACAGGTACCATGTATTCCCATTACTTTAATGGATACGGTTTCATTAAGAGATAACTACCACATTTAGTGTATATCCCATACATTTTTTGTGACCTGGTTTTGGTAGATCAACATGTATCCTTGAAGTGAATGGGCATCACTAGAGTACACGAGCATGGAACTATACTCAGACATTGCTAGGATTCCTAAAAATGGATAGTGTATATAGTAATAGAATGTGTACATGACCATGAACAATGTACAAAGGCATGGTCCAATGTATACAGTAATTGGCAGGAGTACATGGAATACCCTAACAATCCAAGACATGTCATATACCTCATGTTCAGGCCATGTAGTTCTATTTTTTCATCCATGAAATGTGAAAATGAGGACATTCACAAGTGTATAAATAAGGTAACACAACATGTGACCAAATATACAAACCATGTACTTAACTCATGAACTTTTACATTGTGTATCTTCTTCTTTCGGATTCATATTTTAACCTGGGAGTGGATTATCCTTAATAGTTTTCCATGTAAAAAGTGTTAGTGATTTTCATTTTAGTTTCATTGATTTGAATCACTATTTTAGGAACATGATGCTTCCTTACACGATGCTTGGTTTATGGAATTGGTTGGTTTTTATCATCAAAGAGATGCTAGGTTTAGTAATCATCCATCACAATAAGGCGTGGATCACCAATACTCATTACACATGTAGAGTGATTACTTACACATACTAGAGTAGGGAGTGGGTCCTCATTCTAGGGTGTGGAACTCCCCCATATTCTAGCTCCAAAAGAAATAAGTTCCTCCATTGTATTTAGTGCTCCCTCAACTATGGATTTAGTATCAGGACCATCCACTTAGATTCTGGTGACGTTTCATAACTTGTTGCACATCAGACATTGGCCTTTCAAGATGGAGGCTAACTCATCCTTCTTAGATTTGTTGTATAGATGGAGATCCCCTTCCTTACATTCATGGGTTTCATTATGATCATATATGTTGTTCTAAATTTCCCTATTCATATAGGTTGAGATGACTATTTTATCATTCTTTTTCCCCCTCTATGGTTTTTGGTTTTTCCTACTATGTATGTATATATTGACACATACAGGGTCTTCTACTACAAATGTTGTGTTTCATGCATAAGACTTGTAGATACCAAATGACCATGGTGGACCTTCTTTCATTGATCATAGAGGATCTTGGTGTTCACCATGCTCATTGGTATTCCATAGAGATTATGAGTCTGTATCTCTTTAGTATTTCACTCTTTCTAGTTTTTGACTGGTTAGGACTATATTTCTGTTTGGGCTTGTATTTTTCTCCTTTATACTTTTGTATCCCATTGTTGTAATCTGATATATTTCCTAGAGATTTTTTCATTATTGGTTTATAATCTATGTGTTCGGTCTTTAATTATACATTTGTACTATTTTATTGATATGGTTGTATGCATGTGTACATGTTCTTAGGCTAAGGTCTCACCTTTTAGAGTTATGTTTGCCCATATATAGTCACCAGATCCAAGCCTAATGGATGTTGGATTGGTATGTATGACATGTCTTACAACTGTCTAGGTGGTCCCTAGTGGGTTTCATTAGGATATGACATAATTTTACACACATATCTATTAATATAGTATTAGAAAAAGAGAGATAATCACCAAGTGAATTATCTTGAGAGAACCTCGTTATGGATTTGATATCTTATATTACCTAGAATGAAAAATATATTATAAGAAATAGAATATTTCTTTTAATAAAGATAATCATTAATAATATAGTTTCAGTGGGAAAACATGTTGGTTAAATAAGAATTTAAAAAAATAAAGGGGACGTAATATGAAGTGATGGGATTGAGATAAAAAACCCATTACCTTGGGTCCTGAATTTCTCCATCATCCTTACACCCCCAATATAACAAACATAAGTTTAATAAAATAATTATAAATGTATATAACTTTAATTTTAGAATTTAGGATTATTTACTATCATAGGAGAATAATGATTAGATTTTTGATAAAGATAAAAAGTCTCAATAACATTATTTCTGAGTTATTCCATTTTCATTTCAATTTCATTATTTTGATCATAGATATTTATCCATTACATAAATTACCAAAAATGATAAAAAATGAAAATAATTGCATAAATGTGTTTATATATATATTTTATATAATATACACTAACCATCCATGAAGTCAGAGATAAATAACTAATTAACATTTCCCTTTGAGGTGGTTAGATAGACCATAAAGAAGATGTGTCATGAAAATGGGGAGAGATAATTTATGAATTATAAGTACTGTATAAAAATTATAAAAGAGAAAAGTAAAATATATATTTTTTATATTATTAATTAATTTTTTTCATTAATTTTATAAATAAAATAAATAAATAGAAGAATAGAAAAATAAAAAATTAACTGAAGAGAAATTAGAGTTACCTCTTCTTGGATGATTATAGTTATCCAGGTGACTATTTTGATAAAGGTTTGGAGTGGGGTGAGGCTATAACATCTCCAATAATTTTTGGATGATTACGATGTGGGATATAGGAAGATGTTTTGAAATGTGATGAATTATGGATGTATTTTGTTATTTTTTGACATGATATATTTATACAGTGGCAGGGGTTATTTTTGGATGAAATATTTAAAATATAATTTCAATATAATCATGAAAAAGAAGCCTTATTTATTAATATTTTTAGTATATAATTAATAATACATATTTCCATTGCATTTATACCCCTATGATACCAAATTTGATTTATTATACAAAATAAATAAATGAGAGAAAATAAAATTTAATGGAATATGGTATCATTATAAAATTCTCTAATCAATTTTGGAGTCTAGAAATTTTATTTATTATTTTTTAGTAGATTATTTATATTTTTAAAAATTCATTGTCTTATGAATAATTTTTATGGAAATAATTAGGTCATTATTACATTAATTTTTTTTCAAATAATATATCATATTTGAGAATCTATACTTATAGTAATCACCCGAAAATTTGTTTTTCTAAAAATAAAAAATTAATCACTCTTTAATACTTTAAATGTTTTGATTATAAAAATGGAATATATTTTCACTAAAAAAATTATTCATTTGTTATTGTGATAATTAAATATCATGTATCTAATTGGCTGTAAGGGGGTGTACCCCAACATCGAGGGGGTGAGGCATTGGTTACCTAAAACAAAAACTCTTTCGTACAATGTTTCCTCATTATCAGAATCTATTCAAGGATCTCAATAATATTATGTTATTATGAGATAAAGAGTGAAAAATTACACACACAACATAAGGGAGAATGAAAATTTTCACCTGCTCTTGTTATTAAGTAGCTAATCCCCAGTGTGAAATGGTTTATATCATGCTACATGCCTATCTATTTTATTATAACAATAATAAGAAAAGGTGAAGGGATGTGTCCATTGACTCTAAATACAAGATAGAATGAAAATAATCAACAGGTTGATCAATCATGATACCCTCGCCTCATGTTCCTATGGAAGTTTGACCTCAAGTGCACCGTCATTGTTTTCCTCAAATTTCAGCAAAACCCTATTATGTACTCATTTAGGATCAATAGAAGGATAACAAAGAGTTTTATTATAATAACATTATCATGGGTTTATGTGTGGCCCTCTACTATTTATATAGAAGACACGTATCACATCATTACAAATTTTCTTGCAACATGATATCTAAATCTAGTAGATATGGATGGTTAATCCAAAATAACCTTTAACACCATCAATGAGTGGTGTGATTACACACAATATGAATCTCATATATTATTATATCTATCATTTACTATGTAATATATCTGGTTCCAAGACTATTGTAGTCAAAATGTGAGAAATTTTACTCCTTATTCTAGTGTGACATGAACTTATCAAAGCATAGGTGTCGTGGTGGGGTCCAATACATTATGGAATGATCCATTGAATTGTGTCTCGATACCTTTTGGTTCTATACTAGTTTAGTACTGCTTTTTATGTGCAATGTATTAAAATGTGACCAACTCCTTATAATACTTCATATAGATCCTTAAAGTGGAAACCATATTCTCTAATGTAAGGCACTCAAAGGATACTCTTATGTAGAACTAATTTAATCATACTTGAGTAACTTTTCAATGTAGTATTTTTCTTCATGACCAAACCATCCATCATGTATTGTAGTTATACTCATATACATACATGGTTTTTTCAAATAGAAGATCCATTGTGGTATGGAATATACTCTCCACAACAGGATTCATTTCTACTCAATAAATATATTGTTCTAATGAATCTTCACACAACTCCAATGGATCTTGAACTCATCCATGGTAATGTTGTCAATAAATACCACATGAAATTTTTTAATTTTTTTTGAATTAATTTCCTTAGGATATGAGACATAACATTCCTCCAATGTGAATATTTTCTACACAACACAACTTATGATATAATTTTTTTTATTCGAGTACTCAAACTCTTAGTATAATATAAATAATAAAAATTCCATGTCTAAATTGGGATTAATTAAAAGGGTTACCTAACCATTTCACTTGATAAGGATCCTCTACAAACAACAACACTCATAAACTACCCAAATCATAAAATATCATTATTATCCTAAGGGACCATAAATATCCCCCTTTGAATTTATTTTCAATATGGGAATACATGTAAGAGTTCTACCATAGTTAAATTTCATTTACCAACACCTCAGGTCACAATATTAATGATCACCTAAAAAAGAAAACAGATTCTCTACACTATAAAAAAATGATATCCATTTTTAATCTCCCTTTTTTTAAATGAACTAGAATGAAAGAGGTAAAACCCAAGAAAAAATTATAAGTATTTTGAGAAATAATTCAGTTCCAATAATACTAAAAATATATATAATGATTCATTATATGGGTGATGTTTTGAGATATATATAGAATTCTTTTGGGTTGTATCACATTCCAATAAAATATCAAAAGTCTCCACCTTATCCAATATGAATTGGTTTTTTATTTATAATTTTTTGACCATTAATGATGCACTATAATATTTGTGTAGTAGATTAATCATTAGTTGTCACACCTAATCATAAATGGGTATTGAACATACAACATCATGTCTTTGAGTTGTTAGTGTCATGACCTATGATACTAGAAGACAAATATCATTAATTATAATTAATTTCATATAATTTTTCTTCGTAGATTTTCATGAAACACATCATCTATAATAAACAATTAAACCAAAAAATTAGATTTTTTATCTCCCTCATCAGAAACCTAATCATCATTAGAATAAAAATAAAGTTGAATATATGTGCTATTGTCATATCTTAAACCCAAATGAACTGTTCCATTCATATAGCATAATATTCATTTCATCACTATATATAATTTCTCAATTGGATTTTTTTTATAATTTTTCACAAAGTGTTACTAAAAATACGATTTTAGGTCTCGATGCTATCAAATAAAATAGAATGACCATTTTCCTAAAACAATTTATTGAATTCATACGTTATTATTTATAGATGGATTTATTGTCCCATGGAATCCGAAACAGACTCAAATGTGGTTCACAAATATATTTATGGTGTGGGATCTATGCCTTGGTCGATTGAATACATCGCTCAAAAGTGTCATGTTCTTCTCAGCACCCACACCAAAGTGTACCATACATGGCATGACGGTAGCATGGAAATGGATAACCTGGCCTCCCTTGAATTTACATGAACAAGGATTATTTTTGTCATGACTTCTAGAGTCTGAAACCAATTGAGATTAACTTCTTAGGAGGTGATGATCTAGGTCTCCACATCGTTAGACCCCCGTAATATGTCTCATTGTCCCTCTTTGTGAGCCTTATATGCATTTATTTATTTATGAACAAAATTTATATATATATATATATATCATGTTGATGATGTATTTATTGGATCCATATTTTATAAGAGTAAATAGACATATTGATCCTTCTACACCAAATTTCTTCAATAAATCAATATCATAATTTTATTTTCATATACATATAATGTTCGATATTAGTGACTGGAAACCCAAGAATAATTTCATCTCCATGATCATTAACATCTCATTGTTTTTCATATTTTGGAAAGTATATTCCCCAATAGTTTCTTCTTTTTTTCCATTAAAAAATTATTTCATTGGCATATTAAATTAATATAAGAAAAATTTATTCATCTTAATTAACATACTAATTTAAATCCACAATGACTTTCTTGAATATAATGATTCATAAGTTTTTTTTCCATATCTGAATACCATTATCAGGGAACTTGTTTGATCATATATAATGAATCATCCACCTCACAAACTTCTTAAACATTTAATTGAGTATAATCAATTCTAGTTTTTAATTTTAGTCTTCTTTCTAATTTTTATTTTTTAGAAATTATAAAATTAAATTCATTTGGTAAACATTGTAATATTATTGATAACACCTCACTATAAATATTTAATTCATCTCAAGACATGTGACTAGGGAAACCAACTCATCAAAATTATTCCCCTTAATTTTATATTACCCTTAATAAACTACAAAATATTTGTTTTATGTTACTTATCCATTCTCATTATGTTTGTTACTAAAAACCAACTTTTTTCTGATCATATTAATTTTTTTGGGATGAGGAATAAAATCCAAGGTGTATATATTCTAAATATGACTCAATGGTTAATTATTCACTTTAATACAATAATTATGTTTTTTGGGTCTTCAAAACACTTTAGTAAAAAATGTGAATGTTTAATATTGTGATCAGAATTTTTTATACTCATCTATGTTAGATGAAATTTACTACCATATTCAAGAATTATCTATACCTATACATTATTTATAATTCTTGAAAACAATGTTTCCCATTGATCATTGGATTATTAACCATTGGATAATTCATAATCATTATGAGAATTTTGAAAATCTGATTGTGTATCAGAAATATTCCAATGATGTCCAATGTTTTATTTCAAGAGAATCATCAACATCAATATGAATGGGAAATGATGTATCAGAAATATTTAAATTCTATAATAAAAATAAAAATATCAATTGTTTTTCTCAAATTATTTTTTTAACATTAGTAACTCTTCCCACCACATGTGTTTCCAAGAAAAATACATTCATTGGATATCACATCATACAATACCAAAAAAAATATTTTATATTAATATAGAAAGGGATGTCAAATACCTTCAATATTTTAGAAATTTTTATATTTATAAAATGTAACACATGAGGAAAAATTATAAAATCCACTCATAGTAGAAACTAATTAAGAATATAGAGAACCATTGATGACTATTTTCAGTAAAATTATTTATAGGTTACACACTCCTTTTATTCCCATACCCTACAAACATTGTTTCTTTCACATAGAAAACCTATTTTTATGGTGCGCATGGAGCCCTATGTTCATGAAATATTCATTGATCCTTATTATATACCTCAAATTATTCATTCATGTACTTATATACGTTACTCGATATAAATATTTTGTTATCATATAACAATTGATTCTCAAAAATTATCTAAAAGAGATTGAATATCACATGATTTTATATATTACATGACATAAAATAATCATAATTCATGTGATTAAAATCATTAATAAATGTAATGAAATATATATCTCCATTGGTTAACTATAATTTCATGTGTCCCCACACATCTGATTACATTAACTCAGTTGGATACTTCATTTTACTCTTTATTGGTTTAGGCTCGTATTCACACATTTTTCCTTTGATATATATGTAAATATTATTCATATTCCAATATTTTTATTAAATAAAATCTTCATGAAATCATGTTTTATGACCCCATCCATTTTATATTTCCACAAATATATACGTACTATATTCTATAATGGATTTTTCTCTTTTATAATTATGCATCACATGTCATTTTCATTTGAACATTGAAATAGATTTCCACTCATTCACTTCCACATCATAAATATTATTCCATCATTTAATTTCATTGTGAAACATACGTCATTGAAAAATATCACCTCATTCCCATTATCACAAAGCTAATAAACACTCAATGTATTATTTTGTATCCCATTGATATGGAGAACATCACTATATTTCATCTTAAAAAATTTCGTGAATCTAACTTCTTTGATAATAATGGATAAGAAATTGTAATCACTACGATATCCATCTTAATAAATTTAGATATATTTCAAGATATATATTTTTTGTTCATGTGTTATAAAGAACTGATACGAAATATCCAAGTAATTACTCATTTTCAATCATTGTATGTAAACTCAATCACTATTTCGTTATCCTCGTTATTCATTCTCTTGATAGATTTGGAATTATAATTTTTTAAGTACTATATTAAAATTGTATGGAATTTCATAAGGGGTTTTCCAGATTTATCATGGATGACTTAAGTTTCCCAAATATAATTTAATGAATTATGAAATTTAACCTTCTATTTTGGATATTGTATTGGGTGTCCTTAATAAATTCATGTCGAATCCCCCTCAACTAATTGACTCTATTAGATTGAGGGAGTAATATTATCACACATATGGTTTGATTTTATAGAAATTACAACACCAATATCTTCCATGAATGTGGAAAATTATCCTATAATAGATTTAGTCTTTAATGTATTCATGTTGAAATTTCCATTGAGTTGAAGTATACATAAAGTTTTCAATATTTTCATTCTAAAACACATCATAATTCACCTTAGACATCCATTAATTATTAGCCTCATTTATTGTTATATCTTACACCACATTGAATTTGGTTGTTTTTGAGCCATATTTGATTTTTAGAAAATATGATATTTCCCCCATAGGTGATATAACAATCTTCTACTTATTTTTATAGATGTTTTAATAAAAATCATTACAGTCATGGGTGTCCAAAAAATATTTCATGGGGCCATATAATAATATAAAATTTTCTTTGTAGCATTGGAGACATTCTATTATGTATTTGAAGCATTCTAAAATTTCATTGATATAATTTTGAAAATCATGTTTAGTCTTCCTCAAGGAATTTTCACCGATAATAAAATTTACCTCATGGAATTTTATTTCTCATGATTTTTAGATATTTTATATTTTTATCAAAATAATTTTATCCTTGTATTCCTTCATGGAATTTAGATCTCCAATATTTCATGTGAATTCAACTTTTATCTCAATAATGTATTCAACATTTTTTTTATCAAAATATTTCTGTATTGAATTAATCTTTGATTATTTCTGATTTATTTTCTCATCAAGAATTCAATTTTCTTTTAGGCACACGAAAATATAAATTATTAATTATAAATATTTAGGGGTCTACTTTTCATTACTTTATATCACATTATTAATACCATAATATTATGAACTGAGATATATTTGGGGAATTTTTATTTATCCATGAAGGTCATTGGAGCTTCATCCTCAGAGTCTTATTGCTCTCTTTCAGTTGTATCATCACAAGATGTAAAATTATGTTGTGAGAAAGATATATTCATTTTTATAGTATTGGAATTTTATTTTCCTTGGAATAATTTTCCTCTGCTTCATCAAAATTCCACATTTATCTTTTATAACTACCTTTGTGATTGGTCATCATAATTATCATTATTCTTCTTCTCATGACATTTACTAAAAAAGTTTCCAATCATTCTGCAATTGAAACACTTAAATGGAAGATTACCCAAATATTTATCTTTGAATCATTGAATTATTATCTAGAATAATGATATAATATAGTTAAACACCATTGAATCATATTTACCATTATCTTCATCCTCGGGAGACTTATTTTACTCATACTATTTTATAACTTTTAATGATTTAAATTTGTTTCTTTCATAGAGTTTAATTTTATTCATGAATAGTATTTATCTTAACAGATCCTAATTGATTTCTTAACCATGGTAGAATAATAAATAATTTCTCGAAAACAACAAATCGATCCCATTGTTTTTATACCTGAATTAAAAATTCATCAACAATATCATCTTATCCTGCTTGGATATCCTCAAATTGATCATTTTAATATTATAACCAAGACTGTAAATTTGTATAAAACGCATGGATATTATGATTTTTTTATCTAATAGGGATAAAATTAACACATTTTATGCTCTACCATCATCTATAATATAATTCTTATCTAAAAAAGAATATTTTCTCCCTAAATTTGGAAGATTTACATTATTATTATTGATATCAAGTAATTATATGTTGAGTAATAAAAAATATAGAACCATATCACAATCCAATAATGTAATACCTTACCATCAACAAATGTAACTCCTTTTCTGTAAATTTTTTTCATTGAATACATCGATCTCTATGATTAAGGATATAATCTGTAACAAAAAACTCAAATTTGTTGGAAAATACCTATTCCTACTATATTAAAAACTATATGAATATATAAATATGATTCTAAATGAAATTAAATATATCTTATTATGAGAAAAACATAATGGAATTATTAAAAAAATAATAATAATCCTCTAAAATTGTGTGATCTATAATACTAACTAATAATACCCATAAGAGAGTACACCACCACTGAGAGGGGGGGGTAATCAGTAGTTCACATAAAACACAAATTACCTTAGATAATATTTTGTAATAAATATTTAGTGTCTATGGATATCATAAAAATGATGTTATGAAAATATTAAGATTAGTATATAATACAAACAATATAAGGGAAAAGTATAAGGTTCACTAACTCTAGTTTAAATGTGCCTAATCCATGGTGTTAAAGAGTTGAGATTCCATAAACCATTTTCTCATTTTATTATATTTTATAATAATTAATGGTTTAGTGATATGGTGCTAGAATATATGTTCCAGTTAAATAAAAACCTTAAATAAATTAATAAATCTATTCTTCCTTCACCTCATATGTCTCATGAATTTGGATCATATGTGCAAGCTCATTATGATGGGTTGTGGGTGATCATTAATGATCATTTACCGTGGATTAAACCCATGAAATAGCTTTATCTTTCATCAATATCCCAATATAATATAAAAAGAATAATCTAAAGCATACCATTAATTTTGAAAATTATATTTATTTTTACTCTTTTATGGAGAACATGTGATAGATATTACTGAAGATAAAATTACCATAGGATCCATGAAGAGACACCTTATAGTGGGGTGAATTAGGTGTGTATAAACTTATACCAAATTCAAAATTAATACTATAATATTTTTACCACCTTTTTATTTTATCCTCTTAAAAATTTTATTATGTAGATTAATTTTACTATATCAACATCCTTATTATTTATTTATCACTCTATCTATAGTACATATCATTTTAGTACTCATTCTTCTTTGCATCTTCTACAAAAAACAAAACTGGGTCTACAAAAAGAGGTTGCATTTTCCTTCTTCTTTAATAACCAAATGATTTTATTTAAAAATATGTATCAGGTTTTCTCTTATTCTGTGATATTTTAATTCTTCTTCACACATGAGATATATAATTTTTATCTTGATAGGTACTCTTTATTTTTCAATAAAATATTTACAGTTTTATTTTGGGGTAATTTCACATATTTCTAAAAAGTAAATATTTCAGGGATTATTGTTCACATTAGATTTCACCCCACTATACTCATTATTTATTACTCAACAATTTCATGTGGGTTTTATACAATATCAAAAAATATCTCTACTGTATAAACTGTATGTATCTACTAAAATTATAGGCTGACTCTTATTTTGTTTTAGTTTCTCATTTTTTCCCTTAGATTGTATATTATCATCACATTATTCTCACACATGTTTGAGATTAATCTTCTAAAAACATTTCTGTAATTTCTAAAAATCAAATAGTTTTCATTTCAATAATAATATCATATATAAAATCATATTTTTGTTATGACACATTCTCATTACAGCGTGATTGAATTTGTAACTCTACAGTTGTCTGTATATTCTCTTTTAATTATCATATTTTCAAATATTAAATATTATTCTCAATATTCTTTTTTTACTAATGATGTAGTTTTCTATAAATTGAGTTCGTTTTCTATTTTTTTCAATCCACCCCATAGAAGATCATATAGTACATGGATGATCAGGGAGTTTTAAACAAAAGGGATCTTATAGTTCAAGCTAACAACAATATTGATGGTGTCCTCATTTCATAGTGTTTGAAAAGTTTTTAGGGTCCAAAATTTGGAGGGTGGATTTAATCATGAAAAGGGTATTTCCTTGAAGGTCTTATGAAGATATACCAGTGACAGGTTTTTTCGTGAATATGGGCATCACAAATTTTATTGTGTGAAGGATCAAAGAAAGAAGACGTGAAATACCCTATCATTATGAAGCACCCTTTAATCAAAAGCAATGGCATCATTTAGTACTTATTTCCTTTTTCGGATTCTCATGCTCATATAGAAATACCGATTTTGGAAGATCCCTTAGCTTCATGAAATTAGAGTGTTTATAGATATTCTTTGAAAAACATTGTTCAAATGAAGTGGGGGTATCCTCATATTTATAGTCTTGGCCATCGTGATTATCTTCCACCTCTTAGCACATTTTTTGGATATATTAATAATATATTTGCAGTGTACTTCATGTACAGAAGCACCATGTAAATTTCTCATTCCTTTTGCTTATGATAATTTCAGTTCTTTTCATCAAAACCTTCTTACCACCTCAAAGTTCTAATTCTCATAATTATGTAGATCAATATCACCAATCTTTAAGATTCAACTCTTCTTTATTCATGATGCTCGTCATTATCACATAGATTTCAATCAATTTTATTTTAACCTTCGTGAAACACAATTTTTGAAGGCCACCTTTGATAAACTTGTGCCTTTTATATATCTTCATAATACCATTAATAAAAGTCACTTTTCATGACCAAATCCAACCTACAAATTTTGGACAGCATAATTTTGGAAAACACTGGGAAACGATGCCACCTTCGATACTGTTATCAACATGAAATGTAAGATCCCTTTTCGTTGAAGCACTCTGATCTTAAATATACTCCCTTATCTTCCATTTAGATGATTGATAAAAACTAAAAACCTTACTTTATTTAAGAAAAAAATTGTGTTGGTTCCAATAATCTCACCCTTTCGGTTTTTTGGCAATCTGTAGATAAATTCAATGAAGCACCAGCCAAAATCAAAACCTGGTATTCAAGAAAAAAAATCAAAAACTCTAATTCTTTGTGATCAAATAATAGTTTAGAAAACAACAAGAGGATGAATTGGGTTCTCATGTCATGGGATTCATAATGATGCCTAAGGGAAACATTGATTGTTTCCTAATAACCCTAAATTGTTTTCTCTGTTATCATTCTCTGACATTGAAACTCATCATTATATCCCTTTGTAACTCATTTAATGTTTCTATTCTCTATTATCATACAACCATAAAACCATATATTTTTCATTTCTATTTTCATTCTACATAGGGGTACATCTCAATGGTAGTCATTTCCACGCAGTTATGGAGCTTTTAGAAGGTAGTGAACTTCACGAAGAAGCATTACGAAAAGGATTTATTGAATATCATGTTTAAGAGGAATTGGATTTTAGAGTGAATCAACTCAGTTCTATGGTGTAGGAAGAGTATCATGCTATGTCATGGAAAAATACATTAATATAAAACCATTGAAAAGACCTTCAGGTCAATAAAATGGGTTAGACATCTATCAAATCAGTGATCTAGGGGGAGTCTATGGAAGTGATCTGCGGGACGTAGTGTGTTATCACTAAAATATTGTAATGGTGGTGTACATGTCATAGAGTAATATTGTCTAAAATTATATATTCCACATCTAATAAAGATTAGTGGATTTATGTATGGATGACACACTATCGGCCTATGCTCCGTGGACTATCCCTTAGTGGTGAACCAAGTAAAATTGTAGTATTGTCTTTCTATGTGTGAATGTTTGATTACTGATCGAATCCATCATATCGCTTTAATGAGTTTATACCAACATGAGAATAAGATCTGTCACATTGAAAGGAAAATTTTACACCCTGATTTACCCCTACCCTCTCAGGGGGATCCAGGGTCCTACATATTCAGTAATAATCACAATTATATTTTAGATATTTAAATACACATAATAAAAAAACATCTACAATTTTCATTTCTATCATTATTTACACAAGAACTTCATTTCTAGACTATTTAATTTCCCAAATATTCATCTTAGATTGATTTTTTTAACGTCCATGATGATTATCTTCTCAAAATTCCATATTTAATCATAAAAGATTCTGATGTTTTACCCAATGAATAAGACCAATAAAATCAACAAATTTAATTCATTTTTGACCACGAAAATTTATTTTAAAAAATTGTAATTTAAAAATCAAATAAAAAATAGAATAGTGATATCTACAACTTTATATGTCATCATCTTCTACCAATAACATCGAGAATCATGTATTGAAAAAGAATCCTAATGTTTTAAATTGAAATAATATAATATGAATCTTCTAATTTTATCTTTATTTTTCAAAATAATGAATTCTCAAAATTCCTATTTTCTACAATTTTAAAATAAAATAGACTATCAATGTGTAAATACTTATGTTCATGGAAATCACCTTTATATAGCTTATCAGTTATACATATGATGTTTGAAATTATTAAAATCCATTGTATATATTTTATGACCAGGTGATGTTTGTTTAGGAAGAATGTTCTCTATGAAGATACAAATCGTCATTATTGAGCACATGGAGAGTTCATGCCACAACCAAATTTCCACTTCATCGGTCATTTCATAAGGATACATGATCCTTAAAGAGTACATAGTTTTCCATATCATGAAATCTATAATCATTAAAAAAGTATCCAATGACCATCCATATGATGTTAATAATTGATCCTTACAAACATTGGATGATCTTTATGAAATCAAGAATCATTCTTATGGTGTTAGTATTCATCCTTTTATTGTTGACCCATATTTATGTAGTCCTATCATCAACCATATATACTATGTGGTGGCCTTTAAAAAGATACCAATGATCCTTAAACGGTCTTGATTTATCCTTAAAATTTAATGGAAAACAATTAGATATTCATTGACTATCCTTATGAAGTCCATGCCTTTTCCATTTTCTAAAATTTCTTCCAAGAATCATCTTGATGTTACACATGTATGATCCTTATAGAATCAGAAATAATCATTATGAAATTTTTAGAAATTTATATATTCATCCTATTCCAAAAAATAAGGATTTATTTAAATTATATCATATTTTCATAAATTATTCTTGTAGGCTTTTACAAACACTTCCAATCAAGCTGAAACAACTCAAAACACTTTTGGGAAACTATCAAGACTTCGTAAACATCATAATCACCATTTATAAGGTCATACAATATATAAAAAAGAAAATTTAGTGTATTTCATGTACATTATTTCATTTTAAATTCCAAATTCAACTAAAATCATATATGCCTTCAACCAGATGATGTTAATCATTGACACTATCATCCTTAATTTTAAATAATACATGGATGGTGTATTGATAACTCTATCCATCTATGTACTTATTTTAATTTTAGTCATTTAATCTCCTAATTGAGAAATATCTTCAATCTTATAAATATATTTCACAAATTAATAATCTCTAAATATTTTTCACATTTCATAACTCATTATAAACCTACTCAACAATTTTCATAATTGATTTCAGGGATGGCCACAAACTTCTCATCATATCTCCCAAATTCTATTATCTTACATAATAAGGGATCATATTTTAAATGTTAAATATCATTTTTATAATTAAATGGAAGAATATTTATCTTTTTCATTGGGTGGATTATTCTTCATTCACCCAACATCGACAATACATACAAATTTATGTACTAATTTATAACAAATATAACCAAGGAATGCATTTTGAAAAATAAAAATAAATAACCAGAGTAATATTTTCTTAGCGAGGAATAAATCAATAAATGGATCCAAACTCATAATGGGTGGTATTCAAATCACTCATGGGATGTTATATCCTTCAAAAATTGAAAAATGTTGATTTAGAATAGAAAAGTGAGTCGGGTAGCTTGTATAAATAAATATTCAACACCAATAAATGGAATTATTCCATTTTATAGGCCATTACTGATGCACAAAATTAAATAATGTTAATTATTTTTAATGGGGTTCATTTCATGGAACCCATATTTTATAGCCAATTAATATACATTATTCATTGAACACTTCAATGAATATATAAAACCATTAATTACTAAATCACATTGAGTTATTACCAAATAAAAATTGAATATATATATATATATATATAAATTACACGTGTATATGTATCCAAATAATCCCATTTATAAACGATTATAATACAATTTTATATCTATTTAATTTAGGTGACTATTTTATTTTATGATATGAACATATCACAAGAAGTAAAGAGAATCATATTCAAATAATTTAATATAGACTAAAATATATCATAATTTATTATATCCCTTTTTTATTTGTACATACAACACTATCCCACAATCACTAAATAACATAATGACATTATGAAAAATTTAAAACTCCTATTGAATCCTTCCAAGAACCCATTTATATTCCTTTTATGAAACTCTATTAATTTTGGAAGAAATAGTTTCTCTAAAATTTAATCATTCTCCAAATAAAAAAATGTTTAGAATTTCATGCCTTACTATTGTTAATAATGAGTATAAAATCATGATTTCTTAAATTTAAGCAATGATTGGCTCTAGAATAATATAAGTGCAGATAATGATTCTAGTGGTTCAGGTGTGTTCTCAATCAAACATACTCAAATCTATTTATAAACATGTCCACCAAAAGATATATCATATACATTGTATGTATACCTAAATAATTTATTAGTCTATGACATTGATCTAGTATAATTGATCTCATCCTTTTATGATTTTTCTGAAATAGAAAAACTTTTTTGATGAATACATCACAAGTCATTCACCTAATATAGGGTCACATCACATGTCCCTCAAATAAATATTTATGTAAGACATATTTAACTCAACTATGCATGTCCATGAATTTATAATATATAATTTTATTAAGGGAACATATATATACTCTCATCATACATGTTGATAAATCCCATATTGGTTGAATATTAATCAGTAACATGATCAGAAAGATATCCAAACTTGCCAAGATTGGATAATTCGTTCGGATAACATAATAAATTTATTAATTATTTAATATTCACAATCTAGGAATATTTCTAACCTCACATAATGGGGATTATTAATATTAATACCCCCTTAATTATATTGATGATTGTATGAAATTCCATGGGATATATTTTGGTTGTTCAGTCAAATTAATAATAATCAACTTATTAACTTATGGATCTATTTTTCACATCTTATACTAAACTCTTTGTAATGTGTATAACGACTTATTAATGTTAACCTCAACATATCATCGCAACCAATAATAACATATTATGATATTTGATTTGGTAAAATTCAATCTTCTAATTTCTGGGGATATAATCATTTAAATTATTTATATAAAAAGTATTACAACAAACATGAATAAATTAAAAATGTAGATTTATTTTATATATAAAATCATGAAACATTTACAACCATTAAGTCAATTTCTTATGTTTCATGTACTAAGAGATTTAACATTATCATCATGTTGTTTTTGTGGTAATGGATTCATCAGTGGATTTGCTACATTATCCTTTATATCCACCTAACATATCCTAAAATATTCCATCTCTATGATCTCTTATTTGACATAGTATTTCAAAATATTTTTTCCCTTGGTGATATCAATGTTCATTGACTTCAGAAATTACACTTTTTTATCATTATAAATATAAATTTACCCATTGATGTTATGAATGACATAAAGTATAGATTTTAAATTCTCAATCAAAAGGATATAATTTGTATCATCTAATGTAGTGATTTACTTCACCTTATATGTTAAGTATGTTTAAGTGGATTTTTTGGAACTCTTTGAACAAATAGCTCATGTTTCTATGAAAACAGAAAATGTGATTGAGAAAATTTTCCAACTCTATTTGGTTGAAAACTATTATCATTTTGACCCTATATATATATATATCATTATATCCTCCAAGGGCCAATAAAACTACCATATTACTTTTTCTGTTTATAAGGATTTCATTCAAATAAATCTAGTTACACTCAACGTGATTGGGTTTGTATTTTATGTTCATTCTTAGAGCATATGTGATATTCGGTCTAGTAAACAGCATAAAATACATTATAGATAATTTGAGGATTCAAAGGTAATTTTGTGCATCCTTTATAAATGTTAGAAGGATCTCATATCTTCCATATAATCAGTCCATGAATCACCATTAAGGACCCATTTTTGTGTTTTCCATGAAAAACTCATTTATCACTTTACCAATGTATGTGTCATGATAATTCCAACAATAATCTAATATCTATCTCTATAGATTTTTATACCAAATATGGATGTTTCTTAACCAATGTATTTAATAGTAAAGAATTTACCCTACAATATATTTATAGAGTGTATAGTTTAGATGAAATCTTAATCAAATAGTTTGCCATGTACATAAAATATATGAAATACCATTTCACTATTAGATCAGCCCCATTCTTATTTATTATTATTATTATTATTGGATGATTAAAAAATACTCTTAAATTTTAAATATCCTCATTTTATTCTTTCTAACATGAACATAATGACATTGTGATTAGTTATGTTACATTTATAATAATTTTGGAGAAAAAATCCACATCATAATGAGTTATGTTTTTTTAATTGTATACAAGAAAAAATATTAAATTAAAATTTAATATTTATTTCATTATCGGATAATTATTATTTCTCATTGATCTTTGAAGTAATTTTTCTCCTATCTATAGAAATGAAATAATGACTCATATTTATTTTATCTTATTTATTTTATTCTCCTTCATTAAATATATGTTTATTCATATAGTTTAACCAAAAAAATTCTATGTGTTATACTATATGATGATTAACCTATGTACCCTAAGATATTGGGTTTTTTAAAAACCATTCTACATTATGATTACTTCTTAATATACCATACAATTCTTAGAATCTACCATAAAAGTTCATTTTTCCACTATGTTTTATATCATATGTATAACAATTGAAACCAGAATAAATATTAATACTCCTTATTTTTCAATGTACCCAATGAAATATACATTACAAGAACCTAAGATGAAATCTATTAAGTTGTACCCTATGAGGATAAACCCTATGGGGGAATCCATACAAATTTTTACCCAATGAAAATATTGAACATTGTAAAATTCATATAAATGAAAAATAGTATATAATGGTTTTAATATTTTATTATATATGTTATTATTATTATTATAATTATTTTATTTAAACTATTATTTAGGATTTATCATCATGTTTTTTTAAAATATTTATAGTTTTAAATATTATAAAAGTAAATTTTATTGTGGGTTTTATATTTTATTAAATAATATTCAAATTATTATTCAAGGATAATTATTATAGAATTACATCAATGAGATTTAAAATTATCTGGAATCATTTATGTTTTTTTTAATGGATAATATTTAAAAAATTTGGATTGGGTATTCTCAATTCATTTTCAGCATTAATAATCCCCGAAAATTTTATAGATTTTATTATAATTATTATTTTAAATTAATATAACCATTATATGTTTTTCATAATAATTGTATTATATATTAAATGAGATCGAATTTCCATGATATGTGTACAAGTAAACAATATAAATATATCTTACAAGTGTGAACATACATTCTTAATCTTTTTACAAGTAATATTGGGGAATTATTATATTTTAGAATAAATCTAAAGGAATAATACCAACAGAAAAATATTTCATATATTGATAAGATGGGACGAATCATTACTTAAAAACTTATTATTGTGATTTAAAATTTCAACATTATCTTATACCAAGTGGTTTCTTTAAGTCGGTACTTAATTCTATCAATCTTATTCTTGTTTTCTTAAACTTTTATGGTTTATTATTTTCCATTCCAAATGAAGTCATCTTTTGGGGTTATAGATTCCTAGTTAAAATTTTAGTGGTGGGTTATTCTACATTTCAAAAGGTATATATTTGTTGTGACACTTAGTAAAATATTTATTTCTGTACCAATTTGGGACCCCCTTTTAAATTTAATTATTGTTATATTGGTTGTGCCTCCACTAGAAAAGGTTTCCTGTAATAGGGTTGTGATTCCCCTTTAATGGTGAGGTCATTTATATCATATCATACATATAAATGAGTAGACTGGTTTAAATAGTAAATATAGGATCACTTTTATTAGAACTACTATAAAAACACTTATGCACTCCCTTTATTTTCCTGTTGATTATTTTCAGATTCATGTTCATGTTTACATTGATTTAAAGGTAATTAATTTTTAAAGCTAGACTAATTTCCCTCAAACCATACGCCATCATCATTATTACCTAAAATACACTCCCATTAATCTGATAATTTATATAGGGATCATTATTTTTTCTGATGAAATCAAATTTTTTGATAACATTATCATATAATATATTCTAAATCCAAGAATCTATCTTCAACACATATATCGAAATTTTCAACTAACATAAATTAAAATAATAATTAGGTGTTCAAAACCATAATTTTAAAACATATAATCATCTTTGAATAAATTCACAATATGTAAGTAGGTTTTTATATCCATTTTCTTTATCTCATAATCAAAATGATTTGTTATGAAATGAAAAATAAAAATGTACTTTATCATTGTTACAGGTGAAAATGTATCTTTATAGTAAATATTAGGAATTTTATTAGAATCTTTTTTCACAATAAATTATTTATAGGTAAACACTCTATTATTATTGTAAATTTATTTTAGATAACCCACTTTCCCTATATGGGTTTTTCCCATTTAGGAGAATTCAACAAAAATCAAACATGGTTGGTGTATGTTGAGCCCATTTTAGATTCCATTGTATTTAACTATTTCCTGGAATCATAACTCATAATGGCCTATCAGTAGGTAATAGGTCCATTTCCTATAAATTATACTTTATCATAATTTTCTATTAAAATCCACATCTCATTATATCATGATGAATCCTATACGGCCATTGAGGTTCTTGTGTAAAATGATCTAGCTCGTATTCCATGTAGAACATGCTCAAACTACATCTGAGGAACACATCCTATTTATTATACCTAAACATACATAACATCAATTTTATACCACTAACATTATAAACTATATATTACATCCCAAGGAATATATAAAGCAGGTCTGCAAACTCTTTGTGATTAGGAGAAAAATAGAAGAAATATCATTTATTTTCCTTGGGATAAATAAAAATAATAATGAATTTTTTATAATTTTGTTCAAAATTATTATCCAAATAGTGTAAATATTAATTACAACCACAATTATTTACAAAATAAAATCGTGGGTGTTTCTGATGTAATATATCATATGGTGTCTTTAATGCTAATTTATATGTAATGTGTTTAAGTAAGAATACAACAATGTATAGTTTATATAACCATAATGAAATAAGAAGGATTAGTTGACTCATAATTGATTAAACCATGTCTAATAATGTACACTTACACTTCTTAAACATAACATTTCACAATATATTTCCATGATGAGTGGGTGGTGGAGAATTTTCTACATATATCTTGTGATTAGTGAATTCCATGCTCAAGTATTGATCACTATGGTTTGGTCAAATAATCAAAATATTTTTACAATATTATTATGTACTTTGTTCCAAAACTCTTTGATCTTTTAAAAAATTTCAAAGTTTGGTCTTATAAAAAACACATAACCATATCAAATAATGGCATTGGTAATTTTCACAATGTAATTAAAACAACATTGTGCTTCTATACTCATTGATCAATATACGTTACTATGTATGAAATCTAACAAACTACAAAATCATTAATATCTTCCAATAAAAAAGTTATTTGGTAACATTTCCTACAAAAAAACATTGTAATGTAACAAATTATTCATAACATAATGGTTCTAACATTCCTTCTATATAGATTCATTGGAGGTATTTGTAATTTATATTACCCAAGAAACAATGTAAATGGAAGGTGGGATGAAAATTAACCATGTTTTATTATTATAAATTTTATAAACATGTTTATCCATATCATTAATATATAAAATGATTATCATATTATCAATGCAATAAAATACGTCATTATTATATATAGAACTACTATAGTATTTCATAGTGAAGGAAAATATCATCTTGTTTAAAAAAGATATTGAAATGAAATTTTTTTTAGGGTGGGAACATAAAAATGGTTCTCTAATTATAGGACCAATCAACTGGGTATAATTAAGTCATATGTGTCAACTTGTATTGCATAAAATCATTCTCATTGACAAACACAATGATTTACTTCTCAGTTTAGCAATTCTTTATTATCTTTGGTTCTATGTTTATCAGAAAAAAGATTGATATGTACACAATATCGAATACCCAAGAGCCGGAGTTAGAGAAATTTATCTCAATAAAATTAACATTTAGACAATCAAAATTAATTTCTTTAAGAACAATTTTCAACCCTAGATACCAATTTCATGATTTTTTATAGGGAATAAATATTAGAGATCTAAAAATTATTATCATGAATTATTCCATGATCTACAAAAATATATATATATATATACAGATGAGTATCATGGTTTATATTGTTCCATTATAGAATTTTAAATATTCTACTCCCTCTAAAAATGATGATCTCATATATCTATTCAATTAGTGAGCCAATAGTCATATTTTACTAGGTAATTAGTATATGATGGAATTAATCTCATCACATGTATATTTAGGTGGGGAATTATAAAAATTAATATAGTATTGATTCATGGATAGTTATGTTAACTACTATTGGACTAAATATATCATATAGATATTAACTCAACTTTATTCCTCTAGTATCCTAACTCATAGGGTTTATTATTTAAAAATTATCTAGATCTCATAGTAGGACATATTGACCAAACTCTTAGGATTATCCATTTTTACCATTCATTGCACAAGATAATACAAGGGAATATTTGTATAGCAGAACATACTTGATTGGATTATCGAGGTCATGATAAATTCAAATTTAGAATTAATTTTACACTTCGTATTTGAGGGGTATCATTTCAAAGTCAAAAAAATTTAATATAAATAATAATCATATTATATTCATAATTTGTGTATGATAAGAAATATTTATTCTATAACGTTTCATAATTTTTTTTATTCGATTATAATGATTTAGTTAGGGACTCCATATTACATCTACTAAATTAATGTGTCCCCAAAATAGTAGTGTATAACTAATTACAGAACCCAAACCTTTTGTGACTCACCCAAATAAATAAAACAAATATATTTATACATATCTAAATAAATCATATGTTTTAAATACTTGAACTCTTCACATAATGGTTTGAAACTATATGAGATTGAAAATATCCACATGAGTAGGACCAGGGAAATAGATAGATACCACTACCTTTATATAATAATTCATAATCATGTAGGCTAGTGAGAATTTCTACTAAAATTACCTCTATAAAAGGATACATTACTCAATAGAGAATATAATTCATAAAAAAAATATAATACTTAATATTTAAAAAAATATATCTAACAACCAAAATCATGATAATAATTTTAAATAAAAACTGGGTCAGGGTGTATTAAAAATAAATCATATGATTTCCTACCTATAATGATACATTATAATAAAATAAGTTTATCAAAAAAAAATATGGTACATATATCCATCTATCTCATAGTGTTTTCATGATCACAAACAATTATCATTGTCTCTGATGTTTTTTAAGTTACTCTCAATCATGATAATTTCATACCAAGTTATATTTTAGAAGGACCATGTGATAGAATTCCTACCAATGGATGTCCATTATGGAAGGAATAATTTTTTTAAAGGATGATTTATTTTATATAATGAAGATAAAAAGGTTGTATTAATTTCATATAATGATGTTCTATGAACTATTATAAAATTTTATAAATGAATGATGTTCAAAAGTAGTTTTTTGAAGAAATGTAGAAAGAAGTGGTTCGCTGTTGAAAATATATCAGCCATAAAGTGGTATTTGGACAGAACCTCATACTTAAAACGAGTCTACTGGATATCTGGTGGATAATCATCAGCTACCTAGTCACATAATTTCATATTCTATAAATCCTAGGCATTCGTTTAATAGTCGTATGGATGTTAATGACTATTCAGTGGTGTTTAAAAAATAATTCAATGTATTATTATTTGTTGGAACTTGAACCTATTAATTTTCATTTGAGTATTCGTAATGAGGCCTATGGATTCCAAAACATTCCATGAAAATTTAGAGGCTATAAATAGATGTCTATGTTGTCTTGTAAAATCTACAATGATTCCTGTAATTATTATGATACATTTTTAAGGACCTGACCATGAGCATTATATATTCTTCTATTTCTGAACTATAATTCTAATTCATGGATATTTTCAGTTTAGAGGTTTATAGATTCAAGAAAAACTCTTACAAATTATACTCAAACATTGCAAGTGGGAAATTATACTCAGAAACCATTATTTTTACAATATAAAACTCTTAAAAATAAAATATGATTTCTCTTTATTAAAAATAATCATAATTATCTCCTTGATATTATCCTTGTCCCAAAACATCCTAAAATCCATTCAAAATTTATTTAGGGCAAGGGATGAATGCACAATGCTCTGAAAGGGATATAAGTAATGTAAACCGTGTGTCCGATGAAATCATGAATATCCATTAAAAACCTATTCTTAAACACTCATTATCAAGCATATAAAAAACATATAGTTTCCTTGGGACATCGTTTCTATAACAATATTACATTCACCCTTATATTGGAATACCCAAATGGTCGACATTCATCCCCAGAGTACCCAATGGATTAGATATCAATAATTGGTGTCCCCCATCATATCTTAAAATATAATGGGGGAACAATCCATCATATCTTTAGATATAATGGTGCTCAACCTATCATATCTTGAGATATTATGGGCCCACACCATCATATCATGAGAAATAATGGGATCAACCCATAATAACAAATTTTTGAGGAAAATATCATGAATAAAACCCATGAATAATATTTTAAAACCATGATAAAAACACATTCAAAAATCAAAATACCATTTTTTCGTAAAAATCACTTATAAAATATTAAAACCATGAACATAAAAATAATATAATTTTCTTGAAAAATAACTATGAATACTTATAAAGAAAACATTGATGTAATAAATTGTAATGAAAATTAGTAGAACCCACTCATTCCATATAATTTAATAATACATTCCCTTTGACTTTTGAAAATATTAGTTGAAAATGTAGCATTAAATGAGGTTTTTTAAAGAAAGTGACTCACATGAAAGCTTACAATGATTCCATTTTAAAAAAAATTTAGAGAAATTATAAAATATATTTTTTAAAACATTTATGTACATATTAGTACATTTATATGTTTTTTTAATAACATGTATATGTAATTAAATTATTTAGAAATTAATTCATTAAAACATTTAAAATTAGGTATATTTAGTTTGAATGTCCCTCGCCTTGAGTCTGTCTCATCACATACGTTCTTTATCTTACTGAATAATAAAAATTGGTTAATAATTTAATTTAATTACATCCTTTTTAATCTTTACTATTCCTCTTATATCACTTATTAATATGTTATAAAAATTGCTTAATTATTTATGTTCACATCAATCATTTGGATGACATTCAATACATTATTCCAAAATGAATTGGACATGATTTATATAGACAATGTGGTCATTAGTCAATCATATCCAAAATAATAATAATTAAATGGTTAAAATTTTAAACCAAAATTATACTTTTATATCAAACCATAATGTATGGTTATGAAAATTGAATTGTGTTATAATCATAGATAGCTCATTCATATGTATGGATGAGTAATGTATCCATATTTCAATAATCAATATGGAAAGAAGTTAATTGTCATATTATATTTACATAATTATAATAGTATCATTGGTATCATACTAATAAATTAAATATACAAATATATCACCCATGTGATGTAGTGATGAAAAATGAATCCCATCGCTTCCTGTAAGTGATTGTCCACACATACACACGAACGGCGTTATCATTTTTATGTTTTTGGAAAGGTAAGAACCTAAATGATTTAACATTTTTTAATAATGATAAATATTTAATTAATATCATATATAAAAATTAATTCCATAATTAAAACTATTCTTTAGAGATGGTGATGGAAAATGAATTATATCGGTTTGTCAGGTGGTAGTCCACTATACACACAAACGATTAATAATTATTCATTTGATGGAAGAGGATATGGATTTAGGTGATGATATAAAAATAATATCACATCATTATAGTTAGGATATTTATCTGTCATTTCATCATGATTTAATAATATTTTATGTAAGTATAAGTAGAAATAAAACAGAAATACTTGATTAAAACCTATAACACTTCTTTAGACGATCTCCTATGATTAACACCATAACACTTCTAAGGAGTGTTATATACCTTCAATAAGGCCCATATACTGTGTAGTGGAATTATGAGAATTTTTTTCTAAAATTGGATGGACCAATAGGTTTTTATGTGTGAAGAAAATTGAATTGGGGATTCCCTTTTATAAGAGATGGGAGGGGCACTCATGGAATTAATCAAAATATGAAATTAATATAAATCAATATTACATTAAAAATGGATAAAAAATTATTTTGGTCAAATATAGGATGTATTCGGGTCAAAATAACTTCATCCAATAAATGATAGATAAATTTTTTCTTTTTTATTGATAGCTTTTTTTAACTCGTATTTAACCTCTTTAACTTTTATCTTGATAACAAATGTTTTTACTATTTAAGTGTTAATATAGTTATAACAAAATAAAATAATGTACCATAAATGGATCATTTATTAAATTATGAACACTATATAAATAATTTGGAAGAATTTTATTTTTTCATAAAATTTATATCAATTAATAAAATATTGTTTATTTTAAAATATCATTATTTTCGAATTTGAGAGTATTCATTAAATTACTTTTTAACAATATCATAACAACTACATAAATAAAAACCAATTATTTTAAAAAATTAATCAAATGTCAATGTAATCTATAAAATTCATAGATTACATTAATTATTTCAAATTATATTTTTTTTATTATCATTTATTTGATATTTTATTAATTAAACAATAATTGCATCATTATAATGAAATTCATTAAGTTAATTATTTATTTCCTAAAAATTAAATAATATATTTCCCTATGAATATAAACATTTTATATTTCCAAATAATATTTATTGATTAATTTATATTCAAAATAAACCTATATTAAAAAATTTATAGTTATTAGAACATACGAATGACATCATTGACTTTTCATTAAAATAAAATACTATAAATTGATTAATGTCGTCAAAGTGGCTCCATGTTGTCATAAAATGGTCCCAAGTATGATTTTGATCCAAAAACAAAAATCTAAAAAAAAATTGGACATGGTTTAGTGTAAATTAATATTTTTTGAATAATATATTTACCCTAAAATATAATATTTACCCTTATTCATGGTAATGAAAAAAATACTAAAGTTTTTATTCATGTTTTACAAAAAATAAAAGAGTTTTATTTAAAAAATTCGAACCATATGATTCCAAATAGGGAAACCATTTTTTGAATTTCAATTAATAGATGTTTAAAAATTAATTTTAAATAAATCTCTTTGATGGAAAAAGAAAATAGGTTTTTATATCCAATTTTAGTGTGTACATGATTCCAATGACCTACATTGGATTGAATGAGATAATTTTGAACTATTTATACTTTAAATCCAATAAAATATAATTTAAAACAATAAATTATTTAGATGAAAAATTTATTTTCAAGTAAAAATATAGTATTTTTTCATTATTCATCATAAGCTAAAAATTATCATAAAAATACCAAAACTTAAACAAAAGTATTATTTTATACTCTTGTTTAATATAATGAGTTTATATTTTAAAATATAATTTAAAAAATTAACAAAAACATAATTTAAAACAAGTGTTCAATAAAAATATAGCAAAACTACCTTTTTAGAAAAGTAAATCTTTTATGTGAAAAAATTAAATTTGTTCACATATCATGACTAGAAAAAACATAGGTTGAATGATAAAAATTATATTGAATATAATTAAAAACCACATTAATATTAAAAATTCAAATAGAATACCCAACGTTCAATAAACACCATTTGATGAATATTTTTTCTTTAATAATCCTAAAAATAATCCCATGTATTATTGAAACCCAAAATCTAGAAGTATTTTATCACATAGTCTTCTATGATAAATTTTAATAATTATCTATATAATCATAATTTCATATAACCTGATGTAATTTCCCTAATAATATTCAAGTTATGATGATCCCTTAAATAACCTAATTCACCATAAATACACTTTAAAATCGTATTTTTCTAAAAATTAAATTCAACTTTTATTAAAAAAACAAAATCCCATTGTATTATATTTACCTTAATCTTATAGGATACCCAAAATCAGGAACTAATTCTAAAATAAAAATAATAACTTAATCACCAAATCATTTTCCAATCCAGTAGAAATCTATTAGATAAATTATATTTTTTAAAAATAAACATAGTCTTCATCCATAAAATCATTTAACAGAAAATAAAAAACCATACTAATCATGATGTCACATAGGCCAGTGGTAGTCGATTCACCCTTGTCGCCCTTCAGTTGTGGCTTTGATTCCCCTGGCCTTTCTGAATGTGATGGGTTGTCACCCATACTATAGGTTTTTTTTAAAACTATATGAATCTTTTAGAATTCTTATTAATATAAATTCATCTTTATAGACAATGTTTTAAACAAAATTTTCTTCTCATACATTTTATTTTTCATCCTAAAATGTAACAACCCGTTATTATCTCAAAAATAAATGTATCCAAAAATTACATTTTTACATTAAAATTTCATATCACAAATCCTTAAAAAGGTTTTATAAGACATTAATCTGATCATAAAACCTAAAATTATAAACCCATTATGATATCCAAAACTCATAAGAAAATATCACAATCTCCAATGTTTTCTAAACCATTCTTTGATACCAAATGTGAGGACCCAGCCTTAAACATTATATATTCTAGTATTTATTAACTAGAATTACCATTGAGGATCATTTCAGTTTAGAGTTTTAGATAATTAGTGAAAACTCATAAAATGTAAACTCATACATTACCAGTGGACTCTTATACTCAATATCTATTTTTCCAAAAATATAAAAATTGTTATAATTAAACATAATTTTTCTTTATGAAAAGTCATCAAAATTATCCCCATGATCTCATATGTTTCCCTAATATTCCTTAAATACTAGGAAAATTTTTAAAATTGGTATGAGTGCAAAAAACTGATTATGGGATGTAAATAATGTAAATAATTAGTCTAGTAATAATACGAAAACCCATAAAAAACCTTTTCCCAACAAATCATTATAAATCATAGAAAAATCATGTAGGTTACTTGGGACTTCATTACCATATCACTATAACATTCACCCTTAAAATAGAATAAGAATAAGGGATAATTACATTTATGTATTACCAAATACACATTAGAGATACAATGGAACTCACCCGTAATATTATGAGCTATAATGGGGCTTGACCTATCATACATTGAGCAATAATGGGGCTCAACCCACCATAGAGATATAATAGCATCAAACTGTCATATCTTGATCTATCATGGGATTAACAAATAATGATAAGATTAAATGTAATATATAATGAATAGAACCCCTGAAAAATCTTTTAAACCCATGAGAAAAATACATTCAGATATCAAAATACCATTCTCTTGTAAAAACACCTCTAAAATATAAAAAACACCCACATAAAATAAAATAAAAATTATTCAAGAAATTATATGAAAAGATATGAGAAACACATTAAATTAATAATGTTTCATGAAAAATATGATAAAATACTCATCCTGTATATGTTTTAAAAAATTCCCTTAGAAATGTTTAAAAAACTGTTGAAAATGGTACATTAAAGTTAGTGTTTTTAAATGAATTTCTTTTATATAAAACCTTAAAAAGATTCCATTTTGAAAAAAATCATGGGAAATTATAAAATTATTATTATTTTTAAATAATTCCCACATTGATACATTCATAAAAATTATTTTAAAAATACAATCATAATATAGAATGATTTAAAAAATTAATCCTTTAAACAATTTAAATAAGGTTTATTTAGTTAGAAAGACCCTTACCTTGAGTCTGACTCATCACATACGTTCTTTATCTTCCAGAATAATAAAATTATGAATATATTATATTCAATTTAGATACTTTTTCATGATTATTATTCATTTTATATCACTTATCAACATTTTATAAAAATTACATAATTATTTATGTTCACGTCGGACATTTTGACGATATTCGATACTTTAGTCCAAAATTACTTTGATGTGATGTCTATAGTCAAAGTGGTCATTAATAAATCATATCCATAATAACAATAATGAAATATTTATCATTTTAATAAATCAATTATTCATTTAAATCAAACCATTATGTACGTATATGAAAAATGATATATATTATAAACATAGAGACGATATTTAGTATATATGCATGAGTAATATTTCCATTTTTCAATGATCAATGTAGAAATGAGATGAGTATTATTGTATCATTCCATATTTACAATAATATATTTAATATCATATTAATCATTTAAATATACATATATATATCATCTATGTGATGTGGTGATTACAAATGAATCACATCACTTTGTGGAGGTGATAATTCATACGTACAAACTAATGACATTATCCTTTTTATGTGCATAGAAATGTAATAACACAAATGATATAATATTATGTTATAATTTTAAATATTTCAATAATATCATATATAATCAGTAATTCCATAAATATAACTAGTCTGAGAAATGGTTATGAAAATAAATTATACTAGTTCCCAAGGTAGTTGTCCACCATACAGACAAACAATAAATTCATTCCCATCTGATGTAAGTGGATATTGATTTAAGTGATGAAATAAAAAGAAAAAAATATCATTATAATGAGGATATTGGAGTTATTATTTCAACATGTTTTAAAATTTTTTGAAGGAAGTGGAAGAATAAATAAAATATAAATATTTGATTAAAAAGGGCACCTACTATTAAGAAAATCTCCGTTGATTAACACCATAACACCTCTACGGAGAGTTTTATGACTAAAATATTCACCTATAATGAGTTTAGGGATTCTATTATGGTATTTGGGTAGATCTTGTCTGAACCAAACAGTTTTATGATTTAATAAAAGATAATAAGGGGTGCTCTTTTATAAGGGAGGGGACGGGCACTCTTGGAATTCTTCAAACTATTACATTATTATAAATAAATTTTTTATTAAAAATGGATCCAAACAAATTCAGTTATAATATAGGATTATTTTTGGTTAAAATAAATTTTTAAAAATAAAATTACATTAGTTTTGACTGTTTAATAATCCTTATCTTTGGGATTTAACCCTTATTCAACCTCATTAACTCTTACCATGATAATATTTGTTTCTACTCTTTAATTATAAGGCCCCAGCCATAATCCTTACTTAATCTTGAGTTATTACAGGATTACACATTGAGGATCTTTTCGGGTTAAGAGTTTTAGAGAATTAGATCATAAAACATGCATTACATTCCACATATAAACAATGTGGTTACATAAAGATAGTATTATTCTTTCCCATCAATGGAAACATATTTAAAATTAAACATGGATTCTTTCTTGAAACCTCCTTGACACTATCATCATATCATATACCATTCCCTTGACCTATGAAAAAAATTTCAAAACAACTTGGGATGAGCATAAAAAGCTCAGTAAGGGATATAAAAATATGGAAAGCAATCATGGGTACATATATACATAATAATGAAATCATACTTTACCCATAAAACATAATAACTTTAACATACCTCATACAATCATGAATAGATCATAGAAATCATAAGACATAAAGGTAACTTGGGGCATTCATAACATTCTTACGTAGGGAGTAACACTCTTGGTTACGTTTGGAATACCCATCACAGTATATTCCCTAAATCTCTTCAGATAAACCTTAACGTTTCACTCCTTCATGTTACCCAATAGATTGGAGAGCTATATCGGGCTCACCCGCCCTTAGTCTATCACGGAACCACCCGTCTTCATAATAATGCCCAAGAACCTCCACATAATCGTATCACATAAAACATGCATAAAGGAAACATAACATTTCCACCTTTCAATCAGAATATATCAATACAACACATTGATATAAAAACATTATGAAAACAATTTTCAATACCAAAATAAAATAAAAGTAAAACATGGTATTTATTTTTCTTTTAAAAAAATGTATGGCTTGTAGAGGATGCCGAAACTCAAATAATGATCACGGCGGCGGAGAATTCATTGTCGCTGCATACGTATGAAAAAATATTCCCTTTTGTCATTTAGTAAACGCTTCATATAAAAAAGATTCCTTTTTAATAAATGTAAAAGTCAAAGGGGTTTATACACCGTATAAAAGAAGGTTGTGTATAAATAAAAATATGCCTCAATGAAAGGAGATTGAGACGAAGTCCCATACCTCGGGTCCGACATGACTATGTCATTCTTTAATCTCCTGAATAATAAACTTGAGTTAATTTATACTTGTTTAAGAACCTTTTTCAAGTTCATTATTCCTTTTATATCACTTATTTCCATGTCATGAACACTATGTAATTATTTAAGTTAATAACGGTCGTTTTAAGGATCATTGGTACTTGAGTCAAAAATAATCCCTTTATAATTACAAGTTGTCCATGTATCCATTATATCCAGAATTTTAATCATGATGTATATATCATATATATCCAGTATTTACATGCATTTATAATATTACATAATCATTTAGAAGTAAGAAATGAAATGCACCGTTCATGGAGACGGTAAGCCGTACGTACACATGAACACTACTTTAATTTCTATTTCGTATTTTATAGAATGGAATCATAATGATATAAAGGTATATTATAATTCCAGTATAATATCATATATAATATAATAGTTCTATCCTTTATAAGTCTCACATATGGTATTTAACGAATCAAATCACTTTGAGGGGGCAGTAGTCCGCACTTCCTTAAATGAAGATATCGTGTTCACCCATAATGGAAAAAATAAAGGTACACCCAAAATGAAAAATACAGATGCTTAAGAAAAATATAAACATATTATATATCATATATAATTATAGTGACATCTTAATGGCCACCTTTGAAGGTGTTAAAAAAATGTTGAACAATCATCGTTTTGGGAGGCATAAATTCACCATCCACGGAAACAGTATGTTCTTTAACCATTAGATGTAGGTGTGTGTAATTGTATATTTAATCCTTATTATAAAAACATCCTAGTATATGGAAGATACTGGTGTTGTTAGAAAATAAATGAATAAAAAGAGTTTAGGGGGTTGGAGAAGCAAAATAAAACAAAAGGACTCAACTGAAGACATTACCTTAAAATCAAGTAACTCCCTTTGGTCTGAGCTCAAATGCTTCCTTGGGAAGACTTCTGCCCAAATTGAGTCTTCCAGGAGTAATAGAGGGATGTGTAGAGACAAAATGGGCAGGGGATGGCCGAGCCAAAGGCTTTGGGAGTGTGGGTAAGGAGGTAGAGGTGGGGGCCTTTTATAAGAGGAGAGGAGGGGCACTCTTGTAAAGTTACAAAATGTTACTTTATTTTCAAAAGTGTTTCGGATTTTAAAGGACCCACATTGATGTATTTGGGGGATAAGGTGATGAGGGTTCGAAATCCACTCATCCAATAGGTTTTGGACATGTGTAGTTCATAGATGTTACATTATCATTTCATTTTATTTAAATCCTTTAATAATGAGGTAATCGCTGCATCATCATGATGTCATAAATAATTTAATTTATTTAAAGTCAAAAAATTTTAAAAAAAATACTATGATGTAGGAAATCGTTTTAGATTTCCAATGACTATTTATAATCAAAAATCTGACTTTTATAACCCCATGTAAAAATTGTTGTAGTAAAACATCTCATTTTGTGTCATTTTTTACTTTAACATTAAATAAAAAGTCATTTATGTCATTTCCCAACCAAAGTGGCTCAATGGGGTCCCCAAGTTGACCCATGGATTTTCTTGGTCTTCCATGACACATCCAATGAGGGTTGGACATGTGTAAATCTCATCTAATATTATTGAAACATTATTTTTACCTTAAACTACACTAATTACCACTAATCGCGATTAAGAACTTAAAAGTTACTATTCACCAAAAAATTATTTTAATCTCATTGAACCACATTTTAATTATTAATGACAACCATGTATCTTGGATTTTTGAAAATAAAATCACAAAAGTGGAAAAGTTTCATTTAAACAAAAAATCAGTTTCTTTAACTACCACTTAGTGGTTCCACTATTCATCAAAAATTGAAGTTTTTCAGAAAAATACCAAAACTTCACCCTAAGCTATATTTGATATTCCAAATTCAAAAATGATTTATATTTTACAAAATTCAAAACATGTAAGTTGCATTAATTAATTTAATAACTAATTCCCGCTGTCATGACAAATAGCGTTTTTTATGAAACAATAAGTATCAAAAGATTGACACTAGTTTAAGTCCAATTTCAAAGTGAAATTGATTCAAATGACCACCATTGGATAAAATGGTAAAAATATATTCTAATTTCACTTCAAAACCAATTCAAAAGATAATATAATCATATAAATAAAGTATATTAAAAAGTAGTTTTGATGTAAAATGCATTATTTTTCACTATTCATTAAAAAAATGAACATTGTCAGAAAAATACCAAAAATTTATCCTATGTAAATTTCAATGTCCCAATCATAATAAATATGTTTATTTTGAAAAATATAGATTATAAAATTTTCAAAATTTTGATTTAAAAAGGGGTTTCCATCAAAAGGCATTAAAACAATCTTTTAAGAATATTAGTGTATTCCATGCATAAGATTGTATTTATTTTCATTTTAAGCCTCTAAAACACTATCTTATTCATTAATAGACATAGATAAAAATATCTATTATTCATTACTTACTTGGGATGTTACATCCTTCCCCCCTTTAGAAAATTGCGTCCCTATAATATATTTACTTATCGAATAAATGGGGGTACTTATCCCTCATTGCATTTTCAGATTCCCATGTTTCCTCTTCCATCATGTGGTTTTTACAAAAAACCTTTACCCGATTAATCACATTATTCCGTAACACGTGCTCCATGTGGTCAAGAATCTGGAACGGTTGTTCCTAATAAGATAGGTTCTCTTCCAGCTGAACTACCTCTGGACTCAAAACATGAAATGGATCTGGCATATACTTTCTCAACATCGAAACGTGAAAAACATTGTGTACCTAAGATAAACTCAGAGGTAAAGCCACCCGGTATGCAACTGATCCAACTCTCTACAGAATTTCATATGGTCCAATGAACCATGGACTCAGCTTTCCTTTTTTACCAAATCTCATCACACTTTTCCATGGTGAGACTTTGAGAAAAACAAGATCACCTACCTCAAAAGTTAGATCCTTCCTCCTGTTGTCTGCATAACTCTTCTGCCTACTCTGAGTTGTTCTCATGTGTTTCTGAATCATCTGAACTTTTTCTGCCATCTCTTCTACCAATTCTGGTCCCATCAACTTCCTTTCACCCACTTTATCCTAGAAAGCTGGAGTTTGACACCACTTCCCACATAACTCCTCAAATGGTGCCATCTGTATACTAGAATGAAAATTATTATTATATGAGAATTCAACCAAAGAAATATGTTGGTCCCAACTTCCCTGATAATCAATCGAACACACTCATAGAATAGCCTCCATGGTCTGAATTGTTCATTCTGACTGCCCATATAATTGAGGATGAAAAGCTGTACTAAAATTTAATTCAGTACCCAATGACTTATGAAGGCCTTTCCAAAAGTTAGATGTGAACCTGGGATCACGATCAGATACAATGGAGAGAGGAACTCCATGTAACCTAACTATCTATTTAAGATACAAATGAGAAAGTTGATCTAGGGAAAAAGTATCTCGTATAGCAAGGAAATGAGCAGATTTAGTCAAGCAGTCGACAATAACCCAGATTGCATTATTACCATGAGATGTCTTCGGTAATCCCACAACAAAGTCCATGGATATATTCTCCCATTTCCACTCTAGCACTGGTAAAGGCTAAAGCATCCCTTTCGGTAACTGCCTCTCTGCTTTAACCTGTTGACATGTCAAATACTTCATAGTAAAATCATCAATATCTCTTTTCATTCCATCCCACCAGTAATACTCCCGCAGATCTCTGTACATATTAGTACTTCCAGGATGAACTAAAAACGGAGAACTATGAGCTTCACATAACAACTCTCTCTTCAGCTGTGAATCACAAGGCACACACAATCTCTTCCCAAATCTCAAAACGCAATCATTATCAATGTTGAATTCAGGCAATATATCTTTCTGAACCAGCTCTACCTTTTTCTGCAACTCACTGTCTTGCTTCTGTGCTTGCTTGATTCTATCTGATAGAGATGATCTCACTGATACCTGCAACAAAATAAAATAACTTCTTGCACCAACAACTTCTATGCCAAAGTTCATCAAATCCTTAACCAAAGGATCACGTTCCAAACGCAACATTGCTAATGAAGCATTACTTTTCTGACTCAAAGCATCAGCCACTTTATTTTATTTTCCCGGATGGTAATAAATTGTACAATCATAATCCTTAACCAAAGGATCACGTTCCAAACGCAATCATTATCAATGTTGAATTCAGGCAATATATCTTGCTGGTAACTGCCTCTCTGCTTTAACCTGTTGACATGTCAAATACTTCATACTAAAATCATCAATATCTCTTTTCATTCCATCCCACCAGTAATACTCCCGCAGATCTCTGTACATATTAGTACTTCCAGGATGAACTAAAAACGGAGAACTATGAGCTTCACATAACAACTCTCTCTTCAATTGTGAATCACAAGGCACACACAATCTCTTCCCAAATCTCAAAACGCAATCATTATCAATGTTGAATTCAGGCAATATATCTTTCTGAACCAGCTCTACCTTTTTCTGCAACTCACTGTCTTGCTTCTGTGCTTGCTTGATTCTATCTGATAGAGATGATCTCACTGATACCTGCAACAAAATAAAATAACTTCTTGCACCAACAACTTCTATGCCAAAGTTCATCAAATCCTTAACCAAAGGATCACGTTCCAAACGCAACATTGCTAATGAAGCATTACTTTTCTGACTCAAAGCATCAGCCACTTTATTTTATTTTCCCGGATGGTAATAAATTGTACAATCATAATCCTTGATTAATTCCTGCCATCTCCTCTGTCTCATGTTTAACACTTTCTGAGTGAATATATACTTTAAAATTTTGTGATCAGTATATATTTCACACTTTACTCCATACAAATGATGCCTCCAAAATTTTAAAGTGAAAACAACAACAGCTAATTCCAAATTATGTGTAGGGTAATTTACCTCATGAGTTTTCAACTGTCATGATGCATAAGCAATTACCTGATCATTCTGCATTAGGACGCAACCATGTCCATTCAATGAAGCATCACTGTATATAACAAACTCACCATTCCTGGAAGGTAGTGCCAAAACTGGAGCTTTCACCAATCTTCTTTTCAATTCCTGAAAACAATCATCACATTATTTTGTCCAGATAAACTTAACACCCTTCTGAGTTAGTTTAGTCATTGGACTAGATAACTGTGAAAAATTTCTAACAAACCTTCGGTAATAGCCTGCCAAACCAAGGAAGCTACGAATCTCAGTTACATTTGTGGGTCTTGGCCAGTCTTCCACAACTTTTTTTTTGCAGGATCAACAGTTATCCCATCTTTAGAAACAATGTGACCAAGGAAAGAAATTTGTTGCAACCAAAACTCACACTTGCTGAATTTTACATACAGTTTCTTTTCTTTTAAGGTTTGCAAGATAACCCTTAAATGTATTTCATGTTCTTATTTACTTTTAGAAACCACCAAAATATCATCAATGAAAACCACAACAAACGTATCCAAGAACTCATGGACAATTCTATTCATTAAGTCCATGAATACAGCAGGTGAATTGGTTATCCCAAAAGGCATTGCTACAAATTCATAATGGCCATATCTTGTACAGAACGCGGTCTTCAGAACATCTTTTTCCTTTACCTTCAGCTGATGGTACCCCGATCTCAAGTCAATATTTGAAAAATACTGAGCTCCCTGGAGCTGATCAAACAAATCATCGATATTAGGCAAATGATATTTGTTCTTAACAGTGATGTTATTCAAGGCTCTATAATCAATGCATAGTCTCATAGAACCATCTTTCTTTTTAACAAATAAAACAGGAGCACCCCATGGTGATGTGCTAGTTCGAATGAATCCTTTCTCTTATAAATCTTGCAATTTCTCCTTCAAATATAAAAGTTCAATTTGAGGCATTCAATAAGGGGGTTTTGAAATTGGCATAGCATCAAGAACTAAGTCAACAGTAAACTCAACTTCCCAATCTGGTATTATTCCAGGCAACTCATCAGGAAAAACATCAGGATACTCATATACCACTGGCACATCATTAATCAAAACAGTTCCTTTATTTTCAACGATGTGTGCAAGGTAACATTCATTTCCATCTTATACACGTTTCTCGGCCTCTTGATATGTTTTCAAAAGTAAGGGTTCATTCTTGTAAACAAACTGAAAGTCTTTTGAAAAGAAACTTCTTTAGCTCTACAGTCAATCTTAGCATGGTAAATAGAGAGCCAATCCATACCCAGGATAACATCAAACTCTACTAGAGGTAGAACAATAAGGTTTGCAAGTAGGTTCTTTCCACAGATAAGGATAGGAAGATTCTTATAAATTCTTTTTTCCTCAACATTTCCCCCATGTGTTTTTACCAAAAGTTAAGGAGTCATTTCTTGAGATGGTATTCCCATTTTACTAGAAAAGGTTTCAGAGTTGAAAGAATGTGTAGACCCTGAATCAAACAACACTCTGGCATAATCTGAAAAAACAAAAAATGTACCTAATACAACTTCATTTGATGGCCCGGCATCTGCTGAAGTAGTTGCACAGGATTTCACCACCCCTTTCTGCTTGTAGTCTAACTGCTTCCCATCACTCAAACTCATTATCGGACACTCGTTTGCATAGTGACCCATCTCATTGCACTTATAACATTTCACTAACTGTAAATCAAATTTGGTCTTACCTTCACCTTGATCATTTTCATTGCAATCACGAGCCTTATGTCCCATCTTACCACATCGGTAGCACTTTCCAGAATTCATAAGACATTCCCCAGCATGCCTTTTTCCACATTTATCACAAACTGGAAACATAGTTTTCTTACCATCAGACTTTTTTGAATAATTCTTACCTTTCTCCTGCCACCTCGGTCTCTTCTTCTGTTGGTTGTTATAGAACACTTGATCATCGGAAAACTCCATTTCCACCTTCTCATCACATCGAACAAGCTTTTCATAACTTTTAAACTCACGAGAATCTAATGCCCTTTGATATTTTGGCTTTAATCCGGAGTAAAAATGATTGATTTTACTATCAAGGTCTCGGATAAAATTTAGAGCATACCTTGTCAATCGAGTGAACCTTTCTTCATTGGCGGCCACTGAGTCTTCCTCTTTCCTCAATTCCAAGAATTGTTTTTCCATCTTAAGTCGAACTGCCTTAGGAAAATACTTCTCATGAAACATACCTTTTAATTCATCCCAGTCGAGAGAATGAATCTCATCAGCGTCCCTGATATTTTTAACCATAGACCACCACTGATCTACCTCACCCTCCAAACGGTAAATATCAAGACTAACCTTTTGATTGTCTGAACACCCCATGACATCGAAAATCTTCTCCAGTGCTTTAATCCACCCTTCAGCTAACACAAGGTCAGATGATCCTCTAAATGATGGGGGATGTTGCCACATGAAATATTCCACCACTGACATGTTCCTCTGCGGTTGATCTGGCTGATCTCGTGCATGGATACCGCCACCATTTATCGCTTGAGTCAACTGCGCCATTACTGAAAAAAAATGTTCAGTTCCAATTCCAACCATCTTAGGATGCTGATTCGGAAGGTAATTTCCTTCTGCGTGCCTTCCTAGCACTGCTTCCCTATTTCCTCTGCGGAAAACCATTCTGAACAAACATGTCTTAGATGAAGCAACATGGTAATCTTCAAATACTATATCATTTCAATTTGACCATAAAAAAAATATTTTTGGATAATCATTTAATAGAATTCTAACTCCTAATGTTATCTAAACCGACCTTGGATACCAACTATAAGGCCCCAGCCTTAAACCTTACTTAATCATGAGTTATTACAAGATTACACATTGAGGATCATTTCGGGTTTAGAGTTTTAGAGAATTAGATCATAAAACTTGCATTACATTCCTCATATAAACAAAGTGGTTACATAAATATAGTATTCTTATTTCCCATCAATGGAAACATATATAAAATAAAACATGGATTCTTTCTTGACACTTCCTTGACACTATCATCATATCATGTACCTTTCCCTTGACCCTTGAAAAACAATTCAAAAAAATTGGGATGAGCATAAAAATCTCAGTAAGGGATATAAAAATATGGAAAGGAAACATGGGTACATATATACATAAGAATGAACTCATACTTTACCCATAAAACATAAGCACTTTAACATACCTCATCAAATCTTGAATAAATCATATAAATCATAAGACATAAAGGTAACTTGAGGCATTCATAACATTCTTACGTAGGGAGTAACCCTCTTGGTTACGTTTGGAATACCCATCACAGTATATTCCCTAAATCTCTTCGGAGAAACCTTAACGTTTCACTCCTTCGCGTTACCCAATGCATTGGAGAGCTATATCAGGCTCACCCACCCTTAGTCTATCACGGAACCACCCATCTTCATAATAATTCCCAAGAACCTCAACATAATCGTATCACATAAAACATGGATAAAGGAAACATAACATTTCCACCTTTCAATCACAAGATATCAATACAACACTTTGATATAAAAACATTATGAAAAAAATTTTCAATACCAAAATAAATGAAAAGTAAAACCTGGTATTTATATTTCTTTTAAAAAAATATATGGCTTGTAGAGGATGCCGAAACTCAAATAACGGTCACGGCGGCGGAGAAGTCGTTGTTGCCGCATACATATGACAAAAACATTACCTTTTGTCGTTTAGTAAACGCTTCATATAAAAAATATTACTTTTGAATAAATGTAAAAGTTAAAGGGGTTTATACACCGTATAAAAGAAGGTTGTGTATAAAACAAAATATGCCTCAATGAAAGGAGATTGAGACGAAGTCCCATACCTCGGGTCCGACTTGACTCGGTCGTTTGTTAATATCCTGAATAATAAACGTGAGTTCATTCTACTTGTTTAATAACCTTTTTCAAGTTCATTATTCCTTTTCTATCACTTATTTCCATGTTATGAACATTATGTAATTATTTAAGTTAATAACGGTCGTATTAACGATCATTGGTACTTGAGTAAAAAATAAGCCCTTTATAATTACAAGTCGTTCATGTATCCATTATATACAGAATTATAATCATGATGTATATATCATATATATCCAGTATATATATGCATTTATAATAATACATAATCATTTAGATGTAAGAAATGAAATGCACCGTTCATGGAGATGGTAAGCCGTACGTACGCATGAACGCTACTTTCATTTCTATTTCGAATTTTATAGAATGGAATCCTAATGATATAAAGGTATATTATAATTATAGTATAATATAATATATAATATCATAGTTCTATCCTTTATACATCCCACATATGGTGTTTAACGAATCAAATCACTTTGAGGGGGCGGTAGTCCGCACTTCCTTAAATGAAGATATCGCGTTCACCCATAATGGAAACCATAAAGGTATGCCCAAAATGAAAAATACGGAAGCTTAAGAAAATCATAAACATATTATATATCACATATAAATATAGTGACATCTTAATGGCCACCTTTGAAGGTGTTAAAATAATATTGAACAATCATCATTTCGGGAGGAAAAATTCACCATCCACGGAAACAGTATGTTCTCTAACCATTAGATGTAGGTGTGTGTAATTGTATCTTGAATCCTTATTATAACGAAATCCAATTATATGTAAGATACTGGTTTTGTTACAAAAGAAATGAATAAAATGATTTTAGGGGGTTGGAGAAGCAAAATAAAACAAAAGGACTCAAGTGAAGACATTACCTTAAAATCGGGTAACTCCGTTTGGTTTGAGCTCAAAGGCTTCATTGGAAAGACTTCTGCCCCAAGTGAGGCTTCAAGGAGTAATAGAGGGATGTGGAGAGAAAAAATGGGCAGGGGATGGCCGAGCCAAAGTCATTGGGAGTGTGGGTAAGGAGGTAGAGGTGGGGGCCTTTTATAAGAGGAGAGGAGGGGCACTCTTGTAAAGTTACAAAATGTTACTTTATTTTCAAAAGAGTTTCGGATTTTAATGGTCCCAAATTGATGTATTTCGAGGATAAGGTGATTAGGGTTCAAAATCCACTCATCCAATAGGTTTTGGACATGTGTAGTTCATATATTTTACATTATCATTTGATTTTATTTAAATCCGTTATTAATGAGGTAATCGCTGCATCATCATGATGTCATATATAATTTAATTTTTATAAAGTATAAAAATTAAAAAAAAAATACTATGATGTAGGAAATAGTTTTAGATTTCCAATTACTATTTATAATAAAAAATCTGACTTGTATAACCCTATGTAAAAATTGTTTTAGTAAAACATCTCATGTTTGTGTCATTTTTACTTTAACATTAAATAAAAAGTTATTTATGTCATTTTCCAACCAAATTGGCTCCATGGGGTCCCCAAGTTTACCCATGGATTTCCTTGGTCGTCCATGACACATACAATGAGGGTAGGACATGTTTAAATCTCATCTCATATTAATAAAACATTATTTTTACCTTAAACTACACTAATTACCACTAATCGCGATTAAGAACTTAAAAGTTACTATTCACCAAAAAATTATTTTAATCTCATTAAACCACATTTTACTTCTTAATGAAAACCATGTATGTCGGATTTTCGAAAATAAAATCACAGAAGTGGCAAATTTTTATTTAAACGAAAAATCAGTTTCTTTAACTACCACTTAGTGGTTTCACTATTCATCAAAAATTGATGTTTTTCAGAAAAATACCAAAACATCACCCTAAGCTATATTTGATATTACAAATTCAAAAATGATGTCTATTTTACAAAATTCAAAACATTTAAGTTTCATTAATTAATTTAATAACTAATTCCCGATGTCATGACAAATAGCGTGTTTTTATGAAACAATAAGTATCACAAGATAGACACTAGTTTAAGTCCAATTTCAAAGTGAAATTGATTCCAATGACCACCATTGGATAAAATGGTAATTAGATATTCTAATTTCACTTAAAAACCAATTCAAAAGATAATATAATCATATAAATAAAGTATATTAAAAAGACGTTTTGATGTAAAATGCATTATTTTTCACTATTCATTAAAAAATGAACATTGTTAGAAAAATACCAAAAATTTATCCAATGTAAATTCCAATGTCCAAATCATAATAAATATGTTTATTTTGACAAATATAGATTATAAAATTGTCAAATGTTTGATTTAAAAAGGGTTTGCCATCAAAAGGCAGTAAAACAATCTTTTAAGAATATTGGTGTATTCCATGCTTAAGATTGTATTTATTTTCATTTTAAGCCTCTAAAACACTATCTTAATCATTAATAGACATAGATAAAAATATCTATTATTCATTACTAACTTGGGATGTTACATTAATGGTAAATATTGTTACTATAAAATGAAAAACGAACAATAAATAGATCATATATGAAATATGTAAACTTATCTCAATAATTGGGGAAAATGTTTTATATAATTTAATAAAATATTTTTTATTTTAAAATATCATTAATTTCAATTATGACACTATTCATTACTTGAATTTTTAAAATTATCATAACAACAAAATAAATTTGAACCAATCATTATAACACATCACAAACATGTAAATGTAATATATAAAATTTCTGGATAATATTAATTATGTCAAATTATAATTTATTTAATATATTCAATATCGTTAAATTTTTATTTCTATTAACTAATGAATTATTTCACCATCATTGTGTAATCAATTAAGGTAATTATATTTTACTAAAAATTAAAAATATATTTCCATGATGAATATAAAAATATTTTATTTCCAAAAAATATTTAGGATAAAATATATTTCCTAAATGAACTTATAACAAAAATTTTATAGTTATTAAAACAAAATTCTGACATCTTTAACTTTTCGTTAAAATAAAGTACTATAAGAGCATAAAGTCATCCTAGTGGATTCAAGAGATCATAAAATTCTCCCAAGGAAATTTTTGGTTGTCAACAACTCATCAAATATAATTTGGACAAGTGTTATGGTAATTATTTAATATTTATAATAATATCTTTAACCTTAATTACCAATTACCCTTAATCATGGTAATAAAATATTATTAATGTTACTATTCATATTATCTAAAATAATAAATTAATTACTAAATTTGGACCATCAATTTAAAATAAATGGAAGCTATTGTTAATAATTATATTCAAATAAGGTTTAGAAATTAATTTAAAATTAATCTCGTTGATGGAATGATATAATGGGTTTTTAATGTAAAAATTTTCATAAGACCACAAAGTTTTTATATCAAAATTCAATGTGAAATTGATTCAAATTACCTAAATTGGATTAAAATATTTAAAATTGATCTATTTATACTTTAAAACCAATTAATAATAAAATTTAACTATATAAATTATTTAGATGACAAAGATGTTTTCAATTAAAATGTAGTTTTCTTAACTATTTATCAAATCATGAAAATTATCATCCAAATAACAAAAAATCAACCGACGTAAATTTTTATTTTTTTATTTCAATGATTAGGATTAATTTTTAAAATATAATCTATAAAAGTATCAAAAACTATATGTAAAACATGTTCTCCATCATATGGTTGATTAAACAACATTTTTAGAAAAATACATGTTTTATGAGTCAAATTGGATTTGATCTTATATCTTGTCTAGAAAACACATATGGTGAATATTAAATATTAGATTTGGGATATTATAAATTTAATTAATATAATCCAACAAGGGTGATTTTTTATTTATTTTTATAAAACACACTTTTTCATATTTAAATTGTTTTTCAGAAAAAATAATTTTTATTTATTTTAAAAATGGTTTTATTTTCATTTATAATTTCTCCATAACCAAAAAAATAATTATATATACAAGTGTAAACCATTTTTTCATAATTCAGTTGATCTCTCTCATACCCATTATTCTAATGTCTATGCAATAATTTCAATATTAAATAGTAATATTTAGTTCGTTTAAGCCCAATGTTGTGTATCATATACGCTATCGAACCTATTGTTTCGTTCTAAAAATGAGCATGATACAAAAAATAATTCAATAAAATAAACTAATGTTTCAATTATTTGTTATGATCTATCTAAAAAAGACATCAAGAGAAAATTTCATTCTAAATATCTTAAGATCTGTTTTACATTACCACTTTATCACTCATCTCAATTTGTTATATTCATTTTATTAAATAAGGTACAGGTTTTGTAATGGATTTACATAAATAGAATCTTGATTGTTCCCATAATTACTAAAAACATAATTCATGCTACAAATTCTGAAATGAAATGGGGATAGGTGGTCACATCCCAAAATTAAGGGATCATCATCACCAAGTGATTACTACCCTTAAATTAAGATATGCCGATTTTCTTACTAATTCTACCAAATATAAAAGTGGAATTTGTTACATGACCTGTATTAAATTAATGGATTTAATATAAAACCCTATCTTCCAAGGATAGTTGATATTGGGGCTCACACTGAGCTATTTCAAAACTCCATTATTAAATCTCACCATTTCCTTTTTATTTTCAAATCTATGTTTATATTCCCAATGCATCAATAAAATTAAAATGATATTCAATTATTATATCATCACGATTACTTATCAATGTTATTAATTAATTTTATTTATTAATTTTTATTTTTATTACATTTATTACTATATTTTTGATCCCTATAACGTTATTCCATTTATTATACTCAATTAAAAAAAGATTTATTTGTTCGATTAGATCTTTAATATTTCAATTTCTATTATAATTACCCTTCTTTTTTCTTTATTGAGTTGTTTTTAATTTTAAAATTAATTCACCACCATCTTTCGATCTTATCTCTGACTGACATCTTTTATTACAGGATATTTTTTATTCTTTCTCAACTTTTCCCTTTTTTCTACAATTATTTTTATTTTTCAAACCTATCAATTGATTTAAAAGTTTCATCTTTTTAAAATTGAGTATTCCTATTTTTCTCTCATTATTCTACTGAAGGAATCTATTTAGGGAATGCTCCTTTTTTAGTGGAACAAATTACTCTTATTGAAAAAATCACTTGTCTACATTTCATAGTAGTATAGGTTGTTAGGTCCAATCAGTATCTATGTGATAAATGAGAGAGGGTGGTTTGAATTATTTATCTTTTATTATATGTTTTCTTTATTATGAAACAACCATCACATTATGTCATATAGATATTACTTTATTAGAAATCATGAAAACAGTCACAACCATATGAACTAAGGTAATTATAAGGCTTACTACTAAATTAGATGATCGATCCTAAGAAGGGTTTGAAAATAATCGAATTGCACCCAAAAAACTTATATATAATCATTTTGGTGGTTATGAAAAGCAATGATAATCTGTATACTTTCATGTGATCCTAACAAAGATGAAATATGTGAAAATGTTTTTGTAATAACTATAAGAACATCCACCATAGGTTTTAGTATGTTATCACTGTGTAGCTAATGGTTTCTTCCCATTTTCTCTAAATTAATGTAATTGTTATTCTTTATATTCATACAAAACATTACGAATGAATTTCCCATAGCCTGATGTTATTTCATTAGATATGTACATCTGGTTTACTCTATCTGGTGTAGATCTATTATTTTTCTTCTATTTCTACCTTATTGACTAAAACTACTACAATAAAATTCCTAATTTGATAATCTTAGTTTGTTGTTTATCAGATACCACCAGATATGAAAAGTATATCTGGTTACCATAACACCCCAAGCCTCCACGGTACACTTCTCTTTGAATAATACAGTAGCATGTGTTATATGCAACTTCGAGTTCTAACACACACTACAACCAATCAAACTAGCCGTTATGAATAATACTTTATACATTTTGAAATTTTATAAATTTTCTCTCTCATAATGGACTTCATTTTTGGATTTTTAATATCGAATTTATCCACGGGTGAAATTTTGGTACTTTTCGGATAACTTTTGTATTTTGATGAATAGTGAATGTTACTAAATTTTAATTAAAAACAACTTTTTTAATCGAAATAACTAATAGTGATAAATTTTTAATTTGAGTGGTTTTAAAGAATACATAGAATATAATTTTACCATTTAATACAATGTTGGTAATTGTACATAATTTCACAATTAAACCAGTCATAAACAGGTGTCAATCATTTGATAGTTATTATATCTTAAAAACACGCTTTTTGTTTTGGCAGCGAGAATTAATTTTAAATTAATTTCTTCCACTTATTTGTTTTGAATTTTGAGATATGGATTCCATATTTGGAATCAGGATGTCCAAATTGTGTAAATAGGTAACTTTTATATTTAATCATTTAGAATAATTCCCTCGGTAAATATTTTATTTTCCATGGTTAAAGGGTAAATCCGGTAAATAACGGTAAAAATTAATATTATAATAAAAATAAGTTACCCTAAAACGTGTCTTAACATTATTGGTGGATACATGTCCGACCATGGGCATATTTGGGTCGATTTTGGGACCCCGTGGAGCCACTTGTAGGAGATAGGGACACTTTATATTAATTAAGTTAAAGTAAATACAAAAATGACATAACCTTATATCTTTAAAAAAAAATATTACATAGTGTTATATATGTTATATTTTCAATTATAAATATTAATTATAAATATAAAAAAAAATTCCTACATAATTTTATTTTATTTATAATTTTTAGAAATTGAAAAAGTAAAAATATATATGACATAATAATGATGCAGTATTTTCATTAATAATGAATGAATCAAATAATTTGTACTATAAATGTTAAAATAAACAAAATATGAAAGGTTTGATGACATAAACGAATTTTATTGGTCAATATTTCATGATAAGATTTCTTAAAAGAATTTTTTTTCGAATTAATAAAGTTGTTAAGACTTTAAGAAAAATCAATAATTGAGTAGTGTCAAAATTGACATAAATGATTTTTTAAAAGAAATATTATATTATTAATTTATATTATATTCCTAAAAATATATATACTGGAAAAAGGACTTATATAATTATTATCGTATCATTAATGGATCACTTGGGGGTCTTTTAGATGTATATAGTATGTTTATTAACTATATATTATAAAAATACAATGTGACATGGTAAGTGTTAAACTAATTAACCAAGAGTTAAAACTAAAAGATAAGGTTTATAAAATGACCCAAACCTATCTAAAATATATTAGTTGAAAGGATTTAGGCCCATCCCCACCATATAATTTTAATAATCCACTTTGGAGCCATTAGATACCGAATATTAAGTTTTTATAAATTAATAGTTTATGTTTTTCCTAAAGAGCCTCTCCCCCCCCTTATAAAAGGACTCAACTTCTAACCAATTATTCAAACCATGAAAGCCTTTTGGATCGGCCAAACCCTGACCAAATACTCTCTCAACATCCCTCACTTCATCCTAGAGGCTTTATTTTTATCATAAAGACAACCTAAGGTGCCATTATGATCAAATAAAAAGGAAGAACCCGAAGAAGTGGTAATGTTTTCACCACCCTCGTTCAAGTTCCTTTCTTCTTCAACTTCTTTTTTCTTTGTTATTTCTATTATAAAATAATAAATTCATTATATACTATATACTATGATTTTATTATAAATATTTTACAACCATATTCTTTATTCTACCCATCCCTTGAATGTCATGTCACTATACGTGCGTACGTACGACCTACCGTCTCCACGTTGTGGTGTAACTATTATTCAATATATTATTATTTATATGGTTATAATAATGATGTATAATTCATTTAAATAATAAATACAACATGACAATTATTCTTTATATATGATATAACATCCAATTATATAATATTTTAATATCAAAAAATGATATTTTCACTCGTGCGTACATACGGATTACCGTCTCCACGACGCGGTGAGCTTCATTTCCAAGTTCACCATTCATCGACGATTATAAAAATATATATTACTAATAAGTATGTAATATATGAAATAATATTTCTACTAGAGATATATATATTTATATATATATAAGTATTTATGTACTTACATTCACTTACTTATGTTCAATACTATATGAAAACAGAAAGAGAATTTATGCGTACGTACGGACTACCGTCTCCATAAACAGTGTTTTCCATTTCATATATATGTCTATGACACATATGTATATTCTAAATATATATGATATATTTATCATTTTTTATATTCTAGAAGTATTTAAATCATTATCTAAGTGATACAATCAAGAGTAACAAGTTAAAACACGTACGATAAAGAAAACGATTATTACCAGAAATGTTAATTTAACATAGAAATTATTAATAAATGGTTAGCATAATGTCATAAATTAATCGTGTATGATATAATTAAAATTAATATATATGGTTCTCCTATAATTTAAAAACATACTACGATCTTTGTACAATATGTTAAACGTACCCTCGACTAAAGGAAAGTGCAAGGTAAGGGGTTTTCATCTCACTCTTTATTCCTGTGAGATTCATGCCATATTGCCACTATTACCTTTTGTCTGGTGTATGTAATTCCCATCATTGTATTCTTTGTGTAATACACATTAATTTATTTGTATTAACATATTCATTGTATGATACCACTTTTATGGGTTGTATGTTTTGTAAGTTACAAAATTGTTAAGGGTTAATTCCTCAATCTCATTATTATCCAAGATTGTTTATATATAAGTATTTACTAGGGCATTTTTATAATCCATGTCCATTTTTCATAAACAATGATTTCAAAATGAATATTTTAAGTATTTTGAAAGGTACTCTTTATCAAGATCATAATTTCAAATTTTTTAAAAATTTATCTTTCTAAATATTTTTAATTAATGTCTATGTTTTTAAATGATTTTAAGTATTTATTTATATAAGCATGAATGTTTTGAAATGATAACTCTTTTCAAATGTTTCAAAGTGGAATGGGAGAATTTTATTAAAAAATTTATTAAAGTGACTTCTTTTCTAAATTGTGTGACTTTTAAATGTTTTCATGAAATAGGGTTATTTCTCTCAAAAAGTTTTACAAGTCATTTTCATCTATGTAAAAATCCTTTAATGAATTTTAAACTTTATTTGAAGTTGATTTACCATGATACAAATCTTCAAAATTGTGTTGAAGGTTTTGTGATATGTTTGAATGTGGATGTTTTATTTTTATACCCTTCATGGTTTATGGATAATGTATTGACATTTCATATGCTAGTTTTAATACGAATGTTTATGTTACGTTTAGACCTTTTCATATGAGGAATGAATTGGACTTAGTATGTGATGGGTGGAGCCCGCTATAGCTCCTCGATGCGTTGGTACGTCTAATGAGACAAACTAGTGTCTTGTCATGAGGCCTTGGAAAAATCTTATTTGTAGTCTTGGCACGAGGGCTTGGATACATGGTTATGATAGTCTGACATTCTGCATTACATCATTATGAAAGTGGTTAGTGATATTTCATGTGATTATTCGACTAGAATAATATCCATGGAAATAAGTAAATGGCATTATTTTATTTTATTTTTTCCATATAATTCTGAAGTTCATGTTTAAAAGGCTTTTGTTTTAGTTATACATTGCCTTAAATGTTTATGCTTATTTATGAATGATTCCGCTGTATTGTTTTCATTACTGGGCATTTGAGCTAACCCCTTTTCTATGTTTTATTTTTCCCAGGATGTGAAGAGGTAATTTTTGAATGACCTGCTGGGATAGTATGATGGGATAAGAGTGTGGAAATAATCACATTGGAAAATTCTTGAAGGGAATGGGAGTATGTTATATGTGTGGAGGAAAAGGGCACCTAGTACGTGACTGCAAGGGTAAGAAAATGGTTTCAAATGTACAATGATTCATTAGTAAGGAGTTTGGACACTACGTGAACCAATATCCCAGTCATCTGACTATGCCGCAAATGATGCTATTGGATAATAATAAAGTTATGATACTACCACAAATGGAGAGGAATTATTAGAGTTCTTATGTTGATTATGTCATTTGAGTGTTGTATCAAGAATGTACTTGTTATAAAAATTATGTATTATATAAGGATTGTACTGTAGTACTATTCCATTGTAGAGCTGAGATTGTGTGGAACAATGAAAAGTGATCAATAGTATGTTAAATTTTTAGAAAATATATGGTTGAGAGAAATATAAGCAATAATATGGTTCTGATACCGAGTTAGTGATTTTAGAATAATACATGAATGATTTGGATAAATTATATTGGATATTCTTGACTACCTTGAAACTGATTAATGATTTTTATATTCCATCACTATTGGGGTTTACAACAATTTCGATAGAAGGAGTATATCCAGTATTTTATAAGTAATAAGGGATCATTAATGTAATCAATAAGGATTTATGGTAATTCAGGATGTTACAGTGTTTAAAAAAATACATGATGAAGGTGTTCACATGTTATGACGCGGAAAAAAGGATCTTCATTGTGTTTACCTTCCTTATAAATTTTGGACTATGAGATTGGACAGAAGTATTTTGGATAATTCTAGTTTGAGATTAATTTTTTATTTCCATAAAAGGATAAACAGGAGGTCGGGTAGCAACCCATCACGTCCGGCAAGGCCGTGAGACTTGAACCCGCAACTGAATGACGACAATGGTGTATCACCTACCACTGACCCAAGTGATGTCCTAGATTGAATTATGTAGTTTTTTAATGGTTCTTCTAGATGAATTAAAAATTAAATTTTTTAACCCTACATGAATAGGATAAATAGAATATTATTTTTATGTTCTATTATCTTTTAGAGTGAAAGATGAGTTTGTGGTAGAACTTAGTTAAAGGATGGAACTCTACTTATGAAGTATATATTTTTCTTCTTCTCTTATTCAATGAAGAAAATAATTCCTATACTTTAGTGAAGGGATCTTAAAACAAAAAAAATGTGTTATCCTAATACCATATGTTTTGTTGAACCGATGATATTTTAAATCATCATAGATTGATGAATTTAAGGACCCCAATTTTACACTTGTTTGTGATTGATGACCTCAATCACTGCATATAAATATTTATTTTTTTCATCCAATGATATGTCTTTAATTTCCACCAATGTTATCCTAATCGAAATCATAATTTTGTGGTGACCCTTTCATTTTCCTTTCCTATTATTAAGACTAAATTTTTTAACCCAATTTTCGATGTGGGTTTTCCCAAAAAAAATATTTCCGATCTTCATCCTTTTATTTTTGAAGAACAATTTGAAATTTCGAGGATGCAATTTATTGATGTAGGGGAGAATGTAATACCCCAAGCTTCCACGGTACACTTCTCTTTGAATAATATAGTAGCGTGTGTTGTACGGAACTTTGAGTTCTAACACACATTACAACCAATCAAACTAGCCGTTATGAATAGTAATATATAATTTTTAAAATTTTATAAATTTTATCTCTCAAAATTGACTTCATTTTTGGATTCAGTATATCGAATATAGCCCAGGGTGAAATTTTGGTACTTTTCAGTTAACTTTTGTATTTTGATGAATAGTGAAAATTACTAAATTTTAATTAAAAACAACTTTTTTAATCAAAATAATTAATAGTGATAAATTATGAATTTGAGTGGTTTAAAAGTATAATTAGAATATATTTTTACCATTTAATACAATTTTGGTCCTTGGACATAATTTCAAAATTAAACCGAACATAAACAAGTGTCAATCTTTTGATAGTTATTATATCTTAAAAACACACTTTTTTGTTTTGACAGTGGGAATTAATTTTAATTTAATTTCTACCACTTCTGTGTTTTGAATTTGGAAAAATGGATTCCATATTTAGAATCAGGATGTCCAAATTGTGTAAATAAGTAACTTTTATTTGTAGACATTTTGAATAATTATTTCGGTAAATATATTATTTACCATGGTTAAAGGGTAAATCTGCTAAATAAGGGAAAAAATAATATTATAATAATAATAAATTACCCTAAAACATATTCGAACCTTCTTGGTGGTTACATTTCTGAACATGTGCATCTTTGGGTTGATTTTGGGACCCCATGGAGCCACTTGTAGGTGATAGGGACACTTTATATTAATTAAGTTAAAGTAAATACCACTACTAGAAATGGAGGATATACCAACGGTTCTAAACCGTTGGTATCGGCTGGAAAACCGTTGGTATATTCTATACCAATGGTTGTCCAAACCGTAGGGAATTAAGGCGTGGGGAAAGATCTATACCAACGGTTTGAACTAAACCGTTGGTATAGCCCACTCTATGTCTTGATTTGCCAATGGTTCTTGTTGAACCGTTGGTATAGGTTTACCCAATGGTTTAAAACCATTGGGAATTCTATGATTTTGATATTATACCAACGGTTTACAACCATTGGTATAGTTTTTTTCCCAACGGTTTCAATGAAACCGTTGGAATATGTTCAATAAAAAATACTATACCAATGGTTACAAAACCGTTGGTATAATTCTTCTCAAAGTATACCAACGGTTGTAAACCGTTGGTATTGTGTATTTCCAGAATTGTTGCACAGCAGCCCCGCCTATGCATACACCTACATACAAAACAACACTTAAAACAGTGAAAACATAAAACAACAAAAAAATACCACCTCTTTGATTAGAGACATGATGAATAATTCCCCATTTTAATCTTCATATGACAACAATCATCCAGTATAGTTGAATAAGAGTTTCAATAACTCAAATATTATTTACAGCCATTTCAATCTTCATATGACAACCACTTTTCTAATATATGGTGAAAAGGTATTTTCTTAGGAGTCTCATCCCTTTTTACTCCATAAGTGCCATACCAGGCCTCGGATTGAGGCGGGGTTGACTGGTACACTTCACATATGATCCATGAATCATTTTCCTAAAGTTTCAACACAATCAGAATCCGTTTGATCGGTTTGGCGTATGTACGTAAAATATTGTCCATTTTGATCAAAAGAGAGGCAGTTTGGGTGGTCCCGGCCCCACGGTGACTCCAATTGAGGCAGGGTTGACTCGTACATATCACATATGACCCATGGATCGTTTTCCTAAAGTTTCAACAGAATCCGAAGGTGTTTTGTCCGTTTCCCGTAAGTCAGTTGTTGATATCACTTACAATTTAGTCCATTTTAACAAAAGAGAGACAGTTTGAGTGGTCTCGGCCACACCGCGGCTCATATTGAGTTGGTGTTGAATCTCACACTTCAAATATGACCCATGGATCGTTTTCCTCATGTTTCAATAGAATCTGAAGGCATTTTGTTGGTTTGGCGTATGTCAGTTGTTGTTTTCACTTAAAATTAAGTCCATTTTAAACAAAAGAGAGACACTTTGAGTGGTGATGGCCACACCGGGCCTCGTATTGAGGCAGGGTTGACTCGTACACATCACATATTAGCCATGGATCGTTTTCCTAAAGTTTCAACACAATCAGAATCTGTTTGATCGGTTTGGCGTATGTACGTAAAATATTGTCCATTTTTAACATAAGAGAGACAATTTGGGTGGTGTCAGCCACACCGCGCCTCAGATTGAGGCGGGATTGACTCATACACATCACATATGACCCATGTATCATTTTCTTAAAGTGTCAATAGAATCCGAAGGCATTTGTTTGATTTCTCGTATGACAGTTGTTGATTTCATTTACAATTTAGTCCATTTTCAACAAAAGAGATACTGTTTGGGTGGTCCCAGCCACACCGCGGCTCGGATTGAGGTGGAGTTGACTCGTACATGTCAAATATGACCCATGGATCGTTTTCCTAATGTTTCAATAGAATCCGAAGGTGTTTGGTCAGTTTGGCTTATGTCAGTTGGTGTTTTCACTAAAAATTAAGTTCATTTTAAACAAAAGAGAGGCACATTGAGTGGTGTCGGCCACACCGTGCTTCGGATTGAGGCGGGGTTGACTCTTACATGTCACATATAAGCCATGGATCATTTTCCCAATGTTTCAACATAATTATAATCCATTTGATCGGTTTGGCGTATGTACGTAAAATATTGTCCATTTTGAACAAAAGAGAGGTAGTTTGGGTGGTCCCGGCCACACGGCGCCTTGGATTGAGGTGGGGTTGACTCGTACACATCACATATGACCCATGGATAATTTTCCTAATGTGTCAACAGAATACGAAGGTGTTTGGTAGGTTTCTCGTATGTCATTTGTTGATATCACTTACAATTTAGTCCATTTTCAACAAAAGAGAGATAGTTTGAGTGGTCCCAGCCACACAGCGGCTCAGATTGAGGTGGGTTTGACTCGTACACATCAAAAATGACACATGGATCGTTTTATGAATGTTTCAACAGAATCTGAAGGCATTTGGTTGGTTCGGAGAATGTCAGTTGTTGTTTTCACTTAAAATTAAGTCCATTTTAAACAAAATAGTGGCACATTGAGTGGTTTCGGCCACACCGGTCCTCCGATTGAGGCGGGGTTGACTCGTACACATCACATATGACCCATGGATCGTTTTCCTAATGTTTCAATAGAATCCGTAGGCGTTTTTTCAGTTTTCCGTATGTCAGTTGTTGTTTTCACTTAAAATTAATTACATTTTAAAAAAAGTGCCACTTTGAGTGGTTTTGGCCACACTGTGCCTCGTATTGAGGCAGAGTTAACTCGTACATGTCACATATGAGCCAAGGAACATTGTCCTAGAGTGTCAACATGATCCGAATCCGTTTGATCGGTTTGGCCTATGTACGTAAAATATTGTCCATTTGGAACAAAAGAGAGGTAGTTTGTGTTGTTCTGGCCCCATGGTGCCTCAGATTGAGGTGTGGTTGACTTGTACACGTCACATATTACCCATGGATTATTTTCCTAAAGTTTCAACATAATCCCAAGCGTTTGGTCGGTTTCCCGTATGTCAGTTGTTGATTTCACTTGCAATATAGTCCATTTTAAACAAAAGAGAGACAATTTGAGTGGTCCCGGTCACACCGCAACTCGGATTGAGGCAGGGTTGACTCTTACACATCACATATGACCCATGGATCATTTTCTTAAAGTTTCACTAGAATCAGGAGTCGTTTGGTTGGTTTGGGGTATTTCAGTTGTTGTTATCATTTACAATTTAGTCCATTTTAAATAAAAGAGAGACAATTTTAGTGGTCCTGGCCACACCGCGGCTCGAATTGAGGCGAGGTTGACTCTAACATGTCATATCTGACCCATGGATCGTTTTCCTAAAGTTACAATTGATTATGAAGGCGTTTGGTTGGTTTGACGTATGTCAGTTGTTGTTTTCACTTAAAATTAAGTCCATTTTAAACAAAATAGAGCCACTTTGAGTGGTGTCGGCCACACCGGACCTCGGATTGAGGTGAGGATGACTCGTACACGTCACATATGAAAAATGGATCATTTTCCTAATGTTTCAACACAATCAGAATTCGTTTGATCGGTTTGGCGTATGTATGTAAAATATTGTCCATTTTGAACAAAAGAGATGCATTTTGGGTGGTCCCATCCACACGGAGCCTCGGATTGAGGTGGGGTTGAGTCGTAAACATAACATATGACCAATGAATTGTTGTTCTATTGTTTCAATAGAATCCGAAGGCGTTTGGTAGGTTTCTCTTATGTCAGTTGTTGATTTCACTTACAATTTAGTCCATTTTGAACAAAAGAGAGTCATTTTGAGTGGTCCCGGCCACACCGCGACTCAGATTGAGGCAGGGTTGACTCTTACAGGTCACATATGACTCATGGATCGTTTTCATTAAGTTTCAATATAATTAGAATGTGTTTGGTCGGTTTGGCATATGTCAATTGTTGTTTTCACTTAAAATTAAGTCCATTTTTAACAAAACAGAGGCACTTTGAGTGGTGTCTGCCACACCAGGCCTCGGATTGAGGCAGGGTTGACACTTACACATCACATATGAGTCATGGATTGTTGTTCAAAAGTATCAACACAATCAGAATCCATTTGATCAGTTTGACGTATGTACGTAAAATATTGTCCATTTTAAACATTAGATAGATAGTTTGGGGTGTTTCGGCCACACCGAACCTCTGATTGAGGCAGTATTGACTCGTACACATGACATATGGCCCATGGATTGTAGTTATAAAGTTTCAATAGATTTGGAACGCATTTGGTCAGTTTCCCGTATGACAGTTGTTGTTTTCACTTACAATTTAGTCCATTTTCAACAAAAGACTGGCAATTTGGGTGGTCCTGGCCCCACAGTTCCTCGGATTGGGGTGGGATTGACTCGTACACATCACATATGACCAATGGATCGTTTTCCTAAAGTTTCAATAGAATCTGTAGGCGATTGGTTAGTTTTCCGTATGACAGTTGTTGTTTTCACTTCAAATTAAGTACATTTTAAAAAAAGAGGCACTTTGAGTGGTGTCAGCCACACCGGGCCTCGTATTGAGGCGGGGTTAACTCATACACATCACATTTGACTCATGTATTTTTTTTCCTTATGTTTCAATATAATCCAAATGCGTTTGGTCAGTTTGTTGTATGTCAGTTTTTTATTTCACTTAAAAATAAGTCCATTTTTAACAAAACAGAGGCACTTTGAGTGGTGTCGGCCACACCGAGCCTTAAATTGAGGCGGGGTTGACTCGTAATCGTCACATATGAGTCATGGATCGTTGTGAAAAAGTATCAACACAATCAGAATCTGTTTGATATGTTTGGCGTATGTACGTAAAATATTGTCCATTTTGAACAAAAGAGGGACAGTTTGGGTGGTTCCGGCCACACCGTGCCTTGGATTGAGGCGGGGTTGACTCGTACACGTCACATACAACCCATGTATCATTTTCCTAAAGATTAAACTGATTTGGAATGCATTTGGTCGGTTTTCCGTATGTCAGTTATTATTTTAACTTAAAATTAAAGTCATTTTGAACAAAAAAGATACATTTTGAATGGTACCGTCCACACCGCGCCTTGTATTGAGGTGGGATTGACTCTTACATGTCACATATGACCCATGGATCGTTTTCCTATAGGATCAATAGAATCTGAATGCGTTTGGTCGGTTTACCGTATGTCAGTTGTTGATTTCACTTAAAATTAAGTCCATTTTTAACAAAGTAGAGGCATTTGGAGTGGTGTCGGCCACACCGAACCTTGTATTGAGGCGGAGTTGACTCATACACGTCACATTTGACTCATAGATCGTTTTACTTAAGTTTCAATAGAATACAAATGCGTTTGGTCGGTTTTCCTTATGTCAGTTGTTGATTTCACTTAAAATTAAGTCCATTTTTAACAAAACAGAGGCACTTTGAGTGGTATCGGCCACACCGGGTCTCTAATTGAGGCAGGGTTGACTCATACATGTCATATATGAGTCATGGATCATTTTTAAAAAGTATCAACACAATCAAAAGCTGTTTTATTGGATTGGTGTATGTACATAAAATATTGTCAATTTTAAACAAAATACATACACTTGGAGTGATACTGGCCACACCGCGCATCAGATTAAGGCGGAGTTGACTTTTACATGTCACATATGACCCATGGATCGTTTTCCTAAAGTTTCAACACAATCCGAAGGCATTTGGTCGGTTTCCCATATGTCAGTTGTTGATTTCACTTAAAAATAAGTCAATTTTGAACAAAAGAGAGGCAGTTTGAGTGATCCTGGCCACACCATGCCTTTTATTGAGGCGAGGTTGACTTATACACATCAAAATTGACCCATGGATTTTTTACCGTACGTTTCAACAGAATCCGAATGAGTTTGGTCGGAGGGGAAGGGTCTAGTTGGGTACGCGGAGATGCCCGTCTACCTCTGGTACAAGCCTCCCTCGTACCATCGGCCGAAGAACTGATAGAATGGAATAATGAAAAGTGAACATACATATGTACCTGTAAAATCTACACATAGATAGCACATAGCCGCATCATTTCATAAAAAATAACACCAAGGATCAGGCAAAATAGACGCAGTCATGCAGAGTAATGAAAAGTGCACATACAGATCAGAAGCAGCCAAAATATTGTTGCATACATGCCATGTTTATTTCCTAAAACAGAGTAAAAAAATCAAAATGATGAAACTCTAGAATATGGGTTGCCTCCCAGGATGTGCTATGTTTTACGTCTTCAGCCAGATGGATGGACACTGGTCAATCGTCTTGGTCCATCAACTCAGAACTCCTCTGCATCTTACAAGAACTGGTGGTCATGTCATCAAGATCACATGGACGCTTAGTGGGATTGATCACTTCAAGAGCGTAGTGGGCATGAATCTGGTGTGGAAGTAAGAGAATCTGGTGCTCGTCATCAGCCTAACGCTGAGTGGGATTGATCACTTCAGGAGCGTAGCGGGCATGAATCTGGTGTGGATGTAAGAGAATATGGCTCTCGTCATTAGTCAGACGCTGAGTCACCCATCGTGCGAGGTCAGATGGAGACGGGACGTGCACATCGATGATCATGGAAGAGGCAGACAAGCTATACATTGTTGGTTAAGATGCATCCACAAATAGATTCATTTTTAAATATTATATCCTTTATAAATGTTTGTTCCATTTTTACAAACAATTAATGTTTGAAAATTGTGAAAAATAGCTTATCGGATATATAAAAATGGATTTACTCATGGAAATGATGCATAATATCTCAAATATTACTCATTGGATCCCAATTTGAAATTTTAATCCATTATCAAATGTCTTATATCAATTTATTTTTATTTTGATCTTTAAGGTTGAACGCTTTTTGTAAAATCTAGCCAAGGGAGGATAGACTAGTGACTTGGAATACAATTGGATGTAATTTGGTGAAAACCACATTATAAGAATTGTTTAGGATATTATTGAGGTGGTTTGAGGATAAATCTATCTTTTTAGAGAAAAAATCCAGCATGTCTAAGTTTGGTGGTCAATGTTTTGAAGTGGGGGGTATTTGGTGGTTGAGGAGGGGGTGAGGGGGATGTCCAAGGTCTAGGAGGAGGGGTGGGGGGTTGTCCAGGGTCCAGGAAGGGGGGCGGGGGGCTATCCAGGGTCAAGGAGAAGGGGAGAAGGGGCTGTCCATGGTCCAGGAAGGAGGGGGGGTTGTCCAGGGTCCATCGAGGAGGGGGGCTATCCAGGGTCCAGGTTGGAGGGTGGGGGGCTTCCTAGGGTCCAGGAAGGAGGGGGGACTATACAAGGTCCTAGGAGGAGGGTGGAGGGGGGTTTTCCAGGGTCCAGGAGGGGGGATGTCCAAGTTTCAGGAAAGAGGGGGGCCAGGCTGTCCATGTTCCAGGAGGGGGGACTGTCCAGGGTCCAAGAGGGGGGGTGTCTAGGGTCCATGAGGAGTGGGGGCTCTATTAAAGGGAGTAAATCCACAAATAATTCATTGAAAATTAACTAAACTTAATCCAAAAAATATCACAATTCCAATCCATCACCCAACCAACATCCAATTCATCCCCAATAACACTAACCTTCACATTCCATAAACAACACAACCTAGTTTATACCAAATTAAAACAAAAAACAAAAATAATAGATGTAAAACATTAAAACTAAGGTAGTACTTACATATTTAGAGTGCAGAACTACAAAATTGTTTGATTTAATATGGATCTATGAGTGGAACGAGTTTTTGAGTATATGTATAGAGAGATACGAGACGTTTAGGTCAAATCAAAATAGAAAATAAAAAAATAGAGGAAGTACATTAGAACATACAGATTTGAAGTGTAGAACAGAAAAATTGTTTGATTGAAGAGGATGGATGGAGTTTCGGGGACTGGGTAACGATAGTGCGTCGGGGGAGCTTCAATTTAGGGTCGTAGTCGAGCGGAGGAGGACTGCAATCGAGCGAAGGGGCTACTAGATTTAGGGGAAAACTTTCCCAACGGTTTTTAAAAAACATTGGGAATGTATGTTTACCGATGGCCTATACCAACAGTTTACACAAACCGTTGGTATAGATTTCAACATATACCAACGGTTAGTGTATAACCGTTGGTAAAAGTCTCTTAATGGAGCCCTATACCAATGGTTTTATAAACCATTGGTAAAAATCTTCATAAAAGCCTCTATGGCAACGGTTTTCTTAAAACGGTTGGTATACATAACCATTCCCAACGGTTTGATAAACCGTTGGGAAATAAGCATTGGTGAAAATGGGATTTCCAGTAGTGTACAAAAATAACTTCATATTATATCTTTTAGAAAAACATTTTTTACATAGTGTTATATATGTTATATTTTCAATAATAAATATTCATTAGAAATTTAAAAAGATTCCTACATAATGGTATTTTATTTATAATTTTTAGAAATTGAAAAAGTAAAAATATATATGACATAATAATGATGTAGTATTTTATTTATTAATTAAAGAATCAAATAATTGGTATTATAAATGTTAAAATAAACATAATTTGCAGGTTTTGATGACATACACGAATTTTATTGGTCAATATTCCAAGAAAATATTTCTTAAATTAATTTGGTTTGGATTAATAAAGTTGTTAAAACTTTAAAAAAAATCAATTATTGAGAAGTGTCAAAATTGACATAAATGAGTTTTTTAAAAAATATTTTATTATTAATTTATATTCTATTCTTAAAAATATAAGGTTCAGCCAAAAGACTTATATCCTTATTTGTGTATCATTAATGGACCACTTGGGGGTCTCTTGGATGTATATATTATGTTTATTAACTATATATTATAAAAATAAAATGTGACATGGTAATTGTTAAACTAATTAACCAAGAGTTAAAACTACAAGATAAGGTTAATATAATTACCCAAAGTAGTCTAAAATCGATTGGTTGAAAGGATTTCGACCCATCCCCACCATATAATTTGAATAATATACTTTGGAGCCATTAGAAACCGAATATAAATTTACTATAAATTAATACTTTAAGTTTCTCCTAAAGAGCCCCCCATCCCCCTTATAAAAGGACTCAACTTCTAACCAATTATTCACACCTTAAAAGCCTTTTGGATGGGCCAAAACCTACAAAAATACTCTCTCAAATTCCCTAACTTCAACTTAGAGGCCTTAGTTTGATCAGGAAGACAACCTAAGGTGCCCTTTTGATCAAATCAAAAGGAAGAACCTGAAGAAGAGGTAATGTTTTCACCACCATCTTTTAAGTTCCTTTCTTCTTCAACTTCATCTTTCTTTTTTATTTATATTCTAAAATAATAACTCCAGTATCTCCTATTTTTTTGATTTTATTATAAATATGGTACAACCATATTCATTATTCTACAATCCCTTGAATGACATGTCACCATATGTGCGTACGTACGACCTACCGTCTCCACGTTGTGGTGTAATTGTTATTCAATATATTATTATTTAGATGGTTATAATAATGATGTATAATTCAGGTAAATAATAAATATAACATGATAATGATTCTATATATATGATATAACATCCAATTATATATTATTTTAATATCAAAAGAATGATATTTTCCCTCGTGCGTACGTACAAATTACCGTCTCCACGACGCGATGAGATTCATTTCCAAGTTCACCATTCATCGACGATTATAAAAATATATATTACTAATAAGTATGTAATATATGAAATAATAATCCAACTGGATATATATATATATATATATAATTATTTATGCACTTACATTCACTTACTTTCGTTCAATACTATATGAAAACAGAAATAGCATTTATGCGTACGTACGGACTACCGTCTCCATAAATGGTGTTTTCCATTTCATATATATGTCTATTATACATATTTATATTATAAATATATATGATATATTTTTCATGTTTTATATTATGGAAGTATTTAAATCACTATCTAAGTGATACAATCAAGAGTAACAAGTTAAAACACATACGATAAAGAAAATGATTATTACCCGAAATGTTAATTTAGCCTGGAAATTATTATAAAATGGGTAGTATAACGTCATAAATGAATCATGTATGATATAATAAATATTAATATGGTTCTGGTATAATTTAATAACATCCTACAATCTTCATAAATGAGGATAATCATACACTCGACTAAAGGAAAATGCAAGGTAAGAGGTTTTCATCTCACTCCTTATTCCCGTGAGATTCATGCCATATTGACACTATCACCTTTTGTGTGGTGTATGTACTGCACATAACTGTATTCTTTGTGTAATACACTTTAATTTATGTGTATTTACATATTCATTTTATGATTCCTCTTTCATGGTTTTTTTGTTTCGTAGGTTACCAAATTCGTAAGGGTTAATTCCTCAATCTCATTATTATCCGAGATTGTTTATGTGTTAGTATTTACTGGGACATTTTTATCATCCATGTCCATTTTTCATAAAACTGATTTCAAAATGATGATTTTATGTATTTTTAAAGGTAATATTTATCAAGATCATAATTTCAAATGTTTTAAATATTTATCTTTCTAAATCTTTTTAATTATTGTCTATGTTTTCAAATGATTTTAAGGATTTATTTATATGGATATGAATGTTTTGAAATGATAAATATTTTCAAAAGATTCAAAGTGGTATGGGAAACATTGATTCAAAAATGTCTTTAAATGACATCTTTTATAAATTATGTGACTTTTAAATGTTTTTATGAAATAGGGGTATTTCTCTAAAAGTGTTTTATAAATCATTTTCATCTATGTCAAAATCCTTTAATGAATTTTAGACATCTTATGAAGTTGATTTATCATGATACAAATCATCAATATTGTGTTGAAGGTTTTGTGATATGTTTGACTGTGGATATGTTATTTTTATACCATTCATGGTTTTTGTAATACATTTCCTTAAATGTTTATGATTATTTATGAAAGTTTCGGCTGTATTGATTACCCTTACTGAGCGTTTGATCTCACCCCTTTCTATGTTTTATTTATCCCAGGATTCCAAGAAGTGTATTGTGATTGATATGCAGTGTTAAGCCAAGGAAATAATGGCGTTTATAAAGGTTATTTATGTTGTTTTGTATTATTAAAGTGCAATGTAACATTAATGTATTTATTGTATTTTCCAATATTGATAAACTGATCGGTCTGTCGGGACGTGATTCCTTGTAATCATGCCAATGTATTAAAATAATGCAACGACTCTGGGTAACTGGTCTCGGGGAGTTACAGTTACATTCAATCGAATGAATTCTAAACCTATTTGGCTAATCTCTTATTCACACCATATATATAATTCCAATTCGATGGAGAATATGTTTGGTATCCTCATGAATAATTCTTCTTCTTCATGTTTGTCTAATCGTCTCAATACTTTGTAAATTATTCAACTAATGTCATAAATCTTAAATATACATTCCTAGGTTCACCACCCCCCTTTATAGAGGTAAGGATACTTCTAATTTTATGTAAATATTCATACTAATTCAAAATTCTTGTTTAATATATTCAATGAACCACTCTGAATCTTATAATAAATTCCCATAAAAGATATGAGTTCTCTTTATGACTCGAAATTAATAGACTTTGTCTAAATTCCATACGAATCGTTAATAATCATTGATATTTATTATGTTATATTTGGAAAATTGAACAATTAGCTTTAAATGATCACATCTAATATCTATAGAAATGTGTCATAAAGTCTTTTGAACTTGTATAACCTTATACAACTCATTCATCCAATGAATCTATATATTCACACTTCTAATTCATGTGACTCTGTCTAATGCTTTTACAATTTTTTTATAATTTCTCAGATGTATTCTTCTTAAAACGTTCACCTTCTAATGAATATCATCATAACTCTTTATACATTGGATTAAAACTCTATCCTCTAAACAAAAATATTTATAGAGAAACATACGTATGATAAATCATAGAATTTTTTCTCATCATCCTATAAAAAATTCTAATCGTGCTTTCATATATTTCTATATAGTTGATATAGTACAAAAGGAAAAACACATTAAAAACATGGACGACTCATCTGATGCACATAGAATGATAATACTATAAGAGTTCATCAGGGTGTCACCCTTATGAAGCATTCTAAGCTACCATTAGAAAGCAGATAACATAGTACAATTGTTTCAGTATATATTTTAAAACCTAGAACCAAAAAATATTCATCATTAATTATATTTGGATCATGATAACTTCTGATATAAATTATATTAATAAAATTAATAACATAAATACATAATTATATTTTCAATTCACCAAAAATCTTTATGATGAACATTATATGTACGAAAAGATAAACATTCTGAATAAAATGCTGACCAATCACCTCAATCTGGTAACCCAAGTCTAATGAAATCAACGTATTAAAATTAGGAAAATCATCCCCATCCAACCACCTTTGTAGGAAAGATTATTAAAGATTGTGGTTAATTTTTATACAACAAAATAATTTTTTTTATAAAACCTTCTTCATACCAAACCAACATCGTCTCAAAATATTTTATCTTCTTCAAAACACCTCAAAACCCCTTGGACCTAACAATCTACTCCTTTTTATTTTATTGTAAACCACGTAACAGAAATCCTTAAAAAATTTATATCAATAAATGGATTATTTATCCAATAATTCTAAGCCTACATGAGCGAACAATGTCTTGGAAATAAGAATCATTGGAATATAATTCCATTTTTTCATATGTAGTGAATTAAGAAACGTTTTCCATTCACCTTTTAAGAAACATCTTCTTCCAATATAAAATTTCATCATAAAATCAATATAAACCAATAAGAACAACTTTTCATTTATCTAATTTAACATCATCTCTAGCATCCAGTTCATAAAACCATTAAAACTATTCACACATGCTGAACTGAAATCTTACATCTTTAAAGTTCTACCCTTAAATACATGAATTCCCTTGAAATGTAAAACACATACAAATATATATATTTATTTACACCAACTTTCTCCACCAATGAAAACACTATCCAAATAAAATATGAAATATGGGACAAAAAACAAAAATCATAGCTTTGATTTGTGTGAGTTTGAACACACATGATCAACCTCAGCTTATTAAATGTTTCATTTGGAAATAGTTTAGTGAAAAAATAAAAATATAATCCATTGTAGGAACAAACTCCAAATTTTTTTTATTTCATTCCAATTTATATTTGATGATGTTATTATTAATATTAATTTTCTTGTAACAAGAATATTTCACATGTTATTTAATGATATTTATAGAACTTTGAGTTTCACATCCCATGATATGGGGTATATTAACCTCAAAAATGTCTTCCAAAATTTTTTTAATACACAAATGTTATGTTTTATCTTGAGTAGCAGCTACCTATAGATCTTCAAGAGTTAATGTTTCATAAAATTATACTTCTTTGTTTCCTAACTTTCAATTATTTCTCCCAAAATGAAAACTCCACCAAACATGAATATTCAACCATAAAAAACCTACCCAATATGCATTTGTTTAACTAGATAGATCATTATTTTTGAGCTATCAAATTTTATTCATAAGTTTTTCATTCCTCTGATTATATTCATAAATAATTTTCCAAACATGATATGTGATTATTTGGGGGATCATTAATAGACAAAACACAATGTAATAGAATACATAATATATGGTCTTGAAGTTGTTAGATACAATAAGATTCCAACAAGCTTTAAAAACTCTTTAGGATCAACAACCTTACCATATCTATGTTTTGAAAACATAGTTCATATTAAAATATGTTTTGAAAATATATTGGAATATTCTAGTACAAAATTATTCAGAATTTAATTATCATACATCTCATGAGATAGAAAAATATACTTCTTATATGGGGGAAGTTTTTAGGTTAAGATAATATTTAATTTCTCCTTGCATAATCATCTCAAAAATATTCTTCTTCTCCTTTGAAAAATTTAATCATATTCCTTTATCATTCCATATGAATATAATTACGTCAACATAAATAAACACAATGAGAAAAACCAGCAAAATTTGTTGTATTTAGATGATAATATAAACTCATCCTTTCATGATGTTCAAACTTTATAATAAATTATCAAATTAATTATATAAATCATTTTATGTTTTCTTCAACAAATACATATCCTTCTTTAACTTTAACATTTATCATTTATATTTCCCAAGAATAAATCCATATGGTTGTTCAGTATAAACTTATTCCATATAGATCTATGTTAAAAAAAGTACTTTATAACTATTAATAAAATATTATATCTCTTTTATAAATCAATAACAAGAATGATTATGATATTTTCTAATCTTTCCCCATGAAATAATATGTCACAATTATGGATACATTAATTTTTTGAGTAACCTTTACAAACATTTCATTCCTTAATTCTTATCAGTTCAACTTTTTAATTTATTTTGTTTTGGTAATACCCATTTTGTGCCAATAAAATTAATTCTATTTTGTTTGCTAATATGTTACCATGTATAATTCTTATTAATATAATCTAAATATTTATCCATATCATCAATCCAAACTTGATTATCTAAACCTTAAAAAGCATCTTTTTCACAACTAGTGAATATAAGAAATCAGGTGATAGTGTCCTTGATTTTCTTCTAGTTTTAGTCTATTGTCATTTATCTCCAATGTTGTTTTATACATTCACTTGATTCCTCATCCTAGGGTGAGATAGACATACGTTTTCAACATCACATGAGATAGTTTATTCAAAACATTAATCTCAAGTAGCTTCAACAATATTATTATCAATGATAACATTGTCGCATTATCCAACCATTATCACTTCATCTTTACTTCCTCTAGTATCTATAATTAACTATGAATATTCCTTATTTTAATATTAATTAATTTTCACATATTCAAATTCTATAATATTTCATGTTATTTTATTATAACACCTATATCCTCTACCATTAGGAGAGTAGACATGAAATATATTATCAATGCCTCTCAAATCAAACATACATAGATACTCACCCTTGAATTTTATAATATAAGTACTGGAAAACCAATATAGGTATTTAAATCATTGGGTTTCATTATAATACATTTTAAAGATTCATATTAGAGTTTTTATTGAAGAAATATTGATTTAAAATAAAAATTTCAACTCAGATAACTGGACAAAAAAATAACATAAAGTATCATGTTGGATCAACATTGATCATTCCATGTCAACCAAAAATCTATTTTTATTTGAGAAACATTGTATTATTATATTGTATATAGAGTACTAAACTCATGTTGAATTCATTGATTCTCAAGATAATCTCTAAACATTGAATTTTAATATTCTACACCATTTTTAGTTTTCATCTTCTTTATGTAATATCTATATTCTTTTTTGGTACTTATATTGAAACTCGTCAAAATATTTTGATCCTATAATTTATGTTTCAAAAACATATGAAATGTAATGAAAGTAGAATATTTAATAAAATAAATAAAGTAATTATCTTTATTTTTTATTAAATTCTCATGGCCACAAAAAAGTCAGAATGTGTCATCTCAAAGGGATTAGATAAATGTATGTCAACTTTTTACATGTTGATCTTGTAATCGTTCCATTACGACATATAGAATTATGATAATATTTTTTTTGTCATGTTAATAATATAATAAATACTTTTTATATTTATTTTCATTATCATATTCCCCTAACACATGTTTCCCACCCTTTTATGCTAAATCAACTTTTCTCAGATCATGCTCAGATAACATGATCACTACACATCACCAACATGGAACAAGTTTCCATTAGATCATTGTCCTCTAGTAAAAAATTTACCATCCTCAAGGAATTTAACAATGTAACAATCTATTCTGAAAATAACCTCTTAAACATCATCAGAATGATATGAAATAGTAAATAAATTCAATTTCTGTCCATCAACAAACAAGGAAAATTTAAATATTAACTTGTTTTTCCCAATGATAGAATATTCAACACCATTGATTATGAGTGATTTTTCATTTTAAAAAGACATTGTAAATTATTTATAATATTTTTTATTCTTAAACCACCTCAAATATTATATCATATATAAATAAAACACAGTTTGAATTACCCAAGTTTATTCTCCTTTTGTATCTTTGAGTGTAGTTTCAACAACTAATGTTTTTTCCATATCTTTTTATTCATCCTCTTACGGAGTTTGAAATTTTTGGTATAAAAATTGTTGTGCTTGAAAAATTATAATACTTACCTTAACATTATTTTCAGGATATTCACATATTTTACAAATAGTTTCCAACAGTGGTTATTTATTTTCAATCATCAAATTGACTTTCTCAGGTTTTCCTATTTGAGCGAGTTGACTCCACCTCAATATTTGACTCTTATTTCTCGTGGATTCATTATTCAATTTATGACTAATACAAAACAGACTTTTCAAATATATATAAATCCCACAAAATACCTATAATAAGCATATAAATCATACTTATCTATATATCTTGAATACGTTCTAAAGTTGGGTACCTATTTTTCATAAAATTTCGTACCTTCCACTTTAGAATATCATTCTTCACCAATGTTTTAGTTACCTCAATAATTTTTATTCTTCAATTTATATTTTTTATCAAAACCCTTATAATCTCTATAAATTAATTCTTCTGGTTTAGACATTGAATTCTTAGAAACATTAGTCTTTTTAACTTTTCTTGTTTTGGCTACAAACATGGTCTTACTAACTAGAATTTTATTCAATAAAATCCATCATAATTATTAATATTTGTTGTTTTTATTTATCCTTATTATAATTATGATTTTTATAGAGTTCACCAACTTCAATAACTATGTTTTCTAATTTATAACTCATTTATTTATATTAACAAGTTTTTACTGTACATGATTTAATTTATCCTCAATTACCATCACTTGTTCATTGATCATGACATTAAGGTTCCATTTTTCATTATGAATCAACTTTAAATCATAAATATATTTTAGAAACGTTGATTTGTCATCATGAAAGGATTCTTAATTATTTTCTTCCAAATTTTATTTACTCAAATTCTTGTTATCTTATTCATGTCTAAAAAACATTTCAATACATTATTTCAACTCTCTCTAGAAAAAAACCTCTCTCTAGGTCTTTTATGTTTATTCTTCAGAGAAAACATGTTTATCATTAGTGAAATTTTCATTATACACTTTTATAATGGGGTTTTTTATTTTCTTCATCACTAGTAGCTATCAACTTCTTCTTCAATATCATTATCTTCTTCATGCATAGAAAAAATGTTTTTATTTAATATTTAGAGTACTTCTTATCCTTTCCCTTAAAATAAGACATAGATTTTTCTTCTTCTTCTTTATTGATATTCTTCACATTCTATCATCTTTATCGTTTTATTCATATTATTTATGTCATTTAAAATATTAAATAAAATTTCTAATAGATTCATAGCCAATTCTCTATAGAGGTAACTTTACTTTATACTTTCTTATGCCTATGTTCACCTTTTAATAAAACAAATATGAAAATTAATCAAATTATTTTTAAAGCTCATCAACTTTTTCAGAATCACTGGTTTCCTCCTCATATGAAACTTTATTAGATTTTATTTTAATGGTGGTCATTAAAGATATTTTATGATCATCTCTCTTATTCTTTATAGTGTTCTTTTCACATTTCATTTCATAAGTGGTGAGCTCACTATAAAGATAATTCAACAAAAGTGTTTTAGGATCAAAAACTTATATGGATAATAATTTGGTATTAAATCTAACAATAATAATTCATAAAATATTTTTAATTTTTGTTGAATCAGCTATATTATTGCTAAGACATCTTAGGGTTATTATAATATTATTTACCAATGAAAAGAAGTCACAAACAAATTCATTTTCACAAACCATGAGAACTTTTTTACTTCAATATCTAGATTTGTAACTTATCTTTATTCACTTTCATATGACCTTTGTAAATATTCTTCAACATATCATAGATGTCGTTAGCCAATACAATTCATTATACTCTATGAAACTCGATTTCAAAAGTTAGCTAAATGTATCATTTCTTACTCACCCATCATTATCTAAATTCTTCTTATTAGTAGATATTATGGGAATATCTTCAATATAGGGAGGGAAACCATATATAACGGCCTCATGATCTTCATAAACAATAGACATAACATAAAGTATCATTCTTTCATTCTTTATATGATAGTTCTTTCCATATAAAATATAAATCCTCTTATTTTTCATCGAGTTCTAGAAATTTATTGATGTTTCTATTGTCTTTAAATGTTAACAGATTCAACAAAGGGAACCTCTAACTAATACCACTTATAAGGACCAATAATGGTATATATGATCACATGTAGGGGGAGGTGTTTAATTGGTGATATTTTATTTTTTATTTTTTTCTTTCTTAAGAAATAATCTTCACCTCCTATAATAGATATACAACTTTTATAGAAATCAAGCAAAATGAGCACAAACATAGGAGCATGAGAAATTTAAAAGTCCACTACTTAATGGGAGTATATAGTCCTTTGTATGGAATATAAAAAATCAAAGAACACACAAACCACTAGAACAAAATCATTTTGGGGGGTTTCCACAAGAATGGAATATTATTACACTTTCATGTGGTCCTCTCATAGCATAAGAACATAAAAATATTTTTGTAACAACTATATGACACTTGAACAACTTGCTTCAGTATGTTGTCATAGTACTTATTATACTTTATTCACACATTCTATTCTTAAATGTGACTATTTTTATTTAATTCATTATAAAATAGTAGGTAAGAAAATCCTTCAGTTTGATGGTATTTTTTTCTGCTAAGTTCATTCAATATACTTTATTTGGTGTCAATATAGTATACTCCATATGTTACCTCCTTATAAACTAAAACCAATATCCATGTTGTTTGTCTGATCATATAGACATGTTTTCTATATAATACACAAAATATGAAACCACAATCTAGTTTCTTTTGTATCAATTCCTCCTCAACCTATTGGACTGATTTTCTGTTCACACCATCTATTTGATACCATTTTTTGGACAACCCTATTTAGTGTCCACTCGAATTATTCTTCTTTAATCTATTTGTATGATCTTATTGATATATCATCAATGATTAACCTCACTTAAAAAATATTCAGCATACATTACTCGATGCATAAACACCATTATATAGGAAAGGTTATATAGATATTTTAGGGAAACACAAGGAATTAATTCAAGATTCCAACTTAATATATCTATCATCCTTCTTGGAATCATACAATAAAATCCAAAAAAATATATGAGTACTCCTTAAGATTCAGAATTAATGAGATTCATAGAAATTATTTATAACTAAGTGAGAATAATGGATCTCTATTCTATTGTATTTGGTGAATTCACCAATATTATTTTTATCATCACATTTGATCCCATTACAGAAGTTCCATAAAGTTTTTCGAACTGGTACAACTTTATACCACTCATTCATCTTATGGAACTTTGTATAAATACTTTGGTCTGACAAGACTCAATACTCTATTCCTAAATAGCTTAGTAATAACATATAATTGTACTTTCTATAGACACTTCCTCCTTCTGATGACATGCATCATAATTATTCATTTATTGCCTTCGAATATAATCCATTGACTGATGATCTTCATACAGAATCATCTTTCTGATGGATCAAAGACTGTTATGTTATCATCTTGTTACAAAAACCCATTTTATCTTTATAAATTCCCATCATATGGACACTATAAAAAACTAATTATCTTTCAACAAAAAAATATGGTTCACTTGACGGATTCATACTAATAATATTGTAAGAGATCATTTGAAGGACTTCATTAGATAACATTCACTAGAAAAATCCATTTTTACTTAAAAATATTCATATAATTGGAAATTATCATAAAATTACAACAAAAATTTTGTATATTTTCATGTAAGCTTGTGAAACATATTGAAATTAGTTGTTAGATTTACACAGTCAGCTGATTTATCCTTATACAGTGGATAACATCATACAACCATTCTAATATATCCTTAAAATGCATAACAAAAATATTTTCCTTTATAAATATGCTTGGATACTAAAAACGCCCATTATTAATTATTTTTTTAACATTTATAACATTAAATAATCACCATAGAATCATTTCCCCGAACAGTATGTTAAATGAACCCTATATGAAATATTAGACAAACATTCAGTACACAAATATGACCAATCACCTCAGCTCAGTAACCTTAACATAATAAAATTGGTCTAGTAAAATTAGGTTAATCATATATATTTTATAATATTTATTTTATATCTTATAAAATAAGGTGTTTTATGTTTAGTCAATTAAAGAAATATCTTGTTTTGACCATCCTTCTACATACCATGCTATCTTATTTTCAATATCAATCACCTTCTTCAAAAAATCTTAAAACACCTTGGACTCAACCTAGGTTATATTGTGTTGAAAATTTTTATGCAGGATTATATCCCTACAAAACAATCCTAATATAAATGGATTCCTTGATATATTTCAGAATTTGAGTTTAATGGAAAATCCATTAATTCTTTTCAGTATGGGATTAAAAAAAATGAATTTAATTAAATTTCTTCTAGAAAACCACACATAAAATAAAGAATTTACTTGAAGTCACACATGAATACATGAATAATGATAAAGATAGTAGATGAGGGTTGTTTTTAAAAAAAAATTAATGAATATATATGAATCAAAATGAATCTATTACTGAGATTCTTACACTTTTTCTGAAATTTTTTGATTTTGAACATCTATTGGATATGATTTTACTATTGATACATTACTAAAAATGATTATATGGTTCTTTCCTAGATATTTTGAACCCATGGTGATGGCAATCCATGAATAAAAATACATAAATATGATGGTGGATTAAGGTATTATAGGTTCTCTTATGATATATAAAATAATAATGAAAATACATGCAAAGAATGAAACAAAAGAAGTCAATAAATCTAAAGAATCCAAAAATACTGTTTATTTCAAAGATATTGAAAATGATGATTCATCCATAAGTGAATATGAAGTAGGAAAATTATAAATGTAATTGATTAAAATCATGAAGAAGAATTAATCAACCTATCACAAAAGGATGAATATGTTAAATGTAGGTTTCTATGAATGTTCTAAGAAGACACACAATAAGATGTAATGTCTCATACCCAAAAAGAATATAAAAAGAAATAAATATGTTAATAAATCCCTTAATTTTTCAAAATATAGTGATATAGATGAATCTCTAAACTCAAATTCCTCTACCTCGTCAAGAGACAATATTCCCAAATTCCTTATAGCTCATTTTGAGGTATATTATGAGGTTAATTCTCCAACTTATTCTTTATCAACATCTTCATCTTGCTCTTCTAGTCATATAAATTATAAAGAGATAAATTTTTAAAAATATGAACATGAATAAGATTATGAAAGGCTTTTGAATATGTACAAGGAACTCAAAAACAAATATAAACAATTTTTTAATGAAAAAGATCAACTTTTTAATGAAATAGTTCTCTATTATAAGGAAAAATATGTTTTGGTTTTCAAATTACATGAAAACACAAACATTAAAAATTTATAATATAAAATCAAAGAGATTAAAAATAATCTCACTCAATTCACCCATGGTGATCAATAACATTATATGCTTTTGGATCTCAATGTTTCATTTAAAGTAATTTTGAATTGTTTTATCAAATTTTAATACTTTTATCAAAAAACACAATTTTTAAAAGGATGTTCACAAAACAAATTTTGTAATTATTTTCATAAATTTAGTCACCTTATTTATGATTGTGATTAATAAATTGATTGATATTTATGTCTTAAATATATTATCCTTTCTTCTCAAATTTCTAATAAAAATTATTTTACAAAACAAGTTTTTGTACCTCAGTATCTATTAGTTAACATTTTTTGACCCAAAATTTAGGTACCAAAAGGTATTTTTTTGATGTATTACATGGATATTCAACAAGAACTTATTGAAAAATCCTATGGTAGCTTATCGGGTTATCTGAACTCTTGAAATGGTTTATCTCTTATTACTACTTTGGTGTAATTTTTCTTTTCTTTTTTAAATGTATCAATTTTTGGGGATCCTATCTTTTTTATTCTCTATGATGTTTGGATAGGAAGTATTCATATCATTGGGGATATATTATTTCATGTTTTAAAATTGTATTCCTTTATTTATATTCATTTATAGACATCTCATCTCCCTCTTTCACATCTATGTTTCATCTAAAAGGGAGAAACTTGTTTTTCAAATTTATTATTTTCAAATATTTTAATTTTATATATTTTTGTTTATATTTTAAACTCTTGTGAATTGTTTCTTGTGATTTATTTCATTATATTTGTATATTTCTTTATCAAATTTAGTTTTAAGTTTCAAAAAATTCAAAAGGTTACATATTATATCATTTTATGTATCTATTTCAGTTACGTTGAATATCTATAATTTATCATTAAACATTTGTTTTCTTTTTCTCTTCCCTTATTTCTTTTGAATAATCACAAAGGAGGAGAAAATACTACTTTATAGGGGGAGAAAATGTATTTTATAGAGGTAGGTTTTTGTCATTTGTTACAAGGGTGTAAATAAGTGAATATATCATAGGATTTGGGAGATGTTTACTATTTATAATATTTATGGGGGTTTATTTATGATATAGTAATTCTGTTATTATATCTTAATAAAATTACATATCTTTATTATTTAATGAAAATATCATGATGACATTGTTATATGATTCACTTTTGATGTACTCTTGATATATATTTTTATATTAAGTGATTGTGATCATAAAAAAATGGTGATTGAAATACCTCTATCACTCATGATATTTTCATGATCACAAACACTAATATTGGTATCAAATTGTTTCATTTATGTGATTCTCAAATATGATAATCATAAAACGAGTTATGTTTCTTTATTGGCCAAGTGTTGTAATTCAAAGGAAATTGAGGGTCGTTATTCTAGATATATAAATGTATCTGAAGGATCATTCAGTTATCTATTGAAGTTATAAAGGGTGTATTGATTTCAAGGAATGAAACTATATGGAATATGGATGGGTTTTTAGGATGATATAAGGGAAAAAGTTGTTTCTATTGAACTTCAGGTAACATGATCTATTGGGTGGGGATCCACTAGACATCCATTGGCATCGGGACAAAACCTCATACTTGAAATGAGTACCGTGACTTCCTATTAGAGATGAACTGACTACCTAGTGTAATAATTCCTAATTATCCTGACCTAAGGTGTTCTTATGGATACCTTGTAGAGGCAATTGGATATCATGTATCATTTAAATAGTAATTCATAGTTTTGTTATTTTTTGGACCTTGTAGATCATAATTTTCATTTGATGATTCATAATGTGGCCTAGGGATTACTAAATATTCCTTTAATATTTGGAGTCTGTAAATAGGGCGTCCTTAGTGGATTTATTGATTTCTAATAATGATTACAATAGTGATGAGTGGATATTTGTTCTTATTAATTGATGTGATGGAAACAAATCCTCATCAATCTCAATGAAACATATAAAGAGCACATTTCATTCTCAATTTATTACTCTCTCTTCTAAATTACCTCTATATCACTCCTCTAAAAATTTTATATCCTTTTTTAAAAATAAGGATGTACATTTGTAATATATTTTTGATAAATAAATATATCTTCTCCAATATTGTTATACTACATGTTTAATGTTACAACCTTTGAAAATCATGGGGTGTGGGAGTTCCCAACCATAAAGTAAGGAATCTTCATCAAATAGTGATTAATATTATTAATGTAAGGATTTATAGGTTCCATTCTATTACTATCAAAAACTGGGGGAGTAATTGGTCACCTAATCTCCATTAAAATAAAAGGACTAATATACAAAACACTCAATATAAGGGGATAAGAGGTAGTGATCACACAATGATATTGATGAACTCCTTTATCAAAATCACATTTATCTTATTACCTTATGAATCAGTTTTAATATTTGGAACAGTTCAATAAAATTAAATCGATTCACATTTATTATTTAACAGTGTTTATGTTATAAATTTTATCAATTAATTTATTTAGGACATTTTAATTATCAATAGAGTTAATTAATTGAATTTTGATCACTGTAAAATTATTTTTATGTGCACAATTGATGAAATCAAACATCACCTAAATCAATTAATTGATAGTTTCTGTTTGAATTGATCATTAATATTTTAATTTTAACTATGCTAACTCGTGAGATTATTCATTAAGAATATATTATTTTTAAAATTCAATTCACCCACCTCCTATTTTCATTTTATCATTGACTGAAAAAATATAGCATACACAATATGCATAATTTATAAAAAATAATTAATTAAATATTATAAACTTATTTAAAAATAAATAAAAAGTCAATTTATTTTCCAAAACATAGTAAAAAATGAAAATTTAACATTTAAATTAGGAATTTAAATCATATATTTTCAATGACTAATATTTATCATTTATAAAATGGACTTTAAACTATAAGGAAAAATATAATATATGTGAAATTTGTATCATTTTTGTCTATGTCTTGTTTTACTGTTAATATAGAATCACATATGCATGTATCAATGTTAATTTATGGTATAACTCCAATCATATTAAATGATAAATATAATTGCTTTAGATAGGCCATATCATGGGGATACATTCATATTTTATGATATAGATGATATAATAATTATGCCAGGACACTCTATTTTCAAGAAACTAAGGACTGAGTCATATTTTATGATATACTATAAGATATCCTATGCCATAGTTCAAATTCAGGTGTTTACACTATGTTATACCTTATAATATATTGATATTATACAATAAGACTAATCCAAACTAAATAATTTTTTTTATTTTATTTTATGATATAGCTCAATCACTTGATGGTAGATATGTCCCTCAAAAAGAACATTTGGTAACACATAGATCGATTATAAAACTAGTATCTAATATCACTGTTGCGTTTTGGTTTATCATATAATAATCATTTATAGTATAATATCCCATGAAAATTCCTAATCTATCATTGTTAGTTCAATATGTTATAAAATGAAAAATGAAAAATGTAAGTAGGATATCAAATCGTAAAAATTTTACTCATAGATTGAACACTTATAATAGAGATCATCAAAGAAACAACTGAATAGAAATTCTATCTTAGGGATTATAGTGGTAAATGGATCCAAGTGTGTAATATATGGAATTTGAATGAAAAATGGGGTGTTAGTTCATCCACCAAGTGAAAAATGGTGATTTGAAAAAGAAAACAGTGGTTGTATGCTCGCATAAATTGAGGGTAAATTCAAATGAAGAGATCTCAACCCTTTCATAGGACATCCCTGATTCACTTCAATAAATAATGTGTGTCGACCATATCGAGTTCCATATCATGAACCACATACTTCATAACTCATTGGTGTACATTATTCGTTATAGACTTGAGTAAATATGTGAATCCATTAATAACTTAATCACATAGGGTTATAAATAATGATAAATTAAATGAAGACTAAGCAATGATACATGAACTTACATCCCAAACTGTAAGCACTATTTTAATTTATGATATTAGCTCAAACGAGGTATCCCAATGCCTTTAAAATAATATTATATTATAAGAAATGAAATATATAATATTCATATCATTTCATGAAACCCAAGGGATATCATAATCTATGTAATTATTTATTTTAGTGCATATCAAACATGTTATTCCCATAGAATCTCATATAATCACACATTTGAACTCTACTAGAATAAATAGTTGTAAAACCATTAGTTTATTCATAATAAATTCATCATTGTTTTGAGCATTTCCCATTTCCATTTATAAGGAAAATAATAACTAATGAGTTTCATTATTTCTTGCAGTGTGATGGACCAATATGATATATATAAATGGTCTATCCTAAAGACCCTTGAAACCCACTCTGGTGTGTCATGCTTACTCATAGTGTGAATCCCATACGTCCACATATCATCCTCTATTTACAGAAGATAAATTATGGAGTAATTGTAGTGCTCTGACGTGAGCATTATGACTCATCATTCCTGTGGGAAGCTTTTCATAGAATCGGAACCACGAAATTATCTAACACATTTCATCATGAAATGGTGCATTTTTGGGAGAGACCACTTGGTTCCAAAACCTGTGTGACACATATTTTTCATGGGTTATGTATTAAGGCTTGAAAAACTCCATACAAACAATAAAGTATATATTTTATGATGTAATCATAGTCCCTAAAATATCACACATAGTGGTTACTCTAACATATATCCAATATACTCATGCATCGGAACCATTGTAACATAGTCATTCACTTCACAATATTAAAATTCATTATAAAACTAGTTATAATCTTACATGGGCTTGGTTTATACATTCACATGATCCAATATTTTGTTACATATATTCATTAAGACAAAATTCACTTCAACCCAGAAAAATATAGTTTATTTTCATCTTCACTCAACTCTAAAGGGCATCCAACTCATCCAAGAGCATGTTTTGAATAAATAAAACACAAAAACACATTAAAGACTCATGAATGAATTATTAAAATGGCCAGTCTTAACGTGACTATAATGTAATGGTTATTTATAAACCTCACCAAAGGATAGAATGATGTTTATGTGAGTACACTTGCTCCAGGTGTGATATCAATGTTAAACTGACCACGACTCAATTGAGATAAAATCACAGCTCACCATTATCAATCCACTTTATGTGGGACCACTCCAAACCCATGAACTCTTCAAATTCCCCAATCACCACTTCTACAAAGTAAGCCTTTATCGATTTGGGAATTTACTAATGCTAGTAAAAAAGTGATAATAAAAGGAACCCTTTTATCAGTTCTTTTGTTATCATATATAAAGGGTAGCCTTTACCAACACTTTTCATTACTGCTCATAAAGAGTACCTTTTATCGGCACTTATTTTTTAGCACTGAAAAAGGGATACATTATCAGTTCTAAATAAGTGCTCATAACAGTCCTGAATCAAATGAAATACATAAAAATTTGAAAATTTGATTCAATTTAAAAAATATAAATTTTTTAAATAAATAATTATTGAAAAAAATGAATAAATCTAATATACTATATTACAATTATAAATACTAAGGAATAATATATATTAAATTTAATGATATGTAAAATGAAATAATTAATGAAATAAAAAATAAAAATTATTAAATTAAGAAAAATATTTAACATTTTATTAATTAAATAATTATTGATAAAAATGAACATATTTAATCTAAATATATATATATTATAAATATTAATAAATAGTGTATATTAAATATAGATATACATGAATATATATAATATTTAGTAAATATTTTTTATAAAACACAAAATATTTATGCTTTAAATTAAATAAGTCTAATATTTAGTAAAGAATGGTTTATAATTAAAAATTAATATGAATTAAAAATACTAACTAGTTTCATTGAGTAATGGAAATAATTGAATGTCAATTGATTTTTCAATTTAACATATATCAAATGTGTTTTATATTTATACCACATACATATATGAAATTAATGAATTTTATATACAACACACACACATATATATATTTTACGTAATTAATAAAATCATAGAGAGAATCACATACCCTAAATATTTATGTAATTTATTTAATTTTTAATTATTATTTATTATATAAATTAATTATTACATGATACATTTTGTATATTATTTCTTTAATCAGAAAATTTTATTTATTTTTTAAAATTTTATTACAGATAAGAATTAATTGATTTTTAATATTTTTTTATTTTATTTTTATTTTTTAGGAATTTAATTGTTTTCTATTATTTATATTTTTATTTATTTATGTGTTTTAATATTTTCAATATTTATTCAACTTTATATATACATATTTTTAAATAATTTATAATTAATTAAAAAACGTAACCTTTTTCAATATTTATAATTGTACCGATTTTTAAATATTCAATTTCACTGATTTTTACCATGCATGTATTTAAGATTATATTTTCATTAATAATTTTAAAAGTATATTTGTATATATATATATATATATATTCCAAATTTATATTTACGATATTTATAAATTTATATATCTATAATTATAAATAAATAATTATTATTTTCTAAAAACTTATTTATGTAATTATAAATAAATAATTATATATTTCTAAATAATTATAAGAATCTATTTAATTTATATAAATAATGATATTTACAATATTTACATTTAAATTTAATATTTATTATATATATATATATATAATAATTTATATTTATAAATGTATAAATATATAATTATATAAATATATAAATATATAAATATATAAAAAAATTATATATATAATAATATATTTAAATAATTAAAAAATAATAATTAATATTTTTATAGAATTATAAAATTATAATAAATATTTTTTTATATTTATATTTATATTTATATAAATATTTATATTTTTTTCTTAATTATATATATATATAAATATAGATATATATAGTTACATAAGTATATTTTTAATTACATTATTATAATAAATATATTTAACTAATGAATATATTTAAAATATTTATATTTATTTATATTTATTAAATATATATATAATAATACAAAAATATATAATTATATTAATATATTAATAATTATAAATAAATAATAAGACTTCTTTAAAAAGTATCTATATGTTTATAAATAAAAACTATATATTTAAATAATTATTACACTATTATAAATAAATATATGATTATGTAAATATATTTAAATATTTTTATTTATATTTATAATAATAAATCATTTACCAGCGCTAATGTTTTAGTACATATAATGAATTCTTTTATCTGTATGTTTTAATTTATCATTGAAAAAATGCATTTTTTCTGTGTTTTTTAGAAGCACTGATAAAAGTATCCTCATTGTATTTAATAACTTTAACTGGGACTGAATCTGTCATAATACCTAAATTTATCCATGAAATCCACATCCCTTTGTCACTCCTACGTTGTGAATCTAACCTCTAATCAAGTCTTGAACGAATTCAAGGGTCGAATCTAGTGATTGAATGAATCAATGCATGAAGAACTCAAGGCTCGAATAAATCTAGGGTTTCATGCATGATATATTTGTTTTAATCGTATGGATCAAAGCTTCTATCGAAGGTATGTTAATTTTTGTCCTTCTCCTCAATCATTTTTCTTATTTTTCAATAACAATTTTCATTCATTTGTTCATGATATCTTGTTATTAATCATCCATTAATAAATTCATTCTTGAGTGATTTTAACCTACAAGTCTCATCATTGTGACTACTGCCATTGAAAATTTCATCTATATTTCTATCCATTTCAACTATAATAGATTATAACATGTATGCATTCAATTTTTATTGATTTTTATTCATCTAAGACATTTCCACCTAAAATTATACTTCCGTTGTACCGTTATAATTCTTAAATTATACCAAATATCCAACAAACTATGTCAAAATATATTACAGAAAATTAAATGGCTCATAAAACATGTATTATTATTTTAATACACATGTTTTTTTGTTTTTCTATAAGTATAATCTTGTAGTTTTCATGTTATTGTTGTAATTGTTTGGGATTTATTTGGTGAAAATCTAGTTATACACATTCTACCATCCACTATAGATATAGTGGAGCATCCTTTATATGTTTTTATCCTAAAATTATTAAATAATTTATGTTTGAAACATGTTGTGCACAAGGAAACAGTTTCATCACAAAAAGTATATTAAAAAAATTTATGGTTTATTTCCATTTTAATGTACATATATCTTGATTATTGGATTATATGAGGATTTTAATTCCCCTAGAGTGAGTTCTATCACTATAATAACCCTCTATGGAATATTGTGGGGGTATGGTAAACCGTTTTTACTTTTTGAGAAGACACTGATGGTATGGATTATACATCCACCAATTTAGAATAAATATAAAATAATTTCACATTTATAATGATTTACTCAATCTACTATTTTTTAATTTTAACTACAAAAGATATTATTATCTCTTTAGTTTAATCATCATGTATTTCACTATTTTCTTTTAATAGATGTTCAATATTTTTAGTCTTTTTTTCTATATTCTCTAGTTGATCGTATTTGATATCAATTGCTTATTTTAATTTTTGTCTTATCTCCCCAATTGATTTCTTTTCATCTTCCCTTTCTTGAATTGTATTGAGATACAAATTTTTAAAACTGGTTCATTATTCATTTAATTCCAAAATCATTGTATTTTTTATTTTCACTAGTCTGGAGATATTAAAATAGACTTATAGTATTTATTTTAAAACATTATCCATTAATTTATTTTCATCATCATAGTTAGTGATCTCCTCATAATTATTTCTCCAAATTCCAAAAACTATTAGTGACTATTTAATTGAAAATTATATTTACGGTCTTCATCAAATAAGATTGGGAATCATAATATTATTCCATCTCAATTTATTTATTTAAACTTCCATTTAAAAATATAGTTTTAACATTCATTTAAGGAACACATAAATGAATTATAAAATTTTACGGAGAAAAATGTTTTTATTAATATAATTTGAACGAAATCAGTATAAGTGTCAAAATAACCAATAAATTTCATTTTTTGAAACCATTCATTAATAACATATCATTAAAAATTTGAATATTGTTATTGGAGTCATACATGCTTCAATATACACATTTACACTGAATATTATTTAAAAAATTTAAAAAATTTGTAAATATAAAATTATTATTTCTTATAATAGAATCTATTACATCATTAAATGGTTATTTTTAGAACACAACATATTTTGAAGAAAATGATTAATTATATAACATGAGATACACATATATGATTGCCCCAATAATTTTTTTCCCATAATATTATTATGTTAATCATTATCAATAATAAAAATTATGCATTTGAAATATATGAATTCATGATATAGATGTGTCTAATTTCTAGGTCTTGTACTCCATTTAGGTTCAACTCCGATATCCTATTTATTCATTGAAATTATATCTTAACTTAATGAAACATTATATCAATGGTTATGAAGAATAATTATATTTTAATTATATTTATAAAATTTATTATAAAAAATTATGCAGCTCTTTATTCAGAAATGGAATTATCTTATATATATATATTATTCTCTAGGATTTATTATTATTTTATATTGGAAAAAAACATATTTAAATGTTTTAGTTTATTTTTTAGTTATTTCAGGAATATAAACTCTACAAGAGGCTACGAACCCTAATTAATTAAGATAATAGTGATTTGGATTATCCTCATCAACATCATCTCTCAAACAGTTATTATTACAATTTTTATCACGAGACTCATCTCTCATATCTTTTATATTTTGTGAACTACTTTGATAATTAGGCATCTAAAATGATTACCAGAACCATGTATGGGATGAATTTTTTTTATTTTAGTTCATGAAACATATGAGAATGTCCAAAAGATATGGAAGATGAGTCTCAAGCAACAAAATGCAATGATAAATATTTGGTAGATGAAGCATATGAGGATGAAATTTTCTTATAACTTTTACCATTAGAAGAATTCAGAGGTAAAATCCTATTATAATGGATTAATTCTTTTAATAAATTAAAGTAATCATTTCCTCAATTCTTAATAAAAATATTTGAAACAATCAAAAATTGAGTTCCCCTTATTAGAATTGTTGGTAACATTCACCATTGAAAATGAATATATTATGTGTTTTTATTTATTTATTGAAAAAAATGATTATTTTAAAAACCTAATTGGATGGATATAAATAAAAAATATATGCATGATTATATTTTGAAAAAATATAATGAATATAGAGTTATGGAGTTTATCATGTTTGAAATACATCATGCAAACGACCATTATCAAATCATTTTTCAATGTTTACATTAATGTCATTCAAGACATATTAGTCCAAAATATTGGGAAGAACATTATAATTTTGACCTAATAGATCATATCTATAAATTTTTGACTTAATGTAGGGAAAATCTGAATATGTACACCAATTGGGATGATACTACAGTTTATGGATCATGTGATATGAACACAAGTGTAAATGATGATGGAGGTCGCATGGAACAAAGGATGGTGGAAATTGAATATGACCTTCATGATTATATAAATTTGTTTGAGAAGTTGAATATATGTTCTAAGAGACCATTTTATACCATTTTTACTAAATACACAACATTATCAATTTTATTGAAGTTGTATAACTTGAAATATGGGAGCAGATGGAGATGCACCAACTTTACAGAACTACTTGGTCTCCAGAATGATATGATTATATATGGAAATGACATTCTATATCAAACATATTATTGTAAATGAATTCTATTTTTAATGGTAATGATCTCTAAAAAATACACACTTGTCTAAATTATTGCATATTAATTTTTAAATACCATGAATCACTCCTAAAATTCAATAAGTGTGGTGTCGATCAATACAAGAAAAATTATTCAAGACCTTAGAAATATCTTATGTACATTCCTTTCATTTCATTTTTTAAAAGACTATATGGATGTTCGGAAACAGTGATAAAATTAGCATGACATGTAGATATAATAATTAAATATGGTAGCTGGAGTATTTTAGCATATTTTTTTAGTGGAATAAAATTTATTTTGAGTATCATAAATTTGAAAATGAGACAATAAAATTTAGACATTGCTTATCTATAGATAGTATCAATCCTTTTTTTGTATAGAGTAATACACATAGTACATGGCCAATCATATTGGTAAATTATAATTTTTTCCATGTTTATGAATGAAACGCTAATACATTAGATTGTGTTATCTTATATCATCACCAATGTGTCCAGAAAATGGTATTTATGTCTACTTGGCCCATTGATCGAAGTTCTAATATTGATTTGGGATATTTGTGTTACAATATAGGATGATCATATAAGTGATGAATTCACATTGAGGACCACGTGGTATGAGATGATAAATGAATTTACTACATATGTAAATTTATCATGCTAAAGAGTTAAAAGAATGTCGGAGTGTCCCTTTTGTTTAGAATGAACACACTCATTTTAGTTGAAACAATCCAAAAATAATATGTTTTTAGGAAATTGGAAATTTTTACCTAAATGACCAAAATACCGATCTAGGATAATAATATTCGATGGCAATATAGAATAAGGAACAACATCATCTCGAATAATGTGTGATCAACTATTCAATAAAGTAAATGGCATTGATATTATTTTTTGTAAACAATTTAACAAAACATACCAAATCCTGTTTGAATAATAGATCAATTTTAATTGATTTACGATAGTGGAATTGTTTATACATATGAAATTTTCATGAAATTATCCATGTAGAAAAACATTATTTTATAGTATTATTGTCAGTATAAAAATGTTCATGGAAAAAATCGATGGTATCAAGGAGATGTTAGGTGTGCTCGATATGGGGATAATGGAAGAGTAGGAACCAATGAAGGGTAAAGGTCAAACATTTCTTCCTACAGCATCATCCACTCTATCTAGAAAAGAAGAGTTGGAATTTTTTCCTTTTATTTAATAGTTTAAATGTTCTATAGGGGTTTTCATAAAATATCAATAATATAATGTAAAAGAAAAATTTTACGTTACAAGTTCTAAAATCAAATGAATTTCATGTTATGAAGATATATTTGATGCATGTTACTATTGGTTTCATTGTACAATAAAATGTGTGGCATACATTAACCAGACTCTGCTTAATTTTTAAAGCCATACGTAGAAAAGTTATAGACCAAATAAAGTATCAATAATGAATATGGAGGTTGCAAAAATGTTATTTGAATTAGAAATTTTCTTCCCACCATCATTATTTGATATAATTGTCCATCTTATGGTTCCCTTGGTTAGAGAGGTCCAACTACGCGGTCATGTCCATTACAAATGAATGCACCCCATTGAACAATATATGATTATTTTGAAAGGGTATGTCAATTATCAAAGTGAGTCGGATGGTTGTATTGGAGAATGATTTATTGTTGAAGAAGTTGTTGAATTTTTACAAATAACCTATTAGATGTTTAAAGCCTCAGTCTCCCAAATTATTGATACAATGGAAAATTTATGGGCAATTGAATTTTCAGAAGATATAATGTTAAAATCACCTTCATAGAGTGGGAGTAATATAACAGTTACATTTTACATAATAGTGTAGATGATGGACCATATGTTGGATCCCATAAAGTAATTTTAAAATAATTGAATCCAACAAGGGCTAATGGATGGATATCAAATACAGATAATCAATAGTTTATAGGATGGTTCTGAGATCTATTTTCTAAAGAGTTATCTGAAAATATGAATTCAATTGTTGAATGATATTGATGTCTTTCTAGGGGACTGAATGAAAATGTTATATCTGACATTAGGTTTGTAATCAATGGTTATAAATTCTATGAAAAATAAATTATGGTTATAGTACAATGAAAGAAATCAGATTTATGTCTGTGGTGGAAGTGAGGCATATATCTGGTTCCAAGGATGGAAATCCAATTTATAAAAATTTGTAATATTCTGGCACTGTCGAACAGATATATGAATTGGATTATACAAAATATCAAATTTCTATTTTTCATTGAATGTATTTTTCCAATAGGAGTTCATTGAATGTTTACGAAATGATATTCATAAAGTTGAATTTTCATGTGGAATGCAAAAATGATGAGTCATTCATAATTGAATCGCAAGCAGTGCAAGTTTATTATATCTCTAATCCAATAATATATAAATGGAATAGTGTCCTGCTGGTAAAAAAGAAATTATCAGGTTAAATTGAAATTCAATCCAGTATTTACCTTTCATTAGTGTACCACAAACATTTCATGGTGTTCTTAATGAATATAATGTATTGTAATTTAGTTCCCCCCACTTGCAAGAGGGTAGAAGGGGTTGGGTTTTGGTGGGTGGGTCACATGGTCGAGTCCCTAACCTACATTATTTGCATGTTTTTTGCAGCATGTTTACTTCTATTGGATGTTGTGACCCACCATTAAATATCTTGTACATTATAGGATAAAACAATCATTGGATTTGGATTCTAAATAAGGATACAAATCCCTAAAACATTTTAAAAATGAAAAAGAGTTCAATGAGAAGGTAAATGTGTTTATAAATATACTATGTTTTTCTTCATAATATAATTTAATCTGAAATGCATTTACATAATCTAAATTAATGGTTTGAAAACTCATGCATACAATTTCCCTTATATAATATGATGTTTAAAAAAGAGAAATACTATAATGAGGAAGACCCATTAGTATGATTCAAAGGTAATGTTATGATATACATTCTCTATTTTATGGAAGTATTATATAATGAAACATTGATTTAATTTTAATTATTTCTTTTGTAGTTCATTTATTTTAGAATATTTATGTCTATATTCATGTCTTTATACATCAAAATTTCCAAAATCTTCTTCTCCCCCAAAACGTGTCCACCCCCGTTGTGTTAGCATTTATCACATACCTTCAATTTCACTCTACTGCCTTTGTAGGATGAGAATTTGAATTGCCATTGCTCCATCATAGAGGTAATATTGATGTTTTTATAGTATAATAATTGTACATATAATTAATTTATTGTTTTATATTTATTATTAATTTATTTATTTGTAGTTTTACTCAAATAATAATTGTTTTATTATATAGGTGGGTTCATTTCATTGAGTTGGTGTGGTTTGTTGGATTTTCCCCATGATCATGATATAATATAATTTTAGATTGTAAATAATATAACGATAATAACAAAATGGGTAAATAATGTATACAACCATCATGAAACGGTGAATTTCTATTACTTATTTATTTAATTATGCCATCATTTTATGTACCATTTGTAAGTTATCATTCAAATCATTTTTTTCAAGAGGGGACCACAAATAGGGTACTTGTATTATTGTAAGATAACCCAAATCCCTAAATCATTTTAATAAAATAAATAGAGTTAAATGAGAAGATTAAAGTGTTTTTTAATATACTATTTTTTTCTTCGTAATATTATTTGTTCTCTACTTCATTAACATAATCTAAATTAAATGTTTTAATACTCAATTACCCATTGTGTTCATCAAATTATGATGTTACCAATACTATGGAAGAATATACTCTAACTAAAAAAATCCCTTTGAGAATATGTAAATGTAATGATATAATATAATTTCTATAATTTACTGAAAAATTATATAATGAAAAATTGATTTAATATTCAATATTCCATGAAAAGTTTGATTTATTTTAAGATATTTTTTCCTGATTACATGAATTTTTGAACCAAAAATACAATAGACTTATTCTCCCTCAAAAACATTGAACCCCTACTATGTTAGAATTTATCAATTTCTTTCAGGCTCCACCTACTTCCTTGGCAGGAATAGAAATGGAACCACCTCTGCTCAATCATTGAGGCAATCTGGATATTTGAACCGTTAAATCAATATCCATATAATTAATAAATTTTTCATTTTTATATTTAATAATTTATTTTTAGTAATACTCACATAATAATTTTTTCATCGACCGGTATTTTCTATTGTTTGATTTGAGGTGGTTTGTCTGATGATGCTCATGCTGATGGAGAATAGAATTTTAGGCTATAACTAAGATAATTAAAACAAGTAGATGGGTAACGAATGTCTACAACCATCATAAAAAGGTGATTTTATACCACTTATTTAATTAATATTATCAACATTTTATCTACTATGTGTTTGTGAATTTTCATATCATTTTTATCTAATACTATTTTAGATTTTTCCATGGATCTTTTGGGATGTAATATTTTTCTTTCAACTATATGAAATAATCTACAAAAGAGATAACATATTCCACTCTTCCAATGTTACCACACATTCAATTACCATTCTTTGTCAAAATTGAAAAACTACATATTGAATCAATTTTCATTGATAAAAATATTTAACTAATAACATAATATCAATATGAAATGCTGGCAGTTCTATAAATAATGTCAATGAAAATTTTGGTAAAATCTGTAGATGGATATTTTTTTATACTTAGGGATGTATCAGAATTTTTTTTACCTCAATATGACACACAATGTGACCAGTATGACCCCAAGTGTGTCCTTTAATTAAAAATTATCATTAATCTTAGTAAAAAACACAACTAATACACTCAAAGACAAGTGAAATCCATCATATTGTTTTTATAGTTTAGTAGAACTACTCATAAGTAAATTTTTTGGTTTCGAAATTAGCCACACCTCAATCTGATACATGATGTGCCTGGCATGATTCAAAGTGTCGGTTATCAGTTTAAAATTTACATTTTGGTTCAAATAGTGTCACTCAGTGAAAAGCATTAAAACAATATCGTATTAGCTTTATAAAATAATGAAATGATTTATATATTATTTTTGACATGTATTAATCTGTCTCCTATCAAACCGACACACAATATGATCAGTATAACTCAATGTTAATGTTTCCATTTTAAAAGGTCATTTTAGTAAAAAAAAGACAACCGAGTTACTCAAAACTAAGAAAATAGATCAATTTGATACTTTATGAAAACAATCAATAATAAATTTGGGACATGAAGAAATTATCTGCACCTCAATATGACACACGGTGTGGCATATCTTTCTCCAAGTGCATTTTTTATTTAAAAATGTCATTAATATGTCTAAAAAAGACCACATACATACTCAAAATATAGAAAATTCTTTCTAATTGTTTCTATACTATAATAAAATTATATATAAGTAATTTATGATTTTTAGTAATTTTATTTTCCTCAATATGATACATGATCTGTCTATTTTAACTCCAAGTGTTTGTTTTCAGTTAACATTTACATTTCTTCTCAGAAAGTTACACTAATTGATAACTGAGAAAACACCAACAGATTATCTTGATAATTTATTATAATTATTCACGTATCTTTTTTAATTGTATAAATTTTTCTCACATCAAACCATTATAGGATATGACCAATATGGCTCAACTTTCATGTTTCTAGTTTAAAATGACCTTTTAGTGAAAAAAGTATTGTGACATACTATAAACTGGGAAAATGAATTAATATTGTTTTAATATATTAAGATAACAATCCATAAGATTTTTGGATATGTAGGAATTAAACTCACCTCAATCAAATGTATAGTGTGACCAATATTACTCAAGTGCATCATATTATTTAACATTGACATTAATTTTATTAAAAACTCAACTAACATACTCAAAACTGATAGAACGCAACCTTATTTTTTTAGTACTTTAGAAAAATTATCCATTATTCATATTTGACATGTAGGATCCATTCAAACCTCAATTAAATACACAATGTGACTGGTATGAATCAAAGAGTTCATTATCAGCTTAAAATTGACATTTTATATCAAAAATTGTCACTCGCTAGAAACTAAGGAAACATTCTTGGAATATCATGATGATTTTTAAAAAGGATTCATAAGTCATTTTGTATGTGTAGTAACTAGTATTACATCAAACTGACACATGATGTGACTGGTAAGACTCAATGTGCGTGTTTCAAATTTAAAATTACATTTTACTAAGAAAGGAATATGACACACTCAAAATTTAGAAAATTGCATTGGAATATTTTGATGTTTTATGAAAATAATAAAAAATTTTGAGACATGTATGAATCATCTGCACCTCAATCAGACTCACGGTGTGACTAGTATGACTCCAATAGTGTCTTTTAAGTTAATATTTACATTAATTTTAGTAAAAAAGACAACTAACATTCTCAAAACTAAGAAAACACATTCATGTTGTTTTTATATTTATGAAAACGATCCATAAGTCATTTTTGGCTTGCGGTGAACATCCACACCTCGATCTGATACATGATGTTCCTGGTATGACTCAAAGAGTATGTTATCAGTTTAAAATTAACAATTTAGTTTAATGAGTGTAACTTTATAAAAATAGAGAAAATGTGATTAGATTTTCATGATAATTTTTTAAAAAGATTCATATGTATATTTTTTGGAATGGAGGAATCAATCAAACATTGAATTAACTGATGATGTGACCAGTATGACTCAAAATGCATGTTTCCAGTTTAAAATTATGATTTTGTAAAAATAAAAAGTGTTGTACTCACAATAGGGAAAACATATTCAGATTTTTTTATATTTTAGGATAATGATCCATAAGTCATTTTCAATGAGTATGAATTAGCCACAACTCTTTTTGATGCACAATGTGATCGGTATGACTCCATGTGTGTCTTTTTATTAACAAGTGTCAATTTAATTTAAAACATCTGTCACGTTGTAAACATTGAGAAAATGATCCTATATTGCTATCCCATTATTTTATATTTTATTACATAATTAATTTATTAATAATTTTTATCTTATACTTGTTATATTAATTTGAATAGAGATAATTTATTAAGATGAAAAACAAATGGTGTAACGTGAAAGAATCAATTCAATATAATACATAATGTTCCTAGTATAACTCAAAATTTTAGTTTAAAATTAACAATATTTGTTTAATTTTTTACTTTATGTTATTACTTTCATATGAATTTCATTCTTATACAAGGGTTTTCTTTTTCTCGATTAGGGGTGGTTTGTTCACCAATAGCATGAGTAGAGGTCAGTGAAAAAAAGACAAATGAATATTCAGTTTTTTATTGTATGTAATAATTTTTAATTAATCATGTGATTATATAAATCAAAATTTGAAATTTATATAATTTAGTGTTTTTTCTTGTTTTTGTTTTTTAAATTTTATTTCATTTAAATTCTATTTTTGTACTTGATTTTAATGCTTTCTGATGTTGTTTTTGGTGTTGTAGCGTGTTTTTATAGCACACTGCAGTATGACCCTTTATCTATTCTACTAAATGTACTAATATTGGGGTCCTTTGTCTCTACATCTAGATGCACTAGTAAAGGGACCATTTATCTGCACAATTAAAAGCATTGATAATGTTTTCCTCTATCATAGTTTTTCTGGAACTGATAAAATCCCAAGGATTTTAGTCATACCTCGGTAGTCAGCACTGATAAAGGACATTTTTTGTGTTGTTGAAGGCTTGTTTTTTTTAGTTCATTAATGATACTTCAATCTAGTTAGGGACCTTTACTAGGCATTGAGGATTCCATGAATCCAAAAAAACATACACAGCAATTAGGGAATCATTAATTAGTTCACTCTCATCATTTAATAACTTATCGAAATCCATTGTAACCCTTATGAAAAAATTATTAATATATCATATTGATTCCAATATGTAGAATCTAACATGCTAATCCATTGTGTTCTAAATTCATGCACATGTATTCATCTATATTTTTCATGGACCATATTATCCATTTATTCCAGCATCTTCCCCCATCCTCGATAATTGTTGTATTCCTACACACAAATGTATGCATGTAACCTCATGAAATAATAGAGAATCATTCCCCTAAAACCACTCAAACCACACTAATTATGACATTTCCCCATCCTTAATTAGTACCGCCCAAACACCATGACTGGAATCGACATATGGATAGAACACATCCTGGGGAAATTCACACAAATCCATTCAAACAAGTGTTGAACCCCCAACCACATATTTTCAAAATAATAGGGTTGACAATCGGGATAGCCCCTGATTGAAAATTATAATTGTGACGTCCTGACCTGTGTTCCACTAAACGGTGCCCCGATCAGGTTGGTTACATGCCCTCATGAAAACCTCCCCATACGCAAGAGGGTGCCTATTATCAGTGAGGGTCTGCTTAGTCAGACATGGGGAGATTATACCCTCTTTTATTAGAATAAAAAACCAAAATATAGGAAAAAAACAAACAAGTGAAAAAGAATATAAATAACCAGAACTATACCAAGTCATATGATAGTCAAAATAGGAAATACAATACTCAATTAGAAAAGAAAAAATGCTATGTCAATGAAAGTGTCAAGTGTCTACAATGACACTGAAAATAAAGACACACTGAATCCCAAGAAGGTCCCAAACCCTTTCTGGTTCCCTCACCCATGCTCCATTTCCATTAAGCATCATATCCCAAGGCCCTGACATCATCCTATCCAACCAAAATAAAGTCTTCTCAGGTGCTGATCAGGCTGCCCGAATAGGGTTTGAGAACAACTCCGTAGGCCACCACCAACAGTGTCTAAAACAAGTACAATCAAATGACAGTGTACACAATTCTAGGAATAAATGAATACGATGCATAATTAAAAAATATCACATTGTCATTTAATCATTAATCCATATATTAGACCCAATTTCAATTCATGTCTCACATTTAAATCATAATTCATTATTGTCATTCATTTTTTATTGAATGCCATCTCAAGAACATCATATCTCATTCAGGGTAGATTTTCAGGTCTAACACTACTAATCACATTTGGTGTAGATCATGATGTCTTGCACCCCAAAACACAAGCACTTGGTTAACTAATGGAGAGGAACGTCGTGCCCAAGTCCATACTTCTAAATCTGTCTCGAATGCCATCACCCACATTCAAAATCATTTAAATCATTCATTAATTCTAAAAAATTTACCATATCATTCCCATACAAATCCAATTATTAGTTAAACATATCAATGTCCATTAGTTAACCCTACAATTAACTAAATACACAACAGATTAATTTATTCATCATTTTATTAATCAATCAAGACAAAAAATATTCCATAATTAATTATTCAAAATTAATGGTCCAAATCAAATATCAACTTGTCATTATTAATTTCACAATTAATTATCTTTAAAAACAACATAATTACACGTAATTAATTCACCGTTAATTATCTCACATAGCCAACATCAGCTCATAATTAATTATCCCCAATTGATTATCTTGAACCCAACCATTTTCAATATCTCAATTACAATATCTCAACACATAATCAATTTCCCTAAATCAATTATCTATTTGGGATGCCCCCTTTGTTCCATGATTAAATCATCTATTAATCATCTATATGTCCAAAGCACAAATAGTCAAATTATCCTTCTCAATTACTCTAATGTAAGAAATCTGTTACTAATGGAAGAATGAAAATCAACATTCTCACATACACATATCAAATCCTTGACTATAGGAGATCAATTTAGACCACCTATCGTGGTTTGTTAATGGATGCTAGCCCAACAAAAATCCCCAAAACTTGAACTGCACAATGATGTTGATCAAGTTACAGTTCTAAATCCCTAAACCCAAAATTAATATCAAAATCATCAACATATTGTCAATCTACATCTAGATACACAATCCCTAATCTATATCTCCACTCATAGGTATAGATTTATAGAGAAAATGGATATCATCAAAAAAATATCATGGAAAGATAGAGGAATGAACGGGGGAAGCAATTGGATGAAATCCACTTATCGGGAAGAGATCGGATCTTCAATTCGTGTTTTAGTTCTCGAATAACAGGGCTTGAATCACCTTGGAATCCCTCCTAAAAGCTCTATGATCAATTAAAATTCGTCAAACCTGAGTCTGGGCCGAAATTTAGGGGTTTCGGGGGGGTTTTGGTGATTTAAAAACTAATTTTCAGATAATAAAAACCCGCATACATTGTTTCTTGAGTAGTGGTGCATGGTTAGGGTAAATTATGCACCAACCGCAAGGACCTCTCAACCATGGTTTGCATGGCTCACATGGTTACTTGGGTTTATCCTCACGATTTTTCAAACCGTGCACAATCTGTGGAAATCCCTCTATCCATTATTTTTTTCTTAAAAACTCTCCCCAACGCACCACATGCCTCAAATCCAATATAATGGTACTTAAAAACTACCAAATTACCTACAAATGGGCTCTAGATGACTTCGAAAAAGGTCAGGATCTTACAAAAATATTGAAGTGTTTATAGAAAAATTGATGTTTTATAATATAAGTTGAAACAATCCAAAATAAAATTATTATCATTTACTCTCATTGAGTAATATAATTTGAATATTTATTTTATAAAATTCAATTATTATTTTTTATTTATTTTATTCATAGTAAATGTTATTTACTATTCATATTATTATTTATATTATTGTTTTACTATTATAAAAGTTATGTTATTACTGTAATGGTCAATCTATTGTTCCAAAAATGGTATTTTCTTCATACCTGTTATTAATACCTCTTATTACCTTCATTCATTATTCATTTAGTTTTCTCTAATGATCCTTTAAATACCATTAAAAACAATCATATTTCCTATTTTTTATTCATTTTATAGTATTTTTCTTGACTCCAATATATTTATATGACCATGAATAATTGTATTTACAAATTCTTAATATGTTAATTGCTTGTTTATATTATCCCATGATACTATTATTAATTTTCTGAAATGTATTTATCCATCATACGTGATGTTATATATTTGGAAAATTATATAATGATAGTATCTTCATGTGTCACATTCAATTTATTTATGGTATTCCATAATAACTAAATTATTATTTTAAATATAATCATATATTAAAATATAATGTGATTATATATGTTTTTATATAAATTTAATTTGGAATTTTATTGAAAATGATTCCATTTTCATGATAAAAACTAGTGTAAAATGAATTTTTTCTTTGTTTATTTGTTCTTAAATGTATTTTGTTTTAATAAATGAAAATGGAATTTGTATTTGGAAATTAAATGATAAAATGTGTATTCATTTAATTTAGCTACCTATATATATTAATTTTTTGTAACTAAATTTGATATATTTTTTCAATGGGCTATGTATGTTTAAAAATTGATGTATTTTTTATTGGGTATCCATGGTTTGATTCTAAAAATTCATTTTAGATTTTAATCAATGAATCATTTTTTATTACCAATTTTTCACACTGATTTTTAATTTGATGTGGCACTTGAAACTCAACCCATTTTGTGAGGACTCTTCTAGTGCATCCACAAGACCCAAGTGTGAATACGGGAAAAGGGATATTTTTGGTACTGAAATAGGAGCTGTAGCAGTTACTATTCAATACTATAGAATCCAGAACTATTATGATTCAGGACATCTGTTTTGGCTTGGAATCATTATGGTCATCAGACCACCCAAATCCTTCGATCCAGTTAAAACTTTTAGGCCACATCAAGGCCTTCGGGCCGCCTCAAGGACATTGGGCCACCTCATACAGATTATAAGTGTAATGCCCAAACCCCAGTTACCCAGTGTCGGTGCATTATTTTAATACATTGGCATGATCCAAAAAGATCTTGTCTTGAAGGACTGATCAGTTTAAAAGTCTTGGAAAATAGATTACATACATGAACGTTACATTACACATTCATACATACAAGAAAAAAACAAAACAAATTCCATTGAGATTGCCATTATTCCCTTAGATTAATACTTATTCTCAAAGATAAAACACTTCTATGGATCCTGGAAAAAAATAAAACATATAAAGGGGTGAGATCAGATGTTCAGTAATGATAACAATATAGTGGAAACTTTCATAAATAAGTATAAACATTTAAGGTAATGTATGAGACTAAAACAAAAGCGTTTTAAACATAAAATTCAGAATAATATGGAAAATATACAATAAATAATGCCATTTACTTATTCACATGGAGTTTCTACTAGTCGAATAATCACATGAAATATCAATGGCCACTTTCATAATGATGGAATGCATAATGCCAGTCTTTCATAACCATATAGTCATTGACTTGTTCCAAGACTAAAAATAGTATTTTTTCCAGGCCATATGCCAAGACACTAGTTTTTCTCATTAGACCTACTGATGCCTCATGGATCTATAGCGTGCTCCAACAATCACATACTAATTCCAATGCATTCCTCATATGAATAGGTTTAAACATAACATAAACATTCATATTAAAACTAGCATAATAAATTTTAATACAATACTCATAAACCATGAATGGTATAAAAATAACACATCCAAAGTTAAATATATCACAAACCATTCATTACAATATGAATGATTTGTATCATAATAAATCAAATTCAAACATGTAAAAAATATTTTAAAATATTTTGACATAGTAGAAAATGATTTGTCAAATTCAGTGAGAAAAATATCCTTTTTACATGAAAAAATTTAAAAGTCACAAAATTTAGAATGGAAGACATTTAAAGACCTTTATGAATCAAAGTGTCCCATATCACTATGAATCATTTGAAATTAATTTACATTTTAAAACATTCATATGAATTTAAATAAATCTTTAAATTTTTTTTAAAACATGGACATTAATTAGAATGATTTAGAAGAATAAATATTTAAAACATTTAATATGATGTTTTAATAAAATATTCCCTTAAAATAATCCCATTGAAAACTATTTTGTGAAACATGGTCATTGATAATAAATATGTCCCAGGAAAAATATACCCATACACAATCTCGAATAATAATGAGATTTAGGATTTAACCCTTACCTTGCAATTTCCTTTAGTTGAAGGTATATTTAACCTCCTGTATGAAGAGCATAGTTTGTTAATTTTTTTTACCAAAACCATATTAATATTTATGATATCATACATGATTCATTTATTACTTTATACAAGACATTTAATAATAATTTCCATGTTAAATTAACATTTTTGGTATTAATCGCTTTCTTTATCGTAAGTGTTTTTACATGTTACTCTTGATTTTATCACTTAGGTCAAGATTTATATACATCAAGAATATAAAAAATAATTTATATATCATATATATTTAGAATATAAATATGTATAATAGATATATATAGGAAATGTAAAACACCGTTTATGGAGACAATAGTCCATACGTACACAAAAATGTTGTTTCCGTTTTCATATCGTATTGAACAGAACTAAGTGAATATGATATATGTAAGTATATATATATATATCCTATATCATTTTTATTTCATATATTATATATTTATTAATTATATATATATATTATAATCATCATTGAAAGGTGAACGTGGAAATAAATCTCATCATGTCGTGGAGACAGTAATCTGTACGTACGCAAAAGAGACAATATAATTATTTTGATATTAAAATAATATTTAATTGTATGTTATATCATATATATAGAATAATTATAATGTTATATTTATAATTTACATCAATTACCCATCATTATTATACCAATCAAAATAATAATGTATTGGATAACAATTACACCACGTCGTGGAGACGGTAAGCTGTACGTACACATGTATGGTGACATGTCATTCAAAGGATGGATTGAATAATGAATATTGCTATAAGATATTTATAATAACATCATAGTATATATAATATACTGGAGTTATTATTTTAGAATTAATAAAAAAAGAAAGTGGAAGTGGAAGCATAAAGGAACTTGAAGAGATTATGAAATATTACCTCTTCTTCGGGTTCTTCCTTTTGATTTGATAAAAAGGGCTCATTGGGATTGCATTTTGACTAAATTAATACCTATAAAAAATGGAGGAAAGTTGAGAGGGTATTCGGGATGGGGTTTTCTGAGCCAAATTGATTTGAAGGTGTGAATTAGAGAGAAGGGGGAGTGCCCTCTTATAATAGGGGTGAGGGTCACTTTAGGAAAAGCTTAAAATATTATTTTATAATAAAAGATTTTTACATTTATAATGGCTAAAAAATAATTTTTTAGAGTCTATGGTGGTTATTGGTCAAAAAAGTCCCAACTAATGGGTTTTTGACATGATTAGGATACCATATTAACCTTAACATTTAAATTTAACTCTAAGTTAAATAGTTTGCAATTTACCATGTCTCTTTTTAATTTTAAATTATATGGTTAGTAAACTTACTATAAAATGCCAATAGAACCCCAATTGGTTCATTAATGTCAAATATATTATTATATAAGCCTTTTGGGATAACTTTATATTTTTAGGACCATTATATCAATTAATAATATAATATTTGTTTTAAAAACTATTTTATGCCAATTTTGACACTATTTGGTTTTTTTTGCTAAATTCATAACATCATTATTACTTTGATAAAAATTCATGTAAACGACCCCAACATGTAATATTAACCTATAAAATGTGTTCAATTCATTAAAGGTCTAAAATTACATTTATTTTGATATTTATAATATCAATTATTTTAATATTTAATTAATTAGGTAATTACTTCATATCATTGTGTCATAATTAAATTACATTTTTTAATGTCTAAAAAATATAAATAAAATACCATTATGTAGGAAATATTTTTTTATTTCTAAATAATATTTATAGTGGAATTTATCTTATGTATATCCCTATATTAAATATTATTTAGTTATTAAACATTGATTTTAACTCTTTCAACTCTTCTTTGAATAAAATAATAATAAATGTCCTAATCTAATCCAAGTGGACCAAAGGGATCATATTTTATTCTTAATGTTGTTTTTTTCGTATTATACTTATCCAATAGACTTAATACATGTGTTAGGGTGATAATAATATCATTTTTACCCTTAATAACCCTATTTACCTTTAACTGTGGTAAATAAAAGTAAAAAGTTACTATTCACAAAAAATTATTTTTCAACTTATTGAACCAAATATATCATACTGATATCAACCGTGCCTCTCAGATTTTTGAAATTCTACTCATAGAAGAGGTATGATTATGTTCTATGTGAATAAGCAAATCCTCTTAAGAGGTGGGTAAAAGACGGTGAAAATTTAAATAAAATTTTTATATATAAAAATTTTTTATAAACTGACAGCAATGAATTATTTTGAACTTATATATGTATTAAGTATCTATTTTTAAATAAAATAAATTTAAATAAAATAATAATTTATTTAAATAAAATGTCCTCTTTTACCAATAACTCATTGTTTTTCATTATTCATCAAAAATTGATGTTTCTCAGATAAAAATCAAAAATCCATCCTAAGCGGTATTTGATATTCCAAATTCGAAAATGACGTATATCTTACCAAATTAAAAATATATAATTTGAATTAATATATTTAAAATTAATTCTTGTTGTCAAAACAAATAGCGTGTTTTAAGCATCAATATCTATCAAAAGATTGACACTTGTTTATGTCCCATTTTAATGTGAAATTTATTATAATTATCTAAATTGTATTAAATGATAAAAATATAATCTAATTATACTTCAAAGAAAATAAAATTCATAATTTATCAGAATATATTATTTTAATTAAAAAATAAGTTTTTAATTAAAATTAAGTATTTTCACTATTCACCAAAATATGAAAGTTATCATGAAAAATACCAAAAATTTATCAAAACTATATTTTTATGTCCAAAATCTGAATAAGAAGTTTATTTTGTCAAATTGAATATATATAAGTGTCAAATATTGAATTTAAATTGGGTTCACCATCAAAAGGAGGTAAAATTGCATTTTTTGAAAAATACTTCTTTTATCTACAAAATTGAATTTGTTCTTATATTATGTCAAAGAAACACATAATATGGATGTTAATATTATATGAAATATATTAAATTCAAAATTCATTTAATACTATTCATAACCTTTTTTGAACGACTAGTTTGGTAAGTCGTGGTGTGCTTAAACAAGGTGTTGTGTGTAGTGCATGTTATGAATTACTTTGAAAAAATAACATACTATGAAATCTTGGGGGGTTACATTCATAACTCCTTCAATAAATTGCATCCTCGCAATTTGAAATTGTTCTTCCAAATTTAGGGGTTCAAAATAGAAAATACCTTTGTGGGAAAACCCACTTTCATAAATTGGGTTAAAAAAATTTAGTCTTAATTAGAGGAAAAGGGGAATGAAAATGTCACCACGAAATTATGATCGTGATTAGGAGAACATTGGTGAAAATTAGAGATATATAATTGGAGGAAAAATGTAAATATTTATAGGGAGTGATTGAGGTAATTACTCAAAAACAATTGTAGAATTGAGGGCCTCAAATCCATGAATATATGATGATTTAAGATATCAATGGTTCAACACAACCTATGGTATTAGGATAAAACGTTTTTAGTTTTATGGTCCCTTACATAATTTTTACGAATTAATTTCATCATTAAATAAGTGAAGAAAAAAAATATATATATACTTGACAAATAGAGTTCCATCCTTTAACTAATTTAAACCACAAATTCATCTTTCACTAAAAAAGATAATAAAAGTTAAAAAAATTATATTTATCCTATTCGTATAGGGTTAATAAATGAATTCATCTACTGGGCCTTTTAAAAAAACTTCATTATTCAATCCAGGTCATCACGTGGGCTAGTGGTAGGTGATACACTCTTGTCGCACTTAAATTGCAGGTTCAAGTCTCGCAGCCTTTCCAGATGTGATGGTTGCCACCTGACCTCCGAGTTTTCCTTTTAAGGGTAATCCAAAAATTAATCTAAAACCGCACTTATCCAAAATACTTCTGACTAAACTCAGAATCCAAAATTTATAAGGAAGGTAAACACAATGAAGATCCTTTTTTCCACGTAATAACATGTAAACACCTTCATCATTCATTCTATTAAAAAATTGCAACATCCTGAATTACCATAAAACCTTATTGATTACATTAATTCTCCCTTGTTACTTATAGAATACTTGATATACTCCTTCTATACAAAAATGTTTTAAACTCCATCAATAATGGAATATAAAAATCATTAACCATTTTCACAGTAGTCAAAAATATCCAATATAATTTATCCAAATCAATCATGTATTATTCCAAAATCCCTACCTCAGTATCTGAACCATATTATGGTTTATCATTCTCTCAACCGTATATTTTCCAAAAATTTAACCTCTTATTGAGTCACTTTTCTTGGTTCCACACAATCTCAAGTCCTTAATGAAATAGTACTGATGTACAATCCTTATAAACTCAATAATTCTTATAACATGTACATCATTAATACAAAAGTGAAATGACACAATACATTAATAACAACATTATAAATCTCATCATTCTTCTTCATCTTCGGTTGTATCATGAAATTATTATTATCTAATAGATGCATTTGAGGTATACACTGATGATTTGGATATTGATTCGTGTAGTGTGCCAACTCCTTGAAGATAAATAATTGTACATTGGAAACTTTTTTCTTACCCATCCAATCACGTACATGGTGTCTTTTTCTCCACACTTATAACAAACTCTCATTTCCCTCTAACATTTACCAAGGTAATTATTTCTATGGTTATCACATATGGGAAAATCCTTATTTTCTCTCTTCTATTTATCCATCTTTCTCTCTTCCATCCTTTTCTTCTCTTACCTCCCTTCAAATCCATAGGGCTCAAAAAATTATTTAATTATCATATTAACACATGATATTATATCTTCATTTAATGAGAATATATGGGAGACTATCTCCATTCTAAATGAGGGCTTAATTCCATGAAATATATGATCATTCTAACACTTTGGATCATACATATTGCTAGTGTTCTCATTCCTTCCACTGGGTGCCATTTTTAAACAATGACATACGCTAATAAAGTTTATGAATCACAATGAATAATTCCAAACTTGTAAAATACCAAACGTAAATTGAATCATTTATAGATATAATCCATAATAATAATAAATATTTTCTTTAAGGAAGTATTAACTCCATAATCCTTCATAATGGCTAGTAATTAAAATTTGAATTATCCTATGCATATCCCCTGGCAGAGTCGTAACCAAGAGTGTAGCATGGCCCATTTTCGTGCACCAGTTCACGTTCAAATCTAGCTCAAAGTGGTATTTTCGGGGTTCTACCCCTTGGTACATCTCTCTTAGAGCTGCCCCAACCTACTCATATCCAAACATGGATGTATGGCTAGGAAAATACACAAAATCTATACATTACCAAAATTCTAGGATGTTCTTATATACTATTCCTAATATTCTATCTTAGGGTAATGCTATCTAATCAGAGTTTATCTAAATCTATTTCCAAGGTTGTTGCTAAAATTTCTTTGATACCAACATTAACACCCTGACCCTAGATACCCAGAGTCAGTGCATTATTTTAATACATTGGCATGATCACAGAAGATCAAGTCTCAAAAGACCAATCAGTTTAGCAGTCATGGAAAATATATTACATAAATGAATGTTATATTACACTTACTAACATACAAAAACCAAAAGAAACAAATAATCCTTTGAGAACATCATTTTTCCTTGAGCTTAACCCTTAATCTCAAACATAAAACTCTTCTTGGGATCCTGGAAAAAAAATAAAACAAAAGAAGGGGTGAGCTCAGATGCCTAGTAAAGATAACAATATAGCGGAATATTACATAAATAATCATAATCATTTAAGGCAATTTGTAAGTCTAAAACAAAAGCCTTTTAAACATAAACATAAATAGAAAATGGAAAATATACAATTAAATAATTCCATATATTTATTCATATGGATATTCTAATAGTCTAATAATCACATGAAATATCAACAGCCACTTTCATAATGATGGAATGCATAATGCCAGACATTCATAACCACATAGTCAAGGACTTGTTCCAAGACTACAAATAAGATTTTCTCATGTACTTGTGAAAAGACAGTAGTTTGTCTCATGAGACCTACCGATGAATTGAGGAGCTATAGCGTGCCCCACCTATCACATACTAACTCCGATGCATTACTTATATGAAAAGGTTTAAACATATCATAAAAATTCGTATTAAAACTATAATATTAAATGTCAGTAATTTACCCATAAACCATGAATGGTATAAAAATAAAAAATCCACAGTCATACATATCACCAAACATTCATTATAATATAGAATATTTTCATCATAATAAATCAACTTCAAAAACGTTTACAATCTTTTAAAGGATTTTGACATAGATGAAAATGATTTGTAAAATTCATGGAGAGAAATATCCCTTTTTCCTGAAAACATTTAAAAGTCACACAATTTAGAAAGGAAGATATTTAAAGGCATTTTTGAATCAAATTTTCCCATACCACTTTGAAACTTTTGAATGTAATTAACATTTTAAAACAATCATGTGCATTCAAATAAATCCTAAAAAACATTTTGAAAACATTGACATTAATGAGAATGGTTTAGAAGAATAAACATTTAAAACATTTAAAATGATGTTTTAATAAAAGAGTCCATTAAATTAATCCCACGGAAAGATATTTTTTGAAACATGGACATGGATAATAAATATGTCCCAGTAAAAACAAACACATAAACAATATTGAATAATAATGAGATTGAGGAATTAACACTTACCTTGAACTTTCCTTTAGTCAAGAGTACGTTTAAACTATTATATGAAGACCATATTATGTAATTAAATTATACCAGAACCATATTAATATTTATGATATCATACATGATTCATTTATGACTTTATAGTAACCATTTAATAATAATTTCCATGTTAAATTAACACTTCAGGTAATAATCACTTTATTTATCATACATGTTTTAACATGATACTCTTGATTTTATCACATATGTAAAGATTTAAATACATCCAGAATATAAAACATTATTTATATGTCATATATTTTTAGAATATAAATATGTATAATATACATATATATGAAATGGATTACACCATTTATGTCGACGGTTGTCCATACGTAAGCATAGACACTATTTCCATTTTCATATCCTTAGGAACGGAACTAAGTGAATTAGTTATATGTAAGTACATATATATATATATCCAGTAGATTTATTATGTCATATATTACATACTTATTAATGATATATATTTTACAATCATCGGTGAATGGTGAGTGTGGAAATGAATCTCATCACGTCATGGATACGGTAATCTGTACCAACGCACGAGTGACAATATCATTCTGTTGATATTAAAATAATATTAAATTGGATGGTATATCATATATACAAAATCATTATCAGGTTATATTTATTATTTACATCAATTACGCATCATTATTATACCCATCCAAATATTAATGTATTGAATAACATTTACACCACGACGTGGAAAAGGTAAGCCTTACGTATGCACGTATGGTGACATTTCATTGAATGGATAGATATAATAATTAATATGGTTGTACCATTTTTATAATAACATCACAATATATATAATATATTGGAGTTATTATTTTAGAATGAAAACAACAAGGAAAGAGTATGTGGAAGAAGAATGGATCTTGAAAGAGGTTATGTAATATTTACCTTTTCTTCGGGTTCTTCATTTTGATTTGATCAAAGGGGCTCCATTGGATGGCTTTCTGACTAAATTAATACCTCTATAAATACGGGAGGACAATTTAGAGGGTATTTGGGTAGGTTTTGGCCATGAAAAAAGGCTTTTAGGGTGTGAATTAGAGAGAAGGGTGAGTTCCTTTTTATAAGAGGGGTGATGGTCACTTTAGGTAAAGCTTGAAATATTATTTCATAATAAAATATTTTTTGGTTTATAATGGCTCCAAAATAAATTATTTAGAGTATATGGTTGGTATTGATCGAAAAAATCTCAACCAATAAGTTTCAGATAGGTTTTGGTCAACATATTAACCTTATCTTTTAAATTTAACTCTTTGTTAAATAGTTTGACATTTACCATGTCTCTTTGTATTTTTATATTATATGTTTAATAAACGTAATATAAAATTCCAATAGAATCCCAATTTGCTCATTAATGTAATATATGTTATTATATAAGTACTTTGGAAGAACCATATATTTTTAGGACCATTATATCAATTAATAATATAATGTTTTTTAAAAAAACTATTTTCTGTCAATTTTGATACTATTTGGTATTTTGTTTTTGATAAATTTATTAAAGCAAGATTACTTCAACAAAAATTCATATAACCAACCCTAACATGTCATATTAACATAAAAAATTAGTGTAACTCATTAAAATTGTCAAATTAAATTTATTTGGATATTTATAATATCAATTATTTTAATATTTCATTAATTCGGTAATCACTCCATCATCATTGTGCGGTAAAGAAATTAAAATTTCTATTTATAAAAAATATAAATAAAATTACATTATTTATGAAATCTATTGGTTTTTCTAATGAATATTTATAGTAGAATTTATCCTATGTGTAACCGTATATTACAAATGTTTTAGTTATTTATCATCGATTTTATATCTTTTAACTCTTCTTTGAATAAAATAATAATAAATGTCCAAATCTAATATAAGTGGACCTAAAGGATCTTATTTTATTAATAAGGTTGTTTTTGGTCAAATTATATAATTCCAATAGAATTATGAAATGTGTTAGGGTATTAATAATATCTTTTTTACCCTTAATTACCCAATTTACCATTAACTATGGTAAATAAAATTAAAAAGTTATTATTCACAAGAAAATTATTTTCATCATATTGAACCAAATTTTTCTTACTAATATCAACCATGTGTCCTGGACTTTTGAAATTCCACTCCCAGATGTGGTAAAATAATGTTTTATGTGAATTTTCAAATTCTCCTAGAAGGTGGGAAAAAGACAGTGAAAAGTTCAATAAAATCTTTATATATCTACAATTATTATAAACTAACTCGAATGAATTATTTTGAACATATATAAGTATTATTTATATATTTTTACCTATAATAAATTTAAACAAAGTAAATAATTATTTAAATAAAAAGTCAGTTTTAACCAATAACTCATTGTTTTTCACTATTCATCAAAAATTGATGTTTCTCAGAAAAATACCAAAAAATCTGTCTAAGCTATATGTGATATTTCGAATTCAAAAAAGATGTATAGTTTTCTAAATTCAAAACATATAAGTTGAATTGATTAATTTATTATTAATTCCCGTTGTAAAAACAAATAGTATGTCTTTAAGCAACAATATCTATCAAAAGATTGACACTTCCTTATGTCCAATTTCATAGTGAAATTAATTATAGTGACCTTAATTTCATTCAATGATAAAAATATAATTTAATAATACATCCAAAACAATCAAATTCATAATTTAACACTATATATTATTTCTATTAAAAAGTTTTTTTAATTAAAATTTAGTATTTTTCAATATTCACCCAAATATAAAAGTTAACCGAAAAATAAATTTTCTTTGTGAAAACTAAATTTTTATGTCCTGATTCTAAATAAGAAGTTTATTTTATCAAATTGAATATATAAAAGTGTCAAATATTGTATTTTAAAAGGGGTTTCCCTCAAAAGGCTGTAAAATTTCATTTTCTGTAAAATACTTACTTTGTCTAAAAAATTGAATTTGTTCTTATATTATGTCTAAGAAACACATAATATGGATTTTAAAATTATATGGAGTGTATAAAAATTATAATGCAGTTTATACTATTCATAACCTCTTTTGAACAGCTAGTTTGGTAAGTCATGGTGCACATGAGCTCGGTGTTGCATGTAGTGCAAGTTATTGGAGTACATTGAAGAAATAACGAACTATGAAATTTTGGGGTGTTAAAAGAAGTGAAGATGCAACTATACTGGCCAAAGGTTCTAATGCTAGATAAGGAGTCAGAGTAGATGATTTCAACTGAAGAAAGCTCTCCAGAAATGGATAAATAAGAGGGTATGAAAATTGCCATTGGGGACCAAACATGTGTACCTATGCATGTGTATTTCTATCTGAACAAGAAATTTGAATGTGGGATGATTTCTTCACGATCTAGATTCTAGGGGGAGGCATTTCCATTTAGTCATGTCTGGGATGAATTTCTATAAGAAAATATAGTCAACTAATCAACTAATAATGTGGGCCTTGCAAGGGTCCCCCATCATCCCTTGAAAGGGGGGTTATCAAAAAATAATAAAAAGAAATCCTTCAGGCCATTTGGGAAATTTTAATTGGATGTGATTCTATATTATCAGAAGATTTTTATGTGATGCCTTATTGGGAAAATGATTATTCAAGGCCCAAATGGGTAGTTAATGTCAGTTTGAAACCAAAAAATTGAAAAAATACTAATGAATGAAAAAAGGTTATGAATTTTTAAATAAAATTATTTTTCACATTACTCTAAAATGTGGTTGTCCTTAATTGAAATTAAAGGATTGTATTGGTACTTTATATTAGATGTCTTTTTTAAGGAAACATTTTAGTATAGACCTGTAATTGACCCATGAATTGAAGCCCACTAGAAATAGGGGATGAAACTGTTATTTTTCTCAACAACACAACAATCATCCCATTTACCAGATATTGTGTATAAAATTATCTTTGAATGAGGATTCATTCACTGTCGTCGATGATCATCTCTGCCTATGGCTGCAACAATGGATCTCATGTCCAGATAGAGGCATGTAAAATGTTTTTCCTAATATCATATTTGAGAATATAGATTTCCAAGCCAGGACTGATCATTGTTGTTCGATCCACTACTATTGGTTCAGCCATGCCATATCAATTTATTTGTGATTGGTAGTTTGTACAGGTCTTGTTTGCTCGAAGCCACGGGTCAGCAGATGGAATGCTTTGGGATCATTGTGTTTGCTACGACTCTAGTATTCGGTTTAGATAAGGTGTTTGATGAAATTATTGAATGAGTCTAATATATAGAGGTGAATGTGTTGTTCACAGAGGTTTCTAGGTCTACGTATGGTGTCTTAGAAACCCATTCAACAATGAAAACTCTAGAGGAGACCAGTTTGCAGCCTCAATTAGGGGATGTCCATTCATGTTTTATTGAAGGCATGTTTTATTGATTTTGTTCTGTTGTGCTATCATTTTCAAGCATGTAGATTTCAGAGCCCTGACTGATCACCACAATCAGATCCACCGTTATTGGTTCATATGCACCACAAAAATTTCATTGTGGGTGGCTGTTTTCACAAGTCCAGTTTATTCGAATCCACTAGTATGTTGATGGAAAGCTTTAGGATCTACATGCCTGGTGCTTCTCTAGTCATCGGTGCAAATCAAGTGTTTAATGAAATTTTTAATGGTGTCTAATATTGAGGATTTTATTCTGTTGAAGAATGTTTCTAGGTCCATTTATGGTGTATCAGAACCTCCTTAAACAGTGCACAATGGGGATGATACTTGCATGAGGCCCAAATTAAGGGATTTCCAAAGATGTTTTATTGATGATGGTGTCTTATGATATCATATTTGAGAATATTTATGACTGATATGGTACTGATCACTATAATCAGATCCACCACTATTGGTTCAGCCGCACCACAACAAATGAATGGCGGGATTATGTTTTCATTGGTCTGGTGTATTGGAACCCACTGGTCTGGTGATGAAAATATTTGGGATATCCATGTCTTCAGTTTCTCATGTCATCTGTGAAAATCATGTGTTTTATTAAAATCTTGTTGGAGTCTAATATGGAGGCTTAGGCATTGTCGACAGAGGTTTTTAGGATTGTGTATGATGTCCCAAAACAACGTTCAACAAAGAAAAATGGAAAGGAGATTAGTTTTCCACCTCAATTAGGGGATGCCCAATAATGGTTTATTTATGTTGGTCAATTATGATATCACATTTGAAGAAGTTGATGTCTGAGTTTGGACTAATCATGTCAATTAGGTCAACCACTATAGGATCAGTTGCACCACAATAATTTCTTTGCAGGTGGTTGTTTGTACATGTCTGGTTTGTTCGAACCCTTTAGTCTGGTAATAGAATTCTTTGGGATCTCCAAGTTTACTGATACTCAAGTCTTCGGTGTAGATCAATTGATTGATAAAAAACATGAAGGAGTATAATATGAGGGTTCAGGAGAAATCGACTGATGTTTCTAGGTCGGTGTATGGTTGCCCATAAGCTCATTCAACAATGAACTATGGAAAGGAGACCATTGTGCGACCCCAATTAGGGGATGTCTAGGAATGTTTTATTGATGTTGGTACATTCTTCTATAATTTTTGAGACTATTGATGTCAGAGCTAGGACTGATCACTACAATCAGATCCACCATTGTTGGTTCAGCTGCATCACAATAATTACTAGGTGGGTGGCTGTTTTTACAGGTATGGTTTATCAAACCCAGTAGTCTAGTGATTGAATGCTTTGGGATCTCTGTTTCTTATGATGATCTAGTATTCGATGAAAATAAAGTGCTTGATGAAATGAATGATGGAATCTAATATGGAAGCTCTGGCACTATCAACATAGGTTTCTATGTGTGTGTATGGTGGCTCAGAAGCTCGTTCACCAATGCACAATGGAGAGGACACTATTTTGCAGCCTCAATTAGGGGATGTCCTGTCATGTTTTATTGATGTTGGTCTATTCAACTATACTAGTTGAGAATTTTAATCTCTGAACTATGAATAATAATTACAATCAGATCCACCACTATTGGTCAGCCGCACCACATCAATTTCTTGGTGGATGGCTATTTTTATAGGTCCGGTTTGATCGAACAAACTGGACAGGTGATGGAATTATTTGGGATCCATCACTGTTGTTTCATGAAAATAATGAAGGAGACTAATATAGAGGCTCATCTGCTATCGATGGATGTTTCATGATCCTTGTACGGTGGCTTCGAAGCTCTTTCAACAATGCACACTAGAGAGGAGACCAGTTTGCGGCCTCGATTAGGGGATATCCAGGCATGTTTAATTTTTTGGAGTTTGTGGCCTAGAACCAACTACCTTATAATTTATTCATTAATAAATACCTTATTACAAATTGATATTTCTTATGTGTGGAAATGCATGTGATAATTTCATAAGGAAATATGTTCCATTAAATGGTCAGAGTGGATATCTGCTATAATGAGAACATGAAAATTCCATAACACTGTTCTTCAATATATCCTCTATGGCTAGATGACATTATTTTAGGGACACTAATAATACATGGCATTAATAGTGAGGACTAAAAAAACTTTAAGACACCTTTTCATTATGTGCTCCCTTGGTTATGTCTAGGAGGATATTATGGGAACGAGACCAGCCAGTTGGAAATCCACACGTCATAGTGTCATTGGATTCTCCAATACGTGGATGTGTGTATTGGTGCTTAGACATTAAGATTATTATTAATTGGTATTACAACTCATGCACATAAATGTATTGATGAAAACTATGACGACACATTGTTCACAGTGATGTAGGATACGTTGGGTGCCTCACGAGTGATACTGCATTAATAGATAATGCGAAAAAGGATTTGTCTTTTAACTAGTTGAATAATGATTATTCCCGATTGTGGTTTAATAATTATTTAATTATTCCTGATCACATTTATTTCAACACTAGTTATTGAAGAGAATATATTGTGGGATAAATTATATATTTATTATCAATTAATAAAGTATTATTTATTTTAGAAATAAATAGCCATTATTAAAGGTCTAAAAAATGTGGTGGAGGAAATAAAGAAAAAAGGAAAAACAAAAGTACACACCATGTATTTTATAATGAGTTTATGAGAAATAATATTATTTATTTTATTAAATAATATTAGGTGTAATCCGCTGGGATCATGTCTGGTAATACTAATAGTCAACTGTTATGATTAGACATGGGGTACTAATAAGAATTAAATGAAATGAATAAATTCCTTCAGGTAATTAATTCACTGTATTATTCTATGTAATTACAAATACCAATTATATATTTCTCATTTGCCTACCCATTTTTTTGTGATTTTGAAAAATGGATTTGGAAAATCTCTGAAGTCAAGATATAATTTTTTTTCATCAAATAATGCTCTCAAGCTACGAGAGAGAGATCCAAACCCACTAGATCAAGGAGATTGAAGACGGACATTGAAAGAAAAGGCTCTTCCACGATATTATCTGGAGATCCTTTTGGTGATGTTTAGAGATATGTGGAGCATGTGTGGCACGCCACTAGAGGAATCCTACACTTGGATTCTACAACTCAATGACGGATCACATCATATCGTGACCAAAAACATCAACCAAGAAAGAATTATATCAAGGTAATTATTTTTGAATTAATTTAATTAATTATAACCAAGATATGATGATCTTATTTATGGTTCTGGGACTCCTCTATTTTTTTAGTTTTTCGTTATATTCTAAAGATCAGGTGTTTTATTATCATGATGGATCTCAGATCATTCATTGTAAATGATAAAATTAATGTTGGGTACACCCTCCAATGTGATTCCAATGCACTTGTAACATACAAGTGGTATCAGAGTTTTCATATTGTTGATTATAATTTTTTAGTTTTTCAAAGGTAATTTACTAATTTAATAATTTAGTTCTTTCAATTCAAGTTAATCATTCGTTAAATCTGAATATCGAGATCTGTTCCTCCAATCTCATTTCTTGGTAACCTTACAGAATCAAATTTTACTTTTAATTTTGATTAAAATAAAATAGAGAATCTCATATAAAGGTGCCAAATGTTTTTGGTCGTACAACACAAGACCACATGGTGTTTATTCGGAAGTACACGTCGTGTCCTTTAGGTTCAATGTCTTGGACTGGTATGCTAAATCAGGCCTTGTGATGGAGTATTCATAAGTCATAAATGACACCATGTGTTGACCCGTAATAGGTGGCACACAGTTTTCAGATTACACATTGTGTGGTCCACTGAACCCAGTGTGTAGTCCCTTCATGTTAGGGTTGGACCATGTACCCCATACCCGCCTTTCCAGGATGGAAACTGTGTTATGCAGATACTACACGGCGTGTGTCCAACTGAACATACCGTGTACTCCAAAAACATTCTGAAGTACATCTACACGCCATGTCCCCGGGCATGTACTTTGGATCGATGATGAACAAAAGTACACACCATATAGTCAGAACTACACAACATGTAATCATATGAATTACATAGATTTATTAAAATTTATTATTATATTATACAATCCCTTTAGACGTGTACCATAGTGTAGGCATAAAGGTGAGGCAAAACACATGATTGGTGTTTTATATATATGTGTTTAATTTAACATCTGTGTAATGTTCATTTCTAACCATTCAATAGTTATGAATGAGAATTCACAGGGTTTCCTCCAAGGCAAAAGTTACATACGAAGATAATTTTATAGTATTTTATTTGTTTAAAATTATGATAGATGAGAATCTCAAGGAAATTCAGAAATGAGATTAAGATAAAAGGGTTGATTAATTAAAGATTATTAATTGTTTCGAGCAATATTTATCTTAAAAAAGAACTATTAATGAATTGACTAATAGTTTTATTTATGCATAAATATCATTCATGCATTGATGATCATGTGGTAGACCAAGACCATGTATTTGAATGGTTTATTTTAATTAATTAAATTAAAATAATTTTTTTGGCCTTTGAGCCTTCTCTTCAAATATATGTAGGTCATGCGTGCCCACTGTTTTTTATGTAAAACCCCATTTTACCCCTCACCTGTGTGTGAGATACATGCATATGAAATGGATGGAGCTCCCATGAAAGTGGAGGTAGCTCAAGTTAGGAGCCATGTTTAAACCAATCTAAGGAAATATAAAGGTGTATTTTTGGAAAGGTGTATACACAAACCCAAAAGTATCAAGGTTTTTCTCCCCTAGGCCTTGGGTTAGTTTATCAACCACTAGATAAGCTAAATAGTATAAAATCACATGATCATACCATTTATTTTATTTCGATCTATATCATGGTTTATTTATTGTGGGTGTGTTTTCATGATCACACAATAAAAGAAATAATCAAGCATGCAAGATGTAACTAAAATAAGACCGGATTATGCATAAAATAATTTCATGGACATGTTTAATCTCTTATATAGATACCACTTAATATTAACAAGAATTTAATCAAAGATAACAAAATAGAAATTTATGTATAAGGATAAAATACCTCAAAGAAATATTAATTCAGTATAGCATTCCATAATCATTGACAGGATCGAACGATAGTTCAAAGTGCTTGACCAACCCTAGTTTGGGTGATTTCAATTATTGGGGAATTCTAATTCTTGGTTTTGGGTTGACATGAATTGGTTTTCATCAAGGTTTGACTACTACAATAGGACATGGTGTGACTAAGAGGTAAACATTGAGGAAATCTAAATTAAAAAGATTTCAGGATTAGGGAGTCCACTCCGAGGATCAAGGGGTTTTGAGTTAATGCAGTTGGAATTTGGAATTCCACACCAAAACCCTTCAAATTTCCTAACCAACCATAGTTGGGGTAATGAAATGGAAAATATGAAACCTTGACACTAGAATATTCAGGCAGCAGTATATTTCAATGTCAATGGTGAGGAATATTGGATTTCGATAATATAGTGGGAAACTAATAAGTATTAATTAATTTATTTGTCTCAATTTTATCATAATAAAGTACTAATACTTTTCTCATTTTAATATGTAGAAACAGAAATAAAAATTACTTCAATCATATCATTTTCAACCATACTCAATAAAGAAAACCTTCTCACCGACACCAATATCCAAGAGTGGAAGAGGCATTTACGTGTCATCCTTCGACAAGGAAGAAAATTGTATGTGATGGAAGATACTATTCTAGTTGCACCCAGGAAAGAGGACAATGATGAGGAAATAACTCTATATATGAAACATATCAATGACGCCATAGATGTCCAATGTTTTTTACTATTATACATGTCTAACGGGTTTTTGATGCAACATGAAAACATTGATGTGTATAGAACAATGTCTCACCTTAAGGATCTCTACCAAGAGAAGGTGAGACAGGAGAGATATGAGATCTCCTATACTTTGTTTACAACTATGATTGGAGGGACAATGCCAGATGGGCCTCATCTAGTCATGATTATAGGCTACATTTAACACTTTTACATCATAGAGATTGAGTTACTATATGATTTGCCTACAGATTGCATCCTACCATCACTTCCCATTAACTTCTCTATCTTTATTGTCAATTATATCATGAGAAATGATGAGATGATTCTACTAGAACTTCTAACCTTATTTCGCCAAGTTGATAAGGACATGGGGAATGATAAACCAGCAGTCCTTGTGGTGAATATGCAAAAGAAGGACAAAGAAAAAGGGACAAGGACTTATAAACGTTTTGAATCCCCTGAGCATCATACCTACAAGAAGTGGTAGATCTAGAGGCAGGGAAATGAATGGGAGGCTGTGTGGTTTTCAAGTGGAATGTAAGGACACTGGAAGACGAACTACAACCAGAAGCATGGGGACTCTAAAGGTGCATTCTTTATCATGTGTAATCATTCCATTTATACTCATTGGGTATTAGATACAACATTTGGGGATCACATATGTAATCAAATGAAAGAACCAAGTAGATTTAGAATGATTTCCAGAAGAGAGGTGGACCTTCGAGCTTCCAATGGTGCGAGGACTGCTTCATTATCCATTGGTGATTACCACCTCTCATTGCCATCTCATATAATTTTGGTTTTACATAACTGTTATTTTGTTCCTAGTGTTACCAAAAACATTATTTATGTTTCATGTTTGTATATGGATGAATTTATTTTAAGGATTGGAAATAAGTGTTGCATCTATTATAAGAACAACATATGTCATGTTATGGAACATTTAAACAATGTTTTGTATGTATGAAATTACAAAATCCAAGTGTTGGAAATTGATAACGAAACAAAATCAAATGACTCATACCTCTCCAAGTTGCGGCATCACCATATCAGTCATGTAAATGAGAAGCGCTTGAAAAAGATCTTCCAAGATGGCTATTTAGATTCTACTGAACTAATACCACTTGATAGATGTCATGAATGATTACAAGGTAAAATAACCAAGCCACCATTCAGTGGATAGGTCTAAAGGGCCACAAAGATTCTAGGATTGGTGCACATGGATGTGTGTGGACCATTTCGAATAGTAGGTACATGTTGATATTCTTACGTCATTACTTTTACTGATGATTTGAGTATATATGGATATGTATACTTAATGAGTTATAAGTCAGAATAAAAATTTATGAAATTCAAGATTGAAGTACAGAATCATATTGGTAAGAAGATAATGAAGCTTCGATCGGATCAAGGTGTAGATTATATGAACCAAGAGTTCATCGATCTTCTGCGAGAGTCTGGGATTCTATCTCCACTCACCCCTCCTTATACACCACAGTGGAATGGTGTATGTGAAAGGAGGAACCACACCTTGTTGGACTCAGTAGGGTTGATGAAGAGTCATGTAGATCTTCCATTATACTTTTGAGGATATGCATTACAGACTGAAACATACACATTAAATCAAGTAATAACTAAGGATAAAAATTGAATTCCCTATTAGTTATGGAATAGAAAGAAACGCAATTTTTCACACACACATGTATTGGGATGTGAGGAATTTGTTAAGGAATTATCAGGAAAAAAAATACCACCCTGGGGCACGAAGCGTATCATTATATGATATCCTAAGGAAACGAAAGGATATTACCTATATAACCCTTTAGACAAAAATATGATTGTCTCCATAAAAGTCACATTTCTCGAGAGGGAGAACATCCTCAAAAAGGATAGTGGAAGCATGATTGACATTGAATAAGTTGATGCTAAAGATACACATGAGATGGTATAGGAACAAGTTCCACAGGTACCCATGGAAGATTTCCATAAACACAAGTACTGCGTAGGTGCTAAAGAGAGGTAAGGGAGCCAGAGAGATTTGGTTTCCTAGTCACCGAGGATGTTAAATCATTATTGTTGGAAAATGATTAAACTATCTCGTGTAAGGAAGCAATAAAAAGCTTAAAAGTTTCATAATGGATAGAAGCTTTGAATTATATGATGTATTCCATGTGTAAGATCCATATTTGGGTTCTGATTGATGAGCTATTTGATGTAAATCATGTTTGATGAAAATAGGTATTTCAGATAATACTATATATGGAAGGTCATGTTAGCACCAATCAAGCAAGGATAATGGATAAAGGATTAAAACAACATCAAGGAATTGACTATTATGAAACCTTCTTGATAGCTTCTATGTTTAAATCCATAAGAATCATATATTCCATAATAGCTTACCAATACTACGAGATTTGGAATGTGGATGTCAAAACAACATTCCATAATGGGAACCATCAAGATGATGTCTATATGACACAACCAGAAGGGTTTGTGACACCAGGTGATGTAAAACGGGTTTTCAAGTTGTAGAAATCTATTTATGGATTAAAAAAATCATCAAGGTCATGGAACATTCAATTTGATGAAGCCGTAAAAGAATTTGGTTTCATTTAGAATGAATTTGAGCCTTGTGCTTATAAGTGGTTTCATGGGAATGTATTCACTATCCAAGTAGTATATTTTGATGACATATTGCTTATTGGAAATGACATACCGGCCTTGCAGTAACTTAAGGACTAGTTGAAAAAGTGTTTCCCCATGAAGGACTTAGGTGAAGCAGCCTACATTCTAGGGATCTAGATCATTCGTGATAGATCCAAGAGGCTGCTTGGACTAAGTTAAGATACATACATTGACGATATACTAAAGTGATTTAGAATGGAATAATCCAAGAGAGGATTGGTTCCAGCATCACGTGGCCTACTTCTTTATAAGAAAATGTGTCCTCAAACAGAACAAGAGAATGATAGAAATAGTAAGATCGCATACTCTTCAGCTATAGGATCCATCATGTATGCCATGTTATGTACCAAGAATGATGTTTCCTATACACCGAGCATAGTAGGGAGATATCAAGAAGATCAAGAAGAAGAACATTGGACTGTTGTTAAGACTATCCTTATATATATGAGAAAAGATAAGGAAATGTTCCTGGTGTATAGAGGAGACAAGGAGCATGTCATAAAAGGGTATGTCGATGCTGGTTTTTAGACAGATCAAAATGATCTGATGTCTCAATCTGTATATTTTTTCAATCTCAATGGAGGATTTGTGAGCTGGAAGAGTTCAAAGCATCCAGTTTTCGCCGATTCTACAATGATATCTGAGTATATAGAGGCTTATGATATAGTAAAGGAAGCCATCTAGATTCGTAAATTTGTCCAGGAACATGATGTGGGGACTAACAGTAAAGATCCCATCACGTTTTATTATGATAATATTGCGGTGGTGGCTCTTGAAAAATAACAAAGGTCACATCCACGGACAAAGAACATACTCCAGAAGTATCACCTCTTGAGGGATTTATATCAAAGAGGTGATGATGTGGTGAGAAGAAAGTCCATAGAAGAGAACGTGGTAGACCCCATGACTAAAGGCCATTCTCAGCAGAACCCTGAATATCATGTGACAGCTACCAGGTAAAAAGTTGATTGTAGTTGGCTCTAGTCCAAGAGGGAGTCTGTTGGAAATGGTGGCCCAGAAGAAACTTCTTTTTAATTTATTCATTAACAAATACCTTATCATGTCATGATTTTTCTTCTGTGTGACAATACATGTGATAATTTCTAAAGGATAACTATTGTATTAAAGGGTCATATCAGTTCCTTGCTATGATGAGAACCTAGAAATGCCATAACACTATTCTGGAATATTTGTTCTATGGATGAATTATGTTATTTTAGGGACATGAATAATACATTCCATTAGGGGTGAGGACTCACAAAACCATGATACTCTTTCTCATTGTGTGCACCCTTGTTAATATCTAGGAGAATACTATGAGAAAGAGACCCACCATTATGAAATCCACATGGCATAGAGTCATTTGATGTTCTTATCTGCTGATGTGTGTATTGGTCCTTACACTTTATGATTATTATTAATGGGTATTAAATCATGCTCATTTATATGTATTGAAGAAAACTATGATGCCCCACAATTTGTAGCGAGGCAGGATACGTTGGGTGCATCACGAGTGATACTGCATTAATAGATAATGTGTGAAAGGATTTTTCCCTTATCTTCCATAAATGAAGTAGATATCTGAGGCCCTTGGGTGGAATTGATATAGGCTAAATAAATCCATTTCCATTTTGAGGAATGGAAATGTTTAATTCCGGAAAGTCATAGAATGAATAATCGAGAACATGGGTTGATGGAAATGGCATGCTACCTACTTGATTCGATATATCGTGACAAATGATTACGTTACACGATAAGCCTTCGTAGGCGGTGACACTTCATTGTGCCCTTAACTTCTTCCTCTATGAGTGCATTGGCATGTTACTAGACACTATCCATGGACTTTTGGCTGGCTCCACCTAATTCCACTGAAAAATATTCCTAGAGGGTCACACACTAAGTGTGTCCATGTATCTCAGTTAAATATTAATTTAACAAGCTGAATAAAGATTATTCCAGATTGTGGTTTAATAATTTTATAAGGATGCCTGATCGCATTTATTTAGACAATAGTTATTCGATAGAACATATTATCGAAAAAAAAATATTTATTAACTTGTAATGCTGTTATATTTATTTTAGAAATAAATAGCAATTATTCAAGGTCTAATAAATGTGGTAGAGGAAATAAAGAAAAATATAAAATGAAATGTACATGTCGTGTATATTAAATATACACTCCTAGTATTTTTTTTCTAGAATTTATGAGAAATAATATTATTTATTTAATTAAATAATAGTATGTGTAATTCATTGGGCTCATGTCAGGTAATAATAATAGTCAATTTTTTTAGAATTGGGTTATTACTATGAATTAAATAAAATGATTAAATGATTTCTGGTAATTTATTCATTTTATTATTCTTTTTAATTAAAAATCACAATTATATATTTATCATTATCCAATCCATTGTTTTGTGGTTGTGTACAACAGATTTGGAAAAGCTCTCATGCCAAGAGGGAATTCATTTTCCACCATGAACTCTCTCAATCTACGAGAGAGAGATCCACCTCCACCGGATCAAGGCGATCGAAGGTGGGCATCACAAGAGAAGGATTTCCCGAGATAACACCTAGAGATCCCTTCAGCGATATCCAGTGATACATGGATCACATGTGGATCACCGCTAGAGGAATCTTACACATGGATTCTCTGATGTAATAATGGATAACATAGGATCGTGACCGTAAACATCAATGAATAAAAAATTCTATTAAGGTTATTCTTGTTAATTAATTAAATTAATTATAACCAACATATGATGATCCAATTTTTCATTCCATGAGTCCCCTATTTGTTTTTTTCTTCATCCAATTCCAAAGATATTTCATTTTATGATCCTGATGGATCTCAGATTGATCGTTGTTAACGCAAAAATTAATGTTTTGTACACTCACCAACATGCTTCCGCAACGCCAAGAAGCTAAATTATTGATGTTAGTTCATTGTAAATTTCTAGCCTGTACTGCAAGGGAGGCTCACAAGAGAGTATTTGGGAACACTATTTCGTTTCACCATTTTGCATCCACTACAAATGTTGTGGTCATGATTTTCATGGTGAATTTTTTTACTCAGGAATGAGGTCATGGATGAACCATTTTAGGCAATAGCCCATCATGAAATCTGTGAACATGCACAGCTCAACATCCCCCCACCCCAAGCCTCCCCTCCTTTATAAACATATTCAAGACCAAACCACTATCACTTTTTCCAAACCAACCAAACTCATCATGAAAAAAAATTCTACTTCCATTGAAACTAGAGCAGTTCTCACCTCACCTGTTGTAACTCCCCATCAAAACAATCCCCCCACAAATAGCCTTCAAGCCTTGTATAGCCCATGTTAGCCTAATTTTCAGAAAAAAATCTCTTCAAGTTACATCCTTCCACCAATTGAGTCCCCCCTACATTCCAGCCTTTACGTATGAACTTTCAATCCCACTTTCACCCCCACATCCCACCAAACTCATCCTTACTTGGCATCCCCTAATAAAAAAGGAGGACAACACCAAGAAGATTTTCAAAAAATAACATGGAAAGGGCATGTGGCAGCTCACATGAAGAGAGATAAATTAGTTAAGAAATTGTTATGTTCCATTAATGTTGTGAAAGATAGTCCCTTATGATTTTTCCAAAGTACTCATATAATTTTCTCTTCACTCTCTACTTATAAATATTGGTTGAATCATTTCCTTAAAAAAGAATACCCCAGTCATAACTCAAATATCTTCTCTTGATACTCTCATGTGATGAATAAAATTACATGCATACATGTCATGACCCCCTCCCTCCCAAGATACCTCAATGAGAAGAGAATGGAAATGAAACTTTAAGTCCCACTTTTAGTAGGTCCCGAGTTGGAAAATTATACCCAATGTATAAAGAACTCATGAATTTGGAGACATTACTCTATATAATAACAATCGATCAGGGGATAAGAAGAATCATTCACAAGAAACTCCCTGAAATAATAGGAAGAAACCAACATAATCTCATAATTTATGTATAAATAAAACTGGTACAGATAAAAGACTCCAAATGTAAATGCCAAAAAGCACAGGTAAAGAATCAACATGACAATTTCCCAAAAAGGGGTTGAGCTAGTACTGTCCAACATGATCTTCATAATCCACCTAGAAATCTAAAAATCTTTTTATATACTTAGGTTGAGCATGGTAGTATACTCTGTAGGAAAATCAATGTTAGGTGCATAGGTAAAAGAAGAAAATTAATGAACTTGTGAAGAAACTGCAGAACCATCATCTGAACAAGTCAACTATCCATCTCAACCTTACCAAGACACTCTCACCAAATAACACATGTCACATATAATAACATAATAATAAATATATAAATATAATGCACCCTACAACGCTTTCCCATTTATTTTCTACTCTCAGACTCCAACGTTGTGCATCTTTTGATAACATATACCACCACCCCACAGCACAGTCACATCTCTACTCACTCAAAAACAGTTGGGTCTTCACATCACAACTACATCTATAACAAGAGTAATAGGTTATTGTGAATATCAAGGACATCTACCTCGTTCCCTCCTCCTACTATGCACAACCCCCACCATAAGCTGCCCTGAAACTAAGTCATATCAAATTACACTCGAATAGACCTGAACCACCTCCCCATAGCACTGTCATATGAAACCCCACTCGAAGACACCCCGGTCGTCACCTAGTGCACGAACAGATCTCCATCCATCACTACATGTGCATATCTACTCTTCTAAAATAGATATAGGGGAAGATCTGGTTTCTAATAATCCATCCTCATCATCGGGATTTTGGAAAAACACCATCTATATGAAAATACGGGTGTTGACACATAGTTCTCAACATGAGTTGGTTTGTATTGAAATCAAAATGAACATTCAAGTATATTCAAATAGCCACACACAAGTCCAAAATATGGCTTCAAATAAAAACATTATCCAACTCAAAATATCCTTACTTTTGTTTCCACCATTAAATTCAGAACACTGCACCAGACACATTCCACATGTCACATCTCACACCACCAATTAAATCCATTATCCAAACCATTCATTTCATTATTTAACACCAATGACATTTAACCATGCAACCCATCATGTGTTTTTTCATTAGTCAATTTCTTCTTATTAACCAAATTTAACCCCAAACATTTAAATAATTATTAAATAATTATTCTGTCACTACCAAAAATTCTACCACAGCACAACCACACATCACAAGAAGATAGTCATTCTCATAGAATCCATCACCTCGCCGCCCCACAAGTAAGACCAAATAAACCACAAGGTCACCGCACCAAGAGCATGACCAAACAAACTATTGTGTCACCCCCTTGAATGCATGACTAAACAAACCATCCCCCAACCACCACTAAAGCATGATAAAATACCATCACCCTTACTCCCCAAAAGCACGACCAAATGAGCCCTTGCCTCATCTCCCTAAAAGCATGACAAAAAACCATCACTCTTTCACCCTAAAAGCCCAACTGAATGATCAATAGTATCTCTGACCAAAAAAATGGCCAAACAAACCATCACATTACTGCCTCAAAAGCACGGCCAAACAAACCATCGTCTCATCACTCCAAAATCACATACAAACAAATAGTCACCTCACCACCGTAAGGTCACAATAAAACAAACCATCACTCTACCACCCAAAAAAACCATCTAAACAAACCATCACCTCATCGTACCAAAAGCATGACCAAACAACTGTCACATCACCCCATACAACATAACAACAACAAATCACTGCCCCACAAAACGACCACACATCACATCAAATCAAATATAATTTTATATATTTATCATAGTGACTTTTACCATGTTTAAATTCATTTTAGTGGTGTTATCCCAGAATCCATTAATCTAGGGGAACACATTTCATTATCTAAATTTATGTGGTTAATAAATATCAATTTTGGGATGAAATCTCAAAAACATGAAGGTTTCTACATAACAACAACTGCCAAATATAAAAAGGCTCCCAACAACCATGATTTTCAGTGGGACAGTCTACAAGTATAGACACAACATCTAAATAATATCAAAACAATAAAAGAATGTGAATAATTCCATATTCCCCTTCAATTTAATTAGTTAATTCATTAATTTTAATTAAGAAATCACAACCACCCCCATAGATAAAGAAGGGTAGACTCTTCTCGCATGATACTCAAAATCGATAAAAAAGGATTCACTATATCAAATATGCTTTACATTCTCTATGTGCGCGGAAGGGAAAGGAAGAAATTCCCACAAACCACATTCATGCCCAGGAAAAAACATATCATCATGCACTGCACCCAAGGTTCATCAAAATATAGTCTAACTCACACCCTATTCCAAAATTCCACCACCGTAGTGGATCTTCAAGGGAAGAATAAGAGAAAACGCACTATGAAAGGGAGAATAACTTACCACTAATCACCAATGGGAATCATTTAGAACCAACTAATCATGGTGATAGAAGGAGGGTTGAAAGAACCCTCAAAAACACTCAGGGTTCACAAAAAAAATGAGAGAAGAAATCCATGACCAAATGTATAAAATCAGTCGCAATAAGGTTTGAAACCATGAATCCCAACACATTCTTGTCGTTTAACCCATTTATGACGTGATATCCTTTGGTTTTCGTACAATTCCATATTTCATGGTAAATCGTGTCACCTTAACCTTTACTTAATTACACACCATGAATTCAAATTTCACTACATGAATTCATTTCACGGATTCCATAAAATTCATGAATCTAGTCAGCTACACTAGCCATGAGACACCAATTCACATCGTGTAATCCTTTCACAATGTGAATTTCTTGTAGCATCACCGATTCACCAATAACCACCACATAACCTCCTTAAGACTCATTAGAAACACCTCAAACAGAAAAAACCGACCATGTAATGGGATTGGTAGGCATGATATGTAAAATAATAGCCCTCTCAAATGATTCTTGATCTCAAGAATCCAAAACCAAGCCTATAAGGAAAGGGTGTCCGAACAACCATCCTTCAATATACCTCTCACGGATCTCGTTACTCCACTACACTACCACCAACAACAAAAGAGAAACCAAATTACCACAAAACACACTTCACAACAATAATCCCCCTCGTATCACAAAACCACACCACCACACAATCACTACACAACCATATCAACCACCACACATCCCAAACAGTAAACTACTAAAACCAACAAACCACACCACTCGAACACACATTTCAGGGAATTCCATCCTCTATGACAAGATACAATCCAATATATGTTGCACTGACTCACTCGTATGTGTTTAATCAAATTTTTTTATAATGTTTCCTCACTAGGAAATAGGTTCTCCCCTTTTCAAATGCCTGAATGTTATCTTGTATCACACATGCTACATCAAGGAAATAACAAATTTCAGAACATAAAAAGATCCACACATCACATCAAACGTAATATAAGGGAAACAATCATAAATAATCTAGTTATTGTGAAAACAATTACATCACTCGCTCCCAAGTTCTCTCCTCCATAAAACCATGCCTCCATGAAATGTGAACCGAGGGAATGGTCTGTCCACATAGAAAATTCTCTTGGCGATAATGGATCTCTACAAGAAGATCCAGAAACATTGCATATTCCTTGATATCCTACTCTCCCATGTCAATTAAATGATAGTTATAAAGATTGTAACAGTCAATCCTCTGAGAACTACTAAAAAACTGGCCTTTAACAGCGCTAGAAATGGAATGTATCAAGGCTAGGAAAGCACTGACAACGTGACACACATTAAGAGCCCATGAAATTTATTGGCGCTTGAATAGAACCGATAAAGAGGATATTTATTAGTGCTAAAAAACACAAAGAAATATTAAATTTATTATCACATTTAAAAGTACTGATAAAATCACCATTTATTAGCGCTTTAATTTAGGACCTCTAAAGGAACACTTTATAAGCACTTATAAAAGCACTAATAACAGTAATATTTATCATCACTTTCAAAAGCATTTATAAAGGGATATAATGCGTTATGATTTAATAGTACACTGCAAACACCCTAAAAACACCAAAAAATGCATCAGATATCAACAAAATCATGTCCAAATACATAATTTAAATGAAATGAAATTTACAACAGAAATACCAGAAGAAAATCACACTATTATAGACATTTAAAACATTTAATTATACAATTACATAAATAAAAATTATTACATACATTACAAAAACCTAAATATATTTTTTACTATGGTTTTGATTTACATTATTTGTCAAACTTCCAACATTGCATGAGTAATATCGAACAAACCACCTCAACTTGAACAAAATAATCCACCTGTATTAGAAAACAGTTACTACAAGTAATAGTAAAAGTAAATAAATTAAACATAAATATAAAATAATATATTAATTATATAGACAATGATTTTTCTGTTAAAATATCAATATTACCTTTGTGATTGATTAGTGGATGTAGCATGATAGAAAGTGATAAATCTCAATATTACATCAGTAATCGTTTTTTGTGAGAAGATGTCTATGAATGTTTTGGTGCAGAAAAGAATTATTTATGGATAGAGCACCCAATATTTAACAAATAAATCCACCTGTACATGAAAATAATTATTATGTGAGTAATACTAAAAATTACTTAATTAATAATACATATGAAACAATACATTAATTCTATGGGAAATAAAATTACAATAAAAAATCAATATTACATCTGTAGTTGAGCTGAGGCTGCCTCGTTGATTTTCTTATAAAGGAATTAGAGGTAACATGAAAAAACTGATAAATGAACCATTGTAGGGGTGAAAAGGATATATGGTAGAAGGAGTATGAAAATTGGATAGATCAACCCCAAATCGAACCAAATAATACACCTATATAAAAAAATAATTATTATTTGAGTAATACTAAAAACGTAAATTAAAAATACATATGATACAACACATTAATTAAACGGAGAATGATTTTACTAGGAATCATAAATATTACCTATGTAATTGATTAGAGGCAGCATCATGGCTCTACATACAATGGCAGTGGAGGTAACATGAAAAAAACTGATAAATGCACCACTGCAAGGGTGAAAAGGTATTAAGGGAGATGGGGAATGAAAGTTGGGAAGAGCACCCCTAACTCGAACAAAAGAATCCTCATGTATAAAAAATAATTTTTATGTGATTAATACTAAAAAAAATATGTTAAACATATATATGAAACGATTCATTAATTCTATGGATAATGATTTTACTGTGTAAACATCAAGATTACCATTGTCATTGAGCAAAGACATTTTTTTGCTCTTCTTGCAAAGGAATGACAAAAAGAAATATATATTTTAAAATAAATGAACTTTTTATGAAATAACAAATATTAAATAAATGTTCAATTATATAATTTTTTTTATAAAATAGAGAAGTTATATCATAACGTCACATTTGCATATATCCCAAGGGTTTCCTTTGTTACAGTTTGTTCTTCTGTGGGATTGTTAATATCCTCCGGTGTAGAGGACATTGTCTTCATGTGTAGTCAAACATTTAATATAGATTATGTTAATGCATTAGAGAATATATAATATCATGAGAAACAACATAATATATTAAAAAACACTTTTACCTTCTCATTGAAATCTCTTTCTTTTTTTAAAGAATTCAAGGATTTGGTTCCACATTTGAGAATCTAAATCCCCTCCCTATGGTCCCCTATAATGTACAAGACACTGTCTACCGTGGGGATAACATGAACTGATTATGATAACCCAATAAAATTGCTATCCACAATTGAATTTTCATCTTTCTCAACATTTGGTTTACTCCCCAGTAGGAAAAATGACCGATTATTTTTTGTTCGATCGGAGACATAATATAAATTAACTTCTTATGATGCCATTAAGAACATCTTGTCTTTTCACCCTTCTATACTAAAATTCACCATCACAAATCCCATTTCATCAAAATTCACTCCATTGATATTGTCAAACCATTTTAAATGGAAAAGTGACATATGAAATGTTTTATAATAAACTTTATATATGTTCCATCATGCCAAAATATGACATATTTTCATTAATTGGATTTATATACTTGGAACCAGATATGCACATCACTTCAGCTACAATCTTAACACCACTATTTTTCATCATTATAAATTATCGTGTTTTTTATTATTAAACGTATATTAATTTATTACAAACCTAGTGTAAGATATAAAATTTTTATTTGGTCATATGGCTATCCATTTAAGTCACTCAGTAATTGAATTCATATTTTCAAATAAATCCTTATAAAATTTTTCTCTGAACAATCATATAAACTATTGATTATGTGTATCTGATATCCATATTTCCTCCCTAAAGGATTCAAATCTCTATGATTTTATTTGTAAGCGTCAATGTCTGGATCAAAATATTAACTATTATGTAATATGTAAAGATTTGATTTCTTTCTATTTGTCTAGTTAATTGAAACAAAATCACTTTTAGAAATCTATTTGCCTATTAGGAATTCAATGTGAAAAAACTTTGGGAGACCAACTCTGTCAATATAAGATCCGTTATTGGTAATGAATTCAATATCTTCTTCTATAATATATCGTTCTTCAATAAAACCTTTTGGCTGACTTCAATTCATTACATACCATTTCAAAATCATCATATAACATTCAATGGGGTACATTAATCTCTAATAGAAAAGACCACATACACCTCTTTGACAATGTGAACCATCAGGTGGACCATTATATCAATGAATTATGGTGGGAAGAACATTTATAATTCACATAAAATTATTGAAGTCTTTTTATTCATGATAGGGAATCTTCATAGGGACTACAAATTTACTACATATGGATTTGAAAAAGAAGAAGAGTCTGGTTAATTTATGTCATACATTTTGAGGTAGATTGCAATGGAAAACACGATGAATTAAATATTGAATCAAAACTTGGTAGTCATGAGTTTTTAGTCCTTGTAAAATTAAATTAGTAATTGACATGATATTCTTGATATTTGAATAATACCCATGTGGAACTTTCACACTCGTATGGAAAAGATAAAAAATGAAATTTTTCCAATCTGGATAGAGTGTAAGATTATAGTGGATTAAAATTAAACCTTTTACACTTAACTAGTACCAACTCTTCCCTTTTCCTTATTTCAATAAAGTCATGCCAAGCGTTGAGGTCATATTTCTTTTTTCTAGGAATATTTAGTAATGTTCCAATAACACTATCAAATACATTTTTTTCTACATGCATTACATCATAGTAAATTTATAACATACAATCTATTCCAATACAATAATTCAAAGAATGTTTACCTCTTTATAAGGCCCCAACCTTAAACATTACTTAATCTTGAGTTATTTTAAGAATACATGTTGAGGATCTTTTCAGGTTTAGTGTTTTAGAGAATTAGAACATAAATCATGTGTTACATTCCATATTTAAACAAGGTGGTTACATAAATGATAGTACTCATTTTTCCCATCAACGGAAACATATTTAAAATAAAATATGGATTCTTTCTTGACACTTCCTTGACACTAACATCACATCATGTACCTTTCCATTGACCTGTGAAAAACATTTCAAAAACATGGGATGATCATAAAAATCTCAGTAAGAGATATAAAAGTACGAAATGAAAATATTAGTCCATGTATGAATTCATATGTTACTCATAAAACATAAGCATTTTAACATACCTCATCAAATCATGAATAAATCATAGAAATCATATGACAAAAAGGTAAGTTGAGGCATTCATAACATTCTTACGTATGGAGTTACCCTTATGGTTACGTCTGGAATGCCCATCTCAATATATTCCCTAAATCTATTCGGAGAAAAATTAATGTTTAACTCTATCGCATTACCCAATGCATTGGTGAGATATATCGGGCTCACCCTCCCTTAGTTTATCATGGAATCACCTGTCTTCATGAACAATGCCCAGGAACCATAACATAATCGTATCACATAAAACATGCATAAAGGAAACCTAACATTTCCACATTTCAATCACAAGATAACAAAAATACATTGATATAATAAAAACATTATCAAAACCATTTTCAATACCAAAATAACGGAAACGTAAAACATGGTATTTATTTTTCATTAAAAAAATGTTATGGCGTGTAGAGGAAGTCGAAACTCAAATAATTGTCACGGCAGTGAAGAAGTCGTTGTCATTCCATACGTACGACAAAAAAATTCCCTTTTGTCATTTAGTAAAATGATTCATATAAAAATATTCCTTTTGAATAAAAGTAAAATTCAAAGGGGTTCATACACTATATAAAAGAAAGTTGTCTATAAAAAAAATATGCCTCAATGAAAAAAGATTGAGACGAAGTCCCATACCTCGGGTACGACTTGACTTGATCGTTCTTTAATCTCCCGAATAATAAACTTGAGTTAATTTATACTTGATTAAGAACCTTTTTCATGTTCATTATTTCATTTATATCACTTATTACCATGTTATGAACACTATGTAATTATTTAATTTAACAAGGGTCATTTTGTCGATCATTGGTACTTGAGTCAAAAATAAACACTTTATAATTACAATTTGTTCTTGTGGTAAAATATCCATTATATCAAGAATTATATTCAGGATGTATATACCATATATATCATATATATCCAGTATATTCATGCATTTATAATATTACATAATATTTAGAAGTAATAAATTAAATGCACCATTCATGGAGACGGTAAGTCGTACGTACGCATGAACGCTACTTTCATTTATATTTTGTATTATATGGAATGCAATCATAATTATATAAAGGTATATTATAATTCCAGTATAATATCATATATAATATAATTAACTCCATCCTTTATACATCCCACATATGGCATTAACGAATCAAATCACTTTGAGGGGGCGGTAGTTCGTACTTCCTAAAATGAAGATATTGCGTTTACCCATAATGGAAACCATAAAGGTATGCCAAAAATAAAAAATACAGAATCATAAGGAAAACATAAACTTATTATATATAATATATAAATATATTTAAATCTTAATGGCCACCTTTTAAGGTGTTAGAAGAATATTGAACAATCATCGTTTCGTGCGGCAGAAATTCACCTTCTACGGAAACAATATGCTCTTTAACCATTAGATGAAGGTGTGTTTAAGTGTAGCTCGAATAATTCTCATAAAAACATCCTAGTATATTTTAGATACTGCTTTTTTTGTAAAAATGAAAGGAATAAAAAGAGTTTAGGTGGTTGGAGATGCAAAATAAAACAAAAGAACATTAGAGAAGTCTTTACCTTTAAATTGGGTAACTCCACTTGGTATGAACCAAAAGGGTTTCTTGAATTGATTTCTGCCTAAGATAAGACTTATAGGATGAAGAGAGGGATTTGGAGAGATTAAATGACCAGATCGTGTCCGAGACAATGGCTTGAGAGGTGTGTGTAAAGAGATAGAGGTGGGGGCCTTTTATAAGAGGGGAGGAGGGGCACTCTTGGAAAGTTATAAAATGTTACTTTATATTAAAATGATTTTCTGATTTTATAGGTCCCACATTGATATATATCGAGGATAAGGTTAGAAGGGTAAGAAATATAATCATCCAATAGGTCTTTGACAAGTGTAAGTCTTAGATTTTACTTTATCGTTTCATTTTATTTAAATCGTCCATTAATGAGGTAATCGCTATATCATCATGATGTCATAAATAATTTAATTTATTTAATGTCTAAAAATTATAAAACAAATACTATGATGTAGGAAATATTTTTAGATTTCCAATGACTATTTATAGTCCAAGAGATCATTTATGTAGGAAAAATTAAAAATGTTTTACTTTGGTGATACATTCTTTAGTGATATTCTCCTTTCTTTAAAAATAAAATGATAAAGTGTCACATTCTCCCAAAAGTGATTCAATGGGGTCCCAATGTTTGGAACAAGGAAACCCATGGTGGGACATGACATAACTAGTAGAATTAGGACACCTGTTGGGGTCATTTTTTATTATTATGATATTTTTTTATTATCCTTAACTACCTGATTACTAATTAATCAAGAAAATTAAAGATAATTACAGTCGTTATTATTCATAATGTCCAAAAACAAAGGAGTCTTAAATACATAATTTTGACCTTTTGATTAAAAATATGGAATCCATTTCACCAAATTACAAACATATAAATTTCAATAATTAATTTAAAAAAATTCTCGTTGTCAAAACAAATAGCGGGTTTTTTTGGAACAATATCTATGAAGAGTTTGGCACTTGTTTATGCTCAATTCCAAAGTGAAATTAATTCTAATGACCACCATTGAATTAAATGGTAATTATTTATTCTAATTAAACATTAAAAACAATTAAAAAGATAATCTAACCATATAATTAAATTAGATGAAAAAGTAGTTTTGATGTAAAATGCAGTATTTTTTACTATTCATTAAAAATGAACATGGTCAGAAAAATAACAAAACATTATCAAAGGTAAATTTCAGTGTCCCAATCATAAATAATAAGTTTATTTTGACAAATAGATGTTAAAAAATTGTCAAATGTTTGATTTAAAAATGGTTTTCCATCAAAAGGCAGTAAAACAATCTTTAAAAAAATATTAGTGTATTCCATGCTTAAGATTGGATTTATACTCATTTTAAGCCTTTGAAACATTATCTAATTCATAAATAGCCGTAGATAAGAATATATATTATTCACTACTTACATGGGATGTTACATCCTACCCCCCTTTAGAAAATTGCATCCCCGTAATTTATTTACTTATTGAATAAGTGGGGGTATTTATCCCTCATTGTATTTTCATATTCCCATGTTGCCTCTTCAATCTTGTGGTTTTTACACAAAACCTTTACTTGATGAATCACCTTATTCTGAAATACTTGCTCCATATGGTCAGGAATCTGGACCAGTTATTCCTCATAAGATATATTCTTTTCCAACAGAACTACCTCAGGACTCATAACATGAGATGGATCTGGCATTTACTTCCATAACATTGAAACATGAAAAACATTGTGTACGTGAGATAAACTCGGAGGTAAAGCCACTCGGTATGCAAATAATCCAACTCTCTCCAGTATTTAGTATTTTCAATGAAACTTGGACTCTACTTTCCTTTCTTAACAAATTGCATCACACTTTTCCAGGGAGGTACATTGAGAAAAACATTGTCACCTACCTCAAAAGAGAGATCCTCCCTCCTGTTGTTCGCATAGCTTTTCTGTCTACACTGAGCTATTCTCAGGTGTTTCTGTATCAGCTGAACTTTTTATACCAACTCTTCTACCAATTCTGGTCCCATCAACATCCTTTCACCCACATCATCCCACAAAGCTGGTGTTCGACACCGCTTCCCATATAATGCCTCAAATGGTTCCATCTGTATACTGAAATGAAAACTATTATTATAAGAAAACTCAACCAAAGAAAGATGTTGGTACCAACTTCCCTGATAATCCATCTAACAAGCACGTAGCATATCCTCCAATGTCTTAATTTTTCATTCTGACTGCCCATCTGATTGAGGATGAAAAGCTGTACTAAAATTTAATTCAGTACCCAACGACTTCTGAAGGCCTTTCCAAAAGTTAGAAGTGAACCTGAGATCACGATCCGATACAATGGAGAGGGGAAATCCATTAAACCTGACTATCTCTTTATGGTAAAAATGAGAAAGTTTATCTTGGGAAAAAGTATCTCATATAGCAATGAAATGAGTAGATTTAGTCAAGAGATCAATAATAACCCAGATTGCATTATTACCTCAAGGTGTCTTCAGCAACCCCACAACGAAGTCCATGGTTATATTTTCCCATTTCCACTCAGGAACTGGTAAAGGCTGAAGCATCCCTTTTAGTAACTACCACTTTTCTTTAACCAGTTGACAATTCAAACACTTCACAGTAAAATCAGCAATATCACTTTTCATTCCGTTCCACCAGTAATACTGCCAAAGATCTCTAAACATCTTAGTACTGCCTGGATGAACTGAAAACGGAGAACTATGAGTTTCACATAACAACTCTCTCTTCAACTGTGAATCAAACGACACACACAATATCTTCCCAAATCTCAAAACACAATCATTATCAATGTTAAATTTGGCCAAATTACCATTCTGAACCAGCTCTACCTTTTTCTGCAACTTGCTGTCTTGTCTCTGTGCTTGCTTAATTCTGTCTGATAGAGGAGATTTCACTGATACCTAAAACAAAACATAAGGACATCCTGCACCAACATATTCTATGCCAAAGATCATAAAATCCATAACTAAAGAATCACGTTCCAAATGCAACATTGATAATGAAGCATTAATTTTTCAACTCAAAGCATCTGCCACTTTATTTTCTTTTCCCGGATAGTAATGAATTTTACAATCATAATCCTTGATTAATTCTAGCCATCAATTATGTCTCATGTTCAATTCATTCTGAGAATATATATACTTTAAACATTTGTGATCGGTATATATTTCACATTTTACACCATACAAATGATGCCTCCAAATTTTTAAAGCGAAAACAACAGCAACTAATTCCAAATCATGTGTAGGGTAATTTACCTTATGAGTTTTCAACTGACGTGAAGCATAAGCTATTACCGGATCATTCTGCATTATGATGCAACCAAGTCCTTTCAACGAAGCATCACTATAGATAACAAACTCCCCATTCCTAGAAGGTAGTGCCAAACTGGAGCATTCATCAATATTTTTTTTAGTTCTTGAAAACAATCATCACATTCTTTTGTCCAGATAAACATAACACCCTTCTAAGTTAGCTTAGTAATCGGACTAGATAACTGGGATTTTTTTTAACAAACCTTCGGTAATAGCCTTCCAAACCAAGAAAACCACAAATCTTAGTTACATTTTTGGGTCTTGGCCATTATTCCACAACCTTTTTTTTTCAGGATCAATAGTTATCCCATCTTTATAAACAATGTGACCAAGGAAAGAAATTTGTTGCAACCAAAACTCACACTTTCTGAATTTCCCATACAATTTATTTTCTTTTAAGGTTTGAAAAATAACCCTTAAATGTCTTTCATGCTCATATTTACTTTTCGAAAACACCAAAATATCATCAATGAAATCAACCACAAACTTATCCAAGAACTCATGGAAAATTCTATTCATAAGGTCCATGAATACAGAAGGTGAATTGGATAGCGTAAAAGGTATAACTACAAATTCATAATGGCCATATCATGTACGAAACATGGTCTTAGGAATATCTGATTCCTTTACCTTCAACTGATGGTACCCTGATCTCAGGCCAATCTTTGAAAAATACTGAGCTCCCTGGAGCTGATCAAACAAATCATTGATATGGGGCAAAGTATATTTTTTCTGAACAGTGATGTTATTAAAGGATCTATAATCAATGAAAAGTCTCATTGAACCATATTTCTTTTTAACAAATAAAACTGGAGCACCCCATGGTGATGTGCTAGGTCGAATGAAACCTATCGCTAATAAATCTTTCAATTGCTCCTTCAAATATAAAAGTTCAATTTGAGCCATTCAATAAGGGGGTTTTGAAAGTGGTTTAGCATAAGGAACTAAGTCAATAGTAAATTCAACTTCCAGATTTGGTATTATTCCAGGAAACTCATCAGAAAAAACATCAGGAAATTCATTTACCACCGGCACATCATTAATCTGAACAGTTCGTTTATTTTTAACAATATGTGCACGGTAACATTAATTTCCATCTTTTACAAGTTTCTCATCTTCTTGATATGTTATCAATAGTAAGGGTTCATTCTTGTACACAAATTGAAATTCTTTCCGAAAAAAACTTATTTAGCTCTACAGTCAATCTTAGAATGGTAAATAGACAGCCAATCCATACCCAGAATAACATAAAACTTTCCTAGAGGTTAAACAATAAGGTTTTCAAGTAGGTTATTTCCACGGATAACGATAGGAACATTCTTATAAATTCTTTTTTCCCCAAAATTTCTCCCAAGTGTTTTTACAACAAGTTCATGAGTCATTTCTTGAGATGTAATTCCCAATTACTATAAACTTTTTCAGATATGAATGAATGTGTTGACCCGAATCAAAAAACACATTAGCATAATCTGAAAAAATGAACAAAGTACCTGATACCACTACATTTGATGGCCCAGCATCTTCTGAAGTAGTTTCAATGAATTTCACCACCCTTTTATGCTTGTTGTCTAACTGCTTCCCATCATTTGAGCTCTTTGTCGAACACTTGTTTTCATAATGACCCATCTCATTGCACATGAAACATTTCACTAACTATAAATCAAATTTGGTCTTACCATCACCTAGAACATTTTCAGTGCAATCATAAGCCTTATTTCCCATCTTACCACATCAGTAGCACTTTCCATAATTCCAAAGACATTCCCCAGAATGCCTTTTACCACATTTATCACAAACTTGAAACTTAGTTTTCTTACCATCAGACCTTTTTGATGAATTCTTCCCTTTCTCCTACCACCTCGGTCTCTTATTATGTTGGTTGTTATAGAACACTTGATCATTGGAAAACTCCATTTCCACATTCTCAGCACATCGAACAAGCTTTTCATAACTCTTTAACTCACGAGAATCTAAACCCCTTCGATATTTTGGCATTAATCATGAGTAAAAATGATTGATTTTACTATCAAGGTCTTTGATAAAATTTGGAGCATAAATTGCCAATCGAGTGAACCTGTCTTCATAAGAAGCCACTGAGTCATTCTCTTTCCTCAATTCCAAGAATTGGTTTTGCATCCTAATTCGAATAGCCTTAGAAAAATACTTCTCAAGAAACATACCTTTGAATTCATCCTGGTCGAGAGCATCAATCTCATCAGCGTCCCTGATATTTTTATCCATAGACCACCACTGACATGCTTCACCCTCCAAATCATAAATTGAAAGACTAACTTTTTGATTGTATGAACACCCCATGAAATCAAAAATCTTATCCAGTGATTTAATTCACCCTTAAGCTAGCACAGGGTCAGATGATCCTCTAAATGATGGGGGATGTTGCCTCATGAAATGTTCCACCACTGACATGTTCCTCTACGGTTGATCTGGCTGATCTCGTGCATGGATACCTCCACCATTTATCACATGAGTCAACTACTACATTACTACAACAGACTATTCAGTTCCAATTCCGACCATCTCAAGATGATGAATCGGAAGGTCATTTCCTTCTGTATGCCTTCTTGGCACGGCTTCCCTGTTTCCTCTGTGGAAACCCATTCTGAACAAACATGTCTTAGATGAAGAAACATTGCAATCTTCAAATGCTATATCATTTAAATTTTACCATAAAAAAAATATTTTTGGATATTCATTTAATAGATTTATAACTCCTAAAGGTATCTAAACCAACCTATGATACCAACTATAAGGCTCCAGCATTAAACATTAATTAATCTTGAGTTATTTCAAGAATACACATTGAGGATCTTTTCATGTTTATAGTTTTAGATAATTAGAACATAAATCATGCATTACATTCCACATTTAAACAAGGTGGTAACATAAAAGATAGTACTCATTTTTTCCATCAACAGAAACATATTTAAAATAAAACATGGATTATTTATTAACACTTCCTTAAGACTATCATCACATCATGTACCTTTCCCTTGACATGTGAAAATCATTTCAGAAACCTGGGATGAGCATAAAAAGATCAGTAAGGGATATAAAAGTACTAAATAAAAACAGTAGTCCATGTATGAAATCATACTTTACTCATAAAACATAATCATTTTAACATACCCCATCAAATCATGAATAAATCATAGAAATCATAAGACATAAAGGTAACAAGAGGCATTCATAACATTCATACCTAGGGAGTAACCCTCATGGTTACGTTCGGAATACCCATCACATTATATTCCCTAAATCTCTTCAGAGAAACCATAAAGCTTAACTCCTTCACGTTACCCAATGCATTGGAGAGCTATATCGGGCTAACAGCCATTAGTTTATCATGAAACCACCCGTCTTCATAAAAAATGCCCAAGAACCATAACATAATCGTATCATATAAAACATGCATAAAGGAAACATAAAATTTCCACATTTCAATAACAAGATATCAATAACACATTAATATAATAAAAAAATTATTCAAACCATTTTCAATACCAAAATAATGGAAAAGTAAAACATGGTATTTATTTTTCATTAAAAAACGTTATGGCTAGTAGAGGAAGCCAAAACTCAAATAATGGTCACGGCGGTGGAGAATTCGTTGTCGTCGCATACGTAAGAAAAAATCATTCCCTTTTGTCATTTATTAAAATTCTTCATATAAAAAGATTCTATTTTAATAAAAGTAAAATTAAAAGGGGTTCATACACCGAATATAAGAATGTTTTGTATAAAACAAAATATGCCTCAATGAAAGGATATTGAGACGAAGTCCCATACCTCGGGTCCGACATGACTTGATCGTTATTTAAACTCCCGAATAATAAACTTGAGTTAATTTCTAATTTCTTAAGAACCTTTTTAAAGTTCATTATTCCTTTTATATCACTTTTTACCATGTTATGAACACTATATAATTATTTAAGTTAACAATGTTCGTTTTGTCGATCATTGGTACTAGAGTCAAAAATAAACTGTAATGGCCCGGAACTCCCTGGTCCATTACTTTGTGAAAATGTGGTGTTGGAGGTGTTCCTGGAGGACAAGGTGACTTATCCCCCAGCTGCAGCCTACCGGTAGCTCGGTCTACCGGTAGCTGCTGATTACCGGTAGCTCGGTCTACCGGTAGCTGCTGATTACCGGTAGCTCGGGCTACCGGTAGCTGCTGATTACCGGTAGCTCGGTCTACCGGTAGCTGCTGTCTACCGGTAGCTCAGTCTACCGGTAGCTGCTGATTACCGGTAGCTCGATCTACAGGTAGCTGCTGATTACCGGTAGCTCGGTCTACCGGTAGCCGCATCCTACTGGTAGCTGGGTTTTCCGGTAGCCACGGCATACTGATTGCTCGGTCTACTGGTAGCCGCAGTCCAGCAGTAGCTCGGCTAACACTTTTCCAAATTTCTAGTTCTGTGAACAGTGTTTCTATCGGTGAGGTTCTATCGGTGGACTTCTATCGGTGAGGTTCAGTGAACAGTGTTTCTATCGGTGAGGTTCTATCGGTGGACTTCTATCGGTGAGGTTCAGTGAATAGTGTTTCTATCGGTGAGGTCCTATCGGTGGACTTCTATCAGTGAGGTTCAGTGAACAGTGTTTCTATCGGTGAGGTCCTATCGGTGAACTTCTATCAGTGAGGATCTATCAGTAGACTTGTGTTTCTATCAGTAAGGCTCTATCGGTGAGTTTTTCTTTCCTTTGCCAATTTTTTTAGTTCTGTGAACAGTGTTTCCAGACTCCATAAGAGCTACCGATTCCATACTTTGCCAAATTTTGAGTATGTGAACAGTGTTTCCAGCTTCGCAAATTTGACGTTTTCTTTGACGTAAAATACTTTTAAAACCTTATTTTAAGGACTTTAAGGCCGATTCAAAGGCCATAAATCCTATATTAATTATTCCTAAGGTCGGGATGTTTTTACTTGGTCAAACCGCGTGGGTTAATGCGATCCTTTTTTAATGGAGAATAAACCGGATCTTAAACTGTCGCCTCTCTAATTTTTTTTAAAAGGAACGAGATATCATTCTTCGTTGTTCTTCCTCCTGGTTCTCATCTACGAGACGCTAGAACCTTGAAATCATTCTCGTAGGAGTTTCACAATCAAACGTTACTCAGATCAGTTCCGCTCTGTTGATGCAACCAAGTTGTGTCGATCGTTCTTCGATATAAGGTATGTTTTATCATCGTTCCTTCGGGGATCACCTTCTCTTGTTCTTCCTTCCATATAAGCATGTAATCTCCATGGTTCTAATGGGTTTTCTTGGGGTTGGTTGGTACTGTCGTACCGTGGCATCCTCCGGTGGATGCAGCTGTCGTGAGGAGAAGAGGACTGTGACCCGTTGTGTGGATAAAGGACGTCAAGAACTCTTCGAGGTAGGGGATTCATGGCTCCTCTAATTGTATATGTGCAATCGTAGAATTAGCATGATTTATCTCTTTGGATCACAATGAAATTGACCTAATTAAATACTTGAACCGGATTAAAAGAATTGGTTGATCGCATGCTGTTGCTTTATACCGTGATAACGGTTTGCCTCATGTTTTCCTAGATATAGTGATATCTATGTTTTCTTTGATTTTTTGTTCGTTCATGATAGAAATTGATAATGAACGTAAAGCCGGAATTAATTGTTAATTAATTGGCTAAAGATAAAGAGGCATGTAAATTAATCTGGTTATTTCCGTTGTTGTAGTTGTTCTAATTTGAGGATAATCAAATTAGGGAAGTAAGCATGGTTATTTAAATTGTGATAGCTTACTGATTAGGTATCCATGATTGGAACCTATGAATAACAAGTCTGTTAATTAAATATGGATTAGAGAACAGATTATGTGGGAATTTCTAAAAGGGTTCTAAGTTACCCCCTTGTTTGTTAAAGGGCCGAGAGCCCACTTTGTGATGTTTGTTTTCCTGCTGCTTGTGCTGTGATGTGAGCCTGGATGGCTGTTGTGATATGTGGAGGCATGGAGACTTGTGGTTGTGGCAGTGGATGACGCCTAGCGTGGCGAGATGCATCGGTTTATGCATATGGGTGTCGGGGAGGACACCAAGGGTGATGGTATGAGATGAATGTGATGGTTTGATGTTGGTGGTTTGGTTTGTTTGCTTATCTGCTTTACTTTTCCCCACTGCTCAAGGCAGCTAGTCTTGCTTACCCTCTTTCCGAAGGAGGCGAAGACACACGGGGTATGCCACGTGCTTTCCGTGTTTAGCCTCTCGATGGAGGATGGGTCTATGCTCTTTCTATAGGCGGCAAAGACTCAACGGGTAGTATATCTTCTCACCGTGTTGAGCCTCCTTTGTGTTTAGAAGCATAGGATGTTTTTCTAGAATTCCTGGGAATGTGGAAAAGTAATTCTGTAATGAATGTTTGACTAAACGGTGAAAATCCACGGGGATGGAGATGCTGGAATTTAAAGGTGATGTGAATCTTAAAAAGGAGCAGTTGTTTTTGAAAGTGATGTCATTTCAGTTTAATGTAGAATTCTTCATTCTTAATTAATGTTTAAAGAATTAATTAATGTACAGTGGAACTGATAAATGAGAATGGAGTAATCTAATAAAGCTCTTCACTGTTTGTGTGCTTATAGGATACCTAGTCTTAGAAGTAGCAGCCTGGAGTCTGAGAGACGTTAGCTGCAGTTGTATCAAAGACTAGGTAATTCCCATAGTGTGGATGTGAGTTACTTATATATTCTGTACTTTTTGTGTTTCTATACGCTACTCCACCCTATCGGTAAGGGCAACTGACACCCCGGGGATTCTGAGCCCTGGGGGGTGTTTTCCCCAACATTCTGATGGGAGGTTGAATGGTTGACTACCCCCTTTGGCCCTTCTCTCTTCTCTTGGTAGATCCTTGTGCTGGTAGGAACAGTGGTTAGTTTTACCCATATATGTGTGTAGAGGGCTATAATGGCTTGTGGTTATTTCACACACATATACTCTGGATATAGTATCCTATGGAATACTATTGGTGTAACGTGTATAGGCTATGATGGCTTGAGGATCCTTACTCGGCGTATGGGCTGTGATGGCTTGAGGAATAATACTCGACGTATGATACACGTTATACGAGCTATGGTGGCTCCCGGAAACTACCTGGTTACTTTGGTTGTGAGGACGGTGTGGTGTTCTCCCAGGTGTCTGCGGGCAATCCTTTGTGGTGCACGAGGTGCAGATTGTGGAGCTTAGCCCAGGTGTCTGCGGGCAAGCCTTTGGAGAGAGATGCACATGACGTATGTCGTTGGGGCAAAGCGGAAAACTAGTGGGGAAGTAGTAGCGGGGTACCCATGATATTATTTACTATATTCTATATTATTGTATGCGTTACTTGGTGAGAGTATCCATAGTGAGGTTGGGAACATAGTATACCTGTTTAGATAACGAGTTAGTTTCACTTGTTGTTCACTGGGCTTTAGCATGCTTTCTTTACTTTTGCACGAGAGGCTTGGGGAGGATCCTACTGAGTATACTGTTATACTCACCCTATGTATATACAAACTGTTTTTCAGGTCACTTGGAGCAGGTTGGAGATCAAGCTGGTTACTACTAGCTTGGGGTTGGAGGAGGAGCTGTTCGGGCTTGTGGTCGCTGCCGTTTTACTTTCTTTTGGGTACTTTTAGTTTTCCCTTTCAGTTGTAGTACTTTTGCATGACATTTCATATATGTACTTGGGTTTCTTTTATATTTTCAGTTATGAGTTAGAGTTGGTTGGATTCTATTCTATCTCTCTCTTTTGGATGTGTTCTCTTAGAGGGTAATGCCTCCCATTAGTGTGTGTATTATACCCTCAGTGCTAGTCGCCAACCTGGGGCCTACTGGAGGCGGGACTCGGGGGTCATTATCTCCCTTCTCACATTGCCAGCCCTGGAGGGGTACACTTTGTGGGGAGGGGGTCGTGACAGAGTGGTATCAGAGGTCTGGTTGAGGGATAGGATGGAGTTTGGAGTTAGGCACAGGTGAGGATGCATGGGATGGTAGGGCAACGGTGTCATTCATGTTTAGCAAGTGGGGAAAACACTGGAGACCGGCAGAGACATAGGCGTTCAGGGCCCCCTATGATCTGTTGCACGGACCTTTAAGTTTACGGTGGCTACTAAACAAAGTGATACTGGTTGCAGGGTAGAGACCTAGGAAAGGGTCATGCATTATTATTCATTGTGCCTGTGTTTGAATGGGTAGACCTTGGGATAGGTAACCTAAAATTAATAAAACAAAATAATTAATTAATTAATGTTGAATCTTCCATATTCCAGGCTTAGGAGCTCTAACAGTTGTTATTTTACAGGTATGGCTCCAGGTCGACGTCCTCGTCAGGTTTGCGCAGAACGTGCCCAGCAGGCTATTCCAGCAGATCGCCGCCGGGTAGAGGTTGACGACGATGACACTTGGAGTAAGACACTCCGAGAGTTTCAGCGCCAGAGTCTACAGAAGTACGAGGGCTCCGTTTCAGATGCAGTCACAGAAGACTGGTTGGAGGAGGTCGAGATAAGATTCTGTTCGATTCTTGCTCGGAAGGAACACTGGGTGTCCTTGGCTGTGACGATGTTGCGTGGAGCAGCGAGACAGTGGTGGTTCTTGTTCCTCGGGGATCGTGAGGAGTCAGCGATCTCATGGGAGGAGTTTCGAGACAGGTTTAGAGTCGAGTTTCTTTCATCGACTGCGAAGGCATCCAGTCGCCAGGAGCTTCTTACCCTTCGACAGGGGAGCTCCAGTTTTCGGGAGTTTGGAATCCGTTTCAGGAACCTTCTACGATATGCTTCAGACCTATTACCAGATGATGAGGTCAGGGCGAGGCATTTCGAGGAGGCTTTGCGTCCAGAGATTCAGCGCCAGGTCACCCCATTTATGTTGAAGACATATCTTGAGGTGTTGTCGAGGGCAGAGGTTGTTGAGAGAACTTTGACCAGGACCGGATCGTCACGAGAGGGGAATCGTCATGATTCCTCACGAAGCAGAGCTGTGGTCCGGGGTTCCCGGTTTTCAGGACAGAAGAGTTTCTGTTCACCTGGGGGTAGGTCCCAGCCCTTCCCATCTCGTTTCTCCGGAGGTAGCAACTCTCAGACCTATGCCAAGGGATCATGCGCTTGTTTTTCTTGTGGTGGACGTGGTCATCAGCAGCGGGAGTGCCCAACTTTTCATAGCAGTCATCGTGCACTAGGCGCTCCACTCCAGGTTCCACCGTTGAGGCAGTTCCAGCGGAGGAAGCAGCTGCAGGTTGCACCAGCTTTAGATCACCAGAGGGTAGATGGAGCAGGCATAGGACAGCCCCATGACGCTCCCCGTCCTCAGAGAGAAGAGCGCGGCCATGGTGGTGGTCATCATCAGGGTCAGAGAGGTCGTGTAAGTGGTCGTGGTCAGCTTCATGCTCTAGCGTTGCCAGCCCCAGGCGAGCCAGACGTCGTCTGAGGTACCCTTTGCTTGTTTTCTACCTTGGTGTATGCCTTGTTTGATTCAGGAGAGACACACTCCTTTATATCCCCTACCCTTGTCCACGCTTTGGGACTTGAGGTAGAGAGGATTCCAGTGCCCTTGGCGTTGACTACGCCAGTTGGAGGTCGAGCTAGCTTGTTTGAAGTATGTAGATACTGTGAGCTAGTGTTGGGGCAGCACCGCTCTTGGGGAGATTTCCTATGTTTACGAATACAACCATATGATGTCATCCTCGGCATGGATTGGTTGTATTCGGTGCAGGCTATTGCGGATTGCTACAGGAAGAAGGTCGTTTTCTTTGATGAAGACGGAGAGGAAGTAGTGTTTGTTGGTGAGAGAGATCCTCGGATGAGTCATAGACGAGTTTCATCCTTATCATCCATGATGGCTGGGATGATGCTGAGTTCTTCAGAGGTTCAACAGTTGGCATTTCCTAGGGTCGTAGAGGAGTACCCTGATGTCTTTCCAGAAGAGGTTGTATCCTTACCCCCTCGACGAGAGATCGAGTTTGGGATCGAGCTACAGCCAGGAGCGTCTCCTATCTCTATGTCTTCGTATAGGATGGCCCCTTATGAGTTACAAGAGCTACGTATTCAGCTCGACGGTCTGTTGCAGTGTGGTTTTGTTCGGCCAAGTTTGTCACCGTGGGGTGCACCAGTTTTGTTTGTGAAAAAGGTTGATGGCAGTTTGCGGTTGTGCGTCGATTATCGTCTCTTAAACAAAGTGACAATAAAGAACTGTTATCCTCTCCCGTGGATTGATGACCTATTCGATCAACTGAAGGGTGAAAGTTGGTTTTCAAAGATAGACTTGCGGTCAGGATATCACCAGATGCGTGTAAAGGATGAGGATATCCCGAAGACTGCTTTCCGTTGTCGTCATGGGCATTATGAGTTTGTTGTAATGCCATTTGGCGTGACGAATGCTCCAGCTGTTTTCATGGGTTTGATGAATGCTGTGTTCCGTGAATTCCTGGACAAGTTTTTTGTGGTTTTCATCGACGACATCCTTGTGTACTCCACATCTGAATAGGAGCATGCAGAGCATCTACGAGCCGTTTTGGGAGTTCTTTGCCAACATCGGTTGTTTGGGAAGTTGTCCAAGTGTGAGTTCTGGGCTCAAGAAGTTCGTTTCTTGGGACATGTTTTGTCCCAACAGGGAGTAGCTGTGGATCCTTAGAAGATAGAAGCAGTGGTGTCTTGGCCAGCCCCCAAGACGGTGACAGAGGTGCGAAGTTTCCTTGGTCTCGCAGGCTATTACAGGAGGTTGGTGGCTAATTTCTCCCGAGTTGCAACTCCTCTGACAGCTTTGACCAGGAAGGATCAAGCGTTCATATGGACTGATCAGTGTCAGACAGCTTTCGAGTATCTAAAGGAGAAGTTGGTAAGTGCTCCAGTCCTTTGTCTTCCAACGGAGGGAGTCCAGTTTGATGTTCTCTGTGATGCTTCACATCTGGGGCTAGGCTGTGTTCTTATGCAGCAGAGGTCCATTGTTTCTTATGGGTCTCGGCAGTTGCGTCCCCATGAACGCAACTATGCCACCCATGATCTTGAGTTGGAATCCGTGGTGTTTGCTCTGAAGTTGTGGAGACATTACCTCATTGGTGAGCACTTTGTGGTTTTCACCGATCATAAGAGTTTGAGGTATGTTTTCTCCCAACGCGACTTGAAATTGAGGCAGCGTCGGTGGATGGAGTTCTTGTAGGAATACAACTTCGAAATATCGTATACACCTGGGAAAGGAAATTTTGTTGCTGATGCACTGAGCCGAAAGTCACGTAATGATGTTGTGCGTGAATCTGGTGATTCCTGGAAAGTGATGGAAGAGCTATCATCTTTGCATCTGGATATGGGAGAAGTTGGGGGAAGAGGTTGTCTTTTCCAGATGACGGTGCAGTCATCCATGACGTAGAAGGTGGAAGAGTCTCAGTTGGGTGATTTAGAGGTGGAAGTATGGAGAGACAGAGTTGTTTGTGGGGAGGCCCCTGATGGTTGGTCGGAGGATGAACAACACCGAGTGTTGTATCATGGCAGGCTTTTTGTTCCCTTGGCGATGCGCGAGACCGTTCTCTGAGAGTTCCATAGTTCACCCTTGGCAGTACGTCCTGGTGTGACGAAGATGTACCGATCCTTGAGGAGTCAGTTTTGGTGGCCTGGGCTGAAGCGTTCAGTTGCAGAATATGTGTCTCGATGTTTAGTCTGCCAGAAGGTGAAGGCCGAACATCGTGTTCCTGGTGGTCTTCTCCAGCACTTAGAGATTCCTCAGTGGAAGTGGGAGGACATCTCAATGGAATTTGTTACAGGTTTACCTCGAGCTCCGGGAGGACATGATGCTATATGGGTGGTAGTGGATCGTTTAACTAAATCGGCCCACTTCATAGCAATCAAGGAGTCGAGATCAGTGGAGGTTTTGTCGAGGCAGTATCTGGAGGAGGTGGTGAGGCTTCACGGAGTACCTAGGATGATCATTTCTGATCGAGATCCTCGTTTTACCTCTAGGGTGTGGAGAGGTCTCCAACATGATTTTGGATCTCAACTATGCCTTAGCACTGCTTTTCATCCTCAAACGGATGGTCAGACAGAGCGAACCATCCAGACTCTTGAAGACATGTTGCGCTCTTGTGTTCTTGATTTTGGAGGTTCATGGGTGAAGCACTTACCCTTGGTAGAATTCGCTTACAATAATAGTATTCACTCTACCATCGGTATGGCGCCGTTTGAAGCCTTGTATGGCCGGCCATGACGTTCTCCGTTGTGCTGGACTGGGGTCGGAGAGTTAGCAATCCTCGGACCAGAACTAGTGCAGAATACAACAGAGATGGATCAGGTGATTCGTGAGAGGATGAAGACAGCACAGGATCGTCAGAAATCATATGCTGATCAAAGAAGGAGACCGTTAGAGTTTAATGTTGGGGATCATGTGTTTCTAAAGGTGACTCCCCGTCGTGGGCAGTGAAGGTTTGGTTGTGGAAGTAAGCTTTCTCCCCGGTTTGTTGGGCCTTTCGAGGTGTTAGCTCGTGTTGGATCTGTGGCGTATCGAGTAGCACTTCCCCCTCAGATGAGTCGGATACATGATGTTTTCTATGTATCGCATCTCCGTCGTTATCTTCATGATGAATCTCATGTTATCGATTGGGGAGAGATCGATATAGACGATGATGCAACCTTCAAGGAACGACCTGTGGAGATCCAAGACCACAAGGAGAAGGTGTTGCGTGGGCGTTCTATCCCCTTAGTTCGTGTCCTGTGGCGACACAATGGCATGGAGGAGAGTACCTGGGAGCGTGAGTTACAGATACGTGCTCAGTACCCAGAGTTGTTTAATGTTTAACTCTTTCCATGTAATGATGTTTCCTTTATGGTTAGACCTTTCATGTTTTAATTATGTACCTTTGATGTGATGTTAAGTTTGAATTGTTTGGTTATTGATTATTTGTTTCCATACTCTCGGATGTCGTAGTTTTGTTCCATCTTTTGAACAACTCATGGTGGTTTTCCCCTGAGAGGTATCTTATGGGGTGGTTGTTTAGACCTCTCTTTTCTTCTGGGTTGGTTTTTAATTCTCGAGGATGAGAATGTTTTGAGAGGTATCTAATGTAATGGCCCGGACCTCCCTGGTCCATTACTTTGTGAAAATGTGGTGTTGGAGGTGTTCCGGGAGGACAAGGTGACTTATCCCCCAGCTGCTGCCTACCGGTAGCTCGGTCTACCGGTAGCTGCTGATTACCGGTAGCTCGGTCTACCGGTAGCTGCTGGTTACCGGTAGCTCGGTCTACCGGTAGCTGCTGATTACCGGTAGCTTGGTCGACCGGTAGCTGCTGCCTACCGGTAGCTCGGTCTACCGGTAGCTGTTGATTACCGGTAGCTCAGTCTACCGGTAGCTGCTGATTACCGGTAGCTCGGTCTACTGGTAGCCGCATCCTACCGGTAGCTAGGTTTACCAGTAGCCACGGAATACTGATAGCTCGGTCTACTGGTAGCTGTAGTCCAACAGTAGCTCGGCTAACACTTTGCCAAATTTCTAGTTCTGTAAACAGTGTTTCAATCGGTGAGGTTCTATCGGTGGACTTCTATCGGTGAGGTTCAGTGAACAGTGTTTCTATCGGTGAGGTTCTATCGGTGGACTTCTATCGGTGAGGTTCAGTGAACATTGTTTCTATCGGTGAGGTCCTATCGGTGGACTTCTATCGGTGAGGTTCAGTGAACAGTGTTTCTATCGGTGAGGTCCTATCGGTGAACTTCTATCAGTGAGGATCTATCAGTAGACTTGTGTTTCTATCGGTAAGGCTCTATCGGTGAGCTTTTCTTTCCTTTGCCAATTTTTTTAGTTCTGTGAACAGTGTTTCCAGACTGCATAAGAGCTACCGATTCCAAACTTTGCCAAATTTTGAGTATGTGAACAGTGTTTCCAGCTTCGCAAATTTGACGTTTTCTTTGACGTAAAATACTTTTAAAACCTTATTTTAAGGACTTTAAGGTCGATTCAAAGGCCATAAATCCTATATTAATTATTCCTAAGGCCGGGATGATTTTACTTGGTCAAACCGCGTGGGTTAATGCGATCCATTTTTAATGGAGAATAAATCGGATCTTAAACTATCGCCTCTCTAATTTTTTTTAAAAGGAACGAGATATCATTCTTCATTGTTCTTCCTCCTGGTTCTCATCTACGAGACGCTAGAACCTTGCAATCATTCTCGTAGGAGTTTCACAATCAAACGTTACTCAGATCAGTTCCGCTCTGTTGATGCAACCAAGTTGTGTCGATCGTTCTTCGATATAAGGTATGTTTTATCATCGTTCCTTCGGGGATCACCTTATCTTGTTCTTCCTTCCATATTAGCATGTAATCTCCATGGTTATAATGGGTTTTCTTGGGGTTGGTTGGTACTGTCGTACCGTGGCATCCTCCGGTGGATGCAGCTGTCGTGAGGAGAAGAGGACTGTGACCCGTTGTGTGGATAAAGGACGTCAAGAACTCTTCGAGGTAGGGGATTCATGGCTCCTCTAATTGTATATGTGCAATCGTAGAATTAGCATGATTTGTCTCTTTGGATCACAATGAAATTGGCCTAATTAAATACTTGAACCGGATTAAAAGAATTGGTTGATCGCATGCTGTTGCTTTATACCGTGATAACGGTTTGCCTCATGTTTTCCTAGATATAGTGATATCTATGTTTTCTTTTATTTTTTGTTCGTTCATGATAGAAATTGATAATGAACGTAAATCTGGAATTAATTGTTAATTAATTGGCTAAAGATAAAGAGGCATGTAAATTAATCTGGTTATTGTCGTTGTTGTAGTTGTTCTAATTTGAGGATAATCAAATTAGGGAAGTAAGCATGGTTATTTAAATTGTGATAGCTTACTGATTAGGTATCCATGATTGGAACCTATGAATAACAAGTCTGTTAATTCAATATGGATTAGAGAACAGATTATGTGGGAATTTCTAAAAGGGTTTTGAGTTACCCTCTTGTTTGTTAAAGGGCTGAGAGCCCACTTTGTGTTGTTTGTTTTCCTGCTGCTTGTGCTGTGATGTGAGCCTGGATGGCTGTTGTGATATGTGGAGGCATGGAGACATGTGGTTGTGGCAGCGGATGACGCCTAGTGTGGCGAGATGCATCGTTTTATGCATATGGGTGTCGGGGAGGACACCAAGGGTGATGGTATGAGATGAATGTGATGGTTTGATGTTGGTGGTTTGGTTTGGTTGCTTATCTGCTTTACTTTTCCCCACTGCTCAAGGCAGCTGGTCTTGCTTACCCTCTTTCCGAAGGAGGCGAAGACACGCGGGGTATGCCACGTGCTTTCCGTGTTTAGCCTCTCGATGGAGCATGGGTCTATGCTCTTTCTATAGGCGGCAAAGACTCGACGGGTAGTATATCTTCTCACCGTGTTGATCCTCTTTTGTGGTTAGAAGCATAGGATGTTTTTCTATAATGCCTGGGAATGTGGAAAAGTAATTCTGTAATAAATGTTTGATTAAATGGTGAAAATCCACGGGGATGGAGATGCTGGAATTTAAAGGTGATGTGAATCTTAAAAAGGAGCAGTTGTTTTTGAAAGTGATGCCATTTCAGTTTAATGTAGAATTCTTCATTCTTAATTAATGTTTAAATAATTAATTAATGTACAGTGGAACAGATAAATGAGAATGGAGTAATCTAATAAATCTCTTCATTGTTTGTGTGCTTATAGGATACCTAGTCTTAGAAGTAGCAGCCTGGAGTCTGAGAGACGTTAGCTGCAGTTGTATCTAAGACTAGGTAATTCCCATAGTGTGGATGTGAGTTACTTATATATTCTGTACTTTTTGTGTTTCTATACGCTACTCCACCCTGTCGGTAAGGGAAACTGACACCCCGGGGATTCTGAGCCCTGGGGGGGTGTTTTCCCCAACATTCTGATGGGAGGTTGAATGGATGACTACCCCCTTTGGCCCCGCTCTCTTCTCTTGGTAGATCCTTGTGCTGGTAGGCACAGTGGTTAGTTTTACCCATATATGTGTGTAGAGGGCTGTAATGGCTTGTGGTTATTTCACAAACATATACTCTGGATATAGTATCCTATGGAATACTATAGGTGTAACGTGTATAGGCTGTGATGGCTTGAGGATCCTTACTCGGCGTATGGGCTGTGATGGCTTGAGGAATAATACTCGACGTATGATACACGTTATACGAGCTATGGTGGCTCCCGGAAACTACCTGGTTACTTTGGTTGTGAGTACAGTGTGGTGTTCGCCCAGGTGTCTGCGGGAAATCCTTTTTGGTGCATGAGGTGTAGATTGTGGAGCTTAGCCCAAGTGTCTGTGGGCAAGCCTTTGGAGAGAGATTCACAGGACGTATGTCGTTGGGGCAAAGCGGAAAACCAGTGGGGAAGTAGTAGCGGGGTACCCTTGATATTATTTACTATATGCTATATTCTTGTATGCGTTACTTGGTGAGAGTAGCCATGGTGATGTTGGGAACATAGTATACCTGTTTAGATAAAGAGTTAGTTTCACTTGTTGTTCACTGGGCTTTAGCATGCTTTCTTTACTTTTGCACGAGAGGCTTGGGGAGGATCCTACTGAGTATACTGTTATACTCACCCTATGTATGTACAAACTGTTTTTCAGGTCACATGGAGCAGGTCGGAGATCAAGCTGGTTACTACTAGCTTGGGGTTGGAGGAGGAGCTGTTCGGGCTTGTGGTCGCTGCCGTTTTACTTTCTTTTGGGAACTTTTAGTTTTCCCTTTCAGTTGTAGTACTTTTGCATGGAATTTCATATATGTACTTGGGTTTCTTTTATATTTTCAGTTATGAGTTGGAGTTGGTTGGATTCTATTCTATCTCTCTCTTTTAAATGTGTTCTCTTAGAGGGTAATGCCTCCAATTAGTGTGTGTATTATACCCTCGGTGCTAGTCACCAACCCGGGGCCTACTGGAGGCGGGACTCGGGGGTCATTATCTCCCTTCTCACATTGCCAGCCCTGGAGGGGTACACTTTGTGGGGAGGGGTCGTGACATAAACTCTTTATAATTACAAGTTGTTCATGTTGTAAAATATCCATTATATCCAGAATTATATTCATGATGTAGATATCATATATATAATATATATCCAGTATATACATGCATTTATAATATTACATAACATTTAGAGGTAATAAATGAAATTCACCGTTCATGGAGACGGCAAGCCGTACGTATGCATGAATGCTACTTTCATTTCTATTTTGTATTTTATGGATTGGGATCATAATGATATAAAGGTATATTATAATTCCAGTATAATATCATATATAATATCATTAACTCCATCCTTTCTACGTCCCAGATATGGCATGAACGAATCAAATCACTTTGAGGGCTAAAATGAAGATATCACGTTTACCCATAATGGAAACCATAATGGTATGCCAAAAAAATGAAAAATACAGAAGCTTAAGGATAAAATAAACATTTTATATATCATATATAAATATAATGACATCCTAATGACCACATTTTAAGGTGTTAGAAGAATATTGAACAATCATCGTTTCGTGAGGCAGAAATTCATCATCCACGGAAACAGTATGCTATTTAACCATTAGATGAAGGTGTGTGTAAGTGTAGCTAGAATACTTCTCATAAAAAAATACTAGTATATTGAAGATACTGGGGTTGTTACAATATAAAAGAATAAAAAGAGTTTATGTGGTTGGAGAAGCGAAAAAACAAAAGAACATTAGAGAAGTCTTTACCTTTAATCGGGTAACTCCTCTAGGTTTGAACCAAAAGGGTTTATTGAAGAGATTTATGATTAAGGTAAGGCTTCGAGGATGAAAATATGGATGTGGGGAGATGGAATGACCAGATCTTTGCCGAACAAATGCCTTGAGAGGTGTGTGTAAAGATGTAGAGGTGGGGGCCTTTTATAAGAGGAGAGGAGGGGCACTATGGGAAAGTTATAAAATGTTACTTTATATTAAAATTAATTTCGGATTTTAAATTCCCAACATTGATATATTTCGAGGATAAGGTTATAAGGGTTCTAAATATACTCATCCAATAGGTCTTTGACAAGTCTATGTCTTATATTACATTATCTTTTAATTTTATTTAAATCATTCATTAATGAGGTAATCGCTACATCAGTATGATGTCATAAATAATTTATTTTATTTAATGTCGAAAAATTAAAAAAAACTACTATAATTTAGGAAATATTTTTAGCTATCCAATGACTATTTATAGTCCAAGAGATCATTTATTTATACAAAATTTAAAATGTTTTACTCGGGTGATACATTCTTTAGTGATATTCTCCTTTCATTAAAAAAATGATAAAGTCTCACTTTCACCCAAAAGTGATTCAATGGGGTCCCAAAGTATGGCACAAGGAAACCAATGGATGGAAATGACACAACCAGTAGAATTAGGACACATTTTGGGGTAATTTGTTATTATTATGATATTGTTTTATTATCCTTTACAACCCGATTACTAATTAATCAAGATAATTAAAGATAATTACCGTCGTTACTTTTCATAATGTCCAAAAACAAAAGAGTCTTAATTACATAATTTGGACCTTCTGATTCCAAATATTCAATCCATTTCACAAAATTAAAAACATATAAATTTCAATAATTGATTTAGAAAAAATCCTGTTGTCAAAACAAATAGCGTGTTTTTTTAAACAATATCTATTAAAAGTTTGGCACATGTTTATGATCAATTACAAAGTGAAATTAATTCTAATGACCACCATTGGATTAAATGGTAAAAATATATTCTAGTTAAACTTTAAGACCAGTTAAAAAGATAATCTAAAAATATAATTAAATTAGATAAAAAATCAGTTTTGATTAAAAATGCAGTATTTTTCACTATTCATTAAAAAAATGAACATTGTCAGAAAAATACCAAAAATTTATCCAAGGTAAATTTCAATGTCCCAATCATAAATAATAAGTTTATTTTGACAAATATAGAATATAAAATTGTCAAATGTTTGATTTAAAAATGGTTTTCCATCAAAAGGAACTAAAACAATCATTTAAAAAATATTAGTGTATCCCAGGCTTAAGATTGGATTTATTCTATTTTTAAGCCTCGAAAACATTATATAATTTATAAAAATAAATAGAAAATAATATATATTATTCATTAATTACTTGGAATGTTACACTTTTCTTCCAAATTGATTTTGTATGGTTTTAAGAAAATGTTTTACCAAAAATAGTGTTAATATTTTTTACTATTTTATAAAGTTGATCGCTCATTACTAGAGAAGGTGTTGTACATTTTTCGATGTTCTAATCAACAGTTGTTTTCAAGGATCTGTATTTATGTCGTGGCAGAAAAAAATTTCTATTTCCTAACACATAATCTTTGAGTAATGTTTCAACAAAAAAGATTATGTGAGATTTTCACAAACGGGACACCCCAACATGCCTTTAATGCTGTAGTATGATAAATTCCTTAAGTGGGGAAGTCATTTATCATTCCATACAACATGGAAATCAATGTGAATTCTTCACTTCTATGATAATCATACATTTTATGACATGTATCCCACATCATTTTTAGATCTTCAATCAATGGATCCATATAGACATAAATATCATTACCGGGATTCTTTGGCCCAGATATAAGTAGGGACAACATTAGGTATTTGAACATCATGCATAACCATGGTGATAAGTTATAATTTACTAACATTAAAAGAAATGTACCTTGAGTACTAATCTACACACCAAAAGAATTTATTCAAAATATTGATTACGTGCTATGAATGTTTCTCTGATCATCTCCAAATTCATAAAAATGGTAATCAATTTTCTTCTATTGAGGAGAATTCACAAGATGGCATAGGTTCCTATATTTATTTCTTGTATCTGCATTCCATGTTAATTTTCTCGTGGTTTCCTGACATCCATATAGTCTTCAAAACTGTTGAATGATAATAAAGTACCATACATATTTCGATGGACATGATTTATTTTTCTGGCATCAATCTGCGCCAAACTTAGGGTATATTATGAGTGATTCATGGGATATGCGAAACAATATGAATGAATTTGGACAAGAATGTATTTTTTAGACATTATTCCCATTGAACGTAACATTCATTTAGAATCATATGTTTGGCATGGTAGTTCATTTTCTTTTGGTATCATATCTTTTATAAGACTAAGTAGCACTGTAAAGTTGGTGCCACTCCCTCTATTTCCATCATTAAAATTTTATAACATCAATTCAACGAAAAATGTTGTGAATTCAGTAAAACAAGTATATAATTGTTTCTTGGAATAACAATTTAACTCCTCAAACAACATTGGACAATCATAAAGGCCATCATTATTTAACATTGTCATTTCTTCCATGTGATCTTCATCATCTTTTACAAATGTGTTCATATCAAATGATTCCTAAACTGTAGTATCATCCAAATTGATGTCCAGATTTAGTTTTTTCCATTTTTAGTTCATAATTTATAGATTTTATTTATTCTGTGTCAAATAAAATGTTTTTATAACTCTTAAAGACTAATTTTCCTTGATTAAAAACCATGTAAACACATACAGTGGATCTATGAAGGGTCGTCTACATGTTCTTTTGAAAAATTAATGAACTCATTAACTGCATCTTCATATTTGATTGTCAAAATATTAGAGTGCATCCATTCATGGTTCATATCCATCCTATTGGGTTCATAAAAGATTTATTTTATACATTAAATAAATAAATACACATAAGATATTCATTATCAAAACAGAATGTTTGGGACAATTCTACTAATAGAAATATGGATCATTTGAACTAGAATATCTGAGTGCCTAGATATTTCAAAAACAATCTTAAGGGTATTTGGAATTTTAAAAACTAGAGGGAGATAAAGGCAGATAATGAATGATATTATCACTAATCTTTATAAGTTTAAATTGGATGTTGGATAATGTAATGACCTAGCCTGAATTACCCAAAAAAACAACTGGTCAGAGAATCCTATGACCTAAAACACACCACAATGTCATTAATGGATGGTTTCAAATTTGGGTTTAAATAACCATAAATGGGAGGTGGTCCCACCAACCCAAATAGAAACAATCAGTACCATAGTCCGAAAAAAATTCTAGCATGACCCTTGGGGTCAATGGACATACAGACCCAAAATCATCATTACCCGATATAGGTATACCTGTTGGACAAACTACTATGGAAATAAATGATGCAATAGCTATATAAACACACATACATGTCATGCCAGTATAAAAACACACTCACTTATAGTCTATAAAAAATATTAAATAGTTAACAACGTGATATTCAAACATAACATGAACTAAATGAACCATAATGATTCAAAAACTGAAGGATTGATGTGATAAAACCTCGTGTGATTAACTAGGCATGGACCCTTTGAATGTACTCCAAATAAAAAATTAGGACCATAGTTAATTCTAAGAGGAACTCTTTCCGATGATATATATAACAAATATAGGAACATATATTTTTCCACTAACTTTGTACCTGAAAAATAGCATATGAGGTTGCAGTTCAACATAGGTGTCTATGAAAGGTATCCGTGTATATATAATCATTAAAGAACCACCTTTGTTCCTCAAATTAATAGACAATAAACAAGAAAATAAATTTAAATTTCTACACATTTATATACATATATTGAAAATAAATTTATTTAGAATATATAAAACATAGGAATAAAACAATAATGAATAATTCCAAGGATTAGTGTCTGGTATAAACAAAAGATCATACATCGGTAGTCAATAAAAACTAGGGACAACACATCCTTCCATAAACAACGGATCATAAACAAATCGTAATCAATGAATCATAAACAATGGATCAAAATGAAATCTTAGAAGAAATAGTCAAAAATGAAACCTAATATAATAAATTAAAATCATAAGTCCTACACCGCTATGTTAAAGAAAATCTGAGACCCTCTTATGATGTCGTACGAGATGTTCATATGTAGTCGAGTGGTTAGATTCAACCATAGATTAACGAAGAAGGATTGATTCGACCTTCAATTCACCGTGGAGGAGCACTGAGAGGGTGTGGAACATGTGGAAAGCTTCTATATCATTACTAGTTCCCAAATGGTTAGGTTTTATAAAATTGTCCGGGAAACTTTTATCAATACATAAAAATAAGCATTGATAAAACCAATCTTTATTAGCCCTTGTTTATAATTGTTAAATCCTCATCTATATCTGCTCCTAAAATCACTCAAAATTATTCATTTATCCGTGCTTATACTAAATCACTATTAATGGATTTATAATGATAATTATAAATAAATAAACTGTAAATATTTATAAATACTTAATAAATATATAAAAATATAAACACAATAAATATATTCCTTTTTAAATATATTTATTAAAATTTTATATTTATTTATTTAAAATTATAGAAATATTTACTGAAAATATTATTTATAACATTATAAATATTTATATAATTATACATATATATATATAATTTTTATAAATATAATATAGTAAATATAGTCATTAATTAAATAAATGTATTAAATGTCTAATAATTATTTAAATATACGTTATTATTTATTTATAATTATATAAATACTTTGAAAAATATTTATTTATTTGTTATTATATATATATAATTTTATAAGTATAGTGAACGTACATTTAAAAATATATTTATTTATAAATATATTCACTTATAATTTTTTCCCAAATATATTTTTAACATTTTTAATGAATATCAAATTTTGAGTACATTCATATATATAGATATATATATATGAGTGAAATTGAATAAATTAAGAATATAGGAATACATTAAAAATATTGAAGAAATGGATATGTTCTCTGTGCGTGCATATCATATATAAAAATGCATTAATTATATGCATACGTGAAATCAATATAACACACATTTCTTCTATGTAAAATTGAAATATAAAATGAAATTCAATTATATCATGAGTACTATGCAGTTAATCAATATTTTTAATTCATATTGATTTTTAATTATATATCATTATTCAATAAATATATGAAAATTTAATGTAATGTGCGTAAATATTTTGTAATATACAATCATATTTATATATATTAATATATATATATCTATATATTTAATACATAAAATTTAATAGCATTATTTATCATAATTATCTAATTAATAAAATGTTTTATATTTAATAATGTATAATAAATACTTTCATTTTTATCAATAATTATTTAATTAATAAAATTGGTACTATTTTTTAATAATCACATTTTTTATTTTTTATTTAATTATTTCATTTTATTAGCGCAAAGAATATTTTGATGAACGAAATATTTATCAGCGCTAATCTTAAGGTGCTGATAAAGCATACCCTATATCAACATTAAAAATGATGCACTGTTAAAGGATACACATTATCAGCACTAAAATTAATGCGCTGATAATAGGTTAAAATTATCAACGCTTCCTTTAGCACTAATAAATTACACATTTATCAGTGTTTTCTTCTTACGCTGGTAAATTACAATGACGATAAAGCCCAGTTTTGTAGTAGTGGAGAATTTAATAGTGCCTCACTCACCTGGCCCCTCTTGATCTCACAACTTATCTCTAAGGGTTTCATATTTCCCTAGTGGCAATGATTCCTCTGTCCTTCTCCTCTCGAGTTCAATCTTCTCACTTTCCCTCTCTACGGTACACTCTATCAGTTTTTCATTGTCTCTCGCTCAACTCTCCCTACTCTAAGATGGTGCTCTAGTTTTCTCTATTTCTTCCTATTTGCGGTCTGATATTATGTTCTTGAGCTCCACTCTATGTTTGAATTGGAGCACGAGATATGATAAGGTTTTGGGAAATCGATTTGGCGAATGAAAAATCATCAGGCATTATTGGAGTGTCCCTTCTTCCGAGGGTTTTAGTACCTTACTCCTATTCTGGTAATGTCCCTCTTTCTATTTTCTTGTTCTGGTTTTTTGTGGTTTTGGATCTTATTCTATGTTCCTTTATTTTGGGCTTATCCCTAGGGTTACAATCCCAAATCCATATTCAGGTTTTTTCCCACATTTTTTCTCCTTTCTTTCTTGTTTTCTTTTTTTTTTGTTGGTTGTCGATGTTTCTTTCTTTGGTGTTTTGTTCTAGTCATATGTCTGGATGTTTTTCATTGGTGTGGATGACGTCGATGAAGATGTTCTTCTATACCATGATGACAACGATGATGGATTATTTGGGAAACATCGGATGGTGGCTCTCAAAAGTGGATTTCTTCTCTATTCAATGATGATTTCTAATGAATCTATTAGTTGAAGATGATTGTTCTATTTATGGTTTAAGGGTCAACGACGACGATTCTAGAGGCAGTTCTTGGTATCAATGATGCTGTTTTTGGTTCTTGGTGATGATAAGGTCTTCTATGGAAGATTACCAAGGGTGTATGGCATCTATAATGTCTATTTTGAGGTGGTTAGGTTTCTGAGTCTTGATGATGGCCAAACTAAGATTTGAATTTCAAATTTTGATAAGGATTTATTGGTTTCCTATTTTGGAATTTCATTGGATCATGATTTTGATGGATTGTTTATTTTTTTGGATAAGGCATCTACAATACAAACAACAAGGAATTTCATCAGTCAAGGATTCAGAGCAGGTAGCGTTCACCATGCATGGCTATTCAAATTTGAATGAATGAGAGGGTATTCCATAGCCATCGGTACCAGGACAGTGCATTTATGCACAGTACAACTTGCTGAGCAGCCATGTAAATGTGGAGGTTTACCCTAACGATGTTGATTTTGGGGAGGGGAATTTCCAAGTACTCTGGGTTTGGGATGAATGCGGTCATTATGACCATTAGGAAATTTAATTTTATTTTACATCCTTGATTTCATGTGAGGTTTCCCCGTTTACCATTAAAATGGGGATTATCCAATAAATAAATAAAAATTTAGGCCTTTAGGACATTTTGTCAGTAAATGGAGTCATTGTGAAGATACTGATGAAGCTAAGATACATGGAATATGTCATGGATCATCTCCAAGCACAATGAAGATGCCAATTGATATACCACCTCACCAACTCGCCTCCGCACCTCAATAGTCCCAAAAACATGGGAGAAAGATTAACCCATTCAAACCTCAGCTGTCTACATATAGGGGAAACCTTCAAGAACCCATGGTACCCAAAATCAAACTCTATAGAATCCTCATATGATCAACAAAATAATTTTCTCAGTCCTCCACTCATTTAATCCTCTCTTGAACAAAATGAACCTTTTCTACCGTGCTTAACACCACATCGGGACTAAGAATTCTTATCTCCCCTAACATCGACCAACATAACAGAGAATGACATAGACGCCCATACAAGGCTTCAAATAGGGTAATGTAAATGGATGGGTGAAAGATTTTATTATAATCAAACTGATCCATGGGAATTTTTTTTCCCACAATTCAATTAAGTTTAAAATTCACACACATAGTTTATCTGTGACATCCTAAGTACCAATATAATGTTTTTATTTCAAAGTTATTAGTATTATTAAATTCAATTAATAACTATTAATGAAATATATTAATTATTTTTATATATTATAAATTTAATATATTTTTTAAATTCAATCAATAAGTATGATGGTCTTAATATAACAACTAATACTATTTTATAAATAAAAAGATATATTTTTTATAAAATGAAATTTTACCACATTTTGAGGGATCACCTATTTTGAATCCAAATTTTGTCATAATTATAAATTTATTTTGAAAAAATAAGAATAATTTTGTAAATTATAATATCAAAATTACATTAATGTGAATTTCTGTGTATTTTAATGATAAGTATCATTTTTTAATAAATAATGAAAAATAATGCATCTTATTTGAAGACTAATTTTTCATCTAACTTATTTATATTTAAAAATTATATTTACAATTGGTTTTAAATTATAATTTGTTAATTTATACACAAATAAATAAAATTTCGGTTATTATAATCAATTTCACATTTAAATTGGATTAAAATCATTTCAACCATTTAAACTTTTCACTCTAAAAACCTACATTATCATTTTCTCTATAGGGATTAATTTTAAATCTAAATTTTCCAATTATTTGAATTTAATTATTTAATTTCTATTCAATATTTATAATAATAAAGTAAATATTTTTTAAAGTCAATTTTATTTTTAGGTATAAAAAAGTTATCATGGTCCAAAAAAAGTTCACGTTGTATTTGTAAAATAATGAAAAGGGTTAAAGTTAAAAGGTAAAATATTAACATATAATAACATTACAACATTTAATTGTTGGTTGAGGTTTCTATCTATCCTAAATAGTCTATACAAAATTATTTTGAACGAAAATTCACTTAATTTGATGCATCCTCAATGTGGTTGGCTTAAAATAAAAAATATCATTATTTTAATCAGTTGAACCCACATCTCCTCATGTATAAATACCACACCTCACCACACCATTTCAACCCACAAAGACATGTATCTCATAAAATCTCTACCCCACACTCTACAAATCAGTGTGCAAATGGTTTCACTAAAAGTCCATATCCAAGGTCGTCAAGGGTATCTCAAGGAAAATTTCCAAAAGTACCTCTCCTAATTTATTTTATTTGTTCTACATTATCCTCTCCTCCTTCATCCATCAAGGAATGTTAAATCCATAATAAGGTATATACTAGTGTTTTATGTTTCTAATTTAATATCTCATATCTATTTAATATTTCATCTCCACTTATTATGAAAATGAAACTATTGTCTAGATTACATCGGTTTACCGTCTCAATGAATACTGATTTTTAATTTTCCTTTACCATCTTCATGGCTGGTCATAAAAGTCTCATTCTAAGTAATTCATAAATAAATATGTATATTATAACCCCGTTCATGTTTTCAGACTCATATAGACACATAGTATTTACCTAAAAAAAATTAGTTCCTGATGTTCAAAAAATCTGAAAAAATAAACTAAACATTTATCATACACATTTTGTGTAATGAATCATCATATTGTATAAAATAAAAATGATATATGAGAAAATTAATATTTCAAAATTTTCATTAGTAAAATTTCATTCCATTTCTGGAATAGAAATTTTATTTTATAAGAAAATCTATAATTATTGACATATGAACCGGTCATGAAACCATGAAATAAATGCACCCAAAACCATGAAAATATTTAAATATTATTAATGCAGGGGTCATAAGATGTTATAAATAATAATATAATGTATTATAAAAAAGAATAATGGTTATTAAAAATGATAATAACCTTCTTAATACCGTTATATCATAGGTTTGAACATTATTGAAGGAAGTCAACTGTGTGGTATGAAATTTCATAACCTAATTTCTATTATTTGAGTTAGGTATCAAATTCCAGATTATGTCTTGATAAGTGTATGTGTGAAATGAATTTTGAATGTATTATATTGTATTTACACTCCTTTTATATATAATTATATTGGATACACATATTCAATTAATTTTATCAATTCTCATTTCAATGATATGATATTTATAAGGGAATCTATTTTTAAAATATTATCTTTTTAACGTTACCCATAAAACTATGTTCTTCCTCTATGTCCATGTTTTATAAAATTATTTCAAAAAATGTATTTACTATTCCATTAATATTTTTAGGTAATATTCTATCATGGTTTGTTTTTACAAAATGTTCTGAAATTATTTTTTTGTCGTATTTTTTAAAATGTTATTTGTTACTTTTTCGATACTAATACAGAAGGAATATTTTTTATGCTTATACGTCATGATTGGTCATTACAACCATCGTGTCACTTTAATGTTTCATGATTAATTTAAAATTTTAAAATATTATTTTCATATAATATATTTTCATTTATGAGTGTATGTATTTGTGAAAAATGAGAAGTGATTTCAAAATGGAAAAGTAATTTTCTTCAAGAATGTTTTTTTATGAATTCTTTATGTGTTATTCTTATGTTATGGTTATTGGGAAACTTTTATGTGGATGGGAGGGTATGTGATAAACCAAGGGTGGGATAGATAATTATAACTCTCAAATGCATTGGGTAATGGGACTGATTTAAACGGTTAGGTTTCTCTTAAGAGATTATATGAATAGTGATGTCATGATTATTCCATGTGTAACTATGATCGTTACTCCTTATGTAGCCAAGAGAATTAAATTATTTGTGAGAGTGATAGAAAAAATGATCTACCAAGATACCTACTTATATTTTATATTCATTCTTATCAGTTTTTATAAAAATCAATTGATTTTCAAAATGTAATATTTTGATATTTTTGAAAAAGTTATTCCTTTATCCCAATAAATGGAAATTTTTTTTGAAAATGTTTTTATGGATTTTCATTTAACTAATGGTTTCCTTGACTTAATGTAACTTACTAATATTTTTTACTCATTCAATGTTTTTAAAAAAAATTCAATGACTTTAATTTATAAGAGAAAAAATTATGAGATCACGAGGAATATTATAAAGATTTGATCATGAAAAAAAACATTTTTTTATTTTAGGGACTTTTGTATTATATAAAAAAGGATACTAAATATAAGTTTAAAATTATAATATATGGGATTATTTTTGATATAATATTACTAATTATCTAAAACACTAAACCGAAAAGATATTTAGAAATGAAATAAATAGAAATATAGATTAAAAATAAGTAGAATATATGACATTTAAGGTCGGTTCCTTACCGTTGGTATTAGAGAACAATTTAGATAACATTAGGGGTTAAGATAATTTTAATCGAATAATCATAAATTATTTTTAATTTATTATTATGTTTAAATGATATAACATTTTAATATCACCATGTCTCTTCATATAAGATATGTCCACTCAAAATGGTTTTACAAGAGGAAACAAGGTAGCTATGATGGGAATACATCATGAAGAAAACAAGCTTTAAAATAAGTATTCTTAGATGGTCAAAATCAGAATTGAACAATTTTTTATGTGATGAATAATATTAAACAAGCAATAAATGGACGTGGTATCCATGCATGATATCAGATAGATCAACCATAATTAAATATGTAAGTAATGGAGCATTTTACGATGCAACAACCTCCAACATTTAGCATATCCCCTACACAGTGGTATTTGATGGGTGGATTAAATCCATAGAAAAAAACTTCGATTTCATCGGGTGTTCATACCATCAAAAGTTTAGTCTTTATATTTACTATATGGAAGGTGGGTTTGGTCAGTGGTGGTAGACGGTCATGATTATTAGGGATAATAAATTCATTGATTCTTTGGAATGGGTTGAACTAAAAATATATTTCTTGAAATATATTTTATTGTGGTGGTTCAACTAAAAAAGGAAAAACAATTATTGAATTGAGATAGGAGGGGGATTTAGTGGCTACAAATGATGAAAAATTCACATGTTTTTCAAGGTATGCTTTAGATTTTATTTGAAAATTTTAAAGTAAAATATATTTTTTTTTACTCGGGATAGAGAAAAAATATCTAAGGGCTCTGGCTTCTCATGAATTCGACAATTAAGAAAAACATGTTTGATGTGCAGAGAAGGTGGAAATGAATATTTCAAATGATATTTTTTCCTTTGAAAAATAGTAGAAAAAGGCGTTGATGGGGAAAGAAAAAGAAAGAATGCATCCATGAATTTTGGCAGTAAGAAGATTACATTTTTAATTTTTGAGAATTGTGTTAAACAATTCTAGGGAATTACTTTAAAATTATGGTAAGTGCTTCTTATGTGGTAATATTGGTCATAAGGCCCAATACTAGAGTAAAAAAGATCTTGGTAGTGGTAGGATAAATTATGATATACTGTTAGTGTAATGTTTTAAATGCAATGATATGGGTCATTATGAAAATGAGTTTCCAAGTTGGAACTTTAATGATGGGAAGAAACTGGTTTATAAGAAGAAATGTGTTGTGAAATCCTATTAAATTAGTCCAATAGTTGTTGGGTGATACAACTAAGTGGTATCAAGTAAATTGTTTTTATCGAAAATATTCTAATGTAATTTTTGATATAGGGTCTACACATTCTTTCATTTCTGATAAATTTTCTAGTAAATTAAAAATTATAGCACAAGAAATTAATACAAAGAATATATTGAAAGAACATGGGGAAAATATTACGGAAAAAATATTATAATAATTTTCCTATCACTGTATATGGACGAAAATTACCAGAAAACCTTGTTGTGTTTCCCGCGGTAGTGTTTGATGTTATTCTCTTAAATATTATATATTTTTACTATGCTAAGATATATTTTAGTTATAAATTAGTTATATTTTAGATATATTGTGTATAAAATAATTTAAACATGAAATTGGTAACATATTAGGAAGCTGAGATAATGTTAAAATATATAAATGACTGTTATATTGAACATATTGTTGAAAACAGGTGAAATTTTAGATCAGATATGCGAAATTGATAAATTAGTATCTTGATGTTTTTCATGATGAGTTTCCTGTAATTATAAATCACCAGGAAGTTGAATTCACTATTGACTTATTTTTATATGTTAATCATATTTCATAATCCCATTATCAAATGGAACAATTATAACATATATAATTGAAGAAGAAGTTATAGGAGTAACAAGATAAAGGTTTTATTTGAAGCATCACATCACCTTGGTGAGCTCATGTTTTATTTGTAAAAAATAAAGATTGTTCTAGGAGGATTTTCAATAATTATAGATATTTAAATTGCATTACTGTTATGAATAAGTATCCATTACCTCATATCAATGACTTATTTGATTAGCACCAAGGATATTTCTAGTTTTGGAAGGTTTACTTAAGGTAAGAGTATCATTAGCTAAAGGTGAAGAATGATAAATCTCAAATATGATGTTTCAAATGAGATACTAGAAATATGAAATTGTATTTATTCCCTTTAGGTTAACTAATGAACTTGTTATATTTATGAACATTATGAATAGAGCCCTCAATCATTATTTTGGATCATTTTCTGGTTGTGTTTATAAATGATATTTTCTTATGTTCTAAAAGATAAAAGGAACATGAAAGGAACTTAGGAAATGTTTTGAATCCCATAAAATAAATTACACTATATTGAATGTTTAGTAAGAAATAATTTTGGTTAAAAAAAATCATTCCATTGGCATATTATTACTAAATATGGTTTTATAGCTGGTCCCACCAAAAAAATATGTTTGATGAATGTCTAAGACCTACAAATGCATCTAGGATTCATGATTTTATGGGATTAACAGTCTATTACAAGATGTTATTTTAAAAAATTTCATGCTTATATAGCCCACTAACTATGTTGAGAAGAAAATAAGATAAATTTATTTGGTAATATAATGTGATTTTTGTTTTCATGAATTGAAAAGATGGTTGGTGAATGATCTTGGTTTGGACCTACCTTCTAGAAATGGTTAATTTCTCATCTACAGTGATGCTTCGTTGAAAGGACTTGGTTGTTTCCAAATGGAAAATGATCAAGTAAATTCTTATGTTTCGCATTATGTGAAACCTCATGAGTTATATTACCCTATAAATTATTTTTAATTAGTTGTTGTTGTTTTTTAATTAAAAATTTGGAGGAATCATTTTCATGTAGTAAATTGTGGAATATTTTCTGATCACAAAATATTTAATTATATATTCACTCAATAAATTGTGTAATAAAAGTTGTGGATGTTAGGTCTTCCTCTATTTTGTTTCAGGCGTATATGAATTCGTTTCTATTCAATATAATTAATAAATCCTGAAAGTATGGACATGAGTTATAGAAAAATGTAGATTTTTTTAAAGAGGGTAATTTGGCTAAATTTAACATTGATAATGATTTTATTTTGATATTTAGGAAAAGATTATGTTTTCCTTGTGATTCTCAATGGAGGAATGATTTTTAATTGAATATCGTAGTTCTCGGTTTTCCATTTATCATGATATCAGTAATATGTAAAGAGACCTTCACCGGTACTAATAGTTGTATAGAACGAAATTAAATATTACTAAATTTAATGTTATGTGTTTGAATGGTCAATATGTTAAAGCAGAATAGCAATTACCGATGGGGATTCTCTAACCTTTTCTAGTGCTAGAATTGAAATGGTAAATATATCAATGAATTTTTTAATGGGATTAGAAAATACATCTCATGGTAATATTTTGATTTTGGTTATTATTTATTGATTGAATAAATATGCACATTTTATTCCTGTCTAAGATATTATGTATTTAGATCTAATTTCTCAAATACATGTCAAGCTGATTGTCATGTTTCATGGAGTCCCTCTCTCCTTTTTGATTTCTTATGATTTAAAATTTACCTAAAATTTTTAGAATGGAGTGTAAAAGTGTTTGGTAACAGAAATATATTTTCTCATTACTTTTTATCCATAATATGATGTATATATCGAGCGAACAATTCAGACATTAGATAATATACTTTGAGCATGTTCGATGGATTTTCATGGATGTTGGGATCAATATATTTATTCGTTTGAATTTTCATATAAAATAGTATTCATTCCTATATAAAAATTACACCTTCTGAGGAATTATATAGAATATAGTGTTGAACGTCATCTTTTTTGGATGAAGTAGGAGAATGAATGTTGTTGGGGTGTGATTTAGTATGGGAAATGATTGAGAAAATAAAGATAATTCAACAACACATGAAGTCATCCCAGAGCATAAAAATATATATGTGGATAAACAGAGGAAATATGATTAATTCAAGGTATGTTATCATGTCTTTCTTAAAGTTTCTATATAGAAAAGTGTATGTGTTTTTGTGTGAAGGGGATGTTTATTCCAAGGTTCATTGAACCCTTTGAACTCCTAGATAAAGTTAAATATACTGAATACCGAAAGGCATTGCCTCCAAGTTTATCCCAGGTAAATAATGTTTTTCATGTTGTGATGTTATGAAATTTTGTTTCAAATTATTCTCATGTTTTTATCCCGGATGTAGTTGAGTTGGAAGAGAATATTTCTTATGAGGAAAAACCAATTCATGTTCTTGACTATTGAGAGAAAATGTTGTAGAACACAGTGATTAATTAGGTTAAGGATTTATGGAAGAACTATATGGTTGAATAGAAAGCATGTGAATCTGAAAATTCTATGAGTTAAAACTATCCCCACATCTTTAGTAACTGAATAAAATTGTGTGGAAGTAATTTCATGAAATGGGGGAGAATGTGACAACCCTGATACAAATATAATGTTTTGTTTTCAAATTTATTTGTATTATTAAATTTAATTAATCACTATTAATGAAATATCAAAATGTTATATATATGTTATATATTATATAAAATGATTTTAAATTCATACAATAATTTTGATAGCCTTAAGATAATAATAAACACTATTTTTACCATAAAAGCAGTATTTTTTATAAAAGACCATTTTACCCCATTTTGATGGCGCACCTATTTTAAATCAAATTTTTTTCAAATTTACAAATTTATTGTCATAAAATGAAAAGTAAATTTTAAATGGGATTATAAAAATTTCAATAGGGTGAATTTTAGGTATTTTTCCAGTAAGTTTCATTTTGTGATGAACAGTGAAAATACAACATTTAATTTGAAAACTTATTTTTTATCTAATTTATTTATATGTTTAAAAATTATTTAAAATTATAATTAGTTTAATTATACACCATCAATTCCAATTCATGAAAATAGAATCAATTTGAAATTGAAATTGGATATATAATAATTTTAAACATTGAAACTTTTTTTCTTTAAAAACTTGCTTTTTTGTTTTATCTTTGGGAATGATTTTAAATATAATTTATAAAACTATGTGAATTGAATTTGGTAAAATAGATTACATATTTTTAATCATAATTTAAAAATAATCTTGTAATTTAAATTCAATTTTTAGTAATATAAAATTTATCGTGGTAAAAATATTATTTACCACCGTATATGTGAAATAATGAAAAGTGTTATACTTAAAACTTAAAATCATAACAAACCTAACAATTACAAAATTTAAAGGTTTTTTGAGGTTTTTGTAAACAATTTCCAGAATCTACATTATTAAATTCCAGAAATATTTGTGAAATTTAATTCCACCTAAATGTGGTTGGATTTCAATACAAAATAATCATTATTATAATTATGTAAACCCACCACTCCTCATGTTTAAATACCACTCCTTACCACCCCACATTTAAACTCAAAAAATACTTTTATATCATAAAATATCTAACCAAAACACTCCAACTCAATCTCCCCATGTCATAGTGCTACTGTTCTCACAAAAATAACAAATCTAAGGTCCTTGAGGGTCTCGTAATGAAGTGATATTAAAGAGGTAATTTTCTCAATGCACCTCTTTTAATTTTTTTCGTTTTCCGCTTTGTACTCACAAAAATCATCCATAAATGCATGACAATTAAAGAATCATGTGTATACTAGAGTGTTATTTTTCAAAAAAAAATATCTCATATCCATTTCATTTCATATCATCTCTTACTAAAATAAATTAAACTAATATCAGAATTACATTGGTTTACCATCTTTGTGAATAATGATTTTTGGTTTTCCCTTAACATCATCATGGAAGTCCATCAAAGTCTAGTTATTCTTAAATAAGCTTTAAATAGGTATATAATAACCTATTTCATATTTTATAACTAATATAGACAAATAATATTAAATAAAACTAAATTAGTTCATGATGTTCATAAAAACCACCAAAATAAACTAAACATTTATCATTAATATTTTATCTAATGAATCATAATAATATAAGAAATAAAAATGATATATGGGACCATTAATAATTATTTATTTTCATTAATATGATTTCATATCAATTCTGGAGTTGTAATTCAATTTTATTAGAACATCCATAGTTATACACAAATGAACTGATCATGAAACCATGAAACAAATGCACCCAAAACCATGAAATTTGTTATATATTATAATTGAATAAGATAATATAAAATAATCATATAAGGAATTATAATCATAAATAATAGTTCTAAATTGAGTTAATAACATTCTTTAAACCATTATATAAGAGTTTTAAAGGCATTTCAAGGATGTTAAATGTGAGGTAAGGGATTTCATAACCCAATTTCCATTATTTAGGTTAAGATTCTATATCTTGATTATGTCATGATAAGTTTTTTTGTGAAATAAATTTTGAATTTTCTATGTTGTATTTACACCTGTTTTATATTGAATTATTTTGGAGACACGTATTTGATTCATTTTATTAATTCCAACTTCAATGATTTGATATTTATAAGGGAATTCCTAATTAACATTTCTTCATTTTAAAGTTAACATTAAAACACTACATTTGTTCCTTGTACATGTTTCCTAAAATTATTTCCAAAAAAGTATTTACAATTATCTTATGATTAGTTTAATTCATTTTCTCTCATCTTTCACTTTTTATAAAATATTTTTGAAATAATATTATTTTTCTAAAACAAAGTTTTTTGTTACTTTTCGGATAATAATATGTATGGAATGTTGTTTGCAATTATTTTTCCTCGGCATGCATCCATCTGTGGGGACATACTAGTTGTTTCCTGTATTCCCTCTTTACAAATATGTGTGGCATCTTACGCCTATTCAGTGATGTTTACTCCTTGATCAAAACAAGATGACGTGATCTAGGTCTCTCTTTCCATGGATTCCTCCTCAGAAATCTTCACCTAGTTCATATCCCCCTAAAAGATATTATTCATTCTTTGTGAATCTCATTCCCGATGCCATATATTTTTTTTGATTTCATTTAATTACATTGATTCTTCTAATACATTCTATGGGATAGAAAAAGGAACGAAACCTTTAGTAAATCATATGGTAACATCAGGCATGTCAGGGCATCTCTAGACGCATGGACATTGGAAGAAATGTATTCTTCCACATATTAAGGAATATTAAGGGTGATGCACCTGAGTCATCCCCCATTAATCATGGGGTATCATGTGCCAGAGGCGTGTCTCTATGGTTTTCAATATCTTCCAAATGATTAACATGGGGTATGCCACAAGTTTAATGTCATGAAGAGATGGAATGAGAGTGATCAAAATGCCCCATGGAGGCAGATCAGATAGGCACATCCCTAGGAGGGAGTTCCTAAATGGTTTACCAGATGGAGGAATCAGAACACCCTATCAGAGAATACCTAGGGCGATGTGTCCCAAAATGGTGAGATATCACACCATGATGGCTAGTCTGGACACCACTGAGGGAGGATCAAGGAAATTTCGCCCGATAAAGGGGGAAACCATGGTTTACCATTGGTTGGGATTGAACCACAAAGAGGTTTTTTATATACCATGTGTATCCAAAAGGAATCAAAACTCATATAGTTATAAGGTAGAGATATGGATCAGGGTGTACACTAATGATAATGACCTAAAGACTTTATGGGGCTTACGCATGGATATAGGGCCATCTCAAGAGGTGCAATTTTTGTTGGATGGTTATAGATTATGTGAGGCTTTTGCATGGTTATCTGGCCAAAGAAAATGGAATGATCCCATATACATGTGGCGGCCCATCGGAAGCAGGATGGATGATGGAGGGTTGGACGAAGTGGATGGGTGGAATGGGACAGAACCGATGTGAAGATGAAGGTGGTATTGTGATTTAACCTCAGGAAGGATTCCTATGTATCCCTATGGCGGGGAATCGAAGTCCGGGTAGTTTAGTTGGGTGATTGGATTCCTGAAAGGGGATCCCGTAAGAATGAATGCATGGATTGAACATGGAGGATGTAGAACCCCCCGGGTTAAGGCAAGACTTTCACGAAACAAAAAGGCTAGAGGGAGAGTCCAGGATGTGACGTGAGTTATGGGAATGAACCACAAAAATGATTCCTATGTTTCCCCCTGAAAGGGTATCAATGTCCTTAATGCTCCAGATGGGCACATAATTACGGTGTGCCCAAAGGACAGTGACCCAATGATGTGTTGGGGATTACACATGGATAGCGGCCCATCGCTAGAGGGGCACTCTTGGATAGAGGAGCACGAATTGAGTGTGGTGCTTCTGCATGGTTATCTTCATGGGATATGGTCTGACACCACTAAACGAATGACCAATGACATGGGTCCTAACATAGGGGTCACTGATGATTACTAGTGTTTGGGGCAGATCCTCAAGGAGGATTCTTATGTACCGCCACTAAGAGACAGTGTTCAAAAACAATGTAGTTTGAATGAATATATTTTAACATCCATTGGGATAGAAGGGGAATACAGTTTAATGTCATGCATGATGAGGGAGAACCAATGTGAAGTGATCGGGACCAATAGACTATAGGCATGAACCTCAGGGAGGCTTCCTACATACCTTTCCTAGAAAGGGAAAAGATCAATGTCCATATATTTTAGTAGATAGGGGAATGAGGATTATGAGTGGTTAGTAGCCCAAAGAATATGTCATGGTCACTGTTTACTGTAAGCTCATGTGAGTCATGCTCAGTGTGAGAAACACGAGGAAAAAATTTACCTAATGATCATGGTGTAAAGGTCCATCCCCAAACTGAGGTGAATGGGTATTACACATCAAAGATTCTCGGGTTCCACAGTGGATCTGAAAATGTGGATGGTGCATACGTATAGAAGCTACCCATATGCCTCTAAGGAGAGGCAATGGTGGGTGGAGATTATGCATGGAAGCTGCAAGGGTTGCACTATGGGGAGACGATAGTAGATGGGGATTATGCATGGAAGCAGCCTAGGAGCCACTATGGAGCAGCAATGACGGATGGGGAATATGCATTGAGGCTTCCAGGGTTCTACTAAGGATTGGCAATGGGGAATGGGGCATACGTTTGGATGCTTATCGGATACCGCTAAGAAGTAGAAATGATGAATGGGAATTATGCCTAGAAGTTTCCCTGCTGCCACTATGGAGTAGAAATGGTGAATGTGGTATACAGATGGAGGCTACCCAGGTCCCACTATGGAGCAACAATGGTGAGTGGGGCTTACACATTAAAGCTACTAGGGTCCTATTAAGGGGTATCAATAGTGAATGGATATTACACACGGAAGCTTCCTGGATGCCACTAAAGAGTGAAAATGGTTAATGGGGCTTACGCATGGAAGCTTCCTAGATGCTGCTACGGAGATAAAATAGTTAATGGGGCTTATACATGGAAGATGCCCATAATTTCATCCTTATATCTCGCCATGAGGGCATCCCAACTCACTGGTGGGTTGAGTCATATAATTGAGGTGTACACTAATGTGTTAGTTCACAAATGTGATAATTCCTAGGGCATTGGAATCAGTCCGAACAAAGGGAGATGTAATGTGCGAATCATATGACCAATATTCAGAACATAATGAGAAAGATACGATGAAGGGAGAATATTGTGGACCATTTTGAAATGAAAAATCCACATCTCATTATCCTGATATGGAAAGAAACAAATGAGGTCCAATCGCTGACCGTATTCAAAACATGGGGCCAAATATGAGGTGTCGTCCAAATTCATCTAGGGAGTTGGCCAAGAATAGTAGATGAGCAGAAGATACATGAGACTAGGCCATTAGGGGGTCCCTTCAGACATGAAAGAGGATGATGATCCAAATAAAGGACCCACAAAGCATTGTGGGGAGTGAATGAATTATTGAATGGTTTCCAACGTTGTTGAAATCATGCCACTATAATCATGGCATGATGTATCTTATGCATATCACATAAGACATCTCCTATTTGGAACAAGTGGCATCCTATTATATAATGATTGGTTATGATACATTTTAAATTCATGTAGTGAGGACTATTGGAATCTTAGGCTTGGAACATAAGGAATGTCTTATATAGAATAAGAGGCATCCTATGTTTGTCATACTGGGTTTACTATATTTTATTGTCATGTAGGGAGGACTGTTGGAATATTATGATGGGTTCATAAGGCATATCTTATTCAGAACAAGAGAAATCCTATTTTTTTTACAGAGGGAATGATATAGTTTAAAGTCATTTTGTGAGGACTAAATAAAAATAAGGCACCTATAAATGGCTTGTGTTGGGACTTATGCAAGAGAGGCCTTCTTTGGCGGATCCTATAATAGGAGTCAGGTGATTGATTTTGGATGAGTTACATGTGGAATGGATAGACTCAAGGTACTTTGGGAATTGATAATGATAATTAAGACTCACAACATGGGGAATGGGCCAAGAGGAATACTTTGACTCAAAGTGTTTCATAGTGTATAGAGGAGCATATAAAATCATGGAATTCCATAGTTGGAAGGTGGATGCACATAAGGGAAAAATGTAAAATATCTGTAACCCGGCATGAAAATTTTATGGTGTGACTCTCCATTTTTTATAAGGGTTAGTGATGGAAATGAAGGGTCCAACTCTAATCCTGAGTGGGGGCGTGGGGGTGCGTAGGTGAATACCATACGTTATGGACTTGTGGTCATGAAGGTAAGATCATCATGAATGGTAGAGATTCATAATTAAATGGGGTTTGTGGAGTTAAGGGTCTCACAATGAATGGAGCTTCACAGAGTTAATGGACTCATGGGGCATGGGGATTTGTGGAGATCATGGTGTAACGGAGCATAGGGATCACAGAGCTCAGGGTCTCATGGATCATGGGGCTCAATAAGATCAGGTTCTAGTGGAGCATGGGACTTTGTAGAGGTCAAGGTCTTGTGATGCAGCTTCGTGAAGGAAAGGTTCTCACTGAGCATGGCCTCACATTAGCATATGGTGCATTATTAAGATAGTGCAATGTTAATGTTTAATTTTTCATGGAGACTAGAGCAACCTGAATGGGGATCCCTCTTTCGCAAATAGTGGAGGCTTTCACGGTTCATTGGCTCCCCCAAAAATTGGAGATTAACCGCTGAAGGGGCGGTGTAACCATTTATATGAATGGGTTAATTTGGCTATTTATATGAGATTGAGGTTGGCAGAGATCATCGTAGAGAAAAAATATACGCCGTGAAGTGAAAATGATGTTGTGTAGGAAATTTTTCTTTGCAACTATAGGCAGTTGCCTCATGTTTCTCGGAGTGGTGGAGGCTTCTATCATGGCCTTCACAGTTCTCGTAGATGCTTCGGTCAGGTTCCACTAATCTGTTATCACATTGGGTTCTCCACGAAGGGGCTCCATGAACCAGTTTTCTTAGCCTAACATCGAATGTCCATAAATCCTAATATGTAACATCATTCAGTATCTAATCATAGTCAAATCAATTCTATTTAAATGGGATAAGTCCTTGGATCATGTGTGGAAGAATTTGGAATATCTCATGGACATGATTTCTAATGCCAACAAATGGTTTTTTAACTTATATGAAAGGAGTCGTTTTTTCCTCCATCATGTTGCATTAATATTTTCTAGCTTACATTACAATTTTAGAATTTTAATTTCAAATAATTTGATTTCATTTATGGGTTTTTGAATTTTATATAAATCAAAAATTATTTTTAAATGGAAAATTTATTGTCCTCAATAACGTTTCTTTTATGAAAGCCTTATTTGTTATTCTTATATTATGGTTTTTGGGAATTTTTTAAAATGATGGGTGGTTCCATTATAATACTCGGGTGGGTGAGCCCATTACAGCTATCCAATTAATTATGTAATCTAATGGAGTTGTCAAGTTTTGTTTCTCCTAATAGATTATAGGAATTGTGTTGTAGTGGTTATTGGAAATGCAACTATGATGGTTACTCCTTGTGTAGTAGTGAGAGCTACAATATATGTAAGAGTGATTTGGAAAATGTTGTACCAAGATACCAACTTATCTTTTATATTATTTCTTATGATTTCCATGAAAATTTATTGATTTTAAAAAGTTAGTATATTCATCTTTTATAAAAATTGATCCCTTTTTCAATTTCTATGTATGTTTTTTATGGAAATGTTTTTATGAATTTTCATTGGAATAACATATTCCTTTTATTTTATGTATATTAATGAGATTTTTTACTCTACCCAATTTCTAAAAATGTTTTTTCACAAGATTTATGGGAGAATAGAGGAATGGACGAGATCATGAGGAAATTGTGATTATTTGATCATGAAAATAAACTATCTATTTATATTATGTCTTTTGTATTATTGAAGAAATGTATACTAAGTATAAGTGTAAATATGTAATTTATGGGTTTATTTTTTAATATTTAGTATTAATTCACTATAACTATAAACATAAAATATATTTTTGAAAGATATAAATATAATTATAGATTAAAATCCATTAGAATATGTGACCTTTAAGGTCGGGCCCTTACAATATACAATAATTAATGGATAGTCGCCTTCATCTTCCCATATCTCTGTGGATGGAATGCATTGATGAGGAGTAACTGAGTCCCCAAATCACATTTTAATCCCCACTAGACTCGCATGGTAAAACTTGTGTCTCAATTTTAGACAATGGACCTCATAACTCATGGAAAACACACCACCTCATCAACACAACTCTTAGCCAAATCATCCACTACACCAAACTCCTTGATCACTGAGTAGTTGACTGATTTCATCAACCAACCCATGATCACCCTAATTACATAAAAACCTCCGTGAGTTCAGGGTAACCCTTTGATTAAATACATTGATATTTCTTATCATTTCAACATGGGAACATCCAAACGATATAATAACCCACTAGGAACATGATACTCAACCTTTACCTTTTGGAAAACGAAAGACCACATCACAAAGTACTGCACTTCCCATTTCATCCCAGGCCACCAAAACTGCATCCTCAAGCCATGGTACATATTGGATACCCATAAATGTACAACCAAAGGTGATTTATGAAACTCATGAGGGACTCCCTCATGCATCACCACCGAAACAAATAGTCTTACATGAAACATCATCTAGTTCAAACCATCCTCTCAAAACATCACAATGAATAGCACAATAATTCAATACTTCTTCATATGAGTCTACCCATTGATACCCTTAACATACTGAATCAGAGAAGGCTACAAAATCATCTCAAATAAATAGAATCAACCATCAACCACCCTCACATCCAATTGCATGGATTCTATATCCACCCTGACGCTTTAAAAATCCTTATACTCCTGAACGATATCCTTCCATATATTTCTACTCAAAGCATCGGTCACAACATTCCATTTCCATAAGGTTTAGGATATCTCAAAATCAAAATATTTATGAAACCACATTAACCTCTACTTCCTTAAATTTAGACCATGCTGAGAAATGATATACCAAAAAAAATATTGTGAAAACTCGGCCACTGCCAACTCCAAATCACTAGTGGTATAATTATGATAATGGGGACACAATTTCCTAGAACCATAATAGAAAATTTTCTTTTATTTCATCATCAATCGCCCCAAGTCCAGATGGGAAGTGTAACAAAGAACTCAAACATTACACCATCCATGGAAAACTGATGAAATTGTGCACATACCGAAATCATTTTAAGTTTGAAAAAGTTCACCTAGGACTGATCACCCCACAAAAAAACATGGCCCTTCTTGGTTAACACTGTTAACAGGTCTACAACTTCAGAGAAATTGGGAACAACTTCGAGACCAAGGAGACTGTGAACCTCTTCCAAATTTCCTCAACCATTGATGGTTCCACTACAAACCATACCAAGAGACCACATTATTGAGGAAATGATCCTATCATGTACAAACCATTAACTTGGACACCATTCCATTGAGTTGGTGATATCGAAAAACCTGTTACAAAAATATGAGATGATTGGCAGGATCCTACTATGACATTTAGTATATATCATTGATGAAAACAACCATGAACTGGTCCACGAACTCATGGAACATGTATTTCATTAGTCCAATGAACAAATTTGGGGTGTTTGTGAAGTAGAATGACTGGAATATAATCTTGAAGTACCCATACTGACATCATACGATAGTCATCCGGATATCACCCTCTTTCACCCCAAACTAGTGATATATAGACATAAAATCGATCATAGAAAACCAAATTTCCTCTCCATGATGGTTGAAAATACCAAATATCCTTAGAAGAGGGTAATAGTTCTTGAACGTCACCTATTTTAACCTCCGGTACTCTATACACAAACATAGAATATCGTCCACCTTCATAGAGAATAACACCAAAGCACCCCCATGATGATACACTAGGCTAGATAAAACTCTTTTGCATCATACCATATATCTAAATCATCAACTCCTAAAACTCATAAGGATACACCTGAGAAGGAGCCATGAAAATTGGTGAATCACTAAGTTGAATGTATACACCAAAATCAACATCACATCAAGGGGGTAGCATCAAAAAAACCTTAGAAAAAACATCCAAAAACTCCCCAAAAACCTTGGGGACCCCCATTTTCCCAACATCCATTGATTCAAATGATATCTCAAACATCAATAAATTAAGGGGATCCACACACCACACCTGACGACACTGCTCGCCAACGGAAATCAAACACTCTCCATCCACATCTGAGAACAAGACTATCCCATGGAAGATGTTGATAACAACATAAATAGAATACAACCAATCAATTCCAAGGATTAAATTGTATGACTACATATGTATCAATATAATATTCCAATTGGTCTTATGTGTCCCCATCATCAGTCCAAATCCTTGGAAGACATCAAACAAGATGGTATATCCTCTGACTGGAAAAGTAATCATGAGGTTAATGGGAATCCTTTCTACATCTAGTACTACAGAATAAACTATATAAGGTTCAACAAAGGAGATAAAAGGTCCTAAATCAAACAAGGATCCAACAAGGGTAGATGAAAAAATAAGTATTCCTCGAACAATATAAGGCCCCTATTGTATTGTCACCTCCAATGTGTGCAACTAACCATTCATAGATCATATACATCTAGGATAATAGAAAACTCCATGACCATGCTTAGGTCAAGGCCACTAAACTAGAGGATGGCCTTTTCCTACTCCATCTCAACTCAACAGTGCATAATCCTGATGCCCCAACTACAAAAATATTATTACTAGAAACTATTGTTCTGGATGGTGTTGAACCTATCTACATCCACAAAACTAAGCCAAATGAACAACTAGGAATTGGTTATGGAAATGTCCACAAACCAAATATAAAAAACAAACTATCCTAATATCCATTTGAAAAGAACAAAAAACATATTCCCAAAAGGTTGGATTGGTAAATAAAAAGGTGAAACCCCTGGTCAAAACCTCAAAGGTGTTTGTGCATGAGACGTAGCTGAAAACCCCACTACATGATGAACCCCACTTATTCGCTTTCTTGAATAAACCTCCCCACATTTGAATCCACTCAATTACCTCTGTCTTATTTCTAACGTCCTGATATTTTTAAACGTACATTGAGTAGCTGCATACTGGATAAAAGGATGATGTGACTTATCAATAATTCTTTCATGAGACTCCTCATCTATAAAAAGTTATAGGGAAAAGTGCTGAAGGTCCTTGAAATTAGTTACCAACTCCCACATGGATTTACTCCCCTGCTGAGGAGAGCAAATGTATTGCCTCTCCACTGCCTTAATAGATTTTGAATGGAACATTACATGAATCTCTTTTTCAAAGTTAACCCACGAAAAATCTACTTCCTTATGCACACCCATATACAACGTACACCACTAATGTGAAACTCCCAATATCAGAATAATTTCCAAAGGGACTTGATATCCCACCGAGTCTATGGTCAAAATGAAAGAGATATTGAGCTCCTCCAGCCAGCTCTTTTTCTCTATATCCCGAAACCATCCCTCGTACTTTAACAAATCCAACTCTTCAAAAGTGAAACACCCTGTGTCAAGCCTCATCATCTTCATTTGGATCAACCCTACGATGATCAAATAGATCATATTGATTATCCTCAAATTCATTATCCACATGTGGATGACTTCAATGATCTATATTTGAAAAGTGAACAATAATTCCTCAGCTCAATAGTATTAAATTTATTTTTTATTCATTTTAATCACCTTTATTCATTTTAACCTTCCCAAAACAGCCCAACATAAAATGGAACAGAAGTAATCATCATGAATGAACATATCATAGTTCTCTACCATATAAATAGGTTCACCACACTTGATCGTTAAATAAGATCAATGTTCATGCAATGGATCATTGGAGGACCTAAAATCTGATGTCCTAGCTAGCCTTCCTGTCTTATGTCACTCACCAAGGTAAAATGAAAATCTTTCCATAACAACCCATGCAATCGTCACTATCCCTAACTCCAAACACCATCATATATCTTAACCATAACCTATGATACCACTCTATCATGACCCCCTCCATACAAAGACAATGCAATAGGGGAGAGAGATAACTACCACCATGTCCCACCCTACCATCAAATGTCTTAATTATTACATTTCTTATTATTAACATATAACAACTCCCTACTTGTACAATCACATCACATCATGACCAAAGGCACATGAGTTACCTCCCCATACCATGAGCACTTATAATCTCACCTTAAGGAATTTGATGCATCCCATAACATCCACTTTCATAAATAGAGTAGTTGGGTATCATGAATATGACTGAAATAAACCTTGTTCCCTCCTCATACCATTCACGACCACCACCATAAGCCACCCCATAACACAATCAAATCACATCCCACCTGATGACACATAGTCCATAAATTAATGCAATAAAAAATATCCAACCATCATAGCATGCACATATTTAAATTTTGGGTGGAGAGAGTAGAGAAGATCAAGTAGCATTCTATCAATCCTCATCAAAAGGATATTGGAAAAACACCCTACGTATGAAAATAATGGTGATTACACATAGTTTTCTATTTAGGTGGGTTCATATTGAAATCACAATGAATATTAAATTATATACATATATCCACACAAAAGCCCAACCTATGGGTTTACAAAAAATCACTAACCAAATCAAAACATCCCCACTTTTTTGGCCACCTATAAATGCATAACACCACACAAGCCACAATCCACATACCATATCACCTAAGAAATACATTATCTAGCCCATTCATTTCATTATTTACCAACAACTTCATTTATCCACAAAAACATCATTTGCGTGTTTGATAGTGAGTTCAATACCATTATCCAAACAAAACCAGAACCATTTAAATAATTATTAATTATTTTTTTAACACATAATAGAGCTTTATTCAAAACGAAATAGTCACAAAAAAGTTACATCAAACGGAAAGAGGGAAATTTTATAGAGTCTTTAACAAAAATAGGAATTAGCTCTGGCGGGAGTTCATTCTTCCAAGTGATCTCATGAGAGATTCCCAAGTTGGAAAGCCCATCAGCGATCAAATTAGCCTCTCAATAGGTATGAGTGGCCATAAAGTTGAGGTCGTTGAGTGCAGCAAGGCAATCCATCCATCTATGGGTGAGAGACCATGCCAGATGAACATCACCCTTCCAGATGTCTTGTACAATAGTAGTGGAGTCTCTCTCGATCCAGATATTCTTCCAGTTGAAAATCCTTTCATAGGAGACGACAGGAATGGTAGCAAGCATTTCAGCCTCTAGCGTAGAAGCATTTCCATAGCCTCTAAAGAAACATCCGAGGATTCGGTCCTGATGGTCTCTAAAAATTCCTCTACAACCAGCAAGACCAGGATTTCCTTTTGAAGATCCGTCCACTATTACCATAATCCATCCAGGAAGAGGTGCCTTCCAGAAAACATCAATTGTGTAGAGAGGCTTCGAGAAGATACCTTTGATTCCAATTCGGTGAAGGGTTTCAAAATCTGTGATAGAATTGTCACAACAATCTTTTTGGATCGTAGCTGCTTCCTTTATAGCTAGCAGAATCCTTAATTTTCCTGCATTAAGATTAAAAGAGTTATTGTTGAAAAAGGAGTCATTTATACCATACCATAGAGTATGCATAATCTCTGAAACAGTCGTCAGAAAGAGATTCTTGATTTGGGGAGATCTTGGGAAATCCAACACTCTTTTCAGTTGAGAGAAAATAAAAGAATCTAAGAGCCAGCTGCATCCAAAAAGGTCAAAGATGTAATGCCAAAGGGCCATAACAGTGTCACAAGATAAAAAAATATGATTGATGTCCTCGCAATGCTGGTTGCATAATTTACATTTAGAACAAATATTAAAGCCATAAGATTATATGAAAACATCAGTTGGAATTTTTTGATGCACAATACACCACATAAGAGTGAGACGAGAAGGCTTGATCCAGGCTTTATTGAATTTGGACACCCAATTAAAATTTTCATCCTCATTAGGGATGTGATAGCGGTAAAATTTTTTAGAATCTAATAGGCCGTTTTGAGAAGGTTCCCAAACAAGGAGATCCTTATTGGAAGTGAAATAATAATTATCCACAATCCCCTTGATATGATTTGGAAGATGAGGATTAGGGGAATTGATTGTCTCCCTAATAAAGAAATTTGGGGGATTAGAGGAAAATGTATTAGGCATATCAGAAATAATATGGTGGCCAGTCCAGTTATGAAACCAAAAATTTAAAGAAGAATTTTTACTAACAAGCCATCTATAATTTTCCATGATAGAGTGAAAAGAAGCTTTAATCGAAGGCCAGATAGAAGAAGTCATGTATTTATAAGAAGCAGACATAATCTTATCAGGGAATCGATTTTTGAAGAATCTCATGGAAAAGGAGTTATTATGGATAAGGGACCATGTAAGTTTGTCCTGAAGGGCCTCATTAAAAATTTTATGATTCTTAATACAAATTCCTCCATTTTCAATAGGTTTACAGCAAGTGTCCCAATAAATCGTAACAAATTTCCTTTCCAGAGTACTTCCACTCCAGATAAAATTTCTTATAGCTGTATTGAGCCTTTTTATCAGCCCCAAAGGCCATTTTAGACCATCATGGAGTAGACTATCTTAGAGACAATCGTGGATTTAACAAGGAAAATTCTTCTAGCCATTGAAAGGGATTTACCTTTCCAGGAATAAAATTGATTTAGTACATGATCAACGATACTAATTAAATAACAATCCTTGGGTCGAACACAGAAAAGGGGAACACCCAGATAAGTAAAAGGGTGGGATCCTTCCTTAACCCCTAAGACATTGGAGATATGAGTTTTCCTATTCGAGGGGAAGTTTTTACCAAAGTAAATAAAAGATTTTTGCCAATTAATGCATTGGCCAGAAACCTCCTCATAATGAGAAATGATGGATTTATGGTTGTTAATATTTCATTTGTCTCCCTAAAGGAAGAAAATAATATCATCGGCATAGAGCAGGTGAGAGGGGGCATGAAGATTTCTAGAAGCAATGATAGGTTTGATTCGGCCCCCCTCAACATTGAGCAAGAGTAGTATACTAAGATAGTCTTCAATGATAGAAACAATGATAGCAGAAAGCGGGTCTCCTTGCCTAACGCCTTTGGAGCATTTGAAATAACCCCTTGGTGGGACGTTAATAAGAACAGAGATATTGGGGGAGTTGAAAATGATTTTGATTTTATTGATAAAGGAATCATTGAAGCCAAAACTGGAGAGGACCTTAAAAATAATGGTCCAGTCAATCGTATCGAAGGCCTTAGTGATGTCCAGCTTAAGAGAAATATTCCCACCTCTAGTTTTTCTATTCAATAAATTGGTAGATTCTGAGGCGAGTCAAATAAAATATTGTATAGATCGACCTTTAATGAAACCAAACTGGTTCTAGGAGACAATTTTCTTGCTAATATTAGAGAGCCTATTAGAAAGAATCTTGGTAATAATTTTAAAGAGAGAATTTAAGAGGGAAATGGGTCAGAAGAGATGAATTTCATCCACATTGTCAACTTTAGGAATTAAAGTGAGTAATTGAGAGTTTAGAGCATGAGGGAGAACCCCTTTTTCAAAGAAGGATTTAACTAAATCACAGAAATCATTTTTAAGGACATCCCAATGTTTTTTATAGAAGCCATTGTTGAAGCCATCGGGGCCTGAGGCACTGTTTGGATTTAAACCAAAGACAGTGTCCTTAATCTCAGAGTCAAGAGGGGTGTAGTTGAGCAGACAATTATCCTCAGAAGTAACCAAAGAAGGAATAATGTTTGGTATGATGTCTTTCTTGATGTTAGGACCAATGAGAATGTTAGTGAAGTATGAAACAACATGATTAGAAATCTGTTCCTCAGAATCAATGATATTACCCTCAACTCTTAAGCGAGAGAGAGGCTTACAAGATTTCTTAATCTATTGAAGAGATTTGTAAAATTTGGTGTTTCTATTCCAATCATTGAGCCATTTAGTATTGAAAATTAGCTTCTTTAAGTTATCCTTAAAGTTTAGAAGAGAGATCAATTAGGAAGAGATGTTGATTTCATCCTGTGGGCCAGAATTGAAACTAAAAGAAGTGTTAGTAATTTGAATGAGAGACAAATCATTTTCTAAATCTTGGATATCTTTTTCAATTAAAGTAGTTTTATCAGAACACCATTTTTTTTATAATTCTTTTAAGATTTTTCAACTTAGTGGTGCACGCAAAGGCATCCTTGTGATTTCCCATATTAGTCCAGGAAGAATTGATAAGAGAGACACAATCCGGGTCCGACGACCAGGCCAAATTAAATATGAAAGGAAAGGAAGGTTTCTGAGAGTTTTGAGGAAAGATGACTAAGATCGGATGATGATCAAAAGCAAGTTTAGTAAGGGTGGAACACAATAACTGGTTAAAATTATCAAGCACAGACTTGTTAGTGAAAGCTCTATCAATTTTACTCGCCACCACGCGATTGTAGTGGTGTCTGTACCATGTCTCCCCAAAATCATGGCCAACCAACTATCACCTGCCACCCCAAAGGGATGAACAAAGGAACCATCACCTCAGTACCCCAAAAGAATGATAAAAAATCAATCACCCAACCACCCCAAAAAATACGACCAAACATCCATCACCATGCTGCCCAAAAAGCATGGCCAAACGAACCATCGCCTCAAAACCTCAAAAATGGTGGCCAAACAATCCATCACCTTGCCACCCCAAAAGCCTGGCCAAACCAACCATCTCCCACCACCCAAAAAATGGACAAACAAACCATTACCCCAACACCCCAAATCATGGGATAACCACCACCACATCACTACACATTGCATCGCAGAAACACATCACTGCCCCACAACATGACCCAACATCACATCACATCACATATCATTTTTCATGTTTAAAAAATTGGATTTTATCACATTTCACATTATTTTAGTGGAACTATCTCACATTCCATAAATATAGTGGCAACCATTTCATTCTACAAATATATGTGGTTATCCAATTTCTATATTTGAGTGATATCACAACAACATGCCTCAAGGTTTACATATAATAAAAACTAAAAAAAATAAAAGGCTCCTAATAGTTGTGATTTTAATAGGGGAATTCAGCTCATACAATCAAAATGTCATAATAATATCAAAGCTATAAAATCATGTTAATCATTTCCCTTTCCCATTGAATTTTTTTCCCAATTCTTTATCTTTAATTAAGACAATAGAAACTTATTCTATAAATAAACAAGAGAAAAAACATTTCGCATGATACACAAAATAATGAAATGAGTGATTACCTACCTCAAAGAAGATTTACCAACTCACTACGCACCATTAGGTAATGAAAAAAATCCTACAAATTATAACCACACACAGGAAACAATGAATCAACCTACACTATACCAAAGGACTATCAAAAATAGAGCTCAACTCACACCCCAATCCAAAACCACACCACTAAAGCAAGTCTATCAGAGAAGAAAAGGAGAAAAACATACATTAAAGGGAAAATAACATACAATCAATTAAAAATGAGAATCCACTAGAACCCAAAAATCAAAGCAAGAGAAGCTGGGATGGATGATCCAAAAAATTTGATTTGGGTTCACAAAAAATGAGAGATAAGTAAGAAAGAGATGAATGAATTAATTCATCCAAGAAATATGATTTATTACCTTAAATCCCAACACTTTCACATAGTGCAACCCATTCATGACATGAAATCCTCATGTTTTCTTAAAATTACATATTCTATTGAATGTTACATCACCTTGTACATTGTTTAACTACATGGTCCGAATTCAACATTCACGACCTGAATTCATTTCATAGATTCCATAATGTCATGAATACAACCAGATACACAATCCTTGAAACAATAATCCATTTCTTATAAATATTTCATGTTGTGAATTTCCTACAGCAGCTATACTGCACCTCCAACCACTATAGAACCTCTACAAGGCTCCTCTGAAACAACTCCAATATCGAAAACAAAACATGTAACATGCCGAAAAAGCATGAGATGTAACACCCCAAGATTTAATGAATTATTATTATTTTGAAAAAATTAAATTTATTTTATATTTTTCATTACATGAAACAATAATTTAATCTTGTAGTACAGGAAACACTATGCTATCATGCGTTACACACAGCCCCATGTTATATGAAAACCATTATTTTTTATTAATATAGTTATTTAAACGCAACTATTATAAAATAACCATTAAACATAGAGATATAAATATTAATAAATAATTTTTAAATATTAATGATTAGGGTTTTATATAAAAGAACCACATTGATAAGAAATTAAATAATTTTTAGTAATGTATTTATAAGTTTTGAAAAAATTATTTTCTCAAAATATGTTTTTTATTTATAATTTTTAATGTTAATAAAATTAATTTTTCAAAACGTTGGAATTTTTTATAAAATAAACATAATTTTTGAAATAATCATGTCAAAATTATCCTAGGGTGAATTTTTTGGATTTTTAGGAAAAGATTCATTTTTTATTGAATAGTTAAATAAAATGAATTTTAATTGAAAATTGTATATTCATTAAATTAAGTTATAAAGATAAATTATATTTTAAATTAGTTATTATGAAAATTTAGTTTATTTATTAATAGTAAAATTTTGAACAATTTTTCTTCAAAGACCATCTTTATCATAGTGTCTGTGAAGTTAATTTTAAAATAAAATATTCCAATTCTTTGTATGGAATTTGGAAAACTAAATTCTATAATTGTAATAATTAAAATTTATATTATCTAATAATTTCATCTGAATTTTTTCCAATATTAATAGAAAAAGTGTAAGAATTATTTATCATGGTTAATGTTAAAATGGGTATACCGGGGGTTAAACTAAATATTAAATGGTTAAAAATAACAATAAAGCTTCTCCAAAATCTATTGGATGGCCATATTTCGACCTCATTCCATGTAGTCTCTAAATTGGTCCATTATTGGAGCCTTGGGACATAAAAAAACTGGGTAAATTTAGTTCTTTCAAAATATTATAAGTGTGAAACTGACCTCATTTATAAAAGGTCACAATTTCTCTAATCCTTTTCACATATTAAAGCCATTTTAATTGGAAAATACCTAATACAATAACTTAAATAATTATTTAATCATATACAGTAGAAAAGTTTTTGATCATAAATCCATCTAAGAATGGATTTTGGTGAAAACCTAAAAATGATACCTGATTAAGAAGTAACATTCATCAACAAGAGTTTTTGTTTTATTTATTCCCCAAACTCATTCAATTATTATTATACAATTATGATAAAATACCCACATTATCATCTATATACTTATATTTTGTTATTTTAATGTCATTAGTTACAACCATATGCAGTTCAAGCAAGTGGGATATGAAGCCATCATTTGTGTGTATGACATACTACCACCTCGCAAACTAATATCATTAATTTTTCTATTACCACCACTCAAGTATGGACATAATGATGGATTTATTATATATATATGATATTTATGCCATTAATATTCTTATGGTATTATTATATAACCCAAACCTCCATTCATTCCATATTTTTGAGAATATGCTAACTAACATGTGTGTATAGAGGACTACCGCATTGCAAAGTGATGTGATTTGTTCACACATTAAATGGATGGATTAAATGAATTATTTGATATTTATGAAATGATAATTAATAATAAATTATACTATATAATTTAAATTTATTTTTTTCAATCTGATATGAAAATGGAAACATTGATCATGTGTGTGTACGACATACAAACTCCATGAACAGTGTATTTCATTTTCTATCTCTACGTGTTATGGTCTAATATAAATAAATATATGATAAATATATATGATATTTCTATCACTTTTAACATTATTTATCTGATTAATCCATGATAAAATTATGTTTACAAAAAATCAAAAATCTAAACATATATGAAAAAAGCGGTTATAAACCTAAATGCGTCCTAAACATTGAATTGTTAATAATAAAATAATAAAAGTACATAAGTAAATAATATGTGTTATTGTATTTATATGTATTTTTCTGTAATACATTTATAATAAAAATATACTTATTTTTCATAAGGTATGAATTTGTATGAAATAATTCATAAGTTAAGGTAAGAGATTTCAATCTCACTTTTTACATATGTGACACACATTCCATATTAACCACGTATTTTTATTATGTTTTTATATACTACCCATGAATTAATATTATTATTATTATACTGAAAATTATTTAGGTTTACATATTCACTTGTGTATCATTCTTTCATGGGTTATATAGCTCAAAATTTAACAAATCGGTAAGAAATTTTTGTCTCAATTTCCTTTTTAGGGCATAATTTATGTTCTGAAACTATCTTCATCTATGAGGTGAATATACTGACCCTATACATGTTATATCACGAATAAAATATTTTTAGGATATTATAAGTTTCATTTAATGTTATTATTTCATAGGGATTATGATTCAACGTTACCAATGTGGTAATGGTTTTATGTTACAATCTCATCATTTATCAGGATTGTTTGTGATTAAGTTTCCAATGATATAATATTATGATCCATATCTAAATTTACTCATGAATTTTATTATCATTTTTTCATGATATTTTAAAGTAATATTTTCATTTTCCACTCTTTTTAATTAAAATAGTTATGAAAAAGTTTTTGAGAAAATGAAACTCCATTTGAATCTTTAGTCAAAAATCCATTGTCAACCAAAAATATATATTCTAAAAAAAATTAGATTTTTTATTATCATCGTATTGTTTTTAAATGAAATTTTTACACATGTTTTTATTTTTTTCAAAAATGTTTTTTATGGAATCTTCATGTGATTTTTGAAACAATTCCCATTTGACTTTAACTAAAAATTTTAGAGGAATGTTTGTTTTAACAAGTATGACATGAAAAAATAATCCCATAATCATGATTTTATAATATTTGAAGATTCATATTTATGTTTTTAATGTTTTTTTTCAAAGAAAAATATCTTCAAATTTTTTTTCATTTAATTTTTTTTTCAATGCGTGAAGAAATGTTTCCTATGAAATTCTTTAAATTATCAATTAAAATATCTTTCTTTATAAGATGTCATCTGTTAATGTTAACTATTCTTTACAAGGGATATTATATAAGGACAAATTTTTTTTTTCTTTTAATGGACTATTTTTATGATTTAATGATGATTATGAAACCCACTTCTCCTTCATAGGTTATATAATGAAAAAATTATTATGAAAACTGTTTCTTTTTCCACAGGTTATGCTATGATGATATAATAAAATTATTATGAAACATTTCTCATTTACATAGGTTATGATACAATGAAATGGTTATGAAACCCATTTAATTTTATGAATTATGATATGATGAATGTTTTAAGATCTTATGGAACACATAAATATTGTTTTCATTATGAGATGGGTGAGACGTATATCTCCCTCTAATTCATTGGGTAAAAATATGTAACTCATGAGATATTCGGGACTATAATAGGGAGTGAAATTTGTTTTATGAGATATATTTTATTTTATGATGGTCTTGGGAGTGATCCATGACTATTATGATGGGTTTGTGGAGTAAACCAAATCTATTATTATATCCTTGGAAGTGATCCTTTACTACTATGGAAATTATTTATAACGATTATGTGTTTTCAAAAAATCTATTTCTTATGCCAATGTCATGATATCATGACTCGTGTTCATTGAATACATTATGATTCATGTCTTTTGAAATTACAATATTTATTACATAACTCAATATTATGATCTTTGTTATGTATGGTATGGTTTTCATAAGTTATCCTTATGTTTTCATTCCATTATGTTCATATTTTTCTTACATATATCCTAGGATTACCTTTATTTAGTATTTGAGCACACCCTTTCTTATATTTCCTTTCAACAGGTTAAGAAGAAATATTTTACATCTAATAGGTATAATAAGGGTTCTAGTTATTATGATTAAAGTTGTAGATTATGTATTTTTCCAAAGGACTAGTTTTTTTTCATATTTGTAATTACTCTAAACTATTGTGGTATTCAGTTGTGTGTTTGTGTATAATAGTGAATATTCCTAAAAAATGATTCAATATATATATATATATATTTAATAATAGTTTTAGGTATTTTTTATCATTGTATATGATTATTTAACCTTTGGAAACATGGATGAGAAAAACATTGTTATATCCCTAAGGACATGTCCTATGATAAGTCAAAGGATGAGTCCAAGCATAGTAAAATGTGAGGGAATTTTGGTAAAGGATAGAGTGGGCGGTTTATAATAAATTAAATCTTTTTATAGTTACTACAAGTGAATATGGGATTGGAACCAAGATACCTATGGGTAATAACACTAAAAAGGGAACATTGATCTTTACTCGATCATCACCTGGTGCACGACAATGGGTCTTGCTAAACATATGGTTTGAAACTCTTAGGGGGTACTCTTGGAAAATTCAAAAAATAATTATGAACCATCATAAATTATTTAAATATATAATGAATATTAATGACTTATGATTAAACCAAGGTGACATAGATTAATTAATTTTTCATGGTTTAGACATCATATAAGTGATTTTTTATGTTTATGTGGTTCCCCATCAGGATTATTGTTTCTTATAATATTTTTTTTAGTCAATGTATGTAACCTAAAGGAATAACATTAATTATGGGAATGAAATAAAATTAAATGATTTTACCCTTGAACATCCAAATGTAATGGGAGCTATAATGAAAAATCTCCCCGCTATGCTAACATAACTTTCTCAAGATACGAATCTTGCTGGACTTCCAAACAAACAAAGGAGGGAAAAACATTATGTTGAGTACTTAATGAGGAAACATATAATGTATTTAATTTTTTATTTTAATCCACTAGTTTCTAAACAATTAATAACTACCAATAAAAAGATATTTTTTGATCTCCAGTGTTTGGAACATGAAAAATTCATTTTTGATGTCTTCCATTTTGAAGGATAAGTAGATCAATGGAGGACCCTTATGAAGAATACAAGGAAATATGATGAAATTTACACCATGGATGGGGATGAGTTCAATATGATATTTTTCAAAAATAAATACCTGTGAGTTCTTCTTATATTATCAACCAACCTAAAATTAATGTTGATTGTTTCTTTAGTGGCTTGAAACCAAGTCTTTCGAGGGTGTTAGCCATAAGAGACATCATAAACTATGGAAATATTGTTTAATTCAATATTAAGGTAGAAATATAGGTTGGTGTTACATATCAATCACATGGTTTTTATATTAAGATAAAAATAGAATTCAATGGAAAATATTAGAAACATTTAGAGAAGAAGATGAGATTTCATTTTGCCTCAATGTATTGGAAGAAGCATGGGGGAAATTATATTAAGGGGAATAGTAAATGTTTTATGTGTGGATGGGAATGTCATAATAATATTTATTTCCAAATTTATGGGATGAAATTATTCAATGATTCGAATTGAGTGAAAACTGCATAGATTACACCACCCACCTTACATTATTCCAAATACAAGGATTATGAGCCCTATGCTAACCACTTCCCAAATTTGAAGGTCATAGATCATAAAATCATAATTAGTGAGGTCACATTATTTTCACTTGAGTTTTAATACTGATCTTATTTTGTCCCTATTTAAATAATTATGATGCTTTGAATTTATTATAGGAATGAAAGAACATGGACATAGTGATTTTTACTTGGTTCACCCTCATTGGGTTGTATCAATGGAGAATACAACGATGATGTGCTGATTGTTCCAAATTCACTATGACTCACTACCCTTAATGATGGTTCGTGTTAGATATTGACTATACCTAGGCTCACTGCCTATAGATGATTTATTGTTTCCTCACTGCATTCCGAATTGTCATTCCCTATGACTTTTTCCCAGGATCACTACTGGTGGAAAGGATCATTGTTTTCTTCTTCCTTTTCTCACATATCTTGTAAGGGATTGAATAACTATTTAAAGACTTGTAGATCATTTCATTATCTATAATGAATACATCCTCAGTTGTAAGTGGATGCTCTATTGAAGTTCAACTTTCATCTAATAGAAGATTACAACATTACCACAGATGCACTGGGCAATTCCATCTAAAAAAAATTCACGATGCTCACTACCATTGCAATGATCCTATTTTATGATTCTCAAATAGCCTTCATGATGGAAACCTTTAACTCGTGATGTTATCTTAGACTTCGTGAAGCACACCTCTTTCATGATGCTCAACTATCCTTTTCGAAGATCCTTCCTTTAATTATGGTTACCTAGCGTTTTTGGATTCCTTTACATTCATTTTGTTAATAAAATTCAGCTTGATATCATATAATTGATGTACTTATACGCAGAAAATACTTCATGATACTCTTTTGTGATGCTCAGAACATTTGGTTGGCTTATAGCTTTTGTGAATGGCTTTTCATACCACCATCATGACCCACCTTCATGAAAGCGGAAGAATAGAATTCTCGTTGAGTATCTATTATTCTTATAAAGGGGGTATAAGCCTATTTATATGTCTTCATCCAATTATATTACCTTCCGAGCCAAATCATAACCATTTCTTAAAACTCCTTCATTTTCATGGCTTCACTTCAACTTTTCATGATGATCCACATAAATTTCCCATTCACGAATCTTATTGTCATCATTGATCATTCCGTTAAAAACCATCGCAACATCAAAAACCCTCGTGGCATTTAGATGCTCCATTCATGATTCTCCTCACCTTCTTCGTTCACGATTCTCATCACTTTTTATCGAGATCACTGTAATAATTCATTGATCCTTCATGAAACACTCTTCATCAAGCCTATATTTTCAATATTTATGCCTTTACCATATTTTAATACGCCCTTCAAGAAAATATACTATTTGAGATGAAATCCAAACTCCAAATTTTGGACCCCATAAATTTGTTAAACACTGGGAAACAACATCACCTTGTGTAAGATCTTTTATATTACACTTCCGGGGAATCCAATCCTTCTTCTTACAGCTTATTCAATATACCATATTGGAAATATCTCTGAACTCCTATTCTCATCATTGAATCCCAATTTATCAACAAAAAAAATCAACCCAAAAATTATTAAATAATATCTTGTTGGATTTTTTCCAACACTGATTGTGTTCTCCAGGGGCCTAAATGTGGCCAAAACGTGAAGAAATTATCGGTTGGCCATATGGGAACTCACTTCTATATTTGGGCCATAACTCAGGCCTCAGATATCAAATGGGAATTATTCCACCCCCATTAGGAATATAACTAGAATTCGCACATCTCCAAAAAATTTTGCGATATTTTAATTTGTTTTTATCTTTCATCCATCAAGATAAAGGAGTATAAATTCGTCCAAGAGTAATCACCTAGTCCCTTAGAAACAAGAAATATTTTGTGAAACTTTTGATATATTTTCTGATAAAATCACCCCATAACCCCAATTATATGATTTTTATAGACCATATGGTCATATGGGATCTCTTGGGACAATATTATTTACATCTATGGCTTTCTCCCCTTCCATGGTGTTCTAAAATACTTATGATCACCTAGGGAGGAGTGTGATGAAAATCGCATTTTTTGTGTTTGGATTATTTCGAATGATATTTTCTATTCCAGGTTTGAATTTTGTTTTTAATCATACTGTATTCTTGTTTAAATTATTTATATACTGACGTGTCATGCTCAAACTAATATGATAATATTTGGGGTACCCATTCATTTTATGTTTCACACACCATTCACAACTACACCTTCCCGCATTAAATTATAGCGTTTTATGTTGTTTATATTGGTAAATTGAATGCTAATAAAAAGTGAAATGGCCATGAAATATTATTTATTAGTATAAAATTGAAATAAATCAAAAAAAATTAATTTTTTTTTGTTATTTGTGTATTTCCATGGTGAGTTTTAGTCATGAATTCAGACACAAATCACCCTATCATTAGCGGTGGCCGATGAATAACTTTATGTTTCTAGAGAAATACTAGGAGGTACACTGGTATAAACACAGTAAAAATATATTTATAGATGTTAAAAAATAGTTATTAAAATATTTAAACATTATCTCTTGAAGAGATGAAGGATGAGCATCATGAGATTTCCTCGGGTTGATCATGCTCAATCAAATATGAAAATTCCTGATTTCTTATATTCTCTACTTTTATATGATTTTATAATAATAGAAAAACAAAAATTTTAAAAAAAAAATCTGATTATTTATAATCATAATATTATTTATAAATTAATGACCTAATGGTCCATCAAAATATGGCTTAGGGTTCTTTATATACTGTAGAAATTATAGTTAAAAAACAATATCTAATTTGATGTGCCCGACAATGCGATAAAATTTTGGTGCCGTTACAGGGATGCCAATATCATTTTTAGCTTTTATTTATTTATTTTCCTTTCATTTATTATTCAATTCAATATTTCTTCCCTCCCTTTGTATTATTTTTATTTTTATTTTTTGTTTGTTTTGGTGTGTTTTTAATTTTCTTTTTTCTCTCTCTCTATTTTATTCTCTCTACCCTTGTCTTACTCTATATCTCTATCTAATTCTATTATATAACATTCAATTTTATTTTGTAAATCATTTTATTATTAATTTTTTTCTCTTATTCATATTTTCTTTTTGAAATTCAGAAAAAAAAAAGAATTTGATAAACTAGAAAACATTGTTGCATGATAAGACATGGAAATGAAATGTTACTAGAATATGACACAAAATTTGAATAGAAAAGTCAATAAAAAACTAGGTCATCTATATTAAGAATGTAAAGTAACACTGAGGAACCCCTTGGGGAACCCCTAGTGGTCCTAAACCAATCTAATATTGAACTAAATAAAACCCAATAATATGTGGATGTAAATAATGGTACCATAAAAGAACCTACCACCACAAATATAGAGTACCAACCTGTGTATATCACATATCATGAATAAGTATTGAAATATTAGTAGAGAATAGGCCCCCTGTACCGCCTTCTTAAATTCCATAGTCTTCCTATTGAGGAACCTCACAAATATCTCATGTAGTTTCACATTGTGTGCTCCATGATGGAACTCCAAAATCTATCTGAGGATCTCATTATGTTTAGGACCTTCCCTTTCTCCCTTGATGGAATTTCCAAATACTGCATATACTATATACATACCACAGTTGGGTGATGGAATGACCGGAAGGACTCATTATAGATAATTTATTATCTACCTCCCAAACTACATTAATTAAAAATGAAATCTGTGGAATAAGAAAAACACAAGGAAATACCCATTTTGAATATTGATAAATATTCTAAAGTCTTTATTCATGTTTCCCCTACCATAAAATTAGTTAACAATTTATAATTCTATAATTCTGTAAACGAATTTCCCCCAATGATCATGGTATAATAATTACTACATCAGGTGGTTCTCTTTTTGAAAAAAACTCTTACCACAGTTCATGAAATAATTTCTAACATGGATTAAAATGCACAATAATTTGGTACATGATAAGTTTCACCCACTCGAGTAGTAGATGTGGTAATTCATTCACCCCTATAAAAAAGGTACATAATAAACATTATAAGATGAATACCCTTCAAATTTAATTATAGCAAGAATATGTTCATTTACACTCACATCCCATTCCATTACATTATAGTACTTGTTTTGATAACACTCATTTTTTTGTCCAGTTCCTACTACATCAGGTTTTATTTGAGTTTTTTACAACAATATTCATTGGATATCTATTCCAATAAGATCCTCCCTTCAAGAAAAAACTATATAGGACAAATCGAAACCTTGAGGGGAATGCACAAACAGAGTACCGACGAGTAAGAAACATGATCTACCCTAAATAGAACTAATATTAACAAGGACTAGGTATACAAACTTATAAACCTTCATCGTCCCGAAAATGTAATCCTTCATTAAAATCTGAACCAGAACATGAGGACATGGTGAATAAAATGGAAACATCATACCTCCAGTTCCAACCAACAACACAATTGACTATTCAAGACCTACAATATCAAGTGGGACAATTGTAAAAAAACCATCAATGAGATAAAGATGTATTGTTCTAGACAACTACCGTCAAAACTTATTGATAATCCTATGGAAAAAGATACCATATGTGAAATCAGACTTTGTAGTGATAAATATGTTTATTATTCCAATGGTTCTACCCCACAGGAACTTACCCCTATTTAAAAAAATCCTTCCCTACCCTCAAAAGTATTAATTTAATAAAACAAAAAAAGGGTAAACAAATTATCATTAAGGATTCCCCTAGACAATCCATACATCTTTATTTCCCGAAAAGATTATATAAATGTGAAATTGTTTTATAATTATATTGATAATGAAATAATGGATACATTTTAAAAGGTATAAGTTTACATTCATTTGTTGGATGCTGTTAAAAAAATTCACCATTATTCAAATTTTTGTAAGGAAATTTGTACCCAAATAGGAAGAATGAAGGGGAATAAGAGAGTCAACCATAGAAGGAATGTCACAATGTTGATAAAACTAGTGATTCCGACCAAATGAAAGAGTATAGGAAAGTTTATGGCACCTCTCACAATTGGAGAAACCATATTTTCTGATGAAATACTATATTTAGGTTCTTCAAATAATGTAATGCCTCACTGTGTGTATACTTCTCTATAGGTTGGAGAGATTAAAAAAATGGGCATAGTCATGTAACTTGACAATCAGATCACAACACACCCTTGAGGAGTAATCATGGACATCATTATAAGAGCAATGAATCCAATGGTCCCCATATAATTCTACATTATTGTTATGGAATAATTCCAAAACCTAGGTAATTCTTCAATCATACATTGAATTCCATTCCTTAAAACAACAATGATGATCATCAAAATTCAAAAAGGTATGATATCCATGGTTTTCGGTGGAGAATTCGTGAGTTTTAATATCCTTGATTCTATGAAACACCTTGTTGAAGAGAACTCCTCTATTACAATCTATTATATGGATGTTCACTCTAATGAGACACACAAACAACAATCTCTCCTTGAACCATACTCAGATTCATTTTCCTATTCTTCACGTTTGGATGATTTGAGTTATGATTCAATTTTTGAGTGTTTTTTGGGTTCCAAGAAGTAAATATTTCATGATTTAATTGATGATTGTGTTAATTATATAGTAACCATGACCGTAAATTAATTTTAAAATATCAATTCAAAGGTTTCTTTTTCTGTAGAGAATAAAATGAGAAGATAGATAGTTTCATGGACCTCACTCCCCCAAAATATCCTCCCTCAATAAAAAACTACCAGTGTAGGAACTAAAACCACTCCTATCTAATTTTAAATATGCATATCCTTAGGATATTTTCTAATATCTCATCACTGTATCCAAAAACCACTTTCCACAACATGAATCAAAATCACAATACAATTTTAGATACCGTAAAAAGGTAATATGATAGACATGACTGATATTACTAGGATCATCCCATCTATTTGTATACAACATATAATTTTATATGATGATTCGAAAATAATAATGAAAAATTAGCACTGCTTAAATCCCACTCACCTTGAAGTGGTAAAATTTGAATTTTGTAAATTACTTCTTTCTATGGCCATTTATGCTATATCATACAGTAAATGGGTTAGCCCAGTGAAATTTGTGCCTAAAAACTGGAATAACAGTTGTGTTAAATGATTAGAAATAATTGGTTTTAACACTTCTAAAAAATAGTTGGTGAGTCTGTATTGACTATCCTCAATGGAATCATTCTATAAAAAGGACAATCTTCCTTTTAACATTCATTGACCAAATGATTGAAATACTGACTGGTAAGTCCCATTATTATTTACATAATTTCAATTCATGTTATTTTCAAATCCAGATAGCCCTAAGGATTAATATAAGAGACCATGTACCTATATATTTGACACATTCATATTCAAGAGTATACCTTTTTGTCTATGTAATTCACATTGTACTTTTTAGTGATGTATGTTCATTATTTTTTTCGATGTACCTTGAGAATTGTATTTAAGTATTTATGGATGATTTCATGGTTTATATCCATTACTTTGATGACTGTTTGGAACACGTAGGTTATTTCCTCCACTGTTGCATTGAATGAGAACTCATTTTAAATTATGTGAAATTAAATTTCATTTTTGAGTAGGGGATGGTTCGTTGAATATAATTTCAAATGAGGTAATTCAAGTATATAAATCAAAATATGAATTAATTATAACCCATCAATATAAAACATTTGTTCTTGAAGTGTGAGATTTAATTGGCTATGATGGTTTTTACTACCAATTCATTAAAGCCTTTAGTAATATCGTACATCCCTTCTACCAGTTATTACAAAAAGATTCAGAGTTTTTGTTTGATAAAAAAATTATGTGGATGAATTCAATTCACTAAAAATGAGTCTCATGTCACCTCCCATCATCAAACCACCATTGTGGGATATCCCCTTTTAACTTATATGTGATGAATCAAAATTTTTAGTTGGGGTAGTTTTATCTCAAAGGGATTATAAGGATCCACATTTCATAACATATGCATCATGAACCCTTGACCGTGACCAGGTAAACTAAAATACCACTAAAAAATAACTAATTGCTATTTTATTTTCCTCGGAAAAATTATGTTCAAATCTTATTGTGTAAAAAATAATTGTCTTTTCTGATCATGTTTTCCTCAATTTTTACTTAATGAAACATTAATCTAAGTCCTACCTCATTCGATGGATTTTCCACCTTCATGAGTTTGTCCTTAAGATTCGAGATAATAGAAGAGTGGAAAATGTGGTAGCTGAACACATTAGCCGGATATACCCACCATTGGACCACCATGTGTACTCATCCCTTACAATTGGATAATTTTTTAATCATTAGAACCTTTGTGATATTGTGGACCTTACCCATTGGTATGCAGAAATTGATAATTTTCTAGAGACATCTTAGATCCCCACTGATTTTAGAACTTCAATGACCATGTGAATTATGTAATATTCATGATGGTAAATTTAGGATGACCCGTATTTGTCGAAATTTTTTATCTACCATGTTGTTCATAGGTGTTTACCTGACCATGAGTTCACCTCAGTTTTAAGACTCTTTGATAATTTGGTTTATGGGGGAAACTTTGGCCTCAACGTACTACTCAGAAGGACCTTGACTCGAGACTTTATTATACCACATTATATAGAGATACCCATAATTTCTTTAATTCATGTACTGAATGTCATTTCATAGAGACTATAACCAAGATGAATGAAATTCCCATACAACCCATGTTATTTTGTGATATTTTTAATGCATGGGGAATTGAATTCATGGGTCTTTTGAAAATTCATTTGGCATTACGTATATCTTATTGGATTTTGAATGTGTCTTTAAATGGGTGGAATTAAAGGATACCAGGACCGAAGAGTCTCAAGTGGTTGTTGATTTTGTACGGTCCCACATTTTTAATAGGGTTGGTTTTCCTAGATTCATCATTAGTGCCTAGGGATCACATTTTTTCAATCATATAATGAAAAACATACTCGGTAAGTACGTGATTTTTTCATAAATTCTCCACTGTATATCACCCCCAAAATAACAGACAGGGTGAAATCTCAAATTAGGACGTTAATAAAATCATGGAAAAATGATTCAACCCAATAGGAATGATTGGATTTTGCTCATCGATGATGCAATTTGGGCATAACATATAGATTTTAAAACCCTAATCAGAATGTAACAATATAGGATGGTGTTTGGAATTCTTTTCACCTCCTGATGTATGTAGAGCACTGTGCATATTGGGATGTTAAACAATTCAATATGAAAAATTTAGATAAAGGTGACCATTGGAAGTTGCAGGTTCAATAGTTGTAATAAATTTTAAATGATGTATATGAGAACATCTGGATATATAAATTGAATACAAATGATTTAAATGTTGAGATGATTCATTAGTGGAAGATTCATATTGGATAGATGGTCCTCATGTGATATTCTAGGCTAATGCTCTACCCATGCAATCTTCAGTATTGATGGCTCGGTCCTTAAAAAGTAACTTATATTTACCATTTTGGTGTTGTACATTTTTTTCCTAATAAGAGTGTATAACGGTTTACCATCAATGAGATGAGGATCAAGCACTTATATAATGATTTTCCAATGAAACTCGTAGATGAAATTAAACTGATGGATGTTGTATATGACACAACTACAGAGGTTGTCCCTTCTAACCACCTTTATTTATTTTCAATTTGTTTAAACTTATTGAATTGGGAAAACTGAAATTTTTTGGAGTGGGGGTGGGTGACATTATATAGTTAGGATGAAAATAAAAAAGCAATAAAAAACAAAAAAAATAACAAAAAAATACAAAAAACATTGTGTTTCTATTTTTAATTTTAAGAAAAACAAACATCATAAATAGAATATAAAAAATAATTTTTCATTCATGAGTCAAATATGTGGATAATTCCTTTTATTATACATGATTTTAAAATGATTGATGACAAGGAATTGAAGTTCTGAATGATCAAATAATAATTGAGAGGGGGGGTTGAATCAGTTGTTCCATTTTTCTGAGTTTGAAAACGTTTAGAAGCTAAACACATAAAACTTATTAAGATTTATTTCTTTATAAAATTTTAGTAATTACTCGTGAGTGAAAAAATAGGAAAGAAAATGTGTTTCTGATTCATTCCATCGGGGCAGGCCACCTGTGCGTGTACACGTGTCAAAGAGGCTGACAGATGCATTGTACCATGTATTCCATCTTTCTAAAGGAGGGTGGTATTCATAGGCTCTTCGATAATGTTTTCTCCTTGATCAAAATAGGATTATGGGACGTCGATTCCTCCTTCCATGGATTCCTCCAAGGGATTATTCACCTTGTATGTGTCTCACTCATAGATTATGACATTGCTTGTGAAAATCTCCCCAATTCCATATTGTTGTGGATGACCATTAACTATGATCCTTCTTCAAGGACATTTCAAAGGGTCATGTTAGCACTACAACCATAGATCATGAGAGTAGTTGTGTTGGGCATCACTGGCATGTTTGGATAGTGGATCATTGATACACCTAAATTCTCCATTGTTATAGGTCTTCTCTAGGGCATGAAATCCCAAGGAATCCCATTTGGATTGTACGGTATCCTCTGCTAGAGGCATCTCTCTATGGTTTTCCTTGAATTCCCTTGTTTAACATGGGTTATGTTGTTTCTTTAATGTCTAGAAAATTTGGATCAGACTGATCAGAACGCAGATGAGAGTGGAACAGATAGTTACATTCCTAGAAGGGATCACCTATAATTTTTACCATTTGAATGGATCAAAATTACCCATAATTACGGACCTGAAATGGAATGTCCCAAAAAGGGAAGTTAACACACCATGAAAGTTGATCTAGACACCATAAAGGGTAGATCAGAGAAGGTGGGTCTCAATAAAGGGAACACTAATGTTAACCATTTTTTTGGATTAAACCACAGAGTGGCTTCCTATATACCTTATTCAAAAGAGAAGGATCAAAACCCACATAGTTCAGAGGGGTGATTTGGGGCCTACTCCTAGTTAACTGGCTATCACAAGTGGGACCATCATGGGTGGATGGATATGATCTGTGGGAATTATGTATCATTATATTCTTGTGTTTTATAAAGAGAAACAATGGGATGCATGTAATGATATCATAGGGATGTAGAGGCCCATGTAAGGATCAAGATGGTCATGGGTGAAGTGGTGATGAAATTTATGGAGTGTGGAGTGTGCTGGGATTAAACCTTGGTGAGGCTTCCTATATTTCTCAGTGTCTGGGAATCAATGTCCACATAATTTTGGAATTGGGGTAGTGGGTCACCTATGGAGTAAGAACATAGCAAATGGAATTCATAGATAAGAACCCAAAGAAAGTTGAACCTCCAATTTAAGTATTGATCTTCCTGAGACACAAAGACTCAAGGAAAATACCAATATGGGAGGTGTATGATGGTATTTGACCTTAGGGAGGATTCCTAGATTCCCAAAATGGATTAAATTTCGCGTAGTTCAGGATGGAGGAATGGAATTAGTGTGTACAAACTGATGGAAACTCGGAGTTGTTGTAGGGGATTACTCATGGTTAGCTACCCTTATCAAGAGGGATACTAATGGTTTGATTAGTATGGTTAAGCATGGGGTTATGCATGGTTTTCTACCCGTGTGGATCAGAACAACTCAAAAGAGGGATATGGGAGATGTGTCTCAATAAGGGAAGTTTTCACATCATGAGGGTACATACCTAGAATGGGGCACCATAGTTTATCTTTGGTTGGGATTTAACCTAAAAGAGGAATCCATAATACTCAAAATAGATCAAAACCTACAATGATTAGAGGGTCAAGTTTAATGTCTTGCAGTATGGATAAACTGACATGAAATAGTTGGGACAAATGGATAGTGGGGAGTGATGGGCTTGAACCTTGCGGAGGATTCCTACATACCCTTTAAAAAATTCAGGGATCAAATTACAAGTAGTTCATTGGGGCATTGGGCCTATGCATGGATTTTGTCCTATATATGTGCTAGGGAATACACATGGTTAGCAGCCCAATGTGGAATTCCTGGTTTCTTCTTACTCTATTCCCACATGAGTATTTCTTAGTGTAAGAAAAAAGAGGTAACAATCAACCAGAAAATTTTGTCACAAAAGTTGAGACCGTGAGGCATGGTGCATGGGTTATGGTCTCATCCACACTATTATCCAATAAAACATCTCACACATGTGGAAAATTATATTTTAATGTCATGTGTTGAGGATGTGGGTTCCTGACTGATTAATGTACTACATATTAGACGATGAGGACTCACTCTTCATCCCTTAGACTTATACAACTTGTACTAACCCAAAATTGAGAAATGGAAGGCATAATCAATGCCCATTGGGATTGAGGCAGAGGGGTGGTCAATTGAATGGAACACCTTAGAGTGTATATGAGAAGAAGAAATATATGTTAGCCTACCTATGAGACGAAGAAAAATATAGGGTAACACAACATGGATAACTACTTGAGGGACCATGAAATAACCTATTATGACCCTACAAGGCCGCATAGGAGAGGGTTTTTGCAAATATGAATGGCTCTCTAAGTGTGGATTCACAAATTAAATGAGATTCATGAAGGAAGGGTTCTTTACAAATGAATGACTTTGGATGAGCAGAGCTTTGTCTTAACAAAGAGCTATTTATTTGGAGAGTTCTCTATGAAGGATTACTTCTTCGTGGATCCATGAGAAACCTAAAGTTGATCCATCCTTTTGGAAGGGATTAATACATTGCGAAGGGAATCCCTATCAAATGTATAGGCAATGAATAATAAAAGTAGGTAAGGATCATGGAGCTCAATTACCTTGGGAGATTCATTTTTTGGGGTTCATAATGATTTTGGTGAAACCAGAGACTTGGAAGGAAAATTGTTGGAGTAATAATGGTTTGGAGGGGGAGGGGGCTTCTATTTTTTCTAAATTTAGTTTGTATGAGATCATTGAGCATTCTGTGGAGGAAAAAATGGCATCATGAAGAAAAAGGGATGCTACAGAACTATGGGGGCCCCATCAGACTCCATCGAACTAGAAAAGTGGACATTCAGAATGGTAATTATGGAGCTCTTTGTGATGGAAAAAGGGATCAACAAAGGATATATGTTCGCATGGGATCATGATTCTCATTATAGATGAAATCGGATGTTGCCGAGGACATTCATTTGTGCAGGTTCGTGATGCTCGCCATGTAGAAAATGGGATTCCATGAAGGAAAAGGGTGCCACAAAGAAAATACGTTCATGAGTCCACTGAGAAAGGGGTACCACAAAGAAAATACATTCATTTAGCTATAAAGGGAGCTCCCTGAACCATTTTTCTAACCATTTTTCTAAATAAAACAAAACAACTAAAACAGAACTCATTTTGGGATCTAATACTAGTAAAATCGAATCTTGAGAAATAAGATATACTCTTGGACCACGTTTGGTTCAATTTGTTGTATTATTTGGATTAATATTCTGGTGCCAACTGCTACCGCCCCATCAGAATGGGGTCCAATGAGGTTGATGAAAATGAAGAGCACTGCATTATGAGTTGGGGGATTGAGGAAAATGTATACATACTGTACATTAATCACATTGAAGGAATAAAACAATTAAAAATCTATAAAGCAATGCGAGTCTAGATCATTATGAAAAACAATAGAAAATGGAAGATCACCCACCTATACGAGAGTTCTAAACAAAAAAAATGCATTAAGATCTAAATGGGACAACAATTACTATTGGGTGTGTCATGACCTCGAGGGTATGCGGTTGAAGAATAGGGAACTGAGAACATAAACATTTCCCAATGTTCTCTAGTTCATGAGTGAGATAAAATTAGGGGCGTTGGAATGAATCCAAATAGTGGGGAATGAGACATGTGAATCATGATACCCAAAATTCAAAACATAGCAATGGTGGAATTATGATGAAAGATAAGTGTTGACTTTATTCGATACAAATCATACACATTGTGTTAGCCTTAAATTGGGACAAACAAATTAGGTCCATCCACCAACCGATTTCTAAAACCTGGGGCCAAACTCAAAGTTTCGTCCAATATCTTCTTGAATGTTGGACCACAATGGTAGGCGATCCATAGGTCTGAGCATCAATACTATTATGAGGGTCCCTTTATATGTGAAATAGGATAAGGATATAAATAAATGGTCTGATAATCATGGATATGGAGTGATGGAATGTCTGAACAGATTCTAGAACTCTTGAAATTATGCCACCGTGACGAAAGCATATTGGGTGAACGTATCGGTCCGAACCAAGATCAAACCTACTTCTAGATAAGAATTACCTAGATAGGACCTAGGATATCATTTAGTTTTACATCATTCCAATGAGGATGATAAATTTGTTGTTTAATTCCATACAAAAAATACTTTGCATGGAATAGTTTAATGTCATATGACCAGGACAATGAACATTGTTTAAGGTTATACAACTATGACCAAGAAAAATAATTTAATGTCATGTTATATGGAGTATGATTCCTATTCATATTCTATTTTCATGGCATGGAGGATATTAAATCCATATGAATGATCCAAAGGAGGCTTAGGAACTATACAAATATTAATGAACTAACAAGAAGGAGGAATATGTTATGCAGTGAGGGACAAAACCCAACAAGAATGGAGGACATGGAGACCAACCACAACACCACATTATCATATGAGGCTCCTTGTATATGGTCAAAGAGATTGGAACATAGAATATAGTTTAAATTCACAATGCTTGGACTAAGGAAAATGATCAGTCTCCGGGTATATACAACACACTAGAAGAAAAACCCAACGTGAATGATGCCAAAGAAGGCTCATGCGTTTCATAAAAACCTAATATGAATATGGGAAAGAGGGATGAATGTGGGTTAAGGATATTTTGGAAAGACATGAAGCAAAATTTTCCAGGAGTTTCTATATTTACCATAATGAAAAGAATCAATCTACATGTTGTTTTTGAAGAATAGCATGGTTAGAGACCAACACTGTTGGGGAAATACTCTCTGATGTTGAGGATGCTAAACAATCCTGTAATTATCATGGGGAATCCTGAACTCATTGAATATATGGTTTTAGTTTAATATCATGTATTGAGGACAATTCAAGGTGAAATAATGTAAATGATGGACCCAAGATCGATGATCCAGGTGTCACTACATATCCCAAAATGATGGGAGTCAATCCAGACACAGTTCTTGAAGGGAAATTCATCCGTTCAGGTCAGTCCTATGCCTAAATAAAATAGGCATTAGATATTTATTGTTTTTAATTTTGTATTGTTTTTTTGGAGATCAGCCCATGATGAATGGTATGGGTGTTGATACCGGTTTCAAGCCTTGTGCATGTATTTAAATGTGGAATGGTGGATGGAGAATACCAAATTTGATTCCCGCTCAACTGATACCATAATAATAAAATTCTATAATTCATCATCCGACCATGATGATGATGTCACAGTTTAAGGTCGTATAACCTGAACCATCCATGCATTTTAACATGATGAGGTAAGGAAACAATAGTTTAAAGACATGATGGGTGAGACATAGTAGTTTAACATCATATTTATTTGATAAAAAGATATCAATGTTTAAGGAAATAGAACATGGACCATGGGGTTCCATAGTCATCTATGTGGGTATCATATAATAAAAAATCCTTAGTCCATGTGATCCATGCTCGGTGTGGAAAGAAAAGAGTGTTGTTAGGCATTCCCTTTCATAAGAGAGTGAGAAACCATGAAAGAGAAATGTCAGTTGGAAAATTTCCAACCAGAAGGAAATTTATACTTGACATACGAGAATGTATGGAGGAATGACACCAGGGGTGTTGTAGGCTCATAAGAACAGAAGGGTAGTGGAATAGTAATCATTACACTTAATATTTGGAACACAATAGAGGTGGTGTAATGATATAAGATAACTCATGAACATATTCGAAACTAGAAATACAAATTGTGTAACAAGGGATTGTAAAAGGCAGCTGAGGGTTGAATAATGACCAAATTCAAAGCATAGTACATGTCTCAAGATGTCGTTTGAGATCCTCCAGAACATTATCACATAATGGTAGGCGATCCGTGAGGTTGAGAATCCAAACTGTTTGGGGGTCCTTTCAGAAGTGAGAGATAATGTAGACCCAAATAAAAAGGCATTTGAGGAATGGTCGTACCCAAGAAGATTGACATCATTTTGTAATTATTTGGGTAAGGATATGTTATCTGAAGAGAGGTTCATGGTGTGAATACTGTAAAACTTCCATGATTGTGGACTAGAGAGGTCTCAAACACACCACATACTCATAGAAGAACACATACCATGAGGTTGAAAAGATAAAAGGGGTGATGGATGGACCATGGACTAAGGGTCCATGTGCTCCTATGTATCCCATAAATATGAGAGTCAAGCCACACATAGTTCTTAAATTTCATGCATTTTAATGTCATGTGGTAAAGACAAAGGTCATTGCAAAGTTTATCATAATGCAACAAGGATGTTGTGGATATTAGTTTGTGGTTATAGAGGTACGACCGTAAGATGAAACCTCCAAAATATAAATACAATGTGTGAAATACTAAATAAACCTAACATGAATGGGGAACAAAGATATACAGACCACACCATGTGTTCCCAAGAGGAATGTATTCTAAGAGGCTAAAGAGGTGATGCCCTTGCAAATGGGGACATCTGTGCAATACACAGTTTATCATTATGAAACATGGAAGAATAAGTAGTTTATTATTAAGTGGGACTTGAGAGATCTTAGTTTAATTTCATGGAACATATAACACAAGGAGGAAATATGTAGTGATTTCTCTATAAATTAAACCATCCTAAATGAGGATCAAGAAGACTAATTCCACACCACATAGCTCTGAGTGAAAACGTAGTGTGGAACCATATGGAAACAAAACATGAATGAGGAACAAGGAGAACCAAACTACACCATGCATTCACATTATGATCGTTGGCAATGATTCCGAAGAGGTGATTCCCTTACAAATGAGGAAATCGAGGAGTCGCATAGTTTATCGTCATGCAACATTGATGAAGAAGTAGTTTAACATCATATGGGATGGGAGAGATCACAGTTTAATGTTAAATAAAAAAGAACAGAAGGAGGAAATTCATAATGCTGGTTCCATAAATTAAACTAATATAAATGAGGACCAAGAAGATTGTTTCCACACCACACACCCCAAGGGAATACTCACAAACAGTTTAAGGTTGTAAGGGTTGGACCATATGATTGTGTGATTCTTCTATGCAAGAAAAAATATTATTCAGACCCCTAAGACAGCATGGTCCATGATCAATGATAGAGATAATATTTTCACTGTGTTTAAATTATTTAACATGTCCCAATTAATCAAATTGAGATGATTTGTATCATATTAGTCTTTTGGTGAATTTTGGGCTTAATTGTGAAAATTTTATAATTCTAGAAATTTAGAAGTTTTGTGGAGACTATTTATTTCAGGCATATCTTTTACAATTTTGATCCAAATAAATTGATTACTTTTTTTAGGATTTCCAGACTCATGGAATTAAATTTTTTCTTCTCAGCCAATGACCAATTCAACACAAAATGGACTAAAAATATTCATCAAGTGGATAATGTTTTCTCACCGACATAATGGAATCCACCTTAATTTATGAGGCATATCTCGGACTACATATGTACAAATTATTTGATTCCATCTGTAATATAAATAATACTTAGCTCAAAAATTTTCCATTAAATATCATGAATAAATTTGATCATTAAGGCATCCATTGTATGCGACCAAAAAGAAGATGTTGAAGAGTTACCTTGAGCAGAAAAATTTTTCCTTAGTAATTCGAGTATAATTTTGGTACACCTATCTAAATTCGATGGGATATTTTGGAGTAATGAAGTAGAGAGAGATTAGAACAACAATTATGAAGTAAAAGTCATGAGATTTGGCCATTTAATATGCTAACCAGAATCCAACTTTTAGTGGATTAATTTTGGAGGGAAATTTTCTACTCCACATGCCTAAAAATTAGAGTGTTCATTCCCATTTAAAGGTGTTGAAGAAGGTATACGAGGGGTTATTGAAGAGGATTTATTTTTTGAAGCTCATTCTATTTTATCATTTTTTTCTTAGTTTCATCACGATCTCTTATTCCCCTTTCAACTGTATTACCCTTCACATGGAGGGATGAAACCATTGAATGATCACAGAAGGGGGAGCACCACTTTTGTAATGTCAGAGTTTTTTGCTTCAATGTAAAACCATATTTTTCATTAGAATGAGTTATATTATCAATGATTCAAAATTAGATTAATTTTATCATGTATTGTGTTAGGTGTATTCATTATCAATATCATTGGTCGATGAAGTTTAATCTCCATTTACCTAGTGCAATTTTCCTTGATCGAATAGATTGCATTAGATGGTGAGTGTCTGACGATCATTGGAACATGTGTGTAACTTGTAAAATTTTCTAGAGTTATAAGGAGAAACAATTCCTGATATGGAATTTCCTTAGTTTTTTACAATTTTATTAAGAACTACCTTGCTTCTAAGAGTGAGTTCCATTTCTTTCTTCAACCAAGGGTGACGAATAACTCGATCGAGAAGTCCTTCATTTATCAATCATTAGGAAGTGAGGGGGAATAATCATTATTACAATGATGAAATTTTAAATGGGGATACTTACCTTACCGATAAATCTTTTCATCCATTAGTTCTCAATATTTATTTTTAATTTCCTGTATTATTGTTTAACTCAAACAATTTCAAAAAATCCTCTTCTTATTTCTTAAATTTAATTGAAAAACATAATTTTTGTGCACTTATATCTAGAGAAAACCTAGTTTATCAATTTTAATACATTTTAAAATGGGTAATATTTGTTTTGGTCACACACCAGTACAAGAACTTGTCAAAACATGGCACCATTTCTGGGGAGGCTGTTCCAATAATCCAATTGTAAATATTTGATTCTTTTCAAATTTAAAAAAAAATAACAATGATTTTGTCGTGATATTATCAAATGATTATTTCTTTAATTCATGGAACAATTATCCATAAGTGGAAGAACCAATTATTGACTCACCTTGGTCCACATAGGATAGTGTTTCTCTCTTTTCCAAATAGATCAAGGGAGCTCGAATCTAAATCATCATGGAGGATGAATTCTAGGAACTAATTCAGGACCCTAATGAAAACCATGAATAGTCAGTATTAGAGGAATTAGACAAAGATTTAATTAAAATCCTATAGTATTTTACATAATTTTGACATGAACTTCTCAAGGATAAACAATAACAGTAAATTCGAACAAATTATCAAATTCAAGGACTTCAGGATGAAATAAAGGACCAAAAGAGAAAAATGGAATTGCTAATTGAATATGTACCACGTCCCAAGAGAAAATAGAACATAAAAATGATCCATTAGTGGATGTAGACTCCTTAATATTTTATGATGTTGAATAAACTGTTGATACATTGATGAAGTCAAAAGTAGATCCATTTTTCCCCTCTCACCTATTTCAAATGAATATTAATGAAGAAGATTTTTTCTTATGAAGTATGTATAGGAGATCAAAAAGATCTGGATGAATTCTAGAACGAGTGTGAGAAACTACTTAATCTCATATTCTTGCATAATGTAGAAGATCCTGCATAATTGGGGGAATACACATCCAAAATAGTGGAATTATAAGAGAATATTGAGGTTCTTGGATACCTACCTACATATGCTACCACCATAATCAAAGAGACACTTCCTTCTAAAGATGCAATTATTGTTGATCCAATTATGGGAGATGATTATTTATTGAACTCATTGTCTTCTAATTTTATTGAAACTGAATTGATGATCACCTCCCCTTGCGTGAAATTTTCAGAATCGTATAACTCATGTATTTCCTTGAAGGACGATGAATAAACAGAAGATGCATCAAAAGTGGAATAATTAGAGCTCACCAAACAAGTTGATAATTTATTAGTGGATGTTAAAGAGGAGATCCAAGTGCATTTTCCTGAGGAAAAAGAGATTATTGATGATTACATTGAAAGGGTTGAATTTTACATTGATCATTCATGATTTTATTTTGTTCAAATTGAATTACAATCTGAATTTACCTTTGATTGTTTCAAAGAAGAATCACACCTTTAGAAAACACTATAGAATAAAGAAGATATTGTGCAACTAGAAACCATGAATGTAGAGGAATCATTCATTTCCCTTACCCTACCTAGAACGTTGTATCTTATTTTCCTATGGGTGGATTTGGTGTATTATAACCATGGAGTCCTAAACAGAAAAGAATGAAGCGCAAAATATAAAGAAGTAGTATTTTTGGTTCATCACAAAGAAAAACCACCCACTATCAGATTGAGGATACCCAACCAGAACATCCCATCTGGACGAAGTCAAATCTCAAGGCCCACTTGGGGGATTAAAACAAGATATATCCCTCTTTTCTCATTCTATTTTTATTTTTGTTTCATTCAATAAATATCTTAGGTTTTCTATTGTTATTTTTCTTCTAGGATTTTAGTGTGAAGCACATTAGATAATAACTCAATATTGCATTACCAATAATTCCGGTTTTACCTCTCCATTAAACATTATTGTTACTGTGATTCGTTTTAAAATCATCTTAATTGTTAAATACACTTGAATACATTGAGAAAACATCACCATTTAATTGTGGAAGAGGGATCCTATGTAGAGAAGGATTTTTATTTTTTGTTTGTTTTTCAAAAAAATTAACAAAATTTAAAAATGTGTGTTTTACAAATTTTTGTGTGTTTATTATTCAGTTTTATGTTTAGTTTTTTAATCTTTTGAGCTAAAATGATAATCATTTCCATTTTTTTACCCCATGTAATTTAGTGAAACCATTTATTCCAGGAAACTGTGTTTAAATGAATGTTGAATATGAAATTTTTTCAAGTTCTTTTATTTTAGAATTTCATTAAAAGTACTCATGTATTTAAATATAATGCCACATTTCACTATCTTTTTCTTTGAAATCACTTTCTTGTGAGGCTTCCTAACCCTTTTTATCATTTTCTTTTCATTCACCTCACTTCTTGAGAGAATGTTATCATGAATGTTTTAACTTGAATTTGATTAATTTCATTAAAAACATGAGGGTTTGAGGTACATGTGTTTTAAATGATTGAGGAATTTATTTGGTATTAAGGCCTCATTTTCAAGAGAATCCTTTTAATTTTGGACAAACTTATACATTAAATACTTTTATCCCTTAAATTCCATGAACATCATGTTAGGTTAGCCACATTACAAGCCAATTTTCCCTATCCAACATTCTCCTAAAGTAAAATTTCATGATATAGTTGAACATAAGTGTGGGGGAATTTGTCTTGCGTTTTTCTACCTCATTTGGTGAAACATTGTGTGGAAAATAAAATACTGAAGGGATATGTGTGCTTATAATAAAATGTTTTAGTTGAAAGTAGTGCCTTTTCTAGAGATTATAAAGTGGAAATAACGTTGTGCCTTTTATGGAGCTATAAGGAAAAATCATGCTTGAGAAGATTTGAATTTTTTCTGCTGAAATGATGTGATAATTAAAAATTCATAGAGTTTTCATGATGATGGAGATGAATTTATAACATGGAGAGTGACGAGGATACAATACATTAGATAAAATTTGAATAGTGCAATTTTTCTAGAAAAAGATCCAAGCCCTCCTCATTCGGCATTATAATTTTTCCTATAAAAATACTTCCAAGTGAATGCCATAGAACAACCCCACAAAGTCCCCATTATGAACACATATCCTTGACACACATTGATAAGAGAATTAGGAATTTCTCATACATATGGTGACCCTTGGATTGGTCTGGATGTGAAAATCAATGTTGAACATTGATGTTTCTAATATTATAGATAATTAATGTGAAGTAGGTGTCTTGAATTCATGGGAGGAGAAATGAAGAGGAAAAATATTGAATGATATGATTTGAGAACTCGTAATAAAATTCATTTATGAGGCATGATGTAAGGGCCTGATCCCAGAATATCCAATGATGATGCCTTGAAACATGATGTGTATTTTTCTACAGAAAACATAAAATGATAAAGTACACATCATGCCCCATGTATTGGATCGAATTATGTTCATGTTCTGGGAAACCAGCTACTTCAAAAATTATTCTTCAGCTAAAACCTGATACCAGAAAATTTTATTTCAAAAATGTAGGGTGATCTTATAAATACCCAATAAGTGGTTTTAAAATAAAATAATATATATTTTGAAATCATTCTTTAAATATTTCCATAAAAAATTTCTCTTAATGAAATGCAACAGCACATGTATCATATCAAAAAATTACTCAATTAAAAATATACAAACAGAGTTACAAGGATACATGAATCAATTATAGGCATGCTCATTTCGAGTAACAATTAAAAAATAATGATAAAAATGTATGACAATTGCATATGAGAGATAACATTAAACAACAAAGAGTAATGAATTATTCGAGTCTCGTGTAATGGTAATAACATCATTTTCATTTAACGAATACTAAATGACTGAGTGTTAAACATATGGAATGCCATATGATTTTTTTTCTGATACTCATAAGTACTGGTTCTTAATCATTGATATTATACTAGTAAAATATCAATTTGGATATTTAATTATCGTACACATAATGAGGGAATGTATAATGTCAGACTTTAATTTTTTTGTCAAGGCCTTGTGCCAAGACCTAGGGGATAACATTAACCGGACCCCAACCTGGAGAGCCTCTGTAACCGGACTCCATCCTGGATAAAATCTATAACCAGACTCCAACCCAGAGAGCCTCTGTAACCAGACTCCATCCCATAGGGTCTAATGTAACCGAAATCAAATCTAGAGGGTCTTCTGTAACCGAAACCCCAACCCAAAGTGCTTAATTTTACCTATCCCTAACACAGAACATTCTAATCCAATATATTTATCATGTGTTTAATAAGTCCATGATTGAAAAGTGTCCCATACCACCTTGAATACCTAAATTCTTGATTCATTATCATAGGTGATAAATAACAAATAGTTCGATTTATCACATAAATTAATAACTTTACAACTCTTCTATAAACATTCAAGGATTTACATTGCATGTTTATAACATAGGATAGGTATAATTCATGTTCAATTAATGCGAAAATAAATGGAAATGTCATTGTAATAAGTCGTAATATGACAGTTATTATTTAAATAATAATTTTTCAATGACATTCATAAACTCGTAATAATTCATTTCTCATGTGATATTAATTTAAAACACGCATGTAATGGGGTTACCACATAAAATGGTACTTCCTTAATTTTAAAAATCCATGATTCATGGAAAAGAATATTTATAGTTTAAATGACCAATTTTAAATTAAGAATGATGTCATTTGTACACAAGCATGTGCCGAAAAATGGTCATACCTTAATAAATGGTCATACCCTATGTTGCATTTCATATATGGTCAACTGATATGTGGTGCCACATTTTTTCAATGTAATGAATACATTCATGAGAATTTAATGAAGCATATCAACCACATACTTTAACCACTAAATTTTGTTTTAGGCCATCCTATTTAAGATTATGATTCAAACATATAGGTGCATACATATAACCATATATATATATATAATATGTATTTGTCGCACCCCTACATTATATATTATGAAAACTATAAATGTATATATATATGTGTGTATATTAACATCTTACCAGAAATTTAATTTTTTTAATAATAACAAACCCTTATCATCATAAAAGTAATTCACATTTTACCCAAATGAACATCCTTACAAGAAACCTCAATATAGATATTGTATAAAGTAATAAATAAATTTCCCTTACATTTTAAAAACATAACTCAGTGGATTAATATTATATGGGTGTATGTGTAATAAATATACTAATAAATTTGAACCCAAAACATTATTCACAACCAAGTATTTATTTAATGACTGTAAATCATCATTAATAACATAAAATTAAAATATATTGAATTATTTTTTTATTTTCATATAAACACTAAGTGTATAACAGAAAATAATTATAAATTAAAATAACCCGAACAAAGACTTCAATTTAAACTTAACATTAAATAAAACATATAATCTCCTTATATGAGTTTCAATAGAAAAAGTGATGATAAAAGTTTCAATTACATGATTACATTTTCGATAAATAGACATTTGAAAATAAATTTTATTTTTCCTTACAAAATATATATTTAATGAAAAATATTAAAAAATAACCCTTAAATTTTAAAACATTATTGAAAATCAGAACCTCACAGATTTAAAACCGTCTGGCATAAAACTATGTGAATGTATATATAAAATATATATTTACAAACACAAGGTATATATTCAATTTCGCAAAAGGAAGGAAATGTGTAATAAACCCTTAAAAAACATATGATCATAAAATAAATAAATATATGAGGAAAATATTTAACCCTTATATGATTTCATGAACGTTGATCTATTCTTTTGAACACACCCAAAAAGAATAAAACAATCCCTCCCAACTATTTAATTTATGAAAGGAGTAAGTCCTTTATAGCCATACCTACACTGTTTAAGTGGGACCAGTCGAGACATTTTAATAAATTTGTTATAGTGAATGTTTCAGGATTGTGGTGCAAGCTCGGATTACAGCTGCAGATGGCATAATTCACATTCAATCAATTTGAAAATGTAATGCAAAAAAATTGATATAACATACATTAAACAGAATTAAGGAAGGTTGGTGGAATAAATCAGTAGGCTAAAATGATATTCCCACTATTTATAGGCTAAAAGTAAAACATTCATGGATTAGGACCACATATGACAACCGAAAAAATCAATAAAAAAGAATAATTATCAGTAGTTTGATAAAACTGTGAATAGGTGGATGAAAAAACATAAATCTGAAATATATATTGTGAGAAGACCTACCCTGCTAGGTCTGGAAAAATGAAACCCTAAATAGATGTGGAAGAAGCACAACCTCAACCCCAGTTATTCTGCTTTGAAACAAAGATCCATGGCTGCACAATGTTGGGACTTCGACCTGACTCCTCTCCTCAAAAACGAATGTCTCCAAACATCTAAACTCCGAAGGTCGCGACGTGTGATTCTCGAGTGACACTATGCCTCAGCCTCGACTACACCAGATAACCCCAATGCTAGACCTTCTTGAAGCCACCCCATGTTCGAGTCACCCCGACCACGACCTGCTAAAACTGATGGTGTCTGGCTGACTCACCCTCCACCAGATCGGCGCATACTGAAACCCTAAACAGGGTTTAATAAAAATGGGACCCTCATTCACGGACCACAAATCCCATACGGGATTCGTCATATTTTTTTTATTTTAATAACACATTATTATTATATCTCAATTATTATATCTACTTTTAAATAACTCAAAATTTAATTATATATATATAACTTTTAACCCACTAAAATTATCAAATAGTCTATTGAAATTATTTAATCAATCCCCATTTTTTCCATCTTCTTTTAGATTTCATTTAAGTTCACTTTTGTCCATCATGATTTCCATTATTTTGTTTTATATGTCACACTTTTCATATTTCATTATATAAGTCATCAATTCATTTTGATTTTATAACATATAATTAAATAATATCATTCATCCATTTTTTAAGCATATAAATTTAAATCGTTTTTATGGTAAAAATATATATACTTAAAACAAAAATGTTATTTATAATCGAAATTTTATTATAAAAATAATAATTATCCTAATTTCTACTATATATTTGTAATTCTGAATATTTTAAAGAAAATATTAATATGTTATGATTCAAATTAACTATAATTATATTAAAAGGTCATATGTACCATTTCAACCATTATATTAGTTTATATATATATATATATATAATTTTAGTAAGAAAATTTATAAATGTAAATTTATAATCTAACAATTTTTAAATTATATATAATTACATGTTTATATAACATATTTTCGAACTACTGTAATATATCAAATATTTGTTCACATAATTAAAATAGAAAAAAATTATGTCACTTAAATATATCAATTTTCAATGTCATGTATCACCATAATATAAAATTAATATTTTATAATAGTATTTTCATAAAATTTAAATCCAATATACACGTATATATATATTTCACTTTTTAGAGAACAAGCAAAAAATTAGTTATATTATTATAATTATTATTTAAAATATTCTATTAATTAATAATTCGATATGAATATATTATGATTAATTAAAATAGTTATTTTAAATCATTCTGTAATAATGTGAGATAATATATACCAAAAAATTATTAATATTACACATAAATTGGTTCGGGGTGTTACATTATTCCCCCTACAAATAATTGCATCATCACAATTCTAAACTCTCATACACAAACAACAGAAACACCAGACACACGTCAGTTATGAGGTCCCTTTACCGGGATCACCACTTATTTTATGGTGATTATGTCCTCAGGTGGATTCCTAAGGTATTATTTAGCTGCTCAGTTTCCTTGGCCCAGACACACTGTGGATAGCTAGCATCTAACTTGTGCCTAAAGCACTCATCCTTCCATAAAGTGCAAAGAGACGTGTGGAGGTCCTAAATTTTAGAGTGGACTAAATCCCTGTATGTCCCACACACCACATCGTTCGTGAAAATATTGATGTCGTATAGTTCTTTGTACATACCTAAACTCATGATAGGGAATAGGTAGGTCGCTTGATGGTCACCATCTAAAGATGATTCCAAAAATTTACTTATAGCTCAGTAGTTATCATCTAGTGTGAAACATAGAAAAAGGGCTTCATGAAACTTCCCACTTTTCCTATATGCTACAAATTGTGCAAATGTGATTCTATAATAGACTATATTTATTCCTTGGTAAAGATGGAGAATGTTTTGGTGGTTCGACACTTGATGTAGTTGTTTACAGGACAACTTAAAAATTTCAAATGTCTCGTTGTCCCTTAAGCATGACATTGCCACTATAGTTTCTATTATCTCCGTTGGGAGAGACAGAAGGCATGAAGCATCAACAATTTAAAAATTAAAGGAAACTACTCCTTATTAACATATAACCAAGTTTTCAGGATTTTTCTAATTTTATTGGATGTATCCTATGAGACATAATACTAGTAATTTTTTTTGTTTTCCAAGAATCATCATACTTTGTAATTATTAAATGAAATTTTCTTTGTTCAGGTCTGGTATTCCATAGTTATCTAAACCAAATCCTCTAATACTAACTGTAAAGACCCGACCCCAAAATAACTGTTGTTGGTTCCTTGAATCATGATGTGTAATTTTCTACCAAAAACATGCACTGATAAATTACACATCATGCCCCGTGTGGAGGATCGAATTCAGTTCAGGTTTTGAGAAACCATCTACTTCTAAAATGCTTCTTCAGCTAAAACTTGGTACTTGGAAAATTTATTTGAAAAATGTAGGGTGAGCATACGAAAACCCAGTAAGGGGTTTTAAAATAAATAAATATAACTTTTCAAAACATTATTTAAAACATTCTATAAAATACTTCTCTTAAATAAATGTTGTAGAACATATAACATATCATAAATGTAATCAATTAAAAACATGCTAACAGAGTTACAAGAATACATGAATCAAATATAGGAATGCTCATTTGGAGTAACAAAAAATCATTCTAAACATATATGAAATATTCACATGAGAGAAGAAATTAAACAACTATGAGTAATGAATAATCCAAGTCATGCATAATGGTAATAACTTCATGTTCATTCATCGAATACTAAATCACAGAGTGCTAGACATAGGTTAGGCCATAATATTTTACCTTTCTGATAATCATAAGTATTGTATATTAACCATGGATATTATACTGGTCAGATACCTATTTGGTTAATTAATTATCATACACATATTGAGGGAATGTATAATGTCTGACATTAATTTCTGTGTCAAGGCCTCGAGCCAAGACCTAGGTGAAAACTGAAACTGGACCCCAACCTATAGAGCCTCTGTAACCGGACTCCATCCCATAAAGAATATTTAACCGAACTCCAACCCGGAGATCCTCTATAACCTGACTTCAACCCACAGTGTCTACTATAACAGGACTCTAACCTAGGGGGTCTGCTATAACTGAACCCAAACTCAGAGGGCTTACTTTTACCAGTCCCTAACCCAGAATATACTAGACCAATACATTCCTCATTTGTTAAATAAGGCCATGTCTCCAATGTCTCTCATACCACCTTTAATACCTAAATTCTTGATTCATTATCATAAGAGATAATTAATAAATAGTTTGATTTATCATAAAAATTAATTAGTTTACAACATTTCCATAAAATTATTTTTTAAATAATATTTTTCCCAATGACATGGATAAACTAGTAAACAATCTTTGCGCATGTGATATTAATTTAAAATATGATATTAATGGGGTTACAACATGAAATTATAGTTCATTAATTGTAAAAAACCATGATTCCTAGAAAATAATATTTATAGTTTAAAATTGCCAATTTTAAATTTGGTTAGATGTCAATTGTACACAAGCATGCGCCGATAAATGGTTATGTCTTAATAAATGGTCGTACCCTATATGTCATAGAATATATTTTCAACTGATTTGTGGTGAAAAATGTGTTCTATATAATGCATATATTCATGTGAATTTAATTAATCATATCAACAACATACTTTAACCACCGATCATTGTTTTAGGCGAACCTATTTCCGATTACGGTTCAAATTTATAGGTGCATAAAAATAACTATATATATATACATAAAATATGAATATGTCGCTCCACTAATTTATATATTGTGAAAACTAATATTATATATATATATATATTAACATCGTACATGAAATGAAATTTTTTTTAATGATAACAAACCATATAATCATTAAGGTAATTTACATTTTAAACAAATGAACTTCCTTACAAGATCCAGAAAATAAGGACTGTATAAAGTAATAAAAAAATTTCCCTTACATTTTAAAAACATAACAGGGAGGATTAAAACTATATGGGTGTATGTGTATTAAATATACCAATCCCTTGGAACCCAAACATTTATTTGTGTCTAATCCTTTATTTGAAGATTGTAAATCATATGAAATTACAGAAAATATAAATAGATTCAATTATGTGTGTTTGTTAGAATAACACTAAGTATAAAATAGAAAAAAATTATAAATGAAATTAAAACTTACAGAAAAACAAATTAATACTGAACATTAAATAAATAATATAATCACTATAAATGATTTGAAAAATAAAATTGAAGAAAACCGTTTTCATTACATTAATTTTTTTTATAAATAGATGTTTGAAAATAAATTGTATTAAACCTATCAAAATATACATTTGATGAAAAATATTAAAAAATAAACCTTAAATTTTAAATCATTACATCCAATCAACACCTCATAGATTTAGAATCATGTAGATTAAAACTATGTGAATGTATATATAAAGTATAAAATAACAAACACAAGGTATATATTTGTGTTTTAATAAAGAAGGAAATGTGTATTGAACCCTTATAAAACATAAGATCATAAAAATAAATAAATATTCAAGAAATTTTTTTAACCCTTAAATGATTGCAGGAATGTTGATCTGTTGTTTTGAACACAACCACAGAGAATCAAACAAGGACTTCCAGCACTTTTATTTATGAAAGAAGAAAGGAATTTATATCCATACCTATACTATTTAAGTTGGACCATTAAATAAATTTTAATAAATTTGTTATAGTGACACGATCAGTCTTGTGGTGCATGCTCGGATTACAGCTGCAGATGCCATAATTCAAATTTAATCAATTAGAAAAAGCAATTCAACAAAAATGACATAAATAACATTAAACTGAATTATACATTATCTAGGGAACAAATCAGTAGACAAAAATGATATTACAACAATTTATATTATAAAAGTAAAAAAATCACGGATTAGGAAAGAAAATTAAAACTGAAAAAAAATCAATAAATGAATACTTATATGTGGTTCGATAAAACTGTGAACAAGAGGACGAAAAAACTGAATCCAAAATAGATTCTGAGAGAATACCTACCCTTCTAGGTCTAGAGAAACAAAACACTAACCAGATGTTGAAGAAGCACAACCTCAACCTTGGTTCTTCAGGTCTGAAACAATGCTTCCACCCACACGATGTGGGGACTTCGACCCGACTCCTCTCCTTGAAGAGAATGCCGCCATACATCTATACTTGCATGGCCACGATGTGTGATACCCGAGTGACACCAAGCCTCGACCTCGAATACAATCGATAACACTAGAGTTAGACCTTCTTGAAACCACTCCATGAGTGACACTCCAAGACCAAGACCTACTAAAACTGACGGCATCGGCCCAATTCACCCACCACCAGATCGGTGCCTGATGAAACACTAAACCGGATTTCAAAAAAAAATGGGACCCTCAATCATAGACCACAAATCCCTTACGGGATTCATCCTATTTTTAGTTATTTTAATAACCCAATATTATTATATAACAATTATTTTATCAACTTTTAAATAATTCAAAATTTATATATATTTTTTAAACTAATAACCCACTAAAATTATCTTGTAATCTATTAAATTTATTTCATCAATAACATTTTTTCCTTATTCTTTATGATTGATTACATCTACTTTTGTCAATTATGTTTTCCATTGGTTTGTATTACATGTCATGCTTTTCAAATTTTATTATATATGCCATCATTTCATTTTTATATTATAACATATTATTACATTATATCATTCATCCATTTCTAAGCATATAACTTTAAACCTTTTCATGTAAAAATTATATATAATTAAGAAAAACTTTTATTGACAATTGGAATTGTATTATAAAACTAATAATTATCCAAATTGTTTCTATTATATTTAATTTTGAAACATTTAAAAGAAATGTTAATATTTTAAGATTCAAATTAACTATAATTTTATTAAAATTTCATATGTACTATTTTAATCATTCTTTTAATATATATATATATTTATTAAAAAAAATTCAAAATCATAATTTATAATCTAATAATTATTACATTATACGTATATATATGTGTATATAACATATTTTCTAACCCATATAATTGATCAAATATTTTTCCACATATTTAAAATAGCACAAAAATAATCTCATTATAATCCTTCCGTTTACAATGTTATGTATCACCATAATATAAAATTAAAACATTATAACAGTATTTTCATATAATTTAAATCCAACATACACGTATATATATATATCACTTTTTAGATAACATGAATCAAATTAGTAATATTATTATAACTATTATTTAAATATTCTATTAAATAATTATTCAATAAGAATAAATTTTATTTTCTAAAAATATTTATTTTAATTTATTCTTGAACAAAGTGAGTTAATATATACCATAAAATTATTATTATTACATGTAAAAATTTTCTAGGTGTTACACATGATATATTTTTTCTCTTGGTATGGAATTGGTAGATATCATTGGCACGTGTTTTGAATTTTCTTCAATTTCATTTTGATGTTGATTTTTTCCAGAGTCCTTGTGATAAGTGTGGGGGAATTGATAGAGATAATATTTTCATTATTTTTCACGTGTGATTAAATTATTTAATACCTTCAAATTAATCAATTTGATCTGATTTGTATAATTTAAGTGTTTTTGGTGAATTTTGGGTTCAATTGTGAAAATTGTTTAATTCTGGAAATTTAGTTATTTTGTGGAGCTTCTGTATTTCGGGAATATCTTTTACAATTTTGATCCAAAACATTTTATTCAATTTTTGATGAATTTCATGCTCGTGGAATTTAGTTTTTTCTTCTGGACCAAGGCCAAATTCGACACAAAATGTCCCCCAAATATTCATCAAGTGGAAGACATTTGATGGTCGACTGAATGGACCCCACCTTAATTAATGTTTCATATCTTGGCCTACATATGTCCAAATGATGTTATTATAGATGTAATAGAAATATAACTCCTATAATAATTTTCAAATTAAATATAATGAATAAATTTGGTCATTAATGAAACCATTGCATGCGACCAAAAAGAGTAAGTTAAAGAGCCACCTTGGTCATAACAAGTTGTCATTAGTAATTAGAGTATAACTTTTGGTAAACTTTTCCAAATTATTTTATATTTTTAATAAAATTTTAAAAGGTATATAGGAAAAAATTTTATGGGGACAACATATTTATATTATTCCATTTAATATTCTAAATAGACTCCATCATTCAATAGAGTAATTTTGGTGGGAAATGTTCTACTCCACAAGCCTTTAAATAAGAGTGTTCACTACCATTCAAAGCGGTGAAGATGGTGAAAGATGGGCTTTTATAAGGAATTTAATTCATGAATTTCCTTGTATTTTCTATTTTATTTTCCCTTGGTTTTATCATTCTCTATTCTTTCCCTTTAAAATCTATTACCTTTCTCATGGAGGGTAAAACCATTGACTGATCGCAGAAGGGGGTGTTTTATTTTTGTAATGTTAGAGTATTTTTCTTCAATGTAAAACCCGATTTTATTTTGAATGATTTCTATTCTAAATGTTTTCCAATTTTCATAATGTGATCATGTTTTTGGTTTAGTTTATTCCTCATTAATATCATTAGTTGAAGACTTTTAATCTCCCTTCACCTACTGCAATTTGTCTTGATTGAGGAGATTATTTTTATTGGTGAGTGTCTAGAGATCGTTGGCACGTGTGTGGAAGTAGTAAACTTTTCTAGAGTTATATGGAGAAAAATATTTCAATTGGTACTTTCCATAGTTGTTTAGGAATTTTTTAATAACCTCTATACACCTAAGAGTGATTTCTATTTCCTTCTTCAACCTAGGGTGATTGATAACTCGATTATGGATTCATTCGTTTATCATTCAATAGAAAGGGAGGGTTAATAATATTTATTTCTATGATGTCATTGCAAAAAGTGATTGTACACTTACCCCATAACACTCTTCATTCATTATTGTTCAATATTTATTTCTAATTGCAAGATTTATTTTTCTACTAAAACAATTTTAAAAACATCCACTTCTTCTTTCTTAAATTTATGTGATAATGGTATTTGTTGCGCTCTCCGATCTTGTGACAACCAAGGTTATCAACAGAACTACATTTTAACATAGGTGATATTTTTTGTCACAAACCATGACTAGAATGTGTCACTTTACTTGAGAAAAAATAAGTAGAGATGATACTCATGGCATACATAGTCATAAGAAAGTAGAGGTGCAGAGTCAAGGATGACCCCATGACACTGGTCTTCCCTATCAATGTGAAAAAGTGCACGGAGGGATAAAACTATGGGTGTTGAAGCTCCACCATAACATATGTATGTGAAAATGGATGTGAATCTCTACATCCATTATTTGGGACATAATTATGGTGACATAATGATCTAAGATAACATTTGACCATATTCAAATCACAACATCCATATTGTGTAGCATGGGGTGCTAAAACAAATTAGGGCTAACCACTGAATGTGTTCGAAAACATGGCCAAAATTGAAATTTCCCTTGAGATCGTCTAGGATGATGCCCCATAATGGTAGGCCATCCTTGAGGTTGATAATCAATACCGGTTTGGTGTCCTTTCGTATGTGAATGATAATGGAGACACAAACAATGGACACGTGAGGCATGAATATGGAATGAGGGAATTTCCAATCATAATAAAACACTGTAGAATACATACTAAAGAATGTATGAACACATTAATGAGGATTAAATATGGTCAAGGGATTCAATTAAGGGAAGATGAACTGAGAGGGTGTGTGGTGGGAAGAAGAAAAAATGTGTTGTTAAACCTAGGGTTGGATCCGAAGACAAAATTTTGGGTGTTCCTAAATATCCTGTGAGCGTATGAATCAAGAAAATGTTGTTCTTGATGTTTTGTTCAATTTAACATCATGTGGTATGGATGGTGGGAGAAAATGGTACCTTATAGGTGATGTTAATTGTGTGGTAAAAAAACCAGACGTGAATGGGGACAAAAAAAATCCACACCACACCAACCACTACCAAGAGAGAAATCAAGATAAAGGGGTTGGAAGTATAATATAACATGAGAAAACTAGGGGATGGACCCGAAGATTACATGTTTGGGCATAACTATTTATCCCATAAAAATGGGAATCAAGCAATATATTGTTCATGAATTTCATTGCAGTTTAACGTCATGAAGTGTGGTTGAAAAAAGAACGACATTCCTATGGGATACACATGGTGTAAATCCTATAAACCTAACATAAATGTAGACCAAAGAGGCCTCATATCACACCACATGCTCCAAGTAAATAACTCAGTCGATAAGGATAGATGAAAGGAATTATGACCAAATGTCTAGCAGTTTAACGTCATGTGGTAATGATAAAACTATAGTTTAACATCATGTGGGATGAAGGGGGACTTTCCTTTTTTAGGTCATGCATAAAGTCCATAAATACTATTCTGTTTACTGACTTTATGGTTGAAAACAATATTTTATCATCATTTCGGATGCGAGAGAACTTAGTTTATGTTCATAGAACAAGAACAATAAGGTAGGGCCAAAGAGGACAAAAAGGGTGTGGAACCTAAGGATGGACCAAAAGATGAGACGTTCGGGTGTTCCTATGCATCCTGTAAGGGTAAGAATCTAGACACACATAGTTCTTGAATGTTTTGCAGTTTAACATAATTTGGTAGGGCAGAGGCCAGGGACAAATTCTACTAGGGGGTATGGTGCGACTGTTGTAAACACATCACGAATGAGAACCAATGAGGTCTCATATCACACCATGTACTCCCCACATATAACATTGGACAAAAGCGATCCAATAGAGGAAAATATAGGTGGATACTTGGTCTATACCTGAAGAAATGATGTCTGGGAATTCCAATGTATCTAGCAAGGGTAGACATCAAGCCACATGTAGTTCTTGGATTCTGTGTAGTTTATTGTCATGCGATAAGGATGCTAGAAGGGAGGTATTCCTAGGAATAATTGTGAGAATTTTTAAACCTGATTTGAATGAGTACCAAAGAGGTAAAAAGAAAAACACATTCTCATAGAAGGATCCCTGAGTCGTAAGACTGAAAATTGGGGATCTTGGGGCTGGACCCAAAGAAAAAATGGATGGGCGTTCTTATGTATCCTATGAGGGATGAAATTAAGCCACAAAAAGTTCTTAGAACCCGTGAAGTTTAACATCATATTTTAAGGATGAAGGAATAGTTTAACGTCAGGTTGGATGGGGTTAAAGGGGGATCTTAGTTTAACATCATGCAAGACATATAAAAATAAAAACGGGGTTTTTTGTATAATGTCATGCAAGATGACAGATGTAGTTTAACGTTGTAGGGGATGATGATGCTAGGCAGTTTTACATCATGTAACTCGGACAAGGTTGAGTAGTTTAATGTCATGTGGGATGAAAGAGATATTAGTTTAAGTTCATAGAGATCAGACTGAAAGTATTGTGTCTATATTTTAGATTTTATCATCATGTAGGATGAAAACCCACTTACGTGAAGTATTCAATGAGGATCTTGAAATTGGTGGGAGTAGTTATTTGACCTCTATCCATGGTGATCAAATAGTATGTACCATTGGGTTAAACCTTGTGAATAATGTATGGCCCCATCCATTTTGGCTCTAAATTTTCTAGCTTCTATCCAAGTAGCATCAGTGTCCTATTAGCCAATACCATGTCACCAAGGAGGAAGGATTGGAGATGAACTTTCTTGTTGAAATCCATGGATATCTTGTTTTAGTGCTTTTATATTGTGTAAGGCCTGAATCATGTTCTCATCGAGGGGTTCTATATCATCCATATAGACTTCTATGACTTTTTCTTACATCATATGATCGTAAAAAGTTGTACGGAGCGACAATAACTAAATCATGATGGGTATGACTTCCTTTGTTCCATACACCAGGGAATACATGGTCAACTGGGAGGAATTAAGAGTTTTTGTTCGATAATACGAGAGATAATTGGAGATATTGTATGTCCAACCCTTCTGGTATTGATCAACCGTCTTTTGAAATATCTTAGAGAGGGTATTATTGAACACCTCGATCTTACTAATTTATTTCTTGTGATAGTGAGAATTATGGTTAAACCAGATGTTTTACAGGGTGTACAACTTCTTTAGCTCTGCTACTCGAATGATGGTGCTATTGTTGGTGAGGATGGCGTGAGGGACATTGAATGGATAAATGATTTTAGAGATCACAAAATCAATGATATAATGGGCATTGACTACATTGATAAGAATATCTTTTGACCACTATAAGAAAAAATCTATCATGGTTAGAATGTACCTAATATAGTCATAAACCATGGTGGGCCAGAAATAACCTAACCTTATGATATAGTTGGTGTGTTTTGACAGTGCCTATTGAGATATGTAGAATCTGGAATTGAATTTTTACATAACCTAGGGAATCTCATCTCCTATAATGCAATATAGGAGAACTCCATCGAACCCATTTATGTAGAGGATCTGTTCAAGGTTGGAACTGCTTTGGAAGGAGAATTATACTGCATGCCAATGGATTCACTGGCTTTCGGCTCAATCTATTAGTATATTACCAAGTTGGTGGTACTTAATAAAAGGAGGATTCCAACCATAGGTTTCTACTACTAATGTAGGGGGCCTGAAGGTCCCGATGTGGAATCACCGATGGTAAGATGGATTACCTGTTGGATTTCATCATAATGTAGTGTAACGAGAGAGATGGCCATTCGATGCACTACATGGATGATCAAATCATATTGGGTATACTCTATGAGAGATAAAGAAAGGATGTAAAAGGTGTAGACTAAACCAGTCCATGTCTAAGGAATATAAATAATCTTGTACCGAGAAGGGAACTTAGCCATCATTGGACAACACACTCTAATAGGCGAATGAGATCTGGCTTCCTAAGGATATAGTCACTTTTGATCATCTTGATGACTAGTTCAGATTCTCCATTCATATATAGGTGGGGAAAATCAATATTGAGCATCATCTCGAGACCAGTGATGATAGACTAATACTTTGTCTAATTATTGGTGTAACCTTCTAACAATTAGAACGAATAGGAAAAAATTTTCTGAGTAGGCGTGATGAAGATGATTCCCATGCCTACACTGTTGAGGCTGGGATCATTGAGTCACCTACTAGTGGGGCTTCATGAGGAACCATCGAAGTGCATCATCCACCACCATATGACCTAATTTATTGAGTAGATTTACTCATCTGGAAAATAATCATCCAGAGGCTGTTGTACGGGGGATGGATTTGTGACAATAAAATCATCCAATGTCTAACCATTGATATCCTTTTGTGGGATGATACTAATATCGAACTTTGGAAGGATCTATTTCCATAGAGATAGATGAAATTTCAACATTGGGGGATTCAGAATGAACATTAGTAGATCCATCGGGGAAACTACTTGTATATTATGGTGCTGCTGATAATGTCATAACTTCATCACTACAAAAAACAGTGTGGGGAAAGTCTTCTCGATAAAAAAATATATGGTCTCTGTATCTAGAAGCATGCGACTAAAATAATAAAAAAATTTCTATATCCCTTCTCTATTCCTATAAGAAAAAAGGGTTCCATGTGATCATTCCTTGGAAGCCACATAGTGGTCTAGCGTCTGGCTGGAGATGGGTGGCATCAAGACTAGAGGTTGCATCATATACTACATGATCTCCTAGAAAGAAGTTTGAAATTATTCCTCCCAATCATAGATGGAATATTTCTTCGTTATCTAGGAAAAGGTCTATAAATTTATGGTTAGATTCACCATGAATCTTTATATATAGGTAAAGTGGCCATAAAAACCTCAGAGTTCTCAATGGTTTCCTAGAGGAGGTATATGATTGTAGCCTAGATCTTCTCTGGATGGATCACGATGCCTCTATATCTAATGAAAAATTCATGGAACTTTTTAATAGTAACTCGGAAGGCACACTTCCAAGGCTCTATCTTCATATTCCAAGATTAATTTAATTTAAACATATTCTCATCATCTCTGAGATGGTCCTGACTTTGGAAATATTTTACCACCAAATAAACCTCAAATAATTACACCAATATACAAAAGATAATATTGAATATGAAGTTCATAGTGTTATGATAGGTGGCTACTACATTCATCTGGACAAAAGGCATTACCTGGTAATTGATGGTACCTCATGGAACCCTAAAGGTAATGGAATAGTCATACTCGGGATCCATACAGATCTAATTATACTTGGAATAACAATTCATGAAAGAGAGTTCTTGGAATCCAGTAGTAGATTTGATCAATAGCTTTTTCATTGGAAAGGGAAAATCGTCCTACGGACAGTGATGGTTGAGGTCCTAGAAGTTGATGCAGACTTTGATCTGTCTGTTCTTCTTCCTAACAAAAACAATATTCGATAACCATTTGAGATAATGGACTTCCTTAATAGATTAATCTTGGATTATCTTATCAAATTTTACCTCAATCATGTAACTATGAAAGGGGTGCATATTTCCTATCGGATGCTTGAACACATAATGGATTAAAAAGACACCCAGATGGTGGATGAATACCTGATGATCTTGTCCAATTATATCATCATACCTCCATGTAAAAACATCATGATTATGATTCATAAAATCAACATACTATTTCTATTCTATAGTAGGCATATCTTTGTGGATCAGCATTGTCTTCATGTTAGTATTGGTACTGATATTAACCTATACCAACTCATAAAATGTGGTGGAATAACATTCCTAAAATTTTGTAGGAGCATCCCTATTCATCATTCGAGGTGGGAGCCTCATCGACATGGGGATATTCTTCTGAGTAAGTTAACCCTGGTAGAATGCTAGTACCGGCTTGAGAAATGATGGAATCCTTACTAGAATACTTCTTCACTACTGATACCATGGCTAGGAAAACCGTTGACCTAATTACATCATGGTTTTGACCTAAGGGGCCATGCTTGATGATATCAAAGTTGTAGTACCACATAGGCCTGAGTTCGTTAAATCCATCCCAACAAAATAAGACATTAAAATGTATTGTTGTTTCCATGGGGTAAATGTCTCGTACCATACATGGGTAAGGGGCTCTAGAATCAGTCAAGTATGATTCATGGAGGACTATGGTGTGATCATTTGGCCTTCCTTGTAACTGGTAATTCACTTCCCCCTTTTCTCATAAAAAACATAGCGGTGTCCCTAGTCTAGGGTTGTGGCCTCCAACCTATGTATTAGGAGGATAAATGCACCATCTAGGTCATCCCATAAGTCTCCTGAAAGAGTATTGTTCTCAATATCTTTGTTTTAAACCCACTTGTCCTTTATCTTGTAGTTGTCAACCCATAATAGGAGGCTTCACAATAGGAAAAAAGAGATGCATCACCCTAAAGATTTCCAACTTGACCATTATGGGAGTACATGAGGAATTGGTGATATGAGGAGGGAGCTGCTACATGCAGGTGGATCAAGGGTCTACCCATCAGCGTGTTGTAGGTGGTGTCTTTCAAGGGAACCAGGAATTCAATACTTGCAATAAATGAACTGAACTAGGTCTTTATAAGGACAATTCCACATGCCCTTTACATTGTCCGGTCATAACCTTGAATCTTATGGTTAGAGGGAAATCGATCCTCTTTAGACTTCCCTTGATTATGAAGCATATAATTTAGGATAATATTGATCCCATAAACTATGATGAAAAGATAGTGGCAGAATTCCATGCCATTGGACTAACCGGGGATATATAATGAACGAATGTGGACCTGTATAGGAGAACCTTCATCGTATCCTAAGAACAAGATGATGGATTGGAATTATTCTCACTGAACATCATGATCATGGAGGGAATTCATGGCAGCTACCTATGTTACCAATTGGAGGGGTATTTTTAAAGCCTCTATGAGAGATTCACACAAATATTCAAATAGGAAAATGGTCTCAAGGACTGAGATCATTGCACGAATTTTGGAGAGGTTCTTGAGTATATCATACATTCGTGCTTGGAACACACTTCTATTGGTAAGAAGTTTCTCCACAATAGGAGGTTTGATTGCCACTACTGGTCGAGCTGGTATATTCTGGCTAGTGATTGCGATATACCTATTCTCATTAGCTAAATCATGAATGATGACTACAAATTGACTATTAGATAAATGATGTATTTCATTGACTGAGAGAGGTTGATCACGTCATGGTTGATTAAGATCTACCTTGGTGAGTATCAAGAACAATGGTGGATACAAACCTGACGAGACAGTGTAAGAGTACGGAGCATGTTGATCGTTGCATTGAGCTTTCCCTCTAGTCTCAGTAGTGTGTATGGATTGGATGGAAGCACTAGCCTAAGAATTCTGTTGGATCACATAGCCATGAATAGGTCGATGATGACACTTCAATGCTGAATACTATTTAAGGGTCCACCATTTCCAGGAAATTCACTGATAAAAACTACAGATCATCACATGAGGAATCCTACAATACTGTGTGGACCCAGATGGGAATCCCTATATCTAGAGGCATAATGTCTCCAAGAGTACAAGATTTCTTCAGCACCATAAGGGGGCTTTGCATTCCAATGGGACTACGACACCTTCTCTTTTTAGAAGCAAAAGGCTACTATGTAGATATATAATTGGTAGTGGGAGGATACATGGTGACTTAAGATGGATTAGGATGGTTCATTGAAGAAATAATGATACCATGATCATGAGATATCGCCTTATGCACCATCAAGTCTTCATACTTATGAGACAGTATATCATTATCCATTGTTGTCATTGTCTAAATCAATAGACATACACTTCTCTTGGGCTAGGGCAGGACCCAAACTAATAATATTATTGTTGACCTAGTAATATATAAAATCCTTGAACACATAGAAATTATAAATAGTATGTGCAAGGAATCAATGATAGAGGAAGTATTGGGAATGATCAGTGAGGTTAGACACTTCATGTCTTCTACAGTTTGGAAACATCAAGATCCCTTGGTCCAAGGCACTATGGAAATAATTGGGGTCCTGATCTTCTTAAAACGAGTATTTCAGGTTTCTACTATCTATGAATGGGACCTTGGGACCCTAGGTCTGACGAGGGGCTAGATCCTGGTGAGGAGGTGGAACTTGATTATCTCGTCTGGGTAGTGGTAGTGCATTATACAGTGGTGCCTACTGATTCAGGGGAAAGCGATGCTGAGACCGAGGGAAGGACTAAGGTGGTGGCCCTCGGTGAGGCTATATTCGTAGCTCTGTCATCAATAGATCTAGTGTATTGGGGTCCTCTACCTATACAATGACAAAAGTCTATTATTTGATGGCTCTTCTTGAAGGAGATATGGGAAGCAACAAACATGCATGTTTATCCAACTAAAAGGCTTCCTCTAGGAATAAATCCTTGTCATAGAAATCTCTAAATTCAACTTGGAAAATATGTGTGATGAGGGATGGGAATAGTTCAGTCTTCAGGTTCCCAAGGCACATCATCAGCAAATTTTCTTACGTTAGGAGAATATCAATTGAATAAATGAGGCATTTACACATAATAGAAAATTCTACGACTCTATCATTTGGTAATGTTTTTCACATTAAGAGGTCATAAATACTGGTCTTGCAGGAGGTGGAGAAAAACTGATTAAAAAATTGCTTCTGAAGATCCTCCCAACCAACTATGGACCCAATGGGTAACTGGCTATACCAAAAGAACATAGGCCCTTCTAGTGTATGTATGAAGAATCATATATTGGAGGTTTTCCGCTACACTAGATTCCCCAGTATGGGTCCACATCTGGTGATAAAATGGTCCATTGCTGTAGTAGATTTCCCTTCACATTGAAGGGGGGGAAAGAAGCATTACTAAAAACCGGGGGTGCCGACATGTCATCTACCCACACCCGATATGACCTTCAATTAGCTAGGATGTCCATCAACTTCATTTCAAGATCCTAAAGGTGATAAATTAGTCCATCCATCTGATTCTCATGGTGGGTATTCTTATCATGAGGAGGATAACTGACCCCCAATTCATTGTCAGGTTCTGCAACAAAATAAGCTAGCTTAGCGGCTCATGGAGCATATGGAGGAACAACCCAATGAATTTATAGAGGAATATCCTAAGGATGGGATGAAGGTATAACCTAATGAGATACTCTATGGGATTCTATAGGAACAAATCGTGGAGCTGGAACTCCGAGAATATTCACACTACTCTTGGGCGGATATGGCGATGCATATCATTTCTATTTTTTATAAACTCCATCCACAACCTTGTTAGGATGTGCAGTGTTGTCAGGATCAATGATAGGTGATTCACCAAGGAGAAAATATGGTTTCACTTTCTAACCCATTGGAGAGTGGATGAGATCGTACATTGGATCATTGTAATCTAGGTATCGTTTTGTCAGGCATTGAGTGAGGAGCTCATCAATGATTTTCTTTTTTTTTTGTGATCTGTTGAAGTAGCATGGTCTTCTCAGGATGATCTTATGTGTTCTATGTTGATCCAGATGGGTCAAAAGAGTGATTAATAGTCCCATTTCAGCCTTTTCCATTAATGGGGTCCAAACTAAAATATAATTATTCACAAGGATCAACAAGGCCATGAAAGCGTATTTCATAGAGAGTGACAATGTGAGGAGCATCCAACAGATGTTTCAATATTTTTAGACTAATGTTATAATTAATGAGACCTATCTTAATATAATTATCCCTAAGAATATGGAGGACATCCATATTTATTGAGACAACACCTGGAGGCATATACATGATATCACTCGACAATTCGGGTAGGCACAAGAGAGGACTGAAGCATGATTCAGTTTCTGGTTTCCCCATTTCTCATCTCGGGGTGATTGAGGGTCTAGAAACAACAATTAAGTAGAATATTGTGGTAGTGGACTTTTCAGTGGAATGAATGGTGGGTGAGCTGACATGGCACAATATAATGGGTCATCTCTCAGGGATGGTATGGACTGCATTATCATGTCCTTATAGGACAGAGTTGTCACGACCTGACCTCGGGGCCCGTGCCGTGACTACCCCAAGCCCGCCTTCCATAGGCCAGGGGCTGGCGACTAGCACCAATGGCGTAAATCCCGATAACTGGGAAGGCATTGCCATTACAAAATCAAACAAACACCACAGAGTAAGCAAGCGGAAAAGTAAACACAAGCGAAGAAAAGTAAAAGGGCCGGAAATACAAGCCCAACTGTAAAGTACAACTCAAAAGGGAAAAACAGCAGCTGGAAGAACGAAGCGGCTCCTGGGTCATCCTCCTCGATTCCTACCTGAAGGGTAGGTACAGATGGCTCAGCTCCTGGATCGTCCACCACAGATCCTACCTGAAGGGTAGGTACAGATAGATCCTCTACTCCTCGGGTCCTGTCGTCTACTCCGGGTACGTCCGCCCAGTGGTCCTCCTCCGGGTACCGACCTGCTCCGCAAGCCTCAACTGCGATCTGTGCTGTCCGTCATCTGCAACCAACACAACGAAGTGCGGGCATAGCCCGTGCAGGGGTGAGTATAAGCTACTCAGTAGGGACCCCGAGACCCTTAAGGTCTCACTAAATCCAACATGGATATCCACAAAGTAAAGACAGCAATCACGAAGTAACATCAGACTCTACTTAGGTATATGCCCATACATATACCTAAGTCATCAAGTAACCCATCCAATCACAAGGATACACAAAAATCATGAAATCAACGGATAACCATCACCCAGGTATATGCCCATACATATACCTAAGTTATCAGGCGACCCATCTCAATCATGAGGAAACACAAAGATTCATTGACTCAGCTCAAACCAGGATTTTCATTATCGAAACCGTAACTGCTGAAGAGCTCCGTCTCTGGAGTGTACAGTGGTCCTGTCACGACTCCGAGGTACTGCTCACTAACCTAAGACTGCTGAGGTACTCCTCCTGTCGAGTACCGCGGGTCTGCGGCCAACTACCGGGCGCTCCGTCCGCTGTGGGTCTGTCGCCAAATACCGGGCGCTCCCCCCAATAGCCTACAGAGGTACTCCTCCTGTCGATTACCGCGGGTTTGCGGCCAACTACCGGGCGCTCCGTCCGCCGTGGGTCTGTCGCCAAATACCGGGCGCTCCTTCCACTGGGCTAGTCGACTCACTCCAAGTCGAGTCGGTCAAGCAGTCGTCAGGTCTCAGCCGGCTACACGGTCTCCGTACTCTGCACGCTCGTTTCCGGGAGGGTCCGCTCCACGAGCTACTGTTCGATACTCCAAGTATCACAAAGTCCCACAAAGAAGTGTCTCAAAGGACCGCCTCATCAAAAGGGTCTCAACGCAACAGACGACGCGTCAATCGGACGCCCGGTCTGTGAGTTATTAGCCTTTTCGTCCCAGGGGCCCGGTTGGTTTCGTGTGCGAACCAATCCCGGCCGTATCACAACTGTACCCTGAACTCCCATAGGGTATACTCAAAGGGACCGTTACTCAACGCAATCACCAACGCCGCTGACGGTTCGTCGAACGGACGTCCTGGCTGAAAGATATCAGCTTTTCCGTTCCAGGGGCCCGGTTGGATTTCGGGTACAATCCAATCCGGCCATACTCCGACTACATCCAAAACTCTGGCGGAGTATGTCAAAAGTTCCGTCTCATCAAGAGGAAGTCAACGAAACAGACGGCGCGTCAATCGGACACCCGGTCTGTGAGTTATTGGCTTTTTCGTTCCAGGGGCCCGGTTGGTTTCGTGTACGAACCAACCCGACCGTACTCCGTCGGCATCCAAACCTCGAGCAGAGTAAGCCAAAAGTTCCGTCTCACTGAGAGGAATTCAACAAAGCTGACGGTACGTCATTCGGACGTCCGGAGCTCAAGATATGTGAATTTGACCGAAATGGTCCGAAAACGGGGGGGGGTCCGGGTCCGGGCCGACCCGGCCCAACCCCCCCTGGGTCGGCCCAAAACGGGCGGGGCCGGGCCAACCGGGTCGGACCCGGTTCGGGCCGACCCAGGGGGGTCGGGCCGGGTCGGCCCGGACCCGGACCCCCCCCCCCCCCCCCCCGTTTTCGTACCATTTCGGTCAAATTCACATATCGTGAGCTCCGGACGTCCGAATGACGTACCGTCAGCTTTGTTGAATTCCTCTCAGTGAGACGGAACTTTTGGCTTACTCTGCTCGAGGTTTGGATGCCGACGGAGTACGGTCGGGTCGGTTCGTACACGAAACCAACCGGGCCCCTGGAACGAAAAAGCCAATAACTCACAGACTGGGCGTCTGATTGACGCGCCGTCTGTTTCGTTGACTTCCTCTTGATGAGACGGAACTTTTGACATACTCCGCCCGAGTTTTGGATGCAGTCGGAGTATGGCCGGATTGGATTGTACTCGAAATCCAACCGGGCCCCTGGAACAGAAAAGCTGATATCTTTCAGCCAGGACGTCCGTTCGACGAACCGTCAGCGGCATTGGTGATTGCGTTGAGTAACGGTCCCTTTGAGTATACCCTATGGGAGTTCAGGGTACAGTTGTGATACGGCCGGGATTGGTTCGCACACGAAACCAACCGGGCCCCTGGGACGAAAAGGCTAATAACTCACAGACCGGGCGTCCGATTGACGCGTCGTCTGTTGCGTTGAGACCCCTATGATGAGGCGGTCCTTTGAGACACTTCTTTGTGGGACTTTGTGATACTTGGAGTATCGACCAGTAGCTCGTGGAGCGGACCCTCCCGGAGACGAGCGTGCAGAGTACGGAGACCGTGTAGCCGGCTGAGACCTGACGACTGCTTGACCGACTCGACTTGGAGTGAGTCGACTAGCCCAGTGGACGGAGCGCCCGGTATTTGGCGACAGACCCACGGCGGACGGAGCGCCCGGTAGTTGGCCGCAAACCCGCGGTACTCGACAGGAGGAGTACCTCTGTAGGCTATTGGGGGGAGCGCCCGGTATTTGGCGACAGACCCACAGCGGACGGAGCGCCCGGTAGTTGGCCGCAGACCCGCGGTACTCGACAGGAGGAGTACCTCAGCAGTCTTAGGTTAGTGAGCAGTACCTCGGAGTCGTGACAGGACCACTGTACACTCCAGAGACGGAGCTCTTCAGCAGTTACGGTTTCGATAATGAAAATCCTGGTTTGAGCTGAGTCAATGAATCTTTGCGTTTCCTCATGATTGAGATGGGTCGCTTGATAACTTGGGTATATGTATGGGCATATACCTGGGTGATGGTTATCCGTTGATTTCATGATTTTTGTGTATCCTTGTGATTGGATGGGTTACTTGATGACTTAGGTATATGTATGGGAATATACCTAAGTAGAGTCTGATGTTACTTCGTGATTGCTGTCTTTACTTTGTGGATATCCATGTTGGATTTAGTGAGACCTTAAGGGTATCGGGGTCCCTACTGAGTAGCTTATACTCACCCCTGCACGGGCTATGCCCGCACTTCGTTGTGTTGGTTGCAGACGACGGACAGCGCAGATCGCAGTTGAGGCTTGCGGAGCAGGTCGGTACCCGGAGGAGGACCACTGGGCGGACGTACCCGGAGTAGACGACAGGACCCGAGGAGTAGAGGAGCTATCTGTACCTACCCTTCAGGTAGGATCCGTGGTGGACGATCCAGGAGCTGAGCCATCTGTACCTACCCTTCAGGTAGGAATCGAGGAGGACGACCCAGGAGCCGCTTCGTTCTTCCAGCTGCTGTTTTTCCCTTTCGAGTTGTACTTTACAGTTGGGCTTGTATTTTCGGCCCTTTTACTTTTCTTCGCTTGTGTTTACTTTTCCGCTTGCTTACTCTGTGGTGTTTGTTTGCTTTTGTAATGGCAATGCCTTCCCAGTTATCGGGATTTACGCCATTGGTGCTAGTCGCCAGCCCCTGGCCTATGGAAGGCGGGCTTGGGGTAGTCACGGCACGGGCCCTGAGGTCGGGTCGTGACAGATTGGTATCAGAGGTGGTCGGTTCTACCGCCGATTCTAATCTTTCTTTCTGTGAAGAAATAGTGTTAAGGGTACCGAGTATGGTTTTCAGTTCAGGGAGTCCAGTGTTGGTGCGGGCGGCCGACATATCCATACACCAGGACCCTAACTGAATTCCGACTTTGTGCACGAAAACACTGATTGCGTGTGTGTTTCCAAAGATTAAAAATGTCAGCTCAAACCAGGTCAGCTCACCAGGTTTAATCATTTGACCGTGTTACGATGTTTCTTTCAGGATGCCTTTTCTCGGACGACCAGCTTTAGCCCAGAGGGATGTGCGTACTGACAGCCTGCCGACCGACGAGGCTTCGGTTCAGGGCCCTCTTGCAGTCGAGGCACCAGCAGAGGCACCAGCGGTACTACCATACGTTGGGCCACCGATGCCACCAGCCCCAGTAGTAGGCGATGCACGACGCTTGAGAGCGATGCACGAGTTCCAGCGCCAGAGGCCACCCAGGTTCCAGGGAGAGACGGACCCGCAGGCGGCTGAGGTTTGGCTAGAGGCTGTGGTGGGAGTCTTCAGGCTAGTGGGGACGCCAGCAGACTTTATGGAGATCTTTGCGGCTAGCCTTCTTCAGGCAGCAGCAGGCAGGTGGTGGAGCCACTTGTTCCAGTTTTTCTGTGGGATGGCCTTCTCTTGGGAAGACTTCGAGACCTCCTTCAGGTTGGAGTATGTGCCAGTAGCTCTACACCCCGAGCGTGTTCGGGAGCTGCTGCCTTTGTCGCGTGCTTCTCGATCAGAAGCCGAGTCATCTGTGGGTAGTAGACAGATAATGCAGAGGCCCAGAAAGACCAGACCAGCAGTTGGGCGATCTCGGGTTTTAGGACCGGTGGTGCAAGACACCCGGAGTGGGAACAGAGCTAGCCGTGCAAGGAGCAGGCTGTGTTACTCTTGCGGCGGAAAGGGTCACCTGGCACGTGACTGTCCGACGCCTCGTACAGATGATGCGCAGGTTTTGGAGGAGCCACTGAGGCAGAGGCAGCGTTGAGCGCTTGAGAAACAGCCGAGCAGTGGGCGGGAGCGGAACTAGTGGATGCGTCCCTTGTACTTCTAGTTCCTTTATGCTGTTGTATTCGTGTCTTTGTATTATGAGCTGCAATAATAAAGAAGACACTTATCTCTTTGATGTTCACTTCCCTGTCCTTTGTTTGGTTAATACTGAGTGGTCCCGGTTAAAAAAACTGTTGACTTGACCCTCACTTTCGAGATTTCTACTGGAGGAGACCCAGTGACCTCACACTGATGCCGACAGTGTGACTCGACCCTTGGAGGCGAGAGTGACAGTTGGATCTCTCAGTAGTTACGTCGAGGCCTTACGACGTCGTCCATGGCATGAATGCAAAATTTATGTCAGGATTGATTGTATTAGGCAATGGGCGTGGTTCATCCAGGGGATGAGACCAGGATTCTCTTTTCGGCAAAGGAGAAATTTTAGCAGCTCTTCCAGATCATATGCAAAGGAGGTGCAGTTCATCCAGGAGCGGATTAAGACTGCACAGTGCAGTAAGAAACAGGAAACCAGTGCCAGTCTTAGAGACTCGGGCGTGTTAAATGTTTCAAGAAGAGGAATCTTAGAGGACAGATGAATCTGCGGAGTAGCAGACATGGAAGTGGGGCCTTGAGAGCAGCAGGTGGTGGTGTACATCTCAACATGTTACAACCACCCGCCTTTGAAATCCCCGCCAGGCTCAGGGAGCAGGAGGGCTGGGAAGGAGAGTAGCTGCATGCGGTCAAGTAGTGTGACCCAGGGGCTCTAAGAATGATTCGGGGTACGGGCTATGTCTACTATGAGCTGCCATATCTTTAGACATATGTACCAATCATTCTTTCCTTCCACGAATCTTGTCCCAGACCTAGAGGTTCCGGGTAAGCCGTTGACTTGACCCTCACGTCTGGAGATACCTTTGGGAGGAGACTTGATAATCACACTTACGCCGACAGTGTGATCTGACCACGAGGCGAGAGTTTCGGTTGGAATCTCTTGGTGGCAGCGTCGAGGCCTTGCGACGTTGGTCTGGTTATGGATCGAATTCACAGATCATACCCAGGTTGACTGTTTTAGGCAAAAAGGTTGTGGTTTATCTACAACGTTGGGATAGGTTTTCCTTGGTCAGCGAAAAGAAAACCCTGGGCATCTCAAGATAAACTCATGCACAGGAGGGTGTAGCCGATCATTCTTGGGTCGACCCACCTTACCTTCGTGGCAGCAGGAGTTTTGAGTTTCAGTTCTAATCAGAAATGGAGACCTCTGGAGTTTGAGGATGACGACCATGTCTTCTTACGGGTCTCACCTCGACGAGGTTTACGGAGATGTGGCCTGGGAGGCAAGTTATCTCTGAGGTTCAACGGACCTATCTAGGTCCTCAGCTGGGTAGGCGAGGTGGTTTACCGCTTGGCCCATCCACTTCAGTTGCACTAGGTGCACGACGTTTTCCACGTATCCCAACTGAGGAGATACGTGCTCGACCCCCCTTCGCATATCATCGACCATGAGGAGCTAGACGGTGGCGATGAGTGTCTTATACGGAGGTTCCTGTGGAGATCGAGGATCGACAGGAGCGGATCCTAGGAGTATGGTCGATTCCTCTGGTGCACTTTCTTTGGCAGCGCGGGAACCTCCAGGTGAGCACATGGGAGCGGGAGGCTCCGATGCGTGCTCAGTACCGCTTTGTTTCCCTAAGTTTGTGGTGAAGCTTTACGGGGACGTAAAGCCCTGTGGTGGGAGTAATGTAAAGACCCGTAACCCGTAAATTTAAGAAAAAAAATTTCCTTGAAATTTACGGGTCTTTACAAGATTGATGACCACTACTTCCAGGGTGAAGGTGGTGGTTGTTGATGGTGAATCGAGCTAGTTATAATGATCTACCAATTCCCATAACATCTCATTGAGATCTCATGTCATGGTGGAGAATGATCATGGTGTTGATAGAGAGGATTTTATGGGGAGACCTCGGAAAGGATATATTCTTCCACCTCCTGTATGTACCTATGGAGGGATTCCAGGATCTAGTGCATTTCACTTTTCAACTGGACAAAGCTCGAACACTGGGTTCCTTCCCTATACCCTGATAAAGAGGACATGGGTGAAGGATCCATCATCGATTCACATTTCACAACCAAATATATAAATAAGACGATATTAATAATGACCTATCATTTCAAAGGATTCTTCCTTTGGCAGTGATGGTTCTCCCTCCTTCCTCAGGACGACTCTATAAGGTGAGGTAGATTTTCAACATGGGGGGAACCTCTGTGTGGGTTGATGCTGGTATGGGGAGGACCTTTATTAGGTGATCTGCGATGTGAGGATAACATGAGAATGTGTCAAAAAAAACACAAGGAGGAACTCAATGTCTATTTCCTGACCGATTGGGGGGACCTCTGTGGTAGGTAATGATTGAGTAGACATGACCTCCACTATAGATGAAGATATCATAGAGATGAATTCCATGTTAGAATTTGACAGAGTGAGGAGGACCTTCTCTAAGGATGATGCTTCTATAGGGAGGACCTCAATTAGAGGTGGTGATAATGCAAGGAGGGCCTTTGCGTTGATAACATGGGACATGGAAAAAGTATCCATACCTAGGATCATGGGAATAAGGAAATCCTTCATGAATGTTGATCCTATAGAGGGATGTACGTCCACCTAGACCAACATTGTTAGCATGGATATGTCCTCCATGCTAAGTGTAAGAGTGGGGAGGACCTCTACTCAGGCTGACAATGGTATGGAGGTGACCTCTTTACCGAATTTCATTATCATGGGTGGTCCCCTAACGGCTGATACTCATTAAAAATAAAGGAAGAGTCATCCTCGCCTAACCATGGGGTGGATGGGGTCTTAAACCCAATAAAACACAGGAGTGCCCTTGTTCTGTTATTATAGGGAGTTGATAGTATGTGTTAGTGGTGGAATATGCCTCTAAAGATGTAGAAGATGACTCCCATGAATATGATTTATCGAAGTTATTCAGCCAACATTGAATTTAGGTCAGTAGAGCTAGGACCGATGTTGTTGGGGTAGATACAACCTATCCATAATCCTATGGGACCATATGGCGGCGTTTATGCAGCCTAGCATGATCCCTCCTTGGTAGCTCATGATCTGTGGTTGTTTCTATGATGACTCTGACATCCCTTACCTCATCAGCGTAGGGGAATGTGTCATAGGATTGTTTCTAGGAGTGTATCTCGGAATGTTTTGGCATTAGAGTGGGGAGAAATGGCTCCTTGTGCGGATATTAGGGCCAAAAATGATGATGAGGTGAAAAACCCTCCAAATCCTGGTGGCCTATATCCCTTGATAGGATGTCCCCTCCTTTTAGTACCATCAGCTAAGAGTTTTGATCACCCTTATATGGATAAATTTTGAGGGTGAGAGTGGGAATTGGTGCCCAGTATATATGGTATTGGAATATGTCAAGGAATAGGTGGAGCTATGTATGATTTCCATATTAGTATTTCACCTACCCCTGCATTTGCGGGCTGGAGGCAACTAGTTTCCTGTAGCTTATGTCCTACAAAGAAGATATATTTAGCTGTGATTATGGATAATAGGAATGTAGTTCCCGGTTCCCTTGAACTATTCAATATTCCATGTATAGATATTAATATTCACACTAATGATGTCATAGACTTGAATGCCCAACGATCAACTGCCCTGAATTCGGGTGAGTCCCATGCCTGACCCACTATTTTCTTGGTGGGACCTGGCACCAGATAGATGGATCTGGTGACACACTTATCTGTTGATATACCAAATGCTAATAATCACCCAGTTTAATGAGAATAGATTCTATTATGTTCACTATTTACTATTTATGATGCTTTCCTTCGGGATGCACCGCCCATGCATATGCATGTGTCGATGATGCTGAAGACTACATTTTACCCAATATTCTGGCTTTCCAAAGGTTGGAAACATTCATAAGATCATCAATGATGTTTTTTCCTTGATCTAAATGGGATGATTTGATGTCAATTCCTCCTTCCATGGATTATTCATTAAAATTCGTCACATAGTCCATGTCTCCCTCATATATCAAGATGTTTCTCGTCAAACTCTCCACAGTGACATATATTTTTAGATCCCCTTTAATTACGCTGCTTCTATCAGGATAATCCAAAGGGTCATGGTAGGGCCGCAACATTTGGCCTGAAGAATATTTTTGTTGGGCATCACTGGCTTGTCTGGATTCTGGAACATTGGTACACTATAATTCATCCTTATTAGAGGGATACTCAAGGTCCTAGAAGCTTGAGGCATCCCACAACAATTATGGGGTATCCTAGGTCAGAGGCATGTCTCCAAGGTTTTCCTTATCTAACCATGTTTAACCCAATGTATTTCATCAGTTTAATGTCTAGCATGGCTGGATCAGAAAAATCAGAACACTCAAAAGAGTGGATTAGTAAGGTACATCCCTAGGAGGGAGCACCAAGAAGGTTTTATATAGGAATGGATCAAAACTCCCAATAAGGATGGAACTGGTATGAAATGTCCCAAAAAGGGAAGGCACCACACCATGAATGATGATATAGAAACCAAAACGGGTGGATCAAAGAAGGCGGGTCCTGACAAAGGGGACTCCATGTTTACCACTGGATTAGATTGAACTTTCAGGAGGATTCCTATGTACCCTATTTAGAATAAAAGGATCAAAACCCACATAGTTCGGAGGGATGATTTGAGTCCTACACATAGATAGATACCCTTCTCAAGAGGGACACTATTTTTTGGATGGATATGATGTGTGGGTATTATGCATTGTTAGCTATCCGAGTGCTACAAATATAAATAATGGGATGAATGTCATGATCTCACCAAGATTTGGTGTCCTGAGTAATAATTAGGATGAGCAAGAATGAAGAGATGATGAAATGGAAGGTGTGGAGAGTGACAGGATTGAACCATTTGGATTATTCTTATGTATCATAGTGGTTGTGAATCAATGTCCATGTAGTTCGGGAAGTGGGGCAGTGATTCACCTTAGAAGGCATCTTGTGTGAAATGGAATGCATGGATAAGGACCTAGAGGAAGTAGACCATCCAGGTTTGGGAATGATATTCTTGAGACATAAAGGATCAAGGGAAAGATCAGGATGGGAGGTGGATGATGGGTTTTCACCTCATGGAGGTTTCTTATGTACCCAAAAGTGATCAACGTCCACATTGTTTAGGATGGAGGCATATAATCAATTCGTACAAAAATGAAGAAAATACATAGACACTAGGGCTTATTCATGGTTAAATAAGGATCTAAAGAGGTAAAATTTTATTTTTATGAGTATGATAACTCTTGGGGATTAGGAATTTTTACCTACCCATGTGAATCATAACACATCAAATGATGGATCTAGAAGATGTGTCCCAAAAAGAAAAGAAGTCACAACATGAGTGTATATCCTTAGAGGGAGAACCAACATTTACCATTAGTAGAGATTGAACATTAAAGATTCATCCTATATACCCAAAAGGGATCAAAACCCACATAGGTAGAGGGTGAATTTTAATTACATGCATGACGTATGAACAAATAAGAAATAGTTAGGAAAAATGGATTGTGGGGAGTGATGGGATTGAACCTCATGAGGCTTTCTACATACCCTTCTAAAAGGGAAGGGATCAATGTTCACGTAGTTAGGTGGGGAATGGGGATTACACATTTATATTAGAACATATAAATTCTTGGAATTATGCCTGATTAGTGTCCCAAATAGGTTTTCATTGTCATTTCTTATTCTAAGCCCACATGAGTCTTTCTCAGTGTGAGAAATAAGAGGTTACTATATACTAGATGATCGTGTAATGGAAGGAGTGACAATGAGATATGGTGCGAGGATTACTCATGGTTATTTTCCCAAGGAGATGGATATTGGGACATAATCCATGAGGGAAGCCTGAGGAGGTTGTTCGGGGCTTCTGTTTAGACAACCCAAGGTACACATGGTGAAAAAGTATAAAGGTATAGAGATGGTAGATTTAAAAGCAGGAAGCGAGAGGCTCTTGGTCCCATCCCCTATCTGATCATCTCAGACATGTAACTCATGTGGAAACATATATTTTAACATCATGTGTTGAGGATGTGAGTGCTTGGAAATTTAACTTCTTGCAGTTTAGATGAGAGGACTCACTCCTCATCCCTTGGACATAAATAACTTAAACCAACCCTTAATTGGAGAAGGGAAGGCACAAGTAATTCCTATTGGGAGTGAGGTGGAGGAGTGGTCAATTGAGGGGTATATGATAGAGAATCTGTACAATGAAAAAATATATATTATCATACCTATGAATAGAGGCATAATGTATGGAAACAAAACATTGAGAACCACTTGAGGGACATTAAATTACCTCGTACGATCCTAGAGGGTTGCATGAGAGAGGGGTTTGTGAAGCCATAGGTCTTTCTATGAGGGGATTTGTGAAGGTTAGTAGATTCATTAAGGTAGGGTTCTTCACAAAGGAAGGACTTCAGAGGAGAATAAATTTTTCTTAACAAAGAGATCTTTATTTGGAGAGTGATTTGTGAAGTCTTAATGCTTCGAGAAGACTCAAGAAACCCAAAGGTGCTCCCTCCTTTGTGAAGGTAAGATGCATTTTCGAAGGGCATCCATATCATAGTAGGGGCCTTGTGGAAAAAATGGGTAAGGATCGTGAGGCTCAAACACCTTGGGTGATCTATTATTCATGTTCAAGAATAGTTATAGGAAACAGTAGATTTGGAAGGCGAAAGGTGATCCATTTTTCAGGTACACGAACAGTTCGATGGAGCTCGAAGTAGAGAAATATAGGGCACCACAAAGAAAAAGTGATGTCGTAGAGAAACAGGGGTGACATCATAATTAGTCATATTCACAAAGGGGACCATCACATCAATGATCACAGAGCTCACTATGAAGTAAAAAGTACACTAATAAGGACATACGTTAGAGTGTGTTCCCAATGCTCACCATTGAGTAAATGTGACATAGAAGAGGACATACATTTGTATGGGTTCGCAGTGAACTCCAAGGACGAAATGGGATGCTGTGGAGGAAAAAGGGGTGTGGAAAAGTAAATATGTTCACATGGACGTGAAGGAGAAGTGGGCACCATGAAGAAAATACTTTCATGCGGCTACAAAGGGAGCTCCATGAATCATTCTTCCATCCATTCGTAAAATAGACATAACTTCTAATCGGTAACTCTATTTAGGCTCTAAAACTAGTCAAATCAATGGTTGTGAAATAAGCTATGCTCTTTGACCATGTTTGGTTCCATTAAATGTATCATTTATATGCATTTTATGGTTCCAAAAAAGTAAGACAATCTAGAATTACAATTTTTGGACTGTGTGTGAGAATCTATATCTTTTTCATAGCCACTCCCATGGGACTATGGAAATCCGAAATTATGAAAAAGTGAATAAAATTTATGCGTAAACCTGTTAGAAAACTTCTATCTCTCGATAAGAATGATTATAATAATCCCTGTCAGCTTATAATGTTTTATTATAAAACAATTGATACAAATAAAATAATAAACAATTTTTTGAAACTGCTCTACAATTTCTTAGTATTAATCCCGATTTTGATTTGCCTAGATTAGATTTTCTCAATATGATGTTGCTAGATCCGAGTCACTCAATATGATGATGTTTTAACCAATGAAATAAGTCGGATGAATTCATTCTCAATCTACATTACATAAAATTTTCTCAAATTCTCAATTGGATGAACGCATTATCAATTTTTATCTCAAACTCTACTCAAATTGTCAATATGATGGACTAAATACAATGAACCCATTCTTAATATTAATGATCAAAATCTACTCAAATTGTCAATATGATCATCTTCAGTACATTTGACACAATCTGATTTTCTAAATATGATCTTTTTAATATGATCTTCCTTAATCTAGTAAAAAAAATTAGTTGTCTGATCCACCTCATGAGATCTCTCGATGGAAATGACTTTCACTTGATTTCATCGTTGATCCTTCTTTTCCTCTTATGTGAAAAGTCAGTAATGAATGAATGACCTGAGAAAGTATTTATAGGTGACTCATAAAAAAATGTGGTAAATCTAAAATCATTCTACACTTCCTCAAATTTCAAAATCTTTGAAGATCACCCACATTTAAACTTAAACATTGACTTATTCAATCCTCTTTAGATTTCTCAGAGATTTATGCAATATTGAACACCATTTTTTACCACAAAAACTCTTCACATAAATTCTAAAATATTATTTTTAAATTTTTTTTATATTCTTCTCATTACTAATCTATTTCATTCTCAGATCATTACATATCTATTTCCTTCACAGCCTATTATGATTTCAATTTATCTCTCAAATCATTATGATTTTTGTTTCTTTCTTATCTCATTATGATTTATTTTTCTTTCAAATATCATTATGATCTATTTCATTCTCGGCTCATTATGATATATATTTATTGATCATATGAGTTTGATGGAATTATAATTATGATTGAATTACCATTATGATGTAATTCCCATTATAATGTAATCTCCATACTATAAATCTAAAATTATTCAATCCTCCCCACCATTTCTTCAATATATTTTTTCATGATATTATTAATAACTTTTAATAAAAAAATTATTTGAAAATAATCATCTAATTTAGTTTAGAAATTTTGAAATCTAATTAACTCTTGAATTCACAATATTTATTCAAAACACTTCAACAGCAATACTATTTCTTCAAACAACAAAATTTTTCTTTAAATAAATTTCCAATCCTAATGAATATCCATTAATATGGATATAAATCTGATGCAGATGTATTGGATTATTTCAAAAATATTTAACATTATTACAAAAATATCCTTATGATGGACTAGGTTTGATTCATGAATAATAAAAAAATTCTTATTAAAAAATTATTGTTGTTAACAAATATAATAACTTTATTAAAAAAAATCATCACAAAGGTTCTTAAATCCCCCAATTTTATTTTTTTGAAAACCTTCATTATTAACTTTTAAACACATTGATTTCTTTCACTACTCAAATATTTACATATATCAAAAAAGAACCTATCTCAAAATAGAGGGCCAGGACACCACACTACTAGATAAAGTATTGTATTTGAAGGAATTCAATCCCTCGAGGGATATTTATTTTTTCCCACGTAAAGATAAATTCCCCATCACTTTTATCTTTTCCTATATAACTTTTATTTTTCTCTCCCCCATCTTATGATAACCACATATTCATATTCTTTTAATAATGCTATTAAAAACTTCTAAAAAAGTTCAATATTGTAACTTTCTCTCCAACTTTGTCAACATAATCCAAATATCTGTGGAAGTTCTTCATTATGAGGTTTACGAAGACATGGGAAGAGGATGAACAAGAAGTTACATCCTCAATTATACAAACCATCCATTTGGAATTTATTTTTTAAAGATATCAATAGTCTAATACTTTGTGGAAATGCATTCCCTCATATCATCTCTAGTGGAAACATTGTATTTTATAATGTAAAACTTTATATCAATGTGTTATGATCTCTAATGTAGAAAATGATTCATATAAATATCATTTTCACTTTGATTGTCACAAATTATCTTAAATGGTGTAAAAACATTTACATTCAAATCTTCCAGGTAAAAATTCATCCACAACCATTGAGTACAATCATGAGTAGCTGCAACATATTCTGATTCAGTTGTCCTCAATGTTACAGATCATTATTTCTTACTATTCCAACTGACCCAACATTAACCCAAGAAAAATGTTCCTCTTGAGGTTTATTTTATTTCATTACAATATACAGCCCAATTATTATCTGTAAACCATGAAATGACATCTCATAATTTAATTTATATAACCACCCATGTGTATTTTTTCCTTTGAAATATCTCAGAATCCTATTTACTTCCCATATATGTGAATCTTTTACATTATTTTAATACCTGACACACTAAGTTAACACATAAATAATATCATGCCTTGAGGATATAAGGTAAAGAAGACTTCCTCTCATCTTTCGAAAGTCATTCTAATACACACTTATTTTAGATTCATCTTTACTCAACTTTTTTCTTACTAAAACTGGAGTAGAAACATATTTGTATTTTTTCATGCAAACATATTTAACAATTCCATGGAATACATTTCTCGAGATAAGAAAATGTATTTTTATTTTTGTTTATCATTTATACCAAGGAAGAAAGTTAATTCTCCCAATATCTTCATTTCAAAATTAATCATCATTTCTTTAGAAAATGTTTTAAAATCATATTCTCCATCCCACCAAAAAAATTATATCACCCACAAAAACATTTAAAATTAGAGTTCTAGAGCCTCCATCTTTCACATATAAGTTTATATCAACTTTTCCATTAAAAAATTTCAACATTCATAATCAAATTAAAATATTAGAATACCATGAACAGGGAGATTTTGTCATCCCATACAATGATTTATTTAGTTTATAAACATTTTTTAAAACACATCAAGTAGAATCCCACAGGGTTGTTCAATGTAAAATTATTCATCAATCTCATCATTTATGAAAACCATCTTTATAACTATCCAATAAACTTTTTAATTTAGATGTGATTCAACTAAAATACACATTCTAGTAGTTTTTAATATTTCAATTGGGAAATTTTTTTCTTCAAAATACACACATTGAAACTATGCATAGCATTTACAAACATGCCTAACATTGTTTCTTGAAACTTATCAATATTCCTTTAACATGTCTCTATAAACCCAATTTGTTCTGATAACATTTTTAATTTTCGTTCGTGAAACAAGTTCCCATATTTTATTATTCTAAATACAATCCAAATCATAATTTATACCATCAACTCATTCATTATGTTTAATATCTTATGAACTGATTCTAGTTCATCTTTTGATATAAGTGAATTCGGATAATATAATCTCAACTTTATTGTTATCTGAACATGTGATTTATTAGTTCCAATAAAAGATTCAGAATAAACATGTTTTTGTAATGTATGAAATTTAAATATTTCTTTCCCAAATAAAATTTACTCATCACAAAAAGATTTGGAATCTTCACTAGGATGTTTTTACATACATTCAATACTGTTGGATATCTTTAGTTTATCTTTATGAGTATTCTCAACACCATTTTTAAAGGAATTTTGATTTTCAATTATTTTTACATTTTATGATTCCACCAAATTTTGTAAAATTTTGTTCCAACGTTTTTAACTTCTGTCATTTGGTGAATAACCCATAAAATTTTCTTCCTCAACAATCAAATCAAACATTCCCAAATCTAGAATTCTTATTTTGAGAAAACATAGACTTACAAAAACATTGAAGTATTTCAATGGAATTTTTTTGTTATAGAACATTTCATTAAGATTCATGTTGGATTCTGGTCTCAACAAACATCTATTTTGATCATGTACAATAGTACAAACATTATCCCTCAAATAGAAAATTGAATGTTTTATTAATTCTAACATACTTCATCTCATTTCCACCACGTTTCTATTATTTCATTTTGTTACCCCATTTTTTTTGTGTTCAAGGAGCACTATACTTATGTTTGATACCCTGATTTCTTAGATTTGTTTCAAAAATTATTTCTTATAAATTTGGTATCATTATCTATTATCTAACGTTTCATGGAAACCCCCATTTTTTCATCATACTTTTTGAAAAATATTAACATTTTAATAGCCTCAGACATGTGCTTCATAAACATGATGTTAGTCATCTGAGTGAAATCATCAATAATAGTGATAAAGTATAAATCATATTTTGTTTATTGATATATCATCATCCCACACAAATAGGAATGAATAAGCTAATGTGGTATGGTAGATTGAATCTAAACCCCTTCCGAACTTTTGTTACCAATCTTACCTTTTTGAAATGTTAAAAACATATTCTTCTATTATTTTCAATTATGGTAAGTTTCAAATGAAATAAAATTTAAAATATTTGTCCATAATTTTCTATCCATGTTTCTGAAGTCATTGGTGCCACAATTTTTCTCATCTTCATCACTCAAGTAACATGAGTTGTTGAATTCTTCAATTAGGAAGAGATTCCCATTAGTTCTTTCTCCTTTTTAATATATATTCCATCTTTCACACTTTTCATTATAAAAAAATATTTTCTAAAAAACATATTTTCCATCATATAAAATTTTAATTAATCTAATTAAGTTATGTTTTACCCCATCGAAAAATAAAATTTACCTATATTTCAACATTTCCTCTTCAATCTCAACCATTCCATTTCCACAAATTTTATGGAAATATCATTAATAAAGGTAGAAAATCATACATCATGACTTTAATCATGTATTGAAATTTTTTTATCACCTTTCATATGTGAGTAACAAACACTATCAACTATACATGGTTTATTCCTTTAACCAGATATAAATTAAGCCTTAATAACTAAATATCTTTCCTCAAATTTCCTCTTTTTAGATTCTTTTTATTTTCTATCATATGAAACTTGGTTTCTAAGGAGTTTCATTCATCATTCAGCATGATGAATAGCCTGATAACAGCTTCCACTAAATTCTTCCAAACATTAAAATTTATTTTCTGTTGGATAGTCTCTATCGTCTTGGGAATTCGCCTTTTCAACTTTCAATAACTTAGGAAATTTACTCATTCTTTATTTATTATTGCATCGAATTTTATAAAACCTTATTACAAGTAGAGAAAAGTTGTCAGAAAATTATATGATTTGTGGCCATATATTACACAACACCAGAAATAGCCATCAAATATTGATTTTTTATTCATAAAGATTTTTCTCAATAAGAACAGTGTTGAGGTTGGTAACTTCATTCAGGTCTAAAATACTCAGAACATATACCATCTTTTATTTTGAGGGAGTTTTATATTTTTGTATATTTTATAGGTTTCTCACATCCTTTCCCCACCCATGCTTTCCCAACACATTTTATGAAACATAAAATGTTAAAAGAATCAGATGAAGCATTAATTTTGGGGAGTGAATATTTCACATGACTCTCATATTGACCCTTCTCAGTAACTTCAGAAGTATCATCTTTTACTTCTTAATCATTGTGGAAATTTACATTAATATTATTCAAGATACTTTAAGGATAAATATGTTTAGATTGAAACTTTTTGACTACATCTTCTTTATCTTCTAGATTCTTACTAATCTCTTCAACCATCATTCATTGTTTAGAAATTCAATGTTTGTAACTTAATATCTCCTCTATGTATTATTCTTCCTTCTTAATGATATATTTTCTTCCATAGGTAACTTATTCACACTTTTTCTTCATTACGCTAATTTTTTTCTTCCGAGATTTGTTTTTCTGAAGACATGAAACAAGTTGTATTCTATTATAATGCTATCAATATGATTCATCCCAACCTTCATCACTAAATGATTAATATATTGTTTTTTCAAATTTTACATTGAATGTTATGAATTTTTCTGAACATTCATCTTAAGAAGAATTGTTTCTATTCGAGTCTAATTAACATTTCCTTATAAACCTACTTATTTTTTCCTAGTATACATATTCATGTAATTTGGGATAAATTTTCTTCTTTATCATTTTTTTCCAATTCTTCCACCATGGTTTTTTATCAGGATCATCTCGATATTCTCTATGTTTATTCTTGGGTAAATTCATATCAATGTGTTTGATTACAACACACACAATAAATTTGAGAGAAAGTTAAACTACATTTTTGTCTCTTCCTCTCAAATATTTTTTACAGATATTATATATAATATTAAAATTTAATTCATCAACATTCTTATGTTTGGACTCAAAATATTCATCTTCTTCAACATATTGAATTTTCATATTTCTCATAACATTGAAAGCCATTTCATCTTTCATATTATTTTTAAATATTAGATCATTCTTCATTTTAAAACAAATAATATAGTTTTGATGTTCATAAATAGATAAATAACAAATATCTTCTAAATTGTAAATATTTGAATCAATCTTGTCTTGGAAGTGTTGTATAAATTTCATCACAGTTGTATAATCCTCTAGGCTATATCTGTATCCTATGATGTTGAAAACAATGTTATTTAAATTGGTGAAGTATTTATCAATATTTTTTTTCATATCTTGTTCTGATAAAAATTATAATTTAAGGACATAAAGTTTTAATTTCATGCCATTCCATCAACTTTTATATTTCTCTTATTAATAAACGTCATAGTTATATCAATCTCAATAGGTGGAAAACTAATAGTAGCCGCATCAACCACTTCCGGGAAAAGAGATAGGATATAATAAATAATCCTATTTTTCAATCCTTAATAATTTTTTAATAAAATGTATGAATTAATCTACTATTTAAAAAATATATATTATCCATGATAAGGATTACAAAATGGAACCTTCCTCTAATACTAATTGAAGATTAAAAGAATCGAATTGTAACTAATAGGGGGGAATAAGTTATTAACTTTTTTATAACATTAAATACTTTTAGAAACTTATCCCTTGAAACATGTTAATATTTATTTCTTTATCAACTTTTAGTAAACACTCATGCATGAAATTTTCTAAAATAAAGTAAATAAAACATGATTTATAAGGTTCATCCTCATTGCGAGAACTTTCATCCTTTAAATATACACTCTCATGGGTCTGTAGAAATCCATTTTTACCAAGAAGTGAATAAAACTTATACCAAATCCCATTAGACACCTTATATATCATGATTGGAATGATTATAATGACTCCATTAAATTTAAAATGTTTGATTATTAAACTATTTGATCCAAATAAAATAATAACAACTTTGTTGAAACTATCCCAGAATTGATTAATAAGAATCCTCAATATGATTTGGCTGGATATGATTTTATCAATCTGATGTTGATGTATCCAATTCACTCAATACGGAAATGCCGGATCCAATGAACTCAGTTCATTTAATTCATTCTCAATCTGAATTACTCATACTTTACTCAAATTACCAATATGGTGGACTCAATACGATGAATCGATTGTCAATATGTAAACTCAAACTCTGCTCAAATTCTGAATATAATGGAATTTATATGAGAGACCCATTCTCAATCTACAAAACTCAAACTCTTCCCAAATTATCAATACAAAATAACCAATACAGTGAACCCATTCTCAATCTACAATACTCAAACTCTCCTCAAGTGCACGATATATTTTTTTAGTAGAATTTACTCAATCCAATTTACACAATACGATCTTCTTAATATTATCTAGATCAATATTCAAAACAAACATTTAGTTGTCTAATCTTCCTCATGATATATCAAGAGGGAAATGAATTCCAATTGATTTATTCAGCTATCGACCTTTTCTGATTGCATGAAAAGACACTAATGAATGAATGGTATCAGAATATATTTATAAGAAACTCAGAAAACAAAATAATGAAGCCTAAAAACGTTATATGCTTACTCAAAATTTAAAATCTTCAATTATCACTCAAATTTAACATGAACATTGACTTCTTCAATACTCCTTAGATTTGTCTTCGATTTATTCCAAATTGAACTTCAATTTTGAACTTTTTAAATATTCATATATCTAATTTAATCTTATTTTTGAATAGTCTCCATTATAATCTCATAAAAAATTTATTTCCTTATCAGCTAATTAAGAATATTTTTTCTTCTTAACTCATTATGATTTCTATTTCTTTCTCATCTCATCATGATTTCTATTTCATTCTCATCTATTTATGATTTCTTTTTTTATCATCTCATTAAGATCAATTTCCATCTTATCTCATTATGGTATCTTTTTCATTCTCATCTCAGTCTAATGAAATCCTCATAATGATGGAAGTCACATTACTATGGAATTCCTATTACAATGGAATATCCATAATGATACTATTAAAATCTTAAAACCTCCCTACCATTTATTCAAAAACATTAATCATGAGTTTTTTAGTGAATTTTGAGAACATTTTTTATCAAAAAATCAACATCAAATTTAGATTAAAATGTATGAAATCTTTTTAACTTCTGACTTGGCAATGTTCATTCAAAACTATTCAACAAAAATACAATTTCCTCAAAAAACAAAACTTATATTTCTACCAACTAATTAGTCTGATAAATCTTTATTAAGATGGATGTGAATCCAATGCATATGGATCTGGTTCTTTTAGAAACATTTGTCATTCTTAAAAAATCTCATTATGATTGGCTGGGTGTGATACCCGAATAACAAAAACTTTCTTATATAAAAAGATAGTTTTCAAAAAAATAAAAAATATTTGTTTTAATAATTTATCACAAATATTATTTTGGAATAATTTTATAGAAATTGAATTTTAAAATCATTTTTATGATTTTAATGGATTTTTGAAACTCATGCCACATGATCACTTAGTAATATTTTTAATCCCAACCCCGAGAGACATTCTAAGCCCTCTAAATATTATTCATAATGCTAATCACTATTTTGAGAGTCTTAGTTCATGTATATAAACAAGTACATTCCTTTATTCCATTTGAAGGCATTGTATTTGATTGTTAAAAATTGATGATATAGGATATTTTTCATTTAAAAGTACTTTGAAAAATTAAATTCTATTTTTTTCACCTATAAATTTTACCCTTCATAATACTTATAGACAGTGAAATTATTATTATATAGCCACATGAAAATATAATTTATCCATACCTACCCATCTCTTTTGTACATGCTAATTTTATTATTAGTATGTGCGGGGAGAGTGTGTTACCATGGTAATTATTGGGAAAGATTAATTGTTATAGGTTAATAAAAAGGGTGGATAAATTTGTTTTTGGAATTTGGTTTACAAGAGATATTGTATCATTGTTTTAAAAAAATTTCCCTCTTTATATCCATTTAAAAATATATTTATATATATATATAGTTCTATACTTTTAAAAAACAATAGAATAGAAAATAAATGGATAAAATAAGAAGTTTACTCATTATTATTCAATGATCTGTTGTGATCCACATAAAATAGACAATGTGTATAGTGATTTTGAAGGGACACACATTGTGATGGGTTATGTGGGAACCTTCAATGTAAACACTTGGTGAATTTTGATACGTTTTGTACATAAGATATTAAACACTTATCTTTTTCATAATATTCTTTAAACATTTAACACTATGTACCCTTGAACCTAAAAAAACGAATTTAAAGTCCTATTGATTAGAACACATGTTTATTATGGCATAGAAATTATAATATTTTCATGCATATGGTAGGATCACATGAACATGGCGAAAGGATCATAAATCCACATTAATATGACTATTAAGTGAAAAAAGAAAATTTATAGGTGAGGTAGGTTCTGAAATGATTCATGTGTGAAATATTTAAGTTGAAAAATTATGAATGTGAGAAATTAAAAATTATAGGAAATGTTATTTCATAAATAATACATGATTAATTTCATTCCCAATGAATATTGTATGTTTTCTAACCTTTAATTTTTGGAATGGAACATGATTAGGAAATATGAATTTTCCCAGGAGTACAAAGGTTTAGGTGTGGGGGTGAGATAGTATAGTGATATAACATATATTTTTACCCTTAGACTTTTTGTTACAATTTTAATGTCTTTATAAAAAAATTATTAAATAATTTTCACTCATTATTTGTTTTTAATTCTATTGTTGAAAACACATAAGAAAATATGCAATTGCACAATAGACCAATTTGACAGTAGTAAATTATTTATATCATATCATTAAATATAATGATCCAAATGTTAACTGCTTTTTTTTGGATTATATGGTCATTAGTATTAAATTCAACTAACAGGACTAATAGACAAATGTGAGTAAAAGTGGCCCCAATGTGTCTTAAAAGTAAAGACATTTTGGGTCGGAAATATTCGACCACCCTTACATATTTGTGCGATAAATCAGGCCTCAATAATCCAATTAAGTTTATTAAACCTCCATTGGATAGATAAATAGATTAGCCAACTCTTCAAAAACATCCATCACATTTTAATGTGTTTTTATTAGTCAATCATCTAGATAACTAAGGGTGAAAATTCTACCTGGAATAGTCCACTATTCCCTTCAGTACATTAATCATTTTGGGTAAATATTGATGTATTTTCATATAAAATCACCCCATAAACGTCTTTATTTGATGTTTCTAGAGTGTATGGAAGTATTGGAGCTCTTGGGATGATCTTGTTCACATATATGGCTTCCTCCACTTCTATTGAGTTTTAAACTCACTGTGATCACCCATGGAGGAACGTGATACAAATCCCAAGATTCATGTTCTTATTATTTTGAATGATCATTTTAATTATAGGTTTTTGTATTGTTTTTAATCATCCTCTCCTCTTATATAATTGATTTATATACTAGTTAGTCATTCTCAAACTCATATGATCATTTTTATGGGTACCCATTCATGTGATGTTTCACTCAACGTTCTCAACTTCTTCTTGCCTCTATCTCTTATGATATTTGTGTGGTTCAAATTAGAAAATTAAACTATCATAAACAATAACATGGCCTTGGAAATTTTTTTCCTGGTATCAAATTTAAATAACCCAAAATCCTTAAAAACACTTCTAGTTCTTAATGAGTTTCTTTATTGAGTTTTAGTTATGAATTTAGACACAAATCACCCTAGCATCATCAGTAGTCGGTGAATCATTTTTTTTTTACAACCAAACCCTAGAAGGAATAGTAGTACAAAATTAGTAAAAATATAGTTCTAGATGTTAAAAACAAGGGATTAGATGATTTAATCCATCTATCTTGAAGCAATTAAAAATGAAAATCTAGAGAATTCCCCAAATAGACCACACTTAATCAAATTAGTGAATTTATTCATTCTTGTATTAATTTATTTTATATTATTTCATATTAACTATAAAAACCAAAATTTATGAATATAATGTTACTATATTTCATAATTCTAGTCTTATTGCTAAGTTAATGATATATGGTTCTATTGAGATATGACCTAGGGTTCATGTTATACTTCAAAAATTCTAGTTAAAATAGAATATCAAATTTGATGTGCTCGACAATGTGATCAACAACCTGAAAAATTGATATTCATAGTGAGATCTCAAGAGATCACTATTTTTGATGAGGGGTATATTAATTATGTATTGAAATGTATAATAACTAACCACTCTGGAACTTCAAATGTTTTATTTGACAATGGATCTACCCATTTATTCATACCTGAATAATTTTCTAAGGGAATGATGATTTCACAAAACTGATTATATATATAATTATCTGCAAAAATACCTAATGGTAGGATGATAAAATATAATGTATATAATTATTCTATGGTTAACATTGGTGGTAATATTCTTCTTGAAAATCTATCGACTCTTACTATGGTTGAATCTGATGTTATCTCGGGAATATATTGGATTTATATATATAAATCCGTCATAAATTATTGAGGAAGATAATGTAAATTTAATATTACAAAACAAAATATATTCATCTATAAATGTGATGAAAATTATGATCTTACGATGGAGATGACATCTATTTTAAGATTTTTATTTCTCATTAAGAAGGGTTGTTTTTTAGATTGTGGGGGAGAAACATGACATTAATGATATACTGATTATGTAGGAATTTTTTAATTTCTTTTGAGATGAGTTTCCTATCATTCCTCCAAAATTTGAATTTTAGTTTTCAATAGAACACATAGTTGGAGCCATAAAAATTTTAATGCCTACCTATAGATTTTCCAAAATTTAGTTGTATGAATTGAAGATGAAACTCTAGGAAAACCTTGATAAGGGATTCATTCATCCATTTGTCCAACCATGGGGTGATCAAATTAATATTTTTAAATAATGTTAGATCAATGAGACTCTATATTGATAATCAGGAGTTAATAAGGATAATAAATAATAGAAACTTTCATCTTCTCTACATTGATGACTTTTTTGATAAATTGTGTAGAGATCAATACTTTTCTATGATTGACCTTAATGCTATATATCATCAATTCAGGGTAAAGAAGGAGGTTATACCTAGGAAATAAGTTTATTTTAGTTATAGATATTATGAATATATAGTTATGGTATTTTGTGTAACTAATTCTTTCAATATCTTTATATATTTAATTAATAGTGTCTTTAGATATTACCTTAATCAGTTTTCGGTAGTCTTTATAGATGAAATTATTATCTATTAAAATAGAATGGAAGATCATTAATATCACTTGATAATAATACTAAAGACCCAAATAATGGATAAAATATATGAAAATTTTACAATGTATAAATTTTGGCTACAAAAGGATTCATTTTTTGGGACATATAATCATAATAGGTGTTATATTGGTAGATCCATTAAAGGTAGAGTATATTAAAAGTTTGACCAAGCCAGCAATGATGAATAAGATCTGTAGATTTCTTAGTTTAGTATGATTTTATTAAAAGTCTCTGGAGATTATTTCTTGAATATAAAATCCTCTGACTAAGATTACATAAAAGGGATCCAAATTCCTATTTAAAAAATGAATATTAGGAAAATTTCACAGAACTAGTGAGAATATTAGTCAGTGCACCTGTGTTTACATTACACTGTAGTGGAGAGGAGTTAGTAATCAATAGTGATGCTTCCACAAAGGTATTGGAAAGTGTTATTATGTATAATTACATAATTATATCATATTTATAATTACAATTAATGATTCATGCTCAGAATTACACAACTTGTGATTTGTGTTTAGCTATGTTAATTTTAGCATTAATGATATGGAGGCATTGTATTTATATAGAAAAGTGTGATAAATATATATACCGATCATTGAAGTTTAATGTATATATTCACATAGAAGGAGTTGAATATGCACCAATGAAGAAGGTTAGAGATGATTAATGATTTTGAATGCCCAATAAATTTCCACCGTTGGGAAAAGAACAAGGTGGATGATGCATTGGGTTAAAAGGATCATGCTATGTTATCCATTAGGAGGATTAAAAAAGATCTAATAATTTTATATTTTCATAGGATGGATCTGGAAATATTGAAGGAAGGTGAAAATATTATATTATTCAATGGAATATTTAACCATATATCCATGTGATGATTAAATTGGTGTAGAATGAATATATATAGCTAAAAAAGAAGATTATAAATGTTCCTGAGTTTAACCATGATCATCTTGGAATGATAAGGATTAGGAATAGTGTCTGTGTTCCATCCATACTATATTTTAAAAATCAGGTGTTAGAAGAATATCATATTTCTTAATTTTCTATTCATCTAGGAAGCATGAAGATGTATATATTTTTGAAAGAATTTTTCTAGTGGTATGGAATTAAGATAGATATCACAATGTTTGTATCATAGCGACATGTATGTCTTAAAGTTAAGGATAAAATAAAAATGTATAAGGGGATGTTACATCAATTACCAATACCAGAATAGAAATAAGAAAACATCACTATGTATTTTTTTATTGGACTCCCCATAACTTCTAAAGGGAATAATTCTATATGGGTTGTAGTCGATTACCTTAATAATTCAACACACTTCATTACTATCAATGAATAATTACCTATAGATCATCTTGTCAGGATATACATCAAGGAAGTGGTTAGGTTTCATGGAGTACCATATTCCATTGTGATTGATCATGATTATAGGTTTACCTAAAATTTCTGGAAATGTATTCAGAAAGCTCTTGATAAGGAGTTCAATTTTAGCATTGTGTTTCATCCTCAGACAGTTTGTATTTTTGAATGGACATTTCAAAACCCTAGAGTATATGTTGAGATATTGTTATTTAGATTTAAATGTTGGATGGGATAAACACATTCCAATAGTATATTTTTCATAAAAATATGGAATCCACATATATAATTAGGTGGATCCTAATGAAAACCTATATGAAAATAAATATAGAGCTCCAATGTTATAGAATGACGTTGGAGAAAGAAATCTATTGGGACCTGAGATAGATGATGAAATGAATGAAATATCTATTGAAATTAATCCACACATCAAGGAGCTCATGATCGGCAGACATTTTATCTTGATAATCTTCAGCATGATATATAAATTAATTTTGGTGAAAATGTGTTTCTATAAATTTTCCCATGGAAGAATGTTATGAGATTAAAAATGAAAGAGAAACTGAGCCCTCATGATATTGTCCCTATGAAATTATTGATTGTATCGGGACTTAATATTATCTCTCAACGATTGCATTGAAACTCACTCAATTTAATGATGTGATCCACTTATATCTTCTAAGGAAGTATATACCCAACCCTTCATATGTAATGAACTCATAGGTCATACCATTGGAGAAAGATATTTATTATGATGAACAACTGATGGAGATTCTAGATTATATAGTGAATGTTCTATGAAACAATACCACTCACACTGTCAATGTATTATAGTGAAACCACCTATTTTATGAAGATATTTGGGAACTTGAGGATATGATAAGGCAAAAGTGTTCTCATTTTATTATCTGAGTGAAAAATTTTGAGGGAGAAATTCATTTTAATGGGGAAAGAATGTGACACACCATGTTTCTACACAACATTGATTTTTTAGAAAACCACGATATATTATTAATATAGTTATTTAAATGTAACCATTATAACCTAGATATTAAACTTATAAATTTAAATAGAGATAAATAATTTTATAATATTAATTATAATGGTTTTATATAAAGTATTCATATTGATAAAAAAGTTCTAAATTGTCATTAAAGTCTTTATATGTTTTGAAAATACAATTTTCTGAAACACAAAATTTAATTAATTTTGTGAACAATAATAAATTAAATTTTTCACACTATAAAAATTTAAATTTACCAAATAAACTTCATTTTTTAAATAAAAATGTCAAATTTATCACAGGGTGAATATTGTTTTTTCTAAAATGTTTAGTTTTTTGATTATTAGTTGAAATTATTGAAGATTAACTAAAAACTGCATTTTAGTATAATTTATTTATAAAGTTGAATTATATTTTAAATTGGTTTTAATGTAAAATTAGTAAAATTATACACATATTAACCCAATTTATATACTTGGAATCAGTTTAATATTTAATTTTAATAAAAAAAATTTGTAAACTTTTAACGATTTTCTCTTTGAAGACCCATATTCTCATCGCGTTTGTGATATTAGTTTTAAATTAAGTATTTTAACATATGAGAATATTTTTTAAAAAAGTTGATTCCATATTTTTATTAGAGTAATTTATATTATATAATATATTCAACTTAAATTTTTACAAATATTAATAGTAAAAACAGTAAATATTATTTACCATAGTAAATGAAAAAATGGGTTTATTGGGGGTTAAACTAGGAAGACATGGGTTTAATATAACAAAAAAACATTTAGAACACCTATTTTACGGCCATAAATAGAAATTATAACATTTAATGTCTTAATGATCCATTATTGGAGCCACGTGACATTAAAAAACATGTTTGAAAATCTTTCTTTCAAAAAATTACAAATGTTCCACTCACCTCGCAAATAAAAGGCCTCCACAAATTATCTCATACTCACACCATAAAAACTTTTTTATCATCTAATAATTACTCAAATCACATTATAATAAAAATTCTCTCTTCCTAGAAACATTATTTTGGATACCAATCCAACCAGTGAAGGATTTTGGTGCAAATCTAAGGAGGATGCTTAACAAGATGTAACATTCATCAATGAGAATTTTTGTTTTATCCCTTCCTACAAATTATTCCATTATTATTATACAATTACAATATTGTGGATGCTCCTTTTCATTGTAGGATCAACTGAATGGAAAAGGGTAATACCTTAAGCACAAAGAGGGTCACCCTTTGAAGAACATCAAATATTGACAAAGTCATGGACAAGGAACCCATTTGGAGGAAGCCACACATGTTTCCGGCGCGCCGCGCAAGTCACTTTTGCGACACCTATGGGTCGCGCAAGCCACTGGTACGCCCTATTATTTTTTCACCCAAGGTATTTTGTGTCATATAAATAGCCCATGTGTGCCCCCCATTTGAAGGGAGAATTTTCCAAAACTCAGATTTAAGCTCCAGTCACCCAAGTCTTCAACTCAACTCTCCTAAAAGCTTATAAGGTAACTTTTTAGCTAGATTGAATGAATTGAAGGAGTAGGATAGGGCCTAAGTGTTAATAATTCATTAGCACTTGTGCTCCTAAGTGTCTAAACCACCTAAAAAGTGGAAACACTTGCGCACCACCCTACACGTTCAACGAAACTTGTGTGCCTCCCTTTTAGATGCATCATAGGCTAATATTAAATGCTTAAGTTAAATATCACCCTTGTATTACCCTATCTATTCCTCATCACCCAGGTGATCCCATGTCGTGCAAGTACACTTGAGCGGCCAATACATCCATGCAAATTGATTTTCACATCCACACTTTCACACCAATTTCTTTTGTGTGCATCTCTCCTCTTCACCTCCCCTAATAAATATATTAGACCTAGAACACCTTTTAAAATTTATACATGGCATGGTTCATTTGTTGGATTCCTTATATGAATGGAATTATATGAGATCATCCACAAAAACCTCCTGACTTATAAGATTTATGTCACCATGGTTAGAGTATTCCTATATAATATCATCCTTAAAAGATGAGAAGTTCCCTTGGTTTGGGCCTCCTTATCAAGAGTAATCCCCTATATCAAGTTCATTTAACATGGGCCTCTATCTTGGGACTATTCCCCAGTCATAATTTCCATTAACATTGGGTCTCTTTCTCAGGAGGTATCCCCAGGTTATATGTTCCCTTTAATTGGGTATCCTCCTCAGTAGTAAACCCCAATCGTAAATTCTTTTGATTTGGGCCTCCTTCTCAAGAATAATCCCCAATCTAAACCCTATTTAATCTACACCCCCATCTCAAGAGTAAGCCCCGGTCATAATTTCCATTAACATTTGGCCTCCCTCTCAGGATTAAGCCCCATGTTATAAGTTCCCTTTAATTGGGCATCCTCCTCAGGAGTAAGCCCTAATCTTAATTTATTTTGATTTGGGCCTCCTTCTCAAAAATAAAACCCATTCATAAGTATCTTCTGATTTGGGCCACCCTCTCAGGAATAAACTCCAATCATAAGTCCCTTAAAATTTATGCCTCCTTCTCAGGAGTAATCCATATTTTAAAACTCCAAATCTTCATAAAGTACAAATACCTTTATGGACCCTGCTCTTGGGCTTCATTCCTAATATATGTCCTGGTCTTCATCTACTTGGGAAGACATATATACGTAATCCCCACATCATTTCTCATGACTTAATCTTTCATGGAACCATCGTCAAATTTACTGATACATCTTGTTTCTCACACCGAGCATGACTCACATGAGATTAGGGTGTAAAAGTAATCATGAAATCTGTTATTGGGCCATCAACCATGTATAGAACCTATATTTCTTTACCTGAACTACATGGACATCGTTCTCTTCCCTAAAAGTAGAATACGTAGGAACCCTTTTTATGGTTCAATCCCATCATTCATTAATTCATTTCTGTTATATAAGATGTTAAATTATGTCCTTCTTATTGAACAATGTGGGTTCTAATTCATATTTAACAAGGATACGTAGGTAGCCCATCAACGAGTATGATCCAAACTCTGAAATAATACATGTCTTTCTGAATGACAATAAACTTCAAGTTCCCCACTTAGTGTCCTTGAAAACATTATGGTTATCGTAATGACCAAGAGATTTCTATATAATGTTTTGAAGAAAACCATTGAGTAATAATCTATAATATATATGGATTATTCTGCATCGATGAAGAACCTCAAATACATATAAACGATTCTCTAAATCCCATACATATAAATCATTTATTGCTAAATCTATGCGAACAATCATTTTCATACTCGGTGAATAAATAAGGATTCATGAACATAACTTAAATCTATTTTAGAGTCCGAGTGTAGGCAATAATTCCCCACAAAAAGGTTGTGATGAGACCGACCTCCCATCCTCTCGAACAATGCATATTATGAAGCCTCATCGGTCCACAAATAATGAGCACCTACCTTTGGATAGAAGGTCCAAATAGATATAGAATCCTTGTATTTTTCCGGTTCTACGAATGAACCCTTGAAAAACCGACTAGAAGGTTTGAACCTGAAACAAATAAGGTCATCACCATTTATAGAAGAAACAAAAAATTGTAAACCCTACATGAATCCTTAACCAAGTTAAATGATGTTTTATTTATTTCTTAGGCCACTATTAAACTCAATATGACGGCCAAAAAAGAAATCAATGACATATGTGCTCATCCAAATGATGTAGTCCGGCCAAACCTATGTTGATTATGTCTGCTATATCAAACAGGAACTCCTTTCCAAGATCTTCCTACAACACAGAATGGCTTCATTAAAATTCACACCTTTGAATGCCTCAACTACTACTCTTGATGGATCCTCATCCACTCTAAGGATTACATCACCTACTCAGCATCTTCAATGCTAGGTCTCAAATGCATTGGTGAGGGAATACCATCAACACGGTACCATCCTGACTCTGGAGGCCGCTCGACATGCCCTCCAAGATAACAACTCACCCAGGTTGTCTTGACAGTGACGACCAGTGGTCAATAAGTAGGTGGTGCCAACCACCGTCTCCAACTGTTTTAGTCATTATCCATTGAATGAAACAACCAGTCCCTCTCATATTATTGGTAGGCGAATTAAGAGGTCAATCAAGGCCTCAGTTCAAGAAGACAAGATCCTATCTTGAGGACTCCCACCAACAATCACTACTAGACTCATGTGGTAGTTCACCATAAACATGATGAGGGTATCACCTCTAGGTGTTCGGCTCCAGTTCCTTAGACCCGAGCATCAAAGACGAATTTTCAGAGGCAAAATTTGGTAAAAAAAAAGGAGTACGTTTTTACCTATGCCCCCTCTAGAGAAGTCCATCAATCTATCTTGATGGAAAATAGCGAGCATGCATATACACTCGTCCATCCAGATTTCACTGCCAAGCAGACTCGTCGGGCAGTAACACACCAATCCCACCAAGAAATTCCAATGGAGTACTATAGGAAGACTTATACACATGTTTATAATTCAGCAGCCAGACAGTTGAATCGTCTGACATCATCCAAATAATCTCACCAATCAAATGTTGTGACCACCTATAAACATGAACATACACCTGCTTACACTCATCAATTCTGCCTGCAGTCTCTTCTGCCACACCTGAAGTAATTTCATGAATAATATTTTGTGGAGAACAATCAGCAGTCACATACACCTGTGATTCATCAAGATGACCAATAGTCGTGTTTGGTAGCACTATGAGATTTCAATTGGAAATATCCAACGAAAAATTGGAGGCACACACAACATTCTACCCCCACATATGAGTATTGTCAGAATTCATTGACAGGAAAATGAGGACAGGAGCTGGAAAAAACACCTACCCCAAACAAAAAATGGACGTATATTCTCGTTTCGGTAGCTGAAGTCACCAAGCACATTCTGACAATGGTTAAGGAGCAGAAGCAAATCATTGTCCATATTCTGGATACCTCTCAGAATATTATAACAACATTAGCAACATCATAGGGAAAGAATCATAAATCTATCCCTATCAGTGGAGTGACTCATCAACATGTCACTTTGGAGAAGATAAAAACCTTAGATCCAGTCCAAGAGGGTTGTGGGGAATACTCCCCCAGGTCATACAGACAATCATGTTGGGCCCATACACCCGATTTAAATGGAGATAATTAGCCTAACCTAACCATTTCTTATGAACATGCACGTACATATGCCCATATTAACCACTTTCCTCATCAAGTGGTTTCTAAAGTGAGTAAGAAGGCGCCCAAGAAAAAGACCCATCCAACATAGTTGAAAAATCAAGAGCCAATCTGAAATACGGCCTTGTTCATTGATGGAGTTCATGAATCCCTCAGACAATTGTCTGTTTCATCTCATGATTCTAAACTGTCATTTCGAACTTTCTTAAGCAACATGAATAATTATGAATGTCTTCATCAGACACATCCTCAGGAAGGCATTCTTCATGATAATTCTTTCAATCTCGAATTATTATCATCATATGAGAGCCATGATAACCATTTACATGGCCAGAAGACCAAGGAGAAAGAGGTTTCATCTTTTGATGTAACCCCTAATGGTGGTACTTCACATGATGATTAATTTAGGTGAGAAAGTCCTCTCCATAGTAGTACTTTTCCTTGCCTAGAAATTTCTTCATTAGACAATACTGTAACGAGTAATCCCTCGTATCTTGAGGAACTTTCAAATGTGATGACAGTCAGGTCTGATGACTTACCGCTAGCACGTGAAATAATTTCTCAATTAGGAGATTTCCCAGGGTATAGGTCATTCTCCGAACCACCCCTGGGTCATTCATCTTCTAATTTGACAGATGAATTCTCTACCAATATTGTTGAATCTGATGAAGCCACAAATAAGTACCTGAATAGGTCCAATCAGGTAGAATAATCTTCATCAAATGACAAAGAGGAAGTGCGGAATATGAGAAAACAACTGGCAAAAGTTGAAATACCAGTCATGTTTAGGCCTATGCCTTACTCTCAGTATGATATTCTAGAAAATTTTACAGAAGATTTTATTCATGATATTCATCTCAACATATGGATGAATCTTTGTCACTTAAAAGAGAAAATATTATCTTAATATGAATATCAAAACCAAGCCAATATAATAGAAGGGTTGCAATGATAATTTGACATGGCATCTATCTTAGTTTTCCAACATCCAAATGTTGAAAAGAAGACGAGAGTCCTTCAGCGTACATGCCATGGTGGATTAAAAAGGCTACGCCAGCTAGTTACTAATTCCCCATCTAGTATTCATATCAGGGGATGGGGTGTTCATGGAGCATTGCATTTTACTATACTCCCCAGTCAACAAAGACCTCCAAAAGTTGTATCATGCAATGTTATTGTCCATGGCTGGCCATATATAACTGGTTTTGTGTGTAATCATAGGCTTTATCAAGAACATTCCTCAACTAGTTCTTTCCAAAGTCATGCATATAATGAAGAAGTTGTCAAATTACTCTTGCATCAAGGAAATGATAATATCGAAAAATCTTCTCGTTTGGAGCATACACATCATCAACTAACAGATATTTTAGAAATAATCCAATGATCATCTGAGCCAGATGATTTGAGTGGATGAATGATGATTCATCTCGCCAATTTTTGAACTAAAATTTCCAAAATCAAGAGGAAATTTTAGAAAGTTTCGGATGTTGCAGCTCAAGAGCCACCTCATCATTATAGGCTGAGGACTCTTTTAATCCAACCCTCAGGATCAACATATAGGATTCGAGGAGTTGAGCAGGAAAAACAGGAACAGCAACAGTCCACCGAACTGGGGAATTTTTCAAATTCTCAATCTCATCCTTAGTGAAAGTCAATATTTTCTCGATTAGGGAAGAAACCACAAGAGGAAAGCAGGGCCGAATTATCAAGAGATTCCCTCAAAATTATGGTTAATCAAGAAGTTAATAAGGTATCAACCAAATAAAATACAATGTCTCAAAAAGGACATGGAATAATACAGTATCACAAAAGTGTTGACAGAAGGGTTGTAATGCGTTATGCATCGATAAATGTCATCAATGTCGTTGTCTCTAATCCCCAGAACACGTGGCTCACTTAGCATGATTAAATGAAGATCTTCATGTTTAAGAGGCTATACACATGGAAATAAATGAAGGAGGTTTGCGTACTAGAAGACAAGGGTTGTCTAGGGGAAATACATTCCTTTAGGTAATTCCCTTCCACACTCCAGAAAGTCACATGCCATGAAAAAGGGTAAAAGTTTGGTTACATTCCACTCTACCTCTAGAGAAGGCCAATCACTCTCATTGGAGGAATGGTTCACACAACCAGAAGAATAAATGAAGGAATTAAGGGTGTTAAATGGAGAACTACTTCAAGGTAGCCTTCCTCCTAAGCATGCTGAAGTTAACCAATCAAGGGAATTTGTTGCAGCTACTTGGATGGATCATGAATATCACCCTTTACAAGGACTACCACACAGGTCCAATCTTAAGGGTCATGCGTGATAGAAACTGGAAATACAATCATCATTGGCAGTAACGATCACTATGACCATTCAAACTCCAGTTATTGCACCTACTCAAGTCCAAGATCAACCATATGTTTCACAAAAACTAATTACTACAATTGATTCATTAACAACTTGTTTGGATTCTATTAATGGAAAGTGTGAACATGTTCAACCAGAAAAGATATCTTATCCTGAATGGGTGGATGCAATTTCTCCCCCATCAAATTTTGTGAATACTACATTCAAAATTTTTTATGGTTCAAGATATCCTGAAAAATACATAACACATTTTTTCCCCTTGTGATCCTATGATGGGAACAACTTAACAAAAATAAGTAGTTTAGATCATGTGTTGTGTGTAGTCATTACAAGGAAATTATTTTTTCCGGTATACATGTTTGCAATCTCGGTCAATTACTGGGTGGGAAGATAAACTTTAAAGGATCCTTCTTCAATTTAGCTCAACATTTCCATAGACAATGGTTTTTTATCTTTACAAATGTACGAAATGGGAAAATGAAAGAGTTTCAGATTTTATTGCATGTTGGAAGTGATTAACATTTTCCTTAAGTTTATCACTCCCTTAAGAAGAATTGTTTCCAATCTTTCTGGAAAATATTTGTGATGAATTATGCACACCATTAATCCCTGTGAAATACGTAGGAGGGTTTCAAGACCTTACATCAATATCTAATTATATTGAAGAATCTATTATAAAGTCTAAGGCTAAAACTCATGTAATTTCATCAATTCCTGGAAGGATAATATGGAAAATAGAGACTGCTATAATTTCACTTAACCAAGCACATGTACCTGCTTCCACTTCAAAACCTTCATCATATCGAAGGGCTACACCTCCTTAGCATCAACCACAATAGTCGTCTCATCAAGATAATCAAAGAGATAAATGGAAAAAAACAGTTTGAGGATTTGAAGAACAATGTTTATTTTTTCTGGAATGAACAAGTTCATGGTTACATCATCCCGACTCTGAAAAAAATCTGGTTCAATTTCTAAGTCCCAAAAGGACGAACATGGAAGGAGATGAAGACAATCCCATCTATTACCCATTTCATCATATTTTGGGTCATCCCATTTAGGAGTGTTTTCTCTTCAATGATCTCCTGTAAAAGATGGTGGACTCTGGAAAAGTAAAACTGAAAGGTTCTTCATCCTAGGTAGCATGTGTTACAGCTACTTATCCAGAGGAAGAAGACGAGTGGAACGAAGTCAAAAGTAAAAATATGCAGAAATATGATGATTGGATGGTGGTGAAAACGATCAACCGAACTCATGTCGTTTTAAGAACACAATTGAATCAACCAATTGCGTCTTCTTCTATATCTTCCCCAACATAACCCAATTCATCATAAGGAAAATCCTCAATGAAATAGCATAATTTGAAGAATGAAGATGAGTCGGAAGAACTCTTAATTGATGAATTAACTAGCTAAGACGATCTTTCCTTCATGGATGGTTACTCTGGGTACAATAAAATATGAATGGCCCCATAATATGAAGATTCTACTTCCTTTAGAGCTTCTCAAGGTGTGTTTTTCTATCAGGTAATTCCCTTTGGCCTGAAGAGTGTAGGTGCAACGTATCATCATTCCATGAACAAAATCATAAAACCCTTTTTAGTGAAATATGTTGAATGTTATGTGGATGATTTGGTGGTTAAATCCAGAAAACCATCTAATCACATGAATGATCTGGAAATAATATTCAACAAACTAAGACAACACAATTTGAAGAAGAACCCATTGAAATGTGCTTTCGGGGTAACCTCAAGAAAATTTCATTGCTTTGATGTATTTTATCATGGTATCAAAGTTTATCATGAGAAGAAAAAATCAATCCTTAACATGTCACCTCTTAGAAATATGATGGAATTTATAGGAAATCTAGGACACTTGTCCAATTATCTGCATTTCATTGCCAATTTGGCAGGCAAGTGTTTACCCATAACAAGATTAATGAAGAAGGGAGTCACCTACCGGTGGTTTATATAATGTCCAGAAGCATTAGATATCATTAAGAAATATCTCTTCAGTCTACCAGTATTAATGTCACCTATTGAAGGAATAACACTTATTCTCTATGTGACAGCTTTAGAGAAATCATTGGGCGCATTCCTTGCCCAAAATAATGATGCAGGGAATGAAACTTACCTTTACTATCTCAGTCGTACTATGCATGAGGTAGAAACCCGATATTCAAGTATTGAAAGTTTCTTCCTAACATTAATCCTTGCAGATTAGAAATATATACACTACCTGCAATATCATGCGGTCCAATTGGCATCTCGCAATAACCCGCTCAATGTTATTCTTAGTCATCCAATGCTTACAGGATGTCTGGAAAGGTGGGCAGTTATTTTGTAGTAGTTTGATATCCAGTACGTGTCTCAGACGGAAATAGAGGGCCACACATTGGTCAATTTCCATGCTGAACACCCATCTGTAGAAGGTAAATCTTTAAATATTTATCTTCCTAATGAGCAAGTCTTCTCAATTCATGATAATAATCGAACATGGGAAATGTACTTTGATGGTTACTCCAGAATTCCAAAGGGAAGAATGTGGAAGATCCTAAATTCAACAAAGTTTGGTTAGGAATCAGGCCAATTTCCCCAAAAAGGTAGTGCTAACCTACTCCATCTTATTATTGGAAGGTAGTACAAATAATTAAGCAGAATATCAAACTCTCAGCACTGGCTTGGAATTGGCGCTTTTGGCACATGTGAATCATTATAAGGTAAAAGATGATTCATAATTGGTAATCAAACAAATCAATGGGGATTATGTTATCAGAAATGAAGAGTTAATCCATTTTTCTGATTAAGTTAGAGAGTTAATTGAGGAATTTACCTTGAAACCGACATTTTTTTATGTTCCACGATCGCAAAATTCCCAAGATAATGCCTTGGATAATGTAGCCACATCCCTGGCAGATCCAAATAGGGATGAAAAATTCATCAGTATTTTCAACCATCATGTAGTTTCACCTATTGTTCAAATTAGAATAGAGGAAATCAATGAAAACAGTTCCATTTATGATCCTTATGGTCATACTACATAATAGATGACACCAATTAGGAAATACCTTCAAAATGGAACACTCCCTCCTGATAGAGTCGAAAAAGAATATGTGTGGCGACGTGGGGTTAATTTTACTATTTATGATATCCCAGATGACCAAAAAATTCTCTACAAGTGACGTTTTGATGGAATTCTCTTCATTTGTGTTGATGGTGAAGAGACAATGGCTGTCATGAATGTAGTGGATGCAAGAGTTTGCGGTGCCCACTAGTATAGACATATACATTCTGGTCAAATCCGAAGGCATCGATACTTCGGGGCTTCAATGGTGCTAGATTGAGTGGATTTCAATAAAAAGTGTCATTATTTCCAAATATCTGCCATCTTCATTCATCAACCCCCCGAGATTCTTCATACAGCTAAATACTCATGGTTGTTTGCTACATGGGGTATCGATGTAGTATGAACTTATCCTCCACCTACAGCTAATCAGTTTAAGTATATTGTTACTACTAATGAATTTTTTTCCAAATGATCAGAGGCAATACATCTCAATGAAGATGGTTCTAAAAGCAATGTTTTCTCTATAATTCCAACATCATTACGAGGTTTGGTTTCCTCATACCACATTGGAATATAATGGCACCAACTTTTGTTCATCTGATGTAAGAAAATTGTATCAAGAATAGAATATCAGATCCAACCATTCATCTCGATATCATGCAGCGGCCAATGGTCAAATTGAGTCTTTCAATAAGACACTTCCAAACATACTTCAAAATATGTTGGATAAAGATAATAAGTCATGACCTGAAAAACTTTTTCATGCTCTATGGGATTATCGGGCTACCACCCACACTATGACACGATCAACTCCATATTCATTGGTATATATAACGGAATAAGTCATTCCTATTGAAGTCCAATTACCATCACATACAGTCACCATTTGTGATCAATTATCTATAGATGAAAAATATCAAAATCTATTGGATGAATTGGAACATCTTGATGAAAAAACATACGTCCAGACTACACCATTTAAAAGTATTTCAGAATCGAATATCAAAAGATTTCAATAAAAAGGTTCTTCTTTATTCATTCATTCAAGGAGAATTGGTATTGGTACTTATAACCCCAATGATATTGGGAAGGAATCTTCCAAAGCTTGAGCCAAAGTGGGAAGGACCATACTCAAAACATAAGGTCTACTCTAATTGAACTTATTCATTAATCTAAATGGATGGAGAACTCATTACAACTCCAACCATTGAATGATTATTGAAGAAGTATTTTTTGTAACACAAATACATTCTTTGTCCTTGCAGCAGGACATTAAACTGCATAGATCCCTCCATCATCCAAAATGACGTTAAAACGTGTCCCCTTTATCATCCAACATGAAATTAAATTGTGCATCGTCCGAGCTATAGGACATTAAACTACCAAGAACCGCATGTGTATGACACATGACATTAAACTATGATCGCACATGAACAATTGTCTTTTAAACTCTATTTCCATATGTTCCCCGGGCAGTTAACCATGCATAAGCCCCACACCATCCTTCGGGTCGCTGTCCTCAAGTACACCCCAATTGAAGAATCCCTCTCAATTGAACTACACAGACTTTTATACTTTCCTCCTAGGATGGGTACATAGGCAACCTCCTGAGGTTCAAGCCTGAAACCACTTTCTTCACATTGATTCACATTCACCCCAGATGATGCTGATCTGTAATGTCCCTGTCAACCATCTTATTCCTATCGGTTCACATTCATCCTTCATGAAATTAAACTGTGTGTGTCCCATCGTCCTAACAATATGACCTTAAAATAAACAGTTCCCCATTGTCCTTTCTACAAGACATTAAACTACATAGCACTGGTCCATGCATATGACCTTAAACTATTTTCACTTTTGTCTTGTATGACAATAAACTGCACTAATTTCTGATACCCGTACTTGAGAGGAATCATTATTGACATGGTATTAAACCATGTCATGTTTCATGAACTACGTGTTGCTTGATTCTCATCCTATGAGATATGTAGTGACACCCATGTTTTTAATCTTGGGTCCAGCCATAATTGAAAAAAAGTCATCTTTACCCCTCATTTGTACGAACCAAATCTGTACAAAGTGTATTTCGAGAACTACCTACAACTTGATTCCAATCCTCATGGAATACATAGTAATTCTCTAGCATTCCACTCTTATATTCATGCTGATTCATTTTCTTCATATATTCATTCCTCTCTTAGTGTATTATTCTTACTATTATGTGTGTTGAATTTTCTCCATCCTCCTATTTTTCTTGATCTCTAATATCAAATTATGGAAACATAGCTTTCTTGTAAATTCAAATGGAGATAAATTAACATGGAATTGAGTTCTAAACATCTTTTTATTGTTTTTTCATTATATATTTATGATTTTAGTAGATAGATCATGAAAATTTGTCAATATACCATAAAATACCATCCAATTTATTCTTCCTCTTAACACAAATCAAGTTATACCCTTCACCTGACATTTTATCATGATAATGTGGTTTGTGAATTGAATATTTAAGTGGTTTATTTATAGGAAAAACTGAGAGATTCAATGTAACTTGCAAGAGAATAATGCCTCACACCGAAAGATGTTTTAGTTTTAGGTTTCCACCTTTCTATAGAGTATAGAGGGTTGAACGTAGTGAGACATCCAATTTTTAGTTGAGGTGTTTGAATGAAATCAATAATTATTTTTATAACAAGGATAAATAATTTCGATTAATTAACATAAGAATTTATTAGTTCCCACTAATTATATTTATTCCATTTCATTACATCTCAATTTAATTTCATTACTTTTTAATTTATTTGTAACAATCATCAATTTATTTCATTTTTCTACTCGCTTTCATAGTATCCAAAAAAACTAAAACATAAAATTTTGAAAAAACATAAACATAAAATTAAATAATTTATCACTTTTATGGATACACATATCCTCTTCTGGAGTACAATTCTAAAGGATATCAATAGTGATATGGAGGGTTCGGGTCCCAACATAAGCATTAGATAAATGTATGTTCTTTTATTTTTCATTAATTCTAATGGTTATAACCCATAAAACCTGATGAGGAAATCAAACAATATCCAAGATAATAATTTTAACATTTAATTTATATTTAATTACATATAATTACCTTGTTCATAGGAATCCATGATCAATTTCTGTAGCTCCTCAAGTTATGTTGTGCGTTGTGACAGAGAATCCAAGCAAGGATTCCTCTCATCATATCTATACATGCTCTACAAATATACAGATAGAGTTCATGAAATTTTGTGTTATAACATGGTATTATTTTATTTATTTACACCATTCATCATTGTTACACATAATTTTTATTATTCTCACTATGTTTTTGAGGGACAGAAAGGAATAATTTTATCTCTCAAGCTTGATAGAGTTCAAAAGAGCATCCTTATTGTGTGTAAAACTCCACATCAATAAAATTGATAATTTTCTCTTTATATACATGGGATAAACAATAGTTAATTTCATAGAGAACCTTATCAATTTGTTTGATCTATGTAATTTACCATGTTATTTAATAATAATTATAATAATATTCATTCCAATAAATGTAATATCTTATATCATTTTATAACTAACTAAATATTTATTTATTTAAATATTATTAAATATATATATATATCATTTACAACAAATTATTAACACTTTCTATTTATCCTCTGATGGAATCTTTCAAACCATGAATAATAATATATTTATTCGTTTAACTAAATAATATTATTCTGATAAACAAATGTTATATTTACCAAACATATGAATAAATATTTAATTTAATAATCATATAACAAAATAAATATTTTTATATTACAATATGAACAAATATGATGAATAAATGAATATTTATGTATTATCTTACAAATAAAAGAACAAGATATAACATTAAATTCATATATTCTAAACTGAAATACATTATGGGTAAATTTTTGGGATTAAATTTAGATGATTAATAATTATTCTACAAACTGATAATAATATACGGTCAAGTAAATATTCCACGAAAAAAGTAATTCAAGGAAATAAGACTATAGTAAACACACAAGAAATGAGACTTGACACCGTGACATACCCCTCACCCCCAAAACTAAACCAACCCACCACAAATGGTGGGGACAAAGAAAGTATAGTATTTATTCATAATATTAATTTCATTAAAATTTAATGAAAATTTTAATATACCTAGTTTGCTATCCTCTAGGAACATTTCTAAATTAAATTAAGTGAACATACCTAAATTTCAAGATCAATGTCTAATAACACATCAATACACTAATAATGAATAATGTTAATGTCACAAAAAAACATCAAACAAATTCGATTATGAACTATATTCTCATAATCTACATATATTTCATCAAATTGGATGCATAAAAGTCTTATCACATTATATTTTTTTTGTAACATTCATTGAATTTTGGAAATAAACTCGTTTATAATCTATCATGGACATTAATTGTTTCAGATTGTGCCATTTCAATCAAATGGTCATAGATATATTCATCCATAAGTATGGAAAATAAAAATTATTAATAGACATATTAAATTACTATCATATCACTTATGATTCAGATAGCTTATGATACCTAAGCCGAAGAGTATGTCATCATGGTTTTTACCAATATATAAAATTACACAATTAATGATATAAATGAATAATAGCCTAAAATCTAAGAACCAACACACACATTCACATTTGAGAGTATCTAATGGCACATAAAACTTATAGCATTCCTATTGGTGTGTCTTTCCTTATGAAAAAAAGTCTTAGATATCACCATGTGGGAACATACTAAGAAAAAATTTCAATGTCTTGTGAGTCTCTAACACAAGACCATCATACACCATTTTATCTCATACTATTGATATTTTACTATAATAATTATCTAAGAATATTATCATAACATCTTTTTGTTTTCATTATAGTTGGTAATTGCTGTAAATTATTAATGGGATAGATATTATATGAATATTATTGAATTAATGAAATGACAAATAATATTCAATATGTCATAATACTATATAAAATAATATTTTGATAATTATAAGTACAATGTTAGTCGGTTCTAGGGCAGCAACTCCAACTGACCACCACTTGCATTAAATCGAAATGCTAACATTTCTAAACTCATTATCTCTCACATGATAATCAAGCATTTAATGAAGTATGCCTATATACATTAGGCCCACCACAATCATTTATGGTTACTCTGCATATTGTGACTCCACCAATATGACTAAAATTACCAAGTGGTAATATCCCATAGTATATACATTTTTTACCTCTATCATAAATTTTTTTAGATACTGCAATAGTTATAAAATCATTATAATAAATATTGTGATAATAATTTTCTATATTACTACCAATCCATTTTCTAGAACTAATTGTTTTGTCTTTTGTATTACTTATTTTGTTACCTATTAAGATGTAACATACTCAGAATATTTATACATAGATTCCAATGGTTTGAAATAATCTTCTCTTTCTTATTTCATTATCATACCTATTATATAAGAACAGATTATCTGAAGGAGAACTAGTTTTTTTATCATTTTGATAACAAGAATCCCCACTTCTCTAAGTACTATGAATTTTTCCTTCATAATATCTCATGTAATATTGGATAGTATTGATTTATACCTTATAAAGTTCTCCTAGATTTTCTAACATTTTATCACTATGATTTATGTATTAAAAATATCAAATTTTATTATATATCACCTCATATTATGATAGATAAAATATCTTAAGAGTATGAAGTGTTAGTAATGTTGAAGTGTCTTTTAAGTTATGATTCAAATGGAAAAAATGAGTAACTCCATAAGTTATTATTTTTATTGATGCTTATACTACTAGTAGAGTAAGTTCGATAGAGGTAGATTTTCCAGAATATTTGATCCAGTTGTTGTGTAAAGGTAATAGTCCAAATTAAGGAGATAAAAATTTATGATGTATATAGGGGTCATGGATGATGATATTTAATGTATCGTGGATGACTTTTTTATAGTAAAAAATGGTACATAAGAGTCATCGTAGTGACACACAATTGTAAATTTCTCAAACGTAAGAGTAACCTGATTGAATTTTTGAGTAACTTTCATGATCACCATAATTTAGCGGGTATGCCTGAGGCATATACCTATTAATTAAGGTGACCAAGGAAAATGATAGGGCCCCCATGATTATTAGAGGTTGGTGGAATCGGTTGGATGGATATAATCCAATATAAGGTGGTGTGGTACCATTGTACATGTTTAATTCAATAAATATCGAGCTATATTTTATGAATTTTCAATAAGGATTGTAATGATGTAACATAAAATAATGAAATGTGTAGTTGTATTCTTTGATTTATTTAGAACTTACATTAAAACCAAATAAGTCATTATCATTTAATTATTATCTTATTTTTCTTGAATCATTTTTTCATGTTCACATTTTATTTCTAAGTGTATGAGTGTCATTAGACTCAATGTGGTGATTTCGAGAGATTTTTTTCTTCCTATGTTTTGGTACATTGATTTTGGGGGTAAAATCATTTTGGGGTGATTATCAATTCAATGATTCATATTTTTATGTTTTAATGGTTCATCTTTTGGAAATTGGTTTTGGTGAGTCCCAAATGGTGATATCAGATATTGGTTTCAAGGGATCAATAATACCTTAAAAAATAGGATAAAGTAAAGTTCATGTATTGAAATTATTATGATTTAGTGGGAGTTAACTATATCATAAGTTATAACATCATAACAATGCTCAAACTAGATATAAAAGTTCAATGGGAATGAATTTGTATTTTTTAGGATGCATATAGAAGACAATATAATTCATATAGAACTAAAATCTCTATTGATGAGAGTCAAACCTGATAAAATGAAAAATTTCAAATGAGAAAGACTAGATAAAACAACACTTGTATTTATTTTTCAGTTATTTGTATGAAATTGTGAATTCAACATCTAGTAATTTAAGTCCACAATTGAGCCGATGAAGGTTCTGGAGAACATGTATGAGAACCCAATGATAATGAAAAAGGTTTTCCTAATGCAATGCTTTTTTGACATGAGGGTGTCATAAGGATGACATGTTTCCAATCATATTAATGCCTTTAACATTGATTGAGGTCATCTTGAATTAGTTAATGATAAATTTATAGATGATATGTGAGTTTTTATAATATTATAGTTTCTTATGGAATCATAAGTTGAAATGGTAACCATTGAAAGTAAATATTAAATTATTTAAAACCTTGTTTTTAAGTATGTTAGAGGATTAATTTCAAATGAAGTGTTAAATCATATATAAGTCAAGGAACCTAATGGAAGTGTATAAAGTACATTAAATAGAGGATGGTTTCCTTAAAAGAATAGCTGGAAGAAATCAAAAGACAGATCATGGAGAGGATTTGAAGTAATTTGTTCAAACATGGAATTGCATGATTGATCTAAAATAAAAGAGGGAACCTGAATTAATATCATATGTATTGAAAGGTAATCTCTATAATGGAATATTACATAATTTTATGTTCTATAAATTCACCAGTTTAAGGTAGTAGAAAATTACTAATAAGTGTAAATGTTTAAGTGTAATAAAGGATTTTTTATTCTAGATCATCATTATATTCCATGTAGGATAAGGGGTTCACAGTGAAATTTTTATATGATTGCATCAATAAGGTTCACTATGCCAATGATGAATTACTCTTGATTGCATAAAATGGTGATTTTATGGTTTTGATGAAGAATATAAGTTTCATTGGCATGATGGATGTTCAATATATACCATGTTTATGAAATAACCAATATATTATAGGATAGATAGATAAATAATGATTTAGAACTATATTTTCAAATTTATTATAGAAGATTACTTAGGATTCAATGGATATGTAATGAGGTGTAATGGAAAGGATGTTATATCTGACAAAAAGAGAATATGGATCATCAATTGTAATAAAAATAAATTATAAAAGATCCAGTTTGTGGAACTATCATATATGACACATAAACAATAAGAGGATAATAGTTATTATGTAAACGGTATACTAAATATTGATCACACATAATTCAAATGTTGTAAGAGTTTTATACTCAAAAAGAATAAAAATGATTCCATTAATCCATAAAAATGGTTCCTAAAATCATGATGTTATAACTTGTGTACACTAACATTTTGGGGAATACACTATTTCATTATCATGATAGATAAATGAAATTTGTTTTTTTAATTAAATATTTAGTAAAAAATACTATTTCTTTGAACCATAAATTCGAGATGTTCAAAGTTTTTATTGGATGGAAGGCCAGGATGTAGAAATATACTCAATGTAATACGAATTTCATAAGGTCTAATAATGGTGGTGTGTATATTAGTAAATATTTATATAATTTATACTAGAATAAAGAGAAAAGGTTTGAGAAGACATTACCCAGGACAAAAAAATGGTGTCGTAGAGTAGATAAATTAGATGGTAATAGAAAAGACATAAAGTATGATATTACATTTCATTATCTACAAGGAATTTTGGTTAGGAATAATAAATTCTGTATCATACCATGTTAACAAGAGACCTTATGCACCATTGTGGTAAAAAATTCTATTGTATATATGGAACACTAAACTAGAGGATGTTAACTACCTCAATGATTTCATAAGTCCCACATATATCCAAGTGGATGCCAAGGATATGAAAAAACATGAAGATCCCAAACTCATTTCATTGTGGGAAATAGGGGTGAAACCTTAGGTCAATGGATTTAGATGATGATAATATGTTGATAATCAAAAACTGAAATGTTCTCTTCAATGACATGGTTTTATGGAAGGATCAAAACATGGTTGAAAAGGAAGTCGATAACAAATAATCAACTTATTACATCAAAGTTGATCTTCAAATATGTTCTAGAAGGATACAGTTTCCAATAAATTCATGGGTAGTTGAACAAGAGGGCTACAATGCGTTATGCATTGATAAATGTCATCAATGACGTAGTCACTAATCCCCCAGAACACGAGGCTCACTCAGAGGGATTAGATGAAGATGTTCATGTTTAAGAGGCTTTACACACAGAAATAAATGAAGGATGTTTGTGTACCAGAAGACAGAGGGTTGTCCAGGGGAAAGACATTCCTTTGGGTAATTCCATTCTATACTCTAGAAAGGCACATTCCATGAAAAAGGATAAAAGTCAGGTTACATTCCACTCTACCTCTAGTGAAGTCCAATCACTCTCATTGGTAGAATGGTTTGCACAACAAGAAGAAGAAATTAAGTAATTAAGGAGGTTAAATAGAGAACTACTTCAAGGTAGTCTTCCTCCTAAGTATGCTGAAGATAAACAATCAAGGGAATTTGTTGCAGGTACTTGGATGGATCAAGATTATACCCCTTTACATGTACACCCACACAGGTCCAATCATATGGGTCATGTGTGACAGAAACCGGAAATACTACCATCAATGGCTGTACCGCTCAATATTCCCATTCAAACTCAAGTTATGGCACCTACCCATGTCCAAGCTCTACCATATGTTTCACAAATATTAATGACTACCATTGAGTCATTAACAGCTCTGTTGGATGCTATGAAAGGAAAGTGTGAACATTTTTTACTAGAATAGATAGCTTATCCTGAATTGGTGGATGAAATTCCTACCCCATCAAATTTCGTGAATAATCCATTCAAATTTTTTAATGGTTCTATAGATCTAGAAAAAAACTTAACACATTTTTTTCTCATTGTGATCCTATGATGGGGACACCTTAACAACAAAAAGAACTTAAGATCATGTGTTTTGTGCAGTCATTACAAGGACATGCTTTTTTCTGGTATACTAGTTTGAAATATCAGTCAATTACTGGGTGGGAAGTTTACCTTTAAAGGGTCCTTCTTCAATTTAGCTCAACATTTCCAAAGATGACAGTTTTTTATCTTTCGAATTGTACAAAATGGGAAGATGAAAGAGTTTCAGATTTCATTTCTTGCTGGAAGTGATGAACATATTCCTTAAGTTTAGCACTCTATCAAGAAGAATTGTTGCCAATATTTGTGGAAAATATTCATGATGAATTATGCACACCGTTGATCCCTAGAAATACGCAGGAGGGTATCGAGACCTTACATCAATCTCTCAGAAGATTGAAGATTCTATTATAAAGTCTAAGGATATAACTCATGTAATTCCATCTATTCCTGGAAAAAGAATAGGGAAAGTAGAGATTGCTACAGTAACACTTAATCAAGCACCTGTAACTACTTCAACTTCAAAACCTTCATCATATCTTAGGAATACACCTTTTGAGTTTCAACAACAATGGCCATCTCATCAAGATAATTCAAGAGATCAAAGGAAGAAAATGTTTTAGGATTTGATGAACAATTTTTATTCTTTCTAGAATGAAAAAGTTCATAGTTACATCATCTCGGCTCTGGAAAACAATCTGGTTCAATTTTCATGGCCCAAAAGGCCGAACAAGGAAGGAGATGAAGACCATCCCATCAATTTAATGTTTCATCAGATGTTGGGGAATCCCATTTAGGAGTGTTTTGTCTTCTATGATATCCTGAAAAAGATGGTGGACTCTGGAGATGTAAAACTAAAAGTTTCTTTAGACCAGGTAGCATTGTTACTACTAATGATCCAGAAGAAGAAGGCGAGTGGAATGAAGTGACAAGTAAAAATATGCAGAAATATGATGATTGGATGGTGAGGAAAATGATCAACTGAATTCCTTTCATTTTAAGAACACAATTGAATCATCCAATTGCGTCTTCTTCTATGTCTGCCACAACATAACCCAATTCATCAGAAGGAAAATACTCAATGAAATAACGTAATTTGAAGAAATAATAGAAGTCAGAAAAAGACGAGCTCATGTCAAATATTACGTTGTCTTTGACTCTGGAAGATCTTATTCCATCTGCTTCAGAAGCACATGAACCACATCGCCAAATGGAACATCTTGAATTAGTTCATCATGCAGAATATTTATCAGATGAAGAATTGATATTTGGTTCTGTTAACATGATTCATTTAAAGGATCCTTATTCCAATGACAGTTTTGATTATTAGGAGCCTATGGTCCCTGTATATAACAGAGGAATTATAGGAAGAGACCGAGGTCTAGGATTGAATAGAAGATGTGGATATTCTAGAATCCACTATTTAAGTCCTACCCCTTCTAGAACTGTATATGTTGTAGAAATCATGTCAAATCCCTTCAGCGGGCTCAACTAGAATAAGAATGTTCTTCCACACATGGAAGATTCGGTCCTAACACTGTTATTTTGGATTTCTGGTTAGATGTCAAACCATATTCCTCTTAGCAAATAGATAGAATTAGTATTTCTAATCTATCAAAGCCATAAGTGTTTCCAATTCATGCCCCGATATGGGATGCATCTACTGCCAAAGCATCAACTTCTAAGGCACATTCAAAACATCATTTTCCTAACTGGAAACGCAGACCTTTGGGATAAAAGTATGATGTCATGAAATTTTTTCCCATATACCGGCCATGTTATTAATTCTGGATTCCTCGAATGTATCAAAATATCATTGGGAGGGGCTAATTGAGGCTTTGTCATGCCCTCAAGAATTAGAAATTGAAATTGGTGTGACTTATGTCTACCATATAGAGAATGACCTTGCAGAATTCCATGAAGTGATATCTTTTAAAGATAAAAATGAAGATGATGTTGTACATGGACATATCATACCATTAGATCTATCTGGAAAAGAAAATGTCAAAGTCATCTGACAAGCTTTCATTGATAATGGATCAGGATTCAATCTCATTCCAATTAATGCACATAGTATATTAAGCCTCACTGAATCTGATTTATCTCCTTCAACATTGATGTTGCAAGGATATGATAAGAATGAACAATGTCCTCTAGGAGAGATTAGACTCCGAATTCAGTTTGGAGACCTTGTGTCTAATTCAGCTTTCATGGTTGTTCGTCAGGACATAACCTTCAACATTTTTCTTGGATGACCGTGGCTACATCAACATATTGTTGTTCCTTCTTCATACCATAAATGTCTCAAATATTTCTTCAATGGTCAAATTGGGACATTGTATGGTGACAAGGCCCCATTCTAAACATGTGAATCTCAATACATTCAGGAAGAATTATATCACATGGAGGGAATGGAAAAATCCATAATAAAGAAGGTCACCAAAGTTAATGCTCCAAATGGTTTGGAAAAGGTTCCAGTAAACCGATGCATACATGTGAGAACATATTATGTGTTTTCTATTAGTCTAATTGATAGGATCAACCAAAATACAAACCTTCTTATAGAAACTTCTATAATGTCCGTTATGGAAATCGAGACAGAGCATGGCAGAAATTTTTGATTCACCAAAAATGATGAAATATTAGATGGAGATGTCTTCATTTCATCCGCCTAAATCCATCAATTCTGTACTTCATCAAACATATCTGAATAAGTTTTTCCATTACCAGAGGAAAATAATGATGTCAATTCTCAATCCATCATCTCCTCTCTATCACCCCAATAAGATCCTTCATAAAAAATAGGGTTAGAAATGGAATCCTTTTATCCACGATTATAAAAATTATAACATCTCAACCAACCATGAAAATTCATCTTTTTCATGTACTACGCATGTATAAACAGAAGAAGTAACACATATTGAAGAAGAAGAGGAAGATCTCTGGGATGATCCTCCAACATTTAAAGAGGGTATATCTACCACTGTGGATGATCTCATTGAAATAAATCTGGGTAAAAAAGAAGATCCATGCCCCACTTTAATTAGTATAGCCATGACACTTGAAGAGAAAGAAATTTATAATTCATTTCTAATGGAAAAACAAGATGTATTATCTTGGAATTATACAATAATTCTAGAACTTGATCCTGATTTTTCCACTCATCATTTGGGTTTGACAGAAGAACATCGAGGATTCAATCAAAAAACATGAAGAACACACCCAACTTATGCTTCAAAAATTGAAGCTGAATTTGATAATCTTATCAAGGCTATCTTCGTTAGAGAAGTTCAATATCCCAAATGGATGGCTAATATTGTCTCTGTGAAAAAGATGAATGGAAAAATTAGAGTTTTCGATGACTTCAGAGATCTTAATAGGTATTGTCCGAGGGATAATTTTCCAGTCCCAATCACGTAACTCTTAATTGATGCAACAGCTAGCTACAAAGATATTTCCTTCATGGATGGTTACTCTGGATACAATCAAATACGAATGGCCCCAGAAGATGAAGACTCTACAGTCTTCAGAGCTTCTCAAGGTATGTTTTTCTATCGGCTAATTCCCTTTGGCCTAAAGAATGTAGGTGCAACATATCAACGTTCCATTCAACAAATAATTAATCCCTTTTAGGGAAATATGTTGAATGTTATGTGGATGATTTTCTGGTTAAATCCAGAAAACGTTTTGATCACATGGATGATCTGTAAATCATATTCAACAAACATAGACAACACAATTTGAAGAAGAACCAATTGAAATGTGCTTTCAGGGTAACCTCAGGAAAATTTCATGGAATTGATGTACTCCATCATGGTATCGAAGTTGATCCTGAGGAGAAAATATCAATCCTTAACATGTCACCCTGTAGAAATCTGATGGAATTAATAGGACCTCTAGGACACTTGGCCTATTTTCGGCGATTCATTGCCAACTTGGTAGGCATCTGTTTACCCATAACCAGATTAATGAAGAAGGGAGTCACCTACCAGTGGTCTAAATAATTTCAAGAAGCATTCTATATCAGCAAGAAATATCTCTTGAGTTCACCGGTATTAATGTCACCTATTGTAGGAAGAACACTTATTCTCTATGTGACAGCTTTAGAGCAATCATTGGGTGCATTCCTTTCCCAAAAGAATTATGCTGGAAATGAAACCAGCCTTTACTATTTTTGTCGTACTATGCTTGATGTAGAAACCTGATATTCAAGTATAAAAAGGTGTTTTCTAGCATTAATCCTTTCAGTTTAGAAATTGAGACACTACCTGCAACATCATGAGGTCAAATTGTCATCTCACAATAACACACTCAAATTTATCCGTAGTCGTCCAATTCTTACAGGATGTCTGGTAGGGTGGGTAGTTATTTTGTAGTAGTTTGATATCTAGTATGTGTCTCAAAAGGAAATAAAGGGCCACGCTCTGGCCGATTTCGAAGCTGAACACCCATCTGTAGAAGATAAATCGTTAAATATTGAACTTCCTAATGAGTAATACTTCTCTATTCAAGATAATAATCAAACATGGGAAATGTACATTGATGGTTCCTCTAGAATTCCAAAGGGAAGAATGTAGAAGATCCTAAATTCAACAATGTTGGGTTAGGAATCATGCTAATTTCCCCAAAAAAGGAAGTTCTAACCTACTCCATCGTATTATTGGATGGTGGTACAAACAATGAAGAAGAATATCAAGCACTCTGAGCAGGCTTGGAATTGGCGCTTTAGGAACATGTGAATCATTTGATGGTAAAAGATGATTCAAAATTGGTAATCAAACAAATCAATGGGGATTATACCATCCGAAATGAAGTGTTAATCAATTTTTCTGATTAGGTTAAATAGTTAATGAAAGAATTTCCCTTAGAACCAACATTTTTTTATGTACCGTGATCACAAAATGCCCAAGCTAATTCACTGGCTAATGTAGCCACAGCCTTGGAAGATCCAAATCGGAACGAAACAATCATCAGTATTGCCCACCATCATGTAGTTTCACCTTTTGTTCAAATTAGAATAGAAGAAATCAATGAAAAAAATCTGATTTATGATCCTTATGGTCATACTACAAAATAGATGACACCTATTAGGTAATACCTTTAAAATGGAACACTCCGACATGATAGAGTCGGGAAAGATGAAGAATGGTGACGTGGGGAAAATTTCACTCTTTATGATATCCCAGATCACCAAAAAATTCTCTAGAAGTGAGGTTTTTATGGAATTCACTTTAGATGTATTGGTGGTGAAGAGACAATGGTTGTCATGGATGTAGTACAATCAAGAGTTTGTGATGCCCACCAGTCAAGACATAGACATTTTTGTCAAATCCGAAGGCTTGGATACTTCTGGCCTTCAATGATGCTACATTGTGTGGATTTCAATAAAAAGTGTCATTCTTTCCAAATATGTGTCATCTTCATTCATCAACCTCCGGAGATTCTTCATACAGCTAAATACTCTTGGCTGTTTGCTACATGTGGAATTGATATTGTTGGACCTTATCCTCTAGCTACAGCTAAGAAGTTTAAGTATATACTTACTGCTACTGACTTTTTTTCCAAATATTCAGAGGCAATACCTCTCAAAGAAGATGTTTATAAAAGCAATGTTTTCTCTATCAAGTCCAACATCATTACCAGATTTGGTTTCCTCATACCATATTGGCATATAATGGGACCAAAATTTGTTCATCCGATGTAAGAAAATTGTATCAAGAATATAATATCATATCCAAGCATTCATCTGGATATCATGCAGCGGACAATGGTCAAATTGAGGCTTTCAATGAGACTCATTCAAAGATACTTCAAAAGATGTAGGATAAAGATAAGAAGTCATACCCTGAAAAACTTTTTCATGCTCTATTGGCTTATCCGGCTACCACCCGCACTATGACACAATGAACTCCATATTCATTAGTATATAGAACGAATGAAGTATTTCCTATTGAAGTCCAATTACTATAACTTAGAGTCACCATTTGTGATCATTTATCAATAGAAGAACAATCTCAAAATCGATTGGATGAATAGAAACGACTTGATAAAAAAACATATGTGCACACTACGCCATTTAGAAGGATTTCATAATCGAATAACACAAGATTCCAATAAAAAGGTTTTCTTCATTCATTAATTCAAGGAGAATTGGTATTGGTCCTTAGAACCCCAATGATACTGGGAAATAATCTTCAAAAGCTTGATCCAAAGTGGGAAGGAACTTACCTAAAACATAAGGTCTACTCTAAATGACCTTATTATTTAATCTCAATGGATGGATAAATCATTACAACTCCAAACAATGAAAGATTATTGAAGAAGTATTTTGTGTAACACAAATACATTCTTTGTCCTTTCTACAGGTCATTAATCTGCATACCTCCCTCCATCATCCAACATGACGTTAAAACTTGTCCCCTTTATCATCCAACATGACATTAAATTGTGCATCGTCTGAGCTGTAGGACATCAAAATACCAAGAACCCCATGTGTGTGACACATGACATTAAACTTTGATCGCCGCATGCATAATTGTCTTTTAAAATCTGCTTCCATATGTTCTCCGGGCAGCTAATCATTCATAATCTCCACACCATCCTTTGGGTCACTCTCCTCAAGTACACCTCGATGGAAAAAATCCCTCTCAATAGAACTACACAGACATTGAATCTTGCCTCCTAGGATGGGTACATAGGCAACCTCCTGAGGTTTAAGCCTGAAACCACATTATTTACATTGATTCACCTTCATGCCAGACGATGCTGATTTGTGGTGTCCCTGTCAACCGTCTTATTCATATCGGTTCACTTTCATCCTACAATAAATTAAACTATGTACATACCATCGTCCTAACTAAATGACCTTAAACTATACAGTTCCCCATTTTCCTTGCTGCAAGAAATTAAACTACATAGCACTAGTCCATGCATTTGACCTTAAACTATTTTCACTTTTGTCCTGTATGACAATAAACTGTAATAATCTCTGATACCCTTACATGAGAGGAATCATCATTGACATGGTATTCAACCATGTCATGTTTCATGAACTATGTGTTCCTTGATTCTCATCGTATGTGATATGTAGTGACACCCATGTTTTTAATCTTGGGTATAGCCATAATTGCAATAATGTCTTCTTTACCCCTCATATGTACAAACCAAATCTGTACAAAGTGTATTTCAAGAACTACCTGTAGCTTGATTCCAATCCTCATGGGATATGTAGTAATTCTCGAGCATTCCTCTCTTATATTCATGCTGATTCATTTTCCTTATATATTCGTTCCTCTCTTTGTTTATTATTCTAACTATTATGTGTGTTTCATTTTCTCTATCCTCCTATTTTTCTTGATCTCTAATATCGAATTATGGAAATATAACGTTCTTGTAAATTCAAATGGAGATAAATTAACATGAAATTGAGTTCTAAACATCTTTTTAATTATTTTTCATTATATATTTATGATTTTAGTAGATAGATCCAGAAAATTTGTCTATAGACCATAAAATACCATCTAATTCATTCTTCCTCTCATCTCTAATCAATTTACTCACTTCACCTAACATCTTATCATGATAATGTGGTTTGTGAATTTAATATTGAACTGGTTTCTTTATAGAAACAACTGAGGTATTCAATGGATGTTTCAAGACGAGAATGCCCCACAGCAGAAGACATTTTAGTTTTGGGTTTCCACCATTCTATAGACTATAGAGGGTTGAACGTAGTGAGACATCATATGTTTAGTTGAGGTGTTTGAATGAAATAAATCATTATTACTAGAACAAGGATAAATCATTTCTGTTAATTCACATAAGAATTTATTAGTTCCCACTAATTATATTTATTCCATTTCATTACACATCAATTTAATTTCATTTATTTTTAATTTCTTTGTAACAATCATCAATTTATTTCATTTTTCTACTCGCTTTCTTAGTATCCAAAAAAACATAAAATATTCAAAAAAAATAAACATAAAATAAAATAATTTAATAATTTTATGGATACACATATCCTCTTATGGAGTACAATGCTAAAGGATATCAACAGTGCTATGGAGGTTTCAGGTCACAAAATAAGAATTAGATAAGTGTATGTTCGATTATTTTTAATTGATTCCAATGGATAAATCCCATGGAACCGGATGAGGAAAACAAAAAATATCCTAGATAATAGTTTTAACATTTAATTTATAATTAATTACATATTATTACCTTGTTCATAGTAATCTTTGATCATTTTCTGCAGATCCTCAAGTTGTGTTGTGTCTTGCGATAGAGAATCCATGCAAAGATTCCTCTCATCATATCTAGTCATGCTCTACAAATCTACAGATCGCATTCATGAAATTTTTTGTTATAGAATGGTAAAATTTTATTTATTTACACCATTCATCATTGGTGGAAATAAAATTTATTATTCTCACTATGTTCTTGAGGGACAGAAAGGGATGATTTTATCTCTTGAGCTTGAGAGAGTTCAAAAGAGCATCCTTGTTGTGTGAAATACTCCACATCTATAAAATTGATAATTTTATCTTTATATACTCGGGATAAACAATAGTTAATTTCATATAGAACCTTATCAATTTATTTGATCTATGTAATACACCATGTTATGTAATAATAATTATAATAATAATTTTTCCAATAAATGTAATATCTAATATAATTTCTTAGCTAAATAAATATTTATTTATTAAAATATTAATAAATATATATATATATATATCATTTACATCGAGTTATTAACTCTTTATATTTATCCTCCAATGGAATCTTTCAAACCGTGAATAATAATATATTTATTCATTTACATAAATAATATTATTTTTGTAAAGAAATGTTATAGTCAACATACATATGAATAAATATTTAATTTAATATTCATATAACGAAATAAATATTTTTATATTACAATATTGACAAATAAGATTAATAAATGAATATTTATGTATTATCATACAAATAAAAGAACAAGAGATAAAATTCAATTCATATATTCTAAACTGAAATATATTATGGGTAAATTTATGTGATTAAATTTAGATGATTAATAATTATTCTTCAAACTGATAATAATATACGGTCAAGTACATATGCCACTAAAAAAGTAATGCAAGGAAATAAGACTATAGTAAACACAATCCACGTGACTTGACACCGTGACGTACTCCTCAACCCCAAACCTAAACCAAACCACCACAAATGGTAGGGCAAAATAAAAAATAATATTTTTCATTATATTAATTTTATTAAAATTTAATGAATTTTTTAATATACCCAGTTTGTGATCCTCTAGGCCCATTTATAAATTAAATTATTTGAAAATACCTAAATTTCAAGATCAATGTCTAATAACACATCAATACACTCATAATTAATGAAGATAATGTCACAAAAAAACATCATACAAATTCTATTATGAACTATAATCTCATTATTTACAGATATGTCAACAAATTGGATCCATAAATATGTTATCACTTTATATGTTTGATGTAACATTCATTTAATTTTGGTAATGAACTCGTTTATAAACTATCATGGACATGAATTTTTTCAGATTGTCCCATTTCAATCAAATGGTCATAGATATATTCATCCATTACAATGGAAAATAAAAAATATTTATAGATATCATAAATTACTATCATATCACTTATGATTCAGATAACGTATGATACCTTACCGGAACAGTATGTCATCATGGTTTTTACCCATACATAAAATCAAAGAATTCACGATATAAATGAACAATAACCTAAAATCTACGTACCAACACATGCATTCACATTAGAGAGTATCTAAGGGAAGATAATACTTATATAATTCCTATTGGTTTGTCTATACTTATGAAAAAAATTCTTGGATATCACCATGTGGGAACTTACTAAGAAAAAATTTCAATGTCTTGTGAGTCTCTAACACAAGACCATAATACAACATTTTATCTCATATGAATGATTTTTTACTATAATAATTATCTAAAAATATTATCATAACATCTTTAGGTTTTCATTATTGTGGGTAATTGCTGTAAATTATTAATGTGATAGATATTTTACGGATATTATTGAATTAATGATATGAAAAATAATATTCAATATGTCATAATACTATATATACTAATATTTTGATAATTAGAAGTACAATGTCAGTCGGTTCTAGGGCAGCAACTCCAACAGACCACCACTTGCATTAAATCAAAATGCTAACATTTCTAAACTCATTATCTCTCACATTATAATCACGAATATAATAACGTATTCCTATATACATTAGGACTACCATGTTCATTTATGTTTACTCTGCATATTGCGACACCCCCAATTTGACTAAAATTACCATGTGGTAATATCCCAGTGTATATACTTTTTTTACCTCTATCATTAAATAGTTTTTTAGATAGTATAATAGTTATAAAATCATCATAATAAATATTATGATAATAATTTTCTATATTACTACCAATCTATTTTCTAGAACTAATTGTTTTGTCTTTTGTATTACTTATTTTGTTACATATTAAGATATAACATACTCAGAATATTTATACATGGATTCCAATGGTTTGAAATAATATTCTCCTGCGTATTTTATTTTCATAACTATTATATAATATCAGATTATCTGAAGGAGAACTAGTTTTTATCATCTTGAAAACTAGGATCCCCACATCTCTAAGTACTAGGAAATTTTCCTTTATACTACCTCAAGTATTATTGGATAGTTTTGATTTCTACCTTATATAGTTCTCCAAGATTTTTCTAATATTTTATCACAATGATTTATGTATTAGAAATATCAAATTTTATTATATATCACCTCATATTGTGATAGATCCAATATCTTAAGAGTGTGATGTGTTAGTAATGTTGAAGTGTCTTTTAAGTTATGATTTAAATGGAAAAAATTAGGAACTCCATAAGTTATTATTTTTATTGATGCTTAGAATACTAGTAGAGTAAGTCCGAGAGAGGTAGGTTTTCCAGAATTTATGATCCATTTGTTGTGTAATGGTAGTAGTCCAAATGAAGGTGATAAAAATTTATGATGTATGTAGGGGTCATGGATAATGATATGTAACATATCATGGATGATTTGTTTTATAGTACAACATGGTACATAAGAGTCATCTTGGTGACACACAATTGTAAATTTCTCAAACGTAAGAGTAACTTGATTGAATTTTTGAGTAACTTTCATGATCACCACAATTTAGCGGGTATGCTAGAGGCATCTACTTATTAATTAAGGTGACCAAGGAAAATGATAGGACCCCCATGATTAACAGAGGTTGGTGGAACATGTTGGCTAGATAGAATCTAATATAAGGTGGTGTGGTACCATTATACATGTTTAATTCAATAAATATTGATCTATATTCTATAAATTTTTAAAAGGATTGTAATTTTGTAACATAAAATAATAAAATGTGAAGTTGTATTCTTTGATTGATGTGGAAATTGCATTAAAACCAAATAAGTCAATATCATTTTTTTATTATCTTATTTTTCTTTAATAGTTTTTTCATGTTCACCTTTTTTTTCTAAGTGTGTGAGTTTCATTAGACTCAATGTTGTGATTTCATGTGATTTTTTTCTTCCTATGTTCTGGTACATTGATGTTGGGGGTCAAACCATTTTGGGGTGATTATCGATTTAATGCTTCAATTGTTATGTTTTAATGGTTCATATTTTGGAAATTTGTGTTGGTTAATCCCAAACGGTGATATCAGATATTGGTTTCAAGGGATCAGTAATACCTTAAAAAATAGGCTAATGTAAAGTTCATGTATTGAAATTATTATGATTTAGTGGGAGTTAACTATATCATAAGTTATAACATCAGAACAAAGATCAAACTATATAGAAAAGTTCAATGGGAATGAATTTGAATTTTTTAGGATGCATATATAAGACAATATAATTCATATAGAACTAAAATCTCTATTGATGAGAGTCAAACATGAGAAAATGAAAAATTTCAAAATGAGAAAGACTAGATGAAAAAAACTTGTCTGATTTTTATGTTATTTGTATGAAACATTTCCTACAATATCTAGTAATTTAATACCACAATTGAGCCAATGAAGGTTCTGGAGAACATGTATGAGAACCCAATGATAATGAAAATGGTTTTCCTAATGAAATGCAATTTTTGACATGAGGGTGTCAGAAGGATGAAATTTTTCCAATCTTGTGAATGCCTTTATCATTGATTTAGGTCATCTTGAATTAGTTGCTGAAAAATTTATATATGATATGTGAGTTTTTATGATATTATCATTTCTTATGGAATCATAAGATGCAATGGTAACCATTGGAAGTAAATAATATATTATTTCAAACCTTGTGTTTATGTATGTTAGAGGATTAATTTAGAATGAAGGTTTCAATCAAAGAGAAGTCAAGGAACCTAATGGAAGTGTATATAGTACATTAATTAGAGGATGGTTTCCTCAGTGGAATGGCTGGAAGAAATCAAAAGACAGATCATAGAGAGGATTTTAAGTAATTTGTTCAAACATGGAATTTCATGACTGATCTAAAATAAAATAGGGACCCTGAATGAATATTATAGGTATTGAAGGGTAATATCTAGGAGGGAATATTACATAATTTTATGTTATGTAAATTCACTAGTTTAAGGTAGTAGAAAATTACCAATAAGTGTAATTGTTTAAGTGTAATCAAGGATTTGTTATTCTAGAGCATAATTATATTCCATGTACGATAAAGGGTACATGGTGAATTTTTTATATGAGTGCTTCAATAAAGTTCACTATGTCGATGATGAAGTACTCTTGACTGCATAGAAGGGTGATTTTATGGTTTTGATGATGAATAGAAGTTCCATTGGCATGAAGGATGTTCAATATATACCATGTTTATGAAATAACCTAAATATCAGAGGATATATACATAAATAATGATTTATAACTATATTTTAAAATGTATTATGGAAGATTACTTGGGATTCCATGGACAAGTAAAGAGGTGTAAAGGAAAGGATGTTATATTTGACAAAAAGAGCATATGGATCATCAATTATTAGAAAAATAAATTATAAAAGATAAAATTTGTGGAACTATCATATAGGACACATAAATATTAAGAGGATAATAGTTATTGTGTAAAGGGTATACTAAATATTGATCAAAAATAATTCAAATGTTGTAAGAGTTTTATACTCAAAAAGAAGAAAACTAATTCCATTAATTCGAAAAAATGGTTCCTAAAATCATTATTTTATAACTTGTGTACACTAACATTTTGGGGAATACACTATTACATTATCATGATAGATAAATGAAATTTTTATTTTTAATTAAATATTTAGTAAACAATACTATAACTTTGAACCATAAATTCACGAAGTTTAAAGTGTTTGTTGGATTGAAGGCCAAGATGTGGAAATATACTCAATGTAATATGAATATTGTATGGTCTAATAATGGTGGTGTGTATATTAGTAAATATTTATATAATTTCTACTGGAATAAAGAAAAACGGTTTGAAAGGACATTACCCAGGAAAAAAGAAAAAAATGGTGTCGTAGAGTAGATAAATTAGATGGTAATAAAGAATACATAATGTATGATATTACATTTCAGTATATAAAATGATTTTTGGTTAGGAATAATAAATTATGTATCATACCATGTTAATAGGAGACTTTGTGCACCCTTGTGGTAGGAGATTCTATTATATCTATGGTCCACTAAACTAGAGGAAGTTAACTACCTCAATGATTTCATAAGTACCACCTATATCCATGTGGATTCCAAGGATATGAAAAAACATGAAGATAACAAACTCATTTCATTGTTTGATAGAGGGTTGAAACCATAGGTCAATGGATTTTAGATGATTATAATATGTTGATAATCAAAAACTGAAATGTAATCTTCAATGATAAGGTTTTATGGAAGGATCAAAACATGGTAGAAAAGGAAGTTGATAACAAATAATAAACTTATTACGTCAAAGTTTATATTATAATATGTTTTAGATGGATTCTATTTCCAATAAATTCATGGGAAATAGAAATTCTAAAGGATAGTCCAATATAATATGTAATAAAATACTCCAGGACTACAAAAGATTTGTTAGATTTCTGAATGGTGACATTTTAGAATATTAATTTTCAAAAACAGAAGTGTTACATGTAGAATTTAAAAGATCTTCTATAGGAAGGTTTATCGTTTTGATGTTTGGAGAATAATTTCATTTTTTTATTTTAATGGCTGAAGCACATACCGAGGGCATGAAAGAAGTGGCTAGTCTCTAGAATTTTGAATATTGGATGTAAATTACGAAATATGTCATGGATTTATAGGATGAAAATACAATGGTGTAGATAATTATACTACCATATGGGATGAAGGATATATAGAAAAAAAGTTCTTTAGTTTGAATAAAAATTATAATGGTAGGAAGTGGTAAAATTAAATGATAATAGTAGAAAGACTTCATTCAAAAGGATTTTACTTCTATAAAAAAATTTACATGTATTTAAACATACTTCCATAAGGATTGTTCTGATTATATTTTCTTTTTTAAAATTCCACCATTAGTAAATTGGTGTAAATAAACCATTCCTTCATGATTCTATAAAGAGTAAATTTACCTGAAGCAACTAGATTGTTTTTTGGACAATATTGATATGGAATTAATGTGTAGAAAGAAGATATGTTTATATGGATTGAAACAAGATACAAGTTAATGTAACCATAATGATTGAACATTCATTACTAAGAAATAGCACTTCTAGAGATATTCAGTTCCCAATAGGATCTATAATTAATTGAGAGATGTTAACATAAGAATTCTACTCTTGTAACTGGATGAAATCCTCATGTAAGGTATGAATATTAAGTGGATTCATAGGATGATGAATTGTTTTTCTAGAAAAATCAAGATGAATGATCTAGGTGAGAGCAATATAATATTGAGAATATGGATTTAGAGAGATATAAAATCCTTGAGTTTTGTTTTTTTTTCATAAAAATATTATATCTAGAAGGTCATCAAGATATTTACTATAACCATATGTAAACCCGTCTCAACACATTTGGTTGGATTTTTAAAATTATCTAAAGAGAAGGTGTCCAAAATGGAATATCAGGTCAATTATATACAAAACATTATATTTTATTTAATGGTATGTAGCTTGATGTATGACATGGTAAGTATAAGTTAGTACATTGCTTTTTTAATTGGATTCATTATCTGGTTCATGTAAAATACTAGTAAAAACAATAGGAAAATATGAAATGGATCATCAGGTATCTCAACGGATCACTAGATATAACCTTATGTTTTGGAATGAATTATCTATTATTGAGGTATATAGAAGAAAATTTTGAGTGGAAACATACACAAGGAAGTGTTTCATAGGATATGTGTTCACTCTTGATGGAATGAAATTTAACTGGATGTCACCAGTACAACAAAAGGTAGCACTTTTCACAATAAAATCATAAAATGTGGTTGTCATATACATATATTAAGAACAGATATGACTAATTTTTTTGTTGGAGGATATCAAAATGAGTGATATAAGTTGATTTGTCTACCATGATAATTATTTTGAAATTCATTTAGCTAATAATCTTTTGTTTCACTCAAAAATAGAAAACATTGAACCAATATATGATTTTATCAAGAATATTTTGGAGGATAGATTATGTGTGTAATGGGAGATAGTTGGAAGAAAAACTCTTGTTGACATATTTACTAAGGATTTAGTTTTGTAATATCTAAGGTAATATTATTCCTATGTGGGGCTAGTGTAATCAGAATATGGTTGACCTAGTGTTGTATATGTGGTAATTGGATGTATTTTTTTAATTTTTTTTGTTACTATGTTTTTCCCCTATATAATTCTTAATGCTATATATAATTAATAATTTTTAAGTCTCTTTCAAGATCCAATTTATATGGATAGAAGGAGGAAATTGAGAAGTTACAATTCCTTCGAATATTCATATTATCAACACCAAAATTCCAGTGGAGGCAGGTTGTGCAGAAGTTATGACCAAAATGTTGTTCATTGGTCATTTTATAGATGATGGGAAGAATAAGATATGGCATACCTAAGGGTCACTAATGAAGATATTCAATGGTTCCTAGAAGATCAGTTCCATAATAAAGGATCAAATGTAAGAGACATTATAGTGATACATATGAGTAAATGTCTAAAAATTATAGTGACGTTCTCAAATATTAGACTAAAATACATTATCACATAAAGATAGTGGTAAATTTAAAAGAATCAATAGGTAAATGGAGGTGGAAAAGAGAAATGGTGGGACCCCAAGGATCATCAAATTTTGATGGATCCAGTTGACTGGTTGGGTCCCTCTATAAGGTGGGGTGGGGACCATTTTATATGTGTGATATAATAGTTAGTGATCTATTATGATGGTTTGTAAATAGGGGTTGTAATATTGTAACTTAAGATAAATTAAATGTACATAAGTGTTCTCCCATGGATGTAGGACCAATGTCTAAACAATGTAAATCCTTTTTATTTCATTATTCTGTTTTATTTCTCTTGAATGTTTGTTTTAATTTGTCATGAGTTTTTTTGAGTGTGTGAGTTTTGGTTGACTCAGAGTAGCGATTTTGATTGTTTTTTTTTCAAATTTCAGGTGCGATAACTTTAGGTATTTGACTAGTTTATGGAGTTATCAGGTTCTTTGATTCCTCTTTTGTATGTTCTGGTGGTTTAACTTCCAATAATAAATTTTATAAAATACCAACATGGAGTTATATTAATCTCAATAATCCCCTAGGGTTCAATAACAATGTATATATTCATTCTTGATCTATGTAACCTCATAGATCTATCTCATTCACATTGGATCAATTTAACATGGTTCACTATTTTAAGTCATTATTGGAGAAATATTTTTCATGATTCTTAACTAATTGAAGGTATAATGTATGTTTTTAATATGATATTAAAATATTTGAAATTGAAAACCATGTCACTACCACTAATATTTTGTAGAAACATGAATCACATTCATTGTTAATAAAATTAAGCATTCTTATGTGTCCATAAATTGAATATTTTATGACATTGATTCTTGTTTCGACCCATAAAAGGATATTTGAAAATTTCATGCCTAACCGAAATCATTTATGTCAGAAACCCTTATAGATGTATCATATAAACACTGTACACAATGTTTCCATTAGGTAACATTGTCTTGAAATCCATTTTCCAAATCTCATAATCAAGGAAGTTATTTATGAAATGTATAATTCAATTAGATTTAGCATAGAGATTTGTGGGAAAGGATTTTTCAAATTTCCCACATTAGTGTTGGTTGAAACTTTTATCAACAAATAATTCATTATAGGTTCCATATTTACCATCTATGTGTAGTTACTTTTGAAATACCCACCAACAAACTACATATCAACCAAGATAAAAACATAAAACCGAATTTTGGTACATGGGATCCATTTATGAGTTCATATTAGCATGAAATCTTTAGCTTGTTTCCATTCATTACCTCTAAAATAAGTATTCGTTACCCATAGTGAATGCTTGTAACATTAATCAGTGATTATAAAACCAAACAACTCTTGTTTAATCTTTTTTATTTTATTTGTGTCTTCGAAAAAACACTTCCCAAAAATTATGGTGGATTGTTATATTTCTTATGAAAAATAATGTTCATCAGGAGCCTTGTATTCATTAACATCCCCCCACAATCTCAAATAGATATTTCTTGCTCTCTTATAGATATATTTTCATTCTCCTGACTAATAAATTTTTATCTTAGCTGTGGTTAAATACTTTGTAACATGGGATCACTAATAGTGATGGATTTTTTGTTTTTAATGTACTTTTGGTAGCTAAAATTACATTTTAATAAATTGATTGCATCACAAAAAATAATTTTATAACATAATGAATTCTCTCATATTATAACTTATATGATACCAATTTTTCACTATAATTGAATAATGATTAAGTGTTAACTCTTAATAGTTGTAAAAATGAATTGGAATGTTTATTGGATGACTTTAATTATTTATAAGACTAATCATTCATCATGTTTTTACTATGTTGTGTATAACTTAATGGGAATTAAGTAATTACTCCACTCTACAATTGGTTATTGAATAATTCTTGGTTAAAATATTCGCCAACTTAGCACTTAAATAATCTTACAACTTTTACTAAGCATATTTTTTATTTCAATTATCATTCATAAAATATCTTATATAAATATTATGAAGTATATGTATTTACCAATATCATTTAATTATAATTGGTTACATGTATCTCACTGAAAAAATTTAAAAATATTTTTTTGATTTATAACCTAAAATTTAAAAGGGATTATTTGTCAAAAAAAATTATAACTATAAAAATTCCAACATTATTTATCTATTAATAGTATAAAAATTATATTATTGATGTTTATGTTTTGTTTTACATTATAGAGAATTATCATGGCACAACATGATATTACTTGAGTCTTATATTTTTTTATCATTGATTGTTGATATTGGATATATATGATTAAAGTAAATGTAAAAAATTAACTATGTATATAATAAAATAACAACATCGATTTGAAACATGAAAAAATATATCATTATGTCTAAAACTGGGAACCGAGAAAAAATTTTTAAATAACTTAATAAAAAAGAATAGTTGTAAGATAATAAATCCACTTGGAAATATTTTTGTTTTGATCTTATTTATCTAATGTATGAGTCAATCCTCATTATCAAATTGAAGATTATCCTTAAATATTATAATCTATTAGATCTTCATTTGAGATTGTATTTAGATAAAAATATATGAGTCACATATTTTATTTAATAATCAAGAATAAAAATAGTAATATTACTTGAAATGGTGAATATAACTGTCGTAGAAGATTTTTCTTGCTTATTCTTAAATTCATTTCAATTCCTCTTTCAGTGACCTTTCAATACAAATTTGAAATAGTTAAATTCATTTTCACCACATTCCCTATGAATATTTTCTTTCTGTGATTGAAATTTCACTCGATCCATTGAAATTTATCTTTTTATAGGGGTTTCATCCTTTTCCTTCACATCTTTTACCATAAGTACGAAAGAATAAAATTTCCACCAATATTTATCAATTTTTTAAATCAATGTCAGAATAATCTTGATATTTTTCTCCATATCGTTCATTTATAGATTTTTATTAATGTGGAATTTTTTTTTGGAAAGGATGATAATATAAGATAAATATATTATTTAATATCCATATGAAATTATATCTTTAATAAATAATTTATATAATTCATCATGGTGAGCACATGATCCCTAGCAAATTATATGTTTTCTAGTTTACCCTTATACATGGAATTTAAAATTCCATTTATATTTTTTTCTCTTTCAAATAATCATGTTATTAGAGATGATTTATCGTGGTTTATGTATTTATGTCCTTATGTTTCATATTCAACATTTTGGGAATAGTTGAAAATAGGATGTTATGGAGATCAAGCATGTCTTCACTGTCCCACATGTAGTCATCCTTGTCACTTGCTCTCACTCATTAAGGTAATAGACTAGTAATACGTGACTCCAATAGATAAAGAATATTTTATTTGTAAAAGAATTATTATAGAGATGTCATGTTTTTATTTTTAGTCATTTTATATCAAATTCAATATATATTTAGTACTTTATCTTGATTATCAGTTATGACATAATTAATAATTTAATAATGTCTCTTAATATTTTATAAAATCTCAATAGCCCCCTCTATTGGATTAGGAATATATAGTTTATTGGATAATTTTGTGGAAATTATCTATATTTCCTTTATTATAACCTATACTATGATGTTGAAAATTACTTGATGTAATTTAGGTAATCCTTTTTTAACAGTGGTATTAAATCACTGTTCTTTGATTTATTGAGTGTAACTACCAATCCTGAAATCCTCTACTCAGTCAGCTTAAACACATTCAACTAAATTTTATTATGTATACTATGACCATTACACTTAATACTAATTTGGATAAGTCGACCCATAATGTTTATTAAGACTCCTCAATAATTGAAAGTTCCCAAGACAATGTCTAGAATGCCACTTTTACTATGGCCATAATTCCACTTTAACCATGACTTCCTAATATATTAGGTAATTGAATGAATGTTAATAAATTAATATTTTAGTTGGTTTTTTTGTGTAAATATTATTCATTATATTTTTCATATGCTTGTTAATTTTATTTAGATATTATATAATTTATTAACTTTGTCTTCAAAAATTCTTTACGCACATGCTTACAGAAGATGTATCATTTTATCTTTGTAAGCTTCTCAATTACATTATCTAAACTACTATATTCATAAATAAGTTGATAATACCATAATTATAAAGTTCATACACCTTCATGGGGTTAATCAGGTTTTTTCAGATTTTCACCAAATTCCAATTTCTATTTTTAGTATTTACCCCCGTAGAATTTATACTTCTGTTATTAGTATGTATAGTAGTGTATCCATATTTTATTTACCAATCACATATACCATATTGTTTGAAAGCATTGGTAATCATAGTAATGAATAAAACATATTATTTATAAGTAGTCATTTTAAGGATTTATATTCATCATAGTTTTATAAATATTTTTATTTAAAATTCTCAATCAAAAATGAAATATTAGAACTTTAGATAAAAAAATTACATGTATTACATAGTTTTATTTAAAATTTAAATTTATTAATTTTATAATTTAAATATGATAAAAATTAATTAAATTTTTGTTTTTATAGATTGAATTTATCTTAGGGTGAAATTGTAATGTAGTTATTTATGGATGAATTCTAAAAAATATCATGTTTGAAAAATACCATAACATTTTTGACATCATTATGATGTAAGACTGACATAAAAATTTAAAAAACCATTGTCTCAACCAATTATGTGTTAATGGATAATATATATATATATATATAACAATTTTTTTATTTTTTCTACATAGGCTTGAATTTTTAGGAATTAGTATAAATGTTTTTGTAATTAAAAACTATTTTTGGATCCTAGCATTTAATAGTGTGGTTGGAAGGGTCCATCCAGTTTTTTCCTGATAAAAATGTCATAAAACATTGTTTTGGTTTAATTATAACAAAATTATTGTTATTATAATCAGTAATATGTATTATTTTAGTGTAAAATCATTATTTTCATAAAACAGTCATTTTTCCAAAAAATAATTTTTTATGAATTTTGTGCACTTATATAAAATGCAATTTATAAAAAATGTAGAAATTAAATATGATAAAATTTATTAAATATTTACAATAAACAAGTCCATATTTGGTTATAAGGTCCCATTAATTTTTGGTTCTATAAATAAATTACCTTTTTTAAAAGATAAGTTATCTCAGTTACATATAAAATGGGTTAAAAAGAAATAAACTAAAGGTTTAATATTTATCAAAAACATGTATAAATGTAATTTATTAAGTGGATTATGACCCTTTATCATATTATATTTTAAGTTTTGTTGTTATTTTTTCAATTTCCTATGAAATATACATTATATTATTATAAAACATTGAATAATTACAATAGTGTCACTTCACTCACTAATAAAAGGGAACTTCATCTCCTAAATTCATTACACACTTTGAGAACTCTACATTTAAAAAGATATACCCAAATAACATCCTAAATATTCTCCTAACATCTTATATTTAATTTTATACTTCAAATTACAATAAATTTCATCTATATAATTTAATTTTATTATGTTTATGGAGGGTCTATTTTATACCACTTTGTTATCCTAATGGAAATTATAAAATCACTCATGTGTACGTACATACTACCATCTCCAAAAGCGATGTATTTTATTTTTCATAACTATCTCTCATTGATAGTTATGAATAATTAATTAAAGAATATATTTGTTATTTATTTCATGATTATAACTATTCAAAGATAATATATTATCTACCATCTTACACTCTAATCTATTGGAAAATGATAACGTCTCTCATCGATATGTGTGGACTACCACCTCCATAAAAATATTTTATTCCTTTTTTTTTGCCTCACATGGATAGTAATTAGGTTGTATGTAATTAATTAATATTATAATTATAACATACATAATATCCTGTGAAGGTAAATATATACCTCTTTTATTTTCATTCCATCTCTTAGAAAAATGAAAAAGTCATTCATGTGTACATGTGGACTACCACCTCTATGAACTGATGTGTTTTAGTTTTCATTAACACCTTATATGGTTGGTTTTAAAAGTGTATTTAATTTTTAAATATAATAATAATTAAATTAATAAGATTCAAAAACCATTTTCCCTTATCCATAATCAACCTATAAAGGATATTTTAAAAATTAATGACCATGCAACCTCAAAACATTCGACATAAACATAACTGATTTAATAACTAAATAAAACTAAATATAAAATGAAATAAAACGAATTATGATAATATAATTAATATAAAATTTTTTTATATGAAAGTAACAAACTAATATAATTTTGTTATTCATGAGTAAGGTATCTTATTAAGATGGAGAAGACATAAGGTAAGATATTTTTCATTAAATCCTTGATATAAAGTTTCCCATCTAACTCTTTTCCCTCAATATACATGTCCTTAAAAATAATTTAATAATGTGATTATTCATACATAAAATATTGTTAAAATAAAATTTCAGCTACTTTTGAATTTATTTTCAATTTTTATAAAAGGAATATCCTCAATGATTTATGAAAAATTTATTTGTTTACGTTCTTTACAAAAAGTTTGAAAATAAAATATTTTTACTTATACGATATGAACATATTTTCGAATGATCATATCTTTTTTTCATTATGAGGCTTACTAAACATGTTTTCATGGTTTTTTTCAAAAAAATAATATATTTAAATTCATCTTTAAATTTTTTTAAGAGTTTTTAGTGGAAAATTTTATTTATCATTATTTTTATGTAAAAAAGAATGTTTTTTATTTATGGGTTCAAATGAATTTTTCAATATAGTTATAATGAAAATGATAAATATTATAGTTTTTTTCATTATATAGTAGATGGGAATTATATATAATTATGGAGCTCCTGATATAGCTCTGATGAAGGGTGATCCTGATATACCTCCCTAATGTAATGGGTAATGATTTAGTCTTTGAATGAAAAAATAAGGTAGATAATTTCGTAGGTTTATCAAATATAATTAACAATGAATAATTAATTTTGACATAGGTTAAACATGATTTAACACTTGTTATGAATATGGTTATACTATATTCATATATCATTATTTCCAAAGGTATTTTGGAAATATTTTGATTTTATGAGGAAATGTTTTAACATTAAAATTTGTTTTAATGGTTGTGGCTGAAGCCTCATTTATTATTTAGAGAAAAATACTTTTTCAAACTGGGTAGAGGGAGATCCATTACATAGTATGAAGTCCCAAAACCGATTGTTACGGATACAAGGCCCAAAAGGCCATTTTTTTCGGCCAAAGGCCCTTTGGTAAATAGTACTGCTACAGTGCATGGGTTGTAATAAAACCTGCTATAGTACACCAGCCACTATAGTTCCTAATATTTCCTCTTCCACTACAATGCCACCACTACTACAGTTCTTCCGCTGCTACAGCACTGCTACAGTCCTGTAAATTCATGATTTTTAATATTCCAAAATATACAACCATGGATTTATCATTCTTAATAATTGATTTATAAGGGTTCCTTTAAAAAAAGTTTTTTTCACATGTTGATATTTTTTATTTATCTGTTTAATTTTTTTTGGAAATGTTAATCATTTTAAGGGTTTTATATGTTTTCATGAGACTAATTTGTTTTCTATATTTTGATATCCCTTACTATGATTTTTTGTGTTCATAGAACATTTTAAAATGTTTTTTTATAGTATATAAGGATGATTATGGAATATATAAAGGTTATACATTCTACTGCAGATTCTTCTCAGAATAAAAATTGTCACTAGAATTGAAAAAGGCATGTAAACTTAAATATCTTTTTTTGGTAAAAAATATATACTGCATAGAAGTTTCCACTTTTATATGTAAAGTTTCATTATAAATATATAAATCTCTAAACCCAAATGATTATTGGAATTAATAAATGTTTAATCCATGTAACTAGACTACATAATACTGGTTGTTTTGCTTTATGGTATCATTATTGACATCCATGAGAGTTTCAGATAATTTTATTAGTTAAAAGGTTGTTAAAATACACTATTAAGAAATTTAGATTTCTTATTATATTATCTTGAGATATATTTTTAGGATTTCCATGACACATTATCAAATCCATATCTATTTATAATTCTTTTTCACAAAGGAAATTTTGATACTAATGTTGGAAGTCATTAGGGGATAATGTACTTCCAAATCTGAATCCTAGATTGATTGGATCCAAGTAGTTTATATAAATGATAACTTAGTTCACACATGATATTAATGGTGTCACCCATGAAATAGAATGACTAAATTTTCTACATATGAATGTGTTTATATTGGATCATTTAGTTAAACAACACCCTCTGTCATTTGGAGGATCATCAGACCTGATGAATGGCGAAGGATGGATAAATGCATTAGAGAAGAAAATTGAATTTTTAGGATACAATAAACATCAAAACTCAATTATTTTTATTTATAATTAAAAATTTAAATCCAATCAATGGTGGTCTTTAAAATATAATAATATATAAATGATGACATTAGTGTTATGGAGTGGATGAATTTAAATGGTATTTTTCTTGAGAATTATTTTCAGAATATACATATAATGCGAATATAAATACAATTAATAGAGTTAAATCATAATGAAGATGTATCAGTGTTCACTTATAATAAATATTTTACTATATTTTCTATGTATGTATATAATTACATTATGGACCATGAAATTAAAATTGATAGATTCTAAATAGGCCAAAAACATATTTTAGGAATGGAATTGGCCTCTCATGAATTAAAAAGTTATAAGGATATTTTTAGATGTGATGGAAATTTTGAGATGGAGTTTTTTCAACATATTTATAGCTCATGAAAAGAAGTATAAGATGTTTATAAAGGGATAAGAAATGTAAAATTAGTTAACTATGAAATTTTTAGGGAAAACACACATATGTTCTAAAAGTTGTAAAATACATTTTAGAGAAGCTGTGATAGGATCAGTTAATTATCACTAATGTAGCGAGATAAGTTATTTAGATTATGAATATAAAGAAAAGATTTAATATCTATTCAATAAAGGGAAAATAGATAGTCAACTAACAGTGATAAGTTTTAATTGTAATTATTTGGGTCGTTACACTAATAAATGTGTGAGGTTAGTTAGTCAAATTGGGAATCATCAAGAATAAATATAAAAATGTGTGGTAAAGTCTTTTTCTTCCAATAAAAATATAGAAAACTAATATTAAAATATTAAACTATCGTTTAAATAAATAATATTCTTCACATCATATCTTACAAGCATCACTGAATGAATACGAAACCACAAAACATTGTAAGGGCATAAAATTATAAGAATTACATGAGATCATTATAATGTTACCATTGATGTTTTTGGGTATAAATACAAGTATCCATATTTTTTATCGTATTTATAAATATAAATAGTTGTTTTTTAACAAACTTTTATGGATAAATTATATTAGAATAGATAAATACTAAATAAGATAATTTTAGGATTAACAATGCATTTTCCTAAAAAATGTATTTTTAGGTCCCATGAATGTTTTTAAGAAACTAAATATATCTTGGTTTACTATTTAATATATATATTGTTGATAAGAATAATATATTAACACCATTCTAATAAACCATGGATAGGAAATAACTAAAGAAAAATGGAAAAATTCATTTTTCAATAAAAAAAATTTCATCATGTTTTCACATAAAAAATAAATTCTAAATTTTCATAATTTTAATTTAACTAAATTAAAATATTTAAATGATTTATGATAAAAATATTATCATAATATTATTTTTTGTATTTATCTAATATAGTTGATTTTTATGTGAATAATAGAAAATATTGTTTTTATCAAAATGATAACATTTATGACTTTATCACTATATTAGAAAAACTTATACATTTATACAAACATTTAAATTATCAAATATTGATTTAATAATTAAAATTATACATTTTAAAAAATTTATGTTGAATTTATAAAACCTAAGATAATCATTTTATGGACTAAAGTAATATTTTTTTATAAAACTATTTTTTCTTTTATTTTAATCAAATATTATTTGGTAAATTACAATTTTTAGTTTCTTTGGAAGACAAATAAAATTCATTTTTCATAGTAAATTAATTAATGTCATTAGATGAAAAAATTGATAATTTTATTCTACACAAAAATTTTAATAATAAAAACACACTTTTTCTAAAATTGAAATTTTACATGTTAGACACGTTAATATTCAAATTAATGTTACTTATAGATAGAAATTTTATTTTAAAAAATTAATTTTGGAATTAAAATTTGTAGGTAAAAATTATTTGAAAATGAACAATATATTTTTAGGCATTAAAAGTAAATTACATAGTTAAAGATTTGTTAATGGGTTAAAGGTAAATTAAGTGTTAAAAAAGAGTAAGACAAATAAAACATGTTTTAAAATATGTATACGAGATGTGGTTTGACCATAACTCACCCATATACATTATTTTTTATTATTTTATCCTCTTAAACCATCAATTGTGACTTTTCCTTTAATGTTATTATAGAAATACCATTCCCTTATCTTATAAAATGATTCATCATCCAACTTCTCCTCACACCCATGACCACTTAACTAGACAAAAACATAGAAAAAACAACTCCCCAACATTTCTAGAACCATAATAGTGGTTTTTTCTTCTATATTGTTAACCCTTCAATGGATTAATCATTCTTTCAAATGAGTTTTCAAAAGTATATTTTAAAAAATAATAATGACTCAATTTCAATTTAAATTATTTTATTTCTTCTTCAACATCCTTAATATATAATTTTTCCATTATTTTATAAATAAAACATTATTATTATTATTCAAAAATTCTATTTTTATGATTGAATATTCATTAACTAAAATATCAGTTTTACTTATGAAAACACAATTGATGTAATGTGTATGTGAGGACCATCGCCTCCATGAACATCGTGTCTGATTTTTCATAACTACCTTAAATGATTTATTATAAAATTTATTAAATTTATCAATTTATTTTTTCAATATTATCAAGATTATGGAACTATAAACAATTAGGTATCTTCTATCTATTCAATGTAAAATCAATTCATCTCTTGAGCATATATGCACACTACCACCTCCATGAATGTGACATATTTTGTTTTTTATCTAGTCATTTATTCTTTATAAAAATACATTAAAATATTATTAACTACCTAAAAACATAAAAACATCATTTTTATACATTAATAATGATATTATGATATAATAATTTATTTTTCTAACCACACTCACACACATATTATAGCTTGTTCTTGATTCGGCAGGTTTGTCCACCTACATGATCAATGATATATATTTATACAATGGATGAATATAGAACCTAAACTAATGGTGTTATTAAAAATTAATGATAAAACAATGTTTGTTTTATATCCCAATAAAATTTATATAAATATTCATTTTATTATTATAATACCACCTTTTTTGATTAATGATTACCAAAATTTTCTCGTCACTAACTTCAGCATCATGACTGATTACCAAAATACAAATATAATTATATCTGAACATTATAAATAATTACAAACCATACATTAAATTACTTATAATTATATTATAATGATAAAATTGGAATCTATACACAATAATATACATCTCCATTATGAAACCAATACAAAATAAACAATCATAGCTAATAACATGTAATGATGAAAGTATAATTAAAATAACTATTATATTTGTCGTAAGTGATTATAAATAATGTTTATAAAAGGTTATAGGTATGCATAAGATTATAAAATATTTGATTGAGATAGTTATTTTGTATACATGAGACTACTAAACGTTTGACTAAGTTGGATTAAAGGTGAGGGGATCATGTTCTCAATTATGATTCTTTCAGACATGTTTTATATTTGGAAACATTTTTACATGAATATAGTGTTCTTTGGATTTAATTTCCATGATATTATTATACTAAATTTTTCATTTAATTTATTGGATTTAAAAAATCCAAATCAAGTGACTTTCTTCATCTTTCGTTCAATTTATGTTTTACCCAAGTCGTAAGGGGGTTTAACTAAATTCTTATTCCTTGACTTATTATTGTTATTTTTGAATTTTATTTTTATAAGATGTGATTTTTTAACCATATGATTGTATTATAACATTTTCACCTATTTTTTTGTATTTAAATTTATTTCTTATTATATCTCATTACAATGACTCTTAAATCAAAAGTTGATGTTTGAAATTGTTTTTTATAACTCAATTTCCTTTCATTGAGATATAAAGATTATTCTTAAACATTATTTTTCTATGTTGAATTATTTTACCCAGTAATATTATAAATATTTTTTCCAGTTTCATTTTTCTTGGATTTAAATTTCATCATCATGAATTTTTTTATGGATCATTTCTTAAATATATAATAATGCTATGAAAATAATCCTCACTACTACATTATTATAATTAAATTTATAATGGTAATTCCCAAAATAATTTGATTATTACTATTATTGTATATTCAAATTGTTATCCATGGTGTTCCATTAATTAGGGAAAAAATTATAATTTGTATATGTAATATTTCTATATAGATAAGAATTGAATACTTTTCTATGATAATGTTTGAGGGACATTAGGGAACATTAAAATATGTGTTATTTTAGCAACCACCTTCTTAATATGTATGTATTATGATAATATAATTCCGTTTAATGATTTTTAGAAGTATTGAAATAACAATATACATATTAACTTATATTTTTTTTAGGGATTATTATATAGAGAGTTATTCCACTTCTTTTTTAGGGAAACATTGAATATGCGTATATTTTTTATTTAAATGCTATTTTTTATGGATTACTAAAGAATGATTGTCATGTATTATATACTTTATTCATTTCATCATTTGAAGAATTAATTAGACTCAATAAGTGACTTGTTGGGACTATAGTATCCTTTTTATGAAACAGTAGGTCTCAAGAGATAATGTAGCATTGGAGTTTAGTGTATGATTTCATAATTATTTATGATGTAAGGGATGGGGTTGTGAAAATATTTTCCTGGTATCTTGGAAGAAGGCCTTGATGATAATATTATAATGTTTGGCATTATGAATTCTATTATTATGAAACCACTTATTGTTATCTACATTATTATTTTTATTTTTATATCATCTACGAATATATTTAAATCTCATTTGATCAATTATAGGGAAATATTTGATTATCATTTTATTAGTTCCATATTATTGAAGACTTTAATATTCTATTATATATTCTTTTATATTCTTTCCCGTACAGAGTGTTTGATCTAACCATTCTCATGTTTCCATTTCTTGAGGCTATATATTTTTTATATATGATATGTCTAGTGGAAAACAATATATGTAGAGAATTTTAGGGAGATATTGACGACTTATAATGGATTAATTAGTTACGAATATGGTGAAAAAATATCAAGTAATTGTTAAAATACATGATAATTGTTAATTAATTATTTTTCTTAATTATATATTACTATAAGTATAAATGGTTGTGGTAATGTATGTAATACAATATTCCCTATTGGTCATGTAATTATGGGATGGTTATATTTGCGTATTTCAAAATAGAAAAGGATATACCATTAAATAAAGTGGTGTTAGGTAAATTTCATACTTATTAAATTATAACATTATATTGTTTGATTAAGGTTATATATAATCATTTATTTTTAGAAAATTTACATTTAAAATGTGAATATCATATCAATAAATAGAGGCAAAACTTTTTGTTAAAACATAAGGTGGAATTATTAAAGTATCATATATTAGTAAAACCATTAAAATCATTATAAATAGAATGGGTTTTAATTTAAAAAACCTTTTTCCTAACCTTTAGTGGATTATGATGTTATAATGGGTAATGATTATCATTTATTTTACCTTGATAATATTTGATTTAGTGCCAAATAAATCATATTCAATATTAAATATGAGTTATAATTTATATATTTGAATGATTTCATGCCATTGATAACATATAAATAAGATGAGTAACTAATTTAAAATGGGAGTTAATGTTATAATACATATATTACTAAAAAGAAAGGAAATATTCAATTTAGTGAAATGGTAGTTCTGAATGAACTTCTAGATGAATTTCATAATTATTTTCAGTGTGTTATTCTCGATTAACAGGTTAAAATTACTACTAAAATGGTTTCTGATTCTAATATAACTTCAGAACCCCTTATCCTGTAGATCACGTAGACCCATTGAAATAGAAAAATAAGTCACAAGAGTTAATTGATAGAGGTTTCATTTATCCTATCACTTTATGTTGGGGTTCAATTGTTTTCTTTTTTGATAAAATAATTTTAGTTCCATGAGTCATTTCATAGATTATAAATTACTCAATATAATAACATATAATAATATGTATATGTTTCCTCATATTAATGACTTGTTTATTCATCTCCAAGGTTATAATTATTTTTTCATGAATGGTATTATGTTTTGGTATCACTGAATTAATCAAATGGGGGAATATATTTCAGCGTCTTATAATATTTATAGCCATTATGAGTCTATGTCTATAACTTTCATGTTGAATTATGCACACAATATATTTATAGGTCATATAAATAGAGTTTTCCATGATTATTTGGATAAGTATTTAGTGATTTTCATTTGTAATAGTATTTTTTATTATTAAATTTAGGATGAAAATGATACACATATAAGTCTTATTATTTAGTATTTTAAAGAAAATAAGTTATACGAAAAATTTATCATATTTGAATTTTTATTTTCATGATTTTCATTCCTTGTGAATATTGATTCAAAATATGGAATTACTGGGGATCCTACTAAAATTAAAGTGTTCTAAAAGTATCCAAGTCCTCCAAATGTTACTAAGATTCATAATTTTCAGAGATTAACGGGTTACTACCAACGATTTGATGAAAAAATACCTCATTTATCTATTCCACAAAACGAGATAATGTGAAAAGGATTCAAATTCATTTTGATGAAGTATTTCGATGAATTATTACAAAATTTAAAAAGGCGATTGGCCAGTATTGTTATTTTATATTTTCTGATAATCAATGGTGATTGTTTTATTTATAGTTATTCTTCATTAATGGTCCATGGTTGTTTTTTATGATAAGGTAACCTTCCCAAAAAAGTAAGACTCCTTTATTAATAAAAATAAATTTTGTAAACAAGAATCTAAAAATATGATGATTAAATTTATCCCTTTGAAAAAATGGAAAAATATCCAAATGAAAACGATCATACCATGTAAGCTCTTTTCCATCCACAACATTGTAGGAAGCGCTATCCACCAAAGAATTAGCCTCCCTATATATTTGAGTGAATATATAATCAATGGAAGAACTAAAATTCTAGAAATAATTCCACATATTAGTTAAATTCCAAGTAATATGAACAAATTCTATTCTTATAGCCTGAACAACAATAGTGGAGTCACATTCCAGCAAAATATTATTTCAACCCCCTTTCTAGGCATATGAAAAAGAAATAATAACATAAAAAATATTAGCTTTAAGGGATGAATCAACTCTACTAAAACCATGAAAACATCCTAAAATATCTCCATAAAAATCTCAAAAGACAACCCCATTGTCTGAAGAACCTAGATTTTCTCTCCAAGAACCATCTATATAGATTTTAATCCATCTAGTAAAAGGAGGTTTCATGAGGACTTCCACAGTTCCAGAGGGAGAATAAAAATAACATTTGATTCTAACTCGCATGGGACCCAAAAGGTCATGGATATAATTATGAAAATACACTTTTGTAGGTTTTTTAACATTTTTGATAGTATCTAAAATCACTTCCAATGTTTTATGGGTATTAATGTAGACCGAAACATGAAGGAATATGTTTCATGCCTTCCAAATCACATTCACAAATTCTATCAAAGTAAATTGAAATAATAGTTATAGTTGGAGAGAAAGAATATGATCTGACCATCTGTTAATAAAATATCGAATAGATAATGTGAGATGTATCCTAATTTAAAATATATTCACTAAAACATTCTACATTGAAGAAAAAGAAACAAAAATCAATAATATTTGATCTAAGTCAACCCTGTGATGGTGAAAAAAAGCACAAATCATGACAAAATATATTTCACATTTTTTAAAATAATCATTAGTTGGAAGCTTGTAATGAAACATCCTCCAATAAAGGTTGAAGAAGGAAGGACATATTACATTTCTATTAAACATCCCTAGACATTTCATACGAGAAGTAGAACCAATTAAATTTTGATAAAACAAAATCAAAGTAAGAATACCACTTACAGATGGTTCCAATTTCTAGAAGTATTCATTTGATGAAAAGTATAAGCCTTTAACCATATTTTTATGTGATATGGAAGGAATTCCATTTCATTAACTTGATATTTGATTGATATTTCTAAATACATACTAGTATCATCAAAATAGAACTAATCAGTCAAAGGAATACAGGTATAGTTTTTTTAACTAGAAATATAACAATGATTGTTTATAAATAGACCACCTTGATTGAGAACCAAAAAACATAAATTGATTTTGAATGCATTCCTAATTAAATAATCAATGTGATTTTGATTCCCAGATTTGAGTTTATTCAATAATATAGAAAGAAAAAACCAAGATATTCCAAATTACTATTCACATTCCTCTATTACAAATAATCATGAGGGGACTTATTAAAATACCTGATACTTTTAATATAGAGACCCCCATCTTAACTAGTTGACAACAAAAATTCCATGAAACTATAGATAATTTTCTCTCCAAAATACTACCACTCGAAATAAAATATTTTATGGAAAACTAATGATCTCAATGAGGGAAACAAAATGTTCATACACCATTAATGAGTATAAAAATTAATATATGATGTTCTATATATCCAAAAAACCCAACCTACAATAGACTGAGATATTCCTTTCCAAGAGGAAAATTTCCTTCTAACCTTACTAACAATTTTATCAAAGTATCAATCTTTTGGTATTCCCCATAACAAAGGAAAAGAATGATTTATAAAAGGAATAATTTCTTCTCAGATAACGAATTCATTAATAATATCAGTCTTTCTGGTAGAAAAAATTTCTATAATAAAATAAATAAAATACACGATCTAATTGAATTTCTTCCCTGAAACGTCTTCATAAAGAAATAGATCCTTCATAAAGTTTCTAGTATTTATCTTATCTCCTTGAATGAAGAAAATAACATCAACTGCATATACTAGTTGAATAGGAGTAGAAATACCTTTTCTATCATCAATACAATTCATCTTTCAATTACCAACCATAACAGACAAGAGCCTAGTGAGATAATATTCAGTAGTGGAAAATATAATTGGAGATAAAGGATCACACTATCTGACCCCTCTTAGACAAGAAAAATATCCCTCAAGAGATCTATTAATAAGTATAGAGATGCAAGATGATCTGATTTTTTTTATCCAAATAAAATAACATCATCAATATCAAACCTGATAAGTATATTACAAAATAATGATCTAGTTTATCATGTTAAAATCCTTTTTAATATCATGTTTGAGAGAAATACCCCTACTCTAATGGATTTTTTAAAAAGATTGATGTATTTAAAGTCAATGATAAGACAATACTGAATATCCCTCCATTTGATGAATCCAATTTAATTAGAGGGGATAATTCTAATACATGTTGAATTAAATCTATTATATATAATCTAACATATAACAATATAAATTTTATTGACCAAATATGCATTCCTAAACAAATAGATCTTAGTGTCACACTACACTTTCAGAATAATCACTAGAAACTAAGCATCTGGCCCCATAGGAAGAGAACCCCCTTTGAATAAATGAGGAACAGACTTGAAAATATCATCTTGATTAAACTAACAATAATTCTGAAAAAAGATGTTTCTAAAACCAACTATAATAGGGGAACTATTATGAATGAAAAAAATACAACCTCATGATATGTAGTTCCAAAGGATGGGATGTAAGCTACAAATTATCCTCCTGAGTGATTGTATTTAGAATTATATCCTCAATAGGGACATAAATAAACGATAAACCATTAAATAGATCCATATAATAAGAAATAAAATTCTTATAAATATATATCATATTATAGAAAATTTAATCAACATTCTTGAGTAGTTACAAGAGACTGGAGAGTTTTCTTGAATTTCGATGAATTTTAAGAAACATAGAATTTCTAAGAACATATTTTATCATACTATATTTGAAATAATATCTTTTTATAACATCTTTCATATTACGTATGATATTATGTTTGGAAACAATATCTGCTTCTTCCAATGCCCCATTAGAAAATCATTACAAGAAAAACGCTCAAAATTGTGCTACAAAGAGATCAGGGGAAGAAATTTAATTATTTATATAACTAAATTTATTTTTTTCTCCATTTTATCAAATGAACCTTAAGTAAATTCAATTTAATGATTAAATAATAACCATTATTTATTCATCCCACCAAACCCAAAACATCTAGAAAAATTTTACCACACTCCTGGTTATACCCAATATTTATTAAATCTGAAAGGAAAGGAATTTTTTTAGTCCTTGGTATCAAGATAAACCATGATTTGATGATGATAAAAGTTAAGACGAGATAAATTCATGTAAGAAATGGATTCCATTGAATCTAATGAAGTACTATTACAAAGGATCTATTAATTTTACTGGCCACCATAACATTAAGATACCTCTTATAACATGTAAATTTGGCACCCATCAAATCAACCTCAATCAACTCATTAATTTTAATGCACATCCTAAATTTTCTGGAAGAAATAACATTATTAACAGCCCCATACATTTCATCAGGATTCAAAATATTATTAAAATCCTGGATGACAATCCATGGATCATTGATGATAGTCAAAAGATATTAAATATCTAAACAAATAATTTTTCATTCTTAGTATATATTGAATACATAAGTATAAGTGAAAAAATAAAGACTAACCATGATATTAAAATAACATGTAACCCTATGATTACAGGAGATAACCAAAATAGGTTCCATTAATGAGGAGTGAGCCAACACCCACAAATACTTAACCATGAACAGACTACAATTTGTTCACAGAATGAGAAAAACCAAAATATCTATACTAGATACTCTGTAGGATAGTATTTTTTGGGTTCAACTAAACCAACAAGAATATGTTTAGGATTTTGGTTTTGAAGCTTATGGAAGTTTATAGTTAAATTATTATCTAACCCAAGTTAGTTCTAGATGAATATTCTCATTTGGATTTTGGGTTGAGGTTAACACCCCATTTAATTTCTTCCCCTGTATTCTTTTTTACTTTATTAGTAGGCCTTATAGCTTTTACTTTGAAAAAAATTACCATCTATCTTGAAAATGATAGAATGAATTAATTCAACTGTTAATTCCAAAAAACATACTCATATAGATTTAGGTTTGGTGTGAAGTCCCCCCTTAATCTCATCTCCTACAATCTTTTTATTGAACATTGGATGACTTCCAACCTATCTTTTGGGAGTCACATTGGGTCAAAAAAGATTTCTTATGTCAACAGGATATTCCTCTCATTGACATGCTCATGTTGAGAAGTTATATTTTCATTATTCTACTTGAATATAGCAGGAACAACATCCTTTACTGATTCCACAAGTACATTAATAAGAGGATCAATCCTCAAATTTTCAGGTTCTTAGTAGAGACTTTTGTCATATTAATCAACTATTTTTTAGTATAATTATCAAAAATAGTGTCCCTAACCTTCAAATAAGCAACACTATCATGAAAACACCCAGTATAAAAACAGTAGAGGTTGTATTCAGCAGGTGATTATATTGTTCTGGGATGTAGGTGGGCAGAGCTATACCAGTGATCTCAACAAGAGATCCAACCTACTTATGTTGAGTAGAATGATCACTCGAGTGATCAAAATCCTATAATTTATTGAATCTCAAGTGAGCAGTTAGCTTATAATCTCCACTTTGGTCATTGTAATCCATGTCCCATTGTATAAAAATAACCAATTAATTAATTTCTTGAGAAAAAAGTTGTAGAAATATAATTCTCTTCCAAATACAGTTGTAAAATATAAACCAAAGAGATTTTGTATTTGGATATTTCAATGGCCATGGCATAGTCTTATGATATATCCCCCTCAGAATCCATAAAAGGTAGTGGAAACTAGAAATATAAGGATGGGTTTTCTCATCTTCTATATTGTCAGAAAATTATTTGTTTAATTCTAATATTGGGATAAGAGGAAGATCCTGATGATTACTTGACACCTCATTAGAGGTATACACTTTATTATAAACCAAATATTAATTCTTTTGATTTTTTTTAACTTCCTTAAAATATCTGGGTTTGGAATCCTCCCTATCCCTCATTTTAATAACTCTGAAAAATTCATTCAAATTCCTAATCATCTTACAAAAGTCACAGAATAGAGGTATTCTTTCATATTCAAAATTATCCTCAATATTATTTTAATTGCAAAACAGATTGATAAAATCAGGAAGTCCAAAATCCAAGTTAACATCTACTAATATTCTATCAAAAACCATATCCATCTTCAATTGTACATTTATTAATCTTGATCGGAGTCCCAATACATGAAGAAATTTTATTAAGGATTTTAGGATGCCAATAAACTTATATTAAACGTTGTAATATAATCCACACTTGATCGTTTTTTTACTTCTGACTATGATGATAAATATTATAATCCCAATTATAAATTCAAAAAATCACCTTCTTTAGTGTAAGGTTACCAGTGTTGCAAACCATACACAGATTATCAATATTTTGGAAAACAAGATGAAAATAACTCATTCCTATCAGAATTATTTTCTAAACATGAATGACCCCACACAGAGAAATATGATATCTAAGATTAGAATAAGACCATGGTTTATCACCTTTTAAAAATTTACCTAAAAATGGGGTGAGACTTTTCATATATTGAACCTCGGTTAAAGAGACTTCAAATCCGCAACCACTGAGAAACTATTATAATTGAGCTTGTTGATATTGGAGACTATGGAAACAGAAACCATTACTAGATCTTGATTACCAGAGGGATTTAGAAAAATAAACACCCAATTTTATTAAACAGTCAAGAATTCCAGAATTAGAGGAACAAGATTCTGATTCAATGTTAATGGAAAACATAATCACTTGTAGATCGATATTTGAGGTTCATCACCATTGTATAATAAAAACACGTCAATTTTATCTCCTAATCTCATCATATTCCTGTATATGGCTTAGAAAGAATGTTGATTTTGTTCCTTTGTTGTGTTTTGGTATAGAATAACTAAGGTATTATGTATTATTGACATAAACTAAAACCCCATTAGATAAATTATCCTATGAATGACATTGTATTGGATGATGTATTTTGTTTCTATTAAAATTTAGAGACATCATTTATGTGGCGAGAAATGTGAAATATATACTTACCATGAAATTTTAAATTATATATTCAAGAAAAATAATTGAACATGAGTTAATGATAGTGGTTGTAACTAATAGAATATTATGAATTCATGATTAACTACTACCTAGATAAATATGTCAAGGTAAGTGATGTCTTTGGATGAAAAGATAATGCATTATTAACTATGATATATTTTCAATATAATCCTTTAGTTAATGATTTATTGATTATTGGACTATAAATTTTACATAATGGAGTTCCCTCTCATTTGGTTCAGGTTTTAGTGCAGTCATTTTAGTCAAATACAATTATGTATGTTTAGAATGAATATAATGATTTTTATGAAATAATAGTGTTTTTTAATAATGTCAGGATTTAGGAATTTAACATTGAAAAAGAAGTGTTTATATGATTCTGAAAGAGGTTGTCTTTGATGAGTGATTTCCAGTTAATGATGGAATTATTGAGTTAATATCATAGATATTCATTTTCTATTCATCCTGATAGCACTAATATGTATAAATATCTTTTAGAATATTATAATTGGGATGGAATAAAGAGATTTATTATTGATTTTACAATAAAATGTTTGTATTTTCAAAAAATTAATGTTCAAAGAATACTCTTGTAGTGGATGCTTAATACATTTTCAATTATATATTGGAAATGGGATAATATATAGACCAATTTCAATGTTCCATTAATAATGAAATCTCAAGATAATAATGTGATCTGGGTTATCGTTGAACGATTCACTAAATCTACAAATTTTCATCATATTTAAGATAATATGTTTTTGGATCAACATTTTAGACTTTTTTCTCAATGTTATATTCAAATTAAATGGAGTCCATTTTTATATTATATTTTATAATGATCAATGATTTACCTTTACTTTTTGGAAATGACTTCATAATTCATTTGGTAGTGAATTAAATTTGAATAAAAAATTCCATCCCAAATATGATGGATAGTCAATGTGAATGAATCAGGATTTGGAAGATATACTCAAAGATTTATTATTACATTATTAAGGAATTTTGGATCAACGTAGTTTCTTCATTTAATTTTCTTATAGTAACAATATACATATATAATATTTTGTTGAATTATAAGGAAACTGATTTCAAACTCTTGTTTTTATGTGAGTAGGTTAGTGAAATTTTTTTGTAGGAACAGAAATTGTAGAAAAATTGTTTGAGAAGGTAATTATGATTCAAGAATAGGTGAGGGATGCTCTGAGATGGCGTAAGATATTTTTATATAATTGGAGAAATGACCTTTAATTTGAGGTAGATGATCATTTCCATATTAAAATATCATAATGGAATGGTTATATGCATTTTAGTAAAAAGGGAAGATAATATTTCTATTTACTAGGCCTTATGTTATTATAAGAAATGTGGGATCATAATCTTATCGACTATCCTTAACTGCAATATTATCTAATATACATGGTTTGTTTAAATTTTCAATTTTATAGAAATATATATCTTATACATTCCATGTTTTGATCTCTGAAGTTTTAAAGTTAGAAGAAATCAATCTAATAAATAATATCTAGTTTACATTTTATATTATAGAAAGTAGGTATTACAAAATATAGTGATTCAATAGGTTATGGTTTTATGGAATAATCATTTAAATATGTTTCATGAAAAATTGAAAAATCTATAAAGGATAAATACCCTCACATATTTATGCAATGAATAAGATTTAGAGAATGAAATTTGTAAAAATGGTAATTACGTGAAAAAACATTTAATCCTAGTAATTAATCATCATTTTTATTTATATGTGACCATTTTTTGGATTCATATTCATCATATTTTTAGAAATATATATATATATATATATTTTACAATTTTCAATCAAAAATAAAATAATGTTATTTTAACGATATGGGTATTCCATGAATTATATGGTTTTATTAGAATATTAAAATTATATATATTAGTTTTTGAAATTTATAAAAAGGAAAACTTTTTTTTTCTGTATATCTAATTTATTCTAGGATTGAATTTTGGGATTAATCAATATTCGTTACTTTTTAGGTGAATAGTGATAATACTAGTTTAAAAAACAACGTAAAATTTCTGACAGCAAGATGATGTAAAATTGACATAAAAATTAATAATACATTTGGCTCATCTAAATATGTGTTTAATGAGTAAAATAATGCATTTAAACAAAATATTTTGAATTTTGAAAACTATGCATGGATTTTTGGAACTTGTGTTTAATTTATTCTAATTAAAAACAATTTTTGGATCATTGAATATAATTTTGTGGTTAAAAGGTTTAATTCAGTTTTGTAATGATAAAAATATCATATAACAGGTTTTTAAATATTATATAATTAAATTCATTTTAATCAATAAAAAAAATTAGTTTGAATTCATTAAATGAAAAAATGAGTTAAAAAGGGAAAAAATAAAAGACAAGGCGTAAAATGTCCCAAATCTTATTTAAATGATATTTTTTCATTATATTCATATAATATATCATTTTAAATTTTAAATTGAGATTCCTTTGTAACACTTTCCAAATGAATATTCTTTATGTTATTTTGAATCATTAATTTATTTCAAGAGTGTTTATACCCTGATTTATAAAAGGGAGCCTACTCTCCTTAATTAATCACACAAATTGAGCTCTCTATCTCAACCACAATATTCCAAAATCTATTAAAATATCTCCTCCTTCGGTTATATATGTTATTTTATTATCAAAACACCAATATTATAAGGCTTAAGGTGTAAGCCAAAGATGATAATCTAAGGAGGAGATATAATCCCTAACGAAACACTTTCTGTTTATTTCATATTCCACCTCATTTTTATATATTTGAAAAAATCTAACATAATTACATAACAATATTATACACATTGAAATTTTATTCATTTTATATAATGACAATCATATACTTGTTTTTGATCCTATTGGAAATGAAATAATATCACATGAGTATGTTCATTCTATTTTCTCCATGAAGCAATGCATTTTATTTTTGATAACATCCAATTATTCTTTGTTATAATGATATAATTAATTAATATATATATACGATATTTATGAAATGATTATAATTATTTAACTATAAGGTATTATCTACCTTCTTACCCTCACATCTATTGGAAAATTATAACGTTTCTTGTCTGTGTATGCGGACCACCACCACCATGAAACGATGTGATTTGTTTTTAATTACGACATCACTAGGATTGTTATTCAGATGGTTTTTATGAACTAATATAAAACATATAACGTAAATATGATTCTACAAATGTAAATATTAATCAATATTATTTCATTTCGATATCTAATAAAAACGAAAATGGAACTTTTTGTGTGTACAGACTATCACCTCCATGAAATAATGAGTTTAATTGTTCATTACTAACATACATGGTTGGAATTAAAAGAGTATTTAGCATATAAATATAATGAATAATATTATGAAACCAAGACCACTTTACTGTAGTTAACCAATAATGTTCTAAAAAAAACAAATGACCAAACGACCTCAAAACGTCTGATGTAAACTTTACCAATTTACTAACTATAAAATACATGACAATAATTGAAAAAATTGTTATTAGTCATTTAAATAACCAATATAAATTTATTATTCAAAAGTTAGGTTACTTATGAAGCTAGAATAGATAATATTTAAATATTTTTCATTAAAACTATGTTTTAATGTTCTCATTCCAACTCTTTTTCCTCCATTTCAATATTCTTTAAAATGTTTTATTTTATTTTATTTTCTCTAATTCAATTATTTTTAAAATTAAATTTAAACAACCATTAATGTTATTTTTATTAGTTTTGACAATAATATCTTTAAATTTTTCCAAAAATGTTTTTTTATGCATTATTTTCTAAAAAAATGTTTGGAAAGAATATTTTTTAATGCATATAACATGAATGATTTTTCCATCATTCAAGTCCATTACTTAGTATATATCTTCCTATAAAAGTTTTATTTTTTTCCAAAAAATATTATATTCCTATTGTTTTATTATTATTATTATTATTGTTTTTGTTGTTAAATCTTTCAAATGAAAGGATGTTTCTCAATATTTTTATGTGAAAATGGATTGTGCTTTTACATATGAGTTCAAAAGAGTTTTTCATGGATTTTACAATGATAAAAATGAATGATATTAAATTTTTTGATAATTATAAAATAATTGTCAATTATAGAAGATGACGAGTGAAACTGATATAGATCTGTTGAATACTGAACCTGATATAGCTTTCCAATGCATTGGGATGTTTTTTGTCTTTAATGGTGAAAATGATAGAGATATCCATGTAGGTTAGACTTTTTGAATTAACTATGCATTAGTTGTATCAAGGATCGTTAAAAATGAGTGAAAAGGGGTTGTGAATATGATTTTACAATATACGTATTTAATTATTGATGACGGTTTTTTGGGAAATAATTTTATGCCACAACTAATTTTATTTTTTGATCTTTTAAATATGGATGGTTTTCTTTTAACGGAATGTTTTAATGAGTTATCATATTCCTCAAGACTAATTCATTGTTTTCTTATACTTAAAAATTTGTTTCAAATGTATTATTCTATAAAAAATTTATTTTCCCATATGGAAATGTTTTATTTATGTAATTACTATTTTATTGTAGATAATGAAAACATTTTTTAAGGGTTTTCATGTTTTTAGTGGACTAAAGTGTTAAATTTATTTTTATTAAACTATATAATATTGTTCATGCTCATATATAATTATATAATTATTTTCATAAGATAAAAGAAATATTATAAACAATAGAAAGGACAAAAATTTTCAATTTTTATTCATCTTAAAATAAGTAAAAGTGTCTTGATTTGAAACAGGGGTGCAAACAAAAATCCCTGTTTTAATGTAAAAAAGTACACTATGTGGAAGTGTCCAATTTTTTATATAATTATTTTTCCATGTTATGAAAAACTATAAACCTATATAATAATTTGAATGTATAAATGTGAAATCCATTCTAATAAAATAAATATTATTTTTCCACGACTTCCCACTATGTATAAGAAAGTGTTTCCTTTCAATTTTCCCTATAAAGAAAATCTTCAATCGATTTTTTATTATAATTAAATAATAATAAATGATATATTCATTCTCAAAAAATTATTCTTATGCCTTATGATGATCTTATAAGACTCTCACTAATAGATCGTTTCATGTGTTATATCTTAACAAAATTTACACAGAATATATTTACACATCATTTTTAACTCAATTTCTAGCTCTTGTGATCTTCACTAATCTAATATCTCCTCAATATCTTAAAGGATTGACACATAAAATATAAATAGTAGTAGGACCATCGATACATGTTTTGTCTATTCTTATAAAACATATTCTTTGAATTTATTTGATTGGATTTGTGTTATAGAATACTCTTAAGATTATTCTCTAAAGAGAACATGATGATTAAATTATTAATATACTTCATCATCGGATCAAATAACCATATTATTATTTTTATTATACTTTTTATTATTAAATAGTGAAAATCCCATTTCTAGTGGTCACTGACCAGTGCCTCTGGCCATGATGTTGTGTATCCTTAAGCACAATTACCCATATTCCAACGTTTTCCAACATGTGGTGAGGGTCAAATCAATTCATTGGGGAGAGTACCACCTTAATCGGAATAATAGAAAATGAACAATAAATAAATAATAATTTACATTATAATATTAGTAAGTATCATAAATAAAGATAGTTATATAGAAAAATATACCATGAGATATCATACACACACATGATCATGGTATCATACATCAATTGATCACCCACAAAATTGATCAAATAGACATGATAACCCAAAGAACCTAAATAAATAACCAAAAATAATTCCATACTCAGTTTATAATCAATCCTATATCCACATTACTGGTTATTTTCCTCATTCTAATCCAATTCTTGACCTATTCTAAGTCATATAAAATAGACATAAGATCATCACACACACTATGGTGACCATACATGGTGTGTGAAATACTTCTCATTAGGGTCTAAATTGGATCTGCTAAGATACACCATTATATATAATGTATTCACAAGAGAAAATATACCCATAAAAAATAAAATGAATTTATTCTTCAAATAAAGACACCAAGACCCTCTATAAATCATGTTATCAAGTGATAACTAGGCCAACATGATTCTATATCAGACCTTCTGAACACCATATCATAATCTCGTCATCATGTCATTCCATCATACTCAACATTCATCCCTTAACATATAAAACACTATGATTTCATTCCATATTTACCATTAAATAAATACTATATTGAATAAATATTAATGCATTAAATACTAAGAAAAAATGAGATGATATATTGACTAATTCGTAAATAAATAAAAATAGAGTAATCAAATAAAATGCTTAATATTATTTTGTTAATATAATAATAATAAAATAATTAAATGTTAGAAGAGATTTTTTTTCTTTATATTAAATAGATCACTTTTATAATATTATAATATGTAATATTTTTTTAGAACTAATATATTACAACAAAAATTAATATGAAGTTAGATAAATAACACTTATAACATAAAAGTGTCATTTTTTTATAAATACAGTTTTTTATTATATTTTTCATTAAAATAATAAATTTATTAATTTTATTATATTAATTGATTGAAATTAATTTAATTTTTTAATTTATAATGTTTATACTAGCTTAGGGAAATGTTTACGTATTATTGGGAATGATTGATTTTTAGGTGAATAGTGAAAATTGCTATATTTCAAATACTCTAACTTTTATGACATTATCATGATTTAGGAATGAAATAAAAGATTATGAATCATTTCTATAGACCAATTTTATATTTAATATTTAATATAAATAATTCATTAAAATTTAATGTTGACATTAGAAATTTTCATTTGACATTTCAGAAATCTATATAATATTTTTATACAAATAAAAACTTTTTTTTGATTTTCTATTTTAATCAATAGTTCGCATGGTTACTTTATATTTAAATATATTTTTAAGGATAAATATGTTTAATTTTGACAAAAATAATACAATTAATTCCTTTAAAATCAACATCATACATGATTTTGGTATAAAATCATTTTTATACTTAAAATGTAATTTTTTTTTGAAAAAACATATTGTGTTTTGAGAAATTATATTAAAATTAATTTTAACTCCTATTTAAATTTAATCTTATAAAATTTATTCCATATTCTTTATAATTATGTTTTTATATTTTAACAATTTAAATTTTATTTTTAGTCATAATTAATAGTGATCATTGTAAAGGTTTGTCACTATAATAAATGTTAAAGAGTTAAAGACGGAGGTAAACTAAAATGTAATGATTAAAATATATATGAAATATGTATTAATTTAACTTTTTCTTGTTTATTTGGATGTTATATAATAATAAATTATAAATTGGACTAAATTGGAGATACTTTACAAAATAAATACATTTATTATATTTTTATGTTCCTAATATTTACAAGGGAGCCACTCCTCTAACTTATGAAAGAGAACTTGCTCTCCTAACTTCCCACACACACTTTTAGAACCTTATAATGATAAAAATATACGTAAATAAATGTCATAATATCCTCAAAATATCATAGAGGACTTTTATCACCAAAATACCAAACCTATGAGACTTATGGTCTAAGCCAAAGCTAGATATCCAAAGAGAGGGTATAAGTCTTAATCGAATTCCTTAATGTTTATTTATACTTATACCTCATTATAATATATTATAAATATATAATTATAATGAAATAGTAATCTTAAAAATAATTAAATTTTATTATGTTGATGTAACATTAATTTTCTACCTTCGTTTCATCCTAAAAGAAATGAAAATGTCACTCATCCATATGTGTGAAATACCAACTCCATGAAGTGATGAGTTTCATAATTTTTTACCACCACACATGGATGGTTAGAAATATGGATTTTATTAATATATATGATATTTATGAAAGTGGTGAAACATAGTCAACATATACATTCCTTCAGAAACTATCATATGAAATAATGTTCCTAAAATAAAAAGAAAAATCATAAACCATCCATTGTAATACGATGAATGGTATTAAAATAGCACATCCACATTCAAACTAATCATAAAAAATAAAATAAAATATGGTATATTTTATCATAAGATATTATACTTAATTAATCATAATATACAAAAAATGATGTTTACATGGATGAAATTAATCTAATTAAATAATCAAAAAATTCTTGAGAGAAATACCAAATCAATTTGAAATCATTTATTATTAAAGTTTTACAATTATAAAAGAAAATAATTTCATTAAAAAATTCAAAATATTAATGGATCACTCAATAAATTAAGGTATTATGAAAGTTGGAAAAAACACTCATGATGTATATGTTACGAAATTCGTTTATATTTTGAAAAAGAAACATTTAAATGAGTATTTTAAAATAAAGTGTGAGTATTAACCAAATGAATTGGTTATGTGTATCAGCTATAAATCCACTTAAACTAATGTAAATAAAACATAAGATAATCAAAAATTATTCCATAAATAATCATAGAAAGACATAATCAATAGAGTAGAAGATTAACTCAAATAATGGAAATTGGGTTAAGAATTCCCTTACCACTTTATAAATAGTCGAACCATATGACCCATAAAATTAATGATCATCATATGAAACATTTAATTCCATTAATATAAATTGATTCATGATAAGATATATTAAAGGTAATAATGTACACCATACACAATAAATAATGTTTTAATAAGTAATATATCTCATGGAAGTAAAAGTGAGATGAGAAACCACTACCTTAATGGTATATTCGTTATTCACTTACACATAATGTCCTATATAATCAAATTATATAATTTATAAGCTATTAAACATTTATTTTATTTATTATAATTTTATTAAGTTCATTTTTTCCCATTTTTATGATCTGCATTGTTTAATTATCTTGTTCTGAGAGAGTTTGTTTCATGGTTTTATTGTCGTTTACCTTGAGTTTAAATATGGGTGTTCCTGTCAGATGTGAATAACACCTCAAAAAGTGAAATTATTTATTACTAATTTACTAATATATGATTAAGTGGACTGATGTATCATTTTTCATGTTGTATTAGGATTATTCATTATATAAAATATTGATTAAAATGTGTTAATTTATTTTCGGATTTTTTACGGCCATCACAGACTTGGGTCTGTTTATTTAATCTTATGATAAAATATTTTGGAAATATAACATGATATAAATTATAATACATATATATATTAAAATATTATTCTATAATAATTTTGGTTTTAGGACCATCCCTGAAGGTGGTAATCGAAAAATAAAACAGGACCTCCATGAAGGCGGTGAATCGACACATAACAGACTATGTTATGATTTTTAAAATAAAAGGGGAGGGGACATGATTTGATGATGGATAATACATTAGAAAAATAAAATAAAATTATATATATCATAACTTATTTACCAATCCAATTTGTATAGGTTATTTAATGTTATTATAAGACAAGAAAATAAATTAAAATAGAAATCTGTATTTAACTTCTTTAATATCATTTCCTCAGGAACCTCCTTAGAACACATGGATTTGAAATTTTGGTAATATAAACATGACTTGGACATGGGAAAGATGATTTTACAGGGAACTGGGTATAATTTGGACAAGATAAATGGTTTTAAAAGTGTGAGGACAAGTGTTGTTGGGGTGATAATTCTAGGGGTGAAGTGGTGTGTTATTTTATTATTTTATTCATTTGTTTATTATTTTGTCTTAAGACTATCAATAGTGTTGATTTCCATACATAAATAAATAAAATAGATCACATGAGTTATAACTATAGTGTGATTAACTCATAAATACATTAATTAGGACTCAATAATTAATTTATTTAATTATAATATTAAATACCATAAATTATCATATTTCGATATGCACAAAAATTTCAAATATTTTAAAACAAAAACCAAACAAATCACCCTAACCCTTATTAAAAATTGAGATTTAAAAATTGGACTCCATTTTATGAAATAATAATTTAATTATAAGAAAATTAATTTTTATATAAAATATTATTTTTAATATTATAACTATTTTTATGTCACATTGAAAAATTATTTATGCTATAATAAAATAATATTATAATTTTAAGGGAAAAAATATAAATTTAGGTATATATTTTATAAAAATAAATATCCTTTTAAATATTTATATTAATAATAAAACCGTAAATAAAAATAAAAATATCCTAAAAATACAAATATTTAATTTATCATTTTTAAAATATTTATTTCATGATATAAAAAATATCATTTTTTCATTTATAAGATACCTAAATTTTATTTATACTTTTATAGGTGAGGTTATTATTCTAACCGATATATTACTATTATTAATGGTTATATTCCAATTCCAATTGTCATGTTAATATTTAATAGTATATAATGGTTATTTTAAGTTCAGTGTTGTGTACAACGCAAGCTATTGAAAAAATTGAATATATTTAAGAAGATACATGCTATAAAATATTGGGGTTGTTATAGTAAATTTCATGGAGGATTAAACAATTATAGTGATTTGAAGTTATAATAATGAATGATACATTATAATATTTTAAAAGATTATATTTATGTAATTTTACTAGTGGCTTGAAATGATGAAATTGGGAATCTAAAAGAGATGAGTAGAAAACACCAGAGTACAGAACGTTTTCCCTAAACCTACTCACATGATCTGATTGAGGATTTCTAAAAATAGTTTTCATTTCAATTTCATTTTCTAGTTAGGATTTTTAATTAATTCATCATCTCATCTCACCATTGTTACCCTTCAAATGGGAGGGCTTAAAATTTGAGTAATTATGGAAGGGAATCCTAGACATATTTTTGATGCTTATGATCATGTGGTTAATGGAATAAAATCATTTTATTTTCTATAATACTGGTTTCCATATATTTTTAGTATATTTTATTATCAATTTTGATTATATTTTTTTTAAATTTCCTATTTATTATTTCCATTATTAATGAACATAATATCCCACCACCTAGTTTCTATCTACATATGATGGGACATGATAGAGTTAGGTGGTGATGATCTTGTTGATTTTTTCATGAGTAGAAGTAGTAGTGAGAACTTTTGGTTGAATAGGAATAACAAGAGATGACTGAGAATTTATTAATTCAACTAGGAGGGTCCACTACATCAATTTGACACATATGAAGGAGGGAATAATGAGTTGATATAGTAGTTACGGTTATTTTATCCATGATCAATTATTTAAGGGAGATAAAGGATCGGATTTTTTGATTCTTACTTTTACTAAATTAGTAGGAGAATACTACACAACCTTTGTAATGGTATAACATTTCAACTAATCACCATCTAATAACTATTTGTTTCCAATTAATTATTTCATTCTTTCAATTAGTTTTTAATTCACAAAAACTATTTTAATATCAATACCAAAATAATCGTTTTCTCTAATTAAAAAGTGAAAAAATAATTTCAGTTTACTCCTCTCAAGGAGACTACCTAGGTTACCAAATTAACTAAATTTAAATTAGGAAAATAATTACTTTCAAAACACAACATGATACGTTTTATTCACTTAATTAATTGATCTACTAATGTGGATTCCTATGATATGAATCCATTTATGTGGTTCTCTTTAATTGGATCCCCTTAGTGGGAACATTTCCATTTTTTAGATTCTAATCATATTAGTTCAATGTCATCTCTATTTGTTCAAAACCATATCAAACACTTTCAAAATGATTTTAGGAATTTATAAAACCATCTTAACCCTTTCCAGAACTATTTAGAAGAATACGCATCATTTGAACTCAATATGGAGTTTTTATATGAAAATTTACTACCATAATCTTCTAACTTACAACATAGACAACTTCTTATGTCATCCATGGATTTTTTAACACTGAATATAGTTAAATTTTCGTTTATAAAGATAGGGATGGTCTCTCCAATTTTATACACTTCAATATTCTCATTTGAAATTTTTTTAAACTCCCTTAAGAATAGATTTATGACTTTTTCATCAACCAACATCTTGAAAATACACTAGAAAAAATCATTATGTGGTTCAATCAACTATCACCAATAATTTTTAGACAAATGTTTCACAATAATAAACACTTAACTTTTACATGATATCAACTCATCAATCATATGATGTATAGGCTAATTACCATGTTACTTATCATTTATATTTTCCTTACCCTCTGGAATTTACTTTAAATATACAATGGAATCCATCTCCATTATCTATTATATATAATGCAAGGGAAACAAATTTATTTCATTTGGTTGGTAGATCCTCTCCCAACACAGCAATAAATCATTAAATTCGATATATCACATTGAAAATAAATAAAACATAATATTCCAAAATACATATGATAACTTCATAAATAACCAAGTATAGAAAAAATTATATAAGTATCACTATAAGAGAATTCACAATTCGAGGCGCTTTTTTTGGTATAGCGGGAGTTTTAACCACCGCTATATGATTATGTGGCTATTTCAAAAAGCCACCACTAAATTTTGTGTCAAGACAATATTGCTGGAGGTGATAGACATTTTGCAAGTGTTTTTTGAAAACGTCGCAGACAGCGGATTTCGCGGAGGTTATGATGCTTTTAGCCGCGGGTTTCCCGGCCATGGGATTAATTTTTTTAGTGGTGGTTGTTATAGCCGCTAACAAAATTTAAGCCCCTAGCTGGGAAGGCAGCCACTAATTGCATCATAACCACTGAAAACATCACGCAGAAGATAGGCCATTGGAGCGGCGGTTATAGCCGCTGTGAAAATTATCACCGTAGTAGCGGTTATAACCACTATGAATATAAATATGATGAAATTTAGCAGTCGTTATAACCGTCGTTTATTGAATAATGATAACATATAGAGGTTGTTTAAAACACAACTAAAACAACTTTTACAAAAAAAACATAGCAGTATCTGTAGTTTCTGTACCAGTGCACTGAAAGAAAAACAATAACAAGAATATCAATGATTCATTTCTGCTCCTAACGTCATTGGACACTGATATTTATGTAAATCCACTGACACAAATTAGTGCAAGGTATTATAACCACCCCACTGCACCACTTATCATTCATAAAAAGTATTTATATTAATCAGTTGGGAACTACATTGATCAATAAAATATGATACATGAAATCAATCTATATCTCCCATTGAAAATGATCTCTCATATACTTCACTTGAAATAATGAAAAAACCCAGCCACCCAGATGCCTCATGCTTTGGTCCAGCAAATATTATAGTCATTTCACATATGAAACATATAGATCCTTATTCAAGTCATGGTACTCAATCATGTATGAAAAGTTTAATCCAATACCAAACCATTCAAATGAACCCTGGAAGATATGCTGACCTAAGAACCACAAAAATAAATTATAACCATCATCAATACAATGATTACCTATCCCTATTTAAATTTAGGGATTCTAAAACATCCAATTTCATACACCCAAATTCAACAAGAATAATCTAATTCAGACCACTACATGTGAGAAATAACAACCTTTCACCACTATGAATCCATGATATAGTCTTACAATTTCGACACACACAAATTAAAAATACATTATCAATTTCATAGGTCTTCTAACATAATATGAGTACTAACACCCAGAAACCTGGTCCAATATCCATCCATGTATCAAATTCCAATACATTAGTAGTTGAATAATCAGAACAGCTATTTAATATACATCTAATACAAGAATGTTTTCCTGTCCCATAGAGAAGATATGTCAATTAATATAGGCTTCTTCTATCAATGTTCCTATAGAGAACCACAACCATTGTCTATCTATATTCTTCAAATTTAAAATAACAAATAATCTATATATTTAACTCAATGAAGGTTTGGAATAGAAAATATAATAAAATTGGATTTACACTATATAATTTCAACACCATTTATCTCGTATACTATTATCCATAAACCAAAATGTCATCTCACTACTAATATGCATGAGGCCTTTCTTAACACATTTAAAAATACCCACCCCGGTAGCCTCACTTTTGAGACCTTAATAATTATGTAATAAACATAATAGGTATGCAAATAAAAAACAAAAAAAATCATTGTCACATTCTTATTATTAGAGGAAACAACCAAAAATCAAGTGATCATTATCACTACCATGTGATTTAGGTATTCAATTCCACTACGAATTATATCCAACTTCATTAGTAGTTTCAATAAATATGTTGGTTTCTAATATCAAATAATTATTTTATTACCACTGAATACATAACTAATCAATCCAATCCACTCGTATACATTATTTCATTTTAAAATCATCAGTCACATAGTCAGTTCCCCCATCATAAAATAAATAATGTCTAATAACCCTGCATTAGCTAAAGAATTATATTATTCCTTGTTCAACACTCATATACGAGACAAGTTGTCATGAACCTTCACACCTTCATCTAGTACCCAATAATATCCTAAGAGTGGTCATATGTAATGATCATCAACACTCCACATCATATCTCCATGAAATAAGGAAGGCTAATTTTTCAGGAACCCATCACTATGTGCAAGTACCTCATAACATCTTATACCACATAATGATCTCAAGGGACTAAATATGAATCACTTTTAGAAATCAAAACAAACTATCGATGAATTCAAAGATATAAATATTCATTAAAAAGGACACCATAACATAACACTAGGAGTCAATGTACCGACATACAGTTCTTAAGGGAGTAAATTGACCTTACCCACTCCCTAGAACAAAAAACCAAAACAACTTAGAGTGTTTCTTATCCCATGAAAACTGAATTACCATGAAATTCCACAAACCTTTCATGGTTAACCACATTCCCAAAAAAAATTTTATTTATAATAACATAATTAAGATATATGAGAAAACACTATATAATATTCATGCCATGATATTCCTCAACCCTTTCATTCCTAATTTTATCCCTATTCTTCACTATGGTAAAGTTGTTGGAAAGAGAATGGTTGGTTCTGTTAATGCTTTAGCAGGGGACTGATGTAGGCTATTGTGTCCTAAATATGCTCAACACACTCATGAAATCATGATATAAAAGGAAACATAAATCATCAATAAAATACATAAAATGAAACATGACAAATCAAGAAAATGTTGGCTCATGAAAATGTTTGGAGGCAACTATGTGCTGCACATGATTCATATACAAACCAATGATGAACACATATCGTCACCCTCTCCACCTAAAATATATCCAAAATACTACTAATCACTTTCCGGCGATGAACACATTGGGTCACCCTCTCCAACTCCATCTCCACTTCTGGCTACCACATGTAAGAACATTATATTTACAATTAAATAGCGTTGAATATTTATATTTAAACATAAAACAAATAAAATACTACAAACTATGTGATTTTTAATTTTTGTGATTTACCTGCTCCCCACCTGTCGATACAGTTCCACTAGGGGCGTATCTGATAATCTGCTGACGTATACCATTAAACTCTTTCTACAATGCAGATATTTGATCCCCCAGCTCCTGAACTGTATTTCATAGAGAAAATATCTCATTCTTATCATCTCCGAGTATGGGCTAACTACAACCATGAGTAGATGCAACTACAATCCTTGGTGTCCTAACACAACCCTCAGGTGGTACGGGTCCTGAACCCAGCCCACACACTCTAGCAGGATTCTCCTCCCCATGGACTTTAGCAACTAGGTCATCCTGGGAGACTGAGTAGGACTGCTTAGGATTGGCATCCCATAGATGTTTAATTTTTTACTTATAAATAAAATATCAATATATATTAATATAGTAAAAACTGATGATAAATTATTATAATTAAAAAATTAGTTCATACCCCAACATCTTTGGTAGGCTCATTGACAAAACATCCATATGATTTTTTGTGAACATCCAACCACAATTCAGTTCAGGATGCATCATGCCCTATATGTTGGTACTGCATTAAACAATGATATATAAACAATTTAATATATTAAATAGATAATATTGTCTTATAAATATTTAAACTAATTAAATGATTACCAGAGATGTTCAGCTTCTAGAAATGCTTTTTGACCCCGCAGTGTGAGGGATGACTTGCTTGGCCCTGCACGATGCATTATTTATTGAGAGACCCTGAAATAAATAAAATGAAATTTAATAGTAATTTATTCAATCTCATCTCCTCTTCAGATACATGTATAAATGTAAAATGAGGTTAATTTATTAATATATATTTAAATACCATCTACTTCACATCACAATTTCTGTCAACAAAAACATTGAACTGTTCTTTGGGTAACCCATTGGGTAGATTCTCAAACATTTGTTGGATGGTCAACGAAGTATCGTTGAAATTTCCCATCAATCTCCATTTTATGTTTTCCCATTACTTTTTATGATTTTTCAACATCCACGTTCGTGCTATCACATCAGCAACTATAAAATGAAAAAACATATGTATACTGAAATTCATTATTAACATATTTATAACATGACATTCTATTACACCATAATGTATTAAAATTACCTTTATTTGGGAATCAAAAACATTATTTTTCCAACTTGGAGGCATATGTCTCTAATCATCATATGAAATAGGAAGGGAAATGGGCTCTGCTGCCAGCTAGCCTAGAATTTGGCAAAGTAATCCAGTGACATCATCTGTAGGGATCCCATATGAATCTCATGGGACAAATATATTCTCTCCATTCATATTCCACACATCTGAAATTTTAATATTTTTCTCCACAGTTTCGTTTTTTTCATCTTTAATGAACAAAAATTTATTATAAATAATGTGAAATAAATTTATTTATATTAAAAGTTTTATCTATAATAGTGACCCTCCAATATGTCTGTTATGAACAAGAAGTGGCGCGCTACCACCCAACTGACGAGGCTACTGATGGGGGAGTCAAAGTCTCAACTTATAAAGGGACGCTCATAGAGGGTATGAGATATGGTGTGGGGGGGAGAAGGTGTAGGGGGGTAGGCAGCTGGTGGATCATATTCAATAAAGAGGGAGACATATTGATCATCATCTGTTGCAGTAGTGGATGAAATAATATATCACTTCCTCCTTGGCATTCCTATCTTTTAATCAAATAAATTTATGTTCCAAACATATATTTCAAAAAATTTATGTAGAAAGAAAATTAAAAATGATAATAGATGCCCAGAACTAACAAAAAAATATACATAACAATGAGAATGATTGACTGCATAATTGAAATAAGTTGTTTCTGAATGAATAAATAACTATATATACAATCATTTTACCCTTAAATCATGTATTTTTTCCACTCCATTACTTCATCCACATCATCCATCGTTTCTATACTAATATTTTCAATATCATGATGGACACATAATTTTTCTTCTTGTTGTTGATGAGATTCAATTTCAGAGGTCTAATCTTTTACTTCCCCGCCCATATCATACAAATCTCTTTGTATTTCGTAAGCAACTACACTCCACCATTTATCCACAATATCATTCACATAATATAACATTTTTTCTTGCGATTATAAGATATATGGATCATGCAGTTCACGATCACCAATATCCATCAAGAAAGAGAAGTTCACAGAAGTAAATTTCAAGGAATCTCTTTTAAAACCTTTGATAATATCCACCAAATTGAATCTGAATAATAGAACTAAAAAATGACTGTGGTAGTTTAACTAAATAATATCAGTCATCTATCCAATGTATTCCACCTCAAAAAATTTAAGTATACCACTATTCTATGTTTTCAAACCCTATTCTCAATCGACTGTATGAAATCTAGAGCCATTCACGTTGTAAGTGTTGAACATTCTAACTTTTTTTAGAGGACCTCGAGCAAGAAACATCAAATCTTCTAAAATCTCTTCTCGTGTATCAGTATCCATGATCTAAAAAAATAAATATATTTTACTAGATTTACAAAATATATGTGTCAAAGTAATATTCATATTTATTTCAATATTTATGAACTTATACGTCATCCAAACAATTCTACAAGCTCTTTATTAACATCCTTCGTTATATCATTCTCATTTTGTGGTCGGCCTCTCTTTCATATCTTTTTTTGTATCCTCAACTATTCAATAAATGGATATGAAATTTCACTATTCAACTGCACATATCTATGTTCCTGTAATACTTCCAATTTTGTTAGTGTCAAATTTGAGTTCCTCCCAACTGATCGGCCAATAGTAGGAAATATTATTGATTTTTGATGTATTTTAGATTTATTCGATGTGTCATCAACACTTAAAACTAGGTTAAATCATGTCTCAATATCATCTAAGTATCTAGAACAAATGGTAAGACATTCCTCATCCAAATATCCTCTAGCAATAGATCGTTATGGTTGAGCGTTGTTTCTCACATATGATTTCAAATGCCCAAGATATCTGTGAAACAAACTAAAAAAAATTATGCAATCAATTAAGTGCCAAAAATTGTTTAAATTACTAAAAAACATACAAATAATGTACCTCTCAAATGTATACATCCATCATTAATAAATGGGGCCTCCAAATTTATCATCCTCAACCAAATGCATAGTTAAATGCATCATTACAATTAAAAAAACGAAGGAAATATATTCTCCAATGAACAAAGGGTCAATACAAACCTTTTCTGGAGGTTTTCAAGATTAAATGGATATAGATATTTCCCACATAGTTTCCTGAAAAATGTTCAGAATTGGAGTACAACAATAGTAATTTTTTCAGTTAATAATGTACGCAATGCGAATGGGAGTAACTATTGTAACAAAATATGTGAATCATGACTTTTCAATCCAGGTAACTTATGATACTTGAAGTCAAAACACCTCGAGATGTTACTTGATTACCCATTAGATACATTAACATTCTTTAAAATTTGAAGGAATGAATCTTTATCCCTATTTTTTATTGCAAAAATTGTTGGAGGATACTTTTCATTCTCATCTGGCCAGAGATCATGTATTATATTCATTGCTTGTAAATCGTTATGAGCATTGAGATGATCCTTTGACTTTTCATGCTCATTGTGAAATGTGAATTTAAAATTTTCACAAAACTTTATCTCAGTATTCATCACATAAAGATTATGCCACAAAAAATTGAATTCCTAATACAGATGTTTGAAGAATATACTTTTTTCTTCCATCGTTGCATTCCAATTTCTCTTCGCGATGCACTTTTAACATGTTTCCCGCTCTAATTCAAATCATGATCCTTCCCAAATTCTATTTCAGCAATTCATTGTTGTTTCAATATTTCAAATCGAATTAACAACATTGGTGGTGGTCTATGATCAATGAAACTGTTAAATTTTGATCAGTTCAATCGAAATCTATGAGATGCATCGAGAAATATTCGATGGAACAAGAAGAACCATTTTTTACTATGAGGTAGCTGTTTGGGATAAAAATCAATGTTACAACTAGTAAAATCCAAACCCGTGTATGTGTTCTATCCAAAATAATTCCAAATCCCATGAAAGTCACTAATTGTCGACATTAAAGTAGCAGGCATTTTTAACATTGTCTTAGAAGAAGCATTAAATGTCTTAACACCGTTTCACCACAACTCCTATAATTCATCAATTAAAGGCTGAAAGTACACATCAATATCATTTCCAGACATTTTTTCCCATGAATAGTCATAAAAATGATAAAAGACATTTGTTGTATACACATCCACGGAGGCAGATTGTAAGGAATCAAAACAATCGGCCAAATACTATAACTCGCACTCAATGTCCAAAATGGGTTCAATACATCAATAGCCAATCCCAATCGACCATTCGTAGGATCAACTATGAAATATGGATTTAATGAATCAAATTTCATCCACGATTGTGAATCTCATGGATGTCTCATTAACCCATCATTTTTATTATCTACAAAATGCCACTCCATGTGTTCAGTAGATTTCGATGACATGAATAATCTTTTTAATCAAGGATTTAAAGGAATGTAAGACTAAACCTTTTCTGGTTTGTTACTTTTCTTATTATTCATAAAAGTATATTGATTCAGACTTCCAACATCACCCATTGACTTCCATCTAGAAGAAGATCAATTTTTAGCATCCTGTCTATCTGAATCCTCTCAACAATAAATCATACAATCATTGGGACATGAATGTATTTTTGTATAATTAAAACCAAGTTTGTTAAAAACTTTTTTCATTTAATAAAATGACTCGAGGATGTTTGCTTCAGGAAATGCGTCATGCAACAATTCCAATATAATGGACATTTCCTTATTTTTAATTCCACATAGATATTAGATACGATATAACTTCATCATAAAATAAATTTTTGAATATTTCAAACATCCACAATACAAATATTGATTTCCATAATCAACTAAATAATTGAACATATTTTCCTTAGTGATGTTTTCTCTTACATTAGACTCTACATAATCAAGAGGATGATTCACTGATATGTTACAATTTTGATTAGGTTTTCCTACAGTCTCAATAACATCACTTATATTTTTTCAATTTGTAGCACCCTCATCTAGTTGTTAAGATATGTTTTGATGTTGATGGTGGTCTCTTGCAGTGCTGAATGCATCATTTATAAGGTTTTGCATTTCATTTTCCATTGTCGGTGAAGTTAGGAGTTCATTCTATGGATTGACATTAGTGCTTAACCTTTCTGTAACATTCGATTCCACATGCAAAATCCAACGTAAATATTGATCAGGAAATTTCTTCAATATTAAATGTTCATAAACATCATCTCCCTTCAACCATCTTATAAATATACATTTAGGACATTGACATCTTATTCTCCCTTCAACAGATCGATTTCAAATTTCAAAATCTAAAAACTCATTCAAACCCTTAATATAGGGAGATGTGTTCCTCAGTAATGTGATCAAGCATTTATCCATGTATATCACAATGTGCATACACAATATTAAAAAAAATTAATACACATAACTATTACTAAATAGAGAAAGATATTTTTATATACTAGTTAAAAATATATATAAATATTTAATATAAGGTGTTCCAATATCAATACATATGGTAAATCACCCACTACTGGTGTCATATAAATTAGTACCACCACAAGGGATTATAATTAAATTGGAAGATTAGGGTGGGTGAACAAAGTCCAACCACATTAATCAACTTACTAAATTTGGAGGTTCCCCTCTCCCATTAAATTAATCAATTCTAACCATTGTTTGAAGTGGCCCAATATTTAGGGGAAGATATGATCCATGGGGTGGATGTGTTAATAAAGTACATGTTATTCAGCAAAAGGAAGATCTGATTAAATCCAAAAAATGCATGAAATAAGTGATGTAATAATTATTTCAAGTCTCATTGAATAAAAAATATGATCAAAACGTGTCATGGTTGATCATGAATCATAAAGAGGTGATAAGAAACCACTTTTTTTCTTCAAAAATTGATCTAGAAGTTTCATGATGAATTAAAGTCACTTGTTGAATCTAGAATTACATTAAAAATGAATTATTAAATAATAAAAAGAGGTTTACAAGACTTAACTAAGAGAATCAATGATGTCATATTGAATCTGGTTTATAACAAGGGATATCAAGCACTGAATTTAGAAGAATTAGACCACTAATAAGAAGAATAATTTAGGGGAGGAAGTAGTTATTCCCTTACTTTCATTAATGTGGTTTTAGTGTGATGGATAAGTTGTTATTGACAAGATGAATCTAATTTTGAAGTTATATTGATATTGTGAAAATTGATTAATGTGGATGATAAATACACCACTTATGGTTCCATTCCCTAGGTATATCACCCCTACATAAGAGATAAATGTCTGTCAGGGGCCACATTCCCAACTCATAAGGTTTTGAGAACCTTCATTATCCATGTAGTCAATATGGATTTCTCATCGAGCAATAGAACCCAACATGGTTCTATACTTGTCATTCATATGTTCTCATTGATTATCATACCATAGATGACCATTACCACACCATCCCATTTCATCACCCCTAGTAATTTCTTTAGGAGATAATCAATTACCTAAAACAAGTCCTTTATAGATAACTTGACCAATAAATACATGATGGAATCCCTATTGCGGTTTAAATTTCCCTATAGTTAAGTCATTCACATATATAACAAAGACATCAATGGTTGTAAAATAAATTCATCATACTAAAGGTAATTCTATGAAACCAACATGAATATCTATCCTCATGTCTCATAAGGTAAATAACTCATGGATCCCATCATCTCACATACCCACCTACATGAAATTTCAATCCACACAATAATTGCATAACCATATCCTATGGTAATATTAGTCATAAACTACCATGACCATAGAGTTATCCCCTTAAGAAATCTCATTACATCCTCATCAAATACATCTCTAGGAACAAACACCATCTCAATCCCCAAACTCATAAAATTACAACATATATTAAAAAGCAATAATAATTAATTAAGAGAATTAATCCATATTAATCCAATTAGTCATACTTTATGGATAGTTATGTATCCTCCATGTAACCTCATTCAATAGGGTTTAGATCAATCTTGGAACACCTATAATCTCATTTCCAAACAAAAACCAAATATATGAAGTCTACCCATTAAATAAATTCATTAAAATTTGATGATAAACCAAAATAAATTATAGAAATGAGTCAATAATAAGGAAGCTACAAAAATCATTTGGCATTTTTCCTCCACAAGATTCCACTAACCATTACACAAAAAAACATACGTAAATAAGAGTACACCACTGATGGTAGGGGAGGGGATCCGAATTAGGGTAGGAACTCGACAAGGTCAAGGGAGAAGCCAGTGTTGCGGGTGTCGGGGGATTAGGGGGGTCAGCAGTGACCCATATCAAGGTAACCAGCGGCACAGGAGGGGAGCAGAGCTAGGGTTGGGGATCGTTGGGAGGAGAGGCGTCGCATGGAAAGGGGAGACGAGCGTCTACTCGGGTGGGGGGGGTGGGAGTGTCTACACTATAAAAACATAAATGGGTTTTATGAAGATTTTTAATTAACCACCGATAAAAGGTTGTCGCTAATGGCGATTTATGTTGTAGTGTATGTGTTATAATCAGGATATTTTATCTATTGGTTATTTTATTAAGCAGTGGTAAAAACAACATTGACACAATGGAAATAACTTTTTGTGCTGATTCTTGGCTCAAGTTACAACATTTTCTCATTATCCTTTGTATCTCCCTAGTTTGATTCATCTTAGCTCAGGTCTTGAACTGTATACTTTAGAAATAAACTCCATCCTTTATAAATGTTAACATACAAATAAGTAAGAGTTAAAAAGGATATAGGGTTACATTAAATAATCCATGGATAATTAGTCTAGTACATGATGAATGAGGGAGGTATGTTTCACAGATCATCATTTTATGAATGATAATAAATTATCACATAAAACCATGTTATAAATATTAAATTAAATAAACAAATCCAATAAACAAATAGGTCGTTAAAAAGTTATGATCAATCAAAATATGAAATATCTATGAATTTATAACTTCAAGAATTTATTTCATTAAATTCAAATATGATAATATTTTCTAATAAATAAATATATAAATATATCAAGTAATTAATTATTTCTTCTATTTTTTTTCAAATAGTCATTGAGAATCAAGATTCTCACCATTTAAATTTTAAATAAATTAAATATATTTATTTCATTTTTAAAAAAAAAATTTTGTACATGACATATACATGGGAGGCCACATGTATAGTACCTTAATTATAATATTAAAATTATAATTTTTTGTAGTCAACATGATGTGTAATATCACTAAACCTGTTTTGTAACACATGTTGTGTATGGATCTTATCATGTACCATGTACCTGCATGAAATGTATTCCCACACATTAGGTTTTGATAAGCATGATGTTTAGTTTTGTGGGTCAATATGCATAATCTTTATGGTGTGTATGAACATACAACACATTATAAATTCACATAGTATGTATCAATGGAAATATATGTGTTTGTATAAAATGTGTATAATTATTAATACACACCTATTTTAATTTAATGATTTACACAATATTTAAAAAATCATGTGTTGACCCTAAATACACATTAATAATCACATATTGTATAACTTGTGTGGGTTGAAATTTGTTATATAGAAAGTACATGAGAGATGTACATAATGTAGCCTTCATATATCGGTATTACTCAATTAAAATTCAATATGAATGTCTCATTCTAACCCACATGAATCCCTATAAATTATGTGGCATGTTTAATCATGTGGGATTTCATGGAGTGTACAATCCTTCTACACAATGTGTAATAGCTTTGAAACCATATTCTACACTGGCAATCAATATGCACCCTGTAATTACACCGCATACAAAAACACATGAAGAGCCATTATTTATGAATCTTAATTATTATGTGGTTGACCATGGGTACACTACATGTAATTTAAAATAACACACCATGTAGCTATGTTATGTAACCAATGACATTGGCACTCTCAGATGAATTTTTGGAGTATTCTTAGAATTACATTTCCAGTTTATAACCATGAGAACATAGATAAACATGTCGTCTTGACAATTGGATTTATAATGAATATAATAATATTAAATAAAAAAACCAACACATCAAATTGACCAAATAAATTATAAATAACTATTAAATATAATGTGATCCATTTGATTCCATATGAAGATCCCAATGTGAAAAAATAATTCTCTAATAATTGAGGCATTTATAATTTTTCATATATATCCATAGAAAAAAAACTAAATAAAATGATTTTCACCTCCTAGAATCTCTTACATGGGATCATGATAATTTAATTTATAATTATAATAAAAATAATTACCTCATATTTTGTAATATTTTCGATCAACTTTCATTTCTTCTCTGTTGTCTTTTTATGTTACAGTAGAGAATCCAAAAAAGGATTCATGTAGACATATTCATGAATAATCCATGAATCTATAAATGGTGTTCTTGAATCTTTAAGTGAATTTGGGCTAGTGTCATGTGCTTTATGATATTCTTCACTGCTCATGAACTTATCTCTTGTTCTCTCTATGCTAATGAGAGGTAGTAAGATGGGATTTCCTATCAAGGGCTTCATCGAATTCAAGAGTGAGTCTCCATTGTGTCAACGAATCCACACATGGAAATGTGATATATTTTTTTCTTTATATACATTGGGTTAATAAAAATATAACTATACACATGTCATTATCAAATTATTTAATAAAATAATACACCTTTTCAAATAATAATATTATTATTATTATTTTCATGACATGAAATATCCAATAACATTCCTTAAATACATAAATAAATATATATTTAAATGATATTTAAAAAATATATCATTTATACTGAGTGATTAACATGACTTATTCATACTACCATAGAATTTATAAAATAATGAATAATAATATATTTATTCATTTAAATAAATATTATTCATTATATATATAAATTTATATTATATTCATGAAACCTATGAATAAATATATATATTAATATTCACATAATTAAATAAATATATAAATATTAATCTATTTACTTAAAATGTAAACAAATAATAATTTATATACTACCATGGGAATAAGTAAAAACAGATAAAATTCAATTCACATATTATAAACATGAATATCTTATGGTTGATTTTCTATGATTAAATTTAATTGAATATCTATTCTCCCAAAAACATAAAAAAAAAATATGTATTCATAATATTAAATTCAATAAAAAAATTTAAATTTTTGATATATTTAGAGTGGGAATCACTAGAATCTGTTCTTAATAGAATTAGGTGAATTTATCAAATTTCAAATATTATCATCCAACAACACATTAAGAAAACCATTGTAAAAGAAGTAAATAACGCAATAATAAAATCCTTTATAATAATTATACAATATAATAAAATCTCTTTGAATATATAAATAACATAAATCATGACGAATAATAATTGTATGAACCCATACGATTGGTTTACACTTCTTTTACTTTTTGATATGAACTAATTTATACACTACCAGGACAATGAATTTTTTTAGAAAACAAATCAATAAAATTGATAGAGATATTCTATTCCATTAATATGGAAGCAAAAAAATCCTCTCTTAACTTATTCAATTAATTTCATCTCCCACGTATAACACAAAATTATGCTACCTTTTTGCGATCAAATGTCATCGTGATTTTTTCTATACATAAAAGTATGAAATTCATATTATACATTAATAAAAATATCATTTCTAAAGACCAATAAAAATGTTTGTAGATAAAAATATCCAATGACTCATAAAACATAAAAAAGATATATTATAAGATCTTCCTTTAGGACCCCTCTTCTTGGAGATCAACAAGTGTGAATTTCATAAAAATGATCAAATGTCTTATGAGCCACCAATATATAATAGTCTGACATCATCTATGACCCAACAAATTTATGTATCTTTTCCATATGGATTATTTGAAAATATTAGCATTACATATCAACATTCTAGTTATAGTGAGTAACTCATAGAAACTATTAATTTGTTAAATATTATAAATACACTGTCACATTAATGTTTGAAAAAATAACAATCACTATGTGATAAAATTTTATAAATTAATATTCTGGTAATCAGAAGTATAATTTAAATTAGTTTTATGGACCTAAATTAAACATGATAATACCCTATGTGTTTTTATTAATTATAAAGTTCAACAAGGCTACTGTTACTACAATTTTTGAATTGAATCATAGTATAGTGTGTCATTTCCTAAATTTTTACCCAAAAAACCTCTATTTTTTTTTTAAAATTAAGTAAGGAAAAAATAACCAACCATAGAATAATTTTTGTCCAAATTCAAATATAGGATTGACCAAATAGTTTAAAATTTATACAATTTTATACTAAATGATTATAATAAAATCCACCTTAAAATTGAAAATATATAAAACAATGTTAAGGAAATGGGTGAAATATTTTTAATAACTAGACACAAAATAAGAATAATTTGAAGATACTTTAGATGGGAATGTAAATAATGAAATTAAGAATCAGATAGTTCATGATGTTGGATAAAATAAAAGGTTCTAACAACTACTAGAGAAATATGAGTTTTCACGATAAATATGTAATAATTCTACATAAGAGGAAATCTAACATGATTTTATGAAATATAAACAGGCTAAATAAATACTAGATTTTCTCGATATTTCGTAAATAGGAACACCTTTCATATTTATCTTCCACATGGAAGCCCTACAATCCTATATAATTTTTTCTGAAATTTTAATTTTGAATTCATGTAATTGGTTTTGGTTTTCTATATTATTGACGTTCTATGAGTGGTATATAGTTCCCATTCAATTAGGAATGTAACTATTTTATTAATTAAAATTTTATGTTGGAGGAATTAGCAATGAAGAACCTGTGTAGGTTATCATTAAAGAGAATATATAGGATGTTGACTACCTACATCCTCAATCTTATCTTGTCCATGGTGCATTGATTTATAATGAATAATTACAGGTTGAACATACTCGGAGAGTTGACTTATTTTTGAATTCATTTATTTATAATATTCATGAAATATATTTTATTATTTATTTTCCCTATGAAATTATTGATTATTTAATATAAGTTATTGGGATTATATCATTTTTAGATTAAGAATAACCTAATAGTGAATAATTATATTTTATTATGCTCATTAACATAGCTATCAAGGGGGGATTTCATGAAATATAACTGACCGATGTTAATAATATTCAATATGGGTTTAGTGAATTTAAATACCATATACCTTTGCTTATAGTTTTTTTTATTTTTTAGGATGTTAGAGGGAATATCATGAGGTAGTTACTATTAATTAATCCCCACCCATGATAAAACTATATAAGAAATACTTGAACTGTCTTGTTGTGGATAGTCAAATTAGAACACATATTTGGGGGAATAAAAAAATTTATTCCCCTTTAATTTTTATTATATTTATTATGTTTATTACTATTTCTATACATTATCTTTTTATTTTCAGGGAATGAATAAAGATGGATATTAGCTTGCCTATCTATTGGAAACCCAAATATATTCTTGTCAATAACATAAATAATTCCTCTATATATGATTTGTTTTAAATTTTAAGTATTAGTAATAATATTTTATGTTATAATTTTCATGTACATCATTAGTTAGACTATATTTACCAAAAGGATACTTCAATAGAATATTCTCTACTACTAAAATAAAATCATCTTGGTTCTATGCCTTCACTAGATGTAATTATTTTCTACTTTCTTTCTGCATGGAGAGAAAGAGGGTAACTATTCTAGAAAAAAGAACTCCAATTTGAAAAATGTTATCAATAAATTTTATAGTATATAACCAAGTAATATATCTCTACATTGAAATTTACAATTTATTTAAATTTTTTAATATAGTGATCTAAAAATATATTCTGTAAAAATAGAGATAAATTCATAAAATAATTACGGTGGATGTTTTATATTCTTTTTATGTTAGGATCATTATTTATTTTTGGGGATTAATAATTTTTTTATTTTTTTCTTCATATTTGGTTAAAACTAAATATCTTTAATAATTTTTTTCCCTTGAGTATATTTTTATGGATCAGTTTATATTTTTAAAAATGCTTTTATATTATTTTTGATATTATTTTTTCTTCCGTGAATTAAAAATAAAATCATTCATATGAGTCTGAAATATTATTGATGTCCATGCTCATTAATGACTTTACAATACCATTATTAATGTCCCATGTTGTACTCAATCAATTATGATAACATCTTCATAATGGCCCCATATAATTAGTTAATTGAATTCATGTTTTACCAATAAAAATTTGATAACAGTATCCTTTAATGAATTTTTATAATGAATGATTTCATTAATATGATTGTGTCAAAATTTTTTAAAATACATTTTATCTACTTGAGACTCACCTTTAAATAACAACATATTATTCCCTTAGTTTCTACTCACACCATTATTTTTTAAATCCATGATTCATGCCCATTTTATCCATACGTAGTCATTCCATAATAACCTTAATGGTTTTTTTATGAATATGATTGGGGGAAGGGTAAATGTTTTTTTGGATGAATTAAATTGATGGATAATGTGAGTGTGGTTTCATTATTTTTTTCTATTTAAACACAAATGGGCATGATTCACTCTTCAACAAGATTACATTTACCATATTATTATCCTAATAAATAAAATAATAATAAATCTTGAATAAAAAAAAGATATAGGAAAATTTATATAAATAAATTATAAAAAAGGGAGAATAGTATTGAAATGTTTCATCATACTTAATTTTATAACTCAAGAACTAGGTCTGAAAAGAAATAATAATATGATTTCATTGGTAAAATATACTAGGTGAGGTATATTTCATCAAGAATTATAGAATTAATCATGCATAATATTAAGGGTAAAACCCTACATTACATGGATTTTTTTAAATTTCATACCCACCACACCTTTTCCATCATTACAAGCTTGAAAAAATCCCCCTGATTTTTAAATTTTCTTTGTATACATCATGGAGAAATGATAATTTTATCAATAATATGGATTGGGACGAATATTCATAAGATTATTATAATATTAAAAGTAATTTACACTCAAGAAAATCATGAAATGAAAATTTTCATATGTGGTAGGTCATGAAGTGAGCATGTATGAACCATTGATGTTGGATAAATTTTAGCCTGATAATGGAATAGAAAAGACAATTTTATTTTATAAATGAAACATGAGGGGTTTAATTTTAAAAATAATAAGGGAGTCTCACTCATTTTGTATATTTTTTTTATATTATGGTTGGAAGAATATTTTTTCCCAAGAGTGGACAAAATAGGTTTAGAGGAGTGGTAGTACGTTCTTTTATTGGTAATTTTTTTAAATTTTATTGATAATATTCCCCCTTTTCATGTTAAAATCCCCTGTAAAATGAATTTATAATTTTGCGTGTGTGTGTATTTTCAGTGTATTTTATTTGAATAAATGAAAAAGGAATTTATATTGGGAATTTAAATGTGAAAATACACATGTGTTTTTTATTAATACATTGGTTAAAATGTTAAATGGAATATATTTTTGATTTTTTAAAAGTCGTGTGTTTTTACATAACATAGATAATATAAAATTCATTTTTTATTATTGTAATTTAATGTTTTTAAATTTTCACTAATTATATATGTTAATTAAGAATGAATAAAAACTATTAGGGGTTTTTTTAATGAGTTTATTGTGTTGAAAAATGCATGTTCTTTTGTTGGGATTTCATGGTTAGATCCTAGAAATCTATATTATATTTTATATGATGAATAATTTTTAATTGTCATGTTTTCAAATTAAATTTTAAAGTAATGTGTGTCAAGATTAAAAAAGATGTTTAATGTTATTAATTATTATTATTTTCAAGGGATATGTTTTAGGTTATACTTTCAGTTGGGCCATGTATTAAATCCCACTTTGAAGTGGGGATCGAATAAATCGTATTCTCGACCACATAAAACAATACAATGAAACTATTTATTGGGGGAAGTTCGTAAAGTGGGTTCATCCACCACCATTGATGACCAATTCTTTGTGGATATAATGGGTCACTTTTCATGAAAGATGATCACAAAGGGTGTGGTATTTTATTCTGCTTGACCATATAGAAGTTTGATTTTGGACAAATCATTATAATCAATGTCATTTATACTAGATGTAGAAGTATAGGATACTATATTTGATGAGTGAGAAGGGTCTATGGGCATCTCACAGAAGTTGCTTAGGGCATAGAAAGAAAAACTTATATGGGTCTGTGTATAAAATAATGGAATTATAGTTGGCAATGGTGTGTGGAGTAGCCATCAATTTATCTTGTTTGAGTCCATTACTACTAATGGGAATCTCTCACTAATGTAATTAAATGATATATATAATTAATATTAGAAGACCATGTGACACTATCATCATATTGAGGCAAATCAATATAGACTTTTATTTGTTGTTTTTTAATTCTCATACCATAGTGTTTGATGAAAAGATCATGCTGGGTGGAGAATCAAGGGAGAGATGTGGATGTTGGTTTTAGAACTCCATTGAAATTGCTCGGATGGTGGTTTTTAAATGTTATATTTGTGCAAGGATACATATTTTATGGAGGCAATCAAGTATAATTCCATGTTCCAAGATTCACTAGTCTCTATTGTAGATAAAGTCTTTGATGAAATGAATGAAATAGAATGATATTAAGGCTCAATAAATATCCTCAACAGGTATTGTGTCAACATATATTGGATCAATATAAAATTTCTATTTTAGTCTATAATGGAAGATAAATTATTATCACAATTAGTTTATGTCGATGTGTTTTTAGTGCTATTGAACCACTGTAGGAGGCTGTTTTGTGCTTCCAGTGATGTTTATAATAGTAGATTAAGAAAAGCTGCTCATATTGAAAATTATAATTCCATTTCAATAGATGTTGGCATGTATTCATTTTATATTTTCCATCACAAGGATGTCCAAGAAGAAAATTTTCTTTTTATGGCTCATCCTTCTATCAGTATAGATGATTCATCCCATCAAACAACACAAAGTGATGAGAAAAGGGACCAAAATACAGAAAGAGATAAATTGGTTGAGAAATTTTTATGTTCTATTATTGGTTTGAAAGTGGAGTCCCAAGATCCTGCCACCAATATTTTAGGTACAATTTTTTTTTCTATCTCTATTTATAAATATTAGTTTTATTAATTATTAAAATAATTCAATCATAATCAAATCAACTCTACTCTATATCTACTCATTTGATGATAATATTCACAATATATTATGGATATATTTCATCACTAACACCATGTGATTTTCATATTTTTGTTCATTCTTCCACGTATTTCACATTGTTAATTTAATAATGAAGTGTAGTTATTATCTTCTTTACATCAAGATTCTATTTAAATTTATTTATTTTTTCATAGTTTTATGTTTTTCAGTTTTGTGATCCACCTCTATATGAATTGATTCATAAACTTGGCGTTCTTATCCTCCTCTTAGTGTCATGTTCTTACTTCTAAGTGATTTTATCTTCCACCAATATTATATGATATCTCATATCTATATATATAGAACTAAATTTCTTGTTATGTTTAGAAGAGTTAACTAAACATGGAATTAAGTTAGTAAAAATTATTTTAATGGTGTCTTCATTGTGGCTCTTGGTTTTTAGTGAATAGATTAAGTAAATGATTCTAAATACCATGAATTTTGATCCATAATCGTACTCCATTAAATAATAATTAAATATGACCCATCACCTAGTATCCATTATTGAAAAAGTGGTTTGTGAATTGATTACTACTGAATTTTTTACCGAGGAATCCAAGTGATTTTATGATAGTTATCTGAGGATAATTTATCGTAATTAATGGAATATAATTTTAGGGTTATATATATCTAAAGAGTGAAGTTGTATTAACATAATTATGGATCACAAGCCCAACTTAGTTGTTCGAAAAAAACTAAATCATTATTATTATTATAACTAGGATAAATTATTTTCAATTAATTCCCTTGGGACTTGATTAGTTCTCACTAATTGTATTTCTTAAAATGTATTCAATAGTGAACCATAATTTCATACATAGATATTAAATATTATTAGATGAATAATCATTAAATAGCATAATGCTAACACCCCTTTGTCATCCTTTATGTATACATGGACCCATGCATTGGTTTTTATTTTTTATTTTGGTGCATTACGAGCTTCTCAAAGATAGAGAAACTTTTATTGGGTAAATGTCATTAAGTCTAAGGATGTATATATTTTTGAATTAATGGTTTCTAGGTATAAATCAAAAAATACATTTGAAGGGTTATCCTTGGGTTCATAGAGCCACAAGAATGGGTTTAGTACATTTTTATAGGAAACCAGACTGCACATTTCCTACCATACATATTCATATCTTGAATGGGTTACACACCAAGAATATATTGAAGGGAATATTCCACAAGTCTAGATTATAGTGTGAAAAATTACAAGTATTCAAACCATTAAATGTATTGAATGAGTCTATCATGAATAAATTTAACACAACTCGATTCCTTTTTCACTTTACATTAAATAAATGGAATTCATGTCATGAAAGTGGTTCACAAAATGAATTCTTTGGATTTAGTAGTTTTAACCATGAATCATGTATAATTTTTTTTATTCGGTGTGTATACCACCCTCTCATGTTATAAAGAAATTTTAGGAGATTTTGGGTGATATACTTCATTCCATATCACTTTATTCGGAGTTTGACTCCCATCATGGTTATATTTCATATACTTTGTATTTGGTATTCCTATTTCATCATTTTCTCCCCTCACTACAGGATCACTGCTAATGTTTATGATTCATATTGTGATCATGTTGTGTTTTCAATCGATTCATTACAATTTGATTTCATGAAATGACTTTCAAAGGGTAATCATTTTAGTTTCAATATTTATTTTCAAAGTCATCAAGTTTTAAATCATTATTGATGTATGTTTATCTAAAAAATGAGTTCTAGTTTTTAATTGTTTTATGTTCTTGTAAATTCCATTCGGTTATTGAATGAAAAATCATGAGTTGACATGTGGAATTATTTTTTTGAATGGATTGAAATTTTTATAGGAATTTGGATCTTAAAAATATGTTTACTTTAATATAAATAATTTTTACTAAATGAGACCATGGATTTGAAATGGTTTTGAAAAAAATAGCACATTGGGAACCTTGGGTGCATCTAGAAAAGGACATTTCACTTTAGTGCATGTGATTCCGTTATAGGTTTTGTGATATTGAAAGACTATGGTAGGACATCATATCGGTTGGAACCAATATATTCCTGGTTTAGGTTTATTTTACTTCTAGTATGTATAATCATTAGCTAGATCCCGACTAGTTTTCTATTTTATTTAAACGTGGTTTATCATTTTATGGATTATTTCATGGATTTTGGCTCACATTTTTATCTTGTGGTTTATCCATATTTGGATTTTCCTATCCTTACCTATTTTTATTTATACTAGATAGATTCTTGAATATTGTTTATATGGTAATGAATTTATGGAGAATGAATGAATGTTTACAAAATGGTTTCATTTATGATAATAATTTATAAATTTGATTTTATTTTAAAGCTATAACTTGTGCATTATTAATATTAGATCTTGTAAAGATTATTTGATGGAATCTTACAAGGATTTATACTCACACCCCACTATTAACATTGGGTGGTTGTAGACCTTGTTTTTCTGAGTTTAGGTAAAAGAAATGGAATAATATATAATGTCAGGTCTCTTGTAATTTTCCACATACATAGTGGGATGGTTTGGTTGTTATATATGGTCATATGGCTACTTGTTTAATCTGGTCTAATTTATCTCCCTTTTTTGGACTATTTGGAATTAATTTTTATGTCTCATGGATATTTATTTATTTCTTCAACGTTTCACATTGAGGATTAATCAGTTATTCATGACTTATGGTTCTTTTCTATATCTCACCATGTAACAGACTATTTAGGGTGGCATGTCTAGTTTACCCTGGTAGGTTTCATATAAACTAGAATCAAAGGGAATACCAATCCTGAAGTGTTATTGACACTACCTGGGTGTGGTCCAGTGTTTTGGTAGACCATATTTAGGACCGTTAGTATCCAGATTTTACATACAGAAAATGGGCTTGACCTACTCACATTCGAGTCTAAATCAATGTTACAATGTGTGTTTAAGGATTTGTTTCCATGATTTAGACTTTGTGGTTAATGTTTATTTAAATAAATTAGATGTGGGGTTTATTAAATGGTCGTTTTCCTTCCTCGTTTCAATTTTTAATTGAAGACTTAATAATAACATTAAATTCATATTATTTTAAGGAATAAATATAGATACTTGAATATGGTCTTATGATATTTAAATATGGTATTGACTGATTGGGTTTTTTCATATAATTATTATATAATTCCCCTGAGAAAGGATCATACAAATATAATTGAGGATTCTTTGTGGTAGGTTTCATGGGTGAATCCACAAATGGAACCTTCCTCGGTAGAAGCTACAATCCAAACTATTTAGACACTAGGTTAAGTAGGTTTGAATAATCAGGGATGAGTAGTGGGCCACATCATAGAATTTACTATGCAGTATTCATATATCTTCTGTGGTGAAAAAGGACCCTAGAAATATTATAAATCACTTGATCAGATTGAGAGGATCCTAAAATTTATAAATACTCTAGATTAATCTATTGTGGTCCTTGCATGTATATTCTTGAGGGATTGAGAAGGATATGGTGAGACTCTTATAAGGCCCCAGCCTTAAACCTTACTTAATCATGAGTTATTACAAGATTACACATTGAGGATCTTTTCGGGTTTAGAGTTTTAGAGAATTAGATCATAAAATTTGCATTACATTCCACATATAAGAAAAGGGGTTACATAAAGATAGTATTCTTCTTTCCCATCAATGGAAACATATTTAAAATAAAAATGGATTCTTTCTTGACACTTCCTTGACACTATCATCATATCATGTACCTTTCCCTTGACTCGTGAAAAACATTTCAAAAAACATGGGATGAGCATAAAAAGCTCAGTAAGGGATATAAAAATATAGAAAGGAAAAAATGGGTATATATATACATAAGGATGAGATCATACTTTACCCATAAAACATAAGCACTTTAACGTACCTCATCAAATCATGAATAAATCATAGAAATCATAATACATAAAGGTAACTTGAGGCATTCATAACATTATTACGTAGGGAGTAACCCTCTTGGTTACGTTTGGAATACCCATCACAGTATATTCCCTAAATCTCGTCGGAGAAACCATAACATTACACTCCTCCGCGTTACCCAATGCATTGGAGAGCTATATCGGGCTCACCCATCATTAGTTTATCACGGAACCACCCGTCTTCATAATAATGCCTAAGAACCTCAACATAATCGTATCACATAAAAATGCATAAAGGAAACATAACATTCCCACCTTTCAATCACAAGATATCAATACAACACATTAATATAAAAACATTATGAAAACCATTTTCGATACCAAAATAAAATAAAAGTAAAACATGGTATTTATTTTTCTTTTAAAAAGAAGGTATGGCTTGTAGAGGAAGCCGAAACTCAAATAACGGTCATGACGGCGGAGAAGTCGTCGTCGCCGCATACGTACGACAAAACATTCCCTTTTTTCATTTAGTAAACTCTTCGTATAAAAAATATTCCTTTTGAATAAACGTAAATGTAAAATGGGTTTATACACCGTATAAAAGAAAGTTGTGTATAAAATAAAATATGCCTCAATGAAAGGATATTGAGACGAAGTCCCATACCTCGGGTCCGACTTGACTCGATCATTCTCTAATTTCCAGAATAATAAACATGAGTTAATTTCTACTTTCTTAAGAACCTTTTTCAAGTTCATTATTCCTTTTATATCACAAATTCCCATGTCATGAACACTATGTAATTATTTAAGTTAATAACGGTCGTTTTAACGATAATTGGTACTCGAGTCAAAAATAAACCCTTTATAATTACCAGTTGTTCATGTATCCATTATATCCAGAATTATAATCACGATGTATATATCATATATATCATATATATCCAGTATATACATGCCTTTATAATATTACATAATCATTTAGAGGTAAGAAATGAAATGCACCGTTCATGGAGACGGTAAGCCGTACGTACACATGAACGCTACTTTCATTTATATTTCGTATTTTATAGAATGGAATCATAATGACATAAAGGTATATTATAATTCCAGTATAATATCATATATAATATCATAGTTCCATCCTTTATACGTCCCACATATGGTATTTAACTAATCAAATCACTTTGAGGGGGCGGTAGTCTGTACTTCCTTAAATGAAGATATCGCGTTTACCCATAATGGAAACCATAAAGGTATGCCCAAAATGAAAAATAGAGAAGCTTAAGGAAAACACAAAAATATAATATATCATATATAAATATAGTGACATCTTAATGGCCACCTTTGAAGGTGTTAAAAGAATATTGAACAATCATCATTTCGGGAGGCATAAATTCACCATCCACCGAAACAGAATGTCCTTTAACCATTAGATGTAGGTGTGTGTAAGTGTATCTCGAATACTTATTATAACAACATCCTAGTATATTGAGGATACTGTATTTGTTACAAAAGAAAAGAATAAAAAGAGTTTAGGGGGTTGGAGAAGCAAAATAAAACAAAAGGACTCAAGTGAATACATTACCTTAAAATCGGGTAACTCCCTTTGGTTTGAACTAAAAGGCTTCCTTGGGAAGACTTCATCCCAAAGTGAGGGTTCAAGGAGTAAGAGAGAGAAGTGGAGAGACAAAATGGGCAGGTATTGGCCGAGACAAAGGCTTTGGGAGTGTGGGAAAAGAGGTAGAGGTGGGGGCCTTTTATAAGAGGAGAGGAGGGGCACTCTTGGAAAGTAAAGAAATATTACTTTATTTGAAAATGAGTTTCGGATTTAAATGGTCACACATTGTTATAATTCTAGGATAAGGTGATAATGGTTAGAAATCCACCCATACAGTTGGTTTTGGACATGTGTAGGTCATAGATTTTACATTATCATTTCATTTTATTTAAATCGTTAAATAATGAGGTCATCGCTGCATCATCATGATGTCATAAATAATTTAATTTATTTAAAGTCTAAAAATTATAAAAAAAACTACTATTATGTAGGAAATATTTTTATATTTCAAATGAATATTTATAGTCAAAAATATGATTTGTATAACCCCATGTAAAAATTGTTTTAGTAAAACATTTCTTGTTTGTGTCATTTTTACTTTAACATTAAATAAAAAGTTATTTATGTCATTTCCCAACCAAAGTGGCTCCTTGGGGTCCCCATGTTGACCCATGGATTGTATTTGTCGGCCATGAAACATCCAATGAGAGTAGGACATGTTTAAAGCTCATCTCATATTATTAAAACATTATTTTTACCTTAAACTGCACTAATTCCCACTAATCGCGATTAAGAACATAAAAGTTACTATTCACCAAAAAATTATTTTAATCTCATTGAACCACATTTTACTTCTTAATGAAAACCATATATGTCGGATTTTTGAAAATCAAAACACATAAGTGGTAAAATTTCATTTAAACGAAAAATCAGTTTTTATAAGTACCACTTAGTGGTTTCACTATTCATCAAAAATTGAAGTTTTTCAGAAAAATACCAAAAATTCACCCTAAGCTATATTTAATATTATGAATTCAAAAATTAAGTCTATTTTACAAAATTAAAAACATATAAGTCACATTAATTAATTTAATAATTAATTCCCGCTGTCAGAGCAAATAGCCTGTTTTTATGAAACAATAAGTATCAAAAGATTGACACTATTTTAAGTCCAATTTCAAAGTAAAATTGATTCAAATGACCAACATTGGATTAAATGGTAAAAATATATTCTAATTTCACTTCAAAACCAAGTCAAAAGATAATATAATCATATAAATAAATTATATTAAAAAGCAGTTTTGAATTAAAATACAACATTCTTCACTATTCAATAAAAAATGAACTTTATCAGAAAAATACCAAAAATTCACACAAAGTAATTTTTTATGTCCCAATCATAAACAATAAGTTTATTTTGACAAACATAGCTTATAAAATTTTCAAAATATAGATTTAAAAATGGTTTTCCATTAAAAGGTAGTAAAACAATCTTTTAAAAATATTAGTGTATTCCATGCTTAAGATTGGATTTATTTTCATTTTAAGCCTCTAAAACACTATCTAATTCATTAATAGACATAGATAAAAATATCTATTATTCATTACTTACTTGGGATGTTACATCCTTCCCCCCTTTAGAAAATTGTGTCCCTGCAATTTATTTACTTATCGAATAAATGGGGGTACTTATCCCTCATTGAATTTTCAGATTCCCTTGTTTCCTCTCCCATCATGTGGTTTTTCCACAAAACCTTTACCTGGTGAATCACCTTATTCCGTAACAGTTGCTCCCTGTGGTCAAGAATCTGGACCGGTTGTTCCTCATAAGATAGGTTCTCTTCCAGCTGAACTACCTCTGGACTCAAAACATGAGATGGATCTGGCATATATTTTCTCAACATCGAAACGTGAAAAACATTTTGTACCTGAGATAAACTAGGAGGTAAAGCCACCCGGTATTCAACTGATCCAACTCTCTCCAGAATTTCATATGGTCCAATGAACCTTGGACTCATCTTTCCTTTCTTACCAAATCGCATCACACTTTTCCATGGTAAGACATTGAGAAAAACATGATCATCTACCTCAAAAGTTAGACCCTTCCTCATGTTGTCTGCATAACTCTTCTGCCTACTCTGAGCTGTTCTCATGTGCTTCTGAATCAGCTGAACTTTTTCTGCCATATCTACGACCAATTCTGGTCCCATCCACTTCCTTTCACCCACTTCATCCCAGAAATCTGGAGTTTGACACTGCTTCCCATATAATTCCTGAAATGGTGTCATCTGTATACTGTAATGAAAACATTTATTATATGAAAATTCAACCAAAGAATTATGTTGGTCCCAATTTCCCTGATAATCCATAGAACAAGAACGTAGCATATCCTCCAATGTCTGAATTGTTCGTTCTGACTGCCCATCTGATTGAGGATGAAAAGTTGTACTAAAATTTAATTCAGTACTCAACGACTTCTGAAGGCCTTTCCAAAAGTTAGAAGTAAACCTGGGATCACAGTCAGATACAATGGAGAGAGGAACTCCATGTAACCTGACTACCTCTTTAAGATACAAACGGGAAAGTTGATCCAGGGAAAAAGTATCTCGTATAGCATGTAAATGAGTAGACTTGGTCAAGCGATCAACAATAACCCATATTGCATTATTACCTCGAGATGTCTTCGGTAATCCCACAAAAAAGTCCATGGATATATTCTCCCACTTCCACTCTGGCACTGGTCAAGGCTGAAGCATCCCTTTTGGTAACTACTGCTCTTCTTTAACCTATTGACAAGTCAAACACTTCACAGTAAAGTCAGCAATATCTCTTTTCATTCCATCCCACCAGTAATACTCCTGCAGATCTCTGTACATCTTATTACTGCCTGGATGAACTGAAAACGGAGAACTATGAGCTTCACATAACAACTCTCTCTTCAACTGTGAATCACAAGGAACACACAATCTCTTCCCAAATCTCAAAACACAATCATTATCAATGTTGAATTCAGGAAACTTACCTTTCTGAACCATCTCTACCTTTTCTGCATCTCACTGTCTTGATTCTGTGCTTGCTTGATTATATCTGATAGAGATGATCTAACTGATACCTGAAACAAAACAGAAGAACTTCCTGCACCAACAACTTCTATTCCAAAGTTCATCAAATCCTTAACCAAAGGATCACGTTCCAAATGCAACATTGCTACTGAAGCATTACTTTTTCGACTCAAAGCATCAGCCACTTTATTTGCTTTTCCCGGATGGTAATGAATTGTACGATCATAATCCTTGATTAATTCCATCCATCTCCTTTGTCTCATGTTTAACTTTTTCTGAGTGAAAATATACTTTAAAAATTTGTGATCGGTATATATTTCACACTTTAATCCATACAAATGATGCCTCCAAATTTTTAAAGAAAAAACAACAGCAGTTAATTCCAAATCATGTGTAGGGTAATTTACCTCATGAGTTTTCAACTGTCGTGAAGCATAAGAAATTACCTGATCATTCTGCATTAGGACGCAACCAAGTCCTTTCAATGAAGCATCACTGTATATAACAAACTAACCATTCCTGGAAGGTAGTGCCAAAACTGGAGCATTCACCAATCTTCTTTTCAATTCCTGAAAACAATCATCACATTCTTTTTTCCAGATAAACTTAACACCCTTCTGAGTTAGCTGATTCATTGGACTAGATAATCGTGAAAAATATCTAACAAACCTTCGGTAATAGCATGCCGAACCAAGGAAGCTACGAATCTCAGTTACATTTGTGGGTCTTGGCCAGTCTTCCACAACTTTTGTTTTTGCAGGATCAACAGTTATCCCATCTTTAGAAACAATGTTACAAGGAAAGAAATTTTTTGCAACCAAAACTCACACTTGCTGAATTATCCATACAGTTTCTTTTCTTTTAAGGTTAGCAAGATAACCCTTAAATGTCTTTCGTGCTCCTATTTACTTTTAGAAAACACCAAAATATCATCAATGAAAACCACCACAAACTTATCCAAGAACTCATGGAAAATTCTATTCATTAAGTCCATGAATACAGCAGGTGCATTGGTTAGCCCAAAATGCATTACTACATATTCATAATGGCCATATCTCGTATGGAACACGGTCTTCGAAATATCTTCCTCCTTTACCTTCAACTGATGGTACCCTGATCTCAGGTCAATCTTTGAGAAAAACTGAGCTCCCTGGAGCTGATCATACAAATCATCGATATGAGGCAACGAATATTTGTTCTTAACAGAGATATTATTCAAGGATCTATAATCAATGCAAAGTCTCATAGGACCATATTTCTTTTTAACAAATAAAATAGGAGCACCCCAAGGTGATGTGCTAGGTCGAATGAAACCTTTCTCTAATAAATCTTGCAATTGATCCTTCAAATCTAAAAGTTCAATTTGAGTCATTCGATAAGGGAGTTTTGAAATTGGCTTAGCATCAGGAACTAAGTCAACAGTAAACTCAACTTCCCGATCTGGTATTATTCCAGGAACCTCATCAGGAAAAACATCAGGATACTCATTTACCACTGGCACATAATTAATCTGAACAGTTCCTTTATTTTCAACAATGTGTGGAAGGTAACATTCATTTCCATCTTTTACAAGTTTTTTGGCCTCTTGATAAGTTATCAACAGTAAGGGTTCATTCTTGTACACAAACTGAATGTCTTCTCAAAAGAAACTTCTTTAGATCTACAGTCAATCTTAGCATTGTAAATAGAGAGACAATCCATACCCAAGATAACATCAAACTCTACTAGAGGTAGAAAAATAAGGTTTACAATTAGGTTCTTTCCACAGATAAGGATAGGAAGATTCTTATAAATTCTTTTTGCCTCAACATTTCCCCCAGGTGTTTTTACCACAAGTTCAGGATTCACTTCTTGAGATGGTATTCCCATTTTACTAGAAAAGGTTTCAGAGATGAAAGAATGTGTAGACCCCGAATCAAACAACACAATGGCATAATCTGAAAAAACAAACAAAGTACCTGATAAAACTTCATTTGATGGCCCGACGTCTGATTAAGTAGTTGCAAAAGATTTCACCACCCCTTTCTGCTTGTAGTCTTACTACTTCCCATCACACAAGATCTTTGTCGGACACTCATTTGCATAGTGACCCATCTCATTGCACTTATAACATTTCACTAACTGTAAATCAATTTTGGTCTTACCTTTACCTTGATCCTTTTTAGTGAAATCACAAGCCTTATGTCCCATATTACCACATCTGTAGCACTTTCCAGAATTCATAAGACATTCCCCATCATGCCTTTTGCCACATTTATCACAAACTTGAAACTTAGTTTTCTTACCATCAGACTTTTTTAATGAATTCTTACCTTACTCCTGCCACCTTGGTCTCTTCTTCTGTTGGTTTTTATAGAACACTTGGTCATCAGAAAACTCCATGTCCAACTTCTCAGCACATCGAAAAAGCTTTTCATAACTTTTAAACTCACGAGAAGCTAATGCCCTTCGATATTTTGGCTTTAATCCTGAGTAAGAACGATTGATTTTACTATCAAGGTCTCGGATAAAATTTGGAGCATACCTTGCCAATCGAGTGAACCATTCTTCATAGGTAGCCACTGAGTCTTCCTCTTGCCTCAATTCTAAGAATTGATTTTCCATCCTAAGTCGAACATCCTTAGGAAAATACTTCTCAAGAAATATACCTTTGAATTCATCCCAGTTGAGAGCATCAATCTCATCAGCGTCCCTGATATTTTTAACCATCGACCACCATTGATCTGCTTCACCCTCCAAACAGTAAATAGAAAGACTAACCATTTGATTGTCTGAACACCCCATGACATCAAAAATCTTCTCCAGTGCTTTAATCCACCCTTCAGCTAACACAGGGTTAGATGATCCTCTGAATGATGGGGTATGTTTCCTCATGAAATGTTCCACCACTGACATGTTCCTCTACGGTTGATATGGCTGATCTCATGCATGGATACCACCACCATTTATCACTTGAGTCAACTGCGCCATTACTACAAAAAACTGTTCAGTTCTAATTCCGACCATCTCAGGATGCTGATTCAGAAGGTTATTTCTTTCTGCATGCCTTCCTAGCACTGCTTCCCTATTTCCTCTGCGGAAAACCATTCTGAACAAACATGTCTTAGATGAAGCAACATGGTAATCTTCAAATACTATATCACTTCAATTTGACCATAAAAAATATTTTTGGATAATCATTTAATAGAATTCTAACTCCTAAAGTTATCTAAACCGACCTCTGATACCAACTATAAGGCCCCAGCCTTAAACCTTACTTAATCATGAGTTATTACAATATTACACATTGAGGATATTTTCGGGTTTATATTTTTAGAGAATTAGATCATAAAACTTGGATTACATTCCACATATAAACAAAGTGGTTACATAATGATAGTATTCTTCATTCCCATCAATGGGAACAAATTTAAAATAAACATGGATTCTTTCTTGACACTTCCTTGACAGTATCATCATATCATGTACCTTTCCCTTGACATGTGAAAAACATTTCAAAAAACATGGGATGAGCATAAAAAGCTCACTAAGGGATATAAAAATATGGAAAGGAAACATGGGTACATATATACATAAGGATGAGATCATACTTTACCCATAAAACATAAGAACTTTAACATACCTCATCAAATCATGAATAAATCATAGAAATCATAAGACATAAAGGTAACTTGAGGCATTCATAACATTCTTACATAGGGAGTAACCCTCTTAGTTACGTTTGAAATACCCATCACAGTATATTCCCTAAATCTCTTCGGAGAAACCTTAACGTTACACTCCTTCGCATTACCCAATGCATTGGAGAGCTATATCTGGCTCACCTGCCCTTAGTTTATCACGAAACCACCCATCTTCATAATAATGCCCAAGAACCTCAACATAATCGTATCACATAAAACATGCATAAAGGAAACATAACATTCCCAACTTTTAATCACAAGATATAAATACAACACATTGATATAAAAATATTATGAAAACCATTTTCTATACCAAAATAAAAGAAAAGTAAAACATGATATTTATTTTTCTTTTAAAAAGAAGGTATGGCTTGTAGAGGAAGCCGAAACTGAAATAACGGTCACGACGGCGGAGAAGTCGTCGTCGCCACATACGTACGACAAAACATTCCCTTTTTTCATTTAGTAAACGTTTCGTATAAAAAAGATTACTTTTGAATAAACGTAAAAGTAAAAGGGGTTTATACACCGTATAAAATAAAGTTATGTATAAAATAAAATATGCCTCAATGAAAGGAGATTGAGACGAAGTCCCATACCTCGGGTCCGACTTGACTCGATCGTTCTTTAATGTCCTGAATAATAAACTTGAGTTAATTTATACTTTCTTAAGAACCTTTTTCAAGTTCATTATTCCTTTTATATCACTTATTTCCATGTCATGAACACTATGTAATTATTTAAGTTAATAATGGTCGTTTTAACGATCATTGGTACTCAAGTCAAAAATAAACCCTTTATAATTACAAGTTGTTCATGTATCCATTATATCCAGAATTATAATCATGATGTATATATCATATATATCATATATATCCAGTATATACATGCCTTTATAATATTACATAATCATTTAGAGGTAAGAAATGAAATGCACCGTTCATGGAGACGGTAAGTCGTATGTACGCATGAACGCTACTTTCATTTCTATTTCGTATTTTATAGAATGGAATCATAATGATATAAAGGTATATTATAATTCCAGTATAATATCATATATAATATCATAGTTCTATCCTTTATACGTCCCACATATGGTATTTAACGAATCAAATCACTTTGAGGGGGCGGTAGTCCGCACTTCCTTAAATGAAGATATCGCGTTTACCCATAATGGAAACCATAAAGGTATGCCCAAAATGAAAAATACAGAAGCTTACGGAAAACGTAAACATATAATATATCATATATAAATACAGTGACATCTTAATGGCCACCTTTGAAGGTGTTAAAATAATATTGAACAATCATCGTTTCAGGAGGCATAAATTCACCATCCACGGAAACAGTATGTCCTTTAACCATTAGATGTAGGTGTGTGTAAGTGTAGCTCGAATAATTCTTATAACAACATCCTAGTATATTGAGGATACTGGAGTTGTTACAAAAGAAAAGAATAAAAATAGGTTAGGGGGTTGGAGAAGCAAAATAAAACAAAATGACTCAAGTGAAGACATTACCTTAAAATCGGGTAACTCCCTTTGGTTTGATCTCAAAGGCTTCCTTGGGAAGACTTCATCCCAAAGAGAGGCTTCAAGGAGTAAGAGAGGTAAGTGGAGAGACAAAATGGGTAGGGGTTGGCCGAGCGAAAGGCTTTGGGAGTGTGGGAAAAAAGGTATAGGTGGGGGCCTTTTATAAGAGGAGAGGAGGGGCACTCTTGGAATGTAAAGAAATATTACTTTATTTGAAAATGAGTTTCGGATTTAAATGGTCCCACATTGATATAATTCTAGGATAAGGTGATAAGGGTTCGAAATCCACACATCCAATAGGTTTTGGGCATGTGTAGGTCATATATTTTACATTATCATTTCATTTTATTTAAATCGTTAAATAATGAGGTCATCGCTGCATCATCATGATGTCATAAATATTTTAATTTATTTAAATTATAAAAATTATAAAAAAACTATGATGTAGGAAACATTTTTAGATTTAAAATGAATATTTATAGTCAAAAATCTGACTTGTATAACCCCATGTAAAATATTTTTTAGTAAAACATCTCTTGTTTGTGTCATTTTTACATTAACATTAAATAAAAAGTTATTTATGTCCTTTCCCTAACAAAGTGGCTCCATGGGGTCCCCAAGTTGACACATTGATTTTATTGGTATTCCATGACACATACAATGAGGTTAGGACATGTGTCAAGCTCATCTCATATTAGTAAAACATTATTTTTACCTTAAACTACACTAATTACCACTAATCGCAATTAAGAACTTAAAAGTTACTATTCACCAAAAAATTATTTTAATCTAATTGAACCAAATTTTACTTCTTAATGAAAACCATGTATGTCGGATTTTTGAAAATCAAAACACAAAAGTGGTAAAATTTCATTTAAACGAAAAATCAGTTTTTATAAGTACCACTTAGTGGTTTCACTATTCATCAAAAATTGAAGTTTTTCAGAAAAATAACAAAAATTCACCCTAAGCTATATTTGATATTCTGAATTCAAAAATGAAGTCTATTTTACAAAATTCAAAACATATAATTCACATTAACTAATTTAATAATTAATTCCCGCTGTCAGAGCAAATAACGTGTTTTTATGCAACAGTAAGTATCAAAAGATTGACACTAGTTTAAGTCCAATTTCAAAGTGAAATTGATTCCAATGACCACCATTGGATTAAATGGTAAAAATATATTCTAATTTCACTTCAAAAATAATTCAAAAGTTAATATAATCATATAAATAAATTAGATTAAAAAGCAGTTTTGAATTAAAATACAACATTCTTCACTATTCATTAAAAAATGAACTTTATCAGAAAAATACCAAAAATTCACAGAAAGTAAATTTTGATGTCCCAATCATAAAGAATAAGTTTATTTTGACAAATATAGATTATAAAATTGTCAAAAGATAGATTTAAAAATGCTTTTCCATTAAAAGGCAGTAAAACAATCTTTTAAAAATATTAGTGTATTCCATGCTTAAGAATGGATTTATTTTCATTTTAAGCCTCTAAAACACTATCTAATTCATTAATAGACATAGATAAAAATATCTATTATTCATTACTTACTTGGGATGTTACAACTCTAATGTGCATGCTAAGTTGCATGAGTGCATCATGAAATATTGTATCTTTTATGATTCTCATTATAGATAATCTAGAATGAATATTTCAAAATAGATCATCTCCCACCTTATTTACATTCCCAGGGTGGTAATGTATTATGTATTCATAATATTTAATCAACTCCAAATATCTTAATTGGTGCATATTCAACACATTCTGCAGGAAAATGAATATTAATATTTTCTGATCGGTTTATAAATATCACACCTTTCTCTATAGATATAAAGCCTTTATATATTTAATAAAAAAATAACTGTACTAAAATCCGAATCATGAGTTGGGTAATTTTTCTCATGAAAATTCAATTAGGTCAAGGTATAAGTGATCCCCATTACATTCTAAATGATAATTATTCATAGTCCCTTCTTTGATGGAAAAATATATATTAAAAATCCTTCTCCATTGTAGGGTAATGTAAGAATATGTTCACTGGATAACCTTCTCTTTATTTCCTCAAGCTTTTATTCACATTCATCTATCCAAAGGAACATATATCCATTCTATGTTAATCTAGTTATTGGATTATATAGTCCTTGAATTTTCAGCAAGCACTGATAATATCCACTAACACAAAGAACTATGGATATCAGTCCCAATGGTTGGTATATGCCAATGTTAAATTACTTCTATCATTGAGTTATCAACTGATATACCCCCACATCAGATTTTATAACCCATGAATGAAAATTCTCGATAATAAAATTCACACTTGTTAAATTTTTATAAATATTCTCCGTCCTCATGGTATTAAACACAATCATCAAGTGATCTTCACACTCTTCCTTTATCTTTAAATACATAAGAATATCATATACAAAGACTACCAAATATTGATCAATGTAATGTATAAATATTATATTCAATATATCTTTAAAAATAATAGGTAAAATAGTAATACCAAATGAAATCAAAATAAATTTATAGCTTCCATAACTGGTATAAAATGATTTCTTATGCATATCCTCTTTCTTGAACTTCAATTGATTATATCCACAATGATGGTCATTCTTAAAAATTATTAAGCTATACATAGTTTATAAAACCTGTATTCAATAGAGGGTAGAGGATACTAGTTCTTGATTTTGATATTGTTACGTTCACAATGATGAATATAGAGTCACATTGATCCATATTTCTTCATAACTAAAATAATAGGTTCACCACAAAGTGACACACTAGGTTGAATATATATATTTTCATGATTCTCATGGTGTTTATTTTTCAATTCCAATAACTTAATTAGGGCCATTATATTTGGAATATTTAAAATTGGTTTAGAACCAGATATTAGAACTATTGATAACCCATATTTAATATTCGGTAGAAGGCCAAGAAATTATTCTAGAAAAACATTAAAAACACATTTAAAATAGGAAAATATTTTGTTTTGAGTTCCTCACCTATAATTTTAGATAAAAATTCCCTTTTATTATGAATCAATTCCCACATAATGGATTTTATTTTCATAGGAATTTCACATTTATCATCACACCAATAATAATTCATTGGTTTCTTTAGAATATTAAACATTACTTATCTTCCTAGAAAATAGATTTGGGATTTATATAAATAAAGATAATTCATTCCAAAAATAATATCAAATTAAATAATATGATGAGTAAAAAAATTTGTAAGAAGCACATTCCATCAAACATCAACTGGGGAAAATTCATAGACTTGAGATGTGATCATCATACCAGTAGATGTTTTTACTACTAAATAGACATCTATTCATTGCTGTGGAATTTTGATACCCTTGGTAAATTATACATATATAAAATAGTGGGATGAACCAAGGTCCAATAATACATTTCTAGTTATTACATGGATATTAAGTGTACCATTCAACACTTTCTTATCATACCCCACATCTCTAATAGTGATTGGAAGATATTTCCCTTTGTCCAGGGGCTTAAGAGGTTACTAAAATCGATCATCATAATTAACCTTTATGTTTAAACACTATTTAGAATAATTCCTATATTCCTTGCATTTGAAACACTATATAGTGTGTAAGTGTATTATTTGAGTAATGTTATCTATTTTCATAAATATCTATCTTTTTCGCAAAATTTTGGAATTTGATTACCCGATGAACATTCTTTCCATAAATAATACATTTAACATTCATATTAAGACAATTTTCTGCATATTTACTTCCACATTATAAGCATAAAGGAAGGATAATTTTATTATCTCCTAGATTTTCATAATATCCTTTGAATTCCATATTTTTTTCTTATCAAAACTATGGGATGGATAAGTAAATCCAATATTTATTTCCACCTTGATTGATCATCAAATTATTTATTCATAACTACAGAAGTCTCTTAAGGATTTTTCTCTTCAGATAATTTATTTTAATCCGCTTAATAATTGATCAACCTTACATTTAGTTTCGATGATAATACTAGAAGTGTTCCTTGAATGTCTTGTAAAAATTTCAACATAGGTACCAATAGATTGATGATCCTTTTCTTTTATCATAAGGAATTACTTTTCAATTTTTGTACGATGAATATGAGATAACATATTCTTGAAAAATAATATCTCAAAATTACCCCACTCAATGGATTAAATTTATTCCTATTGCATCATATTCCTTATAATATTTCCCATTTATTAGTTTCACCTTACAAATGATATAAAGGAGAAATGTATTTTTCAGGATTTTAATAATGGAGAATGGAAAATATATTTTCAATGTTATTGATCCATTGTTCAGAATCTAGTTTATTAGAAGGCCCACTAAACGTATATAGGTGTTAACTGATGAAAGACTCAATGAAATAGTATTGACTCTTTTTTCATTTATATGTTCCGCATCATTTATAGCTTGAGAAATTTTTATTAAAATAGAAATGATATTTTTCATTATAGATATAAAAATATTTTTTTTCTCATGAGGAAAATCATTTCGTTTTTCATCATATCCCACCATTGAATGAAACAAAAAAAATATGTAAGAATCAATAATTATATTGGGATGCCACACAATCATGAAAAATCATGCATCGGATGTTTAAATAGAGAATATTTCTTTTAAATCTATTAACCATTATGTATAAACAATGTTATTCATGATTATTAAAAAAATATGATTTTATCCTATACATGGATATATCCCCAAGGTTCTAAATAGATTTATAAATCATATATTCATAAGGATAACTAAATCTTTCTCAAATACCATGTATACAAACCCATACTGTTCATTAATTTATATTTCTTCTTATTAAATAAATATTCATTACAAAACATAATGAGGAACACTGAAAAGATATAGGTCAAAAATAATTAGAAACTTGAATACTAAAACAATTGGTTCATAATTGAACTAAATCATCTCCCACTAAAATCTTCAATACTATCACTCTTCATATGCATATTATACTAAATAACTTTCTTCATAACTAAGATAAAGGGAAACATAATAATATATGTTCATAGATTCCTTAAAAGGGTAAACAATAGAGATATCAATGTAACATGAACACTAATGTATGATAACATGATCATAAAATATGAAAAACCATAACCTACATATAATAGATCATAATTTGGAGTCATAACATAAATATTGAATGTTTATAAGAAATAAATCATAAATTAATCAAATAACATTAAATATGAAAGCATCACATTGGCATAAGGGAAAATGTTTTTTTTTCAGATACATAAGCATAGAAAATCATTTCCTTAGTAATGAAGGATTTCTACCAATACAATCATGGTGGATTAGGTTTACTCTCAAAACCAATGTAGTAGTCAAGGTTCACTACCAATACTATTATAGTGGATATAATCCCTTACTAAATTGGGATCACTCCCTATTCTGGACCACATTATCTCATGAGATATCAATAATCACCCATTGAATAAGATGGATATAATACTCCAAGACCACGTGTCATATAATGATAGTTATTTATAAGTGTTACACAAGATCATAAAATCTTCATCATATTAGAACATTTGAAATGAAATTGTATTCTTAAACATTTTATCACAGCATAACCAATGAAAAATTGCTTTCATAAATATTTCATCATTTCATCATTGCATTCTCCATTAAATGGAATGGGTTTTATAAACATTTTTTCATCATCATTACGAACCATCTAGAGAAATAATAAGTAAGATATCATTGGATCATATTACTAATAAATTATTCATAACATCAAAGGATGAAAACATAGATGAAAACATTTTTAATTAACAGTTGTAATAATTCTTAAGGGAGATATCCATTTCGCTTTGAAATAATTATTATAAAATATAAAAATTTACTAAATATTAGTAAAAAAAATTATTTCAAAAAAAAATTGAAAAATTTATAAGATGTTTAAATAAAATTATTGGTCATTATGGTGGGAAATAAAATTCATTTAGTAGAAATTAAATTAAATCTCCCCTTTAATATATTTTTAATAAGTCAAAGTGACTCATTTAGAAAATGAAAAGAAGATTAATTTTTTTTAAATTTTATAAAAGATAAATCATTGGTAAAAATGACAATAATGGTAATAGTATAATATTAATAAGATTCTAGGCACCATTTTTAGAAAACATGGATATGTTAAAAAAATTGACCAAAGAGATAAATATAGATGGTTTACATTAAAAGTGTTCATTTCAATCTCTTATGATATTTAAATGAGTATAATGAAAGTAAAAAATTTATTATACAATACTTATGATAGAATAATAAAATTATTGAGTTTCATTAGAGTTAATTCATATTATTTCCTTATCATAAACCTAATCAAAAATAATCTTGATAAATAATGAGATTGTATTATAAAACCCTTATTGCTTTGGTAACATTTGAATCATAAGAACTATTAAATAAATTACCATATATGAATATATAATTCCAGATAAGATTCATAATATTCATCATAAAATACATTTATGGAAATTATATACACCATATAAAATAAAAAAGTGGTGAATATGGTTGTGTCTCACAGAAATTAATGTTAGAAGTAAATCCATTAACTTAGGCCCAAATTCATTAATACAAGCTCGAAATTCAGGAATAATAATAATAGGTTTATTATACATATATAATATAATAAGAAAAATACATATCATACCCTAAAATATTTTCTTAAAAAAATTTATCACCTTTTTATTAAGAATTCTTTACTAAAATCATTATTCATGATAATATTTGCTTCATTTTTATGTATGTTTCGTTTCAGTAGTTTTAGTCCTTTAATTTTATGTTGTATCCATAATATATAAATTCTTATAATTATATAAATATAATATATATTTGTTAAATACATATTTATGATCATTCATAAAATATTGATATATAAATGTGCATTACACCATTCATGTAGGTGGTAAGTACCAAAGAATGTTTTTTTTTATTTTTTTGACAGATTGAATGAAATAAAAGAAACAAAATAATTCAAATTTATAGAATAATTATAATATCACATATACCATATATATTCATTAAATCCATTCATATTACCATAAAAGTAAAATAAAAAAAGCAACACAAGGCTTCGTAGAGGTTGTAGTCCACATGTCCGCACAAGAGGCGTTATTATATTCCAACAAAATTGAAGGTAAGAAGGCATATATGATATTATCATACAGAAAGAATAATTATTTCATAAATATAATATATAAAATTTATAACCAAAATAATAACTATCCCTGATTGATGGTGATGGAAAATGATTAGTATCGCTATGTGGATACGGTAAGTCATACGTAACCATGAGTAATACATTCACCTATCACATGATGGAAAGTCGGTAAATAAATGTGGAATCATAATAAAAGTAGCATTTAATTATATTTATGAATGACATTTTATTATTTTATGAAAAATTTAATATATTTATTGGAGGTATAAAAATAATTTAATAGAAAGTGAACGTGGTTAAGGTGATTACCTCTTGTTTAAAACAACTCCTTATGATATTATCTTAAGGATCTAAAGGATGGTATTTTGGGAATAAGAACACATATATAATGTGTATATGAAATTTTAGAATGTATTTTTAAGGGTAAGGTTGACATATATGGTTCATTGTTTTCTAAATAAAAGAAATAATGGGTTCCCTTTTATAATTGAGGGGAGGGACACTATTGGGATTTCTTATAAGATTAAAGTATAATAATATAATTCTATAAAAAAATGACTCCAAAGTTCTTGAAAAAAATTAATATATTATGGGGTTTACATCCCATTAATCAGTAAAAAAATTTTAGGTTTATGTTGTGTTTTAAGCATTATCTTTTTCATTAATGGCTTGTTTATCCAACTTTAAACTTAACAATGATAATACCTTTTTTACAATTAAAGTGTTATAATTTTACTTATAAGGTATAAATTTAGGTATAAATGGAAAATAGATAACATTTTAGATCATATATTATCCAAATTTTCCCCTTTAATCATTTTTATAATTTTTAAATAACTTAATAATATAGAATTTTGATAAAATATCATTAATAAAAATTTTGAAACTCTGAATTTTATTTGACTAAAAATACCAAAAAATATGTTTTAATTATAATATATTAATATTACACATCAAATAAATATGTTAGTTATATCTAAAAACTTGTGGAAAACTATAAAACACCCAAATTATTTTACTTTTAATATTTTTAAAAGTATTTATTGTAATTTTTTATAATGGAACAAATATTGTATCAGTGTTGCACAAGAATTTAAGTTAATTATTTAATAATTTATAATTATTTCAAATTATCATAATTAATATAATTTCATTATTCAAAAAATAGATATTTATATTCCTTACTAATATTATTTTATCTCATTGTGAACACATATGATATATATAAAACTAAGGGAGTGGCATTTTGTAAATTTCTTTTCATTAAATATTATATAGGTCATTTTCAAGGACAATTGTTCATTACAAAATAACATTCAAGAATAATATTATAAGGGATTAATATAAATTCACAATGTAATAACTAATAATAATTTTTTTGGCCTTATCAGTTTGTTTTAACATTGATTATTCCAATTTACCCTTTTCTAAGGGGGTAAATTTAACCATAGTTACTATTCATATTGAAAATATATAATTGGGTCATATTTACAAAAAAAATAAATTCTTTTTACAAATATGAATTCCTTTTTTCAATATTAATTTTCTATTATTGGAAGAAATTTATTTAAAAATAATCATGAAAATTGTGATGAGAATAAATTTTAGAAAATACAAATTATCCATAAAACATTGTTTATTCTTTTCTTATACATTAAAAAAATATTAAATGAATATTAAAACATTTTATTCAATATATAATATATATATTTCATTAAAATAATTCGAAAACATTGATTAATTTAATTTATTAAGATAAAATAACCTTCATGCATGAAAATTGTTTTTCAGATAAATGACTTTTTTATTTTTTAAAAAATATTTACAATTAATTGATAACCAATGAATTAATTTTAGACCTATGTAACTAATTTTTTTTCATAATTTAGTTATTCCTATTTAAACCCAAAAATACAATGTCTTGGTAATAAAATTAACATAATAATATTTTAAAAGTATATCGCAATTCTAATAAAATTGGTGTTGTGTGTAACACACACTATCGAAAAATATAAATTTATCAAAAGTGAATTATATTCTAAAATATCAGGGTGTGACACATTACACTTCACATTTACATTTTAAATTTTTATTTCCATTCTGTAATCATAATGTGATTTCATGTTTTTCCTTAATTTAATAATATACCAAAAATAGTAAAACGTAAAATATTTTCAAAATCACAAAAATATTATAATAGAGTAGAACATTATTATCTATTCACAAAGCCATCTATAGAGAACGATTCTTTTGGTATTTTAAAATGATAAATATGTATAAAAAATATATGTAAATATTATAAAAAATAACGTGTTTAAATTTTACATATATAATTTAAGGGATAATATTTATAAAAAATATCCATTACAAGACTCTGATATTATATTCATTTCCCCATAAATAAATTACATCATTGAAATTTTTAATCATTGATAATCATTTACAAATGTTTATAAATATTTTCATAATTTACATTACTAAATACTACAGTTATATTAAAAAATTAGTATAATAATATCATTTTGACCTCAGTATAAATATGTTAGAAAAGTTTACCCATTGTGATTAAACTAGTTTTACCTAAACTAGTTCTCCTTATCTATACTTTTCATAACTAAGTATATAAAATTAAATGTTTCAAAATCCAAATACTCAAAAGTAACAAAATACTACTCTAATATTAAATGATATTCCCCCATACCCATGCCATCCAAAATAGGTGTAACATATACATACATTACATATATAACATAACCAATTACTATATTCATCCAATCCCAAAATCATAAGTTATGATCCATTTTGAACTAGATACATAATTAATCATAATATTGTATAATATCTTGTAAATATAACCAAATACCTCATCATAGACCTTTTTTATGATTACTAAACTCGTTTTAGTACATGCAGTCACCTAGGGACATACATTAAAGAAAATGTGTGCCAAAATACAAATAAGAAGATAAATAAAGGGAACAAATAACATAAATGAATCAACTTGATCACATGGGAAAAATTATATTTAGTAACACATAATAATCATAGGATTATAATCATTATAATAAGGGAATATTTTGAAGAAATGGAATGTGAAGCATACATAATAATGAAACATCATAAACATAAGTCACGGTTTACTACTATGAAATCAAAACATGATGGATAAATATCACTGAATTATTTTCATGCATAACATAGTGGATTACTCTAACCACCTCATGTCTGTGAATAACATAGTGGAAAATGATAAATTTATCATTTCCATTAAGAACATATTGAATGAATCTAATTGTATCTTTTCCACGAAAAATAGTCTCCTGAGATATAATGGTTTAACCAATGAACTGAATGGCCATATTTTTCTAAGACAACAATTGAAATGATAATATGATAAAAATTATTGAATACACCTAAAAATAAATTATATAGTATACATAAAAAATACACAATAATAAAATGGATGATGTAATATGAAAAATCAGATTATTTTATACTATACTCATACACCATAAAATATCATCAACATAGAAGTATTATTTACATATATATATATATATGAGATCATAAGTGTTAATATATAATAATATAGAGGATAAATATCATTATATGGATACAAGAACCTAAAATTATAATTAACAAGGATAAATGGGGTAATTTTAAACATCTACCTATATAAAGTTGATCATATGAAAAATAAGAAGTGATACATAAATGAAATAAGATAATTCCATGTAAATCACTAGAAAAAATTGATATAAAATAAAATAACAAGTTAAATTGAAATTATAAAAATTATTTAGAAAAAATATAGATAAAAATTATGTTTTTATAGAGAATAGGGATATGTTTTGTACAATGTTGTAATAAAAATAAAAGGGTTATTTAGAATAATTATATACATAATTGTTTGAAAATGAAGTGATAAACATAAATAATATAGAAAAGAAGGTATTGTTGATTAAAAGGTAAGAATAACTAATTTAAACATAGGTTATTGATATATATAATCGTTGTATAATTCCTATATAGTCTTTGTTTGTTAGTTTATAAGTATAGGTGATTATTATTATATTTAATAGGTATGTGAATATCCTAAATAGATCAACAATAAAAAGAATATGAAAATTTTGTAGCAATATACATTAAAATATATTTAATTATAATTATACCAACTGTGAAATTACTAAAGAGAAAGATCAATAGGGGTTTCCATAATGGATTACAAATGTTATATTATTGGAACCATTAAAATATGGAATATTAAAATATAAAATAAATTACAAAAAATAAAAATAAATATTATTTATATAATTTCAATGGAAATGATATAATTATCATAAAAAATTTATATGAAGAAGGGAAAAAATTCTAAGGGACTAGTTGGGGAGAAAAATCCCCTAACCTTAAGTCATGTATTTCTACAGCATTCTTAAACCAACTATATAAAAAAGAAATATTTATAAACACATTATTATAGTAGCATATTACATCCTTCTAGGTTATAAGTGATTATTTATCATCATTGTAAATTATTTATTAAATTTTCATATTAATAGAAAGGTGTGGTTACATATTTGTTTGAATTATTCCATTTGAATTTTAATTTAATATTTTTTTTTTATTTTTTTACCTATTAGATAATTTACCTCCATATTCCTAAATAATAATAAAAAACGCAGACACATACATTTTTTAAGTAAGTTACACAATAAGTATATTATAATAGTTATATATTCGATTAATAACATTGATACCTTAGGTATAAATATATGTATATATTAACTAATTATCTTAGGGAGATTAAAAATTGAATGAGAATACAAGAATATGAGATGAAAAAATGAAGAAAATATAAATAAGAGTTAATACTTCATTGAAAATCAACTTTTTCTAAGAGATTATTTCCATTATGTTTTAGAGTTTTGTGAGATAAAAATATCTCTAAGATACTTTGGAATATTGTGAAGATTAGTATTTTTAGTTTTTATTCAATATGGACAATTTTTTAAGTTATATTATTTATGGGTGTGGGGAGTACTTATACTTAGAATGAATTGGATTTTTATGATAAAATAAAATATATAATATTGTATCAAGACCAAAACATACAATACAAGTATTATTTAAAATAATGAATGGTATATAATTTTAAATATATATTATCATTACTTTTACATGCTACCCCATTTTATTTCATATATTATACAAAATAATGAAACTATGGAATCAATTTTTTTAATCGAATTAATTATCTTTTATGAATTTGGTAATTTATTTTTGGTATTATAAATTAAATTTATTTTGTCTAAATAGAATATTTTTCTCAATAAACATATTTTTTGTTGATCAATATTTTATATAATTTATCTTCTAATTTATGCTGAATATTATTATAAGAATTACTGTTTTTACAAAATAAAAAAAAAAATTCCTTATAAATAATAAATAATTATACTCTCCTTGATTTTTCTAATTTAAATATTTATTTTATAGAATTGTGATATTTATATTCTACTATATTCTTTATGTTAAAAATTATTGATTTATCATTTTATTATTTCAATGACCATGTTAACTATTATAACAAAAAAATTACTATTTTAACGAAAATGATACTATTATAAATTATAATTTATTATTCCAACAATAATATTTATTTTATAATTCATTATATACCTCTTAAATTCATTTATAACCCATTTGGTTTTCTCTCAATGTCCTCTAGACATCATTTACAAAATTTTAATCTTATTTTTAATGTTTGGTTTTCTCTTAATAGTGTTTTTTATGGATGTGTTTTTTCTTATAGACCATGAATCATTAAATATCAAAATTATAGTTATGTTTTTGTCATGTTTTTATTATCCAATAATATTATATATTTTATAAATTTTAGAGAATATATTTATTATTTATATATAGTATAATATAGTGATGTAAAAAATAATAATTTCTATTTATTAAAATACCTTACATTTATTTATTGTGTTTCATTTATACATGAATTAAAATCTAAAAGAAAAACATATATTTATAAAATGGAACTCGTTAAGTGATAGATAGGTATTTAATATATAAATTAATATATTTAATATTTATATATCTAATTTATCTATGAATATTTAACTAAACATTCCTTGATAATTTGGGTTGTTACATGGAGTTTAGGTTTATCTTCTAACTCCCACCTCTTATTATTGATAATTTTTTGGACTGATTGATTTAACCCATAGTTGTCAAGATTTTAAAACACGGGTATATTAATTGTTATTAGAGTCACGTACCAAACCTAAGGGTCTTGATTTTCCCATTATTTCTCTAATTTTTTCAACTAAAGACTATAAAAGGAAAACTTATTTCAAAAAAACGGGTTTTCAATATTCAATAGAAAGGGATTTAATTAATGTAAGATAAGATACATTCACACCTAATTTAATTTAGTTTACATGTTCTTGAAACAAAAGATAATTTCATTAATCTACATCTATTAAGGATTCATTTCAATGTTCAAGTTCAAAATTATATTGATATCAATAAAATATATCACAATTAATTGGTTTTATCTCCCATATAAAATGAAATTATAAAGGATTTGGGTTATAAATCATTAAATTTCATGTGGAATAAATGATACTATATTTACGAAAAATAAAATAATATTTGAGTGATGTTACCTGCATCATTTAATTCTATATTTAGAGATATAAATATATTTTATGATGAATTAGTGTATCATGTTTTTCGAGAAGGATATTTTTATCTCTATTTCAATTAATTGAGATACAATTGAAGGTTTTGTAAATTTTAATATATAAATAATACTCCTACTAGATAAATTTGATGAAAAATTTTTTGATCTTGAGGGTCAAGACATCTATAAGATTTCCATTAACAAAATTAAAAATATCTTGACCACAAATTAGATAAGAAGAGACCATACATTGAATATTTATGAATAAAATAACTCTCATGGTTATGAATCTATGGATGATATGTATGTAATTAATTTCAACTGGTTTATAATGCTATTATCCTTATAATTAGAAGAGGCATATGTAAGTTAAATAGAAATGCTCCATTTTAATGTTTGGATTTCTGAAAACATTTTAATATTTTAATTAGATTATCTAAGCATAATCATAATGATGATAATGATGATAAATAAAAATTATTATCAATGAATATAAATATTATGGATGGTAGTTACAATAGACATAATTTTTAAAATGGCATCATGAAGGATAATTCATCAAAAAAGTTGTAAAATTTATCTAAACATGAAGTGTCATATTATAATGTGTATAGTGATGTGTTAGAGTAATACATAGAGGATGAAGGTGATCAAGAATACATGCATAATAAGACCTCTATAATGAGTTCCATATTAAAAATGAATAGAGTTTAATTAATGATGAGAAATTAGGGCCTGCAATGCCAGTTTAAATTATTCTTGGACATTGTTTTCAAAATAATAATTGAAAAAGGTAACACACATGAGAATTGATACTAACCAATAATGTGTCTAAAACTAGTATAACCTAATATATTTTGTTTATATCAGTTATGTATGGTCTAGATCTATTAAGGAAACATGTAAAAATATACATGACGAAAGAGTGACTCATAAAAAATGTTAAAGCACAAACCCTTCATATCCAACATTTCTATAGTAAGAAAAAATCAAGGTTAAATTATTTATAGAGAGATGATATCTCTAAAAAAATGAAAAAACAAATATTTAAATGTGGTAAATAGTTTAATATTCTATAATTCTATCAAAATTTAAAATATTTAAATGGATTTATTAAACTGGGCGTCAACATTAATTTTAGATTAATGATTTATATTCACTTAATCATTGAACATTTTTAATCACATTTTTTAATAAAATATATATGATAATTTATGTTATATTTAACATTGATCCTTAAAATATCCAAAAATTATATTTTAAATGTTTATTTAAAAACATCATTTAATAGTTTAGTTTTATTTATAAATGGTTAAGAGTAGTTAGTGTTATCAATGTATAATTGAACAAAAAACCAAACTACATAATATTTATCAAAAAATAAGAATTGATTAACTAATTTAAACAAAATTTTACCACTTTATATCATATTAATTTATTTAATTTTTGATGGTTTTGTAGACTATGTTGACCTCTAATGTGGATGTAAAAATATATTGGGAGTTCTAAATAAAAATGAAGATTGTAATTTTTTTTAAATGAAAACAAAAATTGGGAATTAGAATGAATTATTTATTTAATCCATTAACACGACAAGTGTTAAAATAAATTCCGATAATAAAGGTGTATTCATGATGAATATTGACAATATCAATGTCACTCAAAATTAAAGAAATAATAATATTGATAATATGTTCGTTGTATTGATTTTAAAATCATGTGGTGGTTCACTCACATCAGGTGATGTTTCAGGAAACAGTAAATTCTTAAATTACAAAATTTCATTATTTTAAATATTCTATGAAATAATTTTGATAATAATTATAAAAAATTATAGATGTTTTAATTTCCCTAAAAAAATGATAATTATTCTATGAAGTGTAAAACATTTACTTTAAACATATAATGAAGTGGACAAATGAGAGGATGAGATTAAAATAAGGTAAATAAAGTTGTATCCTCAATTAAAACAATATGATATACAATTTGATACATCAAATTACTATTTAATTAAAAAAATGATCTAAAAAATATGAATATGTTATAGGATATATATATATATATATGGTAAAATTCATTATAAGGAAGTTATTAATGAATCATGATATCTTTAATGAAAATAAAATAATTTAAAATAAATGGAAATATAATTAGTGGATATTTAATGATAAAATTTCTATCCTTTGAAGGAATTTGGATTTCTAGAAAGATATTGGTGTTATGAGGGTTTATGTAAATTAGGCATATATTTTATTAGAGAACATATCATTATCCCAAACGTGGAAAAAGAAATATTTATGGGAGTTATAAATTGAAAATAAAATAATAAAACAGATTTAACGCCCATAAAATAAATTGAAAGCACAAAAAAAATTCATTACATAAAGAGATTAGTGTCATATTTGAAAAAAAAATAATCACAAAAAATGTTTGTCTAAATATTATAATTGATGAAATAGTGTAGAACATTAACTCTAAACCACACAAGTAGAGGGGATAACCCAATCCTGTATGATACTTCTTACTAAAAAATGAGGAATGAGATGACTTGGAACATGGATAGTGGTTTCTCATAACACATGATCATTAATAAAAATATATTTAAATTAATTCAAAATTAAACTATAATCACTATAATCTTTATGAAATATAGTTATATAATTGTTAAATCAATCAGATGTACTCATTTTAGTGAGAAGAAGAACACTTAATAGGATATTATATTTATTGATGGGTTAATATATAGGATTATAAGCATATCCCAACTTTGAAATAATGTTTATGATGTGAAATTTTAGATAAAAACTTATTTTATTAAGATATTTATGTATAAAATAATAGTCATGATATTGAAATAAAAATGTTGAAATATTTTTCAAATAAGGAAAAAAATTCCTCTCATTTTAGTATAGATGATGATAATGAATTATGTATTGGAATAAATGGAATTTTACTCCCAAATACCATGAGGATACATGTTTATAATAATGTTATAATAAAAATTATGAATAGTATATAATAAATAAAAAATAATTTTGATTGCTTTAATAGTGTGAAATGTGATTTCCCCGTCAGGATCTATGTATCACTAAGCGGGGAAGGGGGTTAATCAGGTTTATTTTTTTCTATAAAGTTTCATTTCTTTTCAAACAACCTCACCTCCAATTAATGCTTTATCACCTTACTGGAGATCAATGACACTTCCATAAGAACATAATAATTTAAAAGGATCACTACTCAACAAGAGTAGCTATAAAGACCCATCCATTACCATTACTTAATATTTAGATAAGGTAATTATTTGACATTAATTCACATTGCGGATCTTTTCAGGTCTAGTTTTTGAAAGAATTAGTCCATAACTCTTACATTAAAATTGGATACAACTAAAAATATATATATTTCTTCTATAATATAAAAAAATTGAAGTCAACATGATTAATTTTTAATGAATCAGTTAGGACCAATATGGGCATATATACCCTGAGAGGGGGGTGAATCAGGGTATGGATATTCTTTTTCAAAGTTCTTCCTACCCCAATGGATCGTGACTTCTTTATTACAAGGGTCACATTGTTTGATCTTTTGTGTAACCTATCATCACTTCTTTACTTCTTTATCTAATGATGATGCTTTGAATGCAATGCAGGGAAGAAAACATGAAGACACAGAGATTTTTACTTGGTTCACCCTCACTGGGCTACGTCCAAGGAGCATATGCCGACACGTTGCCGGTCATACCAAATTCCAATATTCTTCACTAGATGTGGATTACAATGTTTGGGCTAGATCACTTCTATTCCTAGGCTCACTTCCTTTATAATGTTTAGGGTTAGCTCACGGCTTCCCCAAGGGTCACTCCATGTTTCTCTCTCTCTGGATCACTACCGGTGGAGAGGATCACCTTCTTTCTCTTCCTTTGCTCACTGCTCTTGGAAGGAATCCACTCACAGTTTATAGACCTGTAGGTCTCTTAATTTGCATGAAATAATGCATCTTAAACTATTGATAGGTTCTCTGTTGAATTCCAACATTCATCCACTCATTAATACCACTTTGCCTTTGAACACTGGGAAACTACCTTTGGAATGTACCTTCGGAAAGTACCCAACTTCGCGAGGCTTCCAATTTCGTGAAGCTCAAACAAGCCTTCATGAAGCTCCTGCCTTTTCGCAAATCTCTCTCGAGAAGAACTCTCGTGATGCACTCCCGCGAAGCTCAAGCCACCATAGAGAAATGTCCCTCGCGATGCTCACTGAGCCAACATGGAGCTCACAAGATTTGTGAAGCTACAATAGCCGCCGTGAAGCTCCTCTTTCGCGAAGCACACTGGCTCTGTGATCCACCTTTGCAATATGAGAGCAAAATATTTTCTCAGAAAATTCTCTCTACTTCTCTCAAGGGGGCCGGCCTCTATTTATAGGCGATTCCACCGACCCTCGAACTTTCCGCACGAAGTCAACACCATGTCATCTCGAATTGTGATGCTCTAATGTTTCAACCGAAATTCTGTCCAAGTCGCGAAGTACCTCGGCAATTTTCGAATCGCGGAGCTCGTCATAATTGTGGAGCATTCCATCAATTTCATCGTGCCTTCGCCAAAAATCTCCCGTGCAATGCCCTTCATCGCCACGAAGCTCCCTTGCAAAGCCCTTCACCGCCGTGATGCGCTTCAGCCTCTACCGTTCGCAAAGCTTGTCGTAATCACGAAGACTCACCGGCTCCATTATTCTGGTCTTCGCGATTTCCAAACCATGCATCCTATCTTCGCGAAATTCATTCGTTTTCCATATTAAATTATGATCTTCATGGAAATCCTATTTTCGCGATGCTCACCAAACTCCAAATTTTGGACCCAAAAATTTGGCAAACACTGGGAAACGGCACCACCTTGTACTTCTCTTTTGTACCGCCTCCAGATCGTCCTTTCCTTTGTCATCGTTCTTTGTCAACAAGTATTGTCAACAAATTCTTAGGAACTTGAAAATTCTCCATGGAAACCTACTTTGTCAACAAACACAATCAACCCAAAAATACTTCAATGTTACCTTCAGGGATTTTTGCCCAACAGAATAAAATATTCATAACATTATTCTTGATTTCTTCCCTCCTTTTACCCATCCTTTTATTCCATGGAAAACATTTCATAAACATGGGATGAGAGTAAAAATCTTAGTACGAGATATACAATAAAGAAAGAAAATGTTTTCCCATCAATATTTTAATCTCATTTAAAACATTATAAAAAATCACACGTTTCACCCATAGAACATAAAAACTTAAACATGCCACATAAAATCATAAAAATCATAAAACAATTATTAGAAATCATAAATCAAAAATCATAATGGAAACTTATGTCATCCATATCATACTTAAATTGTAACTTTTATAGATACACAGGGAGTAACATTCATGGTTACGTTTGGAATAACTATCACAGTATATTACCCTAATATCTTAGGAGAAAACATATCATTTACCTTCATCACATTACACAATTCATTATAGAGCTATCACGAGCTCACCCACCATCAGTTTATCATGGAACCACCAATATAAATAATCTCACCCCAAGAGCCATGATCATAACACATAAACCATGCATAATGAGAAAAATAAAATTTCTACATTGAAATAAAAAGATAACATTTAAATATATTGAAATAATAAAATCATTCTCAAAACCATTTTCAATAACAAAATACCCAAAAAAGGAATTTGGTATTTAATATTTATTTAAAATCATTATGGTTCATAGAGGAATCCAAATATCAAATAATGGTTGCGAAGTAGGATAAGTCATTGTTACCACATATGTTAAAAATACATTCACTTTTTTCATTTAGTAAAACAGTTAATAGAAAAAGATTAATTTTGAAAACTGTTGAAATAAAATAATATTTAAACGGTTTTATTATACACCATATAAAAGAAAAAGGTTTATATGGTCAAATTATGCCACCATGAAAGGATATTGACACAATATTCCTTAAAAATATCATATCATTTGATTATGGATAAATCAATGATATAATTATGTGTGAAAAAATATAAACACACCTAATAAAACTGGATATTCAGTGTAAAAATACATAGTTAATTCATTGATATTCTTATAAAAAACAAAACCAATGGAATGGAAATTTAACTTAATGAATGGAAATTGAGTAAAGATTTACCTTACCTTGAGTCTGACTTGTATTGTTCATTATTTATATTCATGAATAAAAAACTAGGTTAATTTATACCTTCTTCAGAACCATTTTAATGTTTATTATTCCATTTATATCACTTTTGTCCACATTATAATAATTTTTTAATAATTTGAGTTCTTGTTGGTTTTTTTGTCGATAATCGGTTATTGAGTTGAAAATAAACATGGTATGATGTCACTAGTCGATGTGGTCATATGTCCATAATATCCAAAATATTATTCATGAAATATTCATGAATTTTATACATTAATCATACTTATTATATTAAACCATTAATTATGGTATTATAAAATGAACAACGTTATAATCATGGAGACGATAGGTCGTACGTGCGCATAGTAAGATTTACATTCTTCATTAAATAATATATAAATAAATAAATTATAATTTTATATTTCTAGAATGATAACAATGTTATTAAAATCATAATAATCATTTATATATAGTTATATATATAATACATGTGATATAATGAATAAAAATGAGTCACACCACTTCTTGGTGGTAATATTTCACACGTACGCACGAACAATGTTATAATTTTTATACACATGTATGTAATAATGTAATTGATATATTATTATCATATAATGATTAATATATAATTATTATCACATATGAGTATTAATTAAATCATTATAGTCAATATTGATAAATGGTAATCAGAAATAAAATAAATTAGATCATAGATGTTATAATTCCAACGTATGAAAAAATGATTAATTACTTTCCCATTTGATGGAACATGAGATGGATTTCAGGATATGATATTAACATAATAACATCTCAGAATATTTAGGATACTTGAGTTATTATCTCATCATGGTTGGAATATATTTTAAGGTAGTGGATGAAGAAACAAAATAAAAACACTTTAAGAAAATGATACCTCTTCTTCAGTTGATCTCATATGAAGAATACCTTAACACCACGAAGAAGGTTGTTACACATAAACTACAGATTATAGAATGTGTGTATGGTTTATAGGAAGGGGTTTGTACAGATATTGGTTGAACCAATATGTAAGGCCCTAGCCTTAAACATTACATAATCATTAATTATGTTAATAATTCACATTGAGGAAATTTCTAAGATTAGAGAATTAGAGAATTAGGTCATATATTATACATAAAAACGTGAATATTACATGTAGACACTTCTACATAGAATCCATTTTTAAAAAAAATAAAAAACTATTAAAAAAACATGTCTAGTTTAATGTTTTAGGTAGTATAACATTTAATTGATCCCATACTTGACCCTATTCATATTTAAGTCTTGTGGAAACAATTCAAAACATGGGATGATTATAAAAATATCAGTAAGGGATACATAAAGAAGTAAAACTATTAGTTTTTCAAAAAATACAGGTAAACCATGAATTCATTATCATAAAGTAAAAGTTTTCACCTAAAAGAAGTTGAAAAAACACTTCACTGAATATAAACTCATTACATACCCATTTTCAAATAGAAATACTACCACAAATCATATAGAAAGCAACATATAGAATATAAAAAGGTAAACATGGGACATAATCATACATAAATGGATTAACTACACGTTCGACTTCCAAATATCATTCTTAAAAATGGAATAGCCATATGACCGACTTCCATACCCACTAGATTAGAGGTTATACCGTAACCACCCATCCTTGGTTTATCTTGGAACCACCCTTCATTTAGTTTATCATGTAACCACCCGTCAAATGTTTATGTACCATTATATAATCATTAGACATAAAATATTTCAAATATCAACATTTCATAATTAACATTTCATTTTCAATAACAAGAAATCATTTCAAGATATTGAAATACAAAATCCATTTCAAAAACCATTTTCAATATCAAAGCACCCAAAACAAAGAATAAGGGGTTTATTTTTTCCTATTAAAAATATTATGTCTTATAGAGGAAGACAAATAACGATTATGGTAGCAGAAATGTCATTGTCAGGGTATATGTTAAAAACCTTCCTTTTGTTGTTTAGTAAAATGCTTCGTTTAAAAAAATTATTCCATTTGAATGAAAGTAATAGTAAAATAGTATTATGATACACTAGGTAAAAGAATGTTATGTATAATTCAAAATTTGAATCAATTAAAGGAGAATGAGTTGAAGTCCCTTACCTTCAGTCTAAATAGTAAAATATGTTCTTGGTTCTTCCTGAATAATAAACTTAAGTTAATTTATACTTGATTGAAAACCTTTTTCAAGTTTATTATTACTTTTATATAAGTTATTACATTTCTATAACAATCATATAATTATTCATGTTCATTTCAGGAATTTTGTCGATGATCTGTATTAGAGTCAAAATTGAACTTTTTATTATAAAATTTTTTCCATGTGGTCAAAATTACATTTTCTCCAGAATTATAGTTATTATTTACATATAATATATGTCATATATATCCATTATATATGTATTTATAATAATTTATATCATTTGGAAATAATAAATGAAATTCACCGTTGAAGGAAGTAGTAAGTAGTACGTACGCATGAACGGTACTTTCATTTCATTTTCATATTTAATGGAATGAAAAATAAATGATACATAGTTATATTATAATTAAATTATAATATCTATGTTATATATGTTACATAATTTCATTAATTCCAACCTTAATACATTCCATGTATAGCATGAATCATTCATATCACTTTGAGGGGGACGTTGTCCGCACTTCCTAAAATGAAATTATCATATTTATATAACATGTAAATCATAAAAGTATTTTATAAATGATTATTAAATAACAATAGAGATAAAATAAATATCATATATATTTATAGAACCATCATAATATCCACCATGATAGGTGGTAGGAGAATAATGAACAATAATCATTTCGTGAGGCAGTAATTCGTCATCCATAGAAACAATATGTTCTAAACCCATTAGATGGAGGTGTATGTAAGTGTAGATTGAATCCTTATCATAAAAAAAACCTAGTATTTTTAGGATACTGGTTTTGTTATGTAAAAAAAGAGCAAAGGGTTTGGAGAAGAAAAAATAATGTAAATGAACTTGAGAGAAGACAATATCTGGAATTGGGTAACTTTTTTTTATTTGATCCAAAGGGATTTATTGAATTGAATTCGGCCATGTAGAAGGATTCTAGGAGGAAGGGATGACTGTTGGAAACTTATTGGAACAGTGTTTGGATGATCAAAGTGGCCTGAGATGTGTTATTAAGGGATAGAGGTGGTGGCATTTTATATGAGGGAGGAGGGGCACATTAGGACATATTAAAGGTATTATTTTATTATTAATTGATTTTAGTATTATAATATCACCAATGTCAAATACTTATAATTTAATATGTGTTTGGGTCTAAGTAATGTCATCAAATTGGTTTTATTCAATTTTTGGTATCAAATTTAGCCTTATCATTTAGCATTAACCCTTATTTAACTAATTAAACTATTACCAGGTCTTCTTGTATATTAATACCTTATGGTTTATATAGTTACTATAAAATAAAAATAAAACCCAAATTGGTTTTTTAATGAAATTTTCAACATTATATAAGTCATTTGGAATAATGTTAAATTTTATGGACTATTATATAATTTAACTAAATCGTATTTTTTTAAAAACTCATTTAGGTCAATTTATATACTATTAATATAATTATTTTTAAAAAAATATATAACTAATTTATTAAATTGAATAACCATCATTTATTAAAATATAAAAATTCATACTTATCCCTTAAAATTTTGGATGGAATAAAATGTTTTTATATAGATTTATTTTTATTTTTATAATCACATTTAATTAAAACATTTATTAATAAGGTAATCACTACATCATCATTATGTCATAAATATTTTTATTTATTGATGTCTAAAAATTATAAATAAAGTACTAATATGAAGGAAATAATTTTATCTTCATAAATACTATTTATAGTCAATGATATCACTTATATAACTCCATATAAATTTTCTTTAGTAAAAGATATATGTTTATGTTATATTTTCCTTAATAATAAATGAAATGTGATCAAATGTCATTATAACACACAACTGGCTCTGTGGGGTCTTAAAATAAATAAAAGTATTACCATGGTCAGACGTATCTCAACTAATAGGATTAAGACATGTGTTAGGATAATTAAATATTATTATATTATTATTTTTTACCCTTATTTACCTAATTTACCCATTAACCATGATAAAAAAATATATTTACTAATGTTACTATTGATAATGTCTAAAAATAAAAGTTACATATTAACACAATTTTAACCTCCTTATTCCCAATATGGAATCATTTTTTATAATTAAAATCACAGAAGTTGGAGAAAACAATTTAAAAATAATTCCCATTGTTTAAACCAAGAAGCGTTTTTATGAAGTAAAAACTACAAAAAAATGACATGTGTTTATGTGGAATTTAAAAGTGAAATTACTTACGATGAAAAAAAGTGGATTAAATGATAAAACTACAATACAATTAAAATTTAAAACCAACTATAGGTACAATCTTACTATATAATTTTTTTTATTAAAATGCAGTTTTGAATTAAAATGTCATATTTTTCACTCTTCATTAAAAAATGAACCTTGGTAGGAAAATACCAAAAAATTACCCAAATTAAATTTTGATGTCCCACATCTAAAAAACAATTTTATTTTGTCAAATGTAACATATAAAAGTGACAAAAACAATATTTAAAAAAGTTCATCTAGTAAAAGGCTATAAATTGACCTTTTAATGAATATTAGATTATTTCACACTTAAAATCAGATTCATTCTTATTTTAAGCCTCTAAATAATATGGGACAAATGTAAAGACTTTTACAAAAATATTTTTAATAATAATGTAGTTTGTTATATTCATTATTATAAATACAATGTATCTGGGTTAACTACCATTTAAAATAATAATAATAATATATCATTATTCTGTATAACTCAATGTTGTGTGAGACATAATATTTCAAAGAAACTCAATGTTGCGTGTTGAGTACACTATCGAACAAAGTGTTCTATTTAACATAAAATTAATGTCTATTCATAAATATTAATATACATGAAAAATTTTATTCTATTAATACCTAAGTTGTTACAACCATCCCCCCTTTTTGGAAATTGCATCCTCATTATTTTAAAATTTGTCTTGGAAACATCATTGAAAGTCCCACATTAGAAAATGAGTCAATCAAACTATCACATTAAAAAAACGAAAGAGAAGTAAAAAGGTCACCAGAGATAACCCAAAATAGAATTCCATATAATAAAATTTGGATATTGAAGAGAAACAAACCATCATGTTCTGACGGAGAGTGATAGAAATCATGATTAGGATAATGTTAACAACCAGAAAATCACAAACTTGTGATGGGTTACATAGTCATTGATTCCCCAATATGAAAAGTAAACGATGAAAGATTTTTCTTAAGTTCCATTTCAAAATTTTGAAGAATTTATTTATGGGCATGAATAAGAAAATAAGGAAACATACTTATTCATCATGTAGACAATAATCCTTTATTATATTTCATCCACAAACTCATATTTTCTCCCAATGATGATTATTCACGAGGACATGGTCACACCTGAAGTGATACAATCGTCTTCTAGAGAATCACATAATAAAAAAAAGATGAACTAAAGATAACCCATATATTTAGACATTAACCAAAACAAAAATGGTTTGTACAAGATAAGAGAACCCCCCAAAAAATAATACTTAAAAAAGAAATACTACTCTTAATCTCAAAAATTGAACAAACAGAACCCAAAGATCAACAAAGATCATTTAATAAAAAAAATTCACTAATTTTTTTTGATATAATCCAAACTCTGAATGAATACTAAAACTCATTATAATTTAATCACATAGTCTTCCATAGTAAATCTTAACATTTATATCCAAATAACATCAACTACTCATAAATTCTCATACTAAAGTATAAATAACCTAATCACATATTCTCTTTGATAGGTTAATCATCTCTATAAATAATCCAAATCACCATATATACAGAATAAAAACATAGATTCTTATAATATAAAATTTCAACCATTTCCCCATAAATGAAATCCCATATTATATTGTTTTCCATAGGCATATAGTGTTCACCAAAAGATATAACATCTTCCAAAAAACATTTATCATGTAATCACCAATTTATTTTCCAATTTTAAGGATATATATTTGATAAAATATACATTTCCAAAATCAAATTATTATTAATCCATAAAATCATTAAACTAAAATAAATTAGTCATACTAACCAGAGACTTCACATAGTCTAGTGGTATGAGATAACTTTTACTCACTCTTTGGTTGTGGGTTCGATTCCCACAGCTTTTTCCGACGAAATGGGTTGTCACACAGTCTGCTGGTTGTCTTTTTTCAAAAACCATATAATATTAATATCATTAAAAAATGTGATAAAATCATTATAAATACCCATAACATGTTTTAACCTCTACGTTTATTTCATACCTCACATTTTTCATCCCAAAAACATATAACACATAATTCCCTCAAAAAAAGATCACATAAACTCCTAATGTTATCCATTATGTCCACATAAGAAAAGGCCATTCTTCCTTTAATTACATTATCACATTTCAAACTTAAGGGTTAAAAATAATGGAAAAAGTATCCCAAAGTAATCTTATCATTAATAGATTTAAACATATCATCTTCCATAGATCCAGCATTACTCTTCTATTACTTGACATCTTAGTCATCAAACATTTTCCCTAGTCATTTATCCATGTTTTTTCATTTTATTCTTTTATAATTATTTTTTATAAAAAATCATTCATAATTTCCTAATATTTCAGTAATTTCAAAACATGATATAAGAAATAATACATACCGATCATATGTCATTTTTAGTTACCTCATCTTCAATTGGAATTTCATTATGATTTGGTAAAAATATATTTTTATGATTCCAGTGATCCCATTCTACAACATTCTTCATAGGACATATATTTGTATAATGAAAATGAAAACCAAATTTAAAACATTAAATTGATCCATTGGAATGAACTTATTTCCCTTTCCTGGAGTCAACTGAACAATTATTTCTTCTATGGTATGGTATGTTATTTCTTTATGACCTTCATTACCAAATCTAAAACATCTTCTCATACCTTTGAATCATTTTTCAATGTGTTTATTTCCACATCCTTTACACAAATGTTTTTTAATATACTTACCTTTATTATTATTATGTTAACTTTCATTGGGATTTCTTTCTCGCATATCTGATGAATTAGAAAAATCACCATGGTTCATGAGGTCAATCGTGACTCCATATTGTTGGGTAAGAATAACCAAAAGAGTTATCATTGTGGCTCTTATTTCATTTAGTTTCTCATTTAGAAAACCACAACTGTTTCCTTCCCATCCGTCGTTACTTTGGTGTATGCTAGATCCATCCATTTACTAAAAACCAAAATGTCAGTGTGAGGATATATGTAAAATCATGATATACAATCTTATGAGGAGGTCAACCACTAAGATATACTTATCAATGTTATCTTAACACGTTCTATTTATCTAAAATAACTATGACTATTTCTATTATAATAACTATTATGGTTATTTCACTTATGCATAAATAACACCCTAACCTCTAAAGGTATCTAAACGGACCTATGAAACCACCTGTAATTCCCCCGACATAAAAATTACATAATATTTTATAAAGTTATTAATTCACATTGAGGATATTTTCATGTTTATAGTGTTAGATAATTAGGTCATAGCTTATACATAAACACTTGAATATTATATGAAGACACTTCTACTCATTATCAATTTATTTCATAAAATAAAAAACTCTTAAAAAATGTCTTGCCAATGTTGTAGACAATATGACTTTTCCTTGATCCCATCCTTGACCCCATTAATCATAATGTCATGTAAAAAGCATTTAAAAACATGGGATGAGCATAAAAATCTTAGTAAGGATACATGAATAAGGAAAACTGTTATTTTTTCAAAAGATCATGCAAACCATGCATACTTTATCATACTGATATACTTTTCAGCTTAAATATGTATAAAAAATACTTCACTGATATAATATCATTACATACACTTTTATTAACCGAAATATTACCACAAAACCCATTGAAAGCAACATATAGCTTATAAAAGGTATACTTGGGGCATAATCATACATAAATGGAATAACCATACGGTCGACTTCCAAAAATAATTATTACCAAGGGAATAACCATACGACTGACTTCCACATCCAATTTATTAGAGGATATAATGTAACCACCCATCGTTAGTTTTTCATGGAACCACCCATCATTTGGTTTATCATGTAATCACCCGTCAAAATATCAAGTACCATTATATAATTAATACACATAAAATATTTCAAATATCTACATTTCAATAATAATATCTCATTTGAAATCAAAAGAAGTCATTACAAGATATTGAAGTAATCAATCCATTTCCAAAAACATTTTCAAAACCAAAACACCAAAAAAAGGAATAAGGAGATTATTTTGATCCATTTAAAATCATTAAGGCTTATAAAGGATGCCAGATAACAATTACAGGAGTAGAGAGGAAATTATTGCACCATGGATTAAACAAATTCCATTTGTCTTTTAGTACAACACGTCGTAGAAAAAATATTCACATTGAATGAAAGTAAAATACAATTTTTTTTATTAAACACCATGAAAATGAATGTCATGTATAAATCAAAACATGCCATAATGAAGGTAGATTGAGACAAAGTCCCTTACCTTGAGTCTGAATTTTCATGTATGTGCCTTGTTATATCTGAATAATAAACATATGTTAATTTATACTTGATTCATAACAGTTTTCATCTTTTTTATTACATTTTTACCACTTGTTACCTTTTTATAAAAATCATATAATGATTCAAGTTCATATCGGTCGTTTTGTCGATGCTCGGTATTTGAGACAAAAATTAACTTGTTATAATTAAAAATTGACCATGTGGTCAAAATTACATTATCTATAAAATGATATTCATGATTTAGATATCATATATATCCAATAAGTCTATTTTAATAATAGTTCATATCATTTGGATATAGGAAATGAAATGCACCGTTCATGGAGACGTTAATTTGTACGTACACATGAACGCTACTTTCATTTCTTTTTCATATTTAAAGGAAGAAAAAATAAATGATACATAGGTATATTATAATTAAATTATAATATATGTGTAATATATGTTACATAATTTCATTAATTTTGTCTTTTATATGTTCCATGTATAGCATGATCGAGTCATATCACATTGAGGGGGTGGTAGTCTGCACATCCTCAAATGAAATTATCAAATTTATAGAAAATAAAAAGGATAAAGGTATGTTCTAAATGAGAATTAATGAATAATGGTGATAATATAAATATCATATATATAATATATAATTAAATTTCCTATATAATGGCCACCATTAGAGGCGGAAGATGAATATTGAACAATGATCATTTGTGGAGGCTGTAGTTCACCATCCTGGTAAACATTATGTTCTATACCAATTCGACAGAGCTGTGTGTATGTGTAGTTCAAATAGTTCTCATAAAACTAACTAGTATATTTAGGTTACTAGTTTTGTTATTTTAACAATGAATAATAATTTCATAGGCAGTGTAAGGGGAACAATAATGGAAAGGAAATTGAGAGAAGACATTACCTCAAATCAAGAATCTTCTTTTTATTTAATCCAAATGGATTTCATGAATTTTCATCCACCTAGAGGAAGACTTATAAGAGGAATAGAGGAATGTTGGGAACTTATTATATCAGAGTTTGGATTATACAAGGGGATCTAGAGGTGTAATTAAGGGTTAGAGGTGGTGGCGTTTTATAAGAGGGAGGAGGGGAAATTTTTTAACATTTGAAAGTATTATATTATTATTAATTGATATTAGAATTATGATCACACCAATGTGATATATTTAAAATCTAAGATGATTTTGGGTCTAAATACATTCATACAATGGGTTTTATAAAATTTTTGGTTTCAAATTTAACCTTATCATTTAGCTTTAACCCTTTGTTAACTAATTTAACTATTACCATGTCTTCTTGTATATTCATACCATATAGTTAGTATAGTTACTATAAAATGATTACATAACCAAAAGTGGGTCATTAATTAAATTTTCAATCATATCTATGAAATTTGGATGAATCATAGATTTGTAGAACTATTATATCTTTTAAAAAATTAGTATTCGTTTTAAAAACACATTAATGTCAATTTATATACTATTAATATAATGATTTTTAAAAATTCCTTAACAACATTAGTATTTTGAAAAAATTATTAATTAAAATATAACAAGTCATAAGTATACCTAAAATTAGTGTATGGCATAAAAAGTATCAAAATATATTTACTATAATTTTTATAACCTCATCAAGTTAAAAATTTCATTAATAAAGAAATCATTGTATTATCATTGTGTCGTAAATAAATTTATTTAATTGATGTATAAAAATTATAAATAAAATAAAATCATTTAGGAAATCATTTTATATTTCTAATTACTATTTGTAGTCGAATAGCTAACTTATATAACCCCAAAACTCAAAAAGGGTGTTTTTAAAAATTAAAAACAACTAATAGATTGACATGTGTTTCTGTGCAATTTAAATGTTTAATTACATCCAATAACAAACATTATATTAGATGGTAAAAATATAATCCAATTAAATATTAAAACCAATTAAAACTAAAATATAACTATATAAATAAATTACAGTAAAAGGTAGTTTTGAATTAAAAGGGAGTACATTTCACTATTCAGTAATAAATGAACTTTAGCAGAAAAATACCATAAATGTTACCAAAGAAAATTTTGATGTCCCAATGGTAAAGAATAAGTTTATTTTGTAAAATTTAACATTTAAATGTGATGAAAAACTTGATTTAAAAAAGGGTACACCATAAAATGGATGTAAATCGAATTTTAAATTATATTAGAGTATTTCATGCTTAAAATTTGATTCATTATTATTTTAATCCTCTATAATTTTGTTGATAAATGTAAATAAATGTGATAAACATGTGTAATAATAATGTGGTTGGTTATGTTCATTCCTAGAAAAAAATATATTTTTGTTAACTACCATTTAAAAGAAAAATATTGTTATATTATTTTTCGGTATAACTCGACTTTGTCTGCAACATAAGATTTTAATTAAACCCGTTATTACGTATTGAGTACACTATCGAACAATGTGTCGTATTTAACATAAAATTAATATATTATTCATAAGAATTAATATATATGAAAAATTATTATTCTATAAATACATGTTTTGATACACAAAAGGCTTTGGTAGTGTTAGTATTATAGAAGATATGGTTGCTTTTTATAGGAGAGGGGAGTTGCAAACATGGAACTCATAAATAATTAAATTTATATAAATAAATTTTTTAATTAAAATAGATCATAATTGTGATATGTCAATGATAAAACAAGGATAAGTCAATATAATCTCATATAATTAATTTTAAACATGTATTGATTTTATTTTAAACCATATCTTATTAGTTTACACATAATTATTCTCTTTCAATTTTAATTGTAGTAACAACATTTTAATTATAAAAAATATATTAATTTTACTTTTATGGGGTCAGTTTCCCATAGTTCTACACTTATTTAACTTTTATACCTTATCATAGTCACTTTTTGATTTTAAAATATTCTTTATATTTTTAAATATTTTAATAAATTACTATTTTTTTAAAACATCAATTATGTCAGTTTTACACTATTCATTTCATTGAATTTAAATACCACCAAAACAGAAATATAACTTCTAAAAAAATAATTTAATAGTTTTTTAAAATTTTATATTAACTTATAAAAATCTTGGATGACATAAATTATGTCAAATATTATTTATTTTAATTTTTGTAATATCATTTATTTGATATTTCTCTTAATTAAATAATTATGGTATCATTGTTGTTGCAAAATTTATGGCTATTATTTACTCTCTAATAACTCTAAAGAGATTCACATGTAGTAGATAATTTTATAATATTTTGGGAGACAACTTATCTTCATAGTTTCATCATGTTTATTAATACACAAAAAAAATTATACTAATAAGAGATAAGAGAGTGACATGTTGTCACATTCATTTGTTTTAGTAATAATTACATCACTATCATGGAAACATGTCCATTAAATGAATACATTTTGATTCATAGATATTAAGGGTCAACTTTGATTCATCCAATTGTATTTTTATAGGTTTTAATTCAATTTTATTATCCTTATTATATTATTTGTTACCCTAATTTACATGATTTACCTTTAATCGTGGTTATTAAAAATTACCACAGTTACTATTCATAATTTCCAAAAATAAAATGGATATATTTACACAAGTTGAGAATTCAATTTCCAAGTATGGAATCCATTTTTCCAAACTCAAAACACAAAATGTTCAGTAATTAATTCAAAATCAATTCTCTTATTCAAAACGAGAAAATGGGTTATTGTTTAAGTAAAAACCATCAAAAGATTGACAAGAGTTTATATAAAATTTCAATGTGAAAATTACATAGAATGACCTAAATTGAATTAAATGATAAAAAATCAATGAAATTACATTTTAAAACCAATTTAATGGATAAATAAATTAGATTAAAAACTAGTTTTGAATTAAAATACAAAATTTTTCATTATTCAAAAAAATACAAATTTTACCACAAAAATACCAAAATTTCAACCGAAGTATATTTTTATGTCTTTAATAAAAAGATGAAGTTTATTTTGTCAAATATAAAATATTAATTTTTCAAAAAAATATTTAATATGGGTTCTCCATTAATATCTAGTAACACTGTATTTTTTTTTTTTTGAAAATTACTTCTTTTATCTAAAAAATGGAATTTATTCTTTTATAATATCTATAAAACATATAAGATGAATTTTGAACATTGAATTTAATATATTTAATATATATTTAATTAATTAAATCCATAAATAGTTATTTTATTATTTTATAAAATCACTTATTTTAATTTAAATAGTTTTTTTAAAAATAAATTTTTTTTATTTAATAAGGATTTTATTTTCATTTATAAATAATTGTTCATAAAAGAATTACTTAAATAAATTTGTAAAAAATACCTAGAAATAATTAAATAATTTTCATTCCTTATATTTTAAGAACAAGTGATAAGGTAACATAATAATATTTATTTGTTCTCTAAAGTTCTTCATTTAAGTTTGTTGTGGCGTATTATGTACGTTATTGAAGATATTGTATCCTTTTAAAATATAGGGATGTTATAGTAGCTATGTCTATTGTATGGTTTGGATATAATTTAACACCCCACAGTCCACTAGAAAAAAATCCATTTGAGTGGATAAAAAAATTATGATATACCCTTAAAATTTTGTAGCACTATGTTCAATATAATAGTGACTATGATTCAAGTATCACAAAAGGATGTAATACAAATTTGTGTGAAAAGTTAAGAAAATTTCACATGTTTCCTCAAACATGTTACTATTATTCCTTGTAAAATTTCCCTAAAATAATATTCAAAAAAATATTTAATTTCCTTTATAGCATAAGGGATGAAATTATCCAGATATCATAACAATACTCAGCTCTATGGATCAGTCAAATTCTCCAATCTGAAAGATCAATATGATAATATAAATATGCTAGAATACTACTAAAAAAATTATGAACTGCTTCTGTCTCAATCCATAAATCCTATTCCAATTTCATGGTTCGATCCAAATACTATAAATATGATTTTTCCTCTTATTCTTTTATCTTCCAAAATTCTTTAAGAATGCTCAATCCAGAAATACTTTTTCATTAAAAACATTCAGTGCTCCAACTTATCTATACACCAATGAATAATACATGTTTCAGAATGTACAATGTACTCTCCTCCTTTTATTGGACCACAAAAAAAGGTTAGGTGGGTTTTTTTGAATGTTTTCCCTCTTAAAAAAGATTCTAGAAACATCAATTCTCTTGGAAATTTGGATGAATCGTTGAATTATTCAGTGCTTTTCAAATCATCTTTTTTTCTCAAACCTTCTCAAAATTTCTCACAACTTCATATTTCTTCATAATTTCTAAAAATTCTTTTTCCTATTTTTTTTCAGTCTAGTTACATTATTATAATGAATACATATGTTCAAGAACCGATTATTCATTATGTTTCTAGGACCTAATTAAAATATATGAAAATAAAATGTCTTCTCATTATGATTATCGATCCAAATAAGAACAAACCACTCATTGAATTTCTCCATTACAACTGATGAATGTATACATTCCAATTATTCGTCTATAAATATTATTGAAAAATTTTTATACTTCAGTTTCCTTTTTCACTTGTAAACACAATCACAACTTATAAATATTCCGACACATCCTCAGAAATAGTTCATCAACAGCTTCAAACTCCCTTGAAAAAACTTTCAAAACTCATCAAAATTTTCATTAATCCAATGATACGAAATCTGATGAGGTTACCAGTTTCAGGCCATGTCTCATGGATTAGTATATTCTTTACTTCAATTTATTGGTGTCAAATACAATCTGATAGTCTTGACACAATTGAATATATAATAAATATCTTCTTTCATTCTTGAACCAATTGAATCAAAAAATCCCGATGAAAATGGCTGGAATGTTTATTGATTGATCTCTTATTCAATATAAAATCGGTCCTAGCAACTTCATTTAGTTTTTTATTATTGTTCCCAACTCCCAATAAAACAATTGTCTTCAATAAAATTGCCTTCTTCTGATTCCCTTTTGATGCCATCATTTTATATGATGATTAGTGTTAGGATTACTCTGATGATCGGTGTCACACCATGTCTGATAAACTGGTTTCATTAGAAACTTTTTTCTTCACCAACATATTTATCTAAATATTATTATCATATGTCTTATTGGTTTGACTAAAATAGAGAATCTTTCTTTTATCACATTCTAAAAAACATCTACAAAACCTTTGAACAATTCTGCATTCGGTGATGTCACACTGATGAACTGAGATAGAAAATATTTTACTTTACAAACATTATTCTTAAACAAACTTCATTTTGTATCATGATTTCCTTATTTCTTGGAGTACATTTATGATTTGAAAAACATTTTCTAACTTACATTGTAATGTATTGTATCTTCTCATGATTCTAGTGACTTCTTTATTTCTAACCTAGCACCAATATTATTGGTATCACTTTTTCTTCTGATTTTCTTCATAAGGCTTTAATCCCATATTTCCTGAAAACATTTCAGTTTTTTGAATTACAAATCAATAAAGAATCACCATATTTCCCATCGGATCCATGTAGACTCTGATACAACTTCTTATTACAACCAAAAATTTCTTTTGAAACCCAAAGTGAGATTTATGATCCTTTCCTTCAATAAAAATTATTCTCAATTAGATGTAATTTATTACGAATTTTTGAGTCATATCTTATGATTATAATGTTGAGTATGATTTTTAATATTTTCAATGTGTATTAATTTTTTTTGTTGACAAAAAAAGACATTAATTTGAATACAATCTTCATCCAGCTTCCAAAAAACATCCAACTAACTTGGTCCCAACTATCTCTCTATTTAGATTTAGTTTTAAACAAAGGATCTTAAATAAATAAACTTTTTAATCTCAATAAATGGATCACTTATCTCCATTTCAAAGGCCACATGATCTATCTCATTGTAGGAAGCATGAATCATTCACAACAAAACAATATGTTATAAAATTAGTTACTCATTAAACAACCTCGTCTTTTCATAGAATATTTCTTTAATTATTTAATTTACCTAACAATGAAAATTTCATAAAATGACTCCAAAAAAATGTTATAATAGTTCAAACACTTATATGATGAATTCACATATTACCCACAACTCTCCCGGCATATATTCATCCTTAGAAGGGTTATGACATATCAATGGATTGATTTATAAAACAATCACCCCCCTTAGAAAAACTATACAATTATAATATAGGAGAGGGGAAAAACGATACCTCATCCTTGATGAGAAATAGGTTGGACTCCCATGTTCAACCTCAGTTTATAAAAAAGTTTCATTTGGTAAAGTTTTTGTGAAATTGTCATAAACTTATTCGGATGTAAGAAAATACTCAAACATCAATTCATTATTCTCCAAATGATCTTTAAAGAAGTGTTATTTGATGTCAATATATTTTTTACAAGAATAGTTTATCAAATTTTTCATATATTTTATGGCACTCTGATTATCACAAACCAAGAGAAAGTGTTAATTTACTTCAATATGTAATTATTCCAACTGATTCTTCAACAACTATGTTGGGTAGCAATTTGAGTGGAAAGAACATTCTCAGATTAATATGTTATAAGTGTTACAGAATTTTGAATCTTTTTATTTAATTTAACACAAAATTTTTCTATAAAAAAACTCCACCGAATGTTTATCTTTCTTCATAACCATTTATCTCCCAATCAACATCTGCATACCTAAATAGGTCAATACATTTAGTGTTATCATTCCTGATTCTGAAATTTTGTGTGCCTTTGATATATATAAGAATTGATTTTCTATCCAATTTATATGATTATTTTAGAGCTCTCAAAAATCATACAAATATGGTAAAAACATCAAAATTGTAGGTTCTTGAGGCAGTCATATATAAGAACCTTACACTAATCTTTCAAAACTCATTAGGGTAATCTTCATGCCTTCTTTATTTTTAGAAAACATGGTTCCCACTAAAATTGGTGTGGAAACCAGTTTCATATTTTAAATGATGTTCTTCTTAAGAATTTATTTAGAATATTTTTCTGGAAAAAGAATAAAAAATTTCTTCTTTTGTGATATTTTTAAACCATGAAATTATTTCATTTCACAAAACATGGACATCTCAAACAACTTTTTCATCTCTTTTAATGATCATTCACATGTTCATTTATAATTCCTAGAAACTATAATATCATCAACATAAACAATTAGAATGAGGTAAAATCCTTACTTTCATTGATGTAAATATTACTATAAACCCTTCCATTCTTAATATTAGTCTTCTTTAATCAAGTATCAAATTTGTAATACCATGATATAATGGCATGGAAAGTGACTCATTAAAGAGTTTTATTAAAACTCAGTTCCAAAAAATGGTTCCACCGAAACAGTGGCACCAGTCATGGAGGCACTGAGATGGCGACACCGGTTATGGTCGCACATCGAAATGGTGGCACTGCATATGGTGTTACACCAAACTGGTGGCATAGTTATGGTGGCACCATGACAGTCACACCAAAGTTGTCACCCCATCACGATAACTCACCCAAATGGTGGCACCTCATACGGTGTTCCACAAAACCGATGGAACCAAGATGGTGGCACCGCTTACGGCATTCCACTGAATTAGTGGCACAATGATAGTGGCAACATAGCAGTCACACCATCATGGTTGGAATCTGAAATGGTGGCATAACTTATGGTGGCACAGTGAAGGTGGAACCATTACCCTATCTCACCAAATGGTGTCCCACCTATTTTTTCTAGTTTCTGACTATATCCAGTTCCTCCCCTATAATGTATATTTTGAAGTAAAAGTGTTTTATTACATCTTTAAAAGCCATTAAAATATAATAAATGATATCTAAAATCCCCCATGATCTGAGTGATCTATGACATACCAAAATGTGTGGATTTTTCCTTGGTGTAATACCCTTTTCCCATACTTTCCATTTCCGACCTTGTTACGCATTTTCTGCTATTTATAGGAAACCCTTAACTCACATATGTTATGGAAACCTCTCTGATGATAATTATTAAATCACAATTAATTACATCGTGTGAAACCACCAAAGTGCATATAGAAACCAAGATATGGCATTAAAGAGGTTCAAGAATTCATATCTCGTAACTCCAGGATCTCACCTTTTATCGCACGAGGATTCTTTCTTCATCGTTGCTGGTCTCTTTCTTTTCCTTGTGGAGTTTTGAGCCCCTTTCCTGAGGCTAGTGGTTCACCTATGTGGGAGCCTTTCCTTATCATTCTTGGAGTCCTCAGAGTTCCTCCCCTTCAAGTTATGCATCCCATGATCTAGGCGTGTGGAGAAAAACATTGATCGTTGATCATCCAGGTATGGTTTTTCCATCGTATATCTTTACTTTGAATCATGTAGGATGGGTATGATAATGTTCCTATGGGTATGGATGAAAACAAACCATAATGACGATAATAAATATTTTTTAATGAATTTAAGGGTCCGTTTGATGATGTTGATGTACTCTTTTACCTTTTCTTATATGTTGTGAATTAGATACGCATATGTACACAGAAAATCTTCACTGTTGGTGGTCTATTGGTCCACACTAATGAACTTCTATTTTCTGGATAATTCTTTTATTGAATTAAAATAACATGGAAACTGGTTAATCACATAAACTTGGTTGATTAAAGGGATTCCCAATGAATATTAATCCTTGTGTGGTCACCCCTGTTACCCAAACAATAAGACGGAACTAAGGGAATGGTGTGTTTCAATCTAAAAAACTCCCTTTCTCTATTCCGGTGATGTTTATGGTTGTTATTCTTGTTACATGTGAGGTTACATATATTGGGATGGGATCCCCTATTGTAATGTTGTTAGTTTTGGGATTTGGGGCTGTATGTTGGGGCTTGGTTTGGTTCTAGTACTTCGAGGGATCTCACAAATCCCTATTGTTGGAGTTAATTTAGAAGTGCATCAATAGTGAAAGCATATTTTGCATCTTTGAGGTTTTTCATTCATTGGATTATGGATATGCCGGTAAGTTTCCAGGCAGTGAACAATTATTTAAATGGAACCACATGAATGTGATAATAAGAATGGGTTCACTGGTGAATTGTTTTCCGGTAATGAATTGTGACGTGATTGTGGCTATTGTGATTTTTATGAATGAACAGTAAAAATGGTGTTTTGTATAGGATGGTCATGGAACCCCAATGTTGGGATGAGTTATTTTTTAATTATAAGTATAATTTAGTTTTTATGTTCTTTATTCGTGCCCCACCCATGTTGATAACTTCATGTCGAACCCCCCATTTCATGGGGGAGGATGTTTCTCCCAACACTCTTATGAGTGGATTGTTTTTATCAAATTTTCTCCACACTTTCCCGAGTATCCTAAGACACCTTAGGTAGGTTGTGATGGCTTGAGGTCCATTATAGCCCAATATTATTTGGGTAGGGTAGTTGTGGAAGTTGGCCAAGGTGTTTGTAGGATTTTTGTTTCTGATGTGTCTTCAAGATGAATCTTATATGTCTTTAGGCATGGCCATATTTGTTCTGGACCTGGTGTCTTCGGGCGTGGCAGTAGTAGATGTGCCATAGGTGTGTGCGGGTAGGGAAGTGTGTGGTTGTTTCGTCCAAGGAGTCTGTAGGTGGGATGCGTTATTGTGTTGGCCCAAAAGGTTGTTGTTGGGACGATAGTGAGACTGTAGTGAAAATGGTGGGGGATGTCTGACACATATTATGTCTTCAATAACTAGTGGGAAATTGGTGTGGGGTACCCATTCATCGATGTTTTATTATTATTACTTTACTTGTGTAATTTAGGGAGTGTTACTTTGTGAGTTTTGGGTAGATAGTTTCATTTATAGGTGCTTTGGTTATCACTTTTTGTCACATGGCATTAGAATGACTCCCCACATGTGGACAAGAGCTTTTGGTATTCCCTACTTAGTATACCTGTATACTCACCCTATGTATATAAAATGATTTTATGGTTTCTAGGATGAATTTGGGTACAGTGTGTGTAACATCCCAGGTAAAAAAAGAATAAAACATTTTCATATTTATTAATATTTACGAATTACATATTAATTTTACTTTAAAGGGGTTTCTATGTTCGATAGAATACCTGATACGCAACAAAGAGTTTCTTTGAAATCTTACGTTGCACACTAGTAATAAAATAATATTATTTTAATTGGTAGTTAACATGTAGCCGTTGTATTGGCGGGAATGAATAGAAATAACTAAAATATGATAATATATGTTTGTTAAATGTTTTCACATTTATCCAATAAAGGATAAAGTCTTAATATACAAAAAGAATTCAATTTTAGGCATATATACCCTAATTTTCACTAAAAGTCCACTTATCACCTTTTAATGGCGAACCGTCATTAAATATAGTTTTTTTCACTCTATACATTATTTTGGACCAAATAAAATTCTTTTTTAGAATCGGGACATCAAAATTTACTTTCTGTAAATTTTTGGTATTTTTCTGATAAAGTTTATTTTTTTAAATGAATAGTGAAAAATGTTGTATTTTAATTCAAAACCTCAATTTAATATAATTTATTTATTTGATTATATTATCTTTTGAATTGGTTTTAAAGTGAAATTAAAATATATTTTTACCATTTAATCTAATAGTGGTTGTTGGAATTAATTTCACTTTGAAATTGGACAGAAACTAGTGTCAGTCTTTTGATATATATTGTTTCATAAAAACACTCTATTTGGTCTGACAACGAGAATTAATTATTATATTAATTAATTTAACTTATATGTTTTTAATTTTGTAAATTAGACATCATTTTTGAATTCGGAATATCAAATATAGCTTAGGGTGATGTTTTGGTATTTTTCTGAAAAACTTCATTTTTTGATGAATAGTGAAACCACTAAGTGGTACTTAAAAAAAACTGAATTTTCGTTTAAATGAAATTTTACCACCTATTTGTTTTTAATTTCAAAAATCTGACATACATGTTTGTCATTAGGAAGTGAAATGTGGTTCAATGGGATTGAAATAATTTTTTAGTGAATAGTAACTTTTATGTTTTTAATCATGATTAGAGGTAATTAGTGTAATTTATGGTAAAGATAATGTTTTAATAATACGAAATGAACTTGAAACATGTCCTACCCTTATTGGATGTGTCATGGTCGACCAAGACATCCCATGGGTCGATTTTCGGGAACCCATGGAGCAACTTGGGTAAAATAATGACATTAATGCCTTTTATTTAAAGTAAAAGTAAAAATGACACAAACATGTATTGTTTTAATAAAACAATTTTTACATGGTGTTATACTAGTCATATTTTTTACTATAAAAATTAATTTGAAAGCTAAAAATATTTCCTACATCATGATATTTTTTTATTATTTTTAGACATTAAATAAATTAAATTATTTATGACACCATGATGATTCAGCAATTACCTCATTATTTAACGATTTAAATAAAATGAAAAGATAATGTAAAATCTTAGACCTACATATGTCAAAAAACTATTGGATGGATGGATTTAGAACTCTTATCACCTTATCCTAGAAATATATATTTTTGGGACATTTTAAATACAAAAATCATTTTATAATAATGTAACATTTTATAACTTTCCAAGAGTGCCCTCCTCTCCTCTTATAAAAGGCCCCCACCTCTATGACCTTACCCACACCTCTCAAGCCTTTGGCTCGACACTCCTACCCAATTTGTCTCTCCACTTCTCTCTCTTACCCCTATAAGCCTCACTTTGGGCAAAATTCTTCCCAAGGAAGCCTTTGAGCTCAATTCAAAAAGAGTTACCCTTTTTAAAGGGAGTGTTTTTCTTTTGTGTCTTATGTATTATTTGGCTTTTCCAACCCCCTAATCTCTTTTTATTACTTTATTTTGTAACAAAACTAGTATCTTCAATATACTAGGATGTTTTTATGATATTTATTATAGCTACACCTACACACACCTTCATCTAATGGGTAAAGAACGTATTGTTTCTGTGGTTGGCGAATTTCTGCCTCACAAAACGATGATTGTTCAATCTTCTTTTAAAACCTTTAATGGTGGCCATTAAGATGTCACTATATTAAGGTATGATATATATTATGTTTATGTTTTCCTTATGCTTCTGTATTTTTCATTTGTGGCATACCTTTATGGTTTCCATTATGGGTAAACACGATAATTTCATTTTAGGAAGTGCGGACTACCGCCCCCTCAAAGTGATTTGATTCGTTAATTCCATACGTGGGACGTATAAAGAATGGAGTTAATGATATTATATATGATATTATACTGGAATTATAATATACCTTTAAATCATTATTATTTCACTCTATTAAATACGAAATAGAAATGAAAGTAGTGTTCATGCGTACGTACGGCTAACCATCTCCATGAATGGTGCATTTCATTTCTTACCTCTAAATGTTATGTACTATTATAAATACATGTATATGATGGATATATATGACATATATGATATCCAAATCATTAATATAATTCTGTATATAATGAACCTTTGACCACATAAACAACATTTAATTTTAAGTAGTCCATTTTTGACATAATTACCAAATATCGACAAAACAAACATTATGAAATTCAATGATTACATAAAATTTATAACATGTCAATAAGTTATATTAAAGTAATAATAAACTTGAAAAATGTTCTTAAGAAATTATAAATTTTCTTTAGTTTATTATTCAGGAGATTAGAGAGCAATCGAGTCATATCGGACACGAGGTAAGGGAACTTCTTAACCCAATTTCCATTCTTTGGGTTAATCTCCTACTTTCAGATTAAGCCATGATATTATTAAGTCCTATCTTGTATTTTTATGTTAATTATGTGTAATTATAGTGAATACACATAATAGATCTATTTTATTTTAAAAATTATCTTTTTAAGGGACTACGTCTCATTCTCCTTTCATTGAGGCATATTATGTTTTATAAACAACTTTATTTTATACGGTGTATAAAACCCTTTGAATTTAATGTTTAATCAAAAGGAATATTTTTATATAAGGCATTTACTAAACGAAAAAAGGGAATGTTTTTTTTGTCGTACGTATGCGGCGGCGACGACTTCTCTATCGCCATGACCATTATTTGAGTTTTGGCTTCCTCTACAAGCCATATCATTTTTTGAATGAAAAATACATACCATGTTTTACTTTTCTTTTATTTTGGTATGGAAAATGGTTTTCATAATGTTTTTATATCAATTTGTTTTATTGAAACCTTGTGATTGAAAAGTGTAATTGTTATGTTTCTTTTATGCATGTTTTATGTGATACGATTATGTTATGGTTCTTGGAAATTGTTATGAAGACTGGTGGTTCTATGATAAACTAAGGGCGGGTGAGCCTGATATAGCTCACCAATGCATTGGGTAATGCGAACTAGTTAAATGTTAAGGTTTCTCCGAAGAGATTTAGGGAATATACTTTGATGGGTATTCCAAACGTAACCATGAGGGTTACTCCCTACGTAAGAATATTATGAATGCATAAAGTTTCATTTATGTATTACGATTTCTATGATTTATTCATGATTTGATGAGGTCTGGGATTATGATTTATGAGTAAAGTATGATTGCATACATGTACTAATGTTTTCATTTTGTACTTTCATATCCCTTACTGAGCTTTTTATGCTCATCCCATGTTTTTCAACTGTTTTTCACAGGTCAAGGGAAAGGAACATGATGGGATGATAGTGTCAATGAGGTGTCAAGAAAGAATCAATGATTTATTTTAAATATGTTTCCATTGATGGGAAAAATGTGTACTATCTTTTATGTAACCAATTTGTTTAAATGTGGAATATAATGCATGTTTTATGATATAATTCTCTAAAACTCTAAACCTGAAAAGTTCCTCAATGTGTATTCTTGAAGTAACTCAAGAATAAGTGATGTTTATGGCTGGGGCTTTTAGTTGGTATCAAAGGTCGGTTTAGACAACTTTTGGAGTAATAAAATTGTTAAATTCTAAGTTAATTTATGGTATGATTGAAATGATTTAGCATTTGAAGATTACCATGTTGCATCTCCTAGGATATTTCTGTGTTAAGAATGGTTTCTCACATAGGAAACAGAACAGATTTTCTGGGAAGGAATATAGAGGGAAATGACCATTCAAATCAGTATCCTATGATGGTCATAATCCAAACCAAACTATTTTTCGCAGTGATGGCTCAGTTGAATCAGGTAAAAATGCTGGTTGTTTTCATTGATGATATTTTGGTGTTTTATAAAAGTGAAAAGAAGCATGAAAGACATTTAAGGGTTATTTTGGAAACCTTAAAATAAAAGAAATTGTATGGGAAATTCAGAAAGTGTGAGTTTTGGTTGCAACAAATTTCTTTCCTTGGTCACATTGTTTCTAAAGATGGGATAACTATTGATCCTGCAAAAACAATGGTTGTTGAAGAATGGCCAAGACCAACAAATATAATTGAGATTTGTAGCTTCCTTGGTATGGCAGGCTATTACCGAAGGTTTGTTAGAAATTTTTCACAGATATCAAGTCCAAAGACTAAGCTAACTCGGAAGGGTGTTATGTTTATCTGGACAAATGAATATGATGATTGTTTTCAGGAACTGAAAAGAAAATTAGTGAATGCTCCAGTTTTGGCACTACCATCCTGGAATGGGGAGTTTGTTATCTACAATGATGATTCATTGAAAGGACTTGGTTGTGTCCTTATGCATAATTATCACGTAATTGCATATGCTTCACGTCAGTTGACAACTCGTGATGTAAATTACACAACACATGACATGGAATTAGCTGTTGTTGTTTAATGCTCTAAAAATTTGGAGGCATCATTTTTATGGAGTAAAGTGTGAAATATATACGGATCACAAAAGTTTAAAGTATATATTCACTCACAATTAATTGAACATGAGACAAAGGAGATGGCTTGAATTAATCAAGGATTATGATTGTACAATTCATTACCATCCGTGAAAAGCAAATAAAGTGGCTGATGCTTTGAGTTGAAAAAGTAATGCTTCATTAACCATGATATGTTTGGAATGATATCCTTTCGTGTTTTTTTGATGAACTTTGGAATAGAAGTTTTTGGGGCAGGAAGTTATTCTGTTTTGTTTCAGGTATCAGAGAGATCATCTCTATCAGACAGAATTAAGAAAGTGCAGAAGAAAGACAGTGGGCTGTAGAAAAAGGTAAAGCTAGTTCACAAGGGTAAGTTTCCTGAATTTAATATTGGTAATGATTGTATTTTGAGGTTTGGGAAGAGATTATGTGTTCCTGGTGATTCATAGTTGAAGAATGAGTTGTTATGTGAGGCTCATAGTTCCCCGTTTTCAGTTCATCCTGGCAGTACTAAGATGTACAGAGATCTGTGGGGGTATTACTGGTGGGATGGAATGAAAAGAAATATTGCTGATTTTACTGTGAAGTGTTTGACTTGTCAGTAGGTTAAAATAGAGCGGCAATTACCGAAAGGGATGCTTCAGCCTTTACCAGTGCCAGAGTAGAAATTGGAAAATTTATCCATGGACTTTTTTGTGGTTTTAACGAAGACCTCTTGAGGTAATAATGCAATCTGGGTTATTTATGATCGCTTGACTAAATCTACTCATTTCCATCCTATTCGGGATACTTTCTCTCTAGATCAACTTTCATGATTGTATCATAAAGATATAGTCAGGTTTCATGGAGTTCCCCTATCCATTGTATATGATCGTGATCCCAGGTTACTTCTAACATTTGGAAAGGCCTTCAGATGTCATTGGGTACTAAATTAAATTTGAGTATAGCTTTTCATCCTCAATCATATGGGCAGTCAGAATGAACAATTCATACATTGGAGGATATTCTACGTGCTTGTTCGATGGATTATCAGGGAAGTTGGGACCAACATCTTACTTTGGATTAATTTTCATATAATAACAGTTTTCATTTCAGTATACAGATGGAACCGTTTGGGGCATTATATGGGAAGTGGTGTCAAACTCCAGCTTTTTGGGATGAAGTGGGAGAAAGGAAGCTGATGGGACCAGAATTGGTAGAAGATTTGGAAGAAAAAGTTCAGTTGATTCAAAAACACATGAGAACAGCTTAGAGCAGGCAGAAGAGTTATGCGGATAACCGAAGAAAGGATCTATCTTTTGAGGTAGGTGATCATGTTTTTCTCAAAGTTTCACCATGGAAAAGTGTGATGCGATTAGGTAAAAAGGAATGATGAGTCCAAGGTTCATTGGACCATATGAAATTCTGGAGAGAGTGGGATCAGTTGCATTCCGAGTGTCTTTACCTCCATGTTTATCTCAGGTACACAATGTTTCCCATGTTTCGATGTTGAGAAAGTATATACCAGATCCATCTCATGTTTTGAGCCCAGAGGTAGTTCAATCGGAAGAGAATCTCTCTTATGAAGAACAACCAGTCCAGATTCTTGACCGTAGAGATAAAGTGTTCCGGAATAAGGTAAATCACCAGGTAATGTTTTTATGGAAAAACCAAATTGTTGAAGAGGCAACATGGGAATCTGAAAATGCTATGAGAGATAAATATCCCCACTTATTTTGATAAGTGAATAAAATTGTGAGGACACAATTCCCAAAAGGGGAGAAGGATGTAACATCCCATGTAAGTAAAGAATAAAACATTTTCATATTTATTAATATTTATGAATTAAAAATTAATTTTACTTTAAATGGGTTGCTATGTTCGATAGCGTACCCGATACTCAACGAATAGTTTCTTTGAAATCTTACGTTGCACACTAGTAATAAAATAATATTATTTTAAATGGTAGTTAACACGTACCCGTTTTATTGGCGAGAATGAATAGAAATAACTAAAATATGATTATATATCTTTTTTAAATGTTTTTACATTTATCCAATAAAGGATAAAGTCTTAAAATATGAAAAGAATTCAATTTTAGGCATATATACTCTAATTTTCACTAAAGGTCCACTTATCGCCTTTTTATGGAGAACCGTCATTAAATATAGTTCTGGTCACTCTATACATTCTTTTGGACAAAATAAAATTCTTATTTATAAACGGGACATCAAAATTTACTTTGTGTAAATTTTTGGTATTTTTCCGATAAAGTTTATTTTTTTAATGAATAGTGAAAAATGTTGTATTTTAATTCAAAGCCTCTTTTTAATATAACTTATTTATATGAATAGATTATCTTTTGAGTTGGTTTTAAAGTGAAATCAGAATCTATTTTTACCATTTAATCCAATAGTGGTCGTTGGAATTAATTTCCCTTTGAAATTGGACTTAAACTATTGTCAGTTTTTTGATATATATTGTTTCATAAAAACAAGCTATTTGTTCTGACATCGGGAATTAATTATTAAAATAATTAATGTAACTTATATGATTTTAATTTTATAAAAGAGACATCATTTTAGAATTCATAATATCAAATATTGCTTAGGGTGATGTTTTTGTATTTTTCTGAAAAACTTTAATTTTTCATGAATAGTGAAACCACTAAGTGCTACTTAAAAAACTTATTTTTCGTTTAAATGAAATTTTACCACCTCTGTGTTTTGAATTTCAAAAATCCAACATTCATGGTTGTCATTAGGACATAAAAATTGGTTCAATGGGATTAAAATAATTTTTTTGGTGAATAGTAACTTTTATGTTTTTAATTGCGATTAGAGGTAATTAGTGTAATTTATGTAAAAGATAATGTTTAAATAATATGAAATGGACTTGAAACATGTCCTACAATTATGGGATGTGTCATTTCTGACCATGAAAACCCATGGGTCGATTTTTGGGACCCCATGGAGCCACTTGGGTAAGATAATGACATTAATGCCTAGTATTTAAATTAAAATTCAAAATGAAAAGATAATGTAAAATATAAGACCTACACATGTAAAAAAACCTATTGGATGGGTGGATTTAGAACTCTTATCACATTATCCTAGAAATATATAATTTTGGGACATTTTAAATCCGAAAAGCATTTAATAATAAAGTAACCTTTTATAACTTTCCAAGAGTGCCCTCCTCTCCTCTTATAAAAGGCCCCCACCTCTACCACATTACCCACACCTATCAAGCATTTTTCTTGGCCAACCCCTTACCATTTTGTCTCTCCACTTACCTCTATTTCCCCTAGTAACCTCACTTTGGGAATAAGTCTTCCCAAGGAAGCCTTTGAGCTCAAATCAAAAAGAGTTACCTGTTTTAAAGGTAGTGTTTTCGCTTGTGTTCTTATGTTTTATTTTGCTTCTCCAACCACCTAAACTCTTTTTATTACTTTATTTTGTAAAAATAGAAGTATCTATAATATACTATGATGGTTTTATGCGAAGTATTGTAGCTACACCTATACACACCTTCATCTAATGGGTAAAGAACATACTGTTTCTGTGGTTGGTGAATTTCTGTCTCACGAAACGATGATTGTTCAATCTTATTTTAACACCTTTAATGGTGGCCCTTAAGATGTCACACTATTTATATATGATATATATTATGTTTATGTTTTCCTTATTCTTCTGTATTTTTTATTTTTGGCATATCTTTATGGTTTCCATTTTGGGTAAACACGATAATTTCATTTTAGGAAGTGCAGACTACCACCCCCTCAATGTGATTTGATTCGTTAATGCCATACGTGGGACATATAAAGGATGGATTTAATGATATTATATATGATATTATACTGGAATTATAATATACCTTTATATCACTCTGATTTCACTCCATTAAATACGTAATTGAAATGAAAGTAGCGTTCATGCGTACGTACGGCTTACCGTCTCCATGAATGGTGCATTTCATTTCTTACCTCTAAATGTTATGTACTATTATAAATACATTTATATGTTGTATATATATGATATATATGATATCCAAATCATGAATATCATTCTGGATATAATGAACTTTTGACCACATAAACAACATGTAATTGTAAGAAGTCCATTTTTGACTTAAGTACCAAATATCGAAAAAACAAACATTATGAAATTAAATGATTACATAACGTTTATTACATGGAAATAAGTTATATAAAAGGAATAATAAACATGAAAAAGATTCTTAAGAAAGTATAAATTTACATTAGTTTATTATTCAGGAGATTAAAGAGCAATCGATTCACGTCGAACATGAGGTAAGCGAACTTCTTAACCCAATTTCTGTTGTTTGGTTTAATCTTTTACTTTCAAATTATGCCATGATATTAATATGTCCTATCTTGTATTTTTACTTTAATTATGTGTACTTATATTGAATGCACATAACAGATCTATTTTATTTAAAAAATGATCTTTGTAAGGGACTTCGTCTCAATCTCCTTTCATTGAGGCATATGAAGTTTTATAAACAACTTTCGTTTATACGGTGTATAAACCCCTTTGACTTTTACATTTATTCAAAAGGAATATTTTTATATGAAGCATTTACTAAACAACAAAAGGGAATGTTTATTTTTGTCGTACGTATGCGGTGACAACGACTTATCCATCGCCGTGACCATTATTTGAGTTTCGGCTTCCTATACAAGCCATAACTTTTTTTGAATGAAAAATAAATTCCATGTTTTACTTTTATTTTATTTTGGTATTTAAAATGGTATTCATAATGTTTTTATATCAATGTGTTGTATTGATATCTTGTGATTGAAAAGTGGAAAAGTTATTTTTCTTTTATGCATGTTTTATGTGATACGATTATGTTATGGTTCTAGGGCATTGTTATGAAGATGGGTGGTTCCGTAATAAACAAAGAGCGGGTGTGCCCGATATAGCTCTCCAATGCATTGGGTAATGCAAAGGAGTTAAATGTTAAGGTTTCTCTGAAGAGATTTAGGGAATATATTGTGATGGGTATTCCAAACCTAACCATGAGGGTTACTCCCTACGTAAGAATGTTATGAATGCCTCAAGTTACCTTTATGTCTTATGATTTCTATGATTTATTCATGATTTTATGAGGTTTGTGATTATGTTTTATGAGTAAATAATGATTTCATACATGGACTAATGTTTTCATTTGGTACTTTTATATCTCTTACAGAGCTTTTTATGCACATCCCAAGTTTTTGAAATGTTTTTCACAGGTCAAGGGAAAGGTACATGATGTGATGATAGTGTCAATAAATGTAAAGAAAGAATCCTTGATTTATTTTAAATATGTTTCTGTTGATGGGAAAAATGTGTACTATCTTTTATGTAACCACTTTGTTCAAATGTGGAATGTTATGCATTTTTTATGATCTAATTCTCTAAAACTCAAAACCTGAAAATATCCTCAACGTGTATTCATGAAGTAACTCAAGAATAAGTGATGTTTAAGGCTGGGGCCTTATAGTGTGGGACTGTATTAGCTCGGACGTTGGAACTGTTAGTGCTGCTATTTTTCATTTTTATTGGTACTTCCCTTTGGAGTTTTATTATACTAGTAGCAATTTATATTGGAACATGCATATGGGTATGGATTGTACTTTTTTACTTTGACATCCAGATTTGGTTTTTTTTGGGATTTACTTCTCTCTCGATAATTTTCAAAAAGGGGTAATGCCTTATATATCCCATATGATTTTATAACCTTGGTGTTTGTCCCTACTCTGGGGCCTATTAAAGGTGCGACTCAAGGGTCATTATCTATCCTTGAACATGAAAAACTAAGGTTCTGTCATTTTTATGTCTCGCCCCTCAACTCTATGAATGTTAGTTATGACAAAATGGTATCATAGGTAATGGTTGAAAGATAGGATGGATTTTGGGGTTAGGCACAGTGAGGATTGCCAGGGATTGTAGGGCATCAATGTTAGGAAATCTTGGTGCATGAAATTGGATAGGGAAGACCATCTAGGACACAAGATTTTATGGCCCCCTGTCATCTGATACAAGGACTCTAGACCTACTTAACGACCAGGTGAGGCTTCACTGATTGCAAGGAAGATACCCTAGGAAAGGTACATGCATCGAAATGACTTGTGTTCTTCTATGTCTTGGTTATTTTGTGGATTTCAAATATAAAAAAAGTATATAAAAAATATAAAATTAATCATCTACACTACTAAGGCCTAGGCATTCATTGTTTACCTTATTGTTATGGCACCTAGATGGAGACCTTTGGTCGTGCGGGCGATCGAGCCCCAAGAGGCTGATTTGGCTGATCAATAGAGGGCTGATCGAGAGGAATAGGATGACCAATGGTAAAGGATGCTTCTTGCCTTTCAGAGGCATACCTTTGAGAAGTACAAGGGAATCTGATGTTATTAATATTCTCATTAATTTTTATACACTTACATTATTGATTTTATATAAAATTTGAATTATTTTTGTGAAATATTAATTATAATTTTTGAGCACTATTTGAAATCTTCCAGATTCAGGTATGTTTATTTTTTTAATAATAAATCTCACAATACTTATCCAAATGTTATGATTCTTTTTTTAGGATTCTGCATTCAATATACAACATTTCATTAGAAGGTATCGGGGGAAAAATTTCCATTTGAAGGGTCATATGGACAACACAAGAAAGCCCATTGAATCTGTGATGAAACTAGACCATCCATTAAGATTGAATTACTGGGCTCCATGCTGAATTTGAAATTCTTGTATTCTCATAAAATTTTATGGGGATAATGTAAGGGGTCCTGGAAAATATTTTCAAGGAACAACTCCAAATACAATGGACCCAAATGATTCATTTAAACATAGACCACCATTCTAGATGGAAATTAAATCTAGACACTATTCATGACACAACTCATTATGTAATCATCAAATCAAGCATAGATTTTTCAGTGTGTAAGAAGAGATATAGGAAGAAAACCTTGTTTAATAATGTGTTTGGCTTTGATGGAATATTCTTATTGATAAGCCCATTAAAATTTCGGTCTTCTAAAAATAATGGATTGAAATAGAAAACTTAACATTGTTTAATAAAACTGTCATATTTTGGGCTCCATAAGTCCAACTGCCTCAATCTTTTGAGATTAGTTGGAAAAAATTATTATCTAAAACTTTGAAGAAGGATATATCTCGAGATTAAGGTGTCTTGATGTCCAAATCATCAAGCCAAGTGGTGGGGAAGTTCTCGAATACAAACAGTCCACCACCTTTCGCTATAAATGAATCCCCTCCTATCCTTTCAAAAGGGTTGTCATTTATGGGAAAAGGAAGATAGTTTGTCACGAACAATTCGCTAAATAATTCTTGGTAGGATCTTCCATACACATATTTTTACCTAATAAACCATTCCTCCTTTATTACATTCATTTACTTTTGTGTTGTTCTTAATTTGTAATTGTGTAAGTGTTTGTTTTTTAGTTCTAATTTAATGTATGTTTTTTCTTCAATATATCTAATTATAATACACCATATGTAGTTTAATATTAATTATCTTAAAATATTCGAAATCAAGTTAAAACCCCTTCCCTTATTTTTCATCCCCATTCAATCAAATTTCTGTTTTCAATTCTCATTAATGTTTGTGTGTGTGTTTGACACACCAATTTTTTTTATCAATTTCATTTTATTATCATATTAATTTATCATCATAATCATTATAAATAGATTTTTAATCAATTTAATGGCTGAGTAATTATCCTATTAGGGTGAGTTATAATTTAGGAATGTTAAGCGATTGAGATCTTTTTCTCGATTAGAATATTCTGAATTTACATTGTGTGTGTTGGACATAACATGTCACTGATTAATGACTTGTTTTTTTAACAAGGGGTTTAAATGGATTATTATAACCATAAATACAATACCATAAATAATATATGATTAATAATGGAACCTTAATTTATGTTAAGGTTTGGATTAAATCCTTAAAACATGGGATTTCCAATCAACGTCCACTTGGGACATGGGTATTAATTTAATGCAATATAAAGCAAGGATCAAGGATATCAAAAGATTAATTACCTAATGATGAAATCACCCCAATATTTATCAATTTGTTAAATCATTCTTAATCAACCAATCATTTCATGTTCTATATAAACAAACCCCCCAATAATAATACAATAAACTAAAAACAACCGACTATTAAAAAGTATCAATGCCGAGGATTCGACCTGAGTGATGCTATACACATTAGTAGAGAATCAGAACCATGACTTGTCGATAGGCAAAAATCAGTTACAAATTTATATATCTCCATTTCTTGAGATGGTGCAATGAATTAGTCATTATTTATTTGTTATTGTAAAAAAATATAAAAATGTAAAAAAACACAATAAAAAACCCACCATCTCATAAAAATCAAAGATTGGAAAAAAACACAAATAATAACCCATCTTCCACTTTATTCTGAATTGTCTCCGAATTTCCTTTAGCCTCCCAAAGAATCCCTCAGATATGTTTGACCCTGAAATTGGGCGAACACATCACCATTTTAGGAGGAACATAGGATATAATCAAATCATTCAAGAAAGAAGCCACATCTAACCAGTTGAATTAGAAATGGACAGTCCTATGGAACAAACAATTAAAGAACATGATTCCCATGGTATGAATTACCAACCACTTGTTATTCAATATCCAAACATAAAGTAGGACTTATAACTCAAATCAGGTTTGATTTATCTTCTACCTCATTTCCACAAGGTAGTCGGTGGGGATCCACATCTCCCCCTTAGAGAGTTCCATGTGGTGTTCTCTACCATGAAGCCTCAAGGGGTTTTGGAGGAACAAATAGAACATCAAGAATTCCATTTTTCATTAGTATAATCCTCCAATTTATGGCTTTTCAACCTCCCTCCTGGTTCCATAACCACATGGAATGAAATGAAATGACTATTTTAGAGAAAATTCATTCCTTCATCTAGTACTATTTCTATCCGAAATGAAATTAGTGGTATTCATCAACTCTCTGATGAATCCCTCCATGAGTGATGGGAGATGTTGAAAAATCTTGTTACAACATACCCACACCCCGAAATCCTAACCAACATTTGGTCCAATACTTCTACGAGTGATTATTGGCTATTGAGAGAACCGTCATTGATTCCGTGTGTGGTAGTGCTCTTGCTGAAAAAACTCCCATAGTCGGAAGAGATCTCATAATCAACATGGATGAAAAAACACAACAATTCCATACATGAGAACATGTTCTAGTAAAACATGTCTGAGACAATCAATCCATATATCCAAACATGATGATAGTGTTGATGAGTGAACTTTCCGGTATTTTGCGACAACTAGGAGTGGCTATGAATGACCCAACCTCATATTCTACACAATCTATGTTCCCTGGACCTATCAAGAACTATGGAATCTTTAGCTCCCCATATCAACCAACGGAAACATGTCCATATATTCAAGAGGATCAATCTGATTCAACTAAAATAATTGATCTTAATGAAGCAAATTCTCAGCAGAACCCCATCCCTCAGCAATCATTTCAGTTTGTTATAAATTTCATCCAACCCCATCCCAAGCACTCCTCTTCTACATATAACCCTATCTTGAGATATGGGAACCCCATTTCTCATCCCCCTAAAAACCCTCATCAAAATCCAAACCAATTCCAATATGTTCATGGGGTTGGTTACTTCCAACAACCTTACCCTTTTGTTCCTCAACCTCAAAGGATCAATCATCCTCAACCTACTCCTAGATTCCACTATCCCAGTGAGCCTTACCAATTCCCAAACAAATATAATTGCTTTCCCAACAACCAAAATCTTGGTAATCCCTATCTAGGATAAGCCTCTTCATCAAAAATCCATGGGATAGTGCAGTGGAAGATCATGCCTCCGTCACCCATTCCAGCTTTAAAAACATTAAAAAAAATTATTCAACTTGCATCCCACCAAAGACGACAAAAATAATAAAATTATTCCCAAATCCCAGCTCAACCATTATCCAACCCCAAAGGGTATTGTAAGTACAATTGCACATAGATTGGGAAAGAAAATTGTTTTGCCTCATGATGAGTCGTACAACTCCCATTTCAATGTTGACCTAGAAAATGAAAATAAAAAGATACTTGAAAATTAATCGTAATCCATTCCACATCCTACTTCCATTAAACTTTTGAAGCCAATTACTTTTCTTCATGTTGTTTCAAAGCCAAATATGTCCTTTGAACGAGATTCTGAAATGCTTTAAATGTTTAGACATATTGATGTGAACATTCCCTTCTTAGATTCCAAAAAAAATCCCAAAGTATTCCATGTTTCTTATAGAATGGTTCAACCATAAGAGAAACATAGGACATTCTAAAATGTTTCCACCAAGTAGTTTATTACCATTGAGTTCAAAGATCCAGGGACCTTTACGGTTCCATGCCAAATTTGAAGTTCCAAATTCGCTGATTCACACATAGATCTCATAGACTCAATTAATTTCATGCCCAAATACATCTTCCCCATCCTTTTTCTAGGTCCCTTTCCCCCAACGGGTGTTTTCATTCACTTATCCAATCAATGCACTGCTTGTCTTGAGGGTATAATCAAGGATGTCCTTGTTTTTCTTAATGATCTTATCTTTCCAAATCATTTCTATAACCTTTACTTGTAATTTTAGATTAAATATTCTCAATATCATTTAATTCTAGGAATACCAATCCTAATGAAAGTGAGAACAAAAATTGATGTCCATTCAGGAATCGTATCCATCGAATTTGGTGACCAACTAGTCATGTTCATCCTTTTCCATGACATGTGATACCCATCTGAGGATCACACTGCATTCTCAATCCATGATTTAGAGGACCCTTATATGATTAAATTGAACCCCAATACATCATTTTATTAATGTTCTATTGTAAAAAGGATCTTGTGAAATTTTCACCATGATTATCCAAGTCATAAATGGTGAGGCTGTTGTGGACTTCTCATTCATAGACACTATAAATCGAGAGGATCTTGAAAACACTATGAAGCCTACATCAACTCTGATATCTACTGCTCCACCTTATACAGTACTAGGGAAAATGAATCTGAAGCAACTAAAGTCCCTTCCTACATTCTTGAGTTATCTATCCCACAAATGAGAGATGATACATATCTAAAACCACTTCATGAACACCGAAAATATGAATAACTTTTACATGATCACTCTTATCCTTTCATTATATTTGCTTCACATAATAATAAAGAGGATTCCAAACTTTATTAGGTATTATTGGTAAAAAAAGGCTTTAGGATGGACCCTAGATGACATACCAGGAATCAACCCTACCCCTTTTATGAATCCCATCCATATTGAGGAGTAATCCAACCCATTTAGACAACCAAAAAGAAGACCCAATCCACTCATCCTTGAGGTAGTTAGGGAAGACATCACCAAGACTATTCAAGATCGTATTATCTACCCAATTTCTATTAGGGAATGGGTTAGTAAAATTATTGTGGAACCTAAGAAGGGTGGGAAAATTGTTGTCAAAAATGAACATAGTGAGGTATTCACAACTCGATTGAAGAAAAAATGTCATGTTTTCATCGACTATAGTAAATTAAATTTTGATATAATAATTTATCAATAACCTATTCCATTACTTGGTCAGACACTAGAATGATTAGATGGAATATCGCACTATTGATTTCTTGATGGATACACCAGCTACGTCAGAATACCAATCACACCTCAGGACCTAGAAAATTCTACATTAAGATGACCCTTTATATAATATTATTATAGGAGAATGCATTTTTAGCGTTTAAATGATCATAAAACAATCCATATGTGTATGATGAGTATCTTTTATGAATTCATTGAACAATGAATGGAAGTATTCAGGGATATCATTACCATTTATTGTAAGTCACTTGATTCTTTCTTGAATTCACTCCCTCTATTCCTCCAAAAGTGTCTCAAGTGTAACCTTGTGATTAATTTTATAAAATGTCACTTCATGGTTGAAACTGGTATTTTTTTAGGAACATAGTTTCACAATATGGTACTGATGTTGATCATGGAAAAATTGAAGTCATCCAAACACTTCCAGAAACCACTTATGTTCAAGACATCCATTCATTCCTTGGTCATGCCAGATTCAATCGGTGATTCATCCATAACATCAATTTTATTTCCCTCCCACTCACTAAGTTGCTCAAAAATGATGTCACATTAAATTTTGATGAGGTTTTAAAGAGAGTCTTCATTGAACTGAAAATTGATCTTACATCTGCCCCGATAATCCAACCCCCAGATTGGTCCTTAAACATTGAATTGATTTTTGATGTTTATAATAGAGATGTTAGGGTTTTTCTTGGTCAAAGAAGAAAATAAATTCATCAGGTCATATAATATTCCTAAAAAACATTCGATGAAACTCAATCTCACTACACTGTGACTGAAAATGATCTTTTAGCATTGGTTTTTACCTTATATAAATTCCAGCTCCACTTCTTAGGGGAAAAAATCATCATCTTCATAGACCATTATTCAAAAATGTTTTATATAAGAAATGTGAATCTAAACCAAGGATTATAAGATGGATCCTAATTCTATAAGAGTTTGATGTTGAAAAAAATATAGAACAGGAAAAGAAAAACTTATGGCTGATAACTTGTGTAAAATTTTTAATTCTTCTCATTCTAAAATAATGGATCTAGAATAATCAACTGAGCACCTTTCATCTCTCACTCAAAAAATACCTTGGTATACCCCAATTGTAAATTACTTGGTTTTTGGTGTTTTCCTGAATTTTTTTCACAAGAACAAAAAATAAAGTTGAAAATTGACTCAAAATTCTATTTTTGGAAAGATAATAATCATTCGAAAACTGGGGAAGACATGGTAATTACGATATGTGTTGACGAAAATAAAAATTCTTCCATCTTTTAATTTTTTCAGTCAATGCATGGTGGTGGCCACTTTGGACCTCAAAGGAACTCCCGAAAAGTCCTAGACTCTGGATTCTTTGTTCCTTCACTCTTCATGGACTCATATGAGTCTTGTCAATCATGTCCCACTTTTAAAAAGATTGGATCAATTTCAAAGTGAAATGAAATGCCTCACCTTTAATTTTCGATGATATCTTCGAGGTTTGGTCCATCGATTTTGGGGGAACATTCCTCCATCCAATGGATACTCATACATTTTTCTTTAGGTTGATTGTGTTTCTAGGTGGGTCGTGGCTAATCCCACTAAAAATGATTATTCAGATAATGTTACAGAGTTTCTAATGAAACAAATATTCCACCGATTTGGTACACAACATTGATTGATAACTCACCTATGAACCCATTTTTGTAATAAAACCACAGAACATATTTTGAAATGTAATATGTTTTCACATAAACTATCAACTGCATATCACCCCCAAACAAATGGCATTGCTAAACTTTCTAATAGTGAATTGAAAATAGTGCTTGAGAGAATTGTAAAACACACAATAAAAGACTATACTGATAGACTTGGTGAAGCACATTGGGATTATCGAACGGTATATAAAACACCCATTGGGATGTCTAATTATAGGTTAGTTTTTGGTAATTCTTGTCATTTTCTAGTTGAAATCCAACACAAGTCATTTTTTCCATGAAAAAAAAATTGAATATGAAAAATCTGGTGAATAATGATTGTGGGAATTGGCGAAACTGGAGGAGCTTCGACTTGAATCCTATGAGAATTATAATCCATAAAAAGAAAAGGGTAAGGTACTCCATGACAACCACATCATGAGAAATATATTCCATGCTGCTGAGAAGGAATTTCTTTTCAACTCACGATTTCGACTTCACCGAGTTCAATTCCTAAACCCATATTCCAAAAGGATATTCACGGTTAATTTATATCAGTTAAAGAATCACCATGAGAGGACACGCAATCTTGTAAATTAATTGATTTCCACTGGATCCCCAACTTCTATAGTTGACCCACCACTATATGTATATGGAAACCCACCAAATCCAAACCAGTGTTCACCTCTTTCACTTTACCTACTCTATCTCTCTCTCTCTCTCTTTCTACTTTTTCCTTCATCATTCTCATTTTTTACCAATTTCCACATCAAGTTATTTTTATTTAAACATTCTCTTCTGTGTGGGTTTTTAATTTAAAAATACATAAAAATGTAAAATAAAAAACCATACAAGACATACTCACTCACCATCCGGTTTTGACATTTTTTCCAACCATTTTGGGGAGTAAAAAGACATGGTTTCATTTATAATGTCATGTGTTTTCTTCATATATTTAGATAACAAATATTGTGTCAAACCCAAAAAATTTTGAATTCCCAATTTTTTATTTGGAAAATATTTTTCCCCACCCTTGAGGAAAACCATATTTTTTCAAGCCAAGGCCACCTCTAGCCATACTTTCAAAATGTGTGTTTTTCACCCCCGTTTTTGAGTCTTGAGTTTGTGGATCTTCCTGCTGAATTTACAAATTTATGGTGCATTAATATGATAGAGGCATTAATTGAACCAAATGATAATCACAAAAACCATATAGCATTTGATTTCTCTTACATTAATACTATTTTTGAATGCCCCTTGGAGCCTATGAGATCTTATTTTTTTTATCCACATTACAAGCAAAATATCATTCCCCATCGAATATCAAAATAAATTTTCATTGCATAATGTGATGAAATTTAAGTGTGGGGGAGAATGAATATCATTTTGGTACCCTTTGTTGATTTGACCATGTTACGATATGCTTAAGGGAATGAATCCATTTGTGTGTGGGGGAGAGGTTTTAATTTAGTGTGTTCTGGGGAATGTAAGTTACATTAATTTATGTCATTTTGTAAATGTTATTGACAAGTATTAGATGAAATTTTAGAAAAATAAAAAAAATCAATTAAAAAAGAACAAAAAAATTGGGTTGTTTCATGGTTAGATAATAAATCCCTCTTCCTCAACCACTTATCCAATTATATCTCATACAAGTAGTTTAGTAAAGAGATCAGTCATGGTCTGGGATATGAGTGTGAAATCTTTTCGAAGATAAACTGTCGAAAAAAATGAATGTAAAATAAAAACAAAACATTTATCTAATATGGAGAATTTTTTTTAATATTTAATCTCTTCATCCCATTGAAATTTTATTCCTATATTGTGTCTTTTTTCACAAAATCATTCCCCTATAAATATGTTTTTTCCTTTCCTTCCATTTATCATTTCAAAAAAATTGTGCAATGTTTTACCCATATTTATGTTTTACCCTTCTTATTCTCTCTCTTGGAAATTAAATTACTACCATCCCATAGTAACAGAAAAACCCTTTAAAAAGACCTTTTTATTCATGTTCACATTAGGATGGGGATCATAACCTTAGGGATCTTACAAACTCTATGATTTTTACTTTTTGTTGCTGTATGAGTGAGGCTCCATAAATTAATTTTATCATCTTGAGAGGAGTAAGTTTTGTGTGACACCATTTTCCATTTCAAAATTTCAGCATGACAAGGAACATTATTTCTATAACAAATTTTGGTGGAATTCAATAAAGATGGGTGATATTATCAAAACCTCCCCTTAGTGGGTAAAAAAAATTAAAATTTGTTGGTGAGTGATAATGATTTGGTCCTATATTTATATTTCTCGAACATGAGGACATGCACATCTCTAATTTTGGGGAGATGATGTTATTAATATTTTAAGAACTTTTTATATACTCCCTATAATAATTTTATATGAAATTTTCATAATCTATGTGAAATATTAATGATTAAATATTAATTATAAATTTTGAGCACAATTTGAATTCATCCAGATTCAAGTCAGTATAATTTTTTAATAATAAATCTCACCCTAGTAATCCAAATTTAATGCTTAGGGTTTTTTAGTATTTCCCATTCAATAAAGAACATTTCATTATAAGGAATTGTGAGCCAATTCTTTCATTTGAAGGGTTATATAGACCACAGAAGAAGGACCACAGAATATGTGATGAAACTGGACCATCCATGATGATTGAATTACTGGTCTTAAACCAGAATTCCGAATTCTTTTATTAACCTAAAATGATCAGGGGAAAATGTAAGGAGTCATGGATAAATATTTCAAGTACCAACTCTAAATAAAGGAATTCCAAATGATTTATTTAAACTCAGCCAACAATTTGGTCTAGAAATTAAAATCCATACACTATTCATGACACAGCTCATGATGTATTAATCAATTCAAGAGGAACATTGGCATTGTGAAAAAGGATATATAGTCGGCCAACGTTATTGAATAAATTGTTCGGATTTGAAGTCATCATCCTATTGGTAAACACATTCTCATTTTGGCATTCTATAAAGTATGGATTGAAATGGACAGATTAACATTGTTAAATCAAACGTCCATAAATTTAGCTCCATAAGTCCTAATGTCTCCAAATTTTGATATTTGTTTTCCAACATTATTATATACAACTTTAATGAAATAGATATCCCAAGATTCAAATATATATATGTCCAAATCGTTGAGCCATGTGGAGGGGTTGTTTTTGAATGAAAATTGTCCACCACCTTCAGCAATAAATACATCCCCCCTCATTTCTAAAGGGTTGGAATTTCAGTGAAAAAAGGGATTGTTTAGAATGACCAAGGTTCTGTCAAAGGCTTATGAGGATCTTCCATACTAATATTTTGTAACACCCCAAAATGAAAAATGGTTAAATGACTAAAGGATGTGACTCATGTCAACAAGGTTCACCTTCCTTTCAGTGAGTTTGTCTGATTAGAACTCCAATGTTTAGCTTGTTTGGCATAGAGTAGTGATCATAATGGGTGACCTTATGGGAAGTTTCTAGGGATGTGTGTGAGTGAGGACAAAGAACACTAGAAAATACATGTGTTGGAATGTGGGGACAATCAATAGTCAGATGATCTGTTCGTGCACGTGGGTGGGCCCTAGTGTGGGGACCACATGTCTGCAGGGAAACTGGTGGTACATGGTGGGTCAAGACTCGATGTCCATGTTAAGGTGGGTTTCTGTGGTGTCACTGGGACCTAGTTGTTACAATAGGTATCATAGGAGTCGGTTCTACCGCAGAACATAGGACTCTGATATATCTTTTCTGTGAAGCAATATTGTTTAGGGTTCTAAGTGTGGTTTTCAGTTCAGGGAGTCCAGTGGTGGTGAGGGCGGGGAACGTATCCATACACCAGGACCCCAAAATCTATTTCCAACTCAGTGCACGAAAACACTGATTGCGTGTGTGTTTTCAAAAAATTTCTTAAGTCAACTCATCCATGTCAGCTCGCCAGGTATAAATCATTTGACTGTGTCACATATAATTCTTTCAGGATGCCTCCTTGCATATGACTTGTTAGTTCCCCAAGAGTCGTACACTCTAACAGCCCACCGAGTGACGAGTCCTCGGTGCATGGCACTTTACCAGCAGAGGAACCAGTGGTACCACTTTCCATTGGGCCACTGATGCCACTAGCCCAATCATTAGAAGATGCACGCCGCATGAGCATCCTTCATGAGTTCCAGCGCTAGAGGCCTCCCAGGTTCTGAGGAGATACTGACCCATAGGCTGCTAAGGATTGGCTGGAGGCTGTGGTGAGAGTTTTTAGGCTGGTATGGACACCATCAGACCTTATGGAGATTCTTGATGTGAGTCTCCTTCAGGCTGCAATATTCAGATGGTGGAGTCTGATGCTTCAGGTCCATGGCAAGGCGACACTACTCTAAATAGACATTGAGAGCCTATTCCGGGCAGAGTTTGTTCCCACCACCATTCGAGTGGTGCAGATACAGGAGCTACTTCATCTGCAGCCGGGCAACATGATAGTAGGACAAAACTCTGCGAGGTTCACTGATCTCTCTCACTACTCTACGCATATGGTGTGGGACCCATTATTTTTGGCACGGACCTTTGAGCAGGGGCTAAGGTGAGAGATCAGAGCCTCGATGATCTCCCTCAGCATCCCGACACTGGTGGGGGTGTTAGAGAGAGCCCTCCTAGTGGAGAGTTTCCTTGGTGAGAAGTCACTAGAAGCGAGACACACTAAAGGTCAACATGTAGCGTGGTCATCTGCAGTTGGAAGTAGATAGATGACGCAGAGTTCTAAGAGTACTAGTCCCACGGGTGGACGACCGCATGACTCAGGATCTGTTGTGCAGGGCACCCGGGGTAGTGACTTACCTGCCTGGAGTAGGTAGTGTTACTCATGTGATGGGTTGGGCCACATGGCTCATGACTATCCTACCAACCGTTCAGATGATCAACAGACATATGAGGGACCTCTCAGGCAGAGCCAGAGGTTCAATTGACGTGTTCTGTAGAGCGCAGGAAACATGTAAGAGGAGATGGACATGTAGATGGTGGTGGACGACGTTACTAGGTGTTTCCACCACCACCACCAAAAGATCATCCCCGACCTCATGGGTCATGTGGACAAGGGAGATCTCAGCTTCAGCCAGCTGAGGCATATGACCATGGAGCTATAGAGATGATTCGAGGTAATTTATGTGTCTTCTCCACCTCAGTTGTCGTTCTTATAGACACAAATGCCAGTCACTCTTTCATAGCCACAACCCTCATTCGGAGCTCGGAGATTCCGACGGAGCGGTTGGCTCGATTGTTACGTCTATAGACTCCTACGGGAGCAGACTCGACAATTACGCACAAGTACTGGCAATATTATCATACTCTAGGAGGCGAGAACATCAACTGGGTTCTCCTCGTAGTGGCATCAGGGCCTTACAAGGTCGTCTTGGGTATGGATTGTTTATCTACGTTCATGCTCAAATCGACTGTATTAGGAAAAAATTTCAGTGTGTCCACACGGATGGGACTAGGTTTACCTTCACCGGTGAGAAGGGAACCTTTGCATCACGGGACAGACTTACACAGAGGAGGGTGAGGCTGATCACTCACCAGTTGGCTTGCCTTACCCTCGGAGCAGTTTATGTGGAGAGTCCGACTTTTCATGTAGAGGTGGACCAGTACACTAATTTTTTCTCTAACGATGTCCCAGGACTACCTCCTCATAGAGAGGTGGACTTCTACATTGACATGTACCCCGGGACGACACTGATATCTAATCCAGTGTTTCGGATGGCTCCCGCTGAGTATCATGAGTTGCAGGTACAATTGGTGGTCTTTTAGGGGAAGGGATTCATCCGGCCCAGTGTTTCTCCCTAGGCAGCCCGGATTCAGTTTTCCATGAAGGCGGATGGGAGCTTGAGGCTTTGTGTTGACAACCGCCTCCTGAACAAGGTGACCGTGAAGAACAAGTACACACTCCCGAGGATTGATGAACTCTTTGATCAGTTCAAGGGAGAAATATGGTTCTCGAAGATACACCTCAGATCTGGATATCACCAGAACAGAGTTCGAGACGAGGATGTGCAGAAGATGGCCTTCAGATGTCGATACGACCACTATGAGTTCATGGTTATGCCCTTTGGTGTATCCAATGCTCCATCAGTGTTCATGTGACTCATGAATAGGATCTTCCAGCCGCACCTCGATCGCTTTGTCATAGTTTTCATCGACGACATACTGATCTACATGAATATAGAGGAGGAGCATGCCTTCCATTTGCTCTTAGTACTGGACACACTCTAAGAGCACCAGATTTATGGTAAGCTCTCGAAGTTCCAGTTTTGGATTCGAGAGTTTCACTTCTTGGGACACGTCTTCTCGGAAGCTGGAGTTACAGAAGATCCAGTGAAGATTGATGTGGTACTTTCTTGGGAGCCACCCATGAGTGTAACGGAGGTACAAAATTTCCTGGGATTGGATGGATACCACCGAAGATTCGTTCCAGACATCTCTAGAGATGAAGCACCACTATCAGCCTTGACGAAGAAGGAGAAACCCTTCGTGTGGTCAGAGAGATGCCAGCAGATCTTTCAGCATTAGAGGCAGAGGCTGACTAGTACCCCCATCATGAGGCTTACAGAGGTGGGCGTAGGGTACGTAGTTCACTGCGATTAATCTGGGATTGAACTTGGGTGTGTCATGATGCAGGAGTGAGATGTTATCGCTTATGGTTCTCAGTAACTAAGATAACATGAGCATAACTACGCTACCCATAAACTGTCTCTACCAGAAATTAGTTTTTCCTTGAAGATGTGGCGGCACTATCTAATTGCTGATCATTTCACAATATACTCTAATAACAAGAGACTTAGGAATATCTTCTCTTAGATAGTCCTGAACCTGACACAGAAGCAAGCGCTTTAGTTCCTCCATGACTATGACTTGGATAATTTCTATACTCCTGGGAAGGGAACATCGTTACAGATGCTCTTAGAAGGAGATCTGGTATACAAATGCAAGGAGAGATGACAAAGCAGCTGGATACTTTATAAATAACCATTTTTGTTAGAGATGTAGCAGCATTCCTATAATCTCTTATAGCCACTCCTCCACTTCATCCGCGAGTTAGGGAGGTGTAGCATGGGGACACTGACTACGAGATGCGACGTGCACTGATATCCATAGGGTAGGAACCTGATCGATTTTCTGAAGATGGGGAGAACATCATCCTATTCAGACAGTGTACCATGGTATGAATATCACGTCAGGAGGAAGTGTTGAAAGAGTTCCACACTTCCCCACTAACGGTACATCCAGGGGTGGCGAATATGTCTTAGGACCTCCAATGATAGCACTGGTGGCCATGTATGAGGAATGGAGTAGAAGAGTTTGTCTCACTGTTCCTCACTTGTCAGCAAGTGAAGGTGGAGCCCCAGGTACCAGGAGCCTTGGTACAACACTTAGAGGTCCAATAGTGGAACTGGGATGGTATATCCATGGATTTTGTGATGGGTCTTCGACGTACATTCAGGAGTCATGATCCAATATGGGAGATCGTTGACTAACACACCATGTCGGCCCACATCCTACTGATCATAGATCATTGCTTCGTAGAGAGATCGGGACGCCTCTATGTGGAGGAAATTATGCTTTTTCATGGAGTACCTACTTATATTGTATCCAACCGTGATGCACAACTTACTTCCCAACTATAGAAGGGGTTGTAAGAGGCTGTCGGGACGCATCTATGTCTGAGCACCGCCTTCCATCCTCAGATAGATGGTTAGACTGAGCAGACCATCCTGACCCTCGAGGAATTGCTCTGTGCATGTTTTCTCGAATTCGGTCACAGCTGGGAGGATAAATTACCTTTAGTGGAGTTTGCCTACAATAAGAGATATCACTCCACCATCGTTATGGCACCTTTGGAGGCCTTTTTTGGTCAACCATGCAGATCACCACTATGCTGGGCAGACCTAAGGGAGTCAGCACTAGTGGAACCATAGATGATTTGGGCTACCACAGAGAAATTGCAGATCATCCAAGAGCAGATGAAAACTGCACATAGCAGACAAAAATCATATTCTGACCAGAGACGGAGACCTCTAGAGTTCATGGATGGCAACCCCATCTTTCTACGGGTCTCACCTTGACATGGTCTATAGATATTTGAATGAGGCAGCAAGTTGTCTCTGCGATTCATCGGAACATTCCATGTCCGAAGAAGAGTAGGTGAGGTGGCTTACCGCTAACCACTACCACCTCAGTTGCACCGGGTGCACGAAGTCTTCCACATATCTCAGCTGAGGGGATACGTACGTGAACCATCCCACATCATCGACCTTGGGGAGCTAGACATTGATGATGGGGAAACATTCATAGAGGTTCCAGTAATGATTGAGGATCGACAAGAGTAGTTCCTACGTGGACAGTCGATACCTCTGGTGCGTATTCGCTGGCATCACATGAACCTCCAGGATAACACATGAGAGCGGGAGGCTAAGATGTGTGCATTGTACCCCCATATGTTTCCCTTGTTCGATTTTTAGATTACATGGATGTAAAGCCCTTAGGTGGGAAGAGCGTAAAGACCTGGAAATTCAGTGGTAAATGGTTTTCTTAAATTCATGAGATTTTTACGAGTCCACGAATATTTATGGCACATGATTCTGAGGCCCGGTGTGCTCAGAATCAATTTTTGAAGTTATGATCGGGTATGTTCAGTAAACATACGAGCGATATTTTATAACATTTGAACCAGTGCTCGGAATTGAAATCTGAGGGCATCGTTGAACTCACAACATCTTTGATTGCTTAGTGTGACCTTCACCGCAGTTGCGTTCTAACGAGAATGTAAGTTTGTTTTTGGAGTTTTTATGAATAAAGTCAAATAAAAATAAGTGTAGCTTATTTTTATTTTGGTGGTTAAAATCTCCAATGGGAGGTTGGAGGTGGGTGCCACCACACCCTTAACTCTCATGGGAGGATATAGTGGTGGGGCCCACCCGCATAGGACCTCCCTTGGGAGGATATCCTTGGTGGGGACCACACAAGCTTTTAACCCCCTAAAACCCCCTATTTATGTGGGATGAAAAATCTTCACCATCCCCATTATTTTAATGTTCCAACTCCATCAATTAATTAATATATGCCTTGAAATTATTTAATTGAATCCATTTGAATTCATTCCAATCATTAAAATAAATAATATGCTATTATTTTATTTTGGTTGGCATAATCTTTTGGTGGAGCTTGGGGGAAGGAGGATAACTCTCCAATGAAGAATGAAAATAATGACATCTTCTAATTTGTCACCTCCAAATAATTTCTGACACACGATCTTGAGAATTGAGAGTGCGTGATGGCTGTAGAGAACGAAGAATCGATGCCCACCATTTCCCATGACTTCATCATCGATCAAGGAAAAATGAGGTAGGGGATTTGAATTGTTATTGTAATAGTTCATCATCATTCGAATTATGGAATGTGAATCGCCAATTTAAATCACCGTAATGAGGAGGACTCGGACAGCATGGACACAACCCGATCCTTCTACTTTTTTGTTCTCATATGTTGATGATGGCGGCAGCGCAACAGCGCCACCAGAGGAACGGACTGCAATGAAGTAAAAGAGGCCGGCGACGGGCTGGCCATGAAGAAAACTGGCGGCACAAGGCCGTCGGGTCGCCAAGAGGGCACGACACCACCGTTCTGTGTTGAAGGAGGCAAAGGCCATGCTGCACGGCGGAGGAGCCGCGCGGCGTCGTCACACTGCATGGAGGGCAATAGGAGGTCGCTTCCATATCGGGCTACAACGGTGGTGGTGGGGCACCCCGCGCCGCACAGAGGAGCTGGAGGCCGTATCCAGGTCCGGCCACAGTAGAGGAGGAACATCACCGTCGCACCGCGCGGAACAGGGGAGTCGTAGCCAGGGCAGGATGCAGTGGAGCATGTGGAGTTGTTGGCCGCTCACCCAGTCGGGAGGAGCGAGACACAGTGGGTCCCTCATGTACTGGATCAGTGCCACCTGGCGCTGGTTTTGGATTACACCCAAATGGTAGAGCCGTTCGGGAGCTAGTGGTCTTGTGACTTCCCCCTGGACGTGGCGAGGCGGACCCGCGAGCCGCGTGGCCGCCAGCCGGCCGGGCCGCCATCGGGTCGGGTCGCCCCATCGGTTTGGGCCACCACATCGGACCGGGCCACCCTAGGGATGGGCCACCCCCTTAGGCCTAGACACTCCATCGTACCAGGTCTGTTCTTCGGACCAGTTTGGATCCCATTCCGGAATAAGTTGGGTCGGGTCAGTCCGACTGGGTCAGCCCGGACCCGAACCCGTTTGGTCGGTTTACACCCTTTTCGCCCATATCATGTTCTACGGGTGTCCGATTGGTGAACCGTCTGCAGAGACGGAAATATTAGAGCGATAAGGTTCATTTTTAATAATCCATTTGAGATTTGTACATAGTTGGTGTATGGTCGGAATGTTTTGATCCTAAAAACCAACTGGGCTGCTAGGACAGAAATGCTAATAACTCACAGACCGGGCCTCCGATTGACGCTCTGTCTATTGCGTTGGGACCCCTATGATGAGGAGGACCTTTGAGATACTTCTACATGGTATTTCTTGATAGTTAGATTATCGAGCAGTAGCTCATGGAGAATATCCTACCGGAGATGAGCGAGAGGAGTATGAAGACCTAATAGCTGGCAGAGACCTGACGAATGCTAACCATACGACTCGATGTGTTTTGACTAGCCCAGTGGGAATCGACTTTTTATGACGCAGCAGGCCCATAGTGTGGATCTCCTCTGTGTGACGCGACAGACCCATGGTACTCGATAGGAGGAATACCTTAGCAGGCTACGAGGGGGAGCACCTCGGTGTGACGCGGCAGACCCACAGTGGGGTGCGCCTCTATGTGACACGGCAGACCCATGGTACACGACTGGAGGAGTGCCACATCAGTCCAGGATAGTGGGAAGCACATCTATGTGACGCGGAAGGCCCATAGTACTCTATAGAAGTGGAGTACACCAGCAGTCGAGGTTTCTGCAGTTAGGCTGAAAGTGTTCATGTTACCACCGTAGAATAAAATCTTGGTTTTGAGATGAGTCAATGAATTTTGAGTTATCCTCATAATTGAGATGGGTTACTATATTACTTAGGATTATGTATGGGCATAAACCTATGTAAGGTTTATCCATTGTTTGCATACTTTATGGTAATCATTGTTGGATTTTGTGAGACCATCGTGGTCTTGGGGTCCCTATTGAGTATCACTAAACTCAACCCTGGACGGGTTATACCCGCACCTCGTTGTGTTGGTTGCAGACAACAGACATCCTTGATCTAGGAAGAGAGTAACAGGACTGGTCGGTACCTATAGGAGGACCTCTCGGTGAGACGTACACGGAGTAGACAGTCAGAAGAGGAGTGCTGAGGAGGCCATCTGTACCTACCCTTAGGGTAGGAACCTAGGAGAATGACCCAGTAGCTGCTTTACTTATTTTATTCATTTGTACTATCATTTCGGTTGTATTTTACTACAATGTTGGGATTGTATTTCCTACCCCTTTACATTCAGCACACTCTTTTTCATACAGTTTTACATGGTGATTTACTTCCAGTTGCTAACTCTATTGTGTGTGTTTTAGTTTAAAAATTCAATGCCTTCCCAGTATAGGGATTTATGCCTTTGGTGCTAGTCGCCAGCCCCTAGCCTATGGAATTAATGCACAGGGTATTCATGATACGGGCCCTAGGGGACGCGTTGTGACCTTTTTTACTTCAGAAACCATTCCTCTTTGCATCCTTTAATTAACAATTTTGTTTTTTTTTGTAATCTTTTATGTTTTTGTTTTTTGTAATTCTATTTTAATGAAATTTTATTCTTCAATATGTCTTATTATTATCCACCATCTATAGTTTAATATTAATGTTATTAAAATATATGAAATATAGTTAAAATACATTCCATTCATTTTCTTCCTCATTCAATCGATAGCCTGTTTTTCATTCTAATTATCTTTTGTGTGTGTGTTCGACACAACACTCTTTTCTTATCGCTTTATTTTTATTCTCTTTTTAATTTATCATCATAATCATTATAACCATATTTTTAATCATTTCAATGAATGAGTAAATATATCATTGGGGTGAGTTATAATTTAGTTATGATAAGTAATTGAGGGATTTTTCTCGATGATTATTCTTTGAATTAACATTGTGTATGTTGCACTTAACATGTCATTGATTAATGACTTTTTTGTTTAAAGAGTAGTTTCCATGGTTAATTACAACCATAAAAACACTACCATAAACAATATATTATTAATATTAGAACCATAAGATAATTTAAGGTTTGGATTAATGCCTTAAAACCTGGGAATTCAAATCATTTTCAACTAGTGACATGTGTGTAAATTTAATGTAATATAAAGTAAGGCTCAAGGATCTCAAAAGATTATCTACCTAATGATGAACTCACCCAAACAATTATCAATTTGTTAAATCAATCTAAATCATCTAATCCTTTCATATGCTCTTCAATGAAACCCCATGAATTAGAATACAATCAACTAAAATGAATCGACTATTAAAAAGTATCATCGCCGAGGATTCGACCCGAGTTCAACTATACACATTAGTATAGAATAGGAAACTTCATTGGTCGATATGTTAAAATTGGTCTTTCTTTTAGAAGCACCTCATACATGATGAAAAAGAGCAGGCTCGAGGATCTGGTTATTTCTTTCATCTTGATTCGGGATCTGACAGAGTACTGGGTTTCCCTAGCTATAAGCCATATGTGGGGAGGGGCACGTTAGTTGTGGACTCTCTATCATGTGAAGAAGGGGGATTCTGAAGTTTTGTGGACTGACATTGAGATGGATTTCTATGTAAAATTCCTCTCTTCTACGATGAAGGCTGAGAAGAAGTAAGATCTACTCTCCCTTCATTAGGGGAGTATGTCAGTGAGGGAGTTGGGGATCATGTTCAAGGATCACTTTCCCTTTTCTCAATACCTCTTTCTAGACGATGAGTCTCATGAGATATTTTAAGAGGAGGCACTCTGACCTTCTCTTCAGTATGTTGTTACTCCCATCACTCCACTGACGTACTTTTATGTTCATGTGGAAGTCCGTTAGTAGCAGACCTCTAGTGTTAGGGCCTTCCAGGTTTCGACCAGTGGGGATAAGGCCCCAGTAGTTCCAGTTTCGATCTCCCAGTCCTCACCCCTTCTTTGTGGGCCCAGGACCGAGATGCTTCATTTGTGTAGTTATGCGTACCATTAGAATCAGTGCCCAAATCATGGGTAGTATAATGGGGGTGGGTAGGTTCAGTGCAGCACCTCTACAGGAGGTGTTTCTAGCTAGGCCCTTTCAGCAGAAGCAGCAGTAGGGATAGTGAACTCCCGCTCCTCTTAGAGTTGACATCGCAGGAAGAGGCCAACCTCAGGGCGCTACTTAGGTACCTTGACCAGGGAATTGTCGGGGAGGCGGCCGACAACCGAGGTGGAGAGGAGCTAGGCGTGGGTAGTTTCACACCGTCGAGGTATCCATTTAAATCGGGACATTGGTCATTCTAGGTATGATGAGCTAATTTAGAACTCGTTTCTATGCCTTATTTGATTCAAGAGCTTCACACTCTCTTTTTGCACCCAGTCTAGACCATTATTTGGGCCTAGACATAGAGAGACTTCCCTTGCCACAGGTTTTGGGTATTCCAGTCCGAGGATAGACAAGCATATCTCATGTTTTTCAGGGATATAGACTAATGTTGGGACCATATCAATATAGTGGGGAACTTTTTTTGCAGATTCAAACATATCATGTCATTCTAATCATCGACTGGTTGTTCTCTATGTTTTTTGTTTTCGACAACTATCATTGAAGGGTCTTGTTTCATATATTGGCAGACAATGTGTGACATTCCTTAGTGAGCAGGGTTTCCTGGAAGGTAGATAGTGAGTGGATCACCTTCTTTCCTTGTTAGTTGAGCTGTCAGTGGAGTTAGTGGATACATTGATGGTGACTGTCCCAGGGATTGTTAGTGAGATCCTAGATGTCTTCACTAGAGAGGTTGTGACTCTACCCCCTCTACGTGATGTCGAGTTCGGGAGAGACTTGAAACCTAGTGCTCGTATGATTTCGATGGCTCCCTATTTTATGGTCACTTCTGAGTTATGGGAGTTACTAATTCAGATTGAAGAAATGATGTTGATGGTTTTTGTTCTACCAAGTGTGTAACCATGGTGTGCTCTGGTCTTGTTCTTAATGAAGGTAAACGACGGTCTTTGGGTGTGTATAGAATACTAGAGGATGAATTGGGTAAGAGTCAAGAACAATTACCCCCTCTTGTGGATCGATGACCTTTTTGATCAATTGAATGGGTGATATGGTTCTCCAAGAATGCCATGTGGTCCTGATATCACAAGTTCAAGGTGAAGGAGGGTGACATCTCGAAGACTGGATTTAGGTGCAGATATTGGCACTTTGAGTTCCTCATCATGTTGTTTGGCATTACAAACACACCAGCCATGTTCATGGGGAACATGAACTCCGACTTGGAGGAATATATGGCTGGTTTCGTAGTTGTTTTTATTGAAGAAATCCTAATATAATCAGTATCATAGGAGGATCATGTCCAGCACTTGAGGACGGTTTTAGAGGTCCTCTGAAAGAACCAACTCTATTGGAAGTTGTCCAATTTCAAGTTCTTGACACAAGAAGTGAACTTCCATGGACATGTGGTGTCCGAGCTGGGGATAAAAATGGACCCACCAAAGGTATTGGAGGTTGTTTCTTGGGAATCAATAAATAATGTGGCAGAGGTTCATAGTATCCATTTCCTAGCGGGTTATTACCAGAGATTTGTGGAAAACATCATCTGAGTAGCAACACCCTTGATAGCATTAACCATGAAAGACCATACTGGGGCTCCCGACATGGCAGCGACCTCCTGCTGCCCTCCATGCAGTGTGACGGCGCACGGAGGAGATGGAGGCCGCATCCATGTCGGGCCACAGTGGAGGAGGCAAAGCACCATCGCACTGCATGGAGTAGGGGAGATGCAACAAGGGCGGGCTGCAGTGGAGCGGGTGGAGCGGTTGGACGCTCACCAAGTCGGGATGAGTGAGACCCAGTGGGTCCCTCATGTACTAGACTGGCGCCACCTGGCGCCGGTTTTGGCTTACACCCAAATGGTAGATCCATTCGGGAGCCAGGGGGCTTGTGTCTTCCCCCAAGACACGGTGAGGCGGACCCACGAGCCACAGGGCCGCCAGCCGACCGGGCCGCCATCGGGCCGGGCCGCCCCATCGGTTTGGGCCGCCCCATCGGACCAGGCCACCTTTGGGCTGGGCCGCCCCCTCAGTCCTAGCCGATCCATCATACCAGGTCGGATATGTGGACTAGGTCAGAACCCATTCCGGACCAAGTCGGGCCGGGTTAGTCCGACTCGGTCAGACTGGACCCGGACCTGTTTGGTCAGTTTACACCATCTTCTCCCATATCATGTTCTATGGGTGTCCGATTGATGAACCATCTATGGAGATAGAAATATTAGAGAGAGAAGGTTATTTTGGCATAATCCACTTGAGATTTTGACATAGTTGGTGTATGGTCGGGATGTTTTGAACCAAAAAACCAACCGGACTGCTAGGATGGAAATTCTAATAACACACAGACCGGGCCTCCGATTGACGCACTGTATATTTCATTAGGACCCCTATGATGAGGTGGACCTTTGAGATACATCTACATTGGATTTCTTGATAGTTAGAGTATAGACCAGTAGCTCATGGATCAAATCCTCCCAGAGACGAGCGAGAGGAGTATAGAGACCTAGTAGTTGGCAGAGACCTGACGACTGCTAACCATTTGACTTGATGTGTTTTGAATAACGCAGTGGGAAGCGCCTCTGTGTGAAACAACAGTCCCACACTAGGGATCTACTCTGTGTGACGTGATAGGCCCATGGTACTCTATAGGAGGAGTACCTCAGCAGGCTACGAGGGGGAGCATCTCGGCGTGACGCGGCAGACCCACAGTGGGGTGCGCCTCTATGTGACACGGCAAACCCATGGTAATAGACAGGAGGAGTGCCACATCCATCCGGGATTGTGGGAAGCACCCTTGTGTGATGCAGAAGGCCCATAGTACTCTATAGAAGAGTAGTACACCAGCATTTGATGTTTCTGCAGTTAAACTGAAAGTGTTCATGTTACCACCCTAGAATAAAATATTGGTTTTGAGATGAGTCAATGAATTTTTAGTTATCCTCATGATTGAGATGGGTTACTATATTACTTATGTTTATGTATGGGAATAAACCTATCTAAGTGTTATCCATTGGTTTCATACATTATGGTAATATTTGTTGGGTTTTGTGAGACCATGATGGTCTCGGGGTCCCTAATGAGTATCATTAAACTCAACCATGGATGGGTTATACCCGCACCTCGTTGTATTGGTTGCAGACGACAAACACTGCTGATCTGGGTAGAGAGTAACAGGACTAGTCGGTACCTATAGGAGGACCTCTCGGTGAGACATACATGGAGTAGACAGACAGAAGAGGAGTGATGAGGAGGCCATATGTACCTACCCTTAAGATAGGAACCTAGGAGAATGACCTAGTAGCTGCTTTACATTTTTTATTCATTTGTACTAGCATTTCTATTGTATTGTACTTTAATGTTGGGATTGTATTTTCTAACCCTTTACATTCAGCACACACTTTTTCATACAGTTTTACATAGTGATATACTTCCAGTTGCTTACTCTATTGTGTGTGTTTCAGTTTATAAAGTCAATGCCTTCCCAGTATATGTATTTACACATTTTGCGCTAGTCTCCAACCCCTATCCTATGGAAGGAAAGCATATGGTAGTCATGATACGGGCCCTGGGGGACGCGTTGTGACATTTTTACTTCAGAACCCATTCCTCTTTACATCATTTAATTTACAATTTTTTTCTTTTTTTTAATCTTTTAAGTTTTTGTTTTTTGTAATTCTATTTTAATGAAATTTTATTCTTCAATATATCTTATTCACATCCACCATCTATAGTTTAGAATTAATTTCCTAAAATATATGAAATCTAGTTAAAATACATTCCATTCATTTTCTTCCTCATTCAATCGAAAGCTTGTTTTTCATTCTAATTATCTTTTGTGGGTGTGTTCGACACAACACTCTTTTTTTATCAATTTATTTTTATTCTTTTTATAATTTATCATTATAATCATTATAACCATATTATTAATCATTTCAATGGATGAGTAAATATATCATTGGGGTGAGTTATAATTTAGGTATGTTAAGCGATTGAGAGATTTTTCTCGATGAATATTATTTGAATTAACATTGTGTATGTTCCACTTAACATGTCATTGATTAATGACTTTTTTCATTTAACGAGTAGTTTCCATGGTTAATTAGAACCATAAAAACACTACCATAAACAATATATTATTAATATTAGAACCATAAGTTAATTTGAGGTTTGGATTAATGCCTTAAAACATGGGAATTCCAATCATTGTCAACTAGTGACATGGGTGTAAATTTAATGCAATATAAAGCAAGGCTCAAGGTTATCAAAATCTTGTCTACCTAATGATGAACACACCCAAACAATTTTCAATTTTTTAAATAAATATTAATTATCCAATCATTTCATATGCTCTCCAAACAAACCCCGTGAATTAGAATACAATCAACTAAAATGAATCGACTGTTAAAAATTATCATCGTCGAGGATTCGACCTGAGTTCAGCTATACACATTAGTATAGAATAGGAAACTTGATTGGTTGATATGCTAAAATTGGTCGTTCTTTTAGAAGCGCCTCATACATGATGTCAAAGAGCAGGCTTGAGGATTTGGTTATTTCTTTCATCTTGATTCGGGCTCCGACGGAGTACTGGGTTTCTCTAGCTATAAGCCATATGTGGGGAGGGGCACATTAGTTGTAGACTCTCTATCATGTGAAGAAGAGGGATTCTGATGTTTTGTGGACTGACATTGAGATGGATTTCTATGTATAATTCCTCTCTTCTACGATGAAGGCTGAGAAGATGTAGGAGCTACTCTCCCTTCAGTAGGGGAGTATGTCAGTGAGGGAGTTGGGGATCAAGTTCAAGGATAACTTTCCCTTTTCACAATACCTATTTCTGGACGATGTGTCTCGGGAGATATTTTAAGAGGAGGCACTCTGACCTTCTCTTCAGTATGTTGTTACTCCCATCACTCCACTAACGTACATTTATATTCATGTGGATGTCCGTCAGTAGCAGGCCTCTAGTGTTAGGGCCTTCCAGGTTTCGACCAGTGGGGATAAGGCCCTAGTAGTTCCAGTTTGGATCTCCCAGACCTCAACCCTTCTTTGTGGGCCGAGGAACGAGATGCTTCATTTGTGGTAGTTATGGGTACCATTAGAATCATTGCCCAAATCAAGTGTGGTATAGTGGGGGTGGGTAGGCTCAGCACAACACCTCTACACGAGGAGTTTCCAGCTAGGCCTTTTCAGCAGAAGCAGCAGTAGGGATAGTGAGCTCCTGCTCCTCTTAGAGTTGACATCGAATGAAGAGGCCAACCTCAGGGCGCACCATAGGTACCTCAACCAGGGCATTGTCGGGGAGGCGGCCGACAACCGAGGTGAAGATGAGCTAGGCATGGGTAGTTTCACACCGTCGAGGTATCTGTTCCAATCTGGACATTGGTCATTCTAGGTATGATGAGCTTATTTAGCACTATTTTCTACGCCTTATTTGATTCGAGAGCTTCACACTCTCTTTTTTCACCCATTCTAGCCCATTCTTTGGGCCTAGACGTAGAGGGACTTGCCTTTCCCCATGTTCTGGCTATGCCAGTCAGAGGTTAGACCAGTATATCTCATGTTTGTCGTGGATGTAGACTGATGTTGGGACCATATAAATATAGTAGGAAACTTTTCTTCAAGATTCAAACATATGATGTCATTCTAATCATCGAGTGGTTGTTCTCTATGTTTTTTGTTTTCGGTAGCTATCGTTGAAGGGTCTTGTTTTCATATATTGGCAGAAAATGTGTGACATTCCTTAGTGAGCAGGGTTTCCAGGAAGGTAGATAGTGAGTGGATCACCTTCTTTCCTTGTCAGTTCAGGTGTCAGTGGAGTCGGTTGATACATTGATGGTGAATGTCCCAGGGATGGTTATTGAGATCCTAGAAGTCTTCACTAGAGAGGTGGTGATTCTTCCCCCTCTACGTGATGTCGAGTTTGGGATAGACTTGCAACCTAGTGCACGTCTGATTTTGATGGCTCCCTATTGTATGGTGCCATATGAGTTGTGGGAGTTACTAATTCAGATTGAGGAAATGATGATGATGGTTTTTGTTTGACCAAGTGTGTATCCATGGTGTGCTCTAGTATTGTTATTAATGAAGGTAAACGACGGTTTTATGGTGTGTATAGAATACCAGAGGATGAACCGGTTAAGAGTCAAGAACAATTACCCCCTCTTGTGGATCGATGACCTTTTTGATCAATTGAATGGGTCCTATGGTTCTCCAAGAATGACATGTGGTCCTGATATCACAAGTTCAGGGTGAAGGAGGGTGACATCTTGAAGACAGGATTTAGGTGCAGATATGGGCACTTTGAGTTCCTCATCATGTTGTTTGGCATTACAAACACACCAGCCATGTTCATAGGGATAATGAACTCCAAATTGCAGGAATATATAGCGGGTTTCTTAGTCGTGTTTATTAAAGACATCCTAATATAAACAATATCATAGGATGATCATGTCCAGCACTTGAAGACGGTTTTAGAGGTCCTCTAAAAGCACCAACTCTATTGGAAGTTGTCCATGTTCAAGTACTTGACACAAGAAGTGCACTTCCGTGGACATGTGGTGTCCGAGATGGGGATAAAAATGGACCCACCAAAGGTCATGGTGGTTGTTTCTTGGGAATAAATAAATAATGTGGCAGAGGTTCATAGTTTCCACGGCCTAGCGGGTTATTACCAGAGATTTGTGTCCAACATCATCCGAGTAGAAACACCCTTGATAGCATTAACCATGAAATACCATCCTTTTATATGGATTGAGAGGTGCCATGAATCCATTAGTTATCTAAAGTGGAAGCTGATTAGAGACCCAGTAATGAGGTTTCTAGAAGAAGGGGTGACATTTGGGATGTTCTGTGATGCTTCGGGAAAAGGTTTGTAGTGTGTGCTTATGCAACAACAGGGGTGATATCATATGGGTCTTGGGAGATACATCGCAATGTGCATAACTATCCACCCATGATCTGGAACGTGCATCAGTCGTGTTCTCACTAAAGTGGTGTTGACATTACCTCATTGGGGAGTGCTTCATGGTCTATACGGATCACATGAGATTGAGGTATATATTCTTCCAGCTGGACGTGAACTTGTGGTAGCAGAGGTGTATGGAGATTATTTTGGACTACACCAATGAAATCTCTTATAGTGAAGTTAAGGGGAATGTGGTGGCCTATGCCTTGAGTAGTAAGTGGCATAGGGATACAGTTTGAGATTCAATAGATGCTTGGAAAGCGATGGAGGATTTAGCTACCCTACACCTTGATGCAGGGGTGGAAGATGGTAGAATCTATTTGTTTCAGATGATAGAATATTCCACTCTATTACAACAGGTGGAGGTGTCTTAATGGGGGGACATAGAGGATAAAGTGATGTGCGATCATGTTAGACAGGGCAATGCACTGGGAGGATGGTCGAAAGATGGGAAAAATCAGATGTTGTTTCATGGGAAGTTATTTATCCTAGTGGAAATGCACAAGAGTGTTCTTAGTGAGATCCAAATCTCACCCATGGAGTTACACCCATGATTTTCCAAGATGTAATTTGGTTTGAGGGGGTATGTTTTGTGGCATGGGGTGAAGCAGGAAGTGGCAATGTTTGTGGAATAGTGCCTCGTGTGTCAGCAGGTGAAGGCCAAACATCCCTTCCCAGGAGGTCTGTTACTACCTTTAGATGTCCCCGAGATAAAATTGGACGTCATCTTGATGGATTTATTCTAGGGACCACCCAGAGTTCAAGGGGGTTGTGATGCGATCTGAATAGTGGTGGACTAGATAATGAAGTCAGCTCACATCCTGGAAATAAAGGACTAGGGTGTGGTAGATGCCATAGCACAGAGTTACATCGATGAGGTGGTGTGGTTTCATGGAGTTCCAATGTCCATACTCTCAAATTGGCATACTTGTTTTACCTCATGGGTCTGGAACGGAATGAAACATTCTTTTGGCACCCAGTTATGCCTATCCACTTCTTTGCACCACCTAATATATGGGCATAATGAGCGGACCATCGAGATGTTGGAGTATATGCTACGAACATGTGGTTTTGGACAATGGGGGATCGTGGGTATGACAATTTCCTCTTGTATAGATTTCCTACAACAATAGCAATCACTCTATCATTAGCATGGATCAATTAGAAGCCTTGCATGGGAGGACATGTCACTTTTCAATGTTCTAGACAATGGTCAAAGAAGTCGATTTTCTTGTCCCGAAGTAGGTGCAGAGCACGACAGAAAATGTTATGTTAATAAGGGAGATGATGACGGAAACTCAGAACCGAAACAATTTGTTTTCCGATCATATGAGGAGACCCTTGCAGTTCCATGTAGGAGACCATGTGTTCTCTAAGGTCTCCCCTAAACAAGGGCAACAAAGGTTCTTTAAAGGAAGTAAGATTTCTCCCAAGTTCGCTGGACCCATCGAGGTGTTGCGGAAAGTCGGTGAAGTTGCTTATCAGCTGGAGCTACCACTGCCGCTACCACTGCCGCTACATAGGGTTCATGAATTCTTCCTTGTGTATCTTCTCCGTAGGTACCTACCCAATTATTCACATGTCCTTTACTGGGAGGAGATGGATATTGAGGTCCATGCGATGTTTGTAGAGTGACCAGTGAGGATCAAGTATCGTGAGGAGAAGGTGATTCGTGGACTAACCATCCCCTTGGTTCAGGTGTTATGGAGGCATGGTGGTCTTGAGGATAGTACCTAGGAATAGGAGGCACATATTCGTGCTAAGTACACAGAGCTGTTTTTATTTTTGTTCTAATTTTTTTAGTACATGTTTTTGATTTTGTTCTGGACATTGTTAACAATGAAATGGATTGTTTCCCTTGTTCTCTAGATGAAAGTGTAGAGTCCTGACTATGGGGAGGGTAGTACATGATCTTTAATCAAGACGCATTAAAGGGGATGTCATTAAACCCATGCGGGGGACTCAGTTCCTCCCAAAGAAGATAATTTCATAACATGGAAGATGGGACTCCCTAATCCATATGACTAGACAACATGACCATTAATTATTTTCTGTGGTTACATGGGTGAGAGGAAAGGTAGTGTATCCTTGGTTTTTTAGAAGATATATGAGGGAGATATGTTCCTAGATGTCGAGGATGGATACTCATGAGAGGTATCGTTTGAGGTTTTTAATCGGACCCCTCTCTTTTCTCCAGGTCTAGTTTCGATTCTCGTGGGTGAGAATAGTTTGAGAGGTATCTGATGTAATGGACCAAATAGTGACTCATTAACGATTTTTCCAAAAATGTGATTCCCTTAAATGGTTCCACCAAAATGGAACCAGTCATGGTGGAACCCTGATGAAGGCACAAGTCAAAGTCGCACACCGAAATAGTTGCACCACTTTCGTTGTTCAACCGAACCAATTTCCCCATTACGATGGAACCGTAGCGGTGACACCTTTATAGTCACTCACCAAAAATATAGAACATCATATGGTGTTCCACCGAACCAGTGACACCATGACAGTGGCACCGCTTACGGTGCTCAACCGAACCAGTGGAACCATGAAGGTGGAACCATATCATTCACACCATCTTGGTCCCACATCAAAACGGTGGCACCATGTTGGTAGAACCGTGAAGGTGGAACCATATCATTCACACCATCTGTCCCAAGCATGACTATTAAACATGTTCTGACACACTCATTGTCCACTGTCTACCACCCAAAATAAAATACAAAGGAAAATACCACATCTAATACCACTTTGTAATGTCTCGACCCATCTCACCTCTAAGATAGTGGCTGGACTGGTGGGTCACATGACCTCAAGCGCATCTCCCTGAATGCCAATGGCTGCCGACTAGCAGCGAGTTCCTTTTTTGTGTCTATAGGGGATACTATGTATTTATAGGTAATAGGTATTAACACATTGGATGTAAAAAATAATTAATAATAAATATAGGAGGCATATAAATGAATAAACTTCATAAAAAGCAATAGAGATAATCAAATTGAATAAGAATCAAGTGTGAAAGCTCCAAAAATTATGTCATTCAATGATGTCAATATAAACAAAAACCATCAAACATTGAAACCCAAGAATAGTATAAACTAAAAAGAAATGACACAAAGTGAGACAAGTGCATCACGGGAAAGGATCAGTCCACTACTCTAGTCATCATATTAAGTATCAATAAACAATCAAGAATTAGAAGTAGAACACTTCCCTTTGTCAATAACTGCATGTATATAATCAACATGGGTGTCAACGATGCCCAAGAAGGGTGTGAGATAAAATCCCAGTAGGTTGGAACCCACATTTTGAAACCCATTCCATTTCATGCAGTAATAAAATGCAGTGTTTCATTATATAAAAAATGCAGATAATTAACTAAGAATTATAAAATAAATAACTCGGCATGGGTTCCGAACGACTGCCATCCCTGATAACCTTCTTCAGCAAAATATGATAGTCTAACGGATGTACCATTAATAAGAGGGATGAACATATGCATATATATAATCTTGTAATAGTAATGTAAAATAAGGAATTGGAACACCCCTAGCTTGTGCATTATCTTTGCATCTATATCATGTCTCAACCATGTGTGCTTCGACATACAATAAAAATATACCAATTCTCAAGAGACTCAAAGCAGTATTAATATAAACCTTCAGTGCATTATTATTAATGTTCAAGTTTAGAGTTGGAGTCCGAGCCCATACCGATGGAATTCCTACGGTACATCCTTCTAATTATCCAATACTACCAAGCCCGTCCAAGGAAAGCTTTCAAAAGACTATGTATTTCTTAGGCATGGCTTTCCCACGAGTGTCTCATGATCTCACAAAAATGGTCCAAGCATCATTCGAGGATGGATTAGCCATATTTACAATGGATCCATTCTCGATGGGCCCTTTTAGAACTGGAATCACTCATAAGTATTTAGAAATCTTGGGAATGTATCTGTTTTTAAAATGCCTAAGACACCACCCCCTAACACCTAGTGCTAACCAGTCAGGAACAGTGGATCCAAGCATGGCCCTTAATATGGGACCCACATTCTCTACCACCTTGAATTTAATTAAAATTCCACCACATAAAATATCAAATAACATGAATATGAGATTTCATCTTGAAATCTATGTAGATACACCCCTTCATCACAAGGTATTAGGTTAATATTACATCATAAAAACTAAGGAGGCAAGATACTGTATTAGAACAAGCAGATAAATGAACTTTTAAATAAATACAGAATTCATCCCAAAAAACTACCAATAATAAATCAATTCATGGTTCCTAAATATTCTAAAATAATTATTTAAATTAAACACTACAACAATGGGATGTGCAACAAATGTAGTTTAATAAATTAAATGCATAGGCTAAATTTTTTTTATTCCAACCACATCAGCACACCCAAGGTGTGTCCGACCATGTTACAACAATTTTAAAAAAAATATTGTAAATAAGGATGAAATAATTAGGCATAACAATTAAATTTAAATGATTGGTGAAATTCAACAAAGTCAGTAGGCACCTATGAACGACCCAAACATGCATTTTTATAAATCCTAATGAAACAACAGGAAAGAGAGTAGACACCTTACATTATAACAGTGAAATATTTAATGATTAATGATAGGGTCCGATTTGAACTAAAACAAAAGAAAACAAATGATTTTATAAAAACCCCAAAATAGGGTGTAATCCTTCTGTGGTGAACTACGTGAAGGATACTCAACAAAACTCTATGATTATAAATGCGTGAGATTATCATTTCCATATGTTTTGTAGGGAACTAGATGGCGAAGAAATATAATAATGAATGAGGTGTGGTGATCGTCCGAAGATGGGAGATGGTGGTGCTCCACCTTGGGAGAGGTGGAGGCGCGACATGAGAGAGGGGGGAGAGGAAGATAGTAGAATAAAAATAAAGAATGAAAAGAACGAAAAACAAAAAGAAAAAATAAGAGAAATATAAAATAAAGCAAAAAGGTAATATAAAATGAAAAATAAAATAGAAAAAAAAGATGGAAAGGAGAAAGAATATAAAAATAATAAAAATGGTAATCTCAAACTTTAATTGTATTTAATTTTTATGTAACCCCCTTTCTATTTTATTTATAAATTTTTTTTTATCCTTTCATGATTTATTTTAAATTTTCATTAAATCTTTTGATATTTATTTTAAATATATAAATAAATATTTTAATCCAGAACACAATTCTAAAGGATGATATATCATTTTTCAAAAATCTCTTTGAGTCAGATAAAATATTTAAATAGCTTCCTGGGACCCGCAGCGGGGTGTGCAGACGCACTCCCTGGGTCGTTTTAAATAATTAGACAACAAAATTTTAACATTACACACCTTTGATTATGTTGAGACGTTGCAACAATTAAAATTAATATTATTTAATATAACTTATCAAAGAGTATATTATTATATTAAAAACAAAAAACATTTAAAAATTGATAACTCCTAATAAATTAATATTTATTGCACATTTTTTTAAACAGTTAATATTATCACATTTATTATATTGTGTAGTTATTATTTACACCGCAACACAATTTATTAATTGGGAAAGAACAATTCAATTTTTTATCATCAACTCAAATAATAATTTTAATTATAATATTAATATTATTATTTCTAACTGTCCAACAAAATATTATATCATAATTAAATTATATTCGGGAGCAATCTGAATAAATGTTTGATGCTCACAAAAGATATACCCTGCATAGGGTAAAACCCACGTCCCAGAACTATAAGAGGCCTTAGATTTCTCTTTTGACACACAGTTTGGGAGTAAATATTTAGTTATTATATAAATAGGGAATAATATATTAGTTCAAAATAAAGAAGGTATTATCACATGTGAGGATTCCAAACACCTAACGTGATTCAAAGTTATACCCTGCTTAGGGTAAACCTGATGTTTCAGACCTAATAGGGGTATAATATTTCTTATACAATACACTTTTTAGGAGTTATTTCATTTAGTTTTTAAAAAAACAAACACTTATATGAATAAAATAAATTTAATATTTTCATTCTATCAACACCGAGAGTCTATGGGTCTTAGAATCACTCGATAACACATTGTCAAACTCTGGAAATACTTCATAGAATATTTCAATGTTCCAAAGAAGACTTTTAATCTTCATTTAATTTATTTAAATTTTATATCTAATTAATTTAATTAAATTAATTTAAAAGATGCATCACATTTTAACTATCGAAAATAAAAAGTTTTGATGCATGGTTTTAAAACCAACCTTCCCAGCTAATTTGAAAAAATCAATTTCCTATTAATTTTTATCCAATTCAAAACACAGGAAATTACACATGTCACCATTGGATTATAGACTCTTGTGGTTAAATTAAGAACATTATTATTTTTTACTCATTACCTTTCTTGACTGTTCTTTCTATCATATATAATGGTCAGGATAATCATCCTACATCTTATACATCTTTTTGATAATAAGAATTATTTCATGTGATATTGGATACAACCCCCTGATCACAATTAATTAGTTGATTATAAAGTGATGGAGAACCTTGAAAAATATTTTATATTTATGTGTTTTTTTGTCTCACTTTTCTATATCACATTTTTAATTTAATTATTTCATCATATGTAAAAACAAGAATAAACTAGGTTATTTATATATGATATGTTTTTAAGAGTATGGATTCACACCCAATGCACATCATTATCTCTATTTGGTATATTAACCCCTCTTATATACTTAAATTATCAAAATATTTATAGGAAATTTTTATTATATCCTAATAACTATAGGGTGACTCAAATTCTATTGGATTTAATTAAATAATTACAATAAAAGAAAGGGTTTTGTGTCCAAATTATTCAATGGAATACAATTTTTTATATAACTTTTAATAATAATACATTATCATAGTAATTAAATTCTATTAGGGAAATACTTTTTGTTCAATAGATAACAAAATAACTATTGATAAATAAAATCAAATGATACACCCTTTGATGTAAATTTTACTCATTACAGAAGACTTGAACACTGTCTTTTATTAAAATCATTGGAATCTTAATGTAAACAATTATTATAAAATTATAGAAACGGCCTCATGAAGATTCAAATTTACATAAAAGAGATAATTTTTTAAGATACACATTAAACAATAAATAGGTTATGAAATTAAAATATTCCCTAAATAAAACGATTTTCATGAATAATTATGCATGTACGATTACAATTGATATTTTTAGAATGTTGGGGGAGAAATAATGGGAAAAATAAAAATAAAATGGGTAATGTTAAAATATTTAGAGTTCGTGTAAAAAATCTTATTTCTTGATAATGTTACAATTTATGTGATATATAATAGTTTAACTAAGATATTATATAACATGGAAATAATTAGTGAAAAACATGTAATTTTATTCATGTTATGTTATCATTAGATCCATTCCTACGAAGTGGAATTCTATGATATTTTATATATTAAATCAATAAAGGTTTTGAATATTCAATAGATAAGCTAATTGGATGTTATCTTCAATGTAATATTGAATTGAAACATATGTATGAAGTGGAAGGTTATATATATTCTATAATCTATTATAAATGTTCTCAAAATATTTCTTCCAGTTTTAATAATCATACAAGTACCACTAAAATGGAAAATAAGTGTTTGTGATTTTTAAAATGGTCGAAAAGTATTAAAAATAGGAATTAAAAAAAACAAATCCAGGATTCACGATTAAGGTAAATAAAAACCTATTGATTACAATGAACTTGTGTTCTAAAAATTTAAGAAACTAGGACATATAAAACTATAATATCCATTAATCATGACGAAAATCATGTTTAATATAAATTTTATATTCTTTAATAGTTCATCTTGGAAATACTCTTATGATGAAATAATAGATTCATCATATAATAGGGGTGATGAAAATGTAAAATTTAAGAGAAAAATTTTTTAAGGTATCCTTATCACCAATATATTATTTGTTTACATTAAGTGAATATTATATAAATGAATGTGATGAGTAATTATTTATGAATAATAAGATATGTTTTGTGATATTAATAATAATTTCAATTTTATATCTACATATTTAAAGTTGACGGTTAATAAAAAATAAAATATTTTTGAATGTACAAAACATAAGGAATAAGTTTATAAGTGATATTATGTTTCATTATCATGTCATTCAAATTGATTTGATTTGTAATTATGTAAATAATAAAATAAAAATCTAACATATGAAGTCAATATATTTATATAGATAGTGAAAACCCATAGATATTTATCTCCTTAGAAAAACCTTTTAAATATAAAATTGAAATAAGTTTAAATAGTTTTTTTGGAATAATTATAAAAATATTTAAAAAAACAATTCCAATAGAAAACTGATTTTGAATCCATTGTTAATTTTTTAGATATTTATTTGTATATAAATTGGTATTTTAACTATAATAAGAGGTTTAAACATTCACATGGATTTAATAAATTTTTCATTTCAATATCTACTGTGAGTATTAATTTTCTAACAATTTATTATTATTGGGTTCTAAATAATTTTATTCCCAATAGTGTTAGACATAAACATGTTTAAATTCCTAGGTTAGTGTTTGTAATTACAATTTTCATGTTATTTTTTTATGCTTTAGATGAATAAAAATTTATTTATCTATGTTACTAATTTTATTTAAAAATATTTTCTAATTTATTTCATATATTTTACTAATGACTATGTATCCCTAAATTAAGAGTATATTAAATGGGATATTGTTGTTTGTTTTTGAGAATAATGGTAATATACATTGACTGTTGATGTATTTATGAATGTACACTTTCTATGTACACATCTTGATACAATATAAAAATAGAATTTTAGAACCAAACATTTATTATCTTACATTTCATATCTTGGAAGAGATTAAATTATTTTATTTAAGGGGGATATTATTAGTTAATATAATGAAATAATTGTTATACTATTTACAATATGGGGTTGAAATTATTATTTTAATCATGTATACCTTATATTTTTTATGGAATATTTGTTATAGATGTCCGGGCATTAACCGTTGAATTATTTTTTATATTACATGTTTAGTAATAATATTTACTGTTTTATAGTGATTTTATGTTATTCATTTGACATGTAAAAATTTATTGAAACAATTTTTATAAGAAATACATGTCCGACTATTTTATAAGAGTAATTGTTGTCTTATATCTAATTATTTACCTTTTTTCTATATAAATGAAATTTGAATTTAGTTTCTAAAATTTAACATTCTTATTATAAGTCAGATAATTTATTTTATATCTAATAGTAAATAATTATTTGATATAAATTGATATATGATGGTTTATTTTGTTAACATTATAATGAATTCCAGAATGGGGGAGATTTTTATTCATGTTACATATATATATATATATATATGTTTATGTATATATCAAAAAAATTAAAGAGTGTTGCTATATAGGGATTTTTCTCACACTTTCCTTTATTATATTTTTCAAATAATTATAAAACCTATATTGAAATTTGTTATCCTTCATTTAAGGATTATACCCTCATTTTTTATCATTAAAAGACCCTTAAATAATCAAATTGTTATATATTTTATAAATGAATTTTTTAATTGGGGAAAAAATAGTACAAAATATATTTTTAATCTTATTATAGGATGAAATGGAGATAGATATTGAGATATAATTCCATGAAATAATGAATGAAATCAATCATGATAATTAAATGAATGATATTATAGTTAACAATAAGTAATATGTTACATAATTTTTTTAAAAAGTTAATCATTATTGATTTTTCACTACTCTCTTTCCAATGCTAAATTCCATTGTTTTTATTTTTGACTGTTTAAAAAAATAGAAATCATTTCTATATTATGAGAAACAATATATTTATGAAAAATGTAATATCTACATGATATAATTTTAACAATACTCAAATGTTTGTCAAGTATAATGTTAATGATATGAAATTGAGAAGATGATAAATAGTGTATATTTAAAATGATATTCATAATACAATAAAAGTTATGGGCTTAATAATGTGTTTGATAGAGACACAACATAATATTTATGGATTTCAACCTAGGTGTTAAAAATATATACATTGATATGTTGTTAATGTTACATGTGAAAAAAACATAGTATTAATATTTTCAACATATTTTTAACACAAACAATGATTTCTTGTATGGATTTATATAAGAGGGTATCAATGAAACAATGAATCTATAATCATTGAAATATCGTTTAAAGAGATTCATGAATGAAATTATGATCATATTATGAGATATTAGTCATTTTGGGACAATAGTCACCATATGTTTTTTATATTTAAATAAAAGGGACTTTACGTTATAAAAAACTATATATTAGAGATAAGGCACTATAAATTATGATAAAATATCAACATCTACATGAATAATAATTCATACTAATGTTTTATTCTAAAATGTTTGTAACAATCCAACCAAGACCCAACACATGGATAGGATCAAAATTCTATTAATCTTTGGTGAATATCCCACACACCGAAGGATGATAATGGATTCCTATGGCTTCACCAAATAATTGGGATAAAATTTTCTTTTTTATACAACACAACTTTTACTGTATAAACTAAAAATTCAAAACATAAATAAGATGTGTGATAAACTAAATAAATCCAAATAAAAGTCAAAATATTAATTAGTTTCACATTATCTAACACCAATACCCAATAAGTCTTTAAGAACCAATCTCTAAAGATAAACTATCGTTCCAATCATGTTACTACACTAAACTCTACCACAAAACCACCTATAATATCTATCCTCTATAAAAATTCCACACCACATTAATATATTCCACCAGAAAAGTAAGTGGTTTCCCCTTTAAGTATATCATGATAAAAAAATCTTTATATGCACCAAGGTTCATAAGTAGTGGAATTAGTTTACAAACTAATAGGTAATCCCACAAATAGATACCAAAAATTCCACATGGATAATTACAAGTAAAATATATTTTAATATAAACAATAGAAAATCCTAAAAACTAGTAAAAATATATAAATAAAAAATAAGGTTAAAAAATCACACCATAACACATGACCACAACTTAAACACAAACCCATGAAATGCAGAAAATCATCTCCCATGGGAGTTATTTCATGAACTTAATTCATCCCCCATAAATGTTATACTCCTTTAATGGACATAACTCATATATAGAAACCCATTCCCATTGACCTAATTTATAATTTTGTGATGAAATATAAAATTCCCAATCTCAGAACTGTGATAAATTCTATAGTGAACTGAGCTAAACATGAGTTATATAATACACTGATCACATGAATTAAATAATAAATATCACAATATATTCATATCTCAGAGACCAAAAGGATCAGTGTCTTGGAGATTAACTATATAAATATATTATTTTTCATCACTTGTGAACATTTATCCATAAAAATTCCCCTTTAAAACCTTTCATATATATTTAAGATGATGTAATTACATTCATAAACTTTTGATTGAAGACATAATAAATGGACGAGATCATACTTTTAGTAAAGGAAAAATAAATCAAAAAGTGTCAGATTATAAACATGAGAGGGAACACGTTAATGAATTAAATATCATAATAAGATAACTTAAAACAATATATGAAAATCATAAACATTATAAATAGATATATAATTATATAAATATTTTTATGGAATCATAAAATATATGTCCGGTATAAAAACACGAATCAATAACCAAGAACATATGATCATGACATAAAACTGTGGAATAAATTTATAATATGGTGTGATCATGAAAATGTAGATTAAATTTATAATCAACTTGAAAATTTGTCACAATCATTAATATTTAAAATATTTTTATTATAAACCTGGTTATATTCTCGCTTGTTCACATGTATAATTGGGAGTATATCTAATATGTCATCACACCCACCATGTGTGAACCAAGCTACTCACTAAAATATTCACATAACATTTCTATCCCATGATATATAAATTTTTAATCAATGAATTAAAGGGATATATAGTTCCTACCTTTCTCATAATCCTTATATTTGTGTGTGACTTAAAAATGAAACATTCATCATCTCCTAAAAAATCCATGGAAAAAATTATTGTTTTCCTAAAACATTTAATAAAATCACATAACATGAAATAAATAAATTTTACAATAATAAAATTATATTTTTTACAAATAAATCATATCTTAATAAAATATAAATTATGTTCGAATCATCAACTCCATAGATATAAAATGTGGAGGTAAAATATAAGAGAAGATAAAAATGTTTGCAACTAACATTTTTTTTTATGAAAGATGATGTGTACATTAAATTAAAGACGTTTTTTAAATTTAAGGGAATAATTTTGAAAACATTATTATAAATAGTTTCTAATAAAATGTTATTAAAAACACATAAAGGATTCAAAAATTAATTGATAATGTACATTGAAAATGTTTACTTTAAATGAATATTTAATATTAGAGACTAAAAAGTACATAATGTTTCCAAAAATGGAAGTGAAAAAACTTTGAAAATTTTTTCTTTTACAAAAAATAATAAAAAACGTAACCTTGAAAAGGACATAAAAGTTATAAAAATAAATTGTGTATTTTTTATAAAACTTCTTTTTTGAATGGATTGAAATACTGTATGATCATTTTGAAATAACCTTGTTCAAAACCAATTCCATTAAAAAGACAATGAAACAATTATTTTATAATGATTAAAGGTGGAAAATGATTATTAGATATAAAAACAACATTAGTTTATAATAGAGAAAGGATAATATTTGTGGGAGGTAGAAACCTGGATTTAGAAGAAAAATCCATTAAAATTAACTGGAACTATTCTTACGAAAAATTGATTTTAACGAAACATTAGAATAATAAAGGAATAAGAATTTGGTGTAAGACATGATTTCCTAGAAAAAAATAATTAAATAAATACTAAAACCATTATAGGATATAATATATCAATATTGTATGATAATTGACAAATAAGGGTGATTATGATGAAAGGAATGGAAATTAGTCACTAAAACCTCTAATGTATTTAGGAATTTCTAAAATTAAATTCATTAGAAGTGTGAAAATTGTATCATTATGTAAATACCATGAATTAAACCATTTATTATTATAATATAAATTCATGTTCAGTATATAAACTATAGAAATAATAAATTTGTACATAACATTAAATAACGACTCAATGAATATAAGATGATATGAGAAACCCATACATTGTTTCTTTTCTTACTTTTATCGCACTATAACATATGATAAAAAATAACTAACTTAATTTATTATTATATGACCTTAATCATAAATATTTGAAATTAATAATCCTTATGAAATTTTTTTATCCTGAGTAAATTAATTAGTTTTACTGTATTGTGACCAACAGGTGTTAAGAACATTAACTGTTTTGCGCGTGTTTAATAATTTTTAAATGATTATTCATAATTCTATATAATTTTAATTAATTATGAATCATTTAGTAATATATAATATATAAAATATATTTATTTAACATTTTATTATTTCATTCCATATGTGTTTCTATTACATTATATAAAAACTAAATTGATAAAAAATAATTTAGAAATTATGGAGATTGAAGATGATTTATTAATATAAAATTATATATCTTATATAACTGTGAAAAAAATAATTCTTTTATAATTAAATAATACTAATATTATTATTCAGATTCCCATATTCATCCATTACTTTATTCTAATTATTGTTCGTGTAGGTGGTAAAATTGATCCAAACATGGACACACTTTAACACGATTAGTTAGTATGATTATGGAGGTGTTTATTTTGAAATAATATTATTATAATAGGATCATAATTTTATTATTTAATTTTATTTTATGGTGAACCATATTGGAATATTATTGGACAAATATTTAAAATATGTGAAAATGGGAAAATGATTCTTTATGGAGATGGTTGTTGGTGCACACACACGATTGACTTCATATTCAGTTTAAATTTCTACCACATATATTTTTAGTAGTGAGGATGTTGTAGGTAATCTTACTAAAATCAAGGAATATTAAATCTAATAGTTAATACATTATTTAAAATCCATCTAAAGGAAACTTACTAAAATTTATATTATTATAATCATAAATTTAAAAAACAATAATCATATAACTAGTTATTTTATTTGATAATAGGATCATGGTGGTACACCTAGAAAATTATCTAGGTAATATTGATTGGATAGGATAATATCCTTCACAATATTTCATTAGATGTGGTGGTTTTTCACACCATTCATTGGTATCCTACATATATTTATAAAACTAAATTGGAAAATGTCTAAACTTTCTACACATAAGGCATCATAGAGATAGTGGTGACTTTGGATACATGTTTTCCATTCCCATGTTTAGAACTAACATCTTCATTTTCCTATTATAGTTTGGTACTCTATGAACCCCACTTTTACATGTAAATAATATTCCAGTCCCATTATATAAATTCCATTAGTTTTTCTTCAAAAAAAATTAACATATAAAAAAATAAGTATTTTTTTCATTAATCATCTTCATCACATGATCTTTCATGAGACTCCATATTTCTCTACTTTGGTGTATTTAGGACATTTACAATATTAAAATTTTTATTCATATTCTATGTTTCACAGTTGGGTGTAATCACAAGTTTTATCATTTTATCTCCCATTTTTATGGGTTATTCGTTGAGGTAATCACCGCATTGTAACTCTCAATTATGGTTATTTCTATTTTTATCCACTATTAAAACAAAAATGGATGACATATATGATAAAACATTTACAATACAGGGATAATAGAATAATCATAAATAGGAATTAAACAACTAAAATTGTGTTTTCATTTATTTTTTCACAGTGTACCAATATTCCATTTGTTCAACCTATATCAATCTATGTTTTATCTAGGTGAATTTATGTTGGTTTATATTAAAAAATTAGAAAATCAATCATGTATAGTTTTTCATAGATATTATATTATCATCCAAATAATATCCCTTAATATTTTCAAACTAAGTGTAAAATTAGGCCATTTTTATGCACCAGATGACGGTTGAGTTAATACTCAATACAACCTCTTTAGAATTATTACACCAAGGTATTACAACTCTAGAGCCCATATTCACTTGTAGTATCCATAAATTGATTCATTTCTAGAGGAAACCATATACTCAAGACCATAGTATTATTCTTGGATATCATCATTTACTTATAAATAACTCTAGGTTTTTGTTAATGTTATCTAACCTTAATACCAACGGAAATTAAACTAATCTCCCAAAATAACTCAAATAATATCCACAATAAATAAACCATACTCTGATAACAAATATAGTGACCCAATATTAACTTGTATTAAATAATACTTTGATCAAATTATTTGAATATTACATCCCACAATAGTCACATATCCTAATGATTTAAAGGATTGGTGTCTTATAGGTCAGCTAAACAAACATCTTATTGTACTACACTAGTGAATATTTATCTATAATCACGATACTAGAAACCCTTTTCTTACATATCTCACATGATTCAATCATATTCATAATCTTGGGATTTTAAACATAAAAATGGGTGAGCGAAGATACTCGGTAAGTTAAAATCATATTATAAAATTTCCAAATCATAAACATGAGATAAAAAAATTTTATAACCTATAAATAATTGTAGTAGATCAAAAAATCATAGAATATAATCATAAAACATGATAAAGTAAATATTATCATGAAAATATCATTATTTAATGATAAAATAAATGCCATGGATCAAAATTCATATAAATGACCAAAAGCATATGAGTTTGACAAAAAAAGGAAGGAATACTTTAAAAATAAGAGGTAATAAGGAAAACATGGAATAAAATAATAAATATGTTTAAAATGTTGCACCATCAAAAACATAATATTTCGTATCATTACGACCCTAACCACATGGAAACCTTTTCACATTTAATATTATGATTAGAGGTAATAAACCATCACACTCACCATTAGTGTACCTAGATTCCCGCTAACCTATTAACCTAATTTTTTTATAATTATTTATATTCATTCATCCAATTAATTAGAGGTATACATAGGTCTCACTCGTATTAGAATCCAATCATTTATGTGGCACATGAAAATTAGACCATAATTTTCTCATAAACTATATTTTGAAAAAGAATATTTTTCTTAAAACATAAAAAAAACACATTTCATAAACTAAATAAATCATTGGATTGTGAAACTACATATTCCTAATAAAATCATATATTAATAATATATAAATTTGATCAAAACATCACATCACGAGAGATAAACCTTAGAGGGAAAATAGAACTAAATATAAAAAAGTTTTCATAAAAACTTTTAAACATTTTTATAAAATACGAAGTGTAAATTAAATTCAATACATTTTTGGGGAGGGATATAGAATACTTTTTAAAACGTTATTATAAAGTGTTCCGAATAAAATTTTCATTAAATTAATTTTTTTTTAAATTATATTTTAAAATACTTTGTAAACGTTTACTTTTGAATGAATATTTAATAATGGATACTTGAATAAATACATAATTTTTTATAAAGAGAAGTAAATATACATTGAAATTTTTTAATTTTAAAATAATATTTAATAATTCAACCTTAAAAATTACATAAATTTTTAAAATATAAATGTTTCGTGGATAATGAATGTTTAATTTTTAAAGGATGGAAAAACCTTTTGATCAATTTTAAATAGCCTTATAGAAAAACCACATTGTTAAATGTATGATGAAAGCTTTATTTAAATGAAAAAATTGGTGAAATGTCCATTGAAGATAAAAAAATTAGATTCCACTAGTGAATGGAAAACATTAGTGGTAAGTAAAAACATAGATACATAGGAAAAATCAATTAAAAGAGCTGGGAACTACTCATAAATAGACATGCATTCTATAAAAAATTAGAATCTTTGAGCAAGAAGTCATTGGGGTGAAACAATATTTCCCAAAATATAAGGTGGAAAAAATATTAAAATCAACAATGGTCAGAATATATCCATATTGAAAAAATATATAGAAATAAGTGTGATTATGTCCCAAGGAATATAATTTAGTCACAAAATCCTCTTTTGGCATTAGTTATTTCTGAATAAAAAGTAAATAATTGGTTGAAAATCATTTTTTTTGTAAATACCAAGAATTAAATCATGTATTATTCCAAAATAATTTCTTGGATATTATATAAAACATATAAATAAAACATTGGAGGCATAACATTAAAATATTCATCAATGAAGAAAATTTGAGATTATAAACTCTTTGTTTCCTTGCTCAGTTGATCACATTATAACCTCTTTTCAGAAAAACATAACCAAAATAATATATTATTACATTAACATACTCATAAATATTCCCATTTTATAAAATTTATTATAATTTTTATTTATGTGCACATTAATTAGTTATATCATTTTATAACCCTCAAGGATTAATAACTTAATCTATTTTTTGTATATTTAAAAACTTTTATATCATTACCAATAATTAGATATAAATTTAATTATTATATATCATTTTATTTAATGTAATTCATAATTTATATTAATTTAAATAGTTTTTATTTCATTACATATGTGTTTTGGATACCTTATTTGAAAATAGAATTGATAAGGGTTTATTTTAGGAATTTTGGTGATAAAAATGATTTATTAATAATAAATTTTATACCAAATATAAATGTTAAAAAACAATAAAATAATTATTATTATATCATTATACTGTAATAATATTAATATTTCCTTACCCATAGTCATCCATGATCAGACATTAAATCATCATTCATGTAGGTGGTTAAACATACACAAACCTGGACATACTCTATATCAATTGTTGAGTCTAGTAGATCATGTGTTTATTTTGATATAATTTCATTATAATAGAAGAATGATAAATTTTTTTTTTGTAAAGGTAAACAATTATATAAGATTATTTAACTAATAATTAAATTTTAGAATGAAAATTAAATAAGTATTCCTCATGTAGGTAGTAGTCTACAAACACACATGATTGATATTCCTTTGATTTTCTAAGTTGATGGAAATGAATACAAAAGACATGTACCATTAATATAAAAAAAATATTTGTATGATAATGATACTGAATACAACATATTATTATAGTGACAATATATTTGGTAGAATAATATTATGATGAAAAACATAAGAACTAGAAAATATGTACACTGGAGGCTTGATATTTCCATGATTGTCCCCTTGAAATTTATAGGATAATGATAACAATGACTGACTAGGGGATTATCTTAATAGGATGTATTTATAGTTATATTATAATGGTATATTTTTATGGAGTAATTTGAACTATGGATATGTCTTCAAGTGGTGTAAGTGTTAATTTTTTATAAGTGAAGAGAAGTGTAGTTTTAGAAATACCAATTGAATTGAAAAAATATTATTTCAGTACTAATGGTTCATTTGAATAAAAAAAGAAAAAATAATTCGAAATTGGTTTTATTTGTTTTCAATCCAAACCTCAAATATCCATTTGGAAACATATTTATAATACATGTTGGACTCTCCCCCATAGTAATATACTTTTAACCATTTTTACTTTTTTCTAAGGTAACTAATTTGTAACCATAGTAATTAATATTAATGAAAATATTAAAATTGACATAGTTAAATAATTAAAATCTTATTATTTCAAATTTTAAAATTATTTAATCATATTAAATTTCATTAGGTTTCAAATTTTAATTCTTAAATAGAAACACTTAATCACATATTTTTTTAAATAATGTTATTGTGGTTTTATGTTTATATTTGATAATGTTATCATGGATACTGCTTCCTAAGGCATAAATAAATTTATTTTAAATTTAATATAATTAATTAGGCTTCAAAGTTAATACAAAACAAAAACACAGCTTGAATATTCCGAATTTAAAGAGAAGACCAAATAATATTTTTTTAGTTATATTAATGTAACATTTTTAATTTATTCATAAAATGTTTGGAATAGGTTTTATATGTTCAAAAAATAATTAAAATTTAATAATTTTAGTACCTAATTTAATATTATATTACTTTAATGGTTCATAAATCTTCTAGGATAAGCCTACATGGTGATAAATTTGCGGAAATTAAAATTTTTGTAAATTATTCATTTTTTTGACAAACAGTAAACCATTTAATAGAATTAAAACCAAAATCACCTCATGATAATATATCCATGATAAATATAAAATGTTATTTTAAATTTTCAAATTTACATCATTAAATTTTTACATTTTATTTTTAATTAAAAATATAAAATGTAGCAATTTTTTTTTAAAGAAAATATCATATTTATATATTAATTATATCTTTATAATAAATTAATAACTATTATAATATTAATATAACTTCATTTTCTTAAATCAAATTAAAATAAATTTATTAAAATAAATTTTTAATTAATAAAGAAAATATTTTTTACCAGAAATTTAATTTTCAAAAAATTAATTTTAAAAAGTATATAAATTCATGAAATATATATATACATATAAATATTTTATTACATTTAAAAATATTCCTAATTTATACTTACATAACCCATTATGATATCTATGTATTGTCTAAGAAGGATATAAGATATGGTTTCAGATTAGCGTGGTGGTTCAACTAGCTTGGATGTTGTGGAAATCATCATGACCATGAAATTCTCATGTTTGTGGTTTTTATCAAACTATAATTGCTCGACATCAACTTGGGATTGGTCAAGGGTAAATCCTAGAGAAGTTAAATCCCTTCCATGTTAGGTTAAATGGGATTCATAATAAATACATATACTTCTAGATTCTATTTCTTATTAATTTAATTATACGGTTACTTTAATTTATACCAGCTAATTCTAAAAGTTATTTTAATTATCACATATAATATTCAAAATATATCAAGATTTTTTCACTTTAGTTTGGGTATTAACATCATTCATTATATTTATAAAATCATTTATTAATGAAAATATATAGTTAAATATCTAGTAATTACATAGTTTGAACCATATAGTCCATTTCTATGTACCTTAATTTTGGAATCTTTACTATGTCTGAACTAACATGTCCCCATACATATTAATTATGAAAACACACCCTACCATAGAGATTATATGTTTACAATACCAAAATTTATTCTTTTAATCCCAAAAACTCCACTTATGTAATTTAATGAACATATTTTAGATATTTTCCACAACCCTTAATTTCTGTAACCCACAAAATTATAAGGTTTTCTTCTAAAGAGATTTTACTACAGTTTTTCAACCAATAAAGACTTGTATTTAACTTTAAAAACAATAATTAATCTTTTTATTTTTGAAAATATAGTGACAAAGAAGCCACCTACCTCAAACAATATCATCATAATGAGTCATAACCCAAGCCTCATCAAAACACACCTTAACCATAAAATTCATGTATGGAATATCTGGACTAGTGTTCCTCCTAAGATAAAAAATATCGGAACAAAGGAGAAGGGTTTGTTGGTGTCATACATTTGGTATCTTGTCCAAATGCTCCATGAAACCAATATAAAAATAACAAAAAATGAAGAGAATCACCAAAATTACCTAAAGAACCTCTCTAGATCTAGACCCTTAGAATAGAGGGAATAATTTAGTGTTTTAGGGGAGGTTCCAAGTTTCAAATATAATATTAGTAATCTTTTTAAGTCGTGCACTATTGATCTACATGGATTGGTTAACTATGCACTAACACCCAAAAAATATGAAGGAAATCCATTTTGGATGTACAATTTACATATGTGATACCCTAAACCGACACTACCATATCTAGAATCATAATCATATACTTTACATAATTAATTAATAGTAGCTATAAAAACATATATATAAACATCAATAATTAGAAAATTAGAAACATTTATTGAATCTCTTATATCTGAAGTCTATTTTCATGTTTATAGATTTAGATAATTATGAAATCTAATAAAATAATGAATCTTATTTCTTTCTCATCAAATGAATCTTTTTACACTATTTATAAAGAACAAGTTAGTTTAAGATAATGTGTCAATGTACCATATAAATTCTTCTATGTGTTCTATCATTCTAAACATGTCATCTATACTAATTTTCTTCATAACAAGGGTAATGAAAACAAATAAAGGGTTAATATCAAATACATATTAAGGAAAACATAAAATGGATGTAATCATAGTACAATCATATCATAAATCGTTTTTTAGAAATAAATTAACAAGAAGAATAAAAAATAAATTTAAAACTTGGAGCATTATATATCCATGAAAATAAATGGAAACATATATATCAATAATAATAATATCTTACTAATAGAATGCATATATTTGGATATAAATAACATTATTTCAAGGCCTTTTTCTTTGAAACCTTAATTTTTGTCCATACCGCAGTCAAGACATGTAGTTGAATTGTGAAGGCATACACCAAATACCCAAACCTATAACATCCATATTTTTCCCTTGTAAAAATATTAAATATTTTGAGGAATATCATCAATTCCTAGAACATATACCACATGGGAGAAGGATTATCAAACCCAGATCCACAATTTATAGGTGTGATATGGAACATCAACGACAGAATTTGACGAACACCTATAGAATGAAGGTGTTATAGAAAATCCCTCATTACATAGTGTGTACATGGGAATGAAAAGATGACATAGGTAGGGTTATCACGGACCATTAAATTCTATGTACCACAAAATATTCATGTATATAGTGGAATAAATATCATGTGAAGTGATGAAACACAGGTGGATCACGGAAGGAAGAAAACTTCGTGTACTAAAAATACACACCATGTACTTTTTCTATGGAAAATGGGGGCCCAATGTCTACTAGTATATACTAGGTTCAACTAATTATGTTCCCTAGTTCTTTTCATATAATGTTTTTTGTGTTATTAGGTCCTTAGCATAGTATTTTGATCTCCTCTACATGATGTGTTCCAGATAGAGTCCATAGTGTCCCTAGGAGCAGCTCATGATGTGATCATGTACCATTCATTATTATAACCTATGTGGGGTTTGAATTATTTTCATGACCACCATGAATAGGTTGATGATCCTATATATAGCAGGTCGGTCTAGTAGGGTTCATGGTATAGTCATTCATATGATCACCTACTTAGCATGTTATTTCCCATAGGGTTTGCAATGTCCCCTAGATGAATTGGGTGTACTCCCCTATATGGGTTATGAGATGTTATAAGTCCTAACAAATATCTTCGTTGGAGAGACCTAATAAGAAAAACTATTAGTTAAGATCCATTAGTGAAATCATAGCTCAAGTATTATATTATACTGAGTGATATTAATCATTAATCCTCGAGGTGAAATATTGTTTTTGGCAGTATGGTTGAGACCTCCATGATACTTGAATTCTATTTTGATTATATATTGGTTTTATCTTTCTAGTTATAACTATGTCTCATAACTCTATATAAAAACATGTTTTTTGATGAGATGACTACTCTTTATGATATATGTTTGGTTATTTCAAGGGGTTGTACAAGGTATTTTTATACTCACCCCTGTATGAAATTTTTACACACATGTCGTGTCCTATACATATGATAGACCTTTTTACAAATTCATTGAATAACTGTGAGTATGTGGTAGATAGTTTTGCCTAGAAATACTAAGGCTTGTACTGGGTTATTCATTTAATGATGTTCCCCTCATTCCCAATAGGTTATATCTTTCTTCACTTTTGGCGGGATTGTTTTTGGACCATTATTTGATTATAGTACTTTTCTATTTCTCTAATAGTGGGATTGATGTTATTAATGTATTATGGTATAAAATGTTCTTTTTTTTAACTTTTATCATGGTTTTGATATGTCTGTTTATGTATTGGTACATTGGGATAATTTATCTCATGTGAGTGATATGCTGAATCGGCAATGGTCGACAACCCCTGTCAAATTGGAGGCAGAACTAGGGTGTCACACTAGGCTTATTCCAATCAATGTGGGCCCTGGTGGGCTGGTTCCTGATAATGTGGCATTGGAGATAGTTTTGATCATTGGAATAGAGTTTTGATGTTATGACTCGACCCTTATGGCTTGTGTCATTACAACCACAAGACCACATTCAATAGTCCAGGGGCTGGTGACTTGCACTGAATGTCGTATTCCCACAAAACGGGAAGGCATTGCCTTTATAACCTGTGAACACACACAACTATGCACATAGCAGGATAAAATATCAAAGTAAACTATATAGTAAACATGGTGTGTACATAACGTAAAAAGGGGCCAGAATAAAATCCCAACGGTAAAGAACAAGTTAACTGGAAAGTAAAAGTAAAACGAAAAACTGCTCATGTGAACACCCGCCGAGGATCCTACCAGAAGGGAAGGTATATCTCTCTAATGGTCCTCTCAGCAGTACGCCTCACTTGAAGTCCACCTCCAAGCTACCTCCAGTCCTGGTACCCTCATCCTCACTCAGTTCTATCCATCATCTGTTCCAAACAAAAGAATTTTCTGGCATAGCACATGTATGGGTGAGTATAATGATACTCAGAAGGGACTCTAAGACCCTATTGGTATCTTAATGATCTAAAAAGTAAACAAAATAACAAGAGGCCAACTCATCTTAGGTATATGTCCGTACATATACCTATGTTATCAAGCAATAATTATCACATACATGAGGGTAGTATACCTCAAAGGTAACCCCATGAAGGTGATGTATCACATAGCATAACCTCAATGAAAAACACAAAGTAAATACATCTGACACCATGATTTATTCTAGGGTTTGTATCAAGTAGCATTCCCATTCATAATGTTGAACACATTGGCTTCTAGATAACTCCTTCTCTATCAATTATAGTGTTCCTGCCGCATCACAGAATGGTGCTTCCCACTAAACTTGGACTACATAAATACTCCTCTAATTGAGTTCTATAGGTCTTCCACATCACACAGAGGTGCTCCCCACCATGGGTCTGTCGTGTCACACAGAGGTGCTCCCACTCATGGCCTGCTGAGGTACTTCTCATGTTGAGTATCATGGGCCTTCCGCATAAAACAAAGGCGCTCACCACCTTGGGTCTGCTTCGTTACACAAAGGCGCTCCCCACTGGGCCAGTCGAGTCACTCCGAGTCAAAACGGTCAGCAGTCGTCATGTCTCTACTAGTCTCAGGGTTCCGTACATATTGTGCTTGGGAGGACTGCCCCCAAGACATAGGTCACACCTCGAATTCCCAGGTGTTTAATGAAAATTAACCTAAAGGTTCGTCACTTCAAAAGGGGCATAACAGAACAGATGGTGTGTCGATCAGATGCCTGGTCTTTAAGTCTATTGTGTTTCCGCTCCGGGGGCCCGAATGGATTTGGGGTATGATCAAATGCGACCATACTCTAGAAATATCAAAAATTCATGTGGAGTATATCAAAATAACTATCCTGGTCCATGGACTCCAGTTCCATAGACGATTCATCAAACAAATGCACAATTCCCATGTTATGGCCACAAAGGTGTAACTGGACCAAGATAGGCCCGAGACTGCTCTAACCCGACTGAACCATCTCGGCCCAACAAAGACAGGTTGTGGTCGACCAGGCCAGATTTGGGTTCAGTTTGTTTTTCCTTGGTTTTGATGGGTCCAGCCCACTGGGCCATGGTCCGGCCTGACCAGTGTAGGGCAAAACCCGTTGGGCACGACCTAGTGGAACGGCCCGCTGGGCACATCCTGGTGGCGCAGCCCGTTCGGCAATGCGGTCTGCCTGTGTTGGCGTTGAAGGGGGTGTTCCCCCCTTTCGGTTTCTCTCAAAAGGTACCTCGAAACATTCGACTATGTGGCATACAGGTCCCATCGGAGGGGTCCTTCCTGGTCTGGCATGGAGGGATGGAAGGCCGACGAGACTTCTTCCCAGTGGTGTTGTCATGCGCCGCGATTCCACCGTAGCAGGAATGAAGGACGACCACCCTTCGGACTTCACCATGTCCAACACGGTCACGACCTCCTGCTCCACTGGTGGTTCTGACTAGTGTCACGGCTTTACCATGTGGACGGCCTGTTTCTGGCCACCAACCTCCTCCACCACGGCCAATGGGCCGTGGCCTTCTCATCATCCAGTGGCATGGATGTCTTCCTCCCTTCCTTTATCAAGGCCATCTGATTGCCAGCCGCTTCTTCCTTCTGTGAGAAATTGTGGATTAATTCTAAGCCATAATAATTAAACGATCACATATTTGCGATCATTGTATCGAGGGATTCGTGTCTATATATCGGGCACTACAAAATTTCATTTTTCCGTCACCAATAAAGTTTTGGCATTGAAGAAAGCTCGATGAATGCATGATGAAATATATAAAGAGAGGAGAAAGGTTTATGTGCTGGACAATGGCCATGTTCGTTTGGCTGTCATCACCTTGAATTTAGGATAAGGAGAAACAATAGAATATAATTTAACATGCTTAAAACCCTTACCTCAATTTTTCGTTGGCAGTGGCATGAGAAAGAAGACGTAGTCGATAAAGAATGTCAGAATTCATCGCATCCATGTGGCACTTTCGATCCGGGCTCAGGGTCGGTTCCTCGTTCTTCATTGGAGGAAATCCATTTTTGGAGAATGTTCTCTGATTCTCTCCCCAATTCTCCCTTTTCCAACACTTTCCCCAAAATCAAGAATATAAGGATCCATCCTAATAAATTATGTTTATTAATTTAATTAGAGTTGGAAAATTAATTAATTAGATGTTGCCACAATTAATTTGAAAAGAAACAAAGAGTCACCTCCCTCTTTAAATATGGATTTCAAAGGTCGGGTGGTGCATAAAATTGAATTAAAATTGTGAGTTTTCATGCTCGGGTGGTCCCCATCAAAAAAAAACTGGGAGGATTAAATTTCAAAAATAATATAAGGAATATTTATTTTATTTTCTCCAACAAAAAACACAAAAACTAAATTTCACCATCGACTCACTGCGGTCGAGTTGAAGGTATTTTTAAGAAAATATCGGTATTAAGAGCTCAATAGTGTCGTCAAATATTAATTCCGATAACCTATTCCAAAGTTACAAAAACCCGCTCACACATTTACTAAACATTCCAGAAAAAAAATTTTACAAATTTATTCTGGGCACTCTGTGCCTTTGAATCATGCCCCGTCAATTTTCTCAGACTTGAAATATTCCTATATAATTAAAAACAATTACAAGGAAAATCCAAGTCATTACATTATCCCCACCTCAGGTCTTTGTGTCCTTGAAAGCCACCACACAAACTAAGGAATCAATTGGGTGTACTGAAAACATATCTGATCCTCCCGCTCCAAATTTCTCTCTTGATGGTTCTCGTGATACCAGCGAAAGAGAAGCAGAGGTATCGACCACCCATGAAGGACCCGCTCCTATCGATCATCAATATCTAATGGAACCTTGTTAAAAATCTCCCCATCGTTGATTTCTATCTGGTCGTGATCGATGATTTGAGATGGGTCATGCACGTATCTTATCAGCTGGGATACATGGAATACATCATGCACCCGGTGCAACTGAGGTGGAATTGCTAAGCGGTAAGCCACCTCGACAACTCTGCCGAAGACCTGAAAGGTTCTGATGAACTTTAAAGATAACTTGTTGCCCCATCCAAATCTCCAAAAACCTCATCATGGTAAGACCCGTAAAAAGACATGGCCGCCATCATAAAACATCAGATGTCTCCGTCTCCTTCCAAAATAGGATTTCTTCCTGCTATGTACAGTCTTTATCTTCTCCTGGATGATCTGCAACTTCTCCATAGTAGCCTGTACCATCTCTAGTCCCTCGAGTGCTAACTCCCCTCGGATTGTCCAACACAGTGGTGATCTGCAAGGTTTCCCATACAACACCTCGAATGGTGTCATACCGATAGTGGAGTGATACCTATTTTTGTATGTGAACTCCACTAAGGGAAAGAGATTCTCCCAACTATGACCAAAACCAAGGACACATTCACGTAGCATGTCCTTGAGGGTCTAAATGTCCCCCTCTGTCTCATCATCTATCTGTGGATGGAAGGCAGTGCTCAACCAATGATATATCCTGAACAACTCCTGCAACCCCTACCATATCCATGAAGTAAAATGTGTATCATGATCGGGGAAAATCATAGTTGGCAGACCCAGCAGCCCGACAATCATCTGCATGTAGAGGCATCCCAGACCCTCTACTAAACCCTGCACTTTGATAGGAGGGAATTGGGACAACATTTTGAGTCAATCTGTGATCACCTAGATGGAATAATGTCCCATGAAAGTGTGTGGAAAACCCGTCATAAATACCATTGAAATTCTAACCCACTTCAACTCTAGAACCACTAATAGATGAACTATGCCTACTGAAACCTGATGCTCTTCCATCACATGCTTAAAAATGAGGCACCAAGAAACAAACTCATCCACTTCTTTCTTCATTCCCTGCCACCAGAGTTGATTCCAGAGGTCCCGGTACATCTTCGCTACTCCTGGTTGTACCACTAGAGGGGATATATGGAACTCCTTCAACGCATACTCTTTAAGTGCTACAGGTACCATTGTATGCCCTCTAAATAGGATGACATGCTCGCCACCTTCATAAAATCCATCAGGTGACTTTCATGTGGATATTTGAGCACGTCAAGTCATGTAGTATGCATCCCCAATATGTAACTCCCTGACTTTCTAAAGGAGTGAGGGAATGACTGTCAGAGAATGAATATATGTCGCTCTATCTCAATCCAAATAGGATATCCTCAAAGCGACTAGCTGCTCCGTCGCCGCACTCAGCAAATGTATACCAGATCTCCAAATGAATGCATCTACTACTACATTCCCCTTCCCAGGAGTATATACTATCTCAAATTCAATGTCCTGGAAGAAATAAATCCAACACCAATGCCTCAGGTTCATTTCCTTCAGAGAGAAGATATACTTGAGACTCTTGTGATTAGAGTAGACTGTAAAATATTCTTCCATCAAGTAATGTCACCATATCATAAATGTGAAGTCCAATGCTGGTAATTCTAGATCATTATTAGCATAGTTCTGCTCATTATGATTTAACTATTGAGAACCATATGCCATCACTGCTCAATCTTGCATCAGGGCACATCCAAGACAGGTCCCTGATGCATCACAATAGACTACATACCCCACTCCCTTTTTCAGTAGCCCCAAGATGGTGGAACTATTCAGTATATTCCTCAGCTCGTGGAAACTCTACTACAATCTATCAGACCACACGAAGGGTTTACCCTTATTCAAGAATGATTATAAGGGTGCCAAAAATATAGAAATGTCAGGCAAAAGCCTCTGATAGTAACCGACCAAACCCAGAAAACTCTACACCTCCATCACACTACTGGGTGGCTCCCATTCTAGTAAAACCGCAAAAATTTCCAGATCAACCACAACTCCAGCCTATGAGATGATGTGTCCTAGGATGTGGACCTCTCATATACAAAACTGGCACTTCGAGAGCATACCATATAGCTGGTGCTCTCAGATTGTGTCCATAACAATCTGCAATTTAAAGTCATGTTCGTCCTCTGTTGCAGAGTATATCAGGATGTCATAAATGAAAAATAGTACAATGTGATCATGTTGTGGCTGGAATATCTTGTTCATGAGTCAAAAGAACACTTCTGGGGCGTTGTTCATGCCAAAATTAATAACCAAGAACTCATAATGGTCATACCGACATCTGAAGGTCGTCTTCAACACATCCTTAACTCATACTATGAGATGGTTATAGCCTGATTTGAGGTATATCTTCGAAAACCATGGTGATCTCATTAGCTGATAAAAAAGATATCCAATCCTAGAGATTTGATTCTTGTTCTTCGTGGTCACCTGTTCCAGGCATCGATAGTTCACACAGATTCTCAAACTCCCATCGACCTTCAAGGTGAACAAAGTCGGGGCTACCCAAGGGGAAACACTGGGCCTATTGAACCTCTTTCTCTGCAAGTCCTCTAACTGTACTCGAAACACTCGAAGCTCTACATGAGACATATGATATACTGGGGTAGATATTGTTGTCGTATCAGGGTAAAAGTCGATGAAACATTCCACCTCTCTACAAGGAGGTAGACCTAGAACATCATCCAGGAAAACATCAGAGTAATGGTCCAGCACTACAAGATAGATTAGACTGTCAACATCAACCTATCCGAGGGTATGGGTAGCCAACTAATGTGTGATTAGTTGCACCCTCCTCCGTGTAATTGAATCCTTTGCTTCAAATACTCCCTTCTCATTGGTGAAGTAAAACATGATCCCATCTGTGTGGACACACGACACTTTGCACATAATACATTCAATCTTAGCATGGACTGTATATAACCTATCCATAACCCAGATGATGTCGTATGGCCTTGATGCTGCTACTAAGAGATCCTAGTTGAAGCTCTTAACTCCTAGAGTAAGTTCACTCTACCAGAACCAATGCATAATCTTCAAGTCTGTTCCTGTAAGAGTCTCTAGCCATATGGATTGAGAGAACAACTACATCAGAATCTCTGAGCATCGAACAAGGGTCGTGGAAATAAAATAATGACTGGAACCTATGTCAACAAGTAAATCAGCTATGTTTGATTAGACATAGATCGTACCTCTAATATTTTTCATAGTGTGATGGTTGTAGGCCTCAGCTTCCAGGAGTTGAGTGCATCCCTATCCACCTGCTCCCTGTGGTCGGGGTGGACCTCTTGTTAGTGGTGGTGGTGGTAGAACATAAAAACATCACCCACCGCCTTCTGTATGGCCTTCTCCTCTGCCACGACCACATCTATCCTACATAACTTCTCAATCGAACCTTTGACCTTCCCTCTGTGGTCCCTCGACCGTCTGTTGATTGTCGGTATGGCGGGTCGGGAAGTCGCAAGACATGTGACCCTGCCTTCCGCACATGTAACACATTGTGTCTCTCGCATGTTCTGCTCTACCTCGGGATCCTCGCACCACCAAACCTTTATCCTGCAATCGTCCACCTGTTGTTCTGGTCCACATGAACCTCTGCATTATCTGTCTACTTCCAGCTACTGATGACTATACGACGTTTCATCTGGTGGTGGGTCTCACTACCGGGGACTTATCAGTAAGGAATCTTTCGACTAAAAGTGCTCTCTCTAACACCACCGTCAATTTCAGGATGTTAAGAGAAACCATCGAAGATCTAATCTCTAATCTGAGCCCCTGCTCGAAGGTCTGATCCTTGAATAAAGGGTCCCTATCGATGTTAGTGGAGTAGTATGAGAGGTCAGTGAACCTCACTGAATACAGTGCCACAGTCAAGCTACACTGCTGCAAGTGGAGAAGCTCTGGTATATGCACTGAGCATAGGGACGCTATATGAGAATCTACCATTAAAAGGCTCTCAAAGTCTTCCCATATTAGAGTGACCTTGTCGTGAACTTGGAGCATCAATCTCCACCATCTCTTGGATGCTTCTTGAAGATGATAGGTGGCAAGGATCACAATGAGATCAGCCAGTATCCCCACCAGTTGAAAGACTCTAACTAAAGCCTCTGGACAATACTAATATTCTTGTGGATCTATCTCACCCTGGAACCTCGGTGGCATCTGGCTCTAGAACTCATGCAACACCCTCAAGCAGGATTCACCCTCTGCTACTGGTGCTAGTGGCATCAGATTCCCAATGGGTAGTGGTGCTACTGGTACACCACCTGGTGGTACAACGGCCGTAAGGGGGCCCTTCACCGAAACCTCAACACTCGATGGTCTATCCTAATGTGATCTAACTGGAAAACTGGGTGGCTATCTGTGTGGAGGCATCTTGAAAATAAACAGGTGCTCCACGGTCATTATGTTTATACCAGGTGAGCTGACTCCAATTAAATCATAAAGAAAACATTTCACAAACAGAAACACAACCGATGTTTTTGTGCACTGAGATGGATATCAAAATTCTAGGTCTTGGTGTATGGATACATCGACATCCGAACCAACACTGGACACCCCGAACAGAAAACCACACTCAAAACACATAACATTATAGCACCACACCGAAACGATCAGATTCCTAATTATTCAGTAGAACCGAACTCCTCCAATACCACTTTGTCATGACCTGACCTTTAGGGCCTATGCGGGGACTACCCCAAGGCCACCTTCTATAGGCTAGGGGATGGCAACTAGCACCGAAAGGAGTATTTCCAAAATACATGTAGGCATTACCTTTATATCATGTGAACTCACACAACTATGCATAATGTAGGATATAAAAAAGTAATAGAATATTGTAAACAGGTTGTGTACAGAAAGAAAAAACGATCCAGAATACGAGCCAAATTATAAAGTACAAGTAAACAAAAATGTACAAGTAAAACCAAAAACCACTCCAATGAACATCACCCAAGGATCCTACCTGTAGGGTTGGCATAACTCTCGAATGTTTTTCTCTCTGGTACACCTCGTCTGAATTCCACCTATGTGCTACCTCGAATCCTTATACCATTATCTTTAGTCTGCTTTGTTCGTCATCTCCACCAAACACAACAAGGTTCGGGCATAGCCCATGTAGGGGTGAGTATAAAGATACTTTGTATGGACCTCGAGACCTTGTAGGTATCCTAGAGTTCCAAAAAAGTGATATCATGAGAAAGAGACCAACTCTAATTAGGTATATTCCCATAAACATACATATGTTAGTAATCTATACTCATCACATACATGATGGAAGTATGGATTGATGGTAACACCATGAAGGTGATGTATCATATAGCATAACCTCAATCACAAACACAAAGTGAAGACAGCTCACCCAAAGATTTATTCTAGGGGTTGTAACAAGTAACATTCCCAGTCACAATGCTGAACACCTCAGCTGCTGGAGAACTTATCCTCTATAGAGTACAATGGGCCTACTACATCACAAAGAGGCACTACCCACTAACCATGGACTACCGAGGTACTCCTCTTGTCGAGTACCACGGGTATACCGTGTCACACAGAGGTGCTCCCCATCACGGGTATGTCGCACCACACAGAGGCGCTCCCCCTCGTGGCCAGATGAGGTACTCTTCCTATTGAGTACCATGGGTCTACTGCATCACACAAAGTTTCTCCCCACAATGGGTCTATCGTGTCACACAAAGGTGCTCCCCACTGAGCCAGTCGAGTCACTCCGAGTCAGAACACTCAGCAGTCGTCAAGTCACATCCAGTCGTAGGGTTCTGTACATATTGTGCTTGGGAGGACCTCCCCCCAAAACATAGGTCATACCTCAACCTCCATGAAGTTCCATGAAAAGTAACACAAAATTCTGTCAAGTCAAAAGGGTCCCAACGCAATAGACAACGCGTCGATCGGATGCTCGGTCTATAAGTTATTACCTTTTTTGGTCCGACGGCCCGATTGGATTTGGGGTCTGATCAAACCCATCCATACTCCAAGAATATCCAAAATTCATGTGGAGTATACCAGAAGGACCATCTCAATCCAAGGATTATGGTGCCATAGAAGGTTCGTCAAAAGGACACTAGGTTCGCATGTTATGGCCACAAAGGCATAACTGGGCCCAGATAGGCTTGGGTCTGGTCCGACCCTTCCCGGCCTAGCCCGATTCGATTACGGCCTAGTTGGCCCATGATATGATTGGCGGGCCCTTTGAGTCATGATCTGGCCCGACCCGTGAAGGGGGTGGCCTGGTAGCATGGCCCAGCCTGCGTGTGGCATGGTCTACTGGTTGTGGCCTGGTGGCAGAGCCCGTGAGGCTGCGCGGTCCGCCTGAGCCAGCGCCGAAGGGGGGTGCACCCCCTTCCGGTTTCTCCTGAATGGTCCCTAGGACCGTTCTGCTAGCTGGCACGCGGGACCAGTTATAGGGGTCCCTCCTAGTCTGGCACGACCCACCGGAAGGTCGGCTAGAAATCATCTAAGGGGAACAATCGCGCGATAATGCTCCACTACGGCCGACCGGTAGGCCGATCGCCCTTCGGCCTTCCCTGCAGCCGTGTGGCTGCGGCCTCTAGCTACACTGGCGGTGCGGATGCGCACCGCTGCATTGCCGCATGGCTGGCGGTTTTTCATGCCGCCGCCCCTACTCCATCGCGGCCAATAGACCACAACCTTCTAATTATCTGGTGGTGGGGATGTGCACAGTCCTTCCATCCTCATGACCGGTCGAGTGCCAACCGCGACCTCCGTCCACGAGCCATGGTGGATTTTTTCAATGCCTGAAAAATTAAACAATTGCATATTTGTGATCCTTCCATCAAGGGTGTCACGTCTATATATCACGCTCAGTAAAAATCCTTGTTTCCAGTGACAATAAATATTAGGCATTGAAGAACGCACGAAGAACATTCAATGAAATAAATAAAAATAGGAGAATGGTTTATGTGTGGGATGATGTCCATGTTCATTTGGCCATCATCACTCTGAATTTAGGATAAGGAGAAACAATAGAATAAAATTCAACATTCATAAAACCCCAAGATCATATGTTCGTTGGTGGGGGATTGAGGAAGAAGGCATTGTTAATGAATAACAACGGTGTTCGTCGCTTCCGCAAGGCACTTCTGATCCGGGCTTGGGGTCGGTTCCTTGTTCTTCGTCTGAGGGATTCCATTATTAGAGAATGTTCTCTAATTCTCTCTCCAATCCTCCCTTTGAAAACACATTCCCCAAACTCAAGAAAAGGAGGATTCAACCAATTAAATTATGTTTATTAATTTAATTAGAGTTGGAACATTAATTAATTTGATGTTGGCATAATTAATTGGAAAAGGAACTAGGAGTCACCTCACTCATTAAAGAGGGAGTTCAAGGGTCAGGTTGTTCCCACCGTTGAATTCAAATTGGGTGTTTTCAATCTCGAGTGGTCCCCACAACCAAAAACAAATATTGAGGATTAAATTTCAAAAATATAATAATGCTAGTTTAGTTAATTTTCTCCCACAAAAAGAACAAAACTAACATTCACGCTCGACCTATTGTGGTTGAGGTGAGGGTCTCCTTTTGTGAATATCAGCGCTTTGAGCTCAACGATGTCCCTATATTTCAATTCTGAGCACTTGTTCAAATGTTACAGAAACCCGCTCTCTTGTTTACTAAACATACACGATGAAAAGTTTAGAAATTCATTCCAGGAACTCCGGGTCTCGGAATCACGAGCCGTCAATTTTCACAAACCCGTAATATTCACATATAATTATAAACATTACAAATAAAATCCATGTAATTACATTAGATTATGTATAACTGTGAGTATTAGTATGGGATTTATAAAAATAATGTTAAATTTTATTAAGATCATCCCCCGGGTTAGGGATTATAGAATTATTGTAGCCGATTACGTATCCATTCACTAGGACTCTGAATACATTATTTGTGACTCAAAACATATAGGAACGGGTTATGGGGAATGATGGTACATTCATCATATAGGAATGGGTTGTAGTTTATATATCCCTCTGGAGTCAACTCTCCTAGATATAATCTAGTTAATCATTCCCTCTTTCAGGGTATTTCTATGAGTAAAATGGTAAGGATTCTATAGAATAGTTAGTTATATGACCCAATGAGTGATTAGGCCCCAATAAGAAGGCTTGTTAATGAGGAGGTTTCCCTTCAAGATGGTAAATAGGTGGGTTTTGTTCCCATTGATTACTACATATACCCACCTCTGATGGTTTGAGTGGAAAATAAGTTGTAAATTGAATTATTGGTGTTGGATGATGATGTACAGTGACCAAATGCATGTCTTGAGATTCCATATCAATGATCACTTGTAAACCAAGGTGATAAGGACCCACTGTCATAAGGTGTGTGATGCAGGATGTAGAATATGAGGTTTCACCATACACAAAGTGCTTGAGGACAACTTAGATTATTGAGGTAGTAGATTTTTTATACTTGTTTTGGAAATTGAAATCTGTCATGGTATTTTCTTACCCATTGTTACATAGATAGAGAGATGGTTGGTGGACTATCTAGGTAGAAGAAGCAGATTTCACAGTAAGTTCCAAAGGATAGAATGCGTGGAAGATGATCTTGGAGAGTAGAAGGATGTGGCTGGAACATTGATCTATTTTCACCACAACCACGAAGATGATTACAACAGGTTCAGGGAGATATTGGACCAATAAACGGAGAGATTTAGGTACCATATAATTTTTAAATAGAGACTCTATGAGTGATTCAAGGTATAATATACATATTTTCTATTATTTTCTAAAATTCTGATAGACATAGGTGAGATCAATTCTTTTCATACCAATTCTTGTTGGAGCCATCACTAGGGTGATACAGGGCATTGGATGAACCCTCTTATGGTGGTGTTTTATGTGGATAAATACCCTAAAGAAATATTGACTCTTCCCCCATAGAGAAACATTATTATGACGTTATTCAAAACCATGTAGGTGAGACAGTGATTCCCAAAGAGGATAATGTCGAGGTGTTGGGAAAGTGTTCATTTTAGTTGTGTGTTCAAGGAAGCATAATTTTTTAAGGTTTTGGAGTGAGTCCTAGTTGATTTGAACATGTGGGAGAGGGAAAGGGTAGCATTGTGAAATCCGTACTTATGACCCATATGAATTGAGTGTGGTTTGAGGTGATAATTTTTCATCCACTGATCAAACTACAATTTTTCGCACAGATTCACAAACCAAATTTCCCTGGATATATCCCCTATTTGAGACTCAATAATGATATAAGATCCACATTAGCTCACACCTTCTATTTGGAGGCTCCTACCGAGAAGATTGGTGATCACACACCTTAGTCAAAAGTGTGAGATGAATCTATGAGGAGGTATATCCTCACATTGATTCTTTCCATATCCAGTAGTGAGACCCTATAATGTTTTCTTTCACTTAGAGTAGTTTCTTAATTTATATGTCTAGATGATAGTTACCAATGGGGGTTTTAGTGAATCCATGTTTTACAAAAGATTCTTTATATTTTATAAAGGTTAAATCCTTGGAAAAAAAGGATGATCTCATGTATAGGAGGATACATCTGAATTATTTTTTGTTGGATGATATGACCATTGGAGCAGTTGTTTCAATGAGATTTAAGATCTCTACAGAGTTGGTGGAGTATGTGGATGCCTTACATGGTTATCTACCACACATACCACCCCGTAAAATGTTTATTTTATGTATATGAATTCACCACAAATAGTCTGATATTTTTTCTTGAATATCGAATGAACTAGTGGATCGATGACAGATTAGGTGTCGTTTGAGGAATTTTAGAGGTAGGGATTCTTAAGACCCAGTGTGTATTTTTTGTAATCCATGTTATTTCTCATAGAATTCAGATGATATATTGAGATCGGGCTTGGATTGATGTCAGTAGAACCATTTGACTGTCAGGGTGGTTTCTATCCACGAGAATCGATTACTTATTCACCTTGTGGGTTGGGGTGAATTGGTCCTTATATATATATATATACCTTTGGATATATTATCACTATATTTAGGTTTCAATGGATGATATAAAAAATGTGTTTTTCTAAGGCTACTATGGATTATTCTGGATTATGGTGACACCTTTCAGTATGTTGGACTACCGAAATTGCATGTATGAATTATGAACTGGGTCTTGTCAACCCTTTTTTAATCTGTACACAGTAGTAATATTTGGTAAAATAAAATTGTACTTAACATCATGGGTATATCATGTTAGATATTTGAGGATATTTCTAGTCATTATTCGATAATACTAGCTTTATAGGAAGTTGATGATGTATTGGTTCTAGAGTCAAGGGTCCACTTCATGGGATATGAATTATCACACATTGATCTGATAGAGGATCCATTAACGATTGAGGCAGTGGTTGTTTGAGAGCCACCCAAGGGTTTTTCCACAGTAGTACATTCTCAAAATTTTGTATATAATCATTCATTATAGATCGAAGTGATTTAGATTTTTTCCTATTTACAACTAACCCTTGTGGGTGAGATTGGTGCAGTGTATCACAAATCAATGATTTTTCCTCTCCAATTATTGATAATGTTAGGGAATAATGGATTGGATATATTGATTATGTGATCATGCATTACCAGATATCCAATAGAAATGTTCTTGATGAAATTTATGATGGTGGATATCATTTCATCTGTGATAATGGATGGATGATGACACTAGTAATATAGTTAAATGAAGTATTGTTAAGGTTTCTTTTCATTAGAAGTACACCTAGGAGATGGGTGGTTGTGCCAAGATCATTTAGCATTGGGATTTGTGGCCAAAAATTTAGTAGTTTGTTACCTTGTTAAACACTTTGTGTCTCACCTATCTATTGGTGGATATTGGGGTGTCGAGATAGAAGTGGAATGGTACGGTGAATTTTATTGGACTTTTATAGATCTTTCATAACCAGTGAGAGGTTACGATTATATTTATGTGATCATAGACTGAATCATCATGTTGGACCACATCTTAACCATCCAAGAGTAGATATTAGTGGAGTGTTTGGGATTCTTGTGCATTAGGAGGCCTTTCGGACACATTTATGGTTGATCACAATGTTTCTACCTCATAGAGATTTTCAGGTTTAATAGACCACTTAGGTTTTGGTGAACATGCTTTGGGTGGGCATGTTGATTCTGGACCGTGCAAGGAGAAGCATCTAACAATGGTGGAGTTTGCATATCACTACAATGAACTGTCCAACATGGATGTAGAAATTTTTAGAAAACGTGAAAGAGACCCTTTAGGTCACCACTTCACTGGTCGAAGCAAGTGGGAGATAACACTTATGGGCCTAGATTTGGTAATAATGATGATTGTGAAAGGCACCGTCCGTCTAGGGGGAAAGAGGATAGCCTATATCCATCATGAGCCCCTTGGGGGCCAAAAAAGGAGACCTTTATAGTTGGATAAGTATCTCATGATCTATTATATTTCACTTCATAAATGATAACATAGATTTTGACAGGGTGACATGTTATCTCTGTGGTTCATATTCCCTTATTCACATTACTACATTGGGGTAATAATGTAACATACCTCTTTACCCTATGATCATTGTTATACCAGGTTCCTGGTGTATTCCACAAGGGATAGTTGAGAATACACGTGAAAAATTCATTGCATGATGTCGACTAGGATGATATGCATAATGAGGGTTGATTCACCATTCATATAGGTTCAATTTTATTAGTAGAATTGGAGTACCTAAAATACAAGAACATTGATGAGATAGTTTCCCCCTAGGGTGTATAGTTGTTGATAGCATTGGTTCCTATTGAAGAGATCAGGAGGGTATAATGACCATTTGAGAGCTTAGTATCCTTACTTTTGTGTAATTTTTTCAATCATCTGGATAAATACCATTTAATGAAGAGAGAATGAACCATCCCAATTTTTCCCTTGTAAGACATTGAAATATCATTTAAAAATATTTTTAGATCCATGCACTGAGATGAAATGGGATTCCAAGGCTTAAAGATAGTCTATAATGATATTATTTAAATATTAAATATAATAATATCATATTCAAATAGTTGTATAGAAATAAGAGAATAAATATTGAATAGGGTCTCAGATCTAAATTCTAAACCATTGTCGAATATGGAATGAGGGGTTTACCCTAGGAATGTCATAAATTTTTTCAATATTTAGTGTTTTATTAAAGTGATTTCAAGGGTGTAAATAATAAAATATTTTTTTTTATACATGACCAAAACTATATATTAATATGCTATTATAGAAAATCATAAAGGGTACCCATATCACACTTGTGGATTATAGAGGAGGAGATATTTTTTCATTGTAATATCGGGATTGATGAATCACCAATGAATGGATTTGGGGAATCATGATTTAGATAGTGAACACAATAGGATCTTTGTTTGATTCTCTAGAGGATGTTTTCTTCACAAAATATCCATCCTACTTGAGGTAGGGAGTTTTTTCCTTAGATTATTTTACCCTTTGATTATCTCATGATGATCATATACTAAATAAACCAATATATTTATTTTCAGTTTGATTGTGCTTGCGAGTTTTGGAATATTTCTCCTAGGATTATTTATTTGAGGATACTTATTAATTTTATATACATTAATTGTTCAAATATAAATGAATTAAGTTCTTCCTAAAAAATGGATGAGGTTTATTCCTGATTTTTTAGCTTGTTCATTTCTCCCCCATTTCTCCACATGATTCATCTCCTACATTTTCTATCGATGAATGTTTGATGAATACAAAATATTTGATCATTGAACGACCATTATTTAGCATAATGGATTAATACCATGGGTGTGGATAATGATCAATGATATTATCATGGTTTGATGAAATAGGATTTCCATTGGTGGGTTTTATTGGTATGTTGATTTACATTAATATCTATTTGATGTATGGTGACTGTGTGTTGTGGTGGAGGTCAATTTTCAACCTGATCGAAGGTCATAATCTATCGAGCGGTGATGAAAATTCTATAAACACTATAACTGAAATATCATGGAATAATTTTTGATGCAGCTGGTTGAATAATAATAAAGTTCAAATAACCACACAATTCTAGAAAAATACCAAATTAAATGGAATATGCCCTGAATAACACATTCCAAGTGGGATCCTTCGCTATAAAATTAGGGTTTAACATGAAATATAATATCACATGGGGTGTGAAACATGTAGCACATAGTGTAACTTGATACTTGTGTATCTACATATACCGTAGAGTAAACACTATCACGAACACTACTAGGCACATAGGCACAACCCGACACTCATACATGTCAAGTTACAGGGTCTTGAATAGATGTACTTGGGAACAAACTGGTGTACAAAGGAATCAAAAGACAACATGGGTTGGGTTCCGACTGAAATATAAACTCCATGTAACACTGATGATATTCTATTCATATATGGGAATACATGTTGTGTAGAATGATTATACATGGTCAAACCATTGATGGGAAGACACATTGTCTACTATTTCTTGAGAAAGTAGATTCCTTCAGTCTCTTTGGTTTTTACTAGTATTAGTTGTGACTATTCCCTTGGTCTATTCATATGAGGCTACTATGAATCATTACATAATCTATGTAGGATTATGATCCTCTCTAGGATAAGAGTGTCGTATAGAGTTTCTAGGGTACCTAAGAGCAGCTCCGTGAGTGGTCATTTATCATTACTTATTATACCCTAGATGATGGTTATTGGTATTGGAATGATCAACATACACAACCACCCAATCTGTTATCAAGTAGATCACACCAGTAGGGTTCATGGAAACATCATTCATATGATCCCCTACATAGTGGGTTACTTCTAGTTTGGTTCTTTGTGTCCCTTAGCACTCCATAGTCTGATCAAATATGTGGGTGTTGAGATATTCTGAGTCATAGTGTGTATCTTATTTAGAGATACCTAAAAAGCGTGAACTCATGGGTATGATCCATCAATGAAAACAAGGATCTTGGAGTGGATTGTATTGGCTGAGATTTATCTTCATTCCTTAAGAAGAAATCCAATAGCTGGTAGTATCGTTGAGACCTCACGGAAAATTAGAGTCTATTATAATTATATCAATTTTTATCATTATGTTTTTATGCCACTTTTCATGATTGAAATACCTATCTATTAATGAGATTACTACTTTTTATGCTTTATGTTGGGTGATTTTGGGGTCTCCTACAGAGTATTTTAATACTCAACCATGCATGGTATTTGACCACACATGTTGTTTCTTATACAGACAACATAACTTTTAATAGAGTCAATGGAGGACCATGAGTAGGTGGAGCAATGTTTGTTCTAGATAAAATGAGGCCCATATCGATTGTTTCATATCAATATTGTTCTATCCTCAACTGGTTAGACCATTTTTCATTATTGGTTGTCTTGTATTTAGAACTTTATTTCATTCTTGTACATTCATCATACATTGATTTTCGGTCAAATTGTATGCATGAACTATGGTGTCATGTGTATTATTTTAGCTTTTAGTATTTTTTGGATAAGTTTCCTTGTGTAAAGGAACATTTAGTTGATTCCACATATTTATGAGATATTACTAGTTGGCACTGGTCACTAGCCCATGTCTTATTAGAGGTGAGATTGGGGTGTCACACTTATGTTATCACTTGAAAAGAAGGAACCTATTGGTCGGGTCATTAATAGACATATTTTCTTTCATGAGACCTATTGATGCATTAATGTTCTATATAATTTCAATCCCCACATATAACCAGATTACATTTAATGAATTCAATATAAGATTTATAATGATTTTTCATTCCATTCCCTGAGAGTCATATTAATAAATAAAAATTTATTATCTATATAATTATAAATACAAAATATCAATAAATGATCAACATGTGTTGGTAATCAATAGTAATTAAGAATGCCAATACATTCCATGATGTTAAAAAAAGGGATATCATAATCAAAACCCTTTCTATGAAATAATGTATACTGTCAAACAATACATTTTCTTCATTCCAATAACCATTATCATTGGAATTACTATATAATGAACTCAAATACGTTTCCCCATGTGCATAAAATAACATTGGTTTATATGAACATCATCAAATCAAATTTATTTATAATTTAATGTTCAGTCCATATATATCATAAATTATTCATATAATCATATAATAGAAAAACACGATCATAATTCATTCATGAGAATGAAGTGTATAGTTTCATAAGAAACTATAACTAGTGTAACAAAAGAAACATTGAAGGATGTTGACATAGATGAAAGATATCGTTGAAAAAGAATGATTGAATGATACCATCAAAGTAGGGATCATGAATTGGATTATTTGGTATCATGAGTTCATTTCCCCAAAATGATAAAATATACATATTATATTATAAATCATGAAATATAAAAACTATTACTATAAATCCTTTTTAAAATTGAAAGAGAAATGAATGTGGAAACATAAAAGGAATTTAAGAAAAAAAATTACAATGATGTAAAAGTGGAAGTTTTGGGTAAATTCACAAATATGTTTTGAGAAAATAAAGTGAAAAATAATTGAAAACATTTACATTGAAAATAATCCCCTATAATTTATCAATTAAAATTAAATAACGTTTCTATATGAAATGTGGATCCAAAATAAATGATTTTGAAAGGGTTAATTTTAATACTTGAAATTACTTTTGTTCAATAACCACAATATAAAGGGAATGAAACATTATCAGTATTAAACCATATTTTTCCCAATTAGGATTATAAAATACCAAAATATATTATGGTTGTAATACCCAATCATAGAAGTAAATTGTTTAAGATAAAAAAATATGACTAAGAGTAGGGGATTTGAGTAACAAAAAATCCTTACCCCAAGGGAAACAATTATATCAACATAACCATGAATAAAGAAACAATTTTTGGATAGTAAATATAATAAAATACAAATAGAATTATATTAATATGTATATAGGATGTGAATATATTGTACAAAAGAAACATGGTGCTAAACAAGTGACATGTCTCATATATTCAAATTTAAAACCATGATTAATATTACGTCTTGTGTAACATTTTAATAAAAACCACATGAATTATATGGATTATAATTGGGAAAAAATCATAATTATTAAACTAAAATTAATGATATTATATATAACATAGGTAGTGTATGATCCATGTAAATTAAATTAAGTTTATTATATCAAACATATCTCCAATAAGGGATTTTGAGATGAAAACCCATACCTTATTTCCTTTCATAGTTGATCACACTCTAACATTCTTTTAAACAAACATAACTACCTTAGTATAGTTTTTCAGAACATTATTCACAAATATTACCCTTTTATAATCCTTTTATAACTTTTTATCATAATCACATTAATCATTTATATCATATTACCACCATCCGATGTTAATATCTTTTACTGATTCGTGCATGTTACATATTTTTGAAATAATTACCCATCATTTGATTCCAACTTAATCATTGATATATAATATAAGATTATATATTATCATAAATTTTTTAATTCTCTTATTTCTATCCATATGTGTTTTGGTTACGTTATGTGAAAATTTAATTGATAATGACATATTTAGAAAACAGTGCTAGTCGAGGAGGATTTTTTTATAATAAATTATGTGCATTGCATAAATTTTAAAAAACAATTAAATGATCATTATTTTATTATGAAAATATAATAACCTATTTATATATATTCTCATATTCATGTATGATTGTATTTTGAATCATTATTCACGTAGGATGTTAAACCATCAAAAATAAGAATACACATTATCTTGATGGGAGAGTATCATTATGTTGGTGATTAATTTGAAATAATATCATTATAACATAAGTATAATGGTATTATTGTTATTATTATTATGGTAAAAATTAATTTTAATATTTTTAGATAAATAATGATAAACTAGAATATAGCAAAAAATGATTCCTCTTCGAGGAGGTAGTGTATGCACACACACGACTAATGTTCCATTGTTATTCGAAGTGGATAGAAATGACTAAATATGGTTTGTATGATTAATATAAAAACATTTCATTATACTAATGATACGGAATAATTATATCATTATAGTGATAAAATATGTTGAATAATATGACTTAGAATAAAATTTAAGAGGGATATAATACTTATGTTTGGGACTTCAATTTTCCTTGCATGTATGCTCTAAAATGAATGGTTTATGCTTAAAAATGATAATGTGAATATTATAAACATGGGATAAGGTTATTGGAGGATAAATATTTTATATTATAATGATTAAATTCTATTCGGAGGCCATTCATTATGTGGTGTAGTTGTGACAGATTTATAAGTGTGGATAATGGCAGTTTTGGGAGTAACTCTAACATTTTCAATATTGTAAGGTTATTATTCAAAGGTCAATTGAAAGTAAATGGAAATATATGTGGGTATAGAGGTTTTTTTGAAAATATATGTTCTCTATTTTTTCTTTGTAATATTTTGTAATATATTAAGGAATAATTTCATAGATAGGCACTAAGATGATGCATGATTCCGAGGCCCGTCGTGTTCAGAAATGAGATGAAAAATATATAAAATATATTATGTCACAGATGAATAGTTTATGAGAAATGAAGGAATATATACCAAATTGAGACCTATATTGGAAAGATGAGACTTCTATTTTATATAAAATATGGGTTTTACCCTAGGCATGACATAACCTTTATCGGCATTAGACATTTTTTAATGTTCCATCATGTTCCCAAATAGTAAAATAATTTAAATAAATTAAATAAATAAATTTATTATATATATTCTTTTGACATAGATACCTAAAAATCACTTTAAATGTGCTTTTACAGAAAATCTCCATGTTTCTTTGCATAACCAATGGTGATTAGATATGAGGGATATTTTTCCATTAGCAGATCAAGATCGAGGATCGCCAATGAAATTATTTAGGTGAATCAAGAGACAAATGAAAAATGAAATGGGATATTTTTCATCATAACTAGTGGGTGAATTATTCACCAAAAATAAATTAAACCTTACTTGTGGTGTTTTATTTATATGTATTTATTCTATTTTTATATCCAATGTCAAACAAGAACCAGTTCACCTAAAAAATTAGTTAACAAATCGGTGTTTGATTTTAGTTTATCTTCCTATAGTTTTGGAATTTACAGATTGATTTTTTTATTGGATTTTCATTATTTATTATCGTGGAAATTAATCTATGATAACCAGAACAGTTTCTATGTTTTCTTCCACTTTTATGTTTCATGGATTTCTCCCTCGTTTTTTGTGCGTTCATTGTCGACGTTTACTTTTGGTTGACAGTTTGATGAATACATTATGATGACCCAAACCCCCCTTGGTCCCTTCCTTTGCCAAAATCCTGATCCTTAAGGGGTGCCGATCGGTGCGACCGATCGGTGAGACCGATCGGTGAGACCAATCGGTGTGACCGATCGGCGGAACCGGCCGACGTCACTCAGCCTTGCCAAGTTGTTCCAGAAACGCTCCTTTTTCACAGATAGGGTTTTAAACCCTATTCTGCCTCGTTTAAGAAAAGAAAATGTCTTAAAGACCCGAAACGCACACAAAAGTTTTAATTAGATACTGAATCGACTCATGAGTCGGTTTAAACCATGCAGCACCTTTAATGATGAGTCAAGCCGCGTGGTCAACCCACGACTTCCACATCTTACGCGGTTCAGCGTTTTTACCTCAACCGTCCCCGTCTCTTATAAACTAAGGGTTAGCCGTGGTTTCTCCTTTCCTCGATCGTGACTTTTCACAAACAGCTTCTGGTGCATCGGGCCCGCCGCATCGTTATCCGTAAAGTTCCACGACCCCGGCCTAAACGTCGATCATCTATCAACAAGTAGGGAATTTCTCCTTCGTCTCTCTATTTTGTGTATCATGCGGGGTGGGCGTGCTTTTGATCCTGTAGAATTGGGTAAACCAGACCTAACTAAAGATAAAGAACGAATTCTATAAAAAAAGAGAGGGGGGTTGTGATCATTGATGGTGTTTTATATTTTTGATGTTGTTTCTTCTACGACCATCTTGTTGAGTTGTGCTGGCATGCGCCTCCTGAAAATCGAGGTCGTTGGTGGTCGTTTTTTGTGCACTAATAAACCTTGTTAATGTTTTAAATGGCTTGTTTGTGGTTGTAAACTCCTATTGTGAAAAGTGAATCGATTAATCACGTATATCCAGCTGAATAATTGAAAACACCAGGATCAACCCTTCTGTGATAACTCCCGGTTAGAACACATGGAATTTGAAATCATGGAGTTTGTTAAGTCGTTTAAATCTGAAAATCCCTGACTTGTGTTGGTAGTGGTAGTCGGATGTTTTCCTTTCGGGCTGATTGCTGGAAATGTGGGAGGGGATGGGATCCCCTGTTCTTTTATACTCTCGGTGGTTGTGTGAATTTGGGGGATGGGATCTCCTGTTGGTATGGATTCGGTGGTTGTGAGTTTTAAATCCGAGTGGTTAATCGTTCATATTAGAAATTGGGGAGAGATCCTCTGTTGACAGAACCGGGTGTGAGTGTTTTGGTTGATCCATGCTTTTGATTCTTTCCTTGGTTATGCTTATGGTAGTTGCCCAGTAGTGCTTAAAATTAATTGAACATTTTAACTGAACGTGAAACAAGAATGGGACAAATGGTTTTTTTTGTGGGCAAGGGTCGTGAACCGTGACTCGGACGCAATGGTGTTGTGTTCTGTAGGTTGGCTATGAAAACCTAAGCTTTGGGTGAGTGTTTGTTACCTATATCTATACTTGTAGCTTTGTGTTTCTTATTCGCGCCCCACCCAAGTTGAGCACTCAGTGCCGAACACCCCCATTTATGGGGGAAGGGTGTTTTTCCCAACACTATCCTTAGTGGCTGGTTATTAGCTCCTTCTCTGCTCCCTTCCCCGGATATCCCAAGTACCTTCGGGCAGGCTGTGGTGGCCTGAAGTCCATTACTAGCCCAAGAACCATCGGGTGGGGCGTTGTGGTGGTTGGCCAGGTGTTTGTGGCAGGTGGTTTCCCAAGTGTCTTCGGGATGAGGCCCAGGTGTCTTCGGGCATGGAAGTGGATCCTTTAGCCCAGGTGTCTTCGGGCGTGGCGGTGGTTGTTCTGGCCTAGGTGTTTGTAGGCATGGTTACATGTGACAGTTGTGGCCCAGGTGTGTGCGGGCGGGATTCAGCAGTGGGACTGCGTGCGGTTGAGGCCCAGGTGTGTGCGGGCGGGATTTCGGCAGTGGTACTGCGTGTGGTTGTGGGCCAGGTGTGTGCGGGCGGGTGTGGCAGTGGGACTGCGGTGAGAATGGCGGGATTTGTCCGATGCGTAGGATGTCTCAATAACCAGTGGGAAAGTGGCGCGGGGTACCCAAACATCAATGTGCTCTTATTATATATATTACTTGACTTGCGTTATTTGGGGAGTGAGCCTTGGTGAGGCCTGGGATGGATAGTTTTCCTTGTTAGGTGTTTGGTTTAATTTTTTTTTCTCACGGGACTTTAGTACGTTCCCTCACTTGTGCACGAGAGTCTTGGTTTTCCCTACTGACTGTACATGTATACTCACCCTACGTAAATAAAACTGCTTTCAGGTTTCCAGGAGGACTTCGGGGATCACGCAGGACCTTACTAGCTCGGACTTTTGGAGCAGTTGCAGTTTTTCTTATTTTTCTTTTTGGTACATACCTTGTAGTCACCTTTTTGCACTTTGTGGCTTTCACTTTTGAAACATGCATGTGGGAATGGTTTACTTTTGGCTTTACTTTTCTTTCTACCTTGGTGTTGTTGGGTTTTCTTCTCCTTATCTTTCGATCCTATAAAATAAAAAGGGTAATTCCTTCCATTTGTGAGAATTTTTTATACCCTTGGTGCTAGTCGCCACTCCGGGACCTATTGAAGGCAGGTTTCAGGGGTCATTATCTCTCCTTCAACTTAAAGAAGGAAGGTCCTGGCAATCTGCTGACCCTTCCCTCCTTTTGGTGAAGGCGGGTCGTGACATACATAGAAAAAAAACCATTTGATGTGAGAAATTCAGTACGATATATCATTGCCAAAGCACCATATTTGTCATTCTCTAAAATTTTATGTAACATATTTTTCATGAAAAAAATTTGTTTCTTTGATATCTTACGTTACCTAAAACCTCATGCTTAAAAAAACACAACATACAATTAAAATTTTATTATTTAAATTGTCAATTAATACCTTTAAATTATATTAGAATGTATTAATAGGGATATATATATATTATGAAAAAACATATTTTTTACTTATGAATAAAATTAATTAATTGGTTTTTGATTAATTATACATTAAAAAATGAACGTAAAAGATATATTTTGTAAAAAAATATGCACCTATTTTAATTGCATCATAATTTATTAAATTATTAAATATTTGTAAATTATTTGTATGAAATATATATTTATATATATATATATATAATTTTATTAAGCGTTTTTATATTCATTTAATTATTTTCTATGTATGAGATAAGAATAAACTGAGTTTTATGCTTAAAAATGAATTATTCTAAAAAATGGTTTTTATCACATGTTGCATGATTATTTTGAAATAAATTACATCCAAAAATGTATATTAAATTTTAAAAATTTATTCCATATTTGGAATATGATGGTACAGATTTGGTAAATGGGACTCTTTTATTTTTTTCATTATGAATAGTAACTATGGTAAAATTTATCACCTCAGTAAAGGGTAAATCTGATTAATCTATGTTAAAAATAAGAGATAAGGCAATGGTTTTTCTTAATAATAATTATTTGATAATTTTACTTCAACCCATATAAAATTAGGCTTCATATTTAGTTATTTTATGGACTTCTATCTATGAAAATGACATATATGATATTTAAATCAATGAAAGTTACAAACTATCGCTCTCTTAGTTTTAAATATATCTTATGTGCGTAAATAGGGAAAAAATAATGTTATGAAAAAATATAAGTTTTTATTTTGAGTTTAATGAAGTTATATTCATGATTGTAATTTATTTATAATTTTTATTCATATATAATGACCTTAAATTCTTATACAACACCATTATAGTATTTCTCCATCTAAAAAAATATAATAAATGATTTTAAGAATAATAAAACTAATATAATTTGAGTTGTTTTATGTGTTAGAGGAATTTTATAGATTATTATGACATATAAGTGTTATTATAAATTATTATATTCGAATTCTATTTTTTATGTCTTTTATGTCAAATAAAACAATAAGTATATAAATTGAAAATAATGATATTTTATATAAAAAAATTATTAAATTACATAGAAATCATAATAATACTTAAATAGGAAAATAGGGATAATATTTTGTCAAAACATTCAGCCCTTTTCCATTTATAGTCCATCTGGAAACATTTTTCTTGATAATTCTTAATATATTTTAATCTTTTATGAAATTATAAGGGTGTCCCTCCCCTCAAATATAAATGAGAACCCCTATATTCTCTTCTTCAATCCAATTTTATACTTATATATCAATAAGAATCTACTATTTTATCTTATCCAATCCCGTATACACATTATAGATATTCTGGTCTTCTGAAAAGACCAACCCTATAGCCCTTAAGAGGACAAGTAAATGAGTTATTTCAAAAAACATGCAATCTCATTAATCGATCATATTATTTTTAATTAGTATTTTAAATATTATAAATATGGTCTATTATTAAAAAATAATAAATTAAATATAATATGTATAATTAAATTTTATTATTATTATTAAACAACCTTTATTCACCATCTATCAATCAAATAGGATGTGAAAAAATTACTCGTGCATACGTACGACTTACCATCTCCATGTAGCGATACAATTCATTTCTCATCACTATATTTTATGGATGATTATAATGATGGGTTTAATATTAATATATGATATATATTACACAATTATACCATTTTTATGATAATATTATATATATACCTTTTTACCATTCAAACCAATGCAAAACGACAATGTTGATCGTGAGTACGTGAAATTACAACCTCCATGAAGCGATGTGATTTTTTTTTATTTTTAATATATTTATATCAATAAGGATATATTTAATGAATATATATTATATAAATGAATAATTATTATTATTCAGATGTGAGTTATTTTTTACCTTTATTTCATTCCATCCATCCAAAAAGGGAAACAATGTTTATGCGTACGTACGACCTACCGTCTCTATGAAGGATATAATTAAATTTTCATTATATATCTTTTATTAGGAACAATAATCATGTAAACAATAAATATATATGATATTTAATCCATTATTGACATTATGTATATGATTTAATTATGATCAAAATACAAGGACCAAAACTATCGAACGAAAACATAGAAGAAAAAATGAAGCTGATATCACTCAGACTTGTAATAATAATTAATAATTGTTGAAAACATGATATAAATGATTATAAGTAAATCATTTATTTTAATATATATTATTATGGGTTTATAATATATTTATAATTAATATATACTTATTATATAGTAGGTTCTAATGTGTATGAAGGAAGTCATACCTAAGGTATGTGATTTTCATCTCATTACACATGCCATATTTACCACTTGTTTATTTTATGTAGTGTATAAATTAACCATGAATGTATTTTATTATTATTATTATTATTATTTTCTGGATTTACATATCTATATAAATTTATTTCATTCATGGGGATTATTATTCAAAAATTACCAAATTTGTAAGGGTTTTATGTTATAATCTCATATTTTTAGAAATTGTTTATGATTACGTACCCGATGATGAAATACTATGATAAATATAACATGAATCTCATTAAATTTCATATCATATATTTATTCTATAATAATACATTTTTTCTTTGATTTTCCTTACCTTAAGTACCCAATTTACTAAAAATATGTTTTTATGGAAAATCTACATTATTTCTCTCTTCGGTCGAAATTTGTTTTCTTTTATATCCATGTTTAAAAAAAATTAATGAAGGATTTCAGTATTATAGATTGATTTTCAATGTCATTTTACCCATGTTTTACTTTTTAAAAAATCATATTAAAATGAATATTCTAGTCATTTTCTGTATGAGTGACTTTTCAAGACTTTTTACAAAAGTATAAAATATTTTTTTTAAATTATATGACATGATTTGTATTTAAAAATATCATGTTCACTCTATAATTTTAATATTAATTTAAAAATATCCATTTTTATTTTATGAAAAATCTATAATATTTTCAAAAATTTTGGTTTTAAAAAAAAATCTTTTCAAAATGGATAGGATATTTTCCCAAATATTGTTTTAATGATATTTTAATGGTATGTATATTCATAAATGTAAATAAAACTAGAGTTCAAATTTGATTTGTTTTTTATATTATCCAAAGATAAAATCATTATTCATTATTTGTTTGGCATATGATTATCATGATAATATTTGTTTGAAACTCAGTCTTTTTACCTGCGTTATGCTATGATGAATTGATGAAATGTTTATGAAAGACATTCCTTTTCCACTGGTTATTCTATTATGATATGTTTATAAAACCCATTTCTCTTAGTGGGTTCTAATATAATCAATCTTTTTTGATCTTATGTAAAAAATATTTATGGTTTTCATTATGTTATGTTGGATACATTGTAAAAAAGAACGAGTGAGACCTATGTCTCTCTCTTATGATCTGGGTAAAGATTGATATATCATGGGAATAAAATGAATATAATGGGAAGTTAACATAGTAAATAGTGAAATTTTCCACTATTATAGTCAAGACTGTGAACGATGACCACTATGATTAAATGGGTAGTGAAATCAATCCACTATGATAGTCTTGTGAGTGAACCATGATTACTTGATAGTTTAGTGAGTAAACCCAATACAATTTGAAAGTATTTGAAATGATACTTGGCTCCAAATGAAATCATTTTTATACTTATGCATAGTTTAGTATTCCATGTCTAATTCCAATTTTAAGATTCCATAGATCATGTTCTTTAATTCCATTATGATTCATATCTTATTAACATTCATGATTTATTCCACGACTGAAGATTTTGATTTGTGAAAAGTAGGGTATGATTTTAAAATGTTATACAGATGAAATCATACCCTTATGTGTATGTTATGATCAAGGGATCATTGTTATCACCATTTTTTACACTAATTTCACATATATGATCAACCTTTTTATGTTTCATTTCCCCAAGATATGAAGTTCAATTTTTCTAAAAGGGTGATAATTATGATGAACATAGTGGGAGAATATGTAGATATTTTATTAACCAGTAGTTTATGTGTCCATGTTTCCAAAGGCACATGACCTATATGATTTTTTCATGGATCCTGATGTTATATAATGAATTGTAATCTACTAAGATGTGATATTTATGAATAAAAAGTATTAGTTTCTATAGTTTGTATTATTGTAAGGTTTATTTAACATTTCAAAATAGGATGGTATAGCTTTAGTGACAACCTTGGGAATAAGCCTATATATAGGATAACATCCTAATGTTTTGATAATGATCAACAATGACATAGGATCAATCTAAGGTTTAATATAAGAATGTTTCAGAATTTAAATATCCTAAATATTATTTTTCATGATTATGTGGGTTTACACTAAGATAATTATTTCTCACACTATACTTTTTTTTAGTTGATGGATGGAATATGAAATAATTGTTTTAATAATAAATTTGGCCAATAATTTAATTATTAGCCTCTTTGGTGACCAGATTTTAGGGGAGTTGGAATAAAAAATATTATTTTTATTATCATACATATTTCGTAATATATTAATTATTATAATAATACAAATGAGAAAAGAAGGTAAAAATTCTCTATATATTCATTATGAGGTAACACCAACCTTATTTTGGTAGGTATGTTAACCCATTAGTTGCAGAGAAATGGATTAGTACCACTAAACATATAATTTCATGTCTCCACTGTTTGTAACATGAGAATGCTATTTTGGTAATTTATCATTCAGATGAAGAATTTGATCAATTATGGGATCATATCTTGAACACAAGGCAATATTAATAAATTGACTCCATTGAGTGGGATGATTTTAAGATCATTGTTTTAATAATTACATTCCTCTTATTTATTTCATGAAAATGGATAAGGAATTCCATGAGATTAAATATAATAATTATTAATTTATTGCTACCTATGAGGAAAAGTTTACAAGACTTGTGACGTATTATTCTTCCATTATAATTCAACCATAATATAAGGTTGACTATTTCATTTTTCCACTAAACCCAGTCCCTAAAGGGTGTTATCTATATTGTAATGCAGTAGCCATGAACAAATCTTTTGACGTTCCATCAATGTGGATATGGAGATTGTATTTATCCATCAATCATATGGTTTTTATAATAATGTAATGATTCACTTAAAATGAAATTCAAAAAACCATTCATTTTAAGATGAGATATCCTTTATTCTAAAAGTATGAAATTAAACATGATGGAAAATATCTTTAGGGAACTGGTAAATGTTTTAAAGGTGGAAATGAAGGTATGAATTAAAAAAAATACATAATTGATGGGATTTTTTTATCTAATGATGTGAATAGAGAGAAATAATTGTAGAATGAACCACCTATAATCTGGTGTTTTTAATGATTATTACACTAATTTTATACAGGGACCAAATATGAATGTTAATGGTGACGAATGATACAAAAAACCTCTTAAGCCTAGATAAAAAGAAAAATCTCATGTGATAAATATTTCTGATGGGTGGAATGATAATAATGTAATAAAAGGTATAACTTCCAGCCAATCAAGAAACATTATGGTCTTATATTATTCAAGATCTACCCACTATAGTATATTCAATGAATATTCACAGGGAATCACTATAGTTCATTAGTGATTAGATATTGAGTTAGTAGTAAAACCCCCTAATTCTATTATGTCACTTCCCAAGATTATGATTCATTCGTAGTTTATGTTTATAGGAATGTGAATCCTAAAAATCATTTTATTCTACCATTGGATGAGTTTGATGTAATCCTAAGCATGTATTGGATTTGTTTACATAAATATCAAATGAACATCAAAAGAATGTAAGTAACATTTGATATTTCAAACCAATCTATGATGGTCTATCAATGTGATAATAAATATTAACATCCAATGGAAATAATATACATTTTATGGTCCTGATTCCTAGTAAAAAAAGCATGTTTATCACATATGTTTGGGGAGAAACTCAACATTAAAGATATAACTCTTTGGGAGGGATATTTTTGATGTATTCCTTAAAAAAGTTTCTGGTCTTCTAACAAACAGTGAAATTGAGTTCTTGATAGAACTCATACCTAGTTCTATAACAATTTCAAATGATCTATATAGGATTTCATTGATTGAGATTTATGAATTTAAGGCTAAACTCCATGAGAATCATGACAAGGGATTCATTGATCCACGTGTGTCATCATAGTGTTCAATAGTTCTTTTTTGATAGTTATAAAGATAGATCAAGGTGAATTTTTATTTATTATTGAGAACATAACAAAATCATTATCAAGAATAAGTATCCTCTACCCCATATTAATGACTAGTTTATTCAACTACATAGAGATCAAATATTTTCTATGATTGACCTTCATTTTTAATATCATCAATTAAGGGTTAATAAGAGGGATATTCCAAATACATTATTCAATAATATGTATGAACACTTTGAATTTATATTGATTCTATTTTGTATTACTAATTTCATCAAAATATTTATGGATTTAATGAATAATTTCTTTATTGATTACCTTGATGGATTTTTGGTAGTCTTTATAGATGATATTCTTATATGTTCAAAGTGAAAGGAAGATTATACATATCACTTGATAATTATACTGAACACCATGAGGAAGGATAATATTTATGAAAAAAATCACCAATTGTGATTTCTGTCTTCATCATGTTTTATTCATGGGTTGTATAATCTGAAGTGACTGTATATTAGTAAATGATTTAATGAAAAATGCTATTGAAAATTAGACTAGAGAAACCATTGTGACTATGATATGTTGTTTTCTCTGTTTTACTAGATATTATTAGTTCATTGTGGATAATTTCTCAAAAATATCTAATCCAATCACCATGTTATCATAGAATGTATCTAGGTTCCTTTGGGTAGATTATTATGAATAAAATTCCAAGGAACTGAAGAGAATGTATGTTAGTGAAACTTTTCTTACACTACCCTATAGTTGATAACGGTTTTTAATCTATGGTGGTACATCAAAAAAAGGATTAGGATGATTTATAGTGAAAAATGATATGGTGATATCTTATCCCTTAAATGAAAATGGTGGGTTATGAGAAAAATTATCCAAATCATTATTTGGAGTTATATAGGGAAATATTTTCAATAAATATATATAAAAATTATAATTATATAGAAATATTTCATATATATGTTAATAATAAAATTTTAAATCATCTTTTCACTTATAAATTGTTGAATATTTTCCAGAGAATATGTTTGGAGTTGAATAATGATTATGACTTCTCAATACATTACAACCCTGAGAAAATGAAAAATGTGGTGGATGCTCAGATCTCAAAGGATCTTGATATATTTTCAATGATAATGATAAAAAATATCCAATATTTCTATATTTGAAAACTATGAATCATAAATCCTTGAGGTAAAGGTAGAAATCATGTCTTTTTAAATGAGTGTTAAACCATCTATCCATGCGAATATTAATGTGCCACCAAAGGAAGGTATAGAACAAAAAAAGGTGATAAATCTTCCATATTCTAATCTTGATTATGATTGAATAATACGATTTTGGAACAATGTATGTGTTCTATCCATACCATATTTTAAGAGGGAGTTATTGTATGAAGCTCATATTTCAACGTGATCAATTAATACCTGATGTATACAGATGTATAATGATATGAAATATTATTTTTAGTTGGAATCTTGAAGACAAATATTTATGAGTCTCTATCTTGTATCTTAGTATGTTAGAAAGTTAAGTATGAGTGAAAAACGAATAAGTGGATGTTATAACCAATACAAATACCTAAATTGAAATGGAAAAATATCACCATGGATTATGTCTTTGGACTCCCCAAAACATCAAAAAGGAACAATGATATATGGGTTACAATTGATCACTTTAAGAAATTAGCAGACATCATTTCTAGTAGAGAAGATTTTCATGTGGATCATGTTTTCAGAATTTATATGAAGGAAGTGGTAATTTTTTATAGAGAACCAAATTCCATTATATCTAATCATGATTTGACGTTAACATCAATTTTCTAGTGAACACTTTAGTAGGATTTGTGTATAGAGTTAGGTTTCAGCATGATGTATCATCCAGATAAAAATGATTAGTATAAATGAAAAATTCAAAATCTAGAGTTTATTTTTGATATCTTGTTCTTTTTATTTAAAACGTGTTCATAGTTAACATATTCTTGTAGTTGAGTTTTCATATAAGAATTGCTTTCAGTCAAGCATTCAGATGGCCCCTTATATATCTCTCTATGGAATGAAATGTAGGACTACAACATTCTAGGATGAGATTGGAGAATCAAATTATTAATACCTGATATATATTATTAAATAATAGATAAATTCAGATTTATTGAACATCACATCAAGACAACTCATAGTTGATAGAAAAGTTATGAATAAAATTTTGTATAAGACATGAAATTTGAAGTTGGTGATTATGCTTTTATAAGAATTTCTCCATTGAATAAGGTTATGAGATTTAAAAAGAAGGGAAAGTTAATCCCTATGTACATTTCCCCTTTATATATTATTGATCATGTAGTTATGGTAGCTTATCACATGGTGTTTCCACCAAACCTCTCTTAAGTTCACAATGTATTCCAAGTATCTCACCTGAGGAAGTACATAACGTAGGTATCACATTAACTAAACTCTAAAATAATACCATTTGTAAATTATCATCATTAAAAAATAATATTACTCACCTGGTGAATGATATTTAGAGAAATCACAAATTAAAAGAATCAATATGAGAACACAAGAAATAATGAACCAAATATATCCTTGTTTTTTGAATCAAAATATAAAATTTTGAGGGAGAATTTTATTTTAATGGGGTATAATATGACACCAAAATATATTATTAAATATATTATTTTTCTAGTAAATTTAATTTTTTTGATAGGATGCATTACATGTAACACCAAGTTTAAACAAACTGTGACATACAAATTAAATATTTTTATATAAAGTGATATTTATTTCATATCCCTTGGATTGGTGGGTATAAATTGTAAAAAATAAATCATGAAAATCATATCCTTTAAATATATCTTAAATTATTCATTGGTTATCGATTAATTATAAATTAAAATAAAAAACATTTGAAAGAAAAAGTGATATTTTTCGAAAAACTATTTTTATGCTCATAATGTACTTTTATCTTAGTAAATTTAATTATTCTCCATCGATGAATTATATGAATGCAATATATATATATATATATATATATTAAATTTAATAAAAAAAATTATCATTTATTTAATATTATTCTATGTATGTGATAAGAATACACCATGTTTTTTTGCTTAAAATATCATTTTTCTGAAAACATGGTTTCATTGCATGTTGCATGTATATTTTAAATTTATTTTCTTCACCTTGATGAAAAAAAATTTGGGAATATTGATAACATATTTATAATTAGGAGTTTAATTTTTTTTAAATTCTTTCCATTAGTTTTTTATAAATATTAATAGTAAACATGGAAATCATTATCGCCACAGTTAAGGGTAAATCAGGTTAATCACAGTTAAAAATATATGATAAGGCCATAAATTTTTATCATAAAAATTATTTGACGATTTTAATTAGAAACTTATCCCCTTAATATGTAAATTAAGTTTCTAAATTGACACATATACGTGAAAATGGCCTATATAATATTTAAATCAAAGAATGTTACAAAATGTCACTATTTTGATTTTAACTGTATCTTATATTTCCATAAAGGGAAAAATTTATGAAAAAAAATAAATGTTTATTTGTAGAATAATCAAATTATATTCAAGATAAAAATTTATTTCTAATTTTTAGTAATTATATAATGTATTTAAATGCGTATGAAACACTGATCCAATATTTCCCCAATTAATAAAATATATAATAAATTATATTTCAAATATTAAATGTAATATATTTTTAGTGACTCAAGGATTCCAATGAATTTTTATTATTATTTTGAAATAAAAGTGTTATTTTAAATAATTAAATTCAAATTAAATCTATTTATTTATATCTTTTATATCAAATTATATTAATAGATTCTAAATTAAAAATAAGGATATCATTTGAAAATAATATGTTACTAAACTGCATAAAAATCATAAAAATATTAAAATAGTACAAGGAGGAAATATATTGTATAAAATTTAATATATTTTCTATTTATTTGCCATTTGGAACCATTTTTACTTGATAATGACTTTGATATATTCTAATCATTTTCGAACTTCCAAAGGTGGCACGCCTCTCAAATATTAAAGGGAACCCCACATTTAACTTCATCATATTACAATGAGCATTATATATAGGCCAAACTCTGAAATTATATATTAAAAAATACACTATCCACATTCTAGAGGTTCTTTAATTTCCAAATGTCCAACCCTAGAGCTCTTAAGAGGAGATCTAAAAGATTTATTTCAAAGAAGAGGTAGTCACATTAATCGATCACTTTCGTTATAATTACACCTTAAATTCCAATAAATATTTTATATTCTTCATAAAATAAATTTTGATATCATATTATAATAAAATTTTATTATAATTATGAAAACACCTTTATTATCCCTCTTACCTTCTCAACTATTGTAAAACAATAACGTGGATTGTACATATGTGTGTACTACCACCTCCATAAATTGATGTGATTCATTTTTCATTTATTCATTATTAGGATGGTAAATAAAGATAGATTAATTTAATATAAATATGTAAAATATATTATATAACAATTATTCTATAATGATGAGTTATTTTTTTCCTTTCCTACATTCCATCTGTTGAAAAATGGGAAGAACATTCTTGCGTACGTATGGCCCACCGTCATCATTAACTATGTAAATTATTATTCAATCACAATAATTAATAAATAAATCTAAACATGTATATAATTAATTTTTATGATAATTATATCATTATAAAAAAAATTAGATTCTGTAAACACAATCAAAATACGAGGACTAAAACCACCAAAGTAAAATATACATTAAAAACGAAGCTGATATCACCCGAATTGGTAATTTTAATAAAGAAGTGTAAAAAAATTGGTCATAAAATATTATAAGTAAATTATATAGGGTATTATATATATTAGTATTTTTATATAATTAATATATATTTATTATATAGGTGGTTCCAATTCATAGATTTTAGACCAAAGTTAAAGGATTTTCATTTCATTTTTATTTATGTGTGATATGTGTAATATTCACCACTTGATTATTTTATGTGGTGTATATAATTACCATGAATCTGTTTTATGAAACATATTATGAAATATATAGTTACTACTATGTATTTATAAATTTATTTCTTTCATGGGGATTACAATTCAAAATTTACTAAAGTGGTAATGGCTTTGTGTTACAATATCATTATTTATAGGTACCTTTAGGATTAAAAAACTGATGGTGAAAAATTTTGATATATATCTCATGAAAATCATGGAATTTATTCTTCTCTATTTATTTCATAATAATACATAATTTACATATATTTTCCTCACCTTAAGTACTCAAAATACTAAAAATATGTTTATATGTAAAATCATTATTATTTCTCTCTTTGGTCGAAATCTTTTTAATTCCATATCCATGTTTCTAAAAATATTTTAAAGAAGGTTTTTACTATTATACTATAAATTTTTTTTAAAAAAATTAACCAAGTTTAACTTTTAATAAATCATTTTAAATGCAATAATCTTGCCTTTTTCCAAATAAAAAACTTTTTGTGACTTTTTACAAAAAAATTAAAAGAATGTTTTTTAATATATACGAAATGAATAAAATTTACTACTATCATGACAACTAAATGATATAAATAATTCTTTAAAATTTTCAACTGTTATTTTTAAAAAACATTTTCCCTGAATATTTTAAATTTTTATTTTAAGGGAGTGATTTCAAAATGGATGGGTTATTTTCCGTAAGAGTGTTTTAAAGATATTTTAATGGTTTTTTACTCATAAAAGAAAACATCAATTTATTTCACTTATGGTGTACTAGGGATATGATACAAATATACCAACCGTATATTTTCTCTGGATAGTTTATGTCTATGCTGAAAATATTTTTATTGAACTCATTCATTTTCTACGGGTAATGTAATGATGAAATGATGAAATACTTATGAAACACATTTATTTTCCAAGGGTTATACTATAAAAAAAGTTTATGAAACCCATTTATTTTCATGGCTTATGATGAGATGAGTGTTTTATTATCCTGGGGAACACATATGGAATGTTTTCCTTATGCGATTATGGATACGTTATAACAAATTATGGTGGCCACGTTATAACTAAGGACATGTGGGATATATATATCACTCCAATGAATTGGGTAAAGATTGATATAATTTGAGATAAACACAACTATAATGGGGAGTGGAACTTGTTTATTAAGATACGTTAACCACAATTATGGTCATGGGAGTGAACGATGTCTATTATTCTAGTTTGTGGAGTGAACCCAATCAGTTATGATAGTCTTGGGATTAAACCCCACCTACTAAAATTTTTTAGGGATTGAACACAATCCACTATTATAATCATGGAAATTATCCTTGAATAATAAGGGAGTTTTTTTATACTTATGTGTATTCCACAATTCCATGTCTCATTCTAATGATATGCTTCCATTTCTCATGTTCATTGATTATATTATGATACATTTCTTATGAGCAACCTTGATTTGTGATATGACATAACATTATGATTTATGATATGAAGGGTATGATTTTATAATGTTATTTTCATGTTATTACACCTTTATTTTCATTTTCTAATGAAGTGATCATTGATATCTCCCATTTTTATCTTTACTGAGCATCTAATATCACCCTTTCTTAGGTTTCCTTTCACCAACTAATGAAGTATGATATGTATAATAAAATACCCTGCATTTTTTATGATACCTTTTTTTTAATAAAATAAATGTATTTGATGCATTTTGTTTCACACTAAACCATGTTAAGCTTTCATTATATGCTATAACAAGTTATGGATGCGTTATTCACAACATCATATAAGCTTGTGTCATATACAACACTGAGTTTCTACGAAAACAAATTTTATTACTATAGTTGTTTAAAAAATATAATTATAACCTAGACATTAAAATTAGTAGTATTAATAGAAATATAAATTTTTTAAATATAGTTTTTCATATAATTATAACCAGGAAGGTTCGGATCATACAAAAGTTTGATCCCCAAAATTTATTCTAAAATGAAAGTAGAGTGCAAGACAGAAACAAACATAAGAAACTACATAAACTCAAACCCATTCTCATACCTATCCCTATATTCAGATCCCTCATCATCCAGTGTCGCTGATTCCCATTCTGAAGGCTCGTATTTCTTAAAAAGTTCAATTTACTGCTTCTTGAGGACAAGTTTCTCCTTGGTTAGTTTCTATTTGTAAGTTAACGTTCCACCATTTCCTATTGTCGAGTCATAGCCCTCTCCTCCACCCTTTTTATAGGCAGATCCTGTTGCTGTTGGCCTGGGAAGATCCATGCAGTCCCTCTACGGTTTCCTCCTACCTTGTGCTTTCCCATTTATCTCCTTGCTCGGCATCTCTTTGTTCCCAATCTTCACAATGTCCCTGAAAGAGTTCATGGAGTTCATCTTCACATTCTCCATTTGCATTGTCTTTCTCAAAACACATTCAGTTGGGTTCTTTTCCTCATCAGAAGACCTGTCCACTCTCACACCACCCTGCTGTCCAGCATCAGATCTAGCAGGAGTTGTGCCAAAATCTAGAGAGGTATCATGAGATGGAGGGAAGTGAACATCTTCTTTTTTCCCCTCTTCAACCCCCGACACCTCTTCATTTTCCAAAGCTGCATAAGGATTACTGGAACAAATTATTAAGTCAGCTGAATTGACCTACACCAAAATAGAAGGTGCATTTGGACTTAGATCCCCACATTCATCAGGAGCTTGGTTCTGCTCAAAACCCATGCCCATAAATTGAACGTCAGAGTTTGTAGTATCCATGCCCACACCACCAGCACCAAGAATCATTTTTTCAAAGTGATAATTCACCAAAATATGCACATTAGACCCATCAACACGATTATCATCACCAACTTCACAAGAGGAATCCATATTTCCATTCTTCTTAAATCTGTCGTGTCTCTCCATGGTAGCTGAACTCAAAGGATTATCAGTTTCCTACCTCAATAACACCACTATTAATGGTGACTACAAACCCGTAGGGCCACTAGTCTTCTTTAGGCTAGATCCTCCAATCCATTTCCCACCTTGGACCTCAACACCATCTGACGCTGCAGCATCAACTGTCACATCTGAGGTAGGACCCGATCGCTCATCCATGACCCTCCTTCTACACTTATTAAGATCATGCCCCTGCCTATGAAAACCAGAGCAGTATGAAGTCCATGCATCATAAATTATATTCTGAGCATACCTATATTCCCCTTCGACCTCGATCCACATGACGTCATGTGGAATCCTTGAGAGATCTATCTCAACACATATACCCGCGGTTGAAGGATTTGTCATGGAAGCCATCATTTCATCACAACATATGAACCGACCAATTATATTACCTATTGACCTGAGCAATGCAGAGTTTTGGAACGGAATGGGAAGACCAGGAAACTGTAGCCAAAATCACCATGTTAGGAGAATCACGGTTCATATGATACTCGAAGGACCATCAGAGAAGACAAAACAGAGACCCAGAATAGACTTTTCAATTTCATGACCACACCCTACCCAAGTCATCCTCATCAGCGAAGAGGATAAAAAATTGACACGATCCTAGAATCCCTACCCACGCATGATGCTTCAAACCCCAATTTTCATTAACAGTCTTACCGAAATCTTCAACCACGGGTCACCGCCGCACGAATCTTGCAATCAAGGTCGTGGAGAGCATCGACGATGTTGCAAAAAAATTATTTTACTGTAACTAGAATGACAGGTTTACCAGAGATGCATCCCGAGACCATTGGAGAAACATGAAAGCTGGGGATGAAGAACCCCGCGTCAGACGAAGGCTAGATGAAAGCGAAATCCCTTAAAACTCATTGTTTTGTCCCGTTTATGGGATTAATTTTAAATTACATTCTGAAACATCTATTTTTATAATTTGGAATAATTTATTAAATATTTTAAATAATAATAATTTATAAATATATTAAGTTAAAATTAGTTCTTCACCAAAAAATAGTGAATTTAATTTAAATTAATTAAAGTAATTAAGGTAAAAACAAGTTTACTTAGTGAGTAAACATAAAACATAAGTTGTTAAAATGACCCTTAACATGCCTAAAACCCATGTTCTATTTATATATATACCATATAATCCCTTTTATAAAAAATTACCTATTATTGGAATGAAATTTGGTAAGGTATACCTCTTAATAGTTTTTCTCTTTTTGTGTTTACTAGAATGTCACTCATCCTCCACTATAAAGAGAAACTCACCCCCATCAGTTTCTCACACCTATCAAGAACATTAACTCAAAATGAATCCCTAAAAATATCCTCCAAATTTATCTCTATTCACCCAAGATTTATCACTTTGTTCATAAATCCATCTAATGAATCCCTTTGGTGAAAACCTGAAGGAGTTACCCAAAGAAGAAGTAACATCCTTTAACGAGGACTTTTGTTTTATTTATTTCTCCACCAAAAAATAATTATTATTATATTTTTATATAATAAACTCATAATACTATATATATTTTTATTTATTAATTTTAAGGATACTACCTACAATCACACAAACATCCATCAATTGGGATACACAATCATTATTCATGTGTGCGTCAGACTACCGCCTCATGAACTGATGTTGTTCGTTATTCCATGACTACTTTTCATGGTTGGGTATAATGATGGAAATACTATTTTTATATGATATATATGATATTTATTATGTATTTATTCTTCAATATATTTTATATAATACATACCTTCATGTCTTACATTTTTGGGAATACGATAAGATCATTTGTGGGTGTGTGGACTACCGCCACCACAAAGTGAAGTGATTTGTTCACACATTACAAGGAATGTATTAACGATTGTCTTAATTGAAATATGTGATATATATTAAATACTAATTCTAATTTAATTATAATACACTTATATATATCATTTACTTTTATTATTTCTTTAAAAACGTCAAGAAAATGAAAACATATTTCATATGTACGTATGGCCTACCGTCTCTATTATTGGTGTATTCCATTTCATATTTATATATGTTTTAGATTAATATAAATACATATATATATAATATATATGAATTTTTTTTCATTTTTATCATTATTTTTAATAAATAAATAATTATTTATATAAGAGGAACACAAAATATAACAAATTAAAACACATGCGAAAACAAAGTGGTTATTAACTAAATCGTAGCTTTATCATATAAGTGTTAATAAAAAATTAATAAATACAAATTTGAAAATAAAATATGTTATTATATAAATAAATATGGTTCTTTAAAATATGTATAATAAATTTCAATTTATTATATATGAGGTTTGAATGGGTATGAAGGGAGTCAACACATAAGTTGAAGAGATTTCTAGTCCAACTTTTATTTCTACAAGGATTTTTCCATAATCACACATAATTTTATTTGTGTGGATTATATAATACCAATGAATGTATAATATGATGATTATATTTAATTTTTTGGGTATCTAAATATCCATTTTTTGTGGTTTTACGGTTCTAAAGATACCAAATCAGTAAGTTAATTTTATCTCAATTTGCCTCCTCTGTGACCCTTGTTTTTTTATGAAACTATAATCTTTCAAAATATGAAAATAATACCATTTTACATAATATATCATGAATCTACTTATTTTAATGTTATTTTATGCTTCATTAAATTTTATTCTTTCATAGAGATTTTGATTCAACATTACTAGAGTGGTAAGATTTTATTGCTACAATCTCATTGTTTATTTGGATTGTTTGTGATTGTGCTTAAATTTATGAAATCTTATGATATATATCTCAGTAATTCCCCTGAATTTTATTTTCCACTATCTATTATTGATATCATCATATATGGTTACCATTTTTTCACTATTTTGTACTTACCATTATTAAGATTGTTTTTATGAAATTCAGCTTCATCTCTATCTTCAGTAAGAAATCTATTTTATTCTAAAACCATGTTTTCAAGACATTTTATGAAAATTATCTTATTGTTATATTTTAATATTATATTAAAATAAAAAAAGTTTTCATTATGTTTTCAATTATATTTTAATAATTCTCAATGCTATTTTCAAAGAAAAATGTTTTCATAAATGTTTTATGTTTTTAAAAGGGGTTTTCAAAACGAAAAGTCTATTTGTCTCATGAAATGTTTTTAAAGGATATTTCAAAATTATTTTCCATCTAATATGTAAAATATTTTTGTTACTCATTTTTTAGGTATATTATTCATGTGTACCATTAAAATTTATTCTCTAAATGGTTTCTGTTTTTATGGATTGATTTCTATTATACCCATTTCGCTTCCACATATTATATGTTTCTGAAGCCTATTTCTTATCACATGCAATGCATTAATGAAATAATTTTGAAACTTGTATCTTATTAATAGGATTTGATATAATGATATTTTTATAATACTGATTTCATTTAATGGATTATTATATGATTATTTATTATGATATTGTGGCACACGTATGTATGATTTAATTACTAGATGAGTGGGACCTATATCTCCCTCCAATACATTGGATACAGATTTATATATCATGAGATATAAATGGATGGAATGAATATGGAATTAGAATCAATAAAATTAATTTTTCATCTAATATGGTCTTGGTAGAGAACCTTGACTACTAATATGGTAATGTGAGTGAAGCATGGTTACCAAGATGGTTTATGGAGTGAACCCATTACACTACTATAGATTAATAATTAATCCTTGACTATTATGGAAAACATTCTATATGATTATATGTCACTAAAAATTCCATATTTTATTCCTATGTAATGCTTTCATGGATTATGATCTTGATTCCCTTATGATTCATGTCTTATGAACTACCAATATTTATTCCATGAATCTTGATTATGATATTTTATATGCACAGTGTGATATTATAATATTATGATCTTGTTCTCATACCCTCATGATCATGATTATGTTTACAAATATCCCGAGTTTACCCTTACTAAGCATATAAGATCCCAGTTTTTATTTTTCCTTTCCAAGGGTTATAATGATATATTTTATCTATGATGTGTCTAAGAAGGGTTTTATTCATGGAGATCATATTAGATGATAATGTAACTCACTAATGTTTGAGTTTTTGTGTTTCCATGGTTCCAAATACACTAAACTAATATAGTCTTTGAGCATGTGTTTGTGTAATGTGTTAAGTATTCAATAAGAATGATGTAATGTATATGTATGAGAAGTGAGGGTTGTTATAGTTAGAATCAGAGAAAAAAATTTAGTCAACATTTGAAAACCAGGATGATAAAACCTTAGTAAAATCCCATAAGGACGTGTCTCTATGGATAAGCCTAAGGATGAGTCATAGTATCGTAAACTTTACTTGAGTTATGGCAGTAAATAGAGTGAGTGGTTTTCTATCCATACATCCTGTTATGGATACTACAAGTAGATTTGGTTCTATCACAGATGTCTATAGGTGTAACAACCCCAAAAACACTGTATTGACCTAAACTCGATTGAGAATTGGTGCACAACAATGGGCCTTACTGCACACCAGATTTTATACTCTTGATGTATATAATTTCTAAATTCACAAAATCATCATGAACCATCATGATGTATTTAAATATAATTTCTATATGAATAACCAAGGATAACCCTAAGGATTCATAGTTCAAATAAGGATTCCTAATTTAGGGATATGATAAGTGATTCCATGATTATAAGGTTTCCCACTATGAATATTGCTTCTTACACTATGTTTTTTTCTTTTATTAAATGAATAGAACCTAAATAACCACATACCTATTGTTTTTTAGGGTAATTGAAATTATTGATCTCCAGAGCATCCAATGCTATGGGATATGTAATGAAAAGTATCCATCTTATGGCCACTCAACTTTCTTAAGTTATGAATATTGCAAGACTTCAAATGAGAAAAGTAGGAAGAAACATTCTATTGAGTTCTTAATGAGGAAATGTACACCATTTTTTTTGGAATTATAATCCATTAGATGCTAACAATGGATCGATACAACTAAAATGATATTATCTATTATCCAGTGTTCAGAATATGAGAAATTAATTCGAGACATTTATTTTTCGGAAGGTGAAGCATACCAATAGAAGACTCTAATCAGGAATACGAGGCAATATGATTAAATTGAATCCATGGATATGGATGAGATCAAAGAATTATTTTTCAATAATTAAACTCCCCGTATTCTTTTTATATAGATAGTGAAATAGATTCTCAAGTTAAAGAAAATGGAAGATGAATCCATTGGAACCTATGAGGTTAATTTTTCAATACATGAGAGGTATGATTAAATTATTATCATCCAACCTCAAAGTAAGGTTCACTAAATCATAAATATCGAATGGAAATGTTTTGACAGGTAAATAGCCATAAGATACTTAAATAGTTATTAATAGATAGTGCATTGTGAAATCCATTTTGGAATGGAGTTTGGGGTTACATACCAATCTCAAGGTTTTGAAATGGAAAGGAATATATATTTCAAATGAAAATCAAAAAACCATTGATAGTAGAAGAAGATCATTCATTATTTTATGTGTGGGAAGAAGCATGGGGGAAATTGTATTAATAGGTCTAATAAATATTTTATGTGTAAAATATAAGGTCATCAGGTATTTTATTTTTTATGTAATGGGAAAAAGTTAGATAATAATAAAAATGTTGATAAGGCTGAAAAGAATCCACCACCCACAGTTCAGTTCATCAAGTGATAGGATAATGATAATTATGCTAACTAGTTTCCAAACTAGAATCTTAATGATGATAATCACATTTGGAAACCAATTAGGTTGAGGCAAATGGGGAAATCTCATGTGATCTCCATTTTTTATGAGGGGTGAGATAATTACCTAGTAAAGATACACTTTCCATCCACTCTAAAATAGTTAGTGTCTTATTTGATTTTGTATTTACCCACTTTATTTTATATAAATAATTTTATAAGTGTATCAAGATTCCACCCAAACGAATATATATGAAATTAATAGTAAAAACCGCTAATGGTATGATGATTTCTTCTCAAGTCTGTGATTCCTCTCTGATTGACATTTTATTGGAATTCTCTTCCTGTAAATCATTTCATTATTTCTCTGGTTAAATTTGATATCATCACAGGAATGTATTGAAATTATCTCTATAAATCCCAAACCAATTTTTGAGGAAGGGATGTTATGTTTGTTATTTCAAACTAAAATATTACCATCTATCAATGTGTGGATAAATATGAACATCATATAGATACTACATCTACTGTATGGGTATTAATTCCCATTAATAATACGTGGTTATCTCAAATGTATGGGGATAAAATTGACATCGATTATATGCATATTTTTCATGAATGTGTGGATGTATATCCTTAAGAGTTTCACATCCTACCAGGAAAACATGAAGTTGAGTTATCAATAGAACTCATTCATGGTCATATACAAATTTCAAAAAACTCCCTATATAATGGCTCCTATGGAATTGTAATAATTTAAGAAGCTACTACAAGAAAACCTTGACAAGGGATTCATTCAGACATGTGTGTAACCAAAGGGTTCACCTGTTCTTTTTTCAAAAAATAAATATGGTTTAATTTGACACTACATTGATTATTGGGAGTTGAACATGATCCTGATCATGAACAATAATACACATCCCCATATTGGTGACTTGTTTGATCAAATACAAGGATCTAAATACATTTCCAAGATTTAAATTCATTCTATATATTATCAATTGAGGTTCGATAAAGAGCATATAAGAAATATGGAATCCTATACAAGGTATGGACACTGTGATTATATAGTGATGCCTTTTGGTCTTACTAATTCCCCTATTATCATCATGGATTTAATGAATAGATTCTTTAGAGAATACCTTGAACAGTTTTTGTCAGTATTTATTGATTTTATTTTTATTTATTCATAGAGAAAGGAAGAGCATGATGACCACTTGATAATTGTACTAATGACCCTGAAGAACGAGAAATTGTATGAAAAAATTACAAAGTGTGAATTTTGTTTACAAAAAGGTTTAATTTTTATCATATGATCTTAATAAAGGGTATAGTAGTAGATCCATCAATGAAAAAGGCTATCAAATGTTTTCTTATACAAACCTTGGTTAAATATATCCATATTTTTCTTGGTTTTAATGAATATTTTCAATGGATTCTGGATAATTTCTCACGACTAACCAATCCCTTTACCAAGTTAACTCATAAGGGTTCCATGTTTCTCTAGATAGATGAATGTTAAGAAAATTTCAAGGAAATTAAGATAAGGTTAGTCATCACATATATTCTTACATTACCCTATTGTAGAGAATGGTTTTTAATCAATAGTGATGCTTCCAAGAAAGGATTGGGATGTGTTCTCAGGCAGAATAACATAGTTATATCCTATGCCTCAGGAATATTGAATATTAATGAAAAAAATTACCCAACTCGTAATTTTATGTGTGATGCGATAATATTTGCATTAAATATTTTGGTGAATTATATTTATAGAGAAAATTTTTATATTTATACTGATTATAAAATTTTGAAGTATATATTTATAGAGATGGAGTTGAACATGTGGCAAATAAGTTACTTAGAGATGATAAAGGATTATAATTTCTCAATATATTAAAACCCATGGATAGAGAAAAAGGGGGTCTATGCATTGTATCAATAGGATCATGCAATCTTATCTATTATTAGGATAAAAATGATCCAATATTTCAAAAAAAATTAAGGATAGACCTAGAAATCATTAAGGAAGGGAAAACTATTATCTTCCTCAACTGAATGTTCAACCTACTATCCAAGTGAAAATTAAAGTGTCATAAAAGAAAGATGTAGTAATGAAGAAGAAGGTATGTACTGTTCAAGAGTTTAACCTTGATCAGAATATAATGATAAGGTTCATGAACCATGTATGTGTTGTTACCATACCATATTTTAAGAAGGATATATTAGAAGAATATCACAGCTCTCTATTCACTATTCATCCTAGAATTATGAAGATGTATAGATATTTTAATGAATAGTTTTTGTGGGATGACATGAAGAGAGATATCATAGAGTTTGTATCTTGGTGTTTGGTATTCCAGTATGTTAAGGATGAAGGAAAAAAGTATAAGAGGATATTTCATCAATTACTCATGCCAGAATGGAAATGGGAGGACATCACTATGGATTTTTTATTGGAATCCCTAAAACCTATAATAGAAATAATTATATATGCCTGGTAGTCGATCTCCAAGAAAAGATAACAAACATCATCACTATTAGAGAAGAGTTCTATCGGGATTAGATTTCATAGATATTCATTAAGGAACTTGTAAGGTTTCATGGAATACCATATTCCATTATATCTAATTAGGATGTGATGTTTACCTCAAAGTTCAGGAGAAGTTTTTAGGAATACCATGATAAAAAATTGAGTTTCAACACTATATATCATCCTCACATAGATGGTTACTGTAAAAGAACAATTAAAAATATAGATGATATATTGATATCTTTTTCGTTGGATTTCAAAGTTTGTTGGGATCTACACCTTCCTCTAGTGGGGTTTTCTTACAACAATATATTTCAATATAGAATTAAAATAGATCCTTATAAATACCTTTATGGAAAGATATGTAAATCTCCAAGGTGTTGGAATGATGTTGGATGAAAAAACCTATTGGGGTCTAAGATCGCTGAAGAAATGGATTTGAAGGTTAGAACCATTAAACAACATATCATGGAAGCTCAATGTCAAAAAAAGATATAATGATAACCATAAAAAAGATATAGAATTTTATTTTTGGGAGAATGTGTTTCTATGAATCTCCCACTAAAAGAAGGTTATGAGATTAGGGAAGAAAGGGAAACTAATCCCTATGTACCTCGGTCCCTTTAAAATTCTGGATTATATCAATCAAATATACAATCAATTAGAACATCCAAAAAATATATCTCAAGTCCATGATTTATTCCTTGTATATATCCTGAATATGTATATAACTATTTCATCACATGAACTATGATCATAGGTAATACTGCTGAAGCATGATCTATCATATAAGGAACAACCAGTTTAAATTCTGGATCATATAGAGAATGTTCTATGAAACAAGACCACTCACCTAATAAAATTCTTTTGATGAAACAACTAGTAAGAGGAAACTATTTTGGGAACTTATATATATGATTATGAATATGTATCCCCATTTTTCTATTTCATAATGATGAATTTTGTGGGAGAAATTAATTTTAAGGGGGATAAAATGTAACACCATGCGTTTTTTAAGTACAATTTTTTTTGAATAAATTAAATTTATTGGATGTATATAATATCAGTATAAACAAAGTTAAAAAATATATATATTATAAAAATTTTATTTTTATGTTACACGCAACATCGACATAGCTTGCGTTACACGCAACACTAAGTTTCGACAAAATAACATTTTATTATTAAAATTATTTAAAAATCATAAATTTAACCTAGATATTAAAATTATTATTATTAATAGAAATAAATAATTTTTTAATATAATGGTTTCATATAATTAATACATATTGATAAGAAACATAATTTTTGAAAGTCTTTATATGTTTTGAAAAATACTATTTTAATAAAATGTTTCTTTTTTATGTCATTGTGATCAATAATAATTTTAATTTTAAAACTTTTAAAAATCTATTTTGTGAAAATAAACATTATTTTCTGAACTCGTAAGGTTAAAAATTATCCTATGGTGAATTTTAGGAATTTTTATAAAATATTTCATTTTTGAATTAATTGTGAAAAATATTGAGTTTTAATAGAATGTTGGTTTTCCATTAAATTTATTTATATAGTTAAATTGTATTTTAATTTGGTTTTAATGTATAAATAGATCAATTATAGATAAATTAATCCAATTTAAGTCATTAAAACAAATTTCATATTGAAATTGGATATAAAAAAATTCAATCATTTGAACTTGTTTACATTAAAAACTCGTTGTTTGGTCCCATTAATGGGATTAAATTTAAATTAATTTATTATGATTATGTGTTTAGAATTTGAAAAAATGGATTAAATATTTCGAATAAGTATTATTTATAATTTATAGTGGTGTTAACTTAGTTTTTACCAAAATTATTTATAAATGTAATTAAATTTAATTAATAGGATTAATGTAAAAACTAGTTTACTTAGTGATTAAAATTAAAAAATAACGAGTAAAATTGACCATAGACTAGTCCAAATCCCATTGGCTACAAATATTATGATCGTATCCTCCCTTTTATCTAAAATGTACCATTATTGGAGTAACATGATGTACAGGAGTCCTCTCAATAGTTTTTACCTTTTGATATTTACAAGAATTTCACCCCTGTTATTCTATTAAGGGAAGTCACCCATAACATCTTTGAACCTATAGTCTATTTTTCTCAGTGAACCCCTGAATTAGTGTGGAATTTTATTCCCCAAGAGTTCCTCCGGATTTTTTTACATTAGAGTAATTTGTGAGTTCCGTTTTAAACAACAGGTTGTGTATGGATGATGGTTTGATTTTTGTTCTAGTTATAAATATATGAGTCACTCATCTATGGCCAGTTGGCATGGATCTCTAAATTTAGACTATAAAGGTTGGGTGGGTTCAACCGGAAGTGTTATGTCCCTTATGACCAGTGTGGTAACGGGTGTGGAGGTCGCGACTAAGGCAGTTCTTTCCGAGAAAGACAGTCAGTTGAGAAAGGCCATGAAGGTTCATCAAGCCACAATGGAAGTATCTTTGAAGAAATCGGAGGAGGAAAAGGGGGTTGGAGTAGAGGGAACCCATGGTAGAAGAAGATCCAAGTTTCAAATAGTGGGCGATCAAGGTCCCAAAGTCCCCCTGGGTGCCACATATGATGAGGCATTGTGCTCAGAAAGTGGTAATCATGATAGAGGTCTGATAGAGGCTCAAATGTAATCATGGTAGGATAAGTCATCAATTTTCAGAGATTTTTCAACTATTGATGTTGCATCTATTGAGTTGAGAAATCATTTGGATGGTCTACCTAATGAGGATTCAGTTATAGATGAGCAGGAGCCGACCATGTACTCCATAGATGGGTAGAATGACATCAAGTCCAGTGATGATTTTTCCTGCCAGTTTACAAATGAAGTTGAGGAATAGCTTTAGGTTCAAGGTCATAAACTCTCAAGTCAGTTGAGTGGTAGTAACAAGAATGGAATCCAGAAACCAAGAAAGGACTATTAATTCTTTCCACACACTGTGAAGACACGGTGTGTGAAGAAATCAAAAGACAAGCTGATGATTAGTGGTACACTCTATTCCTCAAAGACAGATAGTCCACAGAGGAGGATATATGTCACTCATTATCAATACTTGAAAAGATAATGAGCTTGGTATAAGAAGTGGTTGATCATGTTCTAACACTTAATGATACTGAAGAAGAAGCAACCAGAATGAGGGGGCATCCAGTAAAGATAAAACTCAATGATTAACAGTGTACCTAGATTAAAAAAATATCTAGTTTTAGTTGGGTGCTTCAACAATGGGAATACCAGTCTTGAGTAACACATCCAGTCTTGGTACAATCTATCTTTCGAGTTTGAAGACCATAAAATGGACGAACCAGACTTCCATGTAAACAACATTTCTTGGAAATTATTTAGAGAAACTAATTTTATTAGGCTAAATTTGTTCTTTAATGGTTATATCATTTCATTTTCAGTTTGAACTCGGGATTTCTCAAATTTTCTGTAAAAGTACATTAATAGTAAAAATTTAATTTTTAGTCAGTGTATGATGGACTACCACCTCATAGACCGATGTTGTCTGTTCTTCTATTATTACCTTTGAAGATAAGTAATAATGATTGAATTAATATTTTATATTATATATATTATATATATTATGTTTTTATTCTTCTTTAATTGTTAACTAACTCAAACCATTATGTTTTCCATTTTGGGGGAATACGATAACTTCATTTGAGGACATTTGGACTAACTCCTCCTCAAAGTGATGTGATTTGTTCACACTTTACATGGTACGTATTAAAGATGGTTTTAATATAAACTTATGATATATATTAAATAATAAATCCATTAGAATTATAATATATGTGTATATATATATATATATAATTTAATCATATTCTTTATTTCAATGCAACAAGAAAATTTAAATAGAGTTCATGCGTACATATGACCTACCATCTCCATGAAAGGCATGTTTCATTTCTTATTTATATATTTTAAATATTATTATAAATACAAATATAATGAATATATAATATATTTATTTCATGTTAATAATTATAGTTATGATTTAATCATCATATATATAATAGAACTAATAATATAATAAATTAAAACACTAGTAAAAAACAAAGCGATTATTACCCAAAACGTAACGTTTACATGGATATATTAATAAACAGGTCATAAAAAACCATTAGAATGTTATATATGGTATGATATAAATGAATATAGTTTTATAATATATGTATATAAAATTTATATTAATTATATAAGAGGTTCTAATGAGCACAATGAGTGTCAATACATAAGGTAAGGGGATTTCTAGTCTCAATTTTTTATATGCAATACTTCTTCCATATACAACACTAAATTTTTTTATGTGCTGTATATACATACCATTAATTAAATCTATGATAATTATCCTTATATTTATCATAATTATTTATCATTTTTATGATCTCTTTTCATGTGGTTTTACGGTTCAAAAGTAACCAAATCTGTTCGATAATTCAGTCTCAATTTTCCGTCTTTGAGGCACATGTTTTTTCATGCACCTATATTCATTTATGAGGTATATATACTTCAATTTGACATGGTATATCATGAATTTACTTATTTAAATTATATTTTATGCTTAATTCAGTTTTATAAATTCATGGATATTTTGATTCAATGTTACCAAAGATGTAAGTGTTTATTTGTACAATTTAATCATTTATAGGGATTGTTTATGATTATGACTCCATTGATGAATTATTATTTTTCATATCATAAGAATTATAAGGATTTTTCTTATCATATAGTTACTCAAAATTTCATCATTTATTGGTTCCATTTTTCCACTCTTTGGTACTTCATATTATTATGATTTTTATAGGAAACTTTGACTTTATTTCTCTCTTCGGTCGAAAATCAGTCTTCTTCGAAAACCATATTTTCTAAAAATGTTTTAAAAAATGTTTTTAAATTATATTTTAATATTATATTAAACTAAAATAGAATTAAATGATATTAAAATATTCATTTATTAATTATCAAAGTTATTATCAATGAAGAAGTTTTAAAAATATCATTTATGTCTTAAAAATAATTTTTTAAATAAAAATATAATATCCTCAATAAATGTTTTTAAAAGTCCATAAAAAATTATTTTCCTTATAAGAAGAAATCCATTGGTATGAATCTTTCCTTTTTTTGGATATCATCGAAAGGTACCATTCATATTATTTCTATGAATGATATATATTTTTATGGCATGATGTATATGACACTATTTCCCTTCCATGAGTTATATACTTATGAAACCCAACTCTTTTCACAAGTTATGCATTCATGAAACCATTATGTAAACTTTATCTTTTCCACAAGTCATTATATGATTACCTTCTTTATACCCAAATCATTTCATGGGTTTTGATGTGATTATTTTTTATAATATTTTGGCACTTATGGACATATATCATCCTCTAATTCATTGGGTAATGATTTTTATTTCATAACATTGGCACAGTTGGAATGGGGAGTGAACAGGGTTTAGTTAATGAAACTGTACACTAAAAGAATCTTGGGAGAGAACCTTGACTGCTAAGATGATCATGGGAGTGAACCATCACTACCAATATGATTTGGGGGGTGAACAAATTCCACTAATATGGTATTGGAATTAAGCATTGAAAACAATGGGAATCATTTTATCTGCTTATGTGTCTGACAAACTTCCATGTATTATTCATATGTTAAACATTCATGTATTATGATCTTTATTCACTTATGATAAATGTCTTATGAACATAAAATATTTATGTCATGAATCATGATTATGACCCTTGATATTTATAGTATGATCTTATAATGATATGATCATATTCTCATAACTTTATGAACATGATTATGATTACACATCTCCCCTTTTTACCCTTACTGGGCATATGAGTTCATTCATTTTTTATGTTTCTTTTCCCAAGGATATAAAGATATTTATTATGTATTATGTGTATATTATGGGTTCTATTCATGATGAAACTAGTGGGAGAAAATGTTTCTCACTTATGTATTAGTGCTTATGTTTTCATGTTTCTAAAGGCTCTAAACTAATAATGTCTTTTTGTGCATGTTTGTGAAATGTATTATATATTCCGAAAAATGATCTAATGTCTATGTATGAGAAGTTAGGGTCATTATATATAATAAGGGTTCTAGTGATGATAAAATTAGTGGTAGGTGAAGCTGATATTTTGCAAACTAGTTGTTTATGTGCCCATGTTGCCAAAGTAAATAGACCTATACAATCTTGTCATGGGTCTTTATGATATGTAATGAGTTTTAATATATTAAGATGTGATATAAATGTATAAAATTTCCAGTTAATTGTATGGTTTGAGATCAATTATGCGGTCTAGGTGCATGGAAAAAACATTTGATTGCGGATAGATTTGGGGTTCATGTATCCTAGTTCAATATGGGGTTTGCTGTTTGATGTGGGGATATCCCGACCCACCTTCTTCAATATGAGGGAAGGGATATCCAGATGTTGAGACCTTCCATACTCAATATTAAGGAGAGATAATTACCCAAGAGTCCCGCCTCCAATAGGCCTTATGGTGGCGAAAAACACAAAGGGTGTAGGAATATCACAAAAAATTGTGAGGAATTACCCTTTTATTGTATATATGATTGGGAGATTAGATGTATCAACCTAAAAAAACAACAAGATATATGTATATATACATAATAAGAGAAAAAACATACACATTCATGTCAAAAATAAAACTTCTATAAATATAAAGAAAACTCCAATTTAAATACAAAAAATAAATCTAAGCAATGACACAATAAATGTTCCTAATGTTCGAGCTAGTAAAATACACCACGGTCCACATAATATCCCTGGAAACTAGAAAAAACTTTTATATACATTGGTTGAGAATAAAAGTATTCTCATTATGGAAATCCAATTTCACTTGTGCACATGTGGGAGAATTATACTAATTCCCCAGTGAGAAAACAAGAAAAACTCAAAAGAACCTTACACGACACACTATCCACCCCTAACCTCACCATGTCATGCTCACCAAATAACACAAGTAAAGTAAAGTAATGAAGTAAGACTATATATATTTGTCTAAGTTGCACTACTTCCAACTGGATAACTAATCATCCCTAACAAAAAACATCCTGATGCTACCATGCTCTTCCATAAACCCCACTATCACAACCTGCCCACAGACACGAGGGACACATACCACATCCCGCACAAAAAACCTAGGCTATAACCATATCACATCCTTTTTATAGACATGTGTGACACAAAACCACAATATCATCCTGAAGATATCTAGAAAATCACACCATTCTCGTATACACCCAGGCCTCACAACTGCACCCCAACCCGCCTAAAGAGTCTAGGGACACCAATGCCTAGAACATGGGGTATAGATGAACTAACAACCAACCATCCATCCTCCCATCGGGATGTTGGGAAAGGAAACCCACCTCCATTAAAATGGGGTGTTCGACATATAGTTATCAACAAAGGTGGGGTGCATATAGAAATTACACGGATCAAATTATATATATATATATATATATGTAAAAAACACTCAGACCGACCTATTGGTTTTCAAAACAACAACAAAAAAACCAAAACTGCCCTTTCTACCAACCATACATGAACGCACCACCATGAATGACGGTCACCTCTATAGGTTGATAAATAATCACTTCTACACTACAAGCCACCACTCACAACATACCCCTATCCAATTCATTTAACCAGATGTCATTCTACATTATCATACCATTTATTTATTTATTCCATCCATACATGAGAAACTACCAAACACTATAGTCATTATAAGGTTAATAAACCATACCAACCACTGCCCAAGACAAACAAATACATAAGGTCCAAGGTAAAAGAAACCATTCTAACACCCATTCATAAAAAACTCTCTCTCCGAACTCTGGGAGAAATTCCCATGAATTTTAACACCATCATTCATCAAAATCATCCCTCCAAAACCCTCCTCAGTAGCCCCACTGCACTAAAGGCACCACAACTAGTGAAACAAAAATCACCCAACATACAGTCCCACTCTACACTCATTTTTACTGTACACCCCACCATAATTCATAAATGTAATGATACCATATGAACATGAATACCCCCAACACACCATATCACAACCACACTCGAAATCAGCACTACATAACACACAACAACTAACACACCCATAAACATGAACCTGACACAACCAAGTCCTACATCCCTGCTACCCAACCACATCCTAGATTTATCCCCACACATAACAACTTCATCTATTCTATAATCAACAAATCATTCAACATAATATTCCATTACATCGACCAAATTTCTACATACACACAACCACACTCCTAGCCACAACACTACACTGCCAGCACAGACATAATGCTAAGCAAAACCAGACACAACACATAGTCACACCAGTAAATAAATATTTATTCATATTTAGAAAACACGCATGCTTTAAATATCTTGATAAATCAAGGTTATCACAGAAAAAGTTTGATCCTATGGCATCCATTTATTTAATTGAATATACGTGGTTATCCAATTTCATAAACATACGATCATTCAAGAAGTATCAACAACAAGTATTCATAAGTCATACATGCGTGCCAATAGAAACCACCAATGGAAATGATTTTTATATGTCTTACAACCCTTAAAAAATGACCTAGATTAAGGATAACCTATAAAACAATGTAATCACCATTTTCTATCAAAGCCCTTGTTTTTTACTTTTTATTATATTACATAAATCAATGTCCAACCATATTCACAATGGAACATGAGAACACCCACCCTACAAGATAAACCAATAAAAGTGAGAAGATGGAAATACATTCTTAGAACAATAGGTAACCAACAATTTCCGTTAAGGTAAAAACAATGGGTCGCGTGAGTAGGAGGAAAGAATCCAGTTGAAAACCAAACAGACTGCTACACCACAGGCGCACAAATACTTGGGGACGAAAATTTCTCGATGCACTAAGAGAAAACATAAGGGTTCAATGGAAGATAGGATTTCTACTTTAAAAGGACAAATCCTAAATCTATAGGGGAAATTTTTTCAAAGGATATTAAAGTCAGATCATTATCAAGACCATGTGTTTTAGGTGTAAAAGGAATCTTTAGGTTTTTAGAAGATAGATTCCATTTTAAATGGCCCAAAAAATCATTAAATATGGCATTTAACTCATTTAGAGTCAAAGGAAACACAAATGGGGGGAAATTGGAAAAACTGGGATAATTGGATATGACACTCCGATGGTTGAGTCACCGACTTGAGTCACCATCACCTTACTCACAGATGTGAGTCACTATCACGACTCATCGACATGAGTCATTAACGCCACTCACTAACACCAAACCTAATAATTCCTCAACCTACCGACACCCTAATTCACCGACACCCTAAGTCACAGACTCCCTGAGTCACTGATTCCCTGAGTCACCGATGACCTGATTCACTAACGTTGAGCTACCGACCCCAACATACCAACACTGACTGACCAATGGAAAAACAGTAAATTTGGAAATCTCTTAAAATGAGCCACCATTTCCTCCAAGAACACCCTAGACACTATATTTTGACAAACTAATGGACCACAGAGATACATGCCATTACATCAGATACCTATCAAACTATTCTCTCCCTTGAGTATTCAAAACCACACCCAAACAAAATATGGATCTGAATAACCACTCTGTAAGATACTTCTCAAAAATAAACAACCATGTATTGTTCAAAAACTAGATAGAATCCTCAACATACAAGAACACCATTTCCCACATATTCAAACCCAACCATACACATGATACCCTACACAACCAATAACTATCCAGACACATGAATTAGAGAATTCATTTTTCAATGTCAAGATACTATCTGCTCTTGGCAGCGTTGACTCACTCGCGTAGGTTTAATCACATCTTAATTAATGTGTCTTTATTAGAAATTAGGACATCCCATTCTCATTATCATGAATTTATCAACATTTCATAACAAGGAAGAAACTAATTTCAAAGAAAACAAGGTTCAAGAACTACATCAAAAAGAAAAATACACAAGAAAAACTCAAAAAACTCCAGGAACATGGAACACATATGCTTCTCTTTCTCTAATGTAATCTCATATAGGCCACCAAGCCTCCACAACACATGAATTAATGGAATGGTCTGTCAATGAAACACCTTCTTCTAATGATCCTAGATCCACACTCGTCACTCCATGAATGTTTTGTCATCCTTGATATGAAAATCTCCCCAATCAATGACATGAGAGTCATCAAAAAGATACTAACAAATCAAGGAGACATGAAAGATGTCCTGGATCATCCTAAACTACGGTGGAAACTCCCACTGGTATTCCACCTTGCCAGCCCATCCCTATACCTATAAAGGGCCGATGAATGTAGGAGATACCTTACTCACTCTTTCAAACCTTTGTTTCCCACATCGAGTGGAAACGTTTAAGAACACCTGGTCCCCAACCTCGAACTCCAAGAGAATTCTTTAATGATCAGAAAACAACTTATATTGGTCATGTGCTTCCTTCATCCTCTCACAGACAAGTTTCACCTTCTCTATCATATATTTCACCATTTCTAGACCATGAATAGCTACCTCCAAAAAAAATCCATTAACAAAGTGAACGGAAAAATGTCTTTTACAAGGAATTAAACAGAGCCACGAAAATGGAAGAGTGAATGATATTACTGTATGAAAACTTTACCATTAGAATTTTTCATACCCATCACCCACAAATGTCCAAGATGCAGGCCCGCAACATGTTCTTCAATGTCTAGATGGTCCTATATATCTTCCCATCTATTTGATGGTGGAAAATATTGTTGATGCATAAATGAGTGTCAAAATGATGTTACAATCCCCTTCAGAATAACTAGGTAATACATTTATCCGTATATTAGATGACAGATCTTGGAACCCTATGCATCCACTCTAATTCATCCACATACATTCTTTCCAAGGCATCCACTATGTTTAACTCCTTCACTCAACATTTTAGTTTTATTCATGGATAATAAGAACAAAGAGAACAGGTCGGAGTTCCTACAGAGGTCTAATGAAATATAGGAAAAGGTCATCCCCTCTATTAAAATTGACCCCCTCCAGTTTAAATTGATAAATGTCTGATATTATGGTAACATTGGTACATACGATCGCTAAAGAATCTAGATGATCTGCCAAATGATTCCCATCCTACCATGTGTTTGTCACTTTTATAATGTTTTTGAGGAGATATTTGAATTTACTTATGATGTAAAATATTAACCATGGAGTGGAACAAATTCCATCAATGTAATCATGAATGATCATGTTATCAGTTTCCACAAATGAGGGGAAAACATCCACTATGATGTAATGCCTAATCCTTATAAGGACTTCTTTGGCCTCTACTACAAGGGAGTTTTCATTGTCAAAGTGAGTTGTAAAAGTGAGAACCACACACCTACTATAATCCCTAACAACACTGCCTCCTCGCATGTCACCGGAACTACATACACCATTTGTTTTCATCTTAAGACCATCTTCAAGGGGAGGCCACCTCACCAATCTTACATACGGCCGGTGGGAGAGATGTTAGACAATGGGGGAGGGACCATGGAGAGTCTATAATGATGCTACATCCATCCAGTTGCTGATTATGGTTACCATGTTCACCAAAAGGCACCATATCTTCTTGATAATGTATCTCCCTTTAGAATTAAACCCCTCATATATGGAATGATTCCTAGAAATACCTAGGCACTAACAATCGGCATTGAGGAGCATGAATGTCACTATTTTTTCTAGGCCTTTTCCATCTGTCCCCTGAAACCATATTTTGAGGAATGTGGAATCATGAGTGTCCCTAGAAAAGTATTCAGTGAACTCCCAAAAGAATCACTACATTTTATTGCCCCATTCCCATTCAATGAACATTTGGGTCGATCTCTCCACCTGCTTGTTCTTTCAATAGTGGCATCTTGAAGCGTTTCTAATGCCAATATTTTTAATGTGTTCATCAGTTGAGATTGCTTGGATCCTGTTTCATTACACTAGAGATTATATTTTGTTCAAATATTATTGAACCACACCAAACCAATCCATATTTTTTATTGGGCATGCGGGTTGGATGATATGATGATGTCCTTACATTTAAATCACTCTGAGTTTGAAGGTATGAAAATGTATCTGTATAGTTATGAGATGATTTAATAATGTCAAAAACCTACTGTTTCTCCTTATCTAGAACTAATCTGGAAAAGTATAATTGTATACATGCCTCTTTGAAGGATATGGTTGGAGCATGAAATCCTGGGTATCCTACCACCCTGCCATCCCAATTGTGGTTCCAGAATAGAAGATTACCCTCTCCGATTATCCATTCCACATTTTTTTGTAAGAACGGGATGATGGTATAGATCTTGGACTAGAGGGGTGATCTGTGCAATGATGTCTCGGCCGTATTACCACTATAATTGTATGTCATAATCATTCCCCACATAGTACAATCGTCGATAGTTTTGCGTTCAAGTTTTTTGTGTATTCGGTGGATGATGTCACCTAAGATTTTGTCATTGATTCATCAATCATGTATGGATCATTCAAATTTCTACCAAGAGGCCCAATGTTTTTACCCTCCAATGATGCATCCCAGATATACCCTACTATTATTTTTTCAATGGTTTTGATAACTCATTTTGTCACAGTGTTGGATGCCAAATCATGGGCCTACATGGCAGACAAGACATTGTTTACCAAATCAATTAGACCACCAAAGGATAATATGTGGGTTTTATAGTTGATTATTCAACTCGTAATCTTTTTCACTACATGATAAAAATATCTTATACACATTCTGTATGAAGATCTGGGGGTGAAAAGGTATTCCATTAGAAATAATACCAACTACATGCCCATCCTGTTGCATAGATTCATGTCCCTACCTATAGCACATTTATTCGAGATGTTAATCATACTCATTTACTTGCTAATAACCTATACACACTAGTGGCATTAATCTTCAAGGATTTTTTTGATACCACACAATGATCTCCTTCCCACAGTTATGAATATTATTCTATCATCTGCAAACATCATGTGAGAGATGGGGGGAATTCATATCATTCACTGTAAGGGGAGGACGTCTCCATTGAAAATTAAATTATTTATTATGTATCTAAAAACATATTGTATCAGGATAATGATTCTTGGGGACATGGGGTCCCCTTGTTGTAGCCTATGAGTATCTTTAAAGAATCCATGTGTCTGCCAAAAAAACGAAATAGCCTGCCCAGGGGAGCTTACACACCTAAAGAAGATGTTGCATGACTAGGGAGGTATACCCATCCTATTTGTCACATTGTTGACGAATCCCAACATAAGATGATCATACACCTTATTCATGACCAAATTAATGGATATATTTGATTTGTGTGAATCTGTGTTAATATCTCTCATCATTTCATATGATAGAGCTATCATGCCTTGGACTGATCAGCCCTTCACGAACAAATGCTGTTCATGGGAGATCCACCATAGGAGATGTTTGGATACCTTTATATTGATGATGCTTACAAGGATCTTATAGGGGAAATTTCACATGCTCACTTGTTTATAATATTTAAGGGAGGAGGGATCCTTGATCCTTGGAATGAGGACAAGGGTCGTGGCACTAGCCTCTCGCTACAGGCTTCTACCATGGAAGAATTCTTAAATCACTACACTAATGCCACACATGACCACTTCCCATGAACCTCTATAAAATGATCCATGAATGATATCAGGACCCAGTGCACTATCGGGGTTCAAGTTCACCATATCCATGAGGATCTCTCCCTCTTTTGGGATCGCTTATAAGAAAGTATTGTCATATTCAGAGACCTATGCTCAACTCCTCAATCACTATGAAGTGAGTCGATTTCGACAACCAATCCACTAGTACCATGATCATATCGCATCCTCCCTTATCCCTAGGATATCCTATGATGAAATATATCAGTATTTAATCCCACTCCCACTTGGGGACATCAAACTACTATAACAAACAACTGGAAACATAGTACTCATCCTTCACTTGTTGTCACACCAAATTCTTTTCCACAATCACAGCCACTTCCGACTTAATCTCGAGCCACCGGAACATTTCCCTCAAGCATCGGTATATCTTGGAAACTTTTGAGTGTACCTCTCAGGGTGATCTATGAAACTCACAATGAAATCCATCACACATCAGTACTACTACCTCACGCATCACCACTAGAACAAAAAGCTTCTCATAGAACAACACCTAATTATGACCATCCTCCGACCATCCCTTTGGATGATCACCCTAGTCAAAGCAATCCTACATAACCGATGACTTCGAGTCTACCCACTGAGACTCCTCCACCTGCTACCTCAGAGATGACTGCACCAAGATCTGAAACAGATAGCCTATACCTATACCAGTTCATGTATCTAAGTTCAAGGTATCCAACTCTACTATCCAACTGTCCAAAGATTCCCGAACCACCTAATTCTGTGTATTTGTGCTCAAATAATCTTCCACAACATTCCCCTTAAATTAGGAATATGATATCTAAAAATTGTAATCTTGGAGAAACTCTATCCACCACTACTGCCACATGTTCATATCTCACTAGGAAAAGACGTACGTCAAGATATTGTGATCCTTAAAGACCAAAAAGTTCTCTCCAATAAGGTAATATCTCCACAACGTTTTCCCAAACACTACCGCTTATAACTATATATCATGTGTTCAATAGTAAAATTCATTGGAATTTAATTACCTAGACCTACAATTGATCACCCCTTGTTGTTGTATCAACACAAAACCCAAGCCCATATAGGAATCATTGTAGAACAACTTGAACATCACCACTTCCTATGGAATTCTAATCACTAGGGAAATGAAAATATTCCCTTTTAGATATGAAAAATCTTCTTATTACTGCTCAATCCACAGAAAAGCCTAGTCTTTTCTTGTCATAGCCATCAACGGATCTGCTACTCAAGAGAAATCAGGTACGAATCACCATTAGTAGTGGGCCAGACTGATAAAACTGCTAACCTCCTCCACATTATTGGGTGATTCCATGGAAACAACTTCCTCAACCATCAATGGGTCCCCTTATACACCCTGTTGAGATACCACATTACCATATATGTGGGCATCCCATATCCAAAACCTTCACTTTTATAGCTTTACATAGAGCTGTTGTTGTCAAAGGACCTCATGGACAGTCTTGAGATGGTCAGAATGCTCCACATATGAATTCAAGTACATCAGGTTGTCATTGATGATTAAAAAGATGGACTGGTCCAGGAACTCATGAAATACAGATTTCATAAGACCTATGAACATGGATGGTGCATTAATGACACCGAAGGTAATACCCAATTACATGAAGAGCCAACCTACACCTAAAATCATTCTTTGGGATATCACCCTCCTTCACAGTCCACTGGTGATACCCAGATCACATATTGTTCTTAAAAAACCATCTTGCTCCCTTCATTTGGGTGAAAATATCTTCTATCTTCTGTAGAGGGTAATGGTTCATTACTATTTACTGATTCAACCTATAGTAGTTTATACACAACCTTAGACCACCATCTCCCTTCTTCCCAAAAAATACTAGATCAACCCATAGTAACACAACGGGTCAGATAAATCCGTTATTCATCATATCATTAGTTTGGATCTGTAACTCCCACAACTTTGAATGTGCTATCTAATAAGGATTCATCGATTTTGGACTAGCATCGGGCTATATGTCTATCACAAACTTGACGTCACGTTTAAGGGGTAGGGTGACAACCACCTTGGTTAAAACATCCACGATCTCTATAATAACTACCGAGACCTCCACTATCTCATCATCCACCAATTCCTCTAAAATATATGTCAACAAGAAAATAAAATTCTCTATATGTTGACTGACCATGTGACAACTCCATTAACCAAAAAAAGTTACACATTTTCCACCCACATCTGAAAATACGACTCTTATCTAACAGAAGTCGTTAAAATAATATGCTGATTAAAACCATTAGATTCTAAGAATGACATTTTATGGTTGCATCTGCAATAGGAAAGTATTCCCACATGTCTGATGTCGTCTCATCATCATCCTACATCCCTAGCAAACATCAATCAATATATTATGACCTATGACTGGAGTACTCAGCACCATGGGACTAAAAAGACTCTCTCTGTCTAGTCCTAGTGAATGGCTATAATAGGTGAAACAAAGGAGTGAGAAGATCCTGAACCAAAAAAGGAGAAAATAAGTGTACTAAAGAAGTTGATCATACCTCAAATGATCTTTAATCATGTTGGAACTGATACCTATACAGTGTGCAACTAACCATGCCTAGCTCCTCTAAACAAATTTTTTCTTCCCCCTCTACGACTATTCCATGGTAGGGTAACCTATATAATTCCCTTAGGTATTCCTCTACCTACACTATCTCCCCTCAGTGGAGTAGGTACCTATGGTTTCTACTACTAAAACAACCTGGCCAGAAACTACTGTTGTGGTAGGTGCTGGACCTGCCACCACTACCATACTCAACATTAACTGGGCACTAAATCTGAAGGTGACCATGACCTTCAAAACCAAAACATCTCAATCCCACACCTATAGATAAAATATGAGGACCCGAAGATCAGAACATGAAATATTAAGGTTGACTCCCCGATTGATGAAACCTTGAAGGCCCTGTCACCTGAGAGCTTCTACTGACATCCTTCCCCTTTGAAGAACTCATTTGGCTCCCTTATCATGGTAAAACTCCTCGTGAGTGCATCCATTCTACTACCTCATCCTTATTATGGACCATTACGTATTTTAGTACGGTGAACGGAGTAATTAAATACTAGAGGGAAGGACTGAGTGCCTCCTCCAAATGTACAGCCCACGAATCCTCATTTGGAAAGAGTTCCAGGGAAAAGTGAAGGATATCCTTAAACATTATCCCCAAATCCCACACTAAAATACTCCCCTACTAGAGGGAGAGTATATCCTGCATCTTATTATCCTTCATCATCGAAGATAGTAATTTTTCCCGAAACTCCTTCACAATTTCTACCCATAGAACATCGTCCACCTTCCTCTCCTCATGATAATATATCCACCACTAACACGTAGCTCCCCTCATTTGGATCACCTATAGGGGAACCCTGTATTCTGTCGGAGACTAGATCAAGCTGAAATGATCACCATCTCCTCATTCCAAATAGCCATCTCTGTATCTGAATCACTTCATTCGTACATCACTGGAGTCTACCATTGGAAATCATGAAGGGTCTTCATCCACTGATCATTATCACCCACTTAGTCAACCCTTTGTTTGGTGACCAGGTCATCATACTGAGCCTCCACTTCTCGAGCCCCTCATGGACAATGATCGGGTTCCATTTCTGAATGGTTAAAAAGAAATTCCTAATCCTGAGTAGTATGGAATTTATTTAGGATTCATTTTAGATCGTTGTTTATTTTAATTTTGAAAAAATATCCAAAATAAATAATAATAAAAAAGTCATTATGATGCATGTACCTTTCCTAGGGTATCAACCCTGCAATAGGTATAGCCTCATTTTGTTGTTAGGTAGGCTTGGATTCCTTGAATCGGATCACAAGGGCCCATAAATCCCAGGTAAAATCCATCCTTCTATGGCCTATGTCCAACACCAATATCACCTATCATTGTTTCCCAACCTACCCATAAAATCCTCACTGTGTCTAACTCCAAACTCTATGATATCTCTCAACCAACCTCCCTCTGATACCATTCGGTCATGACCCACCATCATCAAGATGAGGGATGATATAGAATGATGTTGAGACCTTCCTTCCTAAAGATGAAGAAGAAATAATAACCCTTGTGTCCCACCTCCAATAGTCCCCTAGGTGGTGACCGGAAACAATGGTGTATAAATATCACAAATAAATTGGAGGCATTAACCTTTTTATAGTAACCAATATTAGGAGATAAGATATATCTACCTCAAACAGATCCAAGGCAGATGTATATAGATAAAAGAAGATCCAAACAATCCAAATGCATGTACAAAATAAAACTGCTAAAAATATAAATAAAACTCTAAATTAAGTACCAAAATAAAACTAAGTTGTGACACACAAAAATTCCTCAATGTCCGATCAAGTAAGAAACAACATGGTCTGCGTAATCTCTATGGAAATATAAAAGTAGTTTTGTATACGTAGGGTGTGCATACAAGTATACTTAGTAGTGAAAAACAAAATTCACCCATGCCCAATTAGGATAAGTATACTAATGTCCCTATGAGAAAATTACATAAACTCATAAGAACCTAATTTTTCATACTATCCACCCCCAACCTCACCAAGGAACTCTCACCAAATAATGCATGCCATGTTAAGTAAAGTAGCAAGCACATCGATATTTATGAACTATGTGCCATTTTTCATTAGTTAATAGTTTATCCCAAATAGTGAATGTCCCAATGCAACATGCCCTTCCATAAGCCATGTTGTCACAACCTACCTTCACAAACCTAGGCGACATATCACTTCCCATATAAAATCACCTGGGATACAACAACAACACATCCCACTCGTAGAAACCTAGGTGACAAAACCACCACTTCATCCCAAAGACACCTGGGAATGAACACCTTGCCCGCAGACAATTAGTCCTCACAACTATACCACAACCAACCTGAAGAGTCTAAGGATACCAATTCCCTAAATAGGTAGCAGAGAAGTTCCAATAACCATCCATCCATCCTCCCACTGGGATGTTGGAAAAGGACACCCTCCCCTATAGTAGTGGGGTCATCGTCAAATAGAATTCAACACATGTGGGTGCATTCAGAAATCATAATGAACTACATGTATGTATATATATATGTGTGTGTGTGTGTGTGTGTGTGTGTGTGTGTACCAAACACTCATCCAAAACTATGGGTTTTCATAACAAAAACAAACCCACACTAAAACTACACTTTCTGCCAAACCTACATTAATGTACCACCATAAACTATAGTCACATCGGTAAGTCGATAAATGAACACCGAATCACTACAAGCCACAACTTGGAACCTACCCCCAGCCTGTTCATTTAATCAGTTTTCACTATTTCTTATCAAACCATTTATTTATTTCTTCCAACCCTACACGTCAAACTAACTAACATTAAAAACGTTATAAGGTGAAGCATCCATACCAACCACTGCCAAATTCAAATAAAGAATGAAGGGCCAAGGTAAAATAATGAATTCTAACACCCATTAATAGAAAACGGTCTCTGGATACACCAGAATAAAGGCCCATTCATGGGAACACCATACTTATTCAAAATATTTCCTCATAAACCATCCACGGTAGCCCCACTACATGGAAGGCACTAAAAATAATGAAATAAAACTCACCCATCTTGGAGTCCCGCTACACACTCCCCTTTCCCAAAAAACCCCACCACAATTCTTCAATGTAATGTTTCCCTATCCTTCCTATCAATAACAAAACCTCCAACACACCTCATCACTACCACACTTTACATCTTTACAATATAATAACAAAACACCCAACACACCCATAAACATGAACATTACACAATCCGGTCTTGCAACCCTGGTACCCAGCCATGACCTAGATGCAGTCCCACTGCATTATATGTTCATCAATTCCACAATGAACCAATATATCAACCTGAGATTCCATTGCACCTCTCGTACTACCCCATACACACAACCACACTCCTAGACACAACACCTCCCTACCATTAGTGTCATAAGGCTGAATAGAACCACACACATAACACAACCAAACAAAGAAAGGAAGGATTTATTCCGATTTAGCAAACACTCCTTCTTTAATTCCACATAATAAATCAAGGGTTATCACAGACCACGTTTGATCATGGGACAACTATTTATTTAACCAAATATATGTGGTTTACCAATTTAGTAAAAAAATAGTCATTCATGGCGTATCAACAATAGGTATTCAGAAGCCATATAAGTGTGAAAATAGAGACCACCAATGGCCCTAATTTTCAGAAGGCATGAAACCCTTACAAAACATGACATGGATCATGTATTACATATAAAACAATGTGATCATCAACGTCTTCCTCACCTGATGGTTATTACATATTATTATCTTACTAAAATATGGGTTGAACCGTATTCACAAGTGTACATGAGTAAACACGCCCCACATGATACACAAATAAAAGAGTGAATACTGAAATCTCTACTTGGAACAATAGGCGAACTATTATTCTTTTTTGCTCAAAAAACAGGGGGTCACATGATTTGCAAGAAAGACTATAGGGAAAAACTGAACATACTACTACAACACAGGTGCACGACAGCTCGGGGAAGAAAAGTTCAAGATGCACCAGGAGACAACGAAAAGGATTAAAGGAAGAGAGGATTTCCACATTAAAATGTTAGATCCTAATCCTACGGGGAAAAGAGTTTCGAAGGCTATTAAAGTCGTATCATGATCAAGACCACACAGTTTAGGAGTCAATGGAATCCTCACGTTTAAGAAGACCGATTCCTTTTAAAATGTCCCAAAAGCTCATTAAATAATAAATTTAACTCATTTAGCATCAATGGAAACATCAATGGGGCGAAAGTGGAAGAACTGGGAAAAACTGAAAATGACTCACCTATGGGTGAGTCACCGATACGAGTCACTGACAGTGTGTGGTCAATGCCTGACTCACTGACACAACTCACCTACAGGAGTCACCTATACGGCTCACTGATGCCACTCACCGATACCCAACCTACCAACACCTCAACCTACTGATGCCACTACCTACAGTCACCCTTAGTTACAGGCGACCTGAGTCACCGATGTTGTAACACCCCTGAAATTGTAAACATGGTTTTATTATAAAAAATAATATTAAGTGGATTTATTTATATGTAAAATCAACTAATAATATTTCAGAGCCGATGTTCTTTAAAAATAATAATTGAAAATAATAATTTTATTTGATTATAAGTATAATTTTTAGTTTTCAAATTTATTATTAACTAAAACCAATGATTGTATTGAAGTATTATCATCTTAAAGGATTGTTTGATTAGTATTTTATGATAAGATAATTTGGATAAAAAAAATTTATTTTAAATATTATTCAATATTTTGAATGAGTAAATTTCTAAATATAAATATATATTTATATATGTCGACTATTATATCTATTTTGTTAAATATAGTAACATAATAAATTATTTTATGAGTATATTAAATATTTATATTATTATTTGTAATTAAATTTATGTTAATCCTTTATTTCAGATGACATAATCTAGATTTTAATTAATTGGATTTTATAAAATTTGACATTCAATATATATATATATGAAATTAAAATTATTATTTTTTAAACATAAATTATAATTAGATTATTATAAATTTTAATGTATGATAATATTTTATAACTATTTTAATTCAATATTGATTTAAGAAATATATTATTTGAATTTATTATATTAGGATAACATTTGTTTAAAATTTTTGTGTGTTTAGAAAGTTTTTAAAACAAAAAAAGATATGTGTTTCTTTTCAAAGGAGATCCTATTTGTAAGGTGTGCGCCATTAGGGTTTTATCGCGACGCAAGCTGGTGTTGGAGTCGCGACATGGAGCTCCACCCTGAGGAGTCACAAGAGTCACACATGTAAATGCTGAGGGAATATGTTGAGAATTGAGGGAGGATCTGGTGCCACATGGGGTGTCGAGGCTGAGGATCATCGTTGTCACACTAAGCCCGGATTGGGGTTGGAGGTTCAGTTGATGGGGTTCGTCACAGTCATGGTTTTAGTGCAGTTGGGGTTTCAAACCAGAATAGCCTACATATGTTTTTATTTTCCAATCCTAGTGCAAGGTCGGTGTCTACTTTTATAGATATGAGGACTTTGGATTACTCAGTTTCAAATTTTTTCAAAAAAGCACAAGGTAGGGGTGCGTTTTTCATTATAGGAGTCTAATTTTCTAACATTAAACACTAAGATTTTTTTGTTTCTCAAAAATTTCTACATAAATCACTAGTTTTGATCTTTTTAACTATTATGTGGATTGTTTTATTCAATTTACCGTTATGTGTTTTTTCTTGTCATTGTTTAGTTATATTATATTTTTCCTGATAATTTAGGTTTCTTCTATGTAAAAAACTTTTAAAGAAATCTTGTGTGTCATTTTTCATATGTTCCATTATTCATCCATATTCATATAAATTATTACCATTAAATAGTGAAAATTATTTCTATAAAAGGATTGATCCTTTGTGCAAAATGCAAGGGAAAAATCCAATTTTAGACCTATAGTCTGAAGAATAAGAACTTGTGTTCAGCGAATAAATATTTAAGTGATTTATTCTTTATTTAAAAATTAATTTTTATAAGGGTGAAAATCAATTCAGTTTTAGATTTTGGTTCTTGATATTATTTTGACAAAATCATTCATGGTAAATTGTTTTAGTTTAATATCAAATACTGATTTGGTTTTCAAATAAATTTAAATGTTTTATTCATTTTGAAATTAGTAAGGGTCTAATTTTATTGTTCTAATTATGTTACTTTAGATAGATTTAAATTCATATATATATATATATATATATTCATATATATATATATACATGATTTCATATTTGTCTATTTTTTAGGAAATTTTCATTTAAGTGGATTATTATTTTCAATTATATTCTATATGGTTTTCATTGTTTTTTTCAAATTATGATTTTATACATATATATATTTATGTATATTTGTGTGTACATAAAATCACATTTATCTATATAACTTATAATTTTAAAATTACAAATATGATAAGAGTTTTTGAATTTATACTATCATTTTTGGATGTAACTAATTAACTTTACATCGAAACCTTTAATTAACGAATTAATAATTTTGATAGATAAATTTATTAAGAACATATTTATCTAAAATTCCATGTTTTATACATAAGTGAATCCCAAATTTATATTTGTAGATTTTAAATTCATGAAATATATATATATAAATATATGTATGCAATCTCAGGATTGTGTTCATCATACATAAATTTATGTATATATATATAATTAATAAGTTTCAAACTCTACGACTAATTACTTCAATGTGATGTAAGGGGGTGAAATATATGCATACATATTATTCCATTTATGTGATATATATATATATGTATATATATGAATAAATAATGTTTTAAAATGGGTGTATTATATATTCGTATATAAGGATAAATGGTTACCGTGATTTTATCTCTATGTATCAAAAAACAATCATAGCATGTCATCATGTTATATAAAGATTAATGTTTCCACGCCTATATAGTATCATCATCATGAATTGTGAATAAAATTTACAAACATTTAATTCCTAATAAAATCAAGTATTTATATTGAATTTTATGGTTTACTTTCGAGATTATTAATCATATGAATTTCTTCAAATAGTTGAAATGTTATATTTATGATGTTTATTAATAATATTATTATTAATTTTAATCAACTATTTGTAATTCTATCAAAGGTATTTCATTAAATAATGAATGAATTCATGAAAAATTCATGCAGAGGCTTATTGTATGGGTTTTGGTGGTGACCAATCTCACATGTGATATGCAATTGAAGATTATATATTTGTGTATGTATATACTTATATATAATTATAAGTGTGAATGTGTATTTTAATGCATTGAAATTCTATCAAATTTATAATACTAGTGAATATATATTTAAGTAAAGAAAGATTAAAATGTTTCCAAAAACTCCAATGCTTGAACATTGTAATTATGGAAGGTGATTGGGGAGTGAACCCATCATTCTCTATGTGGTTAGGCCCAAGAGAGCCTTCAATGATTCAAGTAGCCTCATAATATTTTTTTGTTTTTATTAGCTTTCGTATTGTATCATAAAAACATTGGAATATTTTTACAACAATTTTTGAGCGTAGGTATTTTCTAAGGGAGGGAATTTTTTCAAAGAGTTAGTAACTTCAAATAATTTCTTCAAAAGGATAATTGTAAAAGTATTTTTCAAAATTATTTTCAAAAGGATGTATATGAAATATTTATCGATGGTTTTAAAACCCCTTACTTGGCATATTTAATTCTCACCACTTGTTTTAAATTAGTTTCTATAGGTATATTAGAGTTTCTGGTGGTGTTCGCTTTGATGAAGGAGTTTGCTCACGTGGGGTCTTTTCCTTGATTTTATTTTGTATTGTATAGATATGTTGTATGTTTTTTATCAAATCCTCTAGAACATAGACCGATAAAAATTCATAGTATGTAATAGATGTTGTGTATTTTATTTCAGTTTATTTTATTAAAAAATACACAACATTTATAATACGCTGAATTCGGTATCTCAGGCTCGGGGAATCAAAGATTCCCTAAGTCACTTACGCCTTTAATCGCTAACGCTAAGCGACAGACACCAACCTACCGACACTGAATCACTGATGAAAAAAAATGAAATTTATTGAACAATTGAAATGATCCACTATTGCCTCACAAAACACGCAAAACACTGGATTTGGACAAATTAATAGACTATAGAGATCTGGGCCATTATAGAAGAAGGAAACATGGTTTGATAATAACTAATTCCTAATTAGTTCATACTGCATGAATATAACCATTATTTATGGAGAGTTTTTTGGTTTACCAAGATCCATGATTTGGGGTGGGAATCATAGATAGTTTAAAGGGAAGAGTCCTGACAAAGATGCCTAAATCCGGTCTAGAATTTCTGATAAATTCTTGACTATAAGGCATGTACTATGGAAGAACAGACACCTTGTAATCCCCCATCTGTAAAGATAGGGTTGACATGTAGAGAAAAATATCAGATACATTATAGTCCTTAACACACACCATGTGTCCTATTGGAGGTGGCTATATATATACCCCAAAGTGTAAATGGGTGAAAACATGGACATACACACATGCATAGGTAGTGTAGAATGGAAAAACCTAGTACACAGACCCGACCAAGTATGTTGGCATGATGAGGTACATCCACATGCCCTGAAGTACATGGGCATGACCAGATATAAAAGGGCATTGGAAGGCGACATTCCGAGTTTCGTATGTGTACATACATGCCTTGTACCCTATGTGATACACCTTGTATTTTAGGAAATATAAGCCATGTCTATGTGAGACATGGGAAAATACAAGAATTAAAGAGGCATTCCATGTACAATTAGGGGTCACACTATGTGCCCCTTGAAAGTTGATGTTACATTAAATTCACATGTTTTTTCACATATCATCTGATGAATAATTTATGTATTTAGTTGTTAATTATGCATGTTAGTGGTTAATTATAGTGATAATATTTATCGATTGTGAAATTGTAAATTGTTGTTTATTTTGTTAAAAAATCTTAATGTAATGGTTGTATTGTTCATTGTTTATTAAATTTTTAATTTCATAATTATTATTTTTTAAAATACTAAGTTTATGTTTTCTAATTTTATCATTATGATTAATTAATTTTGTTTCTTTCCATTGTTTATGTTATCAATTAAATTTTTATTATTTTAGTTTTATTTTAGCATTTATTTTCGAACCCCATTTATTCTTGGGTAAATTTATAATTATTTTTATTTATTTTCGTCTACTAAATTTAATTCATTAATTTTTTTCGTTGTAAGATTCAGAATATGATTTTCTTTCACATAAGAGAATATCTTTGGTTACCAATCCATTTAATAAAAAATCATCTCAGCCGTGTATGATAATTTAGGCGGAGACCTCTAGGTCGACCAAATTGAAGAGTGGCTAAACCCAAATCTCAGGAAAAGTGATCACGGTCCAATTTGATAATCAATGAGGCTTACATAAGAAGATAAATCAACCAAAGATCATGAAATATCCGCATCAGAGCAAGGATTCTTTCTGCGTATAGTGAGATCAACGAATGAGGTTTTTTAGTTTGGAGATAAATTTATTGTTCAATTTGGATGCCACCTATAGAATTTCCATATCTTTTCTTATATTGGTTGAGATCTGAACGAGTCATATCTCGGTTCAAGGTTCAATTTGAATATGAAAATTTGAGGTTAAGAGTCGGTGTTTGATGAAGATAATAAGAAATGATGAATTTTCTGTGATTATTTTATGTCGAATAAAATGTGGCCTATATTGACGAAGTTGACAGAGATAACAACGAAGATTGTTGGTAGAATAACACCTTATATCGAAGTAGATAATGATCCAAACTCTGATTACTATTTCAATATTCAGAAGAATCGATTCCTCAGGACCGGTGATAATGAACAACCAATGTTTCAAACTAATGAAACTATGTTAGGATTTATACTCACTGGATTAGGGTTTTCAGATCCACCATTGTTGATGATGGTGCATCCCAGTTTTGATGATCCAAGGATAGGATATGATGATTGAAGGAAGAAGTCATGCCCAAGTCATGGATGAACTTATGATGACATCCATCGCCATAGATGATGAGCTAAATTTGAAGGGGAAGGTCAGATATGATGAAAATATCCAACTGTTGCCCACCATTTTTTAAATGGTGGATGATGCACCAACTCCACCTAATATCATTGTTGGTGGAATCCACGGAAGTAGTCCTTGATTGGTGGTATCCATGGGAGAAGTCCATGGTAGGTGGCTGCTATGGGAAAAGTCCATGGTAGGTGGCAGTCATTGGATAAGTCCTTGGTTGGTATGTTATTAGGGGGGTTTATGTCAAACATAAAACCTCTCACCATGTCTATATAAATAATCCTTGGGGAGCTTCCTTCATCATCATTTTTTCCATGAAGTTCTTAGTGCATCTAGGATATCCTTGAGAGCTCTATCTGAGATATTGAGAGGTGTAGAGAGATGTTTTGTAAGCTTTGTTCATTGTAAAATGAATCCCATTTTCATCCATTTTTCTTCCTCCATTGCCTTTATTTGTGAACACAGAATCACAATAGTGGTATCCGAGGTTGTTTCAGCGAAATATTAGTAGGTAGTGGAAATTTTCCAGTGACCATAAAATTCAAGTTTCTTAGAATCATGTTTTTAATGCTGATTATGAATGTTCGTGGAGAGCCAATTCCAATGATGTAAAAGGAGTCATAAATAATGATAAAATGAGATCTCTAGGATCAGTCAAAGTTTGGTCAAACCTCATTTGCAACAGTAACCCTTGCCAGAGAAGAAGGTATTTTTCCGATGTTAGTGAATTTTCTGGTGAGTTCCCAGCAGTTGCTTAAGTATGACACATCAACGCCATGACATCAATTGATCTAATTCATTGATAATTTTTTCATTGTATCATGATCAATCTGTGTTTGATTATGAATATCATGGAGCTGATTCCCCCATTTTCTACAATCCCAGATGCAACGGTGTCCTCCATTTATCTAGATTCCCTGCTGAATTTTTCATAATTAAAAATCATTGTAGCGATCAACCATGGGAGGGATGATCATGTTGACTTCTTCGAACTACTCCATTTGGATGAATCGAATGGAATATCTCATTAATGTTACGAATATTTTTTACCCCATTGAGAATGGGGGAGTCAACCCCAATACCACTAAAGAAGCGGAGCAGAAAAATCTAAATAAGAAGATGATATGTCAAATCCACAAATTAAACGGTCACTACATTTACTACCATGTTTCTCAAGAAACTGGTGTTTACAAACATGGGATAAAGATGGAAAATATGTACCAGTCAAAGACCACTCAAAACATGACCTTATTATTGAATTGGTAGATAAATATTCAACTACTGAGTAGAATCCCTATAGCCTATCACATTAGATAGTTCCAAATCCTGGTGAACCAGTTGGTGGCAGCCGGTATGAATATAAATGATGAAGATCATTTGAACCACTTAATAAGAACACTTATTAATAATTGGGATATACTTGTGTCTCACTCAGTAACTCATTTCCTAGAGGAACCCATACTTGTGAGATGGTAAAAGATTAAATGTTAAATGTGGAGGCCCGAAGGAAGGATTCCAGTTACAACTAGAGAAAAGATCATCTTCTAGAGAAGGGAGGGAGACAACAATGATGTGGTCATGGGGCAGGAACCAGAGGCTCGTGAATGAATAATGGAAGGTTCGAAAATTGAAGGAGGCCAATATTCAAATTCTACCATTGTCACATGGAGGGACACATGAAGAACTTCCAAACCTTTCAATAAGAAAAGGATCAATGTAGTAACTAGCAAAGAAGAAATTAAGATATGCATGTGAGAATAACCAAAGAAGTTATTATTTTATCCAAATATGAAGAAGAGACATTCATTTGTACATTATTCCAAGACTCAGAATGGGTGGTCGATACTGCAACATTGTACCATGTCACTCAACATCATGAGTATTTTTAGAGTTATGAAGATGGTGATTTTGGTTCAGTCAATATGGGGAATATCAGTTCGGTGGATATTATTGGCAAGGGTGGTATCCATGTCAAGGCACATGTTGGATACACAATCACCCAGAAGGATGTTTAGTATGTTCCAAATCATTGACTCAAACTGTTATTAGGTATAGCCTTTGATCGTCATGGCTATGAAAACATCTTCAGCAATGGAGCATGGAAGATGAAAAAGGAGACATCATCATTTCAAAAGGAAAAATATGTTGTACATTGTACAAAACTCATGTGAATATATGTGCATACATCCTCAACATGGTAGAAATACATACTCCATCCAATATGTAGCATTAGAGACTCGGTCACATGAGTGAAAGAGGGTTATCTAACCTAAAAAAAATAAGTACATCAGTATTGATATGGATACATCACAAGACCCTTGTAAATATATCTTGTATGAGAAGAAACATAGATTCTATTTAAATAATACTTCATCAAGGAGGTCAGAGTTTCTAGATCTGGTGTACTCTAATATATGTGAACCCATGGAGGTGTATTCACTTAGAGGTAAGAAATATTTAGTTCCATTATTGGTGATGCATCCCGAAGGGTGTGGGTTTTCCACTTGTACATGAAGGACCATATACTGGACTATATTAGGATGTACCAAACCATGGAGGAGTATGAAACTGGATGAAAGATGATGTGTCTTCATTTATAAAATAGATAATAGTACACATCTAGAGAATTTTATGCATGTTGTAGGAGTCATGGAATACAACATGATACGATGGTCCCACACACCTTACATCACTTCAGATATGGAGAAAGGATGAATAGAACCATCATGGAGAAGGTCAGAATCATGATGAGTTTGGATAATCTCACTAATCCATTGTATGGAAAAGCTGTTCAGGTTTCATGCTACCTCATCAACCAATCACCGTCAATCTTACTGAATTTTGAGATTCCACAGGGAAAATGGTTTGGTAAACAACCCTCCACTACTAGATTTTTTGTGTTTCTATGCCCCTGCACACGGGCGACCGCCAATGGAGGTCTCTACTCCCGCCTAAAAAAAGGCGGAATTTTTCCCGCCTTGTCATTCCCCACTTCCTTCTCGCCGCTGCAACTTCAGGCCATCTCCCCACCGCGCACCGCCTCATCTGTTCACCATTGCCACCGCCTGTGTCGGTCCTCTCTTCCCCCTACCCCCTCGTAGGTGACCCCCGTCATCCCCCACAACATCGGACCACCATCCACATCCACCCTCAACTTACCACACTTCCCTCCGGCCACCGCAGATCCGCCATGACCAGCCGTGAAGCTTCACCATCCCTCCTCACCACTGTCGAGTCCACCGACCATCAATACAGCGCAGTTTTGCACTGTATTTCGATAAAGGCTTTAGCGACCACCATTGGCGGTCACTATTTCTCTTTACCGACGAAGCAACATCGACCGCCAAAAGAGGTCGCCATGCGGTCTCAATAGGCCTTTAGCGACCGCTTTTGGCGGTTTCTAATGGCCATTAATGTAGTAGTGCTCATACTCTCATTTACGTGTATTTGGATGTTTTGAATTTTCACATGTATCCAAGGAGCTCAGAAAAAATCTATACTGAAGATCTACTCCATACATCTTCATTGGATACGGTGATGAGGGGTTTGGATACAATATTTGGGACCCGATGGAGTCGAAGGTGATGATAAGCAGAGATTTCATATTCCATGAGAAGCAGAAGATCATGAAAATTAAAAATCCTCAAATGTCTTGAAGGGAAAGTGTTGAGAACTCAATTCATGACCCAACAAATGTACCTGAACCACCATTCAATAAAGAGGGGGAGGTTCAAGAAGACTAATCTGTAGCGGGCCAGGAGGTAGTGGAGGAGGATATTGAGAAGGGTGAGACTCAATCCTCTATAAGAAGTATTAGAATCATCACATGAGTTAGGTGATGTTGTGCCTCTGGAACATAAGACTTCACAGGTTCGAATGTATTCACGAATAAAGATTTCATAAAAAAAACATTCAGAGTTAGATTACATGTTGCTGAATGATGATCGGGGGGGGGGGGTAGAATGATACATGGAAGAAGTGTCTCATCCTGAAAAAATAAATTGGAAAAAATCAATGGAGGATGATATGGAGTCCTTGATGAAGAACCAAACATAAGATTTAGTGGACTTACACAATGGTAAGAATGAACTAATGAACAAATGGGTGTTCAGGCGATAGAAGGATGACATAAAAAAGAAATCCAAGCCCAAAACACAGTCAGTTTTCAAGGGATTCCTTCAAAAGAAAGGAGTTGGCTTTGACAATATATTTTCACCTGTGGTGAAGATGGCATAAATTAGATTCATTTTTTGGATGAAGGGCTAGCTTGGACTAAGAGCTTGATTAAATGGATGTGAAGATATATTTTCATCATGGTGACCTCTCTGAGGGGATCTATATGAAGAATCCTAAAGGATTTGATGTTTCTTGACAAGAAAACATCATCTTTAATTTGAATTTGTACATGTATAGACTAAAATAGTCTCCAATATAGTTGTACAAGATGTTTTACTCATTCATGGTGATTCATTTCTACAAGATGACAGACGCTGGCCAGTGTGTCTACATCTAGAGACTTTAGGATGGTAACATTGTTGCTCTTCAACATTATGTTGATGACATATTGATCATTAGGAAGGATGCAATGAAGATTAGCTAATTGAAGTTATAAAATTATTTTTATATGATGTACATGGGATTAGCTCAATAGATTTTGGGGAAGTAGATCATTCCTGAGAGAATGAAGAGGTTATTATGGATATATTAGGAGAAGTATATTGAACTTGTTCTGAAATGTATCAATATGGAAAAATCCAAACAAGTGATCATTCTTCTTCCTAGACATTTGAAGTTGAGCAAGTGTTTATTCCTGTTGTTGATGGAAGAACTCAGTGCTATGGAGATGACAACATACTCTTCAGTAGTTGGAACCCTGATATATGCTATGTTGAGTATGAGACTTGACATTTCCCATGCAGTAGAGACCGTGAGACTATTTTTTTCCAATACTATGAAGAATAACATGGATATGGTCAAGTAGATTATGAGGTATCTTAAAGGTACTTGAATGATATGTTTGTGCTATGTGGGAGATAAACCTATCTTGGAGGACTATACAGATGCAGATATGGCCAGAGATCCTAATAATAGGAAGTCCGTGTCAGGATACATCTATACTTTTGTAGAAGGAGCTCTATTAGGGTAGTCACGGTAGAAAAAGTTTGTCACTTTATCCATGATATATGAAGAGTAAATTTTTGTGTCAGAAGTTGGAAAGAAGATGTTGTACATAGTTCATTATGATAGTCAAATTTCATTGGACTTGATCAAGAACTCCATATACCATTCCCAAAAAAGCACATCAATATTCACTATAATTGGATACATGAATTGATGGATCAACAACAATTGTGACTTCTGAATATCCACACAAACAAGAACCTGGATGATATTTTGACTAAGGTGGTTACTTGGGGGAAGATAGAACATTGCAGATGCTCCAGCAGATTGCAGTTGGAAGGGGAGAATTGATGAAAATATCCAATTGCAGCCCACCATTAATTTAAAAGGTGGAAGGTGCACCAACTCCACCTAACATCATGGTTGGTGGCATCCATGGAGGAATCCCATGGTCGGTGGGTTCCATGGGAGAAGTCCATGGTAGTTGGTAACCATGAGAGAAGTCCTTGGTAAGTAAGTGATTGGAGGGAGTTGTGCCAAACATGACACCTAAAACCATGGCTATATAAGGAATCCTTGGGGAGCTTCCTTCATTATTAATTCAAGACTATAAGTGCTTTGTGTATCTAGGAGAGGCTTGAAATCTCCATGTGAGATATTGAAAGGTGTAGAGAGAAATTTTGTATGCAATGTTTACTGTGAAATGAAGCCAATTTTCGTCCAAAATTCATCCTCCATTTTCTCTACTTGTAATCAAAAAATAACAATAATATGAACATTTGGATGAATTAGGGTTCATTTGACTGATTCCATCATAGTTATTATGGTACCGATCATTTTCATTTAGCTATTCCAGATCTACCCATTGAGGAAGGAAATTGAGTTAATGTCTTCGGTTACTGTTAATGAATCATTAAAGCCTTGTTGATTAATAATTACCTAATAGAATGTAGATATTATTATAATTCAGCTTATTGGTCAGTGACTTTAATGGATTCATTCATAGTTGAATGTTATGACATTGCTAAATAAGATTAGTTGTAATATAGGTTACTAATGAGGCTCCTTCCAATTGGATTACAATTAGTTCATGGTTGTGTTTTTTTGACCGAATATGATGGGGAATTGATTTACACCCTAGTTGAAGATATTTCATCAAAGAATTCATAATCCAACGTGTTTGATGTAATTTCTCAAAGAATAGAATTGACCAGTGTGAAGGTATCCAGATGAAATTCTTATGAGTTATCATAGCCTCAGTTGAATTTTTTAAATTCTCATCATAGTTTTCAGAATTGTTCAAGGGAATTATTAAAGTGAAAATTATTTGGTAGAAGGAAATATTGAAAAAATATGGGCATAAATGATCACTTAGTGAGTTTAACAAAGAAATTTGGTGATCCTTTGGTCGAAAATCAACATCAGAATACAAGAGCGGGGCACATAATGAGAGAAACAAGCAGTTGAAAATGGAGAAGATCATTGATGGATAATATTCTCTTGTTCATTCATTAATTTTTTCTTTCTTATTATATTTATTCATACTAAAATTGATTCATTTAAAATTTCTTCGATTAAATTTAAATATTCTAAAAATTTATTGGTTGGGAGAGAAGCACAAAAAAATTAATTGACAAATTGATTTTGTTGGAAGCTAGTTTTTCATTTCGAGGTTGAATAATTATATAGTTGATAAATTTATGAATTAATTCATTCATATGTTAATTTTCCATCAAGTTTTGTTTTCTTTTTAAATTCATAGTTCTAGTGAATTTATTATCCATAATAAATGAAATATTTATTAAACCATTCAATCAAGTCTCCTAACATCAAAATTGTCAAACCTCCTCATCTACATGATTTTTATATTTTTTTGATGATAATTTTAATTTTTATGGTTCACTGAATGATTTAATTCATTTCTTGTATTTTTGTTCATTTAATGTTCTTTTTCTTGTTCTTTTACTTTTTTTAATTTTAAAAAATAAATTATTTGTGGTCTGAAACCCCACTCATCACTATATTAGTTGTATGTAGGGTTAAAAATAGTTAATTTTCACATATTCAACTACAACTGTGTTCATATTTTGGAGTTGTTGTCAGAGAAGACATGTTGTGGAAACATAAGGAGAAATGGAGTGTAAAATGATTCCCAGAAGAGTAAACTCGAAAAAAGAAGAAGAAGTTGATTTTGGACACAATGATTTACATTGTTCATAAAACGATCCCTACATATTTTGAGGGGAAAATTTTCACTATGGTTTTAGCACCCAATTTATATGGAGATTTTAGAGTTTCAAGAATACACAAAACCCTATCCCAAAATGGGCATTTAAGGTGGACAAAGTACTATTATACCAACCACATACGATTTCCATTTTGAAATAGTGAAAGGTGGTAAGAATTCTGCATCAATATAGTGTCGTGACCACCCATGTCCAAGATGCTACATTGGATGACACCTAAAAGTCCATGCTTCTACAGTACTATTGAATCGAAACTCTAACCTATAAGAGTAGTAATTCAAAAGGTCTGTATAGCTACAGTGCCTTGTCAGTGTCAGTTGGTTAGTTCATCAACAATGGTTAGAGTTGTTATTCTGTCCCAAAAATTTGGGCCATGGTGTATTCCGCTCCCTGACCCCCGGAGCAGGGTTGTGTTGCCCCCTGCCACCCCCAACGAGCTCACCGTGGAGCTCGACCCACAATGTTACATCCCTGTATACAGTATATGAAATGAAAATTTGACCGGGTCATCATCTTGAATGGATATGGCTACACTAATCTAACAAGATTCATGGATCCATGAAAAAAATATATACTTCATGAAAATATTTAATAAATATTTTTTAAAAAAAATATTTAGAAATATTTAAATACAAAACATGCTAAGAACATAATATTGAATCTCTGTGTACATGAGATCCATAAAAAAGATATGAAATTTTAATATGTCATCCCACAGATTAATAGTCACTATTGATCAAATAAAAAAACTTGTCTAAAATGAAAAAAATAAGTAAAATATGAACAACGTTCAAAACTAGGATATGAATCTGTAACCTCTTAGGAACAAGATAGAAGAGAGATGGAACCATAAGTAGTTTAAGAGGCCAAGAATTTCTAGCAATCCATCATGTATAATACACAAACATAGGGATCAAAAATATGAAATAAAACCCAATCCCATTTCCATGTTTCCATTGTATAATAGACTTCCTAATGAATTTTATTTGGACATCATTAGAGACTTCTACTGTGTGGTGAAACACATACCTTTGATAGGATTTAGGTAAGTGGAGTTGGAACTTAGATTTTTCCCATTTATTCTAAAGGGAAATGATGGGTATTGGTTCTAACATCATCATGAGGTTATTTTTGATAAATTATATCATCTTTTTAATGATTTTGTAATAAAATCCTATCCATGATAAATGTCCATTGAAATTAGGCATACAATGGCATTTTTTTCTACTAGATAAAGGTTATATCTTTCATTAGTCATGGGAGAGATTTAGGGGTACTATTAGACAATATCCAAATCACCAGTGTAAACCATATTTCCTTATGGACACCTTTTATAACATCCTCACCCCTTTTAATCATACCGTAGATGATAATGATTTTGGAGGATATTTTAGTTATCATACCGGTGAAGAACTAAAGGAGATATTATATACACTTTTATATAATTCTAATCATATGTTCTCAAAGATAAGAATAATATTTATGAGATTAATATTGTTAAAATTGTTGATGTTAATTATTATGTGTATTATAATGAAAATTATAAAAACTTTATCCGGGAGCAATGTCACCATTATGGAATGTATATCCATTCCAACTCTTACTGCCCAAACATTGATAAGTTGGTCTAAGAACATCGGATAACCAACATTTCTGGTAACACACACTGGTTACAACCAAAGGATGATCCATTTTATAATAATCACAATCAAGGTTATAGAAATCACAATAACACATCATGTAAGGTGAAGGGGTTATCAATATTGTTATACCACTTAGTTTCCAAAAACATCCTTGATAAACATACCAAAACCAACCATGGGTAGTGCCTTCAAATTCACATTTGAACTTTGAGGGATAATTTTTTCAATAATAATTCAAATTCTTAATAAAATGGGTTTCATGATGAAAAATTTAAGACTCAGTTACATAAATAAATAAACCAATATGATTATGAAAAAATTCATTCTTATGTAAGAATAAAAAATATAGAAACTCAAATAGACCAACATGCTAGGGGAATGAATCAATGTGAGAAACAATTACCCAACGTAACTAAATTTAATCCTAGGGAAAATATCATGGATTTCCCAACTTGGAGTAGTCTTCAGAGTCACCAAAATTCCCATTGGGATCCTAAACCCAATGAAGTTGGATTTCTTGTATAAAATGATAACACAAATTTTGAAACCACTAAAACTGGAAATTTGGACAACCCTATTGAAAATTATAAATAAAATTCAATTCCACTTGTTAAAGAAGATTATAATGAGCCAAAAATCCTGAAAAAAAATGGGAACGAATAAATTTATAAAGAGACTTATGTATGTCTACATGTTTGAAGAATTTGGATCAACACATTCATTTCCTCAATAAATTTATGAAGAATATTCATGAACATTATCTTCTTAAATTTCTTGATTTGTTTAAAAACATCAAATTAAAATTCTATTCCATCCAAATTTAGTTTAGGATACTTTATATTTGAAAACGATTAATAATTTGTTTAAAACAAGATAATACTTTTGAGGTTTTCCACTTACAGTTTAACTGAGGAGTATATTGTTGTAGTTCATAATATAATATCTACTAATATCAAAGATCCTGGAAGTTTTGTTATTCCTTGTGCCTTTTGAAATAGTGTTTATGTAAACTACCTGTGTGACATTCTGGCTAGTATCAACATTATTACCTACTCATTGTTTATGTTGTTTAAATTGGGATATCTTTTTTCCTATAGTGATTTCATGTAGTTGTTATACTTATCCATGACCCACCATATAAGAAGAGATAATGATATGATAGTTGGGGTAAAGAAATAGGTTTTACATGATCATTTCCATATACATGATATGTAGAGTGAGAAAGTTGTTCCTATCATACATAGCAGGTCATTCCTTAACACTATAAGAAATGCAATGAATTTGGATAATGGGAAATTTATTTTCAATATGGAAAATAAAATCAAAGAGATTGATGTTTTTGAAAAATTGAAAATTTTATCCATATTCTAGAAATTGTTCAATTGATTATCTTTTTGAATCAGAAGAATGTTTTGAAAAATAAGAATAATTCCTTTTAAACATTATTGATGAAATAAATAATAACACCACAGAAGAAGAAACATTCATGTGATTATTTTCAAGTATATAGGTAGAGTCGAGAGATTCTTATTTTGGTGATTGTCTGGAAAATCATGATAAATTTTATATCAATAAAATTTTAAAACAAAATCTAGAAATTGTTGTTTTGGATTTATTAATTATGGAGAGTAGTATGGTAGAGTGTTTCATTATCTCTATTCCATTTTTATGAAATAAAATTGAGGAAATTGGACCTCATAAGAAAATTTTCCTTCTTAATGGTCATGGAGCTCCCAATTGAGAGCTGAATCCTATTATTTCCCATCTCAAATATTCTTTTCTGGGTAAAACTTCTACCATTAGATTTATAAATTCAGCTGAGTTTGAAGTGAGTTAAGCGGAAAGTATGATGTCTTTTCTTAGGAAGTTCATGTTTATTATTGTATGGTACATTGATGATATTAAGGTAATATTCCCATATTTATTTAGGCATAAAATAGATATGGAACCTGATCAAACATCTAGTGTTTTATCTCAATTATGATTAAATCCAAACCTGAAAGAGGTATTTAGAGAGAAATTTAGTAAGCTTCTTGATGCTTGAATAAATTTTACTATTTTTGAAAGTCTTTGGGTAAGTCTAGTATAACTTGTAACTAAAACGGGGGGTTTCTAAGTTGTAACTAATGAGAATAATGCATAAATTCATGTTTGAAAATCTATAAATTGGGGGGTCTATATTGATTATAGAAATCCTAACTCTTCTACAAGAAAAGAACATTTTATAATTTCATTTATAGATCAAATAATTTAAAGGTTTTCTTGAAATGATTTTATCTATTTCCTAGATGGATATTATAGTTACAATCATATTTTCATATCTCCATAAGACTAGGAGTAGACCACCTTCACTTTTTGATTTGGGAAAATTTTCTACAGGCAGATTCCCTTTGTCTTATTTAGTGATCTTTCCACTTTTCATTGTTATATGATGTCTATATTTTTTGAAATGACAAAGAGAATTACAGAAGTGTTCATGGATGACTTCGATATAGTTTTTTTTATTTTTAGGTATGCCCAAATTATTTTGAAATTTATATATAGAGGTGTGATGAAACCCATAAATTATTAAATTGGGAGAAATGATAATTTATGGTTATAGAAGGAATTTTCATAGGTCATAAAGATTATTAGAGGGGATATTTAATTAGATAATTCTAATATTGAAGTTATTAAAAAACATATTCATCCTATAATTTTAATAGGCATTAGATTATTTCTAGTGCATTTTGGTTTATATGCAAGATTCAGCAAATACATGTCAAAAATTACAAGAACACTTTTTTTCTTGTTAGTCAAGGATATACCTTTTATGTTTGATCATAAGTACCAAGAATATTTTAGTATTATAAAGGATAATCATACTTCATCACCAATAGTCACTACCCTTAACTGGAAAATATCATTTGTGGTTATGTGTGATGTAATTGAATGTGAGGTAGGGGCAGTTTTTGGTTAACAAAAATAGAATATGTTACATGTGTTTTACTATGACAACAAATTTCTTGATTATTCCCAAACTTACAATTATACTATTGAGAAAGAGTTTACTACTATCATGTTTTCCTTATTCATGTTTAGGAAATACCTTATTTGATCAAAATTCATAATGTTCATGGATCATTCTTCTTTGAAATATATTTTTGCTAAAAAGGAATCAAAATACTGACTTATGATGTGAATTTTTTAACGCATGAATTTTATTTAGACAATAATGATACGAAATGTAATGAAAATGTTTTAGATGGCCACTTTTATTGGATACACACAATCATAATTATAACTAGCGGGAAAATTAAACAAATAAATCATTCCCTGGTGAACATTTGTTCACAGCATCTATGAAACAATCTTCTTGGTTTGTAGATTTGTCCAACAATTTACTCTATGTGTTATTCCAAATGAACATTCACATAATTAAAGGAATAAGTTCATTATAGATCATCCGTGCTACTTTTGGGATGATCCATTTATCTTTCATAGGTTTTCTGATGGAATCATCTGGAGGTTTGTTCATGAGGATGAAATGCTTTATATTTTAGAATGTTTTCTCTCTTTTCCAGGGGGTGGACACAATAGGGCAATGAAGAAAACCAAAGAGGTCATCTAATATGGTTTTTACAGGGAGACCTTATTTATGAACTCGATAATTCTTGTAACGAGCTATGTTAAATGTCAAAGGGTGGGAAATATGGGTGGGAAACAAGAGTTCAAAAAATGGATTTTAGAAGTTGATATTTTTTATGATTAGGTGTCAGATTTCAAGGCACCATTCTGATATTCATATGTAAATGAGTAATTTTTTTTAATTTATACTAAAAATATAATTAGTTTGAGGTTGTGTGTCTTCCAAATATTCTATCTATTATTGTTGTGAATTTCATCAAGATGATTATTTTCTACATATTTGGTCTACTATAATATTTATTCACAGATAATTGAAGTCATTTTAAAAAAATTAAATTCAAATAATGAATGTAAAATATATGGGTTTGTTCAAAAAAATCGTACCACCTATCACCCATAATCTAGTGCACAGACATATATCTCAAACACATAATCAAAATGGAATCTGGGGAAAATTGTGAGTAATTCATGAAAAAACTAGTATTTAAAGTTGGATAAGGAATTATGGGCCTACAAGACCACTTATAAATCTATCATACGTGTGTATCCATATACAATTGTGCTTTATAATACATGTCATATACCAATATAGCTTAATAATAAATAATTCATGGTTGTAAAATCCCACAATATTGAATTCAAATCTGTTAGAGAGAGGAGGTTGTAAGAGTTAAGTGTGTTGGAAGAAATATGAAGAGAGTATAATAAGAATTATAGAATTTAAAAAATATAGATAAATTTATTATAATTAATTAATAATTAAAAATATGCACTTTATAGTTGTTCAGAGGGTATTACATTTTAATTATAGATAGAAAATGTTTCAGGAAAACAAACATCTAAATGGAATGTGCACTTTATTATCTTAAATGTTCTTGTGAATGGGGATTTGGAATGATTATAGAGGAAAATAGGTAGTTCTTGTTCAATGGATAGAGAGTTAATAATTACATTTAATGGAATTAAAAGGGATTTACTGTCATTTGAATTCAATAAAAATGATTTTTTACCGAGTCTAGCTGAAAAAATTAATCTCTGTGATTCATGGGGGTCAACCAATATCCTTGTTTTTTTCATAATAAAAAAAATAGTTTTTTTTCTTGGTTCTCCATTGACTCTTATTCATTGAAAATTTTACACATTTCACAAGAATTTGAAATTTTTATAGTAGTTCATTCAATTGTGAGGAAGCACATAGTTTCTTTGGCTATTCCTTTAATTGTTATTCAATGCTTAGCATAGCTACATGCCTTGTATACATGATTCATTTAACTAAATATTATCTCTAATTAATTTATATCTGGAAAACTATATTCTTGTAACTAATGTTGAAATTTTAATTATGTAGTATCTCTAACCTTATAACCAGGGGACTTCATATAAGGTATAGATGGTTATTAAATTATTAATGATATAAAATTTCTAACACTTCTATTACTGGGGGAGTTTCAGTTATCTTCCATTATTAGAAATATGAGAATTCATTCATTCATATTGAATGAAATTAATTGTGTGGGAACTCTCTGAATGTTTGGAAATTACTTTAAATATTGGGTTAAATAATATTTTTTAGTTCATTTCTTGTTTTTTATATATTGTTGTAATTTTCTTGTGGTGAATTTGACATCCTACTTGGCACATGAAATATTTATTTTTATTTTTAAAAATATTTATTTGTGGGAAACTTTTATTACATTCTAGACAAAATTAATGAAAATTTAACATTAATATTCTCTAATTATATTTTATGTTCTATTTCAAAATTCCACTATGATTTTATATTGTTTTATTTTTTTAAAAGTGGCTAAAGTTTGAGTTAAATATACTGTATTAAAAATCACTCTGTCCCTTGAATATAATCATTTAATACATAATTGTTAATCTTTTCTAAAATAAATTATTAATTTTTTTCTCCAATATTTAATTCAACTTTATAGATAAATCTGAGTTTTATGCATATGGGTGACCGTCTTTATTAAAAAGATGAACAGTTCTTTAATTCAAATCCCATTAGAATCCCTAATTTTTTTTCCAAATTTTCATGTTTCATAAGGTTTTATTTTTATTTTAAATGGGTCAATTATTTTCTTAAGATTTAGGATTGTGATTACACTTAGATGAGGTTAATTTTTATAACTCCATGGATTTATTTGATCACATCATTTTTATTTTCCTTTTGTAAAATTATGTTTATTGAGAATTTAAAGGAATGTTTTACCCCATTCATTAGCTTAGGAACTTTTGTTTTTAATTTAAATTAAGTATATATGAATCCATATGGATTATTAAATGAAAATAATAATCTAGTTGGAGCCCATATTCATTCACTCAATAATTATTTCTGATAATGGATGAGTTTTTTATTATCCTTCAAATTATTAAAATAGTTCATAAAAATTGATTGTCTATTTATTTTATCTTTTAATTATTTGAGTAGGCTCACTTTAATGTAAATATAAATCTGGACTTCTACTTGGCTTAAAATTTATGTTTGTTTATTTTGTTTCAAAATTTTCAAATTCAATCAGTCTTATTAAAGAAGAAATCACATTATCACTGATTTTGTTTGATTTAAGGGGGAAATTACAATCTAAACATGAGAGAGTCCATAGATAAAAATATATTTGAAAAATAACTTTTTGAGTCATTTCTTTTTAACCCTAGTGAGGTTTATTTTTTTCCACTAAAATTCATTATGTAACATCATGAGCTTCTATGTGGGAGAATTAAAGTGTGGGGGAGAGGGTCTTCATAAAAAATATAATTTTTACTTTAATGTGAAGACCAAAATAATATTTAATTTTTTTTCAAAGTTCCTGGTTTCTTATGTTCTTATTAACATTTTTAGTTTGTAAAATGTTTTTATTAAGATTGAATATATTGATTTGACATTGAAGAGGCTGCTACTCCAAGGATTTAACTGAGCACTCATTATTTATTTCCATTTTGAGAAATTGTTTTGGTTAATAATTTGGAGGAATGTTTTACAAAATTCATTATCTTTGAATTTTTTGCTTGTTTGGATTTTAAAATAATAAGATATGAGTCTAAATGGGCTATGAGATGAAAATAATAATCTTGGTTGAACCCTTATTCTTTTATTCTGTAATTCACTATACTGATGGGTGAGTAATTTATTCTCTATGTAATTATTAATCTCAGTCATCTGAATAGAGTGCCTATTCATTTTTCATTTTAAATATGTGAGTCAGATCCCCTGGAGGTAAAAATATGTTTTTTCTTCCAATTTGATTCAAATTGACATTTTTTAATTTTTTTAAAAAAATTTAATTCCATTCATTTTTTGTAAAATAAAAAATCAATTTTTCATTTATTTTGTTTAATATTAAGGGGGGATTTTCATTTATATTGTGAGATAGTTCATAAAAAAAATTATTTGAATACTAATTTTTTGATTCATTTCAGTTTAACACCATTTTGATTTATTTTTCTAAATTTATTAAGGAATTATTTGAAGAAAGAAAAAAATTATGTTTTGGGGAATTTGTGGTGGCATTAAATTTACATTTTTTCACATATCCTTTGATGAATAATTTTTGTATTTTGTGCCTAATTGAATATGTTAGTTTAAAAATATAGTGATAATTTTTATTTATTCTTGAATATTAAATTGTTATTTCATTTATTAATAAATTATAAATTAATGAGTGTATTGTTCTTTGTTTATTCTATTTGTTTATTTCTTTTTAAATTCGGTTTTAAAATATTTTGTAAATGTTTTATAATTTTATCATTTTGATTGATTATTTTTGTTTCTTTTCATATTTTATGCTATCAATTATACTTTGTATTATTTTAACATTTGATTTTTAAATATCTTTTATTCATGTTAAATTTTATTATTATTTTTAATAAAAGGCATATGACTCAAAAAGAGGGACCGATGCCGAATTATATTGAAGGAAAGCCAAAATGAAATCTGATTACAACTAATTAAAGTCTTAATAGAGCCTCACTGAGGTTTAAAAAAGGAGATAAAATATAACAAAGATCATGAAATCTCCTGAGACGAGCAAGGATTCTTTCTGAGTATAGTGAGATCAATGATTGGGGGGTTACAGTTCAGAGATATAGTTATGAATCAATGTGGACACCACCTCTAAAATATAACTATCTATTCTTAGATTGGTTGTGATCTGACCGAGTCATGTCTTAGTAGATTATTCGATTTGAATATTTTCCAAGCTTCAATCAATATCCATTGATGAGAGTTTGTATCTAGTGAGGAAGATGAGCTATGATTAACTCGTTGCATTTCCATGATGATGAAATGAATCTGATGAAGAGATAAATTTGAAGGTTAAGGTTGGATGCAGATATGGATGAAGATGGGTTCATCCGAGAAATAACAACATAGTTAGTCCTGTACTGATATTTACTATTTAGCCACTTCAGATCTGTTCTTCGAATAAGGAAACTGAGTTAATGTCTGGTGTTAATATAGAGGAATCATCTAAGACTACCTTCCTAGTTAAATATGTTCCAATAAAACATGAAAATTTAGTCAATTGAATTCATTTTTCATTTATTTTCATGATTCATTCATTGTTGAATAAGATCTGGATAAAACTAAATTGGACCAATTGCAGTAGAGGTCATAGAAGAGAATCTCTCCAATTGGCTTTAAGGTAAACCATGTTTGTGTTTTTTATAGAAGACTTGTTTATTGGTATTCATGGTATGAATTGAAGGATCAACCAATTATTATAGGGTCTTGATATCCTCTTTTGTTTCCACTTTTTTCATCAATGAATTGGTAAAAAAATTCCTTTCCCATGAATGAATTATTTTTCCTGGTTTTCTATTCTCTCATCCTTTTTCTTGATGCTTTTCAAATATTTTTTATATTTAAATGTTATTGAAAATTAATGAAAATTGTTTCATTCAAATTGTTTTGATTAAATTTAAATCATCCGAAAAGATATTTCTAACGAGAGTAGCAAAACAAAATTAAAATAAAAATTAACTCTGTGGGAAGTTGTTCTTTCATTTTTTGGAAAAATAGTTATATAGTTAATAAATTGTAGAATGAATTCATTCATATGTTAATTTTATGACAATTATTATTTACTTCTCAAAAACATAGTTCACATAAATTTTATATGCATGAGAAATGGAACATTTATTCAATGAGTTAATTGAGTTTCCTATCTTCATAATTTTCACAACTCATCATCTATTTCTATTCTATCTTTTGTTCGACAATAATGTTACCTTATAGGATTCTTTGAATGATTAAACATTTTTCTCATTTTCTAATTCATTTGATGTTACTTTTTTAAAAAACAATTGTCTTCATTATCACTTGGAACCCCTGTCATCACTATATCAATACAATATATTGTTATAAATATGTAATTTCTACATAATCAACATAAAACACGTTCAAAGGGTAGGCTGGATCCTAAATTCATCACAAATCATCTATTGTATGAGCTTGGGTGATTACCCTAATACTGTTTTAGTGTACACTAGTATCAGTTGAGTGAGTTCCCTTGATCAATTCATATGAGGGTATATTGAAAAAATATGTCCACAACATAGGATTATGATTCCCAGTATGGGATGAGTCTTGGATAGGGTTTGTGGTGTACCCCAATGGTCCTAGGTGTGATCCCCTATCATTATTCATCTATACTATGTATGGTTCATGTTATCACTATGATCACCATGAACATGGAATCGATACCTTATCTAGTAGTTAAACTAGTAGGGTTCACAAGATCATCATACATACAATTCCCTACTTACCTGGTTATTTTAGCAGGGTCTGTGGTGCCCCTTAGTGGTCCTAGGTGTGATCCCCTATCAGGGTGTCTGGATCTTGGAGATCTGTATAGTACTTATTTATAGAGGCTAAACTAGGATGACCTATTGGATGAGAAACATTAATGGAAGCATAAATCATGGAGTTGAATCTCATAGATGAGTGTTACCTTGAAGCCTCAAGTAGAATATTGTAGCATACAGTTTGTTTGAGGAAACATTGAAATTCTAGAGTCTATCATGAGTATAACTGGGTTTTATTGTTGTCCCTATCTCAATGTCTTATATCCTAATTTAAAGACCTTGTTATTAGAATATTAGTATTTTGATTCCATATGTTTCGTGATTTTCAAGGTGTCCTATAAGGAATTATTATACTCAAACCTGTATATGCACTACTCAAATGAGTCAGGTCATATATAGATGATAGAAATTTTTATGGAGTCCTTAGAGTAATAATAGAAGGTGGAGAATATATTGCCTTAGAAAGACCATGGTTCATACCGTTGTTTCAATTGATAGCAGTCCCCTCCTTCTTTGTAGGTTGAATTCTTTTAAAAACATTGTAGTGGTTATATTTGGCAATTTATGATTTCTAGAATTTTTATAGAATATGTGGTGGTATAGATTTTATGCTTTCATTAAGGAATCATTCTTACTTTACCTATTACTGTTGTATGGTTTTGGATATGTGTGCATGGGTACATTAATATTTGACTAATGCCTCTTATGTGCATGATATGTCTACTCAGTGCTAGTCACTAGACCACGGTCTATTGAAAGCATGCTTGGAGTGTCACACATGGCTTATATCCACCCATGTGGTCCTCAGTGGGTCAAGACATGATAGAAAATCATCTCAACCACACATTTTTAATAAAAAATTGAGTGTTTTAGAGATTTGTTTTTTTTATTTTTTTACATTTACCCTAATTTTTTTTAACATTGGTAATTAATTTCTCACTTTATAATTAATTTTAAGGATAAATAGTAAGATTGATCATTTTATCTAATTTCATACTTATGATTTCAAATTTTAAAATCATTTTTATCAAATAAAATTTATAATTGTGTTAAGTGTTAATTATAAATTAAACACACTTAATTAAATAAAAACAATTTATAGAAAAATAACAATTTTATGAATTAAATTTACGTATAAGATAAATTTATCTTGGATACCGATTTTAATGAAATAAATTGATTTATTATAGAAACAGTAAAGGGTATAAGTATTTTATGGAAATCTAAAATTGAATCTTTGTTGAGAATAAACTATTCAATGAAAAAATGGGAAAAGTTTTTTTAAAGTAACAAATTAATTAGCTCTAAAATAGATGGAGATATGATTTTTAAGATCAAATAATATTTTAATGTACATAGTGATACTACATTGATTTATATTTTATCACACAAAATGTTTTTTAATCTTATATATTATTATTATATGCTGATAAAATCATAAAAATTACATGTCTCATGAAAACCATATTTTTATACTAAAACAAACATTTTATTAAAAAGCTAAAAAATTCAAACTATATCAATTTTGAAATGATGAAGTCAAAATTAAATTTAATTATTATTAATTTCAGTTTCCAAAATTTATAAATTCAGAATTTTAATAAAATCAAAAAATACAATGAAAAACCATTTTGATTGGAGATGTAACATTTTCAAATATTTAGTGCTATTATTCTTATTTCAAACCATTTACCAACTAAATAGGTGTTGCCAAATTATTAATATAAGAAATAATTTATCAATAATTATATGTTTCATGAAATATAATTGTGTATTGTTTAAGTTGAAATTTTATTGAAATTTTCTTTCTACAGAATAAATGAACATATTAGAGATTTTAGAAAAAAATAATTGAATTTGATTCATATTAAAAGTAGAATTCATTTTATATATAAATATAAAACAAAAAGTTATTTCTCCTCTTCATTCGTATTAGTCGAAAACTAGATTTTTAACAACTATACTTAAATATTTATATTTTGTATAAATATTTAACTGCTTCATTTAAGTTTTGTTCTACGTGTGGGTAAATCTATTAAACATAGATTTTTTTAATGTTAATAATATATTAAATTATTATAGTGTAACATTCCCCCCCATAAATAAATATTTCCCTCACAATTTGTATCATAATATAAGGGTACTCTCTATGGTAAACTCATAACTAACAGTACATCACTTGATGATCATGGGTTTTTTAGTATGTAGAATTAGATTTATCTGTATGAAAATCTATTGTAATTACTTTATAATGTGATCTATTCCATTCATAATTTCACATATAATTCTACTAAAAGATGATGATCTGGGCCCTTAAATAATAACTTCCCACAATATTTGAAAAATATTTATATTATATAATTACAATTAGGTTTTTTATAACTCAATATCCAGTGGTTGGAGAAAACATAAATGATAAATGGCACTAGAAAATCTACCATGAATGATCACTATGTAATATATTAGCAGTAGTTTCATGGGGATTTCCTTGTTTCCATGGTTTTTGGTCACTATCTTCATAATTGGACAATGGATTGGGAAATTAAACAACCTAATTCCAAACACTATTATAATTGAAGTAAAAAAATCCTCTCATTCCCTTAAACTTATGAGTCTAATAACATTTATCGCAACACAGAGAATTTACATATTCCATTAATGAAATTTCCCCCATGCATCTTCCCACTTTTTTGAAATAATTGAAATGGAATACTATTTCATTTATCATCTTCATCACCATTATTTCTTTGAGATTTCATCAACCTCTTCTTTTTTTGTGTTTTAAATTTCAAACATTTTGAAATTGTAAGACCATTTAGAATAAGAACAACATTTCTCACACTATATCCTATTTTTATGGGCTATTCATTGAGGTAATATCTATATTTTCCCTCACACCCATAGTATATTCTTGTTCTACCCATTACGAAAACTAAAAAAGGTAACAATATTGAAGATCATTATAATATAATTATTATAAATAATTATAGGAAAATTAAACATTAAAATTTCTCAGTTTATAACACTAACCTTTTAGACTATAGTTCTTATAACCCAACTTCTATCAGACTTGGTTCAATCTATATAACTACCAGTTTAACATATAACATTCTTGGTTAATCATAGGTTATTTTGAGTTACTTTCTATCATTATTATTAACATAATCCTTATATATTATAATCCAAAATTACTATGAGTTTTCTTAAAATTTTATAAACCTAATAATCATTGGAATTTATATTCTCAATTCCTTGAAACTATTTGTCATTCCGACAAACAAATACCCAATTATATATATACCTCAATCATATAATCTCAAAAACATACCATTCTAAAATCTATTTGAATATCTATGTTATTAAACCCCATTGATACTGTATATTTCATTCAAATTTTTTTATATTCGACCCTAAAATCGAATTAACCACATGTTTATATGGTCACACATTAGTCATTATGTATCATGAATTAAAAAATGGTATTGTTATCCCAACTCGATAAATTACTCTTATTGGGGGGGTGAATCATGTTACGAAAGATTAAAAAAAATGCCCATTCAGATCGTGTTTCAATTTTAAATAAAACAATCTTCTCTCTCTTTCCCATAGTAATGTATCGACTAAAATGAAAACATGCATGAGACAAAATAATTTTTTACATGGTTCACCCACAATAATATTATTCAAAGGAGTATAAAATGATAATGTTTTGATGCACCAAATCCACTAAAATCGCACTACTGTTTACATAGTTCAGAGCAGACTCACTGTCCCTCCTGGTTTACAACCAATCACTGATTGAATGATCACTGCTCTCTCAAATGAAGTGTGTTCACTGCTTCTTTAGATGAATCCACTTTGAGCTCATAAACTAGTATGTTCTATACCTCATTTACTGTATAAATATGTTCCAATTTCATTCACTTGATGAATACCCCTTTACCATAGAATCATTGGGAAAATTTAGTCTTTCGTGCAACCTTTGGATGTCTTGTGCACAACATTAACACTTTGAACCCGACATTTGACTTTAGGCGTAGAAATCCCAACTTCCACACGCTATTATAAAAAAACCTCGTACACGCAACTCATATGAGTACTTGAATTAGTTCTTGTAGATTTATGTGGACCTATCTCACCATGATCCATATATGGGAAGAGGTATTATTCTCTTTTAATTTTCAATTTCAGCAAGATTGAATAACTATTTTTTCCCACAAAACTGATGTGTATAGTTGCAGAGAACAATATTTGAGGAAATTAGAAAGGATTCTTGGAATGAAAATTCATATATTTAGTACTCATAATAGAATGCAAATTACAAACATCTTGATGGAGTACGATCTCTAGAATCCCAGGGAAATGAATAATGATTCATCTATGTTAACTCCTCAAAAAAAGAAAGTCGTTAGGTGGATAAATAAGATTATCAATAACATGGCCTTAATAATGATTATTGAAAAATAAACAGCACAAAAATTATGGAAGGATGCAGTCTTGAAATCAGTCTACATATCTAATAGGACTCTGTTGTATTTGAATGAAGAAAATACACCATATGAGATGTCTTATGGAAAGAAGCCAACATTGAAATACTTTTTAATATCTATATGTAATTGTTTCATTATGAATAAATAGAATCACATTAAATTTTATTCATGTATAGATAAGGGGATATTACTTGGATACTCGGGAAAATGAAAATCATATTCATTCTTTAAAAAAGGATGAAATTTTTTTTTAAAGAAATGATGTCACTATTGTAAAAAATGAACAGAATTACCAAAAATGCAGTGAATAGATACAAGATGAAAGTGATGAGATGGTAAAAAAACAAAATTGGAAAAGAAGTGGAAAATAATGATTCAGAAGAAGATACTGATGATGAGAAAGAGGAATTAAAATATTTATTAACATAGAATCCAAAGAGTCAAGATGAATTGATAGTAAAAATATCATTGGAGATCAGGCAATGCCTATTCAGACACAAAGAATGAAGTCTTTATAATAGCCATCATTCTTATTTTAGGTAGATTCTAAATGTTTTGATGTAGCAGGTGGAGATAAAAACTGGGTTTAGGCGATGAATGTAGAGCTTCGCCAAATTGAGATGAATTGGACATGAGAGATTGTTTCGAGCCAAACAAATAATAATTTCTTCTGGTCCAAATGGGTATATCGTAACAATATAAATTAATATTCCGGGGTGATTCGAAACAAATCATGATTAGTGGGTAAAGGGTACTCCCAAATATAATGTATTGGTGTTGATGAAACATTTTCATCTTTTTCAAGGTTAGAGACAATCCATTTATTCTTGGCTATAGAAGTCCAAAATAATTACACAGTTTTCAGATGGTTGTAAGGTCACAATTTCTTAATGGTATTCTATAGGAAGTCTATATTGAGTATCCAGATGGTTTTCTCATTCATAAAGATGAGAACAATGTTTTTTCCACTGAAGAAAGCTCTATCTTGGTAAAAGTAAGCACTAAGAGTTTGGTATTTACGAATAGGTCAAGTTTTTAAGAAGCTCGGTTTTCATCATGGTGGAGTTGATTACAATCTATATGTTAACAATTATAGTAATCAATTGATTATGATGCTGGTTTATGTTGATGACTTAATATTTGGTGGATCAAATGATGCGCAATGTAATTAGTTCGCAGAATTCATATAAAGTGAGTATGAAATGACTAGGATTGGTGAACTGACATTTTTCTGTATTTATAGGTGACACATAGAAAAAATGACACTTTTCTTTCAAAATAAAAATATTTCAATGTGGTTTTAAAAATAATTGGAAGGGATAATTATAAGGATATGAAGACTCTGGTGGCTACATAGATAAAACTCTCATGGGATGATGAAGGAAATGCAATTAATATAATATAATATTGGAAAATCATTGGCAGTATATTGTACATAACAATGATAAGACCTGATATTATTTTTTCCACTTGAAAAACAACACGTTATGAATGAAATCTAAAATAATGTCACATTCCTACAGTGAAGAGAATACATTGGTATATCAAGGGTATGATGATTTATAGTTTTATGTATAATAAAAAATATCAAAATAGTTATTGGTCTATATAGATGCAGATTGTGTCAGTTCAACATATTATTGAAAATTAACATCAGTTGGTGCATTATATCTTGGTAGTGTTATTATTTCATGTCTAAGAAATAATAAATATTTCAATTTTTTGGCACCACAAAAGCAAAATATATTTTAGCTTCTCAAGTGTGTACATAATTATTATCGATGAAGCAACAACATGATGATATTGGAGTTCAAGTGAAGTCTACGATCAAAATACATTACGTTAATACAAGGGCTATAAATATTAGAAAAAATCCAATCCATCACTCAAGGAAACATCATATTGAAATAAAATACCAATTCATCTAGTAGAAGGTAGATAATGTTCTTGTGAAATTAGTGTATGTTCCTAATGTACTATAGGTTGCATACATTTTGATGAATTAAAACACAAAGATGTATTTGAATTGCATTGATTGGATATGTGTCACGAACCAACCCGGGTCAACCCTGAACTGGTCACCTGAGAAGGTCAGTGACATGGCCTGAGGGGCGTTCTCGATCCCCACGGGTTGGTAACTACTGATGGGCATCAAAACTAAACTAGAGGGAACAATTTCTCCCAATAAAAATAATTAAAGAAGCAGAAAATCAGAACAACACAAAGTAAATAAATGACATTGAAAAGATATAACAATCAGAAACAACCAACTAACCTTACCATGACCAAAAAACCATGTGACTTCGAGAGTCACTCACTAGTCTAAAACCAACCCTCGCCCACGACGAGCAATCTCGCGTCAATCCTGCAACAAAAAATGAAAATAGGAAAACACTATAGGCGTGAGTATTAAAACATAGTAGGCGTGCCGAACAAACTATTCCCAATGAAATAGATTTAAATAAAGAAATTTACTAATTCCAGGTCTGAACTAAGTTATACAAAATATGGGTTTTCACACGGACACTTCCATTTCTAAGACAAGTAATCATCCATTTCCGTTTTTAATTTAAAACATGTTTAATGTTTGAAAGGAACACGTGTATTGCATTTTAAAATATTTCTGTGAGAAATTTAGAAATTCAATTTTTAGTTGCGAGTCAATGGGAAGACCACTCACAACACACCACACATACTAACGGAAATGGAAAAGAAGTGGAACACATGGGCCAGCAACCTAACTAGACCGCTCAATCGTCCGATACATAAAAATAAACACTAAAGAAAAAATGGGTCGAACCTAAGAGATCATGAATAATTCAGCACATACCATACATGTGAATCATCCTGAACGCATGCTCTAACTCGATGACGTCATAATTCCCTAATGCTTGGTATAGCCCTATATGGCCTAACTGAAGGCCCCAATCCCCATAGCAGCAATAACATGGTATTCCCCTACTATGGTCCTGCTATCCAGTGCATAATTTAAACTAGTGCAGCAATCATTTTTAGAAGATTCCTTCACTATGCAGGGTTCCCATGTCAACAAAAGCAATAAAAAGGGGTGCTTCCACAATGTAAATCAATTAGTCACGATGCACAAATATCACATACAGCTCACGCAATCAATTCACAACAAAGATTACCCCAGATTGGGTTTTGAAAAATAATTTATTTCATTAATGTGCCAAATGGGCCTTCACCAATTTTAAATAAAAACATCATTTCTCGAGAAAACCCAAAACACTTGTTCCTAAGAAATCCATTATATTTAAAATTGGTACTACATTTGAAATTCCTTGATTATGTTTAAAGGCCAAAAGGGTATTCTTTCAATACTGGGTGTCCACTCGTCAAGAAAATGTTTCAAGTGTCATGTATAAAATAAATATCTCTTTTTACACCAAATAATCATTTAAATATTAATTATCTTATATTTTTTATCATTTATTTAAATTAATAAAACATCAATAAATTAATAAATTCTAAATTTAAAAGGCGAGTGCAGTGGGGGACCTACCTCAATTTGCAGCTCGAACACGACAACGCGACATGCCTCACAATGTTGTCCAAGCAGGCACACTCTGATGATCATAATATCACGGTTTTCCCCATCGACACGTTGCAACAACCACACAACAACTAAAAACACATAAACATGGACTTAAAACGATCCAAACAAACAACTCAAAATTACTAGCCCAACATGTTTCTAAAAAAATATCACATCAAAACATGTATCAAAACACAACCAATATCTTTATTATAATCCTATCACGAACTTTAGACTCACCATCCACTTTACAAACATCATACACAACACATGATTAATGTAATAAACCATTTGAATAATTTATAAAACATCTACAAATGGTGAAACCAAGGTTCACATCAAAACATACTAAATTTCACTTAAGAAAACACTTTAAAATAAAACACACAACATCATCAAACCAAAACATGTCTCGCACCTAACAACCAACCCATAAAACACTTTATAAAATAATGCACCTGTTTTCACACAGAAAACATCGCCGCTTTCCATTAAAAATTCTTTTCCAAACACTCAAACATGTTCACCTCCTTAAAAATATAATCCACACCCAATAATCAATTTATTTAACACTTCTATAAAATAACCAAATCAAAACCAAAATGAAAAACACACCATTTCTAATAGAAAATAAAATTTCAATACACACGCATGCCAAAACATTTTTAAATCCAATTTCCCACCATTGAAACACTCTTGAAACCCACTTATTTGAAATATTACATCATGAAACACATAAAAACATACCAATTTCCTTCACTAGTAGTCCATTCTCAGACAATGAGTACCCAAACAACATCAAAACCTCTAACGCACCATAAAATAAAACCAAAGGAAACATTTATATATTTAAACAAACTTGAAATCATCAATTCATATTAACCAATTATTTTTCAGAGCCAGGAATCAAGTAGATGAATTAATTAAAACCATGCAATCATTATATGGACTAATTCAGAAAAAACAGATTCACCTTCATCAAGGGAAGAGGAACCACCCGAAACCGATGAGAAATACTAAGTATGCCTCAAACACACCCACATGATGAAAAAAACCAGCCTCACACAACAAAAATGAATGCACAAATTATGACTGGACACTATGAAATCAAAACTATAGCCAAGAAAAACCCTCAAACCGAAAGGAGGAAGAAATAATCTACTAGAGTGGTTGCGCATAGTAGAAGAGGGGGTTGGGGGCATTGTGCGATGAGCCATATGCATGATAAGCTGGGAGCAGGTGCACATTGTGGAGAAAAAAAGGATGGGTGCACTGCTGGACATCAGCTGGTCGTTTGGGTGACGAAACGCGGCAGGAGGAAGGAGGCGAGGCTTTAAGAGGTGAGGTGAGGTCCTCTGCACAGCAGGGTTGTCCGTTGAATGGGGCCGAGGGAGAAAGCTGGAATCCAGAGGGCTGGGGTGCGGCATGGCCAGGGATGAGGTGCAAGGAGGTTCGGGAAGGGGTTTTAGCTGAAAAGAAAAAATCCAAATCGTTTGAAAACAGATCTGGCTGGGAGGAGGGATGGCGGCTGGACACATCCTGAGGTAGCCCAAACGTGGTTGTCAGTAGAGGGAGGTGGATGGCGAGTGAAAGTGGGTGAGGCGATGTTGGAAGCCGAACCGCAGAACACTGGAGACGGCGGGGGCTTGGTGATGACATATGTGGGAGAGAGGTTGGGTGCATGGAGAGGGAACTGGGGAGGGCCTGTGGAGATGGTGGTTGGGAAAGGCGGAGTAAACGAGGGCCGACAGGGACGGCTGGTGCGGCGTGCAACATGAATAGTTGGGGGGCTCACACAGTGGAAAAATTTAGTGGGGGGGGGGCTTGCTGGGTATTAGGGATAGGGTTCCCCTTTTTTATAATAATAATATTATTACAATATTTATAATAATACTAATAAACATAATAAGAATAATAATAATACTATAATAATATTAATAATATTAATAATAATATTAGTAGCACAAGAATAAAAATAATAAATACAACTAAATGAAGATTAATAAATATAAAAAATATAATGTTAATTACACGATATTATCAAAAATAATAAAAATAATAAAGAAGGGGAAAATGCCCGACACCTGGTCTGACTGTGTGGCGACCACCAACAGCACGGCGACCACGCGTGGGTCCGAAACCCAGTAAACACATTAAACAACAACAAATTTTAATCTGGGGCTTAGCCCGGACATCGGTGTGATCCATCAAAACTAAGAAATAATAAAAATAAAATAAACAGAAATGGTGGTTGTGACAATTCTCCCCACCATAGACACTTTCTTCCCACAGAAAGACACCCAGCCGAAGGTTGGACCAAACAAGAATCCATGCTCAAATAAAACTAGAAGAAACCACAACATAAGAGAATGGGAAAACATGAGAGGGTTCTCCCCACCATAAGAACTCAACTAGTGTTAAATTTTTAATAGTCAAACATACCATCCTGGTAAGGGGGGATGCGGGAAATCCCAACAGTTCCAGACGAACCTTTATTGAATGAGCGAAACAATACCTCCGCTAAAACATGGAACTCTCGAGATAGACCAAAAACCCCGAACACTAGAGAGAAACCTATGAGGAGAACATAACCCATGAAGTAAACTCGAGCATTACCACAAACATTGATCCTTCCATAGGCACATAAATCTCCAAACGAACATAGCCAGACTAAGATTTTCCCATACAATGATCAAACACACTTTTAATGAAAAACATACGATTCAAAGATTCATAATTCAGACAAGATGGACTCTTTGGATTACAAATAAGCACATCCATTCCAACTTCACGACGAAAAAATGGACCTACAACAATGCCAAAAAATTAATATTGGAATAAAGATAACAAAAGGTCTTTAAATAGTTCTTTGGAAACACAGAACACCAAAACCCGAACTGAGGCTTCACACCCCTGACAACTACTAACTGCATGTGAGCTTCACCCCAAGACCTGTGGTTGGGGATATGATGGTTGAAGCATCTCCTACCTCATAGTCAGGCACTGTAATGTTCTGGTCATATTGTCATCCTCAAGTGACTCTTCCTGCAATGCTTCTCTATATGATCCAGACACCTACAATGATGGCACATCTTCAGAGGGGTGTGACATGACAGCTTGTATGCCCTAAACATCCATACTGACGGTACACCATTAGAAAGTCCGACGAACTGAATGTTTGAGCCACTGTAGAGAACACTTTAGAAACAAATTCACCGGACACACTCTGCCCGTCTGATGGGGGACCTTCATGAGCAGCTAGATATGCTGGATTTCCAACCGTTTGTGCTACGGAAACCAACTCAGCTATGAACACCCCATTCACCAACTTCTCAAAAGTGATGCTCCCAAAATCGGAGGACTCTCTCTTTGATCTCTGAATGAAGACCCTTGATTAAGGGAGAAGTCTTCATCCCTTCCTGTGACTCTACCCCCAGAAAAAGAGACACAAGATCCTTGAAATGGTCAACATACGCTTTCACCGTCTGTTGGCCATGTTGGATGCGCATAAGTTCTTTCCTTTTCTTCTTCTTTACCTCTTCAGGTATAAACCATGAGATGAAGACAGATTTCAAGACGTCCCAAGCAAACCCAACTTGCATTGACGGTTGGGCAAGCAACTCCCACACGTCTAAAGATGGACATTCAAACAGTCCAAAAACAACACAAACTCTTATAGCATTGGAAGTTCCCAACTTCCTAAAAGCACACTCGACCTCTACAAACCAAATAACTACCATTAACAGACCCCGATCACCATTAAGTATAGAATATGTCAAAGAAGGACAACAAATTGGGCATTACTTATCAGAAACTATGGGTACTTTTCTGGGTGGAATTTTCTGAACAACACATAAAACGCAGAACCAAAACAAATATCAAGCCGAAGTAATATTATTGAATGTGTTTTCATCCAAAAACATCAAACTCAAAAACCAAACAAATACCAAAAAAACTCAAAAAAATCCATTTTTATTTTATATTTCAAAATCTCCTTCTTTGAATGCCATTTTCCAAATAACAAACCCAATTTTCAAACCAATTTCAATTTCCGAAAATCATTTTCCCTTCATTAAAATGCCTTTAGAAAACAAGGTCAAGCGTTTGATTCCAAGTGCACACCTCAGTAATCTAATGAACCATGGCACATTTCTTCATATGATTTTATCCGTACACACCAACAGGCACTTCCCATTCATTCCCTCACACGTGAAAACGTTCATAATGAGTACCCCAGGTTTCACCCAAACCAAATCTCTACCAGTTCCATGCAATCACCAGATTTTTAGACTAAGAGCTTTTAGTTTTAAAATAATATCTTCTTCACAAATTTAAATCCATTTAAAATAAATTGTTCTCATTTCAAAAACCCTTTTTTATTTTTAAAGTGAACTTACCCCCACAAGAACCAAGAAAACACAAAACTTTCATAAATTTACCTATGTGAGGGACTAGTAGTCATGCTTAACCTGGTGACATGGTAGTGGGTCATGCCCCAAGAAAGCGCCAACAAATATGAGGAACTTAAACCATGTACTCAGACTCTAGATGGGTCACTACTCCATGTAAAATCATAATGTAACATCGGTTAACCTCTGTTGTTATCCCTCAATCCAAAACAAATCAGAACGAGACAAGAACCCAATTCCCAAACAACCCCTTGCGACTGGAGGTTCGGAACGGGCGAGGGTTCATGACGTCCTTCCCATACCTACCTCTTGAGTCCCAACAGTTTTAATCTCCATCTACCGGACATCCCAAATAACAACTTCCCTTTGATACCTTTTTTTCACGAAACAACCCGGGTTGACCCTGAACCGGTCACCTGAGCCGGTCTGCGACATGGCCCGGGGGGTGTTCCCGATCCCCATGGGCTAGAAAATGCTGTCGGGAATCAAAAATAAACAGGAGGGAACTATTTTTCCCTGTAAAAATAAATAAAGCAGCGGGAAAGTAGAACAACACAAAGTAAATAAATGAAACTAAAATGAAAGAATGATTAGTAACAACCAACTAACCTGACCTTGACCAAAACCCCTCACGACAACGAGAGTCGCTCACCAGTCTACAACCAACTATCACCCATGCCAAGAAAGCTCGAGTTAAACCTGCAACAAAAACTAAAAACTGGAAAACACTATTGGCATGAGTATTAAAACTCCGTAGGCGTTCCCAATAAAATATTCCCAATTCAATTCTTTTCAATAAAGAAATTTTATAATTCCAGGTTTGAACTAAGTTATACAAAATATGGGTTTTCACACAAGCACTTCCATTTCTAAGATAAGTAACTGTCCATTGACCTTTTTAATTAAAATCATGTTTGATGTTTGAAAGGAATATGTGAATCGCATTTTAAAATAATTCGGCGAGCAATTTAGAAATTCAAATTTTAGTTGCTAGTCAAAGGGAAGACCACTCACAACACACCACACACACTAAGGGCAATGGAAAAGAAGTGGAACACAGGGGCTAGCAACCGAACTAGACCTCTCAATCGTCCTCCATATAAAAATAAACACTAATGAAAACATGGGTTGAACCAAGGATATCGTGAACAATCCAGAACATACCATACATGTGACTCATCCTGAAAGCATGCTCTAACTCGATGACATCCTAACGACCTAACGCTCTGTATAGCCCTACATGGCCTAACCGAACGACCCAATCCCCATAGCAGCAATAACTCAGTATTCCCCTGCTACGGGGCCTCAACCTAGTGTGTTATCTAAACTAGTGCGATAATCGTTGTCCGAAGATTCACCCACAATGCTAGGTTCCCATGTCAACACAATTAATAAAAAGGGGTGCACCCACAATGTAAATCAATCAGTCACGATGTCAAACATCACATACAGCTCACGCAATCAACGAACACCAAAGATCACCCCTTATTGGGTTTTAAAAAATAATTTACTTCATTAAAGCGCCAAACATGCCTTCACCAATTTTAAAGAAAAACTTCATTTCTTGAGAAAACCCAAAAGGCTTGTTCAGAAGAAATCATTTAACATTAATACTAGAACTGCATTTGAAATTCCTTGAATTAGGTTTAAAGGGCAAACCGACATTCTTTCTATACTGGGTGTCTGCTCGTCATGAAAATGTTTCAAGTGTCGTGTATAAAATAAATGGCTCTTTTTACGCCAAATAATCATTTAAAAATTAAATATCATATATTGTTTCTAATTTATTAAAATTAATAAAACATCAAGAAATTAATAATTTTAAAATTTATAGGTGAGGGGAGTGGGGGAATGACCTCAATTTGCATCTTCAACACGGTGACGCGACACGCCTCGCAAAGGCGTGCAAGCAGGAACACGCTGATGATCATAGTATCAAAGTTTTCCCCATTGACACGGTGCAACAACCACACAACAACTAAAAACGCATAAACATGGACTTAAAATGATCCAAAAAAACAACGCAAAATAAATATCCCGACATGTTTTGAAAATATCAAATCAAAAAAATTATCAAAACACAACCACTCTCTTTATTAGAATCCAATCACAATCTTTAAACACACCAACCACTTTACAAACATCATAAGCACCACATGATTAAAGTAATAAACCATCTGAATAATTTATAAAACATCTGCAAATGGTGAAACCAAGGTTCACATCAAAATATACTCAATTTCACATAAGTGAACACAATAAAATAAAACACACAACATCATCACACCAAAACATGTCTTGCACCTAACAACCAACCCATAAATAAATTTATAAAATAACACACCCATTTGCACACACAAAATATTGCCTCTTTCCATTAAAAATTATGTTCCCAACACTTAAACATATTAACCTCCATAAAAATATAATCCACACCCAAAAAACAATTGATTTAACACTTCTATAAAATAACCATAATAAAACCAAAATGAAAAACACGCCATTTCTAATAGAAAATACAATTTCATTACACACACATGCCAAAAATTCTGTAAAGCGCATTTCCCACCTTTCAAAAACCCTTGAAACCCAGTTCAATGAAATATTACAACACGACACACATAAAAACAAAACAATTTCCTTCACCAGGAGTCCATTCTCAAATAATGAGCACCCAAACAACTTCAAAACCTACTCTCAAATAATGAGCACCCAAACAACTTCAAAACCTCTAACGCACCACAAAATAAAAACAACTGACACATTAATAGATTTAAAAAAACTTGAGATCATCAATTCATATTAACCAATTAATTTGTAGAGGCAAGAATCAAGTAAATGATTTAATAAAAACCATTCAAGCATTATATGGACAAATTCAAAGAAAGAAACAGATTCAGCTACCTCATGGGAAGAGGAACCACCCGAAACTGATGCAAAATACTGACTATTCCTTAAACACACCCACATGATGAAAAAACCCAACATCGCACCACAAAAATGAATGAAAAAATTACGACTGGACACTATGAATTGAAACCATAGCCAAGGAAAACCCTCAAAATGAAAGGAGGAATAAAGCATCTTCCAGAGGGGATGCACATACTAGAAGAGGGGGTTGAGGGGGATCGTGCGACGAGCCATCGGCGCGCTAAGCTTGGAGCGGGTGCACGCCGTGGAGAAAAAAAATGGATGGGTGCACTACTAGCCATCAGTTGGTCATGTGGGTGCCGAAAAGTGGCAGGAGGAATGTGGCGAGGCTTCAAGAGGTGAGGAGAGGGCCTCAACATGGCGGGGATGTCCGTTGAATGGGGTAGAGCGAGAAGGCTTGAAGCTGGAGGGCTGGGGTGCGGCATGGACAAGGATGCGGTGCAAGGATGTGCGGGAAGGGGTTGAAACCAAAAGAAAAAACCAAAATTGTTTGAAAACAGATCTGGTCGGGAGGAGGAACGGTTGTCAGACGCAGCCTAAGGTAGCTCGGACACGACTACCAGCACAGGGAGGCGGATGGTGAGCAAATGTGGGGGCGGAACTGCGGGCGTCCGAACCGTGGAACACTGGAGACGGAAAGGGCCTGGTGATGACGGTTGTGGGAAGAGGTCGGGTGCATGGAGAGGGAACTGGGGTGGTCATGCGGAGACGATGACTGGGAGAGGCGGAGAGGATGAGGGCCAGTGGGGATGGCCGGTGCTGTGCGCAACAGGCACAAGAGGGGGGCTCACGCAACGGAAAAATGGAAAGGGGGGTGGGGGTGGGGTTGGGGGGGTGGGGGGCTGGCCGGGTATTAGGGTTATGGTTCCACATTTTTTATAATAATACTATAATTACAATATTAAAAATAATAATAATAAATATAATAACTATAATAATAATACTGTAATAATATTAATAATATTTAAAATAATAAAAGTATCCCATGAATAAAAATAATAAATAAAACGAAATGAAGATTAATAAAATTAAAAAATATAAGGTTAATTAGAACATATAATATAAAATAATAAAAATAATAATGAAGGGGAAAATGCCCGACACCTGGGCCGACTGAGCGGCGACCGCCAACCGCGCGATGGCCCCACACGGGTCTGAAACCTAGTAAAGACGTTAAACAGCAACAAATTTTAATTCGGGGCTCAGCCCAGACCTCGACGAGAACGCTCGGAACAAAGAAATAATAAAAATAAAATAAATAGAAAGGACGGTTGTGATAATATGGTAGTTCTGTCAAATCAAAACACATGAAAAATTGTGATTTTGGGACCCCTCTCTCTGAGGTATGATTTGTTTTCCCTAATGAGAAGATCTGTGTTCATTACACATTTGTAAAAAACAATGAAGTGGAATTTAAATTTGTTGAGAAAGGCGGAAAAATTGTGTCTATTACAGGGGAGAAACACTACTACAAAAACGGGCAAGGGAAGCGCGTCCTTATAACAGCGCTCAGCAAAAACGCTGATAAAGGATACCCTATATCAGCGCTAATATTACAGCGCTGAAAAAGCTAATTTTTATCAGCGCTTTCTTAGCGCTGATAATAGTAATATTTATCAGCGCTAGAAAAGCGCTGATAAATATGATCTGTATCAGCGCTAAAATATTAGCGCTGATACAGTTGGTCTTTATCAGCGCTTTTTGAGCGCTGATAAAGGTTGCCTATATAAGCGCTAAAAAAGCGCTGATACAGAACACCTCTATCAGCGCTCAAATTTCAGCGCTGATATAGGGTATCCTTTATCAGCGCTCAAAAAGCGCTGATAAAAATTATCTTTATCAGCGCTAAAAAAGCGCTGATAAAGAGACCCGGTATCAGCGCTATAATTGTAGCGCTGATACGGGGAATCTTTATCAGCGCTTTTCTAGCGCTGATAAATCATAATATTATCAGCGCTAGAAAAGCGCTGATAAAGTTAGATTTTATCAGCGCTTTTCTAGCGCTGATAAATCATAATATTATCAGCGCTAGAAAAGCGCTGATAAAGCTAGATTTTATCAGCGCTATAATTTTAGCGTTGATAAAGGTAGCCTTTATCAGCGCTTTTTTAGCGCTGATAAAACCTTAGTCGACTTTTTTATAAAGTCGGTCGCACAGTGCCCTCGTTTTATCGCAGCTAAAGCTCTCGCGGAACCGTAACCCTGCTACTCTTCTCCCGAATACCGCTGCTGTGTTCGCTTCGCCGGAGCTTGCCGCCCTCGGTACAGTCGCCGTCCTCCGCCGCCCGCAACACCCTCGGCCGACCTCCACCGCCTGCCGCCCTCGGCTGCCCGCAACGCCCTCGGCCGCCGTTCTCTGCCGCCCTCGGCCGCCCTCCGCCGCCCTCGGCCGCTCTCCGCCGCCTCCGTCGCCCTCCGCCTCACTCGGCCGCCCTCGGTCGCCCTCCGCGGCCGCCTTCCGCAACCCGCAACGCCCTCGACCAACTAAGGGTATGAATTCTATTCTAGTTTTATTTATTTGTTTCAAACATTCATGGAATCCCTTCAAGTTGTTATGGAATGTATAAAACCTACTAGAATTTGTCTTATGTAATGGAGAGTTGAGGCATGGTGTAGTTTAATGTCCTAAAACCAGGACCTTTGTGCAGGTTTCCATTTTGTTCTGATAAGGAGGGGAAATGATTCACCCTTTTCACTATAGTATAACCAAGAATGTTCTACCATAATCATGCATGAGGGGGGGGGGTGGTAGATGTAAATTTTAACCCAGGGGTTCATGAATCCAAGGATTGATATGGTACTTAAATGTCATAGGGTGTTTGATGGTAGTAAAATCCATTATTGAGGACGAAATTGTCTTTGGTTGACATGCCTTTTTAGTGGGAAACATATGCAGATCCACCAGTGCATATTGTGATTAGTCAAATAAAGGTGACCTTAGGACGATGACCGCTCATTTCCGATGGCCATGGAAGGATATGAGGATTAAGACCTTTTTGTGCATACTGTATGGTTTTTGAAAGGAAGAGGCCTGAACATGAAAGGGTAGATGCAAGTCAAGATTTCCTAGTGAAAATGATAGAGATGTTTTCTCTTATAACGATGTGGTAAGGTTCCCTTATGTAGGACCGACCCATGCATAGGGACAGAACATTGGCCACACAGTTTAATGTCTTGTTATAAGGACCTACCTATATTACATCCTCCCATACAGATTTAGATTATTCATGGGAGTGGATAATTTTTTTCATAAGATATCACTAGTGGGGAAAACCTCACATTTCACTCCACTATGTAGATTTATTTAATTCATGGGAGCACAAGGGGAAAACAATCTTTATTGTGTTTAAAATTTCATCTGTAGATTTGGCTCCGACATAGTGACAATGGGGAAATTTATGTCTCATGAATAGACCCTAAATATGATGTTTATGTATCACCATGTTTCTTGTGATGGAAAGAATCAAGCTGTACATAGATATTTTAAGTTAAAACTACATGCATGGGTCTAACCCACACAAAGGGAGGGGGAATGTTTAGTTTTTGGGGTGTCTGGACTAGAACATAATGACTTAGGCATTACTATAGAATCAAACCAACTATAGTACTTGAAATCATGCATTTTAGAATCATGCAATTAGAACTATGGTAGAACTTTTTAGTGTCATATTGTGGGGACTGATTCCTTGAAAATCCTGAGTAACTTAATGGAAAATCAGTCTAAGATAATTTGACATGCGCTGGACATGAAGGTGGAGAAAGGTGTAGACTATGACACCAGGGATTCTCGAATCGATAAGAATAAGTCCATGCACGCAACTTTTTACCATGCACACAACTCTCTTTACAAACTCCTATTGAATGCAATTCTACGCGATTCAAAGCCTCATATTTTCTATAAAAGTTGAGATACTAAATTAAGGGGGTATCCTATTATTTATAATCGTTTCTGAACATGAACACATGTTTATCCCAAAGTGTGTAAAACCATGTTTGATGTCACATTAGGTGCATACGTATCTTTTTCTCCTAATAGAGTGATAGATAATCATCTTTTTAGTGAATCTAATATTCTTTTTTATGAATCTTGATTATAGGTTAGACTACTTGATCTCCTTCCAAGGAAGTGGTTCCCTTCTACTGTATTTGGAAGTCTTCTTTTGTGTACTTGAACCATAAATACTAATATTTGAGATTCAAATAGGATGAAGATGAATAAAGATTGGATGGATTCTAATCGTTTAACAATAGAGTACGAGAACGGAGTGAAAGAGTTCATCAAGTTTGCAAAGGATCACACAAAGGATCCTTCTCAAATCCTTTGTCCGTGTTTACGTTGTTGTTATTCTAGACTACTTACTCCATAGGAGTTGGAAGAACATTTGATATGTCACGGAATAGATCGGAGTTATAAATGTTGGAATAAACACGGAGAAAAAGCGAATGTAGCTACTGGCTGGGATAAAACTGCGTTTTATGGATCGTCAGATATGAATACAAATATAGATAATGAAGAAGACCGTATGGAGGATGTGATTACAGATGTCAATGATGATGAAGATCGTATTGAGGAAATGACAAAGACAATTCAAGATGAACCCCGTGATTGCCCAAAATTGTTTGAGAAGTTAAAGAGTTGTGCAAAGACGCCATTGTATGCTGCTTGCACTAAGTATACAACATTGTCAGCTGTACTGAAGTTGTATAAATTGAAAGCAGGCAATGGATGGAGTGATGTCAGTTTTACGGAACTACTTGCTCTCTTGAATGACATGCTTCCGGAAGATAATGAGCTCCCAAGCCGGACGTATGAAGCTAGACGAATGCTACGCTCGATGGGAATGATTTCTGAAAGAATACATGCCTGCCCGAAAGACTGTATATTGTTTCGAAAGGAGAACAAATCACTTACAGAATGCCCAAAGTGTGGTGCTTCTCGATACAAGAAAGATAAATCCAATCCTACGAAAGTTGTATGGTACTTTCCAATCATTCCAAGGTTTAGGCGTTTATATGGAAGTAAAGAAACTGCAAGACAATTGTCGTGGCATGCAGATAAAAGAAATAAAGATGGGTTATTACGTCATCCGGCCGACTCTCCTCAATGGAAGAAAATTGATCATGAGTATCCTGAATTTGGAAAAGAGCCGAGAAACCTTCGTCTTGCGTTATCTACAGATGGAGTGAATCCTTTTGGTTTTCAAAGCAGCACTCATAGTACATGGCCTGTTATGTTGCTAAATTATAACTTGCCACCCTGGTTATGCATGAAGCGAAAATTCATCATGTTATCTATGCTTATATCAGGACCAAAACAACCAGGTAACGATATTGATGTTTATCTGACTCCTTTGATCGAGGATTTGAAGTTATTGTGGGACTCAGGTGTAATGTTGTATGATGCTTATAAAAGTGAATACTTCACGTTGAGAGCGATGTTGTATGGGACAATAAATGATTTCCCTGCTTATGGAAATTTGTCAGGCTATAGCATTAAAGGAACTCAAGGGTGTCCCGTGTGCGAAGAAGATACAGAATCAATTAGGTTGAAACATTCATCGAAATATGTGTTTCTAGGACATCGTAGATTTCTACCTCGTCGGCATAAGTACCGATCTTGGACGACATCATTCAATGGAAGTTCAGAAAAACGCACAACACCGTCTCCACTAACAGGTGATCAGCTGTTTGAGAAAGTAAAAGATATGAACACTGTTTTTGGTAAACCATTTTCGAAAAACCTTACGAAAATCGGTTGGAAAAAGAGATCAGTTTTTTTTGAATTACCATACTGGAATTGTTTGTACGTCAGACATTTTCTTGATGTGATGCATGTGGAAAAAAATGTATGTGATAGTGTTATTGGAACATTGCTAAATGCCCCTGGCAAAACAAAAGATGGAATTAAGGCAAGGTTGGACATGGTTGACATGGGAATACGAGAAGAGTTGGCTCCCGTGAAAGGTGAAAATCGAATGTTTCTTCCTCCTGCTGCTTATACTCTTTCTAGGGCAGAGAGATATCAGTTTTGCAACTTCTTTAATGATGTAAAGGTTCCAGAGGGGTACTCATCAAATATCAAGAACATTGTGTCAATGAATGATTTGAAGTTAAAAGGTTTGAAATCACATGATTGCCATGTTTTGATGCAAGATCTAATTCCTATAGCTTTACGTTGCATTTTACCCAAGAATGTTCGTCATACGTTAACATTCTTTCTCCAATGAGTCATTTTTCCATTTTAACAGATGATATGAACCAGCAACATGCAAGAATGTTGAACCACTAAAATGGTCGCTCTCTTGTTTAAAATGGACACCACTTTAATTGAAAACAACAACTGACCTACGGAAATCCGACCAGACGCATCTGGATTGCCTTCATCCTTTAGGAGAACGATCCACGGGTCCTTGGTGACGTGTACGAGTCAACTCCGCCTCAATCCGAGGCACGGTGTGACCGCTACCACCCAAAGGGTCGCTCTCTTGTTTAAAATGGACACCACTTTAATTGGAAACAACTGACCTACGGAAATCCGACCGGACGCATCCGGATTGCCTTCATTCTTTAGGAGAACGATCCACAGGTCCTTGGTGACGTGTACGAGTCAACCCTGCCTCAATCCGAGGCACGGTGTGACCGCTACCACCCAAAGAGTCGCTCTCTTGTTTAAAATGGACACCACTTTAATTGGAAACAACAACTGACCTACGTAAATCGGACCAGACGCATCCGGATCGCCTTCATCCTTTAGGTGAAGGATCCACGGGTCCTTGGTGACGTGTACGAGTCAACCCCGCCTCAATCCGAGGCACGGTGTGACCGCTACCACCCAAAGGGTCGCTCTCTTGTTTAAAATGGACACCACTTTAATTGGAAACAACAACTGACCTACGTAAATCTGACCAGACGCATCCGGATTGCCTTCATCCTTTAGGAGAAGGATCCACGGGTCCTTGGTGACGTGTACGAGTAACATGCAAGAATGATGGACCACATTTCTTTGGCCTTTGGACAAAAAAACCAGTAAAATCTCCAAAATACCTTCATATCATGCATGAACCAGTAAAATCTCCAAAATACCTTCATATCACGCAGTTCTGAAAAGAGTCACTATTTAAAAGAAAGTCACAAATTTAGATACATCTCTAGATGGTCAGTTGTTGATTTCACTTAAAAATTAGTCCATTTTTAACAAAACAGTGACACTGTGAGTGGTGTCGGCCACACCGGGCCTCGGATTGATGCAGTGTTGAATCGTACACGTCACACATGAGTCATTTATCATTATGAAAAAGTATCAATGCAATCAGAAGCCGTTAGATCGATTTGGAGTATGTACGTAAAATATTGTCCATTTTAAACTAAATACATACACTTGGAGTGATACCGGTCACACCGCGCCTCGGATTGAGACCCCACCCTTTCCCCTCGGCTGTCAAAAATCATAACCAGATAGTCGAAGGGTGATTTTGACAGCCGAGGGGAAAGGGTGGGGTCTGAAGACATTGTAGGATATGTCGAAGGGTGATTTTGTGTGTGACCGGTATCACTCCAAGTGTATGTATTTAGTTTAAAATGGACAATATTTTACGTACATACGCCAAACCGATCTAACGGCTTCTGATTGCGTTGATACTTTTTTACAACGATCAATGACTCATGTGTGACGTGTACGATTCAACACCGCATCAAACCGAGGCCCGGTGTGGCCGACACCACTCACAGTGTCACTGTTTTGTTAAAAATGGACTTAATTTTAAGTGAAATCAACAACTGACATACGGAAAACCGACCAAACCCATTGGGATTCTATTGAAACTTAAGGACAACTATCCATGGGTCAAATGTGACGTGTAAGATTCAACCCCGCCTCAATCAGAGGCGCGGTGTGACTGGTATCACTCCAAGTGTATGTATTTAGTTTAAAATGGACAATATTTTACGTACATACGCCAAACCGATCTAACGGCTTCTGATTGCGTTGATACTTTTTCACAACGATCAATGACTCATGTGTGACGTGTACGATTCAACACCGCATCAATCCGAGGCCCGGTGTGGCCGACACCACTCACAGTGTCACTGTTTTGTTAAAAATGGACTTAATTTTAAGTGAAATCAAAAACTGACATACGGCAAACCGACCAAACCCATTGGGATTCTATTGAAACTTAAGGACAACTATCCATGGGTCAAATGTGACGTGTAAGATTCAACCCCGCCTCAATCAGAGGCGCGGTGTGACCGGTATCACTCCAAGTGTATGTATTTAGTTTAAAATGGACAATATTTTACGTACATACGCCAAACCGATCTAACGACTTCTGATTGCGTTGATACTTTTTCACAATGATCAATGACTCATGTGTGACGTAACATCGCATCAATCCGAGGCCCGGTGTGGCTGACACCACTCACAGTGCCTCTCTTTTGTTCAAAATGGACTTATTTTTAAGTGAAATCAACAACTGACATGCGGCAAACCGACCAAACGCATTTGGATTCTGTTGAAACTTAAGGGCAATGATCCATGGGTCAAATTTGACGTGTAAGAGTCAACCCCGACTCAATCCGATGCCCGGTGTGGCCGACACCACTCAAAGTGCCTCTATTTTGTTCAAAATGGATTTATTTTTAAGTGAAATCAACAACTGACATACGGGAAACCGACCAAACGCCTTAGGATTGTGTTAACACTTTAGTACAATGATCCATGGGTCATATGTGACGTGTACGAGTCAAGCCTGGGGTGGATTACATGGCTTTCCTACATGGAATATATCCCACTACACGTCTTTAATGAGCCAGCTACGCAGTTTATCCCTTGTACAGATACACAGGAAGAATCACACGAGATCGACGTCATGTACTAACATAGGGCAAGGGTGCATAAGAGGACACAAGATCAAAGGGTAACACGTATATGTTTTTTAACATGCCATGTAATTTCCTATTGATATGACATGTATATTCACACAGGCAGCTGAACATTGGAGTTACCCAGGGTAAAGCGACAAGGCATGTGACCCTTTAAATGACACATAAAACCTGGGGTGGATTACATGGCTTTCCTAAAGTATTGTATATTTGGGTTATTAGATTCAATAAAAAGAATATATTATAAATCATAAGAAACTGTTTACTGAGAGATCTAATTGAAATCAATGGATATGATTACTTATTTAGTCACTATAATTGTGATATTTTTCAATTATTCAACAACTTGAACCAAATATTTCATATTTTAGAAAAATATACTGATTATACTTCATTTAATGGCATCTATGAGTGATTGTGGAATACAATTAGATGTAGGGCTGTTCCTGCCCATGTCAAATGAAACATGATATCTAATCCTCTAATTCAAGAAAGCCCATAGGTCATAGTTTCTTCTCTCATGTTCTGATCTGACAATATTATCTATTTTTGATTCGGTTGGTATATTATTATTTAGTACAAACCATGATGTTGGTCAAGATTTCTAGTTTTGTTGTCATTTTATTCCATTCACTGTAAGTTTTCATCATTTTAATTTTCATTATTCTATATTTTTCCTTCATTATTTTCAAAAAAAATAATTCTTAAGATACAAAGATATCATGTTTTGGAAATGTTTGCTTCATTATTCTTTTTCATTTCAATTCTTATATGATATTTATTATATCATTCAATTTAGGTGGTCTTCCTCTTCCATGAAACTAGAATTCTAGAACAAGATATTCATTAATTCACAGAATTTATTCAAAATTATTATACAATTATGAAATAAAAAATGTATAATTTTACAATTTGTTGAACTTTACCATTCAAATCCAAATAAGGTATTCATTTTATTTAGAACTTTTACTGGTTTTATGGTTACCATATTCATTTTATGTCTCAAATGATAACTAAGCATTTAATATTTTCAAAGTGATGATTATTATCCAAATACTGATTTTCTTCTCTATGTCTTGATTTAGTTGTAGTCATATTAGCATGTTATTTGTTAGTGTAGTACATTTGGATGAAATTTTTTGTATAATAGCGATATTATCATGTGTTTGGGTTGCACAATTCAATTTAATTGTGTATCGGGGGGTCTGTCAGGCATCTGACAGATGAGATTTGGAGGGGTTCTAGTGTGGGGGGTCTAGTGCTGGCCAGGATCTATCTAGGTTGGGAGGAGGTCTTTATAGAAGCAGGGTGATCTGTCCAATAGGGGGTCTAGTGTGGTGGGGGGTTTGTATAGGTGGGGAGGGGGATCTGTCCAGGTGGGGAGGGGTGTCTTTCCAGCATGGGGGTCTGTCTAGGAGGATCTGTCCAGGTAGGGAGAGGGTGTTTGTCTAGCAGGGGGTATTTTTCCATGTGGGGAGGGGTGTCTATTACAGGGGGTCTATCCAGTGCGGGGGGGGGGGGGGGGTCTACTGGGGGGATCTGTCTAGGGGGATTTATCCAGTAGGGGGTCTAGTGCGGGGCGGGGGGTCTTTCCGACAAGGGGATATTTCCTTCTGGGGAGTGGGTGTCTAGTGCAAGGGGATATTTCCATGGGTGTCTAGTAGGGGGTCTAATGTGGGGGGGTTTTCCATGGGGAGGGGGAATCTATTCAGCAGGGGGTCTGTCCAAAAAGGGGAATCTTTCCATGTAGGTATGGGGTTTCTAATGAAGGGGGTATATCCAGGGAGTATTCAGCTGGGGGGTCTAGTTCATGGGGATATTTCCAGGGGAGGGGGTCTACTGCTGGGTGTGGGGGGGATTTTTTCCGAGGATGGGTGTCTAGTGTAGTGGGGAGAATATTTCAATAGGTGGGGATATAGGTGTAGTTGGGGGGTCTATTGTTGGGGGGATCTGTCTAGGTGAAGGTGGGGATCTTTCCATCAAGGAGTTGGGTTCTTTCCAGGGGAGGGGTGATCTATCCATTAGTGGGGTTCGAGTTCATGGTAGGATCTATCCTATTGATACTGGTTTTTGTGCAGGTCTGTGGTTGGTTTTTGTGCAGGTCTGCTCGGCTGGCTGTACTAGTGCAGGTATTTTATTAGCAGCAGGCAGGGATTTAACAGCGCTTTTTTAGCGCTGTTAAAGGCGACATTTAACAGCGCTAAAAAAGCGCTGTTAAAGGAGATATTTAATAGCGCTAAAAAAGCGCTGTTAAATGCAACATATAACAGCGCTTTTTTAGCGCTGTTAAAGGTATCCTTTAACAGCGCTTTTTTAGCGCCATTAAAGGTGACATTTAACAGCGCTTTTTTAGCGCTGTTAAAGGTAACATTTAACAGCGCTAAAAAAGCGCTGTTAAAGGACCCCCCCCCCCTTATCAACGCTGAGATTTACAGCGCTTTTTTAGCGCTGTTAAAGGCCGATTTTAGCGCTGTTATTGCCCGTTTTTGTAGTAGTGAAAATTTCTTTATCATTATAGGTGATAGTCTGATAAGGCGTTCTATAATGTAGAGCTGGGTTCTATGTGGAAACGAGCATGACTATCAGAGATTAGCTTGGAAATATTTAAACATTCCAAAGTACAATATTCCATGTAGTGAATTAGTGGGAGTGATAAAATTGATGATGCTAATGGTGACCAATAAGAGGATATATATCAAAATATATGGTGTTCTTGATAACAAAATATGTGTGGTTTTTGAATGAAGTGATTCATTGATGAACGTTTCATGCTACACTTGTTTCTAACATCTATCATGGCTCATGTTGGCTTAGAGTATATAATGAGTAAATAATTGATCACTATCTTATTCACAGTAATATAATTATGGTATTATATGGAATAAGTTTTAATGGTGTATCAATATAAGAGGAGTTGTTAACAGGACCAAAGTGGTGGATTATTTGCAAAAAATCTCTCAATGTAATATTGCAATATTTGTGGGTTGTTTCTATTTGTTAGCAAAGAAGGTTTCCATGGTCAGTTGTGGAGTTTAATAGATATTATTGACAATGTGTTTTGAAAAATATGCAAATCAAAGGGATAGATACTCTGGAGGTGGTTCATATAGATACATACACATTGTGGTGACGATTCGTAGTGTTTGAAAAAGTTTTAGGGTCCAAAATTGGATATGGGAGAAATGTGTTTTTTTGTAAAGGAAGTTTCATGTAAGATTGAAAGAGAATAAAAATTTTTCATACAAGTTATGGTTTAGGTTTGCCTTATCAAAATATTTCTATGTAAATAATTGCACAAAAGATTTGAATATGTATGGAAAATGAGTTTTCACAATAAAGGAAGAGTTGTGTGCATACACAAAATTGATATGGATATTGTGGGTGAAAGAGACTTATGTAACCAATGTGACATCTATATTTTTTTACGACCGAGGAAAATGTTGTGTTCAAGGTGGTCGGTGGGCAAGAAACTTGGGAACATGGTAATAAATGTCTATAAATAAGCGACAACCCCCACATTTAGTAGGTCAATCCTTAAATAAAATATGGGCTCTAAATCACATAAGAGTTGCGTTATTGAATGAGGGGGGGGGGGGGGGCGTTCACACTTATTGATAGAAATTTCCAACCATGCACACAAGTTTCTCACCTACCGACCACCTTGCATGAAAAATTTCCCCCAATCATGAAAAATAAAATTTGATATCGCATTGGGTGTGTATGTCTCTTTTAATAACAATATCCATCTCAATTTTTTAGATGCACGCAACTCTTCCTTTGTCATGAAAACTCATATTTTATACTTATTCTAATATTTTGTGCACTTATTTCCTTAGAAATATTTTTTAGGAAGATCCTAAACATATCTTCCATGCAACATTTTGATTCACCTTCAATCTTTCACATAAAATATTTTTCCAAGAACACCTTTCTCCATTCTCTACTTTTGGACCCTAATAACATGGAAAATACCGAGAAACAGCGCCACCTCATGTGTGTATCATTCTATACCACTCTAGAGTATCCATGCCTTTGTATTGAATCTTTGTTAATATAAATTTTTAACAATATATTCGGAACTCCACAACAAACCATGAAAACCGTCTTTTTCAACTAACACAATCAACCCAAAAACACTGCAATGTTACATTGAGGGATTTTTAACCAACAAAAATTAAATTTTCCAGAAATGAGATAAATTAATTATCAATCCCAAGATTACTAATTTCTATCAGACTTACTTATTCAAAATTAAAACACCATTTATTTTCTAAACATAATGTGTATATTAGACCATCATCCTTACCACAGTCATGTGTTCTCTAATGGACATCCCCAAAAATATTACCTTGTTATGAAATCAATTATGAAGGTTTCAATATAATTTAATGTATGTTTCTATCCATTTAATTTAATATTATTCAATCAAAATCATTAGAAGTTTCACACAATCCTCATAGATTTTAAAATATTATGAAATATTACATGTAAATATCACTCACTAATGAGAGTGGATATGATTTTCATGATTATTAAAATATTAATTTCCCTACATTAGGTAAGACTAAGAATTTAACCCACTTCCATTTTAACAAAAAAAATGTTTATCAACAATTTATGTATGTTCCCTTATTTATTTGTAAGGAATTTTGGTTTTTAGGATCATATATTTATCAGCTTCATTTTTATGATTCTATTTCAACCAAATACTGAAACCTATATAGTTATATAACATCCAAAATATGAATATAAAAACATAAATATGAATATGTCTTTTGTCGTGATTTTTTTAACATATGATACTTTTGGATCAACCTATGAATCTCCATGTTCAATCCTTCATTATATATGGTAAGTTTTTATTAGGTTTTCTAACCCAATATATTAATATCATTCTTCAATCCTTCATAATGGTTCATAAATATAATGTGATTAATAAAATCACATCCCCCGAGTGTGTCTCACAAGGTTTTCAGTCTTTTTCCCACTCAAAATTCATTGGTGTTATAATTGAGTCAATTATATACTAGAACATTTATGGGTGATTACCCATAGGTGAATGTGTGGAAAATCTACATCCAAATTCCCGTATCTATATAAGGATGTATTTTTATGAAAATACTCATAATATTTATTTTACTAAAATTTCATGATGTTATCAAGTACATAGATGTATTACTAAGGTCATTATTGGTGTTTTATTATCCAAATCCCCAAATAAAATGTTTATTTTTTTCAAATCATTATATCATATACATATCCCAAAGGGTTATCTATACCTTTGAAATTATAAGTAACCCTTACTTTTCAACCCATAAATTATCTTCAATAAATATCATAATATAATTTGTTATCTAAACATTGATAATGTTTCCAACTATGAATCCTAGGATGCACACTCTAAAGTGAAGTTCAATAAACACATAATTTACATATGATAGCCTTTCAGGCATTGTTAATTCCTATTGGTTTACCGAATTTTGAAATTTAATATAAAAAACAGATCACTAAACTATAGGGTAGTATAGGATATGCAATTTCTATGTCGAACCCACATAAATAGGGTTGGAGAAAATATTAATTATATAAGAAAAAACTAAACCTATTTTGATTTAAATAGCTTAAATCTAAACTAAGGAGTATTGGATGTGTCTAAAAAGTGGGAAGAGACAATATTAAATGGGTGATGAGAAGTAAAAAATCCTAGTTAATGAGATGAAAAGGTATAAAATAATGAATTAACAATCATGTAGTTTTCACAATGAGGACTATGTGAGTTCAATGGTCATGACAAACACACTTCATCCCAAACTCACCATTTCTCATGGTCAGGTACATTAGATTTTAAATAATGGGTAACCTGAAACCTTGTCTAAACATCGGGAAGAAACCATCGCACTTATCATGGTCGAAGTCAAATACCTAGATCTCATATTAATCAAATGTATTCAATATATAAAATTGTATTTCACAAAGTAATATTTTAAATCCAATCTTGAACCATACTCACAGTGATCATACAAGAAGAACAATTAATGAGATTGAAATGAAGATAAAAAAGAAATCACGACATGAATTGAAATTAATAATTAAATAAATCTTACATTCAATTCCCCTTCATAATGTTTTCCTTAGAATGAATAAGTCACCTGATAATTCTAGCCACGAATAGGTGTAGAAAAATAAGAATGTAAAATCCTATAGAAATAGTGGTAGTAGGTGAACCCTTGTCTGATGGGTGTCTGGCATCGAGCTCTATCTGGAATGATCAAAATGGTTTGATGAGGGACTCCTTTTATAGGTATTCTTATCCAAAAACCCACTGCTCATTTCTCCTTCATTTTCTCGACATGTCACTATCATAGCTACATGTGCATGGGCTATACATTGTGTACTTCAGATTCGTGGATATTGTAAAAATGTTCTCTGAAAAGTTCCATGAAAGTGTTCACATTGTGTAATGGGGTGACACAATGTTTACATGTCAATCACAACATGTTTTCCTGTCACGACTTGTCCTTGTAGACAAATTCCTCTCTGCTCAAGTCACGACGTCTACTGAAGGTAGCCAACGTGTACTAGTGTTTCATAATTTTATAGCTTCTCTTCATCTTCAAAAATCTGGGGTCATGCCACGAAGCTCCATTTTCAACCTCTTTTCATTCCCTTTTCAAATATTCATCATTTTATACCAAAAAATATAAAAAACTCAAATCACTCACAAATATGAAATATTGATAAATTATATACAAAAATAAACACATTAAACGGCTCAAAAATGTTTGCATGAAATATAGATATCAAGTCCCTCCCCCCACACTTGAATTCTTCCTTTTCCTCAAGTATAGAACCCCAATATACTACAAAGTAATTTCACCATACCATGCATTAATGTCAGTTTCAATTAATGAAATTAATTAAATGGGAAATTAAATTTTTGAGCATCACATGAATAAAATTCATAAATTCCTCATTTTTCAATGAAACAAATCAACAATGTATTTTAATTTCCCTCTTTTGATATAGCCAAGTTTCTGCATTCATCCATTTCCTTTTTCAATCCATTATTAATATACATTCCACTTAAAATCTACCTCGCATGAATTTTCTTCTCCTCCTCAGGGTACAAATGAAAATTGAATTCATTAGATGCCGAAAAAACATGTAACTTTTCATAGGCTTGTGAGGCATCTAACATCTCCACAGTATAAAGATAGATATCGCAATTAATCATGTGGGATTCACCATTAAGGATCAAATGATTCTGAGGCAGCAGTGTAGGTTGGAAAATTATATTAAATGTAAATCTCAAAAAAGGAGGTTTTACTCTAAACCCTATGGCCTGCATCACCTTCAATTTCTCTGCGCATCACCATCATCACAACATGTACATGGGGTACACATCTGGTACATCTGATCTGCAAATCATTGAAAAACATTCTCCAATAACGTGTCCGAAAATGTGTCACGTTCTGTACATGGGTTACATAAGGTGTTCTTTTCATTCACATCATGTTTGTATTCCATGACTTTCCCTTGCTGGCTAGTTCCTCTCTGAGGAGGTCATGACGTGTACTGAAGGTACGTGACATGTACCACTGTTTCTTCATTTTCTAGATACTCTTCATCTTCAAAAATCTGGTTTCATGCCATGTAGCTCCATTTTCAATCTCATTTCATTACTTTTTATAATATTCAACATTTACTGCCAATAAATATAAAACATCTCAAATAACTCCCAATTTTGAAATATTGATAAATTAATTACAAAAAAACACATTAAAATACTCAAAACGTATTCTTAAAATACACTTATCGACAAAATTTTTGATACAACTTGTAAAAACATTGATATAATCATATATAATTACAAAAGAAGTGAAATTTATTTAATCTCGTATATCCTAAGTATATTTATAGGTTTAAAGATTTAGGTAATTAGGAAACTATATAATCTAATAAAGACCTTTTCTTTTTCAACTAATAGAAAAAATTTCCATTATATATATAAGAAACTACTTAATTAATTATAAGTATTCAAAATATCGAATGAATATATCCAAATTGTCTACCCTCATAACATTTCACAAATTCTAATTTTATTCACAGCATGGAGAATTGAAAAAAAAAACCAAGAGGTGAAGTCAAACACTCAGTAATGGAAACAAATAATTGATGTAATTATGGCATAAACATTGCAAAAATTTTAGTGATGGAATAGTTAAAGATCATGAATCCATAATCAACTTGAAAATGGGAGCATTCTATATTTAGGAAAATAAATTAAAACATTGATATAAATAATACAAATCTAATATTGATGAAATTAAAATGTTTTACATAAAAAAGGTGATATAAGTCATTTTCCCCAATACACTTAATTTGTTATTGATATCATATTGAAGACAAATTTTATTGTTGGGACGACATAAAACAAACACCCAATACAATTGGGAATCATGAGACCTATCAATTCATCAAGGGGATATATAATTAAAGTCCCCACCCATCACTAAATTAAGAATAATTCATTCAACATAATTGTAATTAATACCTTTCAAACCGTTCAATGAGGAACCAATTACTAAATAAAATTCAATTGTCCATATAATGAATAATATTTAATATCAATTCACAACCAAATTGTGTAGGCAGTTAATAATCATCAGGAATTCCAATAATATCCCCAAGTCTATAAAATAGATAACTTGATAACAAAACATCATAAGAAACAAGGTATATATTACGGAATTATATATTCAGATTTCTAATAACCACATATATTGGAATAAAAATATAAAATACACCAATAACTTTCCCCATGTAAATAAAATAAAATTCTCTCTAGGTGAACATCATCCAATTAAAATTATGTAAAATGTGATGTTCTCACCATATGAAAAATTTAGTATATATATAATCAAATACTTTAAAAACATTATCACAAACCATCCATGGTGTAATACCCCAAGCTTCCACAATATTATTCTCTTTGAATAATACAGTAGCATGTGTTGTACGCAATTTCGAGATTCTAACATGCTACGACCAATCAAAGTAGCTGTTATTAATATAAATACACACTTTTTTGAAATTTTATAGATTTTATCTTTTAAAACAGAACTAATTTTGGGATTCGGAATATCAAAATTATCCTAGGATGAAATTTTGGTACTTTTTAGATAACTTTTATATTTTGATGAATAGTGAAAATTATTAATTTTTATTAAAAGAAACTTTTTTAATCAAAATAATTAATAGTGATACATTATGAATTTGAGTGGTTTTAAAGTATATTTAGAGTATATTTTTACTATTTAATACAATGTTGGTCATTGGACATAATTTCACAATTAAACCGGACATAAAAAAGGATAAATCTTTTGATATATATTATTTCCTAAAAACACGTTTTTTGTTTTGACAACACGAATTAATTTTAAATTAATTTCTGCCACTTTTGAGTTTTGAATTTAGAAATAAGGATTCCATATTTTTAATCAGGATTTCCAAATTGTGTAAATAGGTAACTTTCATTTTTAGACATTTTGAATAATTACTTTGGTAAATATAGTAATTACCATGGTTAAAGGTTAAATCCTGTAATTAAGGGTAAAAAAATAATATTATAATAATCATAAATTACCCTAAAACGTGTCCTAAACTTATTGGTGGATACATGTCCGACCATGGGTATCATTGGGTCAATTTTGGGGCCCCATGGAGCCACTTGTAGGTGATAGGGGCAGTTTATATTTAATAAGTTAAAGTAAATACAAAAATGACATAAGGATATATCTTTTTGAAAAATAGTTTTCACATAGGGTTATATATGTTATATTTTCAACTATAAATATTCATTAGAAAGATAAAATGATTTCCTATATAATGGTATTTTATTTATAGTTTTTATATATTAAATAATTTAATTTATTTATGACACAATGATGATGTAATAATTACCGTATTAATGAAAGATTAAGATAATTGATAATATAAATACCCAAATAAATGCAATTTTACACTTTTTAAAAATTCCAATAATTTTTAGGTTACTATGAAATATTAATATTGTTTATATAAATAGTTTTTTAAGTAATAATGTTGTTATAAATTTATCAAGAATAAAATACCCAATAGTGTCAAAATTGACATAAAAGAGTTTTTAAAACAAATATTATATTATTAATTTATATTCAATCCCTAAAAATATAAGTTTAGGCCAAGAGACTTATATCATGATAGGTATGTCATTAATGGACCACTTTGGGGTCGCTTGGCGGTATATAGTATGTTTACTAACTATATAATATAAAAATATAAAGTGACATGGTAATTGTCAAACTAATTAAGTAAGAGTTAAAACTAAAAAGGTAAGGTTAATATAATGACCCAAACCTGTCAAAATTCTATTGGTTGAGTGGTTTTCGACCCATAACTACCTTAAACTTTAAATAATCTACTTTGGATCCATTATAAACCGAATATGAATTTATTATAAAATAATATTTCTAGATTTTCCTAAGGTGCCCCTCCTCCCCATTATAAAATGACACCACTTATAACCAACTCTTAACACTTTAAAATCCTTTTGGTTCGGCCAAACCCTTCCCAAATAATCTCTCAACTTCCCTAACATCAACCTATAGGCCATAGGTTGATCATAATGACACCCTATGGAGCCCTTTTGATCAAATCAAAAGGAAGAACCCAAAGAATAGGTAATGTTTTCACCACACTCTTTCAAGTTCCTTTCTTCTTCAACTTCTTCTTTGTTTGTTATTCCCATTATAAAATAATAACTGAAGTATCTAATATATACTGTGATATTATTATAAATATGGTACAACCATATTCAGTATTCTATCCATCCTTTTAATGACATGTCACCATACGTGCGTACGTACGGCTTACCGTCTCCACGTCGTGGTGTAATTGGTATTCAATATATTATTATTTTTATGGGTTTAATAATGATCCATAATTCATTTAAATAATAAATATAACATTATAATGAATCTTTATATATGTTATACCATCCAACTATATATTATTTTAATATCAAAAGGATGATATTGTCACTCGTGCGTACGTACGGACTACCGTCTCCACGAACGCGATGAGATTCATTCCCCATCGTATCCATTCAAGACTAATTCTCATTTGATGACTAAAAGTAATTTTTAAGAACATTATATCATTTTTTATATGAATAATATATAACCTATCCATAACAAACATGACTTCTGTAACAAAACATATAAAAGAAAACGAGTAAGTTAACACCTGAAACGGGGATAATACTAAAGTATTATTAACAAAGCATTATTAGAAGATCATATATAATATCATAATTATGTATATTGTTCTTTTATAATTTAATAACAATGTTTTAACTATACAGGAGGTTAACATACCATCGACTAAGGAAAAGTACAAGGTAAGGGTTAATTCATAATCTCTTCGTTATCCGAGGTTGTTTATACATAATTATCTACTGGAACCTCTTTATCATCCACATACATGTATCTTAAAAATGTATTTCAAAACATTCTTTCTATTATACAGAATATTAGTTAAAGTCATTTATACCATTATTTGACTTTTTAAAAGAGGTTTATAAAGGAATCATTCTGTCTTTTTCTAAACAAAGTCTTTTTTAACCTTTTCGACTAAATTAAGGTAAGAATAACTTTTTTTAACATATACGGCGGGTGCAGCTATTTTCTACCATTATAAAATCATATAATATTCCCTTACAAGATAATAAGGATATATTCAAAGTAAATTTTTTATTTTATAATTATGTGACTTTTAAATGATTTCATAAAAATAGATTTTTCTCTCAAATAGTTTTGATTTCATCTATGTCAACATCCTTTGATGAATTTTAAGCTTATTTGATGTTGATTCATTATGATTCCAAAAGTCCCTATTGTATTGAAGGTTTTGTGATATGTTTGATTGTGGATGTGTTATTTATATACCATTCATGGTTTGTGGTGAATGTATTGACATTTTGTATGCTAGTTTTAATAAGAATGTTTATTTTATGTTGAAACTTGTTCATATAAGGAATGCATTGGACTTAATAAGTGATGGGTGGAGCCTGCTATTGCTCCTCGATGCATCGGTAGGTATCATGAGACAAACTAGTGTCTTGGAACGAGGCCTTGAAAAAATATTATTTGTAGTCTTGGCACGAGGCCTTGGCTACGTGGTTATGATAGACTGGCATTATCCATTCCATCATTATGAAAGTGGTTATTGATATTTCATGTGATTATTCAACTAGTAGAATATCCATGTGAATAATTAAATGGAATTATTTCATTATATCATTTCCATATTATGCTAATGTTCATGTTTAAAATGATTTTGTTTTAGCTATACATTTCCTTAAATGTTTATGCTTATTTATGAATGTTTCTGCTATATTGTTATCCTTAATGAGCATCTGAGCTCCCCCCTTTCAATGTATTAATTTTCCCAAGATGTGAAGAAGTAATTTATGAATGACATGAAGGGATAATATGTGGCGATATGAAGAAAATATGTTGTTGTTATAGTTTTTTACTTTATGATGTAATGTAAACTTTATTAATGTATCTAGTTATTCCAAGGCTACTAAACTAATCGGTATTTCGAGACTTGATCTTTCTTGTGATCATGATAATGTTATGTAATAATGCACTGACTCTGGGCAACTGGGGTCGGGGCGTTATAGTTGGTTTCAGAGGATGTTTAGTACAAACCTTGGAAGCTAGATTTATGTAAACTCTGATTAGAGCACATAGACCTAAGATAGACTTTGAGGATTAGTATAGAGGAACTTCCTAGAATTTTTGTATTGTAGAAATTTTGTTAGTTTTCCGAGAAATACATCGCTTTCTAGATACGAGAAGGTAGATGCGGATCTAAAGCAGATGTACCTAGGGATAAAACCCGAAAACACCACTTTGAGGTAGACTCGAATGGGAACTAGTGCACGACAACGGGCCTTTATGCACTCTTGGTTATGACACTCCTGGGGGATATTCTTAGGATAATTCTCATTTTTTTTACAAACCATTATGAAGGTTTTATGAGTATATACTTCCTCAAAGAATTTTTTTTTGATTATGGATCATATGCATAAACTGTTCAATTTATGTTATGTGTTTTACAAGTATGGAATTATGTATTTTTATTCATAAACTGGTCTAGTTTATTCCATTGTTTATAAATGGCGCCTACTTGAAGAAATGGAAACTGTATCAATGCACACACTCCATTTAGGGATTGACCTCCTTCTCAAGAGAATTATAGTGGAGCTGGTGATGTAACTGGTGCTGATCAGCTTATCACCATATTGGGATAACTCACTCAAGTTATGAATAATAACCTTACCCGTATTAATCACCCTGATCCAAAGCATGGAGGATCAATGTTAGATCGCTTCATGAGGAAACATCCACTAACATTCAATGGGAGTACAAATCCAGTGGTATTTGAGAAATGTATAAGTTCCCTAAAGAAAATATTTTAGGCTTTGGGGAGTAGTGAAAGGGAAAAAGTTATCATTGCAGTTTACCGCCAAAATGGATATGATGATCAATGGTGTTCATTTATTCAAAACATGAAGGAAAATGATAAAGTGTCAAATATGGAATGGAGGGAGTTCAACGATCTATTTTTAGAAAAATACTTTCCTCGTAACTATCGAGCATATATGGAAAGGCAATTTCTAAGTCTGAGGAAAAAGGAGGATGAGAATGTCGCAATGTATGAGGCTAACTTTACAAGGTTAGAAAGGTATGCTGGAGATTATATACGTAACCCATGAAGTAATATTGATCATGTCTTTGATGGGTTAAAAACATTTCTTCGTCGAGCATTAGTCTCAAAATCATTCTCGTCATACGAAGACATTTTCACATGTGCTATCAAAACAAAAAAGGAATTATCTATGTCTTATGACTTTAAAGCAATGAAATAGAAAAAGAGATCTACTGATCAATCTAGAAATGGAAATAAGGGGAAGAAGGGAAAAGTTGAAAATCCATACTATAGTAAATGTGGGAATAAACACCCCGGTACTTGCTTTAAAGGAATGAGAGTCTGCTACAAATGTGGTGAAAAAGGCCACCAAGTTCATGATTGTAAGGGAAAGAGTGTTGCCGTAAAAGTCGAATTCTATAATTGTAGAGATATGGGACATTATGAAAATGGATGTTCTAAGGGTCAGGGGAACTTGCATCAGAAAAGGCCAAGGGATCAAGGCCAAGCTTATGCTATCACTAATGCTGAGGTAGAAGCTCCGAACGACATGGTGGCGGGTAATTTAATTGTTTCCTCAAGTTTAGCAAATTCTTTATTTGATTCTGGATCATCACATTGTTTCATATCTTCCTAGTTTTTTATGAAAATTATATATTTCCAATTTGATTTAACAAAGGATTTATTAGTTAAAACTCTAAAGGGAAGTATCATTGCAACAATGTTTTGTGAATCTGACCCCATTAGAGCACATAAATGTTCATTATCCATTGATCTCATTGTCATACTTATGATTGAGTTTGATATAGTCCTTGGTATGGATTGGAATTCGGACCATGATGTGAAGATTTATTCTAAGAAGAATGAGGTTATGATTTTTGATGATGATGATAAAGAACACCTTATTTTTAGAGCAGAATTATCACCACATAATTCTTATCGAGCTCCACCCCCAGTAGCTCAACTAAATTAAATTATCAGGGAGGAAGAAAATTAAATAATTTTGGGTGAGGAAAGGAATGTTCAAATTGAGGATGTAACTATTGTAGGAGAATATGTATATGTGTTTCCGAAAGATCTACCTTAACATCCTCGAGAATGTGAAGTTGAGTTTTCTATTGATTTAATGCCTGGATCAAGGCCTATATCGAAGACCCTTTATAGAATGACCACTGTAGGATTAGTGGAACTAAATAAATCACTAGAGAATTGATTAATTAGGGATTTATTCGCCCTAGTGTTTCTCTATGTGGATCCCCTTTTCTTTTTGTTAAAAAGAAAGATGGATCTATGAGGTTATGTACCGACTATAGGTAGATCAATGCTATAACAATAAATAACAAGTATCGCCTACCACGCATTGATGATTTATTTGACCAACATCATGGAGATATATACTTTTCAAATATTGACATTCGATCTGGATACCATCAGTTGTGTGTGAAGAAGGAATAAATTCCAATGACAACATTTCTAACTAGGTACGGGCATTACGAGTTTATAGTAATGCCCTTCGGGCAGACTAATGCACCCTTTGAATTCATGGATCTAATGAATAGAGTTTTCAAGGAATATCTCTATGATTTTGTGGTGGTATATGTTGGTGATATATTGGTATACTCCAACAGATATGAAGATCTTGAAAATCACTTGCGCATTATCCTGAAGACTCTGAGAAGACATGAATTATATGGGAAGTTTAGAAATTGTGAATTATGGTTTCAGATGATTTCCTTTCTTGGCCATATTGTCTCTAGAGATGGAATCTCTATTGATCCTTATATGACCAAGGAAATCCATGAATGGATTGCACCTCTGAGTATAACTGACGTACATAGTTTTATTGGTTTAGCAGGTTATTATCGAAGTTTCATCCAGAATTTTGCCCGATTGGCTAACCCATTAACAATGCTCACACGTAAAGCGGTTAAATTTGTTTGGACAAAAGATTGTAAAGATTGTTTTGAAGAACTTAAGAGATGATTATTCAATGATTCTATATTGAATCTATAATCGTGGAATGATGGGTTCGTTATTTATAATGAAGCATCGAAGAAAGGACTTGATTGTTTCCTTTTGAAGAATGATAGGGTTATTGCCTATGCATCACGACAGTTGAAAATTCATGATCAAAACTATCCTACACATGATCACCAGTTAGCAGCTATGATATTTGCTTTGAAGATATGGATACACTACCTCTATGGTGAAAAATGTTAGATTTATACTGATCACAAGAGTTTAAAGTATATTTTCTCACAAAAATAACTCAACATGAGGAAAAGGAGATGGTTTGAATTACTCAAGGATTATGATTGTACGATACACTACCACTCGGGGAAGGAAAATAAGGTGTAAGATGCTTTGAAAAGAAAAGATCATGGAGTTTTCAACAATATTTGAATTGAAATGGATCCAATTTTCATGGATCTAGTGAAGATAGACATGGGAATTACCCTGGAAGGTGAAACATCAGTGCTTTTTCAAATGGTTTCCAAACCATCTTTACTAGAAAGGATTATGAGTTCTCAGGCCGATGATGAAGAATTTAAAAAGAAGATTAAAGCTGTGAATGATGGAAGATTGAGAGACTTTGTTTATGAAGAAGAAATTTTGAAATTCGGGAAGAGACTTTGTGTTCCCGATATACCTTATTTAAAAACGGAATTGTTAGATGATGCTCATAGATCCAACTTCTCTATACACCCTGGGAGCACCAAAATGTATAGGGATTTATAAGAACATTTTTTGTGGGGCAACATGAAGAGGGAGATTGCTGATTTTGTGTCAAGATGTATGGTTTTTCAACAAGTGAAAGCTGGAAGGAAACAACCAAGTGGATTCATGAAACCTCTTCCCATACCTGAGTAGAAATGGGATAATATCACTATGGACTTTGTCCTGGGACTACCAAAGACTCCTAGAAGGAACGATGCAATATGGGTCGTTGTTGATCGTCTTACCAAGTCAGCACATTTTCATGCTATAAGGGATGATTTACCACTTGAAAGTCTAGCAAGACTATATATTAAAAAAGTTGTGAGACTTCATGGAGTTCCCCTATCGATTGTTTCAGATTGAGATCCCCTCTTTACATCGAGATTCTGGAAGATTCTTCAGAACGCCTCGGATACTGAACTTCATTTGAGCACTACATACCACCCTCAAATAGATGGACAATCAGAAAGGACTATTCAAACCTTAGAAGACAATTTGAGATATTTCTGACATGACTTTTAGGGTATGTGAGATCAATATTTTCCTCTGGTAGATTTTTCCTATAATAATAGCTTCCATTCAAGTATTCAGATGGAACCATAGAAAGCGTTATATAGAAAGAGATGTCGCACACCAACCTGTTGGGATGACGATGGCGAAAGAAAATTTGTAGGCCCAAAACTGGTGGAGGAAATTATAGAAGAGGTGAAGGTAATCCGAAACCACATGAAATCATCTCAATGTAGGCAGAAGAGCTCTACTGACAACTGAAAAAAATGATTTGGAATTTCAGGTGGGAGATCATGTTTTCTTCAAGGTATCTCCGGGGAAGGGAGTTATATGTTTTGGCAAGAAAGGTAAATTGAGTCCCAGGTATATCGGTCCTTTCGAAATTCTAGAATGAAATGGGGCTGTATCTTACCATTTCGAAATGCCGCCAAATCTCTCCAATGTTCACGATGTGTTCCACGAATCACAGTTGAGAAAATACATGCCAGACCCAACGCTTGTACTCACCTATAAGGAGTTAAAACTGGAACCTGGTCTCTCTTATTGAGAATATACCGTCTGGATTCTCGATTCGAGATAACAAGTGTTGAGAAACTAGACGACTCGTCTGGTAAAAGTTCTATGGAGAAACCATAAAATGGAAGAGGCAACGTGGGAACCCGAGGAACTTATGATAAAGAACCACCCGAGTCATTTTATGCAGTAATATTCTTGAAATTTCTAGGACAAAATTATTTGAAGGAGAGGAGAATATAACAACCCAAGATTCCACGATATTATTCTCTTTGAATAATACAGTAGCGTGTATTGAACGCAACTTCGAGATTCTAACACGCCGCGACCAATCAAAGTAGCCGTTATGAATAGTAATAACCACTTTTTAAAATTTTGTACATTTTTTTCTTTCAAAATGGACTTCAATTTTGGATTTGGAATATCAAAATTATCCTAGGATGATATTTTGGTACTTTTCAGATAACTTTTATATTTTGATGAATAGTGAAAATTTTTAAATTTTTATTAAAAACAACTTTTTTAATCAAAATAATTGATAGTGATAAATTATGAATTTGATTGGTTTTAATTTATATATAGAATATATTTTTAACATTTAATACATTTTGTTCATTGGACATAATTTCACAATTAAACCGTACATAAACAAGTAGCAATCTTTTGATAGTTATTATTTCTTAAAAACACACATTTTTGTTTTGACAGTGGGAATTAATTTTATATTAATTTCTACCACTTCTATGTTTTGAATTTGGAAAAATGGATTCAATATTTGGAATCATGATGTCCAAATTTTGTAAATTTTTAACTTTCATTTTTAGACATTTTGAATAATTACTTCGGTAAATATTTTATTTACCACGGTTAAATGGTAAATCCGGTAAATAAGGGTAAAAATAATAATATTAAAATAATAAATAATTACCCTAAAACGAGTCCTAAACTTATTTGTGGATACATGTTCGACCATGGGATTCTTTGGGTCGATTTGGGGACCCCATAGAGCCACTTGTAGGTGATAGGGACACTTTATATTAATTAAGTTAAAGTAAATACAAATAAAACATAAGCATATATATTTTAGAAAAATAATTTTTACATAGGGTTATATATGTTATATTATAGACTATAAATATTCATTATAAAGATAAAATGATTTCCTACATAATGGTATTTTATTTATAATTTTTAGACATTAAATAATTTAATTTATTTATGACACAATGATGATGCAATAATTTCCGTATTAATGAATGATTAAGATAATTGATATTATAAATGCCTAAATTAATGTAATTTGAGACTTTTTATAAATTAAAATAATTTTCTAGGTTACTATGACATATTATAATTGTTTATATAAATTTTTTTCGAAGTAATAATGATGTTATAAATTTATCAAGAACAAAATACCTAATAGTGTCAAAATTCAGATGAAAGAGTTTTTAAAAAAAATATTATATTATTAATTTATATTCAATTCGTAAAAAAATAAGGTTTGACCAAGAGACTTATATCATGATAGGTGTATCATTAATGGACCACTTTATTTTCTCTTGGAGGTATATAGTATGTTTATTAACTATATAATATAATAATACAAACTGACATGGTAAGTGTCAAACTAATTAACTAAGAGTTAAAACTAAAATATAAGGTTAATATAATCACCCAAACCTATATAAATTCTATTGTATGTGTGGTTTTAGACCCATACCCACTCTAACCTTTAAATAATCCTATTTGAATCCATTAGAGATTGAATATGAGTTTATTATAAAATAATATTTCTAGATTTTACTATGATGCCCCCCTCCCCGTTATAAAAGGAAACCACTTCTAACCAAATATTCACACTTTCAAAGCCTTTTGGATCAGCCAACCATAGACCAAATACGCTTTCAAATTCCCTCACATTAACCTAGAGGCATTAGTTTGATCAGAAAGCCATTCTATGGAGCCTTTTTGACCAAATTGAAAGGAAGAACCTGAAGAAGAGGTAATGTTTTCACCACCCTCTTCCATGTTCCCTTCTTCTTCAACTTCTTCTTTATTTGTTATTCCAATTCTAAAATAATAACTCCAGTATCTACAATATAATGTGATATTATTATGAATATGGTCTAACCATATTCAGTATTCTATCCATCCTTTGAATGACATGTCACCGTACGTGCGTACGTACGGCTTACCATCTCCACATCGTGGTGTAATTGTTATTCAATATATTATTATTCGGATGGGTATAAAAATGATTTGGAATTCATGTAAATAAAAAATATTCCATCATAATGATTTACTTATATAGTATATACGATCCAAATATATATTATTTTAATATCAAAAGGATGATATTGTCGCTCGTGCGTACGTACGGACTACCATATCCACGAACGCGATGAGATTCATTCCCCATTGTATCCATTCAAGACTAATTATCATTCGACGGTTAACAGTAATGTTTAGGAACATTATATCATTCTGGATTTTATTAATTTACAACCTATCCATAAAAAACATGACTTATATAACAAAACATATAAAAGAAAACAAGTAAGTTAACACCCGAAATGACGATAATACTAAAGTATTATTAACAAAGCATTATTAGAAGATCATATATGATATCATAATTATATATATGGTTCATGTATAATTTAATAACAATGTTTCAACTATTATACAGGAGGTTAACCTACCACCGACTAAGGAAAAGTACAAGGTAAGGGTTATTTCACAATCTATTCATTATCCGAGGTTGTTTATATGTAATTATCTACTGGGACCTCTTTATAATCCACGTACATGTTTTTTAAAAATGTATTTCAAAACATTATTTATATTTTACAGAATATTGGTTAAAGACATTTATACCCTTGTTTGAATTTTTATAAGAGGTTTATAAAAGAATCATTCTGTCGTTTTCCAAACAAGGTCCTTTTTAACATTTTTGAGTGAATTAAGGTATGAATGTCTTTTTTTAACTTATAAGGCTAGTGAAGATATTTTCCACCATTATAAAATCTTAGAATCTCCCCTTACAAGCTTATAAGGATATTCTCAATGTAAATGTTTAATTTTATAATTATTTTACTTTTAAATGATTTAAAAAAAATAGATATTTCTCTCAAATAGTTTTGATTTCATCTATGTAAAAATCCTCTGATGGATTTTAAGCTTATTTGAAGTTGATTTATTATGATACAAAACATTCCTATTTTATTGAAGGTTTTGTGATATGTTTGACTATGGATGTGTTATTTTTATACCATTCATGGTTTATGGAGAAATTATTGACATTTTTATTTCTAGTTTTAATACGAATGTTTATGCTATGTTGAAACCTGTTCATATGAGGAATGAATTAGACTTAATAAGTGACGGGTGGAGCCTTCTATAGCTCCTTGATGCATCGGTAGGTATCATGAGACAAACTAGTGTCTTGGAATGAGGCCTTCAGAAAATCTTATTTGTATCCTTGGAATGAGGCCTTGGCTACGTGGTTATGATAGTCTAGAATTATTTATTACATCATTATGAAAGTGGTTATTGATATTACATGTGATTATTAGACTAGTAGAATATCCATGTGAATAAGTAAATGGAATTATTTTATTTTGTCTTTGCCATATTATGCTGAAGTTATTGTTTAAAAGGCTTTTGTTTTAGATATACATTTCCTTAAATGTTTATCCTTATTTATGAATGTTTCCGCTATATTGTTATCATTACTGAGAATCTAGCTCACTCTTTTCAATGTTTTATTTTTTCCAGGATGTGAAGAAGTAATTAATGAATGACCTGTAGGGATAATATGAGGGGATATGAAGACAAGATGTTGTTGTAGTATTTTTTCACTATATGAGTTAATGTAAACTTTATGAATGTATCTAGTTATTCCAAGGCTACTAAACTAATCTATCTACCGAGACTTGATTTTTCTTGTGATCATGCCAATGTTATGTAATAATGCACAGACTATGCAAAAATGGGGTCGGGGCATTACACATGGGATGAATTTTGATAATTTTAAAATATCATATCCCTAGTGTGATAAAAGAACCATGAAAGATATTGACAGAGATGTAAGGATTACGTACGAAATAGTTCTTGAATAATAACATCCTAGAAGATATTTAGAATTGGATTATTTGGTATCGATAGTTAATTTCACCCCAAATGAAAATAATACATTAATTCTAGAATAAAACATAAAATATAAACCATATTTTGTATATTTTTAAATGGACATTGAAATGGTGGTGGAAACTTAAAATATATTTTCAAAAACATTTTTAAAATTGATGTAAAAGAGGAAGTTATAGGTCACTTGAAAAATCATTTTTCAAAATATGTAGTGAAAAATCATTGAATACAAGTATTTTTAAATGTATATATAATAATGGAGCCTTGAAAATAAAAAAAAAATTGAACAGGAAATGTGGATAAAAAAAATTTATTATGAAAGGGCCATTTTTAAAACATGAAATCAATATTTCAGAAAACCCACATTGTAACATTGTGTAATTTTTTTTAAAAAAAATTATTTTTTCAAAATAAGATTATAGAAGAACAAAAAATCTTAGGTTGGGAGAACCATATCATGATATAATATTGTTCAAGATAAAACATTATAACTCAAATAAAGGGATTTAAGTAACAAAAAATCCTTATTACTAGGGAAACAACTATATCAATATACACTTTCATAAGGGGTTTTTTTCAAGTAAATCTCAAGAAATAATAATGCTATGATTGATATATATATATATGGGTAGTGAATACACCATACATATGAAACATGGTTCTTATCATATAATATACCTCAATGAATCAGATTTTTGGCCATGAAAAATATTGTAGCTTGAGTAACAATTTAATAAAAACCACTTGAATTTTAGTGAAAGTAATAAAATTCCAATACAATGATTAAAACATTATTGTTTTTATGATATATCACATAGTCGTTATATTCCCCAAATAAATAATATTTGGTTCATAATATCAAACATTTCTCAAATTAAGAAATTTGAGATGATAACACATACATTGTTTTCTTTCTTAGTTGATCATATTCCAACCTCATGTAAAAATACTAAAATAATAAATTATAATAGAAAATTACTCATAAATATTCTCATTTAATAATAGTTATTATCATTTTTTATCATGAGCATATTAATTGTTTATACCATATTATGACCATCGGTTGTTAATAACATTAATTATTTTTCACATGTTCAATAATTTGGATCTAATTACCCATCATTTGATTCAATGTTAATTATGGATATATAATATAATATTAAGAAATATATAAATTATTTTTTAAAAAACTGCACTTATTTCCTTCAATAAGTATTTTTTTTATTTATGTGAAAAATAAATTGATAATGAATTATTTCGTTAATTTTGGTGGTGGAAGATGATTTTCTAATAAAAAATTATATATTATATATAAATATTTTAAAACCATAAAAATATTCTTAATTTATATTATTCTATAAAAATATCTGTATTTATTTTCTCATAGTCACCCCTTATTAGACTCTAAATCATCATCTATGTAGGCTGTTAAATCACCCAAAACAAGAGAACACATTATCTTGATGGGTGAGTATGATAAAGTAGGCGTTTCATTTGAAATAATATCATTATAACAGAAGAATAATAGTATTATTTTGATTTATTTTTCATGGTAAACCATATTTTAATATTTTTGGATAATTAATGAAAACCTAGAATAAAAATGAAAAAAAGTAATTCATTTTTGTGTTGGTAGTTCACACACACATACAATTGATATTCTTTTGTTTTTCTAAGTGGATGGAAATGAGTAAATATGGGTTAAAACATTAATAAAACAAATGATAAGTATAGTAATGATTATAATTTCATCATATCATTACAGAAATAAGATATTTGGAATAGTAATTTTAATAAGGAAAATTATTAGGTTGATAACACTCATCCCGAGAACTTGAATTTCTCTTGGATGTCTCCTTGAATATGAAGGATTTATTCTAAATAATGGTGAATATAATATTTTAATAATTTGATAGGTTTATATGATAAAAAAATATTGTAATGTTTCAAGAGGATATTCGAAATATTGGATAGTCATGAAGTTGTGGATAAGTCAACCTTTTATAAGCGAGGAGAAGGGTAGTTTTTGGAGAACCTCATACATTTTCATTAATATAAGGTTACTATTAATTTTTTAACATAAAAAAATAGAAAACATTGTTGGGGATAGGGATTTTGGTTCAAAACACACCTCATAAATGCCATTTATGAAATATTTTTGTTTTTAGGGTTTTTTATTTACCTTTATTCTTTTACCCCAATTTACTTTTACCTTTGTAATTAATTTATATCCATAGTAATTAATTTTAATGAAAATATTATGATTGACCATTTTAGTTAATTTTATAATTTTTGTTTTAAATATTAACAAAATTGTTAAATAGAATTTATTATCATGTGAGAAGTAAATTGTAAAATAAAAACACTTACTCATTTAAAGACATTTTTTTAAAAAAAAATTTTGATTTAAATTTATATATAAGATAAAATTAACTTAGATACTGATTATAATGACATAAATTGATTTATTATAAAAAAATTAATTGTATTATTATTTCATGTAAATTTAAAAAATAATCTTCCTTGACCATAATTGATTAAATGAAATAACCTAAAATAGGTTTTTATTAAAGAAACAATTTTATTAGTTTAAAAAAAGTTCGACATTAGATTTATAATCTTACATAATATTTAAAAAAACATAATTTTGTTTCATCAATTAATATTTGATAACCAAAGCGGTATTTTAATATTATTTATCATAATTATGTAATAATAAATTCATTAAAGTTAAAATTTTCCTGAAAACCGTATTTTTCAACTAAAAATAAACAATTTTATAAAAGAATAAAAATTTATACCATGTCAGTATTATTATGAGGAATTAAAAAATCGAGTTTATTTATCTTAATTTCAAATTAAAGAATTTATTAAATCAGTTTTTGAATAAAATTATAAAATATAATGATAACTATTTTTATGGTAAAATGATATATTTAAATATTAACTATTATTATTTATATTTCATAGCAATTAACAAATTTTTTTTAACTAATTATTAATATCAACAATAATTTATCATAAATCATATGTTTCATTAATTAAAAAGGAATATTTCATAATATTATTTATTTAATAAAAAATAATTTTTTAAAGAATATAATATTTTATTATTAGTTTTAGGTAAAGTAATTTCATTTCATTCATATTAAAAGTATCATTAATTTTATATATATAAAAAATTCACAAAACATTTATACTTATTTAATCCCCCCAATTCAAAATATTTTTTATCATTCATACAAAAATATTTATATTTTATCTAAATATATAACAATATTGATTAAGTTTAGTGTGGCATGTGGAAAAGGATATAAAAACATTGATTTATATTAATGTAATCATATATTAAGATATTGAGGTGTTTAAATGAATCCATGCACCCAAATAATGATCCTACCCATTTGAGAAAAAAATATGTAGAGTTGTAACACAATTTATCCAAACATGGTGCAAATCACGTACCTTACCCTAGAACCCCTATCAAACCACATGTTTACCTGGTAACACCACACGGTTTCCCCTAATTGTCACCAACTATGGAACTTTCAGTAAATCTCCAAAACATATAAAAACATTCAATGAATCCCAAAACCAATCTTAATCATTAAATACCTTAAAAAATTATAATAAAACAGTAAAAAACATGAAACTGTTGGTGTTAAATTCTCCCCAATATTGGGATTCCATCCATGGAATGTTTTTGGTTATCAATGACTTGGAAAAACATATTAAATTTTTCTTGCATTTGTCTTTCACAATACCATGTCTCTCCATTCATTTTACCTTGAATCCATATAACAAAAACCAGTAAGATATCTCTAGCTTATAAGACCTTTTTATTCTTATTTTTAATATGAATTATTGTGCCATTGAATAGAGCATCAGGATCAAGTGTAAAATGATCCAAAAAAAATGAGTAGGTTGTAACTGGTACTTCATAAAATGAGAATTATATAACAAGTCATGATTTGAGATAAATTTTTGTTATAAATATAGTCAATAATAAATATCACTAATATGATTAATAATATCAAATGCATCAACATACCGAGGATATAGTATCAGATTATTACCCAAATTATAGTGCCTCAACCTCAAAGATACTTAAAAGAATATATGATCACCCAATTCAAAATATAAAGTGATACAATAATTATCCACTAATATTTTTGATGGATATAATCCATTATAATAATATTTTTGATAAACTAGATTATCTCTGTAGTCTCATGAACAATAAATTTTTCTAATCAATGAGGTGTCCTTTGCCTCATAAAAATTTGTGGATAACATGGATGACTATACAATGCATTAAAATGATCCATATTTACCATGGATTTATAATTATCTTAATATGAAGAATCCACTAACAAAAAATGTTATTCCCATTACTGGACATATTCAATCACACATGCTCCAAGAATGTCTTCTAGTTTTTGAATTATATAATTTAATTGAATACATATTGGGTGGTGGTGTTCCATAATCATGGTTAGTTGGGTTTCTACGGATTATTATAGGGACCTCCAAAACAATTATGTGAATCTAAGATCATGATTACATATAATAAAAACTAGAACCCCATGAAACTACACCACATCTTGAATATAAATCCTTGATAACTCCTCTACTAAATTTTTCTCCCAGATTGTAATAAAGTGTACCGGTTTAGTGAGTTATCTCATAGTAACCTAAATGGAACCATTCATTTTAAGAATCCTTGATAAAATTGTGACAATTTATATATAAATTATATCCCATTTTCATATAGGTGTGGGTAATAATTATAATATACAAGCTATCCGATGATATTCATCTTTCACGAATTTATCTATGAGACATTTCAAAACACAATCCAACACCATTTTATTTAATCCCAACAAATAAAAATTGGCCTTTATTTAATTGTACATTTTTTTAATAACTATATATTCAACCCATATCAAATGATTATAAGATTAAAGGTTCTATTCCTAGAAAAGAGTAGGAACTAAACTTTGATCTTGGAAGTGAAACATATAATTTTCATCTTTTTTGATTCCATAATTGGTCTCCCTTCTATTATGGTTAACCTTAATGGTATAAATATATTTGTCTAACTATTGAGCCTACTTGACTTTTTTAACCACGTCCGGGAAGAGACTGTCTAGAAAGAAAACCATAACATTATTATACTTAGTACAATCCAAATTTATGTTAGTGATTACTCATTTATTTTAAAATGATCTCATGCTTCTTTGAAGACATTATTATTTGACTTGTCAATTATGTTATTATCTATAAAATTCCCTTTCCCAAATTGTATAAACTATGTTAATGTATAATGTTTGTAGATACCCCATCAAATTTTACTAAATCATGTTTTAGAATGTTTTTGAGAATATGTGCTTCAATATTTTTTGATTATAGATCAAAGAAAACATCTAACGAATGATATAGTAGCACTATGTTTGTACTCATGGACCACTAATACTAATTCCAAGTAATGCATTGGATTGTTCATTTCATTCTCCTGTAACTATCTTGAGACCAAAGATAAAATAAGTTCAACCTATATTTTAATAAAACCCAATCCAATTATAGATACATAATAGTTGGCAAAAAATCTCTATGCAAGTTCTCAAAAAAAGGTTCTAAAGTAAACCAATCCTTAATCTGTTTGAAAAATTCCTAGCAATCACTAATCTAGTACAAATAAAGGTTCATTAGTCCCACGTTACCAGATTAGCTTCTAAAAGAAAAAATTTTAAATATAATATTTAATAACATGTGATATGTCCCAAGATAAACATATATTTATTTTATATAATTTACATAAGTCAAAAAATAAATATGACAATATGAACACGATCAAAGGAACCAAAGGTATAGTTTCTTTGATAACCAGCTACATAAGAATATTATTTTACAAGTCTTATGAATATTTATCAATAAATAATCCAAAATTGACTCCCTTTTATATTTATTATTTTTTATACAAATATTTATAACCAAGTGAATAAATATATAAGAATGTAATGAGCTTAAATTCACAATAATGGAAAACTTATCCAGATGACATAAATAGACATATTTTAAAAATTAGAGATAAAATGATCAAGGGAGAAATATATAAGTAAAATAAATGTTGAACAATAAAACTTTCCATATGTCATGATATAAGAACATATAATAAAAAATTAAGAATCATATACCATGAAAAATATTATTTATTCATTGCATAATAAACATGAACCATGGAGCATAGTCATAGGAATATGTAAAAGAAATGTCACATGACCTTGAAACGTAACATAACAAAAAACATTGTCACACACATAAGAATATGGAATCATATTATTGTGAGAATATCTAATAAGTCCAACACTTAAATTTGAGATAGTATCTAAGAAGGGATATCATTTTGTTAGAGGGTATATTTAACAAGGACCACCCTATAAATTGTGGAAATATACAAGAAGGCTCACCAATTAATTTTTGAGAATTTCCAAGAAGGTTCACACTAAATTATATCATGATATATTAAACTATAAATAATGATTTATAGGGTGATGTTGGACCCCACCCATCAATATCCACACATATTTTTCCATTTGAAATAAATTATTAATTATATCATAATAATCGCATGAAATAATATGGGATTCATATAATTTCTAAATTGTATCACATCAACTGAAATATAATTTGATTGACTCATACCAACATTTAATCTCCCAAATTTTGTATTTCATCAAGGAATTTATGGGTTAGTGATAAAACATAACTCCTAATAAGTAATATTTTTCAAAGAGGAAAATGGAAATAAGACCATGGAAATGTGATTTTAGAAAATAGTTCTTAACATTATCATATAGATATGAAATCCTAAATCAAATTCTAAAACCATATTCAAGATGGTAACATGATTTTTTTTAAAACACCTCATTAATATAAATTCAAATATTGTTTCCTAGGAAAATTATTATTATTTTTCCATTGGAAATTTTGAGTATATGATGAAAATATATACATGAATAGGAAATGATTTTTAATATTTTGAAAATACTTTTATTAAAACCCACATTAAAAAAAGAGTGATAAATCAATAATATTAAAATAGAAAAATGAAAATTTTAGGATAACATGAATTAAAATATATTTATATTTCAAGATTATAAAAGAGAAAGTTAAGGGGATAAGTGAATATAGATATGTAAGATAAAACACCCATTTGGAGAAGAAGATAACTATTCTCTACACCATCAAATTTCATGAAGAAATTATCGTTCAATGGAATTAAAATGAAAATATGAAGAAAATAAATTATAATATCATTAATGGATGGATGATTTTTTAAAAACCTTATTCAAAGTGGAATAATTATGAGTAAAAATATTAAGTCAGGAAAAAAAATATAAATTTAATCCTTTTTAGGTGAATGTTCTCTTAAATCTTGAATAACACAAATAAAAATCTTAATCAACTATTTTAAAACCTTATTCTAAACTATAATCCTTTATAACCATCATTTATAATCATTTGTTATAATAATATTTATTAGATTTATTTTATTTTCGTCATTATATGTCATTATATTGGACTGTAAAATTAGTAATGGTTTTGTAATGGTGAAATAAATTATTATTTATATATTCAAATATCATCATTCCATAATAGGGGTGTAATTTATTTGAGTCTGGTCTAATATCATCATACTCAAGATCATGCCTAACAACTGAACTCGATGCATGAGGTCAGCACGATGATCAACTGAGTACTAATCACCTTTCTTGATATAATTCTCAATCTCAACTCTAGATCAATCAAGATACTATATTATTCGCCACTCAGTTTGATTAGGATATTTTATCAAGATTTTAGTTATAAAATATTGCTATAATATGAGCTACTGCATGATTTTTTACTGATGTTCAAAAGCTCTATCTAGAAATTAAATACATACATACTGAAAAAAATAAAAAATTTAATTTTTTTTGTTAATAGGATTGTGAGTTACTATATTATGTTTTAATAATACATGGTCGTGAGTTGAGTTACGACTCAAGTAGCTCATGTTCGATCTTGACGAAAAAAACTGATCCATGTTCGAGTATTTGTCAAGCTAAGCCCGAGTAGCTCATGAGTAGTTAAACTCAATTACTCCCCTATTCTGAAATAAATAGAGGAAATTTAATCAATGTTTTATAATGAATTTTAATGTTTTAATTTTATTTCATAAGTATTTATATTATGATTTGTGATGATAATGTTGTTGATGAGATAGTTTATTTATTTATAATGAACAAAAATGAGGTATTAAAATAATAAGTTAAATATTATTATAGACTTTAAAAGAACATAAACTAATAATTATTTACTCATTAATATCTAATGAAACTAGTAAATAAGTTTCCATATTTATCCATGATTGATATTTTTAGTATTGTTTTTGTTGAAGGTTAAATCGACCAAATTAAGAAAAACCAATAATCTATGGGTGAGTGTGTTTAAAAAAGTGAATATTTTTTCATTGTATCATTATTATAGAAGATTAATTATATTATTTAGTTTTTTAGGCATATAATCATATTTGAATATATTTTAATAAAAATTAAAAGGCTAGATGAAAATTGAAATATGTCACATTCATGGAGGTGGTATTCCATATGTACAAACATTTGACACATTAATTTTCATAGAAGATAAAGGTGGTAGGACTTGGTTTATACTTTTTGAGTCATAAAATTTTGGTTAATATTGTATTTATTTATTAAATAACATATTTTTACTATCATTAAAAGGTTTGTTATGAAAAATCCATCCCATTGTTTATGGTGGAGACATTCTACATGTATGACAAGCAACAATTTACTTCTTAAAGTGGTTTGGGGGAGAATATAAAATGGTTATAACATAAAAATAATAAAATTTATTTATTAATATGACACCAATGTATTTATTTCAACATAATTAAATTATATTTGAAGTAGGTAGAATAAAAAATAATAGAAAATGAAATAAAAATGAGTAATTAAAATTTTCACATTTCTCTAGGGAAGAGTTCCTTTGAAAAAATGCATTATGCTTTTGAGAGGTGATATTTTTATAATAACAAAACCACATTGATGTTTCAAGGAATTTTGGTGAGTTATTTAGTCATATTTTTGGATGATTTTAAGAGGCTCAGGCTGTGTGGATAAGTAGGGTGGTGACGGCTCCATTTAGAAGGGGAATGTGTGACATTTCTATAATAATATAATAGTTTAAGTAATTATTATAAGGTCATATGGATCCAATAATGGAAAAATAGAGTGGTAGAATTTTTAAGGTTATACAAGATTCAATAATACATTCTCAAACAAGTTTTTAACCTTTTTTTCCAGTCTTTTACTCATAGAGTTTTGCCTTTTACCATTTTTCCATGGTAAATAATTTTTAACCATGTAATTTAAATTTAATGGATAAAAATAAAATGAACCATTCGAAATAAGTTTTAAATAATTATTATAAATATGAAATTATTTTTCTTAAAATATATTTTCTAAGGGATACTGAAAACTTATTTAATATTGGCCCATATAATATGTAAAAACCACTTTTAAAAGAGCAATATTTTATGATTAAAAATTATGATTAGGATATATTTATGAGTGTTGTTGAATTTTATGAAATTACTTGGTTTATTAAAAAAATATCTATTTTTATTTTAAATAATTTCAAAACTGTATTTCATCATTTGAAAATTTAATTAAAAGAAATGACTAAAAACAGTTTTTAATCGAATAAAATGTTACTTGTGTTCCAAGATGTTATACGTAGGTTTTATAAATAAATATTTTAATTTTAATTTTATAATATTACTTATTAATAAATATTTGAGTAAGAAAAATGCTTTATAATTTTTTTGTTGTGATTTTACCCTAATTATTTCATATAAGTCATGGTATTTATGAAAACAATATTTTACACTATTAACTAAATTGTTTTTTTTGAAAAATATCAAAAATTATTCATAAGATAATAATGTCATAATAAATTAAATTTTAAATTGTATTTTATTAAATTTAAATTCTAAAATTTATAAATTTAGTTTTAAAAATGAAAGTACAAATTATATATAAAATATTTATTGCAAAATGATGTTTGAATGTTTTTTTAATATTATTTCATATCTAATTATAATTAATATAATTTTAATATATTAGTTCATATATACTAGTATTTGAAATGTTGTTAATTAAATTTATCAATACGAAATATAAAACACTTAAAAAATAGTTATTGGAGAAAGAATTATCCTTTTTAATGTTAAATTATATCAAAAAAATTTCCTCAATATATAAGAAATTTTAGTTGAGTAATATCATTTTATTTACTAGGGGGTCTATTAATCATATAAATTTTCTAATTATATTCATCTAATATATCATGGCTCAATTAATTTATTTTTTTGTGTAGAGTATTGTTTTAGACATATTAGATATATTTAAAGGAAATATATATAGTAAAATATTGGTGACATCCATTCCACCCCATTAAAAAAAATTACGTCCTTTGATTTTTGTATTATGATGAAATAATGTGATTTTTGTCTCATTTTACCCATAGGATCCACATTACATCATCGAACATAGGATTCCTCCATAAAACATTGACCAGATGAGTAATCTTGTTCTAAATCACATTATCTCTTCAATTCAGAATCTCCACTAGTTGTTCCTCATTTGATTTAACATGTTCCAGCTATATAAGATACGAGTTTAGTTCATTTTAAAGATATAGTATGTACTTTGAAAAATTTAATATTTTAAACACATCATATACTTGGGAGAGGTCTAAAGGGGTTACCAAGAAATAATATTCAACATCGACCAAATCAAGGATCTCAAAGGGTCTAAAATACCTAGGTTTTATCTTTTATTTCATCCCAAATATCATAAGCCTATTCCAATGTGATAAATAGAGGAACATTTTATCAACAACCTAAAACACTATATGTCATGGATTCTTATATGTATAATTATTCAATCAATTTTTTGCCTCATTCATATGAAATTGAATGGTTTAATCCTTTAACGTCATTTCTTAGAAAAGGTTAGGTCTTACTAAATTCCTCTCTATGATTTCATCTCAACATATTGGAGACCTATATCTCATCCCATACCGAGGCTTTTATGATTCTATCTAAATTAGAGAATAAAATTGTTTTTATATGAGAACCCCATCATGGGGAGAAATTGGTCCCACCATCATTATAAATCCATTGAGATATAAATTAATATATCCTCATGGTTTTTAATAGTTTACATAGAATGACAATATGAACGAGAGTGATAAGTAGTACTGAAACCCATCTCAGTCTCCAATGGTTGTTGAATACTTTTCCAACACTTCTAGGTAAAAATCACATCTCAATTAGATAAAATAAAGATAGGTACTTCATATATCCTTTCTACCTTTATTAGGCATGTCATGTCTAATTGGTAAAACGTGAAAAATTATTTTATGTTAATAAAATATGTTGATTTTTATGGCGATTGACTACGACTAAAATGAATTTGTTTTCTTTTAAATGTCCTTTGGTTTTAGATGACTAAAAAAATGGTTATGTTTTACTGTTTCAATGTTGGTATAAGTAATTATTTCATCATCTCAATAGAATTATATCATTTATCCTTATCTTGCTGGAATAACAAGAATTGAAATACATATTCCACAATCTCTATATTCATTTCATTCCAGTCTATGTTCTTCTTGAGATATCTAAGAAACCATAATGATTCCTAGATGATAAAGGAGGATGATATATGTCTACCATCCAAATTTGACCTATTTAAGCCTGGGTTTGATTGAACACATAATCGGGTTCTAAACCATATAACTTAATATTTATTAAAGTTGAACTATGGAATACTCATTACCTTATTCTGAAGCTCTAAATTATGTTTTTAGGATTCTTTTATATTTACAAGGATGGATATATGAGTAGATATTTGGGGAAAACAATATATATCCCATTATCTTATGACCTGAAGGTTTATCCTCTATATATCCATGATAATTTGGTATTTTTCAACCCTCATCTTGGATAAGGTAGCATGGTCACTTCCACTCAGAGCATCAAACATCTTGTTTCACATCGTTATGTGGTAATGTATTCAGTAGTCACTGTATTTGATCAATTTCAAAAATCTCTTTTGGTTCATGTTTAATTCCTATGTGATTATATATTTGAAAATATTTTGGTCAGTATATATATTACACTTTTCATACAAGATATAATTGAAAAAATTATTTAATGTAAGGACTATTATTTATAGTCCCAAATTATGAATTGGATAATTTTTATAATGAGTTTATAAATGATATGAGACATAATAAATTACATTATCATTCTATATGAGAACACATCCCATGACCTTTAATAAATCATTACTATATATTACAAATCCATTCCCACTGTAGAGTATGTTTTTAAGGTTTTGTGACCAACCAATTCTTTTGTTCCTTGACAATTTCTCAGTATTCATATATACAAAGGAACTTCAGTCAATTATGTATTCACTTTTTTATTTGATTTGACAGTGATTAGAAGTTTATCAGAATGTGTCGTTTGTATCCTGATAACCTAAGAAAACAACCTACCATAGTTAGTATAGTTTCTATAGGTTATTATTCAATAACTTCTTTCCTTGAAGGATCTAAATATATTCCATTTCTTGTGATTACATGACCGAGTAATGCTACCATTTTTAGAAATAATTATCAGTTTTTAAACATAGGACACAATTTATCAAATTTATGTTCTTTAACACCATACATAAACAATAATTATGCAATAAATTTATTTAGGAAAATATGAGAATACCAACTATAAATAAAAAAATAAAATTGATCAACATAGTCTTTAAATACACAATTAAATATATTGATGAATATAGAGGGATAAATTATAAGACCAAAGGGAATCGATATATATTATTATTGTTCATACATTTTCAAAAATATATCTTCAAAATATACTCTCAATTGACTTTAAATAGATTAGATCCATATCAAATGTCAAAATTAGATAAGTATTGATCACCAATATGTTTATTAAACAATTCAATGATACAAGGAACATGATAAATATACTGGATAATGATTTTATTAAACTTATGATAATCAATAAATTTCTCATTGAAACATAAATATTTTTGATAATGAGGACTTGTTCAACACATGGTGAAGCACTATGGAATATAAAACCCTGTAAAAATCACTTTTATATATTTATTTATTTATTCGAACTCAATGTGGAAAATTATATAGGACTCCTTGAAACGTAAGTGAATCTTGGTATGTGTTTAATTTAAATATCATATTTACACACTATGAGAGGATTATAAAATTAATATAGAGTTACAACAGTATATTCCCATACAATAGGTGTGACACTAATATTCACTTTTATCTTAATCATTTTATGTATAATTCTGTCATCAAAGGGTATTTTGACTCATCCTATTAAATTTTATTCCCAATGAAGTGCATGATAATCCCACTATTGATATTTTATAACTGGAAGATTTTGGGTATAAAAAAAATCATTATATCAATAGTTTATATGAACACTATATAGGAAAAACCAATCCATACTGAAAGTCATCTCAAATTATACCAAGGGAAGAAAAAATAAATCCATAGGATGTATCTACTTAATTTTTTTTATCATATTAGAGTTATATACCTTTGACGTGATCATTAATCTAGTTGTTTTTTCACAGATGGTTCAATATCAAACACATGAGGTGGTGGATTAATATTCCTAGAAAACATTAATGATATAAAATAACATGAAAAACCAAAATTAAATAATTCATTCATTGTTCTTTATTTAATAATGGGTGTACCTTTCATCAATTCATGATAGTTATCCACTACTATAATGGTGATATCATATACTCTTCCTTACTCTATTGGTTTCAGAGATTATTGGGGAATATTATCATCATTATATCTATTTTTAGAGCATTGATTTACATAATTACTAAACTAATTACATCTAAATAATTTTAGTAGGAGTATAATGTTAGTTAACATATTTTATTCATCTATCACATTGAATATCCTCTTTTTCCACCTATGATAATCATTGGTTTTGTGACTAGACCTCCCACACATGAAACACCACCTAGTTGTTTATAGGATATTAACATGTGTTCTTATTCCCAAATTTAGTACATATAGGTAGATAAAATTTCATTCCCCCTGGTGACTTATCTTCAGAGATTCCCTGATAATCCTCATTACAATTTTCTCTCCATAATAATGACTATCTCCATTTTCCATCTCAAATTTCAATACATAATAAAAAATCACTTCATAACATCAAAGTTTTATTAAAATTATTTTAATTAAAATAATTAGATTTAATCTACTAAAGAAATGATTCATTTTACTCTCATAATTATAGATAAAACCATAGGAATAACTTTATAGCCTCATGATTTTTTCTTTACTTGTGTCAGTGGATTCATTATCCTTTTATTTGAACTCAAATAATTCTATATCTATATTGGTGTAAATATATCATAGATAATACGTAGTGAATAAAACATTATTCATCTCCTCTCATTAAATATAGTTTAAATCCACTTTTTCAGTTTATTCTTAAAGGGGTTATACCATTGGTCAGCCACACCTTGAAAATAATAAATGGCCAGGAATACCATCTCATCATCCAAGGAATATAAAAAGAAAAAATATTTTCCATTGAATTGATACATTTATCAGAAATATGTGGATTAGATTAGCCATAGAATGAGGGTGGGTGATGTCACATGAAAGACTTGATTTCAAGTTGCTCCTTCCTTGGTGTGTTTGAAAGATCAATATAGTTGGAATTATTATTCATATTTTGGGATATTTGAGTTAGAATCGCTAAAAGATTATGCACTCCATCTCCCATACCAGTTAGTTTATCATTAGGATTATCATCACATTCACATCACACTAATTATTAACCCTATTTCTCCTTAATCCATCAATTTATTAAATAATGAAAAGATAAATATAAAAATACATAACCTAAAAATTAAAAACATTAACATAAATGTGCTTGTTATTAAATGACATATATTTATAGGTTTTAATCTTGATAATTCTATGTCTGTCTCATTTAATGTCCTTTAACCATACAATAAATAAGTTCTTAAATACTTCATAATGGTTTATAAAGAGTATATTATCAACCAAATAATACCCCATGGGAGTGTCTTTCGAGCTGTACAATATTAGGCTAACTCATTGAGCACTAAGTAAAGAGCGAGTTGATGCTCAATGATCATTTTTCGGTGTGATTACCCCTAGGTGAATCTATACTAAAGCTACATCTAGTTTCCAGTATTTAGACAGTTATATAATTGGTAGGAAAAACATGTGATCAATAATTTTCCAAAATTTCATGATGTGACCCTATACATAGACTCTTACAGTGTTTTTAAAAAAAATTATCTCATTATAATTCCAAAAATTAAATAAAATAGTTCAAAAAAATTAATTAACCATGATCATATACCAACTGAGGAATCTTAGGCCCACACGCTTTGATATGGTGTTAAAAAATATACTTTTACACATATGATTTAAAAAAATCAAGATAACCCAAGGTAAACATATCATTGTTTTAAATAATTTCTATAAGTTTAATATTAATACTCACAATAAAAAAATGAAACCAAGAACTTATATTCTAGTGTCATTGATAACTATCTACACAAAAAACATTTTTTATAACACTTGTGAATATTTTTCTACAATTAACCGTCACAGGATTACCTTCTAGACTTTTTATAAGCTATACACATCTTCATTACTTGGGGAATGGAATGGTAAGATAGGATTGAGAACCTATGATTAGAAAGAGAAAACATATCGACATGTCATCAAGGGTTATATCATAAGAATATGATATAACATAAAAAAGTTAGAAATATATTATTTAAAATATTGTCATACAATTAATGTTACATGTAATTAATTATAGATGGAAATCTATTATGAAATGATGAAACATATAACATATAAAAGAGTGTTTAATAATATGAAAATATACTTGAATCATAGATCATAATCATAGACATATGTTGTTGAAATGTATGATTAACATGAAACATAGAATAAAGAAGAATATTGGATTGATCATAAGAACATATAATCTTTTTAAGATGATAATATATAATTTGTTCCCCCATTTAGTTTATAAGAATATTCAAGAAGGCTCATCCTTTAGTTTGTGATAATATATAAGAAGGTACGCCATTTAATTTTTGAGCATATCACATAAGTCTATCCCTTTAATTTTTTAGCATATATAAGAAAGACCACACTATATTATCATGCGATATAAATCCTTAAATTGTGAATTTTTGGGAGATATAATAATTTAAATATAAAAATTTATACATATTTTTGTTATTTTAAATCAGTCATTTAAATTATGAGGAAGAAACCATGTAAATAAATGTTTTTATATCATTTACAAATGGTATAGTATAAACTAAAATATGATATTAGATCAATTATGGAAGATGTATTTTGTACTCATAGAGAACGTGTCCCACATGCAACCATTTTTTAAAAATTATCCACCCATTCTCCTCTCCTCTACCCTCCCAACCGCGTCGTTGGAACTCCCTAAAACGGAGGTCTATCATCCACCTCTTAACGTTCCACCTCCCACCATTGAGCCTTTAGATATAAAACCACTAAGTTCAACAATTTCTTTTCTAAAAGGTACCTATTTGAAAAAGGTTCTTCTCTATTCATCTCCCTCCAGTTCAATCGGACCCCCACTTTTCACTGAGATACATCTCGGGGAGAACAATAAAGCTTTATTGGATGATTCCACTTCGATAAATTTTCATTGGAATCTTTTCAGTCAGCTATTTGAATTCACAAGTGGATTCTTGTAGCTCATTTTGTAGTAGACAAACCCCATATCCCATATTTTTTTATTTTTTTGATCTTTTGGGGTTTGAAGGCACTAAACCGTGTTTCCATCCTCAACAAGAAATAATTTTATATGGTTCCTGACTCCACAGAGGATTTTTTGAAACCTTGTTCTTAGATCCTATGTTCAGTTGTAAAATAGCAGTTGAACATATTTAAGTGGTATATGAATGCTCACTAGAGCTGTGACTCACCTCAATATATTTGAATGACTTGATCTTATAGGCCTCCCCTTCTAATAAAAAACTGTGCTTTTCTCGTTGTTATTGGAGATGTTATGGGTGATATTATTTTTGTGGATAAATGAACTCTACAACTCCATGTTGCGAGTGTGGAAAGTATCTGTGTAGAGATGGACATATCTCACTGCCCCCTGCTCATATTTTTCTCAATACTAGATATACTATTTCTTTGTGGTAGCTAAAAATTTATCTATCTCCAGATGTATTATGTATTACATGTTGTTTACATGGTCACTACATTTCTATTTCTCAGAAGACCCAACACCGAATGATATATTTTCCTCCAAAAATTTCTTCTACATCATACCCCTATCATCATATAATTTATGTTTTTCCTAGGGAGTCCTTAGTTCCTCCACTACGGTCGATTGTAATTCCCCCTCACAGGATCTCCCTTATCCTCTCAATTTGTAGGCTTTTCCTTCATTACCCTCTCTACCTTCCATGGAGAAGCATCCTATACAAAAATTGAATGCTTTCACTTATATTTTTGGTATAACCCTCCATATATCTTACATCTTGGGTTTTAATTTCTACTCTCTTCGGTTTTGGCCCATCCTTTATCTCTATGGAAGGTGTCAATGAATTTGGATGATCTTCCTACTCACCATAAAGGGAAAAAACCCATCCACATCTATGTTTATCCCCCTATGGTGATTCTCCTCCAACATCAAACCAAATCTCCATCTCCAATTAATTTATTATTTCATCACATGTGGACACAAACATGGATCCTAGTCCATTATCTCCTCCTTCATGTGGTGCATGTGTTATAATAGTGGGTTCCCTAGACCTAACATGAACAATACTTTTGATTAATATTACATTTATATAGATTACTATATAGATGTTCTTATTTATTCCTACCATAATAGTGTTGATATTTCTATATCCACTATTCATTTGGCATTGTCCCCAGATTACATGTCATATAAGAAGTTTATAGAAGTTATTAGAAATAATGAGAACCTCGAGATACTATTATAGTAATAATAAATATATATGTCATATGTTCTATATACGTCATACTGAGAGGAAAAGTCTGATGTTCGAATATTATGTGTTGGAAGATCATAAGAATTGAGACATCTTCTCATGAAGTTCTCACTTTGTGTTATCTAGTATTAAGATCATGAGGACAGACCCGAAAATATGAATAACACATGTTTCATGTTTCATTGGTTGTTCCATTCTATGAACATGGGTTTTGGTCCCCTTACTTGAGATCATTGTTAGTGTGTTATATTGGATCACATAATTTGATTCAAATCAAAAACCATGATTATGAAATAATAGTGAATTAGTTTGCATTGATTACATCATTGCTGATATGTCATTGGTCGAATGATGAAGACATATTTTGTCTCTTGTGAGTTAATGAAGAGATATCTCATGGGATAAGGTTGTCGAGGATGGTAGTCCCATTTTAAATCCATGACCATGGTACAAGAAGGTATCACTGTCTAGTAAGGTCATGAAATATTTAAAGCAAAAAAATTATGATGAGATGGGTGTGTATCTTTCTTTATGAGATTTCTCAATAAAAAGAGATTATATTACATAGTTAGTGTTCGTTGGAGGAAGTCGTATCTAAGAAATTATTTATCTTTTTATTTTCAATGATGGGTTTCGAGAATCCTATTTTGGTTTGTGTGTTGGTCTCACTTATATTGAGATGTGGAACTAGATGATCACACACTAAGTGTATCCACAAGTTACACCTATTTTAATGAATACGAGGTTATAACAAAGTGGGACCCACACACGAGGTTAGTGAATGTCTATGTATGTTTGATCTCAAATAGAAATGATTCAATTATATTTTTACAAGTTTAGAATAATATGGATTGAATTTATTTCTCAATGTATTGACAAGTTATTTGATCACAAAAGTGAATATGAGAGAAATTTAATTCTTCGAATGAATATTTGATTTTCACGTTTCATTAAAATATTTGATAGCTTACGGGACAAGTTAATGATTTTTATTCCATAATGTAACATTATATTGTGTTATAAGTGATTGATAAAATATTTCTGACATTTATGACAAGTTTATTAATTCATATATGTGCGCAAAGGTCTATAATGAATGTTATTACTGTCAAGGTACCAATGTGAATTTCTGGAAGGTATATCCAAAATATAAAACCTCATTTTAGCCTGTTTAATTTAAGCACCATTATTCACATGAATGTAAATAGAGAATATCTATTATCCTCTCCTATCAAGTTCTTGGAGAGGGATTCTGGAAGAAGAACAAGGTCGTATTGACCACACATTCTTGATCAAGATTGCATTCTTCAAGCAATCAAAGGGACGTCTTAAAGCTCATTGAAATTCCATGATATATCCCATAAAATATAGATCAATGATTCTGTAATTGTAGACCTGTGTGGATAATCTATAAGACATATATTTTGGAATCCTACAACCATGACACATCGATGATGAGTGAATCAAACCAATAACTTCAAACGAATGAGGTATATTTTAAGAATTTTCTTGATTTTATTTGTCAATATTAAATGGAATTAGATGTTATCCATAGAGAAATATGGTATACGTTTTATGTGTATTCTATGTTTTTATCATTAATACAAATCCAAAATTTTCAATTGCATCTTCTTCAATGCTTCTAATGTGCCCTGAGTTTCTTTATTTGGTATCAGAGGAAACATTTAATTATTTATGTTGAAAATGTATAAATTTTAAATACATTTTATATTATTAGGATATATGGGTTTGATATAGTCCCAAATAAATTAAAAACACATTGATCTGAGTTCTTATTGACATGATATGTCTGATCAAATATTGACGGGTTTTGCATGAAGGATGATTCGAAAATTAATGTTTTAATTTTTTTCTCTATTTGAATAGAAACTGTTGTAACTATTTTTTTTGCTAAATTATGATGTAAGAATGTTGTGTGGTAATTAGATATACTGTAAGCTAGTTCTGGTAGTACTTCGGTAATAAAATATTTTGAGGGAAACCTGATTAACAATACAAATAAAGCATTCCTTGGAAGCCAGTTATTATAGCTTCCCTTGAAATCTTTTTTAATTATAAGGAATAATAATTCCATGGAATATTTTTCAAATATTCCCATAATATCTTGTTTATTTAAATTAATAATGATTCTCAGGGAAGCTATTTTAAATATTCCCATGGAATAATGTTTAATAAAATGGATATATCTTCTCATGGAATATTGTTTAATAATAAGTTTAATGCTTCCCATGGATTATAGTTTAAATATTCCCATATAGTTTCGTTAAATAAATCTTTATGGATTCTCATGGTAGATTAATCAAAAATTCCCATGGAATCTTATATAATAATTAGGTTAAAGCTTCCCATAGAAGCTAGATTAATGCTTTCCATTAAAGCATGTTTATTTCTTCCCATTGAATTTTTTTTAATTTAATATATAAATTTTCCTATGGAATCAAGTTTAATGTTTCTCAGAAAATATTATTTAATTTATTGAAAGAATATTCCCTAGGAAGATTATTCAAATCTTCATATGGAAGCTTGATTAAAATAAATATATAATGGGATACAACTTATGTTGGAATATTTTTATTATTATTTTTATTATTATTATTATTATTATATATAATATTTTTTTCAAATGAATACCCCATAACGGGCTGGATTTATTCAGTCCAGGTCTGGACGACATGACCTCTTTACCCTATCAGTAGTCCTAAATTAATTTTTGGGGATCTTCGATAGATCCAAATAAACCTGGAAAATTATTAAAAAATTTCATAAATTAAATTTAATTGTCTGGGATTTAAAAAAATTATTTCAGGTGATGTAGGATGTACTGATAATTAATTAATAATACCCTTGAGTTTAAATTTAGAAAATTTAATTTTTCTCAAAAAATATACTTGCATGTTGACTGATCATGTATCGAGACCGACCCGTGCTTGTCTGTTTTATCATTTATTAAATTTAAATATTGAATCTACATTTTTTAATATGTATTATTTATTTTATTCTGACGGTCTACGCATCTTACCTTCATATTTAATTTGTATAAGGGTCTTAATGTGTACAATTATGTGATTAAATTTAGTTTATCATCCCAATTCCACCTTACCCACATATGAGTATACATTTTTAAGACCAGAGTAGTTTGCAGTGGTGGGGTTCAAGTTGATAATCAAGGAAGACCAAACAACTGGAATGCATGAGAGTTACAAGAACTTCAATTCAAGTCATGTTTTGACATAAGGAATTCTCATAGGGTCTTGGTTAATCCAATATTCAATCGATAGATTAACCAATAGGAAATGGCTCATTATCATGTCATAATTTATTTATTTTATCATGTGAATTGTTTTTTTAATGTGAATTTATTACTCGTGATCGCATAATATAATAATAAATGAGCTTGCAGGGATAAAATGAATTTATGTGGTGAATTATTTATATTTAAAATTTTATTTATATTGTGAGCATGATCAAATAGTATATGGTTGTAAAACAGAGGAGGATTTCATTCGCTTATTTTATATTACCAAATCCCTCAAAAAATATTATGTCATTAAATTCCTTCCATAACTCAAATTTGATAAAAACTAGGTGTTGTAGGTTATCTTCATTCCATATATGGGGGTTCATCCTTCTACAAAGGAGTTGTTATGGGAGTGATGGGTCAACATAAATATAGTTGGTATTAAGGATTAGTCATAGCTAACGTAATATCACTTTAAAGCCAAAGCGTTTAGAAATGGGAAGTATTTCTTTATAGGATATTGGACTCCACTCAACAGATTAAGGAGCAATGAGTTAATGTGGTTGGATAGTCAGAAAACTACCATTGATTCTTTTGAGTAGTCATGTAGCCCTAGATTGTAGACTATGAGGAGAGGATCAAGGATCCTTCCCACTAGAATACTCAAGTGAAAGAGTATTCTGATTCAATTATAGGGGGTTCCTAGGATTTGATAAAATAGTGGGAAACATTTAAAATTAGTAACTTAAAACATACTTAAATCGGTAATTATTTACAATCTACTATATATTATTTTATTTTAGAAAAAAAGGAAAGAAATACCATAAGTACACTTCAATAAATTTTTGACAAAGTAAATGTCATATTTATATTGAATATCTAAGTTATGTATAAGAGAATTCACAAAGTGCTATGGTATCAAAAATTCAAGGTATTGGTGTCCCTAATAAATGTTACGTTACCTCAAGAATCAAGGGTGTAAAAATTCTAATGATAGACTCATGTATGACACATATTATGGTTATTTCATAGTTCTATAATCAATGTCTAATGTTAGATGTGGATATAATATCTGGACAAGGATAATTTTTCATGTTTCCTCATATTTGAGATGTTTTGAAGGAGGAAGTGAAGAACATATATTAATAGGTAATGATTACACTGGATCTGTGTAAATTCAAAGGTGTATTATGAATTTTTAATACATCTTATTCTAATATCATTTTCACCCATTTTCTATAGTTTTATTTAAGATTAAAAAAATAAAAATATGGATAAAAAACTTTATTACCTTTTCAGTAAGGTTTTCCATTCAATAATAACTTGAAGAGAATTAAATATTTAGTTCTTATGGTGAATAATTTGAAATACAAGGTGAAAAGGGCAATGGAAACTATCATCCCAAAGGAACCTTTTCAAAATCCTTAAAATAAATATGTATTAATGATTAGTTTATTTTCCTTTAGTGTCATGAAATATATCTATGGAAGTTTCAATGTAATGAACTGAATTAAATAAAAAATAATTCCTTCTTCTTCAGCTATATAAATCAATTATAAATAATGTTACAATTTTACTTCTTAGGTATTAAATATAATATGCTTTTCATATATGTGTATTTATATATAAAAACCAATAATGTAAATAATTTTTACTATAAGTAAGGTGTGTTCTCTAATCCACTGAGAAAAGGTTATACCTAAATCAGTAGTGAGAAGTACATATATTCTATATTTCCATGTTTATTGATTCTAGTTAAAAATTTAGAGTATCACCAAAAAAATTAATATCATGTTTCCATTGGAAAAGGAGACATTGTTCTAGTTTTGGAATGAATGTTGTTTTTGGTATAGAATACTCAAGTCATAGTTAAGTCATACATGAATCGTTGGAAATACATAATGAATATATAATATAATACTAATATACCCAGTTGTGGGAAGAACCTACTTTTCCCAGAAAAAATAAAATAACTATTAAGGATATACCCAGTATGGTTTTATCATCATTAGAGTTAAAGAACATAAGTATTATCGACATACATATGTACTTAGTTTTGGGAAAAGAAACCTTTATAAATAACGGAATTCCATAATTCTTTCAGAGTTAGTTTTTTCAGGGAGTGCAGACTATTCTAAGGATAAGCTAGTGGAAAGTATAATTCAAAAGAATAATTTATGAATTTATTGAATGTGAATGTGAAGTATGATGTATTCCTAGTCAAGAGATATGAAAAACTTCATGCTATTCTATCGAAGAATATATTGATCAAGCATTCATCGATCGATTTAATGTAATTTTGAGTTATTCATAAACACACATTACCTTATACACATCAAAGCTATGATGATAATAAGGAGGATTGATGATGAGTCATATATGTTAATATTGATAAATAATATTTATCATGTAGAAATTACCAAAATGTTCATTTCATTACTCATATTAGATTCATGACGTAAGAAAAAGGATCATCAATGTTAAAACTCATGCGTTGAAAATAACTCCATTTTTAAAGACATGATTCCCAAATAATGATGTTATCCTATATCAATATGTTAAATATCATGAAAATGGATATCATATGAGTAAAAGTATGATGGAAATTCATTATGTCATACGAAACTGTTTTTAGATGCAATGAGTTTGTGATGATATAAAAAACATGCATCATGAGAAAAACAATGTAAATCTATAATAATTATCCAAAAATTTTCAAAATATATTACACAAATCCCCATGATAGAAAATAAGTAGTCAATTTATAGAAATTATTTTATATAATAGGGTTCAAATCTATATTTCAGATAGTGGGAGAAATATTTACTTTCGATTCGTTAATTCTAGAGATGCACAAATGGTTGACCTAGTAACAAGTTTCACAAGACCTTGTGAAAAAGGGAATGTTCCAATGAAATATACTGTGTAGGAAGTATAAAACAATGGTGATGGTTTTATATTCACCATGGTAAGTGATACATTATTCATTTATAATAATGATTCCTATAATTCATCATTATATGGATATTATTTATGATTGACATGAGAAATTAAAATTCAATAATGGGTTCCATGTATCACAACAAAATAGGCTTACTAAGTTGAATACATCGATTGGTATTCAAAAGCTACTACAAATGGATGGTACAGGTGTGGTACCAATAAGTATCTATTAGTAATACCATGATATTAGGTCTAAATACATTAGAATTTTACAAGTCATAGATAATTTCTATGATCGTTTAATAGATCATTATATGTCAAGACCATCAATCTTGCTAGATATCTATATGACACAACTAAAAAATGATGGTGACATATGAGAATTCCAATAAGGGTGAAAGTTACTAAAATATTGTTAAGATTAAATTAATCAACTAGATCATAGAATATGAATCTTGAAAGAGTATTTTCTATGTGTCTCACGGAGGATAGTGGGAGAACCATTTTGTCATAGGAAAATATGTTTTTAACATATTGAAATGAATTATCATTCTTACAGTTAGTGAGGAGAAAGATAAAAATAATTATCTAGATATTGACATAAAGTAGAAACCATATTTCTATGGAATGATATCTAATGAGGTAGATCTAATGGTTTCTTAGACCTAGTGAATCTCACATATACTAACATAGTATTAAAATAAATGTTTGAACAAATTGAGAGATAATTTTTACCATCGTCACATGGAATATCTCTCTCGAGGAAGATATTTACTAGATATATGAGGAGGTTAACATACTGATTTAAATTGTATAGGATTCTGCGATGGATCAATCACAGATTCCATGATATGTAAAATTATTTATCTTGCCAATATATACATTATAGAAGGACAATATCATTTGTAACCAGGGGGACTATAAGGTATGTATTCTGAACTATCCAATTTCACATGAGAATGTAAAAAGGATATATACCTGGTAAGTGGAGTATATAGGACACTTGTTTTTAGGGAACACAAAATAGTCTTCCATGGATCAGTGTTATCTAATATCACAATGAGTATAAGTTAATGAGCAAGACAATATCATTCAGGCTGTGGTATCCATATCTAAAAATACTTAGTTTGTTGCAGCCTTTAAGGTAGGTAAAAGAAGTAAAAATAAACAACAATTGGTTCCAATTCATGAAATCACACACTAGTAAGTAATATTTTGTCATTATGATAATTATAATACTTGTACTATACATTATGTCACGTTATGATAGTGGAAAAAAAGTGATATACATGGGGATTACATTTAACAAGAGTATTTTACACAAGGAGAGGAGGTTTCATATAGTAGAATATCTAGGAATTGGAAATGTTGAAGGCCCTTGAATAAATCCATATCTCAATAGAAACATGATCTTAATCACATGAGTTCTAATAAGTTTAGTTAGAAAGTTGTCTCTAGTGCAAGTGAAAGTGTTTTAATAGTGGGTTCCCTAGACCCAACTTGAATAGTACTTTTTATTACCATCACATCTATATAGATAGAAAAATACATGTACTTATTTATTATTACCATAATTGTGTTGATATTTCTGCATCCAATATTTACATGGTAATGTCCTTATATAACATGTCAAATCAATATTTTATTTCTCTCACCAACTATAATGATAACCTTGGGATAATAAGATAGAAATCTAAAATATATATGTCCTATGGTATAGATACATCATAATGGCCGGATACATATGATTTTTGACTATCAAGTGTTAGGGGGTCATAATCATTGAGACGTATTGTCATGATGTTTGATCACAATGATCTATAGTAAGAGATCATGAGGAAAAACCCGCCAATAGGAACATCACATGTTTCAGGTGTCATTGGTTATTCCTATATATGAACATGTGCACTGGTATCCTAACTTGGGATTATTTTCAGTGTGTTCCACTTGATGGCATACTTTTATGTAATGTGAAAACCATGATAATGCAATCATGGTGTGGTAGTTTGTGTTGGGTGCATCTGGTGGTATGTCATTGATTGGATGTTCATGATAGAGTGTGTTATTTCGGGGATCAAGAAGATATATCTTGTGGCCCCAGATTCACCATAATGGTAGACACTTTATAAATCCATGGTCATGGTACAAGAATTAAAGTCCATCCAGTAAGGTCAAAAAATATATAAAATAATAAAATGATGATGACACAAGTGTGCATCCTTCTTTATGAGATATCTCCAAAGAAAGAGATTATATGATACAGTTAGTGTTCACAAGAGGAGGTCAAATATTTGACATTACTTATCTCCTTAGGGGCCATGATGTGTTGTTAGAATCTACACTCGGTCCGTGGGTTGGACTCACTTCTATTGAGATAAGGATATAGAGGGTTACAAATATAGTGTATCCACATGTTCCACCTCTTCTAATAAATATGAGTTTAGGATGAAGTGGGCCCCATGTAAAGTGTCAGTGAATGTCCAAGTATGATTGATTGAAAATAAAATTAATTCCATTATATTATTCTTGTTTAGAATAACGAGGATTGAATTTATTTCAAAAGGTTCGTTAAATTATTTAAGATATTACTGGCTGAGTTAATGGTTTTTATTTCATTACGTAACATTTTAATTGTGTTATATATGAGTGATAAAAAATTTATGACATTTATGGAATGTTTATTAATTCATATATTTGTGAAAATGTATAAAATGAAGGATATTTCTTTCCAGGGACCACATTAAAATTATAGACAATATAACCTATGTATAATAGCTCATTTTAGCCTCCTGGATTTTATGATCAACCATTTGAAAAATTTCAAGAGTAAATATCTCTTCTCCTCTCTTATAATGTTGTTAGGGAGATATATTGGAGGAAGAAAAAGGTCTGATTGATCCCCTGTCATGATCGAGTTTGTGTTCTTTAGGTGATCTAAGGGACATCGTAAATATATACAATTTCATGTGCCAAAACCCAAGAAAAGTAGATCGACAATCCCAAAATTGTGGAGTGTGTGTGGACGAACTAGAGGATGTATAGTTTGGTATATAACAACCATGACACATCAAAGGAGAGCGAATATAACTGACGACTACAAATTAATGAGGCAATGTTTAAGCTTTTGTTTGATTTTATTTATCATGATTAAATTGAATTACATGAGATCATTTTCAAAAAATTGGAAAGGGATTAAGTGTATTTTATGTTTCTAAAATGAATCTAAACCATTTTAAGTTGCACATTCATTCACGCTTCCACCGCGAATGAGGTTCCTTCAGCCTATACCAGATCTCAGGCCAAGCAGGAGAAAGCCTCTTCTTCACAGGGTTTAGTGTGCTTGTCTCTGTAGGGGGCCAATGTCGGGCACCCCTCACTTTGATCATTTTAAGGATGATTTTTAATTCATGAGGGCTAGTGTTGTAGGTTAAAATGGGATTTATTGAATATGATATTTTTAATATTAAGGTGGCATTGGTTGTAGTCCTTGAACACAAGAAACTCCATTCTAAGATTGGACACTTCTTTTACAAACATGGTCTTCATATTTTCATGCTTGGTGACCGTATCACTTATTACATATGTATTTTTTGGAACAATATCATCTCTATTAATAACATTTCAATCTCAAATAAACAAATCAATACGAGGATTAGTTTTTCTAACTCTGCCTACCACTAATCCATTTTTATTCCAAATGCGATTTTAAGGAAAGAGAGATGTTATGGCAGGATTTAGGAAACTTCTATCAGAGTGATGAGGCTTGTATCATTAGAATAAATATGAAATCTATATTGATTCATCAAAAAATAAATCTTTGCTGGGTCTACCCACTAAATGATAAGAAATATTTTTTGTGATTTTCATTGTATACCAGACTCTTGGATAAGGGGATCAAAGGGGACAAGATCACTTGGTGAAATAATCATAAAGGTAACTGATTTATCTGGACTCGGCTCTCTTGACGCTTGGAAAACCTCTAACTCATTTCCTACATCTTTAATGCCAATGTTGAGCACCTGGTCTGAGATCAATCAGACCAATCCCCCCTTCTGATTTCTCTTGATGTTATAAATAACTATGGTGAACGACTCTTTTTCTCCTCCCATTGGAAGGATGACCATGATTATAATCAAGTGGTGTGATCATACTATAATAAAGACATGTCTGAAGGTTATTTCATGTGGTTTTACAAAAAGATAAAAATATTTATGGGGGACCTACACAGTTGGGATAAGAACAAGCCCTCTTGGTTCCTTTCCAGGGACAGTGATAAGACTGAGATTTAACATGATGAGTTAGAAATTGGAAATCAATGGGATGATGATGATATTAGTAATTTTTTATGGAATAAAGAATACATAGGGAGACATTATTCTTGAATGAAAAGGTGTATTTAGTGAGAAATAATTGGTGAAGTGGTTTAAGAAATGTAAAAGGCAAAGCATTCTTTCAGTATTACAATAATCAGTGGGAGATATACCATTATCAAAATATTATTCCTGAGGATGGATCATGCTACGATGATCCCAATGTCATTGTAGGTATGGATCAGTCCCATTTTCATTCCTTACATGTGGATTATAACACTCTCATGTTGTATGGTTATAAATGTGGATGTGGTGATATTTTCAATGTTATTCCTCATGTTATTTACCATGACATGAAAGGTTTTTTCAAAAATATTTCATATGAACAAGAAATTTGTGTAGTAGCTTCCTCCCTCAACTCTTCTACTTCCCCAGTCCCAGACAACTTCCCAGGATCCATCTATATTGTTTCTAGGAATATCATCAAGAAGGATCTAGTGGACATCATTAATGATTACTAATGAAGAGGGAACATGCCTAGGGTGGCATGTACCACCATGTTGATCATTATTTTGAATGTCAATTATCCTTCCTCTTTGAACAATTTAGACCTATGAGCATATGAAACATCCACTACAAAATTATTACTATTGTGATCAACCAAATATTAGTAATTCTCATTCAATATTTTATATTATATGAACAAAAAGGATTTATTCATGGGATATCTACCCAAATTGCAATTACCGTGTCTTATGAGATGGTGGGTGACATAAAAAGAAAGGTCCTAGGACCTGATATATCCTTCAAAATCAATATGTACAAGGTATATTATGGTGTTTAATAGAGATTCATCATTATAGTCATGATATGTAACGACCCAAATATTTTTAATGAATAATTTTCATGATATAATTAAATGTCTTATAATATAAAATGGTTATATAAAACATATTTACTTAATTGGTTTTATGTTTTTAGACATTAAAATACCGTTAAGAATTTTGACCATTTATAATATAGCCATTGAAAAATGATCACATGATTAGTATAAATATAGGGATTTAAAAAATCCAATTTACTTAGATGAAGGAAGTGATGGCCTTATCTAGTAGACTTGCCCCGTAAGAAGCCCACTATTTGGTTCTCGGAAAGGAGGTGGTGTCATTGGGATTTTCTCTTAACCAAGACCAATCCTAGCTTCAACACGTTATGCTTGAATAGAACTGCCTATCGGAGAAGAGTAAGTTGATAGAGATTACCACCCGAGAAATGTTATCCATGTCACCCCAAGAGTTTGTCACCATCCCACACCTTACCCTTTGATATTATGTGGGTGTTATAAGGGGTTATGTAATGATACCCTAGTACTATGATTATGTATATTATTTTATTTATAGAAAATATAATTTCATTTTATTATTGTTACCTTGTAAATAGTATTTTAATGAAAAATTAGAATTTGTAGTTAATTAAAAAATATATTTTAATGAATTAGTAGAGTTTTGAATTAAATTTTATTTAAATTAAAATTTATTACTAAAGTTATTTTTATATAATATAAATTACCATATAATTATTATGAATACAATTGTGATATTTATTATCTTTTGAAATCTATTTTTGTCAAAACCCATTAATTTTTTATAATTGTTGGATATTATTTTAAAAGAAAAATTTTACATAATTAGAAAATTATTTAGATAAAGAAAATATAATTTTTGGAATCAGGATGTTCAAATGATCCAATGGTAAATTTATTAAAATTTTCAGAAAAGCGAATTTTTTGGTAAAAATTAAATACCATTTAATTATATAATATGTTTTCTGACATCATAATGAACCAATAGTTCTGTAATAAAATACATTAAACATTATTATTAGACAATATATGTTTTACCATTAGAATAATATAATTTTAGGTTTGTTTTATTTTTTTTACAATACTTTATACGACCCTTCAAGACTTTTAAGACATTTTAACATTTTGAATTGATTTCCTTGAGAGTGTGACTCACCTCCACAAAAGTAACCCTATAATTTTAAGAATTTAGGCCATTGGATATTTTATATAATGTTTTCCACACCTATTTTGAAAAAACAATGGGAGAAAACCATGGGTTGGTTTGTGGTTTTAATTTGTTTAATGTGTGGTGTGCCAAACAAAAATAATAATGAATTCCCTCTACTTTCTTATATAATCCCAACAAAGATCCCACTTCCACTTCACTAAAAGTATTTGAAATTCGTCAAACCTATACCATATTCTCTCTAAAATCCTCCCATGGTTCCCCAACCTCCCCATAATCTTCTATTAAGCCTCTCTCAAGCCTTTGGGATCACACATCCACGTGAGGGATTCTTTCCTTTTCCATTTTATCCATCTTTATTTATATTGTTATGACCTTTTATTTTCAATTATAAAAGTTGGGGTACGGTTTATAAGCTCCCCTATAATTTTTTATTTATGTTTTAATTATGATAGAACCATTTCCCTCTCATTAAATCCCTCCATGTATTCATGTAACCACGCCGAAATTCTATAAGGGATTTCTTCCTTTCTCATTTTGTCCAAATTTCATTATGTTGTAATACCATTTTTTCAATTACAAATATTATGGTTATGATTTATCACCTCCCCATAATTCCCTATTTATATTTTAATAATTTAATACCTTTTTATCTCTCATTAATTCGTCTCATGTACAACCATTTCTATGCACAAATTCAGTAAGGATTTTCTCTCTCCTCATTTTCATTCAAGAATTTATTTTGTATTATGAAACTAAAATTACATTACATTGGTAGGGAAATGTATCTATATGACACCCTTTTCATGTAAATATGAGGAAACATCCCATTATCTATCATCAACCATTTTTATGAATTCTTATTTCACGCCGCCATGCTGCCGAAATTGCACTACGATTTCCAAAGCCAAAGTCATTTTTTTGGGAATACCATTCTTGTTTCTCTATCAAGGGTATGCACCTATATTAACATTTACTCTTTTATTATAGAGTTTAATGTATAAATTCTACATTCCTTTATCATGGAATAAATTCTTATCTTTAATGATTCCATGTTGTATGATCCATGTGACACACTTCTGCATGAAATGAAGTGTTTAAGAAGGGTGTGCCCAGATAGTGCTCCAATGCATTGGGTAATGATTAGTATCATGATACGTCAAGTGAAACTAGGTTTTACTGATTTTAATTCAAATAAAATGATTATTAAATCATGATAATTTCTTTTCAATGAGGGTTTACTCATGTTATATGTACAATGATCCTAGGATCATTTTAATACCATATTATGTGTAGTTTCCATATTTCAATGTTACGATAATCATGTTATTTCATGCATTTATGTTCATGTTTCTATTCTTCTCCATCGAAATTCCTATTTCCCAACATATACTTTATTCTTCATGATATTCCTTTTTTACCCCTTAATGGGCTTTATAGCTGACCCTTTTCTTATGCATGTCCTCAGGTTACCCCATGAAATGATAAATATTATGGAATGTAGTGGTCATGTAAAGGACATTTACAATAAAGAAGTTGTGTTTTATGTTCTAATTTGTTAGGTAATGTTCCTAATTTCCCAAGACACTAGACCTATCAATCCTCATAGTTGTCTTAAGAGAAATTTTATGTAATAAATCATGTTTAAGTGTGTAATAATGATCAGGGTTGTTATAGTTGGTATCAGAGGATAGGTATAGTTATTTTTGCGATCAGGATTAGAAAACCATAGTGAAATCTATAGGTATAATACTAAGTATAATAAAATCATCCCTAAATGTTTTTCAGAGCGGAAACTCAAGAAGGGGTGAATTGAGTCCCTCCATAAAATTTATGTTAAAATCATTATGATAAATATCCCCCAATTTTGAAACCGGCAAGGTAATTATCTTAATAGAGATATAAATGTTTATTTGGTCGAAAAGATTCTCAAAGGGAGATTAGTCCTCAGTTGAATCAGTTGAAAACACTTCTTTAACTTATGAGACATGTTTTATAAATTAAAAATATACACACACTAACCAGAACATACTATTAGAGTAAATGTAAAATGATTTACTATTTTTGAAAATATAAGAAGAGGAAAATAGAAAAAACAGAGTATTACTAGTTGTAGTACAAAATAGAGTTAAACAAGAGGTTCAGTCCCATGATGAGAATTAATCCTCCCCACAGGGTGATCATCTACCACTATGTAGTTAATATTAACAACAAACTTGATACACAGCCTGTATTAGTCTTTATATCAGTTCTCACAAACTATCCAGGGATCAAACCCTCTACCATAGTTCTTCGTGGGATAACCACACAACCAGGCCACACACGACTTCTTCCACAGTTATACATGAAAAAAAGAATAAAAGATGATTGAAGTTGGTTTTTCAGTATCCTCCATGTAATGACCCACCAATCCTCATTAGGATGAGAGCTCAATGAGTTTTCACTAGGCCTTAAGTGGCATCCCCAAGGCACCAAAGGATGGAAATAAATGCTGAAGGGTTTCAAAACACGTGGGGGATGATTTACCGTTTTTAGAACATACCACAACGCCGACAACTATAAACAAACAAATCATCTAAATGATTCATGATAACAGCTATGGAAACTCAACCATTTATATTACCATAACCAACCAAGAGTACCACAATGGAAACAAACACAAAATCAGAGTAATCAGCTGAAAGAAAAACTCAATACTACAAGTCAACAACACAACTCTATGTGCTACAAGCTCCAAGCTCCAACATCACAAACCATCCCAAGCATCACAAAGCAGTATGCAACACTTTACTTTTTTCCAACATCCTTGTACATGACATCTTCAAAGGAACCAATGTGCCAAAGCAGGGGTTGAGTAATGAAACTCAGTAGGTATTCCCCGATGACTTCCCAACCCATGCCTCTATGAGAAAACATGTTAGCACATTTATATAAAAACAATTTATATAAAATAATTCACAATATAACAAGTTCCACTTCAGACCATTTTTCAAAAAAACACATCTTTCTCAAGAAAAGAAACCAAGAATGTTTCCAATGAAATTTTCATTTCCATTTTGGAACATTCATTCCATTTCACAAATCCACAAAACTAACCATTCATGAATCTCGTACCTCCCTATACTCGCAAGTGGTGAGTTATACATCTACTAAGTCGTCACTTAGTGATCTACCTTGACAAGGGGTAATTCACATCCTTATTCGTTCCAACATTTTGATGGGGTTACTTATCACCCTTATCCATCACAACCCTTTGATGGGGGGACATCTGGCCCTTATCCATCCCAATGCACATGAACACACACCACAACCCATGAAAATATATTCCAAAAACCATGTGTTTTCAAAGCCTTTCAATAAATAATCACTCTTTTATTGAAAATCATTTCATTCACGTAAAAAAACAATACCCAATTTAAAATCACCATTTTAAATATACATCAACAACCAATTTCCAAAAACACAAGATTTCCATCACCTGTTAATAAATTGGGGTTTCAACCATTCTTGCACAGTAGATAAATAAACCATTTCAATCAAGGAAAACATTTTGACACTAAGCCTTCATGTTCTATGAAAGAGGAATCGAGAGTGAAGCCACCTACCTCAACAATTTTTGCAAAACTAATAACGGACAAAGAACAACAACAAAACGGTGTCAACAAGTCCCCGAAACCTCCTTAGATTTCTTCCCCGAGCACCCAAAAAACCAAAACCCGACAAAAAAGTCATCCACTACATTAGATCTACCCACCTTGGGAGTAGATATAAGGATCCATCAAGAGGGGATAAGGATATCTAAGAAAACTAAAGGCAACAAGACTTACCTCGATCAACTGGCCTTTTAACGCCAAGGCAACCCTCTGGATCGCTTCCAAAACGCCTGGTAAGTGTTATCCCACCATCACCAGAGAGAAATCACGAGTTAGTGCCATCTAGGAGAAAAAAACAAGTGTTTTATGTTTAAAACAGATTAGATCCTTAAAAACAGGATGTAAGTTGACATCGTGCACGGTTAGTCCGCACAGTTTGTCAAATGGTGCACTAGCTGTGTGGAAGTAACTACTTTAAAGTGGTGCTTCGCATGGCCTCCTCAAATGGTTTTTCGAAACCATGTTCACATAGTGAGGTCTTCTATATCAATATGACCACCACCTGCATAGATTCTACACGGTTTGGTTAGAACATGCGCAGACCGTGCATCCCCACATTTTGCCCTTTAACACCTTAAAACTCTCCAAATTTCCTAACCATATCTCATATGATCCATATACTTAAAAAGAATAAAACTAGGGTAACTTACTTGAAACTGAGGGTACTACATTCTCCCCACCATTGGCCTTTCCATCCTCAGAAAGTAGAAAATCATCACTTGCATGAAAGAGTTCTGGCCACTGCTCTTTAATTTCTTTCTCCATTCCCAATTCTCTTCCTGAATCTGACAATGATGCCATAAAACATGCACTAGATCTATGATTTTTTCATGAATGAAATTCTCTTTCCTATCCATCATCCATACCCGTATATGTATCAATGAAGCATTTGACAGTAGGTCAACGTGATCCCATCTGATCACATGGTCGGGATCGTGTTGATACTTCTTCAACTGAGATACATGGAACACTTTATGCACTGCACTGAACCACAATGGTAATGCCAACCGATACTCCACCTCTCCAACCTTTTCCAGTATCTCAAAAGGGCCTATATATCTAAGAGATAATTTACCCTTATTCCCAAAACGACGTTGTCCAAACCTTGGAGAGATTCTAAAAAAGACATGATCACTCACCACAAATGACAATGGTCTTCGGAAATGTCCGCATAAGATTTATAATGACTCTGAGCCATATCCATCTTCTTTCTAATCAAATGGATCTTCTCCATTATTTCTTGGAAAATGCTTGTCCCAACTAGTGAAGTCTCACGTCTTTCCCCCCAAAAATGTGGAGAATGTCATGGATGCCCATAAAATGTTTCAAAAAGAGCCATGTGTATCGAGGCATGATAGATTTTATTGTATGAGAACTCCACTAAGGGTATATTCTCTTCCCATGAGCCCCCAAAATTTATTACACATGCCTGAAACATGTCTTCCAATGTTTTTATGGTCTGATCGGATTGCCCATTCATCTGAGGATGATACGCTGTGACCAACGTCTACCTAGTCCCAAGGGCTTGGTGTCATGATTTCTAAAAATGAGATGTTAACCTTGTATATATATCTTAGGCTACGGATACTAGTACAACATTCCCCTTTAACACTTCTCGGATATAAATTTTTGAATGATCTTACACCGTATGAGTTTTACGAATCGGGATGAAATGGGCCGACTTGGTTAGACGATCCACTGTCACCCAAATAGAATCATGTTTCTGGAACATTCATGGAAGACTTGTAACAAAATCCATTGTTATCTGATCCCATTTCCACAATGGTATAGTTTGATATTGTAACATACAAGCTGGCCGCTGATGTTCTGCTTGAACATAATGATAAGTTAAACACCTTGAAAAAAATTGAGCTACCTTCTGTTTCATGTCACCCAACAAAAATTTCACCTTCAACGCCATATACATCTTCTATGTGCCATGATTTATAGCCCATCTTTAATGGTGGTAACCAAGAAGGAGTTTTTTATGTGCAGTTAAAGGTACAACCATCCGATCTTGAAACTACAAAACTGAACTACCATCCAGCTTCCATCCCTCAATGGTCTCCCCACCATTGAGTTTTGAACTCATCGCACCATAGTAGACATCAGATTCCTATTCCTCCTTTACTATCTTCCCCAAATCAAGAAAAAGATCAATTGGAAGGAAAACCACAACATCGGTTCAGTATTTACATTCCATACACATATTTGGCTAGGACCGACATAAACTGCCACTCATCTAATGCTTCCTTTTCTAAATGAGTATACGACTTTCTGCTTAATGAATTGTCCACCAAATTACCCTTACCTAGTGTATAAATAAAGTCAATGTCGAACATTTGAAGATACTTTATCCATATCCTCTACCTTAGATTCAAATGTCACAATGAGAAAACGTGTTTCAAGATTTTGTGATCCGTAAACACAATAAATTTATCACCAAAGAGATAATGTCTCCATGTTTTAAAAGGATGGACAACTACAACCACCTCCAAATCATGTGTTGGGTAATTTGTATCATGAACCCTCAACTGCCTAGAGCCATAAGCAACCGCATGGTCTCCTTGCATGAGAACACAACTCAACCCTGTTCCCAAAGAATCGCAATACACAACATACCCCTGTCCTAATTCCAAAAAAATCAAGATGGGTGCTAATTTAAGGCGAACATTCAACTCTTGAAAAGATCTATGACATTCATAAGTCCATTGAAATAAAATTTTCATCTTTATCAATGCTGTCATAGGCGAAGGTAGTCATGAGAAGTCGCAATCAAATCATCTGTAATAACCAACTAGACCAATAAGACTTCATATTTCAAAGGCATTCTTCGGTGGTTTCTAAGAAAGAACAACTTCTATCTTTTTGGATCGAATGAAACACCTTTATCAGAAAAAACATGGCCCAGAAAGCGTACCTCTTGTATCAAAAAAATCCCACATTGATAATTTTGCATACAACTGATGTTCTCTCCGGATTTCCAACACTATCGTCAAGTGTTGCTCATGCTCAGATCTTGTTCTTGAAAACAACAATATGTCGTCGAAAAACACCATAACAAAAGAATCCATATATTGGTGAAATATCAAATTCTTCAATGCCACAAAGACTACTGGTGATTTCGTAAGACCAAAATCCAAGACTACTTATTCGTAGTGGACATATCTGCTTCTGAAGGCTGTCTTCGGGATATCCTCCATCCGAAATCGCAACGGGTGATATCCTAACCGAAAGTCAATCTTGGAGAACCACTGATCTACCCTAAATTGATCAAACATGTCATCAATACGTGGAAGTGGATATCTATTATTTATCGTAACATGGATACGTTTATGATAATCCACACATAGACTCAATGTTCTATCTGCTTTCTTTACAAACAAAACCGGTGCTGCCCACAGAGACATGCTTGGTCGGATGAAACCCATGCTTTCCGGATCCTCTAACTGTACATTCAATTCCTGTAACTCTATTGGTTACATCCATTATGATGGAAGTGTGATAGGACTGGACTCTGAAAAGAGATCAATTATAAACTCCACATAACTTACAGGTGGTAACCTTAGGATGTTCTAGGGAAAGACATCTGGAAATTGATCTACCACAGTTGGAAAACTATTTACCTCAATTTCTTCCAATGATCCCAATAGAAACGCTGCCAATTAGTGAGAGATTGTTCCCACCATTGGCGCCAACAATCTCTAGGCACCTTTCTTTACAAACCTTTCTCCTCTAAAGAGATGGTTGATGTCACCCACAGTCGTGAAACTAACAGTTCTCTAATAACAGTTGATGTGAGCCTTAAACCTTGTCAACCAATCTATCCCCATGATTACATCATATACATCCATATCCAACATGGAGAAGGCCCATTTCAGCTCAGCTCCATCAGCAGCTATAGCACATGATCTACTGACCAAGGCATGACATTCCATTTCCCCCAGAAGAGTTTTCAGTTTCAAGAAATAAGGAATCATTTCCAATTTTAAACATACCATGTCAATAGAAAAAGATGCAATGAAGGAATGTGATGCACCAGTATCAAAAAAAAACTTTCATAAAGTTAGAATTCAAAAGAATTGTATCTCTTGTTTTTGATGGTCCAACCTGATCGTCAATAATCATCTGCTCAGATCCATACCATTTCTTCATAGTTGTACTGTTCGCCTTATTGCATTGGTGAGATTTCCCTGGTTGAGGAGTGTGGTTTTTTGAGAATCACCAAGGCTAGCTTTGTAATGCTGATGAGACTGACTCTGTTGTCATCGTCATGTCAAAGCATACGACACTTATGATGCCTGGGATGTGTCATGTGTACCTAACCTTGGAGTTTCACTACAATAGAGTTGTAGATGCCCCATGTGCTTGAAATTGTGACATCGTCTAGGTTGCGCCATACACTCTCGCTTTATGAGATCAGTAGAGCCACATTAAAAACACCCATATTTCATCATGGGTTGTGGAGGAAGATTCATTGATCCAGTAGTCTGATTTTGATTCGCACTCCCACCTTGGAATTAGGTGTCCCTGTTCCACTTGTTTCCATCATTAGAGATCCCACATGTTCCCATGGGTATCATCATAATTACTCCTCCCATAACTCTTGATATGTCTCTTTTAGCAACTGTTGCTCTGTTTACCATTTCTGTATAATCTTTAATACATAGCACATCTATCATCGAGCGAATCTCCTATCGCAACCCTGATTCAAAGATGCATGCCTTTAGTGACGCACTTGCAGCAACATTCGGTGCAATGTGCACTAAATTCATGAATTTAGCCGCATACTCTGTGACAAAGAGATTCTACTACTTCAGGCTAAAAAATCCCATCGCCCTCTATATCTTGAATATGTGAGGATATAATTGTTTATTGAACAACTCCTCAAATTCTTCCCAGCCCAGGCCTTGATCCACCTTATCCTGCACCACTAGCTCCCAACACTATTGTGGAAGATCCTACAGTATATATGTCACCAACATTACTTTCAGTTCTGATGGTGTGTGGATGAAATTGAAGATACTATTGATCCTACTCAGCCACACCTTCACCCATTCAGCTTCAGAATCACCCCAATGGATGGGTGGATTCTGCTTCTGAAACTGGACGGAATGGTCTACATTCCTTGACTCCTTCCTCTGGTTCCTCGTGTCTTTATCCTGGAATGCATGAATGATACTCTAAACAAGATGTTGGTTCACACATGTTTCAGGTGCAACCAAATTCTCAATAGCGTCTTCCGTTTGGTTTCTACGATGCCTAACTGGTTCCATTTTCTATAAAAACAATCCATACCGTTAGTCTCACTTCCTAGAAACTGAAGGCATAGCATTTCTAATTCTATCACATCAACTATCACCACATTGTTTTTCAAAACATTCTTTTTCCATGTTCAACCATTTTTAAAAACTTCCACATGCTTTTTAAAAATCAGACCTTTTTGAAAATACAATAAATACTTTGTTTTCAAAGACTTTCAGTTGAAAACAAATTTGGTATTTTTAAAAAAATGGCACCTTACACAAAGCCTTTACTCATTCCTCACAATGAGATATGCAATCCAAGTGGAAAGTCATTCTTATACAATGCATGTAATGCTCATATCATTGGATAAACCCATGACAATGATATTTCCATGATTCTTGATGTGTATCCAAAACACTTATGTACCCAACACCCTGGTAACTTAATGTTCAACATAAATGGGTTAGCTATATCCTTTTATGCTATACATTTCAAGTCCTGACAATCCTACTGCTATATAAGATTGTAACCCAAGGAATATACAAAAATTAATTCCAACTCCATGACTGAGAACATTGAAGAACACTTGTTAGGAAATGAACAAACAAGATGAAACCATTTGTAATGACCCGCCAATCCACATTGGCTTGAGAGAAAAACGAGTCATTATTAGGAATTAGGCAACATACCCAAGGCGCCAAAGGCTGGAAATAAATGTCAAAGGGTTTCAAAACATGTGGGGGATGATTTACCCAGTTTAGAACATACCATAGAGCCAACAAACATAACCAAACAAATCAACTAAATAAGGAATGATAACAGCTAAGGAAAGTCAACTATTTATATTACCATAACAAACCAAGACTAGAACAATGGAAACCAACACTAAATCACAGTAAACAACAGAAATACATTCTCAAGACTACTAGACAACAACCCAACTCTATGATCTACAAGGTATGATCTCCAACATCATGAACCAACCCAAGAATCACAAAGAAGTATGCAACACTTTACCATTACCAAAATCATGGTACATGACATCTGCAAAATCACCAATGTGCCAAACAGGGGGGGAGTAATGAAACTCAGTAGGTTTTCCCTGAGGACTTCCCATCCCATGCCTCTAGGATAAAACATGATAGCACATTTATATAAAACAATTTATATAAAACTATTCCAAAATAGTTCATAATATAACAAGTTCCATGTCAAACCATTTTCCATCAAAATCCATCTTTCTCAAGAAAAGCAACCAAGCAAGTTCCCAATCAATTCCCATTTCCATTTTGGCACATTCATTCCATTTCACAAATCCACACAACCAACCATGCATGCAACCTAGACCTCCCTATACTCGTGAGTGGGGCGTTATCCTTCCAATAAGTCGTCACTTAGTGAACTACCGTGACGGGGGTACTTCACGACCTTATCCATCCCAAACTATTGATGGGGGTACTTCTCTCCCTTATCCGTCCCAACCATTTTATGGGGGTACTTCTCACCCTTATCCATCCCAATGCACATGAACACACACCACAAACCATGCAAATCTACGCCCAAAACAATGTGTGTTCAAAAACTTTCAATAAAGAATCACCCTTTTATTGAAACCGATTTCGTTCAAGTAACAAAACCATAATCAGTTTAAAATAACCATTTTATGATTACTTCAAGAACCACTTCCCAAAAACACATGATTTCTATCACTCGTTACTAAAAAGGGGTATCAACCATTCTTTCATAGCAGATAAATATACCATTTCAATCAAGGAAAACAATCAGAAACAAAGAATTCATGTTTTATGAAAGAGGAATTGAGAGTGAAGCCACCAACTTCCAAAGATTAGGTGAAAGCAACAATGGATGAAGAACACCAACAAAACAGAGTCATCAAGTCCCCAAAACATCCTTAGATTCCTTCCCCTAGCACCAAAAAAACCAAGACCCGACAGAAAAGTCATCCACTACCTTAGATCTACCCACCATTGGCATAGATCTAAGGATCCATCAAGAGGGAAGAAGGAGATCTATGAAAAATAAAGCAAACGAGACTTACCTCGATCAACCAGCCTCTAAACACCAAATAAACCCTCTAGATCGCTTCCAAAAAGCCTGGTAGGTGTTCTCCCAGCTTCACCAGATAGAAATCCCAAGTTAGGGTCATCTGGGAGGAAAAAAGAGTGGATTTAAGGATAAAAAAGATTATATCCTCAAAAATTGGATCTAAGTTGACAACACACACACATTTATTCTGCACGGTTAGTCAAATTTTATGCAAACTGTGTGGTAGTCACTTCTTGGAAGAGGCGCTCTGCACGGCCTCCTCGCATGGTTTTCCCAAACCTTGCGCACATCATGCGGTCTCCTCTGTCCAAATGACCACCACTTTCATGGATTCCGCACGGTTTGGGCAAACCATGCACAACCCGTTCCTCCCCAAACATTGCCCTTTAACACCTTAAAACTCTCCAAACTTTCCCAACAATCTCTCATATTCTTCATGTACTTAAAAAGAATAAAATAAGGGTTACTTACCAGAAACCGGGGGTACTAAATTCTCCCCACCATTGTCCTTTCTATCCTCGAAATGTATAAAACCATCCCTCGCATGAAAGAGTTATGGCCAATACTCTTTTATATCTTTCTCACGTTCCCATGTCTCTTCCTGAATCTGACCATGCTTCCATAAAACCCTCACTAGACAGATGCTTTTTCCACACAAGAATTTCTCTTGCCTATACACAATCTATACTGGGATATATATCAACGATGCATCCGGCTCTAGGTCAATGTGATCCCATATGATCACATGGTCAGGATCAGGCTGATACTTCTTCAACTTAGATTCATGGAACACATTGTGCACTGCACTGAACCGTAGTGGTAATGCCAAACGATACGCCATCTTTCCAACCCATTTCAGTATCTCAAAAGGGACTATATATCGAGGATATAATTTTCCCTACTTCCCAAAAATTTGATGTCCAACCCTCTGAGAGATTCTCAGAAAGACATGATCACTCACTGTAAATGACAATGGTCTTTGGCGATGAACCACATTATATTTCTGAAGACTCTGAGCCGTCTCTATCCTCTTTCTAATCATCTAGATCTTCTCCGTTTTTCTTGGACAATGCTCAGCCCAACTAGTGAAGTCTCACCTGTTTCAACCCAACAATATGGAGAATGACAAGGACAACCATACAATGCTTCAAACGGAGCCATGTGTATTGAGGCTTGATAGTTGTTATTGTATGATATCTCCACTAAGGTTATATTATCTTCCCATGTTCCCCCAAAATCCATTACACAATCCCACAACATGTTTTCCAATGTTTTTATCATTCGCTCGGATTACCCATCCATCGGAGAATGATACGTCATGCTTATCATCAACTGAGTCCCAAGGGATTGCTGTAAAGATTTCCAGAAACAAGATGTGAACCTTTGATCTCTATCTATGACTATGGATATTGGTACACCAAGCCTCATTACAACTTCTCAGATATAAATTGTTGAAATATCTTCCACCGTATGAGTTTCAAGGATCGAGATGAAATGGGACGACTTGGATAGACGATCCACTGTCACCCAAATGTAATCGTGTTTCCGGAACGCTCTTGGAAGACCTGTAACAAAATCCATTGCTATCTGATACTATTTTCACACTGAGATAGGTAAAGATTATGACATACCATCTGGTTGCTGATGTTATGCATTAACATGTTGACAAGAAAAACACATTGAAAAAAATCAGCCACCTTCTGTTATATGTCGCTACACCAAAACTGCGCCTTAAATGCCTTATACATCTTATGTGTACCCAGATGTACAACACATCTTTAATGGTGGTAAGCATTAAGGAGTTGTTTTTGAGAATTTAAAGGTACAACCCTCAGATCTCGAAAACCGCAAAACTGAACTACCATCCATCTTCCATCCCTAAATGGTCTCCCCACCATTGATTTTTGAACTCATCGCAACACAGTCTACATCAGATGCATGTGCCTCCTTTACTATCTCCACCAAATCAGGAAGAAGAGGAATAGGAATGAAAACCGCAACATCGGTTCGGTCTACACATTTAATACACATGTCGGCTAGGACCGACATCAACTGCCACTCATCTGAAGCTTCTTTCACCAACTGAGTATACGAATTTCTGCTTAATGCATCGGCCACTGAATTTACCTTACCTGGTGTATACATCCAGTCAAAGTCGAACATTTAAAGATACTCCATCCATCACCTCTGCCTCAGATTCAAATCTCACTATGAGAAAATGTGTCTTAAGCTTTTGAGATCTATAAACACAGTAAATTTCTCACCAAATAGATAATGTCTCCATGTTCTCAAAGAATGGATGACTGCAGCCAACTCTAAATCATGGGTTGGTAATTTTTTTCATGCACCCACAACTGACTAGAGCCAAAATCAACCCCATGGTCTCCTTGGATGAGAACAAAATCCAACCCTACTCTCGAAGCATCACAATACACCGCATACCCCTGTCCTATTTCTGGAAAAATCAAGATTGGTGCTGGTGTAAGGTGAACATTCAACTCTTGAAAAGATATCTCACATTATTTAGTCCATTAAAATGCACTGTTATTCTTTATCAATGTTTTCATAGGTGATTCTAGTCGTCCGAAGTCACAAACAAAACATCGGTACTAACTAGATAGACCATGAAAACATCATATTTCAAAGATATTTTTTGGCCGTTGCCAAGAAAGAACAACTTCTATCTTTTATGGATCCACTGAAACACCTTTCTCAGAAACAACATGGCCTAGAAAGCATACCTCTTGTATACAAAAATCTCACTTTGATAATTTTTCATAGAATTTATGGTATTTCAAAATTTCCAACACTATTGTCATGTATTTCTCATGCTCAGCTCATGTTCTTGAATACACCAATATGTCATCCACAAACACCACAACAAAAGAATCTAGATATCGTTGAAATATCAGATTCATCAACGCCATAAAGACTGTTGGTGCATTTGTAAGACAAAGGATGACTATATATTCGTAGTGGCCATATCTGCTTCTGAAGGCTATCTTTGGGATATCCTCCTTCCGAACTCGCAACCGTTGATATCCTAACTGCAAGTCAATCTTGGAGAACCACTAAGCACTCCTCAATTGATCAAATAGATCATCATTGCGTGGAAGTGGATAGCTATTATTTATCATAAATTGATTATGTTTATGATAATCCACACATAGCCTCAAAGTTCCATCTGCTTTCTTCTTCTTGGTAGGACAATGATTTGAAGAAGCATAGAAGATAGACATGAAATTTGTTCTCCCAAATGATATGCATGATGCTCTTGAGATCACAATTTGAGTGCTGGATAGTTAATTATTTTCCCCTTTGATCTAGCAAGTATTTTCTTTTACCTGCATTACTCTCGCTTCACCACTGGGCATGCTTCTATTTTCTTCCAGGGACATCCCTTTAATATTTGAGGTTCGACAATAGGAATACATAAACCATATGAGGTCCTCCTCATACCTTTTATTATCCCCAACTACGTTATCTTGATATGTAAAAAATCAGCATTAATTAATTTAAAAATCATTAAATTTACCTTATATGACTATTAGAATAATCCTAAGAATTTAAAAAAGTATGGAGTAGATGAATGAGCATCTTTAGACTAGTAGTGGTAGCATTCTCAATTGTAGGCTTGAACAGTAGGCTCTATCATTAGACTGCATCAGTAACCATCAATGGTATCCTTCTATCGGTGACCTTTATCGATGACCTTATATTCGTGACCAGAATCAGTGACCTTTTATCGGTACCCTTTTATCGCTGACCATCAGTGGTGACCTTTAGCGGAACCTTTCATCGGAGAATTTTCATCGGTGACCTTTTTTGGTAACCACTCATAGGTAACATTCATTGGGGAACTTCATTGATAAATTTAACGGGTGACCTTTCATCGGTGAACTTCATCGATATGCTTTCATCGATAAAATTTCATCAGTGAACATTCATTTGTGACCTTTCGTCAGTGACCTTTTGTCAGTGACCTTTATTGGAATCCATTCATCGGTGACATTATATACTTAGAGATTTTATGCACTTTCAGCTTAAACAAGAGAGCAATGAGTTTAAATGTACATAGTTATTACTTGATAGAAATTCATATTATTAAAAGAAGATGATTATACTATAAAAAAATATTATCATATAAAGGAAAAATGATTTGGGATTTATCAAATTATGTGAGTCCAAAAGTCTCCCCGTTTTTGATAATCACAAATTATGTCAGTGAAAATTTACATTTAACTATTATTGAATCAGGGATAAGCACATTTTATAATATCTTTAAAGGTGTGTATAAGTACAATTTAACCATGTTTATTATGGAAAATATAGACAGTGTATATATTCAAGAGCTCAGTAAACATAAATCTTAAAACATCCCCTATCCATTGTGATCAAGAAAAAGAATATAAGACAAAAAGAGACAAAAGAAGATTTTATTATTAATTATGAAAGAGTATAGTATAAAAACATTGTAAAGAGATCCCTATCAACTAGGCCATCCCATATTCAATCCACATCGGAAATGTCCAAGGGAGATTTGTTTTTGGATGCTGGGGAGGCAGGTGTAGAAGATGGAGGGATGGGCTGAGGTGTGGTAGTGATCAGTGTAAGATGATATGTTATAGAGGAAGCAATATACATATAGTGAGTAGATCTATGAGGAATCATAGGGTTCATGCTTCTTAAGGCATGTGAAAGAGTCGTCAAAAGAGAAACACTATCAGATCCTAAGGCTGCTAAGGAAGAAGGTAATGCTGGAGGAACACTAATGGGAGTGTATCACACATGGAGGAAAGTTAAATGATGATTTATGAAATCCGTAATAATGCTTCCTCCTCTTACCATAGTTGTGATAAAATCATCCTTATTCTCCATTAATTTCTCTAATGAAGGAGTAAACTCTCTAATCCTGGTAACATGATCCTTGAAAGACTGACTGACAGGTGGGATACTCATGTTTTCCAACTGCACCTTAAAGTGACCATCCATCTAATGCTTAGTGTACACCCTTTTGTAATAGAAATCAACTTTATCATTTATGGCCATCTGAACTTGAGAATAATCCCTTAAATAATATCCCAACAGATGATGAATTTATCTGGTAGTAGAAATGAAATGAATCATAGACTGAGGGTCAGAGGTACTTAGACCAGATAACTTCTCCACTTCTCCATTAACAACTAACCTGAAAGATTCTAGATCAACAGGAGGAGATACTCAAGAGGAAGCTGATGCACAATGAGGTTCCATAGTAAAAACCACTATCTCCATATACAACTTTTTCGGACCACTGATCAACCTCTTCAAATAATTATCATATCCACTCACTTGTGACTCTATAGACTTCTTAAAGTACTGAAACACAGTGAAAATATGATGAAAAGAACTCTTAAAATACATAAGGTCTTAGTCTCCTTGAACCCTTGAAGCCATATAGGATTCTAAACTAGAAATTTATTATTTCACAGATTCCATAGACACTACCATGGTTATGATCTGATTCTGACAGTCCATCACTTCATGTAGTAGATTTGAGTGAGAGGTAGAAATTATTCTTTCTAAGGTAGATTCCACCACTTCTTGATTGAGATCCACTGTTAACATCATCCCAAAAGATCTCTCATCAAAGTGTCTCTTAAAATCTGATTTTAATGATTATAAATATTCCTTCTTCAAATTATCTTGAGGTAAAAGCACTACTGGTTGTACAATAGTAGTTTCTAAAACAGAAGGAATTTAAATGATTTTGTTAGGCTTGTCATCATCAGAGTCCCCATAGTCTAAGTCCATGACGAAGAATCCAGGATCTTCTATCCAATATTTGATCTCATGAGCAACAACAATTGAATGTGTGGAAACAGGTTCCTCCCCCTCACTTGGAGCATTATCCTGATCAATTACATCCATCTCTACTATACCTATTTGATCAAATACATCAACAATTGAGTCCATTTCCACTTCATATACATAATATTAAACTACTTCTATTGCAAATAAATCTAAAAACTGATTTCACAACCTCTTCATCTACACTTTCTTCCATTTTTGTATATCCTATCAGAGGCCTAAGAATTAGAAATTACACTTCACTTTCATTTGCAGCTATCTCAAAATCATCATGACAAGATTAGATTTCATCTTCCTCCTCTAAGGGCTCTATAATGTATCTTAAGACATTTTCTTCTCCTTATTCTTCACTTGTTTCCTCATTATCACGGTCCCATTGGACAATTTCTCTTATAAAAAATATTTTTGGAGGTCTAGGCTTACCAAAGGATACAATATTGGAATGAGTACTTGAGGGAAGGTCAGGATCACTCTTGTCATTTAAAGAAGTATCCTATCTTACTTGCACAACAACAGCTTCTTCTTCTTCATCAGAGTATACTAGATCCTCCTCATTGGACTTTAGACCAGCATCACTCTTATTTATAGGCCTAGTGGGAATGATGATAGGGTTAAATTCATCATAATGCTTAGCCGCATAATTCACCAATTTTTTCCAAGGTTTTCAGTAGATCTTCACAATCTTGTAAATCATCATGGTAATGCAGAAGTTATCCCTTACAACAACTGTTTCCTCCTTATTTACAACAAATCCTTTCACTATCAACATCAAGGTTATCAATATGGCATTTAAAAAAGAATTGGAATTGGAATTAATCATTTCCATATCCTTTAATTGAATCATTAGTAACCTACAATGATTTATCTTATATCCATGACTCAATACATACAAAAGGAATATGTACTGATACTTCTATGTAGCAAATTTTCCTCTCCTGGGACTCAAAACACACTGAACCAATTTAAACAGTAACTGGTTTTCCCATTCTATTTCAGCTGCAATCACTCTCCAATGGATTCCATTCCATGTTAGTTCAGCCAAAACATCTTCATAAGAAAAGAAATCACTAGTGGGAGGTAACACTCCTGAGTAGTAATCAAAAATAACATCCTGTGGAACTCTTAAACATTCATCCCATTCAACAGAAGAGAATATCACACTAACTCCATTTTACCTTTGAAGACATTTGGTTCTCATCCTGAGACTACTCGAACTTCAGAGATTCATAAAATTACTTCACTAGCATCGGGTTATAAGGTCCATTGTTATTTTCAATGCATTCAACCCGGTCTTGAGCTTCGATTGCCTTTTCCACAATAGAATTTCAGGGTAGTTTCCATTAAGAACTTCATTCCTTCTCAACCACAATTTCCCTCTTTGAAAAATGTGGATTGATAAACTTTCCCACTACTGGACATCCACTACTAGACCCAGATTGAGGTCTCTTAGGTTTCAGTGCATCTCCTTCATCACTGACCACTAGTATATTCAATCTTTTCATGTGATCTAAAGCGGTTCAATGGTTTCAGTAGAATGTTATGATCCAAGGATAGGGAGTAAGAGGATCGACTAAGGAGTTATGTTGATTGAAATGTGGTTTATACATTATTTTTTTCATTTAGGGATCAAAAAACAAATCACGTAAATGAAATACACAATACTAAAAATGTTACAGATTCACGAAGAAAACAGAAATGTCCCAGAAAGGTCGACTATCAGTAAGGTGGCAATGGTGATGTCGTAATGGTAAGGTTCAATGGTGAGGTCCTAACTATGAGGTCACAAGGGTGAAATCCCAATAGTGAGGTTTAAATGGTGAGGTCCAAATGGTGAGGTCTAAATGGTGAGGTATAAATGGTGAGCTCTAAATGGTGAGGTATAAATAGTGATGTCCAAACCATGAGGTCTTATCATAAAAGTTTATTATACCTAACTAATGTTTGATGTAATTTATACTCACAGAACTCAATGTCGTTGTGAATATATTATCCAGTTGGTGTTCAGTTCCAATGAATACAAGAGTAATATCACCTCTTTGATAATGATCTCTCAAGAAGTGATGTATTACATTAATGTGCATTGTCAACCCAAGAGATACTATATTTTTAGATATGTTAATATCACATTTATTATCAAAGTTTATAGAGACATGTTTTAATTTATATCCATAGTCTAGTACTGTTTGTATCATCAACATAATTTGAGCACAACAACTACCAGCATCTACATATTCAGATTCAGTAGTAGATAATGCCACATAATTTTGTTTATTACTTCACCATGATACTATTGACATTGACAATATGTGAAATGTTCTAGAGGTTCCATTTCTATCTAACTTGCAACCGATAAAGTCATCATCTAAATACCTTATTAAATCAAATGATTTTCCTTTTCGATACAACAGCCCTAAGATATGACTATATTCGAGATATATAAAAATCCTTTAACATCAGTTAAATGAGACTCAGTGGGATTGGATTGATAATGAGCACACATGAATTAACTAAACATAACATCAGGTCTTCTGGATGAAAGATAGAGTAGACTTCTAATCATACTTCAGTAATTGGTTTGATAGACTAATTTACCAATTTCATTAGCCTCCAACATACATGTGGTACTCATTGGTGTATCAATACATTTATTACTATCGAAACCAAAACGTTTCAAATGAACCTTAATATATTTACATAGATTTATAAAAAATACCATTTTAAGTTTGAAACATTTAAATTCCAAGGAAAAATTTAATTTCCCCCATTAAACTCATTTCAAATTCATCTTGCATCATTTTTCAGAAATCAGTACATAATAACTTTTTAGAGGATCTAAAAATAATTTCATCTTCCTAAATTTTTACTATTATAACAACTTTGTAAATCATTTTAATAAAAATAGTAGGATAAGCTATTCCATTATAAAAACCTTTTAAAATATGAAAAGAACTATGTCTGTCATACCATGCTCTAGGAGATTGTATTATACTCTACAGAGCTTTAGAATTTTTAATGACATTATTTAAAAAATGTAGATTTCTAAAACCAGGGGGTTATTCAACATATACATCCTCAACTATTTACCCATTTAGAAACACACTTTTGACATCCATTTGATAATATATAAAATTCGGTTGAGCTGTATAAGCAAGAAATATCCTAATGGTTTATATTACCCAAAATTAAACATATAAATCCTCAACTATTTACCCAAACTTTGTTTCATTCAAACTGGTTCAATTATTTTTTCATATCTATTGCCCAAAATTCATCATTGATTGTATCATTAATAATTCTGAGATCAAGCTGTGAAAGAATGGATCTAGTTTGTGTTCCTCTATTTAGATCACCTAATACAACAAATAAACGATGATTCTTGAGAGTTATAATACCTATAAAAGGAGTTGAAATTTACTCCTAATGGTTTTCTATATGATTAGATTCACCATGTTTAGATTCAACAAAATTTCCGGAACTGGTTGTTTTCACTACGGGTTCACTATATTTATCGTTAAGGTCCAAAAATTGATATATCTTCCTCAATATGTTCAACGGAGGTTTTGGGTTCATGTGGATCAGTATCCTCACATTTTACATGAACTGATTCATTGACACATTTTTTTTCTTAGTGAATACTCTATAAGATTTAATAGATATTTTTATAACCGAGGAAAATTCCTTCATCACACTTGGAAGAAAACTTGTCATGATTAACCCTAGTGTTATGGACAATGACATTGAAACATAAAACTCTAAAGTAATTAACCAAAAGTTTTCCCTTATTCCATTTCTCATAAGGGGTCTTCTTACGAACAGGTCTAATTAAGACTCTATTGATGTTTTAACAAGCTGTTTTAACTGCTTCATCCCAAAAATTGATTGATAGATTATACTCATTTAGTATAGTTTGGGAAATCTCTTGAAGTTTCCTATTTCTTCTTTCTAAAATTCCATATTGTTGAGGTGTTCTAAGAATAGAGAAATTGTTATTATATCCATTTCTTGGGAAAATTTATTGAAAATATGGATTTACAAACTCTCGAGCATGATCACATCTCAAGGACTTAAATCGTGGTCCACTATGATTTTATACAGACATAGAATATTTAATGATGTACGAACATGATTCACTTTTGTGAGCTAGAATGTATACCCAATTTTATCTAGAAAAATAATCTACAAGAACAAAATTATAGTGTGTTTCATTTAAACATTAAACTCTAGATGGTCCAAACAAATCGATGTGATCCAACTCAAGTAATTGGGAGGTGGAATCATATTTCTTTTATTTGAAATAAAATTCGTGTTGTTTTCCCTTTAGATAATGATTACAAACTTTGTCATGTGTGAATTCTAATTAAGGTAAATCTCTAAACAAACCATTCCTAGTTAGTTTTCTATGTGAGTGCACATTGCAGTGTCCTAATCATTTATTCCATAACCAGGATTCCTTATGAAAAGCCTTTAAACATGAATCATTTTTCTTAGCTAAAGAGTTTAAATCAACAACATTTACATTTTTATTTCTAAGAGCTGTTAATATTAAATCATTTCTATAATTAAACAAATTGCACGAATATTTTCCAAATTTAACTTTGAAACCATCATCACATGCCTGAGAGATACTAAATAGATTTTATTTTAACCCATCAACAAAAATTACATTGGAAATTAATATAGTATTAGGGTAACCAATTTGGCCTAAGATAATACTATTCTCTTTAGCATTATCACTGAATTTAATATGTACACCATCAACATTAGTTAGGCTCTTGAAGCATGAATAGTATCCTTTAATATGTTATGAACATCCACTATCCAATTACCATAGAGTTTTATATGAGATTTTTAAACAATTTTCATATAAAACAGATTGTGTGTTGAATAACTTTTGTATTTAGATTTTCTTGGGTCCAGAGAGGTTAGAAATTAAAGCATTGGGAACCCACAATTTTCTCCCAGATTTCCTATAGCCATCATATAAGTTTTGAGATATGAACACTTTGGTAGGTCCTTTAGAAATGTGTTATTCAATAGATAGTCCAGAACATGAATTAGCAGTGACCTATCGAGATTTAAAAAAAATATATTTTTAATAATCCTTCTCTGTCCTGGATCATATTCATGACCAGTTTTGTATTTTGGAACAATTTTTTTCCCTAGAAACTATGCCAAGGTATCTCTACCTGGAGTAAAATTCTCAAGATCCCTTTTTAATTTCTCATTGGATAATTTAATTTAATTTTTTTCTTTTAATTTATGAGAACATTTTTCAGTCTCAATATCCATATCAGACATATAATTATAATTTAAAGCATGTTTCCTTTTCTAAAATTTATATTTATCCTAGAGATCATTAAATGCATCCTCAAGCATTCCACAATATTCAAATAGTTTATCCTTAGTCATATTCTCATCATTATTTTATTCACATTCATTCCCAGAATATTAATCTTTTTTTATAAGAGAATTGAAAATTTCCTTAGATGTTTATAACATGAAACATAGGTTTGTATATTTGTTCTTTTCAATATCATAAGTATCAGATACAATAGAGATATATTTTTAATCAATTCATGTAGGTTTTATATCCTTTTTATATCCCATTCCCATGACCTAATCTTTCTTCTTTAATTTCATCTTGGGGAAATCATCCTTCACAAGGATTTTTTGTTTTAACTTAGAGCAGACTATCTAGATTGTGTTTTCATTCCATTTTATGCCTTTTTCAATGTCTTTTACTATAATACATTCCATTATTGTTTGATTTTTTAAAGAACTTCTTATTCTGGTACAACATTTTTAATCTCTTAGAAAGTTGAGACATCTCATCACCGCTGTTTCGAGCCGAATCATCAAGGGTGGAAGTGTCTTCTAGAGAATGAAATTTATATTATTTTTCTCTTTGAGATAGAAGTATTGAATGGTATAAATTTTTTCTTTGTTCTTCATCTGATTCTTGATTTACCTTAATCTCATCATCATACATCATAAATTTTACAATTAGTTATTTCACTGGTAGATTTCCTAGTTCACAAGATTCTTAGATATAAACTGAAGTTCCCCTCCATCTATCATGTAGGAATCAAAGAAAACACATAATCTTATCCACGTTGTCTACTGGTTTCCGAAGAAGACTCATGGTATTTAATATTTCATTGAACCTGAGATACATTTCAAATATATGTTCATCCTGAATCATTTAAAAATTATCATATTTAATAGTATAAGTATTTATTCTCATTTATTAAACATTAGATGTTCCCTCATGGGAAATATAAAATGTATCCAAGAATTCAAATGTAGGTTTACTGGAAGATTTTCTATTGAATTAATCATCACCTAAAGAGAAGTACAATTCATTCATTACTTTATAGTTATTGTTATATGTATCTTTAGTCAACTGAGACCTTGTGTCTCTAGGAGTAACAAGAAATGCAAGTTGTTCTTCAATTGTGTCCCAAATTTTAGGACCCATGCTCTCTAGATACATTTCAATTTTTAATTTCCACTGAGCATAGTTGATTCCATTAATGAAAGGTGTCTTGTATGTAACATCACCCAAAACCCTGTTATCCATTGTTAATTAAAATTTAATGAACTGAAAATTTAGATATGAGAGAACTTTAATATTTTTAAAATTCAACAAAAATCATAGCTGGAATGAATTTTATGAGTTGTACAATAGTACAGATAGTAGGAATAATAAAAACAATAATTTATATAGTAATACCAAATGTTGTTATTAGTGGAAACTCATTATGGGGTGACTTCAGTTCCTACATAAAATTTCTGTTAAAAATATTATTATAAAGATCCCCCAATTTTGAAACATCCTAGATAATTAAGGTAGCAGAGATATAAATGTTTTATTTGTAAACATGTTTCACAGAGGGCGATTAGTCTCCAATTGAATCACTGTAAAACACTTCTTTATCTTTTGAAACAGTTTTACTGGATAAAACATATAAACACACTAACCAGAACTAACTATCAGAGTCAATGTAACACATTTTTCTATTTTTGGAAGTATAAGTAGTGGAAAATAGAAAAAACAATGTATTACAAAATATTGTACACAATAGAGTTAATTAAGAGATCCAGTCTCAAGATGAGAATTAATACTCTCCACATGGTGATCAACAACCACAATGTAGTTTATATTAACAATAAACATGATACAAATCTTGTATTGGGTTTTACAATAGTTTTCACAAACTTTCTAGGGATCACAACCACTACCAAATTTCCTTGTTAGATAAACACACTACCAAGCCACACCCGACCTCTTACACAGTTATACGTGGGAAACAAAAGAATCAAGTATTATTGATCTGAGGATTTTAAGTATCCTCTAGTTCAATCAAAGGAGACCGTGTGTGTAAGATAAAAACACACACTTCATAAAAATGTAAAATAAATTAACACAATAGAGATAATGTTATATGATTGAGTTTAGAAATTTCAATGTGTTTAAAATTCATCTCTTGATTACTTGGAGTGATGAAATTGTAGTTCATGTCTTTCTTTGGACATTTTCCTCAAAACAGAGTGTCATAACTCCAGGTTCTAGCTTCCAGGTACATAGGTGTTTTTATTCTTGGTTGGACAATGATTTTAAGAAACACAGAATACATACATGATTTTTGTTCTCCCAAATGATCTGTGTGATGCTCTTGAGTTCATAGTGTGTGTGCTAGATGGTTCTTTCGTTATCTCTTTGATCTAGCAAATTATTATTTTACATTAATTCCTCTCACTCACCCCTCGGAACGCTTCTCTTTTCTTCCTCATGCTTATCGTTTATATTTTAAGTCTTAAAATAGGAATAATTAATCCACTTGTGGTCCTTATCATACCTCATAATGTCCCCAGAAACGGTCTCTTGATATGTCAACAATCAGCATTAATTAATGAAAGAGACAATAAATTTACAAAATATTACCGTTATAATAATCTTAAAAATATGAAAAAGTATGGAGTAGAAGAATGAGCAATGGTAGACTAGTAGTGGTATCCTTATCAATAGAAGGCTTCAATAGTAGGCATCATCAGTAGACTATATTAGTTTCCTTCAATGTTAACCTTTAATCAGTGACATTCAACAGTGTCCTTCTATCGGTGACCTTCATCGGTGACCTTTTATCAATGACTTTCATCGGTGACCTTTATCAGTAACATTTCATTAGTGACCATTCATCAGTGACCTTTACCAATAACCTTTCATTGGCGACCTTTCATTGGTGACCTTTATGGATAACCTTTCATCGGTGAACTTCATTGATAACCTTTCATCGATAACTGTTCATCGGTGACATTTAATCAGGGACCTTTCATCGGTGACCTTCTATTAGTGACCTTTATCGTTAAACATTCATCGGTGACCTTATATACTTATAGAAGTTTTACAATGTTTCCTTAAAGAAGAGAGTGGTGATATTAAATGTACATATTTATTACTTGATAAAAACGAATAGTATTAACAAAACACAATTATCCTATAAAACATGGTCATCATATAAATGAATCATGATATGGGATTTATCCAAATAGGATAGTGAATTTTTTTTTGGTGAGTATGGGGAATGTGTTAAATCCTGAAAAAAAATCATTTGTCAAAATACAAGTAGGTAGGGGAGGCTCTTGCACATTTGTACCTAGACAAGGAGTTTCTGGATTGACCCGAGGTACCCTGGTATAGGACATCGTCCCTTACTGCACACTTTGTTATAACACTCCCATCTGATATGATTTTTTAAATTCAAAAGCTAGTATGACCCATTATTAAGGGAATAGAAAAATTCCCATATGAATATATGTTATGAAATAGTTCATGGATATCCAAGATTGAAACATAGGGCAACAAAAGTTATGATAAGCTATTTATAAACAAGTTTATCCTTCTATGTCCAATGTTTTTTTATATTCATTAAGAAATGTATTAAAAACACCTAATGGTAATTTATTTTTATTAGTTAGTACAAGGATGGATGAAGATCAAAGAAAACTCTCTTCTCTCTCCCTGAAGAAATAATTGGAATTATTATCTAGAAGTCAAGCACAAATGACATTGAAACCTTTTCAAATATCCAGGTGACATGAAAAAAAAATTTATGAGGAATCTAATACCTCTAGAATTTTATTATTCATTCAAGGATCAAGTACCGTCAATTGGAGAATATTTCACTCTAAACATTATTACAATGACATGCATGTGAAGTACCGTCATGGTATCTTAAAATTCTTCACTTTATTTTAAAATTATGACGCACTAAATGAATTTAAAGATGATGCCAAATAGGGAGACCTCCGAGCTGCCGATATGTATCAAATTATAGATTTCTGTATTTTTTGGATATACGAAAACTAATTTACCATAACCCTATTTTGAAATATTTAATGATGAATGAATAATAATATTTTATAAAATACATACTCAAGATGATTTCTCAAAATTATATATATGAATTACCTTTTTTATGAAAAATCGATATAATCCAATATGGATTAAAAGTTATTGGGAAAAGGAAGTATATGATTTTGAAAAAACCATGAGGTACCATTGTGAAGAATGGACACTTTTTACCTAAAGGAAATGAAAAAAAGAAACACTGAAGGCCTTATTGATGATATTAATGAGAAGTACCCTCACTAGTTTTCATCATAGTTTGTTAAAGGATATTTTGAGGGTGAAAATTTTTAAGGGGTGAATATTTCAACGACCGAAATTTTTTTTAATGAAAATTCCTCTTGATCTCATTAAATGTCTTATTATGTAAAATTTTTATATAAAAAATATGTACTTCATTGGATTTATGTTTTTAGACAACTACCGTTGCTAATATAGCCATTGAGCAGTGATCACATTATTGGTATAAATATATAGATTTAAAAAAAATCTAATTTACACAGACAATGGAAGCGATGGACTCATCCAGTAGACTTTCCCCTTACGGAGCCCATTTTTCAGAGCTCAGAAAGGAGGTGGTGTCATTGGGATTCACTCTTGAACAAGCCTATGCCGAGCTTAAACATGTTAAGATCGAGAAGGACCTCCTAAATGAGAAGTGGATGATGATTGAGATTACCAACTAAGAAATGTTATCTCAGCCACCACAAGAGTCTATCGCCATCGCACACCTTACCCTTCGGTCGTATGCGGTTGTTATAAGGGGTTATATAACAAGACTCTAGTTCCATGATTATTTACATTATTTTTGTATAGAGAATATACATTCATTTTATTATTGTTACCTTGTAAATAGTTTTTTAAACCAAATATAGAATTTTTAGTTAATTAAAAAATTTGATTTGATGAATTAATGGATTTTTAAATAAAATAATATTTTAATTATATATTATTACTAAATTAAAATTTATATAATATAAATTATAGTATATTTATTATGAATTTGATTGTGGTTTTTATTATAGTTTGAATGTTTTTTTTTCAAAACCAATGAATTTTAGATAAATGTCTGTTTTTATAATAAAATTAAAAATTCACATATTTATAAAATAATATATATATATATATATAATTAATTTATTTTAGGATTCAGGATGTCTAAATTATCCAATGGTGAATTTTTCAAAATTCTCAGAGATAATGAAATTTTTCGGTAAAACTTAAATACTATTTCAATATATAATGTGTTTTATGACATCATAATGACCCTATAGTGATGTAATATAATATTATAAATATAATTTTCGGCCAATATATGATTTAACATTAAAATAAAGTGATTTTAGTTTTTTTGGCTTATTTTAAAATGGTTTAGTGGACCCTTAAAGACATATAAAACATTTTAACATTTTAAATTGATTATCTTGAGAGTGTCACTCATCTCCACATAAGTAGCCCTATTATTTTAAGATGTTAATAAATAGTCCTTATGAAATAATTTATTCCACTCCCCTTTGAAAAAAACCAAGGGAAATAACCAGGGATTCCTTTGTGGTTTTTATTAGTTTAATGTGTGGTGTCCCAAACATAAATAATAAAAAATCCCCTCTCCTTTCCTATATAAACCCACCCAAGCTCCTACATCCTCTTCACTCCAATAATTTGGAGTTCATCCAAAATTTTTAATAACTTATCTAGAATCCTCCCATGTATCCCCAAACTCCAAATAATCCACTCTCAAGCCTCTCGCAAGACTTTGGGATCACACTTCCATGTAAGGGATTCCAACCATTCTCATTTTATCCATGTTAATTAATATTTTATTTCATTTTATTTTCAATTATAAATGTTGTGATATGTTTTAAAACCTCCCCTATATATTCCTCATTACATTTGAATGATGATAGACCCCTTTATTTCTCGTTTATTCCCTCTATGTATACCCTTTACCATGCTGAAATTTTGTATGGGATTTCTTCCTTTCGCATTTTTGTCCGAATATCATTATATTATTATTCCATTTTGTTTTAAATTAAAAATGCTAGGGTATGATTAAAAACATCTCCCGAACATTCCTCATTAATTTTTAATGATGAGATACCTCTTTCTATATCATTAATGCCTCTCATGTGCACACATTACCATGCTGAAATTCCGTAAGGAATTTCTCTCTCCGCATTTTCATTCAAGCAATTCTTTTGTATTATTAATATAAAATTCCATAACATATGTTGGGACTTTAATATTTATGACCCCATTACTGTCCATTTAATGTACATATGATGAGACACCACTTTCTCTATCACCAACCATTTTTATTAATTCTTATGTCACACTGTTATGTTGTCAAAATTGCACTGCGATTTCCAAAGCCAAAGTCACTGTATCGTGAATAACATGCCCATTTATCTATCAAGGGTATTAACAATTTTCACATTTACGTATTTATTATATAGTTTCATGTATTAATACCTAATTACATTATCTTGTAACAAATTATGATCTTTAAAGATTCTATGTTGCATGATCCATGTGGCAAACTTATGCATGTAATTAAATGTTTAAGAAGGATGCTCCATAATAGTGCTCCAATGCATTGGGTTATGATTAATATCATGATATGTCTAGTTCAATGAGGTTTTAATCATGTTAATTCAAATGAAATGATGGTTTACTCATGCTAATTCAAGTGAAATTAGGGTTTACTGATGTTTCATATGAAATGATCCTTGTCTCATGAAAATAACAAGTTAAGTGTTGTTTCCACATCTCCACGATACAATAATAATGTTATATCATGCCATTTTGTTCATTTTTATCTTATGATCCTTTGATATTAATATTGTCTAACATGTACTGTATTATATATGATATGACTTGATTACTCCCTTACTGGGATTTATAGCTCAACATTTTCTTATGCATGTCCTCAAGTTACCCCATGCAATTATAAGTACGAGGTAATGTAGTGGGCATATAAAGAATGTTTTCAATAAATATGTTCTGTTTTATGTTCTATGTTGTTATTTAATTTTCCTAATATCCATAGAAACTATACCATTCAATCCTAAGAGTATTCACAAGTAAATTGTTATGAAATAAATAATTTTTATGTGTGTAATAAATAGAAGGGTTCTTAATGATATTCATGGGATTATCAGAGTGGGTGATTGAATTTTTCATCCATTGTATAGGTTATCCATGGTTTTCTATGAAATAAATTTGGAAAATCTATAATTTTTTTTAAAATTCGCAGTTTCTAATGAAGGGGGATCCCCTATCCCAGATTTTCATATTCTGATATAGGACTCTTTTATAAAATATCTGCATAAAAGTAGCAATAAAGGCCACGTTCATCCCTTCAGGTGTAGATCAAACATCCTAGGTATTTCTCACATCTGCTTCGCTGATGACCTCATCCTTTTCACCAATGGTAATAGATGTTCTATTCAAGTGTTGAATCAGATCGTCAATATTTATTTCAAATGGAGATTTCATCATATTAATAGAGAAAGAAATAATGTCTATATATCATTATTATGTTTATATGGATGGTGAATGAAAATTAAAGAAATGATTGGGTTACCTAGAATGCATCTTTCCATAAAGTACTTAGGGGATTTAATTTCACCATATAGGATATGAATCCACCAATTTAATAGTATTGTTTATAAGATTTTATCTTGTATTTTTAAGTGGAATTATAATTTTATTTCATTTGGAGGGAGCATCTCCAAAGTTAGTAGTGTCTAAAAATCAATTCCTATTCATGTTTTGGCAGCCACCATTATTCCCAAGATAGTTATTTGTACCATTCAAAATATTAGGGTTATCTTCATATGGGATGCTCAAGAGGAATGGAGATACCAAATGGAATCATGTCACAAAGTGGACCATTATTCCTTGGATTGTGGAATCCATCTTAGAATCATATCATACACTATGGATTTGATTCAAGAGAGGCTAGCATGGGATGTGATAGTTGTGTAATCACTATAAGAAAAGTTCAACTATAAAATGTATGGGTCATGTTTTGATATCACAGGTGGAAAGAGAACCATGATTTGGGATATCACTCAGGGGTACATCAACAAGCTCTAATAATATTCAAAATGGATTGTGGGGGATGTCTTGATTAACTTCTCGAAAGATAATGATGTTTGAAGTGTTTTGTGCTTCCCAAGTTTCTAGGTTCCTAACATAACCTTCTCCGAAGCAAGAAAATTCCCTTCCATTATTAAATATGTTATCAATCACTAGAAACATGAGTTTTATCATGGTATATCTATTTCTACTAAAATAGAATGACTTTTCTTCACGGATACCTCATTGGGATTCTACTCCACTAATATTTAACATTATTTTTTACATGTGGATGATGACAACTATACATGGGGTTTTTTTCAATGGTGTAATGAAATTCATTCCACATTAAATTTTCTAATCTTTCATATTCAAAATCATGATCTTCTATCTAATGAGGGAGACCAATGAAAGTGTACAAACATTGAATTCATGTTCTCATACTACTACACCCCCATGGAAGTGATTAGAGCACATATTTTATATGAAGGCCATTGGGATTCCACGGTCTGGAAAAGACATTGAGTTTTTTTTGGGCATGAAATCTAGGTTATGTGTGGTAATCTATTCCTCTTTCTTTGGTTTCATAGATCGGATGAAAATACTAATGAATGTAATTCTTGGGAAATGATATTGTTAGTGGGGTGATGGATTTTATAGTCTATTAAAAATAAAGCCATAAACATGGGAAACCTTATTGCTCATTCGGTGGTGATGTTTAAATCCTAGTTTTTTGTTGAGGAGTTGTCCCCACTGCACAAACAATACGAGCACTCCCCTTCCAAGCATTGGTTCACTGATAGTTGAAATACCAGAGTCATGACTCCCTTTTCCCCTACCTAGTGAAATTGGGTTTAATGGATACCTCCAAAGTGTGACCTTAAAATGAATACATGCAAATAATTTATGTAGGGGTGTATGTGGGGAGGTGGGAAAATTTCCTATCATAATTGATTGGTTGTTTTTGCGTTCTGTGTATGGAACGATCAAGGTTATTCTCTCATGGAAAAGGAGAATGCGATTATCAAAGGGTTTGAATTGTGTCATTATAATTGTATTATCCTAAATCATGTTGAATCTGACTCTTCAATCCTCCTCAACTACATCCAAGGTTTGATATCCACCCCTTGGGATATCACATATAATTTTCATAAATATATATTTTTTATCACCAATAGCATTAATCTCACTCACTTATGGAGGGAGGGAAACACGGTCAAAGAATTATTGGATTCCTGTGCTACTTTCAATAATCCATGTACCATTTTAAATTGTATTGGATCTATTCCCCCTAATTATGTGATTTTTTTGGGATGACGCCCATAGTCTTCATTAATATATAACGCCACATCTTGTTTTGGGGCATTTACCACTTCTTTTTAATAAAAAATTAATAACTTTGGATGGATGAATCAATTAATACAAACATTCCAACACCAGAAATTACTATTTCATATAGTCATTTATTAGGTGACTCATAAAACATAACTCCACAAGAGATAAATATTTAAATAGGAATGATAAAATGAAACAACAAAAAACAGATTTTAGAAAATAAGTTATAACATTGTGGTAATGAGATTAAATTAAAAACCACATTCAAAAATATGTATCCAAAATATAACATGAAATCCTTTTTAGAAAACTATATTAAAATGAATCCAAATAATAGAGCCTTCTAAAATACATAATTATTTTCCATTGGAAATGCATAGTGGAAGATAAATATATGAAATTAAAGTAGAAATCCTTTTTAATACTTTGAAAATAAATTAATTTAAACTGACATCATAAATAGAGTAATAAACCATTCATTTAAAAATAGGTAAATAGAATTTTTTATATTAGTATAAATAAAAAATGGAATTTCAAGATAAAAAAGGATTACATTAGCAGGAATGGTGAATATGGATCTATATGAAAAAACAATTATTTGGTGTGGATGATAATTTTTATCTACATAATTAACGATTATGAAGAAATAAATAAAACATTTTAATTACCCATAAAATGAGGAAAGAACATATAATATTATCAATGAATAAAATAAATAAATATTTCAAAAACCATATTCAAATAAGGACAATTATGTCATATGAAAAAGTTGAGATAAGAAAAAATGCTTAACTTTATTCCCATTGAGCCTAACATTCTCTAACCTCATGTTAACAAAAATAACTATATTAATAAATTATTCATTAACATTAATCATAAATTTAATATCATATAAACTTCATTTATAATAATTCAGTACAAATATATTATCTAGTTCTATTTTATTTTCTTCATCAGATGTTATTAGCTATGATTATTTTTTAATACTAGTTTCGAAATGTAAGTGTTGATTCATATGTATTGATTCCAATTTATTAATTTTGAAATAATTGAAGGTTATAAATTAGATATTTTATAATTATTCATAATTTAATATATTCATTTCATAGTTATTTCAGTCATGATTCGAGACAATATTGTTGGCGATGAGCTTGTTTCTATAACTACTAACTAACAGAAAGAAGATAAAATAATAATAAGTTAAATATTAGTACAAACTTATTTCAACCATAAAACAAAATATTTTGTCATTAATATCTAAAAATACAAATAGTTATTTTTTCAAATCTATATGTGACAAAAATTTATAGAATTCTTCATGTCGGGGGTAAGACCGACTCAAACAAGAACAATCTATAATCTATGTGTTGGTATGGTCTAGAAAATGATTATATAGACAGAAAACATTATTATATAAGTTTAATGATGTTAATATTATGTTTTTTATATGTTGAATAGTAATTTAATATTGTTTGATAATTAATGAATGACTATATGAGAAATAAAATATGTCACATTCATGGAGGTGGTGGTCTATAGAGGTGACATGATCGTTTACATAGAATGTAAGGAAGCATGTAATTGGTTTATATTTCATGAATAATAATAATTTTTTAAATATAAATATTATTCATTAATTTTTTCCCTTTATCGATCTTTTATGTTGGTTTTGAAAAACATATCACATCGATTGTGGTGGTGGTAGTTCGCATGTAATAGTAGTAAAATTTAAATTTTTTGGATGGTCAAGAGAAATATTGAAAATGGTTATCCAATAATAATAACAAATCATCATTATTCCAATGATACTAATGTAATTATTTCATCATTTTTATATTATATTTATCAGAGTTTCAAAAGGAAATAATAGTTAATGAAAAATTAGTAGGTGATCATTTTACATTCTTATTTGGAAAAGTTCTTTTGCTAAATGGATTAAGGATATTAGTTGTTTATTTTGAGGTGAAAAAAAACCTATATGAAGTTTATAAGAGTATTTATAATTTATTTGGAATGATGTTGGATAAATCTATGAAGCATGGGGTGTGAGGAGATGTTTGGTGGTGATGACTTCTTTTATATAGGACAAGCATAACATTTGTGAAATAATATAAAATGTAAAGTATTTATGGAAAGAATAAGTGGATAATATAATGGCATAAAATGTAATAGAGAAATATTTATGGTCTATAAATCATAAACCATACATTTTCACAAAATCTAACATGTTTATAATTATTTTAATCTTGGAATTATCACTATTACCAATTTTGATTTTTACCGTTGAAATGAAGTTTTACTTATGTAATTTAATTTTAAATCAAAAAAATAAAATGGGCCTTATTAAATAAATAAAATCCACTGATTAAAAATAATAAAAAAAATTAAAAAAAATTACAAGGGTGACAAAAAAAAGTTTTAATATGAGTACACATAATGTGTAAAAACAATTTTAAGAAAAAGCGTATTGTCATGCTTAAAACATATGTTTAATAAAAAATTGCAAATTTATTTATTTAAATCAAACCATTTTTTTTATTATAAAAAAATATGCTTTATTTTTTTCATTGAAATTCATAACTAAATTTCATCATGTGAATATTTGATTAAAATAAATGACTAAATTTTTTATGGGAATAAAATATTACATAACTATTAAATTTTTAGAAAGAGTATTTATAAATTAAAATTAATATTTATAATGTTTTATTTTACATATTGAACATAATTTTTTAGGGAATTTTTTTTATAATTTTTTTTCTTCATATATCATAATAATTGGATGACTAACATGGTATTTGTGAAAATGGTGTTTACACTGTTCCATTAAAATTAAATTTCTTTTAAAAAAATCTAAAAAAATAAAATTATGATCATAATAACATGATAAATAAAAAAAATTCATAAAATTATAATTCGATAATTTATAAATCTATTTTTTTCAATTTAAATTAAAAATATAGTGAAAAAAGGGTTTTAAAGAAAAATTATGTTTAATTGTTTTTAATATTATTTCATATCAATTTATTTTTGGAATAATGTTAATATATTTTTTTATATAAAATTATTTTTTAAATGTATTAAATTAAATTTATTAGGATCAAATATACAACACTTAAAAAAATATTTATTTGGGTATGAACATTCTTTTTTAATACATAATCATATTAATTATTATCCTTTAAATGTAATAAATTTTAGTTAAGTAGTATATTTTTATTAACTATTTTTTTTATTATTATTATAAATTCTTAATAATATTTATCTAATATGTCACAACATTTTTTATTTCACGGTTGCGTGTGGATCAAACTATCGAACATGATAGATTTATTTAAAGGAATGTTATATAGTAAAATCATGGGAAAATATTGAATTATATACCCTTACTTGTTAATGTAGTCATAGGGGATGATAGTTCTTAGAAATAAATGATAATGTATTGCTAATAACCTTCCAATCCAAGAAATACTCATACATCAATGACATTCATTGGAGGATCATATGAAATTATGGAATCATTTTTTTGGAATAAATTGATATGCCTTTATTAGAAATGGAATTGAAATGGAATTAAAATTCATGTTTCCAGAAGTCACCATTAGAAAACATTACATAGAAATAGTGGTATCACAATTTTCCCAAGAAAATTACCAAGTTCTTTTCTTCATCATCCGTAGTGCGAGAGTACACCAAGATAATTTCAATGAGTACTACAACAAAATATGTAATGAACCTATGAATGATATAATTAATCAATTTTATTATGAATATAGGAGAACATGTAAAAAAATTCTAATAAATAATTATTTTTTCATGTCTATAATTGATTTAAAAAAAAAGCCTTTGGAATATCCTCATTATTAACACAAATTTAGTGGTACACTAACAACAGATAATATTTAGAGAAATAATTGTATATATTTAATTGATAAAATAGATAATAATTTATATGATGAATATAATATTTTTTTATCATAAAAATGTTAGTTTATGATAATTGATAAAAATTATAATAGTATCATCCTCCTTTAAATATAAAATAATATAAACTGAAGTTATTTCACTTGGTAAAATAAATACATTACATTCCAATTATTCCAACTAGAACAGTAGTCCATGATGTTTTTTGAGGCATTATTTATAATGTAAGTGAAATCAGATTCATTCTAAGAAGTAGTTTAATATAAAATTACACCTCATTTTGGTTGGTAGTATTGATTAATTCTTCTAAAATACACCAGGGTAGTGATCTATTATATTAGAGACATACCTAAATTATATTGAATCATTATCCCCCTAGTCTATTGTTTCAAAATAATATGATATGGTTCTGACAATTATTACAATATTTTTATCTCTCTCGTCATTTATTTTCCATTACCCTTTGAATATATGAACAACTCTTCCCAGAGATGTTAATATATCCCACTACGAATAACATTTAATATTGGATTTAAATTCTACTAGGAAATCCTTCCACAATATTAGATAAAAGATATCTATATCAAATATAGTGAACTACCAATTAAACTAGAGTAACTAATGGTACTAAAAAATATTGAATAAAAATATACCCTACACTCCTATTTCTCAAAAGTTGTATTAAATTTGAAAAAATGATGAATCATTTCCAATTAAAACCCCATTTTATTTATAATTTTTAATGTGGTAAATTATTTTTAGGAACGAGTTTTAAATAATACGTACATTAAGGGTGAATTAAGAAGAATTGTACCTTAGAATATTGGGGGACCATTTTCTTCATTTTTCATTTTCTAAAAATCCCCTAAATGTTATCAGTTAGCCCCTCATAAACTATTCTATCACCCATGATATGGTGGTACTTGTTGGGATTTTGGAATGTTAGTAGAACCAATGTGACTAGATCTCTGTTGAGGGTGAGAAAAATTATGATTTGTTTTTTTGTGTTTGGCATTATTGGTCTATGTTTTAAGATATTAATTTCTATAGAATAACATAGAATATGAGAAAAATTATGTTTTATATGCCCAGATTGGAAAAAATTTGGACACTATAATGATAGTTATATACATTCCCATTTAATGTGATCCAAATAGAAGCATCCAATTAATCCCAAATAGTAATGACCACATGGAGGAAATAAAGCAGACAACATGGATTGTATTTCTTTTCCTCTATTACCCCATAAGTAATTGTTGATTTCACATATTTGAGATAGTTTTTAATAACATCTTCCAATCATATTTATTTTAATGAATCACATCACACTCCATTATTTATTATATAAAACTATAGCAGGGGAATTTTTTGTGTTATGTAGTTTTATATTTTGATATATTAATTTTGGAGAAATGAATTAGTGAACTTGATTACCAAATAACCTTTTTATAAATAATGAAATACTTTTATTTGTAGTTGAGTGCTATGGTGGCGTACAAATAAAAATAAAGATCCTTCATCATAAAATTGATTGTTTCATCTAATTTAATTACAACAGTACCTAAAAATATTAGATTTCTACAATTGGTTTTTTTTATGTGGAAAACTAAAAAGAATGCTAAGGATTTTTATAATAGAAGATACCAGAGATACTAATGTACACTTATCATTAAAGTGATATTTTTTATATTTTCATCATCCTTATGCTCTGAGTACTTTTGACCGTAATATTTTATTTATGTATGTTTTTATATAATATTACTTCGAGTGAGGTTTCTTGAAAATGATCATAGAATTTTCCATCATATAATTTCTTTTTTTGATCCCCTCTGAGTAGAGAGTTCCAAGTAGTGAAATTTATACTGATTATGATCTTTCTGATTGATGAGATTACAGTACATAAAGTTTTATCTTTTGATGTTCATATTAAATTAATTCTTAGGGATCAAACGTTCTATTAGTCATCTGATCAATGGAAACAATAAGGTTAGAGCTACCTAGTACTGACAATTTGGATCAAAGAAGTTCATGTGTGTGTATATTGATACCAAAAAATATGTTTACAATGGACAAAGTTCCATCAAGGCATTGATACTTTAGTTCAACTTATCTAACCACTCAATTATTTGTTTTAAAATTGAAAACATTGTTTTGAATATACGTTTTGGTAAAAAAATCCTTTAGGGGTTTCTAATATTTTAATTAAAACTCAAATCATGGTTTTTAAAAAAAAATCATGTTTATTGTGTATTTTAATTTGTATTTAAGTTAATTTTTGAAACATCCAAAACACCATTATACACTTTTATTATACATTATTTTTACTATGTTACAATAATTTAGTTAGAAATTTTATTTTCTGTAATGTTTTTTTTTGAGTCAGGAAAAAATTACTAGTTTCTATTTCATATACCATTCGAAAACCCTCTTCTAGTTTACATACCATCATTATTGGAAAAATATTTGGTATGTGATATTGCCTTTATTTCTGAGACTAATATTTATTTTAACTTTTTTTATCCAATTGGAATTTATATTATTTTCCTTAGACTAACTATGTTGTAGAGGATTACTTTTTTATATGGTTGGACTTTATATTGGAATAATCTAGAATCCTAATCCGAAAATGACATATCATTGGTGAAGATGATTAAAAATATTGGCATGATTGAATGAATTTTTTTTCTATCAATTCTAGCGTGTATAATTTTTTTATAATGACTATAAATTATTAAATTATTGCGAAGTAAATCTCTATGCTTACTCAGGAAGAAAATATAGAGTATAAATATAATTATAAACATTAAAATACATTGAATATTTTTTGTCTAGAAATTTTATAGTAATATTTCATCTCTTTTATCCAAAAATATAATATGGAAGTAATTGTAAGGTACACATCTTGGATCTTTAGAGGAAATTGAGATGAGAAGTGTTATTTTTTGAGTAGATTATCAATATTTATTTCTTACTTTTAGAAGATTGAGTTTCATAGATGAATCAATTTTTTATGACTATAACTAATCCATTAATCTACCTTACTGAAAAGGCAGAATGAATAGTTAATTAATTGAGAAAATTATTGATATTATTTCTAGGGAGTGGGAATCTATGGCAATATTAATAGATTTCATGAAGCATCTATTGAAGATGATCATTTATGATTTAATATGAACTCTCAGGCAATATGAGATAATGCTGATGAGATATGATAAATGGGAAAAGAGGAAAAATGGAGTTTATTTTTCTTTAACATATGGTACATTAAATTTTGATACCATAAATTGAAATGAAAATGTTTATAAGTGAACTACATCAAATTGAAAGGCGAAAATTACATAAAATGTTAGTAATAAGAAAACATGTTATGGCTAACATTATATTCCAGAAAAGTGTATGAATAAAAGTATTGAATTATTGAAATTATGGCATGATCAATGTAAATATTTAAGGGGAAAATATGAGGAGAAATAATTATTAGATAATTTAAATTATGAATATAAAAAAATATATCTAGGTAAGACCAGATTATAAAAAAGTAATGAGGATAGAAATAGAGTTTTAGATATCTCTTAAGTGAAATGTTAAGAATAAAAAAAAGGTATTGGACAACTAGAGTTATAGTGAAGTGACTACAACATAGTATAGTTCATAAAAATATTGTGATAATAGTTAAAAGATTATGGTATTCTATGAATATTTGTTGTATAATGAATAGTATTTCTTGGATATGGTAATAACTAAATAACCTATGAATTTAACATTATATTTAAATTGACCCTATACCTTAAATGATGACAACAATTAGTATCCATCAGATGATGAGGATGATATTCCATAATTAGAATAAATGGATTGATATGTAACATTTTTATAAAATAAAAATAAATATTTGAAGAAATTATATGATCACACTATGGTCGACCTTCCAATTGAAGGTGATATAATTTATATTCATACATCATTTATTTCTAAAAATTCATTATAATTTGATGTTAAGTATAATTTGAGTTCAACGTCTGATGATTAAAACTAAATTATGAAACTAAATTTTGAGTTTGGTATCCTAGAAAAAAACATATATTTAATTTAACATTCAATAAGGATAACTTTGATACTTTTATGGATTGTTGATAAAATTTAGATTATTCTCAAGGAATTATTTTTCTTCTATTAAGTCACATTTCTAGTAAAAAATTATATAATGATGAATTCAGCATTTTACACTATGTTTCTATGAAGATTTTATTTATAATTAAGAATACACCATTTTACACTATGTCTCTATGAAGAATCTACTCAAAGAGTCAATGTAATTCGAACATATTTTGATATTTTTAAATTCAATATGAATTTTTTTTAAAAATTTATATGCCACATCGAAAAGTTTGAAAATATGGGTTTTGATGGATTTATTTTCTAATCAATTGGCCTAAACAATATTTTTATAATAATATATTTATTTTTATGATTTTAGGAAGGCATGTTGAATACCAAAATTTAGTAAACGTAATACATAGAAATTGATTTTCATTGAAAAAGAATGGAGAAAATAATAATTGTGAAAAATTTAAATATGTGAAGGGAGGAAGAGCTGGTTTTGGTGACAATGCATATAAATAGATCATCCGTAATAGGGATATTTATTTTCTCAATGAGTGTTTATTTTAAAATTGACATTAATTTATATGTTTTGAAAATAATATTATCAATATAATAATGATATCCTATGGAGTTTATTATGTTAAATTTTTTAATGATAATTATACCGTTACATGTTTAGAAATTGTCCATTTTTTATTATTCATAGGATTGATAAGGTTTATTTGATAAACTTAGATGACTATAGTCAAAGAATTAATCGTTTATAATTATTTTTAAGGATTCTTCTCATCTTTGGAAAAGAATACAAGGACACTATAATGTTTGCACATTAGCATAAATTTCTAGGAAAAGACTACTAAGGGAACATCCAGTGGTTAATTTTAAATATACTTGGTTCTATGATCTATTACAGTTAGGTAACAAATAAAATTAAATATTTAGTCCCAATAGTTAAGTCTCAACTTATATAACATTATAGATTGTTCACATGGTAATTTTTGGACATCAAAAAACTAAGATTATTAAAGGAAAACACTATGTTTATATATTTATGGTTGATTGAACTTGGATTACTTAGACTTATTTTCCAGCACTTAAATTAGAATATACCTCTTTTTTAAAAAGGTTTTATGATTTTTTGAAATTATAAAATCACACCCATGATTAATTTTTTGAGCGATAAAATTGGTTTATTTTTAAATTATATTTCCAAAACATTTCTAGAGATAAAGAAATAACAAAAAAATTTATTCTCATTAAACTCTATAGTAAATCACTATGATTGAACTACGGAATAAACCCCTTAAAAATTAACCCTATTTTTCCAGGTGAGTATTAAATAAACATTTTTTCGGATGAATCCATGAATACTTCTGGATACACTATGAATAATTTTTTTTCTACATCCTATTTTAAGTAAAAATCCTAATGAGTTTTGGATCAAAAGAAACCCAAATTTTTTTAACAATATAGTCTTTGAATGTTGAGTGTTTGTCTTGTATACTAAATGTTGTCTTCATTAACATGAACAAAATGATGATGAAGGAATTTTAATTCTTATTACTGAACTAGTATGTCATATAGTGATTTTAATAAATAATAAAATACCATTTAAGAAACGTCATGTTTGATGTGATCGACCCTTATATGATTTTAATGTGTTTAGAAGTAATCATTTAGGATAGTTTCCATATAACTACTTTTTTTCTTTTACATTAAATTGAATCAGATCCTCCAATTAATATTCATTTATATTCTTTACTAATAAAATATTAACTTATTGAATATTGACTAATGGATGCTACACATCCATTAGTTGAAGATTAATGTTCTTTTTATACCTAGAAACCAATCAATCATAAAGAATTATCTCAATGGTAATATAATTATTATTGTAGACCATCCAGTTAAAACTAAGAGTTCTCTAAAAAATTTATGTGAGCATACTTCATGCTTTTCTAAATTTGTTTATAAAATGAAATATTATTCCAGGTATGATGACCCTTAGATAAGGGTAATACAAGAAGAGTGTAGATCCTTGATTGATTATAAACGAACACTGAGGGGAGGGGTAAATCACTCTACCCAACATGTAATGTGTGTTTTTCTTTTTAGCTAAAACCCATTACTCTCAAAACTCTATCCTAGTTATGATTAAAGGACATGTTGTATACTCTCAATAATGAAATGAAATATAAATAATAAAACAAGTAGAAGAAAAAAAATATTTTTAAGAGGTTCAGTACTAAGACATATGTTATGCCATTATCAGCAAATGGTTGTTTAATATATTTTCATATCACTAAAAATTAAATTGATTAAAAAATATAATAATTGGTGTACAATGTTTATACAGAATTTGTACAATCTTCCTGAGTATATGGAGTTATATATATTGAAACTACCTTTCCAAATTGGAATTTTTTATACTAGTCCTGCCAATTCTTCATGGGATATTTTTATCAACAAGAAATATATTTTTTACTTCTTTATGTAATTCCTTAAGAATGTCAATAATTATAGTCTTGAGACTTCCCTTCAAATTACTGGGATCAAGTGAGAACCTTCCTGATGAATTACCCATCACCAACTCCTTATTACTATAATAAAAATATTGTATCAGGATCTCCATAAGATATTTTAATAGCGTTTACATTTTATTGTCACATTCATGAAAATATTTATAATAAAAAATCAGGGTCATGAGGGTGTTAATTATTACACAACTTAATTTCCCTCCATTAAAATCAGCATTTAAATTTTCCTGAAATAACACATTTATTCTTCTTCTCCAAATATAAATACCTAAATAATAGTGGGTATTTATATTTATAATTTTAAATACCACAATGAAAACTAGTATTTATTTATTTCTCTCATTTGAAAACCGCATGAATTACTCTAGGTATATTTTAATTATTAATGTAGTGAATTCCAAATACCTGCGAGATATGGCTCATTTTAAATTTATTCCTCATATCACATGAAATGACCCACATCTCCATACATGAAAGAATATAGTGTATATATAATACTTCAAGGGTTCATGTATATTATTCATATACGTAATCCATCATTAAAACCCCGATCGATTAATGTGTTATTATTTCTCTCCACACCAATATCTCATAAATTTTTCTTCACACATTAAATGACCCTCACACGGATCATTATTCATTACGATTATTTTTTAATACTTTCTGGTATAATGAAATCATTATTTAATTTTAATCATCCATGTTTAAATATTCATGGATACTAATCACATGAAATATTCATATTTCAAATACTTGGGCTCATTAAACTCTCAGATACACAATATTTTTCTCTTTCATGCTGCCTCCATCCATTTTTAATTTGTTCAATATTCATGCATGTGTAACTAATATAATATAAACTCATTTAAAATAAACCACATGTATTCATAAAATTCAATTTTCATTTAAAATATTCTCACTACCATTGAAAAAATCACCGTACAGGGTTCAAATCATACATGAATGGTAGTGCACGTATATCATTTAAAATGAGTACTTCATTCTTTCTTGAATCTCAGATGATTAAATCGGTATTTCTTTTAATGTGGATGAGACATTTGTTTTGTGGCCAGGTCATCAAAAATCATCAATAGAAAATAACACATGATTTAAATTCATTTAATCATAGATGGGGGAAGAAGAGGGGAGATTTTAAATTCACATGGAAAGGGATCCATAAGACTACTCATATCAGACACATCCTACGACCTATATTCTATCCAAATTTTTAAATGCTGGTGAATAGTACCCATGCTTCCATTTTCACACATCGACCATATGGTTTCTCAATCATTGATTAATATTAGAATCCCTACTGATACACCATGACCTGTCTAGGGGGGTCAATACCCATCACACTACACCACAGACAATCACAGGCATCGACCCACCAACATATATATGAAAACACAATGATCCCACACTTTGTAGGCCTATAAAAACCCCAAGAACACCTACATGATTTTTTTAGTGTGGGCATTACACACAATCCAACCCCTACATTTGTATTTCCTTCATTGGAAGGCCCTCCCACAAGGGTTACCCTTGGATCTCCCTATGAGTGGTCGAGGTCATGCCCATGGGGACTGGTATAGTTTATTCTTCTTTTTTATTTAAAGACCCATATAATTCATAGAATTTATCTAAGTAAAATATTGAAATAAAACCATTCTCAAATAATTTTTCAAGACTAAATCAAAACTCCTTCCTGGAATTTAATTTTTCATGGACTTTATAACATCATAATGCAATAAAATGATATTCTATGGCCTTCTTCCAACCCTTATACTCTAAACATTGTTCTAAACAATGTGTCATCCTTCAAACATGTCTTTGACAATAATATAAACACAAAACATTATCAAAATTAATAAAGATAATTTTCCAAGTGTTAAATCCAATTATATTTGATGAAACCATAAATATTCTATAGGAATAATAACCAATCATGTAGAATTATATTACCAAATGAAAACGAATGAGTCTATAAATATTTTTCAAGTAACAAGACCAATTATGGTGATTTTTATTACCAAATTAAAACTAGTGTGTCCATGAAAATTCTCCACGAATCATCATCATCATTCTTCAAAATTTTTGAATCTCATCCAATATTTCTATTTCCATTATTAACTGCTAATCATAAATCCATCCATCATACAGTGACCTTTGATCCCTTATTATATACTGACAAAAATTCTAACCCTGATCATCAACCATCCAAATGTTCTTTTCAATGATATTAATCAATTTGGATGAAAAGATGTTCAGAATTCGATATAATGGATAATATATCATTTAGTTATAGGTAAAAATATGTCTTTTGAAATAATCATGATGATAATGGGATAATTATTAGAAATAAGCCATGATTTTTTTGTTTCTACAGTATGGAAAATGAAAATATTATGTGAGACTCCTTCAGTGGTATCTAGGATTGAATTCATTCGAATAGTGCTTGATTATGTAGCTCATATAAAATTAAATTTATTCCAAATATATTTAAAAACTTCTTTTAAAAATATATATATATTCCAGATGATGTATGAATTTAATAATACCCTAGTTATGAATATATAAATTCATCATAACACATTTTAAAACATACGAAGGCCCCATAAGGACCTAGACAAGCTCTGAAAGACTTATATGATAAATAATCGAAATTATTTATATCAATTTATTAAAGGAATTATAAATCAAAATATTTTCATCAAGAATGAATTATAGACACAAAAAGATTCAAATTTATATTTATTACATCATCTTTCGATCAACCTAAGAAAAATCTTCTAGATAGTTTTTTGAAAATTACATAGAGTGAGTTTCAGATAAGTATAATGGGGAAACCACATTTCGGTGTATGATTTTTAAAAAATAAAAGTCTATAAGGTCAAATCATAACTCAAGAAAAGTACATTATAAATCTAATTTTTAGAAAATAATTGTTTTGTATGTACTTCAGTAAGTATATCAACTAAAATTTATCTTGATAAATATTAGAAATTTTTTGATAAAAATTTATTTAGAGGGATTATAAAAATATTACTCTATGTATTGATGAGTGAACTAGAAATTTTGTATCATATATTCTTATATATGAGTTTCTAAGAAAACAAAAAGGAATAACATCTTAAATATGGTAAATGGATACTCTATTACCTTAAAGTGACATCAGAAAATGGGTTTTTTATTCCAAAATAACTAAGTTTACATAAATGTGTTGTTCTAACAATAAATAAAAATCTATAGATTGGATCATAGGAAAACATATTGGGATTTTATTTTATTATGTGAGTATTCAATCTCATGGTCTAGTAAGAAGAAATATTCCGTTTCAATCTCCATTACTAATGTTAAATATTATGAAACATAATGTTGTCGCACCCAAATATTATGGATGCATCACAAACTAACATATTTTGTAATTATGTTTACTAAAATTTCTATTATCATTTGTAAAAAATGTTTTATTTCCTTTTCTAGAAACACATCACATTAGTGTTTTTTAATAATTTTTTTTTTAAAAATATTTTGTTAAAAACTGATGGGTTTAAAATATTTTTAAAATTGCTTCTCAAAAGCGGCATCTGAGATGCCGCGTCTGGCATCGATGGAAAGACGGCATCCCTGATTCCGCCTTTTCACTAAAACCAAAAATTATTAATCAATTTTTTTAAAATTTTTATTTTTTGTAGTTCTCTTTTTTCTATATATAATCAAAAAAGTTGAAATAAATAAAATTTTTAGCAGAATTTATCTGCTATTTAAAACACAGTAGTATTTCCATTACAGCAGTTTGGATTCTGATAAAGCCCTCACCCAGGGTGTCTTTTTATAAGAGAGCTTACCCTGGAAATCATTCTGCATTTCTGATGTGGGATTCTGCTTCTCCCTTTCATGTACAAGATATTCTACATTTTCGATGTGGGATTCTATTCCAAGTACGTGAGATTGAAAGACTATAAAATATAAACTATAAGACTAATTAACTAATTAATTATAAAATAATAAGTTTAATAAATACTTATTAATAATTATATTTAGTAATTATAATTTATAAATATATTTCTAATTAACTTATTAAAAAAAGGGTCTCAACACTATCTTTCTCTAAAAATTAACTAATAAACTATTTTATATTTAATTATTATGTTACTAATTAACTAATTAGTTATTATATAATTAATGATTAATAATTACTAATAAAATAATAAAAAATTCTATAATTAATAATTATATTACTAAATAAATAATTAATTAATAATTAATTAATAATTAAATTACTAAGTTACTAATTAATTATTAATAATTAATAATTATATTACTAATTAACTAATTATATTATTATTTAACTAATTATATAGCTAATTAACAAATTAATTATTATATAATTAATTATTGATATTTACTAACTAACTAACTAATTATTATAAAATTAGTTGTAATATTATTAATAATTATATTAGTAATTAATAATTAATAATTAATAATTATAATGAATAATTATAATGAATAATTATATTACTAATTAACTAATTAACTATTATATTATTAGTAATTATATTTCCATTTAACAAATTACTTATTATATAATAATTTTTAATAAATATTAATTAATAATTATAATGATAATGATAATTTATATTTATATTACTAATTAACTAATTATAAAAAGGAACTCAGCTCAATCTTTCTAAAAAATTAACTAAATAAATATTATATAATTAATAATTATATAACTAATTATCTAATTATTTACTACATAATTAATGATTAATAATTAGTAATTAACTAATTGCAAATTATATTATTAATATTTATATTATTAATTAACTAGTGCATTATTATATTATTAATAATTATATTAATATGTAACTAATTATTTATTAAATAATTAATTATTATATTACAAATTAATAATTATATTACTAATTAATAATTATATTATTGATTAACTAATTAATTAATATATAAATACAAATTAATAATTAATAATTAACTAACTAATTATTATAAAATTAATAATTCTATAATTAATAATTATATTATTACTGAACTAATAAAAAATTAAAAATTAAAAATTTATAATTATAATTAGTAATTATAATGAATAATTAAAATGAGTAATTATAATGAATAATTATAATTAGTAATTATAATTAATAAATCAAATTAATAATTATAATGAAAAATTATATTACTACTTAACTAATTAACTGTTTTATGATTATTTATTATATTACCAATTACCTAATTAATAATCATATAATAATTTTTAATAACTACTAACTATTAATTAAAATGAAAAAATATAATTTATAATTATATTATTAATTAACTATTTAACTATTATATATACAATATAATTTTATTACTAATTAATTATTAATAATTACTAATTAATTATTAATAATTACTAATTAATAATTATATAATTAATTATTAATAATATTAGTTTTATTATTTAATAATTTATTATATGTTTAGTATATGTTTTAACTTTAAATTATATTGGTGTTATTATTTATATTTTAGAGTCTTTTAAAGCCACATACTTGAATCATTTTTATGTTTGAAGTTGGTGGTTTTAAAATCTTATAAATTATATTTCTTGAACATTTTTATGAAATTATTTTTATTTTCAACTACTTTTTATATGATTAATTTGTGTTTTATGTTTCATTTAATTCGGGCTTATTGTTTATATTTTATAGGCTTTCAAAGTCACATGGTTGAAACATTTTTATGTTTCATGTATGTGTCTTTGAAAACTTATAAATTATTTTCCATAAAAATTGATTACATAATTCTATTTATTTTCAGCTATTTGTTATAAATTTAATCAATTCATTATGTTTCATTTATATTTGTATTGTAGTATATATTTTACAGGTTTTCAAAGACAGGTCCTTGAAACTTTTTAAGTTTCAAGTTGGTAGTTTTGAATGCTTATAAATTAATTTTTGTCATCAATTTTTATGAAATTATTTAGTTTTAAACTATTTTTTATATTTTTAAGTCAATTTTTTGTTTCATATTTATTGGTATTATAGTTTATATTTTATTTTATTTAAATGTCATGGACATGAAATATAATCACATATCAGAAATGCAGAATGTTTTACACAGGAAATGGAAAACCAGAATCCCAAATCAGAAATTCAGAATGATTTACAGGGTAAGATCTCTTATAAAAGAGAGTCGTTGGTGAGAGCTTCTGTCAGATTCTAGACTACTGTAATAGCAGTACTTCTGGATTTTAAATTGCGGATAAATTATGAAAAAAAGTATTTTTTTTATTTTTATTTTGTTTAGTTTATATATATATAAACAAAGAAAAACAAAATAAAAAAATAAAACAAAAAAAAAATTAGTAGAAAGGAGGCACCGTGGTTGCCTCCTATCGACTTAACCCGAATGGTGATAGTTCCGCTGCCGCCTTTCGCCCGAATCCTAAAGGCAGCACCTGCCCTTCTGCCTTAAGATCTTATTTTTAATTTTTTTTATATCTAGCTGCTTTTTAATAAAATAATTTTTTTAAATGTATTAAAAAAATCCCATCACATTATTCACATGTTGAGCACATAGTCATGATACACCACTTTTTTTGGGATCGCACACATTCTGGAGGTATTAATATTTAGTTTATCATAACACAATACCGGGTTGATAATAATTTTACTATACCTCTATATCATATAGATTTTATTAACATAAATATATGTTTTTTCATCAATATTATGTGATTAATTTCCAAGTATTCTTTTTATATTCTTTTATCATTGAAAAATCCTTTTCAAATGGGAAGACATTATTTGATTTAAATTTTGATAACTTTTCATGTAAGTAATTTATATATTTTAAAAATATGATAAAAAACATTGAGTTGAATACTTATATCATTCATTCTAATCCACAATTTTGGAATTTAATTTTTTATAAAATTTAATGGTAGAGAAACCACTGAAAGAAAATATTTACTCAATACCTATTACTCTTAAAAGAATCCTTTCTATGAATTTGAAAAAGAAATTACTCCTATATTATTTAGATATTAAATTTTAAATTAATTATTGAAAAATGAAAATTAATTTTACAACTCCTATATAGAAATTTATTTTTTATAATGGTTTTAATGGATGTTATTTTTATTTGTACAACATTATTTTTTGAACCATATTTTTCAGATGAAGACTATATGTTGGTATCAGAAGGTAACGTTTTGTAGAATATTTGTCCTTTTTTACTTGAAATTTATTTTGATGTTTTTTCTCTGATTAATCCTAATACTGGGAGATATATATTTTTTACATAAATTTAAATTAATAAAAATATAGAGGCTAAGGTGGTGATTTACATTCATTATATTATATATATATATCAGTTATCCACAATGAATTCAAAATACAGTGATTTTTTATAATTAAATTAAATTATCATATTTATGTATCTCATACTTTTTATAATCCAAAAGGGAAGAAGGCCAACATTTATTTCAAAAACACTTCTATAGAGAGAATGTTTTTGTTTTTTTTATGGAAAAAACCTCGTTGTTTGATAGTTTAGGGAAGAAGCATTATAAAGGGGGTGGATCTTTTTTCCAAGAGTTTAACATCGGGTTTAACATACAACGAGGAATTATATTTTCTCTAATTTTATGGATTCCTTCAATTTTTTAATAATTTTAGGTATATTATTGTGTTTTTTTGTCATGTAATATTAATTATTAAAAGGGGAAATTATTAGGGATATTTATTAATAACATATTTTATACTTATTTAATTGATGAATCATAACACACTCCTTTAAAACATACACTTACTTATATTGAAGGTAAGTCTACTGTTTTTAAAAATTAACTCAAGATAGATTATTTTTTGAATAAATTAATTTCCATATAACCTTTGAAGCCACATTGAACCACTTCTAGTATAAAATGAGAACTATAAGGTAAGTATTATTAGAAAATAGTGATTTTTATTAAGGTGGAGTGTTACTTATTATGTTATTGAAAAAATACCAAATGATATCATATTTTGGTTTTGGGAGTTTTTTAATGAATCATCTACCAAATGAACAGTGGATTCATGGAAAATAATATACCTGAGACACAAAACTATATTGAGATTACATACAGTAGTTTTCGAGTTTTAATAATTTTAACACCATAATCCCTTCTGATTTTAATCTTTGATTTAAGTGTGTTTTTCCAATAAATTCCGTATAGAAAAGTATTTTTCATAAATAATCCAACCATTTTACTTTTTATTTTTTCATTTTCCAATATTATGTAATTGTAGAGTTTCCAGATCTAGGAATCGAAGCTGATTCTGATTGATCTGATTATTGAGATTCTCATGTTGGAAGATAAATAAAAAAAAATTAATTAAAAAAATTCAATAGTATTGGACATATTACATGTCATCTAGTAAAATATGATATCAAGAATGAAGATTACTTGTGTTGAATATTGGTATCAGTGAAGTTACAATGTATGGAACATCATACCTTCAAATTGGATTGAAGTCAAGGATGTTCCATTGTTTCTTAGATAATTTCCCACATTTTTTTAAAAGATAAGACATGTAATGAAGTTTAGGTAATAATATATTTTGATCTGTTTTGTTTTTAAATGGGAACCCAATATTTTTTTACATTTTCTTTTTAATTCCCACTATGTACTTTAATTTTGATTTCAATTAAGTGTTTGTACATTTAACCCTTTTTTGTGATTATACTATTTTCAATAATTTTACTATATTACTATAATATTGTTAAAAATTGTATCTTATAATTATTTTATATTTTTGATTTGGATAAAAATTACTTTATAACATTTCAGCAACAATTCACACCCATATAATATTATATATACTTTATATACTTGGAAAACACCATTGTTATTACTACCATTGATGTTCCCCACTTGTTCCCAGAGAGAGAATGAATTTTCCTCTACTAATGTTCCTGATAATATATTTTTCCTCCACCATAACCTTTTTCACAAAATTCATTTATTTATTAATGTAGACCATCACCATTATAATTAGAATTTCGAATCATTGATGAAACTCAAGTATAAATTCCTTGAGAGTTTCACTAACTACCAATTAGGGTAAATAATGACCATGTTAAGTAAACTATTCAGTGTATTTCATAAATTAAATATATCATTGAATAATAACATAAAGTATATTTTCTTGATAATCAAAAGGTATTCATATAGAATTTTTTGTTAAACATTTCCTCAAATCCATCCAATGCATGTATTTGAGCAGCAATATAACTATCAACTAAATCCCACCATTGGCTGTACAGGCCATAAAGCTTGGATATTAATTAATTTAATTTTATCATAGATATATTTCCATAGGAATTGGAGATATGGTTCTTCATTTTAATCCTTGCTTCCACCTATTTGGGTATTGAGTCTCCTCAAATCACTGATTGGGTTTTCATTGAAATTCCATTAAGTGATCAACATAACATGGTTTTCTCGATCAATTTTTTACACTAATTGAAGTTATTACATAATTCTTGTTATGATATGATGATTTAAATATTGTTTATATGGAACCAGATTTTTAGTAGCACCTTTCTGATTGTCTCTAGCTCTCATGTTCTGTTGAATTGTTTTATAGCTATGAAAAAATTTACCACCCAACCACCACACAACACCAAAAATGTTCATAATAGTGAAATTCAAATATAATTATTCCTAAAATATAATATAAATAATGAAGTATTAGGGGTATTATATTTACTAATTCATGATACACAACACTTATCATCTAATCCAATGAAAATGACATAATAACAATCATACAAGTGAATAAAAAAACTTTTCTTACCAAAACTACTTTGGTATCATGATGTTCAATATAAGGAAGAAATATATCCGTTTTACACACCATGTTTCATGTCCTAAAACATATTATCCCCTTATATACCATCCTGACTAATTATCTAAACCCAACCAATTCCACTTTTACCAACCTGAACTAAACCCATCGCATGCATAGTATCATAATTACACTAATCATAGGTGCATCTCCCAAACAAAAATGGGTAAAAATGAATACCTAGGGATTCCCCAACTCCTTGAGGGATAATTTTCCCTTACATACAATACAAACTATAGTACATGAAATAAAAATGAATATTATATTTGTAATTAATAAAAAACCTAAAAAACTAATAATATATGACATAATAATAATCATATTTGTTATATCCAAAAAATTATATCCCATAAGCCTATAAAAAATAGTACATAATAAGACATTAACAATGGAAAAAATTGGACTTTATTAGTGCTAAAAATGACCTACAACCATATAATGATTAAAATTCCTAAGATCTTATTAGTGGTTTTTAGAGGGTTGAAATAGAGTCCATATATTAGTTTAATTAATTATATTTGATAAAGGGACCCTTTATCAGATCTTTAAAAATCACTAATAAAGGATATATTTATAAGTTATTTTAGAAGTGATAATAATGGGGCCCTTTGTAACCACATATAAATGTGATGATAAATGAATAGTTTATAAGTACTCTTAGAAGCATTCATAAAGTGACCCTTTCTCAGATCTTGTAGAAGTATTAATAAAGTATTCCATTATGAATACATTTAGTAGTGTTTATTAAGGGTAATATTATAGTGTGATATAATAGATTACAGTTGCACCAGAAATAGATCCATAAAGAAACAAAATCATGTAAATTTATGAAAATTAATAAAAATAAAAGTTATAACATAAATACATAAAAAACTATATTATAGAGATAAATAACACACCGGTATAAAAGAACACACCACCTCTACTTGATCAAAAAATAAATAACTTTTATATTAAAATAATTATTATTATTGAATTATATATTTAAAGAAATTAAAAAGAAAATGTTAAATTTAAGCTAATCATTGATTACACTATGAACACTATATAACTTATTGAGTTGCGGTTTATTCTGGCATGTCACACCATTTAATTTTCTTATTCCAAAATTATCTCTTTGAAAATTAACTAATAATTATAAGATAAAAATGATAAGGAAATTAATTATTTAATATTATATATAATGATTTGAAAACAATGTAGTCTCATTTTCTTGGTTTTGGCAATGTGATGATCATTTCAAAATAAATTTACACTTGTATACTAAAAAGATGAACATAGAGTCATACTAGACACATCATGAATCATATAATGGATTAAATAATTACTAAATTTCCCAAATGATTTATGGATCATTGTCCTAATCTATCAATACAATCCAAATACATTTTCCACATTTTTTTCATGTAACTTGTATTTTTTTCTAAAATTTCATTTTAAACTAGAAACACATAATTAGAGTCACAACAGTCAGATCATGTTCCAATTTGACCTGATAATGATTCTTATATGTCAAAAAATGGCATATGATTTATTTTACAAAATTATCAATAGAATCTGAGCATTTTGTATCGATTTTTAGTGAGAGACAAATTTTGAACTAAAATATCAAATTTAAACAGGTAACAGACACTTTGAGTCATACCAGGATCATCATTTATCAGATTGAGGTGTGGATAATTACTACATGTCATGAATGACTTATGGATCCCATTAATAATGTATTAACATAATTTAATTGTGTTTGATCAATTTTGATTATTTCAATTGTATTTTTAATAAAATTACGTCAACTTTAAATAAAAAGATGCACATAGAGTCATAATACTCGCACTGTGCATCAGATTTATATGAAAATTATTCTTAAAAATCTAAAATGCCTTATAGATTATTTTAATAATGTATCAAAACAATTCAAATATTTTTTCCTATTTTTGAGTTTGTCACATCATTTTTTTACTGAAATACCATTTCAAATTGGAAACATGAACTTTTAGTAATACCAATCACATCAAGTGTTAATTTTATGTAACATTAATTCATATGAATAAAAAATGTCTTATGAATAATTGTCTATAACTATAAAGATAATATTAGCATGTTTTCTCAGTTATCATTGTGTGAAACTTTTTGAACTAAAATGTTAATTTTAAACTAATAACATACACTTTGATTCATACATGGAGCATCATGTTTCAGATTGAGGTGAAGGTGATTCATAAAGTCAAAAACTAGTAATGAATCATTTTTATAAAGTATAAAAACTGTCCAAATGTTTTTTATAAAGTATAAAAAAATATGATTGACTTTTCTTGGTTTGGAGTATGTTAGTTTTCTTTTTAAAAAAATTAATATCTATTTTAAATAAAAAGACATTCTTGGAGATATATTGGTTGCACCATACATCAGAATGAGGTGAGTCTAATTCATAAACATCCAAAATTACTTATGGATAATTTTCCTAGATTATAACTACAATACAAATGTGTTTTCTCTTTTTTGATAATTTCACTTGTGTTTTTTACATAAATGTCATTTTAAACTGGAAACACATACTTTGATTCATTCTGGTTACATCATATATCAATTTTATATGAGACTGTTTCCAAAATTTCATAAATGATTTATAAATATTTTTATTAATTTATCAATACAACCATAGTGCATGATATTAGTTTTTAGTGATGCACACTTTTTTTACCTAAAATGTCAATTTTAAACTGATAACAAACACTTTGAGTCCTACCAAGCACATCTGGTATCCAAATACGATTTAAATGATTCTGATATATAAAAAATGACTTATAAGTTGATTTTATAAAGCATCAAAATAATTCTAATGAGTTATCTTAGTTTTGAGTATGTCCGTTATATGTTTTACTAAAATTAATGTCATTTTTAAATTTAAAATGCACTTAGAGTCATACTGGTCACACCGCAAATCTGATTAAGGTTTAGATAATACATACATTTCCAAAAAGAAATATGAATAATGTTAGAAATTATCAAATAAATATTTATATGTATTATCTTTTTAATGTAGATAACTTTTTTTATGAAAATATCATTTTAAAGTAGAAACACACACTTTGAGTCCTAGCAGTCACATTTTTTGTCGGTTTGACATGATACCAATTCATAAAAGTCAAAAATGACTTTTGAGTCATTTTCCAACATTATAAATACAACCCTAGAGTTTTTTCTTGTTTTAAATTATGTCAGATGTCTTTTTTACTAAAATTATTGCCAATTTTAAATAAAATGACATAGTTAGTGGCATACCGGGAACACTGTTCATCATATTTATCTACAACTAATTGCTACATTCCGAAAAATGACTTATGGAGTATTTTCATAAAGTATAAATATAATATTAATTAATTTTCTTAGTGTTGATTATTTCATGTTTGTTTTGGACTAAAATGTAAATTACAAACTAAAATACTATAATATGAGTCATTCTGATCACATCTTACACCCGATTGAGATTCAATTGATTGAGCATGGGTTTAAAGATTTTTTATCTGTATGAACCAATATAGAAAGTAAATAAATGTTTCATTTTTATATAATAATGATCCCTATACATCCTGAAATTCATCATCCCAAAGCAACATGTTCTCCCCTTTTTGGATTGTTTTAGACGATTAAATGAAAAATACGACTTCCTAAAATATCTATGAATAATAAAAATAATAATTAGATAAAAAATGTAATGAAATTAAAATAAAATTAGTATATAAAATGGTGAAAAAATTAACAAAATAAGTTGTATTAATTCACTCTTCCATGATGGTTGTATTTAAACTTAACCCATTTCCATGTGGTTGCAATCCCAGTGGTATCTTCGGTGTCTAATGAATCATGAGCACAAAAAGATTTGAAAAAACAACCCCAACTCAATTATAATAGTAAAATTTTATTATAAAAGAATTATTATGTTAGTAATACTATAAATAAATTAATTAAACATTAATATGAAACAATACAAAAATAAAATGGAAAATTTAAACCGAAACCACACAATTTTAGTCATAATAGGTACCATATGTATTTCATTGAGGGATGGTTGATTCGACCGTGACTTTTTATCCCAAATTTCATTAAAAAATCCAGTGTTACTAAAAATATTTCAGTTAGAAACTCCATAATATTGAATGTATTGGAGAATAAATTGAAAATTGCATCATCATAGTGAACCATCCTTGTTGAGGGAATGATCACAGTACCTGAGTGAACCATCCTTATTGATGAAGTCGTTTATTCTTAGAAATTATTAACCATTACTGTAAACCTATTATCATTTATTGATTGAACTAACATAAATATTTACATATGAGTTTTTATAGAAAAAATTAAATCTATCTTTCCCTTTCACTATATTATTGAGTAAAAACTCCATGATAAACCATTTACCTTCATTGATGGAAAAAACATTAGTATGAACCATTATGTATTTCTAGAAGACACTAAAATCCCTTATAATTTTTTTTACAATTTTGATAGTATTAAACATTTGTATATCTATTTATAGAATCTGAATGACACTGAAATCTAATGCATAAATTAAGTCTTCTTGGATTTTGTTACTGATTAGTATATTCTTTTCAATATTATGGTGGATGATAAACTCAAACATAACATCATCATTTTTTTCATCAAAATTGATATATTTCTATTATTATGTATTTTTTTTAATAATTAGGATGAGTTTCATATTATTCAAACTGTGAACATGGATAATTTTATATAATTAATACACTCACGAATAATGAATTTCACCTGAATGAATTTAACAATACTCTTTTATATTATATAAAGCATATAATTAATGATTTAATAGCCCAAATAATTCAACCACCCACCAAAGTGAAACCTCTATATTTTTATTTTCTAAAAATTTATAATTTAGTCAATGATTTTTGGTATTTCTTTATTTTTTAGAGGTTTTTATTGACCTATTAGTTTTTTTTCAAAGGGGTCTTTGTTAATATTATCAGTGTTTCAGGATCAAATATGAAGGGTGTTTTTCATTTTCCAGGATTTTTCCAAAAAGTGTTTTTTGTTTGATTCCATTTTTCCTTTCACAGCATACCTACTCTATGACAACGATCTATCAGTTCTAGTTTTCCTCCAATAGTTCACATATACACTTTCTGGTTTCAGTTGATGATTATACGAATATTTATTCAAACATTTGAGAAAGAATATATACATTTTTGATGATTGGGTTGGTGTTGTATGATTCTCAAGTGACTATTTTGTCCTCTATTTTGATACTTTTTTTCATAGAATTCATAGGAAAGAAACAACATATGTTTTCATGTTGTTGTTCAGTGTTTATTGGTGAGGGGTTAGTTTCTCACTTCAATACTATTTGATAGTATTTGGAATGTCCTCAAATAAATTTTATCATATGATAATTATTTTGAAAAAACAATTGGAGTCAATTTTTTTTGAAAAATTTCATCCCATTAAATTCTAGTACAAAATCACTTTAAAACGTGGTTAGTAAAATATTTTCAAAAAAAAGGTGAACCAATTACATAGTGTATATTTTATTAAGTGATAGGTGTTAGTTTTTCAACAATTGTTCTCAAACACAAACTTTCAATGATAACCATTATAATCTACTTCCCAAGGAATTTATTTTTTGTAGACCATAAATTTTTCTCCCCCTCCCCCTATATCTCTAGATTTGTCTCCTTATATACCTCGATCTCTAAACCAGACTCTAATTTCACCTCCAACTCTTCCTCTAGCTCCACAATTTCTAAACAATTTTATTTAATGGAGGCTATGGACTCTGAAAAAATTTATTTTCTCCCTTATAATTCTCCTTGATAAACATATCATAAATAACATATAATAATTCCAACACTATTGATTCACATCAGAAATATATTTGTAATGTCATAGCCTATACTGGATCACTAACATAGAAGTTAATCACCAAAATGTATTATTAGAAAACATTCTTACACCAATTACGCCGCTCGATCAACTCTAAATAAATTTACTTATTCTTTTATGTATGAAGGATTTCATCAATCTTTGAATTACTGGGAAAATATATAATAACTAAGAATTAAGAAATATTATTTAATGAATTTTTAATTACCTTTGGAAATTTACTATTTGGGGATACTGGCCTTTTCAAGGTTAATGATATCTCTCATAAATCATCAAACATAATATCACCAATCAATTTCGTTATATTTCTATAGACACTACATAATTATTTATAAATATATGTAAATTATTTTGAAAAATATTTTGATGGTAAAATATTTCTATATATTCCTTAATCTATTTCTATTTGATGTAACCCAAAGGCTTTTTATGTTCACTTAATATATTCATTACTTGATTTATACTATATTTAGTGATCTTCCTATCATAACAACAATTTTGGTAAAACAACGACTGAAGCATATAATTTAATTTTTACCTACAAAATGTTGATTTTAGTGTATTAGAAATTCAAAATACACATCATGTGTGATTGAAATATATAATATCCAGGCATTGGATCTAAAAAATAAAAACTTTGGGTATTTAGATTGATTTAGATTTGAATACCATGATTCCTTAAAAAAATTATTATTTGAAAAAATAAAAAAATATTTTATATAATTAGATTGCATAGTTTCACCCTTGAATTATAGAAATTAAAGAGTGTTTTCATGTTTTGTTTTTCAATCAGAGCTATCGTATAGTTCATATTTTCTTCTTCTCAATTTATTTCTTATGGAAAATATTTTTTTCAATAGAAATGATACATGGATTAGTGAATCCAATTCATTATTTAAACAATTTTTCCTTTTTATATTAGTAATATAAATGCCTATCAAAAATATATATAGTTATTAACTTTAATGAACATATTATTTCACTACTTGGAGGGATCTATTATGAAAATGAACATTAAGTAGTTATTTACAACAGAGGATCCATACCATTTATGCTTGATAATATTATTTATACTATCAAGGATAACCGAATATTTCTTGAATGTTCCATTTGTTTCTTAGAAATAATAAATGTAAAAAACATTTTCATCTTTAAATATTGTCTCTTTATGATGTTGTAATTATAATAAATGTTTCTTTGGAACTGGTAGGGAGAAGGTACAATCAAAATGTCATTTTGTTTCTTTGTTGATTCACTATATTTTCTTAATCTGACCTACTATTTCCCCATCATTTTATCCATCTATAATTTCATACCTCACTTAATACCTTATTTCATCAATTTTTGCTGCTTTTTCATACGAAAAAATTTGTTAAATATATACCTCTTATATCTTAATAATATTATATGGCCATGCTATGAAAGATATAATTGCATCATTGACCATTATAATATCTGGATCATCATGTGGGATAAGAAAATTAGTAGTTAGATCACGATCTAGCTCAATACCCTCTCTCATGTGCTATTTTGGGAGTAAATTATTGTCTGGATTATCTCCTAGTATGTTACAAAATGTACCACTTACAACAATGTGGTGTGTGATTGTTGACAAATATAAATAACCTACAACTACACCCAATTTTTTTGTAATATAATGTTATCATAAATTTTTTGATTCACATTTAGGAGAATGAGTAATGATATATTTTATTGCCTTGGGTGAGGTATACAATTTTGTGGAATAACTAGCCTCAATGTTAATAGGGTCATTTGGTTCTTCAAGTGCAGATCTTTGTTCCACCATCAATTTTCATTGACCTTTTCTTCAATATTGGTCTGAAAATCCATATTGGAAAATAATATTTTGAAAAACATCTATTTTTCATTTTATTCAATTTATAATATTATATTTATCATCATGAGGTTTTATCTTCTCAAAATATTCTTTAGGAGACACTCCAAAACCTACTCCCCTAACAGGACAATATTGTTTCTACAACTTTAAATCTACTAAACATTGTTTTTATTATGGTATGTTCACTACTAAAACTTGGGTTTAAAACCTATAATGAAACTATAACCTAAATAGATATTTTTATGTGATAATATTTTAACAAAATAAATATGTACTATTATGTCATACTTACACATGTATTGAATTTTGATTTTATTTTTTCATTAACTATTGCACCATACTTATTTACAGGTGCCTCCTTCTATAGTAAATTACAAGGGATGGAAGTGGATTTAGATTTTTATTCATAAAATATCATATAAATTAGGAATATACGTTATTTAATATAAAATAACATTTATTTTTGATTTAAAATACATACTAATTAAATTCCCTACTGAAGCGTACCCCATTCTTTATTTATGATTGGGGTACATTGGTTTTGATTAATGTTTTTTATTTTCATCACTGTATTTTTATTTCATAAATTATCCATTTTGAATCAAATAGGATAAAATATATAATTTAAAATAATATAATTTTGACCTTAATGAACCTTATATTTTTTCCCATCGTTATTACTAATGAAATTATTCCATGTTTCCTACTTTATAATGTGTGTAAAACTAACTGGTGGGTGGGGGGTTTACTTTCCCCTTATCATCCATAAAATATAGCGTGGTAAGAAGAGTTTAGAATTCCCGATGAGATTTTACAACGGCAATTAAAACAAATTTCTTATGGAAATATTCTAAAATTATTGTATCGTGCATTGAATACAGAAAATTTAATCAATATTTCATTATATAAATTTTATGTAAAATAGGGAAAGTATATTGTAACATTAGAATTACATATTCTAAAAGAGTTTCTATCATTTTTGGTTGGACATGATAACATTAATCAATATCTATAAAAACATACATCCTCATTGTGACCCCATCATAACCCACAAACATTGACTTGTTGGGGGTAAATAGGTTTTCTGTGTAGATTCCCCAATATATCAAATTTTATACACTTAATTCTTTCCTTGATAATTTTATTCAACACTACGATTCTAGGTCATTCTTGTTTTTTTCATCAACATGTTGTTCATAACCTAATAATTTGGTATTTTTAGCATCAATAGTCTATTATTCCCCATGATTGGTAACATTACCATGTGCAGAATACAGTGTATGCATCAGTAGTCAAACATTTAATTTATATTATGATAATACTGTATAGAATAAATAATATTATAGAGAAAAAATAATATATAAAAAAACATTAACCATCTTATTGAAATATCATTCATTTTAATGGTTTTAAGCATTTGGTACCTCAATAATGAATCCAGATACACTATTTTTATTCCCCTATTGCATATAAGAAATTAACTACAATGGGACCAACATAAACTAATTGTGATCTCCCAATGAAAGGTTCATCCTCTATTGATTTTTCATATATCTATTCAGACCACACATAAGGAATTTTATGAATAATTCATGGTCTTTGAGAAAAAATATGAAATTATTGGGACGTTAATGGTTTTTAGAGATCATAACCAATGAATGTATAATTAATTTAGAGTCATATGTTTGACATGGATTTTAATTTTCTTCTGGTATCATATCATTTAGGAGACCCTGTAAGTCAATAAAGCTGGTGTCTCTCCATCAACTTAAATATTTTAAAATTTATAACTTTATGACAATGTAAAATTATCGCAATTTAGTTAAAATAGTATAAAATGGTCTATTAGAACATCCATTTAAATTATAAAATAACTTTTTACAGTCAAAAATTTCATATTAAATTGACATTGTCATTTCATTCATGCGATATATAACATCAATTACACTAGTATTCAGAAAATATTATCCATAAATTATAGTTTCATCCCAATCAGTTTGTATTTTTAGTTTTCCCCCATGTTTATTCCAAAATTTATTCATCAATTTTATTATCTGACAAATCAAATGTTTTTAAAACTCTCCCAGTTTTTCATAAATTATAATAATACAAACAAGGACAAAGGATTTGATACAGGTCGTATACATTTTTATTTTCAATCATGATGAACTCTTTAACTCCATATTCATACTATTTGGTTAAACAATTAGTGTGCATCTATTTTCAATTCATATCTATCCTATTAGGTTTATAAAAAAATCATTTTCTACAATAAATAAATCAATACACAGAAGACATACATTTTTGAACGTGAATGTTATAGATAATTATAACAAGAGGAAACCAACATTTTATTGATTCAAATAATATAAGTATTCTTTGATGGAAATGTGTAATTGAATTTAAGAAAATAATTACTTTATTGTGATAGGTGTTATCCTTTTATTTATTCCAATTGTTAATGTTATAGATAACTTTTATCATCATCATCTTCATCTACCGAACAATTGTTATTTCATTTTGTTTATTAAGACACATACACCATATCTTATGGACATTGTTCTATGTTTCTTGAACTACTATGAGTTGTAGTGACCCTATACAAGGTACTGGTAATCATTTTGGATGACTATTGATAAAAGTAGTTCACTCAACCTAGAAGATAAGGGGGATGAGCCTCAAGAAACCAAATGAAATAATAATTGTCAGAGAGATGAAGGTGATGAGGTTTAAAGTCGTCACATTAAATATTTTTAAATTACCAAATTATAATTTAAAATTTTAAATCTCATTTAAAAATGGTAAAAGGTCCCTAAAAATACCATGGTAATATCAACTCATCCTCATTGAGCTACACCAACTATAATCTATGAAAATAGTCATTTTCCAACAAATGTATTTATCATATAATATCTCTAATGTCTAATGATGGTCATGTGTAGGGTGTGAGTATTAAAATAAACACATAAATACTAACATGTACCTTAAAATATTACAAAATGCTTATATTTGTGTATTTTCTCAATGTAGTTACATTGAAAATACACATGCAAGTCAAGTCATTTTGTACAAACTACAAAACCATCATAATAAAATGTACCTAGGTCATTCCATACTAGTAAATTGTACCAATCATGCTATAATTATATACCACATTATCCATAAAATTCAAATCATTTCACTAATAAGAGGTTATGATATTAATCATACGAGGAGAATAACTTATTTATCTCCCTATTTAAATAACCACATCACTTGTACCATGATATTTTACCTCAGACCCCTAGTATAAAATACCATCTCTCATGGAAAAACATCACATGTACTTATTATATCCAAATTATGAAATGAGTATAAAATATCCAATTATCTTAGGAAGTGAATTTGGAATGAGGTAAATGTTTACATAATTGGTTCCTTTAATAAATAACCACACAATGTGTGCTATAAAGCATTAATTAATCCTAACATCTGAAAAACCATAAAGAAGAAAAAACAACTACACAGATGTCACATCACCCTCACCGAGCCCTTAATTAATCACTATCATGGCTATAGTAACTAATATTCTAACATACCATTAATGACCATCAAATAATCCCCCTCGTATTCTAATATATGATAATCAAATGTCAAATATCTTAGGAATTGATAATAATTCTCAATGATCACTTTATTGATAATCTCATAGCCCGTAGGCCATAATTCATCACTCACTCATCTAAAATATCAAGTAAAATTAAGTTATATGATCAACTAATAAATTCTAGCCTTTATTGGGTACCCCTCTAGGATTCAAGGGAATATAATATATTTTATATCATATATTTAGTCACTACTATGGTGATCATATAATCCCTCTCCACACATCACTACCCAATGAAAAATATTCATAGGTAAATTCATATATTTTTTTACACTTTTGGGATACATAAATTAGACATGACTATCCACACTATGAATCCCATAATCTGACCTATATAATACTAGACATTAGCATCCTTAGTAATATCATATGTCTTAAGTCCGTGTCTCACCGTTTTCTTGAATCATGACCCAAAAGTAAACCATTTCTAACAATCAGTCACATAATCAAATCTCGAAGGCCCCTCTCATGAAATCATAAAATAATATCCTAGGTTCACCCCCATCATTTTATATTTTAATATCCCTTAGGATTTTCCCAATTAACCAAATCAAGGATCATATGTTAGAGAAACCACTGAGTACGACTATAATCATCCCACGGAGGACGAAATGTCAATATTATTCCAAATCCTTGTTACCTAATAGAAATTATGATCCTAAGCCTGTATAATAAATCACTATGGTATAATTTCCCCGACCAGTTATTCCTAAATATAACATTTCACACTAAAACACATATAAAACATTACTTGATGACTTTGTTACCACCCAACTCTTTTATAAAGATCACCACATGGGAATCACTTTTCTCATTCCCGGAATGCCTAATGTATAGCTCCTCAATCACATGAGCCCATTTATCATCAATAAAATTATATTATACATTATTAAAAAATAATTATAATTAATTTCCATAATTGTTTTACATAGTAATAACATTAGAATACCCACCAGGGAGTGCCACAACATCGAAAACTCAACCAACATAATGGTAATGAACCAATTCATTGTATGTATAATATTATTATAAAAAATACACTTATTAACAACCTGGATTGTTTTCATTTGAAATAAAAATGGAAAATATCCCATGAAAAATGTTACCGAACATTTACCTCCATTAAAATGTGTTATTCATTTCTATTCTTCCTTTATACTTTTAATGAAAATGACTAATCATTTTAGTTTGGTTCCACCACAATTCAAAGAAATTGTAATCTAATACATAACCATACTCACTAAAAATTATATATGAATAGAGGAAATTAAAAAAATTAATGATAAGAGGTTAGTTAAAATTATTGTGATGGATCCAAAAATACCAGAATTGACTAAGAGGAAATAAAGATATGTGGAAGATTAGGGAATTCATGCTCCTTTTTATACCCATTGTATTTAATTTTACTTGTTTTTAATAATGTAAGACAACTAAATGATTGAATGTGGTGGAAATATGTGTTGATAAGAAACGATAAGTTGATAGAGGAGCTTACCTGTTATATGGAAATAAATTTTAATGATTTATATTGTAATTGTTATATTAAATTTATTTAAAAAACCATGCCTCATTGGTTCCAAGACCATTACATCAAACTAATCTGTTGAATGAAGGAATCCACCAATTCCCCAAATGGAATAATTGAAAGCATTTGGAGACTCCTTCTTAGTATTTTAAATACTTTTAATAGTAGGTGTCTCACTAGGGAGGGGTTTTCCTATATCATTTTATCATTGGATGAATGATGAAATCCATTATACAGCCTTCTAGTGATGGTGATTTCACCGAGTTTATAAATATCACAGGAGCTGATTCATAACTCACTATAGGATAAAATGAATGTGTTTATTCATTAACACCGACATCTAAACATAACTATTAGAATCTTATATGGTTAGTAACTAACAAACTAATAAGATTCGTACTTCTTCATAGAGGTAAAATACCCAATACCATTTACTTAAATGAACACAACGTTCATGCACCCAAAAACCCTAGGCTCACTCATCAACAAGACCACCACCTAATTCAAAATCACCACAAATATGATCTCAAACAAACGATCAATGACAGAGGAAGAGATAATATCATACATTGGATTCAAGATATGATTCAACCTTGAGAAAGTAGAGATACCATAGGAAAAATCATTGATTCATTGGGCCTTGGATTCATTCGAGACATGATTTGTCTGAGCCTTGGATTCGAGTCTTGAATATGTTTGAGACTTGATTTGAACCTGGATTCAAGGAAGAGGGGCGTCAAAAGTACGTGGCTACTGTAGAATTCTTTAGACATCGTGAATGAAATAGTCATGGTTAGGGCTCTTTACATATCTTTGCTGTCTTTTATTAGACCTTCTGAAAAAGAGCTGATTAAGATACATTTTATCAACACTAAATTAATAAGCAACAATAAAATCGATCTGTATCATCAGTTTTTTAGCACAGATAAAGGATTTATAATTACAATTATAAATACAAAATATTCGTAAATTCATTCCTATAATTATATATTTATTTATAATACTTTTATAATTATATAAACATATATTTATATAAATACATTTTAAACAAATAAAATTTTTCATTTATAATTATTAATAAATAATTTTATAAATATAGTAAATATACATTTATAAATACATTTATTAATATATTTATAAATATTTATGTAAAATTTAAAATATATTTATATCACTGTATATATTTATATCACTATATATATATTTAATAAATATAGTAAATATATTCATTATTTAAATATATTTATTATAGTCTCATAATTATAAATATACTAATATAATTATATATATCAATATAATTATATATATATAATAAATATAAATATAGATATAAATATTGTAAATATATTCATTATTTAAATATATTTAATATAATTTTTCGAATATTTAAATATATAATTTTTTAATTATAATTATATAAATACATTTTAAAAAAATTAATGTTTATATATTTATATCATTATAAATATAATTATATAATTATATTTAAATATAAATATATTTATTAAATATATATAAATTTAAATATAAATATAAATATAAATATTAGTATAAATAAAAATATATAAAATATTTTAAATATATCAATAAATGTATTATATATTTATAAATATTTAAATATATATAATTATTTATTTATAATTATATTAGTACTTTTTGGAAAAGTATAATTTTATGACTTATAATTATAAATTTAAAATTTTTTAAATTTCGTTTTTATATATTTATTAAATATATTTATTTATTAATGTTTATTGGAAAATATATTTTTTAAATTTTTAATGAATATATATTATTAAATTCATGCATTTAAGGTAAATATGAATGAAATTGAGTAATTAAAAATGAGTACCCTTAAAAAATAATGAAAATGTATAAGTTTTATTAATTAAATATAAATTATTAAAACAATATGGATATATATTGAAGTAAGATAAATAAATATTGACAATTTTAAATCATAGTAAATAAATATATTTAGAAAAACATAATATGATTAAATTCCCATAAAAATAAGAAATAAAAAATAAAAAATAAAAAATATGAAAATTGATTTAATACCCAACTGTAAAAATATTACAAATAAATAAACAACATTTACTGATTAAACACATAATATATCAAATATATCATGTTATAATGAAATTACAAAATGAATACGAAACGTTGAATATATTACATAAATATTAGGTTTATCTGATACTATATATATAATATTTCATTAATAACGTTAATTTTTTTCTGTCATATATAAAAATGCATTCATTATGTATATGTATGTGAAATCATATTATAAGAATTTTATATATGAAAAATTGAAAAATCAAATGACATTCAATTATGTCTATTACTAGATGAAATAAGTTTATATTTTTATTGATATTTATTTTTATTCATAAAACATTCTCTACTAAATATAAGACTTATTTAATATGTATGAATAAATATCTTTCATTATATAAATCATTTTCGTGGAAATATTTTAAATATATATATATATATATATCTATATGAATATATATATATGAATATATTTCTATATTATATGTATTAATGAAAAATTGTTTATAAAAACCATTAAAAATAAATAAGACATAAATATGTTTTTAATTATTACATTTTAATCAATTTTTATATTTTTATTAAATGTATATTTATTATTTATTAGTAGTTATAATTTATATATATATATATATATGTGTGTGTGTGTGTGTATTAAATTTAGTCATTTTTATTAATAATTTTTTAATTAATAAAATATATAATAATTTAATAATTTATTCATTTTATTTTATTAGTTAGTTATTAAAATTTATTCATCTTTATTATCTTTTTAATTATTACAAATTAATCATTATATATATATATATAAAATTTATGAATATTTATAATATATATATATAAATATAAATTTCATTTTTAATAATAATTATTTAAATAATAAAGTTATTATTATTTTTCTTAATTTACTCATTTTAAAAATTTTTCTTTAATTATTTCATTTTATTCACTTTACATATCTATATCATTAATATGTAATATTTATTAATATTTATAATCTGTATAAATCTATATTAAATAATTTCATTTTTATCAATAATTATTTATTTAATATAGTTGTTATTTTTTTTAAATTTACTATTTTAAATATTTATTTGTTTAAATACGTCATTTTTTCAGAACCTTTATCAGTGCTAAAAATAATGCGCTAATAAAGGAAACACTTTATCAGTGCTACAGAAAAGTGCCGATAACGGTTACCATTAATCAATTTTTTTTGTTAGCATTGATAATGACCAGCACTTGTAAAAGAATGTTTTGTAATAATGAGGACCCAAAATTAAAAGAGAAACCATGGTTAAAAGTTTTTATCTACTCCATTCCCCACCCCCTAACCACCACCAAGCTCTAGCCCCCACCAACAATGACAACAACATGAATGAGTTAAAATAGAGAAGTCAGAGATGTTCCCCTTATGTCCATGCTATTGAAGAGAATTTGAATACACTAAAAGGTGCACATAATGGGGTGTTTATACAACTACATAGGTAATACCATAAATAATTTTCACAAATACCACCAGTAAAAAAATATTTTAGCTAAAATTTTATATACACAAAATAAAATCATATAAATTATTGAACAAGATATATATAAATAAATCACTCTAAACAACTCACACCTCAACACATGCCAATACCATTAATTCTCACACCCATTAAAATTTAAAAACCCACCCTTATAATATGAATATCATATACCCAACTAATATCATGTTAACGAGAGACCCCCATAAAAAACCGACTAGTTGGTGGAAACCCATTCACCCTTGACCCAAATCATTAAAAGGGGGTTCAATCTAGTGTGCCCAATCATAGAATTCTGGGAATGTTTGAATAAACAAGACTCTCTACATGTGCCCAAATTTTATCACCTAATCCAATTAGGAACCATCCATTACCTTTCTTTGGAAATCATTTACACACACCAACCCTTATAAATTCTATTTTTACACACACCAAAATTATTTCTTTTAAACTAAATCATCATTTTTACATTTTATTGATCATGTTTTGGACATTTAAATTATCCCTTTATCCCCAAAACCCATTTAACAATATGATAATATTTCAAAGAGATTTCAACTAGGGTTTGCCACCAATAAACACTAGAACATAACTATAGAAACCAAAATACATCATATTCACAATAGAATTATAGTGATAGAGAGGGTACATACTTAAAATGATCTCATTTCAAGGAATCACTAAAAAAATTATAGATATGAAATATTATAGATATCCTGTAATATATTAAGAAAAAATAGAAATAAAAAAAACCCTAACCATAATATATAGGAATTAAATCCCCAATTTAACGTTCTAACCAATAAAAAATGAGAATGGAAGAGAGGGGATGGTGTTTTGGGATCCTTACCTTCAATATCTATGTAGAAAAATCCATGAATCCAAGATAATGAACTCATAAAGTGATATATCTATAGAATCACTAAAGAAATAACTCCATATAATGTTCATTATAATGGATGTAAAGATTGATAATTTTTGTGAGGAATTAGGTTCAAAATATATATTTTTTATACATCTTATTTTATGCATGATTGATTTTCATGGTTCATTAAACTATAAAACATACTTATAGATTCCTATATCTAAAAAATACTATGAAAAAATTATTCTAAGCCATTTAAACCATCCTTGAACAAACCCATTTCATATAACCAAAACATCACAATTTGTCCCATAGTTATCCCAAACTCTTCAGTATGGAGACACCTACACTCAAACCCCCATTTCAAACCACATGCTTACAAAGGGATGCTGAACTGTTTAAACTAAATATTTACCTCCCATTCCCCAACATTGAACTCTATAAACTCTCCATTTATTTTGAAAACCACCAAGATTCTCTAAATACAAACCCAAAAAATTTCATAACTTAAAAATACATAATAATGTAGAAAAATACCTCAAACTGAGGGTACTTTAATATTAATGTATTAAATCATTAAATATGAAGGAAATATCATTTTATCATTTTTAAGGTTCACTATCACGTAAATATTTTATTCTTACTATTTTTACTTGAACGATTTTTTATAAAAATGTATTTCAATTGTTATACTTACTTAAAAATGTATTTAGGTTCAACAAAAAATTAATAAAATTAATAAAATATAATGATTCATTATTTAAAAAAATTATAATTATAATTTTATATTAATGTTGGGTTTTATGTTAAACCTCATGCTATTGAATAATAAGGGTAGGTTTTATTTTTAACTAAAATGCAGTGGGTTTCACCTAAATGTGTGAAAATGATTGTTTATTCATAATGAGAGTCTCTCTCAAAAAGTAATTTACATGGTGGAAACAATAACCCACATAGAGTGAAAGTGTGTTTATATTAGATTATTATTGTGGCATGTAGATTTATAGATCTATATGAAGATTAATTTTGATCTTAAGGACTGTTAGTTGTTAAAGGGGGGGACTATTTAGAAGCGAACATAAACTATTAATTTATTATTATCTATATGTGTTACCAATTGTTTTTGTAAATTATGTTATTTATAAAAATCATATGAATCATGGTAATACATAATAAATTATATAAATGATATATTGAATAATTATAAATTTACTATAATTATAATATGAGAAGTTTAATAGGAACTGATTAATGAAGAAACAAAAAAAGGTTTCCTGAGTGAGGTTTTCAAGAATATTATAAAATTGGATAATTGTGAATTTTTTTTTACCATTTTTGTAATAATTCATGAAGATATTTATTTGTTTAATATAATTATTTTATTAAATATATGTGTTTATCATTAATAAATATGAATCATAATATCTAAGTAAATGTTTTATAAACAATAGAAAATATTTTTAAAATATGTGTATGTGTGAATAACATGGAAGTAAAATGAGTAATAATTAAATAAAGATTGTATAAATATAAATGATGACTTTTTTAAAGGATGTGTTTGTGTGAATAATATATTATTTATGTGTAAATATTTATTTCTTTACATTTAATAATTAGCATGATTTTATTATGGTTTCATATGTGGGTTATTTAAAAGTAGAGAATGTGGAAATGTATTATGTAATATAAAATATTATTTTTAAAGACTATGTAATAGTTGGTAAAAGGTTATGTAATTTTGAATTGGGATTTATTAAGGTTTCATAATTATTCCCACAAAAATGAAAAATAATGAATGATGAGATTTAATGTTCCGATAATGGGTTGCATGGTTTGTTGTGAGATTGGATTGAATATTTCACAAACTAAAAATAGTAAAAAATTGTGATTCCTACTATATTGAAAATAAATTCATATTTATTTATTGGATATTAATTATTTATAGTATTATTTAAGGAGGTGGGTATCATGATAAATTTTTTATGTAATAGGGATCATGGTGTTCAACGTTATATCTTTTTTAATGATATTAACTTGAAGGTTCATTTCTAAAATATTGGGGGATAACTATAATAATTTTCCAATGGGGTAAGAGAAAAAATATGAGAAAATGTGGCTAATATATTGTTTCTAAAGCACATTTTTTGAGTTTAGGTCTTATTATGTATGACATATAGAAAAAAAATATAAGGATAGGATGAATAAGGATAGTAAAAAACAATGAGATATTTGTACAGTCATGTATTAGATAGAAAGAGGAGGATGAAAAATACTCTGCTATGTACATTTTAATATAGGTAATTTGTACATTAATTATATGTTGATATCGTAATTAAAAATAAATTTGTTATTTTGGTAAATTATTATGTGAAATATATGATAAATTCATTATTATATTATCATATTTTCCTAATTCTATCAAGAGACAATTCATTATAAGTGTTAATGTTTTTTTAACTTTTCTTAATGATATTAACATGATAAAAATAATAAAATTGCATAAATGTGGATATTAAGAATAATGTTCCTTGGACTATCTAATCAAATTGAGTAGTAAAAATTTTAAAATATTATCTTCATTCTATTTTTTTGTTTATATAATGTCTTATAGATAGATTAAAAATAAAATAATAATGGTAACTTTATCAGCATGATAAAAATATGAAATATATGTTTTTTTTAAAATTTAAATAAATTTACACATTGACTCGCCCCATAAGTGTGTCCATATCATTCATTGGACACCCAAAAATTACTATCCAGTCATGGTTTAGGTTCTTCTTTAAATTAAATCTTATTACATTATTTTTTTTTGTCACCAACAAATTTTAAATTTTATAATTTTAGTATCATAATACTATTAATTACATAACATTAGTCAATAGTTTTAGATTTTATATATTTATTGAAAAATATTACAATATATTAAAATTTTGAATGCTTACTTACCTTTTATCCCATAGTTATTATACTCTTAATGAGGTGAATATCAGTTATGTACTAATGGACAATGTTGTTTTGATAAATATTATAGACAAGAGTGTCATATAAAAAAATAGTGAAACCAAAAAATGAAGTCACTTGATCACTATTAATGGATTACCAAAATGAAGGATGTCATGATAGAAAAATTTATATCAAATAATTTGAAGATTATTTATTAAGGTGAAATAAGATGAAGAAGTAAATTTTTTGATCTAGAGTGAAATTTTTTATGACATCGATTTCTTGAAAATGATATTGTGGAATATTTTTTTACTAGTTTAGATATTATTGTATGTATTATAGGAGGTTTTGTGTACATTTTTTAAATATTATAATACTGTAATGAAAATTCATAAAATTTTATTGAACATATTTATTCTTAAAGTATATTCTATTAAATATTAATAAATAAAAATATTTATTTATGGTAATATGAATAAAATAATAATTGAAAATGAGATTATAAATGGGATACTAATAAAAATTTAGAGAAAAATTGATAAAGGTATAAAATTTTGTATTTCAAAATATAGGAGAAGACAAAAATATTCGAAATTTTATAAAAATTTAGATTCGTAAGACAATGTTATTTACTCCAAGATCAATTTTTTTATCATATATCATGAAATACTAATAAATTATTTGGTATGTAGAATTGTAAAATACTAATAATATTTTTTAATTGTGGTTTCATTATATGTTTTTCAGTACCCTATAACATGTTTTCTAAACCTGAGAGTAATTTTTAGGAAGATTCATTTAGTGAATTTGTAAATATATAATCAAATATGTTTAAAAAATTAATGTATAATTGTAAGGATAATTATATTATTATTTCTAGAAAAAGTGCAGAAATTTTATTTCCATAACGTCAGAAGAAAATTGTAAATAAATTGAATTTAAAAATAGTTTTAATATGTGATTTAAAAGAAAAATAAATGACATCCAAGATTATTAAATGACATCTATCATGAGGCGGATAGAATGGAAATTAAGAAAAAAATATTATAAAACTTTTCCAAACATTAGTGATGGAAATTTTTTTAATGTTACCATAAATGTATAGGGAAAAATTAATTTAATAAAAATTTATCCCACCAAAAGTTGTGATGATGATTTCATAGTTGAAAACGATTCTATTTTAGTGAAATAAATTGAAATATTAAAGGAATGTATTGAATTGAATACATGATTAAATTAAATCCAAGATTATTGTATATAATTTAATTAAAAAGAAAATAATTATCTCACTAAAATTTTATTTTTGGTGATAATCACTTGAATAAGTTCAAGAACTACTTTTACAAGTATATCCAATAATTTACAGAAGTATACAATGAAAATTCTGAAATATTTTAGACTTTGAAAATACTTCATAAATTTATATATATCAAAATATGTCACTCAATATCCACTCATGTTCTTGGTTATGTGTAATATATGGATGAAAATAGATAGAAAGTGGGAGTGAATTTTATTTAACTACATGAAGAAATCAAAAAATATCACATAATATAGTGATATAAATTTAATATAAAATAATCTACAAATTAGATGGATGAAATTTCATGAATGAATTTAACAATCTAGGGGAATAATTTTTAAATATATGAAAATTTTGGCTCGTAAAATGAATCATAATACAATACTGAATAATATGAAAATAATCATGGCCTAATCTTGAACATCAATCTATTTTAAAAATAATATATGTCATTTATGGATATTTATGAAATTATATAAGATACGGGAATAAGAAAATGAAATTTTGGTTCAATAGAGGACCCAAAAAGTTTCAATATTATGAATAAAGATAAAAAACATTGGGGATAAAACTCTGTTAACGGTACTAAGTTCAAATATATGATTAAAATTCAAAATAATAAATTTGAAATATATTTTTAGAGGTGAATGGGTTATGAAAATGGTGGAACCAAAAAGATCATGTTATTAATGATCACATTACTATATTTTATACATAGATGGGAATTAATAATAGAACTCAATGTTTTTAGATGTCGAGTAATATAAAAAAATCATCAAGTGAAAATATGTTGCATTGGAGGATTTACAAAAGGTGGGTCCATGGATTGTTGGTAGTCATCATCTATCCCACATGAAAATAAAATTACATATATTATTGAGTTTTGGAATGAAAAAACAGAAAAATTAATTTATATTTTGAATGATAATTAAATATAAATAAAAGGATTTAGTTATGATAAATGTACTTAGAATGGCTTGTAGAATTGTTTAGGAGAATATCTGAAACATAATTTTTATATAATGTTATTTTGACTTGTAAAAATAGAGGATCATTGATATTAGAAAAATAACATACACTGTGAATAATACCATTATTGATAAAAATTTTATGTTATAATTAGATCCACCTAATTATTTTTGTAGGTTTTATATAAAAACACTTATGAATTATTTATCAAATAATAAATTTTCTGTGATGGATATCCACTCTCTATTAAATAAAATATAATTTATGTATTATTATACCCTTCCCAGGTTTCCATGGATTTATGTATTCAAATATAGAGAATAACATAATAAAATGATGTAAACATGTTTCACACATATTTATAGATATTTTTAATGGGTGAGAAAATTATTTATTTCAAATTAAAATCCTATGTGTTTCCTATGTAGCTAAATCACCAAGAGAGGGGGTGAATCGAGGCAGTGGCCAATTAAACACTGTTCTTTATTAAATTATGTATGTTAAATATTCATCTAATTTAATGTTTCAATCTATCATGTATTACTTGTAATCCAATAAAATATATAAATAATAAAAAATTATAAAATAATATATTCACATAAAGATTTTTCTTGGTTCAATTATAGTAGGCTACATCTTATATTTTTTGAGTAACAGTTTACTAGTTTATCAAAATGCACTATAACTGAATATTATATAGATGAAAAGGATTAGTCTATCATCACTATATTCCAAGGGCCACTAATTTTAGAATTTTTTAGGAATGGTGATCTAACTCCCAAGGTCCACATATTCTACCCTTATCTACATGAAATACTTCAGTGATGAACTTTCATAATTTAGAGAATTGAGGTTCTTCTCTAAATTAGTTTTTGAAATAAATATACTATACACTATTTTAAAGTTTTTTTGAATAATTTTAATACTCCATGTTCTAAATATATTATATAGTAGTATATTAAAAACTCAATGCATGATGATTTATTCATTCTTTAGCACTTTACTTCACAACATTTAAAACATCCCTCAATATGAATCTTGATCAGATCAATTCTTGGGTAAGGGAGTTTTTAATGTTAATATTTATCTTAAACACCTATATGAACAATTATATATATCTCGTTTATTTTCTATTTATGATTATACTGTCTCAAAACTAAATTAGTTCAATTAATATACTATTTTTAAACTGGATTTCACTTAATTTGGGATATTCTTTCCCATAATAGTGACCTCCTCATAAAATAAAGATACATTATATATCTAAATATAAAATATGTTTTTTTTAATAATCATATAATTATGATGGATCTCCGAAATTTTATATAATTATTTATTTATGGATGACAGTAATTACACTGTGTTATATTATATAATAAATTAAAAAAGAAGAACCATACAAGTTAGGGATTCATGAACCGTGATGTAAAGATGTACCTGCCTTTTAAAAATATTATTAAAAAGCAATAAAACAAAATGTTCATGAAAATAAAACAATATTGAATATAAAAATATATGAATATAAAACATATATGAACATAAATGGAAGAGAATATTAATGTAAGTAATCTTTAAGGGGGTAAATAATAGTAGCAATATAGATATAAAACACAATATTCCTAAAATCATTATTACATAATAAAATCACATTATAGATAAAATGACTAAAACCAATGGGGCCCATCATAGTCTAGAAGTAATTCGAGGGTTCCACCCCAAGAACACTTTAATCAATTAGTAGTGATGACTATCATCGAGTAAGAATATCTTACAATATGGGAGGCCAAAGCCCATAAAAAAACAAAAACAAAAACATATATAGAATTCATTAAATAGAAAAAAAGAATATGAAATATATATACATATAATTAACTGAACGTTTTAAAACAAATTAATTATATACAAGCTACAATTACATCCCACAAAATAAAAAGGATTAGGTAAAAAATATAACCCTTGAAGAATCTATAAAATAAAAGTCTATGAAAATATTCTCTATGATACATGTACTCCTATATCAATCATCTACTACTGTGGATACTACCACCATAAATAATCCTCATGATCAATAATGCACCTCTAATAATCAGCAAGAATAATCTAAAAATTTTTATGGAACTGAGATTTCTATATAATGTTTTTAAAATAACTATTTTACAAATGTATCATTTAATAAACAAAACCAGTCCAATATGTATTTTTCCATGACGTAACTTTTATTAAATTAAACATTTACTTATATATGTAATATAAATTACCATCAACATCATATTTTATTTATTATAATAAAAGGTACAAAATTTATATCTAACAGTAGATGGGAAATGGGAAAATAGAAATAACACAAGCACAACCTCTTTAGGTGGTATGATGTTATGATCCCTAATGAATTAACCTTAAACCAGATTCACCCCCTTGAGTTGTAGTAGATTATCACATGGATAATAGGTGATATCACAATCATGATCTATTATAGAAACGAGATAGTCTGCCACTTTATTACCTTCACACAATGTATATAAGGCCTTCATATGGTTTCTAATAAAACCCTTTCACCTTCTAAATATGTAATAAATTGGCCATGAGGCTTAAAAAGTTATCTAAATGGAAGTAAAAATAATTGAGGAGTCTATCTACAATGCGATTAAATTCACATTTAGTTTCATGTATAGTATGAGGCCCATGATAATTACCATGGATTTGGAATTAAGGGAGTTCTCACACCCTAAATACATAGACTAAACAATAATAATATTTCCCATGGGATATAAAACCACACTACCTCCTCTCATGGAACCCATACTACATGAACTATCTACGTTTAGTTAATGACCTGAACAGTGGAGATTCCCTCGATCCCAGTTCCCTTGAATGATACTACAAACCACATGGGAAGGTGATGTAATGACCTATAGTGTTCTGAGGGTGGTGCATTCTTTCCAATTTTTCATAATACTCATCATTTCTCATATGAGATACTTTTTTCTATTCACTAGATCTTCACCCGAGTAGAAACATCCAAAAATACATGCATTATTACTTGCTTTCAATATACCCAGGCACCCTCTAATCAATACAAAATCTCTTTACTTCCTCTTAGGGCTATCCTATTCCTCTCCCTGGAACAAGAAGTTGATAAAAGGTGTACACAAACATTCATATGAGTAGATAACTATAAAGTCATCGAAGACACTCCATACCATATAGACCTAGTTTCCCTAAAAACCAATGATATGTGATTTTATCCTAGCTTTATTTGTACCAATACACTTTGAATCCATGTTGATTGTAGTTATTTTAATATTACAATATATGGGTAGAACTTAGGTCCTTATCATCCATTAAAGGAAATTATACATTGCTGGAACCTCCTTACAATAGAGAAGATCACCCCATGATTATCATTGGATTGAGAGTTGTAATTTAGTAATTGAAAATTTAAAATATAAACATATTTTGTAATTTAACGAATAAAGAAAATATATTATAAGAATCATAATGAATTATACCTAATAACAATGAATATTTTTAAATGGATAGTTGTATAAGAGTATATTGAATTATAAATAGTTTACAAAAATACAATTACTTAAATTATAATATATTTTCATAGATTATATTTTCATAGTAATGTAACTTTATATTATTTTTGTAAAAAATAGGGCCTAGCAAATAACCAATGTCAAAATCTTTATAGATCATGAAATGGAAAGTGCTTGGTGAGATGATGAAGGAAAGCACAAGGTAAGAATGGTGAAATCAAGTCAGTGTATTAGAGAATTGTAATGATTATACTCATTGATGTTTCTATCCAAATGAACAAAGGGAACCTTCAGTTACAATTTGATTTTATTGATTTCATAAATCCATATTTATGTTTATAGTCATGTGAGGAAGCAAATACATATTTGATATGGGATTCATTAACATTGTGAATAATTCATCATTTAAAAAGGATGCTTGCACATTTAAAAATTTAAAATTCATCTTCATTGGAATTATATTATACCTCTCACCAAAAAATTTTATTATTATAGATGAAAAACACGTATATAATATATCCTTAAGACCCCACAAAATTCAATCATAATATTCTTGGGTTTTTTCTGAACATTGTATCATGGTCATCTCCAACATCATGTCATATTGGCTATCTTAATGAAGGGGGGGATCAATTTTCACTACAACTATCGTTGGATATGAATGATATATTTATACATGGATAAACCCAAATATTTGTGTGATGCTTGGATGGATGAATGTAAAACACAACTCACAGGGATATGAATATTACTTTAGCATCTTTCTTCCTTCTATCACAACTGTAATTAATTATATGCACATTATATCAATATATGAATATATTTTACATCATGTTTATAAAATAATTAAAAAAAATTAAAACACATGAGATAAGAATGTTAATAAAAACTATAATATGGTGTTTTTTTGTCCTAACATGTTATTATTGAGATGATAATGGATATATATATATATATACATGTCTTGAGATATGAGATCCACACATAGAACTAGTTTGAAAAAAAAAGACATGTGAGAACAATAGAACCAGTAGGAGTAAAAGAATTCACTAATCTATGACAACAAATAGAAAAGTATCAAAAATAAATTAAATATCCATATAAATAATATATTGAAATATTTATATTTTGGGGTCATTGAAAAGTTGTTATTAAAAAAAATCAATTAAAAATCACACAGTGAGGTTGGATTATATAAATAGTGTTATAGAAGAATTTTTTTTCTAAAACCCCTTTAACAGAAACTATACATGTATTATAGTTGGACAGTGAGATATAATAAAGATATTGAGGGTAGGATTTAGTTCAAATACTGTAATAATTGTAATTTCCTTTTGGAGGGAGATCTGCTAAGGAGGAGAATTCAGAAGTTTTGGTTAGCTTGAGCTTATGGAAACTACTTTTTGAGTCATTACTTCAATTATTCCTAGAAAATTAATTTTTTTGAAAAATAAACTTTTTATTTTTTTGAATTTATAAAATAAAATTTCATTACAATATAAAGTGTCTAAAAATAAAATTCTATTATTGAAGTTTCCAAAAATGTCTTATAAAGGAAAATGTTTTAAGGAAATAAATTTATATGTTAAATATTTCGTGTCTTCCTATATATTTATTCCCGAATAAAATATATTTGTATATGTTATTTTTAAAGTAAAATTTGAACATGATGAAAAATTTTAAATACGATAAAAAAATTATAATTTTTTTAAAAAAATTATCCAAAAAAACAGTCATTAGTAGTTTCATTAAAGAAGGTTTTATTTTAAAAAATATATATCTTCATGATTTTTAATGAAATTTATTTCTTTTTAAAATAGTGTGTGGCCATTCATTATTTTTATCATAAATTTTACTTGATTGTTTTTAATATCATACATCCCAATGATTTATTTTAATGGTGCTTCCCTATGAATATTAAATGACATGATATGAAATGTTTTATTCTTTTTTTACATCAAGTGTTTATTTCTTGAATTTTTTCTAAAAACATATAATTTATCCCTCTATTTATTTTTCCTAGGAAAATATTATTACACTGATATTGAGAATTTGAAAAGAAATATTTTTAATGGAATTATTGAGAAAAAAGCATTTAAAAATGTTTTATCAAAACATTACAATTGGGTTTTGTAAATAATTATAAGGGAAGAAGATTTAACCCAAACATCACGAGATTTTTGAACATTATGTGACTCACTTCCCATACATAACCTTAAATATTTTGGGTGGAAAAAATATTACTCTAATATTATTTAAACTTATTAGATATTATAAGGAAATGTTATATTTTTTGGAAGTAAATATTTGTTTTTTAAAATTTGATCCTTGAATTTATTTTTAAAAAGAGATCTCTATGGGTATATATTTGAATAATGGTGTAAAAAATTTGATGTCAGAAGAATAATGTTTTTGAAATCATTTTTTCTATAATTATTTTATGAAAATCATAATAATTTAAAAGTGTAGTTTTAATTCTTTTTGTAAAGATCAGAGTGATTTATTGTACAGAAAATATTTAAATAAATTTTCTTGTGTTTTAAAAAGGGAAATTATTTTAAAAAAAATTAATTACTAAGAATTTGTTCTCTCCCAATATTTGAAAAGGGTTTCAAAAGGAATATTGAGGAAATATTCTCTTAAATAACTAGGTCTATATTAAAAGGAATATCTAGAGTAATGTCAAAAAAAATTCAATGGGTTTTTTATTTATAAAATGACTATTTTTGAAGAATTGGAATGGGTTTTGATGTGTACAAGTATTCATAATTTTATAATTATCCAATGAAAATATCTAGGGTAGGTATATAATTGTTATTTGTAATTTGGAATATTAATTTTTACATATGGATCACTTATTCTTTAATATCAATACCCTTTTAAACAAAATAAAATAAAAAAAGTATGTGTTTTCGCACTAGATTTAGGACAGTGTTTATGTGCTACCATAGTGGGTATCAGATAAATAATTTGGGAAACATTAAAAGTAAGTAAATTATTATATAATTATTTTTTATTTTCTTAGGATTTTAATTCATTATTCTGAAATAATTATTTGAAATTTTGAAAAATATTAATTTTTCGTATACTATGTGATATAAAGAATGATTCAGTTAATGATTGAAAATGTTTGGATTAGACATTATGGTGATTTAGTTAATTTTGTAGTTAAATTTAATTTCAATGTGTAAGACACTTATAGTTAATTTTCAATATTAATGTGTTTATTATAAAATATTGTGTTTTTTAGTTGAAAATAGGGTAATGAAAACGAGGATATAAAGAATGTCTTTCTTGAAAACCTCTAGTATTATAAATAATGGTTTATATTTGGATAAATTATCATTGAAAAATGAAAATATAGATATATTATGAGGTAAAAATATGAGTCTTACCAATAATAATAATGCAAATAACTTTTTATGAATTATATCATGATGAATTCATAATAAACTATAGGTAGTCAAACCTAAGGAAAAAATTATCATTGTGAGGATAGAATTTATTTAAGGGAATATAATGAAATGAATCAATACTTTTTGTATTTTTTAATAAATTTTTATTAAATATATCATTTCCAAAATAAAAACCAAAAAATATGTATGTTACCAAGAAATACCTTTTATAAAATTAAAAGATTTACTCTATAAATACCATATATTAGGGAATAAATTAATTAATATTTCATTAAATATTACTCTTACCAAATTTATAATAATTTTTCAAAAAAAAATTATATAAATAGACATTATTAAATTTCAATTTATTCTTAATATGGTTATATTTCAGAGAGTTACATTTACATTTCAATCTAATATTATATGAAATTACGGGTAACATGTTAATCAAATTATTTTTTGCAAATTTTAATTTTTTTGATAAATCGTACTATATGATAAATATAAATTTTAATTAAATTTATAGAGAAAAATAATTTTATTTGAATAAACTAATTATTTGAATTAAATATAATAAAATTATTTTTTAGTTAATATATTTAACAGTCATTGATTAGTTTAATAGTACGATAATATTTACTATGAAATATAAATTATAAACCAAAAATTACTATATATATTTTAAATAAAATTGAGAAATATAAATAATAAAATTATTGAGATATTAATTTGAGATAAATATAAAATGTGATTTAATTAAAAGTAATTTTAAATTGTAATACTAATATAATATATACGTAAATTTAATTTATAAGAAGAGAATATAAATAATGTAAATTTTAAAATTGGATAGAAATACAACTTTTATTATGGTATTTGGAAAATGAATATAGTACTAAATATATTAAATTAAAAACTACAAGAGATGAAATACAATTAACTGAATTTTTAAAATAATAAATACATATAAATAAATTAAAGTAAACATATAGATAATAAAAATAATAATAATGTAACAATTTAAATGGACAGATGTATAGTTTTAGATTGAGTTCTAAATACATAATAGAATTATAATTACTAAAATTATAGAATATTTCCATAATTTATTTTTTAATAATGTATTTGGGTATCCTTAGTGTGAAAAATGGGGGATAACAAAAAATTGTTGACATAGGATAGATATCTTGAGCATGGGATGGTGTTAGAGGAGAATCCAAGGGTATGTATTGGTAAATAAAGGTGGAATTTAGTAGATGCATAAAGGAATAGAAGCAGTTATCCCCACTAGTGGGGGGACCGATGACTGTAGGGAACCTTGGGATCTTGTCATATTTGACCATGCTCATAAATCCATGTATGAGAATATAATAGAGATAAATGAAATTATTGAATTGATTTGGGATGCCTTAATATGAAGCATTATTCCCCATTTAAAGAAGGACACACACACTTTTAAAAATTAAAAACCCTCTTTCTAAACTGTCTTCTACTACAACTCTCTTAAGGATGTTTCTAATATCAATGACACAAATGCATATATTAGTTCATCTATAATCCCCAAAATTAACTCAAATGATGCTTTGGATTTTCACAACACCATATCATGTTCATATTCATCCTTGAATCATGCTGTGTATCTACACAAAAATATAGATCACTTTATAGTGATACTATTACAAGATATCCATGAAACACACACCCAATCCCAAACACAGACCCACAACCACAAACATAGACACAATGGATAATTTGAGTGATGCCTAGATGGACTATGGTAGGACACAACTTGTAGGGACATGACAATGAATTTTTACATCATTTTTCACTTCCAAAATTTTAGAGGATTATATAAACATTATATAAATATAAATATAGATATATATAAATATATATATATATAGCACATTGAGGCTATGATATCTTCACAAAATAGGAAAAAATGAGATATAATTCTACCCAACATTGTAATATGACATTTCATTATCGTAGAATGAGTATATTGAGAGATAAAGGAATATATATTTATTTTTATGAAAATGAGAGCTACTCACATGACAATTTTGGAAAATAATATATACTTGTGATAGTATAAATATGGGAAAAAATTTGATGTTGTGTTTGAATATATGAAGGGGGGAAAATCTATGGGAGTCCCAAACAATAATATTTAGAACAATTATATATAATGGTTATTGTAATAAAGTTATTAAATAATAAAATATTCATTGAAAAATAACTAGCGGGGTTTTCCAGATTAATTGAATTTTTGAGAAGATCACTAATAAGTCCCTTCAATGCAAAAACATATGTTTTAGTTAGATATAGAGATAGGGATATAGGGGAAATGGACTGACAGTAGAGGTTAATATTAAGAGAATAACTTTATATGTTTCATTTTAGAGGGAGATATTATTAGGTTGAGTGTTTTGATGTTTTAGTTAGCATTTGGTAAGGGATACTATAAAGTAATAGTTATTTTCAATATTCGAAGAAGTAATTTTTTTAGAAATAAAATCCATATATTTTTGTATGGTATTTTTCAAAGAAAATTTCTTTTCAGGGGGAAATACATTAAAATAAAATTATATTTTTAGGCTTCCAAAACCATATTGTAAGAATAAAAAATTTAGGAAAATAAATTACAATCTTAATATTTCAAAGATTTCTACTATATTCTGATAGAAACATAAATTTATTTTTGTATATTATTTTGAATGTTTAATTTTTCCTCAATAAAAAATATTAAATATTTTCACAGATTTATCATTTAATAGTAAATAAATATTAATCATAAAAAACTATCACCCTTGATATTTTTATTAAATCATGCTCTATTTTGAAAACATTCATCTTCATAAACAACATTCTTTTATAGATGTCATTTTATGTTTAAAATAATTTTTAATACTGAAATATATTTATCATCGATGTTCAATGATTTCATTATAATTCAAAACTATTCCTGATTTATTTTAATAGTAATTCCTTATAAATTTTCAATTACATTAGATCAATACATTTTTTTATTTTTTCATTAAGTGTGTATTTATCACAATTTTTTTATTGTGTTATTATGGACTATTGCTATTCTTTTTTCTGTTGAAAATATTTTTACTCTGATTTTGATTAATTTTAATGAAATGTCTTAATGGAATTATATTGGAAGAATTTCAAATATAAATATTTTATTAAAATTTGGCAATTTTTCATTATAAATAATGAAGAAGGGTGAGGAGTAAACCCAAACCTAAATGGAATTTTCCCATGAATGGATATAAGACTACTATATATCTTTAAATTTTACATGTGAAAAAAAGGATAATTCTATGCTTTCTGAAGCTCTTATATTAAATGTGGAAATAAGATTTATATTTTTTATAACAAAAATTTTAATTTTGAAAAGAGGATTCTGTTTTTTAAGGGTGGATTTGTGAAGGTGTATATTTTTTTAAATTGATATTCAATATTTTATTTTACAAATTTTTTTGCTGAATCATTTTTATGATTTTTTTAAAATTAATTTAAATTTTAAAAGTGTTGTTTTTTTAATTTTTTATACAACTAAAAAAATTATTTGTAAAAAATATCTTGAAATGTTTTTAAGTCTTTTAAAAAATGATATTATCATATGTATTCAAAACCACTTTTTTTTTATGGCTGCATGATTAGAAGTGGGTTTTAGTGGGAAAATTTTTTTAAGAGGAAATTTAAGAAGTTTACTATATATTGATAGTTTTAGATAGAGACAAGACAAATTTATAGTCAAGGAATCTATATTATTTTGAATATTTCTATTTTTAAAGAAACAATAGGGGTTGTGATGTGTATTATCCTACCTAATTCTATAAATATCTATGAATAAAAAGATCCTGGAAAAGTATTGACACATTATTAGAAATTTATAATTGTAATTACTAAATTTTCACCACTTATTCTTTATTATCAAAGCCATTATAAATAACAAATAAAAAAGATTATGTGTTTTAAAACAAGACCCAAGAGCATGGGTTTGTGGAAACTACATTAGAATCAAAATAATTATATAACATTAGAGGATATGATATTAATAGTTTGGAACAATTTGAAATTTTGAGTATTTCTTGTTTAGTATTTTATGTGATTAATCGAATTTTTAAAACTATATATTTTGGAGAGACCATGTTATGTAAAGATGAATTTTGTTTACATATTAGGTCTTTTTTATAAGATTATATGGCGATTCCGGGTATTTTGGATAGAAATGAAATGTAATTGTATAATACAATTACGGTAAATTTTTAATATTTATTTTTTTTATCATAAAAAATTAGTTATTATTTTTTGGTTGAGAAAAAGATATCAGAAATGAGCCTATGATAGGTATGTTTCTATAAACCCTTTATTATTATAACTAAGGACGTATAATTGGAGAAAAACTAAGAAATAGATTAAAATATTGATATATTATGAGATAACAATGATTCTTTACCAATACTATAATATTGGAAAATATTTATAAATTATATCATGACTATATTTAAAACCAAATTATATATTTTCAAGTGTAAGAAAAAAATTAAAATTTTGAGGATGAAATTTATATAATATGGTAGAATGTAATTAACTAATATTTAAATATATTTTTCATTAAAAGATTTTTTATTTAATTACACAATTATGAAACTAATACTAACAAATGTATATTATTTCATGATGTAACTTTTATTAAATTAAATAATTTCCTCTATAAATTACATAAATCATGGAAAAATTGATTCAGTTATTAAAAATAATAATGTAACAATATTTATATTTATTTCACTAAGAAATAATATGATTACTCATTTTAAAACATAAATTTATTATTATTATATTCAAATTTAAAATAATTTTAATTTCATCGTAATCAAATGTTATTTGACCCTATAGATAACATGTTAGTTATATTAATTATTGATTCTATGAAATTAATTTTTAATAAATAATTGTATATGATTAATATAAATTCCAAGGACATGTAATAAAAAATATAAATACTACTTTAAATAAAATAATAACTTAAAGAGAAGGTAATGATCTTTATTTTCAATTAATATATATAATAACAATTTTATAATTTAATTGTATGATTATATCTATTTTATCATATAAAATATTAACTTGAAATACATATAAATTTAAAATAAAAATGAGAAATATAAATATTATTGTAAGTGAGATATTAATTCAAAATGAATGTGATAATGATTTATTTAAACATTTAAAATTGTAAATTTTAATTTTAATATAATATTAACATTAATGTATTATATAAGAATATATTATAATTATTATCAATAATAAAATGTGATAGTAATATAATATTTTTTAATGTATTTGGAAAATGATTATATTGATAAATATAATAATTTTAAAACAATGAGGGATAGAATATAAGTAATGATTATTTAATATATATAAACATGTAGTAAATAATTGAATGTAAATAAATATATTATAAGAGTTATAAAAAAATAATAAAAATACTTTTATAAATGATTAGATATATAATAATAGATTAAATAATAAATAAGTAATTGAATAATAATTAGTAAAATTAAAATATATTTTCATTTTATTCTAATTTATAGTATGATAGTTTTATATACTTAGTGTAGAAAAAGGGGGACAACCAAAAATAGGTTACAAAAGTTAATTATCCTGAGAAAGGGTTGCTTCCAGGTGAGACATCAAGGATATGTGTATATCATGCATGGGGAAAGAAAATAAACATGCATCGGAATGATAGAGGTTAACCCCACAGGTTGGGGAAGCCCAACGAATGTATAAAACATATTATCCCCATCGTATTTCTTCATGGTCAGAAATCCATGTTCAGGTATATAATGGAGAGAGATGATGAATGAGGAATCAATGGGGGGATCCTTACTGTTAGGAACTATTCTCCATTTAAAAAGGCTACAAGTACCTTAAAATATTAAAAATATTCTATCATCAACTACCCCTCATCCAATGTTCTTTCCCCTTTTCAAGAAAAATATGAATATAATTTCATGTTGAGAAACCACATAATGTATTCACATAAACTTCATGATTTTCATGACACTATATTAAGTTCATCTTCAACCTTGTGTCATCTTCTTGTATTGGCACACATGGGCTGTTCACTTTTCCCTATCATTGTTACTAGTAATCAAAGATACATTGATACCTACGTACATATATACCTACTTACATACCTAACTACGTACATACATACGTACATAAAAACATACCTACCTACGTACGTACATATATACATACCTACATACGTTCGTCGATACGTACCTACTAACATACGTATGTACGTACTTATATACTTACTTACGTACCTACCTTCGTACATACTTACATACATACTTACGTACCCACTTACATACCAACCTACATACGTACTTCATAAGTAACAACGTACGTACGTACGTATGTACCTACCAACCTAGGTACCTACTTATGTACCTACATACGTACCTACATACGTACGTACCTATGTACTTACATGCGTACGTACTTACGTACATACGTACCTACATACGTACTTACATACGTACATAAATTCATATGTACCAATTTACATACATACATACATACATACATACCAACATACATACATACCAACATACATACATACCTACATACATACATACCTACGTACCTGCATACGTACCTACGTACATACCTACATACATACATACCTACGTACATACATACATACTTACGTACATACTTACATACGTACATACTTACGTACATACATACGTACATACATACCAACATACATAAATACATAAATACTTACGTACATACATACAGACATACTTCCATACATACGTACATACATACATACATACGTACCTACATACATACATAGATACATATATACATACATACATACTTACTTACTTACATGAATAGATACGTACATACCTATGTACCTACATACGTACTTACATTCATACATACATACAAACCTACATACATACCTACATATGTACATACATACGTAGATACAAACGTACCTCCATACATACATACATACATACCTACCTACATACATACATACCCGCATACATACATACATACATACATACATACACACATACATATATACAAATATACATACATACATGCATTCATACATACATACATACATACATACCTACCTACCTACCTATCTTCATACATACATACATACATACATACATACATACATACATGCATACATATATACAAAAATACATACATACATACATACATACATACATACATACATTCATATAAAACTGAGGATTTGATTGATTCTTGTCTTGATTATGGTATGATACAACTCACAGGGCCATAAGAATGACATAAGCCATCGTATTCATTGTGTTCTGAAACTGTTGAATATTATATTCACATTACACACCCATAATAGCACAAAACCAAGAAAACACACAAACAAACATATATATATATATATATATATATATATATGTTTCTATATATTGATTATCGATGTTCTAGGATCATCACAAAACTATAAAACCTATGAGATAAATCTACTAATAGACCCGGAAGTATGTTTCTGGGTTCTCCAGAAAATCCAAAGTTGAGAGGTCGACACCCACACAGACACACATAAAAAATAAACATATACTCACACACAAACACATGTACGCACACACACACACACATATATATTTCAATACCAATGTCACACACATAGATTGTTTATACAAAAAAAATATTTTCATGCTAGAATAATAGTACCACAAGGGTGAAAATTAATTTGATTTGTTGTTTCCACACATATAAATGTGATAAACAGATATTGGAGATATATTAAAATAATATAATCTCAAATTCCTCAAAAAGTGTTTCTGAAAATAGGTTGAAAAATAACAATTCAAATAAAAATAATACAGTGGTGTGGTCTAATATAATGTGGTTTTTGGGAAGAAGAACACAACTGGATCTCTTTCATAAAAAAATTTATGTGTATTAGAGTTTTAGAGAGAGATAGAGAGTAAGGAGATTAATTATATGAGTTATTTATAGGAGAGTGAGTTTCTGATTATCCATTAGTAGAGATATCTGTTAAGGAGGAGAGTTAAAAAGTTTCGGTTTTCATCCTGTAGTTGAATGTGATTTTTTTAAATAATTATTTTAAATATTCTAAGAAATGAATCATTTTAAAGAAATAAAAGTATTCATTTTCTTAATGATATTTTGAAAAAAAACCCTTAGAAGTGGAAATGTTTAAAAGTAAATTTTTATTTTTATTTTTTTTGAACCCTTTGAATGGAAAAGTTTTTATGAAAACAAATTTCCATCATAAAACATCCATGCATTCCCCTATCTTTATCTAGTGACAAAAATATGATTTCTATTTTTATTTTTAATTTAAAATTTGTTCTTAATGATTTTTTTTAAATTTAGTAAATATTACCATTTCATATTAAATAATTATTTATTCTAAAAAACCATTCACCCTTGTTTTTTTCTTAATATGTGTTCTTAATTGAAAGGAATTGGTCTTTATGAATGATTTTAAATTATGAATGTAATTTATATTTATAATACTATATGTTGATAAAATAATTTTCTCATATGTCTTCAATTATTTTTTTTGAAAAGAATATCTTTATATTAATTAGTTCAAGGAAATTATCCATTAATTTTCAATTACATAAGATCAAAATTTTTATTCATTTTTTACATTATGTTTGCATTTATCACAATTTTTTTGAGTTATAATTTAATTAATGAATTTATGTTACCCAAATTGAAAAGTCTATTTTATTAATAAAATAATACTACATATGTCTAAAGTATATAAATTTATAATAAACACTTTGAATGAGTGGAAAAAGCTAATCGGGTAAAGCATTGGACTAAATTAGGACATCACAACTCAACCCTTTGTTAACATTTATGAAAACCATGAAATTAGATTCATGGTATACATGCCTGATAATATAGATCATATATGAGAGGTTATCAGAACATATGATGCAATGAATAGTTAATTTCTCTGATATATGAATATGGAAATTTCTTATAGATTGCACAATGGTCACCTAATCACACACTATAAATATCTTGTTATATCCTCTTTGCATTTCCAAATAAACTATATTAATCCATCTAATATTTTCTGCCTCTAAATTTGAATTAATTATGTAGTATCTATAAATGGAACCCATGATATCTCTATTTTAATTTCTAAATATAAAACAAAACATTAAATATGTGATTTGTTTATTGACTCCCTAATAAAATAGAATTTTATCCTTCAAAGAAATAGAGAATTCCATATAATTTCAAGAGGTCCAAAAGGGCGAGGGTAAATAACTATAATTCCAAGATACCAAAAAATATAGATGTTATACATATAGTTATTGTACTCAGCATAATGAATAGAATTGACACTCTTCACTCTAACAATGATTCAAAAAATTAAGGTTTGAATATTAAATGTGGTCTGCTCAAGAATATATTCATTAATAATATATCAAATGTCATTAATAACATCAATGCAGCCCATGTGAAATAATATTATGATATGTAGAGAAAAATAATTTTGAGAATTGGTTTTTAGATAATCATGTATAGAACTAGTCCTATGGGAAGATCATCAAAGATATAAAAATTAATAATCCATAATTCCGAATTAGTGGAACAAAATAAGAATAAATGGTTCAGGTCCACTCTATGTTTGTGACATAAAATGCATATGGAATATAAGGAAGTGCCAATATCCTGAAGAAAAAAATCTACTAGAGAATTGTAAATATACATACCCCATAATAACATGAATCTAGAAGGAGTGATCTCGATTTCATTAAACTTTCCAATGTAGTAATGGAACTATTATAAAATATATTATGATAATACAATTTTGAGGTGATAATCCCATCAATTTTTAATTCCAAGTTCAAAATATGATATATGTTAATGAAATTATTTTTTCTTACCTCTACTCTAAAGAAATTAAGGATCATGTCAATAGAATTATCCAACTGATCCTTGATCATTTACATGAGGTCCATCATTGGATAAACTGAATTTAGGAGGTCAAAAATGGGTGTACCAAACCAATTATCAAACCAAAATTTAAGATATAATTTTTTGTTAACTAGCTTGTGTAATTTTGAGGAGATTCTAAATAAGGTTTACTAGAGGGATTTCCAAATAGAATAATCTATATAATTCATATTTCAAGAATTTAACATTCTTAAGAATACATATTTAGAAATCCAAGAGTCTATAATTTATCATGATTTCTTATTCATTATCCAAAAAATCATTTTTACCTATAATATATTATTTCACTAATTTTGAGCATTCAAAAATATAATTTGAATGGAATTACTGAGAATTTAAATCTACTACAAATGATTTATTATAACATGTAAATTTGTAATTGTAAATATTAATGAGGTGTGTTGAGTGAACCCAAAAATCAAGGGACTTCTTCTATAATGTGATTGGTTAGCCCTATATATCATTAAATGATCCAGGTGGCCATAACTAATTTTCCAATCATGTTGCAACTCATTGGATTTCAAATGGAAATAATGTTATATTTTTCAAAAATAAATGTATTTTTTAGAATTGGATACTTTATTTTATAAAAAATTAAATGGTATAAATTTTTATTGAAATTTCTATTTAATATTTTATATATTTAAAAAAATGTTTCTTAAAGAATATTTTTTATGATTTTTTTATTTTTTATTTAAATATGTAAGTGCTGTTTTTTAACATATTTTTTAAATATAAAAATACTTTTTTAAAAATATTTTAATATGAATTTTAATATTTTCAAAAGATGAATTATTAATTGTTTTAAAACCACCATACTTAGGTTTCTGCTAACACTAAGTTCTAAATTGTGGTTCACATGTTATATTGATGAATATGAGTTATTAAGGGTTATATCTTGGTTATATGGTTTTTCTTGAGTGATGATATATTTTATTCAAGGAGTTTGTATTATTTTATAAATTCCTATTTTTGAAAAAATATTATGGGTTCGGATGTGTATTATTAATCCTAATTATCTAAACCTCCAAACCTAAAATGATATTGGGAATAAAGTGTATAATTATTGGGATTTAAAGATATAATTATTAATTTATGGTCCCTTATTCTCTAGTATCGAAGAATTTTTAAATAAATTAAATGAAATGTATGCGTTTTAGCAGCATATATAGGAACGTGGCTTTTGATCAACTCAGAACAAGGCATGCTCACTCCATATGTACCAATATCATCCTGGAACCAATGCATCAATTGTATAGATACAAATTTTCGGGCACAGAGTTCGTGCAAGTGTAATTATAAGAATACCCCATGGGATGCTAGAAAAATCAAAAAGGGAACACAAAGGTATAAGTCATCATAATAATAAAGATCATAAATACTATCTTGGAGGGTGAATAGAAAGAATATTCCATATATTCTCAAACACTAAAATATTCAAGGACATTGAGAAGACCTATCTATATTCACTTCAATCCTTAAATGTTGTTTTATATGAGATGATAGGGAATATCAAAACAATAAAGAGTCTATAAATCCAAAAGAAGATATCCAACAATAATGTATCATCTTAGAGGCAACCCATATGGTGCATAAAATATGAAGACATATTATAAACCAACCAGAGTCGGCCCATGACACTACTAGAAGGGTATTCATGATCCCCATGGGCTAAGAAGAAGTTAATAGACATCAAATAGCACCTCAATGGAATTATTTCACACTTAAATCAGAGAAATACCAATAATATAGAAATTGGAATGATAAATATGTTTGTCGAAGGACCATTTTCCAGTAGATAATATTTAATATAAAATATTCAATCCATTTAAAAAAAAAATTACACTAAAATCATCTCCAAATCCCTCTATAGAAACAACTCAAAATTTCACCATCTAAAACACAATATATATATGCACCACTATTTAAAGAATTAATTCTAATCAGGTTTGGACATCTTGGCTAGTGTATTAAGGTAACTACATAATCAGAAATACACAGTAACCTACACATTATCATAAGGGATAAACCAATACTGAAAATTTCAATTCAACATGAGTGTTATTTTTGAACCAAATACCTATATCTAAAATATATTGTAAAAATGAGCATGTAAAACCATTTTAGGTCACCAAAAACTTTTCCAAAAACAGAACCATTACTTACAAGAAAATCAATCTAGTTTAGGATACAATGAAAAAAATAATTTCTTCATTCTTAATTGTATTTTAATCCATTAAAATATCAAAATGGTTTTATAAAAATTCATTAATATTTTTTTATATATTAAATAAATCACAATGAATTTTTTTTGACAATCACACATGAAATACTGTGTAAACAATTTCCATTTGAAACACCATTTTTAAAAATATTTCCACAGTCCTTTTAAAAACCCCAATCACACAGCACAACTAAAAAAATATACGGAAATGTGGTCTGAAATGAATAAATAATGAAATCTATCACTGGTTCTAAAAATAATAATATAAACAATGATCAAGATATAACCATATTTCATGCCACCAACATAGGAATATGTTCCATGGGATCTACCCTAGGTCCCACTATGATATAGTTATATACTATACCAAATACAGAATAACCTACCGACAATGGTGCATTCTACATAACCAACCCTCCTAGCGTAAACCTATCTTCATCAAGTGGGTGGGGGTGGGTTCACCGAATTCATTGTCACAATACATAATTATAATAGAAAATAAAAGGGTGTGACAAAATACTTTATTATAAATAATGAATTTCCATGTATTTACCTGTGTTACCATCACCAAATTAGGAGAGGGTGAGGGAAACATGTAATAATAACAACTAAGAATAGTCATAAATATTAATTTCACCCTCAATTCCATTCAACTCCTATGAAATATATTTATTCACATATAAATTATGTCAAAAATAATCAAGGCCATTGGGATATAATTATAATAAATACCAATCTAATGGGTCTTAAGAAGGTCTCTTTCTATCTAATGCACACACACAACTTATAAAACCATTTAATGTGGCTAACGATCCTTCACTGAAATGGTTTATAAATTTAAATCCATTAATTTTAATGATTTTCTATGACACATATAAAATTACTGAAAAATTTCTTTCGATATCACCCTTGAAATCAATTTATGATACCACCCATATTTTATAAAAATCACTTAATGGTATAAACATCACCTCTAAAAATTATTCCAAATTTTTTATCGAAAGAAACAAATATCACACAACTTGAAAATTATTTTTAATAATCAACACATTTTCATTAAAAACCTTTAATGTTCCAAAAAAACTCTTTTATATTTATTTCACAACCTAAATGGGTTCATTACATTTTTAAAAGATGCATTTACTTTAAGAAAATCATAGAAACAATCTAAAAATTATTTATATATCAATTTAAAAATGAAATTAGAATGAAAACATCACATTTTATTTATAAAATTGTACAAATATTTTAATATAACATTTTTATTTATATATCACATGAAATATTAACTAAATACATTAAAAAATAACTTTTTTGGCCCAAAACATCAATATAATATCAATATAATATTTACTAATACATCAATTAAATAGAATAAAAATATTCATGCATGGTTAAATGAAATTGGATGTTCAAATTATTTTAAAATATTAAAATGCCTTCACATTCTATACACACCATGATAGAAACTATTTCCTTCTTATAAATCCAACAATAGAATTTAATATTATCAATATAATAAAAAATGTCTTTAGAACTTATATAGTTAATTATTATAAAATTAATAGTTAGGAGAAGGGGTAAACCTAACATAAATTTTTGGATATGGGTACAAAAAAAATATTGTTGAAATGAATTGAAAAATATGAATCATAATCCCTAAAAATTGAGTTGGAACTAAATCAAAAATGAAATAATACCAATGGTTTAGCAAAAGGTGAGGCTCCCCAGGCCCAAACATTCAGATCCAATGCAAAAAAAAACACACTTTAAAGATATCTTTTTTTAAATGATATTAACCATTATTAAAATATTTTCATTTTATTGTATTTTAAAAATATATACATTACCTCTCAAAATACAAACCAATCCCAAGATCCAATGGTTTATTGTCTTTTAGAACAATTTATATATGAATCATATTTTAAAACAATTGTGAACATTTATATATAATCAAGACACACCAATTTTATATACATAATAATAATTTATAATCATCATATAATGTTATTTAAGGGAATTTTTTTTAAATTTTCATCAAAGGTTAGATCCTAAGTACAGGATAAAACATGAGTAGGGGAGAAATGAATTTTCCAAGATAACATGGAATAATAAAAGGTATCAATATGTAATAATAGAAAGACATGTAATATTAAATTAAATAACATATACCATATAAAAATAGTGTGGATTCATGGGATAACAAACACGTACCACAGAGCATAATCACAGGCCTATGGGAAGATATGTAACATTCCCTCGAACCTTATAATAAAAAACGTTGGTACAAAAAAATACCATATAACCCAAACATTGTGAGAATATCTAAGAAGATAAACTTTTTAGTTTTTAATCATAACTAATAAGTCCCATCCTTTTTTTGATCATATCCAAGAAGTCTCATCCATTAATTTGTGAACATATCCCAGAAGGTTCAACCATTAATTTGTGAACAAATTGAAGGATTATCACACAACATTACTTCATGAGATATAAAACATAAAATAATGAATTTTAGGGTGATACATGAGCCCACCAATCAATATATATACTTATGTGTATCCTTTCAAATCCATCATTCATCATATCATAATAACTATTTAGAATGAAAATGGTGTTCATATCATTTTTTAATTAGTATTTCATACACTAAAATTAGGGATTATATAGATTGATACAAACATTAATTCACCCAAAATTACTATTTCATATAAGCATTATATTACGAGACATAATATATTTCCCTACAAGATTTTGATATTTTAAAGAGTAAATTTGAAATGAAACCATGGAAAAGTGACTTTTAAAAAAACTTCTTAAAATATTCATAAAGATATAAAATTAGTATTCTCCTTAAAAAATGAATTTCAATAAGTTAAAATGATGTTTTTAAACACCACATTAAAAAGAATCCAAAATATAGATCCATTAAAATTAGTTAATGGTTTTCCATTTTAATGTGGAGTTGTAGATAAATGTATAAACTTAAAAGGGAAATATTTTTTAATATATTAAAATTACTTCAATTAAAAGCCACTTCATAAAGAGGGTGATAAATATTTTATTAGAAAATATTTACAGAGAAAATTTAATATTTTCTAAAATAAAATATATTTTGATTTAAAGATTAGAATAGAAGAGATTTTGTATGATAGATGAATACAGATATGGAAGAGAAACATATCATTTGGAAAAAATAATACTTATTCATAATATCTTCATTTTTTATATATAATTAAATACCTCAATGTAATCACATAGAAATTAAGAATTATAGTGATTATAATATCATCACATAATAGATGAGAACTCTCTTGTAAAACCATAGTCAAAGAGGAATATTTATATACCAAGAAAAGAAGTCTAGTTAAGAAAAACCCATACCAGTAATCCCGCTTAGCAAAATACTATAAATCCTCATGAATAAAAATATATATTAATAAACAATTTAAATAAAATATTAATTCTGGTATACTTCTATAAAATTAACTTATCATCATTTATTATGAATATTTTTTTAAATTCTTTATTTTCATCATCAAATTTTTCTAGTTTTGATTATTTGTTTATTAATAGTTTTGTAATGTCAATATCAATTCTTGTATATATATTTCATGATAATAATTAATATATCATTATAGTTACCCGAATATATGTTTTATAATAATTTATAATCTTATAATTTCATTTGGTAATTATTTTGGTTATGAATCATGATGATGATAGGGATGTGCTTGTTTTAGTAATTTATAATAAACAAAAACGAAGTAAATAGTAGTAAATTAAATATTAGTATATAATTTAATGAAAAAAATTATTTCTCATTAATAAATAATAATAAAATGAGTTTGTTTATATAGTCATACATGATTTAAATTAAAGTCATTGTTGAAGTAGGTGGTTAAACCAACTAAAATATGAACATGATATAATATTGGGATGAGTATGGTTAAGAATGTTTTAATTTTAGAATTATATCCTTATTAAAGAAGATTAATGAAATTTTAGATTCTTTTAAGGTGGTTAATAATATTTTCTGAGAGTTTTATTAAGAGGAAATGTGTATTTTTAAAATAATATTCATCACTTTTCTGGAGGCAGTAGTCTGAATGCGTGCACATGAGATGAATTCATTTTCATAAATCCTAATGGAGATAGAAATAAATTTATTTTTCCAAAATGTTATTAATATTAAAAATATCACATTATTTCATTAAATATCCCTTTTGAGCTACTCATTTTTTGTAGTTATGAAAAAAGTAGCATGTGTCTTATAGATGATGTAGTCCCAACATAACACAAGAAGCATTTTCATTTTTTAGATGGTTGAGAGGAGGGTAGAAATTTTTTATCTCTTTTATATAATGGAATTTTAGTATGCATATGTTAATAATTTATTTTTTTATGTGGATTTATTCAATTAATCTAATGTAAAAGAAGAAACCAATAGAAAAAAAATGAAAACGTGTAATTGATCAATTTACCCTACAAATTTGAAAATATCCTTTAAAAATTGGTTTTAGGATTTGAGAGTTGGTATTTTAGAACACTAAAATATATAAGAAGTAGATATGATTGTTTTAGAGTTATGTGGAATGTTTTATTTGAATAAAAGAGGCTTGGGTTGCAATGAGATGTGGAATGGAGATGGATCAATTTTATGAGAGAGGAGTTTTATTTTTTATAATAATATAAAAGTTACAGCTGTTATTCAAAATTATAGTTGATCCAATAATGGGAAATAATGGGGTGGGTAAGATTTATGGTCGCTAAATACTCAATCAAACATTTTAACCAATCTATTTAAATATTTTTAAATTCTTTACTGCTTTATTTTTCACATTAATGTATTTTTAACCCTAGCAACTTATTTTTACAAATGTAATTTAATTTTAATAACATAAGATAAATTTGAATTGTAACATAAATTAAAAATAGTGATTAAAAATTTAAAATAAATTCTTTCAAATAAAACTTATAAGGTAGTTGAATATTATTTTTTTACAATAGCTTATATAACATGTAAAAAATCATATTTGGGAAAATTGTTTTTATAAATATACAATTTTGTTATTAGAAAAAATTAAAAATGTTATTGATTTACAAGAAATAAATAAATTCCATATTTATAAAATATGTGTTTTATTTTTTAAAAAGAAATCCAATAGTGAATTATAGCTTGTGGTATCATAATTAAAAGAAAAAACAAAAACTAGTTTTTTAACAAGATAAAATATTATTTAAAATAAAAATGTTAAACATGGGTTATCTAAATCCGACATATAATTTTTCAATGAATTATTTTACCCCTTAAATAAATTCTTGATCATTAAAAATGTTTTATAATATTTATAATCTTGTATTAGATCATGGTTAATTTAAGGACTCTAAGGTATTAATAAAACTAGTATTTTTTCTATTCACCCTAAATCAAATATTTTTAAAAGTACCAAAAATAATAATAATATTGAATTTACATGATAAATCAAAAAGTATGTTAATTTATTCAGATTAAGTATATATAATTTATGATTTTAACATTTAAATGAAAATACAACTTAATCTATATTTAATAGGAAAATTGATTTTTTATATTTGAACTATACTTAATTGTATTTCCAAGAGATTAATAGTTTAATATATGTTAACATATTTTTAATAAAAGCAATATATTAAATCGTAATATATTAAATTTATCTAAATAAATCCTCATTGTTATTAAAAGGTAATTTTTATGGAAATATATTTGTAACAAAAAAATAATCTTATTAGTTAATAATTTAATTTTCAAAAAATAACAATTTTTTATTTCAACATATATTTCATATACAATTACCAATATATATACCCTCCAAATATAAAAAGACATTATAAAATTATTTTTGTATTTGAAAATTCTGTAGCAATTTTTTTTTTGTTTTGGTGTTACTTATGCAATAGGTTATTTGAAAAATTAAAAATAAAATATTAGGTAATTAAATTTAATATCAATTAAAAATAATTACATCCTCAATTTTATATTTAATAAGATGTATATAATTGAGGATATTTTATTAAAATTTCACACATAGGTTACCATGCAACATACTAAAACTTACGATTCCACCAGAAAACATTGACTTGGTGGGTTGTCTTGTATCAAGTCACATTATCTCTTTGATACAGAATATGAAATGGTAGTTCATAATAAGTTATATAATGTTATAGTTTTATGGATTCTATGATTAGTACATTTGAAGGGATTGTTTTGTAATTTCTCAAAAATGATACATGAAACACATCATCTACCTTAGAGAGGTCTGGTTGTAGTTTAAAGCGTTAAAATATATCCCTAAAAAGATCATGGATCTAGAAGGGACCAATATATATAGGGATTCACATTCCATTTTTCTCCCATATAAATATATAAATTACACCTATCACCAAATTTAAACTCTATATCTCAATAAAGATTATATTTATATATCTACTATCAAAAGTTTGTTCTTTTATATATCGCTGAATCGTTCGATCCTTCTCTATAATTTTGTAGAAATATTTTTGGTCCAATTAGATTTATATCCCCAACATCATCCCAACATTTGGAGTCCTACATCCATTCCCATAAAAAGCCTAATATGGAAACATATGAACTATATAATGGAAAATGTAGTTGTATAAGAACTCTGTAATGGGAAGGTGTTGATCATAACATTCTGAGAAATCTTGTAGGCCTGATATTTTCAAAATCCCATGATTTTTAATTAATCTTATATAATAAAATATGATAGAAAGTTGATATGGAATGATACAGATCAACCCTATCTCCAATTCATACATAATATTTCTCTAGAACCTCAAGGTAAACCTATAATCTTGACCAGATACAATAGTGACTATTACTCCATACATATTTAACACATACCTTTTATATATCATGGTGATTTGGTCAATAATGAAATATTCTATGATAACAATGAAATGAATTAACATAATAAGGTGATTGACTATAATCCAAATGAAATTATGAACATTATATGTCTTATGGATTCTTATGGTGAAATCCACAGTTATTTTTTCCCATTTTTATATTGGCATGATTAATAGTTACATAATTATATTGGAATTCCATTATTCAACTTTATCTTACTAGAATATAAATCATTGAGATACGTGTTTTAAAAAATACCACTTCATTTTATCCCACAAATTTTTTTCATAGAAATCTATACATCTTGATGCTTCCATGATGAATTGATATTGATGATCTATGTGAAAAGTCAATAAGTTCCCTTTTTATGTATGGCATTGTTGGAACACATTTCCTATAAAAAACATTATAACTCCATATTTAAAAGACTCAAAATCATTAGAATTCTATACATTTTTCTATATATTTTCCACAAAATTATAAGATTATTTGATATTTACATGGTTGGATGGTTATGTAGTTATTTAGAAAATAATATGATCTCTCTTCTTAGATTATAAACTCATGGATAATATTTTGAATATACATGAGTATTTTGTCTTTTTATACACTCATCCTGGTTTATGTGCTGTGATATTTCCTACTCAGAGTATCAATCACCATTTATTCCTACCCCAAGTGGTAATTTATTGAGGGTTAATAGTTTTTGATCAATTATAACCATCTTATTTGGAACAAGTTTATCTCATTCAATGTGATTATAATATTCAAGAACACTTGGTCAGTATTTATATCGATGTTATCAACATAGAGATAATTCAAAAAAATCTATAATGGAAAGTTCAAGAATTATTTCCCTGAATCATGCATCAGGTAATTTTTTTCATGAGTTATTTATTGTAATGAGACATAAGAAATTAAATTATCATTTCGATTGAGTATTCAACCGAATCCCTTTAATGAAACATCACATTATGTTATAATTCCTTACCAACTATAGGGTATTTTAAGTAGTGGTGTGGTGAAAAAACCCTTATTTAGTATCATGAAATATAATAGAAATATCTTTATTCAATGTAATATAACTTTATTTCATGTTAAATTGGTTTTTATATTTGATACCCATGAGAATTGTTTCAAAAAGTGTCATCAGTATCTAGTAAACCAAAAAAAACTACACATATTTTTTATTATGGTCATTCTATGACACTATTTAGTAAGTTCATTTTTCAAGGATTTATATATATATATATATATTCTTTTTTATGTGATCATATAACCCTTTAATGATAAATTATTCTGATATAGTAGTCACATTAAAAACAAGGCATGAAGTTTCTCTTTTCATGAGATCTTCAATACAATCCATGATTGATCTTCATGATCTTCATTTCTATTAGAATATACAAGATTATCTTCAATATAAAAAACAACAAATTGATCAATGAAATATATAAAGAATCCATTCATTAAATATAGGAATATGTTGGGTCCATTTATACACCAAAATCGAATCACTATAAATTTATAGTGTTTATAAATTTTATATAAATATAACATGGAAATATTCCCCATTTTATCCTTAAATTATGATAACAAGATAGAATATAAATCATCATGAAGCATTGATATCCTCTGATTTTATCAAACAAATAATTGATACATGGTAGATGATAATTTCTATGGATCGTGATTTTATTAAGTTCTTTATTAATAATTAAAATGAATATTGATCCATACTTATTTTTGATAAATAGGACTGTTACACACTATGTGGAAGCACAAGGGTGCGTAAAACCCTTTTCTATATTCTCTTGAAACAAATCCATTAATTCCCAAAATTAAATGTGATATATTATACTAGTATTCTTCTAAATATTTATGGATATAAATATGAGTTCAATAGAAAAATAATATTCCTGATCAGGGATAACACCAGATGTTTCATCCATAAATTCAATAGTATATTTTCAAACAAAAGGTATGTCAACAATGTTGACCTTCTCCTTGGTCATCTGAGTAATAAGTCCCTCGTTTATGGGTATTAAGGACCATATTATTGATTTTTATTCTGAAGGGAGTTAATAATAATCCTTATGTTTATATTTGATAGTATTATAATTCATTAAACAAAATTAAATCTCCTTATCTGAATAATTGAAACGTGATTTATACAATGAAATCTAAACTATACCAAATATTATCATAATTCAACCATGGTAAGAAGAATTAGATTCACAGACATTATAATCCAAGAAACATCTATCAGATAATTGTTATATATATAAGATATTCCAGTCATGTTACCATGTTTTTTCATATTTAGTTTAATATCCAATTCCTTAGTTCACGAGTCAATATTCCAAAAAAACATGCATTACACTAAATAATTTTGAGAACTAGAAAAAAATAATCAAGTTAGAGTTATAGAGTAAAGAATGAGTGTACCATGGAGAACTTCATTATCAAGATCCATCTCAACAAATGTGATATCATTCCATAATCCATTCTACCTTGGTTTATGAGGTTAATGGGGTTTATATTCATTAGCTATGTGGTTAGGGAATTGATTTTCATAATTCACAAATTACTAGCATTTAAAACATTAAAGTTTGGGTGGAAAAATAGTTGTGAAATTTTATTCCATAGTCACAATGATTAGACTCTTTACCCCATTAGTAAAATCATTAGATTTTCATCAGATCTTCCCACACTTTAAAAACATCTTTTTTCCATAGAGGAAATTATATGAGTGCTTTATTCCATATTTTTTAAATCTTGGAAGTTAACATTTCATTCTTCCATGTATCTTATTATATAATATTCTATGATATTTCAGATTCTTTTTTTCTTTATTTTTAAAAATACGTGTCTCCAATTTCCATTTCCACTATCAGAACAAATTAAAAAAGTTCTTCATATCTTATAAATTGTCTTATTACTAATAGTTTTTGAATTATTTTTTTATGAAACAAATGAAAAGATCAATTTTACTATTATGATCCAATATAAAAATGGAGGCATAACATTTAAGCATTGAGAAATTTTCATTATATGTTCTAACAGATTCAACCCCATATTGTTCTAACTTCATTAATTATCTCTCCATCATCATGTGAATTGTATTAGAATAATTCTTCCTGAAGAATTCTTTCTTCAACTCTTCCCATTCTATAGAGTCTACATCCTCCTTTTTCATGGTATTATTGATGATATTACACCATTTTCTATACTCACCTTTGAAAAACTAAATTACTTTTATGACCTTCTCATGATTAACACACTAGATGAATAACATATTTTCTTTATCACATTGATCCATTACATGTAATTAATTTGGTTTGAAGAGACATTAAAGGAGGGAGTTTGACTTCTCATAAAATAATAAATTTAAATATGTTACTTCCTTAGTGAATTTAGGATCTAAACCTGGTTTATGATATTATTCATTTATATAGAGAGTTGTGTTTTATTCTCTAAATGGTTATATAATACTTCTCCAACCTTGATATTTGTCTCATTGGGAAAATCATTGCATTTCCTATCACTCCAATTATTAACATTGTTTTTTCATAAACTATCAATTTCATAATTAAAAAATGTTAATAAAAATAATAAATATTCAAAAAATTTAAAAATACTAAAATATATTAGATTACTCATAAATGACATAAATTTATATGTTTTAATCTAGGATATTCATTTTCAAAGTCCTATTAGTTTCTCTAACTATTGAATAAATATTTTATTAAATATATCATAATTGTTCCAATAGATAATATAATAAACTAAATCATATCCAATGGAATATTATATTAAAGTGTTAATACTTAGACCCTCCCATCATTCGTACAGTGAATATTGATTTGATACTAAATTGTCCCTTTTGGGGTGATTACCCTTAGTTTCCTATGAGCTATACCTGTATCAATATGCCAGTATCTATATAGGGATAAAATTTCATGGAAAAGAACATACTCAAAAAGTTAAAAAAATTTGGGATGTTTCACTAAACATATAATTATAACTAAGTTTCTCAAAAATGTTATCAAATATATATTCGCAAAAATAACTAAACTAATACCCTATAATAACTAAAACATTCTCTAATACCATCAAAGGAACCACAAACCTACACTCTAGGATAATATGATTAAAATCAAATTCTTTACATAATGGATATAATAACAAGTGAGATGGTCCAAGATAAACCTATCTTTATTTTACATCATTTAAAAAATTGACACATACAATATCAGAATAAAAATAATATTGTAATAACTGAAAAGCTTGTGTCTTTGAGAACAATCTACATAAGTATATTAGTTTAAAACTCATGGGAATACTTTTCCATATTCCAGCCACACTATAATCCCCTAATTTCTTCTATTTAATTTTACACAACTTTATAAAATATGGAATTGAACCATAAGAACAGATTGACCTCAAATTATTAGTAAGGGAAAACATATAAATATTTCATCAAGGGTATAATAATAAACATAAGTGAAAAATTGATTAGCTGAGATATAAATAATTATAAGTGTCATGGATTAAAATAATTTCACTATATGATACGATAGAATGAAATGTAAAAAAAATTGATTTCAGAAATAATAAACAAGAAACAAGAAGCATAATTATAGGCATATAATAAATAAATGTTACATTCCCTAGAGGAAAACCATTACAATGAACAATGGAAAAAACATATACTCATTGATTCATCATATTGTGCACAAATCCAAGGAAATAACAAATGTTTTATTGTATAAATATATAAATAGTTCGACACTTTAGTTTTTGATCATATTGAAGAAGGCTGATATAATATTTTGTGAGCATATCCCTGAAGGATACCCCAATGAATTTTGATCATATCTATGAAGGACGAAATTATATTATCTCAAGAGATATAAAAACTTAACCAATATATTTGATGTAATTATAGGAACCCACTGTTCAACATAAATAAATATATGTTTCTTTTTAAATCAATCAGTAATCATATCATAGAGAACCCATTGAATAAAAATGGGTTTCGTATAATTTCCAAATGCTGTTACAAAAACTAAAATCAATGATTAGATCTAATAATACAAATAAATTAATCACTCAAAATGATTATTAAAATGAATAATATAGAGGGTGTTTCATAAGAAATATCTCAATCAGGGTTAGATATTTTAACAAGTAATCTGAAAAACCCTAAAAATGATATTTTAGAAAAAAAACTTTTTACATTTCCATAAAGATAAAGAAATATTAATAGATTTATAAAATAAATATCCAGATGGAATTTGAATTCTATTTTATAAAACCACTTTTAAATTAATACAAATAATTGAACCTTGATTTATTTTAATGCCTTTCCATATGAAATGTGGATTAAAAGATAAAAAATTGATTAGAAAAGGGATATCATTTTTAATATTTTTAAAATACTTGTATTTAAACCCACATCATAAAGATAGTGATTAATCATTAATTTTAAAAATGTTAAAAAAATTTAAAGATTACTCTAAATAAAACATATTTTAATTACTAGATAATAATAGGATAACACTAAAAGGATGTGTGAATATAGATGTTGAATATAAAGTGTTTATTTGTAGAAAATATGAATTACTATTGACATCATAAAATTTTACAAGGAAATAAGTACATAAATTTAATTCCCAAAAATAGAAGATGAAAATTAATTGTAATATCATCCTAAAATAAAAGAATCTTGCATTTTAAAAATATTGAAAATTGGAATGCTTATGAGTCAAGAAAAAAAGCTGAGTAAATAAAACAACTTAAATTTAATCTCACTATGTCAACTGTTCTCTAACCACTTTTATAAAAAAATAAAAAATTTATTCACCTATTAAAAAACCAAACAAATACCTACAATATATAATGAATTTAATTTATATTTATTTGTAAAAAATATATTAGTCAGTTATATTTTATTTTCATTATCATGTGTTATTTGTTTTAATTGTTTTTAGTACTAATTTCATAATTCAAGTATATATTATTTATATAGATTAAAATTTAATAATTACGAGACCAGTAAAGGAACTATAATAGATGTTATAAATTTAATTTTTCTTTTATAAATTCAATTCATTATTTTTTTGGTAATTATTTCTTATGATGAAATTAGTGAAGAGATTGTCTTCGTAATTTATAATGAAAATAGGTGGTAAAATTTTAATAAGAAAAAGTTTATTATAATGATTGTATAAACATAAAAAAATTATTTTCTGATTAATTTATAATAACCACAATATTTATGTTTCCTAAATCATCTATGATAGAAATTTATAGTTTTCATCAAGTAGGTTATTAAACTGGACGAGACAATAATATGTTATAATCTATGCTAGAGTATAAATAGCAATATGGTTATCATCTATATAATATCAATGATAAAAAAATCTTCATAATATTTTATGAATTATTTAGGTGATGAATTATATTTTAAGTTATTTTTATAAAGAGTAACGAACTATACAAAAAATAAATACATCACATTAAAGGAGGTGGTAGTCCAAAGGTATACATGGGTGATGTATTCATTTACATAGAATTTAAAGGAGGTAGGAATTTTTTTATATTTATTAAATACTAAAAAAGTTCTAAATATCATATTTATCCATTAAATACAACATTTTGAATAGCCTTTTCCTGAAATTATTAACAATTCATGTTTCTTGTGGAGGTGTTATTCTGTACATAACAAAAGTAGCAATTTAATTTTTTGGATGTCTGGGAGGTCGGTATAATATATATATCCATTAAAAATAATAAAATTATATTATATTTATTTTATGAACTTAATTATGTAGACGTGGGTATATTGGATTTGGTCGATTTAGAATAAGTGAAAAACTACAAAAATGAAAAATTAATAATAATAAAATTCAATCTTAATCCTCAGATGAGCTCCTTTGGAAATTAGATTAAGGATTTGCGAGGTTGTGTTTTGTGATTTCCAAAATCTTTAATAATGGTATAGATGTTTTGGGATTTTTTTGGGATAGATATTGGTCAAATAAAATTGGATGGGTGTGTAATGATATGTGGGGTGGTGCTGGTTTCATTTGCAAGTGAGAATAGTGACATTTTTGAAATAATATATAATATAAAGTCACTATTCAAACATCATGTCGAAACAATAATGGAAAATTAATATATTTGGTAAATATTAATGGTATATTAAACCAAATAATATTTTAAAATTTTTTAAAACATTTTTATGTTTTTGAATATTATAATTTTCTACATTCATTATTTTTTGGTTTTTATCATGGTAAAAAAATTTATCTAATTTACATTTAATACATAAACATCGGAATTATTTACATATTTGGAACAGATTATTAAAAATCTTAAATCAATTTCATACAAAATTTTTTATAGTTTATTAAATTTAATTTTAATACCAGTACATATAATGCGTAAATATTTGTTTTAAAGAATATCTATTTTTGAAAAAAAAAATATTATGATAAACTTATAAATGTTTCTTATTTTCAATATATTGGTAATTTTATTTTTAAAAAAATATTATTTATATAGATTAAATATGAATCACTAAAATAATTCTACCTTGTGCTATCACAATTAAAAGAAAAATATGAGAAAACATTTTTATTTAAATAAACGCTTACTAATGTTTCGAAATTTTAAACATTATCTTTATTGATTCATCCTAGTATTCTTAAATGAATAATTTTATTACTTATAAAGTTTTTTGGTAATTTTTTTAAAATGATTTATTTTATATTTATATCATGATAATGCCAATAACACTAAAATATTAATAAATACCATGTTTTTCACTATTCACCTGAAAATAAAATATTCAAGAAATGTCACAAACATTAATATCAAGATAATATTAAAATAATAAATCAAAAATTGAAGTTAATTATAATAATATTTAAATTATATAATTTTAAATTAAATAATTATCTAGGATTATATTGAAAATTAGTTTTCAATTGGAAAATAGTTTTTTGATATATTATAAAAAATATTATTATTCCCAATCAGATAATAATTAAATTAATGTTAATTTATTACAAATTTCTAAATCATATAAAACTATTATATATTATTATTCCTGAAATGAAAATAGAATGTGCCTATAAATGGATTTTAAAAAAATATATTTCTAATCATAAAATGATCTTTTTGGATTATATTTGTATTTTTAAAATATAACCTTTATTTTATTTCTCAAGTATATTTCTTAATGAATCTACAATTATATATATCTAAAAAATTAATAATTTACGATAATTATGTTTATTTTAGTAAAATTGGTGGATGTTCTTTTTTGGATTGATGTTTCATGTGAAACAAGCTATTAATCATAATGCTTGTTTTAAGGAGGAAATTCATACCAAAATTCTAAGGAATTACACAATATGGTGTGTAGTATAGGGAATAGTAAATGAGAACGGGAAATAATAAGAAGTTGGAGAAGGAAGAGAATACACCTTAATGATATAAGATAACACAAACAATTCGTGGGAGGGAGAACCATGATACACAGGACAAATAGGATGGTGTGTCCGTTAGGGAGGCCCTCCATAGACTATAAATAAAATGAGAGACGAGGTAGGGTGGTGAGGTTTTATATTAAATTAGGGGTTTTTAATTAAAATGGGGCAGAAAAAAGTATTTATTAAAATTAAAAAAATTAGTGACCTATATGGTTAGGTCACATAGTTTTTTAAACCATTCTCCAACAAAGTAAAACTTCTAAAAGTTCATATAAACATCACATGGTCTATCCTCGTCCCCCCCAGCCCAAGCCTGAATGTCCTGAAGGTCTTCATTTTTATTGATTTTTGATATCCCACATTTCAAGGGATGAGGGGGAACCCTTACAATGCTTGTAGGATTAGGATATACATGACATGATGGTCTAAGGGAATTCAACCAGACTGTCTACAAGGATGAGCCCCTCCCCAGCATCTGCATCATGATAATATCTCTCCACCATCGCATGGTCGTCTGGCTAGGGTTCCCATGCTAGCATAGTCTTTTTCCAATGTCATAGCCATATCATCTCATTCTGAGAAATCTATTTGGCTCTGCTCTAGTGATTACACCTACTCTGAATCTTCTTTTGGGGCTGCTACTTTTTTGTAGTCTGTCTGGGGAAACTGTATGTGGCCCGAAGGCATTGAGTTGGCCCGAAGGCCTTAAAGGTGGCCTGAAATCCCTACTAACCCAATGGCCTGGGTGGCCTGAATGCCTTAAGGACTCCAAGACCAAAATGGTGGCCCATGGTGAATAGTTCTAGCTACTCTGATCTATATAGAAAACTACTACCTCAACCGCACAGGCTCCATCTCATAGAAACTAACAAAAGATCCAACCCCCACTTGTACACATTGTAATAGATACTATTACTAGATACCAATGAAAGACCTCCAAGGTCTCCCATGTTGTATTTTGACAAGGATCCATCCTTCATAAGGAATGAAAAAAAACACAAATTTTAAAAACATTACAAAATAATAAACAAAACCAATGACATCAATGCCAATCCATATGAACCAAAAGATTATAAGATAAAAGATAAATAAGGTATATAAAAAAAAACACTATTATAACCCCATAGAGTCAACTAACACAATAATTAGATCAAATTCACCTTAAAATCAATCACCACCTCTCAAAAAAATTATAGGGAATAACTAAATCGACAAAGAACCAAAAGAACTAATGTTCCATAGATGTAAAAAACACTTAACTAGGTCCCCCCCAAATGCTCAGGAAAAAAATATATCATAAAAAATAGAGAGTATATTTATTTGATAAACTATTATCATGAACTAAGATTCTGAAATACTCTAGCCTCACAACTTGATTCCATGTCTATAAAGGCCACTACATAGAGGAAATACTTTAAAACAATAGAGGGAATCATCCTAAGGTCCATCTCTTGAGATATATGATCCATCATTTTCAATGAAAATTTTTAAAGTAAGTGTTTAAATAATATAATCAAGAAACAGAACTATTTTATATCCCTCACATCCAGCCAAATAATCTGAACCTAACCCAAGGAAAAATCCAAAATAATAAACATACCAGATCAGAACATATCATAAAACCAATATATAACAACATAAAAATAATCCACATTCAATAAATAATATTTAAACACCACACTCAATTAATAAAATGAAATATATTTTATAATTTCATGACCATTCAAAAACAGATCTAAATTTAAATGATTAATTTTAAATCATCGTTACAATAATACACTTTACTTCGAATTTTTTCCCCAAAACCATTAATGAAATTCAAAACGTTTTGAAACACAGTTTAATAAAAAGAAAATTTTAGATTTACCCACATAAATTGTTTTTTGAAACCAGATATTCTATATAAAATAGTATAACATTATTTTCATCCAATTTTTTTTTAAAATTTCAAAATAAAGCAACGAAATGAAACAAAACACCCGATGAAATTCACATCAATATCATAACAAATATGTAAAATCCTGGTTAATTCCCTTACAAGAAATTACAATTCACATCAATAGTGATTACAGAATGGGAATATTCTGAAACTAGATCTAAAATAAAATAAAAAAAATTTATTATGTTTATAGGATTCCAGAAAAAAATCCATACGTGATCCACATGGTTGGACATACTATGTGTGATAACTGTGTTACTATGAAACTTCATCTACCATCACTGTAAGACCAATGCATCCCCAAAATCATTTTTTGATAATTTTTAATCAAAAAATTAATTCTAAATAATGCACATCAAACCATTGAGGAATAAAATAAAAAAAAATTTGAGTTTGAAGTACCATTAGAAATTCAAGCCTCAAAATTAAAAAGACAGGGCAAGACTCTCTCATGAACCTACCATGTGAGATCTGACCACATTTTTTCTACAATACCATGAAACATAAAATATAATAATATAGATAATAAAAAAGTAGGACCATATCATTTAATATTGGTTTTGATATCATATTGTCATAAAAAACCTACGATAACCTTACATGAGATGTCTGATTCCGCCCATGACCGGGATCAGAGTGAGTTCCAAATCCCCATGGGATGGAAACCAATGTATGGGCCAAAAAAATATTAATTTTTTATAATATAACTCATAAATTAGGATATAAAAATAACATAAAAACAAGAATGACTAATATATATGTTAGAGGTCTATGCACCAGTAGTGAAGTTTAAATATCAATAATTTATAAAAGTTAAATCAATGCAATTACCTCAGTTCACCTCCAACTTCTTCCAAAAAAAAAACCACATGTTTCAATATCCAAAATGATACATATATAAAAAATAGTGATTAAATAATGAAAAATAATTGGGGATGGCCAATTTAGATAGAGTGTGAAAGAAACTACACAAACTAAATCAAGAAATAACCCTTTAATGACCACAAGGGACTAACCAAGATAAAAATAATCAATGATACATAAGCAGTCAAGAGTTAAAATACAATCCTATAAATAAAATATAATATAGATGGGTGCCTAAACTATATTAGTAGGTCACCAACAGACTTTCTACATGACAAATATTTTTTTTTATATAATTAGATAATATTTTATTTATTATTAATTAAATTTGAAACAAATAAAATATTAAAGATGTTTTATAAACCTTATAATTTATTTTTATTAAAAGAAAAAAACACATTGAAATTGTTTTAAGAGTCACAGAAGGAGACCGGGTAACCCATTTCCATTTAAAATATCCATTTATTAAATATATAACAATACATTAGAAAACCCCACTCATATTTCATTAATAAAAAGAATAATCATAAGTCAACATGCTATGAAATGAAGAAAAAAAATAATAGAAACCAAATATAGGTTCCAAAAAAAAATCAACAAGATAGTTGAATATAATAAATTATCATTAAAAACACTAGATCAAGCCAAAAACCAATGAATATGTGTTTTGGGATCTCCCCTAGGTTTAACAGTGAGAATGTTCTAGACATTATAATAACAGAGTTACCTTATAACATATGGTTAATCCTAAACTACCCAACTAAGTAATCTACATCACACCACATTGTGGGGGGGGGGGGGGGCACATCCCTTTCATATCTTGTATATAATAAAACTAAGGGGAGACACTAGTAGTGTGAAACTACCTAGTGAGGTATAAATCCAAACTACCCACATTGTTATAGAGTTCCCACAACTAAAGAATATATCGGTCAGAAAAAAATAATTAAGAATAGACAATAATAATCATCAATGTTAGACTTACCACACCTCCATATCCCTCTCAAGAAACTCCCACATTCACATATATATTATATCACAAAATGTATAAAGCTTTACCCTTGGGACACATTCAACATTATTAAAAATAAAAAGGGCATCAAGAGGATCTCATGCATACACACATAAATAATTTATAAAATCATTGAAAGTGAAAAAAGTGCCAACACTGAATGGGATCAAAATACGAAGACATCTCCTTTAATGATTTCAAAATCCACTTATAAAAAAAATCGGAAAATTTAATCTATGATCACCCTTGATATAAATTTAATAAAAAACATATCTTTTATAAAAATACTTAAAGTTTAAAAAAATAATCTTAATTTCAGTTAAAATAATTTTACTAATTAAACGAACTTAACACCATTTTTAAATTAATTTAAAAATAAACTGATTTTCAATAAAATCATTGAATTTTAAAAAACACAGCCCTTAAATTTATTTCAAAACCCAAATTGGTTCAAAAAATTTTAAACTACATATTTTCATTAAAAAACCCTAGAAAAAATTATATAATATTTAGAATTTAATGTGACACATGAAATGACAAATAAAACATAACATTTTTTAAAAAAAATTATTTCATCCTTTTTAATATGCATAGAATTTCAACTATCAAATTAAATGATAAATAGAATTTTATAAATATCACATTAAATGCCAAAAAAATCATTATAATTTCAATATGATATTTAGTAAGTCATCTTAAAAATATGTAAAAACATTAATGAATAGTTAAATGAAATTAAATTTGAAACATCCATTGAAATAGATAAACAATTTGTTTCCTACAAAATCCTTGATGAAAACCAATATTATTATTTGAAATATAATTAAAAATTGAAATATTATCAATGAAAAATATCATGAATTTTGAACTCAGAAAGTAAATGCTTCTAAAAATAAATTTTATTTCATAGGTGAAACCTAGCTCGAATAAACAATGATTTTATTAAACATCAAATATAGAATCAATGGATTCTAGAAGATGAATCAAGAAACCAAACGAAAATAGTTTAAACCAAATAAAAACTAAAACAATACCTAAATTATTACTAATTTAGTGTGTAGTGAATGGAATTGGATATGGTAATGTTAAAAAATAGGATGACTAAAAAGTAATTGAAGAAACATAACTTGAACATATAATATAATAAATTAGAGGAAAAAATAACCTTAATCCATGGGTGAAAAAGGAGGGGGAATGCATACAGGAGGACTTACCTGAATTTTGTGTTGAATGAGAGAGAGGGGGAAATGTTAATCCAAATTCAAGGGTTTTAATTATAAAGGGAAAAATATAATTTTTAAAAAAATTAAAAAAAAAATCAGTGACCAACATGGTTTTGTAAATCACATGCCAACCAATCAAGGTCACTATAATCCCTTCGGTGTATTTCATGTTTTCACCAAATATAGAAATGGTTTTATAACATATTCATTTAAAATGAAAAAAAATTATCATGTTTATTGAGGAAGAATAATGGTTGTCACATCTATTTTACTAACCATATACCAACTGTGCACCTATAGTATCATTATAAATTTTGAAAAATTAAAAATTGTTTGAAAAAATGTTATAGGATATGATAAAAACCATTAAATATATTATATAAAAGAAGAAGATTTTTTAGGGTTGGATAATTTCTATAGAAATCAATATTGCATTAAAATTACACAGTCACACAAATTTTAGAATCTGTGAAGAAGATGGCACATAATTCTGAATCAAACACATTAGATGAAGAATCACTACTCCCTACATTACATTAATAACATAGAACCAAGAAATAATATGATGAACCATGATATAAATCCATATAAACTAACCAGATTTGATGTGGATGATCATACCTTGTCAATGGGTGCATAATCAATCTATGGAGTACAGAACCATGGGAGGAGGACCATGACCAGTCTGAGCTCCGAGATGGGGGAGTACTGACTGCACAAATAGATGATTGTTCCATAGTTTTGTGTGTCGAAGTATAAAGACTATATATATAGGAAATTTTAGACCACAACTTAACATAATTTCACCTTTTAGGGGAGTACCAACACCCTCATATAGTACTATGCCTTAGGTCCATGTGGGTGAGTATTTATAGAATCCATAAATAAGAGACCAAGGCAATATTGATAATATAAATGCACATATGAGGGGAGTAAGAACCCCAAAAATGTTCCTATAAATATTATATGGATTCTATCATGGATAATTTATGTAAAAGGGAACAACTCAATCTCCACACCTTACACTAGAACTAAGATATCATTGATAAAGACACCATCATGTTCTATTTAGAAGAAAATATATGGTAGAATACTTGTTAGTCTAGATCTATGTTCGAACAAGGTGATACAACAAGTTGGTATTTATGATGAATGTACACATAATGTACCTTGTGGAATACAATGTGAATACCCGTATAAATGTTATATTCAATCACATATTCACCACTAAAAGAAGAAGGACCCAACTATATAATCCGCTTGTTATGATACATTATGTGTAGGCCATTGTGTGGTACCCAGGGTATAAAAAAACATCCCATTTATTATGAGATTGATGGATATTTTTTGTAGTTCTAACCCATAGGATATTTAGAGGAAAATTAAATCCTTGTCTTATACACCATTTTTATTCCATTTATTCCACTAGGGACACATGAAATGTGAACCAATCAATTGAAATGTGATATTAAAATTATATTTAAACCCTTGAAACTATTTCACTTGAAGGACACAATGTGTGTGCTTCAAGAAACCAGGAGGAATATTTTTAAAATTAACAAAAAATCATGAATTATATATAAATCTCACCATGAATAATGTATCTACCACTAATTATACATCCACCAGCATTGACTATATTGATCATGGTCTAGGGGTCTCAAATTTTTGGTTTCTAGATACATCTCTATGAAAGTGTGAATTTATATTTGAATACCATATCTCACATGTAGTAATTAGAGAACCAATCCACATCACCTCACTATTAGTGATTGGATTAAATATAATGTTTCACTATCATAATACCACCTATAATATCACAACCAAACACATAGATATATGGTTTGATATGAATTCGAACTGGACTGATTTTTGAGGCACCTTCCCTCTGTTGGAAAAAGATGAAAAAACAATGGATATGAATTAGACAACTATAAATTAAAAATGTTTAATATTCATGATTTGTATTGAAAATTCATTCATCAGTCACATATACAACTAACAACTTAATAATCAAGGATGAGACAGAAATAAAAAATATTGGCCTAATAATAGTTCTTGAAATTGATCTGTCTATACAATATGAAACAAAAAAAAAGAATTAGAATAATCAATATAAGCCTTAAATCCTAAAAAAATAAAATTTAATAATATATTAAATCCCATTTTCAAGATTGTATAATTCAATAGTGATGAATGTTATAAAATTGATACCTCATGTGATTACATTTAATTTAGTTTTCATTGTCGATGTTGTTAGGGATTCCAATAAATTTAATATCGGACCACCAAATTCTTCTAAACCCATTCTGCAATGCCTCAAAAACAGTATTCCACAAAATAGAAAAAATATATTTTCAAATAATCATAGAGATATGATTATGAAGTTATTAAATAGAAGTATAATTATATCAAAATCTAATTTAATTATTCAATTTAGTTATTTAAATATTTATTTTTAATATTCCCATGATTGTAAACCATAATGGGAACTGTTGAGAAAATATCATACCTACGCATAGGGTAATACCATTATTTTGAACTTAACCATTGTGTTTGTTTTCCCATAAAATAGAAAAATTAGTAGAAAAATGTACTTCATCACCACTATGTGCATGTGATCTTAAAAACAATTTTATGGTTTAAATATACCTATCATGGCTGTAAAACACATGTAATTCCATTCTGAATCACACTTGGGGAAATATTAGACCATGAAATCAATGAAACCATCTGATAAGTTTTAAAAGGTCTCGTCCTTGGTTAAATTTACTATATTAACCATATGGAGGTTCTGGGACTTTAAACATCAAATTTAGGATATCTGTAACCCAAGAAAACCCCAAATCACTAAATCCTCCCCTATTTAATAAATTTCATACTTGGAAAGCAAGAAAAAGGAAGCCCTATTATAAAAAATATCACCCAGAATACCTATATAGAGGAACCACACCTTCATAGGAACATTCATCATATAAGAATGACCCAGATCTAAGTGAACATAGCATTGAGATTCCAAAGAAGAAATCATCCCCATCCACAAATAATGATAGAATTTATAGTAAAACTCAAAATAAGTTCTAATTAGAGACACACATCAACTTTGGGGGATACTTTGGTCCCTTAGAACCCAAAACCACTTCTCACTTAAAATTCACCCCATCACATGGAAAGAAACGAAACCTTGAACCATCAAAACCCATCATAGTAGTGTATATAAACATGGTCATGATTGGTGGGAGTTATACACATCTAAAAAATAAAAATAATTATATTTTTTAATAACATGATAGAGACCTACCTATACCCCCCTCTACCATTGATCACATTAAAAAATTATACAGTGATACTAGAAGGGTTACTATCCAGCTTGCACATCAGGACACATGTGAGTTTCTCTATTATATTCCACCCATGAGGCAACCGACACCATTTAAAGAAAATATTTCACAACTGATTCATGTTCATTGATCTCAAATATCTAAGTTAACATCTATGTTAATCACTCATCCATACCATTATCTCCAACATACCTACAACCATTGTTTATTAAAAAATGGTTTTGATTTCATTGATATTTCACATGAGATACTGATGAGAACATTAGGAAAATAATATCATAACTACTTATTATAACAATTGGGTGGCCCTTCTCATCACATTTCAGAGAAGATGGTCCTAGTCACTAATATGAAACCCTTTTTGGGCTCTAGACCCCATGATAACACCTTCTCAAGCAACCAAAATCCAAAACCTCATAAAAATCCTATTATAATCTATAGAATGTCTGTAAATGTTATGTGTTCACCGAGAATGATCTAATAGATTCTACACATTAAAGTTAATTAATTTCAAGGCCATTATCCACTCATGATATCCCTTATGATACATAGAATAGACACTATGGGATGAGCCACCTTCTGCTAGTGAATATGGTGGTTCTGCTAACCAAAAATATGAAAACCCTATAGGTATTACACTAAATAAGGACTAGTAATACTATAAATATATTTTATATCAACACTATGATTATCTCTCAAAAAAGGTGTGTGTATATGGCCAACATCATCGATCAAATATGATAACAATCTCCCTCTCAATAATATAAACTATGGACCCAAAACCATCTTCTCATGTGCCTCCTCTAAAATCTAGAAATGGTATCCTATAATAGCCCCATAAATTACCACTCCCTTACCATTATAATATAATATCACTGAACATTATTTTGTTAAAATTATGAATATCAATTTACCTTATGATTCTAAATCCCACAATATGACAATTTTTTGCCCAATTAACACTTTTATAGTAAGGTAGTGGAATCTCCTTAATATTTATAACTGGATCCATACCGAATCATTAAAAAAATATTTTTACACAATTTATAACACCACTATAAATTATTTTAATATAATTATATTTAAAAAATAAATACGATGTACAATTTCGTACAATATATAATTCGCTGTGCTTAAATGAATAAAGAATTATTATTATTTAAATGTGTTCATTATAACCTATTTTATAAACTTGTAGGAATAAATATTATTAACCAAATTATGAAGTGCATACAATGATCCAAATTATTTATGATTTACTAGTTAATTATTCATAAATAATCACTTTATATTTATTAAATTCAATTTATTCTTCAAAATATTTTTTCTTTAAAAATGGGGTTTCTTTCCTTTTATAATTGAATATTGTAATTATTTTCTAGAAATGATAGAAACAATATTTTACAAAATGAATTTAAATTTCTAATTAATCATTTATAAATTATAATGGGATTAATTTATTATAATCTTATGATAATATTAATTTTTTAATGAATAGCAAGAAATATCGATTAGAAAATCTATTTTCATTAATTGTATTTGAAAATTAAATTTTATTTCATAATAGTTTTGAAATTTAATTAGTTTATTTAAATTTAAAATTATCTAATTATGGGGTTTTAAATAAATTTTATACTTTAATTTTCTATAAAATCATTTTATATATTGAAATGAAATGTTTTGAATAAATAGATTTCGATTGATTTTTGACGTTTTAAATTAAAATTAAAATTTTACACTTCTGTTTTTTAAATTTAGAAAAAATTAATTAAATATTTCTAATTAGGAGGTCAAAATTTAGTAAAAATTTCACATTTACTGTTTTTAAATACAAATAATAATGTTAGTAATTTTTGTTACCACGATAAAGGGTAAATGAGGTAATTGATGTTTCCAATAAAATGATATAGACAATAATATGACACTAATAGTTTCCTTAAATTTATTTTATGATTAAATTAAGATAATAAAAATACAATATTACTCTTTATGATGTTTCATAAATTTTTTGAAATTATGACATTTAAAATAATTTATTTAATGAAATGTAAAAATGTCACACTTTTGTTTTAATTAAAATTAAATTCTTAATACAGAGAATAAGAGAGTATATGTTTGGTTACATATAGTTTTTGATATCTATAAGATGTAAATTAACAATGGTAAAATATTTTTAATTTTTGATGATGAAATAACTACCTTAAATTCTTACACAATGCTGACTCAATAATTATACAATTAAAAAAAATCAGATAAATGATATTAAATATATTTAAGGTAATATAATTTATGATACAAAATTTGATGCAAGTAATTTATATATGGAAATTAAATTTTAGGGATTTATTAAAATATTTGGTACGTATTTCCCTTATTTTCTAGATTTCATTAAAAATAAACTGATGAATAGTTCGGAAAATTGACATTAATGCTATATTAAAATAATAAATATTCTATTAAATGATATAAAATTTCTATAAATATTATATAGGGCCAAGTTACTATTATAACATTAATTATATTAACCATGGTATAAGTATTTTACCTTTCACCATCTATAGAAACTATATTGACCGTTGATGTATAAAAAACCTTATTGACATGAAAAGATTTGAAAGGGGTAATGTGGGGTAAAAAACAAAAGATAAGTGTAGAAACAAATTCAAATATAGTAATTTTTTTTATTTTATTATATTATTGAGGCCTATATTCATCCTAACATATAAATAAATTAGTTTGGGGACATTTAAAATTTAAATTTAATTTAAAATAATTTAACATTTTGAGAAATTCTATGAGTTCCCCTCCCCACTCTTATAAAAGAATATATTATTCCTAATAAATCACACTAAAACCCCATTTTGAGCCAATTCATTCTACAATCGCTTACTATAATTCCTAAAATCATTATATAGGCCTTATTTTGGTTATAAATCTAATCTTATAGGTCACAATGTGTTAAAAAGGGAGGTTTTCCAAAGAGGTACAATTTCCAACTAAACGTTTTAGTTTTTCATCTTCTTCCACCTCCACCAAATATTTTCCAACCATGATAAAATAATATAACCATTATAATAAATATAATGTATTTTTATTACATTATGAAATAAACTATATCCATCTCCAACCTATATCAAATGGGAGATGAATTCAATGTGCATGTGTATGGCGGACTACCGTCTCACGAACCAATGTAATTCATTTTCCACCACCATCTATCAAGGTTGTTAATAATGATGTAATAAATTACAATATATTATATTTTTGAAATAGTTATCATTATTATAAGATAATATATAAATTAATTTCATACCATTCTATTCATTGAAAAACGATAATTTTGTTTGTGCAGACGTGTTCTCTACCACCTCTACAAAGAAAAGTGATTCATTTTCATCACCACATAACATTGATGACATATATAAGTATATTTAAAGAGATAATATTATATTTATGATATTATTATAATTATTTAACAAAAAATAATAATTATCTTCTTTAATTAATGATCATTGAAAAATGGGGATGTTACTCATGTGAACATATAACCCACTGTCTCCATGATTTTAACATAGTTAATTTTTCATTAATAAAATTAATGGTTGAAGTTTAAATTATAATTTATCTATAAAAATGATAATAATTTCATGATATTTATTCATGATATTGTAAAATAATGATCTTTTTAACCACATTTGACTTACCAGAGCCATTTTGGACTTATGAAATGAATATCTCAAAACATATAATGTTAATTTAAATAATAAAATATAGAATGGTAAGAGATAAAATAAAAGGAATAATAAATATGAAAAATTCTATTAATAAATTAAACAATAAAACTAGGTTTATTATTCAGGAATAAAAAAACGTCTATGAGGAGTCTAACTCAAGGTAAGGGAATTTATTTTAAAAAAAATCTTTTATAGTTTCACTTTAAACTCTCTTTTCCTTCCATATCCATATGTTCGATTTCAAAAAAAATAATTTAGGATGGATTTCAATATTCTCTTTCGATTTTATCAAGTTATTTAGAACCATGTTTAACTATTTAGTAAATGGTTTGGAAGGAATATTTTTATCATTTTCCAAATGAGGTATATTGTGACTTTCTGGATAAAAGTGTGGAATCGTAGTTTTTAAAAATAATAAATAATGAGATGATTTTAGGTCCACTATGAATGATATATTCATTTAATATTCCATTTTATGTTTACAAGGATATTTTTAAAGAACATATTTTCCTTTATAATTGAATTTTTTTTTAAATTTGATTTAAAAATAGAACAAATATTTTCCTTAATAAATGTTATTTTGATATAGGATTTTATAGATTGTGGAAATTTATTATGATGATGGATCATTCCAATATAAAAAAATAATAATGTCTCTATGATATCCCTAAAATTCATTAGGTAAGGAAGTTAACCATATGGTTATTCCAAATATGGGATAGAGATAACCGACTAGGATAATCTTGAGAGTTAATAGTAATATACTGCCATCATTATTCCATGTTTAATTGTCATGGATAATCAATGACATGCTATAGTTGTTACTCTATGGTAACGTTAATAAGTTAACTGTAAAGGCCTTCCATAAGTGGATATTATGGTTAAATCTAATTTAACTATGATGGTTATTCCATATGTAAGATTGAAAATTATAACATTGTAAAAAGTTTTTGATGTTATTTTCAAATTTGGAAATAATCCTTCATTAGTTTATTTTTTGTGAATGATTTATAATGAAATATTTTATGAAATGTGTTGGGAAGAGAATAATATTTCTTATTTAGTAAAATTGTTTATTTTAAATAGATATTTTTTTAATAAGATATTTTTTTATATTTATTCATAAACCACTTAGTTGTTTATTTATTTTATGTCCCTTATTGATATTTTTTTCTCATCCGAAGTCATTAAAAGTTTTTTCACAGGGTTTAATGGTGGGTAAGGTAAATTAATATGAAAAATTTTATTTCATGAATATTATTTATAATAAATAAGTATTTATCTATTGGTTTGATATTTTGGAAAATGGGATACTAAGTAGAAGTGTACACCAGATATTTTATGGGTTTGTTATGAATGAATTATGATCAAATTATCTAAAAATAAAAACCTAAAATATCATTAGGAATGCAAGTAATTGAATTCTCGTATAAAGAAACTAGATTATATACTTTTTATGGTCAGGTCCTAACAACTGATATTATAGTAGGATTTAGATAAATTTAAATTTAATGATTTTATTTGATCAAAATTTGCATGTCTTTATAAACATAATGGTTAGTATGTTATGGGGAATTCGAGTTATTTTAAAAAAATAAAAGGATTTTGATACTACATTAATAAGGATATATTAGTTTTTATGTTCATCATAATATTATATTTTATGATATTATTTATATGATCACACTATCCTTTTTAGATTTATTAATTGGCTAGATTTAGTAGGAGAAAAAGTGACAGTGCATGTAACGAAATATACAGTGGTTATCTGAATGAGAAACCTAACTGAATGAGATCTCTAATGAGATATATTATATAGATTTTTAAATAGCTATCATGAGTAATGATTAAAAAACAAAACCGAGGTTAGTTTCTTAATGATTAAAAATAAAGGAAAATGAATCATTATGGGGGTTTAAGTGATAATTGTTATAGAAGTAAACATATTAAATGACCTATTTGATAATAATTTTGAATAATTCACCCAGAAATGTTTCTAAAAAGAATAAGAATATATTTTATATATTGTAAAGGAGGTAATAAATCTTTAATCATTTAAGGAAAAAAATAATCATTTAGTCAACTCCGTGAATGAAATATATATTATTCATAAGGTACTAATTGAATGTTTTAAATAATGGGAGAATGGTCATTATAAATATAAAAATTATATGGTGATGACTCATGAATGGTTATAAAAATATTATAGAGATAAATTTTTAGAAATATTCAATTCCAATATAGTTTAATATGTGGAAAATAAAAATAATATGTAGAAGTTATGGATTATTTCTTATTAAATTATTGAAAATATTGAAACTTAGGACATGATTTATATTTTTTTTATAGGGAAAAAGAATTAAGGAATAAAATGGAAAATAATGGTTAAGGAAATATGAAGGATGTTAAATAATTAATGTGTCTACATTAAGGGGTAATTATGTAGTGTTATATTTATATATGAACATATGCTTAAATGAAATAAAACTTTTTCGATGATGGGCATACATTGGGTGAGTTTTATTTAGTTTTGATATATGTTTGAGGTACATGTAACCCTTAAGACAATAATTTGAAAAAAATATTTTTGTAAGAATGGTATTTTCATTTCATATACATAATTTTACTGATATGTATGACCTTTAGGATTTAAATTATCTTTGATCTGGAGGTAAATATGTTTATTTTTTGGAATTAAAAATAAAATTTACATAATAACATTTGAGGTAAAAACATTTCATTAATGTTGAATATATTAATTTTATTTTTCAGGATGTTTATAAAATTTCATGGATTCATATAAGTATTATATTTTAGAAAAAAAGTCATCCAATGGGCTGGTTGAAAACTTATCCCATCCAAAAACGCCACAAATTAGAAACCCACAATCGAAGAGAGACAAGGGTTACTCTCCAACCACTACCTTATGCAATTTACTAATTAGTATTAAATTGTTTTCCTTTAATCAAACAATATTATTGATAAATTTTATGTTCATTTTAGGAATAAATTTTTTATCATATAGATGTCCATGGGATTGATAATTGATTTGGTGACTTAGTGATTTTAGAATAAATTAACAAACATTTTGGGGAACATTATAGGATTAATGTAAAAATCATACTATGGGATTTTATCTAAAGAATAAATGTTTAATTATTGTTTGGATGCATATATTATTTTAATGTTTCATTATGGTGATTTAGAATATTTATTGAAATAATTATAATATCTTAGTGATTATATGATTAGGACATGTGTTTTTTAGAATGACACATTAAGGATGATTGATATTATTCATTGATAAATGTTAAATTTATCATTGAAGACTATGTGATAAAATAATTTTTGGGGTTTAAATATTATTCTAAAATATGTGGAGTAATTTAAAGGATAATTATTTTTTATGATCTATGTCAAACATTTAGTATTACTGTTGAATTTTATAAATTACAGTAATTTATCATCATATGATGGTTTATTAATTTGATGAATTATCTTTTATTATACTAATTATTTGGTTTTTGTAAATTTATGAATACAAGAGGAATATCTTGTTAACTTTTATAGATTATATAATCAAATAGATGTATAATCTAGTACTTCAGGCATAAAAATTCATCTTGAATACTCATTGTTTGGATAAAAAATATTATTATTCGATGGAAATTGATTAAAATAAGAAATTATTATAAACAATTAGTTATATTTACTTATTTAATTAGTATAACATATAAAATAAATTCTCAGCTACCATACCACCCCTCTACATTGGAATGAGTAGGTGGTAGAACATTACTCTGACTGAGGTAACATCCCCAAGACACCAAATGCTGAAAAACATTTCCAAAGGTTCCAATAGAATTGGGGAACAATTTAACCTTTAAAAGTAAAACAACAAAAACAAGATGACCATAACCAAAAATAACTAATTATTCATGATAACAATGTAATACTACTCAATGTATAACAACCCAAACCAATGTATATTATAGTACCAAGAGAAAACCAAGGAAAAAGATAAAAATACAAAGTGAACGATAAAACCAACAAATATCAAATACTCTAATGACACCAACACAAATTCTACCAAAATTATCAATGTTCCAAATCCAAAATCCATACACAAGTATCATGAAACATCACTAAATAAATTACATAATTTTCTAATACCTGTGTTCTGATAAACTATATCGAAAAAATCACCAATGTGCCCAAGATGGGGGTGAGTATAAACCTCAGTAAGTATCCCCCAAATGAATTACCTACTCATTATAGTGGCAAAAAAATTCCAACACATTTATATAAAACAATTTTGATAAAACACTTTAAAGTAGTTATATCAAAACAAAACCATTTCTATAAAAAATAGTTTTCATACTAAAATACCCTTCCAATAAAAATGAATTTCCAAGTAAAGAAACAAAAAAAAAGTCATGAAACAATTTCTAAAAATCATTTATCATAACCCAATCCATTTCACACAACCAAACACACACACAGACAACCAAACTAGCATGGGGTTTACCATTGGTGGTAGAACTTCACATCCATACTTTGTCACTTTGATGGTGGTACTTCCTGACCATTATCTATCCCATTAAATTCTTTATTAACACTTTATCAAAACAACTATGATAACTAAAATGTACCAAACCATTTAAATAAAACCAAACATTTATAAAAAATACTATTCAATATATCAAAACAAAAAAACCATTTTAAAATCATGTTACCACTATCACTTTCCACCAAAACACCGAATTCCCACAATCACATAATCTGTCACAAAAGGGATTTTACAAGATGAATTTAACATAAAAGTCACAATAAATTTTATGAATAAAAATTAAATTTGAAGTCAATCCGTAGTTTTTTAATAAAATGATTCGATAGTGAATCCACCTACCTTATATATTGCGGTAACAATGTAGAACGATATAAATTCAACAACAAAACTAGGTTGAAAATCCAAAATCAATCCTTATATATTTATTCCAAAAATAAAAAAAATCTAAATATCATCATTAAGGGAATAAACCAACATATATATATATATCCCAAAATCATCACATATATGAATTCAAGAGAGGGAAAAAGAAGAGAACTAAGGACATTAACCAAGAATAGTTACTTACCAACGGAAAAAAAATTTAACAAACGAATATTTGCTGATAGATCACTCATAGATCAAAATTAATTTTATCCATGTCCTTTGGGAAGAGAGTAATTTGTGCTAGGGTTATCCTAAGAAAAAATAGCCATTGAGGAAAAAAATGAATTAGATCTAAAATTTTTGGATCTAATTTTTTCTTTCATTGTTAGGGCTCAAAATTAGGTATACCATGTGCTAATCATGAAAATGAATCTATTTTCATGACTATACATTATGATATTTTTTGGAAGAATTCAGAGACCAACCACTGAGACGATGTGCAATTCTGAGGCTAGATGTTCCCAGAATCGTATGTCGATGAATGATATGTTTTTAAATAGTGTGTCTCATAATTTCTTTTAAAAATGGAATAAATATTAAATAGGTACCCTAATTATAAATATGAGGGAAAATATCTTCTTAGGATAGTGAGTTTACCCTAGGAATGACTTATGTTTAGTTGGTGCGGGCCTCTAGAAAGAAAACCCAATAAAGGCATAAACTTAAACAAAATAATTAAATAAAATCATTTTATTTTTTAAATCGAAATAACTGATGAATGGTGACTCATATTGAAAATATTAGACCACCATTGAGCTCATGAGAGTATTATACCATTAGGTATAGCCTGTCATTGGATAGCACGGGCCAACTATGGAATGTAGTTTTTGGGACGTGACGGTAAATAAATTAATTAAATAAAGATTATTTTATATTCAAATCCTTATAACCCATAAATGGTAACTTAGATTGTAAATCCTAGAGTTACATTGAGCTTTCGGGGATTTTATTTCTTTATGTGGGGCCTAACCTCGACCGACATGAGTCTAGGGTAAACGATCTTTTTTGAGTGTATTAAACTAAAGTAAAATAAACATAATAAAGTTTATTTTATCAAAAAAATATGTTTCACTATAACGTAACGTCGATCCAGATATTTCATTACATAAATGAAATAGAGTAATGATGCTGCAACTCAAGAACAATTGAAACAATGTTTAATTTACGAAACGAAATAGCGTAACAACATGACGAATTAGTGTAACAGAAACACTGAAATGTCTTACATCCATTTAATTATGTATTAGAGATATGAGATCATTATCACAATCAGAGATTTCCTCTGATACTCTGTTCGTGTGTCGTTGGAAAGCGGGGAATGTTGATGAATGATGGATCACCACAACTTCCTTCCTTCCCCACTGAAATATCCCATCATTTAAAAGAGTTGTGGATTTAGAATTGGCAAATGATGGTGGAGAAACTCTATTCTTCATCGACGAGTGATCAAATTCTAGTTTGGGGTTAACTTTTTCTATGTGATTACCTTCCCTTGTTCTACTTTCTAAAAGGAGAATGTGAGTAAATCTACTAACAGATCGACCTGTGGATCGGTGGTCTTTATCATACATTGGAATTTTCATGCGGGGAATCATGGGATGTTGGATTCCCATTATTATTATCCATTATTAAAACTTATAAAAAGGATGAATCACACTGACATTAACAATGTTCATGGTCCATAATTTTGTGTGTTTTTATGTGTTCTTCTACTCTACCCTTTTTATCCATTATTCGTGATGTGATGACAACTATAGTAGAAGTAGGACAGAAAAGGTGGATCAACCCGGATAGGAGGACGAGGGAGATGGTGGTGCCTCATGAACGATTGTCCTCATGGGAGTAGTAAGTTGTAGAGGGAGAGTCATGGCCAGGTGGGCCATGGTGTAAATGGAAGGCTAGAACCAGCAAGGCAGCTATAGGGGAAAGGGCCGGTGGAGGTGATGTGCAGGAGGCCTCACACAAAGACGACTAGCCGTAATAGGAGGGGAGGCCTACGACAGAGCTATGAGAAGCGGCCCGGGTGGGCCACGGTGGGGAGACAACATGCGGTCACTGGACTATATGCAGGGAGGTGGCTGGCGAAGCTGACCACGTGACTTGGAGAGGATGAAGCACCATCCACGTCATGGATGGACCTAACTGGCCTTCTAGAATGGGCTAGGCTAAAGGGGGAACAAGGCCGCTGGGTGTCCCTGTAGGCTAGACCCTCAGCCCAATGGACAAGGTCCAATAGGCCTAATGAGATTAGCCATAGGGAAAGGCTTGACTGGATTGGCCCAGAACTGACCGAGTCATTTTTGGTGCCAAACCATATCGGGGACGGGTCAGGTTGGGTCAGCCGACCGAGTCAGACCATGCCGAGACCCAACCCGTCCCTTTTTAGTGAAACATGTATATCATCCAAACCATGTGTCCGATTGAAGATCAGGTTATGGAGTTGAGACCCTAGAAATAAAGAAGTGATTATAAAAGTATAAAAGTGAGTTTTCGTGGTATATGGGATAAAAAAATTGTATGAGGATTAGATTCTCTCAGAATCAAGAATTCTACGAGCGAAAATCTTGCGGCTGGTTTTGACGAGAAGGAAGTGATGAGCATAGATTAGTGTCCTAGTATATTAGTGGACCATAGTATCCCAACATATGAGTGGAAATCAGTGTCCAGGTATCCAAACAGACCTCAGTGGCCAAAAATATGAGCAGACCTGAGTGGTCAGGTAACATATTGGACCTCATTGGCACAAAAAAGGTGCAGACCTCAGTGGCCCTACAAACCTCAGTTACATATAAGGGATGAGTCCTTCGATATTACAAGATGATTCATATTATGACTGATATTATTTCTTTATATATGTTAGGTTATACATAGGTTAGCTTACTCTAGTAACTCTCTTGACTATACTCCTTAGATGTTACACATCCTGTACCTATTTGGTAGTATGATTTGTGTATTATTTTGTGGTATACCTTTTTGGTTTGTGGTCCCTACTAAGAATTGTTTTACTCAAAATTGAATGGGATTCGACCACATGTTTTGGATGTTGTGCAAAAGATTGACACTTTTATGGAGTCATTGGTGGAACCGGGCCTTGTGGTCCTTAGAGTGATCAGACAGACGAGACGTGCTTCTATAACTTTAGACAACTGTATCTGTAACTACGATTTAGGTAGGGTTTTCTATGGTGGAGTTCCAAAGACTGGTATTTTAATTTTTTTATTTTAGTTGGTCCTATATTCTAGTCTCATTTACAATAGTTTTTATAGTATTGTTCTTTGTTTTTGTTTACTTAGTGTATTCACCCTCCAACATCTATGGCTTGGAATTGTGTGCATGTGTATGATTACATAGGAAAATGCCTCAAATTTTTTAGTATATTCCTACTCAGCACTAGTCTCCATATCCTATCCTATAGGAGATGGTTGTGGGGTTGTCATGACACAGTCACCAGGGGATCGGTCATGGCAAAGTAGCATCAGAGGATGTTGGTTATACCTTATGAAACCAATGTCTACAATTTTTTTTTGGGGAATCAATGTTAACTGTTTCATGTTCGGATTTCAATCCAAGGAATCCTGTATCAGTGCGATGGCCGAAGAATCCATACATCAGGACCTTGGATTCTTCTTTGAGACTGGTCACATGAAAAAACTAGATTTAGGGGGAAACATTATGGTATATGAATAGTATAGGAATAGGTTGTGTTTTCCATGCCTTTATTGAGTCATCTCAGAAGGTTTATTTTATTGATCATGGTTCATCTTGTTTTGTTTCATGATTCTTCCACGTAGACACATCCATGATTCCATACCATGATCCCAAGGAGGATTTGTGGGGTGATGAGATGGGTACTGGGGTTCGTACCAGAGACAACACCACCGGGTGGTGTACCAGCTATACCACCACTTATGGGGTAACACATGTTACTTATAGTACTAAAGGATGAGATGTGTGGTCTGAGTTCACTTCAAGAGTTTCAGTGAATGAGACCCCTCATGTTCTAAGGCAATCACGAATTACAGGTCTCCAATGACTAGCTTGAGGGGGTGACTGAGTTTTCCCTCTAGTTAGGACACCATTAGATCATATTATTGTCTTGGCAGTAAGACTTCTGTATGGATCAAAAGTGTGATGGTGAGGTTTATATTACCCAATCGTACGATGAAGATACTCTTTTGTAGAAATATCTTGAGAAACATTCGTAGAGAAGGGGAACTCTCCATAAAAGCTAAGGGCTATGTGTTCCAAAGAGCTTCTATAACTCTGGAGGGCCAACATGTCGGTAATAGAGTATTCATCGAGGCGTACTGATCATTCCAGGTTCTTGATGGACAAGATAAAACCAGTGGTTCATGGCCCAAACCATCAAAAGAGGTGGGTTTAGAGTCATTCAAACCATAACTATTCATATCTTCGTTCATACTTATTCTTGGGTGATTGATAGAATCATTGTGCTTGAATGTCCTTTGACTGACTAGATAATTCAAGTGGATTTCAACAGTGGGAAAGGAGGACGATGTTGTCAGTATCAGATATTTGGATATGTGAGACATTCGAAAATGAGGTTCCTAGAGAGGGGATCTATATATCATGTATCATAGGATTAGTCCATTAATCATAGAAATAGGAAATTCATTTCAAAAGATGATAGGAGAAATGTTTATAGAGATTTCCCAGCCCATTGTGCTAATAGTGTAATGGTGGATGTGCCACTCGGCATAGACAGTGATAGAAACAAATAGATCTACAAGGTTGAACACAAGGTAAAAGAGCTATGGGATTTGTAGAAGGTGGTATTCATTTAAACATGTTACAACCACCCCCACCAATATGGTCCAGATTAGGCTCAGGGAGTTGGATGATAGGGGAAGGGACGCGATTCACGTCGTCAATGCATATGACCTAAGGGATCCATAAATGATTTGAGTTATTATATGTGTCTACAAATACCTTCCTTATTAATAGACATAGGTTCTAATCATTCCTCCTTGTCAGTAATCTTTTTCAAGACCTAGTGTTTTAATTTGAACCATTTATTGGACCCTTACATCTAGAGATTCATAGGAGTTGTTAGTCAATAATCACATGTATGGTGATAGTGCTATCTAACCCTTGAGGTGAGTGTTTTGGTTGGAACGTGTTTGTGGAATCATCAAGGTCTTATGATGATAGTTTGTGTATATAATGAATATTCACATTTCATTCATATATTGACTATTGTATTAAAAATGGATGTGGTATGTGCGTAGAATTAGAATGAGTTTATCCTTGGTCAGTAAAAAATAAATCAAATGTAGCACAATTGGACTCATGCATAGGAGGGTGTACCAGATCACTCTTGAGTCAGCTAGGCTTACCCTTATGGAAGTGGATGTCATGATTTTTTAGTAATAGGAAATATTGGTGGAGTCTGAGGAAATATTTTTGGAAGATGTTTCAGGACTACCTCCAAGCAGGGTGGTAAACCAATGTATTGACATATACCACCGGATGACACTGATATCAACACCATCATGTCGGATGGCACCCATAGAGATTCGTGAATTGGGGGTATAGTTTGAGAAACTTTTGAGGATGGGCATCATGAGTCTCTATGTTTGACCATGGGTAGCCCCTGTGTTTTTTTCCAAGAAGGAAGCCGATAGTATGAGGTCATGCATGGAATTCTAATTGCTAAATCAGATGACCATGCAGAATAAGTATCCACTATCGATGATCGATGATAGATTGAATATGTTGAAGGGGTAAGCCATTCACTTGGATGAAATGGTTCCCATAGTATTTTCAGTAGTAGGGACAGAGTTTTAAGAGAACCCGAATCTTTAGTGGCATCAGTATTCATCGCATTAATGATGAGGAGACACTACCTTATGGGAGAAAAAATTACTGTCCACTCTAACAACCAAGGACTGAAGTATATCTTCCCTTAGAAGGATTTGAAATTGAGATATAGACAATGGATGGGGTACTTCCTATACTATGATTTTGAATTAGTCTATACTCCTCAAATGAAGAAGGTGGTAGAGGATGATCTTGGCATATGATCTAGTTGAATGTTTATAAAAAGGAAATAGTGTCCTTGGCCTCATTATAGTTTTCCTTCACGGATTGAGATGGTGAAACTTTCCAAAAATTGGTTTTAGTTACCCCTAAACTCTTAATGAGAGTCCGGGAGGTGCAACTCATTGATACCAAATTTGGGTCTTTACATGGTTAGTTATCCATAGGGAATACCCTTGATGGATATTCAAAATGTGGTTAACACATCCGTCCATTTAGAGGACACATAATAGTAACAGTGGATGCCTAGAGTGTCGACATGCATCATGATATGCATGTGGGTGTTATGGTAAACACTATAGATGATAAAATATATTGATGCTACGATTACCTATTGATATAAAAGCTGAAGTCCTTTTTAATTAGTTCATGGTTTATCAAAAAACCATGTCGAGACCCTGTTCTTTGAAGGGGGTTCTCTTTCATTCCATGGGGTGCCATGAAGGGAGTGAGAAATGATATTGATGTGCTTTGTGATGGGTTTATCATGTACATCCATTGGACACAGTACAATCTGGATGATTGATGACCAAATCACAATGTCGATCAATTATTATATTTTTTGGAATAGAATACCATAGAGAGATTCGGATACATCTATGTGAAGGAGATAGTTCAAACCACATATTCTGATCAATGATAGTCTCAGGTCAAGGTGAACGTGTTGCATCTCAATTGTGGAAGGGATTGTAGGAGGAATTTAGGGAATCATTTGCGCTTGAGCACAAAATTACACCCACAACATGATGGATTGATGGAGTGGACAATTTGGGATATAGATTATATTCTATGTGCCTACATTCATGATTTTTTCCACTTTTGGTAAAATCACCTACCTCTTTTGGAGTTTGCGTGTAACAACAAATACTACTCCACCATAGGTATGGAACTATTGGAGGACTTGAATGGGCTACCCTATATGTTTCCACATTGCTAGACTGACCCCATAGAGTCGGTACTCATTGGCCTGGAGTTGGCATAGACTACTATAGAGAAGGTGAAGGTCATCCAGGAGAATATGAAGACTCCACAAATCTATCAAATGTATTATATAAATAGGTGAGGAAAACCCTTGGAGTTCGAGGAGGGAGACCATGTGTTCCTTTTGGTCTCTCCTCAAATCAAAATAATGATATTTGTCCATGTTTAAATGTTATCTTTGAGGTTCATCAGACCATTTATAATACGACGTAGAGTGGGTGAGGTGGTGTACCTCTTGGATCTCCCGCCACAGTTGGAGTAGGTGCACGACCTCTTACATATCTCCCATATGAGGAGATATGTTCATGACCTATCACATGTCATTTACTTGGGTGAGCTAGAAGTTGGTGAAGGGGTGACTTATGTAGAGTTTCCAATAGAGATCGAGGATCGACATGAAAGGACACCCAGTGGGTGATCGATTCCTATATTGAAAATTTAGTGGTAGAATAAGAAATATCCCTGATAGCATATGGGAGTGGAAGGATCAGGTTTTTTCTCGTACCCTCAAATGTTTGGGAATCCCTTGTATTGGCTTTTAGAGATTTTAATACATAAGGTTAGGAAGATGTAAGGACTCTGATTTTCGTAGTTTTTTTTAAATTAATTGGAAAATTAAAAGACCGGTGATGATACAACATGTAATTATGAGGATCAGTTTCCCAGTAATAGTACAACGAAAAATGATAGGTTTTTAAATAGAACACATGATAATTTTTCCTGAAAAAGAGGAATAACTATTAAATAGGTACCCGATCTTAAATATGAGGGCACCATTGAATTCATGATGGAAGATTTACCCTAGGTTCTACTTATGATTAGTCTTCATGGGCCTCCATCTAGAAGACCCAAAAAGGAATAATTGTAAATAAAATAATTAAATATTATTATTTTATTTTTAAAATCCTTATAACTCTTGAACGATGACTTATATTGAATATATGAGACCATTTTTGAGCTAGTGATGGACTAATTTCCTTAGGCAGAGCCTAAAATTGGTCGGTGCGAGCCAACTGTGGAATGTAGTTTTTGGGACATGACAATAAATAAAATAATTATATTATTATTAATTTATTTTCAAATTCTTATTACATAAAAATGGTAACTCAGATTGGAATTTCTATAGTACCATTGAGCTTGTGAGGGTGTGATTTCTATAGGTATGGCCAAACCATGATAGACACAGGTTGAGGGTAAAAGTTATTTTTTGGATGTTTTGACAAAAAATAAAATAAACTTAAGAAAATTTATTTTATCCAAAAAAAAATATTTCACTGCAATAAAATGTTGAGCCAACTGTTTCATTTCATAAATGAAATTACGTAACGATGGTCAAACACAATCATAACAGAAACACTGTTTCTTTTCATAAATGAAACAACATAATTACCTGACGACTCAGCATAATAAAAATACTGAAATTTTTTTCCTCCATATAATTTTTTAACAGAGATACGAGACCATTTCCATGATTCTAGATTGGATTTGAGGCTCTAGAAGAATGGCATGGACAAGTGGGGAATGGCGAAGAATGATAGATCACCATATATTCCATCTGTACCATATAAAGGATCCCATCATCAACGAGAGTTCTGGATCGAGAATTGACAAACGGTGGTGTAGTGAATCCCTTCCTCATCGACAAGCTATCTGATTCTAGGTAGGGGTTTATGTTTTCTATGTGGTTAACTTCCCCCTGTTTTTATTTATAAATGATGAAATCGAGTCAATTTACTAACATATTGACACATATATTTTTTATCTTTACCAGACATTTGAATTTCCATGAAGGGGATTATGGGAAGTTGGATTCATCTTTTGATTATCATTTGTCAAAACTCCTAAAATGGATTAATCAATCCGATATAACAAAGGTCATGGTCCATATTTTGTGCGTTATTTGATTGTTATTTTACTCTTCCCTATTTATCTATTCTTCGTGATTTTTCGGCAATCACAGTCTAAGAATGACCATAGTGGTGGATCAACCCTTTTAGGAGGCTGAGGGAGATGGAAGCGATGGGTGAAAAACCACAGACCTGGGAGCTGGTGGTGGTGGATGAAGATTCACGGCTAGCCGGGCCATGGTGGAGATGGAAGTCCAAAATGGTGGAAAGGGATACCAGATCGAAGGTCAGCGACGATGGCCACATGTGGGAGGTGGCACATGCTGGCAGTGCACCTCAGCAGTAGTGGAGGCTAACAGCAGCGGGGCAGGAGGCAGCAGCTGGCCGCGACCATGGAAGACCGTAGTAGGGTGACAACACACAGTCAATGGACTACATACGAAGAGGTGAACGTCCATGCCATCCATGTGACGTGGAGCGGATCAGTTCCATCTGTGTCAAGGATGGACCGAACCCACCTGCCAGCGTGGGTCAGGATAGAGGGGGAACCGGGCAGTTGGGCGATCTGGAAGGCTGAACCATCATCCCAATGGGCTGGTTTCAACTGACACAATAGGATTTTCCTTTGGGCGAGGTCACACCGATTCAGCCCAGACCCAACCGGGTTGGGTCTGGTCGGCTAAACTGGGATGTTCCAAGCTCGGATCACACATTCCCCTTTCATTAAAGTGGGTATAAATTCCAAACTATGAGTTTGAATGACGAGCCGTTTATGGTGTTCAAACCCTCACGATGAGGAAGACCTTTTAAAATATTCCAAGTGATTTTTCATGGAATTTGGGATATGATTGATGGATTGAGGCATAAATTTTCCTAGAATCATGCATGTTATGAGTGGAAATCCTACGACGGACTGTGATAGGAAGGAAGTGAAGAGAAAATCATATTGGCTCAGTATCCAATTAGACCTCAGTTTCCTAGTATATGAGTGAAAATCAGTGTTCTGGTAGTTGATCTGACCTCAGAGGCCTGGAAGTTGATAGCAACTCAAGGGACGGGTAGTTGAGTGGACCATATATTCCATATAGGTGAGGGAACCTCAGTGGCTCGACAGAGGAGCTGAACACAGTGGCCCGATAGACCTCAGTGACTCATCGAGGATGAGTCTCTCAATTGTATAAGATGCCCAAAATTTTGACTAATTGCCTTTCTTTCTATACTTTAGGTTATACCCGTGTGATCTGACTCTAGTAACTCTCTTAACTGCACTTCATAGAGGTTACACTTCATGTATCACTTTGGTAGACTTCAATGTGTATTTATTTTTGGTATAATATTGGGGTTTGGGGTACTTAATGAATATTATATTACTCACCCCTTCATGGGTTCTCCAACTTGTGTAATGTATTGTGTATACGATCAATTCTTTGATGATGTAAGTGGTAGGTCAGGGTCATGTGGTGCATAGAGTGTCCCAATAGAAGAGACAAGCTTCTAGGAATTCAGACATCCATTTCTATACTTAACCTTTAGGTATGATTTTTTACAAAAGAGTTTTACTGACTTCTACTTTTACTTTTATATTTCAATTGGAATTTTTATTTTTTCCCCATTTACCTTCTGTTCTATAATGTGATATATTGTGGATGTTTTTTTGTATTAACCTTATAGAATTTGTGTATTCCAGTTTTGTGCGTGTGTAAAGGTACTTAGGAAAAATTCTCCCATTTGATTGGGATATTCCTACTTGGCCCTAGTCGCCAACCCATAGCATATAAGAGGGGGTCTTGGGGTATTCACAGTAAGAGCCCTATGGGATGGGTCATGACAGAGTGTTATCATAGGTGGATGGTTCAAACATAAGAACCTAGAGATTGTGAGTGGGGTTATGGGAACAATGTTGTGTGTTTCGAGTTCGGCTTTCAAGCTAGGGAATCCAGTGTTGGTGCGGTGACTGATGTATCCATACACCAGGACCCTGAATTATGGTTTTCAACTCGGCACATGAAATCACCTTTTGCTTTCATAAAAACGATAGTGCATGCATCATATATGAAATTGTTTAGTTTTCTATGTCCTTATTGATTCAGTTCATCAGGTATACGCTATTGATCGCCCAATATCTTGTTTTCTTTCAAGATGATTCCACATAGATGGCTAGCTACGATTCTGTTGTGTGATCACAAGGATGATCTTCATGGTGATGAGATCAGTATAGGGGTTTGTACAAGAGAAATAACCACGATGTGGTGTACCAGCTATACCACCACATGTGGTGTATCACATGGTATTTTAGTACTATTGGATGCGATATACATGCATAGTGTACATCATGAGTTTCAGTGAATGAGACCCTTCATATTCTGAGGTGATCCTAATATACAAGCGGATAAGGACTAACATGATGTGGTGACTGATTTTTACTTTTAATCAGGTTACCAATAGATCATATGAAGGTACTGGATGTAAGAATTCTTCGTGGCTCATCAAGGAAATGGCAGGGTTTAGATTACCGGATCATTCGATGAGGTTACACTTCCGTGGATGGAGCTTGAGAACCTTTCTTAGATAAAGGGATATATACATAAAATCTATGGGATATGAATGACCATGATCTTAGATAGATTTGTAATAGAGACATTTCAGTAGCTAAGTATTCATCGAGGCATATCGACCATTCTATGTACTCAATGAATATTATACGACCAGTGCATCTGGGCACAACCATTAAGTGAGGTGTGTTTAGGGAAATTTGTGATAGCATTATTCCTATTTTCATTTATACTTATGTTATGATGCATGAAGGAATAATTTTAGTTAAAAGTATGTTGGTTATGTAGATATAACCAGTGGATGTTATCAGTGGTAAAGGAGGAAGCCAACATCAGTCTCATAGAATTTTGATTTGTGAAATGTTATACTATGAGGCCCCAAGATAGGGGATCTATAGCTCATGTACAATATGATGAGTCCAGTGTGCCTATAAAGAATTAATGATTTTCAAAAGGTGGAAGAAGACATCTCATAAGAGATTGTCTATCCATTCGTGCTGGAAGTGAAATGGTGGATGGGCCACCGAGGCAGAGAAAGTGACATGAATAATTGGATCAGTAAGGAAGAATATGTGGCTGAGGATTTTTGGTATCATAAGGAGGTGTTATATATTTCGACATGTTACAACCCCCACCCAATATGGTCCAAACCAGGCTCATGGAGCTGGAGGAAATAATAAGGGGGTACCTGTATATGATCAAGGCATATGAAGAAAGGGATCATGGAATGTTTTATGGTATGGTCTATGTCTACAATTTGCTATCATATTAATAGAAAAAGGTGCTAACCATTCTTTCTAGTCACAAATCATGTTTAAGACCAAGAGTTTCTAGTTAAACCATTGACATGACCATTACGTTTGGAGATACCTATGGGGGAGACTCGATAATCAAACTTATGAAAATGGTGATATATAAACCTTGAGATGAGTGTTTTGGTTGGAAGTTCTTGGTGGCAGAATGTATGTCTTATGATGTTAGTTTGGGCATGGACTGATCATCAACAGTTCATGCTTGGATATATTTTTTTAGGAAAAAATGACGTGGTATGTCTGCAGCATTAGAATGGGATTTTCTTATGTCAGGGAAAAGGGAAATCCTTACATCATAGTATATAATCATGCATAGTAGGGTGCATCCGATAAATCTTGGGTCGAATAGCCTTACCCTTGGGAATTGGATTTATATATTTTTATTACCTAGTAGTTTTGGAGGAGTATAAGGATATCTTTCCAGAATATGTTCCGGGACCACCTCCTTGCAAGGATGTAGACTTCTTCATTGACCTGTACCCTGAGAAAAGACCTATATGTACACTAGAATGTCATATTTCTCCCACATAGATTTGTAAATAGGGTGTCTTGTGGGAGGATGTGTATAGGAAGGGATTTGTGAGACTCAATGTCTCACAATGGGCATCCATATTACTGTTTTTCAAGAAGCAAAATGGGATCTTGAGGACATGAGTGGACTTATGGTTCCTAATTCAGGTGACATTGAAGAATAAGTATCCACTACAGATGATCCATGATCTATTAGATCATTTAAAAGGGGCATCCTTTTTGTCAATGAAATGATGCACATTGCCTTTTTATCAGTTGAGATAGAGATTTACGAGTGCCCCGATCTTTAGTTGGAAGTGGTATTATTTTCATTGAAGATGCCGATACACTAAATTATGATTGAAAAGATTTCCATCTACTCTAACCACATAATTATCAGGTATATTTTCTGTCAGAATGATTTGATAATGAAACATAAACGACAGATGGGGTTCCTTCAGGACTATGAATTTGAAGTAGTCTATAATCTGGGTAAGGGGAACGTGGTAGAGGATTCTATCAGCAAGAGATCTAGATTGCTGTTTCTAAATGATAAAATAGAGTCGTTGGCCTCATTCTAGTTATCCTTCATGGATAGAGACGATGTGGCTTACCATCAATAGGTGGGTGTTACCCCTCTACTATTAGAGTATGTAATGGAGTCACAAATCGATGATATCAAATTTGAGTCTTTAAGTGATCTATTATGCTTAGGGAATACCCCTAATGGATATTTAAATGAAGGGGAACATGTAATTATTTTCAATGTATGCACAATATAAGAAGTGGACACCTAGAGTGACGAGTTGCATTGAGATATGAATGTTGGTCTCAAGGAAGACACAGAGGATGACAAAACTGTTTGAAGTTGGGATTACTTGTTGATATAAAGGCTAAGCACTAGATTAATATGTTTTATGGTTTTTCAACACACCATGTTGATCACTTGTGCTTGGAAGGTGTTTCTCTTTTCTTCCTTGGTGTGCCATGAATGGAGTAAGGAATGATATCTTCCAGATTTATGATGGGTTTATCACGAACTTCCAAGGGACACAATACAATCTGGATGATCATTGAAGAACTCACCATGTTAGTCACTTCAACACTATTTGGGAATAGAGTCTCGTATAGATCGTGTGATACCACTATGTACGGGTTCAACTCCATATATTCTCATCAATGATAGGCTCAATTCGAGGTGCATGATTTTCATCCTATTTGTTGAAGGGATTTCAGGAGGTGTGTGGGACTCAGATGCACTTGAGCACAGATTTCCATAGATAGATAGACAACCTGATGGAGTGGACCGTTCATCACCAAGAGGTCATGCTATATTATAGCACCCACGATTATTTCCATAGCTGGGAGGATCACCTACCACTAGTGGAGTATACATTCAAAAATAGCATCCACTCCACCATCGGTATGGAACCATTCTTGGCCTTGTACAGGTCACCCTATAGGTCACTGCTGGATTAGACTAAAACTAGAGAGTCAGCACTCATGGGAGTGAAGTTGGTGCAGACTATGATAGAGAAGATGCAGGTCATCCAGAAGAAGATAAATACTGTAAAGAGCCATCATATTTTCTATGATTATAGGTGATGGAGACCCTTGGAGTTTGAAGAGGGAGGCCATATGTTTCATCAGGTTTCTCCAAAACGTGTAATATAGAGATTTGGCTAGGGTGGAAAGTTATATCCAAGTTTCATTGGACCTTTATTAATACTGTGTAGAGTGGGTGAGGTGGCATACCTCTTGGATCTACCCATGTAGTTTGAGAGGGATCATAATTCCTTCCATATATCCTAGCTAACGATATATGTACATGACCCATCACACATCTTTGACTAGAGAGAGATGGACATTAGTGATGAGGTGACTTTTTCAGAGATTCCGGTGGTGATTGAGTATAGAAAAGAGAGGAAACTTCATGCGTGATCAATTCCTCTAGTTCAAGTTCTGTGGAACCAAAGGAAATCTCTAAGAGACCACTTGGGAGCTGGCAGTTTAGGTTAGTGCACATACCCTCATCTATTTAGCAATCCCTTGGTTTGGTTATCAAGGACGTAAATCATTAATGTTGGGAAGATGTAATGACATGTTTTTTCCCTATTTTATTTTTAGAAAATATCTTCCATATGGCATCCCGCCATTTTATAACAAAAACTTTCATTACATTACACAAATCTGAGGATCGTTAAGGTTTAGTGTCTTGGAAACAAGGATCATAATACATAAAAAAAAACATAAAACATTCTTCTTAAACACTTGCAAGGCGTCTCCTTATGTTCATTCTAGGTTCATTACTGCATCTCATAACCTGGGGACATACATCAAAAGAAAGGGTGAGCAGAAGGCCCAGTAAGGGAAACAAGAGGAACATTTTACATGTGAACATGAGATACTTCAATAAGGACATGAAAAGAACTTTAAGGCATGAGGAAGAAATCATGAGGCATTTCATAATAAAAATAACATTTTTCATAACTTGAAGATGTGGCTACATCATTTAACATAGACAATCATGAACATATCACCAAGGTCCATCCCCAAGGTGTCATTTGAAAATTACCAAGGTTATTCACCAAGGTATCGTGAAAATTGTAATCTCTAGTGGTTACATCATTACCCAATGCATTGGAGCGCTATCAGGGCGCACCCTTAAATTTGCCTTTATTATCATGTGAGCCACATATATCATCATCAAACATTTCATAAATAACCCACATAGCATAAAATAAATGGGTTTCATTTCATAATCATAACGTTTTAAAAACTGCTTTAAAGACATGATCTTTACGTTACTTTAAACCCACGGAAAGGGAAAGCGGGTATCATGTTTGTAAATCCCAGAATTTAAAATAATTTTTTTTGATATATATGTGAATAACTTTGTAGAAATAAGATCTTTGAGTATTCACTTTATAACATAAAATAATTTTTGAGAAAAGAGAGAGGCATTTTGAGGGGAAAATTCTGCAGCATAACGGCTAAGTTTCGGGGTTTTAGAAAACGTTGAAATGAGAGGGGACATGGGTCACCCACTCATAAATGATCCATAAAACAGTAGGGTGAAAGAATAAGAAGGACATATGGACATGGTAACGAAATTTTAGGGACATAGCATTTGAAATGAAAAACATGGAAGGAAAAAGATTAGATTTCTCTTATGAAAATTCGGCAGCCTTACGGCGTCACTTAACTTCAAAAGAAAATGATTTGACAAGATCAAAAAGGGTCCCTCATCATATGATCATAAGAGATCAGTATTATTGATATAGAGATCATACCCCAACATAATAAAAAGGAACTTGAAAGACTTGACATGAAAATTGAACTTGAAAAATGAGAAGGGTGAAAGAATCCCTTAAAAATTCGGCAGCCTAACGGCGTCACTTAAACTTTCATAAAACGAAATGATGAGAGTAAGAGGGGATCTCTCATAATATAAACATGAAAGGGAAGTAATAGGAATATAAAAGAACATCCTCTCACATAAAAACATGGAGCATAATAGGAATGACATAAAAGAGATTTCATGAAAAGAAAGAGAGGGGTCGGATCCCTTACCTTAAAATGTGACTCTTGAAACTCAAAGGATTGGACCTTGAGGGCTTGGGGGCACCTTGGGAGGACTCCTTGGAGGGTAAGAAGACCAGAACTTCGTTGGGGGAGAGTTGGGAGTGAAAACTAAGGGAGGAAAGGGTGGGTATTTATAGGGAAAGTGAGGGGACAAAGCATTAATGGCCAAAGGACACCCCACATGTGCTTTTCTCAAACCCATGGGCTCTCCCTTGGCATTTATCATGGAGTTAGGCCACATGGGCCCCCCAAAAAAATAATTCATCACCCTTGGCCGGCCAACCCTCAAAAGATCTCATGACATCATCATGGCATCATTATGATGTCATTAAACATACCGAAACCCTAAAACGGTATTTTTACTATTCACTGAAAATTCAACTTTCTCAGAATAATCCCAAAATTTCACCTTAACCAAATATCAATTCTCTGATTTCAAAAATGAAATCCATTTTATAAAAATATTTTTCTAAATATTTTTAATTTAATTTTTAAATAAAAACACTATTCATCGAAAATTCATTTTTTTCAGAAAAATCCCCAAAAATTACCTTAACATAATATCGATGCTCTGAGTTCAAAAATAAAGTCATTTTTATAAAAATAATTTTCTAATTATTTTTAATTAAATTTTTAATTAAAAAACACTATTCATCCGAAAAAAACTAATACATGATTAATAATTTATGAAACCGTTATTTACCCATTTTATTGAATCACATTACTTAACCAAGGTGTCTAAATTATACTAAAACTTTCTTTAAGTGAAAATTACTAATCCATTTGGTCACATTACTAATCCTAAGCATAAAATCACTATTCATAATTTACTATTCATCAAAAATTAAGTTGATCTTATTAGACTCCAAATTCCTTAATGAACACTTTTGTAGAAGACCATTTTTTGAAAATCATTACACATCATTAGTTATTTAGGGTTTACATAAATATTTCAAAATATCCCTTTTTCAAAATTCATCAATAAAATACATTCTAAAATTATCTAGGCATTTGAAATTTCACAAACATCACTAAAGGAAGAAATCTCAATTTATTCACCCGAGAGGATTACACAAGGAAACTAGGGTCTCATCACATAGCCCCTTATAACACTGGCATAAGACCTATGTGTAAGGTGTGATATGGTGAGAGAATCTGAGGGAGGCTCAGATAACATTGCCCTAGTAGCAATCTCCACTAACTTGAACTTCTCCTGCAAGCATTTTCGTTCAAGCTTGACACGCTGGAGCTCGGCTTGGGCTTGGTCCAAAGCGAAGCCCACAGATGCTACCTCCTTCCCAAGCTCTGATAAGTGGGCTTCGTAAGGGTTGAGTCTACTGGATGAAGCCATCGACTCCTCTTTCTGCATTAACCATTAACATCTTATTAAATCAATAAGAGTAAGTTAATATACTACTCAAAAAGATTGGGTCGTTACATTCTTCCCCCCTTAAGAAATTTCGTCCCCGAAATTTACACTTGAGGCCTAGTCGAAAAGGTGAGGGTACTTTTGCTTCATTGTTTCCTCAGGCTCCCAAGTCGCCTCTTCATATTTATGATTCCTCCACAACACTTTCACAAGGTGGGTAGTCTTGTTTCGTAGAACCTTGTCTCTACGGTCCAAGATCTCCACTGGCTGCTCCTCATAAGAGAGGTCATGTTCAAGTTGTACCACCTCTGGGTTCAGTACATGCGAAGGGTCGGGTATGTACTTCCTCAAGAGAGATACATGGAAGACATCATGAACTTGAGCTAGGTTCGGTGGAAGTGCTAGACGATAGGCCACTGCTCCTATGCGATCAAGGATTTCATAGGGGCCAATGTACCTAGGGCTGAGCTTCCCTTTCTTCCCAAACCGCATGACTCTCTTCCATGGAGAAATTCGAAGGAAGACTTTGTCACCAACACCAAACTCCAAGTCCCTTCGACGATTGTCAGCATAGCTCTTCTGCCGACTCTGAGCAGCCTTTATGTGTTGTTGGATGGCATGAACCTGTTCTGTCATCTCTTGCACGAGATCAGGCCCAAGAAGCTTCCTCTCACCAGTTTCATCCCAACAAGTAGGAGTTCTACACCGCTTTCCATACAGAGCTTCATAGGGTGCCATCTGAATACTCGCATGGAAGCTGTTGTTATAAGAGAACTCCACTAATGGGAGGTGTTGATTCCATCCACCTTTAAATTCCATTGAGCATAATCTCAACATGTCTTCGAGTGTCTGAATAGTCCTTTCAGATTGGCCATCAGTTTGAGGATGATAGGCCGTACTAAAATTCAATTCAGTATTCAGAGCATGCTGAAGACTTCTCCAGAATTTTGATGTGAATCTTGGGTCACGATCAGATACGATGGATAGTGGTACCCCATGCAGCCTTACCACTTCCTTCACGTATATCTTGGCAAGCTGATCCAGAGAGAAATCTTCCCGAATAGAGATAAAATGGGCTGTCTTGGTGAGACGGTCCACAATAACCCATATCGCATTGTTTCCTTTGGATGTTTTTGGGAGACCAGTTACAAAGTCCATGGTGATATTATCCCACTTCCATACTGGTATGGGTAGCGGTTGTAATACCCCCTTAGGAAGTTGTCTTTCTGCCTTTACTTGCTGACACACCAGGCACCTTGTAGTGTAATCGGCAATCTCCCTCTTCATGTTATCCCACCAATAATGATCACGAAGGTCTCTATACATCTTAGTGCTTCCCGGATGTATAGAGAAAGTAGAGCTATGAGCTTCATCCATCAGTTCTTTCTTTATCTCCGGAATAGATGGAACACATAGTCTTGTATGAAATTTCAATACACCTTCTTGATCAATATTGAAATCAGGGAACTTCCCATCCTTTACAGCCTCGAACTTCTCCTGCAGCAAAGGATCTTCTTTTTGAGCCTTCTTGATCTTCTCTAGTAATGAAGGTTGAGAAATCATTTGGGATAGGGTTGATGATGTCCCTTTCTTTATAATTCCCATGTCCAGTTTTACTAGATCTTTAATCAAGGGATCTCCCAGGATCCTCATTGTTGCCAGAACAATAGGATCTTTCCTGCTTAACGCATCCGCGACTTTGTTTTCTCTACCAGGGTGATAATGAATTGAACAATCATAGTCTTTAATAAGCTCCAACCATCTCCTTTGTCTCATGTTCAATTCTTTCTGTGTGAAAATATACTTTAGACTTTGGTGGTCAGTGTATATATCACATTTCTCCCCATAAAGATAGTGCCTCCATATCTTTAGAGTAAAAACAACTGCCGCCAGCTCTAGATCATGCGTAGGATAATTCTGCTCATGAATCTTCAACTGTCGAGATGCATAAGCAATTACTTTGTCATTTTGCATGAGGATGCACCCAAGCCCTTTCAGAGATGCATCGCTAAAAATAACGAATCCTTCTCCGATAGAGGGTAGTGTTAACACAGGTGCAGTAACCAATCTCTTCTTCAGCTCTTGGAAACTTTCCTCGCATTCCTTTGTCCAGATGAACTTAACCCCTTTTCGAGTCAACTTAGTTAGTGGATTAGAAAGCCGTGAAAAGTTTTTCACAAACCTCCTATAATATCCTGCTAAACCAATGAAACTACGAATCTAAGTTACTGTTGTGGGTTGAGGCCACTCCTCCACAACCATTGTCTTTGCAGGGTCAACCGAGATACCTTCATTGGTTACGATGTGCCCCAAGAAAGCCACTTGTTGTAACCAAAACTCACACTTGCTGAACTTCCCAAAGAGCCTCTCCTTCCGTAGAGTTTTCAAAATAACCCTCAGATGATTTTCATGCTCCTCACGACTTTTTGAATATATCAAAATATCATCAATAAAAACTACCACAAAGTAATCAAGGTAGTCCTTAAAGACTCTATTCATCAAATCCATGAAAATAGCAGGAGCATTAGTCAAGCCGAAGGGTATAACAGTAAACTCATAATGCCCATATCTTGATCGGAAGGCAGTCTTTGGAATATCTTCCTTCTTCACCCTCAGTTGATGATAACCAGATCGAAGGTCAATCTTAGAGAAGAATTGAGCCCCACGAAGTTGGTCAAATAAATCATAAATTCTTGGAAGAGGGTATCTGTTCTTCACTGTGATCCCGTTCAGTTCTCTATAATCAATGCATAGCCGCATTGATCCATCCTTCTTCTTCACAAAGAGAACTGGTGATCCCCAAGGAGACACACTCGGTCGGATAAACCCCTTCTCCAACAAGTCTTGGAGTTGTTTCTTTAGCTCCTCTAGCTCCACATTTGCCATTCTATACGGAGTCTTTGATATCGGTTGAGACCCAGGTACGAGTTCAATGGAGAACTCTACCTCTCTTTCTGGGGGAGGTCCAGGTAACTCCTCAGGAAATACATCCATGTATTCTTGAACAATCGGAACATCTTCAATTTGTATGCTCCCTTTCCCTTCTTCCTCATCACCGATTAACTCCATAAAGAAAGCTATAGGAGGTGCTTCTAGATAGGGATCAGTTCGGGATATCTCTCCTCGGAAGATAACTGTAGGTCGTTCATTCAAGACTACTGAGATTTCCTTACTTCTTCATTTGATCTTAGCATTATACTTTGAGAGCCAGTCCATCCCTAGTATAATGTCAAATTCCATCATGGGAATGACTACTAGATTTGCGATAAGATTGTGCTCACCAAAGTAAACACTAGAGTCTCTAAACACTGTTGATGCATGGATAATCCCACTTGGAGTCTTGACTGACAACTCTACCTCAAGCAATTCGGGGATTGATTCTATATTCTTTGCAAACTTGGAAGAAATAAAGGAATGCGTAGAACCAGAATCAAATAAAGCACTTGCTAGTTTTGAGAGGACAACAAGAGTACCTGCTACCACATCGTTCGGAACTTCAACTTCAGTTGTTGTGATAGCGAAAGCACGACCTTGCTCCCTTGGCCTCTGCTGAGGTTGATGGTGATTCCCCTCCACCGCCCTCGGATTTGGACATTGATTAGCAAAGTGCCCAAGCTGTCCACACTTGAAGCATGTGACTTCAGGTAGGGCCAGAACCATCTTTCCTCTGTCGTTAGTGTTGGGAAGTTGAGGCTTCACATCACGACGACAATTTCGAGAAATATGGCCTTCTTTTCCACACCTATAGCACTTGCCACTTCCGATCAAGCAGTTCCCCGGATGCTTCTTCCCACATTTATTGCATGTGGCATGTTGCATATGCTTTCCACCTCTTTCCTGATCAAAACTTCTTCCCAGGCTCGGTTCTAGAGTTCTCTTCTTCTCATTAGATTTGTGAGACCACTGTGTCTCCCCAAACTCTAGTTCAACTTTCATAGCACTTCGAACTATTTCTTCATAGCTATCGTAGTCCCTGTTGGCTAGATTCTTCCGCAGATGTGGTCGTAGTCCGCCAAAGAATCTATCAACCTTCCCATTAGGTTCCATGACAAAGCTTGAGGTATAACGGGAAAGCCTTGTGAAGTTCATCTCATAGCTTCCGACAGATTCGTTCTCCTTCTGCTTCAGCTCGAGAAACTCTTTCTCCATTTTCGTTCTCATGGAACGAGGGAAATACTTGTTAAAGAAAATTCCCCGAAATTCTTCCCACTCCATAGCTTCCATCTTTCCTCGTGGCTTCGTGTTTTTGATCAGTGACCACCACTGATCAGCTTCTCCCTCTAGGCGGTAAACAGCAAGGGTGACTTTTTCTTGTTCCGAACAATGAAGTACAGAAAAGATCTTTTCAATGGAGCTTATCCATTGTTCCGCAACCAATGGGTCAGTAGATCCACTGAATGTTGGCGGTCGTTGACGCATGAAGGACTCAACAGAAAGTTGTTCCCTTCGTGGTGAGGTCGGACTCTCAGCTTGATTCAAGTTATTACTCATAACTTGAGTCAGTTGGTTCATCATCCGCATGAATGTTTCCATTCCGGCTTCCATCGGAGGGCCGTCAGCACATGGTGCATTGCGGTCACCATCGGCACGGTTTCTCCTATTGCCCGCCATTTTCTAAAAGAATAAAACCTTAGTGAGAAACTTATTTCATTTATGAATCTTTTAACTAAGACTTCGTGCTTAGACAATTATAGTTCTCTATAATTCCTTCATAATGATTCATAAAAAGCATGTGATTAACCAAACATATCCCCCGGGAGTGTCGTAACCAAGAGTGCAGCAAGGCCCGTTATCGTGCACCAGTTCCCGTTCGAGTCTAGCTCAAAGCGGTGTTTTCGGGTTTTACCCCTATGTACATCTGTGCCAGAGCCGCCTCTACCTGCTCGTATCCAGACAGGGATGTATTTGTTTGATAGACCACTTACTTAATACTTACCAAAATACCAGGAAGTTTTCCTATATTTAAACTTTTCTATAGGGTTCTTCCTAAAGTTTTTATATCCTAATTTCCACAAATAACTAAACCATCCTTTGATACCAACTATGGCATCCCGCCATTTTATAACAAAAACTTTCATTACATTACACAAATCTGAGGATCGTTAAGGTTTAGTGTCTTGGAAACAAGGATCATAATACATAAAAAAAACATAAAACATTCTTCTTAAACACTTGCAAGGCGTCTCCTTATGTTCATTCTAGGTTCATTACTGCATCTCATAACCTGGGGACATACATCAAAAGAAAGGGTGAGCAGAAGGCCCAGTAAGGGAAACAAGAGGAACATTTTACATGTGAACATGAGATACTTCAATAAGGACATGAAAAGAACTTTAAGGCATGAGGAAGAAATCATGAGGCATTTCATAATAAAAATAACATTTTTCATAACTTGAATATGTGGATACATCATTTAACATAGACAATCATGAACATATCACCAAGGTCCATCCCCAAGGTGTCATTTGAAAATTACCAAGGTTATTCACCAAGGTATCGTGAAAATTGTAATCTCTAGTGGTTACATCATTACCCAATGCATTGGAGCGCTATCAGGGCGCACCCTTAAATTTGCCTTTATTATCATGTGAGCCACATATATCATCATCAAACATTTCATAAATAACCCACATAGCATAAAATAAATGGGTTTCATTTCATAATCATAACGTTTTAAAAACTGCTTTAAAGACATGATCTTTACGTTACTTTAAACCCACGGAAAGGGAAAGCGGGTATCATGTATGTAAATCCCAGAATTTAAAATAAATTTTTTTGATATATATGTGAATAACTTTGTAGAAATAAGAGCTTTGAGTATTCACTTTATAACATAAAATAATTTTTGAGAAAAGAGAGAGGCATTTTGAGGGGAAAATTCTGCAGCATAACGGCTAAGTTTCGGGGTTTTAGAAAACGTTGAAATGAGAGGGGACATGGGTCACCCACTCATAAATGATCCATAAAACAGTAGGGTGAAAGAATAAGAAGGACATATGGACATGGTAACGAAATTTTAGGGACATAGCATTTGAAATGAAAAACATGGAAGGAAAAAGATTAGATTTCTCTTATGAAAATTCGGCAGCCTTACGGCGTCACTTAACTTCAAAAGAAAATGATTTGACAAGATCAAAAAGGGTCCCTCATCATATGATCATAAGAGATCAGTATGATTGATATAGAGATCATACCCCAACATAATAAAAAGGAACTTGAAAGACTTGACATGAAAATTGAACTTGAAAAATGAGAAGGGTGAAAGAATCCCTTAAAAATTCAGCAGCCTAACGGCGTCACTTAAACTTTCATAAAACGAAATGATGAGAGTAAGAGGGGATCTCTCATAATATAAACATGAAAGGGCAGTAAGAGGAATATAAAAGAACATCCTCTCACATAAAAACATGGAGCATAATAGGAATGACATAAAAGAGATTTCATGAAAAGAAAGAGAGGGGTCAGATCCCTTACCTTAAAATGTGACTCTTGAAACTCAAAGGATTGGACCTTGAGGGCTTGGGGGCACCTTGGGAGGACTCCTTGGAGGGTAAGAAGACCAGAACTTTGTTGGGGGAGAGTTGGGAGTGAAAACTAAGGGAGGAAAGGGTGGGTATTTATAGGGAAAGTGAGGGGACAGAGCATTAATGGCCAAAGGACACCCCACATGTGCTTTTCTCAAAACCATGGGCTCTCCCTTGGCATTTATCATGGAGTTAGGCCACATGGGGCCCCCAAAACAATAATTCATCACCCTTGGCCGGCAAACCCTCAAAGGATCTCATGAAATCATCATGACATCATTATGATGTCATTAAACATACCGAAACCCTAAAACGGTATTTTTACTATTCACTGAAAATTCAACTTTCTCAGAATAATCCCAAAATTTCACCTTAACCAAATATCAATGCTCTGATTTCAAAAATGAAATCCATTTTATAAAAATATTTTTCTAAATATTTTTAATTTAATTTTTAAATAAAAACACTATTCATCGAAAATTCATTTTTTTCAGAAAAATCCCCAAAAATTACCTTAACATAATATCGATGCTCTGAGTTCAAAAATAAAGTCATTTTTATAAAAATAATTTTCTAATTATTTTTAATTAAATTTTTAATTAAAAAACACTATTCATCCGAAAAAAACTAATACATGATTAATAATTTATGAAACCGTTATTTACCCATTTTATTGAATCACATTACTTAACCAAGGTGTCTAAATTATACTAAAACTTTCTTTAAGTGAAAATTACTAATCCATTTGGTCACATTACTAATCCTAAGCGTAAAATCACTATTCATAATTTACTATTCATCAAAAATTAAGTTGATCTTATTAGACTCCAAATTCCTTAATGAACACTTTTGTAGAAGACCATTTTTTGAAAATCATTACACATCATTAGTTATTTAGGGTTTACATAAATATTTCAAAATATCCCTTTTTCAAAATTCATCAATAAAATACATTCTAAAATTATCTAGGCATTTGAAATTTCACAAACATCACTAAAGGAAGAAATCTCAATTTATTCACCCGAGAGGATTACACAAGGAAACTAGGGTCTCATCACATAGCCCCTTATAACACTGGCATAAGACCTAAGTGTAAGGTGTGATATGGTGAGAGAATCTGAGGGAGGCTCAGATAACATTGCCCTAGTAGCAATCTCCACTAACTTGAACTTCTCCTGCAAGCGTTTTCGTTCAAGCTTGACACGCTGGAGCTCGGCTTGGGCTTGGTCCAAAGCGAAGCCCACAGATGCTACCTCCTTCCCAAGCTCTGATAAGTGGGCTTCGTAAGGGTTGAGTCTACTGGATGAAGCCATCGACTCCTCTTTCTGCATTAACCATTAACATCTTATTAAATCAATAAGAGTAAGTTAATATACTACTCAAAAAGATTGGGTCGTTACATTCCAATATTCCGAGACCAAGAAATAAGATGACATGATAATCCTAGGACATGTGTTCCTAGAATGGTATGTGAAAGAATGTTATGTTTTTAAATAGCACACATGGGTAGTTTTCCTGAAAAGGTGTAATAAGACTAAAATGGGAACCAGATCAAAAATTTGATGGCACTGTTGTGTTTAGGATGGTGGGTTTTACCTAGGAACGAATTATATTTAGTTGGCTTGAGCCTATAGTGAGAAAACCTGAAAATATCATAATTGTAAATAAAATTATTAAATAAAATTATTTTATTTTTAAAATCCTCATAACCCTTGAATAGTGAATCCGATTAAAAATATGAGACCACTGTTGATCTCGTAAGGGTGTGCTCTCCTTAGGTAGAGCCTAACATTGGCAAGCATGGGTCAACTGTAGAATGCATATTTTGGGATGTGACCAAAAATAAAATAATTAAATAAAGATTATTTTATTTTCAAATTTTTATAAATCATAAATAGAACCTCTGATGGAAAATACGAATTTACCGTTGAGGTTTTGATAGTGTTCTTTCCTTAGGTAGTTTATAACCTCGATCAGAATAGTTCGAGGGTAAAAGTTTTTTTGGTTTTTTAATGAAAAAAAATAAACATAATAAATTTTATATTATTAATAAAAAACGTTTCACTATAATGCAATGTCAAGATATCTATTTAATTTCATAAATGAAATAGCGTAATGAAACTGCAACCTAAGAGTAACAAAAATGCTTGTTCATTTCATAATTGAAACAACATAAGGATGCGGTGAGTCATCGTAATAGATATGCTGAAATGTGTTTCCTCCATTTAATTTTTTAACATAGATATGAGAGTGTTGTCATGATTCTGGATTGTTTATGAGGCTTAGGGGGAGTGATTTCGGCATGCAGAGAGTGGTGATGAATGATGGGTAACCACAAGTTCCTTTCTTCCCCATCGAATGATCTCATCTGTGATGAGTGTTTCAGATCTAGAATTCTTGAACGATGGAGGAGCAACTCCATTTTTCATTAATGTTTGATCTGATTCCAGTTATGGGTTTATTTCTTCTAAGTAATTACCTACCCCCTATTCTTATTTATAAACGAGGACGGTTGGGAATTCTACTAACATATTTACCCATGGCTCAGTCATCTTTGAGGGACAAGGGAATTTGAATGCTGGGAATTTTGGGATTTTGGATTCAAATTTTGATTATCCTTTGTTAATCCCCCTAACAAGGATGAATCATACCGACCCAAACAATGGTTGTGGTCTATCCATTGTGTGTTCTTTGGATGTTCATATACTCTGCACTTTTTATCTGTTCATTATGACATGACGATGACTATTGTCTGAGTAGGATCATCCCTATGGATCAACTAGGGTAGGAGGCTGAGGGAGACGATATTGTTGGGAGAACGACTACCAGCATGGGATCCTGTGATGGCAGTGGGAGAGTCATGGATATGTGGGCCATGGTGGTGAAGGTATTCTTCAAGTAGGACGATCGTGGAAGAGGCATGGGCCGCCAGCACGAGTCGGAAGCATGCTGCAATAGTAGAGGAGTACCAACATATAGCTGCAGACAGTGGCAGCAGGCCACGATGGGGCGACAACATGTGTTCAATGGTCTGCGTGTGGGGAGGAATATGGTTGAGCCAACCTTTTGACATGGAGAGGATGTGGTGCCTATTGAGTTTGGGCTGGACCGAACTGGCCCGGTAGTGTGGGTCATGCTAGAAGGGGAACCAGGCCGTTGGACACACGATTAATGGGCCATGTCCTACTTGCCACATGGGATTGGCCATTTAGATAGGCCATACCTGGAATGCTAAGACATTAATAGGTCTGGTAAGGTCGGCCGAACTGGGTCTGGCCAGGTCGGGATGGTCGGATCGGGCCCATACCCGACTGGCCCCTTTTCAGTAAAATAAGTATAACATCCAAACTGTTTGTTCGATTGATGTGTTGTTCACAATATTGGGACCCTCATTATGAGGATATCCTTTTAAAATAATCCAAGTGATTTATTATGACATTTGGGATACAACCGATGGATTGAGGATTATATTCTCTTGGAACCAAGCTTAGTACAAGAAAAAATCCTCAAGATGGATGTGATGAGATGGATATGTTGAGCGGAGCTTAGTGGCTTAGTAGGGGAGAGCATATTAGTGGCCTAATAGACTTGAGGACCTCAATGTAATAGTTGTTGAGTAGACCTTTGTGTCTCAATATATAGGCAAACCATAGTGGCCTAGTAGCCAATCAGACCTTAGTGGCCTTGCAGACGACCAGACATATGTTTCCCGACAGACCATAGTGACTAATTGGGGTCGATTCCCTAAGAATTAAAAGATGTTCAACATTACGATTGATAGTATTTAATTCTATAATTTATGTTAAACTTGATTGAGATGAATCTATTAACTCTCTTGATTGTATTTTTTAGATGTTACGCTTTTTATACCTCATTGGTAGTCTACTTTCTGTATTTCATTGTGGAATACCTTTGGGGTTTGGGGTCCCTACTGAGTATTGTTTTACTCGCACCAAAACAAGATTTTCTCACATGTGTCATGACTTTTTTTATACAATCAATGCTTTGACGGAGACCTTGGTGGATTGGGGTTAGGTGGTGCATAGAGTGACCCAAAATATGAGACATTCTTATGCAACTTCAGAAAGTTATAACTGTACCTTCCCTTGATAGAAGGTTTTCAGTGTAGGTGTTCCAAAGACATGTACTTGTACTTTTCTGTTTCAGTTCAGCTTGTATTCGATTCTCATTTACCTTCAGTTTTCTACTATCGTACCATGTGTTTTTTACCCTAATGTATTCACCATCCAACATATGTAGCATGGATTTTTGATCGTATATACATGTACATAGGCAAATTCCACCCATTTTTTGGGATAATCCTACTCGACTATAATTTCCAGCCTTTATCCTATTGAAGGTGGGATTGGGGTAGTCACGACACTGGCCCTGGGGGAGGAGTCATGACATCTGTCGTGAAATTCATGGTTTCTCCTATGTGGTTGAGTGGTTTGAAAAAACTATGTTCTTAACCATGCACCTATCCAGATACCACTAAATCACATAAGTGATTATCTATAGGATTTCCACAGGTTGTACTATACTTTATTAAACCCAAATCTTCCAAAAAATACGTTAAACTATATTAAAAGTCCTCAAAATTCTCATAAACATCACCCAAAAACATTACATATATAAGATACATAACGAAAGAGTTACTTACTTGAAACCATAGTTGATTTATTATCCACACCATTGGTCATTATGTCATAGGAAACTAGAAAACACTCAATATACCACAATAATTCATGTTATTTATCATCTATTTACTTTTTATGTTTTCATTTTTCCTCGATAATCCAGTCATGTTTCCTCAAAACCCACACTAGAACGATTCTTTTCCCATGAAATACTTTCTCTTTCCCATCCACAATCCATACCAGTATATGAATCAAAGAATAATCTAGCTCTAGGAATGTGTAATCCCATATAATCACATAGTTTTGACTAGGTTGATACTTTCTCAATCGACATACATGAAACACAAAGTGCACTACTATAACACCCCAAAAATATAAATTGTTTGCATTTTATTTGGTAGTGTGTATAAAACGAAACACCATGTTCATAAGAGAATCAAATATACTAAGAATTTATAATATTTTTACAATTTTAAATAAATTAAGTATATTTTATAACTTGTAATGCATGCGAAACTGAGTTAGAATATGTCACACAAAACAACGAGTTTCATTATTGAATTCATTAAAAACAAGCACAAGTTTTAATAAAAAATAATATATTCTTAACATATGATTTTTAATATAATAATGTAGAACATAGATGTTAAATTGGCAGTTATGAATAATATTAACTAATTTATGAAATTCTATGGATTAAAAAAACACGTAATGAATTAATTGGTTACAAATTAATTTGAAATGAATATATGAAAAAATTGAATATAAATGGGGAATTTTTATAAAAAACGTTCTTTATCCTCACAATGATAGTTTATCATAAATAAATCAAATTAATTAAAATTAATAAGTTATATTAATATATATATATATATATATATATATATATTATTCAATGAAAGGATTTTTATTTTCATCCAATATATTTGATAGGCATGAGATAAGAACAAACCCAATATTACACATAAAAAATTTTCTTTTTATTAAGGCATTTTTCCCCTTTTAATGGAAAACCTATGATAAATCTTATTTTTGGAACATTTATATGTCCTATATGTCAAAAAAAATACTTTTTGAATCAAGTACATTAAAATATCATTGGGTGAATTGTATATATTTAATTCTTGGATTACATTATAGAGATTATGAAATAATAATTGAAACAACAAATAAAAAGTCAAAACATTATAGAAAAACTACATAATTAACAACTGAAACGGTAAAAACAATTAAATTTTATTAACAAATAAGTAATATTATATTATAAGTACATCATTTATGAAATTATAAATATTTATATGGTTCTATAAGAAGTTAGTAATAGTTTTAGAACCAATATAGAAGAATTTAAAATATTTTCTCCCAAAAATCGAACACAAGGCATGCTATTTCATCTTAATTTACATTCCATTGAGACTTATTTGTTGTTATGTACCTAATTTATTTATATGGTGTATATAATTCTATTTGATATGATATATCATGAATTTACTTATTCTTAAGTTATTATAAGTTTCATTCAATTACATTCCTTTATGGGGATTATGATTCAAATGATATAATGTTTTATAGGACACATTGGAATGTTTAAAGATTATTTCCCTCAAGAATGTTATTAATTATTATATTTTCAACCTCTCTTCTTTTGTGATATTTATCTTTCTTCTGAAACTATTACTTTATTGTTGTGCACCTGATTTTATATATACGATGTACAAACTGCCACTTTTTCTTTGAAAAATCATGATTAATTCATTATTCATTGTATTTTGAGAAATAATTTGAATTAATAATTCTAAGGGTATTTGAATTAAAAGGTACTAATTTGAAACAAATTTCATAACCTGATTCATTTTCATTAGTTTATATTGCATACTCATTACCGTTAATATTATAAGATTAATTTTGAAATAAATTTCCACTATATATTATTATATTTACCCTTATTTTATGTGGATTAACATTTGACACATATAATATATTGATTGGTTTAGTTTCACATCAATGTTATCTTATATTTAAGGGTTTAACATAAAATCTAATTTTAATTAAAATTGATTACACTTGAATTTCTATCATAACAAATTAATGAATCATTTTTATTAAAAAATATCATTTTATTATAATTTTGTTATTCATTAAATTTTTCTTTTAATAGTATCATTTTCCATTCTTTGGTACTAAATTTTTTTAGAAAATATTTTTAAGAAGGCTAGACATTATTTCTCTCTTTAGTTAGAGAAACTATTTTCTTCTGAAATCTGGTTTTATAAATTGTTTTCAAAAATGTTTTTAATCCTTCCAAGATATTTTATGAAATAAATTTTTTCCTTTTTTACCATTTACTAATTATTTTAAAGGAATCTTATTGTCTCCTTCTGAACAAGATATCTTTATAATATTTTTACCATGACTATGTAATGTTCTTTTTACCTTATACGATATATATGGATTTACCTACCCTCATTACTCTGAAGCATCCTTTTCATGTTTATAAGGTATATTTTTAAATGAAATATTGAAAAAGTAATTTTCAATTGAAATGTTATTCAAAAGGTTTTAAAAAACATTATTTTATTTAAGAATGTTTTTAAAATATATTTTATTATATTTCTATTTATCAATGAAAAATCCCTTTATTTTTACTCCATTAGGGATATGTTGTATATATATCATCCATATTATTCCTCTAGATGGTTTATGATTGATTTGTCCAATTATTTTATTCACATTCAATTCCATGATTAATTTTACATCCTATTGAAATATTAAATTAACTATGATCATTAATCCTTGAATTTCTATTAATTATCAATATCATTTATCATGGGTATTTTGATTTTATAAACATTATACCATTTTTTATAAGGTGTTTACATTGAAATTCATTTTATTATTAGGATAAATATTGAAAAATTTATATCTTCTACTCCATGAAGTTATTTGATAAAGAAACATTACTAAATCCGTTATTTAATATATATATATATATAGATATATATATATGAATTCTTTAGATATGTACAACATGGATGGGGATAAATTTTCTATAGCCCATCAATGCATCAGTTGCCTCATGGGATGAGTATGCTGAATTCCCTCCATAGATTCATGTTTCCCCGATATGATAAATTGTATGGTGAAAGGTTATGATGCTAATGGTTCCATGTATATAGGAAACATGGTGTATAATAATTAATAGTTTCCCCCATTTAGTTTCAGTTATTATTCATCCATGTGATTTTACGTTGAAATATCTATGGATACATATCATTTTTGGTTAATTTATTAGGTGGTATGTTTTTATTTTCATATCTTTCCATATTAAATTTTTCCTTATGTAGTTATTTTAATGGAATATATTTTTAGTTAATACCATGCAATATTGTTTAGTTACTTACATCTCATTTATTTGATTACATGTTATTTCTTTTCTGTTATTTACCATTCCAAAATTTTTCTTCTAATTGATTCATTATTACTTCCTCAATACTTTACAGTTACTAAGAATTTTAGCCCACCCTTTTTATGTTTCTATGAATTATACTAAGAAATATATTTAAGGATATGCTAGATGGAATAAAGTTATCCTGAAAAGAAAAAAATGTTGTAATTAGTGTATTCATTTGTAATATATGAGTCATGTATGTATCTTATTTTCCAAGACTACTAAATTGGTAGTACTTTTGTATGTTATTCCTTGTAATAATGCCAATTTAATGGTTGTAGAAACTGAATATAGGTTCCCTAGGGTCGAGGTGCTATAATTGGTATCATATTAAGTATTGATGAATCATTGGGAACATGATTGAGTAAAAAATTTATTAGATAACAAAACCCTATGGTAGAATTTTATGATATGTATAATAGAACACACTAGAATTTTTTTAAATTATACATTATAGGGATCTTTTTAGAAATACATCCACATCATGATACTACAAGTGGATGTGGTTCTATAACAAATATACATTGGGGTAACAAATATGACAAGGTGTGTCGGTATTGACACAGTGTTACCTAGTACACGAAAATAGGCCTCACTACGCACATGGTTTGACACTCACATTGGATATGATTTAGAAAATTCACATTATCTTTAAAAACCATTATGATAGATTTTGGCAATGAATGACCTTGGATAAGCCTAATATGTTTTATATTGAAGATAATGTGTTATGATTTAGAAATCCTATAAAAGATATTAAAGATAAAACCTAGACCTTGGGAGGACCTATGTGGAAATAAACGACGGAATAATTTTTTTATTATGGTTGAATAGAAAAATATAAGCTATTTAATTATTAAAATTTAATAATTTACATTTTTTTTTGAAAATAATATTAATTTTGTTTTATAAAAGGAATGCATGTATACCTGGTGATGACCAATCATGTTTGGAATGGACATGGGTCTTCAACCCATGACTGTAGGATGATAAGATGTTCACCCAAACCACTAACCTACACAATTCCCTAGTTAATATTTCATTTTTCTTAGTTGACAATTTGATGAATAAATACTAGTGATGAACTAGTATGGTAACTTTTAGGTTTATAGATTAATGTATTAACCATATTAGATTTGGTGAATTGATAGTGACCAATAGTTATACATATTACTCTTTTATGGGTCTTATTATATGTTAACAGTTTATTTTAGTGCTTCAATAATTTAAGTTAATTTTTGAATATCAATTTACTTTAGTAATGGATAAATTAAAAATTGATCAAATCACATACATAGGATGAAAATTGTATTTATATAAATATTTTATATAATTATATTTCTTTATATTATTAGAAAGTAAAATAATTACCTAACACTAGGAAAATTATTAGAAAAATATTATCTTTTACCTTATTGTTTTTTGAATCGATTGAATTATAAACCAGTACATATTTATGGATTTAAGGCCATATAATTTCTTTTTTTTCATTAAATGAATTGTGAATGATGAACTTAGTCGATAACTATAAATATTTATGCTTTTCCTCCAAGAATGTATATCTAGTTTTCAATAATGTTATCATACTTCGAGACCTGGTTATATGTTATTCTATGTGACCTTTGTGCATTCCATTATCTCTTTTCTATAGGATTTTTATGAACTATTCTAATGATGTGAGATTTAAAATTTAATAAATACAAAAAATATATCTCCAAGATCATGTTTTTAATTAATAGAACACAATTTAATTATGTTGGGGAGAAGTAATGCCCCAAAAATCTAATGTATGAACATTGAATTTGATATATTGTATGACACGTAACAGACATCGTGTTAGGGAATATAATATAAAAATAATTTCAATATATTTACTATTTTAATAAAACATAATATATTTTATTAAATTTAATGGATGTGACACTGGGTTGGCATATGTCACATATAGAAATTAGTTTTTTCAATGAATTGCAATACACATAAGACTATGTTTTACCGATCAATAATCTAATATCAAAATATTAATATTTAATATAATAATATATATCCTATCAATTAAATTAATGGTTATGAATAGTATTATATAAGTTTTTAACATCTACGGTTTACTCAAACATGAAATGAAATCATTGGTTATAGATTAATTAGAAATAAATATAAGAAACTATTGAATATATATGGAATATTTTTATATAAAATATTTTTATTCTGAAAAAGCTATTTTATCTTAATTATATTAAATTAATTAAAATTAATGAGTGATATTAATGTAATATATATATATATATATATATATATATATATTATATTCAATCAAATATTATTGATATTCAGAAAATACATTTGATTTTAATGAGATAAGAACAAACATAATATTACAAATACAAACTACATTATTATTTCGGAAATTTTACTGCCTTTTAATAATGAACCAATTTAAATTCCAATTATTTGATCTTTTATAAATCTTATATGTCAAAAAAAATCATAATTAAAATAAGAACATAAAAATTTTCTTAGTGTGTTAATTTTAAGTTTAAATTATAGTTTAAATTATGGAGATGAAGAAACCATGATAGGAACAATAAATAACAATTCAAAACATTCAAGAAAAAATTAAAAATTTGCGCTCAATATGGTGAAAATAAAGAAATATTATTAAAAAACAAGTAAACAGATATAATTAAATGATATTATATGATATTATAAATATTAATATAGTTTTGGATGAATTTAGAAACATGTTTAATCCAATTAAATAATAATTAAAAGGAAGTTTATCCCAAAAAGAAATAAATGGTAAGGGATTTCATCTCAATTTACACACATTGAGGATTATTTTTTGTGTGAACCTAATTTATTTATATAGTAAATATATTAAATTTGATATGTAATTTCCTGAATCTAATTATTCACAAGAAATTATATGGTTTATTTAATATAATTACTTCATGGGAATTATGATTAAAATGTTTCAATATAGTATGGGAAAGTTTGTAATGTTTAAGGATTATTTCTCTCAAGAATTTTCTTAATGATTATCATTGTAATATCTCTTCTATTGTGATTATAAACATTCTTTTGAAAAAGTCACTTTATTCGTGTGCACCAAATTTCTTATATATAGTGTATATTCCACAAATTTAACTTGTAATATCATGATTCATTCATTCTTCAAGGTATTTTGAGTTTTAATTTGGATTATTCATTCTATGTGGATTTTTGTTAAATATTACCAAGTGGAAAACCATTTCATAACCTGATTACTTTTTATTTTGTTATATTAATTCCTCATTTCAAATAATATTATTGGATTACCTATGTAACCAATTTTCACCATCTATTGTTTTATTTACCCTTATTTTATGTTGATTCACATTTTACACAGAAAATAAATTCATTGTATGTTTTTTTCATCAATGATAAGGTATTTTAGAGGGTTTAACTTAGAATATAATTTTGATAGAGATTGTTTACACTTTAAATTCTATTAGCGTTTATTTTTGGATAATTGTTTAATAAAACCTTTAAATTTATTATTTTATAGTTATTTATGAATTTTTTCAATTAATTTTACCACTTTTTCATTGTTTGGTACTCAAAATTATTTTGAAAATGTTTTTTAGAAAACCCGACGTTATTTCCCTCTTTATCCAGAGAAACCAGTTTCTTCAAAAAAGAATATTTTATAAAATGTCGTTAACCTTCCCAAAATGATTTATTAAATACATTAGATCCTTTTTTTCATTTACTTGTGTTTTCAAAGGAATATTCTAGTCTTATTATATATAAGTAATTATTATGGCCTTTTTACTATGAAAAAATAATATTCTCTTTACCTTATAAAACATGTACATATTTACCTTCCATTGTATCTTTGTAGCATCAATTTCAATTTTAAAAAGTTACCTTTAAAAGAAAATATTTTTATTATTAATTTTCTAATCAAAGGATTGTCAACAGGTTTTAAAAAATGGTTATATTCATAAATAATGTTTTTAAAATAAAATTTTATTGTATTTATATTCATTAATTACAAAACACGTTTATTTTTACTCCCCTTGTGATATGTTGTATTGATTTAATCCTTTTTATTTCTTTGGCTGGTTTAAAATTTAATAGTCCAAGGATAATACTCACATCCACTTCTTTGATTACTTTGTTATTCATGTTCATATATTCAATTTATTATGATTATTGACCATTATATTTCCCTAAATTATCCGTATTATTTATCTAAGATATGTCCATTTCCTATACTATATACCATTTTTCATTCAATGTTTAAATTAATTTGATTATCTGAGGAAATATTGGTAACTCCATATTTTCTACTCCTTATGGATATTTGTTAAGGACTATTATGAAAATGAATATTCAATATACAAAGAGTTATTTGGATAGGTATGACATGGGTGGGGCCCGGTTATAGATATCCCCTTGATGTGTTGGTTGTATCATGGATCGAGTTTTTTGGCTAGCCACATTATATATATTTTTACCCAATACACTAAAATGTACTCTAAAAGGCCTTTACAGTAATAATTCCATGTACCTATGAAACATGGAATGAAAAAAATATGAATTTCCCATTACTTAGATTCAGTTATTATACATCAATGAGATTATATGAAAACATATTTGTGGATACATTTCATTTTTAGTTCATTGATTGGGTGGAATGTGTTTTAGTTTCTTATCATTCCATATTGAGTTGGCCTTATCTAGTAATTTGAATGGAATGTGTTTCTAGTTATTACCATTCCATATTTTTTATTAACATCCTTATTATTTTTTTATTACATGGTCTATGTGTTCAATTATTTACTTTCCATAATTATTATTCTCATTGATTCATAGTTTCTACATACTTTAAACTTACTTAAAATTTGGGCTCACCCTTATTATGTTTCCTTTCTCCAGGAATACAAGATGTTTACAATGAATGATATGAAATGATATTCTATATGAAATAAATTTATCCTCAAAATAAAAAAAACTTATGTTTAAATTATTGTATTCGTTTATAAAAAAAGGTTCATGTATGTATCTGGTTTACCAAGACTAATATAATGATCAGTCCTTTGAGGTTTTATTCCTTGGAATCATGCCAATTTAATAGAAGTAGAAACCAACTCCTAGCTCTCTAGCGATAGGGAACTATAACTACACTGAATGGTGGGGGAAAATATAACTCATATGACACCTAAAAAACCCTTAAAAATCTAAATAAGGACTATGTATCAAGGATATAACATTCCCTATTTCCCATAATGATGATTCCATATCCTTAGAGATATTCTCAAGAACACTTTACGACTCACATCAAACAACAATGACCATTGCTGATGATCCCCATATGATTCTTGATGACTATGAGTCATCTCCATCCACTGCTTGGTTATCTTAATAATCTTCATTGTCTCTTGGACAAGGATCATTACAAATAAGGATGTCCAAACTATTTCCACCCGACAATTTAGAGAATGTCAAAGAAACCCACGAAATGCTTCAGAGGGAAAAATATATATCAATACCTGATAAAAGTTATTATGAGTGAACTCCACTAAATGTAAGTTCTCCTCCCATGATCCACCAAAATGCATTTCAATATCCCTAATCTTCTCTCCAAACATCTGTATATTAATTTATTATTTTAATCTGTATGAGGATGAAACACCATACACATAGTAAACTATTTCCCAAGGGATTATTGTTTCGTTTTCTAGAAATTTGACATAACCCTTGTATCTCGATCTGATACTATCAAAACATGTACTACATGACTCTTTACCACTTCTCATATATAGATTTTAGACAAGTCCTGCATCATATGAGATTAATGAACAAGAGTTAAATTTGCTGAATTTTTAACCTAATACCATATAAACCATGTGGACCATGTTTCGTAACCATCCATGGTAAACCTTTCAAAAAATACATGGCTATTGTCTCCCATTTCCAAATTCTAATAGGTAAATACTGCGAGATATCTGATATTATTTTTTATCTACCTTATCCTAAAGATAGGTGAGGCATCTCATCACCAATTCATCCACATATCTTTTCATTCCAACCCACCAAAATTGTGAAATCAATTCCTTATATGACTTCTATATTCCTGGAAAAAAAATCTCATCTCAAATGGTGCTGTGAATGAAGAATTTTTCCCTGAATAAACATTCGTATAACAATCTATTCTCAAAATCACAATACTAAACACCCATCTAGTTTCCATCCATCAAGGGAATCCCCACCATTGAGTTTTGACCTCATAGAAACACATTCTTAATCATATGTCTATGAATCATTAACCATGTCAACCAAATCTAGTATAAATGATACTATAATGGAAACTACAACAATTCCTTAGTAATTACTATCCATGTGCATGTCATCTATTTCAGACATCAACAACCATTTATCGGAAGATTATTTTTACTACTAAGAATATGGATTTCTATTTATTTTATATTACACCATATTTCCTTTAACTGATGTATACATCAAATTAATTTTCAGAATTTTGGGATACTCTTCCAATATTATTTATCTCATATTAATATATCATTGATTAAAAATGTGTTTCGAGAACTTATGATCAATAAAAACTATGAATTTCACACCAAGTCATGAAAGCATGAACTATGTATGATAATTCCAAATCATGTGTTGTGTAGTTATTATCATTAAACCATAACATCTGTGATCCATAAGAAAAAACCTAATCTTCATACATGAGAAGAAATCCCATTCCTAGTCCAAAATCCTCACAATACACCATGTACCATTGTCACAATTCAATTACTATAGAGATATGTAATGATGTAAGGAGAACATGAACCTATTAAAAATATTATTCCCATTCATCTTTCCATTTGAATAAAACAACTTTCCTCATCAATTCTATGATATATTAATCTAGTCAAGATAATTCATGAGGAAAATGTTGATGATAACCAATCAGACCAAGGAATTTTCATATCTAGAAAAAATTCATTAGAAGTTTCCATGTTCTAATGACCTTTATCTTTTTGGATCCACAAAACAACTCTTTTAGAGATTACATGGAAAAGGAACTATACTTATTGCATCAAAAAATCACACTTTAAATAATTTGAATACAAAAAATGATCCCAAAATATTCACAACACATTTACCAAGTTTTGCTAAGGCTCAGCCTTTTTACAGGAATACATCAATATGTCATCCACAAACACCACTACAAAAGAATATATATTACTATTAAATATCAGATTCATCAATTCCATAAGGACCATGGGTGCATTTATACATTCGAAAGACATAAAAACATACTCATAGTGTACATATCCACTTCTGAAAGATGTCTTTGGAACATCCTCATTCTGAACCTGTAATCTGTGATATCAGGATTGTGAGTCAATTTTAGAGAAACACTAGGATCCCATAAATTGATTGAATTGATCATTAATGTGTGGAATTGGATACCATTTCGTTATTATATATTTGTTATTATTATGATAATAAATACAATTCCAAAAATCTACACGATCATCTTCCATAAACAAGACTATTGCCTCCCACAGAGACATGCAAGGATGAATGAACCTATTTCATTCTGTTGGTCAGAGTGGATACTCAAGAGGGGGGTGAATTGAGTTCCAATTAAAATTTCAGTTTTAAAACATTGTCTTAAAAACCCCCAAATAAAATATTTAATTAAACTGTAGTGAATTTATATAAAATTAAGGGTTCGGTTGGGTTCTCAACGGATTGATTATTTCCCAGTTAATCAAAATAGAAAGGTTGATTAACTTTTGAAAACAACATACTGATTTACAACTAATATAAACACTTGCAAATTTAATTATCAAAGTGACTTTAAAACAGTTTTGGTTTTAAAGAAATTAGCAGCGGAATAAAAGAATAACTATAAAACATATATCACAACAGATATAACCAAGAGGTTCAGTCTCAAGCCGAGACATAGTCCTATCAACAATTTGTATAAATTTGATCCACACCCTGGATCGGGGTTCACAACAGTTTACAACTGTCTAGGTCCAAGACCTCTACCACTGTTATTCGTGGGAAACAGAACAACCGCAACCAGCTGTCCAGGTCACACACGACCTCTACCACTATCTCAGTGGGAAATAGAAGATGTAAGAGTTTGAGTGAGGATTCACAGATCCTCCAGTTAAATTACAGGAGACAGTGTGTGTGTTAAATGCAGTAGATAACACACACTGCTTGAAATGTGAAATAATGAATCACAGAGCAGAGATGTAGAGTTTATAAATGGCTATAGAGATTGAAATGAAGCTTTGGACTCCTTGAGTTTGATCAGAGATGATTCTGAGTCCTCGTCTGGTTTTTTTTTGAAAAACAGAGTGTCGTCTGCTGGGCATCCAGATTCAGAGATAGTGAGAAATTTAGTGAATGAAATTATTCAATGTCCTCATGGAAGTCTAGAAATAATCTTTAGTAAGCTTGAGTGTGTATGAGGTTCTTTTTTTTCTACGACTATCTCATCCACCACTCTTTGTGCTCATATATCTTGTCGTTGTTACTCCTGTATATATGCACCAGCAGGGGATTCTTGTATTTATGGCACGAGCTCCAGTAAAAGAAATGATTTCTTTTTGCAGGTATGAGGTACGATTCCCTGACATCCAACAAACTTCATTAAATAAATGACAGAGCATTAAAATATTCCTAATATGCCCATTGGTTAGATTAAATAAAGATAAATAAATTCAAACAGCTGTTTATGACTATCGGTGAGTCAAGTGATCAGTAGGTCATCAGCATCAGCATCAGTGAGACATCTTTGGTGACTCAGATGATGAGCATCAGTGTGTTATGATCGGTGACTCATTTGATCAGCATCAGTGTGACATCTTCGGTGACTCAATTGATCAGCATCAGTGAGACATGATCGGTGACTTATTTGATCAACATCGGTGAGACATGATCGGTGACTCATTTGATCAGCATCGGTAAGACATCTTCGGTGACTCATTTGATCAGCATCAGTGAGATAGTTTTCCTTCAATATGGATTGGTGCAATCGTTGTCCTTTGATATGGATCGATGCGACCTTTATCCTTTGATATGGATCGGTGGGACCGTTGTCCGTTTGATATGGATTGGTGCGACCGTTGTCCGTTTGATCCAGAGGACTTCCAGAATACTTTTAAATCAATAACAAAGAGATAAAAACATGATCCAACCAATATACACAGATTCACTAAGAGATTGTGATTATGTATATGAGAAATCCAACCAGATTAAGTAATTGATGATTTGTGATTTTTAAAACAGCAATCATAGGAAGAATTCAACAATCTTCTAGAGGGATCAACAATCTCCCCCTTTTTGATAATCACAAATCTTAGCCAATCACAAAGCTTATCAATAAATAAATATAATATATCATCAATAATAAGGAATAATAAGAATAAAAACACACTGAGATATAAATATCCCCTGAATTTATGCCTTTAAATACTTATGCAAGTATTTCCATAAAAAGATATAAATCACCCCCATAGCCCCCATAGATCCATAGATATACATATTTCTCCCATCTCCCCCTTATCCACTATAGATCCATAGATATACAGATTTCTCCCCCTTTGGGATAATCAAAAAGGAGGGAGAGCAGATAAAGAAGATATTAAAAGAAGGCAGCAGTGAGAATAAAAAGAAAAGAGAATAATGTTTATAAGACATCACAGTACAATCACAACAGGGTTCAACCTATCAACAACAACGCACAACTATTTCTGGGGATGTAACAGGGCTTTTCCCTTGTCAGAAGGATCAAGGGTTGGTATGTTGGAAGGCTTGGAGGCAGGTTGAACTAGGCGAATTTGAAACGGTGGTATGATGACTATGGAGGTTGGAGGATAGGATGCCACCGAGATTTCCTGTGGAGATGTAGGAGCTAGTTGAGAAGATTTCTGAGGAACTGGTCGGAGTTGAGATAGATCTTGAGCAACAGAGATCTGATTTGGAGAAACATCAGAGGCACCGATAGGTTCAGCAGTATGAAGCACAATGGCGGTGGTTTGTACATTCAGATAAGGCGTCAAAATATTTATGAAATTCTGAATAACTTCTGGACCATACTGCATAGCCTTCTCAAAATCATCCTTATTCTCCATGAACCATTCCAAGGTTGGAGTAAAATCTTTCAACTGTCGAACATGAGTCTTGAAAGCTTGAGTGACTAGAGGTAGTCTCAGATTGTCAGCTAACACTTTGAAATTCGCAGTCATCTCATGCTTGGTATAGATTTTTGAAAAGTATTTATCAACCTTTTCTTTGATCTCTCTCTGAGCTTTAGTGGCATCTGTTGAATATACTGTTACCATCTTATGAATGTGATCACTGTGCTCCTTCATCTTCCTCAACGAGTCCAAATAAATAACTTGCCTAATGACGGCCAATTCATTATGCACAATCTTCCTTAGAGACTCTAGCTCACGAGTAGTGATCTTGGTTACTTTGGCTGTTCTGTCTTGAGAAACTATCTGAGTTATCTCAGCTTTCAACTATCTCAGATCAGACTTCTTAAGATGTTCAATCATATTTCTCAACACTTCCATCATACCAGAGATGGTGGATCTAAATTCGTTGGATAAAGAAACTTACCCAGATTGTAGATCCTTCAGAATCTGATTTAGAGAGGCTATGTGCCTACCAATAAACTCACCAGTATTGGCCAGGTCTGGTTTAATAGCATTTGAAGTTTCTTCTCTGACTGTATCTCTCAAAGCAGTAAGCAACTCACTTTTGAACTTATCAAAATCAGACTGAGAGACAGTAGATCTAGGTAGATGAGCACCTGCAGCATCAACAACATGAGCAGACCTTGCCTCAACAGGTTGTCTTTCCATCATAACCGTAGTAGATTCTGATTCTTCTTCTTCAGAATACTCTAAACCCAAAACAGCAAAACCAGGGTAATCATCCCAAACAGCAGCACACAGAGTATATTTCGGTTTATCATAACTTGTTTTTCCACTGATTTCAAGAGATTCTCTCTTGCCATTGGCATCTGTTTCTGGCACAGTTTGATGTGTTTCTGTTGGAGGTACAGCAAGACCATCCACTGGTCAGTTATCACCATCATCATCATTATCATCATCATCTCCATTCTCATTTCCATTCTTCACAGAAACGTCACTATCAGATACTTCAGTGTCACTAGCTTCTTCATCACCAAGAACTGGTTCTGATTCAGGTAAGGGTAAAGGTGGACATGCAGATCCAAAGTCTATTCTTCTCTTAGGTCTCACAGTATCAGGATCACTCCTTTAATTAAGAGGTGACATACTTCTTTCTTGTGTTTCTGTTTCTTCGATCCCTTGTTTACCAGATTCTTCAGTGTCTTTATTCCTTTCAACATCTACTTCTTCCTCATCATCAGAATAAATTGGCTCCTCATCTGATTTCAAACAAGGGCCTCTCAAACCATTCGGCCTCTTTCCATGATCAGTGGGAATGTAAGATTTATACAACTTGTCCTCATCAGCAACCCAGCATTTCTGTCATGGGGTCCAATTTATTTTCATCCGTTTACAAATTTCCTTGTTAATACAAAAAGCACTATCAGATTCAGCTATCTCATCAGCTTCATCAACACATTCCAGATTCTTTAAGATAGCAGAGATTACTTTGGAATAGAACAGGGCAGTGGCCTTCTTAGAAGGTTTCACCATTCCAACTATGTGCACCATTATATATCTACAAAAATTGATCTTCTCATGGGTATTTAGTAAAAACAATATAAAACATCCTGGTATCTTACAACAGCAAAATCTTCTTTCCTGGGGAAAATTTGGTTCTGAATAAACTTAAAGAGAATTCTACATTCACCATCCAGATCTGAGGCTATGATTCTCCTTGACTCTCTGTTTCAAGTCAAAATCTCCAAAGCTAACTCATAAGAGAAGTATTCAGTGGTTGGATGAATGTTTCCAGCATAATCCTCATACCGACCCCCATGGGGTACATTCAAACATTTAGCCAATTGTTTAGACAAAAAAGATATTTTCTTTCATTTCACTACAGAAGACATTCTGGCTGCCTCGACACCATCTAAAGTAACTTGTAGATTTATATAAACCTCATGCACTAGCTTTGGGTAGTATACACGAGTGTTATCTGAGAACCAGGCTTTCCATCCTTGCGAATCTAAATCTTGTAACAACATAGACTTACTTGTCAAAAACCAGGCAGAGCTGACTTCCTTTTCTACAGAAACAATCCGAGTTTCCAGGTTCGAATTTACTGATCTTTGAGTGGTACTACTCGACTCGCCTTGAGCATGCTTTGAAGGTACATGACTTTCTGATCCTTTTCTCGGTCTCTTCTGCTTAGCCAATTGACGATTCTGGGGAATGCAGGAGTTCGATGGTTCGAAGTAGAGTAAAAGAGAAGAAATAAGGTTTGGCGGGAATGAATTTAATGGTTGAATGTTTGTGGAATAGAAATAGTCGTGTATCATTTATTTCATCATTTAGGTTTCCCATAATAAAGACAAATGTAGTTAATTAATCACAACAAAATAAAAAGTAATATAAAGAAATATCTGTTTCACAGATCGGTTTCACAGGTCAGTTTCACAGATCAGTTTCACAGATCAGTTTCACAGATCCGTTTCACAGATCAGTTTCACAGATCCCTTTCACAGATCAGTTTCACAGATCAGTTTCACAGATCAGTTTCACATATCAGTTTCACAGATCAGTTTCACAGAACAGTTTCACAGATCAGTTTCAGAGATGAGTTTCACAGATCAGTTTCACATATCAGTTTCACAGATCAGTTTCACAGATCGGTTTCACAGATCAGTTTCACAGATCAGTTTCAAAGATCAGTTTCAGAGATCAGTTTCACAGATCGGTTTCACAGATCAGTTTTACAGATCAGTTTTACAAATCATTTTCACAGATCAGTTTCACAAATCAGTTTCACAGATCAGTTTCACAGATTAGTTTCACATATCAGTTTCACAGATCAGTTTCACAGATCTATCATACACAATTCTTGTTTAGTAAAATTCATTCTTTCAGAGCATAAAGGTTGTGTAAAAATATCATCTAATTGATTTTCTGAACTAATAAATTCTAGTGAAATATCACCTTTCTGATAATGATCTCTTAGAAAGTGATGTCTGATATCAATGTGCTTATTCCTAGAGTGAGACACAAGGTTCTTAGATATGTTGATCGCACTAGTATTGTCACAGTTAATTGAAACCTGTTTAAAATAAAATCCATATTCTAATAAAGTGTGTTTCATCCACAGAATCTGTGCACAGAAACTACCAGCCAAAATATATTCTACTTCAGTACTAGACAATGCAACTGAGTTTTGTTTCTTACTACACCATGATACTAGGGACTTTCCAAGTAAATGACATGTTCCATATGTGACTTTCCTATCTAACTTACATCCATAAAAGTCAGCTTCTGAATAACTAGTTAGGTCAAATGATTGTCCTTTTGGATAAAACAAACATAAATTCACAGTATACTTAAGATATTTAAAAATCCTTTTAATAGCCAGTAAGTGTGATTCCTTAGGATTAGCTTGAAATCTAGCACACATACACACACTAAACATAATATCTGGTCGACTAGCAGTAAGATAATGTAAACTCCCAATCATGCCTCTGTAATAGGTTTGATCAACTGGTTTCCCAGTTTCATCAACATTCAATTTACAGGTAGTACTCATAGGTATATCACTTTCCTTAATACTATCTAAACCAAAATGTTTTAATAAATCCTTAGTATATTTACTTTGATTTAGAATAATACCATCTTTAGTTTGAACGATTTGAAATCCAAGAAAATACTTAAGCTCTCCCATTAAGCTCATTTCAAACTCATTTTGCATAACCTTTGAAAATTCAGTACATAAAGAATTTTTAGAAGATCTAAAAATAATATCATCAACATAGATTTGTACTATTAACACATCTTTTGAAATCATTTTTATAAATAGAGTGGGATCAACTATTCCTTTTGAAAATCCTTTTGAAATAAGAAATTTTGAAATTCTTTCATACCAAGCTCTTGGAGCTTGTTTTAAACCATATAAAGCTTCAAAAAGTTTAAAGACAAGATTTTGAAAATGAGGATTTGTGAAACCAGGTGGTTGTTCTACAAAAACATCTTCAACAATAAAACCATTTAAAAAATAACTTTTCACTTCCATTTTATATAACTTGAAATTCAGATGTGATGCATAGGCATGTAAGATCCTAATAGCATCTAATCTAGCTACAGGTGCAATGGTTTCCTCATAGTCAATTCCTTATTCTTGATTGTAACCTTGTGAAACTAGCCTAGATTTGTTTCTAATGATATTTCCAGATTCATCAACTTTGTTTCTAAACACCCATTTTGTGCCTATGGTTATAGTTTCCTTAGGTCTTTCTACAAATTTCCAGACATTGTTTCTTTCAAATTGATTTAGTTCCTCTTGCATAGCCATTACCCAAAATTCATCATTGATAGAATCATTGATATTTTTAGGTTCTAACTGCGACAAGAAGGCTTGATGTTCAACCTGCTTTCTAAGAGAAGCTCTAGTCTATGTCTCTCTGTCAATATTTCCTACAACAGCATCTAAAAGTTGATTCTTCAGAATTCTAGTTGATCTAGAAAAGGTAGGGCTTGAGATTTCAGGTTCATCTACAGGTTGAGGTTCAACAGAAGCAGGGTCTGGAAAATTTCCAAAACTGGATGTTTTAACTACAGGTCCACTATCTTTATCATTAAGGTTCAAACCAGAGAGATCATCTTCAAGATTTTCAAGAGAGCTATTAGGTTCATGTGGATCAGTTTCATCAAATTCTATGTGAACAGATTCTTCAACAAATTTGGTTCTTTTATTGAAGACTCTATAGGCTTTACTGGAAGTTGAGTAACCCAGAAAAATTCCTTCATCACTCTTGGATGAAAATTTGTCGAGATTAACTTTATTATTAAGAATAAAAACTTTGCAGCCAAAAACGTTGAAGTAGTTAGCCTTAGGTTTCCTATGGTTCCACAACTCATAAGGGGTCCTCTTAAGAACAGGTTTGATCAAAGACTCTATTGATAACATAACAAGCTATATTTACAGCTTCAGCCCAAAAATAAACAGGTAGGTCATACTCATTAAGCATAGTTCTAGCAATTTCTTGCAGGGTTCTATTCCTCCTTTCTACTACACCATTCTGTTGAGGTGTCCTAGGGGTAGAGAAATTGTGACTATAGCCATTGTGTGAGAAGTAAGATTCAAACTCATGATTTTCAAACTCACGACCATGATCACTTCTCAGATATTAAATCTTATCTCCACTAAGGTTTTCTACAAACATGGATTATTTTACCAAGCAAGAACATGCTTCACTTTTGTGTGCTAGAAAATATACCCAAGTATATCTAGAAAAGTCATGTACAAGAACATAGACATAATGCTTCCCATTTAAACTAGAAACTCTAGAAGGTCCAAATAAATCCATGTGAAAAAACTCGAGAGGTTGTGAAGTTGAATCTTCTTTATTTGATTTAAAATAAACTTTATGTTACTTTCCCTTTTCACAGGGATAAAAAACTTTGTCTGCTGGAAATTCATGTTTGGGTAGGTCTCTAACTAAGTTCTTCCTAGCAAGTTTTCTAAGTGAATGCACATTGTAGTGTCCTAATCTTCTGTGCCAATGCCAAGACTCTTTATAAAATACATTTAAACAAGTAATATTTTTCTTAGCTAAAGAATTTAAATCGACAGCATAAACATTTTAATTTCATAAAGCAGAAAACACTAAATAATTTTTAGAATTAAAAAAATTGCAGGAATTATTTTCAAATTTAACATAAAAACCATCATCACATAACTGAGAAATAATAAACAAATTGTATTTAAGTCCAGCACCAAATAAAACTTTAGAAATTAATACTGATTCAGTGTTACCAATCTGGCCTAAGACGATGATTTTCCCTTTAGAATTATCACTAAAGGTGACAAAACCTCCATCAACTCAGACTAGGATTTTAAAGCATGAGAAGTCTCCAGAAATATATCTTGAAAATCAACTGTCCAAATACAAAGGCTTTCTATAGGTTCCCTTTAAGCAGGTTCCCTACAAAACAGATTTAGATAGGAAATGATTTTTGGTACCCAGATCTTCTTGGGTCCAGACAGGTTATCAATCAGAGCTTTTGGTACCCAAATTTGTCTTATGGGTCTCATTAATGTTTTACAATCAACAGACATTGAGAGATAAAATTTATTAGATACATAACTATGAATATATCTATTTGAAGCATATGAAGTTTCATAACTAGCTACATTATGTCCAGATTTGGGAATGAATTTAGTTTTGGTAATCTTCCTTTGTCCAGGTTGGTATCCTATACCAGTAGTGTATCTAGGTGCTATTTTCTTACCTAGCATCTGAGTAAGAGTATCTTTACCATTTTTAAATTTATCTAAGTATTTATTGAGTTGCTCATTAGATAATTTTAGTTCAGTATTCTCTTTAAGCAGCTGATCATTCTTTTACATTTCAATATCAAGATCAGATATATGTTTAAAAGTTAAAGCATAATTTTTCTTTAACCCTTTGTATTTGTCTTTCAGCTCATTACAGGTTTCTTCTAACATATCACAATATTCAAATAGTTCAGATTTTAACATGTTTTCTGAGTCAGAATCACCTTCAGAATAATATGAATTTAAAGCAGGAGTTTCAGATGTTACCTCAGAAGTGTTTGTCATAAAACACATGTTTGCCTTATTTTTGTTCTCGGTTTCAGAAATGACAGATTCAGTGGAGCTATCCTCAGAAGCACTCCAAGTAGCCTTCATAGCCTTTTTGTACTTACTGTCCTTGTAATCATACCTCTTCTAGTATTTCAACTTTGGACAGTCTGCTTTTATGTGTCCCTTTCTTTTGCACTCATAACAGACAACTTCATATGATTTATCAGGCTTCTTCCAATCCTTTTCCAATGTCCTTTGTTGTCATACTTACCTTTGTAGTTTGAATTTCTGAAAAACTTCTTCTTCCAATAAAATTTCTTAAACCTTATAGAAATGTGAGCCATCTCAGCATCACTGTCAGAATCACTCTCACTGTCTTCACAGCTTGAACTTTCATTGATAGCTTGAAGATTTTCCTTATCCTTATTCTTTGAGGTTGTAGTTTTGAAGGCAATAGACTTCCTTCTAGGTTCATCTTCTTTTTCTTTTTTATCCTTGAGTTCCTATTCATACATCATCAACTTTCCAATTAGTTCCTTAACTGGTAGTTCACCAATATCACATGATTCTATAATTGAGACAGAAGTTCCCCTCCATCTTTCAGGTAGACATCTCAAAATTATCATAATTTGTTCCTTTGATGGAACAACCTTTCCCAGAGAAGTCATTGTGTTGACAATTTAATTAAACCTGAGATACATGTCATAAATGGGTTCATCAGGCTTCATTTTAAAATTATCATACTTAATATTGTAAGTGTTCAATCTCATTTCCGTTACATTAGTTGTTCCTTCATGAGAAATAGCTAAGGTATCCCAAATTTCATAAGCAGTTTTACAAGAAGATATTCTATTAAATTCCTCATCTCCTAAAGCACAGTACAAGGAATTCATAGCTTTGTAGTTATTATTGTAGGCATCCTTAGTATCTTCATTCCATGTAGTTCTAACAGTAGTAGGAATTTTATATTCTGATTCTATAGCAGTCCAAATATCAAAACCCATGCTTTCTAAATGAATTTTCATCTTGATTTTCCACTGAGCATAGTTAGTGCCATTGAAAAATGGTGGTCTATTGGTAGCAACACATTCAAATCTATTATCCATGATATCTTAATTAAAGCAATGATTTTAAAGAGATAAAAATTTAGAAATAATAGAAATTTTAAGAACATTGAAATACAACTAAAATCACAGTTGAAAAATAGAGTACTTTTAGAAAATATTTAAATCTTCCTCTGATACCAATAATTGGTCGGAGTGGATACTCAAGAGGGGGGTGAATTGAGTCCAAATTAAAATTTCTGTTTTAATACATTGTCATAAAAACCCCCAAATAAAATACTGAATTAAACTGTAGTGAATTTATATCAAAGTAAGGGTTCGGTTGGGTTCTCAAGGGATTGATTATTTCCCAGTTAATCAAAACAGAAAGGTTGATTAACTTTTTAAAACAACTTATTGATTTACAACTATATAAACACTTGCGAATTTAATTATCAAAGTGACTTTCAAACAGTTTTGGTTTTAAAGAAATTAGCAGTGGAATAAAAGAATAACTATAAAAAATATAGCACAACAGATATATCCAAGAGGTTCAGTCTCATGCTGAGACACAGTCCTCTCAACAATTTGTATAAATTTGATCCACACCCTGGATCGGGGTTCACAACAGTTTACAACTGTCCTGGTCCAAGACCTCTACCACTGTTATTCATGGGAAACAGAACAACAACATCCAGCTGTCCAGGTCACACACGACCTCCACCACTATCTCAGTGGGAAATAGAAGATGTAAGAGTTTGAGTGAGGATTTACAGATCCTCCAGTTAAAGTATAGGAGACAGTGTGTGTGTTAAATGCAGTAGATAACACACAATGCTCGAAATGTGAAATAATAAATCACAGAGCAGAGATGTAGAGTTTAGAAATGGCTCTAGTGATTGCAATGAAGCTTTGGACTCCTTGAGTTTGATCAAAGATGATTCTGAGTCCTCTTCTGGTTTTCATCTGAAAAACAGAGTGTCGTCTGCTTGGCATCCAGATTCAGAGATAGTGAGAAATGTATTGAATGATGTTCTTCAATGTCCTCGTGGAAGTACAGAACTCTTCTTGAGTAAGCTTGAGTGTGTATGAGGTTCTGTGTTTTTCTACGACTATCTCATCCACCACTCTTTGCGCCCATATATCTTGTCATTGTTACTCCCGTATATATGCACCAGCAGGGGCTTCTTGTATTTATGGCATGAGATCCAATAAAAGAAATGATTTATTTTTGTAGGTACGAGGTACGGTTCCCTGATATAAAACAACCTTCATTAAATAAATGACAGAGCATTAAAATATTCCTAATATGACCGTTGGTTAGATTAAATAAAGATAAAGAAATTCAAACAGCTGTTTATGACTATCAGTGAGTCAAGTGATCGGTAGGTCATCAGCATCAGCATCAGTGAGACATCTTCGGTGACTCAGATGATTAGCATCAGTGTGTCATGATCGGTGACTCATTTGATCAGCATCAGTGTGACATCTTCGGTGACTCAATTGATCAGAATCAGTGAGACATGATCGATGACTTATTTGATCAACATCGGTGAGACATGATCGGTGACTCATTTGATCAGCATCGATGAGACATCTTCGGTGACTCATTTGATCAGCATCAGTGAGATAGTTTTCCTTCAATATGGATTGGTGGAACCGTTGTCCTTTGATATGGATCGATGCGGCCTTTATCCTTTGATATGGATCGGTGTGACCGTTGTCCGTTTGATATGGATCGGTGCGACCGTTGTCCGTTTGATCCAGAGGACTTCCAGAATACTTTTAAATCAATAACAAAGAGATAAAAACATGATCCAACCAATATACAAAGATTCACTAAGATATTGTGATTATGTATATGAGAAATCCAACCAGATTAAGTAATTGATGATTTGTGATTTTTAAAACAGCAATCATAGGAAGAATTCAACAATCTTCCAGAGGGATCAACACATTCCATCCCTTCCAACTAGAATTTAAAATCCATCATTTTTTTTTGGTTCCATATGACAGGATATAAGTGAGATATTACTGATCCCTAAAAAAAGAAAAATTTTAAAATAAAATTTACTTTTTTGTGGAATCCTTGATAATTTTTTGAGGAAAATATATAGAAGTTGATCATAAACTGATGGGAAACATCTATTAAAAATCTCATCCACCAATTCCAAGTTAAACACATCAAATTTATATGAGATAGTTCTAACTGATGGTTCCAACTAGCTTATTCCACTTGCCTTTACTTACTATTTTCCCCTAAACTGATTCTCGATACAATCATCAATTGTACAACTAGCTATTTGGGTATAAAAATTGATATGAACCTTGAAGTTTTTTCAACCAATACATTATTTTTATTATTATATAATAGGCCTCTATCTCTAGTATAGTAAAACACACCCTAAATTCTACTCCATTAATTATTATAGAATATTATTTGCATATTACCACTGGACATTATCTTTTAGAAAGAAATGATTGAAGTTTCAAAATAGAAGGAATCATCTAAAAATGTAAAACATGAATAAAATAGAATTAGAAGAAATAAATTAATGGTATTCACCCATATCAAATAAATTGAATAAGGGTATAATTAAAAATAATAATACATATCACTGTCAATGGTCCAGAATCATCATCTACAATATATTGACCAGTATAATATAATTTTTTACTCACCAAACATTGTTCATTATTTTTCTATTGATATTTACCTAATTTAGTAGTAAGGGTATTGTTGGAATCACTGTGTCTAGTTTTATTATGATGATGAGAGGAATTCTACTACCCTATTAATGTTATTGAATACAGCCTATATGACAACTGAGATATGTCCCAAGCACCTAACATTAGAGCACTGTGACAATAACACCGAAGATGTCTCATATGGTAGAAATTGTGGCTTGATCTAGGCTGTTCTATACAATATCATTTCTTTGATCCAAAAAATAAATTAAAAAAATATCAGATTTATCATTGGATTAGGAGGTATATTCAATACCCAAACATCTAATTCTGAGTTATTTCATGTCCTTGGAAGTAGGGGTCCCTCTTCCTCTGACCATCAATATTAAAGTCCCACCATTTCCTATAATTATCATCATACTACCTCCACCCATAACTCTTGAGATGTCCCATTCTTCCATTGTCTCTCTATTGACCATCCCCATATAATTTATTATACGATGTATAACAATATTTGAGAGAATCTCTTACCTTATCCTTGATTCAAAAATTCATGCATTCAACGGTGCACTAACAACAACATCTGATGAAAAACAGACAAAATTCATAAATTTATCCACATAATATATCTTTGAGATATTTCCTACGTCCTTATTAAGAATTATGTATTTCTAGGAATCTTGAATGGGTGACGATAAAATTTATTGTTGCACAGTTATTCACAATACACCCATGCAATGCCTTGGTCAAAATTATCATGAACCCCTAAATCCCACCACTAGTGTGTAGGATATTCCAACATGAAAATTTTCAACATGAATTTATGATCTGTTGGTGTTCCATGGAAATCAAATATTTGATTCATCCTATTCGGACACAACTATGATTTCTATGGTTCAGAATCGTACAAAAAATGGGTGGATTTTGAATCTGGAATTTAATGGAATGATCCACTTGTATTACTTCTTCTCTTATGTTACATATTTATTTATCTCAAAAAGAATTGGAAATAATCTGAACCAGGTTTTGGTTAACCTGTAGCTATTGTGAAACCACATTTTCATTAGCTTGTCCTCTTTAGTTTCTATGATTCCTATCATGATACATTTTCTATAAACACAACAAATGAGATCAGTCTCACTCTCTAGAAACTAAATGATTAGAAATTCATATTTAATTCATCACAACTATAATAAAAAGTATTTCGAAACGTCAATATTTTTTCACTTTAATCCCATTATTCAAAATTCCATCATGCTTATGAATATCAACCCATTTTAGAAGTACCAAAACCATCGATTTTAAAATTAACATATTTGAAAAATAAAGTCAACACTTTTAAAAAATTTACAATTTTGTACCGAATCATAAATCATTAATCAGATTGAAACATACATTCCTAGTGGTATGACACCTCTATCAATGCATGTCACACTATTATCATTGGATAATCCCATGACAGTGAGGTAATACAATTATTAGTGTCTTGAAACAAAAATGTACCCAACTCCCTAGTAACATGAATTTCAGCATAAATAGGTCTGTTATGCCTCTTTATGATCTACATATCATGTCTTGATGATCCTACACCTTTCTACTAATCTAAAAGAAGGACTAATCAACATCAAGACCAAAAAACCAATACAATTATTCCCAAAAATAAGATGGTCCAACCATGAATGATAACATTTCTATCACCCCTCACTTCCTCATTGTCTTGAAAAGGTGGTGGATCATTACATATACTGAGGTGACATCCCCAAGACACCAAATGATGATAATAAATGACGAGGTCATTATTAAAATTGGTGGATGATTTCACCTTTGAAATTAATTCAACCAAATCCAGTTAATCATAAAAAAAATCACTACATGATGCATGATAACATTGAAATACTACAAAATGTATAGAAATATAAACTAAACAATATCATATTACTATGTGGAAACCAAGAAAAACATTAAAATATAATGTAGAATTTAAAAAAAGATAAAATACTCTAAATACACCAACACAAGAACTACCAAAATTCTATAAGATCCAAATTTAAAATCCAAACCCAGTTTTTTTAATAATAACTAAACAAATGTGATATTTTTCCTTTAAATTTGTCCCGATAAATGATATCTACAAACACACCAAATTTCCCATGCAGGGGGTGAATATAAAACTCATTAGGTTTCCCACAAAATAATCCCAAACCCATACAACTTGGATATAACATATCAATATATTTATATAACATAGTTTATATAAGACACATTAAATTAATTATATCAAACACAAACCATTTCAAATATAAAATATTTTTATACTAAAATAGTCTTCCAAACCATATCAATTTCCCAAGGAAAAAACCAAAGATTTTATTCAACAATTTCTAAAAATAATTTTCCATAACTCATTCAATTTTATAGAACCACACACACACAGTCAACCAAACAAGATGGGTGATTTCCATTTTTGGTTTAACATAACACCTATGCTCAATCACATTGATGGTGGCACTTCCGGACCACTATCTATCTCATTCATGTCATGATAATCCCTTAATGCCAACAACAATTAAAACTAAAGTGTTCCAAACAATTTCAATTAAACAATAATTTTAGTGAAAACACATTTCAATATATCAAGACAAAACAACAATTTTATAATAATCTATTTAAATTCATGTTACCACATTCACTTTCCACTGAAACACCTAATTATCACAATCCCATAAACGATCACTAGATATGGTTTCCAAATATCATTTAATAAAAAATTAATAATAAATTTCAATAAAAAAAATTAAATTTTAAATAAATTCATTAATTTCTATTAAGTGGAGTAGAGAGTGAAGCCACCAACCTCAGATACTATGGAGGATATGAATAATGACACAAATTCTTCAACAAAAAATGGGTTGAAACTCCAAAAACAAGCCTTAGATATTGTTCATTAACATCAATAAATCAAAATATCATAATAATACTAATAATAATATAAATATATCCAAAATGGTCCAAATATATGAATGTTAGAGAGGTAATAAGAACAAATCTAATGAAAAAGATTTAGAACATAGACCTACCATGACCAAAATACTTCAACACACCAATATTTTCAAATAGACTCATCTTGGATCAAGAGGAATGGTCTCCACATAATTTGGGAGTACTGTATTTTGTTTTATGTTTTAACATGGGAAAAATGATATATTTTGGAGAAAATTTGAATTATATCCACAATTTTTACATATAATATTTTTCATGCATAATTAGGGAACATAGTTATGTAAAATGTGTGCATACCGTGAAAACACATATATCCCTGAATGGATGGTTTCTCCTAGGTAGCCCAACAGTTTTTCCAAACTATATTTTTTATCATTCACCTACCTAGATCCCACTGCCTCACTTTTCCAAATTTTGTGTAGGATATTCACGATTTGTAATAAATTTTCTCAAATCATACTCCTCCATAAAGCCCTAAAAACATTCTAAAAGTACTCGAAACCCTCCAAAACATCACCCAATAAATTTACATAATTAGTATACATAAAAAAATATTACTTAATTTAAACCAGGGTTAATACAAAACATATTTAGGAAAAGTATTTTTTAAAAAAATGTTATCCGCTTACTTTTCATAATATTAAATCAATTTCATATTTGGCTATAAAAAATTTACGGGATTGTGATGGTTAATTTTATAATGAACTAGTTTTATAGAACTCTATAATAGTTGATTGTGTTTTTTTATATCCATGTTTTATCTTCCCACCTATTTTCTCATATATGGAAACCAACTATACATCATTCTACATGACATTCATACCTCACTTTCCCTATTTTATAGAAGATGTTTTATTATCAGTTAATACGATGTGGGTTTTTAAATGATGTATTTTGAGAAGCCAAAACCTAATATAATATCCTCAAATAAATTTTAAAGGATTCTATTTTTAATAGGGGTGAGAATGTAATATCTTGATATTTTAAAATGAAATAATATGCATGATAATGAATTAGATATAGAAAATCGGGTTTAAATGAACAAAAAATTATTATTATTGAAATATGACTATTATAACCTATCAATTTAAATAGTTTAAATTAATAATATTAACATAATTATGAAATAAATAAATGGTTTATCCTCATTTATAATGTATTATTTAATTATTTTTGAATAATAAATTTATGTTTAGTAGTCATTTTATTCTTCAAAAAAAAATTCCTTTGAAAATGGGTTTTCTTAATTTTATGAGTCATTATTATTTTTAATTTCATTAAAATATAAAAATTTTATATAAAAAAATGAATTCAAAATTTTAATTTAGCATTAAAAAATTGTCTTAGGATGATTTTATTAGATTTTTATGATAATATAAATTTTAATGTATATTTGAAATATGGATTTAAAACTACATTAACATTTATCGTATTTAACATGTAAATTTAAATTTCTGATTAGTTTTAAAATTTCATTAGTTGTTTTTGAATTTTAATATTCCAATAATTTGTTTTTAAATAAATTTTATATTTTAATTCATTATAATGAAATTCTATATTTAAAGAAATTTTTCACTGAAAAATAGTTTTTCTTTTGTTTTTCAAGTTAAATTTTAAAATACTTTTTTCTAATTTTGAGTTTCGAATTTGTATAAATGGATTCAATATTTGGATTTAATCTTTATAAATTTATTAAATAATAACCTTATATTTTTGGTCAATAAGAATTATAACTGTTATAATTTTTGTAACAATAGTAAAGGCTTAATCAGGTAAATAAGATTAAAAATAAAATTATATAGATTGTAACATGAACCTAAAACTTCTCTTAAACTGATTATATAATTTATCCTCTTCTATAATAATCCTAAATTTTATTAAATGGCCTTTAATTTCTATTTGGTTGAGATAACGACCTTTAAAATAATTAATTTAAAGCAAAGTAACAAATTTTACACTCTTGTTTTAAATAAATATAATATGTTTTACATATATATTAAAAGAGGATATGGTTTTTTATAAATATTATTTGAAATATTAAGTATTTTTAATCATATTGGTAATTTATTTTTAATTTTCAGTTAAAAAATAATTAAATTAATTTCTTACAAAATGTTAACGCATTAATTATTCAATTAATGAAAAAAATTTAAAACAAACCATATTAAAATTACATAAATCAATATAAATTGAAAAAATTAACCTTATTTTTTTTAGATAAAAATGAAATTATTGGGAATTATTAAAATATTTTTTTGAATTTTACTTATTTTATTAATGTTATTAAAATCAATGTTATGAATAGTTTATAAAACTAATTTTAATGATATATTATATTAAATAATATTTTATTAAATTATATACAAATAATAAAATTATTATATTAAGAAAATTTAATATTATATAATTTATTATATAATCCATGTTTTATTTATAAGAATATTTTTTATTTATAAGTAATATTTTGACACTAAATGTATAAACCACATTGTTGTGAGAGTAAGTTTAAAAAAAGTTAACGAGCGATTAAAAATGGAAGATAAGAGAAAAAACATTTAAAAAACATTTGTAATTATTATTAGATGATATTATTTATAACACTAATAATCATATATTATAAATAAATCAATTTGGATTGATTTTCAATAGAAAATTAATTTCATTAGATTTAATATTTAGTAAAATTCGAATAGTGCCCTTCTACATTCTTATAAAAGGGAAAAAAGTATTTTTAGTAAATTATTATTAAAAACACATTGGTTTGAAAGAAAACCTACCCAAATACCTTCATATATTCCATTTATCCATTTTGAGGACGTATTTTGGTTATAAAACCAATATTATAGGTCTTAAGCCATTATGAAATGTTAGGATTCCAATTAAGATATATAGTTTTCATCTGCATGTTTTTCTTTTTATTATTATTACACATCCAAAAAATCTTATTAAAAATGATTAAATAATATTATTATTATACACCATATTATTATATGGTAACATTTTAATGGAATAGACTATATACATCTTCATCCTCCATCAAATTGGAGAGGAATTAAGCAATCATGTGTATAGTGGATGACACTCGTACAAACAGATGTAATTCATTTTTCAAAAACATATATGGAGACCTATTAAAATGATATAATTAATTTTTATAAATGTTATACATGAAATATTTATCATTATTAAAATATATTATAACATCTAATTTCTTACCTTTCCATTCATTGAATAATGATAATGCAGTTGGTCTGTACATGTGGACTGACACCTCTATGAAGTGACGACATTTATTTTTCATCACCATATCACATGGATGATATATATAATTATATTTAAAGAATTAATAATATATTTTTGATTTCATTTTCATTCTATAAATAAAAAATAATATTTTACTTATTTCCTTAATGGTCATTGAAAAATAGGAACAGTACTCATGCATACATATGACTTATCATCTCTATAAGTGTACTGTTGTTAATTTTTTTAAGACCTTATTTATTATTTGAATTTTAATGTTTTATTTCTGAATAAAAATTATTATTATTTAATTATTTATTTTGAAAATATGTAATGCAGAACGTTTTGACCATTGTTGACTTTCCAAATACATTTTTGACTTATAAAATGAATATCATCAAAACATATGATGTTAATTCAATTAAATAAATAATTAAATAGATCATTATGATTGATAAAATACTAGGAAAAATAATGTTTACAGGGATTATTAATAATGTAAATAATTATTCAATGATTATTATTTGTGATGATAATGATTGTAAGTGACAAGCCAGACTCAAGGTAAGGGACTTTCATTTTAAAATTCCTTTTAATATTTCCCTTAAAAATATATTTTCCTTCCATATGAAAGAAATTTTTTTTCTAATTTTTTATGTAATTATAATAATATTATACTATTAATTATTAAATTAATGATTACCGATGTTTTAATTATTACAAAATGGGTTGAATGGAATATTTTTCTCTTTCTAAATGAGGTATTCTGTGACTTTTCGACAAAAGTAAAAAATGAATGTTTTTATCTTATAAGGAATGCGAATATTTAACCACCATCATGACTAATGTTTTATTTGAATAATTTTTTACAATTTTATAAGGATTATTTCAATGAAATTTTATTTATTTATAATTGTGAATATTTTTAATTAAATTATTTCAAAAGGGAAAACATATTTTCCTGAAGAAATTTTTTTATGTTGAAATAATTTATGGTGGTTGGAAAATTATTATGATGATGGGTGGTTATAATATAATCCCAATATGGTTGGGTCTATGATATACTTCTAATTTAATGGATATGTAAGTCTATTTTGTGATTATTCCAAGTATGGGATGGAGTTAACTGACATGGTTTCTCTTAAAAGACAATGGGAATATTATATGATGGTTATGTCAAAATTAATTATAATGGTTAATCCATGAGTATCTATGACGGTTATTCTATGGATTTTTTTATAATTTAACTGTTAATCTATTCCATGAGTATCAATTATGGTTACTCCAAATTTAACAATGATGGTTATTCCATATGTAAGTGTCAAAAATATCACATTGTGAAAATGTTTTCCGGTGATTTTAAAAATTGAAAAGAAACCTTATGGATTAATTTTTCCTTAAACATTTGTAATGATATTTTTATGAAATATATTTTCCAGATAATAATATTAATGATTTAATAAAATTATTAATTTTTAACCCTATGTTTCATTTAATGAATGGAAATTTTTATAAATAATCATGGGTTTATCATTTCATCAATTTTTTATGTCTTTTACTGAGATATTTATGATCATAACATATTCATTAAATTATTTTTATATAGATTAAGGATGGGAAAATGAAGATAATAATCCAATTTGAAATATTTATAGATTTTTCATAATTTTTTTATGTTAATGGTTTTATATTATAAGAAAAATGGATACCGAGTAATACTGTCCACCTTGTAATTTATGGAATTTTTTATAAAATAATTAGGAACAAATTATATAAAATTATACTCCAAAATGAGAATTAATAATTTAATAATTTAAATTTTATTAAAAATACCACAGATTATTAAATGAGTAAGCCTTGTTTCTTATTAGGATCATCATCCCACTATGAATAATTTAAACATCATTATTGAAAAGTTGTCCAATACATACATCAACCTTCTATAATAGGTGAAACAAATGTTACACATTGAATGAGTACACAAATTCATCAATACACATGAAAATTAAGTTGTTATCCATTAACATAATTTACAATTCAATGATAGGTGTTATATGGGCATCCCATATAAATTACCAGTGAGTTTCCGCTTCTTATCCCCCTATATGGGTGTATCACTCAATACTTATGCAAGGTCTCCCCATATCAACTTAAATTTTATAACCTCAAAAATAATATAATAAACAACAAATTCGTGAATAATTTGGGTTAAACTACACCCCATTCTATAAGGAATTTACTAAATAGACATATTTATCCAATAATGAAATTTTAATAGTAGTAAATTGAGTGAGTGAATAATGTTCACCATCAGTGGAAACTCTCATGATAAACATGGTATAGATTAAAGTCCCACAATAATTTATAGGAAAAAAATATATTACATAGTATGATTATATCGTATCATCATTGATGGATATGTGGTTCAGTATAGAATATATAAGAATCATATCCTAAAATTCACTTGTTGATTCTTGAACAAATGAATTCATCACACACATCATCCCACTACCCTAATTTTCAATACTCCATGTATGATATGAACTATCATAAGGTAGTGTTAATTGGAGTAAACTGATGCAAAAAAATATCAAACTATTTTTATACTATGGTCCCATAGACAATAGACATCTTAATCCATGGTATATCCCATATGGAAGGTCCATCAACAACACCACATATTTTTATCTAGTGAAATATCATCATACACACAAGACATGGTACATCCATAAACAAGTTAATACTAACAATGATCACACCAGATACTCTGAAAAAGGTAGTGTTCCATTAGAAATATAAAAAAAAATTCATAAATCATCCTCTAGAATAAATATTTGAAACAATGTGCTCAAAAAATTACATATTTGAGAATATTCATGAAACACAAAATGGGGGTTTCAATTCTTCAATGAATAATCAGACCTAGCCACACCCCCATGTAGAGGGTTCAATATCATCCAATAGAACTTCCATTTGAAAAATATGAAAACTCTAGTCATTTTGAAGCAGTATCGAGTGGTGTTCAAGAAATAAATCCATCCCATAATGACTCACGATTCCATGTATGATTCCCAATTCTAGAATCCAAATATAGTCCATAAATTATAGGACTATATGTTAATGTGAGTCTGAATGTTTTGAAAAACCATTAAATCCCATGGATTGAGCTTGATTCAAAAACTCTTGAGGCCTATAAAATTTAATGAGTACAACATATTCATTCTATTGTTAGTAACATACCACTTGATGGTATCTTCCATCTACTCTTCAAGAATGATCTACACTATGTATATGAAGTTAAGAGATAATTCATCAGACCAATTGGAACGTGAATCTCTCAAACATGTCACATTAATAAATACCTTATCTATCACTAACTATTTGAGAGAGTCCCAACTATAGGAAACATATCATTACAACCCAAATTTAAAATTAGAGATTAATATTACTGTGTTACACCCTAAATTTAAGGGACTGAACAAACAGGGGTTAGAGAATGATTGTATGAGTTTACTCATATAAGACATTAATGATAACAACTATATATTGTATAATTAATCTACCAACTTTATTGTACCCAAAAAATTATGTCTTATAGAATTTGGTTGGATAATAGGTAATCAGATTCCCATGGAAAAGATAAGTTGTTCATCACAACTAAATTTTTCTCCCTAATATGATTACTATGCTAAAGTTCCCCTAACATCATTTACATAACATCCAAACATGTCATTGCATGTCTTCATTCTCCAAACATCATCCCTTATATAGACCCACATTCACTCTCACATGAAATGACCTACCGGATTCCATCATGAGTTGGTGAGAATATAAGTGTTTTATCCTAGGACCTCCTCCAATAATCCAAAGATTCATGACCAACAACAAGTAGTAATATCTCATAATATCAAGGGCCTCCTACTATAATTTTTTTGAAAGATACAAATCACTAATTCATAAAATAGTCAACAATGTCATCATGGTGAATATATATAATCAACTAATGTTTAAATAACACGTGAATGTAATATCAAGTATGAGAAAATCTCATAAAAATATAAGATCATGGAAAAAATAAAATATCCAATGATTCTATAAAACATAAGTCACAATAAAGATCATACATGATATATGTATTCTGAGATATAACCACAACTACAATGAACCCCACAATCATTATGTATCATTGTGCTCTAGAATTTATCAGTATGAATCTCTAGGGACTGGCTCCTAACAATCCATAATAGCAATAAATATACCCAGATTACTATAAAACATGTTCTTAGATTGCACAAACACACCTCCTGTAGGAAAATGTATTTTATAGGAGTGAGTATAAAAAACCCAATAGAAATCTCAAAAACTCCAACAAAAAAACAAAAAAAAATATGTCAAAAATTAACTTATATTTTTATGAGTGTCCTGGAGGAAGAAAAATAATAATATAATATATATGATAAATCATTATAAGTCTCAAAAAACTGATAACTCTGGATCATCTCTTCTCTAATCCTTGAACATCATAGTATAAAAGTATAAATTCAAGTACAAAACACTAAAGAGTCCAAAAAAATTAAAGAAGATATCAAAATAAAACATTTCATCTCTATATAAAACCATAGGGTTCCAAGGAATAACATGATTCAAAGAAATATCTAATGCACATATTTCCTAAACTCACATAAATACTGGATCCATGAAGGGGAGCCCTCCATATTTGAAGCACAACTATTAGAAGAGGAAGTATCACACCATGTGGTCCATCAATACTGAATCATTAAATAACTATTTGAATTACCATGATATTAATCTATTTAACCTCATCAAATTAGATGTGATCAACTACACCAAAACGATGGGGGTATAAATGGTTGAGGGAGTATCAATCCCGGGTGGAGGATCAAGCCCCATCTTAGCTCCAATGCGGGGGAGTAGTAAATTCGAATACATAAGAGTACACCCTAGGTGTGTGTGGGGGAGTAATAATCGTATTTGCACATAGAAAATTAGGAATCAATCCCATAAATTAATTCACTATTCAAGGTACACCAACCCTCAGAATGAACAAAAATACATTTGTGTGTGTGGGAGGGATGAGGGATTAACCACCCTATCTATACATAGGAAAGATGTGAATAAAAAATACATCCTTACTAGGGTAAAAACTATAATTCAGATTGAACCTCTATGTTATTTTTCCCAAAAGATACTCAAATACTTATAGATAATAATTTCATTCAAAAATATGTGTGCACAAGTAATGTTAAGAACACATTTTTTACTTCAAATGTATTTTTCATTGCTCTAGTGCCCTCATAATGTTGTTTTGTCTCTACCATGGGTAAACACTATAACTATGAATCTAATAAACCCTTAAATAATTTTATGTGGTTTCATGATATTCTAAAATATTAATTTTACACATAGAGATGTTATGAAACATTAAAACTCAAAATTGGGCTACGTATATTTTTATTAAAACTAGATTCAATATAACATAGATCTTCCAAATTATCCAACTGATGGAGTACTAAAGGTATAATTAGTTCCCCATTATACCCTCCTTTATAGTAATCATGTAAATATTATAATCAAAAAACGTAATTAAAAAGTAAAAATAACTTAACTAGGATTTTTTTCATCTATTATTGAAATAGAAACCACACACATAGATCAAAACTGAAACACTAAAATAAATTTATAAAAAATTAAAAGTAGAAACAAAAAATTTATTACGTAAATTCCATGATTAAAAAAATCATGATAGGTTTGAGCTAATAAAAATTGAATCATTTTTAACATGCACATCAAAAAAGTGATATAGTGTTTCTAAAATCACAATATATTCATTACTAATTTTTTAAATCCTATAAAACATTTTAGAATCATATAGTCTCATATATAAATTCACAAAACATGCTCTATAGTAAAATCCATGGATGAGTTAATATTAACGATTTTAGTAATTCTACACTTTCTCTTTGAAATAAAAACATTGGTAGATGCATTATTAAATTACATAACAATAAGGGAGTGAAATATCATTAAAATTTAGAAACATTATTTGATCGTATCATGCTCTGTGTTGTAAAATGCATTTAATTTTAAAATATTTATTTATTTTTCATATGAATTTTTTACTAAAATTTTAAAAGTACTAATTCAACCAAATGAAAATAATTTTTTCATAACATACAGAATCATACATTAGACATCCCCTTTAGTTAATATAGAATAATGATTATAATTATAGGTATACCAGTAATAGTTATTGGGGATCCCATTTCGAGTTTCAAAAAACCATTTTAAGAAGTATAAAGGTAATAATATAGGAATGTATAAAAGGATTATATAATTTTTAGTGATTTTAATTTATCATTATGTCAACTATAATTCCAAAATATAGGGTTTATTTAGATATGATATGTTCTTTAACAATTCCTTTTGATGTGATGTTATGGAATTCTAGGGAGGGATCTTCATTTTCATCTCTTAACTCTAAATATAGTAGTTTGATAATTGAATTAAGATGTAAGGATATGAATAATTCATGTTTTTTTTAATTTCATAGATCATGATATGGATATTTTGTAGCGTCCTAATATATTATTATATAATTTTATTTACCATAATCCTTGTACCAATTGTTTAACTCACCCGCTACACTAATTGAAAGCATGTGGTGACATATTAGATGATAATTAAAATATAAATTTAAAAATACCAAAATATATGTCAAATAAAAATTTACTAATAAACTAAAATTTAGTAGATTTAGTGGATAAATAATAAATATATTTAAATATTAATTTTTTCATTATCAAATGACTGTTTTTTATGTGCTGTTTTTTTATCTTAAAATATTAAATCATCAACTTCAAAAAAGATTATTTTGAGAATATATAATTTGAAATAAAGTATTAATAATATTTATTTTATGAATTAGAATGAAATAGATCTACGAAAACCTAATTTATAATAGGACATTTTTAGTTCAATTGTTTTTTCATTATATTTTTACATTAATTAAAAAGATTAATTAATTAATTTTATAATTTTAATTTTATTAAATGAATTTAAATTTTTCAATTAAAAACATACTAATTATATTAAGGATATTTTTGGATGTTTCTAATATAATTAATTTTTTGGAGAATAGTGAAAAATACAGTTTTTATGAAAAATGTAGTGTTTATTAATATATTTAGAATTAAGTATAAATAAAAAACATATATAAACATTTATGATTAAATAATTACTTATGGATTGAAATCATAAATTTTAAAAATAAAATTTTGATTTTATAAAACTCATGTTTAATGTTTTAGAAACATAATTAATAGATAACACTTAAAACATTTTTTTATTTTCATATATTAAAAATTAGTTTTCAACACTCATAAAATTTAATGATGACAAGATTGATTATATATTTCATATAAACCTAATTATATTATGTAATAATTACAATTTAGATAATAGTAATAAATGTTTTATTACTAGGATTAATGTTAAGGACCATGATAATGGTGATAGAATTATTTTAAAAGAATTGTTTTATTAATGATATTCAATGTTTATCTATTAATTTGAATCGATATATTTTATATGGTGTTTGTGATAAGACTTTTGAAAATATATTAAAATATATTATAACTTATTTAGTTATTAATTAATGTTAAATTATATTAAAAACACTATATGGTTAAAACATCATACTTCTTCATTTTTATACTGTATGTTTTAATTTAAAAATTATTTATTGAGATATTTCAAAATTAATTTAGATTAAATGGAGAAAAAAATTAGCATCATAAAATAAAAATTTTGTAGTATAGGCAATAATATAATTTGTAGTGAAAATATTATTACTTGGGTAAAAAAATATTTAACATGGTGTAAGAAAAAATGGAATGATTTAATTCCTAATGCTAAAATAATAACTGCATGTTTAAACTGTAACACCATAAGATTTTATAAAATAAATCAACTTAAATAAATATGATATATTCCATTTATTTGAAATAATATGACCAATAACATATGTGAACAATTATTATACATTATAAAATAAAATACATTATATGTAATATATTTTTAAAAAATCAAATTTATTTATGAAATACTAATGACCATAATGAAATATATTTATAGTATTTTATTTATGAGCATTTTTCATTTATTTTATTATTTGTTAACTACTTAATAGGATTATAATTATGATAATTTTTTAATATTTTAATAGATTTAATTTATTTGATATAAGTTATTTATAAATGAAAACAAAATAATTTGAAATTAAAAAAGTGTTATTTTTAGGAAAAATGTTTTTATATGAACAGTGTGTATTTATATTAAAAAATTAAATAAATCACTATTTATGACTGATTCTAATTTATTTTTTAGATTATATATTTAATAAAATATTTTAACAATAATTTCTCTATAATTATTTGGAATATAATGACAATAAATTCATTTTTCAAAAACTAATTTTTCTTGTGTATTTCATGGTTATATGAAAATGATTTTATTCTAATTATAGTAGTTTAATTAAAAAAATTACTTCTATATTTTCAATAATCATTTCCATGTTTATTAAATATTTCACTTTTATTTATAGTAATTTTGAATATAAACCAAGGTAACAAATCAATAATATATTAGGTGATAAAAGTTGTTAATGGGTGGTTAAAATAAAGAGATAATGGATAAAAAGAAAAAAGAATTAACAATACTATTGGATGAATAAATTATGATTCTATATTATAAAATATTTTAAACTGATCTAATTTGGTACCAATTTTTCATGAGAGTTACATTATTTTATTTTAATATTCTTAATAATTACAACTACACCACTCCCCTCACTTATAAAATTGAACCTCCTATAATCTATTACATAAGACAATTTATCCATTTTTCCTGACCATTATTTACCAAAATACTCCTTAATAAATATTTATCCATGACCTTCATATTATTATTATCCCAAAATACTTATTGAAAAAACTATAATGTAGTGATAACATCGATCTTACATACACGTGGACTACCACCCCAATAAAGTTGTGTGATTTGTTCTTTCATTTCATATTTTCATGGATGGTCATAATGATATTTTAAATTAATATATATTATATAATTTAGAAATTATGTAGTGTTTAGGAATTTATTTTCTTTCCACAGGTTATGATTTGATGAATTGATACATATTTTTATAAACTTTTGAAATACATTTGTATGGTTTTCATTATGTGCCTGGTGGGTCCATTTAATCCCTCTAATTCATTGGGTATATTTTGATACATAATAATATAATATGTAATGTAATGTGGTGTGAAACACATACAGAATGTGACTTTATCCAATATTATATCTTTCGTAGGGAACCATTACTATAGAAAGGATGGAACAAGGGGTGAACCCAATTCACTATGAGAGTGGTGGAAGTGGAAATTGACTAAATAAATTATTTTATAAGAATATATTTATTCAAAAAACCTATTTTATATTATTATGATATGCTCTCATGGATCATGATTAATTATTGATGTTTCCTCACTCTTGGGACTTATTACTTTTGTTATAACAATGCCTTAGGCCATGATTCATGTTTAAATTTCATTGATTGATTGTGTTTTTATTTCCTATGTTATAATCATTTTATTATAAGTATATGATTATATTATGGTCACTTATAATAATTTATTGATATCTCCTATGTTTACCCTTACCAAGAATCCACTATGACCTTCTATTATGTTTTCTTTCACAAGATTATGATGAATGGTTATAAGAATGAAATATCTAAAATGTTTAATATGTTAAAATAAAATTATTGGATATATTGAATATATTTCATGAAATAATATTATTATGAAACTAATTTCTAGAGAAACTAATCATTTATGGTTTATGGATTTATAATGTTATGAGAATTAGTAAATATTTAACTAAAATGATGTCATATTTATGTATAAAATGATGTGGTTGACTCAAGAAACGTGCACGAAAAAGAATAAAAGAGAGATACATAATATTAAATCATTAATTACTTAATTAATTTCAATTTAATATCCATTGACCCCGAAATAATGTCATTCCATTATTGAAAATTTATTGGGTATTTCCAATGTTTCCATTTCTTCACACATAAAACGGGATCTATAACATCACATTACACTGCCCATTACAAATATTTATCTCTACAAAATACACTACATTTTATTTTATAAAACCTCTTGTCACATACAAGGATAAGTTTTCTATCCAAAAGCCTATGAAAATAAGTCATAAGGTTCCACCCAAGGAAGAACATTGAAAATGAGAGGTAATCCACTCAACTGAGATCTCTTAGTTCCTTTTATATTCAAACAAATAAAATATTTTATATACATTAAATTAGTATAATATTTCTATTATTAGTATGAATAATGTTATCATACTAATTAAAGGTAACTTTTCTATCTTCCCCTAAAATAATTCAAAAAATGAAGATGTCATCATGTGTTTCTGCGGACTACCACCTCCATGAACAACATGTTCTAATTTTCACTACTACGATACATGGATGGTCTAAAAGAGTAATTAGATTAAATATATATTAATTATAATAGAAATAATATTTTTAATTAATAATTATTTTATTTTGAAGCCCCTGATATTCTATGAAAAATTATAGATTCATTAGTTTAGATTCAAACTAACACCTCAGTGAAACAATGCATTTTGGTTTTACATTACTATATAACAAGAATTTCATTAATAATGCATTTATTTTTTTGGAATTATATTAATGATCTATTAATAATTTAGAAGAGTTGGGGTGGTTCCTATGTGTTAAAACCCATAATCCTGCATCCACATGACTAGAGTTCACATCCTAGAAAGTCCCTTGGAGGGATTTATGATATAGGTGGTGACATAGGCATGATGTGGGTAGGTGGAAACCCATGCTTGTTGAGGTCAAGCAGTGATGCATGCATGATGTGAGAAGAGAGTAATGGAGACATGATATAGGTCAGGAATGAAAAAATAATGCCGCAATCTTGGTGACCCAAGAATATTGATGAAATCATTACATTACTCTATGCTAATAGGCCACTAAAATGGGACTTTGAGCCATTTAATGGGATGCATTCCCCTTGGGACTTTGGGCCATGTTCATGGGCCTCATGGATATTTATGGGTCTCTATTTACCTCAATAGAAATATGAATTTTCATTCATAATAAAAATATTATTCAACACTAAATTTAGAGAAAATTAATAATATGGAAAGATAATATTATTCTTTATACATGTGTTATTATTAAAAAATGGTTTTAGTAAACTCATCCCCAAAAAATGAACATGTTAACGAACCACCCTAAATTTTAATCATTTTTTAGAGAATCTATAGAACTATATAATATATTTTTATAATAAAATAATAAAAGTTATAAAACTTGTAAATTATGGATATTATTAAAATATTATATTACGCTTTTGATCATAATAAGTATACCAAGGAAGATTCATAATAATGGAATTAACCACCACATGTAGTTGACATTAGATAAATATATTTACACAGTGAATAACACATGGTAATAAATAAATCATATAAATTGAAATAAATATTTATCATATTATTAAAAAAGTTTTTAGAAATCTTATTTTAAATTTTAATGATGTTATTCTCCCCCAGAAAATGAATCTTGACCATGTTAACAGTTTTTGAATTTTATTTTTCATTCAATGATGTTTGATTCATATTCACTACTTTATATTTTATACTATATATATTCAAAAGGAAGTCCATTTTTGTAAAAACATTCATGAAACATTGGGTATTCAAAAATATGTCTCATTTTATAGCTTCCATGGATTTTAAATTCAAATGATTACTATGCTGCAAGGGTTTTTTTAACTCAATACCAGTTTTTTGAGTTTTTATTTTTCATCTTGAACTTATTATATAAATGGTTACAGAATAATATTTTATTTCATGATTAATTATCCTAGTAAATTTTTAATAAGAATTTGTAAATTTATTTAGTTTAAATTAATGAATTTCTTCATGAAAATATTATATGATTGTGGGGAATAATCCACATCCCATTTAAGGATTGTTTCTATTAAATTTCTATATTTTATTTTCCAATAATTATCTCTAAATAAGAATTTGTAAATTTATTTGTTTTTCTTTCTCTCACTTTTCCACTATGTTATTCTAATTAATTTCATATATTATATATATATAAATTCATTAAATAAATAACTAGTATTTTTATATTTATTTTTTAGGATATTGATTAGTATAATTTCCCTTCAAAATATTCCTTTTTAAGTAAACCCCATTTATGGGAACATTAATATTTCTTATTTCATGTCACGTAGGAACTATATCAAATGGTTTCAACTATGAATATTTTTTAATAATAAAATTTGTTTTCTGGAAAACCCTCCAAGTTAAATTCTCTTTTATTATGTAATAATAATCATTTTCCTTATTTAAAAATCTCTTTCCCACTAGTCAATCTCCAGTGGTCCGTTTTAATTCTCATCTATGCCTATGGGCATCCAAGGACGGTGCATACGTAGCACAAACCTTTGTTCCAACCTGACTCCATATCTTCCGGTTTCTCTAAGTGAACGTAACCAATACAGAGATCGATGGAGGTTCTAGACCTTGTTCATTTTTCACATGCACTCCGCATTAGTGTTTTAATATGGGAAGAATTATTTAATCATAAAAAAACCCATAAAAAACCTTGCATTATCCTCCTACATTAAATAATGAAACACAAATAAACCCATTGGACGATTGATATGTGTTTTTCCTAAAATTCTAGAATGAGGAAAACTGAGGAATTAAACACATAACCACCTTCCTTGAGTTTTTTGGAAGTTTTCGTGAATGTGGAAGGAGTGTCTGCATTCAATGGTGTTTCAGATGAAGGAGAAGTTTCACATTCTATGGCTCTCATCGATGAATCCTCCGACGATAATCAAATATCTGTTCTATGTTAGCGGAAGTCGTTGACACCTCATCAGAGGTTCCTCTCTTTAGTCCAAAAACAATTGGCCAAACATTGTTTTGATAGGAAAAAAGAGGAGATTAACACACCACATAATTAATGAGGTTCATTAATAAATTTAATCAATGAACTTATTAATTCTTCCAATGATGTGGTTACACAACCAAGTGTAATTGGTTATCAAATGGTCTGAACACCCAATGATCCCGCCACCGCTGTTCAATAGTCACAAAGAAAGAAAAAAAATAAGTCGTTGAGTTATTTTATTATTATTTTTGTAAATTCTGAAAAAATAACATTTTTTCCAACCCTTGCTGATGGATATTAAGATTCACTTAAGTGAATCTTGGCACTCTAGATTCAACAGTGCCCTCATATTTTTAATTTGAGCATCAATTCAAAAGATAGAAATCGTCACCCCCACATTTACTAAAAGTACATTAAAAAGGTGAAAATTTTATTAACAGAAACATTCGACCCGCATCGGGCGATGATAGGATCTACCTAAAGGAAAAAGGCCCTCATGAGATCAAAGGTAGTCATAGATTTTAAATCTGATTTACCATTTATGAGTTAAAAAATTTAACAAAAAATAATCGTTACTTAATTATTTTATTTACAACCAAAATCTAATTTCCACTATTTGACTCTGCTAGCCAAGGTGAGGATCTTCCTAAGGAAATAATACCTCAAATATTTTTTTATTTTCTGAATAATCCACTTTATGGGTGAGTGGGAACCACACAATACGAATTCCAAATTTCAAATACAAAGAAACCAAATTTCAAACACTAAAAACAGGATCCAAGATCCACCCCCAAAACATAAAAATTCATATTCATATTTTAAATTCATAAAATCGAACACAAGACACCTTGGTCTACGATCCTCCTTGAGCCACACCCCCGTAATCGCAATCCATCCCTTGTCGTCATCACATTATCGGAAACGTCATCATCCTAAGCTCAAAAAAATCAACAGAGACACCTTAATCCACGCCATCATCACCCGAAAAATGTATTCAAATGACATTGGCACATCAAGGTAGAAACAGGCCGCCCATTTCAATGAAAACTGCAACAAACAATAGGCACAAAAAAAGCACAGATTGAAGCTGGCGAAGGATGCACCACCTGGAGAATCTAATACCAAATATGAAGCATCCATACCCTTCTATTCCAAAATGAGAGCCTTTATGGACTCAAACAACAATCCAACAATAACACAATATCTAAGAACCAGAGCCAGCTTCGGAATCACCACACCGCAACCACGATCATCTTCTAGATGCATCCACTGAAACCCAAAAAAGACGATGATCCATGGAGAATTAATTCAGGTAAACATCACCCATGACTGGAATAACCGACATAGCCTTAAGGGAAAGTCACCATTGAGGGTATCTGAGCATATCAGAGCCTAAAACACCACTTTGGGATGGATTAAAACAAATCGATACCACAAAAGATCCCTCACTGGATTCTTAAATGAATGAGCCATGGAAACCATGAAGAGCCAAAGATATAGAAGGGAACACAAGGGAGACACTGACGCACGAACTCGTGAAAAGAAACACACAAATAAAAACATTGAGAAACCTGAGAAACAAAAACCCTTAAATCCCCTCCCCCTCCACACAATATTGGGGCCGATGTTGAGCCGTACAGGACCGAAGTCGTCACCCGCATCCAGCAAGCCCTAATCTTCCACCAAAGTTCCTCTTCCCGCCAGACCAAAGCCTTCTCCTGCCTAGATGAGATGAAGACAACAACTGATCCATCGAGGAATGCCGAAGAAGGGGATGTTGAAGCTGAGCCGGCTAAGGCCGGTGGTAGGAAGGGAGCGAAGCCTTAGAAAAAACCTTAATGCTCTAGATAGAGGAGACACCACCGGTCCGAGGCTTTCGAGAAAATCGAAGGAATGAATACCACCATGACCTCAGCGGTGGTATCCGATTTATAATTTGAGTTAGTTTTCATGAGTTATAATCATTTGAAAAATTAAATAATTTTATTAAATAATTTTATTTATGGTTAAGCCATTTTTTGGTTTTCTCAATGGAACTCTGCACCGACTAGACTTAAGTCGCACATAGGGTAATACCGCTATCCTAAACACAATGATGCCCTCATATTTCTAATTTGATCACCCTTTTAATAGTTATTATACTTTTTTATGATAAATTATCAAACACGCTATATTAAACATAACACTTTTTCAACGGATCATAACAAGAAATTCGGGCCTTGTAATCACGTGCCTTCAATTTTATCAGTCTTGTAATAATCCGATATAATTATAAAGATATTATACATAAATTACGGTACATTCCCCATCAAATTCAATGGTATTTTCAAATTAATAATATATAATATATCACTTTCTTTAGTGTATAAAAATTCACCATAAATACTTAGACCCACCCCTTATTGTAAACATAATAACTGAATAGGGAAAACATATCCCGTATAGATTCTATAGCTCATTTCCCGTACTTAATATCAAATAAAAAAATTATATAGGTGAACCCATTATCGACCAAGCCCATTAGAATACCCTTAGGTAGAAATATTTACTTGATCATTATGTTATGAATGGCTACTCTATCAAGTTCCATGCCTCAATTCTTAATCTTCCCTATCCCATATAAAATAAGATCTTGGAACCTCATTAAATCATTTCTTAAGGGTGATCATGTAACAAAAAAATATGTCAATATATATTTTCCTTGAATTTAGTGAAATATGTTAAATAGATTTTGTAGAGGAAACACCAAATTAAAATGACACATTGATATTTTTAGACAACTCAAATAATAACAACTGAATTTATAGGTAGTAATAGGAGTAATCAAATTATTAGATATATTAATATATATATATATATATATAAATATACATATATCAAAAAAATTATACAAATTTACTAAATTCATTATTATGTTTAAAATATCTTTTTTTACCTTTAATTTTTATGGAAAAAATTAATTATATTTTTGTTAAATATTTATTTTCATAAAATATAACATTTATTTATTATTATTATATATATTATCGTTTTATATAAATTTAGAATAAAATTTTTTTTTATTAAAAAATATTATTTCCCTGTAAAAGTATTTTCTAATTGTATTTTATTATTTTCTTTAATGTTAAAACAGATATGACTAGAAATTTAATTTTAAAAAATATAGTTATTTTCTTAATTATAATTTATATATTATTATAATATTAATTCATGGATTTTTTCTTGAAAATATAAATTTTTAGGTGAATAACACAAAATACATATTTTATAAAGAAGATACTTTTTATAAAATTATTATAATGTAAGTAAGAATTAGTTGTTCAATAAACCTTTTTATACGTTAGAATGTGTATTTTATTGGATAATTTATAATTTAATTATTTATAATTTACACACCTATATTTAACATTTTTGGACTTAAGTTATATTTTTAAAATTATTTTTATTATTTTATACGAACTTATAACTAAAACTAATTTTTATCCATAACAGAAGTTGGACATAATAAAATTACTTCTATCTTAGGATTTAATATGTGAAAATGATCATGTGAAGAAATTTTAATTTATCAGAAATTAATTTTTTAGATGAATAGGGAAAATATAATATTTTTTTCCAAAACAATGACTTCTGTCCCATTACCATTATATAATAGATAATTGTTATTTTATAAAAACATTAATTGATAAAGTATTATTTAACGTAAAATTTTAATTATTATATATTTTTTTATTTTAATCAACCTATGTTTAACTTTATAAAAAAGTAATATCATAATTCTAATTAATATTTTATTGTCTTTTAATTTAATTAAACATTATTTTTATAAAAGAAATTTTTATTTTTATTTTATGTAACAATCTATGATTTTAAACAATAATATTTTATTTTATAGTGTATGTGACATGAATCATCGATCTTAAAACCCCAAAAATGTATTTCTTTAAATTCTATTTCCTTGATGGATAGAGGCACACGCAACCCTAAGCCTAAATAAACTATAATATAGTCTAAAGTATTAAATTAAATGATAAAGTGGAGGGTATGAATCGTTCTAAATATATTATGAAAATTAACCATATATTTTTGTTATAAATAAACTAACAATCATTCAAAAGAAAAAGAAATATTTTTTGAAAAAATATATCTTCATAAAAAAATACTTTAGTTGCACATTTTTCACATAACTGAAGATTTAATTTTACCACTTATAGAAAATTTATTATAAAAAATTATATTCATAATTAAAATTATATTATAAAAATTATATTTTGGTGAATTTTTATGACTTTTCTGAAATGTTTTATTTTTTAGGGAATAGTGAAAAGTGATGATTTTTTTTAAAATTGTTTTTCCATTTTAATAATTTACAATGATAGGTTATAATTTCATTTATTTAATATAAAATTAGTAAAATTATAATACAATTTAACAAAATTAATTTCATATTAATCCATTTCAAAATGAATTTTTTTATTAAAACATCATATACTTATGAGAACGTTCTATTTGGAAACCCACTTTTTCATCTTGTATGCAGGTATAATTTTAAATTTTATTATTCCACTTATATGAATTTTATTTTAACAAATGGATTCCTTTTTGGAATTAGAATATATTACAATATCTAATAAGTTAAACAAATTTTCATTACCCTTATTAAATTTAAACGAAGTAAAGATTAATTACTTTGGTAAAGGTAAAAACTTATTTTCCTGTGAATTAAACTAAAATGGTAAGGGTTAAAATAATCTACAAAATTTTGAAAAAACAATTTTATGGGAATATTTATACCTTATAACCTATATGTGTAGATAATTAACAAATTTTAAATCTTATTTCATGAATAAAATGTTGTTGTAATTGAATCTTTTTTAAAAAAATCCATGTGCGTCCTCCCCCCAACATAAAAAAGGCCACCCACTCTACTCCTCTATGGAAACATAAAAATCCATTCGGATTATCCATGACCAGAAAAATTTACTTAATTACTCCCCCAAACACCCATTAGGGTTATTATTCAAAAATATAACCTAGGAAGGATATTGGGGTAACCCTTAAGAAGTTTTCCAAAGTAGAGATAACATTCTTAAATGAGTATTTTTATTTTGTTTCTACATCCACATAATTAAAATGTCAATAAAACATGAACTTATAAAATTATCAATATCTAGAGAATATTGATATGTTATTATATTAAGGTAATTTCCACTATCAATCTTCTCTTTCTTCAAATGAGAAACATAACCATCGATTCTTTGTATGTATTGTATCGTGAACCAATTTCATTGTTTTTCAATCACCACCTTTCAATAACGGATATAATGATTAATTTGACACATATATACACACCCAATATTTATTATTTTATTATACTCATTTTATTTTAATTTCACATATACCTTCTTATGTTCCCTTCTAATTAGAATAAAATATCGTCGCTCTTGTGTTCAACGGACTACGGACTCGCAAAGCAAAGTGATTTATTTTTCACATATGCTTTACATGGAATGTAATATGGATAAATTTAGGAAATATATATGATATATATGAAATTATAATTATTTTTTTAAAATCAATATATCATTATCTTACTTACCCTTTCATTTGTTAAGAAAATGATAATGTAACCCATGCGTATGTACGATCTGCCTTCTCCACGAATATATGTAATTCATTCTCCACGCCCAAATTTCAATGATAATTATTAATTTTTTTATAATGATTCAAAATTATATTTATAAAATTAATATAATTATTTAGATGATGTAACTATTTAAAATATACAATAACCAATAAATTAATGACAAAACAAACATAAGATAACAAGGAAATTAGCACCTAAAATAATGAAAGTAATGAAATGTTGTTAAAAAGGGGATAATATGTTACACTATAATTGATACATGATATTATATTAATATGGTTCTAGTATAAATTAATTAATTGATTAAAACCATTATTCAGGATATTAAATCATTTTTAACTAAAATGAAGGGTAAGTTGTTGGACTTTGTCTCAATTTCCCCTCATTGTGGAATATTGAAATGTTATAAACCTAATTTATTTTTTATGGTGCATATTCTTCCACATTATAATGTAATATCATGATAAAAAAATAATTAATGTTATTTTATATTTCTATTTTTATTATTTCAAATATGTGGATTTTAACTAAAGGTTACCATGTAGTAAATAATTTCATAACTCAACTGTCATTCATTGGGTTGTATTACTTATTCATTGGTTTTGATATTCTAAGATTAGGTGTGTCATAAATTTTGAATATATTATGTTATATTTCAATGTGTTTTATGTGTATTTACATTTTATAGAATCAATTCATTACTAAAATAATTATCCCTTCAATTATTTGGTCTTTGTAAGGGTTTATTTCACAATATTATTTTAATAAGGATTTTTTGTAATGACCCAATGTTTTATCAATGGAATTACCTTCTTAAAATAAGATAATTTATTATTATCACATAAGAATACTTATAGAACACAATAAAAACATTATAAATGAATAATGACTGAAATTAAAGACATATCTAGATGTTAAGGAACTTATACCGATGAAATAGTAACTCGACTGTTGGAATAGTAATCTGACGCTTTTGAATAGTAAACAACCAATGTAATAGTAACCTTGAAAATGAAAGTATAAATAACATTTATCCATCTTTACAGTGAAAATATGATATAAATATATCATAGTATAAGTAAGTAAATATTTTAAACAATATAAATTAATTGTTGGTCGGTCATAATGGCCCGAAGGACTTTATTTTTTTATTATTTTTATAGTACCCCATTCAAGGGATGAGGTGGAACCCTTAAAAGGCCTGAAGGATCAATGACAATTACGTGACATGTAGGTCTATGATGTAACCACCTAGACAAGACAACTGGAAAATGATCCTCCCCAGCATGTGTCATGATATCAGCGCTCCACTTTCGCAGGACTGGTCGGCTAGCTGTCCAATTCAAAGCTGCACATGCCCGGTACCAATGGAAAACTCATACACTCTCATTCTTCCACTTCTAGTTAGCTCTGCTCAAGTGAATGTGCCTTCCCTGAATCCTTATCTGAAGCCTTGTCCCTTGTAGTCTGACTAGAACTTCTGCATTCTTGTGGCCCAAAGTCTTTGGGGGTGGCTCAAAGGCCTTAAGGTGTCTTGAAGGCCTTCAGAATCAACTGGCCCGAAGGCCTTGGGTGGCCTAAAAGCCTTGCTGGACCCGAGGACCAAATCAGTGACCCAATGGCCTAGATGGATGAATAGTTCCAACTGGTACAGTACTGAACAATATATGCTTCAGTACCCTCTACAGTCCCAAAGAGTTTCTGCTACAGATCTGTTACTGTACCCGGATATAAGCCTCAACCTGGATTTGATCTCGGGTCTCTTGGATGCACCTACCGAGTCCTCACCAACCGGGAAGAGGCTCATGTGCAATTAAGTGTTGTAATTTTGTAATTTATGTATATTTAATTAAAATATTTTGATTAATTTAATTTTTTAAATAGAAAATTTATTTTCATACAATTTATCAACAAATAATAATTCTTATGAATTAGTACAATAATATTTCCATAAGATAACTTAATTAATTTTCAAAATATTTAGAAAAGAAGTCATAATTTTATAATATGTTTTTTCTAGTAGATTTTGATATTAATTAAATATTAAATTTATTATATTTTGTAAATTATGTTCAATAAATGGAGTTATTTTTTGTATTATAAATTTAAAAAAAAAGTTACGGAATTTTTTTTATTTTTATAAAATACTCGTATTTTTAGTGAATAGTAAAATACAAAAATTTACAATAAATGCTATATAAATTAATTTTTGAATCATGCTTGAGTCATATATGAGGTAAATAACCATTAATTCTAAATCACATTCTCTATTTACTATTTTTGGTCGCAATAATCAAGACTATCCACAGTCATGAAAAATAACTATTAAACTAATTATTAAAATAAAGGGAAACCCCTCCTCTCATACACTATAAAAACCACCCTCACCATCTCGTCTCTTCACTCCTCTGAACCATTGTTCATAATAGAAATTATAATCAAATTTCTCCATAAAACCACCCCCCATCGATAATACATTGGTCTCTTCAAAACAAAAAATCATATCCCCTAATCTCAATGACGATATATTCAAGAGGTAAATTCAAATTTTCATTTCAATTATATTATTTCATGTTCCTTTTTTTCTTTTTCATTCCTCACCTCCATTCAACCAAATGTAACGATAACTCCAATAAGTTACATTTAGTTTAATTTTTTTGATAATGTAATAATTCATCAATATTTTTCTTTTCCCCTTCTTTTATACTTGAAATGAAAACACCATCTGAGATGTTTTAATTTATCACATTCAAGGATGATGAGTTATCAATTTATTTTACCTTCTTCAAATTATGGTCATGAAATCATTTTTATGGTTGAATATACTATAATTTATGTATTTTGTCTAATTTATGGTTCTAGAATAATTTTTACATATCATGTTAATTTATAAAAATATTGTGTCCGAGGTGATAAAAAACTGCCAATTAACCAAAATAGTTATGATTAATGTTTTACATAATGATTCTTCTTCACTCCAACTAACCAAATAAATACTATAACCATAAAGCCATTCTAATTTTAATTGTTTATCTTTACATGTATATAAGTAAACCTCTCATGAAATCCAAGTAAAGAAGCACTCCTAAACAATGAAATTAAACAACTTAACCCATCAGAAAGGACATTAATGAACTTAAAAAGGATATAATAAATCGATTAAATAAATAATAGGTTCTTCAAATATTAATAAATTAATATTATATGGTTTTCCATGATATTAATATCAAGTTAACGACACCATTAGACCTAAGGTAAGGAATTATACACGAACTTCCATTATATCTTCGAGTTGCTCTATAATTTTTTTTACCAAATGAAGATATCTATTATATTTTATATTAATATTATCAATGATATGTAAATTAACCAAAATCATTTTTCAATATCAATTCATTATTATATTTCATGTGTATACATGTTTTTAAATGATTTCATCCTCAATACTTCCTCACAAGCTAACCCGTTTATGGGAATTTCTTGAACTCCTACCCATTTTTAAGTACACTATATAACCCATTTTTAAGACACCATTATTTTTATATAAACTCTATTTTTATTATAAAAACTATATTGGCCAACTTATGTGTTTATATAAAATATTATGACCTTTTATCATTTAATTGACAATTAATATTTTCTTTTAACAGCACTATAATGTTTTAATTCTAATGTTCCTTTAGTTATCTTTTTACATGTTATTACTTCAAGTAGACGTAATATTTCATGATATATGCCTATTATACCCTATTATTGTTCATTCATGATCTAATTATTTTCTTTCATGTTCATTTTTATAATACTCCCAATTGTTATGATTTATGACATGATTATGATACCCAATTCTTACCATGGGTAACCATTATGTTTATGTATGACTGATTATGTATGATTCAATATGTGGGAATTAAATTCATGAACATTTTATGATGGGTGAGCCTAGATATTTATCCAATTAATTGGGTAAAGTTGAGTCTCATGAGATTTTATGTGCAATAGTCTTGGTGGTTATCCTTGACACGTGCTTCCAAGTGACACAATCTTGGTGGTTAACTTTGACTTGTGCTACATTATGTGAAATGAGACTTGAATCATTATAAAATCTTTTTTTATGTTGCTGAAACATTATTATTACTACATTTTTATATGATCCCATGTTTATATGTTATGATTCCATATGTTTTATATAATTATTTCATGTTTTCTAACTTAAGTTCAAATTCTTTATTATTTTGGTTATACCCATACTGGGATTGTATCTCCTCCCATTGTTCATGTTAACCCAATATAATCCTATGAGGATGTATGAGCATAATGAATGTTAGGAGCACCTTATAATGATTAATAAAATAATTTTTTTATTTAGTGCCATGTTTTTAGATTTTTTTACATTGATTTATAAGACACTAGACATTAATATCCTAGGAATGTAATGTGATGTTTTATTATGATTAAAATAATTTAATTTTCTATGTAAAAGGATAGGGTAACTAGAGTTGGTATCAAAAAAATTTATATTTATTTTGGTGGATTAGTAATAGATCACTTTAGTAAGAACCTTAGGGATAAGACTAAGTTTAAGAAAACATCCCTATATTTTTGTATGTATAGAGTACATGGTTTATCAAAACAAAATCCCTCTCTGGATATAAACACCTTGACGTGGCTCTGGAATCGATGTATATTGGTGTAAAACCAAAATACATCACTTCAATCTAAACTAAAACAGGAATTTGTGCCTGAAAACGAGCCTTACTTCACTCCTAGTTTGAAACTCTTATGAGAAATTCTTTGGTAAATTCATAAGAATAATATGTAACATTATGAAGGGAAATAGCCCATTAGGATATATGTGAGGAAACAGATCATGGATATCCAAAATTGAGACCTAGGGAATAATAAATTAGGATATACTTTTCATTCAGGAGTTTACCTATTATATTTAAATATTAATTTTTATGATTATTTGTTATATATTTAAGACACCAAATTGTCAATTATTATTTTTTACATTATGGTTGGAAATAAAAGAACACATGCCAACAATCAATATGATAGAAAATATGATGATTTCCCAAATGATATGCCTAATATGATGGGAATGTGTGCTCAAAACACTATGATAGTACATTATCTTCTTACTCATGTTATGTATAATAACTAGAATTATTTAGAACTAACACCTCTTATATAAGAATAGTATGGTGTTGTTTAATCCTTTATGCAAAAAAGTACTCCCATTTTTAGTGGATCTTTTGATCCAATCTTTGCAGAATAGTGGATTAACTACACAGAAAAGATATTCTCTATCCACCGGTGCTTAGAAGAAGGGGAATTAATACTTTTGGTCTATCATTTTTATGGGGAAGCTGATCAGTGATATGCACTGATCAAGAATACTATATCTCAGGAGGAAATTGATTCCATGGATTGAGAGGAGTTCATGAAACAGTTTTTCAAAAAATATGTTCCCTAAAACCTCAGTCTCAAAATGGAAAGAGAGTTCCTCAGACTAAAACCAAAGTAAGATGAGTCCACCAGGGCATATGAAGAAAACTTCATAAGGATTTCCAGATACTCACCCGACAATGTCATGAACACCAAATGCAAGTGGGATCACTTTTTAGCGGACTAAATTTGAGTCTATGAAATGTGTATGTGATCTATGATATTTAAAGTTAGGAAAAGATTTTCCATTGTTCCAAATATAATGAAAAAGAGAACAGAGACTCTCCATTGTCTCATGGGCCTGGTGAAACAAAAAATCAGAAAATGGAATCTAATATGGGTGTTTTAGAAAATAAATCCCATGATTGAAAGAAGATCTAACATCCCAGAGTTAAAAATTGTCTGAAGAAGCATCTTGGGTATTATCAAATGGGAACTCGGAATTGCTTCAAATATGGAAGAATGGGACATGTGACTAAAAAACCATTGGTATATCAAAAATCCCACTAATGTGGAAGGAGAAAGTAAAGTTCAGATCAATGCTCAGATAGTAGTGCAATGTATCGATGACAAGGAAGATGGGATTTATGAAAACAATTGACCTAATACAAAGGTTTCCAAAGGAAACAAAAAACAACTTCCATGGAAACAAGTACAGTATTATTCTAATAAAAATAATGTGGTGGAGCCCGAAAATGATATAGTGATAGGTACGCAAGTTATTTATTCATAAATATTGAACATACTATTTCATTCCAGTTCTACTCATTAATTCATATCTTGTAAGTTTAGTTGTACTATTCATACACGTACTCAAAATCTGGAGGTTGATTTATTTGTGAGATCAACAAATTCATAAATTATTGCGTCCTAGGTTTATAACTCCTCTCGGGTAAATGTTGGTGGAATAAAACTCCAATAAAATCTCATAATACCTCTTTTACAGTAGTACGATGTTATCTTGGTCATGGATTGACTAACTTTATACAAATCCAACATTCACTATCGGGAAAGTGAGATCACTCTTCACATCCATGAGTATCCTCCAATCCTATACAAGTATAAGGAGGAAGATGAATATCCTTTAAAATCATCAAATCAAGTGTGGATAATGTTTATTTTTGAGAAAGTATATGTTACTCAAATTATTTAGATACAGGAGATGAGACTTATCAAAAATATGTCCATCGTGAGGGATTAAACTAATGTATTACCTGAAGAATTACCTAGTCATCCTCCTGATTGAGAGGTCGAGTTCTCAATTCAACATATTCTTAGATCCCAACTTAAATCAAATACACCTTATAGATTAGAAATTGTTTAGTTATAAGAGATTTATAAGTATTTATTGGATAATTTTGATAAATTTTTATATGACTGAGTTCTTCACCATGGGGTGCACCAGTCCTCTTGGCAAAGAAGAAATATGGATTAGTGTACCTCGGTATTGATTATCATTAAACCAATAAAATCATGATAAATAATAATTATCCCTTGACTTAGATAGATGAGTAGTTCAATTAGCTATGTGGGGCCATTTATTTCATTAAGGTGGACCTTCAGTCAGGATACCAGTAATTAAAAGTGGGGAAGGAATTTATTCCCAAAAAATCCGTTCGAATGAGGTATGGACACAATGAGTTTATATTGATTCCATTAAGACTCACTAATTTTCCAATAATATTCATTTATTTAATGTATAGAGTCATTATTGATAACTTAGATAAATTTGAGGAAGTCTTTATCAATGATATTATGATCTAGTCCAAGAGAAAGGAAGAACATTAGGACCATTTAAATACTATTCTGATGACTTTTGTAAGTGAGATACCTTATGAAAACTATATTAAATGGGTGTTATTTATGGAGTAAGTATCATCTTTGGGGAATTTTATTACAAGAAAAAGAAACATTTTGGACCCTTCCAAGAAAAATGAAATTTAAGAGTTGCCCATGACAACATTTATAACAGAGATCCGCGACATTCTGGGTATATCGGACTATTATTGATTATTTTGGAATAACTTCTCACAATTGTCAAACCCACTAAAAAATAAGACATAGAATGGAGTGATGTTTTTCTGGAATCAAGAGTGTGAGGAATGATTTACGGAGCTCAATAATAGGCTTATGAATACACCATTACTCTCACTCTTGATAAATGGAGAACACTTTGGGGTGAAAAATAATGCTTTAAATAAGGACATTATTTTTGTACTGATGAAAAATGAAAAGTGATATCATATGTGTCAAGGAAACTGAAAATTCATGAGAAACAAAATCCCATGCATGATCTGGAGTTTTCAACTCTGATCATTGCGTTGAAAATATGTTGGCATTATCTCTATTGGGTAAAGTGTTAGAAAAATATTGATAACAAAATTCCCAAATATATATATTCAAATATAATTAGATTAATATGATCCATTGAGGATAGTTTTATCTCATCATGTAATATGTATTCTCAATCCACTACCATCCTTGTATGGAAAATAAGGTGGAATATTTTCTATGTAGAAACGATCATGTATCTTCATCAATGATGAAAATTGAAAAGGATCCAATAAAATTATATTTTCAGAGTATATACATGATAATAATTGAGGGAGGAACATCATAAATCATTTCTCAAATGATTTCTCGACCATCCCTCATGGAGAAAATAATGTATTCTCAAAGAAATTATGTGGATATTCTGAAAAAGGTGGAAGAAACTAGAAATGAAAGATCCTCTGGGTTCAAGATTAATGAGGAATGAATTTTAAGATTTTGGTCACGATTATGTGTACTAGATAATATAGCGATAAATAATGTATTTCTAGATGATTCACATAGCTCAAACTTTTTTATTCATATAGGGATCACAAAGATTTATTGAGATCTCAATGATAACGTTTATTGGGGAAATATGAAAAAGGAGATCTCTAAGTAGAAATCAATGTTCTTGGTATGTATGCAAGTGAAGGTTGAAATAAAAAATAATAAGAAGATGATGAAACCACTAACCATACCAACATGGAAGTGGAAGAACATTACCATGGACTTTTCCACTAGACATCCAAATACATCTAGAAGAAAAAATTCAATATGGGTAATTGTGGATCGTCTTACAAAGTAATGTCATTTTATTGAAATTTAAGTGGAATTCTCATTGGATCAACTAGAAAAAATATATATCAAAGTGTTGGTAAGACTATATGGAGTTCCACAATATATTAAATATGATCAAGATCCAAGAATCTACTCAATGTTCTAGAAATGTCTCCACCATTCTGTAAGAACAATGTGGAACTTCATCATAGCCTTTCATCCCCACTATGATGTCCAATATGAGATAACTATTCATACATTGGAAGATATATTGGGATCGTGTTCTATGGACTTCAATGGAGGGTGGGACTAACAAATTCCACTGGTTTAATTCTATTAAAATAATAGTTTCCACTCTATCATCCAAATGGAACCATATGAACAATTTTATGGGAAAAGGTGTAGAACACTGGCATATTGGTATGAAGTTATTGAGCGTAAGCTGTTAGGACCTGAAATGGTTAAAGAAATGGTGGGGAAGGTGAAAACCATTCATCATCACATCATGGTTCCCCAATGTTGAAAAAAGATCTATAAAGACAATAATTGACAAGAATTTGAGATTGAATTTAGATACATAGTATTCCTCTGCATATCTATATGGAATAAGGTTATGAGGTTTTGGATGAAAGGAATGCTATGTCCCCGGTACATCGGCCCTTCAGGATTCTTGATCCTATTGGATCACCGAACTGTCAATTAGAACTTTCAGCTACCATGTCTAAATTATATTATGTATTTCATGTATCCCTCTAAAAGAAGAACATACTAGACCCTTCACCTGTACTCTCTTCAATGGTATTACAGTTGGAGTGTGAACTTTCTAATGAGGATAATCCAATGAAGATCTTAGATCGAAGAGATAATGTTCTACACAACAAGTCTACTCACCAGGTAAAATTACTATGGAAAATGTATAAGTATGAAGAGGTGACTTGTGAACTGGATAAGCCAATGATGGAAAATCACCCACACATATTTACAATATATAATTAAAAACAATATTTCAAGGGAGAAATATCATAATATGGGAAGAATTTTATGACACGTTGTTTTATGAATGGAATTTAATTCTTATAATTTTTTTAAAGAATAATCACATAATATTACTTATAGAACAAAATAAAAATCTTATAAATTAATAATGATGAAAATAAAAGGAGTCATCAGATGTTAAGGAACTTATAGTAATGAAATAGTAACATGACATTTCGAAATTTAATGTGACCCTTATGAATAGTTTACTGAACATTGAAATAGTAACCTCACCAATGAAAGTATATATAAAATTTTTCCATCTTATAAGTGGAAATACAATGAAAATATATCATAGTATAAGCATGTAAATATTTTAAAAATTATTAATTATGTTTTTGTATTGTTTTTAAGTCATGAATATTTAATTAAAAATTTATGATTAATTTAATAAATTGAAATAAAATTTATTTTCTTTAAATGTATTCATAAATAGTAATTTTGATGATTTGTGTTGATAATAATATTTTAAGAGATCTTAATTAATTTTTAAAGAATTATAAACGTAGTTTATTTAAAAATATTTGTATTTTTCAGGTAAATTATGATTTTAACTAAAAAATTAATTTCATGTATTTAGAAATTTTTTTTTGGAAAAAAAGGAATTTATTTCTGGATTCTAGTTATTGAAAAATAGTCAGAGTGATTTATAGGTATTTTTATAAAATTCTTGAATTTTTGGTAAATAGTAAAATATGATAACTTACGATAAATTCCAAATAAATTAATTTTTCCATCATGCTTGAGTCATGGATGATTTAAATGGAACTTTTTTTGAACTCACATGATCCCTTTATTATTTGTGGTAACATTTTTTAATAATATTCATAGTCTTTAGCAAAAATATTAAACTAATGATTAAAATAATGGGAAACTCCTCAGATCCACTATAAAAACTATCATCACCCACATCATCTCTTAATTCCTATGAAGCCTTGTTCCTAGTCCAAATTATACAAATATATCTCCCTAAACCATCTACTAAATCCATTAGTCCTTGGTATCATAAAACTACTAAATCTTATCTCTTAAATAGGTTCTCATGAAGATACATTCAAGAGGTAAATTCCTCTTTTCATTTCTTTTATTTTCATTCATGATCCATTATTTCTTTTTCATTCCTCACATATTTTCATCCAAATGTTATGTTAACTCCACATACAAACATTTATTGGAATTTCGTTCTAATAATGTAATAATCCATCATCATATCTAATTTACCCTTCTTTTATATTATAAATTAAAACACAATCATAGATGTGTTAATTTATCACATTCAAGGATGATGGGTTTTCAATATCTATTACCATATTCAATTCTGGTCATGAAACCATTTTTATGGTTGAAATATTATATTATTTATGTATTAATTCTAAATTAATGCCTTTTAATCTTTTTTTACATATTATTTTAATTTATAAATAAAAATTTGATCGATGTGATCAAAAACTGCCAATTAACCAAAACAGTTATCAATAATGTTTTATATAATTATTAGTCTTCACTCTAAATAACCAAATGAATTTTATAACCATATAATATTATTTATTTTCACTAATAAATTAAAACTTCAATTATGGACAACCATTCCTATATAACATGTTTCTCCTTACATGTATATAAGTAAAACAATCATAAAATCCAAGGAAACAAACACTCCCAAACAATGAAATTGAACCAATTAATCCATAAAAAAAGTCATGAAAGAAAATTATATGGTTATAATAAATCAATTAAAGGAAAAATATGTTCATTAAATATTAATTAATGAATTTAATTTTTTTATCCAAGACATTAAGACAATGTTAAAGACACCATCAGAATCAAGGTAAGGGATTCTACCCGATCCTTGATTATTACTTTGGGTTTCTATATTTTTTTTACCCAAATAAATATATGTATTCTTTTTATTATTATCAAATAAATGATGTGTTAATGTATGAAAATCATATACCATGTTCCACACACCATTTTCCATCATTGGTATACATATTTTCAAATGATTTCCTCCCCAATACTTCCCGATAACCAAACCCGTGTATGCAAACATTTTGAATTCATACCCATTTTCATGTATAATACATAATATTTTTTTAATACAACATTATTATATATGAAGAAAAATTTTATTAATATGAAAAACTTATTGGTTCACTTAAGATTTTATATCAATGAATAAGATATTTAATTTTTTAATTGAACCTTGATATTTTCTTTCAACCACACTAAAATGTTTTAATTTTAATGTTTCATGAGTTCTATTTTTACATGTTATAAAATAATGTTGAGATCAACTTTCATGATATATTTCTATTATACCATATGATTTTCCATGAATTTTCTCATCCCATTCCTTCATGGACATTTTTATGATACTCCCATTTGTTATGATTTATGACATGATTATGATACCCAATTCTATCCATTGGTAACCCTTTTGTTTAGTTATGATTGATAATGTATGATTATATAACTGGTATAGAAAATTCATGAACATTTTATGATGGGTGGTACTAGATATTTCTCCAATTCATTGGGTAAATTTGAGTCTCTTGAGACATTATGTGCAACGGTCTTGGCGGTTAGACTTGACATGTGATACCGTGTGTAATCGTCTTGGTTGTTAAACTTGATTTGTGATCCTCTATGTGATATCAGCCTTGAATCCTGGTAAATTCTTATTTTATGTTGCTGAAACATTATTATGACTACATTTTATTTTTTCCCATGTTTATATGTAATTATTACATATGTTTTCTTCCTCTATTATATCATTATGTCATGCTTTCTAACCCATGTGATAATGGTTTATTTTTTTGCTTATCAACATATTGGGATTTTATCTCATCCATTTGTTCATGTTATCCCCCAGTTATTATATGAGGATATATGATAACAATGGAAGTTAAGATCTCTTTATAAAGATAAAATAATGAAATGTTTTATTTAGTCCCATGTTTTTAGCTTTATATACTTACTCTTCAAAGACACTAGACTTTGTGATCATTGGATTGTAATGTGAGGTTTTATTTTTCATAAAATCATGTAATGATATGTTTAAAAGGCTAGGTCCACTATATAATTTATAATTGAATTTAAATTGAAGGATATTATTAGATCATTTTTTAGTAATACCCTTAAATTTTTATTCTCCTCTAGTTATTCATGATTTTCCATGTAATAGTTTCATTTCCACTCTTTGGTATATACAATGAATAAGAAAATATTTTTAATAAAATTCAACTTCATTTCTATCTTTGGTTTAAAATCCATTTTAATCCAAATATATGTTTTCTAAAAATGTTTTTAAACTTCTGAAAATGATTTATTAATGAAATCTTTATACATATTGAATTTTTACAAAATGATTTGAAAATAATATTCATATCATTTTTAAATTAATGTTTGTATTTATTTTAATGAAGAATTTAAAGTATTATTTGATTTAACGTGTATGGAATATATTTAATTTCAAGTCATCATGACAAAATAATGTTTTAAATATTTATTTATAATTTTCATTGGTTTTTTTGATAGAAAATTAATTTCAATATATTTTGTGTACATTATGTTTTCAAAATATTTTCAAAATTAAAATGATTTTTTCCTAAATAATGTTTTAATGAAATGATATGGTATTTGCATTTTTAAATTACAAAATCATATTTTATTTATAATTCACTAGGGATATTTTGTATAAAAAGCAACATTATTCATTCTATGAATGGTATGTTATCATTTTATCCATGTAAAGTATTGAAATTATTATTCTTCATTCATTTTTAACCATTAATCTTCCCTTGAAATATTCACTTTCATGTGATCGTTGAACATTAAATTTATTATAATATCTACATTATTTATCATGGATATGATTCATTCTTAAATCACATTCCATTTCAACATATGGTGTTCTATATAGATAATTATTTGTTTGTCTAGGAAATATTGACAAATTTTTATTCTGTATTTAATATGAATATTTCCTAACAAGAAAATTTTTTCACCAAATAAACTTATTATTTGATATATAAGGAATTTTGTTGACGTTCAGTGATGGGTGGTACAAGAAATTATATAACTCCTCGATTTGTAGTGTTGTGAGAAGGATCTGTAAGTTAGAATTAAATGTGTTTTACACAATGTTTTAAACTATATTGTGAATGTTCTTGATAGTAGAGGTATCATGATTCCCGAGATCATGACAACCAATAATAAATAATTTTATTTATCTAGAATTTAATTATTATTATACAAGATATTTTCATAGTGATATTATCTATGAATGGAATATATTCTCAGTTATGGAATAAATTTCATGTGTTTTTATTTATTTACCTTGTCATATTTATTATTCCATATTTATTATTGATAACAATGTTATGGATTAAATGTAATGTGCATTCATTTATTTTCCTTGTTATATTTATTATTACTTATCTATTTATGATATTCATGTTATTGATTAAATGGACTGTGTGTTTAGTTATTTACCTATCCATGTTGATTATTCCTTAGTTAATCAAGATAGTAAAATTATTTAAATGGTATGAGTGTTAAATTAGCTACCATTACATATAGATTTTATTTATTAATTAATGATAGATTATGCTATACATAAACATTAGTGAGCATTTGAGCTCACCCAAATTTTTTTTCTTTCACAGGAATCCAAGATGTATACTAAAAATTATATTTCAAGATACACGAGACAAAATAATGATATTATCGAAATATAATTATGTAGTATTTTTTATTCAAATATAATATGGGAATCATGTATTAATATAGTTTACCAAGACTACAAAAATTTTAAGTCATTCAGGATATGATCACTTGTATCTATTTCCAATGTAATAATGTAGACACCGGTTTTGTGATACATGGGATGGGGTGATTACATTATAAATAACTATAAAATTTATTTGTATTTATAATAAAATAAATTATTTTTTGAAAAATAAAATTTTCAATCTTATCCCTTACATTAATTTGAAGTTTAAAATGATCCTTTTCTATGAAATGATTTTTAGAGGTTATATGTGATAATAAAATAATAATTCATGTAAGTTATCAAAATTTTATTTTATAACATTATTTTAATATATAAAACTAAAATATTCAGACTGGTAAAAATTATAAATTTTAATTTTGGTCATTGAAATTGTTTACCGAGGGCGATAGTGAAGATACTTCATTAAGGTTGCATTATTTTAAAAATAGGTTGACATTGTAGAAAAGGATAAAACATGTGAACACATCTATTATTTCGTATGGTGGAGGGGGGAGAAAAATTATCACTTTCCCAACATCATGATTTTCCATTTTTAGATCCTCTACTTGTAAATAATGTAAGGTAATTATTGAAATATAATGGGATTTTATAAAAAATACACACTCTTTAATTATAAAATAATCACACATCATCACCATTTATCCCATAATTAGAATGCCTTGGATAACCAAAAAATATAACCTTGTATCTCATAATCACACTGCTCATAATTTTTAATACATTGTCTCATGAAAAGATCATGATAAGGATCCTTAAGATGTTACCAAAGGGAGAACATCCAAGGTAGAGGTAATACTCTCAACCTAACTCTTTTAGTCAATTTTTTCATCTATACCCCTTAAATACCATTTATCCATAATGGTATCATAACATTAACATTATTAATATTATTGTTTTTTATTTTAAGAATTTAATATCTATTTTATACATTTCTACATTGTCATTGAAAAAAAGGAAAATGGTGTCATGTGTGTTTGCGAATAACTGCTGCCATGAAGGACGTGTTATATTTTATATCACTACATTAAATGGAAGGTTTAAAAGATTGTTTATTTAAATTATATTATTCTTAAATCCTTATATTATTTCTTAAATGATTATTATTTCATTTACTAACCCTCCAATTACTTATGTGCATACATTTTGAAAATTTCCTTAATAAAATAACACATTTTATTTTTCCAAGTCCTCTTAATAAGGATTATGAAAAAAATTTATTTAAATATTCAAATAAATATTTTTAAAGACATTAATACTATGGAAGAATAAATTTTTTAATTAAATATGTGTATTCAACATGAAACATTCATAGTATCATTAACCACCTTCAATGTACTTATCAAGGCACCATTCATATTTTGGTTCACTTTTGGGATAACATTTAAAATTATATTATTTTATTTTTATTAAATGAAAAAAGAAATAAAACAACATAGTTATGGTTATTATGAAGTAATTTTACAATAAATTTGACCATGATCTACAAAACAAATGTGTTATGATAAATTTAACCAAAAAACCCGGAGTAACCGATGTAATAAAAAAAATAATAAGAATAAATACCAAAAGATATAAATAGGCAATTGAAAATTGAATATAGATGAATGTGGTAATTGTGTATATATTTAATAAACACAATTTAATTAGTGAAGTAGTTATGTGTATGTTACGTATGTATTTAGACACATGGTAAGAGATCTCCCATACGATCTTCATTATCTATCGATTACAAGTTCTCTTTAATGTTATCACTTTTATAAAATATTATTCTCATGAAATTATTTTCTTAAATATATTTCCCAATTGACTCCCACCAAATGAGGATCAAAAAATATAAACTTAATGAAATACCCAATGCATGGTTATTATTTTCTCAGTAAAGTAATGGATGAGAAGGTAGCGAGAACATGTAGATCATGTAAACCCCCAAAAGAAATGTAAACATACTAACATCGAAATGAAGTGCAGATATATTGCATTAATCATGACCTATTGAAGAACATTTGGATTCCCTTTAAAAAATCTTCTCTTTTTCTAGTAGATGGTTTCTATGACATTCACGGTTCATCTTGAGGCAACAAGATTAGTTCCACCCAAGTCGCATTACTTGTCAACTAGAAGAAACCAAACAAACCATCCAAATATTATTGAAAAATAAAGGGACAAAATCTGAAAAAGGTGGGATCTTTTGTAGTAATTTTTATTCATGTGAATCACACCCACAGTTTGTAATAAACCACAGAATCCCTAATGAAATTCCACCATTTCCATGCATGATCCCACTCACATGTCACCATCATCACCTGAAGGGTTTAAAACATGACAATGCAATTTTATCAACCCCTTAAACATCATAAACAAACAAAGGGTTTGCCTATGAAAATAATCACACATCACAACAAGACCCTTTATTAGTCACAAGACACATCACAGATTGGGAGAGTGCAGTTTTACTAAAACATTTGCACAATATTGTGATAACTCTAGACCTAGAAAAATAAATATGGAAATAGAAGGGGAAATGCAGAAGCTTCTTGTAGATAAAATATATAGTGATCATCATGAAAAAAGGGTCATCAACCTGGTTAAACACTATTGATCCCATAGATTCCCCCTCAACATGTCTAAATAATCCTATATAAGGCCTTTGGATAGGCACCCCGTCCCCATGAAAGACCCATAGTAAGCCACATTTGTCTCCCAGAAGGCCCAAGAAATGTGACCTTCAACCATGAAAAAGGCTTCCCACATGATACCTAATGTCACGAAAGCCCCTATACATATTTTATTAGCCTTGGGAAATCCCCATGACATGTCCAAATGGTCATGAGGAATCCCTTTTGATTTTCTTGGGTCCAATAATAATGGAAAATGGGGAACAATGACACAATTTTTGAATATTACATGGCACAATGAATGACCTACAAAAGGATTTCAAGAAGAGAGTGACACTGAAGGCCACCACAGCTTCAAGCCCAAATATAGGAGACATGTTTCCTAAAATGAGTAGAGACTTATAAATCCCTCCCCTTAGCAAAACAAATTCACCGTATATCCATGATCAATTATACATCTGATCGTAGGAGAAGACATATCTAAGTGACCAATCATGCAATCATAATGGTTTTCAACCAGATCATACAAAATATTGGGTAATTCCCACAAAATCATGAAAATAACCCACTGACACACTATTTCTATCATAACATGTCCCTTGGACATGTTAACAATGTCACATGACACCATTAAAAAATTCCACCCATTCCTTGTGGAGACCATTGGGACTGGCAGACAAAACCTTGCAGTTTCCTCTAGTCATGCTATCAAAATAATGCGGAGACACCAAGACAAGTTAGTTAGGTCTCACAATGACACCAAAACAAGTTATCCTGAATCATCTGAAATCCTCTATCAAAGTTACCCTAGTATTCTGGTGACACCAATACATGTGATCCTGGATCATGAAATATCCACCAAACAAGTCATCCTAGTCTTGGGGTGACACTAAGACATGTCATCTTGGATCACATGATATCCTCAAAAAATTCCACCAGGTCTCATGGTGACACCAATATTTTTCTTCTTAGATCATGTGACTTTATATTGATAATTCATCCATGTCTCATTGTGACACTAAGGCATGCCATCCTAGATCATGTGGAGTCCTTCTGACCAGTCAACCAAGTAATGTGAAACCCTCTAGACATGTCAGCATAGATCATGCGATGTCCCCCAAAAAAGCCATCCAAGTCATACTAAACCCTCTATAAATATCTTCTTAGATCTTATGAGGTCCTCTAGGAATGTCATGTAGGTCATGGAGAAACCTCCATACATGTCATCCTAGAACATGAAACGTCCTCTAGACAAGATATTCATGTCATGTGACACCCTCCAAAAATGTCAACTTGGTTCATAAAACATCCTAATAACATGTCAACCATGATCATGAAATGGTATGTATACATATCATTCATGTTATATGATTTTCTGTGAAAAATTCAATTAGGTCATGTGGTTTTCATTGGACACGTCTATTTGGAAATAAGGACATGTACATACATTATTAGACATGTCAAGAAGACAATCAGAACATGTCAAAAAGAAAATCAGTCCATTTCAATCATATGTCCCAAGAAATGATAACCTTTCCCAGTGGATATATTAGGTAACCCTTCGAGTGTAATCCATAACTAGTGTCATAATATGATATTCCTTAACATTAGGGAATCATTAGTGTATAATCCTCAATCTATGAAATATTATGATATTCCCCTTTATTAGGGAAACCGTAATGTGTAAGCCCTGATAACTGGCATAATATGATATGTACCCATATTAGGGAAACCTCATTGCTTAATACCCTATAAGGGGATTATATTGTATGTCCCTATATTATGTAAATCTCAGTTTTTGTGCCTTAATTAGTTGAATAATATGATATTTCCCCATATTAGGGAAACCATAGTGAGTAAGCCCTATCTAGTGACATAATATGATATACCCTCATATTAGGGAATCCTCAGTGTGTAAGCCCTGATAATTGGTATAATATGAGTACCACAATACATGGGAAGCCTCAGTTTTTAAGTCATAACCAAGAAAAATATAAAATCTATGATTCCTTATATATTCAAGATACAAAGGACACCTTCCTAAGGACCCTACTCAAATGGGATTCCACCTCAGTGTATGTCCCACCATGTCTTCAACATTCCAACCATCAGGACACAATCTCTCTCATGTGATGATCATTCTTCGTTATCCACCCATAAATTTATAAACTGAATAAGCTATAATTAATTTTATTTATGTTACAAATAGGGTAATTTTGCTGTCTTCCAAAGGCCCAAACACTACATTAAACATCAAATGGGATATCCCAGCACGTATGTCTCATGTACATATGTATTGAGACTGATTACTTTATATCCCCTTATTACACACCAACTATGACTCATGTGGTCATAAGGATTAATAGTGGTCATATCATTCACATCTCGAATCTATGTTGTCCAAGGAAACTTCATTGTGTATTTACAGATTAGTGGAATGGTATAAATACACCCATATAAGGGAACCTACCCTAGGGTATATCCTTTGGGTTCCATCAAACTATGATGTCACTATGTTTTTCCATAACCAGGAATCATATATCTCATTCATGTGGTTTGATCGCAAAGCCTAGTGACTATGTTCCCTCATATAATTCCTTTTAGTACGAGGTTAAAATACACAGTTTTGATGAACTATATGGGTTTTGATTCCAGTTACAAATAGGATATACAAGATAACTCATGTTTTATCAATCCCATCCTCAATATATTAATAACCTATTTGGATGAAATATACTTCTTACATTCCTCCTTATACATATTCAACATACTAGTAGGTTCCCATTAATAGGAAATGGTTGATAATCTTCAGTTACATACCACTTGACACATTATTTGACCACATTTTCACATTAACGGACTCAAAAACATGATCACATTGTTAAGGGTAATGGCTCCCATTTTTGGATTAGGATGTGATTGTCAAACATATCTATAATCTATAATAGAGTCTTAGAGTAATCAAAATTCCCCCCAAAAAGGACCGATGAGAAATATTTGGAGTTTCTATGAATGATAACTATGAGTGGTGAACTTGATGTGAATGATTACATAGAAATTAACCACCCTACAATCAAACATTTGGCCATAATATCCAAAAATCATCTATTGAAGAAAAAAATGAAGAACCAAAAATGAAATCATTTACCAAGGTATATTCTTCATGAGATAAATAGGATAGAATTCCCAATTCTCATCAAGAATTTTTCTCTCTATATATTTTTGATAATTACATGTATCTCCAAATAAACAAAAATGGAAAACCCAATGGGAATATATTAAATAGAAAAATGGTCGGTTTACCTTGATTATTACAATTTTTTAAACATATCCCATACAGAAAGAGTGGGTAAATTGAAAAAAATTATATAAAATGATGAAAATGATCTGCTGATCCTATATAGCCAATATTCTTAAGAAATTAGTCCATCCTCACTATGATAAGTCCACATATGATGAAAATATAGACTAGGAATAAGAAATACAAATGGTGGTACCCATAAATACATGATTGAGAAGAAAACATTCATATTCTGATGAAATGATTAGTGACCTAGTACATTTTTGTCTTCATGAATGTAGATAAGTCTCACATAAATAATTCCAAGGCTTGAGATAATGTCATCATAAAAATAGTATTTTATAAAATTAGCTACTGTTGTAACTCTGGTGGGTCTCAGAATGACATCAGATTCGTAAAACCTTTAGTGTTAGATTGAGAATGGAATGGTCTAGAAATACCATCGAAACAGTATGATTCTAACTATTGAGGCTGCCCACAATGGTTTCTAAATGACAAAAATGAAGAGTCCACATCATCAAAATAAAGATATTGTAAAGATGGCGGTGCTTGTTTTCCCTACAAACCACTTCAGAAGAATATCTATAGAGCTGACAATCACTACATTTAGTATATGAAAAAGGAGGATCATGGAGTAAACTATATCTCCCATCAAATTTATGTGCCTCTAAGGAGGGATCCTATCAAACTTTGTTGTCATTTCCATATCGTTATTACATTTTATTCACATATTTTCTGTACCAACAAACAAATTTCCACCTAAAAAACCCATGCAAGGGAAACATGGAAGAAGATTGGGAATGGAAATCTAGATAATAAAAAGTATACTCATATACAAACATCAACCAATGAATACACCAACATAGAATGGTGGTCTCCAATAAGTAGGCATGTATCCATAATCACTCAGAACAAGTCTGCCGACATATTCCTATAGAAAGCACAGGTGAGGCACATATATTTACCCCCATGCATGAATCCCATAAGCATATTCCAATGGCCCAATGAGGAAAAATGTTGGCTCATATACAAACTTTAATTGAACAAATCTTCTAGTATATATTCGAGAGATATAATGTTAAGGATTAAATTCTTGCTCAAACTTTTAATGTGTAACCAATTATTAGTAACAACTCAAGAAATACTTTGGCATATTTTCGAACTAGTACAAATACAAGTACTTACACATATTCTAATCTAAACTGCCATAGAAACAAAATACTCTAATCTTAATGAACAAGTGGTTTATCTAGAGAATGAATACATTCTTTATCCCATATAGGACAATTATTTATATATTTCCGTCAATGATATGGTTCGAGACCAGGTTCATATCCCTAATACTATAAGGAATCACTATGTGAGAGTGGCACATGCTTTGAGAAAGGGGAATATTTGTTTAAAAAAACTGTGGAAAAAAATTATAAATTCCCATGATTGGGATCATATCCATGTTTTGTCCGAGGATCACCAAGTGATATTGGAACATTCCTCAAGAGAGGCTCATATTCTTGTTGAATGGGACCCGCGACATACACTAAAGACTCTGGATCGGGATCATATCATCAATCTGAATGAGGCTCACCATGTTGGAGTGACACATGACTAGAGACATGATCATATTCTAGAAAAAATTAATGCATGAGCCTTAGTTTATTTGTTGAAGGGGATATAGTAATAATAAAATAATGAAAAAGGCATTATAGGGATAAAATTAGTGCGACTCAAACACAAGACCTCACTGAGACCCACATGGTCTGCTAACACAGGGATGCACCATTTAGGCGACATGATCATATTCATATTAGTTGATATGATCAACATATTATATTAAATAATAGAAGTGAAGATAATTTCCATACTCTAACCAACGAACAATTTCACATGAATACTTTAGAGTCCATATAGGTTGAGGCACATATCCCTTCTCAGATTCCAAAGGTCCAATAGTATATTAAAATATGGAATGAATATTCAAATCGAGATTATATTACTATTACAAGTGAGGCTCACCATGTGAGAGTGGAACATGACTCCGGAATGACACGTATTCATGTTGAATAAGATTAGAAACATACTCTATATGATGATGATCAGGCACATATCCCTTTTTATCACAAAGGCCCACCGAGAAAGAACATCACATGCCTCAGGATATGATCATATTTCTATCAGAGAAGCTCATTGGAATACTATAATAGCTTCTCAGTAGTAGTATCATACTACCAAAAAATAACAAATATTATTGAAATATTATAATAGCCATCATACAACAGGTTTATATCCCATTATAATCCCAAAAGTAAGATCGATATATTCCTACCACAATGCAGAACATGGCTTATATCCTTATATCTTTTTAATGATAATGACCTTGAGGTTTTTATAGACATATTATCAACACCCAAAGGGTCTTTCTACTCTTCACCTGAAGCATATCGTTATCATTTTCATGACAATCCTTCTCATGGTTGTGTGAATATGGATAGTAGGGACTCTACTCCTAACATCCACTATGGTCAACCTCCCTATGTTGATATTTCCCATAGAAAATGAAATCCTACCATTTCACAGACATATCCATATAGATAGATTCTCAAAACTCATATGAATTCATATAGATATGTCTTCAAAACATAGAGGTAAACCATATATAGTTACCCATAAACGCCTAGAAACACACCATTTTGTTTTGAAAGAAACCCGAGAATCCCCATCTAAGGTCTGATCATATGGAGGCTTGTTAGTTAGTTGAAGATGATGATGATATTTCTATATAGTGAGAGTTATCCAGAAACAACCTCATCACCATGTTCTCCCCCCCACCCCCAAATTCATTCTATGAGACCCAATATGTGATAGAGAAAGAGTGAATGCATTATCCTGGATAAAATATTTGGGATACTCATCAAAGAACGAAGGAAAGACACATCTCTTATCCAAGATATGATTCATAACTTTATACCATCAAGATACTCTATTGTTTGGTTTACCTAGCTAATATCTCCCTGATCTAGGACCCAAAAATAGAAAATAACAACACATATCAACAACACTATTTCATGCATTTCATCATGAATTTTCAAAAACATATCATCACAGTCACTTCATGCTTCCATATTCTAGGATGGGGAATTTAAGAAGTATTTCACTTCACCAAAACACTATAATATATTATCCTAAAATATATGGAATAAAAAAATGTCATATCCTATAAATAGATTAGGGTGATGGGTATCTCGTGATCCAATTGTTCACTATAATGTAATCCCCACCTCAATAATGAACAGACATCACAAATAGAAGAAGAAGATAGCCAAAAAATCATTTAATTGGGCCCCTTAAAGATTTGAGAGATAATTTTAGACATATAATATGATGTTTTGATCAGCCCAATAACAGACCATAGAAAATGACTACCATCACAGGTTTCCATTACACATAGTTCATACACATGTACAACTAATCCACATATAACATACCACAATAGTATCTATCCAAGAGTGACCCCATCCAATCTGAAAGGGGGAATAATGCCACTATCTCTACCCCTCGTATAATCAATCCTTAAGAGTATTCCTAAAATATTGGTATTTGTAGTAAAAAAATCCCAACCAATTGAGTTTGTGGATTTTTTTCTTAATCTTCGTCCATAGGATCATCTTCTGATAGGGTAATGGGGAAATCAATTGTGGTTCTAGATTATCCCAAGATCACTTAGTTAGGGATGATTATATCTAATTCTCTTTCATACGAGTCATAAAAAATCATCTTCAATTAATTTAATCTTTAACAACATGATCATCCAATGCTAATTATAGACCCAAATAGTCTTATATACCATAAGACTAGGGTCATTTTAATCACCATCATCATCATAGATGAAATTAGTCTTCTCTATGTTGGGAGGTTAATATCGATGGTCGACATCCCATCAATTACTCCCACCACAAGATTTACCTATTCTAATAGGGTAACATTCAAAAAACATCATTAGATGATCACTAAAGTTCCTTGTTTGAAAACCAAGATGAGAGGATCATGTAGTAAAGGCAATCAAACCCACCGGGGTTGTAATCCAAAATAGTCTAATCTGGGCAAGGGTTTGGGAAATGAACATCTTGCAAGAAGTGTTGAATCATCCATTATGATGAGATTAAGGGTACAAGTACCATTTCATGATATACCTCCGTGAATTTCATCATTAAAAAAACAATAGATAATGTGGATCAAGACATAGACATATAAGGATATAATATACAAATCATACCATAAGAGGAGGATCTGGATGCATCTACTAAGGTTGCACGTACTCATAGCCATTGGAGGATTCAATGATTTGAACCTCCAAATATTATGTTTCCAACTCTATAGTGGAATATTTACAAGGATAAAGTTAAATAAGTGGACATACCCCACTCTTCACTCAGAAGAGCTATATTCCTTTCACAGAGGTACAATTTGGATAATATGAGAATGAGATGCCAAATATCATACAACTCTATAAGGATATACTTATGGGAATACTTATCATTGGGTATCATCTCTAGAAAAAGGTCATAATTCCTCCTCACACATATCTAGAATGACATGGTCCACCTAAAATAGTAGTATCTGAGCATCAGGCTGGCTCGGGATCCAGGAATCCAATCTATAAAAATGAGGATGTCGAAAAAGATCAAGTCTTCCCATAATTTTAGAAAAAACATCTCTTTATAGAAACAGATGATTTAATATTAAAATTTATAAAGAATCGGTAGTATATTAAAATGATACCACCAATTCAAGCCTCACTCACTCCCTATAGATGGGAGGCGTCTCAAATAGATGATTCTTCATAACTACTCAATGCCATCAAGTACTTAACTTTTCAAATGGAATCCATGAAGGGTGATACAGACCATGGCAGACAAAGAAAATTTCATATCCTAAATGGATAGATGATACATTTTCCCCACCCAATATTGGAAATCCTACCTTCTCCCTCTTTTACAGTGCGGGAGACCAAGTACAATATCTCTCACACTTCATGTATTGATGTGTTCTGATGATGGACTCCAATGATCAGTAAGAGGTGACTAAGATGAGGTGTTTTATATAGACTCTCATTAGTCTAGCCTTTGTCTGGTACATCAATCTTCAAATAGGATCAGTTGCTAGACTGTAATACCTCCATCATCATTTCCATTACCAATTTAGCTCTACATTCAGAAAATAACAAATTTTTGAACTAACGAACTAAAATCAATGAAAAAATAAATTTGTGTATGACATGGTAGCTATATGGAAATTTATTAAATACTAGATCAATATCCCCATCTTGTTGGACAAATTTCTGGAGCTATGTGCTGAAAATATTCGGGATGAGATACACACACCATTGATCTTGATGAAATATCCAAGTGGATTCCACATGTTTAAATAAATGAAACAATGTTGCAAGACACCACTTAGTGGAATCAAGCTAGGTATTAAATCAAGTCATTATCACATAGGAAAAAATTAGAAATGCATAAAATACCATTATTTCCATAAAAATAGAATCAATTCATGTTCATGAGCCAATGAAGGTCCCAAACCACAATATGCCATTTATAATGTAGTATAAATAATCACCCTTGGCCGAAAGAAAAAAGAGATTAGGGTCACCTAATATTTGAGGAATATAGGAATAAATAATACTTCTATTGAAAAGAATAATTCCCTAGTTAATTACTTTGATCCATAGACAACAACCTTCTTAAGATACCCTACCCCAAGAATTCCAATGAGGCCAACCTCACCAATCATCTCGATTACTACCCATTCCTTAGAATGCTACGTCAAAATGTAATGACCCAAAGTTTTATCAATGGAAATTAAAACCTTATATTTATTTTATATAGTATAACCAAATAATAAAAAACAATAAAATCTTTATAAATGAGAAATTAATGAAATAATAATCGTTCTTAGATTTTAAGGAACATATACTGATGAAATAGTAACATGGATTTGTTAATAGGAATATGACCCTTAGGAATAGTAAAATTACTAAATAAATAGTAACCTCACTAATGAATGTATAAATTAAAATTTTCAATATTATAGGTGAAAATATGATATAAATATATCAGAGTATAATTAAATAAATGTTTAAAAAATATCAATTAGATATTTGTATTTTTTGAGGTCATAAATATTTAATTACATTTTTTGATTAATTAAAACATTTAAAAGAAAATTTATATTCATAAAATGTATTCATAAATTATTATTTTTATTTCATTTGATTATAAGATAATTTTATGAGACCGTCATTACCTTTTCAATGTGGTAGAAAAGCTATTTTAATTTTAGAATTTACTTTTCAATTATATGATTATTTTAATTAAAATTATATTTCCCAAAATAATAAAAATATTTTCATAAAATGGTGTACATTTTATAATTCAGGTAATCGAAAAAAAATTTAAGGTTAATTTTTGGGATTTTTCAGAAATACTTGAAATTTTGGTTAATAGTAAAATACAACAATTCTGATAAATGCTAAATACATCATTTATGGATTCATAAGTTCTTTAATATTTATTTAAGCCCAAATTATAGATCAATAATTAATTATATAATCATATTTGATGATAATTATCTAACTATTCAAATTCTTGTGGTAAAATAATAAACTAATGAATTAAACAATACGAAAACATCCCCTCCTCCACTAAAAATACCACCGCTCACCACCTCTTCTCTTTACACCTCTCAAGCCTTGAGCCTTGTAAATATTCTACCCAATACACTTCCCAATCCTCTCTCCCAAATAATGGATCTTCTGGAATTTAAAAAATAACAAAATCAATTTCCTATGGGGGCTCTAAAGAAAAAGGAAACAAGAGGTAAAACCCTCTTCCTTTTCATTTAATTCCCTTTCAATTTTATTTCAATTCAAATATTATCATCCCTTACCCTTGTACAAAAGACATTAAAACTCCATTATATCACATATACTATAATTTTATATTTTTTATGGAATAATTTTTAATAAAACATATTCTCCCCTCTCTTTTACTTTAAGAATGAAAACCACATCTGTGAGGTGTCGATTTATCACCACTATGGACAAGGTGATTTCATATTTCAATATTGTCTTCAAGGATGGTAATGAAACCATTTTTATGGATGAACCATATTATAATATATATTATTTATATATTATTTAATATTCATGAATAATTTTTTAAACAAGATGAGATTATTGGAATAAAAAAACTCTAAATTAATCTAATAGATTATCTTTAATTAATTATCTAATATATAAGTTGAACTTATGAAAAAATGGATTTTAATATTATATAATTTCATTAAAAAAATATGATTATTTCTAGAAAAAAAATCATCATTATACACGACTTTTCATACACATACATGTAAACCGATCATGGCAACCATGGAAATCAACACTCCCAAACTGTGAAATTGAATTCTTTAACACATTAAAAAGGCCATAAAATAAATAAATAAATATATAATAAATAAAATAAATGTATAAATTTTTTCATTAATTTTTAATTAATGACTATTATTTTATTATTTAGGACATTAATCTCAAGTGCAGAATGATTTCAGACATAAGGTAATGGATTTTACCCTAACATCAATTATTCTATTGGGTTACCCCTTATCTCCTTTTACCCAAATGGAATTCAATTTAATATTAATGTATATATTAAAAATTATATTTCTATTTTCCAAATTAATTTATTAATATCCATTTATCCTTTTTTGGGGATATACATGTTTTTTTAAAGTTTCCCTACTCAATTCATCCTTAAAGCAAGATTGATTTAGGGGAACTTCCAAAATTCATATCCATTTTCAAATTAAATCTATTATCTGTTTTAAGGAATAATTATTTCTACAAATACAATCATTGTATCATGAAAAACTAACTTTCTTAAATTTTATATTTATTCAAACAATAATGAATTTACCATTTGTATGTATCATGATAGTTTTCCCTTAGACCGTACTAAAATGTTTTATTTGTAATGTTTCTTAAATAATATTTTCACATTAAATTGACATCCCTTATCATTATATATTACTATATTCCTTTATTAATATCAATTTATGATTTCAATACAACATTTCATGGAAACCAATATGATATTACCTTTTGATATGCCTTTAAACATAATTATGATACCCAAAACATTCCATCGGTAAACCTTATGTCTATGTTTTATTTTTTATGTGGAAAAAATATTCATGAAAATGTTCTGATGGGTGCAACCATATAATGCTCCAATGCATTGGGTAATGTTTAGTCTCATTTGAAGTAATGTGAAATGGCCTTGGTGGTAATCCTTGACTTGTACTCCATGTGAAATGGTCTTGTTGGCTAGCCTTGACTCATGATCCTCTATGTAGATCATGAATTGACTCATGATTCTATCTATGAAATGAGCCTTGAAACATTCAATATTCATGTTTTATTTTTATTCCACATTACTATTAATCCATGATTATATGATCCCATGTTATTATTCCTTATATGTAATCATGATAAATACTTTTATATATCATTGTGTTATGCCTTCTAACACATGTTATAAGATTAATTTTAAATGTTTATTTCCTAAATGGATTTTTTAGATCATCCAATTATTCATGTTATTCATAGGATATGCTATGAAAATGTAATGTTCAATGGAATTTAAGATTTCATAATGTATGATAAATAAATAAATTTTTTATTTAGTCTCATGATTTCAGATTTATGTACCTAGTACTCAAAAAAATTAGACATTAAGATCCTTGGATTATAATATTATGTCTAATTTTTCTCAATATCATATATAGATATCTGTAAATGACTGAGGATTCTATTGTAGGTATCGGACGAAATGTTTAGTTATTTTTTGAGGCTAGGAATTGAGAAATTAAGTATGAACCTTAGGAATAAGACTATGTGTATGATAACATACATAAATTTTGATAAGTTTAGATAAAGTGTTTTATCAAAAATATAAATCCCTGTTTTGATATGATTATTTTATGTAGTTATGGAATAGATATAACTTGGAGTAACAACTCCAACAAGTTATTTATGGCTTAACTCAGGGTATCGTGGTACACAACAATGGGTATTACTATGAACCTAGTTTGAAACTATTCAGTGATATGATTTGGTTAATTTATAAGCACATTATGAACATTTATTAATGGAACAAATAAATTCCCATAAGAATATATGTTAAAAAATAAATCAGGGATTACCTATATCTAATCTTATTGAATCAAAAGATAGGATATACTTTTTTGTTTATATTTTTCCTTCTATATTTAATGATTCAATTTAATTCTTATTAGCTAAGTATTCACGCCCCCTAATTGAAATTTATTTTTCATAGTTTATTTCAGGAAATAGAAGAAAACATGCCAACAATCAATGTATAAGAAATGTGATGATTTCCCTAATGATATGAAAAATATAATGAAAATGAGTGATCAAAACATCATGAAATTAGTTTCTAAACTAGATCATGTTATTAATAATAACTTGAGTCATGTGTTATTCCATGCATCTCCATGTAAATAGAAATTTTCCCTCAAATCATTCATCTTGAAAAAGACTCTCATATTTAGTGGATCTTATAATTCCCTCCTCACAGAACTATAGATTAAATCCATTGAATAAATAATCTCTATACTCTAGCGATCATAATAATAGAAAGTTGTGATGGAGGACTTTGTTTTGATGGGGATGATAATCAGTGGTGGTCACTGATCAAATATAAGAAATCCAATGATTAAATTGATTCCATGGATTGGGAGGAATTCAAGAAAATGGTTTTCAATAAATAATTTATCCAAATCCTCTGTCTCAAGATATACTGAGATTTTTATAAACTTATGGAGAAGAAAGATGAGCCTCTTGATATGTTTGAAGAAAAAATTACATTGATTTCAATATAATCATTGTACTTTTTCATGAACAAAGAAATAAAGGGGGGAATTCTTCATTAGTGGATTGAAGACAATTCTATAAACAACTATATCAATTTTAGACATTGATAGTTATGAGAAGAATTTCCAAAGATCCCTCAAGGATGAAATAGAGATAAAATACTCTCATTAGTATCATGGTCCCCAGTGGCAGTAATTAAAATTTTTTGTCTAATTTAGGTGGATCCGAAAATAAATCCCATCATTGAAAAAGAAGAAATATCCCACGTATCAATATTGTGGGAAGAAGCATCATGATAACTATATAAAGGGAGCCATGAAATGTTTCTAATGTTAATGAATGGGGCATCAGGCTAAGACCTGTAGAAGGGATATAAAGAATTCCACTAATGTGGAAGAATAAAGGAAAGTTCAGATCAACACTCAGCCTATAGTGTAGTGTTTCAACTACAATGAACATGGAAATTTTGCAAACTGATGCCCTATGATTGGCGTTTTAATATGAAACCCACAAAAACCTCCAAGTAAACAAGGTAGGGATTATGATATAACTAAATATGATGTGGAGATTTAAAATAATGTTGTTACATATTTTACGGTTATTAATTAAAGAATATCTAAGATAATATTTGATTCTTGTTCAATACATAATTCCATATCATTGATGTTTAGTAGAACAATTCAAAAACCACATAAAAATTTGTAGTTTGATTTATCTGTGAGAAAAAATAACTGGGAAATTATTGTATCCAAAGTACATAACTCCTCCATAGTTTACATTTTTTGGAATGAAGCTCCCATCAAATCTTGTCATACACCTTTTTAAGATTTAAATGGTATTATTGGAATGTATTGGATATATTTATAAAAATCCAACATCAACTGTTGGGAAAGAGAGATCACTATTTATATACCAATGAATCCTCCAATTCCTTAAAATGATAAGGTGGAATATTTATTTCCTTCAGAATCATCATCTCATGCATAGATATTACAACATTATGTTCAAGCATACCACTCTAAAATTTTTGAGATAAAGGAGATGATCATTCTTGAAGATAATACCATCATTATGGATTATACTAATGAATTCCCTGAATAATTTTTATGGTATTCCTCACGACTAAGAGGTTGAGTTCTCAATTGAACTTATTCCTAGATATCTTCTTATATCAACTAATACTTATAGAATGGCCACCATTGAGCTCGAAGAACCAAAGAAGTAGCTATACGAGAATCTAGAAAAGGGTTTTATATGCCCGAGTGATTCAATATGGGGTGCACCAGTCCTCTTCATTAAGAAGAATAATGGATCAATGAACCTCTTCATTGATTATCGTGAGCTCTATAAAATAATGATAAATAAAATGTATCCCCTTACATAGATAGATGAATTGTTCGATCAGCTACATGAGGCCTGTTATTTCTATAAGGTGGACCATTGGTCGAGATAACACCAATTAAATGTGATGAAGGAAGATATTACCAAGACTGTCTTTTGAATGAGGTATGGACACTATGAGTTCATAGTGTTGAAATTTGGACTCACTAATTCTATATTAATTTTATAGAACTTAATGAATAATGTATTTAAAGATTACCTTGAAAATTTTGTGGTAGTATTTATCGATGATATTATGGAATACTCCAAGAGCAATGAGAAACATGAGGAGCATTTGAATACTGTTATGACGACTTTGCGAATGTATAAACTATAATAAAAAGTAATGTAAAAGTGAGTTCTCAATGGAGGATGTATCTTTCATGGTGTATGTTATCACCATGAAAAAATATATATGTGGATCTTTCTATGTCAAAGGAAATCAATGAGTGTCCTTGACCAACATCTGTAATGGAGATCCATAGATTTCATAGTCTAATTGGGTGTTACATCCAATTTTTGAATAAATTATCATGATTCTAAAACCCAAAAACCAAGCTGACTTGGAAGTGAGTGATGTTTCTCTGGACATAAGAATATGTGGAAATCATTAAGGTGCTCAAAAAATGCTTCTCACTTGGACATTACTCACACTCCCAAAAATTGTAGAACTCTTTGTAGTGTAAAACAATGCTTATAAAAGGTCTTAGTTTTCTTAATGATATAAAATGAAAAAAATGATAAAATACTCCTTAATGCAGTTGAAAATACATGAGAAAAACTATCCCACACATGATCTGGAGTTGGCAGCTATGATCTTTGGGTTGAAAATATGGTGACATTGACTCTATGGGGAGAAGTGTGATATATATACTGATTATAAGTGTCTTAAATATGTATTGACATAGAATGAGATTAATATGTTTTGATGAATATGGTTAGAGATTATCAAGGATGATGAATACTCAACCCACTACCACCATGGTATAGAAAATCAGGAGGAATATTCTTTAAATAGAAATGATATTGTTTCTCTATCTATGATGAGAATTGAGAAGGATACAATCTTATTAAACTCAAAAGGAAGGAAATGTGAATATTTAAGGGAGGAATATCATAAAATATTTCTCAAATTATTTATCTACATTTACTTGTGTATAAAATATACGTTTCTCAATGAAATGATGTTGAATCATTCGAAATGTATGGATGTTATCTAAATTTTTAAATCCTACAAGTTCATGATTGGTGAGTATGGAGTCATAATATTTGGGTCCTGATTATTTTTACCATTCGATCCATATATGAATAAAGATATTCTAAATGATGTGCATAACTCATCCTTCTCTTCTCACCCAGGTTTCACAAAGATGTATCGAGATCCATAGAAGAACATTTGGTGGAAAACAATAAAAAAAGAGATCATTGAATATATTAAAAAGTGCATTTTATGTTAGAAAGAGAAGGATTAAAGAAAAAATTCTAATGGTATGATGAAACCATTACCTATACTAACATGGACATGGGAAAGATTCACTAAAGAAAATGTCACTAGATTTCCAAAGGCATCAATAGAAAATAATGCTATATGAGTTATTGTATATTATATTACTAAGACAACTAACATTATCAAAATTCAAGACGACATCTTAGTAGATTTATATTCATTGATATATATAAAATAAGAAATATGTACTCATTGAGTAACACTATCTATTGTATCCCACTGAGATCTGATATTCACCTCCTATTTCAGGAAAAGTCTCAAACATGCTCTAGAAACTTAGCGGAAATTTAGTATGACTTATCATCCTAGAACTGATGGCCAATTTGTGCGGACTATTCAGACAATAAAATAAATATTGAGATCAGGATCTATGGAATTAAATAAATTATTGGAAAAATATATTACACTATTTGAATTCTCTTACAATAATAGTTTGCACTCAGAAATCCTAATGGATCCCTATGGATCCATTTATGGGAAAATTTGTATAATTCCAACATTCTATGATGAAGTCCGGGAACATAAGATATTATGACGTGAAATAGTCGAGGAGATGTTGGAGAAGGTGGAAAAAATTTAGCAACGCATCAAGGCATCCCAAAGTCATCAAAATATATATACAGGAAATCATCGATGATACATGATGTTTAAGGTTAGATAAATAGTATTCCTTTATATATCTCCATGTAAGAGGACCATAAGAATTGGGAATAAATGGATGCTAAGTCCTTGTAACATCGACCCCTTAAGGATCCTTGATCATGTTGGAGCTGTGGCACATCGACTCGCACATCCAACAACCATGTCTCATGTATATGATATATTCAACATATCCCATATAATTATCTATATACCAGATCATTCACATGTATTAACAACATAGGTTGTAAAGTTGGATAATGATCATCCTTATGTGGAGAATCTAATGAGGATATCAGATCCAATAGATATTGTTCTATGGAACAAGACAACTCACCTAGTTAATATAATTTGGCAGAAACATATGTATGAAGAGGCAACACTAAAACATGATAAAGTCAGGATGATAATGTACCCACACCTTTTTTCACCATAATATATAAAACAAAATTTCTAGGGTGAAATTTCATAAGGGGGGAATAATGTAATGACCAAAATTTTTATCAATGGGAATTTTATTCTTCTAATTATTTCATATAGTATAAGCACAAAATAGAACACAAAAAAAGATTTATAAATGATAAATTAATGAAATAAGAAGTCTTTATAGAATTTAAAGAACATATACCGATAAATATTAAATTGACCTTTGGTATAGTAATGTGACCATTATAAATAGTAAACTGACCAATTGAATAGTAACCACACCAATAAAATAATAAATGAAATTTATCCATCTTATAAGAGAAAATATGATATAATTATATCATAATATATTTAAATAATAATTTTAAAAATTATTTATTAGGTGTTGATATTTTTATAGGTCATCAATATTTAATTAATTTTTTTATTAATTTAACAATTTAAAAAATTCTTTTCATATAATATTTCCATAAATTATAATTTTTATATCTTAATATTATATGATAATTTTATGAGACCTTAATTAATTTATAAAAGTGTTAGAAAATATGATTTAATTTTAATATTTGTATTTTCTAATTGAATGTATATTTTAATTAAAACATATATTTCTCATACATAGAATAATAATTTCATAAAATGGAGTTAATTTTTAAATTTCACACATTGATAAATAGTTATGGGTTTTTTTTGTTTACTGAAATACTTGAAATATTTGGTGAATTGTAAAATACGATAATTTATGATAATTTAGAAATATATGATTAATGGAGTCAATTATGATTTAAGAGTGATGAAAGCCTATCATATCTTACCATCATTCATTATTTTATCACATATTTTGATAATGATCTAAATATTTGTAGTCTTGAGCCAAAATAATAAACTAATGAATTATGTACTAAGAAAACACCGCCTCTTACAATATGAATACCACCCCTCACTACATATTCTCTTTACACCTCTCAAGCCTTGATCTATTGGAAGCAAGGCAGTTTGTTGATGAAAAGGGTGTGTGGTTTTTGATTGTTTTCTTTATGCAAACGGATGAATAGGGAGATTACATGGAATGAGTTCATATGATTGAGGTTGAAAGCAGTATTGAATGTGGAGAAATTTCTTAGTGTTAACTATATTTGTGGGCCTTATAATCAAATGTTAATTAATTTTTTACAGCCACATTATGTTGTGATGGTCGGTGGTATGTAGTGAAAGCACATGATATGTGGTGAAGGAACGCGGTTCATGGTGAAGGCGCGCAGTAAGTGGTAAAGGTGTGTGGTATGTGGAATAGTGCATCGAACTGAAAACAATATGCATAAATGGTTTGTGGTGAAGGTGTTATTTCACAAAATACTACATAAAATGGTTCCCAACGATGCTACTTGATGAAGATATGTAGTACAGAGTCCGAAAAATATATGTTATGTAGAAGGGATACGGTACATGATGATCCTTAGAAGTTTAGAGGACTGCAGTATACGGCGGAAACTGTTAGTACATAGATGGAGTTCCGATTGGCCCACATTGAAAACATGTGTAAATCAGATTACCGAAATATGTGGAGTTACATTATTATTAAAGGAATAGTAATCCCCATTTATAGGTGATGATATTGGTGGTTTTAATTTCAAGAAAAAATCCAGAGAAGTCCGAAGTTGTTGGTAGAGGAGATGACGATACTAAGAGTGACTCATCCGCATAAAGAAAAATATTCCGCATAAGAGTGTGTAGTTCTTGTAGGAAGCTCTAGCAGTATGTGGTAGAGCAAAGAAATATGTAGAGCATGACAATATGCAGTGGCGTGGAGTAGTACGCAGAATAGGGAGGAACATGCGGTAGTGCAGTTCATGGAGGAGCTAGATTGTACGTAGAGGAGGTTGACGGTACATGAAAATAGATGTGGTACAAAGAAACAACAGTATTATGTCGAACGCCCATGGAAGCATAAAATTTGACAGATCATTTTGAAAAATTAAAACATATCAGTGTAAGAGAAAATAAATTACATCTGTTTGTGATTATGGGACTTCAACAAATAATCCAATTTACAGTTGAGGATGCATGATTTGATTCTAAACCATTTAAGTGACCTTCAAGTCATTAAACTGAGTGAAAATTCATCCAATGTAGTGAGAGAGGGGGAGTCAGCAGAAGTGATCTAAGGGACTCAATGTTCTATTAAAAAATCCTTGTAATTGCAGTGCACTTAGCACAAAGTGACGATGCTAAACACTTATACTCCACAACTAGTTAAAATTAGTGGTTTTGTATGACCAACACACTGCCATCGTATGCTCTTTGGACGTAGCCCTTAGTGGTGATCCATGTCAAATTGTTGTTTCATTACTTTAAATGTGATTGATATTTTATGCACATCCTCTTCAGACTAGTCTAACAGGTTTCTAACAACGCGGGAATAAGATCCATTTGTTTAAATGAAAATTTTGACACCATGATTCACCCCTCCCCTCTCAAGGTGATATGGGTTCCTTCATGATCCTTGTATATATTCTACTCAATACTATTACCAAACCTCTCCACCATGTCCAAGGGCTTTTGGTCTTCACAAAAGAACAAAATCATTCCCCTAAGGAGGTTCTCAAGAAGAATAGATCAAGAGGATAAACCCTCTTTCTTTTCTTTTATTTTTTTTCATGTTTCATTACTTTTTTATATTATCTTTAATTACCATTTTCCAAGAAGCATAAGAACTCTATTAACTTAAATATACTAGAATTTTGTCATCTTAATTGACTAATTTTTCATCCATTCTGTTCACCTCTCTTTTTTTAGAATGAAAACATCGTTCGTGAGGGGTTGATTTAACAAATTCAAGGACGACGTGATTTCGTCTTACAATTCCATCTTCAGGGTTGGTCATGAAACCATTTTTATGGTTGAAAAAAAATATAATATATCAATTATAAATTATTAAAGTCTCTTAAATAATATTATACACATTATAATAAGTTTTAAATCAAGATGAGTTTGTTGTGATAAAAAAACAAAATTAATATAAATGATTATAATTAATGATTTATCTAATGAATCATACCCACAGAAAAAATGGTATTTTAATATTCTATATGTTAATTAATAACTCATAAGTAAATTATTGGAGAACTATATTCATTCTACATTATTTTCCTCACACATATACATTTAAATCGATCATGATAACCATGGAAATCAACAATCCCTAATGATGAAATTGATTTAATCAACCCATCAAAATTCCAAAAATGAAGATAATAATGTTATAATAAATCATATATGTGTAAAAATGGTTTTGGAATTATTAATTAATGAATATAATATTATTATTCAGGACATTAAGTTCATGTCTAGAATCGTTTCAGACTTAAGGTACATGATTCTACCGGAACCTCCATTATTTATTTGGGTTACACATTCTCTCTTTTTACCCAAATAAAATTATCTTTTTTATGTCCATATTATAAATGTTTTTATGTGTTCCAAACTTATTTATCACGATCCATTCATCCTTATTTTTCTAGTAAATACATGTTTATTAAATGTTCCCCTACTCACTTATTTGTGATATGAAAGATCAATTTAAAGAATCTTATCCAATTCATACACATGTTAAAATGCACTCTATAATATACTTTTAGATTCCATTATTTTTTTAAAATCACTATTTTTATAATGATAATAATACCTTTGGTTAATTCTTGATTTATAAAAACAATTATTCATTTTCTATTTTTATATATTTGAATAGTTTTCCCTTAATTTGGTCCAATTTATTTGATTTCCAATGATTCATAAATATAATTTTCACTTCAGTTTGATGTCACTTATCCAGATATATAAATATATTTTCTAATGAATTTCCATATATTATATAAATAAATTATTTCATGGACAAAAAAATGAAATTTAATTTTAATATTACTTTTTACATAATTATGATACACGATTCTTTCCAGGTGTAACCCTTATGTTTATTTCAGATTGATTAAATATTTTTTTTTATGTGGAAAAAATATCCATGAACATGTAATGATGGGTGGAAATATATAGAGATAAAATTTATTTGGTAATGTATATTCTCATGTTATGTTCTGTTCAATGGTCTTGGTGGTTATCCTTGACTCATGCTCCATGTGAAACAGTCATTGTGGTTATCCATGACCCATACACTTCTTTGTGAAATAGGCATTGAATCATGATCCTCTATGTGCAAATATCCTTGAATCATACTAAAGTCAAGTTTTATATTTCTACCAAATTAATATGAATATATGATTATATGATACCATATTATGATTAATTATGTTCAATCATGTTCCATTCCTTTATATACAATTTTTTTATACCTTTTAAACTATGGGATAAGATTTATTTTAAATTTTTATTCCCATAATGGGATTATTACATCATCCCCTTCTTCATGTTATCCCCAGTTTATCCTATGCTAATTTAAGGTATGAAAGGACGTTGAAATATCATAATGGATGATAAATAATGAAATTTTTTATTTAGTCCCATGTGTTCAGTTTTATGTACCTAGTCTTCTAAGACATCAGAATTTCGGATCCCTGGAGAGTAATTTGATGTTTAATTATTCTTTAAATAAATTAATCATATGTTTAAAACACTAGGGATAATATAAACAACATTCAGGATGAATCATATTTAATGATGTTCTACAAAGCATGGTTTATTCCGGACAAGTGATATTGGATAACTCCCTATCATAGGTTACATGCATAACTATTTCCAAGTGAGAGGAATATGGTGACTGGAAAAATGGTAAAGGAATGTTTGGGTATAATTTCAACAACTAAATGACTTGTAAAAATAGTAGATTGGGATCATTAAATCCTAATATAATAGCTTCAATGAACTATAATGGTCTCATTTACTAGGTTGGTAACATGTAATATGCCTAAAAAATGTGTACACAACTATAAGACATAGGAAGGGACAAAATAAGAAGATTCATATTCATCTCTTATGTTTTCATTGGCTCTAATAAATATTTTACCCACAATATCTAAAGCGTAGGAACCTACCCACTAAATGGACCCCCCTTAAGATGATTATAATATACTTTTTTTATTAATTTGATACACATGGAACACCCCTTCTCTGACGATAACTATTCTCCTAATAATGATTTCCCCATGCCTTACTAGGGAACAGGAGGGCTCACGCATAAGAACCAAGCATACAGAGGATAGGGTGGGAATGGTCAGACATAATATTATTTTCACATCCCCATAGAATATATTTATACAAATGATACCCAGGAAAAAGTTATCCAAAATTCCAAGAGAGCCATGTAGGTATCCCAAAACCCTCCACTGATTATCCATGCCTAGTTTTCTGACATGACTGCCTAGCAGGGCATAAATTATATGATTATCCTAGAAAAATAGGAAGACCATAATGACCTGCTCCATGAGAATCATATGCTCTATCAACCTCTACATGAGAACTATTCCTACCGAACTCAAATTTCCTAGATCCTATACTATAATAAAATATATAAACCACATCAAAAAATAACTAACATATTGAACAAAAGAATCACATTATAAAACTTCATCTTGTTGTCCTAGCCACGATCTCTATCTAGTTTTCCTAATTCATTAAAAAGAACTCTAGGATTCACTCATTGATGTCCTCCAGATCCCATAAGATTCTTATACCTAAGTCACCACATCTGAGGGTTATTGAGTGGAAACCATTCCATCAATAATACATGCCACCATCTCATTCACATAGAAGGATTAGGAATAGGTCATTAGAGACACATCAAACCACTACATATTTCAAGCATACTCGATCATGTCGATATTCAAATCGATTTGATTGAAAAATAGTTTTGGGATTATCCTCATCCTCATTTGGGCCCTTCGACATTTGGGATATATAAAGTGATATTTATCTCCCATAATGTTTTTTATTAAAGGGTATGAAAAGCACAATTAAATATCTCTCAAGAATATCATGATCAAAAAATATTTTATATATCAAATATAATTTTGAGTTAATGGTTATCTAGAAATACACCACATTCAAGGTCTTTCTCAGATGTCCCTGGCTACATATCCATGTGCAGGTTCCCTAATCATTTCATTAGTGTTTGAAATACCCCATAAATGGAAAGTATAGAATAATTTATGGTGAAGATACCCTCCATGAGTATTGAAAAGACACATATAGTGACGAATGATTATATAAAAATAAAGGAAAGCAACTAATGATGGATGGAAATATACAGGTTATATCCCCTAATGGTTTGTGGACCACCCCAAATAATACCTAAAGTATGATAAAAAACAACTACGTGCTTCCCATAAACCTGAATGATATAGTAGAATTTGTCCCAAATGTCCAATATCCTTATATCAATAGTGATAGTGCAAAAGAAAATCACATGTAGAACATATCTGTAATAAACCTGGAAGTAGGTGATGGTCTTGCCTCTTCCCATGGCCCATCTCACCCTAGTGTAAAGAATGTCTCAATATTTATTACTTTATCTAAAAATGCCGCTATATAATCAAGGGTTGTCGAAGGAGATGAAGACCTCACAAATTCCCCTCTCACATTTATGGAAGGTGTTTCCACCACCATTGATGAGATTAGGATGATTAATCTGGGAATAGAAGATTACCCAAAAATTATACTGTTTAGATCTTCCCTGCATGTCATGGATAAATACATGTATAGTTAATTTCTAAGAAAACATCAATATGTCATTACAAAGAATTATATAGAGATTCCCAAGTTGTGTATAGATGTGGCTACACACCATTGTGCATTACTCGATAACAATTGAGGTTTCAAGAATGATTCCAAGTGGACACACCCCTGTCATTCCACTAATGTAGAAGCTAAACTTGATAAATATATCAAATATAATTTTTATGATATGTGAAGGACCCATGATGGATCACCAATTTCAAGCCTTACAAGAAAAAGTATTGGAAAATTAGGATCCTCACCAATTTCAATGATTTTAATAAATAATTCCCAAAGTATAAATATTAATTACCAATCACATTACAATCCAATAATGTTGAACCTGATCATGAGGAATCAATTTCCGTCAGTGCATTCTAATGAATATTTTATCATCAAGGTAATTCTATTTGGAATAAATATTGATATCACTACATATTATTGTTTTGTGAATCATATGTTTAATACCTTAATGTGATGAGTATAAGAATGTTATTTCAAATACGTGGTGTTAGAATCCCAAAAACATTGTAATCAGTTCATAGACCATAAAATAGTCTTCTAAAATCTGTGAAGAAATAGTCTACAGATGAATCAATTAGATTTCACATTTGTGGTTACATCATGGTAATTCATGGGATTTTGGGTATACCCCCATGAAATTAAGATTGACCATGAGAATACATGTTTAATCCTATAAATGTCAACCACATAGAATATCATTGAAATAATGGGGATAAAGGGAACCTCACATACATTTAGTGGTCTTAGCCAACATTTCCTGAATCTATCTCCCATTCAACATGATAAAAAATATGGGAATTTTAAATCAATGGGATGGGGACTGAAAATAATACTTTAATATTATCTAGAAGTACCTTCTACACCAATTGGCCATAATTCCTTTGGGGGAAGGAAATCCACCCATCTTATACGTCGTCTCCATGGAATGATTACATGGTTCTCTCTTGGAATAGAAAAAATATGTAGGGAATGAGAAAATTTTCTACTAGCTAAGTATAATTACAATTAGAACTAATACATGATATTATGATGTTAAAAAGTACTTCCTCTCACACATATATATAGTGAAAAAGGTGATGAATTCCTTGAAGCATCATGACATCCCCCAAGTATCTTGTATTGATCTAATTAAGTACATCCTTGGCTATCTAATTATTAATGTTCATTTAGTACGATGGTTAGTCATTCTGAAAAAAAAAATGAAAATTTGTTCATGTCATAAAAGATAGAGAAAGGGTAGGCCCTGGATAATTATCTCATGGAACATCCAAACCCATAAAGTACACTAGAATTCACTGAGATTCCAAATGATAAGGTCTTATATTTCCATGACACTCCCCGATCATGGGTGATGTATTTTGATAGTACCTCTTGAAGTCATACCGAAAATAGACTATTAAAACCATAACTCAATCGGGTTTTCATAGGGATTGTATTTTTTTATCATGAAAAATGAATTTTCCCTAATATTTCTCACTATACAAAGGCTTAATGAATAATGAGGCTGAATGATTAGTCCTCATCATTGGATTCAAACTATCCTATAGCTCTAACTATACTACATGAACATTAAAGGGGATTCAAAGTTAGTGATAAAACAAAAAATAGTGAATATTACATAAAAAAGATGAAATAGACCCTCTAATTGTTTATGTAATATGATTTATGGAAGAGTTCCCTTTTGAACCAACATTGCATCATATCCCCTATTAATAGAATACTTATTCTGATGCATTGGCTAATATAGTCACAGTCCGGGCCGACCCCCATCAGGGCGAAGAAATCTTCTGCATCACACATCAAAGGATGGAATCATGAATCATAATTTGTGATAAGGATGAAATAAATCAGTTTAATTCTACTGTAGATTAGGGTGAACAGATACCAACCCCTAGGATGGATGGATCACATAATTGACTATCTCTAAAGTGGGGTCCTCTTGAAAGACCAAGCCATAAGGGAACAGATTCAATGTCAATTAGTGAACTTTACCCTGTGGGATGAGATGAATGATCCAAAATCCATCTAAAAGAAATTATTCTATTGAATTATTCTCAGATTCGTAGAATAAGGAGGGATTTCTACTATAATGGATGAATTCCATGCAGGGTTTTGTAGTACTCATCAGTCTAGGACCTCTATCTCGCACCAAATCTAGAGGTTTTGTTACTACTACAAAACCATGATATAATACACCATGGAAATCACCATGAAATTACTTGCGTGAAGAATTAATTAAAAATTCATCAATCAACCCTCAAATTTTTTACACATAGTTAAATATTCATAATTGTTTTCAATATGGGGAATCTATGTTGTGGGGATATATCCCCTAGCCATGACTAATCATTTTAAGTAAATAATTACTACAATCGACTTATTTTTCAATTGGTATTAAGAGATACCCCTCATGGATGTTGGGATGACTAATATCATCAATTTTTTGAATTCCCATATCATCATAATGTTCAGATTCCCTCATAGGATACTAATGGAAAATGGCACTAACTTCAATTCCACAAAGTTAAAGAGATTCTACCAGGAGTAGAACAACGATTCAAATCACTCATCCCACTATCATGTGAAAATAAACGGATAGATCGAAAATTTCAATAAGACATTATCGAATATACTCCAATAGATTATGAACAACGTCAATAAGTCCTGGGTGGAAAAACTCTTCCATATTTATGGGCGTACCATACATCCATTCATACTACTACACAAGAATCTATGTATTCATTGGTATATGGAACAGAGGAAGTGTTACCCATTGAATTTCAGTTTCCCATGATTTAAATAGATATCTATGAAAAAATATAAAATTATTTGCTGCCACAAAAGTTGTTATATGAATTGTAAATACTCAATGAGAAAAGGTTACATACATTGCACAACCATGATGTTTATCAAAAAAAAATCTCACAAACCATCAATAAAAAGATTCTCCTCCATTTTTTCCTTCATGGAGAACTTATATTGGGTCCCAGAACCCCAATGATAACAGGAATGATGCTTTCAAAGATATAAACCTAATGGTAAGGACCCTATATCAGACATAAGTTCTATCAAAACATAGCATACTCACTCGTCACAAAGGATAGGGAATAAATTACACCCCTAACAATACATGTTTTCTCCAGAAATACTTTGTGTATCTCCCACCAAGCAAAGAGCATCCCATTCACCTGAAATTAAACTACAAAAACACACGATGACCATATAAAATTAATCATTACAAAGAATGTCTTGAACACAAGATGTTAATTTGTATAGGAGATGTCCATGGAACATGAAATTAACATTTAAATTGTCAGTTTTCCTATATGTATGCCAATAAATTGAAAAAATCCATCCTAATAAAATTCCATCAAACTGTACAAAAAATTCATAGAATCAATTCCTTAATCATAATAGTGTCTCCCATCAACACTGTATAACATTAAACTAAAAAAATGACTTTACGACATGACGTTAATGTTCATGAAAGACGTCTTCCCTGCATGATGAAAAACTACGTAGAATACCAACATTTATCTTCTTTCGCGTTCAATAACCTTTAATAATTCCACATGATGTCAATATGCACAACTAATGTCATCTCTATATAAAAATAAAATACATCGGTTTTCCAGAACTACGTACTATTTGATTCTCATTCTAATGAGATACGATGGGACACCTCAATCTTATAACTTTGCCCATCCGCCACATGATACAAAATCCCACTATCCTTTATCTAATTTCCTCCATGTAATGAGGGTAACATTTTCCATTACTAGTTTCTCACGCCAAGAATATCTGACATGATCTTAGTTATTTTGGTAGGGGCTTCCCTGGATGACCAAAAGTTATCATATCATGATATGGATAACATGGTCATGGATAGATTAAATTAAAGTTAATACTATAAGTACTCCCCACATGACGTTAAACTATATGGTTGATGTCTTTTCCATGACACAAAACTGTACATAATTGTGAAACTCACCCTATAGGACCACTATCATTGGTGTTGTTCTCCCAACACTTCAAACCATATCAATGTTTGACTTGATTACATTCATTAAATTATACATAACTATTCCTGTATTTTCAATCCTGAGCACATCTATAACAATAAACAAAAACAATTCCACCCTATTTTTATGGGTCAGACTTGTGTGGAGAGTTTTTGATACTATAACTATGTTTTGATTGATTCTTACTATCACAACATATTTAGTGACCCCCAGACCTCTATTCGTTTTCTCATCCTCAACATTCTATTTTTTTGGGGACTCTATGTCCATAATGCATTATGATAAATTGAATGTTTTCCCAAGAACTACGAGTGGATTGATTCATTTAATCATAGGCATCATAGTGACACTCATATATCCAATCATAGGCCCACCTATAACAATCAATGAGAAATATTATCCCCACTACATATGGGTCCAAAATACATAGATATTTTCTCATTCATGAAATATGTGTGTCTTGATTCATGTCATCACATCACATGTAGTGAGGCTTGAGACTCAAATCCTGGGATAGAATACAACAATCAACCAAAAAAATTCATCCCTAACTGCATATGGTCCGAACCTATGTGGTGAATGTCACAGATACCTGAAACTAAACTACATGAAAAAAAGTGAATATACCTCTTTTCAAGAAAAGGCCACATCATACAAGCTCAGTTTTTCTTATTTACATTCCAGGTATACATATAGATTTCTTAAACCATTGAAAATGTTTTACAAGATGGGATTCATCAAATGACTAACCACTAATATTCCTATTAATAGATAAAAGATTCTATATGTATCCTAATTCACCTACTAGTGAAAATTTATCTCCCGGAAATCGTGCACAATTTTTTATGTAGGTTCCCACATCCTTACCACATGACATTAAACTACAAGTAAACAAATACATCCTGACGACATGATGTTAAACTGCAAGGAAAACTTCTTGGTCACATAAAATTAAAACTGCACAACAAATATGTCCACACGATAGGAGGTTAAATTTTGTAGGCCATCACCTGTCTTTATTTCTTATCGAAGGAAAACAATAGCCTTACCCCGACAATAAGAGAAAAATGTGATTCTGACATTTTTTAATCCTATTAATCCATAAATCAGATTTCATTTCTTGTGAATAGCATGTTTCTGCAAACCATTCATTGAACTTTGAATGGAATAAAGATCATCCTATTTGATGTTATTATTGAAGCACAAGGGATAAGACATTCCAAATTGATACATCATGGCCCTATATAATGGGGTTTATAAATCTTATATGTATGATGTCACCAGAACATAACTCAACACCTAAGGGTGTTCTAGGCCATCCCAGACATTATTTCCCCATATCATTATTCATGACCTGAGAACATTTATCTTTGAATTAAACATGTACATCTCCCACTTAGAAGGATGTTAGAGTGTTGTTGACCCTGTGCATCTTAATTAGGGACTTGTGTTACATTCCCCTTATATTAGGTCTAGGTGTATAACAAACATAAAATACATGCACATTGGTCAATGTTTCAAGACCATAAAATATTTCCTTTGATTTTCTAGATCAGGAGACCCTAATATACTAGTGAATGAGACACAAAACATTTTAGGTTAAAAAACACAAAGTGAATCATGATCAAAAGTCAAATCTCTACATGCTAAACTCTTGATCTCTATAGTTCAAGAAAACATTAGTGAATAAATGAATGAGGAAGAAATCTCACATGTACTATTTTATAGCCATTATAAAATATAAAATAAGATCACTCAGCCCCTTAGTCCAGAAAAACATTATATTAATGGTTTCTCACATCTCTTCAATGTGATAACAAGTTCACTATGTGGTGAAATGACTTTTATGGTGCATGAACCCTTCTTGAATATTATGTTCTCCCTAAATCCCTCTTCATGACCTGAGTGCCTCGTATTACCAAAAACCATCAATTGTAGATGGAAAAGAATACCTAGCTTCATTGGATTCTTTTTTTGACTATTCATGTATGCCTATGAATCATACATATTAACTTATGGTTGTCATCTAAATTCATTATTACCTTGAAAAATGAAATTTATGACCCTTGAGAGCCCATCATCACCATCATAGAACTCATCACCATAGTGTGTTCTGGGTCGTTCCTAACAAAATTTCCCATAAAATCCTCTTGAATCAAGCACTTCAGACCATAATAAAAATTCCAATAACCCGAATATTCAAGTGCATTTGACACCTTTGGTGTTACATCACGGTTTATTATAACCTTTATCAATGTAGGGATGTGATGCTCCGTTCCCCAATCTCATGATGTCCCACACCATGATTAGAAACCACATGGCATAGTGACCAAGATTCAAAATATAATGATAGACTACCCTATAGTGATATAACCATTACTAGGTAGTCCTTTTCTCTATAACCCACTTCATAGGCCATATATCTTGGTCTTCATGAATAATTCATGGCCCTTGGAAAATAGTGGAGATAAACTCTACCTGACCATGTTTGTTTTACCTATAGACTCATTCATAAAGAGTCACACCTACTAATTAGAGTCATTTCCTTTTAAATACAAGTAATCTTTTCCTCATGATCCCCAGTGAAACCATAGAGGAACTGAGAAACAAAGGGGGTTTTGGGTTTCCCCGAGTATGTATGACCCATTCCCTAACTCATCGACTCAATATCATGGGAACATGATTTACACAACCCATATTAAAACTATGTATGTGAAATATAGATTCCCTATATTTTCATCATCCACTAATAACATCACTATAATCTTATATGGCCCTTTGAAAATAGGTGATACACCACTGTTTGACAATTCCACCAATGCATAAGGGTTATTACGTACGAACCAGAGGAATCTCCTCATAGTAGGAAAGGGACACCAATTCTCGTGTGCACTGGAAACACGAATACAGATCTCAGCACCATAGGGTATTTTGGGTCAGCATTGGGCCGTCTTCCTAATATTCCCTATTCATAAATTAAGGTCCATGCTCAATGACTCTAAACTATATAAATATAAGTTCAGAGCTAAAATAACCTAAAATAAATCAATTGATGGTATGATTTAAAAGACCATAATCTATAAAAATTGAAGGTATGATCTAAAAGAACCAAAACTACTACAATACAAGTATAGTGAAAAATACGATAAAATACAACAATAGATGATCCGAGACAAAAGGCCCTAAACCATATAGGGTCTGATATAAAAGACCCTAAAATACAGCTCTAGAAGGTCTAGGCTAGAAGACCCTAATATAAAATAATTGGTGTTATAAGATAAAAGAACCCAATCCATCTCAATAGAAGATTCAAGATAAAATACCTTAAAATACAGAAATAGAAGGTCCAACCCAGATGTCCCTATGATACAAAAATATAATGTCTAAGCAAGAAGATCATAAACAAAAAAACATGTTAGTTTGAGAAAGTATACCTTCAAAAATATAAATAAAAGGCTTGATCTAAAAGACCCTAAATTACATAAATATAAGTTTTGAGCTAAAAGTCCATACACTACAACAATATAAGACCTGAGATAAATTCCCCTAGATTAAAATAATATAATTTTATACTTAAAAATCCAAAAACTAAAATAATAGAATGTCTTAGATAAAATAGGATAAACTACATCAAAAAAATATAGTTTAAAGAATAGGAAAAAGGAATAAAACCAATCAGGATACGAACCTGTAAGATGGAAGATTGAGATAATATTGAGTCCAAGCATACAAAATATTCATCCATGTGAATCTAATGAATTTTTTTGGGAAATATAAAAAAGAGATAAATATATCATGAGTCCTATCATATATCCTTATAAAGATTCAATATAAACATTTTATGTCTACTGACTTCAATAGAAGATAGAGAATTATCCCTTTGGGACACATATCTTCACCATTTATCCATTTGTGAACTAGGTAATCTTAAGATAATATGAGAAGATTCATCAATGATTAATATTATGTTATTTGGAATTAATGATAATTATTCAAGAGAAATATATTGTGAGTTAAACACTAAAATCTATGAATTCAAGTTTACATGATATTATACAAATGATGGGTATCAATGATGGTTCATGTGATTCTATATCAATGAACTCTCATGAATATCACAAATGAAAGACAAATAAAGAAGGAAATATGATTTTTAGAATGTCTATTCATTGATATCATGTAATAGGTGGGATCTCCATATTTTAGATCCTCTCTACGTATTCAATAAGATGAAAAAAAACATTTATTATCAAACTACAATAAGATTTGATCATATGAGATGGACATATTTCCAAGATTATGATGAGAAGAAAAAATTGAATACCAATGTGCCACCCATACCACATATTCTACATGACAACTAGAAAATGAGGCTACCGCCACATACCTATAGACACTGTTTTAAAACCATGGATATTGGTGGCTTTAGACACAGTTTTAAAAGCGTGGAAATAGGCCAGTTTTTGTGGCCTATGGCCATGGTTTTCCGAACCATGTAAAAAGGAATTGGCTATAGCCACGGTTCGGTGTCCTAGAGCCATGGTTTTAAAACTGAGGCTATAAGAAACTTTTTTCAATGGGCTATTGCCACATTTATTCAAAACTGTGGCAATAGGGCTCCCACTCATTGGCAGTAAAAACATTTCCCACCAAAAAAATTGTGGGAAGATGTACAACCAAGGTTTTGAGGATATTCCCATGGTTTATATTAATATATACTTGTAATTCTCTTGGTGTAGCCGTAAGTACTCTGGTTCGTAGAGAAAATGTGTAGGGATCGAAACCTACTGGTGACATTTTGTATTTTGGCTATCACATCGGTTTACCAAGGCTATATCCATGGATAAAACCATGTAAATAGCTTCCTATTGCCACAGATTAATCCATGGAACTTGGTAAACTTCCATATTTGTAGTTTTTAATACCTATAGCCACGGTTTTCAAAACCTTTTCTATAGGAAACAATTTCCATGATTAAAATAGTGGCAATAGGTTGGGGCCTACTTCCACAACAATAGTAGCCATGGATTTCCAAAACCACGGTCGTAGCCTAAGCCCATGAATTTGAGGACTATTGCCACAGTTTTGAACCTTGGAAATATGTCTTTTTTTGGAGTTGTGCATCTAACATAAAATGAAGTGTCTCTATAAGAGTATCCAACTTATAAAATCTTTTATTGTGTGGTTTATTTTGATGAAGACGATGATGAATAATGGTCATACTTTGACCGATCTTAGATATCCTCTTATCTCACTATTTATGTGGAAAAGAAAGCCATTTGGGTGTTTAAATTAGATATAAACTAATAGATATGTTCCAATTCCTCCAATGTTTGCTTCACAAATTTGTCTTAGTGTGTTCCATCATCATGAACATGCAAGCCCCTATCTCTGGTAACTAACTATTAATCCATCAAGATGATTTGTAGCATAATTTCATATAATGGTTGGTAGTTGATGCCTCCCACACCCAAATCAGAAATGATCCAATGAAGAAGATCTTATTGATCAAGGAATGTTTCATGGGGAGTCTGAGTATTCAGTGTGGGAGTAAGATGGTTGATTAGTCTACTCTGTGTCTAATAAAATATATATTCTAGAGTGGGTATTCCAAAAGGCGGAATAATAAAAGGATCTGATGAAAAACTGAGAGAGGAAACCCCATATACAATTCTCCCAAAATATTCAATGCCTGAAGGTCCATCTTACCTAAAAAAATATTCCCATTTATGGTCTGGTTGTTATTTGGAAGAGGATTCTTCCTTAAATTCTATATTGAGTCTTGAATCAAATCCATCATTACTATAGATAGGGGGTTGAGAGGTAAATCTTTTTTGCACATGACATACTAGTTTATTCAAAACAAATCCCGAATTGACTTATACCCAACAATAGTCATAATCGTTATATAGAAAGACATGGTTTCCAATATGTAGATGAATAATCTCAAAATTTGTAACCTCATGTTCCAATTTTAACCAAAACAAGAAGATAATCCGAAGAAGTCATTTTCCCCATATACCAGCCAAGGGGAGGGAAGAAATGCATTCAATAAATCCATATTGCTGAGGAATACATTAGGGGTTTTATATATTACAAATAATCAACTCATCTATCCGGACTACGAGAACATCCTCTAGAAGGGAGATATTTTATGACTGCCCATCAAGATAACGACCACCATTATAAATAATTTTCCCATTCAGTGCCAAATATATAATGATGTTGAAGATAGATGGATGACTCAACATGTTAGTAACCTCAATGGGGCCTAAATACATTTTATTGACCCTAGTGATGTCCAACAACCTGGGATGAAACATGGATCAAGGGATCTCAGTAGTGTTGTGGTACCTGTAATAGTGAAAATACTCTTCTCTAGAGCCAAAAAAATTGAATGGGCCACCAATTATATAATGTATGTGTCTCTAATGAATATGGACCAGTAGATGATCATGGTGTGAAAGAGTAGATACATCTATATTGTGTGTTCATCCCTCTTCTAATCAAGGAGCCATCACTAGTATGCTAACTTAGATTCTCATGAATGCATCCCTAATCAGGAAAATACATCCCTTCAAGAACATGGAAATGAAACCTATCAGCCCACATATCATGGATATATATAGACTCACCCAGTATTCCCACATGATGTGTTATCTAGTTTCTATGATTTCCCAATATGATCTGACACTTACCTACTGTTAAGGGATCTGGAGAGGGTGTATAGTGTTCCGCTGAGCTCCACTATGATAGAGATTTTTTTTTCAAAATTTAAAAGATATTAGAGAACAAATATATATATCCCTTCTTTTATTTTCATTCATAACATTGAATATATTCATTTCTAAAACCATTGTCTGTATGGGGTCATCTTAGACATCAACAATATGAAGGAACTCATCATACATTTATCTAAGGGAATATCTTATCCAATCCGTAAATATATGAGATATTTATTCCTAATACATTGTAGGAGAGATATAATGAATTGGTACTGGGGAAGAAACAGGTATTCCATTCGATGAGTAGATATGAATGACAGTATATAATTTACTGAGAAACCCATATGGCCATGTAATGACAGACAATGTGTAGTTGGTCATAAATTTTACATTTGGCGAATGACACATTCCGATCTCTATCGGAAAACCAATCTATTCAAATAAGATATGAATATACTTTAATATCATTGAAAAATGTTCTAATGGGAAAAAAATATTTGTTTAGACCAAGGGAGGAGTTCGACAGCATATAGGAATCCTATGGAATTGTGCTAGAACTAGTTTTCCATCCTTTGAAATCGTCATTAGAATATACACAATGAACGTTGACACAAAAAAATATGGAATATTATATTCAAACGGATTGGAAATTTAATCCAGTATGCTGAATCCATACAGAAGAAGATGGTGTGATAAAGGAAAACATTAAATCTCTAAAAATAGAATCCTTTTTAGAACCTAATTGTTATAGTGAATGCAATACCAAGGATCATAATTATGAATCCTATTAATCAAGGCCCTTTGGATAGCTGTTATAGAAGATCTATGATGAGTACTGGAGGACATCTCCATATAAGACAGAATCATATGTTAGAAAATTGTAAAATATCATCAAATGAAATGAAAAATACTAGCAAAATCACACACAAACCCTAGAGGAAATCATGACCTTATGACCTAATATAGTTCTCGTGCACTCAAATACCCATTAAAATCTCATGAAACCCATATACCATCGACATATTTTGAAATTTTTTTTTTAATAAGGGTTATTGTTTTTTGACCGTGAAATAGTCACACGATCATGATCATAAAACCTAACTGAAGGACACTATGAAACCTGAAAGACAATAATATGTCCTGATTTCAAGAAATTAACAAATATATATTCTTAGTTTACTTACACAAGAGATAAGTCATGGATGTTCTCCAAAATGGGTCTCACTAAAATAGTTCCTATGAATCATCCTCCGAAATTAGATCATGTAATCAGTTATCTAGAAATGGTCTCATGATGAGTTCTTATAGAAGTTCTTTCAGTGGGATCACGAGAAAAAAACAACAAGATCTATTGATAATTTAAGCCACTAGTGAATGAGCCCCCATCCACTACACTATTTATAGGACACTATGAGGAATATGAAGACTCGCATAGAAGAACAAATGTTTCCCAATACACAGATTGGAGATATCCCCAAAGACTCATGCAGACATTTACATTCCCCACAGGTGTGTCCTTGTCCAAACAATTGTTGTTCTTGGAGGGGGGGGGGATTTATTGGCGCCCCCAAATAATAATTGAAAAATATATATAAGGAAGGAAATAATTGAATAATGTGTATTTTTTTCTCCAAAAATTAAAGGAAGAGAATTTGGTCTGAACACATGAATCACGTAAACCACAAATGACTTGTGATTGTACGACATTCATAATGGTTTCAGAACGGGTCAGTCATACTGTATGACCTTCTATATATCATGAGAATCCCCTTTTATAAAACTCATTATTCTTACGATGGAATACAATACATTCACTGATCATATTGTGGCTTCCAGATGTGTCCACCCGAGTCATGCAACTGGTTTGCCAATAGTCACTTAAAAACCATACAACCATTTGTGTAAAAAAATGTAGAAAAATATTCAAAAGGTGGAAGCCCTTTTAAATCATTGATATTCCTAAAAATAACACCTTTGATTCTCAAGACACCATTGAATCTTTGAAGACATTCCCTCCATGTGACATAAGAGAAATACGACATGTAGCAATCATCATGTGAAGGGTTTCGGACATGGGCATTTGATTCTATAATGTCTATTTTTCTCCGTTAATACACAAAGGGTTTGTTTAGGAAAACACTCACACATCACTATAAGACCCATTATTAGTCATGTGATGATTCATAGGTAGGGAGAGTGATTTTTTTAACAACACTTAAAAAAATTAGGAGATCCCTTACCCTTGAAAAATATGGAATGATATAAAAGGGAAAAATAAAGAAGATTATTTCAGAGTAAAGTAAATTGATCATCATAAAAAAGGGGTTATGCAGCCTTGGTGATCACTATTTATCACATTGATTCCCCCCTGGAAATTTCAGCAAGATCCCATGTAAACCCTCTTAAAGGGCACCCTGATCTTACAAAGGCACCCTATAAAGCTACCTTTTTCACAAATAATTCCACAAAAAAGCCTCCTTCAATTATGAAAAATAACTCCAATATGTATCATGATTTCAATAAGGCCCTAAGCCATGTCAGCCTGACGTTGTGAAATACCCATGACATGTCCACATGGTTAGGTTAAATCCCATTGATCGGCATGGATTTAATATAAATGGAAAAGGAGTAACAATATCATTGTCATTGAATACCACACAATGCCATGTATGAACCATTTTAGGATCCCATGAATCATGTGACATCATTTCCCTCCACCATATCCATCCCAAATCTATGAGATACACACCTCAAAATGATGCATGTAACCGGGGAGGCAAGGTAATGCACCAAAAAAACATAAATACTCTAGACATGATCAAATTATAAATTTATATGTTTCAAAACTATACTAAATATAAAGGCATACTATAATAGAGTTGTGGAGTTGAACTAATAGTGATTGGGGATCACAGTGATGAAAAATAGTAATTAATGGAATGTTTTCTCCAATTTCTTATTTATTTTATTAAAAAATGGTAAAATTATAATAAATTAATTCAAATTGAAAATATGATGAGACGAAAAACTATTTCAAGTGTGTTTTAACTAAATAAATTTATTGCTATTTTCTTGACAAATAATAATACCAGATTGCTATACAATCGTTCAATTTTATCAACAAAACAAATGGTCATTATTTAACAATCTACCAAAAAATTTTAATTCATAATGGAATGACTAATAAAAGTGGTTAATGTTCCCTAAGATCAATTTTCCTAAAGAATATTAATAATTCCATTTAATTGTCATTAATAAATAATCTCAATCATGTTAGGATTCATTCATTAAGAAATTAATATCATCAATTGAACAATGATTAAAAATATATATTTATAAGAAAAAAATGATACTATCAACAAAAATTATATTTAACAGGTAAGTGAAATCAAGATTTGTTGGTTTACAACCGCTTTATCCAATTCCTCTCTCCCATATGGGGTTTAACCAATCATCATCTGGAGGTCTCTAACAATGAATAAACAAACACAGATTAAATATAGAATATAAAATAATGAATGATAAAGGAATGAAAACTTAAATGGATTATAATTAAACTAGAAATAATTCATCATTCATTACAAAAGGATAAAAAAATATATGTATAACATAATCCTATATATGAAGAAATCAATGTTGGAACCCTACGGAAGCCTCCTGATAGTAAAACATCTCTAAACCATTAATAGAATGACCAATATCTTATCCATTACAAATATTTACATACAAGGAAGTCATCTTGTGGTTTCCTCATGTCAAAACCAACATTAATGGATATCCCAGGTCAAAGAATATAAAAAATACCATCAAATAAATGCTAGAAATCAGATTTTTTTCTATTGTTCCCCACACATACACATCTTGTAAAGATTGCATGACCTATAATCATCGATCCTATTTTCTTCTTTACCCGACAATTAAATAGTTCATGACTTTTATATCTACACATCAGGTATAAAAAACATGATATGTACCTTTAACATCTTTCTCTAGGACCTCCATTTCATCTTTATTCTTCAATTTGGTTCCTCATGAACCTATCATGTCCCCTTTTGATTCAATAATATACATTTTTTCATCATAATTTTATGTTTTTAACCCCAAACATGATGTTGTGTGGTGAAGAGTGTCTTTTAGTTCTTCAATTGACAAATTTTTCTATCATATTACTCAAATTATTGGCCCCCATAAGAATACATAAAACATAAATAGTAGGGTGTAATATCATATTTTACCAATTAATATCTAATGTAAACACATATAAAAACCCATAAAAATTATTTATATAAAATTTACATATCAGTATTACTATAAATCCCTTAATAATATAAAATTATTCCAAACAATCAATGACCAATTACAGATGGGAGAATAGGAGGGGAATTCTAATAGTGTCGAAAAACTTGATCACAAATTTTTTGGGCATGATCATGCATCTTCCCTAGGAAATGCCACTATAATCATATGATGCTCCATCAACACACTATTTGTATCTTCTAATGTCCCTTGTAAAAGTCAAAAATGTTTCACAATGCCCGTTTGGAATTCTACCCATGTCTTACGAAGTCATTTGGGATTTGAATCCAAAACCTAGAGATGTATTCTAGACATACCAATGAAATTATTCAGTAACACCACAAATAGTCGTCTAGGTCACACAGTGAAACCAAGACATGACATCCTAGATCATGTGATTTCCTCAAAACATTTTTTCTAGGTCTCTCGGTGACACCAAGACATGTCATTCTGTATCATGTGATATACTTTAGAGATGTCAACCATGTCTCACAGTGAAACCAAATATGTTAACTTGGACCATGTGACATCCTCCCATCATGTTTTACCAGTATCACTGTGAAAAAAATTCATGTCATCCTGGAATAGGTGACATCCTTCAGGCAAGCTAGTGAGGTCTTATAGTGATACTATTATATGTCAACCTTAATCATGTGACAATATCAGGAAAAGTTATCCAAGTCATGAGATACACTCTAGACATGTCATCTTGGATCGTTTAATGTTCTCTTGATAAGGCATCATGGTCATGGGGTTCCCTCCATAAATTCCACATTGGATCTTGTGACTTCCTTCATATAGGTTTTCTTGGTTATGGGGAACCCCCAAATATGTTGGAATGAATCATGCAACGCCCTCCATAAAAGTCATCCCAGTCATGTGAAACCTTCCAGACATGTCAACCACGATTATATAATGTCCTCTAGACCTATTGACCTTGATCATGAACTGGTCTCGAGAAATGTTATTCAGTTTATACGATGTCCTCTGGACAAGTCATCTAGATCATGAGATTGCTTTTGGACATGTCCATTATGCAGCCATGACATGTACAAATATCCATGGATGTGTCAGGATGACAATCAGAATATTTCAAGAAAACAATCCAGGCATTTCATGAAGATATCCTAGGACATGATAACCTTGTTTAGTGAATATATTAGGTAATCCTTTGTATGTAAGACATAATCGGTGGAATAATATGATATAACCACATATTAGAGAAACTTTTGTATATAAGCCCAGAAAAGTGGAATAATTTGACATTCCCTCATAAAAGGGAAACCTCATTGTGTAAGAAATGATTAGTGAATTTATATGATATTCCCACATATTAGTGAAATCTCATTGTATATACCCTAATTAGTAGCATAATATGATATTTTACCACATTAACTAAACCTCGATTTGTAGTCCCCAATCAATTTCATAGTATGATATGCCCCCACATTAGGGAAACCATTGTGAGTATGCCTCAATTTATAGAATAATATTATATTCATTCATATTAGGGAATCCCCTATGTGTAATCCCATATTATTGAATGTTATGACTACTACCATATATGTGAAATGTCAGTTTTGTATGCATAAGCCAACTTAACTATGGTAAATCTGATTCATCCCATATCCAAGATACATAAGACGAATTACTAACGCCATACCTCTAATTTTCGCCCACCTCGGTGTAAGTCCCACCATGTATTTGGCATTCTTTCCACCAAGACATATGATCTCTCGTGGGATGATCATTTTCATCATTCAACAGTGGATTGAAAAACTAATGGAACTAAAATGACATTTATTTCTTTTATAACCATAATATGTAGGATTCAATCCTAAGGCTTGACATCCATATTAACCATCTAAATGGATATCCCAGTGTGTGAGTCCCACATCCACATTTATTGAGACTGATTACTTTTTATAACGTGTTTCTCACACTGAGCATGATTCACATGGGCTTATGGATTTGAAATGGACATATCATTCAAGTAATTAATATATACCATCCATGTGAACCAAAATGTGTAAACCTCAATCAGTGGAATGACATAAATACTCTTACACAAGAGAATATACCTTAGGGTATGTCTCGAGGGAAAATTAATATACGATGACTCTAATTACATTTACAACCAATATATGTAAGACACCTCTCTGAGGATCAAACTCAATAACTAATTCATAAGTTCCCTCATATAAGTCATTCCCATTGTTATTAAACTGTAAGTGTTTTCTAAACTAGTAAGGTTTTCATTCAAATTATAAATATGATATTTAGAATGCCTCACAATCCCTCAATCCCATCCTCAAAATATTAATCACCTCTTTGAATTATGACACATTCAGATGTACATGGTTATATGGATTAAAAACATAATATGTTACCCATTAATGGGAAGTGAATGAAGAAACTAGGATATATACATATTGACTCATTATTAGACCTTTATTGGGCTTGTATGTATTAAAAAACATGACCACATTGTTAGGGTAGACAGTCTCGTATTGGGATTGGGAAAATATTATAGAACATATCTTAAATATATAATACAATCCTAGACTAGGAAAAAATCCCCCCCCAAATAGTATGGTGATCTCGACCTCCCATTATATCAACTAATGTGATTTTACAACTGATATTGGTTCTCAATGGCCAATTGACCACCTACATTTGGAAATATGTTTTGTACCCAATTACAGATGTGTTAATTATTGAGTGTTTTTTTTAAAGATAAGCATTCCTGGTAAACCTGGTGTGAATGAACGCAAATAAATTGAACTCTAAAAAATAAAACCATCTAGAAAGCCCATCCATATATCCTTGCCGGAAGAAATAAAAATGGTGATGCTGAATTTAAATCATTCAATCATAAAATCTATTTCACAAAATAAAATGGGTGGACTTCCTAGTTCATGTTGCCATTTTTTTCTTTCCACATGGGTAATAAAAAAATATATTTATAATGAAATATTACATTTCAGTTTTACTTATCTAAATATTATTTTCATTATGGTGATCATACATATTTTAGTTTACATTAATTGTAATACTTTAATGTAGAACTGAATTAATGTAACTTTATTATTTCCTATCTTTTACCAATAATCAAATCCATTAAATAATATTAAAAAATATATATATTATAAAAAAGCATTATTTTGTGGAGAAATATCCTGGTTCAATTCTAGATTTGTATATAAAAATAATATTTTTCTTTATTAAATGATATCTTTTAGTTAGTCAATTAATGTTCTATGAATGTGTTTCATTTTTATTTATCCATCTAAATATATTTCTCAATAATTTTTAAAAATAGATCTCTTTGTTCAAGAACTGGCTCGATTTTTTTACTATGAATGTTCTAAATTATTTAATAAAATTTTCTATTTGGAATGATTATGATTTAGTCATTATTTATTCCTTGAATTAGAATTATGAATCACATTTTTTTATCATGGGTTTTATCAGTATTATGATTTATTTTTGATTAATTTCTCTAATGAGGCTTGTATATATATCATTTTTCTTATTCTTTGGGTGGTATTAGAATTATATTTCCTTCCAACAAATTGGGTAATGTTTTATATGTTTGGAGATGTTATATATGGTAATAATGACTGAACCATGTCCACCATGGGTCTTTTCTAGTTTATGATGATGTTTTTTGGAGTGACTCTTGACTCATGTTTAGGATGTCATATCTTATGTTGTTTCACCACATTCCATAATTCAATTATATTATTATTTCATTTCCATATTCTATATTTCCTTTCATTTTATTATTCTCTTTATGATATATTTATATTCCTCTTGAAACTAATGTTTTTTATTATGTATATTTTTATTCCATTATAGGGACGTATAGATAACCCTTTTACTAATGTATTTTACTCAGGGTACCCTATAAGGTTTCAATGATCTATGGGAGTTAGTACTACTATATGATGTTTCAGATATATATGATGTTTTTACATTTAACAAGATGTATTTATGTGTCTAATCATTGAACGAAATGATACCACTGGATCATTGGTTTTTTAATTCTTAAAAATTAATATTAAAAACATTGAAATATTGTACTTTTAATGCCAGTGTCACTATAATATATAAGTACACCATAATAAAACTAAACCTATTAAACTAGTCTAATAATTACTCCTCATTGATACATATGATGCATACCATGGAATAAAAATAAATTATAAATCCAATCAATAAATCATTATAAGGATGGTATTTACAATAAAAAATAGCTAAGAATATTTCTTATCGACCCCCTATAAGGGGAGTCACTCACTGATTCATCACCATGATAATTTCTATAGTAAAAATACCATACAGGTGAAATCCTTAATTGACCATTTTTCTATGAAAACCTCATCATACATAAAATAATGTCAACAGTAAAAAAACTATGTTTTACTATTTTTGAAGAAATTATCAGAAGAAACTAACCATTATATCATACCTCAGTACGAATAAACATACATGGCTTTTATTTGTATCCCATGAGGTTACATAATATTCACTATTATTTTAATTCACACATATAGACCCATTATGATTAATTATACTTAAAATAATATATTTTCACCATCGTAAAATATTCACTGGTTTATAGAAAATTCACTAAGAACAAACTAAAAAACTCATTAAAATAATTATAGGTCCCACTAATATTCTCTCATGAACCCATTACATATTATTTAGAATTCATTATACCCAACACAAATAATAAATAATTAAATTAGAAAACACATATAAATATAAAATAACATTCTTTTAGTATACATGGACCTCAAAACTCATAGTAATAGGAGTTAACCCCTTTGTATCTTTTCTAGAATCATCATCATTATCATAAAATTTAATTTTTCTAAAAAAATCTCTGAAATTGAGGAACTGCCTATTAATGGTGATAAATTGATGATAAGTATGATAAAAAAATCAATGCGGGGATATGGATAACCTTAACCATAAAATATCATATCTATAGATGGATTATGTATTTGATGATGAATGAACATCAGTGAGAAAATTTAAGGCATGTAGAACTAAGGGGATTTTAATTGTTTAATGTAGATAGAAAACGATAACGGATTTCCTTGTTTTTTTAAAAAAATTAAATATTAAATTTTCTAAAAACAAATCATTGAAAAAAAATGTATATACTTGAACCCCAGTTATGACATTTGTGGCCCATTGGATTCTCATTGGATTTCCATCAGAATCCCTCTATCCAACATAGTTTCAAATGACAATTTCCAGTACCACAAAATTCTAGGATAAATTCTTTTAGACTTTTAATGTGGTTTTCAATAGAATAATAATGTGATGAAGTTATATGATACTCAAAAATGGTACCTAATAATTTTAATAGACAATACCACATATCTATTATAACAGAAGAACAAACTCAAAACAAGCCTAACTAAAAACTCCAATAATAAAAAAACTTCAATTTCATATTTTTATCAACATAAATTACATAGGAATTTATATCGTCTTTAAATTATACTAGGCCATTATAGGACACGGTGTTACACAAATTGATCATTGATCAAACATCACATTTTTTCTGCATACCCAATATAAAAAATAGGTATTGTGCATCCCATGATGGATAGTAGCTTCCTATTTTTAAATATTTATTGGCATAATGAATTTTATTCACTTTTTTAGTAACACACATCCATAAAAAATCACATGCACTTCAACACATTGTGTTGATAAATGTAATATAGTTTTCCACACTTAGAAAACATTTCTTCTATACTACTTAAAATATCTCCAAAACCTCTATATGCAACATATTAGAAAAATAGTCTATAACTATCTTTATAAAACATTAAAATCAATTAGTAAATCTGTAATATTATCCATATTTTTTGAACCCATATTTAGTTACTCTATGAAAATCCATGAACTATTCATTCTACTTATCCTTACCATGAACACTATAGTCTATTTTAAGACTATAATATATAAATTATTGAAGATCAATGTATCATTTTCCTGTATCTTTTCCCCAAAAATATATATTTTATTCTCTTATATAATTAAATTCAATAGTTTTCAATCTTTATAAAATAATAATAATATGGAATCATAATGTATCTATAAAAGACAATGTCATGTAATTTATTTTCATTATTTTCCCCATTTAAACTTAAATGTAATTCACTTTGTTCCCATTACTATATAATACTATGTAAAAAATAATGTAATCATACTCATTCATCAAATAATTAAATGTTATCCACAAAGAGTACATTACTCTACCAAGGCATGGTTTTCAATATTTTCAACCAAAATTCATAAAACATGTACAAATGATCTTAAGAATTATTCCAGAAATCTATAAATCAATTATTATATTATATATTAGTGGTTTATAATGATTATACTATAGTGAGTAAAAGTTTACTCATTACAAAATATTTGTTTTTAATATCACCCTCCTTCAGATTTAATTTTCAATACTAACAATTAAATATACTTACCATTCTACAATGTATTCTTCCTTAAATTTCAACGTATACTTTTTAAATGTTTTTACGTAAAAATTAGTCCCTCTTGAGGTATATATACACCCCCATTAATAAGAAAATATTAATTATGAATTTTACCCCCTATTTGAAATAAAATGTTCCATGTTTTAAGACTATATGGCACATTACTTCCCATATTATACAGTATGATTAGAAAACAAAATCTTATTTTAACCCTTATGCTAGAGAAACCATAAATTCAAACACAAATATAAAAATTCACAAAAAATAGAAATTATTCCTTCTTTATAGATCATCAAAAAATTATTATTATTACAATCAATTTATAAAAAATTTATTTTTATGAGAAAAAATTAAATATCTTATGGAACATGTTTTAAAATGAAAACATTTTTCCCTGATCCAAAAATCTCTAAATTTTTTCTTGTAGCTCATAAACTCATATATAGTTATAAATAAATATATATTAAGTAATTGAATATAATTATTTGTAATAATTTATTAATAAATCTTTAAAGATTAATATGTTAATGAATTACATGGAAAACAAAAAAAGAGAATAATTCAACAATTTATACATTGTTTACTACATTCATATAAATCCATATAATTTTTTTCTTCTTGATCAATCAAATACATTATGTAAATACACCAATTATCTCAAAAATATGTCTAGAAATCTATTAACATATAAACATAAATCTAGATGTTTTTCAAACATACAACTAATTGGAATAATTTTTCTTCCATTCATATGATATTATTTATTATATAGATTTTACTAGAATTCCACAAAAATTACATAAGGTGGAATCCAAATCATTTATAACTTTTGATATAGAAAACATCAGTATATGAATTTCTCATATCTTATTTAAATAAATGTTCATGATCAACTTTACCTGATTTATAATCAATGCTTGAAATTACCTTGGACATACATCTGTTGGATACTACTTATAGTAAATATTTTATCAAGTGAAAAATATATTTCCCTGTACGATGACCTAGTTCGCATAATAAATTATCTTTTCATATACCATCTCTTACTGAAAAAATAATCATTGAAACAAAATTTTATCATATTAGTTATTGTGAATTCATAGAACTATTGACACATGATATAAATTTTGTCCCATAGAATAATATTCGACATTGTTTGATGAATGAGACTTTGTATTTCAACACTATTTGAAAAATAATTTTAAAATTAATGTTTTATTTTAGCTTTATGAACACTTTAGGAGTTCTTCAATAATTTCATATTATAAAAAATTCTCTTAGATTCAATAATTAAAAATTTATCCATTATATATTACCCATGGATCACATCTCACCACTTATCTTAAATCAGTTAATAAAAGATTATAGTTATTAAGTATGTTGTATTAAGGGGATACATTAAATTATCCTCATGTAGTGTAATATTGTTATTATTGATTATAAAAACAATTTTTTTAAAAAATATTACTAACAAGTTTATTTATTTCCATTATTATTTTGTTCTCCACTACGAAAGAGATGACTAGTGTAGAATAATTTATATATTTTAGTTTTATTTCTATAATATTATATATTTTGAATATCATCTACCTTTATGAAGAATTATACCACTCATATGATTATAATTTTTATATATGATGTAGTTTTTGAAATATATAGACATTTATTAATGTTTCAGGTTTAACACATCTGAAGTAGATGGAGTTCTACAAAAAATAACTATTGAATAATATATGTTTATTTGTTCTTTATTAATACTATATTTTTTTCAATATGATGGGTTTTATATTGAATCATCAATTCATTCTTCATGAAATATTTCATTATGTACAACATATATTTATTCCAATACCTTAAATCAAATTTATAACAATGCAGGTTTTTTAACTTTAAAAAATTGGCCCCCAAAATGATTATGAATCAACACATTTCTATATTACATATCATAATATATATCATCAAATTATCATTCAATATTAATATAGACTGAACATAAAAAAATTCACCAATAACATCATACATTATAAATTTAATTTTAGGATTGGGTGCCCCAATATAATTGGAATAATTATTTAGTTAAATGTGATATTCAAAATAATCCACAAATTTTATTATTCTTTTATACAAATGAAATTTATTTATATAATTTTCATGATAAAATTTCATTATAATCATTTCAATTAAACATAAATTTTTCATGAAATAAAATACATTAAAATTTTAGTTTACACATATTAATTATATGCGAAGACAATATTTATGGAATTAATTCATTTTTTCTACTTAATATTTGAGATATTTATAATGAGAGATACTTATTAAACACATTAAGGATTAAATATACAAAAAATATTGATTATTTAAAGATGTAACCTTATATATTTATTATAATGTGAACAAATATAATTTTCTAAAAAATCATCAAAATATTTTTCAAATATCACCTCTTATTTTATTAAATCTATCATACATTAAAATTATAGAATCTATAAAATGTTTTCATGGAATTAAATTTTTATCAAATATAGAAAATAATGATTTTTTTGGAATTTTATTAATTTCTCTTAAAAATACATGATTTGCATGAATGCCTTCTTTAATTGGTCTTCTATGTTATAAATATGAGAATTTATTTCAAAAATTACTAAATTGCAACTTAATTACACTTTATATAAAAGGAAAAATAGAGGATTAAATATCATTCACCTTTTTTATATTTTATTAAAGTTATTATGAAATTTTAATAAGTATTTAAAAAAATTTATTCTTTATCATATTTCACATTAATTATTCAAATTAATTATATTATAAATTAAATCAATGATTTTTTGGAATAATTTACATTCATATATTCAAAATTAAATCCTTTATTAATTACTAGAAGATAAATATTTTTTGTAATGCATAGTTCATTTATATATTTTATTTAGTCATCCCTCTAAAAGAGTTTTCTCCAAATAAACAACATGTGGTTTTCAATTCAATATTATTAGATATACCATTTTTATCCATCATTAATTTATAAATTTTGGTATTTTTTGATAGTTCCATATAAGAGTTAGATTTATGTGTATAAGTAATATAAAATTAAATCAAATATATTGTAGTTCCCCTATAATCAGAATGCATCATATTTATTTTATCCTTCATTTTTTACTTTTAAAAGATTAAAATTCTCTTACAAAAATTTCTAGTTAAAATAATATCCCCAATCCTTTTAAATATTTAATATTTTTTTCATGTAAAATCAGTTAAATATAAAAACTAAACTTATCACTTATAATATCATCTAATATATTTGTCATATAATGTCATTAATAAATATGTAAACACAATGATTTTATTGGATCACCTCTATTGGGAGACATCCAAGGTGCTTAATTTAACAATGAATCAACATACAAAAATCAAGTATAAGTCACTATTGATTTGGATAAAAATTATTTTGTTTGTTTTTCACTCTATAAAAAGGTTTATTTCATTTAATTGGGTTTATAATTAACACACTACAACCAAAAATCCACTCTCTCTTACTTAATCTCTATGTACCACCACAAGGAGTGTCTTGAATAGTTTGTATACATAAAAATATTCTATAAATAAGTACATGACATAGATAATATTTTCACCATTCCTATATATGTGGTTATTTATTATAATTATCCATACCACCTTTTCCTTTTCAATTTAGACATGTGAAACTGAATTTGAGATAGTTTATTCCTTTTTCTTCAATAAGTTTTCTTATTAATTGCAACTTCCACGAACAAGGAACCAAACTAAATATGTTACTATTAAGGTAATTTTATATGTTTTCCTCAATATTAATCTCCATATATTACTTTATATAGATAAGTTAATTAAAATCCATGGATGATGAGCATACCTCTCAATAAAAACGGGTATCAAAATATGCTCTTTCAATTATATTTAATTCAGTTTATACTCTCAATTGTTTAAAATTTGTGAACTATTATATATATATATTTATTTATTTAGTATCAATGTATTTACTATATCTTAAATTATAATATCATATTTCAATGATGATAGAAAACCCATTAAATTTATTTATAAAATCAATGCGAGGCAATCTAAATATCTCCCACAATAAATCATATACTTTATAAGATACAACTTGACCTAGTGGGACCACACCAAAGTTGGAAATAAGGGTTGATGTGCCTCCCAAAACCAACCTCTAGTAGTCCGAGGATAGGATAATAACACAATGTGGGTTTACTCAGAAAGTGAGAGGCTTTCTCCCATGAAACATTAAATGATGAAACACAACATTTTTATTGGTATGAAATATATGAAATAGAAATTCATAAGTAAAATAAAATGAATTAAAATATTTACAATATACCATCAGTCAAAAATATAAAAATAATTAAAAAATTTCATGTAATAATAATAATAACAAACCCATGTCATGGAATATAAATATAAGTAAATGATGACTCTTAATTAAACCTCTATGATTAATTAAGACTTATCAAGGAAAGAAATGCTCAGTGATCACCATTAAATGCACCTCTAGTTAATGAGATAACTTAAATTACATCACTATTAACTTCTAAAAAATATTATATAATTTTTATAGTTATGAGTATGAAACCATGTGTGGTCCCATAAATATTCATGAAAAATATCTTGGTAGGACATCCTAATTATCTAGTGACACTAAATCCAAAATCATGAATGAATTATAATTAAAACATATAAAATCTAAATGATTTTCCATGAAATTATATCTCAACACCACCTAAGGGAAGTCTTGTTAAATATTTTTATAGGAAACATCTTTTCCCATATGCCATATAAGAAACTACACCTGAGTGTATCTCATTATTGAGGCCTATAATTCATCAATCATAATCTCAACTCTTATGAGGATCATATTAACAATATAAAAAACACTCCTACCCAAATAAATTTTTTCAAAAATATAAACACTCTAAAATAATGAAGAAATATAATACATGTCATTATCCATAATAAATAGTAAAACATCACAAATCATGATCACAATAACTCTATGAAATAATCCACAATAAAGGATTTTTACCCTACCAATATTAAATATAGATTGAATTATTTCCTAAATCCATTAATATGGGACCCACACCACGTATATTAGAGGTGTACATACCTCAGATATCAAATAGGTAACTCATACCCTGTTAATGGGGGTGTCAAACAGGGTTGTAACTAAAATTGTAATCTCCCATGATTTTACATTGTATTTTTTCATGAAATAAATCCTACATTGAACAAAATGTTCCACACACAAAAATAAATGACAATTTAACCACAATAAATTTCATGGAGGAAAAATATTATAATATGTGATAAGTATTTATATATTATATTTATATAATAAAAAATATCATCAAGAAAATTACAATAGAAATAAAACCACAAATAAATAAAAATACCATGATCATAAAGTATTTATTCTTATTGTTTTACTAGAATATCATAACAACGACTAATATTATGTAGGTAATTAAGATAACTATAAATATAATATACATGTTAATATAGAATAAAATGAATATGATTACTGATTTTAATAATTCATGTTGAACAATATATATGAATAAAATATTATCATTATATTTTTTTCATTATCAATATGGTCATTGGATATACATGTATCCAATTGTTATATTCATTTTGGGTAATTATAGTTATTAAATTTTAAATATAATTTAAAATTTTACGTAATTCTAGATCGAAATAAAATTGTAATATTTAATTAAAATAATTTATTTAAAAAATATAATTTTTTTCATTACATGTTATTAATACTAATATTGTTATTAAATAACGTTTTTATGTATGTATAAAATTTATTGAAATACTATAATATTTTTTAATTAAAAAATATTAACATTTAGAATATAAATAATTTATATTATTGTTGTGTGAAGAAAATCAATAAATGTTAAAAAGGAGATATTTTTTAAATAATTGTTTTTAAATTTTTGGATATTTTTGTTAAAAAAAATAAACTGACAACCTTTTAATAAGGAATATAACATTATTTTTCAATGAATAAAAAATATCGCTTATTTAATTAATATTTTAGGTGAAATAACCTAAATAACATTTAATGTATAAAAATTCATTTTCAAATATAAACAATTTTCTCCTTATAAAAATATTATATTTTAATTTAGAAGATAACTTTATAATATTTTTAAATTCAATTATATGAAATTTTGTTTAATTTTTTATTTAATAAATTAAAATTAATTAATATGTTATAATTAATTTTTAGGCCTAAAAATAAGTAACTGTGATAAAAATTGTATTACCATATTAAATGTAAAATAAGGTAAAGATGATTTAAATAAGTGGTAAATACATAAAATATCATGATCCCATTTCTTAAATTGAGTGTATCATGTTATTGAAAACATATATCTACTATTTTTTCACATTTTATCCTCTTTCCTTTTCAAATGAAAAAATTATAAAATAATTAATGAATATTGCTGGAATTTTAACATAAAACTAAACTATAAAAGGACCCCTATTATACCGCTACCAAGATAATATTTTTTATTGACTATCACATTAATATCATACAATTTTCCATATACCAAATAATTATTATTATTGGTAGCATCTACTTTCTTGAAGAAATCCTAAATCATTCCATCTGAAGGAACTCATTTTGACTGATAGAAAATTAAATTTTTATTTTGAAATGAAAATTTAAATAAAAAGAGGGAAACATAAAAATTACCATCTAGAAAAACATCATATAAGAAGGACAATTTTAACGACATCACTAAATTGTTCCATAAGAAATTAACGAAATTAGTGTCTCGAATAACATGTACTTGAACCTCTATCCTTTTAGAAACAATTTTGGATTAAGTCTTGGGAATTATTCATTAGTATAACATGTAATTGGTTAGGTCTTCTCGAAAACCCAGATTGAATATGATAAACCAACATCATAATTATTATCAATAATAATTTTTTATACATCAAGAAATGTAATATATGATATTAATGAGTAATTTGTGTCAATAGTATGGATATATATGTTCGATTGAAAAAATTAATTGATATTATAAAGTAATATTTTTAATCTATAAATTACCTAAAATATGATTGAAATGAATTATAATATCATAGACCACGACACAATTTGTATTAAATAAAAATGAGACTAAATAAAAAATTAAACCAAATTGATTCCACAACATTGAATAATCCTGTAATAACGAACATGTTATCAATGATCAATGAATAACATCACTATAATGTAACATGTATGAAATAATATATATTATAACATCTGTTTATAAAATCTTAATAAATAGATAAATAATATTTATTTAATTAAAAATTTAAATTTAAATGTATTAATGTAAAAATATATTAATAAGGTTATGAAATAAGTGATTAACATGATTAATTATGGGACGGTAAATCAATTTCATGTATGTATAGAGTAAAAGTTAAGGCTTTCATTAATAATATCATTTTTAAATTGGGGTTGTCTATGTTTGACCTTACATATTTTTAAATTAGACGTAATTTATCTCTAAAAAATATATTTTTTATTCTATGTTTATTCCATGTTTTCAAAATTCACAATACAATTTCACCTTAATTTGTTTCAAATTTTAACAAAAAGGGTGTTTGTATGTGGATCCAACCTTATCTCTTATTTTTTTTTTATAATAATTCTTCTTCATGAACAATTTCTCTATATTGTTCATAAATTTACTCATGGTTAAATATATGATTGTTAAATGTATTATTAGTGGACTTTAACGTCATTCCATGATGTAGAGTCCACTTAACTGGTGCTTCGGGCCAATGCAAGATATGTCCTTAGGCATGCATCCTCAATTATGAGTGGACACTAACCAATGGAGGGGCCCTATGAGGTTAGCATAGGGATACTATTCCATAATTATCAGAGTATGTGTGGTTAAAAAATTAATAAATAAATAAACTAACTAAAATAAAATATCACATATAAGGAAGGGTGAGTTATAATATATATAAATACAATATATAATTCAATTATATAATGTATTCTCAACATACAATTATTAATCCCATGAAGGTAGATCATTCGAAATAAATAAAATAATAAAAAATAACACTAAGTCTAAACACCACCCTAGTTCGGTCCAAAGTCATGCCCAATATTAATATCCAGACTCCACTACATTCAAGTACAAAACAAATAATATTATTCCATTCCATGGACTTTTACCTAAAAATACATATAATTCATCTCGTGTACCCACGTTCCATGATGAATAAAGCTCCGTGTGATTAAAAATCAATAGGCCAGCACAAAAAAATATACATAAAATAACCATTCTATATATGAAGAGCATATAGGTACGATTTCAATATATATTATTAAAATTTATCTATTTAAAAGTTTGAGAGTTAATAATTTTACCATTTAAATTAAATGTGGAATGTAATTGTCGATGCCTGAGCTCCAAGGTGACACCAAACATTAGTGTATACCTACATCAGCAAGTACCAATGTATCTATATCCATGATGTCTAATAGAGATTTTGTTTTCTGGTTTCATGGTATATTACCCTGGAATCCTAAATCTTAATAAATCAAGGGAATACACAAGGATCAACCTAACATTCATTTCTAATAAATTCCATACAGAATCTATGGGTGATACACATAGAATTCCACTAATCTAGGACTCCAGTTTGAACTCATGAAACCATCTTTGATATTTAGATTCTTGTCTTTATTGGAAAATATGGATCACACATGAGTAATTCCATCAAACAAGAATTAAGATGAATCCAAAGATCTTATCCCATGACATCTAACTGAGGTACCCCATATGAATCCATGGAATTAATCCATTTAAATCAATTAATGAAGTAATCACCTAAATCTGATGGGTATCCACCCCGAGACATTTATTATAATCAATATATGAATGTACTAATGGATTTATCAGGGAATTCTATTGTATTGGACCTCTAAGAATCCAAGGGAGTCATTAAACCATATTATTGATGTGATTCCCCTAGTGGAATCCAAGGATTTGTCTCAACATTAAAAATATTTTATAGGTCCATACAACCACCATGGAATCATCCCAAGGATTTATATCCCACAATAATATCAAGATAAACTTATATAAAAACGATTTCTTATCAAGAAAATACATTATACCATTGAATTTCATTAATCAATAAAAAAACTCTTAGTCCTCTATATGGAATTTTTTTGATCAATTACCAACCATGAATGTATCATTGAAACGTAAACAATCCCATTACATAAATTGTTCAATAATTTTCCCTTTAAACATATATAATAACTTATTAACATATTAAAATTAAATTTTCAAAAAAACTTCTCATATCATAAAAATCCCTTCTATTTAACAAAATTGTTATCCATGTCGACTCCCATATTTATTTACAACATTGATGGTTATGAAATTCCATTTCACAAGAAATTGATTTAATTAAAATATCCAATTTTACCCATTTCGATAAATTTACCTAACAAATAACACCAAATCAAAACTATGAAATGTGTTTAATTAGAACATCCTTCAGTGGCATATATTCGGTAACGTCCCGGACCCGGCCAGCCACCCGAACAGTGCCGAACGGGTCGGGTGTCACTACCATAGGCACACCTCCTCGAACGCAAAAGGCTCCATACTAGCAGCGAGGGTCTAAATAGGTATAGTGGGGAGGCTATACCCTCTCAGAGGATCATAACAAGGGTATAGGTCTGAGTATAATACTAAAATTTACAGCGGAAATAAATGACTCAGTAGACTCGAACTAGACTCGCAGAGCGGAAGCATAACCAATATCAATAAACAGTGGAAGTAGTAAATATAAAAACAACAGTGAAACTAAACACAACAGCTTGTTGACAATATGTAACTACTAATGAACAGTAAAACATGCATCCAGAATAGGTCATACACAAGTGAATATAATTAATGCGCCAATGGCTAACCAACAGTAGCAATAACAAGTAAGCATGCTGATACAGAAAAGTAAATAAAACAATGTAAACCCAGCTAGGCATGACCTCAAGGTCCATACCATCTCCTTGAAATAACTAATGCAACCTACCTTCTGAAGCTGGCCTCTTTCCTACACGTAAATCCCTAAAGTCTGCACGCGCCCCGAAGGGCCTGTGCAGGGTGATAGACCAATCTCAGTAGGATACCACCCAATGCTGCATACCAAATATATGTGTTTAAGAAGTCATGAATTTCAAGGAAAGCAGTAAAGAATACTATGCACAAGTAAACCCAAACTCCACTGGTGATCAACAGCCACCACAGAGTATCACCTGCTTCAGCCAACGTCGGAATCTCTATCGTGTAACTCGGCACCACGTGCCACCTGACACCTCGTGTCTCCATTACCGACATCCTGAAGTCATGACCAAAATAGTAACCTGGCACCATGTGCCTCCTGACAACTCGTGCCTCAAGTACCGACATCCCGAAGGCACGCCCAAAATAGTAACTCGACACCATGTGCCTCCTGACACCTCGTGCCTCAAGTACCGACATCCTGAAGGCACGCCCATTCCCGGAAGGCTACTCACCTCCCACGTGGCTTTCTACGGCAAGAACCACCAACCAAAAACCTAACTGCAACTACGAGGGGCTCTGCCCACATGAGTGGTCAATAAAACCTCATCGCGGAGTATCTCTGTGTGACAACTACTCAATGTCGCGGGTGAGTGTTAATCACCAAAATAGTCCTAAGCCACCAATACGTCTGACACCTCATGTCCCTGCGACCATGTCGCTCAAGTACGATGGCATCTCCACCCTAGTATCTCGGGCCATTCCCAACATGACAGTCGTAATGCCTTAAACCGACATCCATGATGCCCAATCACGTGGTCAAAACCTCCCAAAATAACCCGGGCAAAGCCCCAACCTGTGATCAGCATCACTCTAGGGTAACCGGGCCAAGCCCAACTCAACCACAAAAGGTACAACAGATGCAACTCAATAATCGCTTATATAACATAGTCAAAAAGAATACATAGCCAGAAAAAACCAACTAACAGTTGAATTTAACTATACCAGGTGTTGTCCCATACCAGCACAGAGGTCTTAAATGCCTCTAATAATTTATAACAGGATTTAACAAAATAAACTAAACTGTTTATAATAATCATATATAAATTAAAACCATTTTTGCATTCCCCAGCCAAAATTTCCTGACAAGAAACGGCCCCTCACCAAGCGCTGATCACGCAAACTGGTAACCGGGAATACCCAAAAGCATCCCAGAGGTCCCATAAGCAATACGGTATGAAAAAAGAGATAAAATGGGTCCCGATCAAAATTACCAGATAACGAACCAAAGCCATGTCACCCTAACAACCACGAAAACAAAAAATGAGGTATGCACCACCTACCTGAGACACGCACGATGCTACTCTTCCAGTATCACCCTCCAATTCGGTCTAAAACACGTTAAATATACAAAAGATTCAAAACCTCTCAAAGGGCTATAGCTTATTTCGGAACGAAAATCAGACAAACGACCAAATAGGAATCGAGGACTTACCGAGGGGGTTCCAACGCACTAATCAGTGATTGAATTGGACTTTGGACAAAGAACTGAGAAGAAAATGAAGGTCCAACCGGCTTGGTTTGCGTATTCGGGCAGAGGAGGTGTGTTCTGCCTCAATAACGAGGGTACTGCCCGATTTAAGTGAAAAAAAACAATGTACATGGTGTGTGATTTAGGGTTACATGCCGTGTATATTTCATTTAACTATTCAAAATATGGCTGATTCTTCCGACATACTTTTTTAACCTACCGACATGAGTACACGACGTGTACCTAGGGGTACACGGTGTATACCAGGTTTCTCTTCTCTTCCTCGCCGACATACCCACATGCCATGTATATCCCTCATACACGGTGTGTCTAAATAGAACTCTGCGTGTCCCTGGTTCTTACCCGGCCAATGGCCTACACGCTATGAATGGCCTCACCTGGTCGGGGGTCTACACGGTGTGTTCAAAGCTACACGTCGTGTAGTAAGAAACTACTACATGGTCACCACACGACATGTACTCGACGAGCACATGATCGGTCACACGCCTACATATACACGGTGTGTGCTTAAAGTACATGCCGTGTAGTCTAGAAATTTTGAGAAACTCTGCATTTTGTCTAGTTTCCTTGGAAACAAGGAAAAAAATTAAACAGGGTCAGGATTTTTACCCGTTCTAAAAACCCATGTTCTTACATATTCACTTTTTATAAATCGAATTTACCACTTTATTGACCAAACACAAGGACAATATAATTAACATAGCGCCCCACTAAAGATTATCTTCTTAAGGATAAATACATGTTTAATGATCAATTTTACAAGATAAAACATAATTTGAAACAAATATTTAATTAAAACCTAGTCAGTCATGAAACCTCCTAGTTGATAATACTAATCCTCCACTAAGAATAATGTAAATACCATGTGTTAAATTAAAGGGAACACCTCCATCAAATATTATGATTTTCAATTTAAACTCCTTACCCAAGAACCCACTACGTGATCATTTCATTGGTAAATGACTTTCACTAAATCACCCTTGACCCAAAATTTCATAAAAATATATATATTTGTTATATATTAATATTAAATAATAACTACAAAGTAATTAACCACTACTATTTAGAAAGGCTTAAAAACAAAATACTAATTGATTGCTGCTGTTACATGTACACTGAGAACAACCATCCATTAGAGATCTGTTCCAATATCCCAACACTAACCAAGGCCAAATCACTATTAATCAAAACCAAAAAACATAATATAGTGTATTTAATTTAGCATAAAACCCATGAAAAATTACATGACATCATACGAACAAAAAAACCACAAGATACCACATGCATTCATTGTCTTTGGCAGTCCTTAAGTTAGGCTTCATGAAATAAAAGTAATCATAATAAGATTTCACTATGCTATATAACAATCATCACTCAAAACAATAATTGGAACAATAAAAATTAAAGATAGGGAATGATGGATGAAATGGAGTTGTAGCTTAACAAGGGGATATTGATCTCAATACATAGTGGATGGAATGAATAAGAGATGGAGGATATAAATAATAGATCAAAGTTAAGGTGGTTTCATGCTGAAATGCTAGGTCAAATTCGTGGAAAAAAGATGGGATTTGTATTATAAAATTATAAGGATAGAAGGGTAAAATACCAAACTTTAAGGGGAACATGGTTTGGTAGCACAATTTACTAAACCACACACAAACCATGTGTTCAATAATATCCCCAACACCCTACCTCACATGGTTGGTCTTAATGATCTTATAATCATTACCCAAACATGGTAATTGGATATGGAATCAACTTTAAAACTCACATAGTATTTGTACAATGATGCATAGACCATGAGCCATGTACTAATTCCCAAATACCTTGCACTATTTTTTATATGACCACATGGTTTATCCTAAACAGTATGATTATGATTAAACCAAACTATGCACAAAAAAATTAGAATTGATATATGTAACAAGTAAGGGTAATCACATAGTTTTTCTCTAATCTATGTTACATAGACCATTCACCTTGGGAGGAATTCTCCAAAACGCCCAAAACTTCCAAAACTCAAACCAAAGCACCCATGACATATTTGAGAACATGATATATCTCTGAGGACATAAAACCTTATCCACAAAAATCCTCTTAATATGTTATAATTCATTGATTTTTTGTCCAAAAAACAACTTAAAAACATCCAATACACTAAGTGAAATACCAAATTACAACTTTAAATTCCACCCCTTTCGTACACATGGGATATTAAAAACTCTATAACATAATAATTATTATGACTTAGAAGTACTGGTGGTCATCCAACCTCATAAAATGATCTACTATCATTTTCAATCATCAAGACCAAAATGCTTGTGCCTCCACCATCTAAAATTACTCACTGATTGTGGATTCTTTCTCCCTAAATTGCATTACACACAAGAATAAATGTCAGAAATCCATTGAAATACCTATATTGAAAGCACTTGATAATAAATGCCGACAAAATAATCTATTCTCTTGAACATGGCACCTTTATAAGTAATTGTATCCTTTCGTCATACAAGATACACATTGTGGTCTAAACATGACTATCCAATGAATTTACCTGAAATAAACACTAAATAATTTCACTACTCAACATCCCCTCTCTAGGGGTATAGAACAACACCAAAATAAACAATATTTATATTAAAATATTATGGTTTGATATTAAAACTACCACTCATCTTCCCATGATAGTCTCTTAAAAAAATACCTCTCACATTAATAGATGAATCTATAATAAGTTTAATCTACAAGCATAATTAAATCAACTTCTGATATGATCATCCCATGACTATACCCACACCCTGAAAACCTTTATGACACAAAGGACAGGTTATCAAAGCTGACATGAGAAACATTACAATGGGAATTTCCTAATAGATGTTTAACTTGGGAGAACCCCAAATTTCATGGACCATGTCCAATCTACCACCGAACATGATGGTTGGATGTGGCCAACTCAGTATCCCTTATCAGGTATACCAAATATAGCTTTTATAAATGTTTCTATAACACACAAAATTCATCATTGAAACCCACTGAACCTTACCTGAGGCGGAGTTCATGAACTCAATTATCTTATGGAGGGATCCCCACCATATAGCTCAACAATATAATCTTTTAGATAACGACCCTTACTTAATCATCTTCATAGGAATATACTCCACTCATTCCTTGAATCATTCAACTATATATGTGGTAACACATGAAATTGGGTTGAATCTTAAAAAATCATGAATTTTTTTTTGATCCATCTACATATATCATCCATTACTATTGGGGAATCACTAAAACCAATGAAAATATATGATTCACCCATCTTGTAACTATCATCCAAAGCCTGGTCAGCTCAGTCAATGTTTCACCTGACCATCCAAACCCACCTAGTTTCCATGACCCCTAACCAAGCAATCATGAACCAATTTTCAATTAGAATTCTACTTCCATCACCTCACTATATTGTCCACAATACCTAATATATCCATATATAAACCTCACATCATCCCTTCAACCAATCCTGGCCTTCAATCTTTTTGCATACTAGCCTGATCCCATTAAAAACAACTTGTGATCACACTCATACCATAAAAAATTATAAAATACTATGGTTATAACTCTCCACTATAAGCATTTCACAAACTTGATCCACTATCCAATGAGTCAGGAATCACTGATTTTAAGCTCATGCTCCCAAAAAAGTAAAAGAAAATTATTTTGGCATGCCATTAATGTAATTAAAGGCATTCATGTTTCCATATCCGTACAATCCTTACACCTTTCACGAGTCCCAACTATGTACACAACCACCAGTAATCTCACTTTCCTTTTCTATAACCCAACGAATTTACCTATATGGACAATGTGTGACAAAATAACATCCACAACATGAAATGGTTTTTTTATAAATTATCTAACCCTTTTAAACAAGTTCAGACATAATGCCCATTCACTATAATTCTTAACCAAATCTATTTAAGAACTACATAGCATAAAAAATGAATCGATTAAAAAGAAAAAATAATAATCTAACCATGATTTACACATAAAAAGTTATTATATATAGTTAGGTCTACCCTCTCAATTTCACCATCACTCACATAAACATCCTTTATAAATTTTCTATTCATAAGACACAAAATACACGGAACCTCCTAATATTAAAACATAGCGTAATAATTCACCCATGTTTCCGTCCTCAAAGACAATAATAGAACTAGGAAAATCCCTACATCATTTTACTCGCACACATTATACATAATCGAGTCACTAAACCTTTGTTATTCTCAAGGGTCTTGTATCCCTACAACATATTCCATAATCCAAAACACATATTGTTTTCCACTCATGGGATTACACTCAACCCTATATCAAGGTCATGAAACATCTAGAATACCCAAAACCCAACCCAGGGTACTCAAAAAAGGGGAACATAGTTACTACTACCCTCACCTTGGTTGACACTACACCTAAGGAAGTCCAACAAAAGAATATCCTGCTAACATGGGAAATCTCAAATATCCCTTTTAACCAAACAATATGTCATGATTAACACATAAGGCCTCCAAGCCACCTTATCCATTTAATATTCATGAATTTATAAATTTACAATGTCAAACCATTAGAATTTAAAAAGTTCTATAATCCAAATTTAATTAGATATAATTCCATTCAAAAGTTATATGGGAATTCACTAGAAAAGTTTTTTATTGGAATTTTATTTAACTCAAACATATCTTTCCAAAGAACTCACATTATTCATGGGATTTCAATTTATATAACGGTATAATAACTTTATATGGTTTCTTGATATTTCTATATTTAAAAATTCTAATTAAATATAGGTTTCAGAATGGTATATTTTTTAATCAATAAAATCATCATTCAATTAATATTTGACTATATATCTAGAAATATCATGGGAATTTGTCAGGTATGATGCCAACATATCATTATATAGAAAACACCATATATGTTTTTGATGGTATTTTAAATAACAATCGTCTTGTTACCTAAAAATTATAATGCATACGTAGATATAAATCCGAAATATATTATCACTATTCAATATAAATAATAAACATTAAATACATCAACCTCATAAAACAAATAATTCTGTCAGGAAAATTTACGGAAAAAATAAATTGCACACAAAATATATATGAAATAAAAATCTTTTGTGCCTAGAATCATGAACAGACACCCAACCACTCACTTTCTATGATCATTAAAGAGCTATTACCCCATAAATTATAACATCATAAATGAAGTGAGTTACTTTAATTGAATGAGTATAATATATATTTAACATCTAATTCCAAAAACAAGTCTCCTCCTTGGAAACAAGGGTTGTCCACAAGAATGCATTGACCAACCTCATATAAGATATCCTATAAAAGTTTCAACATATTCCCAGCTACCTGTATACTATTCCAAAATAGGATAATAATATAAATATAGCTCCGATAACTTTTTTTCATGTCATGACCCAAAATCCACCAATTCGATGCTCCATGCTGGTGCACCACAGAGCATTAGGTGTTCCCCCACGTATTCTTTAGGCTTCTGAGAAAAATTGAGGTTATGTAAGGTTACTATAACACCCCAAACATTTTCTGTTATATTCCCCTAAAATTATTTCTTTACATTATATATCTTATATTTCAAGAAGCACTAAGTATTTTTTGAAACAAAAAATTATAATAGAAAGATAAAATCTATCCATTAAACATAAAATTTTCATATATATGTTTTGAATTTCAAAAAATGATCATCTAGAGTTGTGACCAGTAAGTCATTTGGAGTCTGATAGAAGCCACATGATTTTTAGATGAATAGTAACACACCCATATGAATAGTAATATAAATAATAACATGTCCCTTATAAATAGTAAATAATGATAATATTTTATTTTATTAGGTTAATATGATAATGATATCCTAATTAATTTATAATGTGATATATAACTAATTATTCCATTAAAATTGATATATTTAGAATTAACTATGAATTTATTTTAAAATTAAATTAAAAATACATAGAAATTTATTTTCAAAAAATGGATTTCATTTTTGATTTTTTCACGTCGAAAAATGGTTACGGTGAAGTTTTAGGAATTTTCTAAAATACATGAATTTTTTCAGAATAGTAAAAATATAGTTTTGAGTTTTCGGTAGCTTGATTTCACCATAACGATGTAATAATTAAATATAAATGTCTGGTCAACTTTTTTATAGTAACATATGACATGAGTTGTCCCATGTGGCTAAAACCGTGGGAAAATAACGTGGTAAAGCCCATGGTTTTGCAAAACCAACTAATGAGGTGTCCCTTTAAATATATAAAAAAATCTCCCTCTTAATTACTATAAATACCCACTCTCACCCTTCATTTTTGTTAATTAAAAACTCATTATCAACAAAGATCTGGTATTATTTCTTCCCTAGGAGTCCTCCCATGGTGTTCACAAACCCCCAAGGTCACAACCTTCATGTTTTGTGAGTTACTCTACATGGTACGAGAATCAACCACCCTTCTCGTTTCTTAAAGCATTCATTTATGTTTTATATTTTATTTTCAATTGGATTACGTTGGGATATGTCATTATATATTCCTCATAAATCCCATATTATTTATGAGTGATGAGATACACCCTTTATCTTATTAAACTATTTTATGAAATTTTATGTGATGATGTTAGGCTGCCAAATTTTCGTAAGAGATTTCTCAATTTTATCTCTTATATTGAGTTCCTTTCATTTATACATTATTACTCACCTAAATTCATCCCAATGATATGATAATTATATTACCTTAAATGAAATAGAATTATTTTATTCTAATTTAATATTTTATCATCATCTCTCTTTCCCCCTCCTCTTATAGTAAAAATTAAAACACCGTCCGAAATGTGTTAATTTATCACATTCATGGACGACGGGTTATTAATTTTCATTATCATCTTCAATTTTTGTCATGAAACCATTTTTATTGTTGAAATATATCGAAATTTATTAATTTCATCTAATTAATGTTCTATAATCCCTACACACATTGTATGGAATAATAAAACAAAAAAGTTCACTTTACACAAAACCGCCAAGCTAAATCCAAGCGTTTCTCAATAAATTTTGACTAATGATTCATCCTCAAGTATATAAACCGGGATCATTATTAGATAATTTATATCTCATTAATGTCACTAATAATATATATTAAAAATTATGAAAGTTTAACAACATATGAAATGAACTTCCATTCGTGAATGCATGTAAAGGAATCATGAAATCCAAGGAAGCAAATGCTTCGTAAACAATAAAATTTAACCTCTTAAACCAATAAGAGGGACCTGAATGAACATAATAATGTTATATTAAACAAATTATATTTATAAGAGGTTATGGATTTATTAATTAATGAATCTATATTTTATTATTCATGTCATTAAAACTAATGAATAATAGACTCAAGCATAAGTTAAGGGTATTCTCATCTCACTTTCCTTTCCGTCAGATTTCCATTGTTCACCAATTATTTGTTGTCTATGGTATATGTTTACTTATAATTGATAAATTATAACATGATTATCATAATATTAATGTTATTAAATTACACATTTGTGGGTTATTATGTTCTGGACATATGATTTGACCAATTACATTGTGGTAAGAGACTTTGTCTCAACTACTATTTTGTTGTGATTAACTATGTATTATGCTCCTAATAATCCATATATTGTGTACCTACATCGCATTGGAGATAAATTTCCATTTGATATTATATTTATATAAATTATCCAAAATCTCATATTAGGTATATGTTTTTTGTCTAAACAATATACCATATTACATAATGTGTTTATTTGGATAGATATTTTAACTATTCACCTAAAAATTATAAAAAAATTACTATGATGTAGGAAATATTTTTATCTTTCCAATGACTATTTATAATAAAAAATCTGACTTGTATTACCCCACTTAAAAATTGTTTTAGTAAAACATATCATGTTTGTGTCATTTTTACTTTTTCATTAAATAAAAAGTTATTTATGTCATTTCCCAACCAAAGTGGATCCATGGGGTTCCCAAGTTGACCCATGGCTTGTCTTGGTCGGCCATGACACAAAAAATGAGGGTAGGACATGTGTCAAGCTCATCTCATTTTATTAAAGCATTATTTTTACCTTAAACTACACTAATTACCACTAATCGCGATTAAAAACTTAATAAGTTACTATTCACCAAAAAATTATTTTTATCACATTGAACCACATTTTACATCTTAATGAAAACCATGTATGTCGGATTTTTTAAATTCAAAACACAAAGTTGGCAAAATTTCATTTAAACGGAAAAATCAGTTTTTATAAGTACCACTTAGTGGTGTCACTATTCATCAAAAATTGATGTTTTTCAGAAAAATCCCAAAAATTAACCTTAAGATATATTTGATATTCCAAATTCAAAAATGAAGTCTATTTTAAAAAATTAAAATCATATAAGTCACATTAATTAATTTAATAATTAATTACCGCTGTCAAATCAAATAGCGTGTTTTTATGAAACTATAAGTATCAAAAGATTGACACTAGTTTAAGTCTGATTTCAAAGTGAAATTAATTCCAATGACCACTATTGGATTTAATGGTAAAAGTATATTCAAATTTAACTTTAAAACCAATTCAAAAGATAATCTAATCATATAAATAAATTAGATTAAAAATAGGTTTTGAATTAAAATACAACATTTTACACTATTCATTAAAAAAAAGAACTTTATCGGAAAGATACCAAAAATTTACACAAAGTAAATTTTGATGTCCCGATTCTTAATAAGAGTTTTATTTTGTCCAAAAGAATGTTTAAGAGTGAACAAAACTATATTTAATGATGGTTCAACATCAAAAGTTATAAGTGAACCTTTAGTGAAAACTAGGGCATATACGCCTAAAATTGAATTCTTTCCGTATTTTAATCCTTTATCTTTTATTGGATAAATGTAAAAACATTTAAAAACATATATAATCATATTTTAGTTATTTCTATCCATTCCCGCCAACAAAACGGCTACATGTTAACTACCATTTAAAATAATATTATTTTATTATTAGAGTGCAACGTAAGATTTCCAAGAAACTCATTGTTGCGTGTTGGGTACGCCATCGAGCATAGAGTCCCCTTTAAAGTCATATTAATATTTTACTCATAAATATGGATAAATATGAAAATGTCATATTCTTTATTTACCTGGGGTGTTACAAAAATAACAAGTTTTTTTATTTATTTAGGAAATTTATCCATTAATATCAAAAATTAATGAAACTTATTAGATAATATGGAACAACTAATTATAAATTTTAAATCAAATTTATAAAATAAATTTCCCATTTTTTTGTAAAATATGTTTAACAAAGGTGAATGAAATGTACAATCCACTGTTATAAATATTATCACAATAATTATTTTTTATGCCATTAATATTAATTATTTAAAAAATGAAGATTAAATAATTTAATAATATTAATTATTCTAATTATTTTTATGGGAAACATTTACCAAATTCAATTTATACAATTGGATGAAGTTATTTTCAAAATAATATCACAAGCATGATGAAAATTCAATTTTCCAAAGAAAACGTTTTCTAAATGTACAATTATTATATATCAAAATTCAACATAATATTGGATAAATGATATTAATTCGATTAATGATTATATGTTTTTGCTAATTTAACTTTTTAAAAAATTTTAAAATAAATTTATCTTGGTAAATGTTGCGAATGAAAAGAATGTTTTCAATAAAAATTGATATTTTTCACTATTCAATGAAAAAATAATTTTCTCAAAAATTCACTAAAATTCACCCTAATATAATTTTGAAATTATGATTTAAAAAATAATATTAATTTAGTTACATAAATTTTCTAGTAGTTTAAAATTTTGGTTTTATATAATGTTGTAAAATGTGACAAAACCACTTTTCGAAGAAATATAGTTTTTAAGAATAAAATTTATTTAATATTATCACATGATAATAAAATATTAGAAGAATGATAAATTTTTTAATTTATTTATAATACATAAATTTCATTAAAGCAATTTACCAATAGTTATTAATTAAATTAATTAAGAAAAAAAAACACTTTTCATGTATTAAAATAGTCATTAGAAGAAAAAAAATTTACTTTCAAATGTTTTTTATTTTCATTTATATTCAATTGATAAATAATGAGTTTATTAATAATTGTGTAAAAAATATGATTTTAATTGTTTAGGTACTTTTATTCATACCCACTAATCCATCAACTAGTGGAAACTATCACATTAAATTATAATATTTTAATAGTATAGTGTGATTTATTTAAACTCAATATTGCGATCAACTCAAGCGATTAAAGAAATAAATTATTTTTAAAGATGAATCTATTCTAAAATATGGGGGTGTTAGATTTTATCCATCTTAACTAAATTTCACCTTCAAAGTTCTATTTTGTTCATAATAGGTCTAACTATTGTCGATAACCAACATCATAAAAATAGTTTGTTGAGAATTTCTCTTAATATGAGAGAAAGAGACATATCAAGTTCATCTAGAATTACAAATAACAAAATTTCCATGCAGGAAAAAAATTTTGGGATGGGAAATTAAAAACAAGTAGAAGATAACTAATTCCAAAGGATCAACAAATATTGACAAAACATATTTTCAAGAGAATGATAAAAACCACAAAACCATAAATACGTAATGGAAATAAAGTCTATAGGATATAATTTTCATTATATGATCCTTTTCATAATATAGATAGATTATTTAACTGTGAAGATTGATAACACTATAACATATAGTTATATAATACTTTTTTATTTCATAAACATAATTTAATCCTTTGGTTATTATTTTATCAATTTCTTCATCACTTCTTACCCCTTCAAATAAATTTCCATGATGATATTATATTCAGAAATCACTAAAATTAATATTTAAAAGATAATAGGATCCACAAAATATTGAATATTGATTCAATCTGTCCCTAAATTTTAACCAAAACCAAAATGGTTATCCTAGGTTATTCAATATAATACATTAATCTCGAAATAATCAATAGTATACCAAAAGTTATATATAATCAAGTAGACAAACAGTTAACCAAAAGACTCCTCCAAAATACATCTGAACAAAATGTAATCCCAAAATTTGAAATATTTGATTAAATATTTAACCAAAAACAACATCAATTAACTCATAATGTCACATACCAAACATGTGAATTTCTAGATCATGTAATCTCATAAAATACAATAAACAAACTAAATCACCGCAAATGAAATAAAGACCAATTGAGTATATTTGAGGATTCTAAATGTAGAGTAAACAACATCATAAATTAAATTTTCATAAATTTAACAACCATTTTTAGGATCTCTAATACTATTCCAATTATATATTCAATGTCTATATTTCATTTATCCCAATTAAATTTTATTAACACAAAGTCTAGAACATTATAAGGTTTATTATTCCATTATTCCTGAATTCTCCAAAAAAATCACCATACCAATAAATCACAATAATTGGTTATTGGTACTATTCAACATATACATTAAAATCCTTAATTAAATACTACAATAATATAATCATTATATATTATGTGATTCTGATATCTTTAATATCACTCATAAAATATACATACAACATAATTCTAGAATCAAAATACATAACTGAATTATTTCAATTTTTATGTAGTAATAAAATAAGTTTGACTGTGATCCCTTAGATTATTTTTAAGTATATTCCCATGATGCATGGGTTATTCATTTACATATTTCCCAATGTCATTATAGTTGAGACAATAAACATTAGTGGTTCTTGTCTTACACTTTCATTCAACTACCCGATGGAATTTATCTATACAGTTAATTCAAAGTTATATTCCCTTCAATAATGTACCTTTTCATTTTCCCAAATTACCTGATATGATAAATTTATTCTTAATGTTCTCCCCTTTATGAATTATTTCTATTTCATCACTTTTTTCTCTTTATTTCCATAAAATGAGAAACTCTTGTCAAATTGTATCTCTACCTTGGTAGAACATTACAATATACACTCATATGATGAATTTTTTTTTGAAACTAATGATCCTAAATGGAATTTGTTTATAATATGAAATAAATGACCAATCGTACTCTTTGTATTATGCCTATAGTCCAAAAAATAACATTCTTTCATTATAATGTTTTTTTATACTTATAAAAAATTTCAACTTTCTTTGGTCTAAGACTCAAGAATTGTTTCTAAATATATGATCAACGTTGGCATGGAAAATATTCCAATATAAATTATTTAAAAAATTTCCATTCCATTATTGTTATTTTATCTTCATCATTACAGTTTTGAATCAATAGACACCATTGATCCAAACCTATTGAGTGACGATATACTACCTTGGGAATACCCTAACATTTAATACATAATAGAGAAATAAATATATTATCTTTGAAACTAATTCATTGTTGAGCTCCAAATGGATATATTGTCCTATTAAATGATAGTGGCCTCTGACAAATAAATAGTCTAAAATTGATATACTATTTTTTGATCAATAATATTCTTTATAAAAGAATGGTAATTGGTCACAACATTATGTAACTTCCCCAATATAGTAATAATTTTTTATCTCCAACTATAACTCCAACTATAGCTCAAACTCAATATTTATTATCATTCCCAAGAATGATATAACGACATGGATTGAATGTATTGATACAGTTTCCATTCCTTCCACTATGCACCATTAAAAAACAATGTAATTAACTATATTAGATCATAAAATTATGAGTCATAGATTATAATTTCTATAGTAGTGAAATAGTGATCAAAAATGGAAAATTTTATGCATAACTAAAATTAGAATCATACACATAGTTTCTTTTGGAATATTCTCAAATCATAAAAATATTTACAATTCCATTATAATGGTTTGTAAAAAAGAAGTTAACGAACCATAGAATATCCCCCTAGAGTGTCAAAATAGGTTTGACTGAAGGTTTCTTTCCGTGCACCAAGTGTAAATCAAGTTAAAACCCAATGTACACTTTTCAAAGTTATTACACCTACATACAACATTAAGATACCCATATCCAATTTTACTATCCATATAGGGATGTATTGCTATGGAATATGTATAATCTATACGTTACCAAATCATTAGGGTGTTATGCTATACATAAACTTGTCCTTAAAGTCACTCATTGAGATATTTTATATATTCAATGTATTCATAAATTATGTTACCATGGTTTCTAATAAAATTCCTCTTATAGAAAATATAATGATCCTGAACCTAGTGGCTTATAGTCAACGATTACATTATTACTTTTTTTGTAGATAGAAACAATCAGATCCCAAATGGTCAAATACATTATTAGTCTTAGTAAACTAGATAAATATTTTTATCTCAAATTAAATTTGAAAACAAAAATCACAACATATTATTTTATTTAATAACTCCACTATTACCTTTAGAATATAATTTCATATCAATCATAATACACTTCATCATATCCTAGTGAAAGGAAACATAAGTAATATGTGAGATCAGATGATTAGTAAGGGTGTGTGTACAGTGAATGATATCATGTATAGATATTGAATAATAAATATGGAAATTTATGTAAATTAAAAAAATTCCACTTATTTAACAATTTGAAAGCGGAAAATAATATTTAATGAATAAATTATGAACCAATAATTCCATAAAAATAATCATTTGAGCTTGAAAACTATCCATGTATATCCTAAAAAGTCAAATAATCACATGGAGATAAATAAAAAATCCCATAATTTGGAAATGAATAATTATATACATTCTAAATCTATCATTATAGCATTGTTCCCTGACATATTATATAAATTGGTAAATCGTCGGCCAAATTCCCAAGCTAGTTTGTCTCTGGAGACATACCAATTCCTCGAGGGGTTATAACTGTCTACACCAATAAATTACTCAGTCATTTTTATTTGTTATATGAAAGTGGAGAAACATAATTGTCACGAACCAACCCGGGTCGACCCTGAACCGGTCACCCGAGCCGGTCCGCGACATGGCCCGAGAGGCGTTCCCGATCCTCCCGGGCTGGCGACCAGCACTAGGGCATCATTAGAGACTATGGGAACGATTTCGCCCAATATAAATAAATAAGAATGCAAAGATAAAACAGAGCAGCGCAGAAAAAGGTAAACTAAACAAAGTGACTAAACATGAACAAGCAGGAAACAAACTAACCAAACACGACGTCCGAACAAATCCGTGCGACCTCGCGGGTCGCTCTCCGACTCAACGATCAAGCGTCGCCCTAGGCGAGCGCATTCAAGCTATAGCCTGCACAAACACTAAAAATAGAAAACAACTATAGGTGTGAGTATTAAAACTCAGTAGGGTAGCCCGATATCTATTCCTAATGCACTACCTTTAAAATAAAAGAAACATCATTTTAAGTTTGAACTACAATCTATAAAAGTATGTTTTTAATAATATTCTACTTAAAAACAAAGTACGAACCATTGCCCTTAGCCATTTTCCAAATTCATGTTCATTTCATTAGTGCCAATGACATTTTAGGAAAAGGGGAAAGTGAGGTTTAAATTTTCAAATTTGTACAAAAGGGATTAAACACTTCTATTTGAAAACAATTTTTAGAAACCCATAAAAAGGCAATTTATCAGTTTCCAAGGAAAACAATACACCAGAATGCACAAAGTAAAACACACAGCAAGGGCAATGTGGGTATACATGTGAGCATCATAATCATTGCTGCAAGATACAAAGCTGAATAGACATGGGTGAACCTAGGAGATCGAGAATAAACCAGAAGACACCAATACAAGAGAAATCATCCTTATTGACATGTCACGATGAAATAAAAACGCACAAAACGCTCGACCATCCACTCACAGGAAGGTCGAGGGAAAATCCCATAGTAATAAACCCAATATATCCACCTACTATGGGCCACTGGTCAGTACCATAACCTACTAGTGCAGCAATCGTTCTTAGAATATTCTCTCAATATGCCAGATTCCCATGTCTCAAGTGTTTAAGAAAAAGGGGGTGAGCCAACCGATGCCAACCGAGCATCCAATCAGATATATCCATATATATAAAGAACAACAGGCATTCCCCGAGCCACTCCATGGGACAACCTCATGCCTTTTTCTACTCAACTACCCGAGAGCCTCTAAGCGCGGCCTCCCAAACAATCAATCGCAACCAAGGCATGAGGTTGTCCCATGGAGTGGCTCGGGGAATGCCTGTTGTTCTTTATATATATGGATATATCTGATTGGATGCTCGGTTGGCATCGGTTGGCTCACCCCCTTTTTCTTAAACACTTAAGACATGGGAATCTGGCATATTGAGAGAATATTCTAAGAACGATTGCTGCACTGGTAGGTTATGGTACTGACCAGTGGCCCATAGTAGGTGGATATATTGGGTTTATTACTATGGGATTTGCCCTCGACCTTCCTGTGAGTGGATGGTCGAGCGTTTTGTGCGTTTTGATTTCATCGTGACATGTCAATAAGGATGATTTATCATGTATTGGTGTCTTCTGGTTTATTCTCGATCTCCTAGGTTCACCCATGTCTATTCAGCTTTGTAGCTTGCAGCAATGATTATGATGCTCACATGTATACCCACATTGCCCTTGCTGTGTGTTTTACTTTGTGCATTCTGGTGTATTGTTTTCCTTGGAAACTGATAAATTGCCTTTTTATGGGTTTCTAAAAATTGTTTTCAAATGGAAGTGTTTAATCCCTTTTGTACAAATTTGAAAATTTAAACCTCACTTTCCCCTTTTCCTGAAATGCCATTGGCACTAATGAAATGAACACGAATTTGGAAAATGGCTAAGGGCAATGGTTCGTACTTTGTTTTTAAGTAGAATATTATTAAAAACATACTTTTATAGATTGTAGTTCAAACTTGAAATGATGTTTCTTTTATTTTAAAGGTAGTGCATTGGGAATAGATATCGGGCTACCCTACTGAGTTTTAATACTCACGCCTATAGTTGTTTTCTGTTTTTAGTGTTTGTGCAGGATATAGCTTGAATGCGCTCGCCTAGGGCGACGCTTGATCGTTGAGTCGGAGAGCGACCCGCGAGGTCGCACGGAGTTGTTAGGACGTCGTGCTTGGTTAGTTTGTTTCCTGCTTGTTCATGTTTAGTCACTTTGTTTAGTTTACCTTTTTCTGCGCTGCTCTGTTTTATCTTTGCATTCTTATTTATTTATATTGGGCGAAATCGTTCCCACAGTCTCTAATGATGCCCTGGTGCTGGTCGCCAGCCCGGGAGGATCGGGAACGCCTCTCGGGCCATGTCGCAGACCGGCTCGGGTGACCGGTTCAGGGTCGACCCGGGTTGGTTCGTGAAAAAATGGTATCAGAGGAGGTTTGCTCTTAGCAGACCTCACTTTTCAGAGCGCCCTTTGTTATTTGGGATGTCAAGGTAGATGGAGTAGGATTGTCGGGACTTGAGGGGTAGGTGCGAGAAGAGCGTCGCGAACTCTTGCTTGTACCGATCCTCAGGTTTCCATGGGAAGTCCGGTTTAATTGGTTTGTTTGGGTTTTTATAGAAATGTTTTGCGATTGGGGTACGACAAAGGGAGTTGGGCCATTAGTCCTCCTAACCCGCGCGGCCTGGCAAGCCATGTGGGTCTAGGGGCATGGTCCAAGAAGGCTCTCTGTGTCAGTGGCGTGTTTGGCATATGGCCGCCAACCATATGGTCAAGTCACCCACTGACACTAGTCCCCTGTTTGATTTGTTTTGGGTTTCCGTTGATTTCTGAAAGTGGTTTGAATCAGAAAAGTTGGTTTTGAAAAAAAAGTGTTGTTTGAAAAGACATGTTTAATTTGTGGATTGTTTTAAAAGAAGTGGTATGAATAAATTGTTTTTGGAAAATGAAGTTGCTTTGTTTTGGCCTTGGTGTTCCGATGAGTACTCACATGCATTTTGGTGTGTTGGAAATGTGGATGGATGTCTGGTATGGTGGATGGATGCCCTGGGTGGCACAGATACATGCATGTGAGTGAGACTCTAAGGGATACCAATGGAGAGGGTTTAAATTACCAAGATTGTTTTAAATTAAAGATGTTTTCAAAGAGAAAAGTTTTTATGTTATGATAACTTGTTTTCTCGGATTTCGAGCTTGTCACCTATGGAATGTTTGATTTTGAGGTTGTTATTCATTCACTGAGTTGGCGTTGATTGGGTTTTTGACCTTTACTTGTCCAGCGGTTATCCCTTTGAAGCTTCGATGGGTGATCGTAGTGCGGTTGATCAACCTAAGGATTTTATGCTTGAGTTTCGGAAGCTCGATCCACCTCTCTTTTATGGTCAAGAAGAAACTTCTGTGGCAGAGGAGTGGATGCGGAATATTGAAAGGGACTTTAGCCTCATTGAGTTGCCTGAGTCATTGAAGGTCAAGTTTGCGACCTTCATGCTTGAAGGTTCACCGTGGATGTGGTGGAAGTCAGTGTCTCGGAACAAGCCCCGTCAAGAGATTACTTGGGAGTTCTTCAAGTCTTTGTTCATTCGTCAGTTTTTCTCTGAGGAAGAAAGGGTGAGAAAGGGGATGGAAATGTGTTGTCTGCAGCAGGGTGACAGATCCGTGTTGGAGTATTTCCAGCACTTTGTAGATCTAGTACCTTATGATTCAGAGTATGCCACGAATGACCCCATGAAGGCTCGACGCTTCGAGGCGGGTCTCCGCCCTGATCTGCAGTCAAAGGTGTCAGAGTCTAACCTAACTTCTTTTGTCGACGTGGCAAGACAAGCTTTTCGTGTCGAAGCAGCGATGGTAGGAGTGCTCGAAGTAGTTCTCCCTCCTTCGATCCCTATGAGCACTGGTGAAGATTCTGGAAAGGAAGTGAGTAAGCAAGTGGAAGTGTATGGATCAGGTCGTGGAATCAAGAGGCCTCGAGATCTTTCATCAACCTCTTCAGAGCGAGAGATTATTGTGTGTTATCAGTGTGGCAAGCGGGGTCACAAGAAGTCATCATGCCCAAGCGCTCCGAAGCCCTGCCAGGCGTGTGGACGTCTGGGTCACTTGCGACGATTTTGTCGGGGCGTTGCAAGAAAGTGTCGCAGAGGGTGTTCTCAGAAGTAATGTGCTATTGGGTATTTGTTCAGAGTTCTTGGTGTAAGTTTCCTTTCAATTTAAGGGATCTTTTATCGTTGTAGTTATACTGGTGGTGTTTTGGGTTTGAAATGTATGGGAACTTCATGGGTCTTTTGACGAACCTCGTCTTTCAATGCTGGTATGTTTTAATTTTAAAATCTTGCCCTTCAATCTGTCAGATCAAAAGATGTATGTATCTCATTGGGATTATCAGAACCTGACTGCGAGGCAGGAGATGCTTCATCCATCATAGCTCCAGCCAAAAGGTCTCGGAGTGAAGCTGGCGCGTAGTCAGGAACCCCCCGGGGAAAATTTTAAAGAGTCCGGTTAAAGTCGTGCCTCTAACGTCGTGGTGTGATAGTTTTGGTGTTGTTGCTTGGGTTTCTCTGTCGCTATAGTTTTCCCCTTGTCGCAAAGCGCGCGATGGACTTATCCCTCACGTAGTGTTGGGAATCGTGCCTCTTGGATGTAAGTTGCTGATCAGTGACCTTGCGTGGTCCACTGATGTAAATCAGTTGCGGCCCTGGTTTGGGTCCATCCCGAATTGATGAGTCGTGAGTAGTCGCACGTCGTAGTTTTAGTGATTTGATCCTTGGACCCACCCTACCCGCCCATGGGGTTAGGGTTTTAGTTGCGCAAAGTATCCATTAAAGCTTCTATCCCATTCAGACGGGAGTAAGTGGTTTAAATGTTTTTGCTGTGATTTTATAGCTTGAGTAAGGCCCGGTTCTGGCCTAAGTTGGATTTCTGGTTGGTCTCTAGGAGGTCAGTCCTTTTATGGTGGGGAGACCCACCATGAGTCTCGTTGGGTTTTCTCTTAAATAGTTATCGAATTCTAGTGGAGTTCTTATGGTGGGGAGCCCGTTTGGGCCTCCCTCTGTTGGTGATTCATCTCGGGCAATGAGGTTTAGTTCCGTTGGTAGTCAGTATGATGTCCTTGAGATAAGAGGTTGGATCGTGTTCTGTGAAATCCTTAGGTGTTGATCGATCGACTGGTTGGTTTTGTGGCTTTCTGAGGGCAGAAAGCGTTATGGTGGGAAGAATTGTCGCACCCCAATACCGTGCGTTTATTTTATTTTATGATTTCTTTGGATTTAAGGACTAGGTTCTTGAGTTTCTGTTAAAAAGTGTACGTTTTGAGGCGAAGTCGTTGGGTGCGCGAGCGGAACACGTTTTGGAAACTCTGCATGGCTCTACTCGGGTAACTGCGCACCCCTTTGCACATTCCGTTGTTTTTGGAAAAAAATTGATATAAAATATTTTGTATTTAAAATGTGCATTTATTAGATTTTCGTTTAAATTTTTATTGTGTTAAGAATTTTATTCCTATATTATGACTACTTTTATTATCTTGAAATTTTATCTTCGTGATTATTATCATTCTAATGGTTATTCTAATTTATTATAATTAAATTGATGTTAATTAATGCAATTGCGAGAAACTATTTTGTTGTTGAATTATAAAGATTACTAGTTGATTCATTATTATTTATTTAATATGAGTTTAAGTATCTAAATACACCTATATATAGATATATAATATTTTAGTTGTTTCTATTTATTTATTTTATTTATTTTATTGATATTATTATTTTTATTGATTTGTTTTTTTTTTCTTTTCCCGTAACCCTAGCGTGGATCCCTTTTTTTTCCTTCCCCTCCTCTCATGCTGCAGCCGCCGCCCCCGCTTGGCCCTCTGCTCCTCCTCTCCACTGGACTCCGCACCCTCCTCTCATCCTTGCCGCACAACAGCCGAGCAGCAGCACCCGCAGCCCCTCGGTTCCGCCTCGTCCCGCTCCACTTCCTCCCCTCCTTCCTCCCTTGCAGCAGCCCGCACACAGCAGCCCCCCCCGGCATCCGTTTTCCTTTCCTCCTCCCTCCTGGTGCATCGCGCCGGCCTCCATCTGCAGCGCCCCCTCCTACCTCCTGATGCAGCGCACGGCCCCCCCGACCTCCTCTCCTCCTGCCGACGCCGCTGCTCCCCTGCTGCACCCAGCCAACCCGCACTGGGCTTTTCCGTCGCTGGCACACCCTCCTCCTGCCTCGCTCCGCCGCGGCGACCCCCCCCCCTCCGGTGTCGTTCCAGCCTCCGCCGCGCCGTCTCTCTCCGACCCTGTTGCCGGTGCACCCTCCTCCGGCCGAACCGCCGCCATCCGGCCCCTCCTGCGCACTCTCCAGCTTCACCTCCTGCCAGGCGCGCCTCCTGCTCCGCCCCGCACCATCGGTCGCGACCTCCGTTGGTGCCCCCCCTGTCCAGCAGATCACGACCCCCCTAGTCTCTCCCTCTCCCTCGTGTTTTTTTCCTTTCTTTCTTCTTCTTTTCTTTCTTCTTCTTCTCATAGCCTGTGTGATTCCCCTGTTGCCCGCTCCCTTCACCGACGGAGTATCCCCTCCCCTAGAGCCTCCTCCTTCCCTTACGCAGCAGCGCCGCGCGACCCGCGCCTTGCCTGCATCGCCCCAGAAACCCCGCTTCTACCTACGGTTTTCCCCGGACGCACCCCGCTCTTCCCTGCTCCCTCCTCCCTTGTAGAAACCCACGAACCAGCACCTCCCCGACCCGTTTTCCCCCTCCTCTGCAGCGACGAGCAGGCCAGGTTTCCTTCTTCTTTTTTTTATTTTTATTTTTTTTCATTTTATCCTATTACTATTATTATTAAGGTTCATATTATTATTTTGTTATTACTGTTATTGTTTTTTTATATTATTATTACTCTTATTATTATTATTATTATTATTAGTGTTAATAGTATTAACATTATTTTGTTATTATTATTATTATTATTATTATTATTAACTTCAACATTATTAATATTAATATTAATATTATTATTATTATTATTATTAATGTTAATATTATTATTATTATTATTATTATTAATGATGATTATTGTTATTATTTTGTTATTATTATTATTAATAATAGTTTTATTATTATTATTATTTTGTTTTTTTGCTATTATTATCTATTATTTTTACTATTATTATTATTACTATTATTTTTATTATTATTATTATTACTATTATTTTTATTATTATTATTATTACTAATCTTATTATTTTTATTAGTATTATTATTATTATTATCTTTATTTTTATTATTATCATCGTACTCTTGTTGATGGTGGGTTTTTATTTGTTGATTTAGGACTTTTAGGACCCGCGTAGGGCGTTTCCGATTTAGTGCCATCGTCGCGCTTTGTTTCCGAGGTTCCTTCGTCGTCGCGCTTTGATTTCAAGGTGAGCGTTTCTTTTTGACGCTTGGTTTCGCAGGCTCTGGCGAGTCTTTGGATGGGTCTGAGCCCTTGAAACTGACTATGCAGAGTGTTAGACCTTGTCACGTGGTTTCGGACACACGTCGTGTCATCGCGCCTTGCTTCCAAAGTCGTTTTGCCGTCGCGCTTGGTTTTGAGGTAGGTCCCCTTTGCACTGCTTTTAAAATCTATGTTATATTATTTCATGCTGTTTGCGCACCCTAATTGTTCAAAATCAACATTTTATTAATTGTAATAAATATGAGATAATATACGATAATTATTTTTTAATATAAGATGGTAAATTTTTAAATGGTTATTTAATGTCAAAAGGAGCCGTTTATTTTATACACGACCCATGACACATCCTTTTGACGAGCGGACACCCAATAATGAAAGAATGCCTGTTTGTCTTTTAAACATAATTCACGGAATATAAAATAGAGTTCTGGTTTAATGAGAAGTGATTTCTTTTGAAGCGTGAACAAATACATTGGTTCGTTTGAGAAATTTCCCGGTTGGCTCTTAAAGTTTATTTGGAAAAGAAAATGGTTTGGATTGGATTATAAAAATACTGGCAACCTGTGAAGTAGTGTTTTGTGGATTCTTCAAATAGTTTTAAACTGGTTTTGGTAGTAATTGTGAACTGTATTAAATGCCCGTTTGGCACTTTATGGAAAGCGATGGAAATGTTTTTATAAAAACCCTCTTAGGACGACTCTCATGCCTTGGTTGCGATTGATTGTTTGGGAGGCCACGCTTAGAGGCTCTCGGGTACTTGAGTAGAAAAAGGCATGAGGTTGTCCCATAGAGTGGCTCGGGGAATGCCTGTTGTTCTTTATATATATGGATATATCTGATTGGATGCTCGGTTGGCATCGGTTGGCTCACCCCCATTTTCTTAAACACTTGAGACATGGGAATCTGGCATATTGAGAGAATATTCTAAGAACGATTGCTGCACTGGTAGGTTATGGTACTGACCAGTGGCCCATAATAGGTGGATATATTGGGTTTATTACTATGGGATTTGCCCTCGACCTGCCTGTGAGTGGATGGTCGAGCGTTTTGTGCGTTTTTATTTCATCGTGACATGTCAATAAGGATGATTTCTCTTGTATTGGTGTCTTCTGGTTTATTCTCGATCTCCTAGGTTCACCCATGTCTATTCAGCTTTGTAACTTGCAGCAATGATTATGATGCTCACATGTATACCCACATTTCCCTTACTGTGTGTTTTACTTTGTGCATTCTAGTGTATTGTTTTCCTTGGAAACTGATAAATTGCCTTTTTATGGGTTTCTAAAAACTTTTTTCAAATGGAAGTGTTTAATCCCTTTTGTACAAATTTGAAAATTTAAACCTCACATTCCCCTTTTCCTGAAATGTCATTGGCACTAATGAAATGAACACGAATTTGGAAAATGGCTAAGGGCAATGGTTCGTACTTTGTTTTTAAGTAGAATATTATTAAAAACATACTTTTATAGATTGTAGTTCAAACTGGAAATGATGTTTCTTTTATTTTAAAGGTAGTGCATTGGGAATAGATATCGGGCTACCCTACTGAGTTTTAATACTCACGCATATAGTTGTTTTCTGTTTTTAGTGTTTGTGCAGGCTATAGCTTGAATGCGCTCGCCTAGGGCGACGCTTGATCGTTGAGTCGGAGAGCGACCCGCGAGGTCGCACGGAGTTGTTCGGACGTCGTGTTTGGTTAGTTTGTTTCCTGCTTGTTCATGTTTAGTCACTTTGTTTAGTTTACCTTTTTCTGTGCTGCTCTGTTTTATCTTTGCATTCTTATTTATTTATATTGGGCGAAATCGTTCCCACAGTCTCTAATGATGCCCTGGTGCTGGTCGCCAGCCCGGGAGGATCGGGAACGCCTCTCGGGCCATGTCGCGGACCGGCTCGGGTGACCGATTCAGGGTCGACCCGGGTTGGTTCGTGACAATAATAAATATTTATATTTATATTCAAAATATATAATTTGAAATGATAAAAATTTCTCCAATAAATAAAAATAATCATAAACTATCTAGTGTTATGTGTAGAATTGTAACGAAATAGCACAACCATAATAAAAATGAACATATGTGATTTAGATAAATAATAAGGATGGTTTCAATATAATATATACCTAATGAATAATAAATTAAATAAAGGATTTTTTTATGAATTTAAATACCAAAAATATTTCATGAAATATATTCTTGAAAAAATATCCTTCTCACATTAAATATTACTTTTACAAAATAAAAATTTCTTGAATATTGGGAAATAAATTTTATTTGAAATAAATTATGAAAAAATATAAATTAATCTTCAAAAAAAGACTATTTATTATCAGAGGTAGTTATACTCATTCAACGTATGTTGAAACAAGGATTACATTATCATTTTAACATAGGTGAATGAAAAATGCGATAACATATTTTAACCTAAACAATGATAATTAAATTTTAATGTATTTACAATTAATTATGAGAAAAAATGATGTTAAAATTATCATATAATATTAATTATAATAATTTAAAATATCAATCCATTTTACCATATTAACTTTATAAAACGATAAATATTTTATTTTAAATTTAGCCCACAAGCATGATGAAAATGAAGATTTCCAAAGAAAAAGGATTCTTATGTATAAAAATTTCATATATTAAAATATAACATAAATTGATTACAATTTCCTTTAAAAAAATTAATAATTTCTTATTTAAAAAAATTAAAACAAAATTTAATTTTTTAAAATGATTAATTGAAACAGAAGATTAAAAAATACCATTATCAATCACTATTAATCGAAATAATTATTATTTTTATAATATTCTAAAAAATTATACATAATATTATATGTAAATAATTATTTTAAAATTTTAGTTAATTTAATAAAATATTTTTTTCAATTTTGGGAAAAATATTTTTAAATAGCGTGTGGATAATGTAGCGAAATCGCTTATTAGAAAACTTCACTGTTTAAGTATAAAATTGTATTTATTCTTATCTCATGTTTAGAAAAAATAATAGATGAATTATAATTTTTTTATTTAATTCATAATATAAACATTTCATAAAAATCATTTACTAATACTGATTACTTTAATTCATTAAGATAAAAACAAATTACACTAATAAAAATAGTATATTAGAAAGACAATACCTTTATTTTCAAATTATTTTTTATTATAATTTTTATTCAATTGATAACCAATGAATTTATTTCTACATGTATAAATTATATAATATTAATAATTTATTTATTCCTATTTAGAACTACTAATTCAACGGCTAGGCCATAACTGTCATATTAGATAATAATATTTTAATATTATATTATTGTTTGTTTTAACATAATGTTTCATGTAATAGAAGTTATGGATGGAATAAAATTTAGCTAAATAGTAATATATTAAAAGGTCTCTAAGTTTTTTAATAAGCAACATGTACCACCATATAAAGTATCATTATTAGTCCAACGAATCTTGAGGTTAACAAAATACGATGATTAAATATCTACTAACCATGTCAAGGAGATAAAATTCGGAATAATTGATCTCATATTTCCAACTATAGGGGAATACATCATCAATTTTCAACAGAATAATGAAATCTCAAGGAGGCCTACATTACCTCATGGTTCATAATATCATTCTTTTTTGATATTCGCACTAACATTTACCCCCATCATTGAAGTCTATATTAACCATTCCTAGCATAATGTGACCAATATGGTAACATATATATTGAATCCTAGGTTTTCCTGCCAATAATGGTGTCAAAAATCTTATTTCATGGAAACAAAAACAAATATAACTGATACTTCTATATCTGGGTGAATTTGACATGCATGACCTAAACATATCCCTAATAACTTAAATTGATTTAATATCCCTTCTATGTGTCCTATGATGAAATATTGAACACATTCATAACTGGGTCTTGAAATCCTTTTACAAAAACATCCAAAACTAAGATATGGATTGTGTTATATGGTAGAAACAGTCACCATGGGTATCCCCCGTAGTCAGATGATATACTTAATCTTTAATATTCATATGGTCTTCGCTAAACACTAGTCTCAGATAGAAATGATATGGGATGACATGAAATGTTTGTCAAGGATTGCTTATTTAGTATCATGTAATTTCAGTAATAGAAATATTACTGTCATGAAATATATCAATATGTTATCCAAATTTCACTCTATAACCTAAAGAGTTTTTTCCAAAAAAACATGGACATGGTGTTTCCCCACCACCTACTAATAGGTGTGGAATCAAGAAAAAAATTGAAAATATTATCCTTCAACCTAATATAAATTTTTATTGAATATTCTAGTAAATATTAACCACTATGGAATGATCCACTAATGGTGAAGTGTGAAAGTCCATAAACACCTGCTCATATAGGGTAAATTATACATTCATCCACCCTTAGAAGTTAATTAAGTGACCTCCACCTTCATAATACCAATCGACTGAATCGCCATTGAATACCAAATCCGAAAAAATCATATAATCTATGTCCCCAAGTTGAGAATCACTAAATTTAATAATAAGTTGTGGGGTTAAAAATTTTTTGAGGATAAAACATTCCTCCCCCATCATCGAAGAATAATTTCAATGAGGATAAATTCTCTCTTGCTAACTTTAATAATTGGGAACAAGATATCATGTATAGGGGATAAACCACTTCATCGACCATCCACAACGTATAAATGATATCGACGTTAAAATCCTAAAGGAATTATATATATTATCTCTATGTTAAGATGAGATATAAATATGTAATGAGATACCTAAATATATAATAGTATGAATAGACTACTCACTAAACACCAAGAAGATACTGATTTAATGTATTGAGAGATATGACTAACACTTCCATCAACAAATAATGTATAAAAAATTTCTAATCAGAGGGTATCAATTACATGGGCCCAAAAGATATAACTACCTCTCTCTCTGTCAACATAATGTTTATCCTTTATTAAAATAAATAATTGAATGCCATGTATTCAACTTCCACACCTAGAAACCACTTGATAGATAAAATGACCAATCTAAATTTATTCCCATAAATATATCATAGGAACTACTAAAACCAAACAAATGGATTCCTCATTCATGTATCTCAATCACTAGGCTGAACATCCTAGATATTTCCTCCATGAGCCTTATGAAATAACCCAACATTCCATGGAAACACCACACCTTGAATATGGTCATGGGTAGATCTTACAATAGAAATTCCTCGATCTTAGCTAGATCGATAGCTACATTAACCTCTAAGATGAAATAAACCATGAAAAGGAAATATCCAAGCTATAAATATACACAAAAATTTCTTTGTATAGCGAGTGATCCAAATATAATTCCAGAAAACTCACGAAATGCTCATCATTCTCATCCTATTATTCTTAGTAGATGAGTATTTGGTCAATGAATACAAAGATGATCTAGTCTATGAAAGGATGAATTATATATCAAATGATGCCAGTTATTATATCAAGTTATTTAGTCACAAGAATTTGAATCACAAGGAATTAATAGTAACTATAGATGCATTTGAAATCGATCACCATGATATCCATTTAGTGAACACAGTGCTTCTGATTACTAGACATATGGTTGATCTTCAAAAAACCACATTCTCCTTCCAAATTGATAAAAATTTAAGAATTATAATCTTGTGTTATTCAATTTTGACATTTTTATAAATTAATAATTTTTATTCAATGAAAAACGTCAAGGTTCTATCCTCCTTTATGGAGGAATATTTTGGAAAAAACATTTTATCGTTATGTCCTACAAGAAAAACCTCACCTCTATGAAAATAGTTGGGGCTATCCAATAAGATATGTTTAATATTATATTGGTCAAATAGTTATAGTCTAAATAGAAATTGACCTCTCTATGAGGGGGAGATCATAGAATATCATTAGAGAAAATACAATAAAATCCCCCACCACTAATATTAACTTGTTTCCCAAGGTTTATAACTCCCCAACTAATGAGTTATTTATTGAAGCTTCCCTTATAAATACACCACTCATCTCATCAAAAAAACATTCTCAACTAATATGGAGAATCTGGATTCATTTACTTGGAATGAACTCAAATTGTTTTTTTGATATCTTATCCATGAATGCACATAACATATAAATTCCATAATAATGATTATGTCATATAAATTCATCACATAAAGATAATATCACAAGTAATCCTCTCTTGAAAAAATGTATTATTGTACAGGTGGTAGATGTGAGTGAGCATGTGATCTCTGTAAGTATAAGTCTATAATCATATTGGTTTGGATATGGTCTCAACCAAACTATGTAACTCTCATATAAACGATGTATAAATTAAACAATGAATCACATAAATTTTAATTAATATCAGTTCTAGTGTGTGAACGGAATAAATCGTTCCATGGATCTTGTTGGGTGTTCATGGTTATAACACTCCATAAAATACAACTGTCTTCTTCCTTGGCCACCAGTCCTCTAAACCTAGTGTGGTATTCTTAGGGGTTTTGTAGGTGGATGGGAATCATAATGTATTACCCCTATAGATCTAAATCTAGATGAATAACGAACTCTTCTTCTTAAATAAACTTCCTCAGGGCCACCCCAACTACCTTTGGATGGTCTTATATCATGCTGATTACTCTGAGGTGGGGGTCTATCAACCACATTACACCCCCTCAAAATGGAATGTTATTAACTCACATTACAAATATAAATTCCAATAGTTATTGTATAAAAATAAATTCCACTAACTATATATATCCTATTTTTGACCCTTAAACTTCTGGATCCTCATATATAGGTCTTCTCACTAGCATACCTCCTTTGTTTGGATCTGGATGCATGAATCCACCTAGCGATGACTGATGACTCCAATTTATGATAACCATTACCGAATCGTCCCAATCATACCCCTATTCTAGAAAACACTCAATCACTAAGGGTCAGTCTAGTACATAAACATAATTAGAGATACATAATGAGACAACATTATCCCAAATAAGTATACATGATCCTCACTAAAATATCTAGACACATACCAATCGAATAAAAATCATCTCAATAGTGTATCATGTGAGATAGATGAATATAGATACGTACTATATGACTAAAATAGAGCCCTACAATATCAATATGAACTTTTTAATGAACACCAATCTGAATATCATTGTGGATCAATCCTTTTGTATACGAAATTCGAACCAAGTCCACAAAAGGAAAAAATCATCATGTGTCTGAAATATAAAACTCCACTAGTATACTATTTTATCATAATGGTTACTATTAATAAATAAATAAAATTCAGGGATTTGAACTAGTTTTAATACATTAAACACAACTTCTAGGCGGTATGATGAAGATATTAAGTAAGGCTAACCTTACATCCCAGGTGGTAATATGAGTTATAACTCATACAATGTGATCACATATCATGAATCCTCATTAAATTCCATTTGGATGATCAAATTATCAATATAGATTGAATAATATGAATGAAACATGGATAGTGGGTCTTCTCACAACACTTTGGGTGAATGAATTTATCTATTCCAACTTTTTATATTCACCTTTTGAACTGATCCATGAATAGATATATCATCTATAAACTATTAATGAATATAGGGCTCAATTATAAGCGTGAAACATCCATGAAATCACATCATAATTTTGGTTGGCTTTACCTATTTTGGAAACTTTTAATTTATAAGACAATGCATGGTAAATAAATATTATCTAGGGATATAAGATTGGAGGAAATGGAAATAAAACACCCATACCTATATGATGTATTTTTTTCATGAAACATATTCTTCTATGAATATAGTCTAAAACATGTTAATAAAGTCATGATGAATTAATACATTATCTTCTCCACAATCACTAGGTTCCATAGTCTGGAAACAAAACATGAGACCAATAAACATCATTTCCATAATACCCAAGGTAATCCACTGTAGATATCTTACAAAATATATTTCATTATGAAGAATAGAATTTTACACCCTCTGAAATGAATGGACCCACCGAGACACCTCTACAATGGTGGAAATATGATAGTTTCACCCCAAGAACATAAACAATAATTCAGGGGATGGTTACTATCATACTATAGTCATATCACTCTTAATGGGATCCCTTATCCTAATACACATTTAAACAACACATACCCCCTCATAATATGTAATAATGTTGTACAATAGAGAGAAATAACAAAAATATATAATAAAAATTAATGCGAAACCCACTAGATCCCATAAAGATATAATTTTTCAACTAAAAGGTACATTTTCATAATAAGTCCCTGCTAAATACATAATGTTAAAACACTAACCTAGATAGTATTAGTGATATATCTATAATATTAAACTCCTTACATTTAAAACATCATCTATAAGGTCTCAAAGAAACCCTTGTACCCCAACAATTCCACATCCACTATGTTTATCTCTGAATTGTATATTTATACATAATATAAGAAAGGTATGGGAAAAGAAACCCATACATAGTGGAGTATATATAAACCCATCCTTATACAAAAATAGAATAATGAAAAGTCTAAATATAAGTATACTCCAAAACCAAAAAGGATTAATATTAATAATAATTCAATAAACATAGATATGATTAATATAGAGTGAAATAGGACCACTTTGGGAGGTCCCACTCTTTGTAGATATGCCTTATGATAATTTTTCACATAGCATAATAAATCAAATTACCAAACAAGAAACCATATCATCACATTAGAGTTTTAGAGGAGATATCATGCCTCATCGAATATTAAAAAAAATAAAAATGGGGGTAAATAATATTTAGGTAGTGTTCATATGAGATGAGGGTACATGCCAATAACCACTCACACTAAATGAGGGTACATGATTGATAATGGGAAAACCAATGAGGGAAACCTATCAGACACCCAAAAATTATAATCTTCATGCTGAAACCAAATCTTTGGTATGATAGAGAAAAATTATTTAGTAAGTATATATCACATCATAGAAGGCCTCAGATGTCCAGACAGATAATAAAATTATCATCTGTCTAAAAAAACTTATTACTCGATATATACTTTCCCCAAATGGACACCTAGAGATATATTCTAAAGGATTACATTATAGAAAATTCATAATCTATATTAAAACACTCTTCACAAGCCATGTCATGCATTATACTGAGTCCCAGTATTGGAACAGGTATTTCAAGAACAATGATTTAGGTCAGGTAGTGAAAACATGACCTATGAACCACTTGAACACCTGACACTCTAGGTCACCCATACAACTGGTTTAGGTTATAGGTGTAGAAAAATCGGTGGATGGGGTATTAATAATTCATTTTTTTCATTATATATGATTAATCCAAGATTATAATGACAATAAATTCTAGTATCAACATAATTGAATCAAATTTTATAGACAGTAGATAAATTCTCGAAAAAAAATTACAAGATCATCACATATAACTAAAAATCATTTTAATCAATTAAAGGATTATGTTTTGATAAATTTATTTTTCATCGATAGATCTAACAACATCTCTAAATCATACCGTCATTTTTTTGTAGAAATCAAGAATATATTCCCTAGGGTGGTGATCCACACATGGTTCAAGATTCTATAAATGACTCCCTAGGAATCAACAGGTTCTTGCCTAAAAGATTCCAATGCTTGCCTCATTTTCCTTTATCCCATGGAAAATTACTACAAGGAAGAGTTATATTTGATCTATCTATACATGAGTGTGGTGGAGGAGGAGTACCACTATATATTTTTTAGAGAGTTTATGGAGAGGGAGATATTTATTTATTTTAGGGGAATCTACAAGATCTAATTTTGATCAAAAAATAAATGTCTATATAGAAAAATTATATAATTGGGTTTATATACCAATAGGGTTAGAAAATAATAATTCCACATCCTCCCATATTATTTACATAACCCTACCAAACCCTTTGTATATATTAATTATATTGTTATGAAATATAGTAAACTCAATAATTCTATTGAATGTTACACAATTTATATTATTTTTCACTAGACTAATAATATTGGTCCACCATTAATCAATAATATTTATCTATCCTTTAATAATGACTATTTATTTAATAAATAAATATCACTACATTATTCAGTAATAAATAAATAAATATTACCTTCACTAAATAGAAAATAAATATTTATTAAATATTATTCAAAATGAATATCTTATCAAATAACTGTTTATGGAATATATGTGATCTTGAAACTATAAATATTTACTAAACACCATTTGGAGATATTATTTATTAATCATGTTAAATAATATTATTTTTTAACTGAGATTTTAGATAAACATAGTGTGTGACCCTCAAAGCCTCTTTCACAGTGGCATTATGTGAAGTAGGCTGATATCCAAGGCTAACATCTAGAAACATGCCACTGAACCCATAATGAAATAATTCAATTCCAAAATGACATAATACCTCTTACATACACTTATTGTGTAATATTATCACTTTATCAAGATGTTTACAATCATGTAGCTTGAATGCTAGTTACATCAACAAATGTGTGTGATGAATCTTTCTTTGATATTCCAGAAATCAAAATTTCATATAGAATATATTTTTAAGGATTTATCTAGAATATATCATTAACATAAATGTGTATAAGATACCTAAACTTGTTAAATAATAGAAGGGAAAAATATTTCTAACATTAATAATTAGTTAAATATTACTCATGGCACACCCAACATTTCCAACATTACTGATAACATATGTCATCATGCTTTTCATCAATATATTATATCATGTTACTTTTAATAATCATTAATAATAATTTTAAATTATAATGATCATTAATGAAATATGAGCATATAAACATCCGGTTACACCTACATATTTGTATTTCTCATTGTTGGGTATAATTCTCATAATAATATACACATGATATTACCACAGGAATAATTCATGAGAAGGAACCTCAAAGCTATATGAGTCCACAAACCTGATAAACTGTATCATTTTTTCCCTCAAATGATTTAATTCGGATACTAAAAATATATTTATGAATAAATTAATGTATCTTCTTGGTTTTCATCATAATAGGGAATTTATATGAACATTCAGTGGGATAAATACTCTAAGGAAATTATCATTTACTATGTTAACAAATTAGAAAAATCATGATGTCATATTGGTTTTATTAATATTCAAACATTGTTATTGGCTTCCATCTCCAACAGACTCCCACTTTCACTAGAGCCAACTTTTAACAAACATTGGTACACCAACTCTCAAATGATATTCATGATTCTAATGAGATTATCCATTGGTCATGGGATCTTCCAATTTTTTTATATATAAACTATTTTTACTCCAATTTACTATAATGAGAAAAATCCTTCAAGGATTGATACTTATAGAATATGTTCTTTGACCATTGGAGTGAACATGGATCTTTTTCAAGTTCCACCACTTTAGTATTATAACAATATAATGTGATAGGTTATTTAATACTAGGTACCACATCAATCACCAAAAAAAATCGTCGCATCCATATTAAATATTTTATTTATATCAACAACTTATATATAATCATACTGAATTATAGAATTAGATTCAAATGGCCTTGTTAATCTATTCTAGCTGATAGGCCTCCATTTAGAAGGTAATCATAACCTAATTATGACATCACATCATTATGATCTATCTAAAAAATATAATTAGTATAAACCATGATGACTAGCTTCTCATCATTCCCATTCCCAAGAACATATATTAATTTCATCATAGATACTTACGGTTAACCATAATAGAATTTAAATTATGCTCATCTGGATCATCTTTATATCTTTATACCATGCTCAATGAAGAGTGAACATCAAGTGTATACATGATATGAAATTCATGATTAATCATATCACTGAAGCACATGAGATATTAATCATTCTATCTCTCTCATGTTGAGTTTGAAGAATAATTTTCATTGAATGATGTATACCAAGTGAAGCTGGAACTAAATCCCTCTCGGATTTCTCCTCAGTAAATCAATTTACTATATATACAATGTATGTACTTTGACGTAGTCCACATAGCCTCATCGATCTATTACAAATGATCTTGATCCCTATAATATATGATGCTTCACTTATGTCCTTCAAAAAGAAACACTTATTTATATTTTCCATAAATGATTGAAATATTGGTATGTCATTTCCAATAAGTAATATTTCGTCAACATATACTACTTGGATAATGACTACATTACCACAAAACCTCTTACAAACACTCGAATCACATTCATTGTTAATGACTTGATTATAGATTCATTTTATCAAATATCTACAACCCATATGATTTTTATAATACATAAATGTATCTATACATCTTTCATATCTTTTTGTTATCACATGGACTCACAAATACTTCTGGATGTGTCATGTGGACATCTTCGTAGAGGTTCTGATTCAAGAATGATTTTTTGACATTCATCATCTAAATTTCATAGTCATGATAAACTTCAATATAATGTATAATTATAATCGATTTAAACATGAAATATAATAAAAATATTGTGTTGTATTAAATTACTTATCATTGTTTAAACCCTCTATCCAATAGCCTTTTGTTATATGTAATTATGTTACATTCCACGTCCATTTTCCCTTTACATCCCATTTTTACTCTATGAGATTTATATCTAACAATGTATCAACTATAACCTAAACATGTTTTTAATCCATGGAATTCATTTCAGTATTCATGGATTATTTCCATCTATTATATTTAGGGTTCTCTACTTCCTAATTGTAGTAGATGGGTTCAACATTGTTAAGAAATAATGATTCACCATTTTTGAGGACTATAATACCATATCACTCTGGTTCAATTAACTATCAATTGATTTTATGTAGTATGTGGGATTCAATAACTACATCTTCTATAGAGACAAATGTAATCATTTCCTATACCATCTCTCGTATATCTTGAGAATCAAATTAGTCAAAGAAAATAATTCCCCCACTGTCCATTTATACAATTTAATCCATCTCAAGAAATATGTATTATTTTCAGATAGTCACGTTATTATTTGAGGGGTTTTATTAGTAGTATCAAAACTGTTCATTGGGAAACCTTATAAAGATACAGTTTTCTCTTCTAAGTGCATGTTTATTTTCAAAATATGCTTTAAAAAATTATATCATCCCCATACATGTCTATTCATCAAAATAGTTTTATCTCCACTCAATAACCTAAAGTTTATCTCATTTTCAACTTTATTTTGTACTCAATTAAGTCTGTATGTCATATTTTATAATCCATTTCCCTAAAAGGATAATTAATGATCTTTATGAATCATCATTGAACTTTCCATGTCTAATGAGGATTGGTTCCTCCATTAACTTACACTATTCAACTGTGGTGTGAATGGTAGATTGAGTAAATATATAATTGAAAACTACCCTAAGAATCTGATATACTCTATGTTAAGATATTACTTACATTGATATAATTGAATGTTTTTTATCTTCATCCCGGTTTATTTTATAATTATTCTTAATTTACCAGAATTTTTAAATGGACTTGGATGCATTTCTCATTATGTAAACAAAACCATAAATACAAAAGTTATTAGTAAAAGTTATGTTGTTTGAATACCCAACACTATCTTTTTCTTGATATGGTTCACAAACATCAATTTGTACTGATCCAAGATCCTCAATAGATATTTCACCTATAAAAAAATAGTTGTGGTTTAGTAATTTTTCAACGAAGAAATTATAAAATAATTTCAGGTGGTTTTAGTAAAAATGTGTCTAAAAATAAATTTTGGAATATCTTTGAAAAAAAATTCCCATTTACATGACCTAAATTATGGTTAAATAGTTTGGTTTTATATGAGTCATATGAAATTATTATTATTATTTATTTATAATACATAGTAATTTTAATTTAATTCATAGAGGAAATTATTTAAATATTCCCCAACATTACATATGGGGTCTTTATAAAATAAATAAATTTTATTTCGAAAATTAAAAATAAAACAATATTCATCTAGGAATTATTCATAAATTATGTTCCTCGTAATAGTTGGTATATAAAAATAATATCTCAAAACAAATTTCAAACCTATTAAAAATGAAAGGTGTTAGTCATTAATGGATATACAATACTTCATTATACCATTTGTAGTAGAAAATCCTCTTCTACTCTAGCTATATTTTATAATCTACTAGGTTCCTTCATTTGGATAAAAATGTGAGAACCAAAATTTTTATCTAATACTTGATGTGTAGACGTTGAAAGATCACACTTGATAATTAATGCATATTTAGCTTCCCCTTGCTTATATATTCCATTATTCTATTATAGGCCATAAATTCCAATTTAAAAACATACCTCTTCCTTTTCCATGGACTTCCTATGGATATTACTATTATTGGATGGATGATGCTTAATATCTTTATATTAGTTGTGGGTCTTATGCCTCATCCCCTTGTTCTTCCTTTTATTATTCAACATAAAAATTTATGGTTTGTCACACCCATGTCCTTATCAACTTATAGAAATAGATTAAGAAGTTCTAAATGACTCTTATAACTATATGTAATGATAGAATTTATATTAAAAATAGATAAGTACATGTGTTGTGAGCAAAGTATGATATCTATGTTAAAATCATCTTCTAATTTCATCTTTAATATGTCTAAAAATTCAATGTAGATAATAATATTGACTACATGAGGCCCCTCCAATTCCGATAATCATAGAATAATTTTAAATATATCCATATAGTTTTCTAATCTCACTTGTCTCACATACTTTTGTTCGATATCCTAAAGGTGAGGCATTGTGTTATAAAATTCTATATGTTGATGTTTCATTAAAAGATAATTTGTCATGGATGGTAGAATGAAACATTAAACATAGGTGGCATCATTCAAATGTTTCTCGAATAGATTTAACTCTTCTTAACTAGTATCCTTACTTGAAACATCAGTAATATGTTCTTCCCGCTCATAAAATTTCTTTTCACGGCATTGTATAACGTGTAAGCACCTCTTCCAGTCATGAAAATTTTTTCAAATGAGAATTTTATCCTTTTAAACTATATATCACAGTATTATCATTGTAGTAGTTTTTCTTGATGGTTCTACAAATAATATGAGAAAACACTGAACATTATTTGAAAAAATTTTGAAAAATGAAGAAATAATATATTTATTAATCTTACACTATTTTATCGAATCCCAATACCACACATTGATGTATCTGAAATGTCTTGTTTCTTGTACCTTCTAGTGTAAAGGATATATATTCCTATTCTCATTACAACAATTTTGTACGGTCATGAAATTTGAAGGTATTTAATTATTCATTCCAAAGAAAATGTGTATTAACTCATAGTTTATTGTCCTTTAAGGTGGAATCTCTAATCCTAAAATCCTAAAATTTATTTCATAAATTTATTCCTTTTAGTTACACAAATTATTTATTTTACATCCAACCATTAATGTAAAATACATTATGTCAAACCAACACATCAAGTTTGATTTCCATGATAATTGAAATCACCCCATCATTATCGGGTCAAGCACATTGAAATATCTTTTTATTTTAATTGTTGTAGTGGAATAATATATAAAAATTATATATATAATTTATGGAATTAACATTTTCATATTAAATTTATGATTATTATCTTTATTGAATGATTTTTAATATTATTTGATTTTATATAAGTGATTAACCATTTCTTAGATACTGATTATACAAAAGTTGGTTTATTTTAGTTCTATATTTCATGATTGTTATTTCATAAATTTATGTTATCATGAAAAAACATCCATAATAAAATAATCATCTAACTATATTGAAATAAAATTATAATTTAGTATGACCATGATATTTTATTCATTATTAGTTCATCTAAAAAATGAGAAACTAAAAATTATGATGGGGGGTACCATGAACCATATAAGTTTCAGGTTGATGCTTCCCACCAATCCACTAATGCATCTCTCTTTGATTGGTGTCACCTCAGCTCGAAACATGAATCACATCCACTAGCATGGGATATACATCCATTACAAATTCATTTTCTCACTTATATATGAGGGGTACCAAATAATTGGTTAAGGGGATTGCATAAAAGAATCCCTTGTCACATGATCCCGTAAATAATATGATGAGAGATGATATATTGGACAAAATTTTAATTTTATAATAAATTTAATGAATCAAATAACATACAAAAGTATATTCTACGGGGATAATCAACCACATTCATGTAATTAATTACACATTTAATAAGATTATCATTAAATTCTAATCATTATTATTTAAGATAAATAATTATTAAATCAATTAGTTACCTTTTATAATTAATAAATTATCTTATCTTATATATCATCAAAATAGTATTGATACTATCATTCAACAAAATTTAAAACAAATTAAATAAAATTATTTTAAATTTACTAGATAATGAAAGTACATTAGAGAAAACATGGTGAGTACCCATCCAAACAACCAAATGTGTACTATATTGGTATACATTTTACTTCTTAAATACGTGGAATAAACGAATTATAATGTTATTTCGTGGAGTGTAATTTTAATTTAATGAACACATGGAACACATCTTTTTTACCAAATGTGTAATAATTCAGTACTCCTTGATTAATAATCATCATATGATGTATACATGAAATGCATATCCATAAATTACATATATATTATCTATACATTTATAAATTCAAAACCCATTATGGGGTGTGTAATTTCAACATAATGAACAAACAAAAGAAAAAATGATATGTTTTAAATAGTATGATAAATTAATTTTCAATTCTGTGTACTGAAATAAATCTACACAACATGCACATTAAAGACACACAAAATATATTATTCTAACAAAATATCTATGACACGTGGCTAGGGACTCGACATGTAACCATGAAATCAATAATGTTGGAGTACGTAGGCACTTAGTGTGTGTTCTATGGATTTCAAAAACCCCAGTCTTATTGTCTAGGTGAGAAGTTACATGAACCATATGCGACTAAAGGAAAATACATTATGTTTGAATGATTTTCGATGTGTACTTTAACTGATCGTGCACTTAGCTAGCAGGTCGATAAGCAGTATCAAACTGAATTAATCATGTATATTAAATGAAAACTATGAAAATTAATTATGAATTAATTTAGGGTTCATTAAACACTAATATAAAATATATACCTCTATGTTACAGAACATGTACTCTTGTGTTTCCCCATATGACTCCTTGGAACCTCCATATGAGATAATTGAATTCATTGAATTCATTATCTTAATTTGACAGATTATATTTTCTATAAATGAAAAGGAATAATTTAAATTCTCAAAATTTATAATAATGAAATATTTAAATAGAATAAAAAACTTTGGAAAAATGAATAAATAAATCTATGATATTTAAATAATTATAAATATTTATGAGAATTGTCTAATAAAACAAGTAGGTTATGGGCCTAGAATAAGGGGTGGATGGGGCATGTTAAACTCGTCTTTTTTCATGATCAATGATTAATTCGATATTTACACAATGATAAAAACGGTAATCCATGAAATTTAATAAATGAATATAGGAAATAGATAAACTTTGGAACCAGATAATAGGATCATAACATATTATTTATAATTAATTTAACCAATGAAAGAATTAGTTTGTGAGAAATTATTTATTCATTGATCGATTTGAAAACATCTATAGTTTGTTCTATTTCTTCATTATATCAATAAAAAATAGATTCCCTCTAGTAGTGATCCACATGTGTTGTACGAACCTCCAAACATCGTAAAAGGAATCCCTAGCAGCTATTTGGGAAAATCCTAACACTTGCGTAATTATCCTTTGATCTCTTAGAGAATTTATTAAAGAAAGGGTTCGGTTAAATATCTCTAGAATTGATATAGGTGGGGGAGGAGGAACAATCAATAGTATTGAGAGGATTCTTGTAAAGGGATATCTCTAGTGATTTGATTGGGTTTTCTATGGATCTGATTGAGCACAACACAAATGAATTGGCTATCATGAAAAATAATATAAATGGGTTTATATACTGTCTGGTTTAGAAAATAATAATCTCACATATTCCTTTATAATTTCTTTAATCGCTACAGAATCCACTTTCTTTAAAAAACATAATATTTTGAAATACTCTAGAAGCAAAAATTAAATTAAATATTATTTATCTGAATAACTATATATATATATATATATATATACTATAACTGGTCCATTAAACATGGTCCACCATTCCTCCATAATATTTAGCAGGCCTTGAATAATGAATATTTATTTAACAAATAAATATCACTTCATTATTCACCAATAAATAAATATTTATAATATTAATTAGTTAAAGATAATATTAAATATTCATCACACACAATATCCTCTGAATAACTGGTGATGAAATATTTGAGGACATAAAAACATGTAGAATTATTAAACCACATGTGGGAATAATATCTTCTAAATTTATTAAACAATAATATTATTTATCTAATATTCTTGATACACATAGTGTTTGACCATATAAGATTCTTTCTTAGTGGCATTAGGAAAAGTTTCTTAATGTTCATTGTTAGTGTCTAGAAACATTCCAAGTCACATATAGAGAATGAATTTAATTCATTAATGACATAAACCACATATTTATGGTTACTATGTAATATAATCCATTTATCAAAATATCTATATTCAATAAGGTTTCATGATAGTGCCACTAATCTATATACTTGATGCCTCTTTCATTAAATTTATCAAAATCTAAAATTCATATAGAATCACATGTCCAATGATTTATTTAGACTATGCCATTTCATTAAAATGACATGACATATCAACTACCATTAATGATCAAAATAGATGCATCATTTAAAGCATTAATCATTAATGACACGTTTCTCATGGTACACCCAACATATCCTACATCACTGTGAAAATATGTCCACATAGATTTCATTAATATATATAAGTACTTGGATTATAAAATTCATTGATAATAATATAGAACACTAAGGATTAATAAAAATGTATATAGATATGAACATCCCATGAAACATATAAATATAGATTTCCTACGAGTTTGTCGAGTTCTCATAATATCATACAGTTGATATTACTAAGGGTGTATACCTTGATAAGGAACCTCAAATTTTTATGAGTATCCACCCCAAATATCCTATTTAATTGTTTTCTCGTAAAATTATTTCATTTGGATATAGATAATATATTTGATAATACTTTCATGACACTTCTAAGCTACCTTCATAGTGGTGAACTACTTTTTCCATTATGTGCAACAACTAATCTTAGGGCATTACCACATACTTTGTTACATAGAATAAAAAGAATGTTTTGATAATAATTTTATTAATAATTAAAAAAACTAATATAGGTTATCATAATTTACACATAATTTGATTATTTGGATAAAAGTCAAATAGGTGGGACCCATTCCCAACCACAAGATGTAACACTATTAAGGTACCATGTCATCAATCAACCTCTGCAAACCACATAGGCTTCCATTCTAATGTAGCACTAATCATTGTGTATAAACATTCTTATTAGTAAATGGTTCCATAATGTCTTCACATACCACTCCAAAAGCAGGTAGAGTGAGCTACAATCTAGCATGAAACATTGGTCACTAGACAACTAACCTTACCTATTCACATCATCATCCATATTTTTGACATACCATATATGTGTTCCACTAATCGTGATAATATTTTCATTTATTTTTATATTAAATTTAAGGAATAAAACCCAAATATTTTTTATTTTGGAATAAAATTTCATTATATTTGTTTTATGAATGATTTGGGAATTGTTGTGAAGATGAGAACATTCAAATCGATTAAGTGTTTTTAACATTTAATTATAACTTATTTAGAATTTTATATACTAATACCAACTGAGAAATTAATTTTTCATGATTCTATTCTCATTGTTATGAAATTTGTTTAACATAATCTAGTAGTGAATCAATACTAATGAGGCCTTCAGAAATCATCCAAATTGAAAATATTTTTTAATGAAAAATTTGGAATCCTTCCATAAATATAGAAAATATATAAAAAAATAACTATAAATGATCTTATTTTATTTTATAATGAAATAAAATTCATAGTTAAAATTTATATTAAATATCATGGAAATATGTGATCATTAAGTTAGTATGTAGATACATTAAACTAGAGAGAACTGAATAGTTTATTCGTCCTGAATTTTTTTTATTGAAGAAAAAAATGTATAAACATACAAAATTGGTCTAAAAATTTGTAGTAGTAAATAAAATATAATTGAAAAAAAATATCTTGTTGAATAAAATATATGATTCATTAGTACTGTGAAATAAAAATATAATTAACGTTGACCAAACAAATTGAAGGGAAATTTTTCCTCAATGCTTCGTTATAAATATGTGAATCCACTTCCATTTAAAGTCTTACAGTGAAAGATAGACTGTGATATATTGTAGAGTATATTATGGTTAATAAGAGTACACATGAATTAATATAACCAGGATGTGTTAAACATCTTATTGTTAATGAATTATTTAATATTTAGGATACTTTTCCCTTTTGGGTTTTGTAATTTTCTCTATAATCTATGAAAATATTCTCGAAACCGTTTTTATTGGTTTAAAAGGTTTATTTTATTTCATGAATTCACTTTCATAGAAATTAATAATATTTTTGTTATGAATTACGAATGTACAGTCGTTTTCCCAACTGTTTAAATTTATTTTGTGATGTATAACCTTTGTATATTGATAGTTTAATCAGGTTTAGTTTCATGGATGAATTTGGGTTGATTGAATCATATTAATCGGTGGATCAAACCTTATACTCGGATTTATTAATATAATATGTAGGAATATTTTTGTTTATAATTTATGGAATTTATGAATTCATTGAGTAATTAAATATTATAGTTCATTTGTAGTGAATGATAAATTGTGTTTCTTAGTGTCAAAAATTTTATTTTACTAATACCTTAGGACTATATTTTTAAATTAGTGTATAATTAAATATATAACATTAATTTATCATCGAAAATTTGTTTATTTTACATTAATTTTTTTATACTTTCCTAAATCATAAATTTACTAAAACTAATATAAGAAAATTAACAAAATAAATTATATTGTAACATAAACACTTACCTTATGTCCCATATAATATTATAAAATTTTAAATATAATATATAATCAATATATATTTATTATAAATATACTCTTGAACAAAATTTATACATGAAATAATCTTGCATCATTACTTTATAATATTCAATTATCCTTTTACTAACTATTTTTTCATTAAAATTATCATTTTGGTGAAAACTAGTGTGTTTTCCCTGAATATTTTAATTTGATGATTCATATTCGTCTTCCATGGTAATAGATTAATCATATATAGATTATTAATAATGAATTTATTTTTATATTTATTTATTATACATTATTTCATAACAAATCATATAAAATAGTGAATGAAAATGAATTATATCACATCATTGGGGTGATAGTCCACACGTACGAATGAGTAATGATTCAATTTTCCTTGTAATGAATAAAGGAAATATACATAATCATAAAACATTAAAAAATATTAATTATATCATATGTATCATATATATTCAATAAATCTATCTCAATGACTATCCATATAAATATGAAATAAAAATTAAATCAGATCACTTCGATATGGTCGTAGCCAACATGTACGCACAAGTGACATTATAATTTTATGAAAACTAGAGAAGAGATAGAAAGTAAATATAAAACTAACATAAAAGAATTTATTATATATATTATTGTGGTTAAATAATGTTAGTATGGTTAATGAACATTTTTATGAACATAATGATGAAAAAATATGAAAATGATACGTTAGAGAATATACCTATTATTGGGTATCCTCCTTTGAAGGGAGGAATAAGGATTATAGGAAGGGTATTTTGATAATAAATGATCTTTTATGTCAGGTATATTTATTTTGGGTGATTATTTATTTATATATCGATATATCTAAATGGATCAATTGGTTTTCATTTAGAATGGAGAGGTTTTTCCTTTATATAAGTTAGGGTAGAGGACGACTTGTAATTATTAAAAATATAAAAATATAATAATTTATATCACATGGTTAATTATACCAATATAGTCACATTATTAGAGAAAATATTATACAGGGTCAAAAAATTTGTATAATAGTACTTATACAATATTTTAGGTCAGTTTACCTATAATCTCTTTAGTTAAACCCCTTGTAGCTTTAAAATTGAATTTTAACCATGATTTTTTTAAATGTAAAAAAATTAATTCCAATTTATTATATAATATTAATTATGAAGAATAAAAATAAATAATCCATTTTTTATGATTATTTTTTTTTAAGTGGAATAAATTCAATTTTAAAAAAATTAAACAAAACGCAACCAAACCCATTTTTTGAGAAATGAATTTTAAACATAAAACATTTGACATTATTATTATATTACTTGTAAAACCATTTAATAAATGTTAATATATTTTATTCAATATATTATATATAAATTTTATTTAAATTAAACATGAATATAGATCAATTTATTATATTATGATAAAATAATTTCCTTTATAAAATTATTTTTTTATAAAAACCAATTGGATTTACACGAAAATATTTTATTTTCATTTATAACGAATTGACAACCAATTTATTTATTTTATATAGGTATATAAAATACCTATTAATAATGATTTTTTTTCTATTCATACATTCCACTCCAACAATAAGAAGATAACATTCACATTTAATAATAAGATGTAGAAGTATATCATGATTAATTTAAACTAGGTGTTCTCTATAAAGACAACCATCAAATTACTGAAATATAATTAAATAGAATTAAATCATAAAATATAAAGGTATTACATTATACACACCTTATAATAATATTAACCATGAAATTACACTGCCCCAATACTAACAGTTTGTGATACATCATCAGTATCACATCCTGATTTTCCAATATAGTTTTTTAAAAACAATTGCATCACCAAAAAACATTAACCAGGTGAGTGGTATTATTCCATATAAATTTTCTCTTATATCCATAATCTCTACTAGTTTTTCCTCATAATAAAAATCGTATTCTACTGGTACTCCATCTATGTTTAGTATATTTAAAGAATTAGTTATGTACTTCCGAAGAAGCGATACATGGAACAAATATTGAACATGAGATAGATATGATTGAAGTACAACAAAATAATAACCAAACTGATATGATAAAAATATTAAAATGGATCATTATATCTATGGCCCAAATTTCCCCTCTTTAAAAATATAATATTCATCATTCATTGTGATTTTAATAGGAATACATTTTCATCAACATTAAACTCAATATCTTAATAATAATTGTCTACATAAAATTTTGTTCGACTCTATACTACATTGATGTGATGATTAATTACTCTAACATTGTTTTATATTTATTAATATATCCCATGTTCAAATACAATTAACTCTCTAACATTATCCTAACATAGTAGAGTTCTAAACTTCCTTCTATATAGAACATTATAAGGATTCATCTAAATGCTCGAGTGAATGATATTGTTGTAATAAAACTCAAATAGAGTAATTTGTTAACCACAACCTCCTTTTTAATCCTTAAACCATTACGTAAACACATATTTATAATGTGAATAGTTCTATTAGACTTTCCATCAATTTTAGGAGTGCTAATGTTCAACTATATTGAAAAATCATGATGATGACTTATCTACAGATTTGAGGATTTCCTTGAATCATGATTAAATACAATAGGATATGGTACTCCATGAAAAATTACCACAGACATAATGTATATCATGGTACACAGATCTGAAGAGAAATATTCTCTTAATGTAATAGAATGTGATAAATTTATATGGTGATCGACTAAAACCCAAACAACATAATGGCCTTTATAGGTTTTGGGGAGTCAAATGATAGAATCCATGGTAACATTTTACCCCTTCAATCCTAGTATGGGTAATGGTTGAAACATCCTCTTATAATTTTTTTCAATTATCCTTAACTTATTTACATACCATTAATGAACATATATAATATGAAATATAATTTTTCATGTTTTAACATTATAAATAAACTTTTATATCTATATTAATCATCACAGTTTCTGTACAAATTGAGAATAAATAACTATGAGAATCATCTAATAACCCCTTCGTTAAATTTGGTATTGAAAGGAATCATAATTAGTTTTTAAACCTTATCATTCCCTCATATTAATTGATTAATTAAGAACATTCCCCACATTATTTTATAGTTCATGTTCTTCCTTTTGTTCCTCATTAATCCAAAAAAGGGATATATAGACGATCCTTTATATTAGAATGACAAGATATGTCCCTTTTTCCCATGATTTGAAGATCAATATTCTGCAAATGAATAATAACGTTATCTCTTTTAATTATTATAATATAAAAACTATCATGGTCTTTCCGACTCATAGCATCATCCAACTTGTTCACATTCGTAGGGTGGTAATATATTGATTAGTCATAATCCTCAATATTCTCCATCCACAAACATTGGATTATATTAAACAATTATTCTATAAATACATAATTAAATCTTTTATAATTACTATATATATCAAATCTTTCACTATTAGGATAATTCATGGACATTTTCAAAGAAACCATTATTCCATCTATATCAAAATCATGAGTTGGTAGATTTTATTTTGGAATTTTTAAATAGTTTGATGCATAATAAATAACCATATCATTATATATGATGATTAATCAAAATAAATTATTTAATTCATCAATATAGGTTATAAAAGTTTCTCTAAACCAGGTTAGTATGATCATAGGTGAACTAACTAACCATCTCTTAATGTTACCTGAAATTGTCCTCATATGAATCTATCCAATGGATAGTAGTTCCCTTTAGATTCAACTTGGTTATTTAATTATATTTTCAGGAAAATATAATATAAGGTTTTATTAATATCCATCAAACCTATGAAAATTATAGATCATTGTTAGTATAGTTATTATAATAAATTCCTCAATAACTTATTTCTTTTGATGGTATACTGATATACCATCATGTGAGATTATGTAATCCATGAAGGAAAAATTATCTACATAGAATTAAATATTTTGGAATTTTTCATATATTTTATCATTCCCCGAGTTGTTTTATAAAATACTCAAATTATATTCATTTTAATTTTTCTTTTAGAATCTATAATAATATCATTCATAAATAATACCAAAAACTGATCAAGGTAGTAAAAAAATAATATATTAAATATGTCCATAAAGATATTAAGTGAATTATTAAATACAAATTAAATCACTATAACGTTAGAATGAAAATAATTTATATATAAGGATTTAATGGGTATATTATCCATCTTGAACCTAAATTAATGATATATATATTGAGGTTCAATTTTGGAAAAGTATTACGATATATTTAATTGATCAAAAAATCCATCCATATAGAGTTATGATAAATGTTATTGATAGTTATTTAATTATGTTCTAAATATTTAATGAAAATACTCATTGACCCATCTTTCAACTTAATAAATTAGCTGGTGAACCCCATAATGTCACACTAGGGATCATAATCCATGGATCATGATTCTTTGGGAAATGTTTTTTCATTTCCTATAAATTAACCAAGAAAATATTATATATATTGTCAGAAATATGTGTAAGACATGCTATGAGTTCTATTCTATGATAAATTTCATTATTTGAAGAAATAATAATTGTTTCATCATGAAATAAATCATAATATTCCCATAAAATATGTATATCATCAATGATGAGTTTCACCTTAACCATTTGATAAAAATTTCCCTCATGAATATGTAGTAAGTTACATATAAATTAAGTAATTTAAATTATATATGTTAATTTTCATTATAAAACCAAAATATTATCATAGGTTTATTTGAAAAATATAATTTGAATTCTCTTCCTTAGAAATATTTAGGATCATTATATCAATAAAATAAATACATACTAAAAATAACATCAAATTTTACTACAGGGAGAATCCAAATATTTTTAAGAAGCACATTCCCAAAAATTTATATCACATATTATCTGTTGATTTGAGATAAAATTACCATAAAAATATTAATTTTATTTCTAAATCAACATATAATTTTTAATCTAGTGACGTGATTCCTAAATTTTTTATCGATATAAAAGTGTGAGTGTAGTTTGAATAAAATGTAACATTTTCAATTCTATAGTAGATGGAAGTTGTACCATTCATTATTTCTTCACATGGCCCACATTATAATTTTCAATTTCATGAAATTTCCATTAATATCTTTGATTAAGATTTTTTTGATGTGTATCATCATCAGTAACCCTCACCTTTTTTCACTGATTTGAACAATCTCCATAATTCATGCAATTATAACATTGGAGTGTTGGTAGAAAATTCTTTTTTATCTGTTTCCCCAAAATTTACTGGACAATTCAAATAACGGTTTTATTATTTTTTTCTAAGGGTTTAAGAACAAAAAAACATTTAATAGAGGACATAAATAAATTTTTTCTCTTCTTTATTATTAAATCAGACTCTATGGAAATTTCTATTATTATAACTTCCATGAATTTTGATCCATCTTTTTCTCCAAAACCATCAGCATAAAGAGAGTCTATAATATTATTTCTATAATTTTATCAAATAAAAAAAATATTTATAGAAATTAAAGTGTCTTATATACAATTTTATAAGGTTAATTTGTTTTAAGAGACTAAAGAATTATTTTACTTTATTTTCAAGAAAAATGATAATAGTGGAAGCATTCCATAAAGATCCAGTGAAAGTTACCTCATAGGTTTTAATTGAATTTTTTTACTTAACATTTAGTTACCAAAAATCACTTTCCTTTTTCATGTGAATAGTATTTGAAAATAATAATTGAAATATAACTTCTCATAAACTACCCATATCACCGAGTCGATTTCCTTTACATACCTTGTATAGTTCAATTGATTCAATCATTAAACTGCTTCACCCTCCAAAAAACACATAACCAAAACATCCTTCTTATGATTTGATAAGTGAAGAAAAGATAATTTGTTTTCGATAGAATTGATCCATTTAATAGATATAAGTGGATCATAGGATCAAATAAATTAATTTATTCATTTTCACATAAAATAATGACTAGTGATTTGTTCCGTTATTTGTCCATTTAGAATATTAGTATGATTTGGGTTACAATTCCTACCTTGATATAGTTAGTCAAACACAACCATAATATTTTTCATCCCATCTCCCATTACATTTCATTTCTCAAGGGGATAGTCATTCCAATGGCCGCCACATTCTTTTTCATTGGATTATTTTTGTTTTTATCCATTTAATAATACCTAAATAATTATCATGAAAGTCATATATCAATTATCATAGTAAACAACTATATGATTATTAATTTAATTCTTACGATATCAAAAATTCTGAAAATGATTTTAAAACCATCAAAATTCAAGTTTATCTCATATAACTATTTATTATGAATTTTTTGATAGGTTCTAAACTATGAATTATCATAATTGTTTATAAAGAGACTGTTAAATGATAATATCATGTCTAAATAGAGTGTCTATATAGGTTTCTAGTCTAATGCCTGCTGATTGGGCACTATGTGATGATCGAGTTAATATTTAACATGACCTTTTCAATTTTTGTACCCCTAAGTAAATATATTCCAAAACCTTATTCCCTTTCTAGTATCCTAATATATATTTAATATTTATGAAACTAAAATATCTCTACTTTATCAAAAGTTTAGAATGTAATATTATACATGGGATTATCCCAATCATTTTCAAAACAAATTAATAATCCCAATCTAAAAATATATATAATAACCCCTTTCTATTACCAACTAACGAGACCTAAGATTTTCATTCCTAAATAGGCCATTGTTTTATATGAATATTTAATATATATCCTAATATTAAATACCACATAAATTTAAAGGTTTATCTCCTCTAGTGACTACATAAAAATTCCTTAAATTTTTTAAAAATAATCACCATCACCAAAAAAATGTCACACGTAATAATCATATTTGACTTACCCTAATTAAAACTATTCTACATTACATGGGGAAAAGAAACATAAGAAAGATTTAGATATAATGACTGGTATCATTAAAAAATGAGATATAAATCAATGATCATAAGCAACCATAAGAATAATTATATGAGAACACAATCATTACCTAAGAAATTCATACCCAAGTAGTCCAATATATTGAGTAATTAATAATGGAATGATATATTTCATAACCTAATACATAACTCAATAGTGGTAAATACCATCAATCTTCATTCATGAGCATTAAAACATACCATAAGCACAAAAAAATTAAATTTTTGGGATAAAAATTAGCATTGAAAATAATATCTTTTATAAGGATCCCTGATAAAGATATCATTATTGATAGGGATCACTTCTATTACATTACATCATTAGATTATGTTAACTCCCAATATAATAATATGGTATAAAATCCAATACTGAACATGGTTCACTCTAAATTCAATTTCATATTATCTCATGAAATATCAATCATTACCCATTGCATTAGAGGCTAATATAATTTTATATCCTAAAATCACATAATTAAAACCAAATATATATATATATTCTGTAATATAATAAAGCACTCATCAATAAATCATATCACAATAGGTGAGAAAATGGGTTTTATAATCATTATATATTTTCCTAATAGTATATCCCATGGAAAATAAACGTGTTTCATAAATATTCCATTATAACATAATAAACCCATGGAAAAGAAATGAGTTTCATAGAATAATAATTAAATCATCATCATAATAATCAACATAGAGATATATATTGGATGGTATCATAATATTATATCTCTAGTCAATCATTGCAATCATTAATGGCGTTGACGAAGAAAAAAAGTCCATTAAATGACTATTTAATCATTTCATTGATAACTAGAGAAAAATATGTTTTTGTTTTGATAAAATTATTACTAAAAATTACAAGGATGTGTGGATAATTACTTTTTTAAATTAAACATAAAAACATTTAACTAAAAGATCAATGAATTTAATACTCATTATGTTTTGAAAAGTCGTTCATGTGATATATGTTAAAACAAAGATTCATTTTTTATAAAAACATTTTATTTCTAATATTTTGTTCCGAAGGAAAAAATGGTTCTATTAATTGAAAAATGTAGAAATAAATAGAGGATAATAAAATATATTTGGTTTAATTGATAATAACCATATAGTTTTCCACTATGAACATTTAATGTTAGTAATCCTGAAAATAATTGAAGTTATTAAGAAATATATCCCAAATTCGTGTTTTACTCCACACACATTCAATCCCCTTGTATGAAAAATATGTATTTTTAAAAAATATATTAATGAAACAAATTAATAATTAAAATACTATTTATCATTATATTAAATTCTTCAACTATAATTTTATTGTAAATGTTTTCATTAAAATGAACTTCTTGGTTTAAATTGGCATGTTTTCCATGCATCTATTAATTATATTGTTATGGTCCTTGAAATTTGGTTACGGTTTCATCCTATACATAATATTGATCAGGAAATAATTATAATATTTTTTCATTATAAAAGTTTTTATAAACATTGAAACAAATCAAAGATGAAAAATTAAATATATCGCATTGTTTAGGCGGTAGTCCACATGTAGACTTGAGTGATGTTTTAAATTTTTTATAAATGGAACCTAAGAAATGTATATAATAAATAAAATTAATTGAATAAAAATTATATGATAAATATAATTAATATATATTAATTAAATTTATTATTATTACCCTCTATGTGAATATGAAATGAAAAAATATCACATTTCATCGTTATAGTGGAGGTCCAAACATACACACATGTGACATTATCATTTTCCAATGGAAGGAAATATGATATAATATTGATATAAAATTGATATAAAAACATATAATTATATTAAATATACTAATTCAGAAAAATTAGTATGGTTATAGAACATTTATTGGATTTATAAGATGAATGAAACATGAAAGTTGTCAATACGAATATATACATCTTCATTGGATATCCTTCTTTGGATATAAGATTAAGGATTATTTGATATGTCCTTTAAGAAGACCCATATCGTAATTTCATGGGTAATGAATTTGAGATAGTGTTTGAGTATATATTATTTGAGGTAATGGGATAATTTTTTGTATATTATAGGATATGTGGTTCTCTTTTATAAGTGAACGGAGTGACACACCTGTAATTATTAAGAATAACCAAATATAATAAATTCACTCTCTTAAAAATGTGGCTCCAAATAGGATTATTTTATTATATAGTATTATATATGACCTAAATAAATTCATCTTATTGCAATCATATATTTTTATTTCATTTTAACCCATATCTCTATAGTTTAACCCCTCATTACCCATGTTAGACCATTACCGTAGTGTATCATTTTTAAATGAGCTAAAATTCATAGTGTAAGAAATTAAATAGAGCATATTAAATAATATATATTATGTTGATTCCAAATAAATAATCCATATTTAAATATTTAACATTAATAATTTATAGAATCTTATTTTAAATTTAATTTAAAAAATGCATTGAAAACCATTTTTAGAAAAAATATATTTTAAGGATAAAACCAGATTTACTCTTATTCAATCCTTTGTAAAAACCATTAGATTGATTTTAAAATATTTGATGGAATATATTATATATTCATTATTTTTTAATTATTAAACAGTAGATATAAATTTAAATTTTCCATTATAAACATACATTGTGTGCATAAAAATAGTTTTTTATAAGAAAACTATTCTTACCTTCAAATAATATTATTTTTGATTCTAAACAATTTATAAACAATGGATTCAAATTTTTAAACATGTAATAAAAATGTAATTATTTTTTGGTCATTAATACCTATAAATCAAATATCTATATAAAAACTATCACATTTAATAACAAAATATCAATAGTACATCACGTTTCTTGAAACATTATGTCATATGTAATTAAATATATAAAATACCTCAATGTTATGTATATTGAAATATATAAAAAAATTGAGGTTTATCATTAGTGGTGTACCGTGTACATTTAAGAGACATATAACCATATCATTAGGTTATGAGATTATTTTTAAAAAGAAATAGCATTACGACAATTTTATGATTTCAAAAAAAAAATTTAAGATAGGTAGAGCAGTGGGAGGATACCTTTTTGGTTGGAATAATCCTTCTTATCCCACAATGTTAACATTATTTTTCTTGGTTTAATCGAAGTGAATTGAAGCACTAGACAATGGTAAGTCTAAACTTCCATTTCTATTGTTACATCTCTTCTTGGTTTCCCTATGATTTATAGAGATTTCAAGCTAGGGATTATCTAGGATTTCATTTGTGCATGGTGAGTTCCCATTGAGATCAAAGGTATTTTTTATGTTGTGGATAGAAGATACTCAATGATAATGAATGAAATTTTTTAACATTTATTCAATATAGGGGTGTTTCTTGATGTTTTTTTAATTGACATTTATTAATTATATTATAATATGATATCGATTAGGTATTGAGTGATAGATATTGTCTTCATATAAGTATTTAAGGAACACTATCTATCTTCTACATGATGATGGATTTAGTTTTGGTGTCATCATGTCCCCCAATCAGAAATTACAAAAATGAATCTTTAAAATGAGTTGGATGATTAATTGTAAAAATTTATAATTTGATGTTTTTTTATAACATTCGAAATGATCATTATATGATTTTAATTTATTGTGTAGTCATGGAGAAGAATGGATAATCGAGGCTAAGGGAGTTAAGTATGAGAAAGAAAAAGGTGGTATGTATATTATTTATCTATAGGATATATATATATATATCTGTGATAATATGTTATTTCAAGGGGGATTGAAATTTAGAGACTCAAATTGGGATGATATGGTTCCCAAATAATGAGTTTGATTTCAAGGGGGTATTTATTGACAATAAAAATCACTCTAAACTAGTTAATGGGTTTGATATCACTAGAAATATATCTAATAAAAAGGATTAGTGAATAGTATTGCTCAGTTGATCATGAATGGTACTTAGGTATTTGAAAAATTATAAATAAAATAGGATTGATTTTTTTATATACTATAATTATTTTGGATGAAATATTTATTGTTTTTTATCGATGAGTTGAATGATAGATCTTGTGGGATATAAAAATAATCTTATAAAGGGGATCTGTGGATGACTAAATGTTATTACTGGGCAAAAAATCCCATGATTCATTGGATAAGATCGTTCACTCTCCTCTGAATGATTACTGATTTAGAATTTCGATAAATGATACACATCATGATTTATTTTGTAAAAATCCTTCTCATTGTTATGGAACACATAATTATTTGTGATAATGAAGGGGATGACTACACTTATCATAGATCCCTAAACAATGATTCCCCATTTAACAACAATTAATATTCTAAGGCCTTATTGGTAAAATTGATGGACAGAATATACCATGCAAACATATATGTATTCCTCATAAAAATGTTGTAGTAGAATAGAAGTGAAATGATGTTACAGGTGGAAGATGAAAACATGTTTTTCATAGATAATGAAATGAAGTATCTACCCATGAAAAATGACTGCATCATGTAATATAAGGTGGAACACTCTCTGGGGAAGTTTATTTATAAAATACTACTACAAGAGAAATATATCAAAAACAATTTATTTATGGTTTTATTTGAATAAATTCTTATTGAGGATTGTCATGATGTTTCTACAATTCTCGGTGATGGATTTGAGATGATATATGCTAAGATTTTGTACTGTGTTATGGTTATTCATTTAGATCTCATCCCTTTACAAGTTTCTACATATAACTCATTATTTTTTTCGTGGAGTAATTTTTATTCATAGTTTATGTTTCTAGTCGACCATATTTTTTACTCCTTTTGATAAAATAAACCGTACTTTCTATTAATATATAAAATTTTCCTTAAAAATATTAATGGTTGATGAATGATTATGGTCCCTCCTATTGGGTATAGTTAGTAGATGAGTGAGATGTATGGATCCGTGATTCTTAATTCTATTTAAAATTGGATATTAAACAGTGTTTATGTCATGGACATTGACCATGAACTTGGTTTGGCTTTATGTGTATGATAGGGGTGTCTATCATGGTACGGTTAAGATAATATAATGGTGTAGGGTTCCCCAATATGCATCAGGCATGGTTTAGTTGGGTATAGTTTGGGATATATCAACCATTGTAGAGGTGGTTGGGAAATGGTTAGGATTTGGGTAATGTTTTAAATTTCTATTTAAATTAGTTAAGATACATCTTATAGACATGTAAACAAATAAAAGGTGATAATTTAGGTTTTTTTCTTGTAGAATTTAATTCAAGGGTTGTGTTTTGATAGTTGAGAAGGTAATTAGTAATTTTTATGGAAAACTACAACATTTGAGAGGATTGTAATATCCCAGGATAAATAGATAGAATATGATGCACATGGGATGTGAAAAACACTTGAAGAGATATAATTTTTTTGTTATGTGTGCCATTAATATATTTATTGTTATCCCGAATTTAACATTGTGAAACAAGCACAATTTGTGATGTTTATATTTGTTGGGGATCAGACATTAATGAAAATTATGGCCATACTTTATGATTCCAATTTGTTTTCATCCTGTGAAATCTGATGATTTCCCATAAGGGTATATCATTTTATATGTTTGGTGAGTCATGATCCACTTCCTTGTTATGTCTTCATATTTACCACACATTTTAAAAATAAAAAATTATTTGCACACCATCTAGATTTATTTATCACCCATCAACATAGTTGATGTTTTTTTTGGATTCAACATGTATTTATTTATCACTCGTGGTGATATTGAAATATTGGTTTAGGTTTTAGCTGGTTTTAATCCTTGTCTCTAATGGTAACACAAAAATATAAACTAGGATGTGATTAGAAATTTTTTTTCATCGTATATGATTAAAACTATAACTAGTCTAGGAAACTATATGTAATTATTTTTACTATTTTTATAATGATAGTTATTATGGGATTATATTTTATATATCCTTATTTGGATAAAAATATATTAGACATGGATCAATAATAAATGATTAAACTAGGTAGTGTTGAATTCATTTTTGTCTAGATAGCACATTATGAAAAACAATATTTATATAAATTTTTCTTGTTCCAATTTTACATACATTTATCATAAATAATTTAGTATATCACAAAATATTTTAGGTCCCTCATGGGTGGTTCCCCACTAATATTGATTTCTATCACCCACCATTCTCACATTGAAGGTTTTTTAATCCTTATGCATGATATGATTTCTTGAAAATATGTTAGGATGAGGATTCGACTGAAATTTTTGAATAGTGTTTGGTAATTGGATAAAGAGAGGATTAAAATTTTAGTATATCATTTTAGTGTATATACTCATTTATTATATTTTTTAGGAACCCCATTTTTTTCCGATGTATATTATTTTTTAATAAATGATTTAATGCAAACGATGATGGTCTTGGATGGAGTAGTAAGTTCCCATAAATATTGGTGAGAAAAAAATTGTTTTCCCAAGACATATGAATTACATAGAAATAACCTAATCCTTAAAAGTGATTATATGGAGGTTCTATCATTGAATATTATTAGAGATAAATTAATAAATGAAATTCTGGTTTGGATTTTGGAGACTCTACCATGTTTCCAATTATTGAAGAAATTATTTTTTGCTAAAAATATTATTATTTATAGATGTTACTACATGGAATGGTAATGGAGGAAAATTTTTCAACAAAATCTAAATATTAAATAAATTTTGATAATAAGTTGGGAGTTAGTTTTATTAAATACTAAAAATTGTTGGATTCAATTACATTGTAAAGATGAAAATTATATGTGATGATTGATGATCTGATTCTCAAGGAAACAATGTTAAGTGTTAATTACAATTTATATATTTTTAGAAAAAAATGGATATGACATTAAAATAATGTGAAATATTTTTTAATATGTATGAATTTGATGGAGATAATCAAGATATGTTAAGAAACCACAAAAAGGTTAATAAAATTTTCTCTGGCTAGGAAATGATAACTCAATAATTTTTCATTCCATAGAAAGTAACATTTTGTTACTATAACCCAATAGAAGTTCATTTATAAGATGTGTAAATATAATTCTAAACTATTTGTGTGTAACGATGAAAATAAATAAGCTACATCAAGGTTACATATGACCTATGTAAGTATTACCTTAGTTTACAAATATCTGGGGAAGGGTAAAAATGTATCAAGCGAAAAGATATAACAATGTTATAGAAATATAACCCTACACTATGAAAGGGTGAACTACAAATATAAGGGTCATCGAGGGATTTAATAACCTATATTGATGATTATATATAGTAATATTGTAGATTGATTATTTCAAAAATATTTAATTTATATTATCCGGAAATGAGTCTTTGATCATTGTGATTCTACATTATTCCCCTCATGCTACAATCATCATAGTAGTGGAAGGATTCCATTCAAGATAATTGTGTTTACTCTTTGCATTAAAATAATTTTATGAATTAATATTGATTATCATAAGAATACTATGATATGGTATCCAGATAAGTGATATAATTCATATTATGTTATACTAATGACAATTGTTAGGCTAAAAAACCCATGGGAAATGGGTTATCTCAACCAGGCAATATTCAGTGTCATAATAATGTATTGTAATAGAAGATACATGGAAATTTATATAAGATAAAATGAGAATCACTCATTTAGAGGATCAATATATGTATAATCTTGGATCAAAATGGATAAGACTCTTAATTATATAAGTTTTTTGAACTATTATTAGTTTCATAATACAAGATAGAATATGTGTATTTCTGAAAAAATGTATGTGGTATTGGCGGCAGGGGTTGTTTCACCCATAAAAATGAATATATCTTTTGATTATTTTCTAGTATTTTAATGTTTGGATATATTTATTCCATGATATATTTCAAGATTATTAATATTTAAGAAGGTGAATAATCCTTGAAGCATGTAGATTTGAACACAATTGAATTATGTATGATTTAAAAACATATATCAAATTTCTTGAATATTCTTTCATAGAAATAATTCAAAATAAAATGATTCCAGGATATATTTATATTTCAAATAATAATTATGAATACATGGATTTAATGAATCATATTGAAATTCTCGAAATAAAACATTCAACTCTTCTATAATGATTAGAGGAATCATGCTCAATAAAAATGTTATAGATTCTGAGAGTTTTGAATAAAAAATATTTTTTTTGAATAATTTGAGAGTTATTGTAGATAAATTATGATTCCTTATAAAAATAAATAAGGAAACTATATGTGGGAAATAATATATATTTATATTATTTTTGGAGACATACACCAAGAGATTAGAAGATATAGAAATTTAGGTCTTTAGAAAAAATTTTATATATGGGCATTTAAATATTCATAAAAAAAATAAAAAAATAATGAGTATTAGTATGAATAAATGACATTAAATATTATTACAACAACCTAATGATGAATATTTTGTATTTTTAATAATCAGATATAAAAAACATCTATAATTTCAAATTATAGATTCTTTATATTAATGATGGAAGAGTGTCATAGTTCTATTTTGAATCACTAAAGAATAAGATAATAAGAAAAAGAGAGTAGCCTAATTTTTTCAAATATTTAAAATGGACAAAGAAAAGGATTAATTTTAACATATTGAAATATTTAGTTTTTATAAGAACTGAAGATGATGAAGAAAACATTTTACGTTTTATATATTGGTGTTTGAAGATAATTTTTTTCCAGGAGAGACACTAACATATATTTATATTCTACATAATTATGATTTTATCCTATTACTAAATCTAGAGAGGTAATCTAATGATTTCCAAGAAACTGGTTGGTGCCATCATTATATAGGTCCAATGAACATACACATTCCCAACATTATTCTGATATTTAATTGGACATAATGTGTGACTGAGATAAAGACCACACTACACATGGTATACAATCATACATTGGGAGGAGATCATCATTAATAAACTCTACTATAATTTTTTCTTCTTTATATATACTTGATATATATACAGAACATGTTTGTGATAAAGAAATATACAAAGAAATCAATTCAATAAACAAGTCTCGAAGTGTAACATCCCAGGTAAAAAAAGAATAATACATTTTCATATTTATTAATATTTACTAATTAAATATTAATTTTACTTTAAAGGGGTTTCAATGTTCGATAGAGTACCTGATACGCAACAAAGAGTTTCATTGAAATATTACGTTGCACACTAGTAATAAAATAATATTATTTTAAATGGTAGTTAACACATAGCAGTTTTATTGGCGAGAATGGGTATAAATAACTAAATTATGATTATATATATATTTTAAAATGTTTTTACAATTATACAATAAAAGAAAATGGCTTAACATCGGGAAAGAATTCAACTTTAGGCATATATACCCTAATTTTCACTAAAGGTTCACTTATCGCCTTTTGATGGCGAACCGACATTAAATATAGTTTTGGTAACTTTTATAAATTCTATTGGACCAAATAAAACTCTTCTTTAGAATTGGGACATCAAAGTTTACTTTGTGTAATTTTTTGGTTTTTTTTCGTTAAAGTTCATTTTTAATGAATAGTGAAAAAATGTTGTATTTTAATTCAAAACCTCATTTTAATCTAATTTATTTATATGATTAGATTATATATTTAATTGTTTTTAGAGTTGAATTATAATATATTTTTACCATTTAATCCAATAGTGGTCATTGGAATTAATTTCACTTTGAAATTGGACTTAAACTAGTGTCAATCTTTTGATACTTATTGTTTCATAAAAACAAGCTATTTGCTCTGACAGTGGGAATTAATTATTAAATTAATTAATGAAACTTATATTTTTTGAATTTTGTAAAATAGAAATCATTTTTTAATTCAGAATATCAAATATAGCATAGGGTGAAGTTTTGGTATTTTTTTTGGAAAACCTCAATTTTTGATGAATATTGAAACCACTAAGTGGTACTTAAAAACCGATTTTTCGTTTAAATGAAATTTTACCACCTCTGTGTTTTTAATTTCAAAAATCAGACATAAATTGTTGTCATTAAGAAGTAAAATATGGTTCAATGGGATTAAAATAATTTTTTGGTGAATAGTAACTTTTAAGTTTATTAATCGCGATTAGAGGTAATTAGTGTAGTTTAATGTAAAAATAATGTTTTAATAATATGAAATGACCTAGACACATGTCCTACCCTTATTTTATGTGTCATGTCCGAGCAAGAAAATCCATGGGTCAACTTGGGGACCCCATGGAGCCACATTGGTAGGAAAATGACATTAATATCTTTTTATTTAATGTTAAAATAAAAATGTCACAAACATGAGTTGTTTTACTAACACAATTCTTAAATGGGGTTATACAAGTCATATTATTGACTATAAATATTAATTCAAAATCTAAAACAATTTCCTAAATCATTATATTTTATTTATAATTTTTAGACATTAAATAAATTAAATTATTTATGACACCATGATGATGCAGTGATTACCTCATTAATTAACGATTTAAATAAAATGAAAAGATAATGTAAAATATAAGACCTACACATGTCAAAAACCTATTTAATGGATTTATTTATAACTCTTATCATCTTATACACTAAATATATAATTGTGGGACCCTTTTTATTCGAAAATCATTTTATAACAAAGTATCTTTTCTTAACTTTCCAAGAGTGCCACGCCTCTCCTCTTATAAAAGGCCCGGACCTCTACCACCTTAACCACACTTACAAAGCCTTTGGCTCAGCCAAACCCTACCCATTTTGTCTCTCGACATCCCTCTCTAACTTATAGAAGCCTCACTTTGGGCAGAATTGTTCCCAAGGAAGCCTTTGAGATCAAATCAAAAAGAGTTACCCGTTTTAAAGGTAGTGATTTCTATTGTGTTCTTTTGTTTTATTTTTCTTCTACAACCCTCTAAAATCTTTTTATTCCTTTATTTTGTAACAACACCACTATCTCCAATATACGAGAATGTTTTTATAAGAAGGATTCTGGCTACACTTACACACACCTACATCAAATGGTTAAAGAATATACTGTTTCTGTGGATGGCGAATTTCTGCCTCATGAAACGATGGTTGTTAAATATTCTTCTAACACATTGAAAGGTGGCCATTAAGATGTAAATATGATTATATATGATATATAATATGTTTATGTTTTTTTAAGCTTCTGTATTTTTCATTTATGGCATACCTTTATGGATTCCATTATGGATATACGCGATATCTTCATTTTAGGAAGTGCGGACTACCACCCCCTCAAAGTGATTTGATTCGTTAATGCCATATTTGCGACATATAAAGGATGGATTTAAAGTTATTTTATATGATGTTATACTTGAATTATAATATACCTTTATATAATTATTATTTATTTCCATTAAAGTATGATATAGTAATGAAAGTAGCATTCATGCGTACGTACGGCTTACCGTCTCCATTAACGGTGCATTTCATTTCTTTTCCCCAAATGTAATGTACTATTATAAGTACATATATATAATGGATATATATCATTTATGTTACATCTAAATGATTAATATAATTCTAGAATTAAAATATTCATATCTCTCATTTAGTGTTAATTCGATTAATATGACATAGAAATGAAAGTAGCGTTCATGCATACGTACAACTTACCATCTCCATGAACGGTGCATTTCATTTCATATCTCTAAATGATTATGTAATATTATAAATTCATGTATATACTGGATATATATTATATATATGATATCTACATCATGAATATAATTCTTGATATAATGGATATTTTACCACATGAACAACTTGTAATTTTAAAGAGTTTATTTTTGACTCAAGTACCAATGATCGACAAAACGACCATTATTAACATAAATAATTACATAGTGTTAAAAAAATGGTAATAAGTGATATAAAAGTAATAATGAAATTGAAAAAGGTTCTTAAGAAAGTACAAATTAACTCAAAAGTATTATTCAGGACGTTAAAAATGATTGAGTCAAGTCGGACCCGAGGTAAGGAAACTTCATAACCAAATTTTCGTTCATTGGGTTAATCTCCTACTTTCAAATTATGTCATGAAATTATTATCTCCTATCTTGTATTGGTACTTTCATTATGTGTACTTATAGTGAATACACATAATAGATCTATTTTATTTAAAAATTATCTTTGTAAGGGACTTCGTCTCAATATCCTTTCATTGAGGCATATTTAGTTTTATACACAACTTTATTTTATATGGTGTATAAACCCCTTTGATTAGTAATTTTATACAAAAGGAATATTTTTCTATGAATCATTTTACAAAATTACAAAAAGGAATGTTTTGTTAACGTACGTGGTGAAAACAACCTTTTCCGCCGCCGCGAGGTTTATTTGGTCTTTGGCTTTCTCAACAAGCCGTAATGTTTTTAAAATGAAATAAATACCATATAATATTTTATGTATTTTTCTATTGAAAATGGTTTTTATAATAGATTTTCTATGTCTATATATTTATGTTATATATTGTGATCAATGTGTGGAAATGTTTTCTTTCCATTATATTTGTTTTATGAATTCATAATGTTACATGGACATTTGACGGGTGGGTACGTGATAAACCATATGACGGGTGGTGTCGTTAATACCAGGACCGGTGGTTACGTTATAACCTCCAATGCATTGGGTATGGAAGTCGGCCGTATGGATATTCCTTTAAGTGATATGTGTGGAAGTCGACCGTATGGTTATTCCACTTAAGTATGCTTATGTCCCAAGTTACCTTTATATGTTCTGTGATCTTTATATGGGTTTTATGGTAATCATTTGGTTACAAAAGGGTAAGTAATGATCTTTTAATTAGTAAATAGTTTTTACTACTTCATAAAGGTGAAAAGTATTACTTTGATAAAGTATACATGGTTTAGTTGTTGTTTTGATAATCTAACAGTTTCCATTCGTTGTGTATCCCTTTCTGAGCTTTTTATGCTCACCCCATGTTTTTTTGAAATGTTTTTCACAGGGCTTAATGTGGAATAGGGTCAAGAATGGGATCAAGGGAAAGTCATGCTGTCTAAATCATGGAACTATACATGTTTCTTTTTAAGAGTTTTTATTCTATGGAAAATTAGTATAAGTGTATAATTTTTAATATTTTGAGATGTAATAGTTATTTCCTAATTCTCTAAAATTCTAAATCTGAAATGATCCTCAATTTGAATTATTCATTTATTTCAATATTAAGTAAGGTTTAAGGCATGGGCCTTATTGTTGGTATCAGATGTCGGTTTAGACAACTTTATGAGTTAGAAAATTGTTAAATTATAAATTAATTTATGGTATGATTGAAATGATATATCATTTAATGATTACCATGTTGCTTCGCCTAAGATATTTCTGTGTTCAGAATGGTTTTCCGTAGAGGAAACAAAGAAGCTATGTTGGGACGACATTAGGAGGAACACATCCTTCCAAATCAGCAACCTGAGATGGTTTGAATCAGAACTGAATAGTTTGTTGCAGTGATGAAACAAATGGCTCATGCTATAAATGGTGGCGGTATCCATGCACGAGATCAGCCAGATCAACCGTAGAGGAACATGTCAGTGGTGGAACATTTCATGAGGCAACATCCCCCATCATTCAGAGGATCTTCTGACCATGTGCTAGCTGAAGGGTGGATTAAAGCACTGGAGAAGATTTCTGATGTCATGGGGTGTTCGGAACATCCATAGGTTAGTCTTGTTGTTTACCGTTTTGAAGGTGAAGCTGATCAGTGGTGGTCGATGATGAAAAATATTAGGGATAGTGATGTGATTGATGATATTTTGGTGTTTTATAAAAGTAAAGAGGAGCATGAAAGTCATTTAAGGGTTATCTTGCAAACCTTAAAAGAAAATAAACTGTATGGAAAATTCAGCAAGTGTGAGTTTTGGTTACAACCAATTTCTTTCATTGGTCATGTTGTTTCAAAAAATGGCATAATAGTTGATCCTGCTAAAACACAAGTTGTTGAAGAATGGCCAAGACACACAAATATCACCGAGATCCATAGTTTTCATGGTTTGGCATATTACTACCGAAGGTTTGTTGAAAATTTTTCACGGTTAACTAGTCCAATGACTAAGCTTACTCAGAAGGGTGTTAAGTTTATCTGGACAAAAGAATGTGATGATTGTTTTCTTGAAATGAAAAGAAGATTGGTGAATGCTCTAGTTTTGGCACTTCCTTCCAGGAATGGTGAGTTTGTTATCTACAGTGATGCTTCATTGAAAGGACATGGTTGTGTCCTTATACAGAATGATCAGGTAATTGATTATGCTTCACGTCAGTTGAAAACTCATTAGGTAAATTACCCTACACATGATTTGGAATTAGCTGCTATTGTTTTTTCTTTATAAATTTGGAGTCACCATTTGTATGGAGTAAATGTTAAATATATACTGGTCAAAAAAGTTTAAAGTATATATTCACTCAGAAAGAATTGAACTTGAGACAGAGGAGATATCTAGAATTAATCAAGGATTATGATTGTACAATTCATTACCATCTAGTAAAAGAAAATAAAGTGGCTGATGCTTTGAGTCAAAAAATGTAATGCTTCATTTACCATGCTACGTTTGGAATAAGATCCTTTGGTTTTTTATTTGATGAACATTGGCATAGAAGTTGTTGGCGCAGGAAGTTCTTCTATTTTGTTTCAGGTATAAGTGAGATTATCCCTATCAGACAGAATTAAGCAAGCACAGAGGGAAGACAATGAGTTGCAGAAAAAGGTAGAGCTGGTTCAGAAGGGTAAGTTCCCTGAATTCAACATTGATAATGATTGTGTTTTGAGTTTTGAGAAGAGATTATGTGTGCCTAGTGATTCATAGTTGAAGAATAAGTTTTTATATGAGACTCATTGTTCCCCGTTTTCAGTTCATCCTGGTAGTACAAAGATGTATATAGATCTGCGGGAGTATTACTGGTGGGATGGAATGAAAAGAGATATTGCTGATTTTACTGTGAAGTGTTCGACATGTCAGCAGGTTAAAGCAGAGCGGAAGTTACTAAAAAGGACGATTCATCCTTTACCAGTGCTAGAGTAAAAATTGGAAAACATATCCATGGACTTTGTTGTCGGATTACCGAAGACACCTCGAGGTAATAATGCAATCTGGGTTATTGTTGATCGCTTGACTAAATCTGCTCATTTCCTTTCCATAAGAGATACTTTTTCCCTAGATCAACTTTCCCATTTGTATATTAAAGATATAGTCAGGTTACATGGAGTTCCTCTCTCCATTGTATCTGACCATGATCCGTGGTTCACTTCTAACTTTTGGAAAGGCCTTCAGAAGTCGTTGGGTACTGAATTAAATTATAGTACAACTTTTCATCCTCAATCAGAAGGGCAGTCAGAACGAACAATTCAAAACTTATAAGATATGTTTCATGCTTTCTCTATGGATTATCACAGAATTTAAAACCAACATCTTTCTTTGGTTGAATTTTCATATAATAACAGTTTTCATTCCAGCATACAGATGGCTCAGTTTGAGGCATTATATGGGAAGCGGTGTCGAACTCCAGCTTTTTGGGATGAAGTGGGTGAAAGAAAGATGATGGGACCAGAATTGGTAGAAGAGATGGCAGAAAAAGTTCAGTTGATTCAGAAACACATGAGAACAGCTCAGAGCAGACAGAAGAGTTATGCGGATAACCAGCGTAGGGATCTATCTTTCGAGGTAGGTGATCATGTTTTTCTCAATGTTTCACCGTGGAAAAGTGTGATTCGATTTGGTAAGAAAGGAAAGCTGAGTCCAAGGTTCATTGGACCATATGAAATTCTGGAGAGAGTTGGATCATTTTCATACATAGTGGCATTACCTCCGAGTTTATCTCAGGTACGCAATGTTTTTCATGTTTCAATGTTGAGAAAGTATACGATAGATCCATCTCATGGTTTGAGCCCAGAGGTAGTTCAGTTGGAATATAATCTCTCTTATGAAGAACAACCAGTCCAGATTCCTGATCGAAGAGAGAAGGTGTTGAGAAATAAGGTAATTCATTAAGTAAAGGTTTTGTGGAAAAACCATATGGTTGAAGAGGCGACGTGGGAATCTTAAAATGCTATGTGGGATAAATACCCCCACTTATTTTGATAAGTGAATAAAATTTCGAGGATGCAATTACCAAAAGGGGGAAGGATGTAACATCCTAGGTAAATAAAGAATAATACATTTTCATATTTATTAATATTTATGAATTAAATAGTAATTTTACATTAATGGGGTTTCTATGTTTGACTGCGTACCTGACACGCAACAAAGAGTTTCATTGAAATATTACGATGTACACTAGTAATAAAACAATACTATTTTAAATGGTAGTTAACACATAGTAGATGTATTGTTGGGAATGGATATTATTAACTAAAATATGATTATATACATTTTTTAAATGTTTTTACATTAATCCAATAAAAGATAAAGTCTTAAAATACGGAACGAATTCAATTTTAGGCATATATACCCTAAATTTCACTAAAGGTTCACTTATCGCCATTTGATGGCGAACCGTCATTAAATATAGTTTTGGTAACTTTTATACATTCTATTGGACCAATCGGGTCATCAAAATTTACTTTGTGTCAATTTTTGGTATTTTTCTGATAAAGTTCATTTTTTAATGAATAGTGAAAAATGTTGTATTTTAATTCAGAACCTCTGTTTAATATAATTTATTTATATGATTAGATTATATTTTTATTAGGTTTTAGAGTTTAATTAAAATATATTTTTACCATTTAATCCAATAGTGGTCATTGGAATTAATTTCACTTTGAAATTTGACTTAAACTAGTGTCAATCTTTGGATACTTATTGTTTCATAAAAACACGCTATTTGCTATGACAACAGGAATTAATAATTAAATTAAATAATGCAACTTATATGTTTTTAATTTTTTAAAATTGGCATCATTTTTTAATTCGGAATATCAAATATAGCTTAGGGTGAAGTATTGGTATTTTTCTGAAAAACATCAATTTTTGATGAATAGTGAAACCACTAAGTGGTACTTAAAAACTGATTTTTCATTTAAATTAAATTTTACCACCTATGTGTTTTGAATTTCAAAAATAAAACATAAATGGTTGTCATTAAGAATTAAAATTTGGTTCAATGGGATTAAAATAATTTTTTGGTAAATTGTAACTTTTATGTTTATTAATCGCGATTAGAGGTAATTAGTGTAGTTTAAGGTAAAAATAATGTTTTAATAATATGAGATGACCTATAAACATGTCCTACCCTTATTGGATGTGTCATGTCCGACAAAGAAAATCCATGGGCCAACTTGGTGACTCCATGGAGCCACTTTGGTAGGAAAATGACATTAATATCTTTTTATTTAATGTTAAAATAAATGTGTCACAAACATGAGTTGTTTTACTAAAAAAATTCTTAAATGGGGTTATACAAGTCAGATTTTTGACTATAAATATTCATTAGAAAGATAAAACTATTTCCTACATCATTATACTTTTTTCATTCTTTTTAGACATTAAATAAACTAAATTATATATGACACCATGATGATGCATCAATTACCTCATTATTTAACGATTTAAATAAAATGAAAAGATAATGTAAAATCTAAGACCTAGACATGTCAAAAACCTATTGGATGGGTGTATTTAGAACTTTTATCCACTTATACTCTAAATATATCATTTTGGGACCCTTTTATCTGAAAATAATTTTATAATGAATTATCTTTTCTTAACATTCCAAGAGTGCCCCTCCTCTCCTCTTATAAAAGGCCCCCACCTCTACCACCTTACCCACACTTCCAAAGCCATTGGATCGGCCAAACCCTGACCATTTTGTCTCTCCAAATCCCTCTATAATTCTTAGATGTGTCACATTTGGCAGAAGTCTTCCCAAGAAAGCCTTTGAGCTCAAATAAAAAAGAGTTACCCATTTTAAAGGTAGTGTTTTCTCTTGTGTTCTTTTGTTTTATTTTTCTTATCCAACCCTATAAACTCTTTTTGTTACTTTATTTTGTTAAAAAACCAGTATCTTCAATATTCTAGGATGGTGTTATAAGAATGATTCGAGATACACTTACCCACACCTACATCTAATGGTTAAAGAACATATTGTTTCTGTGGATGGCGAATTTCTGCCTCATGAAACGATGATTGTTCAATATTCTTATAACACCTTCAAAGGTGTCCATTAAGATGTAACTATGTTTATATATGATATATAATATGTTTATGTTTTCCTTAAGATTCTGTATATTTCATTTATGGCATACCTTTATGGATTCCATTATGGGTATACACGATAACTTCATTTTAAGAAGTGTTGACTACCGCCCCCTCAAAGTTATTTGATTCATTAATGCCGTATGTGGGACATATAAAGGATGGATTTAAAGTTATTATATATTATGTTATACTGGAATTATAATATACATTTATATAATAATTATTTATTTCCATTAAAGTATGAGAACTAAATGAAAGTAGTGTTCACGCGTTTGTACGGCTTACCGTCTCCATGAACGGTGCATTTCATTTTTTATCCCCAAATGAAATGTACTATTATAAGTACATCTATAATGGATATATATGATGTATGTTAAATCTAAATTATTAATATAATTCTTGAATTAAAATATACATATCTCTCATTTAGTTTTAATTCCATTAATATGACATAGAAATGAAAGTAGTGTTCATTAGTACGTACGACTTACCGTCTCCATGAATGGTGCATTTCATTTATTACCTCTAAATGATTATGTAATATTATAAATACATGTATATACAAGATATATATGATATATATGATATGTACATCATGAGTATAATTCTTGATATAATGGATATTTTACCACATGAAGAACTTGTAATTTTAAAGAGTTTATTTTTGACTCAAGTACCAATGTTCGACAAAATGACCATTATTAACATAAATAATTACATAGTGTTCATAACATGGTAATAAGTGATAGAAAAGGAATAATTAAATTGAAAAAGTTTCTTAAGAAAGTAGAAATTAACTCAAGATTATTATTCAGGACGTTAAAGAACGATCGAGTCAAGTCGGACCCGAGGTAAGAGAACTTCTTAACCCAATATTCGTTCTTTGGGTTAATCTCCTAATTTCAAATTATGTCATGATATTATTTTGTCCTATCTTGTATTTTTACTTTCTTAATTTGTACTTATATTTAATACACATAATATATCTATTTTATTTAAAAATGATCTTTGTAAGGGATTTCGTCTCAATCTCCTTTCATTGAGGCATATTTAGTTTTATACAGAACTTTCTTTTATACGGTGTATAAACCCCGTTGACTTTTACTTTTATACAAAAGGAATATTTTTCTATGAATCGTTTTACAAAACAAAAAAAAGGAATGTTTCTTTTAACGTACGTGGTGAAAATGACCTTTTACGCCGCCTCGAGTATTATTTGGTCTTTGGCTTCCTCAACAAGACGTAATGTTTTTAAACTGAAATAAATACCATATACTATTTTATGTATTTTGGTATTGAAAATGGTTTTTATAATGGATTTTCTATGTCTATATATTTAAGTGATATATTTTGATCAATGTGTGGAAATGTTTCCTTTCCATTATATTTGTTTTATGATTTTATAATTGTACTTGGACATTTGACAGGTGGTTACGTGATAAACCATATGACGGGTGGTGCCGTGAATACCAGGATGGGTGGTTACGTTATAACCTCCAATGCATTGGGTATGGAAGTCGGCCGTATGGATATTCCATTACATGATATGTGTGGAAGTCGACTGTATGGTTATTCCACTTAAGTATGTTTATGTCCCAAGTTACCTTTATATGTTATGTGATCTTTATATGGGTTTTATGGTAATCTTTTGGTTACATTAGGGTAAGTAATGATCTTTTATTCAGTGAAGAGTTTTTACTACTTTATAAAGGTTAAAAGTATTACTTTGATAAAGTATACATGGTTTACTTGTTGTTTTGATAAACTAACAGTTTTCATTCTTTGTGTATCCCTTACTGAGATTTTTATGCTCACCCCATGTTTTTTTGAAATGTTTTTCACAGTACTTAATGTGGAATATGGTCAAGGATGGGACCAAGGGAAATTCATGCTATCTAAAATATGGAACTGGACATGTTTCTTTTTAAGAGTTTTTATTCTATGGAAACTTAATAGAAGTGTCTACATTGTAATATTTTGAGATGTAATAGTTATGTCCTATTTCTCTAAAACTCTAAACCTGAAAAGATCTTCAATGTGAATTATTCATTTAATTCAATATTAAGTAAGGCTTAAGGTCAGGGCCTTATATAAAGTAACAAGGGAATTAGTTATAAATAGGATAAAAATACACCAACAATGATTCATACCCAATCTTGGTGTTAAAAACATCCAATCGAGATCGAATACATTGGTATCATAGTTGGTAAAATATCTATTATATTATTATGTTTGAATTATATATTATGATTTTATTTTTTCTGTCAATGTTATCATAAATTGAAGACATTGAGAATGTGATCCACTTTATAATCATATTTATTTACCCTCTAAAATTCTATAAAATAGGCCGATGAAATATTTGAAAAAAAATAAAATAACTTGATTTCTATACTGATCAATGTGGGAAAAAATATTTTAGCACCATGAAATAATTGTTAAGAAGATAGTTTTCCATGGATAGAGAAGATCTAGTAATTAAAGAAACTACCAAAAATAATTAAACTCTTCTAACTCTAATGAATCATGTCTCTTATAAGATAATGAGAGATAATAATATTCAAAAGAAATTTTGAAACTTGAGAACTATTTTTTAGTTGTATGGATAACAATATATATTATTTATAAGAAGATCCAATTTATACATTAATATGTGTTCTCTAAAATTTCCCAAATAATATAGTAACTTTTACTAGTGGATATTCGAGATTTCTACAGATTGTGTTAACCCATATTGTGGAGGAACATAGAAGAGAGAGTTATAGAGAGATAAAGAGAGATAGAGTGTGTGATAGAGAGAAAGGCAAATAACAGAAAAGGTGATGATGAAGGTTGTTCTCAACAAAAAATGATATTATAGGAGTACTACAGTCAAGGAGGTTGGGGAATCATGTTCTATTTTCTACAAGGAACTATTTTAAGAAAATTACAAAAAGGATGAAGTCATTTATAGGATATAATTGATGATCCATGTATTATAGAAAATTAAAAAAAATATAACACGAATGTCATGATTTCTTAAATGAAGATTGAATTCAACATGATAAAATTGAATGAATATTTATTTAAATATAATATTAAATTAAATTGTTTTTAGAACTATATAGAAGATAATTTCAAGGATTATAGACAAAAAACACAATAATTTTTGAAAGTTAATATCACACTAAATATATAATGACCTAATATTTGATGTCATATTGACAAATCAAGAAATTTTCCATGAAAAATAATAATAATGAGGTGAAAAGAGAGATGAAAACAAATTTAAATACATGGAGGATTACTGTTCAAAAAAACCTCTATCTGAAAGAGAAAACATCCTATAGTCATCAAAATAAAAATATTATCCACCATTAAAACATCAACTTTTGTGAATAATTTTTTTACTAAAACTTTTTTCTAGTATATTACAGTCTTGATACTTAAATATAGTGCAGTAAATTTAAGAAAAATATTGATGTTTTATTGAATATGTTGTACGAGAATGTTTTACCCAAATAAATATCAATCGGAGTATGAATAAGACTCATAATTCATGGATCCTCAACCTAAACATCTAATGGTTTTTTTATTTAATATATAATTATTTAAAACAAATATGATGTAAAACATTCATGAATAAGGCTTTTTTATTATAGGATAAATATTTCAACATATTCCAATTAATGGAATCTAGAATTATGTGGTAGAAAATAGGTTATAATAAGAATCCATTGATTACGTGTAATAATATTTTATTAATTAGTGGATGTAAAAAATTTAAAAAACTCATTGATGATTGCAATTAGACATGACATCAAAATATTACATTCCGATTTTGTTATGTGTCAAAATAAAATGATGAAATATGGATAATAATGTTAAATATGAAAAGGGTATATACATAGGTAAAAAGGTAGATAAATTTTATAACCATAATATAACAAAGAAAATTTCAAATATGACTAGTGTGTTAGTCTTAATTTATGTCACGATTCGACCCTACACGGGCTTGAGCTGCAACTACCCCAAGCCCGCCTCCATAGGCCAGGGGCTGGTGACTAGCGCCAAATGCACAATAACTCATGGAGGCCTTTGCCTATGTACATGTACACACACACGTAGCCCACTCAATGCAGAAGTTTTGAGTAAAAGAAAAGACAATTAAAGTAAATCTCAACTGCTATATATAAACCAAAAAAGTGCGTCAAACTCTAAACAATACAAATTAAAAGATGAAGGTAAACTGAATAGAAAAGGGAAAAAACAGGCGCCCAACTAGAAAAGGTGCCACAACCCGGCAACATGTAAATAAAAGAAAATACATGGGAGTGTCCCACACCTAGAAATTGAATATGACCACCACACACGATCTGAGGTCCTGAACTCCTAAGCTCCTATAAAGTCACGACCAACATGTATGTCGTCTCCAAGGGTAGACCATGTGCGGGAAAAGATAAAGCAGGGGTGAGTGTAAAAATACTCAGTAGGATGCCCCGAATGCTCGAGGAAGAAAAAAAAGAGGTACTGAAGAGGTGAGCAGTAGATCGAATAGGTAAAAGTAAAGGTGTATAACGAAGAGTGCAGTAAAGAGTATAGCTCAACCCAACAAGAGGAAATAAGTAAACTCGTCCAAACACAAGGGGCTAGAAATGATGAGAATATGAAATTCTCATCGAGGCTTCACTACCTATAGTAGGAGAGTAGACTCTTTCAACCAAGAGAATCTAGACATGGGAAGTAGGTGGCATACCCCACACGTCTTTGCCTCTCCTGGAAGGAGAGTAACCAACCCCAAGAAGTGGGAACTGGAAAAAGTTATATACATATATATATATGCTCTATCAAGAAGCCTGAATAAGATCGTAAGGGGATCTCCATCTCGTAGCTCAGCCCAAGAAAGTGAGTAGCCAACAGTACCAAAAGTAAACACCTTTGATGCCCATCATCCCGCACGTCTTCCCCGAACTACAAGTCAAGGGGCTCAAATCAGCGCACCTTGACACTATACGCTTTGGGCGGCACTGACTGCCCACACGGTTTTAAGTCGCGTGAGAAGGACGCGTCTCAGTGGGGAAAGCGCCCCTCGTACTTGATAGTTCTGGGGGAACATCAAACCACACCTCGTTAGTGCCCCGCAGTCGAGAGGTCTCCATTAAGTCGACATGCGGCCCCCTGCCTAGCCCCGCTGGAGGGTAATCCCTCGAAGTCGACGATTTCCCACTAGAGGGAGGCCATACAAGATTCGATGTGTGACACACTGCCCAGTACCGTAAAAGGGAATTACACTGGAGGGAGACCCAGATAAATTCTTCGATGATTCCCAATTCCCAGTCCCGTAAAATGGTACTCAACTAGAGGGAGGATCAGAACCATCATCAGGGACCACTTCCCAGCCCAGCTAGAGGTAAACCCAACATTAGGGAAAACATCCCAGCCCAGCTGGAGGTAAACCCGGTATCGGGGACCACTTCCTAGCCTCGCTGGAGGTAAACCCGGAACCGCTCTGGCCATCCCTACTGGATGGTACTTCTCGATGAACACCGCTGTACTGGCCATCCCTACTAGATGGTAACCCACTGGCCATCCCTGCTGGATGGTACAACTCTGGCCATCCATGATGGATGGTACCCCACTAGCCATCCCTGCTCGATGATATCACACCGGCCAGCCCTGCTAGAAACAACCTTCGGGCCAACCCTGCAGAAGCAACCTCCTGGCCAGCCCTGCTGGAAACAACCTCCTGGGTAGAGGATCAGTCCCCACATAATTTGTTGGTCACACCGAATCCCCAAGAACTGTACCAGGGAACACGAAGAAACTCTGCAGGACAAACCATCAAGAACAAAACAAGGGGAAACCAATCAACCCTGCCGATCGAAACCATCGTGAAAAAGACCAGGGGAAACTCAACCCTACTGGTCAACAAATGAGAACAAAACCAGGGGAACCTCGACCCGTCTGGTCAAAAAAACTAGAACAGAAGGACCCTCTATGTCGCGAGAGGTCAATGGTATGCAAAGTAGAACACGACACACACATGGGGCCCACACGATGTGTGGCTGCAAGTCAACTCCAAATAAGTGCACATACGTTCTCAGGTACAAACAACCACATGTACCTCAAAGATTTCCTATATACTCCCAGAGTATACCACATTTCCATCCCAATGGCTACCGTGCACATGACACTCAACATCAACGCAAAGGGAATAAATGTAACAACTCCAACTTGCCACCTCATCGACCTAGACATGGCCAACTACATCTCTTTAGACATCAACTTCACTCACACGGTAGTTAACGCGATATCTCACCAAGGGTTTGCTTCCGAACACAGCAAGAAGAAATGCCACCAGAGCACCCTTCATGTTTCCACATTTAATAAGATTACGTAAGAGGCTATGCTGGCCTAAATAGATTACACCATTATAATACTCGCGGAAAAAAAAATGCGAGATAGACTACTTCCTCACCTCAAATGGATATCTGACGGAAAAGTCATCCAACACCGCTTTATGCCCGAACGGCATCCCGTGATCCCGAGCCTCGACACCGAAAATAGTCGGGCGCATCGCACAATTGCGATCCCCTTGGGAAAACACGTCAAAAGGACTACTTACTTGAGTGGAATAGATATCCGTAGAACATGATGCATTTTTTCATACCGCACACGAGCGGTGCTTCGTGGGAACCGCATCCTGGTCCTAGAATGCTGCCAACTAATCACGCAGTTGCGATCCTCTCGGAAAAGTACACAAGATGGACTATTCACTTTTCTAAAATGGACACCCGGTGATAATGCCGGAAATCACCGCCACCTCCCAAAATTTCCCTCATGGTGCCCACACTGGTGTGCTGAGTTAAAGCGGGCGGATTGCACCATTGCGATGCCCTCGGAAAAACACCCAGGATCGACTACTCATGGTCCCTGAACAGATGTCTGATGAAAAAGTTACGAAAAGTTGCGTATAGCTCGAAAGATGGTCCATGGGGCCCATGCCTCAGCTCTAGTTTCAACACCCAAAACCATACTGGTAAACTCCGGCTCATCGCCAGGGTCGCAACATCACTAATAATGCTCGATTCAGATATTGGATGTGTCTGCGCCGTCCTAAACAAGAACCTCCGGGAAAAGTGATAAACCACTTAAACGTGTGTCACGCCACCGAGGCCCTCGTTTTAGGAGTTAAAAATCCATGAAACCATCTCAAAAGCTTCGTCTTGATTTAAGGATCGTGTTTCCACAGACAACACACAAATCCGACATCGGTCTACATTTTATGGGCGTTTTAATGTTTTTTCGGACTGAAACGTGGGGTCGGGCTGGTTCGGCAAGCACACCCCCACCCTGGACCGGCAGTCCGCGGTCCGCCGCGTGGACCACCCCGAACCACTCGGACCAGCCTGGTCAGTCCGGATAATCCAACACGGACCCGCTTTTGCAGGTCCTTTGTCTACCAGCCGGGGTCCAAAGACCTCGGTCTTCTCTATCATTAAGAACAGGACCTGTGTTTCGTGGGTCCTTCTCCTCACACGCGACCATGGTCTCCGCTGCGACCCCCACTGGTGGAAGCCGTCGCCCAAGCTCACGTCTTTGGAGGACCCTCGAAACCAGTCTTCGCCACCTGATGCACTGCCTCCCTCATAGACTGACGATGTGGCCTGCTGCGCTCGACCAGATCCCGCTCAACCGGATCCCGCTCAACCGGCCCCCTACGCCCTGCTGCCGCCTCGAGCTGTCGCGTGCCGCCGCCTCTGTTGGAAGCCATAGTAGCCTAGAGATCATGTCGACTGCCACATCCTGGCTACCGAATGCCCATGCCGCCCGTGCCTCCGCTTGGACCCTCACCGGACCGCCATCCCAGCTTGCTGGAGAACCCAAAACCGCCAGAAAAACCCAAAACCCTCTGACCTTCGTCAGACAAATGAGAACGCATCGAAACTGATATTTTCAAACTGAAATATGCGTTGGACATTTCAGAAAAACTAATACGCAAATACGGGATTTTCACAAAGATCAAACAGATATTCAAAGCTTAAAAGAAATTTGAAGAGGGAAGTACGAATTGAAAAACGATGCAAGAACCCTACTTCGTGGGCATAACCCGAATCTTCGTGAGCATTTAACGTTCGCCGGATCAACAATCGCCTTGGAAGAAGAGATGGGATATTGGGCTTGAGGATGATAGATCCGTGGTTGGGAGATCCTTCTGCTAGGAGGTGAAAAGTTAGGAGAGGGGGGAGGTTAAGGTTTAAATAAAGGAAATTTTATTAGAAAATTAATTAATTAAACCCCCAATTTAACCCGAATCTGAAACTCTTGGTGGGGTCAAGATTAAACCTCCCCTAGGGTAAAACCACCTCCCTAGGAAAACAGAGGTCTCATAATTTTAATCTGAGGCCATGTTCAAAAGTTATAAAACCAAATGCCTGAGGCCCCCAAATTACGAAAATTCCTCTGGGGCCATTTTTCACAGACGGTCCACGCCCGCGAAACGTATACCCCTCCCAGGGTAAACGGCCTGCTCCAAACTCAACGGTGCACTCAGTTTTCTCATCTGAGAAACCTTTTAAGAGATATGTTAGTTAAGATATTAAACAAATAAATTAATTTATTTATTTATCTGTTTAATGTTCCGCTAATGGGTGAGGGTCCAAACATCCCACAACGTCATGCTTTATGTCGTTCCTAGGGTATACACCCCAATTCTAACCCATAAGTACACTCATATTTATTATCCGAATTACCATTTAGGAGTTATCCAATTTATTTTTCATGCCCAGTGTGAACGCACATAAAATTTAATTCCAGCCACACCGGGGCTCGGAATCGCACGCTGTCTGAAGGCGCTGCTCTGATATAACATCATAAATATTCGAAAGTCTTTTATAGAAAAGAGCCGGGTTCTTAGATCAATCCTTAATTCAAGATTTTCATCTCCAAAAAGACAAACAAGGGAACAACTCAGGGGAAAAAGCTCACACTTGGCTCTCCCGCACCCAGAAGAACTCTTGCACAGTCTCGCGTCATCGCACACATACCAATGTAGTTTATCCATTCACATGAGGTATTCCCTTGCTGATGACGTGCATAGGATCACACACACTTCATCTTGGGTGAGCCATGTGGGAGACGTCATGCACCCACTCCAGACATTGGGGTTAGGGCAAGGTAGTAGGGAACCTCTCCATCCCTTCACACGGTCTCGAATTGCCGGAAGGATCTCAGGGGTAGCTCACCTCCCCAACCAATCCCCTACGTCGTACGCCACGACTGGAATCACCATTTGGACCTGGGACAAAGCCTGGTGATTCCCTCCATCAGAATATCCATATGGTGAAACACCCATGGATATCTGGTCATGCATGGTTTCATAGTTGATATCTCACAACCAAGACACTCTTACATGCTTGGAGAGCGAAGGAGTCAACACCATAGAATAAAGAAAAAGGTCCCACACATTTTACCATACCTACACAGGGTTACACCGATGCCTTGTGCCACCCTGGTAACAACTCAAACACAGAGCATGCAGAAAATCATTTCACAAATCGAGTCTAATAATTCTACTGCAAAATGTAGAAGAGTTGTAGAGCATACCTCTTATCACCTCATGATCTGCAAGATCGTAGACATCCAAAGTTCGCAGCTGTTCGCGGTCCCAACTGTCAGCTCCCGAAGCCTGATGTGCACCACCTAGTGGTGATGGGAGGACCTCGTAAGGTCGTCCTACACTTCTAGCTCCTCCTCCTCCTCTGTTAGCACCACCTCTCTGGGCGCTACTCCGATCACGGCCAACAGAGAACGCCTCAGGACCCAGATTTTCAAACTTAAATATGGGTTGGACAGTTTAGAAAAACTACAATAAAACTATGGGCTTTTATCGAAGATAAAACAGAGATTCAATGCTTAAAAAGAAATTCTAATAGGGATGTATGAATTGTAAAATGAATCAATAACCCTACTTCGTGAGCGTATCCCGAAGATTCGTGATCATTCTACCATCGCTGGATCTACAATCGCCATGGAGGAAGAGAGGGGATATTGTGCTTGAGGGTGATAGCTCATTGGTTGGGAGCTCCTTCTGCCAGGAGGTGGAAAGTGAGGAGAGGGGAGAGGTTATGGTTTAAATAAAGAAAATTTAATTAATGAAATTAATTAATTAAACCCCCAATTTAACCCGCATCTGAAACTCTTTGAAGGCTCAAGATTAAACCTCCCATATGGTAAACACAACCTCCCGAGCACAACGACGGTCTCATAATTTTAATCTGAGGTCCCATTCAAAAGTTATAAAACTAAACGCCAGAGACTGCCAAATTACAAAAACTCCCACGGGGCCATTTTTCACAGACAACCCATGCCTGCGAAACTTATAACCCTCCTAGGGTAAACAGCATGCTCCGAAATCAACGGTGCCCTCAGGTTTCCCATATGAGCTACCATTTAAGAGATACATGAGTTAATCAATTAAAAAAATAAATAAATTTATTTATTTATCCATTTAATGTTCCGCTAATGGGAGAGGGGTCCGAAAATCTGACACTAACATGCGTTATGTCATTCCTAGGGTAAACACCCCATTTTGGACCCATACATACACTCTGATTTATGATCTGAATTACCGTTTAGGAGTTATTTTATTTATTGTTCAAGACCAGTGTGAACACACTTATAATTTAATTCTGGCCACACTAGGGCTCAGAATTGCAAGTTGTCTAAAGGCTCTACTCTTGAATAAAATCAAGAATATTCAAAATTATTTTATAGAAAAAGCAGGGTTCTTACAATTTATAAGTAGCAGAATAGTCTTTTTCACATTTATCCCAATAAATAAAAAATTCTAAATACACCAAAATGAAATATTTGTCAGAGTTTTTGTGTAAAAGGACACATTATATACTCTTTTTAACAATTCAAAATTGTAGATATTAAGATAATAATACTTGAATATAATATAGAGTCATTAAAAAATAGGAATTAAGTGGTGATTAAATCTCCATAGAATCAATGTTTAAGAACCAAGGATGGTAAAAAAAATATGGAATGATTTATCATTTAGGAAGATGACATAGAAAGTTAAAATAAACCAAACTAAGAACAGTTAAAAATATTTATAAGGGAACATAAAATCTTCCATAAGATTAATAAGTTTAATTTTAAGACTGGATATCATAATATGACAATAATAGATCACATGAATACTATTTCAAATGGTTAAAACCTGGTATAAACAATTCCAAATGTTCTTAACTATAGAAATTCCTAATAATAGATACTAAATATGGTTTTAAATAAAATTATTGGTGTATCTAACAGGTTAGAACATTATAAAAGGATGATTTTGTAGAAATTAAGGAGAAAAGAGTTCATTATTCATATAGATAATGCTGACTTGAAAAAAAATAATTTATGAAGAATACATTCATGGATAGAGTGAAAACAATTCGATTAGAATTATTGAGAATCGATTCCCAGGATTTTTTCCAAAATAAGGATAAATAAAATTACACATAATTCCCTGAAATTATGTGTTGTGCTTGTGTGCTATAATGTAGGTAATTAATGGTGAATTTTTTTAAGGGAAGAACAAATGAAGAATGTATGATGGAATATAATTTCAGATATGAAAATTACTCCAAATTTTTGTAATTTATCAAATAGAATTATAAAGAACAAATAAAATACCTAACTTGATGAAGTAAATGATTTTATCATCCCTAGAGGGGAGGGGAGAATATTTAGAAGACACAAAACTAGATAATTCAAAGGAATTTGATTTTTTTAAGAAACATGTAAAATTATCATCATAAAGGTATGTCTAGGTACTATATTATCCCTAATTGGTAGTAAGGAAATTTATATTAAGGGGGTATATTAATTTCATAAATTTCATTGAAATATGTAAACATTTATTTATTAAATAGATATATGTTGAATTCAAAACCCACTACTTGTCCTTGAATGTTCAAATTTTTATGTTAATCAGAATGAAAGTATTTCGTGATGTAATTGATGGAGATAAAAATATATAAAAATTTTGTACTAATTTTTCATGTAAATCGGTATACAATTCTTGAGGAAGATGAATAAAATTTTGTATGAGTTAATATCATATATTATTTTATTTTATCAACACCCTTAATTTCTAAAAAAGTGCATAGATCATGTATGATAAAATTATAATAGTTGATTAAATATTTATTAATAATGGTGTGATAAGATAATATATTATATTATTAGTAGTCATTTTAATTAATATCCAACGAGAAAAAAAATGATATTTGGTACTAAAAAAATAGAAAGGGGTAGAGCGGTAAACCCCTATTGTATGTGTAGTATTTTTTATTGAAAATGTAATAAATATAAATGATATGGTTCTTGGGAGTTCATATATGTTTAAATGACTGTTGGTGAGAAGAATCATAGTTTACCAATTCAATATGTGTGAGGAATAAATTCCATGAATCATGGATGTTCTTTCATGATGGTCCTGCAATTGGATATATTTATAGACTCATTTTTCTAAAGAAAATGTATATGGACTGTTGGAGTTGCTACCATGTTTTACATAACATCAAGAAATGATTATCAATAACAATTTTTGGATATTGTGCATGATACTTCAAGAACATATTATGAAAAAACTATTTAATGTGTATATGAAAATTAAAGATGTTTTGATAAAATATGGGCCTGATATCCATGGAGTTATCATAATTGATGGATACGATTACTCTGTGAATTAGTAGATGATATTTGGTGAATGATGATCTAATACTCAAAGAAATAAAGAAAAGTTATGATCACTATATATGATAGTTTAGAAAGTCATTTATAAGGCCTCGATTTTAGTTAAAGAAGTTCTGATATGTTTAAGGTGGATTGAGTATCTCTGGAGAAGTTAGAAAGCCATGTCAAGGTTAATTAAGAATAATACAGGCTATGAAGGGGTAACTCGTGATTTTTTTCATTCCATAAAACAGTAATTTACATTTAATAAAATATAAGAAAAGTTTATTAATATGATACAATATGGTCATCTAAAATATTTATGTGGATAACACTAAAAATCATGGAGCTACATCAAGGTCATCGAAGACCTAAATAATGATAAAATAATTATAGAAAGAGATACAATATGGTAATGTAATATCTAGGGAAATTATAATGCAGACAAATGGAAATTTAATAATTTAGAATAGAAGGGTATCTATAACACACCATTTTATGGTGTGTATAAATTTAACCATTAACTATGTTAAATGTAGTAATAGCGGTTAAATTAAGTAGTCTCGAAGAGAGTTCACATAAAATAAGTTGTCACTTTTGAAGTAGTTAGAAAATTTAATTTAATTTGGTTATTAGTTTTGAGAATATAAAATGTTGATAAAACCAATGTTTTGATATAATTTAAGAAATTTTTATCAATTTAGGTTTGGTTTAACCTAATAAATTATTTTCATAGTTCTCATGGATATCCATATTTCTCATACTATGTTTGGAAATAGATATATTCCATGATCACATTAATTATATCCAATTATATTATGGTGATGGTTATAATAACCCTGAACCTATTCGCATATTTTTATATAGACATTATTGTTTTTTATGTTTTTAAGAGGTCACTCCTAGTTGAATTGGTCAATTCCCAATTGGGTATTGTTATTATTTATTTTCCAAGAGTTCCCACTACAACATAAACATGTGATGACAATATCCAAAAACCTCACCCCTTAGCTCTATCATATTACATCATATAAAATATAGGACTAGGTGGTTATAAAAATTGTATCACCCACCATGGAAATAAAAATAAAAATAAACCAAAAAAATATAATCTTAGTAGAAGATAATGAATTTTAAAAAAATACTGATACCAAATTTAGATAAAGTGAAAAATATTTTATTCACGTAAGAATACAAACAGATGTATCACATTTATGATTAACCATCAATTTCTATATCATCTTGAGTTCACACATCTATGTGAATTGTGATCGAGATAATAGGTGAAGAATAACTCATTTAAAACATGAAATACACTGTAAAAGAAAATAGATGTAAAAAACTCCAACTGAGTGTACTAGAAGTCATATGAATAGGGTTCATCTCTACATGAATCACAGTATACAATTCTCTTATAGACTCCTGGTATACTTCATATAATATACTTTCTAAATATATATATTGTACTCTATTTATACTTATTGAATCAAATTTTCTTTCTAATATCGGGCCTTGTGCCTCAGGCCTACGGGTCATGTACGAGTTCCCCTTCAACCCTTAAAAGGGAGATTATGTATAATAAAAATAAAAAATAAGGCCTTCGGGTCATTCAAAATAAAAATTTAAATATTTGGGTCTTCTCAAGAATTCATACTTTATTTTATTAATGCTTATAAAGTACTCACCATTCCTAAATCCATATAAAATATTCCAAATATTTTTATTAGTGATTATTGATTTGGTAGCAGTTTTACAGTAGATGATGTATTACCTTTTAATTATATCCTAGAATTTTTTTTGAAATTAGATAAGTCATGGACTGAATATGAGTCTTGGTTGACTATGTGATAGATAATTCACCACGCGACAGGCTGAACATGTGGTTGATAATATTATTGATTTGTATCTTGGGTGGTCATGTAGTGTCACATAATGGTAGGACAAATCAACATGAAAAATACTATAATTGTTCAATGATATAGGTTGTTTATTATTGGTGAGTCATATATAATCTTGTGACAGCTTCTAGACTATTTCAAAATTTCTTTTACTATCGATCCATTCACAATGTTGATCATATTCAATATTATAGTGAGTGGATTAAACTTGTGTCTAATATGTAATTTATTGGATGAGGAATCTCTCATGTGTTTGGTCGATAAGTGATCATGCATTAGGATCAACACATTATCATATTGGGAGTTTATTAATATATATATATATATAGTATCACTCATCATTAATAATTTGAAAAATACATATTTCTTTATTTAAGCACAGAACCACTTGTGATATCATGAACTTATACTGTGAAATCTAAAATTTCCCTTAAATACAAATGATTTAGTATTTTATTTATTTTTATACATTATATAAATAATATAAAAAATTAAAACTCAATATTAATTATCGTCATCATTTTAACTACAAATTTTCCTTTAAACATAAAATTTGGATAAAAACATGAGATATTCATAATAATGGTGTATTTGAAAACATTTAAACTCAATATATAATATACACAAATATTTTATTGTAAATTACCCCACACTAAAACAATTGTATCCAAAGAATTAATCATTTAAAAAGGACACTAAAAGAAAAATCCAAATACATAGAAAATTATAGTTCCTCCTTTAACCCCATACCACTCATGTTATTATACCTCACCAGGGGACTTATTTTATTTCTATCTATAAATTTAATTCAATTTATCTCCACTTATTTATTCACACATTAATAATTATAACTACCATGTGATAATATTTTAATCAACATCAAATAATGATTGTCATGAAAAGATCTACCATATCAAGATCAGTAATTTTTCCCCATAGTATTTTTGAATTTCATCATTTCTATCAAATGAATAATGGAATTGTACACATCATGGGGGATTAACCATGGTTTTTCAAAGGTTTAATAACGGTATAATTCAAATTTTTAATCATTGTTGGATGAAGGTGGGGTATTGTCTCCAAAATTGGTCCCCATTAATTATTTTAGTGGCCTTTAAGAATGGATTACTCCCTCACTTCCTCTTCCACTAACTCATCTCCATTTTTTTGAATTCTCCATAAACATCCCATGACATTTTTAATATTTAAGTAGAATAATTCCCTAAATATATTTATTCTAATATTTTTTTTCAATTTTCCGTTATGCTATTGAAGGAAGATATCATTTTTTATTCTATTTTTAAGGGTGTGATTCTTGCTTAACCATATATTAGGAAGTTTTTTTAGGATAATTTTTTACGAATTCTTAAATATTAATCTCGAAAAAATCCATCATATAGAACATGTTATAATGTTACAATAATGATAGACTTCTAAACTCTTATACTACTTTTTATGTAGGTTTTAAACTTTAGGATTTCATAAAAAATTCTCCCTCTTCCCCCAATTTATATCGGAATTGTTTTAGTTTTTTGAAAAAGATAATTTAATTTTAGAATCATATTTTGAAACAAATATAGGGATTTTTTAACATTAAAATCATGAGAGTATTTTATGTAAATATATCAATGTAATCAAGAACATTTTTAAGCTCCTCCCATATATAATTGTCTAAAAAAATAATAGAAAATAATTTGTAAGAAATACTTATTTAAAATCAAATTTAATCAACTAAACATGGTTTTATATCATCTTTTCGTCCTTATACAACTATTTAATTGAATATAGATTGTGAAATAGATTATGAATAATGGATGATATGGATATTTATCTTGTAAATTAGAGAAAATAAGTCTTTCATGGATTATAAGGGTTACAAATAATTGATATAATTCTAGTATTGAAAAATAATTTATTAAAAAAGTGATTAAAACCATATAATTACTCAATAATTTATATAAAAATTTCCATTAATGCAGCCAATATCTTATTATATTACTCATAAAAATATGGTTATTTATGTGTGTAATAATTATTTTCAAAATTGGGGAGTTTTAAATAATATGTCAAAATTGGTTCTGGAGCCTCCCAAGTAAGTGACTAAAATTCTATAAGATTCTTTCATGGAATGTGTTTGAAAATGTAATATATAATCATGAAAATAATTCATTTATTTTTTAAAAATAATTTCATTTTAGTATTTATATAATATGAGTTAAGGGTTAAAAATGGTTTCTCAATATTTTCAGGAATTTTATTTTTTAAAATTTATTCAATTTAATCTTATTGTTTTAAAAGACAGACTTAAATTTAAAATAAAATGGAAAAAATGTGAAAGAAAAAAATAGAAAAATTTATTGATTTCGAAAAATTATTTTTCAAAATAGAAATGTTCCCTCCCCCATGAGTATACAATAAAATTTCCTCCAAGAATTTTGATTGTTTTATCATGTAAGTGTATTTTAAATAGAATCATAGATTATATAAAATTTAATTGAGAGGTACAAGCTTGTGGGTTTCATTGATTATTATATTGGAGATGTTTTATATCCTTTAATTGTTTCTAGGGAAGTTTCAAATTTAAAAGCATTAATTTGTGCTCAATAATATGGAAGATAACTTTCACTCATTGCACAAACTACACAACACCAAAATTTTATTCATTAGTAACTATAATGGGAACATCCCATCTAGAATAATATTTACCTATAATAATATTGACTATTTTTTTCATAATATAAATTTATCACTAGGGTGAATTTATTTTGATTTATTGAGATTATCCTCACCCATTATTGTAATTTTGTTGTTGATTTGAGAAGTTTCAAAATAAGATCTTCTAATTTACTATTACACTTGAAGATAGAATTTCATTTCATTTTCTATATCAAAGATCATATATCCTTCTATCATATCCCAGTAGTATTTTTATTTAAATTCCATTGTCATGTGGATGCTTTAACTATAAATATGTCTATATGAATCATTTTTAAGGGTGGTTAGTAGGCTTTATAGAAATACCATAAGTTTTATTCCAACATTTATCTATAAATATTCATGTTTTCTTTGATAGTATTATTTACAATTCATTTTATTTCCCAAATAAAAAATTCTACTTTTCTATTGGTTTATGGATGATAGGGTGTTGATGTTTTATAGTGGACCCCACACTTTCTCAACAAATAATCCATTGTCTTATGGAATAAACCAAGTTTATTGATGTGTAATGATGTATCTAGAAACTATAAACATAAAAAATATTTTATCCTTGAAAAAAGAATACACATAATGTGAGTCATTAGTTTTGGGGGATTTGAATTATACTAAATTCTGAAACATAATCAACTATAAATACAATAAAATAATTTATTAATTACGCTTTGAATGCTCCCATGAAATCTGTAAAAAAATTTACAAAATTTCACAAATTATAATTGGTCTTGGAATAATTACCTGTATTGTTGAAATATTTTTAGAATGATGATGGTTTTAACTTTTTTTAAAAATTCATGAGGATTTTTAATCCTTGTGGGAAAATGAGTTTATGATTTTATGCATTTTATTAGTATAAAATGAATTTTAATGTTTTTTATAATATATTAATTATAAAAATACTAAATGATATATTCAATTCACTATTAGTAAACAATCATTTTATCATTTTTTCTATAAAAAATGTTTTTTAAAGAAATGTATCATCCCAAATTTAATATCTAGAATAATATTTTTGTTTTTTAATCTATAGTGGATATAAATGTGATATTTTTGGAGATGTTACCAAAAAAATTATTATGTCTTCATACGATGACACCTCACCTTCAACCATGTATGGGTTATCTCTATAAATGAGGCCTTGTACTAGTGTGTTGGATGGACTGCCCACTTCGATAATGTGAATTTTCCCACTCATGTGAGGAGCCATATAATTCCCAAATCCCTTCATTTATTTCATTTACAAGTTGAAATCTTGAAATATTTTCATCCACATTGTAAATATTTGTATAGAATATATATTGTTCATCAAACACATAATATCTACATTTTAAAAAAACATAAATTATAGTACTAATTATATATGTCCCAAATCTATAAAAGGTTATTGAAACTTATAAAAAACTCTTTATATAGATATATAGTAAAATTATGAATCATCTATAGTTTATAAAGAAAAAAATATATAGATTACATTATGAAATCAATATCGCAGAAAGAAATACCCTAACTATTGGTAAGAAACATAAAAATTAGATTAAATACTTCTTTTAAATTTTATTGCTACATCATTGTTGGTGTTGTCTATATTTTCTTAATCAATAAATGGATTCCATGAACTCAAAATTAAATTAAAATGAATTAATGAATTTAACCCCAATAACCCATATCATGTAGTTACTTTATTACATTACCATCAGATACAAGGAACCACATCCTAGTAGAATTAATTATTTAGTATTAATGGGAAAATAGATATATAATTAAAATTCACATTATAATGGAGAACATAAAATAAACATTGTATTTTATTTGTGTACCCACACTATTACCTTTAGCGTATCCCAAATAATCAATCACAAGACACCTCTTGGAATCATAGGGATAGAAAAAAATAATAAAGGGGTGAGCTGCAATGCATAGTATTTGTATGAGTATATTATAATATATGACTAAAAATTTAGGAAAAATAAATATTTATATGTAAATAACTAAAATCTATTTAATTTTAATGAATTACTTGAGTTTAATATGGTAGGAATAAATGATGATCAAATAGTTTCATAAAAATAATCACATGATATTGAAACATTACCATGGATATTATAACTAATTTAATTATAAAATGAACTATATATATAAAATATCATAATGTGGAAATTAATTGTCTTGTGCATCATAACCATTCCTTCAATGCATTACTCTAATACATCTTACATTAATGTGTAACGCCTCACCGAAAAAACTAATCTGTTTTGTGTTAGGATACCTACCATTGCATTAAGGGGTTCCATAAGGCCCTAATATTCAATGACTAATTCAAAATAATTCTTTATTTGAATGGGGTGAAACATAATAAACATGATTTTTTGTATTTAAAACTTTTAATATGATATTATAACAATTACCCCAATAAAAAAACAAAATCATAAACCATCCAGGTAATAATCAATGTATCAAAATGGTACATGCCCAATAAAAATAATCTTAAAACATCTAGAAAAATAATTAGAATAGAAAAATTAAAACCTATACCCAGTGTATAATAATTATATTAAATGGTTTAATTCATTTAATTATTGAAACACCATAAAAATTCCATTAAAACTATCTTGAGAAAAAAAATATTTTTGTAGTTTCAAAAAATTTATAAAACAAAAAATCAAAAAAAATTAAAAAATTATTATTTGAAAATAGTTTTTTAAACTTATAAATTAATATATCGAACAGTTAGTGGTCATGATGAGGTAAATTCCATACATTATTTAGACATTAAAATAACGATTCATGTTACATTTTCGATAAACTCCAAATAGGCCTTGTTTGAAAGAAGACATGAAAATTATTTTTTTGTTGTACAAATTAAATCATGGTTATAGCTATCATTAATATATAATTTATATGATTTTTTAAAAAACATAAAAAACAATTATTTTGGATGGAAACAATATATTCGAATAAAGAGATAAATAATGTCAGATTATATAAAAAATGATTTATCAATAATTTTAAGTACCAATGATAGTAAAAATTTATATATCAAATTATGAATTGAATGAATAAATACAATATAATAAACTAAATTGATTTTAAGATAAAAATATCAAGTAATTCTATAAAGTGAGACTTATACATAAAATTTTTTGAATGATGATGAGATTGTGAAATAAACCCTTACTATTAATGAAACTTCTGAATCATAGGCCCCATTGAAGAAATAAAATCTAATGCGAATTTAAATAACATTAAGATATATTGATTCATAATTATTTTTCCAAAATTTTAAGTATATAAACAATACAAAGGAATAAGTGTGGAATATAATTTATGTCTCACATAGGTAAAAGTGTGATGAGAAACCCTTACATCAGGTTCATCTTCTTTCTTATCTGTAAAAAAAATTCTATTTAATAAATATAGGATTATGCTAAATATATTAATTAACCATAATCATATACCTGATACTATATATTGTTTAGTTATGGTATTTCATCACCATTCATTAACTATTCGTAGTTCAAATTTCCTTTTCATGTTATATATGCTTTATTTTTATTGATTTTTCGAGTTTGGTAATTTTAAGCATTTTACTTTGATCATGGTTCCATAATATTCTGAATTTAAAAAATTTTATATGTTTAATATATATTTATTATATATTTAATTATATTAATCTATAAAATCTAAAGATAAGAAATGTATTTCACTATTCAAGGAGAGGGTAGGTCATACATACGCAAGATCATTGATTGAATTTTCATTAAGGATGGAATGAAAGGAAACAATTTTAAATTAAAAAAACTGATCGAATCATTATTATGTCATGTATATCATGTATATTAATAAAATATTTCATTATTACCTTCCATTAAAGATAAAATAAAATACATTTCACATTTATACGGGGCCGTTGTAGTCCACATGTATTGATGGGCGACATTCTTGATTTCCAATGGTTAGAAAGGTAATAAGTTAGATGTGATATTATATTTAAATAATTATTTTTACGTAATAAATATAATATATACTGATTAGTTTTAACCTCACTACCTTCAATGTATTTCGTATGAAAAAAATGGGTCACATCGCTTCGCAAAGTGGTACCGCACCATATACATGAGAGATATTATTGCATTCATCACATAATGGAATGTGAGAAGGTATTTGTGATATAAAAATTAAATATTTATAATAATGTCAAAAATATAATATATATATTTTTTAAATACATAATTATATACATCCTTCAATGACCGTGATGGAAAATGAATTATACAGGTTCCAAAGGCGGTAGTCCGCTGTACAATGATCGATGGTTTCATTACCCATTTGATCGAAGAATATATGAATATAGTTAATAAAATTTATAATATAATATCTAACTATATTTTAGATATTATTTTCATTATATCTTCACATATTAAGAATGTTATAAGGATTTATTAGATGAAGTAAAATGATAATGCCTGGTTAAAAACTATAACTCTTCTTTGGAAAACCTCATTCATTTTATCATAAAGAATTCCTAGATTGAATTTCTCATATAAAACATGACTCTACGATGCATGGAGGGAATTAGATATGATGTTTGGGAATTTATTTTCTGAAAAATAATGTTTTGGGAATGTTAGGAGGAGGGGAGAGTAGTTGTACTTTTGTAAGCTGGGAAGTGGACACAAATGGATGTTTTTAAAATAACCAATATCACCAAAATTTTTATAAATAAAAAAAACCACCATATTGGCCATTATCAAAACATAAATATTATAAGGTCAAAATGCATCCATAAATTTGGTTTTTTACAAGTTTTTAGGTCATTTTAACACCTATATTGGTAGTTTAACTGCTCAGTAAATCAGTTTTCACCATAACTGTGATAATTTATTTTTACTATTTTCTCTATTCATTTTGGTCAAAATTTATGTTAATATTATGAGAACATATTACATATTATGAGTAAAAATATATAATATATTTATCCAAATTCAATTCATATATGTTCTATAATTAAATTGAATATTAAACCCTTAGACAGGTCTTAAAAATAATTATTTAAATGAAAAACTATCCAATTTTTAAAAAGTGAATCTATTTGAATTCAACTTGAAATTGATTCTAATGAACAATTTTTTTTAATTATACTATATTTTAACTAATTTAGTTTTTTAAAAAATTAAAAATAAAATTTATATTTTTGAAAAAGTTATACAAAAAGAAATACTTCAATAAAAACCAGTATTCTTAATTATTCATAAAAAATTTTATCATTAAAATCAATTATCAAAAATCATCAAAAGATTTTGTTTACATATATATTTATAGAGTAAAGAATATTTTGTAAAATTTATTTTCAAAATTTTTTAAAAATTTATTAAATATTATGTCTGAAAAATATTGACTAAACAACCATTTTTGAAAAATATCATTTATTCAGAAAACTTATATTTTTATAACAAATTGTTCTGACATTATTATTAATTAATAATTAAAAATTGAATTTATTTTATATATTTTTAAGCAATATTATTTTTCTATTTTTTTTGTCTTATTCAAACCTTCTAATTTAACAACTATGTTATAATGGTCATGTTAAACCAATAATATTTTAATAGAGTATAGTGTATCATTTAGGACCATTGCTTCTTTCTTTGTATGATTTTGAAGAGATTAAATTGAATAAAAAATAAATATAATGTAAAATATTTGGGTGTTAAATTCCGATATAATCTTGGTGTTCTATTATATATAATCAATTGAATATGAAACTCCAATTTTAATATCACTGGGTTTTACATTCTAGCACCATAAATAAATTTAATCCACACAAATTAATCTGGATCTCAGAAATTATGCTTTTGACTATTGAAATAACCTTTTTTGGGAAATCACATCTTAAAAGGAGTTAATAAAACATATATTTGATTAGAGAGAAAGGTAATTACAATGTTGATGAAAAATAACAGAAAACTAGGTTTACAAGTTGGATAAAATTAGTGTGAATTAATGATACATACATGACAAAAAAGTGTAAATAATGATATAGGGTGATAAATAGCATTGATCAAAAGATATTGAATGATCAATGAAAAGTTAATTACCTCATAAAAAATTATGATTAATTAAAATAAAATTTGTTTCATTAGATATAGAAATAATAATAAAAATTATGATTTGATATATTTATCATAAATAAGAGGAATTATTTTATTATCTAATAACAGAAATAAATATAATTACTTGATATATTTCTATTTCATAAGATTAATGTCATATTTGGTTATGCTTTGATCAATTTCCACATCCTCAACAAATCTAATAAATGAATATCCAAAATGGTTTTTTGACCATGAGTAACTAAAATCACGTTTTAACAAATCATAAGATCCATAAAATAATGAAAAGTCATCCCTTCTATATCTCGATATATTCCAAAATAGAAATGGTTAGCACAAGTAATCTAATACGATACATTAATCTCTAAAATGATATAGTAACACCAATGGATCAACATTAGTATTTTTCAATAAAATAATTTATGTAAAAAAAGGACATATTTACTAGAATATCATGTAGTTCAGTTGTAGGAGTAGAACCCTAGTCACCCTTCAGTTATGGGTTGAAGCTCCATGACTATTATGGATGTGATGGGTGGTCCCTTAGCATGCATGATGTCTTTTTTGAAAAATATTATCAATATAATTATAATAATTTTCAAAAATTGTAATAATACATTAGTACCTCAACATAACTAGTAAGATAAAACATAAATATCACCAATGAAATTATAAAAATATATTTATCATTATTATATCGACATATAGAAGATACTAAGAGGAATCTGATGTCAATAATGTGTTTTCATGAAGTTAAACAATTCAAAAAATCAATTTTTTGGAATTGGTACACTTAAACAAACTATCTCTAATCCATAATGAAAAAATTGAATCCTTGTACATTTCATAAATATTTTAAATATAATATATTTCATAAGGTACTTCTATAATATTGTATTTGAATCCAAATGTAATCCAGTTATTCACTCGAATTAATCATTACAAATAGAATAAGCGTTGATTTTATTCATTATCGTATTTTGAGATATATTCACATAATGTTTGGGGAATTAAATTGACAGGTTACCCATGTATATATAGGTAAATCATTACTTATTGGCTAATTTTTTATTTCCCTTTCAATTAGAAGAATGGTGGTCATTCTATCCTCAATTATATCGAACTACAAGTTCCTTAATATAGGTTCCATAGTGTTTCTCTCCACAATTATCACATGGGGGGAAATAAAACATTCTTTTTCTTCCCTTTATCCCTCTATTTCAATTCTATATTCATCTTACCATTATTCCATTCAAATCTAGAATAATTGGAGAAAGATTTATGCATCTCTTTAAAACACGATACTCTATACTTTTATGATAAAAAAGTTAGGGAGACTGGTTTTCATCACATAATTGCCTTATTCCTATCTAGGAAATCATCAATCATGATAATTGGATTATGTACTTAGTTAGTAGCATTACTTTATATCCTTGAAAATTTTTATTCATAAATAATTACATTTTCATCATATTGTTTCAGTATCATTAGAAATTTTCTCTATATATCCCCTCATTTACCGTGAAGAAAATATTCTAATAATAATAGTACCTTAAAATACATATATTACATGTTTGAAATTTCCTAATCATACTAACTTTTATGATTCTATTACAACCATTGATCTGCATCTCAAAAGAGATGATAAAATTCAATAAAAAAAATTCCCATTTTCATTTCATCCTATAGTGAGAAATATATTTTCTAAGGAAATTATCTATTTCTCAAAAATAAATGGATTTTTTATCCCATTGAATGATTGAGGGTACTAACGAATAAATAATTTTTACAATGTTATTCCACCTGGTGGATCAACATGATGCTCTATAAGGGAATGGTTGTTTATCATAACATGATTAACATTCCTCAATATGGTTATAATTTAATAGATACTACTATAGATCCAACTTCATAATAATTATCTTTCCTAGAAGGTATATATCATAATATTTATAAAAATTGATACTAGTACCATTCCTTCTACTACAATGAATTTATAAACAATGGAACGTAAATGAGTTGAACATAAAATTATGAATCATAATGTACAATAACTAAAATTGTAAAAAAAATTACATTAATTGAAAAACTTATGAATGGATTATCTCATAATCATAAACATGGTTTATTTTATAAATTTATAATGTAAAAAAATACAAAACCATTATAAAGGGTTTTAATAAAAATGGGAATTATATAATGAAAATCCCATGGTAGTGTTAAACAAGGTGAATAATAAGTCTTATTTTCATGTATCCGTAATGTTTTAGTCAAACATGACATTCACTTTGAAGAGATATTACACAAAGGTATATCTTTCATAGAACCATGTCCACTTCTGGTATCTGGGTAGATATGTATTTACAAGGGTAAACCACCCAACCACTTACTTTAAAAACATTAAGATGTTCTTGTAAGCATATTGCTACAACAAATCTTTATCTATTCTCTTTAATGTAGTATTTTTTAAATAATGTTCCCAAATTTTGTATTATTATTATTATGATTCCCAATATAATGACCTCAACCCTAGTAGGCTAGACCCAATGGCTACATTATTATAGTGAACTACGATACAATGAATCAATTTATGAAGGATTGAATTGTTTAGTGGACTAGGTAAACATTAAATAGACACGATATTCACATTAAAATGGGTAAAATGAAATAGACAAAGTATTTTATTTGAGTACACTACTATTTACATTAGTATATCTTGTATATAAATCATAAAATAGTTCTTGGCATCCATGGGAAAGGATACAAAAAAATGGGATGAGATCTAATTCTTATTTAGGGTACGTATAAAAATTAATCTATAATGAATAATCTATTCATAATCAGTAATAAAAGTTAAATAACTGAAACACCTTCCATTTAATCAATTGCTTTAACATGATATTTCATGAATGTGTGATGATCAAATAATCACATATAAATAACCACATGATATTGAATCATAACTATGGATATTATAACCTATAAAATAATGACATTGAATATAAATATATAATCTCATAATGAGGGAAAGCATAATTCTTAACATCATAACCATACCTCTAAGGCCTTTTCAAATATGTCTATTTTAAATGGTTATGTCCTTAGCCAAAAACCTAATCTAGTTTGTCTCATTAGACCTATCGATGCACCAATGGGGTATAGAGGGCCCGAAATATCCCATACTAATTCCAATGAAATAATCGTGTTATATTGGTGAAACAAAATCAATAAAACCATTTATATTGAAAATAGATTGTAAAAAATGTTAACAATTAACCCAATATAAAGAAATTAATGCAAACCATGGAGAAAATAATGAATATTATCAAACTCATACATCCCTAGTCAAACTAATCATAATCTATTATGATAAATAATAATTAAGGTTTCATTACAATATAAATTCAGTGTATCATAATTAAAATAAATGTTTCTAGACCTTTTCAAATATAAATACCATAAAATCTCCCTCAAATCATTCTTGACGAGAATAATCGTCTTTCTTTAAAAATATTATTAAAAAAAATTTAAAACAAATATTTTGAAAAATATTTTCGTATAAAATATATATAGAAAATTATTAATGAATATGTAATACATTGAGTGATAATGATGGTTAAAATTTTATATATGGAAAAGATGTTTGAAAAATATTAATTTCACATTTTTTATAAAATCCAAACATGCCTTGTTTGAAAAATAACATGAATATTAATCTCATAATATTTTATAAAAAGTAAAACATGGGTGATAATATATTTAATAAATTATTTTGATAATGTTAAAAATAGTATTTAAAACATTTATAGATGACATGGTTTTGGAAGAAAAAATTATTTTAGACTGAAGAGAGAAATAATTTTATATTTTATTAAAGACATTTATCAATCATTTTAAATAAAAATAGATAGAAAATGGTATTACTAAATTAAAAAATTAATTAATTACTAGATTACAAGTTTAAAATTGAATTTGATATATAAATATAAAATAATTATTCCAATGGAGATATAATCATAAATAATAACGAATAATGATGAGACTGTGAAATAAACTCTTTCCACTTTGGAAACATTTGAATCATAAGCCAGATTAGAGAAATAAATTCAAATGAAACATTTTGTACCAGGAATTAAAATATATTCATTATATAACCTATCAAAAGGTCTAGTATATACATCACATAATGGAATAAGTATTAAATATGGAATATGTCTCACAAAAGTAAAACTGATATGAGAAACACTTACCTTTGGTTTGACTTCCTTAAAAAATGTTTAAAAATAAAATATAATAATAATGGGTATGTTTTGAAACTCTAAAATAATTATATTTATATATATAATACCATATATAATTTATATATGTTATTTTATATCCTGTTCATTATCCAATATTTGTTAAAATTATTGTTTCATGTGATAATTAATTCATTTATCATGTTTGTTTTGGTTCAATAATTTTGATCAGTTTAGTTTTATTATAGTTCCATCATATCCAGAAAGTAAATAATTATCTAAATCTGATATATATTAAGTATTTATTCTTTATGGGTAATATATAAAAATAGAGACAATAAATGGATTATATCATTCATGGAGACAATATGTCGTATGTACTTGGGATGATGTTTATATTTATTTCAACAGTTGGAAAGAAAGTAAAAAAGATTAATTAATCATTAAACATTCATTATTATCTCATATATATAATTTATATTAATTTAATTCATCTTTATTACTAACCGTGTATAAATTAAAAGAAAAACATGTCACATAAATATGATGAGGTGGTTTCCCACAATTATGCATGATCGACGTTATTGTTTTCTTATAGATTATAAGTTAAGAAGTTCTATGTTATATTATATTTTAATAAGTTTCATTTGGAAATAAATATTACTTATATTCAATTATTTAATCCATAATAACAACCATGTAAAGTGTAACTGAAAAATAAATCTCCTTACTGCATGGGGAGGCAGTACACCATACACACAACTAACGTTATCATATCAACATTTGAATGAAAAATGATAAGTTTTATGTGATATAATAACTAAATAATATAAATTTATATATATATATAATATATATATATAAGTAAAATACACCATTATATCCAACCTTTAAAGGTTGTGATGGAAAATAAATCACATCGGTTCGCATGGCGGTATTATCTCATACAGACAATCGACAGTTTCGTTTCACATTTTATAGAAAAGGAGAAAGATATAGGTCATTATCATGACATAATAACTTATCAGTGTATTTAAGGTATTAGTGTTATTATATTTAAATAGATTTATTATATTATAATGTGTTCAAAGAAGTAGTAAAATGAAAACGCATAGTTAAAAACATTACCTCTTCCTGAGGAAACCTATTTTGGTGTAACCTAAACCATTACTAGATTTGATTTAGGATATAGAAATGGTCTCTCCAAGATGTGGGTATATAATTATAGAATATATTTTTATATTTATAGGATGATGTAAGGACCCGTTTTTTGCTGGTAAACACTTTGGAATATGCTTGATGTTATTCCAGAGCAGTGCCTTCAGACGGTGTGCGATTCCGAGCCCCAGAGTGGCCGAAATAAAATTTTTAGTGCGTTCACACAGGAAATGCCAAATAAATGGGATGACTCCTAAAAGATGCTCTGAATCAGATATCTGAGTGTACGGATGGGTCCATAATGGGGGTGTTTACCCTAGGAACGTCATAAAACTTGCTGGCGCAGGACGTTTGGACCCCTCGCTCGCTTTCGAAACGTTAAACGGATAATTAATTAATTAATTAATTCGTTTAATGGTTAAACACGATTATCTCTTAAACGGTGGTTCGGATCGGAAAACTGAGGTCACCGTTGAGTTCAGAGCATAACGTTTACCCTAGGAGGGGTATAAGTTTTGCGGGCGCGGGCCAAAAGTGAAAAATGGCCCCAGGGGTGTTTTCGTAATTTGGCGGCTTTGGGCGTTCAGTCTTATAACTTTTGATGGGAATCTCAAAATAAAATTCTGAGACTGCCGTTGTTCTCAAGGAATGGTTTTTACCCTAGCAGAGGCTTAAAATCGACCTCGTCGGATGTTTCAGACGTTGGTTAAATTTGGGGGTTTTTAATTAATTAAAATTTAATTAATTTTCTCTTAATTAAACAAACACCCCTCTCCATCCTCCTCCCCCTGCATCCTCTGGTGGATGGCAGCAACCCAAGGATCTCTTCATCAACCTCCTCCTCCCATCTCCATCCTCTCCAAGGCGTGGGGGCTGGCGGATCGTCGCGAAGCTTCGGGCGAAGCCCCACGAGGTAGGATTTATCGTTTTCATTTTGTTTTCCCGTACCTACATTGAGCCAGTTTGATCATGTAAAATTGCTGTTGTATTTTCAAAAAAATCCCATGAATTCATAGTAGAGTTTTGTTCCCTTTACAACGCATCTTTCGGAATCAAAATCTGAGTTCGGAGGATGCCGGGGTAGATCATTGAAGTTGGCGGGTTTTCCGGCGGTCCGGCGAGCCCTGGCGCGGCGGCGGCTTGGTTCCAGGGTGCTGGCGGCGCGGCGGACCCGGTTGCAGGCGGAGGGGGCTCCTCAGTAGTTGGCGCAGGTGTCCGGTGGAGCATCCATGCAAGACCAGAGCGCGGTGAGCCTTCAGCAGAAGGTGAGGCCGGGGCATGGCGGAGCGCCTCGGCGCAGCGGCGTGCTGCCAGGGAGTGGCGACCGCGGGGTCATGGCGTGCGACCCCCAGGCGGCGACAAAGACCCGCACCGCGTGGGTCTTCACGCAGCTACTGAAATCGGCCCTCATGGCCAGTCTGTGTGTGGACCACATGTCCGTGACCGGCCAACGCGACAAAGCTGTGGACCGGCCCAGGACGGGCGGACCGGCAAGTCCAGGCCGGTCCAGCCCAATGGGCCTTGCCCCCTTGGTTTTCGGACACCCGTATTTTCCGCTACGGGTGTCCGTTTTGAGTGTCATCTATGGATGAGACATAATTTTTTAGATGGTTTTGGGAATTTTTAATTCCCGAAATGAGGGGCCTCGGTGGCGCGACGTGTCCTTAAGTGGATGAGCGTTTTTCCCGAGTTTCTTGTTATCGACAGCGCGGACGCGTCCGACTTCAGATTTAAGTGCCGTCAGTGGCATTGGGACCCTGGCACCAAGGTGGAGATTTCTAGTGTGGTTTCAATCATTGAGGCCTAGTTTGAGACATGGTCCCCATGGCCCCTATTTTGAGATGTGTGCAATGTTTCACGACTTTTTAATCGGACGTCTGTTCGGGGCGTGCGAGCAGTCGTTTTTGGGTGTTTATCTGAAGGGGATTGGAATGGTGCAATCCACCCGCTCTAATTCCGCACGATGGTGTGGGCCCCATGAGGATCATTTGGTAGTTGATGGTGATATTCCATCTCTATCATCAGGCGACCGTTTTGGGTAAGTGAATAGTCCATTTCGTGAACTTTTTCAAGAGGATCGCAATGGTGTGATCCGTTCGTTGTGTTTCTGGGCTGGGTTGCAGGTCCCCCGAAGCACCACTCATCTGCAGTGCACCAGAATGAATCTTTTTCCCTAGATATCTGTTACGCTCAAGTGAGCAGTCTTTTTGACGAGTTTTCTCGAGGGGATGCGATGCACCCGACTGTTTTCGGGGCCGAGGCTCGGGACCATAGGACGTCGTTCGGGTGTAAGGCGGTGTTGGTGACTTTTCCGTCGGATATCCGTTTGAGGCGAGTATGTAGTCTAACTCTCGTGTTTTTCTATGAGGATTACAACGGTACGATCCGTCTGGCTGTGCGGAGCCACTTGTGCGATCTTATTAAATGTGGAAATGTGAAAGGTGCCCAGGTGGTGGTTCTTCTACCATGTTTGTAGCGGACCTTTGGTGTGTGATCGCGTGCACTTCGGGGAGAGTGAGGTTTGGGATTAATGAGATGTGTTTGACTTTTCTTTAGCCATTGAGGTGGCAGGTTGGAGTTGTTATTTCATGCCTTCTCGATGACGTTGGGTGACGGGTGCACATTAGCCTTTGGGCTAGAGACGTGGTATACATTTGGAGTATACGAGAGCGTTTGGAGGTACATGTGGCTGTTGGTACCTGAGAACATTTGTGTGCTTTGTTGGGGTTGACATGGGGCCACAATTCATGTGTGACCAATGTGTGTGTCGTGTTCTGATTTACGTACTTTGACCTCTCGCGACGTAGAGGGTCCCTCTACGCTCATTTGCTTGACCAACAGGGTGGAGTTTCCCCTGGCCTGGTGCTCTTTTGTCAGAAAAACATGGTTGAGTGGTCTCCCCCTGGTCTTGTTCTCGATGGTTTGGCCGGCAGAGATGGTTTGGTTCCTCTACTTCTTCAGCTGTGAGGGGTTTTAGTATCATGCCCCTTTCACCGGACTGTGACACCGTTTGCGACTATGGGTGTTCGTACAGTGTGGGTGATTTCCCCACTTTCAGGGTGTGTTGACTCGGTCTGCTTCGATAGTGACTCAGTAGATTGGGGTGTGATCGCCTTGAGAGGCCAGGGGAGTTTCTCCCATTCCTTCGTGTTCCCTAGTAGAGTTCTTGTGGATTCGGTGTGACCAACACTTTATGCGGACACTGATCCTCTACCCAGGAGGTGGTTACCAGCAGGGCTGAGGTTGTTACCAGCAGAGTTGAGGTTGTTTCTAGGAGGGCTGAGGTTGTTTCAAGCAGGGCTCGCCAGTGGGTAACCATCCCGCAGGGATGGCTAGTACAGCGGTGTTCACCGAGCAGTACCATCCAGTAGCTATGGCCAGAGCAGTTCCGGGCTTACCTCCAGCTGGGCTAGGCAATGGTCCCCGATGTCGGCCTTACCTCCAGCAGGGCTGGGCAGTGGTCCCCGATGCTGGGCTTACCTCCAGCTGGGCTGGGCAGTGGACCCCGATGCCAGGCTTATCTCCAGCTGGGCTGAAAAGTGGTCCCCGATGCCGGGCTTACCTCCATATTGGGTGGGCAGTGGTCCTCCATGTCGGGTTACCTCCAGCTGGGCTGGGAAGTGGTCATGTCGCCGACATTAGCCGGGTCACCCTCCAGTGGAATACCCGGTCACGGGACTGGGCAGTGTGGAACCCGTCGACTTTTCAGGTCTCCCTATAGTGGGAACCCATCAACTTTCAGGGACCCTCCAGCGGGGCTGGGCAGGGGGTCACCTGTCGACTTTGAGAAGACCTCTCGACTGCGGGGCAACGAAAAGTTGTGGTTTGACGTTCCCTTAAAACTCCCAAGTCTGAGGAGATTTTTCCCCCACCGCGACGCATCCTTATGACGCGACCTAAAACAGTGTGGGCGATTTAGTACCGCCCAAAGTGTATAGTGTCGAGGTGCGGTGGCTTGAGACTTTGACTTGTAGTTCGGGGAAGACATGCGGGATGCTGGGAATCGATGGTGTTTTCTTCTGGGACTGTTGGCGACTCACTATTCTTGGGCTGAGCTATGGGGTGGAGATCCCCTTATGATCTTGTTTGGGCTTCATGATTGAGCATATGGACTTGTATATACCTTGTTCTATTACCCACTTAATAGGTCTGGTTACTCTAATTCCAAGAGAGGCGAAGACGCGCGGGGTATGCCACATGCTTTCCGTGTCTAGCTTCTCATGGTTGAACGGGTCTACTCTCATGCTATAGGTAGTGATGAATCAACGAGAAGTTTATCTTCTCACCGTTTCCAGCTCCTTGTTTCTGGATGAGTCTACCTTCTTTCCTCTTGTTGCGTTGAGCTAGACTCTCTACTATTACTCTTTACTGCACTCTTAGTTATACTCCTTTACTTTTCCCATTCGCTATACTGCTCACCCTTCGGTACCTCCTTTGTTTCTCCATCGAGCCTTCGGGGTATCCAATTGTGTATTTTTATACTCACCCCTGCTTGGGATTTTCCCGCACTTTGTGTTCCCTTGCAGGGGACTGACAGGTTGGTCGTTACATTAGAGGATCTTGGGAGCTTGGGAGCTTGGACCGCGTGTGGTGGTCAGAGTCGTGTTCCAGGTGGGGGACCCTTCCGGATGTTTTCTTTTGTTTAACTGTTGCCTAGTTGTTTCACTTTTTGGTTGGGCATGTGTTTTGACCCTTTTTCCCTTTCTGTTTACCTTCAGTTTACTTTCTACTGTTTAGAGGTCGATGCACATCTGTGGTTTATTTATAGCAGTTGCTCTTTTACTCTGTTTGTCTTTTCTTTTACTATGCACTTTTTCATTGAGTGTGTTGCGTGTGTGTATATAGGTGCTTAGGCAGAGGCCTCCCCGAGTTGTTGTGCCTTCAGCGCTGGTCGCCAACCCCTGGCCTATGGAGGCGGTCTTGGGGTAGTTGCGGCTCGAGCCCGGGTAGGTTCGGGTCGTGACAGATGAAATAATGGTCTTTTTGAGTGTTAATAGTATAGGATAGTAGGTGGTGTTTTATAAGTGGAGGATAGGATACAATTGGAATTATCAAAAAGAATCAATTAAAACCATGTTATTACCTAGTAAAATGCCCCCCAAATGGGCCATTATAATAAAATAATATATTATAAGGTCTAAATATTTCCATAAAATTGGTGTTCGAAATTTTTTTAGGTCATTATAACCTATATCGTTTAACCTCCTATAAATCAGTTATTACCATATCCAAAATATATAATTTTAAATATTTTCAGTAGTCATTATGCTAAAAAATAGAGAGAAAAATATTATATAGTATTAATTATTATGATTAAAAAATTAATAATACATTTTTACAAATTCAATTAACCTAATAAGAAGAATTAAATTCAAATTAAACTTGTATACGTGTTGAGAAACAGTTTTTTCTTAAGAAAAAGATTCAAATGTTTAAAAGTAATTATAATTCAATTCAACATGAAATTTATTCAAATGAGATAAAACATCTAAATTTTCATATAATTCAACTAATCTTAATTTAAAAATAGTTTAAATATAATTTATTTGTTTGTAAATATTTTACCCAAAAAGGTAGTTTTCAATAAAAAAACTTGTATTTTTTCTATTTATTGAATTATTAATTCTTTCAGGAAATTCCCAAAGATTTAGCCAAATAAAATTTATATGTATATATTTTTAAACTATATTTTATTTTTATCAAATAAATTATCTAAATTTTTTTTGTATTAATTTCAAATTATGCGTGAAAAAACCAACAATATCGGCTTTTAGGAAAAAAATATTGTTTTAAGAATGTATTTATTTTTCCATTAAAATGGTTTTATATGTACTTTATAATTAATAGATAATTATTGAATATATTTTATAATTTTGTAAAAAAATAAAATTTTAATAAATTACATAGTTCTATTCATTCTCTCCAATTTAATATTAATGTTCTATTGGTTATATTTAATAAATTATATTTTAATAAAGCATCATGTTTTGTTTAATCTCAGTTTTGGGTGCATCACAATCCAAAAAAGAGATTTAAGTTATTTAAAATATATAGCATAAATTCGAGGGGTGTTACATTTTATTGAATATTGGGGTTGTGATTCGTATAAGCTATTGAACAATATTTTATTCTTTAAAAATATCAGGGTGTTACAAAAGTGGTGATTCTTAAAAATTAATCTTCATTGTGGGAGATAAATATTACTAAAACACTCAATGAAACTCATATAGAATATTTCATGACCAAACAATGATGAAAAATTATTTTTCACAAGTGGGTTATAACTATTAATTTAACACATAAATTTTGACATATTCCCTTCAATTCATTTTTATTAAATTATATTCCCAATGTATATTCAGCAATAATTAATGAAACTAGAATCTTCATCATTTGAAATAATATTTTTTCAATAAATGTTTTCAATAAATTTATTATGATTTTATAAAAATTAGCCAATTGAATTTATAAAACAACTTTAATAAATAATGAATACATACAAAAAAGTATCAAAATAATGAAAAAATATAATTTCTATATATCGTTGTATTGTTCCTGTAGAGTTATATAGTCCAAAAGTAATCTTCTTACAAGTGAAGGTGCTTAAAAGAAATTTATTGGTGGTCTTCCTTTAGTATTCAAGAGAAAAAAATTAGAAATAACATAATAATATATCCCATAAACAATAATGAGTCCTTCCAACCAATTTCTCTAACCGATTGTTAATAATGGTAATGGAGAAGTATTATTTTAGAGTAAACCTATTTAATTTCTTATATTTTATAGAGTCTCTATAGATTTTCTAAATTCTAAGTGGTATTAACTATTTTTTTTAATTTCTCAAAATGATTAAGCTATTTTTATAGTGAACTAAATACATAGTTCTGACCAATTGGGAATATGAAATAGGATATATTACCCATTATTAAATGGTATTCTATATTGCCTTCATCAATACATTAATAAATACGTGATTTGTGTTCATATTGGGATTCATTATAGGTTTTCACTCTCCATATACTATAATTTTATGTGACATGATTTTTGATATTTTCCTAATTATATTAACTACGATACATCCTATGTCCTAGAAATTTAGTAGTAAGACCTAAATCAGTAATTATTATTATTTTGTAGAAATATAATTATCATCTATCACCATTATATTTCCACCTTATTTGAGGTATATATATTTTAGTTCATTTGGAAGTGGTTTTAATTGAATATTTTGGTTTTGTATAAGAGATAATGTTTTATTTAGATAAACACATAAAAATCAGGATATTTCGTTAAATAAGATAACATACCTGCCTATTGTTCATGAAGTAATTTATCATAATCACCTAAAAAATAAGAATCTTCCACTACTTACATGCTGAAAACCGAATTTCAGAAAAACAAGAAAACCTACTTTTTCATGGGATTTTAAATAAAAAATATTCTATTAGGACTAAATATTCATGAAAATTACCAAAATCATCAAAAATAAATTCCTAATTAAGTTAAGAGTGTGTAAAAGGAGAATCATTTTCTAACTTCTTCTTTATTAAGTCAAACATATTGATGTTTATAGTGTTCTGTACACACTCCATTATTAGTGTTACACCATTGAAAAGGATGATAGTCTGGAAAATATTCAAGAAGAGTCCCCTAAAGAAGATGGGTGAGTGTCTTGGTGGTGTAATCCCCCATGTGTTATGTACTTATAACTATTATAGAAATAACATATCGTAGAAGTTTATATGTACATCATTGAATAATCATACTTGAAATTTTTTTGATCAACTTAAAATTCATTCTAGCACTCTTATGGGATTAAAATAACATATATGTAAATGTTAAAGTAAAAATTTAGGAATAAAATTTATTGAATCAAAAATATCATACAAAATAATAGATAATATAACAGAGAAAATGGTGAATTGGTTAACATATTTCCATATATCCTGATATTTGATAGGTAACTCGGGTGTGATCAAGGATGAGACACTTTTTCATAAGGTGGTATTATAATTCTATAGAAACCTTATATTTTTAATCATAGGATTATTGTTAAATTTATTATCCCATGTAATCTATTTGAGTAATTCAAGAAGAGGGATATTAAATTACACTTTATTTAAATGGTTATAGAATTTATTGTTGAAATTCTTCCTCTTAAATCTTCTTTGATATAAATATTCTTAATGGGAATGGTGGGGGTGATTTTTTCATATCCCTTTGTAATATTTGGAGTGGTTCCTATAGTATATTATTATTATATTTCCCTTTGTTTCTATCTTATCAGGGGGTTTCATACATATAATAGGAATAATCATATTTTATAGCTTCATTATACTATTGTTCATGTTGTCTATGTTTTGTTTTATGTGCTTCTTATTGTTGGTGTCCTTTTACTGTTATTGTGTAAATCATAATAATAATCCTCATGGGGATGGTTTATATCTATCTTATAATTTTTCCAATTATTTTGGTTAAAATATTTTAATACTTTATAGTTTTTTTCAACTTTTACACTATGTTCTTCGGCTCCTCAACATCAGATCCATATCATCTCTATATTGGGGGTTGTGAACATGTTAAGGGCCATTAAATGGGAATAATTTTATGTAAAAAGATCTAATATTATTTTTTACAATGGAATTTATATCTTTATTAGATGGGTGGTGGGTTCTCAAACCATTGGTTTTGTTTTTTAAGGGGTGGTTTTAGGATTACTACTGTAAGGGTGGTCTAGACCGGTTTTTTATTTAAAAATTCTAACTAATATTTTTTATAATTCTTCATCCTTGTTTTTTTGAATAAAATTTATTGAAAGGATTCTCTATAACTCGTTAGTTTATGCACTAAAGCACATTAGATAATGAAATTGATAGATTATAAACATATAAAATATACATTATTTGGTACATATTGTTTATTAAATTATATTACCATAATATTTCTCATTAAATTGGTTATTACATTAATTTTAGTTTAATAGAATAGGGAATAACCATATGTTCTTAAGTCATGAATACATATATTGCTATATTTTCATGAGTTGTGGGTAATATTCTCAATTTGGACCTAGTAATATTTTAGAAATTTATCGATCAAAACTCTTCTAGTTGATAAATCTAGTTGATTGTCTTTCATTTCAAAGTTATCCTTTGGAAAGAATCACAATAAATCAATTTTTTTATTTTACATGATGGGGATAAATATAACATTACCTTTTTAAACTCCATCATTACTCATATAGCATAACACCAGATGCCAATATGATTGCATAAATTTGTATTATAATTTTGGAACTCCTATATCTTGGAAATAATATTGTTATGAAACATCATTGAAGAACATACCAATCATGGTTTTATCTCAGTTGTAGTTTTTACAACAACCCCTTAGCTACTATCATGAGTGAGAATAAAAATTATTCAACTCCACTTAGTCCTCGGCTATTTTTTATGGTGTTAGTGATAAGAAAACCTATGTGAATTTATATAATTTCTTATTAGGTAATTCTTATTCAAGTACATCAAGAATGATAAATATATAGAGTAAGACAATTTTTAATTTAATGTCATTATTCAACTCATGAAAACCAATATGATTAATGTTGTTAAACAAATATAGTACACATAGATTTTTTAGGGTCTTTTAGGGAAATAATACCATTTATTTCTGAATTATAGTGATAAAATGGTGTTTCATTGAATCATATAAGAAAAGTTTAATTAAAGTTTAATTATAAATTTAATATTATGAACCTAGTAAGTGTTCATTAAATTTCAGGATCAAAGTAAATTGTTTTTTATGATATGTTTGTGTCATGTAAGATGAAAATTATTGGTTTAATAGAACAACATCCTAGAAAATTATATATTGATTAGGATATACCTTACTGTGGGGAATGAAAGAAAATTATTATAGAAGTTGAATGTAGTTATAATGATTAATCTAGGTAGTATCCTTGAGAGTACTGCTCATAAAATTAGCTGGGAGTTTTGAATATGTTGGAAAAGGATTTTTATTTGGTATAGTGTTTTGAGAACATAAAAAGTAGTTGAAACTAAAGTGTTAAAATAATTAATGAAATGATGATCATATTAGGGTTATCTTATCCAAGTATAATTATATCTTATCCCTATGATATAAATTATATATCTTCTATGTTTGTTAAGAAATGTATCCAATGACTTATTCTTCTCTATCCTATGATCAAATGTTGGTGATGAGAATTACCCCTAAATGAGACCTCTCTTGTCCTAACATAATTTCATTATGTGTATGTGTTTCATAGGTACCTCATAGTTAAAATATGATGTTCCCAATAAGTTATTGTTATTCCTAAATATTAAGGATTTTCCACAACCACATTCATACATTCTTACAATCAATGAGGACTTAACCTCTTGCCTCTAGAATATTCTATCATATGTAAAATAGTTATTAATAGAGGTAGATAATGTCTCATAAAATGAAAACTTAATATTTATATATTTCATACCAAATATGATCGCACATGATGACAAAGAAAACTAAAATTATAATGATACATATTTCAGCCTAAGAGATAAATATTTTATTTGATTAAGAATTCAATATCTAACATCTTATATAGGTTTGAGCATCTCTTCTAGGAAAACATATATTTTACAATTCTATGTAAAGGGTAACCAATAATATAGTGGATTAAGATGTAATTTCAAACTGAAATATTAAATATTAAGGAAAATAAAATCGTAAAAAATAGAATTTGTTAATGTGATAAATCTAATGGAATGAATTTAGTTAGTTTTGTAACAAATCATCCACTAATATAATAGATGTATATTATCCTCTCCCAATGTTGCTGTTTAATACTAAAGAATATCCTAATTTAGAATTTTTAATATCCACCTTATTTCCAATGAAACCCTTTTCTGAGATCATGTTCTTAGGGGAACCCTATGTATAATTATTTTTTTCTTTCTAAATATACAACCTATATAAATCCTTCTCGTAGACTTTGAATAGTAGTATTGGTGATAATTTGGTAGTACCATTCAACAATTTCATAAGAGGCCATCAAATTCTCACACAATAGATTTTTAGAATATATCCATTTTATGGAATTACCATGAGTCATAAGTAACTTTATTTTAGAAGAGTTACCACATTACAAGTTGAAATTAGGGTTGATTAGACGGGACTGCTGTCTCTTAGGTTTTCATGGAGTCTCTCATCGAAGTTGGTCAAGTAAAAAAGAAGTATATTAGAATATCTCCATGTGGTAGGATTAATTAACTCATCCAGATATATAGTGACCAAATCATTTCATACATATATGTTATATATTTTTAATGAATATTCATTATATTACACAAGCCCAAGCCTATGGATCATAACGGTTTAGTACCTTTGTAGACTAGGCAAAAAATATTTTTATTTCTTGGAAGATAATAAAAAACTACCCATAAGGATCGTCACACATAATAAATTTCTTAGACATAACCTTCTAAAAACCTATCGTCATAACTTGAGGATTGTATACTTAATAAAGAGTGTTATCAGGTTCTTAGTATGGGGAAAAATGGAGATAAATTTTAACAACATGAGAATAATGTTACAAGAACTTGAGTATAACACTTGAAAACCATACATTATATATCAAATATCAAAATCTGGGTTCATGCCATAGATATTTGTTGTTTATAATACATGAATGATATCGAAATCAAAGAACATGAACAATGAGATAAAAAATATTGGCATAATACATAGAATTGTATCAGACACAAATGCATAGAAAATAATTTCCATATTTTCCAAGGATCGTATCTAAAGTTGTCATAGTGGAATGTGTACACTCCCAAAACCATCATAGTAGTCTAGGTTCACTCCTAAGACCATACTATCAATCATATTCCCTTATATAATTGGGTCTTCTCCCCATTACAGTCATGTATATCTTAAGATATATAAATCACTTCCTAATTGATTCGATTGAAAAATAGGTCCCACCCAACACATAATAAAAATTATTTTTTGTTATTCAATATGATCATAAAATATTCATTATATCATAACCAATGAAATTAATTGATCTTAAATAACATCTCATTTGATTATAACATGTGAAAAAGATGAAGGGTTCATAATCCTTTCATCATTGCATAACCAATGAAATGATGTGGGTTTCATAATCATTCCCTCATAGTATAACCCATATAAGAGAAATATGTTTCATGAACATATTATCATAATAAATACAAACAATTTAGATAAATGATATGAATGTTACCAATGGATCATATTCCCATTAATCCAAAATCAACATCAAAGGACATAATCCTATATTTAAATTTATTTTGAAAAGACAGTTGGAGAATTTATTTAGGAAAATATATTTTCATTGATAATCAAATTCTAAATCTAAGAATTCATAAAACATTCTTGAAATTATATTCATTTAAAATTAACTGTAAAAATTATAATGGATTCCTTAAAAATCATTTAATGAATTTCGTGATAAAAAAATCATTTCTTCTTTGAAAAACACAATTTAAAGAATAAAATATTTTGAAACTAATTTTAAATAAAATCAAACATGAAAACATATAAAGGATGATAAAAATAATATAATTTATATGGTGGAAATAAATTATATTCATTCCATAAATTTTACAAAAAAAAGATTCCTTCCACAATTTCAATAAAATCTGAGAAAATTACATGTTAATGTCACGTTTCAGGAAATAACTACATTTCTTCTAATGTATGTTTTGATTTTTAAATTTTTTTCCTTTTAATTCGATTCTGGACCATTCATATCCAAAATTTTAACTATAATGAACCATAATCGTATCAATGAAATTTCCATTCGTATAATTATTTTATATATTATAAAACAAACAAATCACATATAGAACCTAATAAAAACATAATTCTCATTAATTCATAATGAAATAAGAGTTATTTATAAAAAATAAAAATCCTATTTTGATGGAATTGTAACAAAATGAATGCAATATTAATATTACCATTAAGAATAGAAATCCGCACAATAGAATATAAATCTATACTATGAAAGCATAAATAAAATTTAGTTATCTAATAAATGAAATATGATATATTTATATCATGGTATATGTAAATAAATATATTAAACATGATTAATTAATTATTGGTATTCTTATATAATATAAGTACAAATTAAAAATTTTATAATTTATATAATGATTTAAAAGAGAATTTATTTTCATAAAAAATTTAATGAAGAAATATTTATTTGTTTGATTATTATAAGATAATTTTATGAGACATTAATTAATTTTTCAATGTCATGAAATCACTTATAATATTAAAATGGTACTTTTAGAATAAATAAATATTTTAATTAAAAATTATATTTATCGTATTTATAACATTATTTTTATAAAATGAAGAAAATGTTTTTAATCAAATCATCTAAAAATGTTTAGGTTGATTTTTTTTAATATTTTTCAAAAATAGTTGAATTCTTAGTGAGTCGTGAAATAAGGTCATTTACGATATTTAACATTTTAAGACAAATAGATAAATTATTGAGTCTGAAATGATGTATGGATGGGATAAGAATCCATTGGATAGAACTATCCCAAAACATTTATTATATTTACCCATATTAATCATCAATATTGATATTCTTGAGAAAAAATAATAAAAAAATGATTAAAATAAAAAAACATCCCTCTCCTCCCCTATAAATACCACATATTCTCCTCAAAAATAAAAATACTTAAATTATGAATATATTTTGAACAAATCCTATATAGAGATACAGACGTATTTCCTAGTATATCTAGTTTTAACAAAACACCATTTCCATGATTTTTATGGAGGTTCTCAAAGACATGATATTTAAGAGGCCAAACCCTCCTCTCTCTTTTATTTTGTTTTATATTCTTATCCTCTCCTCAACTAGCATGAGAAATGTATCATGATAGTTATAATACTATAAATTTATTATAATTTTGTTTTGTTAATTTAATAAACATCAACAAATATCTTCCCCTCTCATTTTGTTCTAAAAATGTGAATATTGTTTGTGGGGTGTTGAATCACTACCTTCCAGGACAACAAGTTTTAATTTTTCAGTACTGCCTTCATGGCTGGTTATGAAACCTTTAATATGATTTAAAAATATTGAAACATTTATTTAATATCTTTTTAATGTACTCGATCTAATAAATATGAATAATATTAAATAATAAAACAAATCTAGTTCATCATGGATGAAAAACATCCAAAATATTTGATCATTTTCACTAAAATTTTATATAATAAACCATTATCATATTTGAAAAAATTATATATGGGACCATTTAAAACTATTGAAGTATATTAATTTCATGCAATTAAAATTCTCTAGTTTTTATTAAAATTTTTACGATCCCAGATCTTCATGTCAGGTATAGCTCTTGTTTATTGTTTTTTTTCGGAAAAAAAAATATTTGATTTGATATGTACACACCTTGTAATTATGAGTATATTATGAGTATTTGGTTCCATTATGAAGCCACATATAGGTCATATAATGTATGAGTACATGGCCATGTGGTGACCTGGTAGACTGCAAAAGGTGGGCGCAGGTTAAGGATACTATATGGTGTGTACATTTAATGAAAAAACTGTGTATTTTTCCTTTTAATTGATATATCTCATCAGGGAAATGTCTTATTTTACTAAACCTTTTCTTCATCAATTTTTTATACAAGAGAGTGAGTGAATGACCCACAAACATCAAACCCCTCTTGATTCTCCGTCCGAGCTTTGATTGAGAAGTTATCATGTGCATTAGAAACCCACTGGTGTTTTCTCAATACCATTTGAGCTTTTATTATAAATGTTTCCCATGTTGTGAGTTATTCAAGGTTGTAAATGATTCATTTTTTATATCTATGTAATTTTTGGTAGATTTAAGGGCTGAAATTCAATGATATCAATCGCGAGACATCTAGGTAGGTGGTTTGTGGATTTCGTTGTTCATCTTTGTGTTATGTTTGATAAATGTGCCACATAACAATTATCGTGGTATTGATTAATTTGGGATTTAACACTATTTATCAACAATTATGGTTTATTTAATTGATAAAGGTTAGTTTCTTATACGTAAGTTTAGATACCTTATTTTTGGGAAACCCGTTGGGTATGTTTCCCTTGATTGATTATTTATGGCCATTTAGTATAGAATTCAGGATTGGATTTCCTTTCTTACATTCCTTTTTTGTTAGGATGATGTCGCTGATTATATGATATTACTAGGATGTGCTTTGTGAAAGTTTGACTATGGTGAATTTTAATGTGAGAGATTCTCGAGATAGGGTCTTTTATATATTTTTTACTGTTATGTTTTCCCAAGGGAATTCATTGTGAGATCATCCCGGTTGTCTTAGACCTGAGGTTTTAGAAAGTGAGACCTTCCTAGTTTTTCATTTATTAGTTATTGATGTTATGATGTCTAAGGGGAATGGACCATGAGGGATTCCCATGTGGCCATTTTAAATGATTGTTGCTAAGGTGGACCAAAGGGGTTAGACCATGAGATCTTTCGATAGGGTCATTATTTAATTAATTGATGTTATGTTAGACAAGGGGGATTAGACTATGAGAACATTCCCAATGGTTTGTTATAAAATAATTTAATTACTGTGATGAGTCTGGTAAGACAATGGAAGACCTTGGAATTGGTCTTACATGTTTTAATGAGATGGTCTTATGAGACATATACTATATATCATTCATAGGGGATACAGATCTTTAGATACATCTCAATGTTTACATGATTCAATGGATTGAATAATAATGGTAAATGAATGTAATTTAAAACTATAGGATAGCTTACTTTTGAGTACTTCCTAGTTTATTACTTCTTTTTTCATATTTCCTCCTATATATATTCACTTACAAAAGGGTTGAGATCTTTTGGTGGTTACCTAAAAAGATTCATCTTACACCATATCTGTGTCATGCTTTAGACCCTTACAGATTATATGGTTGTAGGTATAGATAATAGAATGCACCCTTCTTCATCAAGTACTTGATTGTTGTAGGAGTTGGATAGAATACGACCAAGCTGATGCTTAAGATGCTTCTAGAGTTTAATATTTCTTTTGGAAACTAGTGTCAGTATTTTATTCCATCATTGTGACATATATGGATGTTTATTTAGATACATATTCCATGAATCATATATATACATTGTGGCTTCTATTGAATTTACTTTCAATCATCCACTGTTTACTTCTATTATGAGGTATTACTATATCCACTATTGATTTCTATCATCATTCCACAATATATATACTTCAAATTAGGGAATAGTTTCCCCATTATCACTCATTATCACTCACTAATAGTTGATAGCCTTGGGTGTTTAGGAAAACACGCTTATGTTCATGTGTTGAACCGGGTTCGGGCCACCTTTGGGCGGCACCCGGATCTGGGACATTACAACTTTGTATCAGATAGAGGTTATTTTTTGTATTACATAGTATTTAGAGACAATAAATAGTTATAGGAAGGGATATGTAGTTGGTAATATGATGTGTATCAGAGTAGCTAACTCGTGTACATGGAAAATCCAGGTTACCTCGAATATTGAAAATTTTCAGGTTTTTGCAATTGTTACAGTTTATTTGATTTCAACGCATGGAGATTCACTTGTTTTTTGTTGTTACGATGGATTTCATTGTTTTCCTATTTCTATTGAAACTTGATTATATGAGGGTATTTATTCTCATTCATAATATAGACACATCCTATAGATCACATGTATTGCATTCTTGTCATGTATTTTAGAATTCATTACTGATTGCATGTTGTTGTGATAGATGTTGTTCTACATCTGTATGTTGTTATAACAGATTATGTGATAGTAATACCTAATATTTTGATAGTGAATTGTTATATGTAATGTATAATTTGTATAGATGCCAATATTTGGACCCTACGGTTTTATGGGCCTTCTTGGATCATAATTTGGTGGATCATGTTGAAATTCAATTAAATTACGTTGACATGATAAGTTTAAGGATTCTAAACATTGATTCTTAGAGTATGGGAAATCATGGATTAGAACATGGAATGACATGGACAAATTTTATGTTTTTAAGTGTTTTGTAGACGTTTTAGAGGCTTATTGTCTAGAAACCAATACAAAAGTGCATGTTATGTTATGAACACACAATGTGTGTTCTTGACTACATGAAGAATTGAAGTTTCATAAATACATGCCTAGTATCATATGTACACATCATGTAGTATTTGACTGTGTGACCAGCTATGTTATAAAATACACACTGTTGATAAAGATTTGGTAGAATAGGCTATGTACTTGGAATACACATCATGATGTAAAAAACCATGTATCCGGACATGTGACTAATGGCACAAGGTGATGAAACATGGGTTGTACATGGGATGTCGAAATTGTACATGCAGTGTAGTAATGAAATGTTTATCTGGCCATGTGAAAAATGACATGGTTGGATGGAACATACGTGGTACACGACAAGTTCAGAGTGTGCACTACCTGTAGTGTTACACTTGGAGAGAACCGTGTAGTTCAAGCTATGTAGAAGAATTTGGAAGGATGAAATGTTAAAGTACACGATCTATCGATGAATGATAATTTTGTGTGTATGGTGCGTCACCAAACCATGTTGGAAGTGGTACACGCCCATTTTATGTCTTAAAGGGAACACACTATGTATTATACCTACACACCGTGTAACCCTCTTTTTTAATAAATTAATTATTTCATTATCTAATTCAATTATTAAACTTCTATGTTGTTATCCATGATAATATTGAGCCGAGGTGTGCACTTTACCATGCTGAGTCATGCCCCCAAATACTTCCTCCGGTTGTACGCTCGGGGTAGCGTGAAGATCAGACACTGAAAATTACAGATCAGGGACTACCAGAAGATCATTTTATTATTCCCATCTTGACACTAGCTATTATACTAAATGATGGTGATGATGCTAAGTTCAGTTAAGGATTTATGAGAATGATATAGGTCTTCTGGGGAGCACCACATCCTGCCCCGATAATGGCAGAGTTGACACAGTTGTTCCAGAAGAAAGATCATCCCTCTTTCTCAGAGGATAGAGGACCACATGCTATATAGTCATTTTTGGAGGCCATGCTTTCTATCAAAGATAATCTATAGTCAACTCCAATGAGGACTGTAAATCTTACAATGTACATGCTATGTGATTTCTCCAAGAGATGGTGGGATGTTATATCACCGGTGGGATGCAATCGAGATATGAATTTTGATGAGTTTAAAAGTACCTTTTATGATTATTTCTACCCTTAGACGTTGGGGGATGACCGGTCCCGGGAGTTCATGCGTTTGGAAAAGTATTCTCTTTTAGTGATGTATTAAAATTCTCTATTTACAGATATTCAGTGCATCAAACCTATTTTGGGAGGTGACGAGTTATCCCTGGATATGAAGTTAGAGGATGGCCACAGGTATGAAATCTGATGGTAGGGGAATGTTTTTGGGAAGACTTCGGTAACTAGATTAGTAAATTAGCCATTGATTACTAAGTGAAATCTAAGGGAGTTAGAAGCTATGAGCCAGGACTGTTCGACATCTAGGGTTGGAACTCCTTTGAAAGATAGCCTGATGGGCCGTAGAGATATTTCACATGATGATTCTTCAGCGAGCCGAGTGGTGAACTACCAGTGTACAATGATTAGTCACACAAGATGGTAGTGACCGAGAGACCTAGTTGAGTGTCGATACTATAGCAAGATGGGTAATCTTTAGCACTTTTTTCAAGAATTTCTCACTAATAGTTTGTGTGAGGAGAACTGTTATAACTCTACATCTTGGAGAATGACCACTAGTTTCTCATTTGTAAGGGAATTGGGGTTTGTATGATCAAGGAGGTGGTTACAACCTTGGTATACAGACAACAGGTTATTAGTGACAGTATGTTGGATCAGCTCAGGGTTTCCAGGCCGGGTCACAGGGCCACGGTACCTGTAAGACATTTGTGATAGAACAGCCCCATCATGAGAAGGATCCCAAACCCTCTACTGTTAGAGGTATGATTCTAGTTGAATCAGTTTTAACATATACTCTTTTTGATATAAGGGTTTCAGATTTTTTATATTTGTTTCCATTGTGGAAATCCTTGGGCTCTGTATCGTTAAGTCTGATGATTTTTTGAAACTAGACACTCTATCTAGGATTAGGATGGCTAGTGTACAACAGTTCAAGGAGTGACCTCATGAGGTTGGTGGGTGTAACTTTATCTGGGAACTCTATGTCTTACATATGTGAGTATTAGATTTCATTCTTATAATGGACTAGTTGGTCTCCTATCAGGCCTTTATTTTCTGCTATCACCGTATAATGGGTTTCATGTCACCCAAGGGTGGGTCATTTCTACACAAGGGGGAACGGAATTTCCAGGTGAGAAGAGGGATACCCGAGTATCATGGGTTGGGTGGAATTAAAGATTATATTTATAGTTTATATCTATATAGTCAGGGGAATTCATGTATGGAATTTCCTTTAGTAGTGGACCATTTTAGAGATCTATTCCGAGATGCATTTCCTGGTTTACCCCTGAAAATATAGTGGTAGATTTTACTATTGATCTCTTTCCAGGAGTGCCACTTATGTCTATTTATCCTTATAGTATGTCAACACTAGTGTTATAGGAGCTCAAGAATAAGTTACATGGGTTTTCCTAAAATGGATTCATCCAAACCAGTAATCCTCTTTAGGGTTCTCCTATCATTTTTTCTATGAAGGTAGATGATACCCTTAGAATGTGTGTGGATTTTCAATAACTAAACCTATTTATAGTCAACTGATATCCCTTATTGAGGATTGATAATCTCATTGATCATATTCATGGATATTGGGTTTTCAAAAAGGCTGAAATTAGATCTGGTTATCATTATTTGTGCATTATCCTATCATATATACCTCTTACAACCTTTTGGAGAAGGTATAGTCTATAAGAGTATTGGGATATGCACTTCAATATCACAAATGAACTGAAAGTTTACATGGAACCGATGAACCAATTGTTCCATCCTTACGTAGATTATTTTGGGGTAGCCTTCCTGGATGATATCTTGGTGTATTCTCACAATCAACAAAACAATGACATCCATCTTGAGATTATATTGAGTATACTGAGATAGGATTAGTTATATGTTACGCTCTCAAAATTAATATTTTGGATGAACTATATTCATTTCTTGGGTCAGGATATATTAGAGAAATGAGAATAAATATACCTAGAGAATGTGAGAGCAGTGGTTTCCTGGGAGAAGCTAAAGAACGTATTTGATGTACGATGTTTTCTTGGGGTGGATGGTTACTAAAAACACATTATAAAAGAAATTTACCACTTATTAGTGACTCTAACATTCTTGAATAATATGGCTGGGAATTAATTGTGGATTGATTCTGGCCATTCATTCTTTCAGAAGATGAAAGGGAAATTGACTTCCGCCCCAATACTGATTTTTACGATTCCGAGAAAGAGTTACTCTATTTATTGTAATGCATTAGGTATCGGGAAATGAGTATATCTTATATAGGGTTAATGAGTAATTGTTTATGGTTCTATGATGCTTAGGATAAATAAGAGGAATTACCTAATCCATGATCTTGATTTAGCTGCAGTTTTTCATGTTTTATATTTTTAGAGATATTATCTTTTGGTAGAGATTTTTTTGGTATACACTGAGCACCGAATCATCAAGTATATCATTACACAGCTTGATCGAAATTTGATACAGTGATGGTGGGTCGATTACCTTCAGTCCTTTGACATTGATCTTGCATAAACACCTAGAAAAAGAAATTCAATGGATGATGCATCGAGTAGGAGAACATATACACATGTAGTTTTAGAGGCTAGCATTGAGTGGATTTTTATGGATCTATTCTCTGAGATGAATTTGGAGGGGCATAAAAAACATGGGCGTATGATTATTTCTTCTATATTTATTACCTATACATTATTGGATCGAGTGAAGATGAGAAAACTATCTGATTCTGAAGGCCCAGTCCTACGGGAGAGTGTTTCATGTCTGGACCCAACACCTGGGTGGACCTTAGGTGAGGATGTTTTTTTTTGAATTTTTTTGGGACATGTATGGTATTCATATGACATAATTGTGGAGTTTATATGATATTTACATGCATTAGTGTGGGTATTTCATCATAGTGTCACCAAGATGTATCGATATCTACATTGAAATTATTGGTGCCAACGTATGAAGAGGGATGTTGCTAGTTTTGTTTTATGAGATGTTCCACCTATCATCAGGTGAAGGTGGAGCATCATCGACTAGAAGGGATTTTATAGAAGTTTCATATTCCCAAGTGGAAGTTGAATGATGTCATGATGGATTTCATGATGGGTTTTTGATGTTAATCTCAAGAAATTATGTTGTATGGGTTGAAGATGATAGACTCATGAAGGATGTTTATTTCATTCCTATTAATTAATCCTTTAGTGTTGATGAGACTAGAAAGTAGTAAATCTGAGCAATTGTATGTTTCAATGGGGTTTTTCACTCCATAGTTTCAAATAGGGACACCTGGTTTAGTTATCATGTCTGGAAGAGACTAAATAGGACTTTGGGTAAATATATATGTTTGAGTACATGTTACCATCCTTAGACAGATGGACAGATCAATTGTAAGATTCAAGTTGTGGAGGACATGTTTTGAGAATGTGTCATGAATTTCAAGGGATCATTAGAGAGACACATACCCCTGGTGGAGTTTTCTTACAAAAATTGTTTTCAAAAAATGATTCATATGGAGTTGTATGAGGCGTTCTATGGTAGGCCATGCCGATCACCCTTATGTTGGCCAGAGGTAGGGGATGTAGCTTTTCATAGACCTTGTCTTTTCCAAGAGACCACTAAATAGGTGAATTTTATTCAAAAGAGAATGTACACTGCACTTTCTCTTTATAAACCTTACACCGATTGAAAGAGATGACCTCTAGAGCATGAAGTATGATATCTGGTTTTCATATGTGTCACAACGTGGATGGGGAACATGGGGATTAAGAGAGATGGGAAGATTTCACCATGAAACATTGGTCCATTAATGGTTTTTGAGAGAGTAGGTCAAGTCTCATATTGGTTGTTGTTACCTTGGAGGTACCAGGATATGCACAATGAATTTCATGTTTCACATCTACAATGTTACTTTTTGGACCCCTCTCATGTTTTACAACCCGAGGTGGTTTTCTTCTATGCGGATGCAACCTTCAAGAAGAAACCTATTTCGATCGTATATCGCAAAAAAAGGATCCCCACAACCTGTCTATTCCTTTGTACATAAGCTATGGTATCATGGGCGAGTACAAGATAAGACATGGGAGAGGGAGTCTGACGTATGATCACAATGGCTAGAGTTGTTCGCTGATTATTCTTTTCCAGCTGTGGAAGGGATATTAGGGGATGAATTTCATTAATGTGGGATGTTTTTAAGAACCTAGATGTAAATTTAAGGTATGAATCTTATATTAATTTGTTTTTCGGAAAAATGAATAAAATAGGATTTTCTAAGAAGACGTAGTGTACTTATGAGTTCATATCATGTACCCGATTGTGATGTGCAGCCGCATACTGGCCGTGTAACGAGTGAGTACATGGCCATGTGGTTACCTAGAAGACCACATAAGGTGGGGGACAGTTATGGTTGTTACACGGTGTATATATTTAATGAACATTCCATTTAGTTTTCTTGCTCACATATTCTGTCTTTAATGCTCCTCTTCATCGTGTGGTTTGTATAAGAGATCGAAAGAATGGCCGACAAATATAAAACCCCTCTTCATTCTCAATCTGAGATCTGATTGAGACATTGTCAGTTGTATAGGAATACCACCAGTGAGTTCTCAAAACCCCTAGGAACATTCTTCTTGATGCTTACTATCTGTTGAGTTACTCAAGGTCGAACGTTTTTCACATTTTTATAGAACAATGTTTTTTTGGATGATTCATGGGCCGAAGTTCAAGAATATTGACCGTGAGACATTGAGTTTGGTGGTTTTTGAAATTTTTTGTTCTTCATTGAGTTATATAAACTACAAGTTCTGCACACCCATAATTGGGGTATTTATTGATTTGTAATTTGACCATGTATCCCACATATTTTGGTATATATAATTGATATAGGGTTGTTTCTTAAGCGTAAGGTTATATTCCATGTTTATTGGACACCCCATGGGTGTGTTTCCCTTAATTGATTGATTATGGTCGTTTAGTATATAATGCCTATTAAATTTATCTATTTCCATGCCATGTTTTTTTAGGGTGTAGTTACTAATTATATGAGAAGATTGTAATGTACATTGTGGATGCTTGACTATAGGGAATTCTATTATGAGGGTTTCCTGAGGTAGGGTCATTTACATATATTTTACTATTATGTTGACCCATGGGTATTGACTGTGAATGCTGGAAGGTGGTCATCAACCCAGGGGTTTAGACTGTGAGAACTGACCAAGTGGTCATTTATATTTTATTAATGTTATGTTAACTAAGGGGTATTGACTTTGAGAGATTCCTAGGTGGTGGTTTGTAAATTATTAGTTACAAGTTAGGAAAATGGGGTTAGACCGTGAGAGCTTCTCAGAGGGTTGTTGTTAAATGAATTGTTATTATGTTATAATAGGGGGATTATACTATAAAAACATTATTAAAGGGTTTTTATTGACAAATTGAATTATTATGAAATGTTAGCCAACACAAATAACAATCATGGACTTGATATTACTTGTTTAATTGAGATGGTCTTCTGAGACATCTATTTTTTTCATTAATAGGGGATACAGAGCTTATTCTAGATCCCATGGTTTACATGTTTTAATGTATTGAATAAAAAATGTAAATGAATGTAATTTAAAACTATAGGATTGGTTAATTTTTAGTACTTCCTATATTATTTCTTCATTTATACATATTTTCTTCCATATATATTCACTGACCATTAGGCACTGATCTTTAGGGTGTTTCCTACTCGGATTTGTTTCACACCATGTTTGAGTCATGATTAATACCGATACATATTATATAGTTGCAGGTATGGATAAGGGAAAGAACCTTTCCTCATAAGGTACATTATTATTGTAGGATATAGAGAGCAAGGGAGTAATATGAGGCTTGTGATGATGATATAGTTTACTATTTCCTTTTTTACATTGGTTTTAGTATTTCTTTCTAGAACTGTGATTTGATTGGCTATTTTCATAGATACATATGCAATGAATCATATATAAGAATTGGTAATTTTGATGAATTTACATCCAATCTACATTTTTCTACTTCTTGTTATGTTGTATTACTATATCCGCCATTGTTTACTATTTAGTTTCTACTGTATATACACTGCCAATGAAGGAATAGTTTTCCCATTATCACACCATGGCCCTCATTTCTAGCCAGTGGCGTCTGGAATTTGGGGAAATGCATGTGAGTTCATATGGAGAAACTGGATTAGGTCACCTTTGGGTGGAAACCGGATCCGAGACATTACACATTTTACAAGATCTCTCCAGATCAATCTCAAGTGAACTGATCATAAAATCGTAAAACAAATGCCCCTATAATGACAGAATTGAATCTTATAACTCATAGAATAGTATGAAAATGAACAAAATAAATTTATAATAAATAAAATATAGGTATAATAGTTCATAAATTAATGTATTAATAGATTTAATTTGATTATCCTTGATATTAAGTGAAATTTAATAACACATTCGAACATATGGTAAGAGATTCTCTACGAACATCCATTTTTTCCTTCACGTTACAATTTCTCTCTATTTTCACCAATGTTATTTTTAATTATTTTTATATACTCATCATATATTATTTTTTTATGTTATAAAAAAATTACCTATCTTAATTCATCCTTCTTTCACGTGGAAATATATGTTTAAAATGGTTCCCTTCACAATTCCTTCTTATAAGCTTGCCCGATTAAAGGGAACATTTCTATTTCCTACCCATATTCATGTAAACACCATTATAAGATTTAGGTGACCATTTTTTTTTAAAATAAATCATTTCATCATGAAAAATATCATAGATAATATATTATTTTACACAAAAATAATCCATTTTTCTATTTATAGGCTCGATTTTAATTTCCATTAAACCGCACCGAAGGGGCTCATTTATAATGTTTCATAAACACTATTTACACACGTTTTCACTTAAATTGGGCATAATTTCTCATCATCTATACCATATTTACTTCATTAATTTCAAAATGGGATGTAAATCCCATCTTCCATGGACACACTTAGGATATTTCCTTTTGTTTTTCCCATTGACATGATTATGATGCCCATTTCATTCCACGTATAACCTTTATATGTATTCCTTAGGTTTGATCATTAAAGAATCGCACATATTCATGAGTATTTTAGGATGGGTGAACCAATATATCACTCTAATTCCATGTGCAATGTTTAGTATCATGAGACGTCTTGTTGGGATACATAGTAAACATAATTCCTTTGTTGTACTTTTCTATCTTGTGATATATTCTTGGTAGTTAGTATTGACTCATGTTTGTTTCAAGTTAATTATTAATTAAAAATTCCTATATATCCAAAATTACATGATACATTTTTATATATGATATGATTCCATATGTTTTTTCTTATGTCATGTTGTTTTATGTCAAAATTTTAATCCTTCTAAATTATGTGTTATTATTTTTTCTTATGTTTATTACCGTACATGGATTTTTAGTTATTCTATTTATTCATGTATTCCCTAGGTTATACTATGAAAATATTTGAGATTAAATGAATTTATGAGCTCATTATATAATTTAAATACATTTTTTATTTTTTAATCCATATAATTGTGTTCATAATCATCAAAATACACTGGTCTTTATGATACTTCGTGTGTATTTAATGGTTAATTTCCATTAAAATCATTTAATAATATGTATAAATGGATAAGCTCACTATCACTGGCATCAGATTGTAGTCTAGTTATTTTTGGTGATTAGGACTATAAAACATAAATAATAACCCTCAAGAAAATTCAATCACCATGGATATCCTAGATTAAACGTTCGGGAATCATATGGTAGGATATAATTTTCATTTATAAGTCCATCCTTATATATTCAACGTTTCTGGTTTTATGATTGTTATCTAATATTCTAGTCCCCATAATTGTATTTTTATTTTTCGTAGTTAATGGAAGGAAATAAGAGAATCTATTACAAAAATAAATGTGATAGGAAATGTGAAAATTTCCCATATGAATTTCAAAATTTGATAGTAAAATGAGCTCCAAACATCATGAAATCAATTTCTCAACAAGCTGATGTGATGAATAATAACATGAATCATTTGGAACAACTTCTTTCACATTATAAAAATATATTTTTATTTGAATACATTATAAAAAAATGGAATCATGAATTTTGTTTATATTTTTACCCCCTCATCATTGAGCAATGGATTAGATCCATAGAGAAAATGTTCTCTGACATTCAGTGCTTAGAAGAAGAGAACGTTTTCAAGAAGTTCTCTAATTTTTTTAGAAGAATCTAAATTATGTTGGACACAAATAATAAACCGAAATTCGAAGGAGGGAATTAATTCCATGTAACATTAAGAATTCACGAAAAAAAATTCCATAATATTTTCCCTAAACACTCTATCTTTAAATGGACATGGAGTTCCTCAGACTGAGGAAAAAGAAGGATCTGTCTATCATAGTGTATTGATAAAAATTCAAAATAAATTGATGATAATGCAAAGTATTTTTCATGAAAAATATAAATAAAACATGATAATATATTAAGTGGAATAAATTTGAATCTACAAAATGATTTTCAGATTTGAGTCTTTGAAGGACATGAAATTATTTTCTGTTGTTCCCTTAATGATGGGATGGAGATTGGAGGCACTCAGTGGTCCTTTGGGCTAGTGATAAAAAGAGAAAAAATGAGTTTAATATGGGAGAATAAATGGATAAATCCCATTATAGAAAGAAGACTCAACATCCCTTATGTCAAAAGTGTGTGAATAATAATATTGGAAACTCTCTTGGGGGACCTATAAGATGACTAAAATTTCCAAGAGAGGGGTATAAAGATAATTATTTCAAAAGGGATATGAATAATCAAAAAAATGCAGAAGTATATAAAAATATTTAGATAATCACTCTTCATATAGTTCAGTGAATTAATTGCATCTATCATGGGAATTATGCGATCCAAATCTCTATGATAAGGGTTGTGGGAGACAATCAACAATAACCTCTAAGGAAGAAGGGAAGGGAATAAGATATCCCTATTAATGAGATGGATCTTATAAATTATATGGAGAAAATTATAATGGTTATTCATCAATGAATAGAAAATGTACTAATTGATTTTATTTCTAAACATTCATTTATATCATGAATTTATAGTATAACTATAGAAAAAACACCTCAAAATATGATGGATGAGTTAAATATGAGAAAAAAATAATGAATGTAGTATATTAAAAGTAAATAACTACTCCCTGGTTATTTTTTGAGGAATAATCCTACCATTGAAATATCATCTTATATCCTTTGGTTAATATTTCTGGAATTTTGGGAACATATTGTCTATCATTATATAAATCCAAACCAATTTTTGAGAATGGGATATCTCTCTTAAAAACCTGAGAAATCCATCAATTTTGCCAAATAGTACATAGGATGAATCTTCATTAGAATCATCATCTCTTTTGTAGATATTATTACAATATGTCCATTAATATCTAGCTCAAAGTTTTGCGACAAACGAGAGAATCATAATCAAAGACATTCCCATTGTGAGGAACTACACTAATGTGTTCCTTGATGAATTTTCAGGGATTCCCCATAAATGAGAGGCAGAGTTCTTGAATGAACTTATTCATGGATCTCTTTCTATATCAATGTATCTTTTATAAATGGAAACCACTGAGTTTAATGAAATAAATATTATATTGTAATAGAATCTATATTAGTGTTTCATATTCTAGAGTGATTCACCATGGGGTACACCGATTGCATTAATCAAGAAGAAGGATGGATCAATGAATATATTCATTGATTACCATCATCCTAAAAAATAACATGAATGAAAAATTATCCCCTTACATAGATAAATGACATGTTTGATCATATTTGTGGGGCCAATTATTTCTCACTGGTGGATATTCGGTCATGATATCAACAATTTAATGTGATAAAAAATGATATTACCATGACTACGTATCAAAATAGTTATTGACATTTTGAATTCTTAGTGATTCATTTCTAACTCATTAATGATCCATAACACTTATTGGACATAATTAATAATGTCTATATATTAACCTGCAAATATTGTGGTAGTCTCTATTTATGATATTTTGATATACCTCAATAGTAAAAGAAACATTTGTAGCATTAGAATTCTGTGCTAAAGACGTTATTATGGGAGAAAAATTATGAAAATTAGTGTAAATGTATGTTCTAGAAGGAGGATGTATCATACTTGGGGTATGATCTCACCAGAAATAGAATATCAGTGGACTGTTTGAAGGCAAATGCAGTCAATAAGTGCCCCAGACCTACATCGGTAACAGTGATCTATAGTTTCATTGATTTAGATATGTACTATTGATTATTTAACGGTCTTTTCATGATTTTCAATCCCATTAAAAAATATTACTTAAAATCGAGTGAATTTTTTCTAGACCAGTGAATGTGAAGACTGCTATAAAGAGCTGAAAAAGAGTCTCATAACTGCATTATTAATCACACTGCAAACAATTGTGGAACTATTTGTGGTATACAAATATTTTTCAAGGAAGTGATTAGTCTATGTACTGATCTAAAATTATAAATTTATAGACTATTCTTCATGACAATTAATGATCCAAAAGTATATAAACCCAACATAATTTGTAGAGATAATATCTAGGATTTTTTCCATTAATATCTGATAGCACTACCTCTATGATGTCAATTTTGTGTATATGTTGATAATAAGATAATAAAGTATATATTTACAAAATTGAGATCAACATGTATCAAAGGAGGTCATTAGAGATAATAAAGTACTATGATTGGTCTATTCAATGTCATCATGGGATGGAAAATACGGAAGATGATTCTTTTAGAAGAAATGAACTAGAAACTCTATCCATGATGTGGATTGACAAAAACAATCTTTTAAGGGATTAAAAAATAATGGATATAGAAATAACTATATTAGTGAATAAATAAAACCTTGATGAAATAATTTCCAAACCATCTATCATTGATATGATCAAGGAGGAATAATGAGATGATATAGAGCTACAATATAAAGTGAAAGAATAAATAAAAGGGAAGAATCATGAGTTCCATAACGATGATGATAGTGTGATTTAGTTTGTAAAGTGGTTTTTTGTTCCTTTATATCATTATAAAAATAAATAGATACTAGATAATTCACATATCTTATATTTATACATACATCATGAATGTGATAAGATGTATTGTGATGTTTGAGAACACTTCTGGTGGGAAAATATAGAAAAAGAGATTGTAGAGTATATATCATGGTGTTTGGTATGTCAAAAAGTTAAATCATGGAAACAAAAGTTGAATGGTATGATGAAAATACTTTTTCATTCCCCTATAAAAATGTGAGAATATACTTGTGGAATTTTTTCACTATTCTCTCGAAAGAACACAATGTAAACCTTATGATATGTGTTGTGGTAGATCAACTCTCCAACACTGTCCACCTTATTTCTATTCAGGATGATTTCTCAATGGAAGAACATTCCACGTTATATATAAAATAAGTGGTTAGGATGTATAGGTTTCCAATTTAGATCATATCATATCATGAACCATGTTTCACATATAGATTCAATATAATTATAAAAATTTCATTGAGTAACAAATAGAATTTCAGCACAACATATCACTCGAAAATGATGGTCAATCTATAATGATTAATCAAACACTTATGGATATTCTGAGATCCAGCCCAATAGAATTTATTAGTGTATGGGATGAGCATATCACATTATTTTAGTTCTCATAAAAAATTGTTTCCACTCGAGTATTCATCTATATCCAAATGAATCACTATATGGTAAGTGGTGTAGATCCTCAACTTCTAAGGATGATGTGGGAGAATGAATGTTAAATCATCTGATCTTGTGCAAGATAAAACAAAGGAGGTTCTAGCCATCAAATATCATATCAATGATACGTAGAGTAAACAAAATTTATATGTTTAAAATCATTGAAGGTATTTGGGGTTCATTTTAAGATACAAGTATTAATTTTAGTATAACTATGGAAGAGGGTGATTTGGTAGGGAATAAAATGATAGCTTAGCCCAAGATAATTTTTCCCATTTAAGATTATTGATCTCATAAGATAATTGGAGAGTAATATTTCAATTCAACCAAATATGTATCAGGATCATGAAATTTTCCATGTTTCTTTACAAATAAAGTACATACCTAATTCCTCAATGTACGAAATCTTGGAATGGTACTACTTGAGAATGACCAATCATATGAATAGAAGACGATGAAGATCTTAGACCACCGAGACAATGTCATATGCAATAATACAACTCATCTTGTCCATTTGTTTTGGAGGAATAATACGTTTGAAGAAGTGACATGGGAAATAAAGGAAGTAATGAAAGATAATTAACCTCAAATTTCTTCCATATATAATGTAAATTGAAATTTTGTGGTAGAAATTTCAAAAGGGGGGGAAGAATGTAATTCCCCAATTTTTTATCAATCAAGTTTCCTTTATTATAATTATTTTATATATTATAAAACAAATACATCACATAGGGATCTAAAAAACATTATTCTCATAAATTAAAAAAAATATGTTCTATTCCTAGAAATTAAGGAACATATTACTAAGGAACATTAATATGACAATTAGATTAGTAATGTGACAATTAGGAATTTTAATCCAAAAAATATAATATTAAACTCAAATATGAAAGTATAATTAAATTTAGTTATCTTATAAATGAAAATATGATATATTTATTTCATGGTATAAGTAAATACATGTTTTACAATTGATAAATTAAATGTAGGTGTTTTTATAAAAAATAAATGTTTATTTACAATTTTATAATATATTATGTGATTTAAAAGAAAATTTATTTTCCTACCATAAATTAATAATCTAATATATTTTTGTCTTATGATTATAAAATAAATTTTTTAGGCTTTAAATAATTTTTCAAAGTGTCATAAAAATTGGTTATAATATTAAAATATTTATTTTTAAAATAAATGAATATTTTAATTAAAAAATATATTTATCATATGTAAAAAAATATTTTATTAAAATGGATTTAGTTTTTGAAATCTACACATTGAAGAATGTTTTGGGTTGATTTTACAAGATTTTCTAAAATAGTTGAATTTTTTGTAATAGTGAATTACATTAATTTATGGTATTTAACATTTTAATAAAATAAATGAATTATTGGGTCATCGATGATGTATGTATGATGTAAAAAAATATTTTTTTGAACTCTCAAGAACCAGTTTGTGTATTTATTCACACAAATCAACATTATTGATAGTCTTGATCTAAAATAATAAACAAATGAATAAAATAATAAAAAACACCCATTTCCCCTATAAATTATATTCCTTCTACTATCATCTACCAAGACTTATATCTTGTATAAGTTATTCCCGATTACTCTCTAAATTATTTTCCACATGTCTATTTCTTTCTGGTCCCACAAAAAATCAATTTCCAAGTTCCTTATAGAGGTTCTCAAGGAGGCGGTATTCAAGTCGTATAACCCTCATTATTTCTTTTTTATATTCTTTTATCATCTTATCCTACCCCCACATAACCTATAAAAAAGTTATATTGTAACTCTATTATAATTAATATTATAGAATATTATTCTATTAATTTAATATCCAAAATCAAATTCCTTCTCCTCTACTTTTTTCTAAATATGAAAACATCGTCCGTGCGGTGTCGATTTACCACCTTCATGGATGATGAGTTTTCGTTCTTCATTACTGCCTTCAATGGTCATCATAAAACCATTATTTTGGTTATAATATTTTTAAATATATATATTATATCTTTTTTCATGTTATGGAAATAATATATATAAAAAATATTAAATAATAAAGAAAAACATGTTTGTGAAGTTCGAAAAATGGCCAAAATAAACTAATACTTTTTCATTAACATTTTATTTAATGAATTATTATCATATAAAATAAGTTATATGAGACCATTTAAATTTATTTAATTATATTAATACTACATCATTACAATTATTTATTTTTTCTTTCATTGGATAAGAAATCTCATACCTAAACACACGGGAACCGATCAACAAAACCTAAAATAAATGTAGCTGAAACGACAAAAATAAAATATTATAACTCATAAGAAAGGCCTTAATTTAACATAATAAAATTTTAATAAATATAATACATTTATATTACGATATTAAATAACTAATTATTGTATCTAATTTGATTATCCATGGTATTAAGTGCAAATTAATAACACCTTTAGAAATATGGTAAGAGATTCTCTTTGAACCTATATTTTGCTTTTGGGTTTTGATTTCTCACTTTTTACCCCATGTTTGTTCTTAAATATTCTTATACACTAAATATATACTATATTTTTAAGTTCCAAACATATTTACCTATCCCAACTAATCATTCATTGATGGGGAAATACGTGATTCAAAAGGTTCTCTAATCAATTCCTCATGATAAGACAGCCTGATTAAAGGGAACATATCCGTTTATTAACCATTTTCAAATGAACGACATAATTTTTCATAATCCAACATTATTTTTATAAAACAAATCATTTAATAATGAAAAAAATATCATAGTTCATATATAGTTCTATATAAAATATTATTCCTTTTTTCTCCTTAAGGACTCGTATATTTTCCTTAAACAACATTGATGTGACAAATTAATAATTTTTCTAAAACAATATTTTTATATTTTTCACCTATGTTGGACTCAATTTATCGTTTTATATTCAAAAATTATTTTATAAATTTACAAGTATAATTTTATAAAATTATTTTATTTACACCATTATGATATTACTTTTCGTTATTACTTTCGACATGATTACGATGCCCATCTCTTTACATGGGTAATTGTTATGACTATTCCATATTTCTGATCCTTCTTGAGGAACAAATATGCCTGGACATGTATTTATGGGTGTGTATATATTGTTATCCATTTAATTTGTTCATTTTTAGTCTCATGACATGTCATATTAAAATTGAGAGTTTAACTAATTCCTTTATATGACATTGTGCAACGTGAGATATAGTGTTGAAAATTAGCCATGACTCATGTTTATGTCGTGTTTTATGTTGGTTAAAAATTATTATGTATCCATGATTACATTATCCCTTGTTCTACATGATATTCATCCATATGTTTATTCTTCTTCCATTCCTTTTTATGTCATTAGGTTATGCCTTACCACACATGTGTTATTATTTATTCCTATGTTTATCCCCTTATTGAGCTTTATAACTAATCCATGTGTTCATGTCTTCCAAAGGTTATTATATTTTGATGTAATAGATCAAAGGAACTAATATTCTCACTATGGAATTTAAATAAAATATATCATTATGTTGGATTCATTCCTTCTAACGGTTTACCTATTCTTCTGAAGACACAACATTTTATGGACGATGGTTATTATTTAATAGAAAATTATGCCTAAAATCATGTAATAATATCTATCAAAAGATACGGTACTTATTTTAACCTAGATGTACATATCAAAAATATTAATTATATATGTATTTAGATAGACCCATAAAATTTAGAGATAAATAATGAAGTACACTATTCTCGAAGACTGTCTGTTATACAAACACATGAACATTATTTCCATTTTCTATAAGGATTAAGAAAATGAATTTTAAATAATATATTACTCTTAAAATATAAATATTATGTCACATATTACATTCATATTAATTAAATTTTTCATTATTACCTTCAATGTAAATTATATGTGAAAATGAATCAAATCATTTTACGTGGTCTTAGTTAACCATACACCTGAGTGACGTTAACATATCCCGCATAAAATGGAAAGTAAGAATGAATTTTGGATATAATAATTAAAAAATTATATTAATGTCATAAATATAATATACATATTTTATATATATTAATAAATCCATCATATAAAGGTGGTTTTGAAAAACAATTACATTGGTTCACGAGGCGGTAGTCCACAGTAAATATTCTCAATGGTTTCGTTTTCCGTTTGATGGATGTTTAAATTGATGTTAGTTATTAAACTAAAATAACAAAATCTCATAATATTGGAGATACAGGGGTTATTATATCATATGTGTTAACAAATATATGAAGGTATAAAAATAATAATGAAATAGAAGGACCGTATTGAAGGACATTATCGTTTATTAGAAGCACTACCTTTGGATATCTTTTTAAAGAATATAATGTTGGTATTTTTAGGTTACCACAATCTCTAGAAAATGGTTATGTATGCTAGAGAGTAAAATGTGAAGTTTTTTGGGAAAATATATTTCTTTATATGGGTGAATAGGTAAAGGGTGTGGGTAGGATTTTATATGTTGGTAAATGAACCCTCTTGGAAACCACATAAAATTTTCTTAAAGAATTCAAAATAATAATGTAATTCAAATGAACAAATCGTCCAAATAACAATATATTCACCCCCAAAAAAATTAATATTATAAACGTTCCATATAATAATAATTTGAAATGTTTTTAGCCATTTCACCCTTATATTATTTGAATAACCCCTAATAAACACACTTTTCCTCTTAACCTCTTTAATTACCTTTTTAATATTTTCACTATGAATTATTGTATCAAGTTAGTTTAACATTAGTTGATAATATTTATCATTATTAACAAAAATATTTAAACTATATTTATAAATTAAATACCTGGAATTTAAGAATAATTATTTTAAAATAAACCATGAAAATATTGTGAAAATGTTGTTTTTTGACGAGTTTTTTTTTTAAAATTATAGAAATATTTTTAATAATAAATCAATATGAAATTGATTCTGATTAAATAAATTTGATTAATAGATATATAATTGAAAAATGATTCATTATAATACATTATTTAAAAAAATTTATGTTTTTAAATTCCTTAATACAAAATTAAAATTCATATAAAACCAGCATTTATCCCTATTCATAATAATATATATCTTTTTAGAAAATTATCAATAATAAAATCCATGATAAATATTAAATTCTGATTTTATAAATTATGATTATTTTTCAAAATATTTTTTGAAAATTGGAAACAATTAATTATTAAATTATTTTATTAATAGTGAGATAACATTTTAAAAAAAATCAATTTTATACCCAAAACAGGATTTATTCATATATATTTTATAGAAATCACATAAGATGTATTTTAAAAATTATATTTAATATATAATATATATAAATTCAAATAAAATATTTCACCAAAATTTGTATTTACAATTAATGTGGTAAAAAGTGTTGTTTTGAATAAAAATATATTTTTAGAATATTATTTCCTGTATTATGAATTAGTTTCTTTAATTCATTGGTTTCCAAAAAAAATTAATTTATAAACATTTTTAAACCATATTATCATAATTTAATTAATCATATTTATACATGTTGATTTAAAAAGGTTTTCCTTATAACTTTTATGTTCCGTCATACATGGGGGAGATTGTTAAGTAATTAAGTTTTTTTAAAGACATCATGATTCCTTCTTGTTTTGAAAATATCAAACACCTTATCTTAAGGAAAATTTCATTTTACCATATGTTCTTCCACTAAAAGGAAAAATTTACATCCCTAAAGAAATTTATCCTTAGCATGTTTTTTACTCATATCAATATATTATTAATTATAAAATTCAGATTGAGACCAAAACCTCAGAATCATATTATACATAGATATGAATCATTCTGTTTACGATTCCGAATTCTGGTTACAAACTCACATGATGTTCAACTATGAATTCTCGATATGAACTCTCATGAAGTTCAACTCCAAATTCTAGAAACGAACTCTCATGATGTTCAACTATGAATTCTTGTTACGAACTCTCATGATGTTCAACTTCGAATTCTGGATACGAACGTTTTGATGTTCAAGTCCGAATTCTGCATACAAACATTCATAAAGATCGAATCTGAATTCTGATTATGAACATATTCAATGTTCAACTATGAATTCTGATTACGAATTCTGGTTAGAAACTTCTCTAACTTCTGACTATGAGTTCTGTGAATTCAGACTCCGAACTCCAATGAGTTCTGACTCCGATTTCTCATGAACTCTGACTCCGAACATTGTAAGTTCAGATTCAAAATTATTATGAATCCAGATTCTAAATTTCCTTAAAATTCAGACTTCAGAATTCCTTAGAATTTAGGTTTCAAATACCATGAAAATAGAATCTGAATATCCTTGCATTATATACACTTAATTCATTTTTAGTTAGTCTCCGAAATTTCTTTTACTTACATTCTGAATATGATATTCTAGTTATTCTTACACTCATTTTGTTATAAAAAAATGTAGTGCATTTAGTTATCAACTAACAATATTTTGAGTAACACATGTACAGGTCCCTCCAAAATTGATGGAAAAATATGGTCATTGGAGGAGAGAGATGACAGTTGGAACCATGTCTATAAATAAGAGCTCATTTGAAAAGATTTCAAAAAAAAACACCGAACTTTGACAACTATGCTTACATGTTGTTGATGTGATTTCTAGAGAGATAGAGAGGCTCTTACAAACTCTCATGCCTCGTGAAAAATGTTTTTAAATTCTTGTTCAAACAATGCATTGTGCATATTTTCTTAGTGCAGATGTTTGATTTCCTTGAAATCAGATACTTCTGGTTGTGAAGTCAGAGGTACCAATTTCCTTACAAATCGAGGTATTTCAAGGATACCAAGACAGATACCAATATTTAGATTGAGGGATTACCTGGGATAGGATAAGACAGACATTCTTGAAAGTATAAATCAATGGACTTATTATCTAGGGTTGTTGGATACCTTCCACATTGGGTTAAAAGATCTATTAAGTTTTATTTGTAATATTTTGTTTTCCATTCTGTATTTTAGTTGTTGATGAAAGTATAACTTTCATATACTTCCTTAAACATGTACTCTGATTTTATAGGATTCTATACGCTTTAAGGTAGAATCATATTTGGTGTAAACTTTTGTTATGATTCATTTCCAGAATCACTTTTCCGGAATCATGAATGTTAATAGAACCTAGAGGTGTTGTGAATTTTGGTTACAGAAAATTTATTTAAGTATTTTTAAAGTATACAATTCCCCCCCTTTCTTGTATTTGAGTATCTCATGTTTATATAATCGATCCAACATTTGGTATTATAGAGTATATCATACTCAAACATTCCATCTCAACAATTGGTATCAATTGTTGGAAACCTCAAACCATTTACCAATCTCACAATTGGTATCAGAGCATTGGTTACCTCTGAATTAATCTCAGGACTATATTCATATGAGAATTCTTAGAATTGATCGTCTGGATTCAAACTTTTTTAGATTCATATTTTCGGACACATAATGATTTTATTCAATCTTGCTTAGAGATATAATATCTAGTTTCTTGCTTAAGATATTTTCCCTAATTTAAAAATTCATACTAGTAACATGTTTGTGTGATAATGATTTTCTTAAGGATGGCAGGATTAAATATTGGTTCTATTGATAACTTAAATCCTACCAGACCTCCTATTTTTTATGGAAATGATTATGAGTACTGCAGGGATATGATGAAAACTTTCATTATCAATACTGGAGTTGATAACTATCTAATGCATACATGAGATTATAATATTTTAGATAAGGAATTGAGAACCTTTACGAAACAGGAGAAATCAGAATATCATGAAAACATCAGAGTCAGAAATACTTTGTTATGTTTCATGACTAGGAACATCTATAGTCAAATATCATCATGTGAAGCAGAAAAACTATATCTAGAAGATACTTGATGTTTCACATTTTTGTACATCTAAAGCCATATAGACAAGAAGATCATTGTTTAGAGCTGAATATCATGGTTTTGGTTTTCGTTATGGAGAACATATAAGAAAAGTACATCAAAGTTTTATGACTATCATGAATAGCATACAATCTATGGGAGAAAAACGTTTGGATGATGAAGCTCTTGTTGACAAGATCATAGATATCAGTCTAAATGAATTGGTGTCCAAGAGGACTGCTATTGATGAGAATAGGAAAGTAACTAAGATTTCCTTAGATGAGTTGTTTGGAACTATTCATCATTATGATATCATAATGAAGAGTGAAGCTGAAAATATTAAGAATAAATATGGGAATGGATGAGTTTCTTTTACATCCACTTCTAAAAATATGAAATCCAATACCCCAGAAAGAGTAACTAGATTAAACACAAATAAATTCATTATTTCGTCAGAATCTAGTGACAGAGAAAAGTCAGAAAACTAATTTGCTAATCTTTCTTGGAGAATGAACTAGATTGTAGCTCAAAAGAACCATCAAAATAAGTACAAGAAGAAAGACTACATAGATAAGAAAGATGGAGATGTTACATGTTATGAATATAGAAGAACATGTCATATCAGACCTGATTTCCCTTTGTTGAAAAAGATTGAAAAGAAAGAATGTAATTAAGTAATGAATAAGAAGAAACTATATCGATCAAAGCACAAGAAATTTCTAAAAGCTAATGATACGTGGAGTGCTAGCTGTGGAGACACTTCACAAAGTGAATCTTCTGAATATGATTCATCAGTACAAGAGAATATGGGATTGATTGCTACTACTTATTTTCCTAATACATGACTTATGTCCAAGTTATGCTCTGCTGAGGATTTAACAAATTTATCTGTGGATAAGAATTACTATTCCAAAAATAGTTCTTTTAATGAAGATACTTAATCCTCATAAAATGAAGAAATATCTTCATATGCAAAATAATAAAGATTTTCCAAGTTACATGAATCACGAAATTTTAAAATTTCTAAGAAATTAGACAAGGAAAATACTAGGGAGGAAATTATTACAAAAGAGATCTCATATCTTTCTAGAGATCTTAGGGAGAATGATGCAGTTTTGGAAATAAATTCTACAGACCTTGAGAAATATACTTATATTATGGAAGAACATTCTAAAGATCTTAAGAATTTTATTTTAGAGTTAAATGTTTTTGAGGAAAAATATAACTCTAAAGAAATGATACATGCGAATAAGAATTTAGTCATCAGACTGAAATCCGAAATATTTTCGCTTAAGAAGTTTCTTGAAAACTTTACCTATGGGAAGGAAAATTTTGACATGATGTATTATCAAATTAAACCCCATAGAAACACTACTAGAGTAGGTTATACTCACCAAAAACCAGATTTCAAAAACAACTATTTTGTTCCGTCTAGAGACCCTTTTTACACTAAATGTCAAAGTGGTGGGCATTGGAAGAAAAATTTCTCCTTTAATAATGTACAATATCTTGGGTTTCATACATCTTATTTTTCAAAACAAATGTAGATACCCAATATTTTTTTTGTTTTAAAATTCAAGATCCAAGAAAGTTTAAATTCTGAAAGTATAACTCTTTTGTTTTCATGAAAATTGAGAAGGTACCAACAAAATATGTGGTGCATGGATAGTGGATGTTCCTGGAATATGATTGGTAACAAAAAAAATATTTAAAAGATTATTAAGACGAAAGGAGGAAAAGTAACTTTCGGAGATAATGCTCAGGGAGAAATTAATGGTATTGGTAACATTTTTCTTCTTGGAAGAATTTTTATTTCAAATTTGATATTTGTTAAGGGTCTTAAGCACAGACTCATTAAAACAAGTAAGTTATGTGCTGAAGGTTACCCTGTAAATTTTAGGAATGATAAGTGCTTAGTACACAATTCTAAGGAATAGTTTATTATTTCTACCCATAGGCATGAGAATGTTTACACACTAAACTTTTAAGGCCTTAAGATCCAAGATCTACCTTGCCTTAAGGTAATTGAATATCATTCTTGGTTATAGAATAGAAGGTTAAGACACTGTAACCTTAGGAAATTATGCAAACATTCAATGAAATGATTAGTTAAGGATCTACTAGAGCTTAGATTTGATTTTCAAAATTAATTGACCCTTCTCAATATGGAAAGAAATATAAATCATGTTTTAAATCAGTCAGTGATGTCACAACTACTGATTCATTACAGCTAGTGCATATAGATCATTCTGGGCAAACACAAACTGGATGCATTGGGGGAAAGTACTATGTATTTTTTTGTGGATGATTACACTATATTTACGTGGGTTTATTTTATAGCAAAGAATTTTGATTCTTTTTCTTAATTCAAAAGTTTTAGAGCCCAAGTAAAAAATGAGAAAAACCTTCCATTGAAAACTATTCATAGTGATCATGGAAGAGAATTTCAATATTCTGATTTTGAAAGTTTTTGTAGTATAAAAGGTATTACTCACAATTTATCAGCACCGAAAACAACTCATCAAAATGGTGTTGTTTAAAAAAGAAATAGAATTCTTCATGAAATAACTAGAACCATGTTGAGTGAGCATTCTGTAGCCAAACAGTTTTGGGCTGAAGCTGCAATTACTACTTGTTATACTATAATTTGTGTTTTGATTAGACCTTTTCATAATAAAAATCTTTATGAGTTATGGAGTAGTAGAAAAGCTAGAATTTCTTAATTAAGGTTTTTGGTTTTAAGGTATTTATTCTAAATACTAAAGATAATATTCATATGTTCTCACCAAAATGTGATGAAGGAATTTTCTTAGGCTAGTCCACAACGTCTAAGGCATATAGAGTTTTAAATAAAAATACTTGTACTATTGAAGAAACAGTTCTTGTAAAATTTGATGAAACTGATCCTTTTGTTATTAAACAACCCCAACCTATATCCTCGGATGTGTTTTCAAAAACTGATTATCAACCTATGATAGAAGATTCTTCTTATGAGGAAAATGTCCAAAAAGATACATCCGAAACAATTACCCCGGAAAATTTCATACCCTATGTTGATGAACATATTTTACAAAACCGAAATAATATGTTTCTGAGGAATAATCCTATTGATAGTATCATTGGGGATGCGAATCAACCTATACGGACTAGAAGTTCATTATGAAATGAAGTAGAACATATATCATTTCATTACCAATTAGAAGTAAAAAAGCACTAATGAAGCTTTAGGTGATGATGATTAGATAAAATCCATGCCAGATGAACTAAATGAATTTGAAAGGAATAAAGTCTGGACTATGGTTGAAAGACCTAACGAAAATTCTGTTATTCGAGTAAAATGGGTCTTCAGAAATAAGTGTGATGAAAATGGAATCATTGTTAGAAATAAATATAGATTAGTTTCTAAATGATATAATCAACAAGAAAGAATATAAATTGAAGAAACCTATGCTCCAGTAGCTAGACTTCAATCTATTCGTATTTTTCTTTCCTTCACAGCATTATTCAATTTTAGACTTTTTCAAATGTATGTGAAATGTGCATTCCTTAATGGTTATGTTTAAGAGGATGTTTTTTTTTGAAAAACCTCTTGGCTTTAAAGATACAAAACATCCTGATCATGTTTTTAGACTTACCAATGCTTTGTATGAACTTAAACAAGCCCCTCGAGCTTGGTATGATATATTTACTAGATTTTTTATTCAAAAATAACTATTTAAAGTGAAATGTATATACAACCATTATTATAAAGAAATATAAGAAAAATGTTTTGATTGTTTAATTTTTTTTTGATGAAATTATATTTGGTTCAAGTCAGATATATTTCACTGATTCCTTTGCGGATCTAATGAAATACGACTTTGAAATGAGTATGACGGGGGAGTTAACATTTTTTTTGGTTTACAAATTTCTCAAAAACCATATGCAATATATATATCCCAACATATGTATATTAAATATCTTCATAAAAAGTATGGATATGACAACACTAAAGTATATGTACTCCCATTGGTACCACAAACACATTTGATCTTGATCAAGCTGGGAAACCAGTAGATAAAACAACTTTTACAGATATGAAAGGACGTATACATTACTTGATAGCTAGTCTGCCAGACATAATGTTTTCGGTATGCTTATCTGCAAGATTTCAATCAAATCCTAAGGAATCACATTTAAATAAAGTGAAGAGAATTTTTCACTACCTAAAGGGAACCATAGATTTAAGAATATTCTATACTTCTGGAAATGATTTTATTTTAAAATTATTTTCAAATGCGGACTTTGGTGGATGTATAATGTATAGAAAGAGTATATCTGGAACCTGTCATTTCTTAGAAGATTCATTAGTTTCTTGGTCATGCAAAAAGCAACCCTCAATATCACTTTCCACTGCTGAAGCTAAATATTTAGCGTCTAGATGTTGTTGTGCTCAAGTGTTGTGGATGCAACACACACTCACAGACTATGGTATGAGTTTTACTAAAACTAAAATTATGTGTGATAACACTTGTTCCATTTACCTAAGCAAAAACCATGCACATCACTCTCATGAAAAGCACGTAGATATTAGGCATCACTTTCTTAGGGATCACACATTTAAAGGAGATATCATTCTTCAATTTATCAGATCACAAGATCAAATTACTGATATTTTCACAAAATAATTACCCTCCTATATATTTAAATACATTAAACAGAAGTTAGGTATGATAACCATAAGGTAATCCTCCTCAATAACTTCCTATTGAACCAATCTACTTACTATAATAAACTCCTTTCATATTGGAGGTACATTTCATAATGAAGCTATTTAATATTTTTTGAAATTAATTTCTTTATATTTTTCATAATGATGCTTTTTCATTTTTTTTAAATGATGTTTTCCATAATTTTTATAAGGATGTTTTTCATATTTTTCATAATGAAGTTTTTCATGTTTTTCATAATGAAGTCTTTCATATTTATCGTAATGAAGATTTTTTTTGTAATTATGTCTTTCATTTTTTTCATAATTAAATTTTATAATTTTAATCTAATAAAAATTCATGGATCTGATGTTTTCGTAATAAAAATTCTCTGATCTGAGGTTTCCATATTCCAAATTATCAAACCTGAAGTTTTTGTAATGAAAATCCTTAGACCTGAAGCATTCGTAATGAAAATATTTGGAACTGAAATTTTCATAATGAAAATATTCGGACCTGAAATTTTCAAAATAGAAACCCTTGGATTGGAAAATTTTTGTAGTGAAGTTTTTTTTCATATTCAATTTTTTATTTGAAATCTAAAGTCCTTCAAACATAATTTTCCTTAATACAAATAATTACCCTAGTAATCCGAAAGGTATGATTCTTTCTTGAGTTTTTCATATTTAACTTTTACTTGCTGTTAGTTTCTTTTGTTTTTAAAATTTATCAGAATCTAGTTTCCATAAATCCGAATGATTTCCTTTTAAAAACAAAAAAGATCGGATTCAATCCAAATTTCCTTGCGAGTTTTATTTCAACCATTGGATCACATCTGAAGAATTATTTGGCCTTGATTTCAAATGGGAAGTTCAACTATCACTTCATATCCTATATAAAGGGGCCCCTAATAGTTTTCCCACATTGGTTTTCAAAGATTGTGTGTGTCGATGGTCTTCCCTCTATAAAATCCCGTTTCAAAATTTTTCAGAAGTGCTTAATTCAGAATGTCTGCAGAAGTTCCCTCTCAATATATGTCTACAGTCAAGACCATTCTGGAGTGGGAAATTTATAGGGAGAGGTTAGTTCATTCAAAATTCATTAATAATTATGACTCTATTATCTCCAAAATGTCAAACATAATGGATGGGAGAGTGTATCCATTTCAAAGACACGAGCTCAAGATGTAGTCTATCCGGATCTTATAGAATTGTATGAGTCAGTTTCTTTCTTTAAGGAAGATGGCGGAGAAAAATTCTCCTTCAAAAGTTATGGAATGACTTATGCACTTTCTTATACCAAGGTGGCTTGCATGGGGGGGCTATCCAATGAAGGGGAACCTTAGTTTTTCTCTCACAAATTGCCAGAGGTTCAAGGATTTTTCGTTAAGGCAATGTCTGTAGAATGTCTTGGTCTTTCAGATGTCAAGACCACAAATATTGCTCATCTGTCTACCAAAAATAGAAACCTACATCTATGGGTTTAAGGATTTATCGTACCGAGGAAGGGTGATAAGCACACCCTTAAGAAAAGTGACATGTATATCTTGGAAATTAAATAAAAACTAAGGAAGGTCAATCTCACGAGGAAAATTCTCATTACGATAGAGAATATCAAGAATGGAACTCTGGGAGCTTGGATTATTATTTATCCTGCCTTACATTACAAGCTGATAGTTTGGTGTGATGAATCATTCAAGATCACATGTAGTTCTAAGATGATGAATTTCCAGTTGATGCTAATCAGTGATGGCACCCTCAAGAGGATGAAGGTTGGTTTCTCCAAGGAGTCAGATAAATTTTATGATCTACCTGAGGAAGAGGTAGAAGCTGTTCTAGAATTTGTTGAAAGAGTTCAACCATCAAAGAAGGCTGGCCAGAAAATAATGTTGAAGGATGTTGAATTAGATGACAAAACAATACGTATAAGGAAGTACAATCCACACCTCATAAACCCAAGAAGCAAAAAAGGCTACCCAAATGATGTTGTAGAAAATTGGAGGGAGGATAAGAAGAATATAAAAGAAGGGGAGCCACAGTTCAGTCTGGATCCTACTAAGGCTAAGGCCTTGAAATAATCAACTTATAATGAGAATGAGAAGAAATTCAAGGATGTGATGCTTAAGGAGAAGATGTCAGAGGCTGAAATTTGTAAATCCCTTCTGAGGGATAAAGAAATTACATCTGAGAATATCCTTATTCCGATGTCCTTCCTGGTGGAACCATTACCTGAGACTCCGGGAAAGAGGTTTATGAATATGGAAAATCCACAAGATAAGATTTTTAAAGATTAGAATGTTGTAGAACAAGTACAAGAAGCTATGAATAGTGGTTGATCTAATGATGTGATTAAGAAATATGAAGATTATCATGAAAAGGAAGGTGATTCGGAAAATTTGTCAATCCGGACTTCTCAAGACGGAATCTCAAAACTTGCTACTCCTAGAGATGATGATAAGGGTGAAGAATAGGAAGTGATTACGTTGACATAAGAAGAGAGTCATAATCATGACTTAATTCCTCTTGAAGATGTTGAAGCTGGAGATGAGAAGGAAAAAGATGATGATGATAAGATTATATAATTATCCGAAAGTGATCATTAATCTACCGATGAAGAATCTATTCTGAAAATCAGTAAGGGTAAACAAGTTATGACAACCCTACTTTTATTACTAAATTAAAAATTATTTATTACATAAAACATCACTTGATACAACAAATAAGATTGAGAGGTTTAGTGTCTTTGGGGCTTAGGATAATTATATAAAAACATAAATCATGAAATACAACATCTTTATTGAAAACTTCCTTTACATGACCACTACATTTCCTCGTACTTAGCATTGCATGGGATAACCTGAGGACATGCATAAGAAATGGGTGAGCTATAAATCTTAGTTAGGGAGTACACATGGAATAACATGAGGAGTACAATACATGTTATACAATAGGAATATAAATAGAGCATAAATGTAACATGAGCATAAAGGCATGATAAAGCATGATAATCATAACATGGAAATGTGGCAACAACACTTAAATTAGAATTAGCATGAGCCAAGGCTAATTGCACATAGAGCATGAGTAAATCATCATTGCACATAAATAATGAGTAAACCCTCGATAAACTTGAATTAGCATGAGTCAACACTCATTTCACATGATGTATCATGATACTATACATTACCCAATGCATTGGAGCGCTATAAGGGCGCACCCTTCTTAATCATTTGATTTCATGCATAAGTGTGCCAAATGGATCATAAAACATGGATTCATAAAACATAGTAATTTATTCCACGATAATGTAATGTAAAATTCATACATGAAACTTTGTAATCAATAAGTAAAGGTGCATAAAGGTGGATTACCTTGATGGAAAAATGTGCATGGTATCCACTACACAATGGCATTGGCTTAGAAAATCAGTGCGATTTCGGCAGCGTAACGATGTGACATAAGAATTCATAAAAACGGTTGATGAGAGAGAAAGGGGTTCCTCATTATATTTACATGTAATGGATAGTAAGGAGGTCATATAGATAAATGTCCCAACAATTGTAATGGAATTTAGCTTCATGATACAAAATTATTGCTTGAATGTAAAAGAAGAGAGAGAGAAGATCCTTTCAGAATTTCGGCATGGTAACGAGTGTACATGGGAGGAATTTAATGAGAGATAAAGGGGTCTACAATCATTAAAAAAAATATAGGGAAATATGGGGGAGGTTTTAAACCATACCGCAACATTCATAATTGAAATTAAAAGGGCAATACAACTTAAATAAAATTGACAAAACTGAGAATGGAAGAAAAAACCCTTACTTAGATGTGTGCTTTAAAAGGCTAGAGAGGGGCTTGTGAGAGGCTTATTGGGATCTTGGGGAAACTTGGGAGGATTCTAGAGAGAGTAGGGAAGAGGTTGGACGAACTGCAAGGGCTTTGAGTGAGGAGAAAGTGGGAGCTTGGGTGGGTTTATATAGGAAAGGTGAGGGAATTCTTTATTATTTAGGTTAGGGTCCCCTTACATTAAATTAATCCAAACCACAAACCATCCCATGCTTGTTTCCCATGGCTTTTGTAAAAGGGAAGAGGAAACAATATTTTTATAAGGCCAAAGTCCGATCTTCTTAAAATATTAGGGTTGCTTATGTGGAGGTGGGTCACACTCACATGGAAATTAATTTAAAAAGGAAAGGTGTTGAATAAGTCTTGAGTGGTCCATTAATGATTTGAAAAGTAAGTAAAACAAACCCAAAATCATATTATGTTAAGGGTAAAACATATATTGGCAGAAAATAAAGATTATAATATTTTATTACATCACTATTGGGTCATTATTATGTCATAAAACACATTATATATTTAAACGGTATTTAATTTTTACCCAAAAATTTGACTGTCTCAGAAAATTATGAAAAATTCACCATTGGATAATTTCGACGTCCTTATTCCAGAAATATAATTTATTTTATCTAAATAATTTTCTATGTATGACAATTTTCACTTTTAAAATAGAAACCAACATTTATCGAAAATTCACGGGTTTTGACAGAAATGGCTTTCAAACCTTAATAAAAATTTTAATTGCATTCATAAAATTATAAGATAATTTATATTTAATAAAAATTAATTTAATAATATTAATATTATTTTATTAAAAAATTATTTGATTCAAAAATCTCTTAATTTAATAAAATATATTTCTTAATTAAATAATAACTGAAAACACCATTTTTACTTTAAAAAACTATTTACAATGTATCAAAAATGACTAGAAATTATATTCATTATTATATAAAAAAAATAATATACATGAACATAGTACTAATTATTTGTTACATAACCCCTTAAAACAGCTGCATAAGACCTATGGGTATGGTGTTCGATGGTGACAGACTCTTGGGGTGGCTCGGATAATATCGCTCGAGAGGTAATTTCAATCAACTTCCAATTTCCCCATAGATGGTCATGTTCAAGCTTGACATGATGAAGATCAGCTTGGTCTTGGTCAAGGGTGAAGCCCAAAGATTCCACCTCTTTTCCATGCTCCGGCAAATGGCTTCGTATGGGGTAATTCTACTGGATGAGGCCATCACTTCCTTTGTCTAAGTAAATTGGATTTGTTACAGTCCTATATTTATACTAATCATGTGATCACTGTTAAATGGCTATATTAGCGACGGTAAAAAATTCATAACATAAAACCAAAGAAGTTTACATTTTATATAATCATAAAGAGATATTTAATTAGATCAAGAGGGATTTACATTAATGAAACTTTTGTTCGTTACAATATTCCCCCCTTAAGAAATTTTTCCCTTGAAATTTTCCTTTTCCCACACTAAAAAAGGTGGGTAACTCAGATTCATCATATCCTATGATTCCCAAGTCACTTCTTCAAACTTATGGTTTCTCCGGAACACCTTGATGAGGGGCATTGTCTTATTTCGTAGAACTTTTTCTCTATGATCTAAGATCTTCACTAGTTGCTCCTCATAAAAAAGATAATCTTCCAATTGTACCACCTCAGAAGAGAGAACATGTGAATGGTCTGGTATGTACTTCCTTAAGAGGGATACATGAAAGAAATCATGTACTTTGTCCATGGAAGGTGGAAGTGCTCGTCGATAGGCCACAACCCCGACACGATCAAGAATCTCAAATGGGATGATGTACCTTGGACTTAACTTCCCTTTACATCCAAACCTCACGAACTTCTTCCGCATAGATATGCATAGAAACACCATGTCTCCAACTTTAAACTCAAGGTATTGTCGAGGATTATCTGCATAACTCTTCTATCAACTCTCGGCTGCCTTGATATGATGCTGAATGGTTTTCACCTTCTCTACCATTTCTTGGACCATTTCTGGTCCAAGCAGCTTACGTTCACCAACCTCATCCCAACATGCAGGTGTTCTGCACCTTTTCCCATACAAGGCTTCGTATGGTGCAATTTGGATGCTCGAGTGGAAACTGTTATTATAAGTGAACTAAACCAGAGGAAGATGTTGATCCCATCCTCCTTTAATGTTCATTGAGAACACTCTCAACATATCCTCAAGTGTTTTGATAGTCTGCTCGGATTGGCTATCTGTTTGAGGATGATAGGCTGTACGGAAGTTCAGTTCAGTATTCAGATCATTTTTAAGACTCTTCCAAAACATAGAGGTGAAGCTTAGATCTCAGTCAAATACAACAGATAGTTGTACTTCATGAAACCTTACCACATCTCTGATATATATCCGTGCCAGTTGATCCAATGAGAAGTCCTCTCAAATAGCAATGAAGTGTGCAGTCTTTGTAAGATGATCCACAACAACACAGATTGCATTGTTTCCATTGTATGTCCTTGGATGTCCGGTGACAAAGTCCATGGTGATATTCTCCCATTTCCATTATGGTATTGGCAATGGTTACATCATCCCCTTAAACTTCTGCCTCTCTGACTTCACTTGCTGACACACCAGACACTTTGATGTATATTCAACGATCTCCTTCTTCATATTATCCCACCAAAAGTTTTTTCAGAGATCTCGATACATCTTTGTGATCCTTGGGTGAATAGAGAAATTTGAACTATGTGCATCATCCAAAACTTCTTTCTTTATCTCCAAACATGATGGAACACATAGTGTTTTCCCAAACAACACAATTCTTTATTCATTAACATTAAACTCTAAGGATTTCCCTTTTTTGATAGCTTCCACATTTTTCTAAATTCCCCCATCATCCTTTTGAGCATCCTTTAACCTCTCCAAAAGAGATAGTTGAGAAAGAATTTGTGAAAGGATTTATGATTTTCCCTGCTTTATGATTCCCACGCCCATCTTCATCAAGTCTAAGAAGATTGGATCCTTCTCAATTCTCATCATTGATAGAATCACTGGATCCTTTCTACTTAGGGAATCTGCCACCTTGTTTGCTTTCCCTGGGTGGTAATAGATTGAACAGTTATAATCCTTGATGAGCTCTATCCATCTTCTCTGGAGCATATTAAGCTCTTTCTATGTGAATATATATTTAAGACTCTTGTGATCAATATATATCTCACATTTCACTCCATATAGATAATACCGCTATATTTTCAAGGAAAAATCATTATCGCCCACTCCAGATCATGGGTTGGATAGTTTCACTCATGTATTTTCAACTGCCTTGAGGCATAGGATATAACTTTATCATTCTGCATCAGCACATAGCCTAAGCCCTTTTTTAAAGCATCACTGAAAACAAAAAAAAAGTTCCCCATTGTGGGTAAACTGAGCACGGGAACAATGATAATCCTCCTTTTCGTCTCCTTGAAGCTTTCTTCTCATTCATCACTCCAAGAAAACTTTATTCCCTTCCGAGTTATCTTGGTAAGAGGGTTGTACAATCGTGAGAAATTTCTCACAAATCATCGATAATATCCAGCAAACCCCAAGAAGCTACCGATATTTTTTACTGGTGTTGGCCTCGTCCATCCTTCAATTGCATCTGTTTCGGAGGGGTCCAAAGATATTCCATTTCTTGTGATGATATGGACCAATAATGAGACCTCCTTCAACTAGAACTCACACTTGTTGTACATTGCATATAGCTTCTCCTTGCGCAAAGTCTCTAGTACAGTTTTTAAATGCTCCTCATGATCCTCCTTGGTTTTGGAGTATATTAAAATATCATCTATAAATACTACCAAAACATTGTCATGGTAATCTCAAAGGACTCTATTCATCAATTCCATGAATATTTATATAGCATTGGTGAGTCCTAAAGGCATTACTATGAATTCATAGTGCTCGTATCCTGTATAAACAGCTGTCTTGGGGACATCTTCCTTCTTCACCCTTACATGATAATATCCCGACCGCAAATCCACCTTGAAGAAGTATTTTGCTCCATACAGGTGATCAAACAAGTCATCGATTCTTGGGAGAGGATACTTGTTCTTTATCTTGATTTTTTAGGTTCACGATAATCGATGCAAAGCCGCATTGAACCATACTTCTTCTTGACAAAGAGGACTGGTGCACCCCATGGTGAAGCACTTGGGTGTATAAACACTTTATCCAGATTCTCCTGTAGTTGTTTTATCAGCTCTTAAAGCTCAACAATAGCCATTCTATATGCATTCTTAGATATTGGTAGCACCCCAGGTATAAGTTCAATTGAGAACTCAAAATCTCTTCTAGGAGGAAGACCATGCAATTCCTGGGGAAACACTTCAGTGAATTACCTCACAATATGAATTTCTTCAAGGATGGTTTCTTCCTTGGACTCAATCATATGAGCCAGATTGGCATGCTGATAAGGCATTAATATCCATTTTTGAGATGATGGAGCTAAAGGAGATTCATCTTCCTCATTATAGTTTTAAATAATTGGGGGTCGATTCTCCATATGGAGTTTGATTTCCCTCTCCAGACATTTTATGTTGGCTCTATATAAGGAAAGCCAATCCATGCCAAGAATTGCATAAAATTCCACCAGAGGGAGTATGACGAGGTTATCTGGGAAATTCAATCCACAGACTATAACAGGGGATGACATATATTCATGGGATTCAATGATTTCCCCATTTTTTGTACTCACCGACATCTTTACATCCATGATTTGTGGTGGTGCTGGGATTTTTCTACTAAACTATCGAGATATAAAAAGTGCGTAGAACCTGAATCAAGAAGTACGTTCTCTATTCTTGAATGAATTACTAGCGTACCTGTCACCACTTCATTGGCGGGGTTCACTTCGGCAAAAGTGATGTAAAAAGCTATTCCTTGCTACCTTGGAGGTTTTTGGTTGTCTCCGAAAACCCTTGGATGAGGGCACTTATTTGCAAAATGACCCAGTTATTTGAAATTTTAGCTTTGAACAATGCATTGAGGTTCGAACGGAGTGATCGTCTCCTCTGTCGTAGTCGCGGGTCTTTCTTGCCGAAACATAACAGCTAGGTGCCCTTCTCTTCCACAACTGAAGCATTTCCTCGTCCCCTTAAGGCAATTTTCAGGGTGCTTCTCTCCGCACTTTTGACAAGTGGGGTTTTGGATCTTCTTAGCACCGTTGGATTTATCCATCTGACCACCAGAATTGAAGTCCACCTTACGATTCTTGTCCCCCTGGTACCCGTGTGATTCCCCAATCTCCATTTTGACCTTGAGGGAACATCGGAAAATATCCTCATAGCTGTTGAAGTCATGGATCGCTAATGCTTTCCGCAAGCAAGGCATCAACCCACCAAAGAAGCGGTCAACCTTGCATTCGGGGGTAACGACAAAGGTGGAAGTGTATCATGAAATTTTTTTGAAGTTTTCCTCATACTCTCTAACAGATTCTTCATATTTTTTCTTGAGTTAAAGGAAGTCACTTTCCATCTTAAGATGAAGGGTGCATGGAAAATATTTATCAAAAAACATCTTCTGGAAATCCTTCCATTCCAATGACTCGATCTCTTACATAGGCTTTGTATTTTATATGAACGTCCACCATTGATCTGCTTCACCCTCCATACGATAAGCCACCAGGATAACCTTCTCTTGTTCAGAACATTGGAGGATGGAGAATATCATTTCAACGGAGTTGATCCATTGTTCAGCGATCGTGGGATCAGATGATCCACTAAAAGTAGGAGGCCATTGTATTGTGAAGATCTCGATAGTGACTTGTTATTTCTTGGGATGGGGGGGGGGGGTTGAATGTTCCTCTTGACCCGTGTTTCTATTCAAAACTTGAGTTAGCTGAGAGATAAGCGTGACAAAGTTCATGATTCCCGCTCCCATTGGATTGGTCATCTCATTAGTACAATCATCACACTGATCTTCACAACAGTTGTTAGCCTGATTCCTCCTTTTACCAGCCATTGGATGGAATAAAATGAATGTTATGGGTAACACATAAAGGGAAATCCAAAGAAAAAAGTTGACGACTTATAAATAAACCTTTATTTCCTTACTCAAGAGTCTACAGGCTTAAATCTAGGATTTTCATGATCTACATTCTATCATATATTCATAAGGGAATTTTTTTAATTCCCTTAATAAGGGTTCATAGTAAGCATTTGAATTTATCAAAAAATATCCCCCAGCAGTGTCGTATCCATGAGTGTAGTAAGGCCCGTTGTCATGCAGCAGTTCCCGTTCGAGTCTAGCTCAATGCAGTGTTTACGGGTTTTTCCCTTAGGATACATCTGTGCCAGAGCTGCCTCTACCTGATCGTATCCAGATAGGGATGTTTTTACTTGATAAACCACTTACTCAGTAAACATAGGGATGTTTTTATTATATGTAGTCTTGTCTCTAAGGCTTTACTATTGTTTTCTAATCCTAATACCAAAAATAACTAAACCTATCCTCTGATACCAACTATGACAACCCTACTTTTATTAAAAAGTTAAACATGATTTATTACATAAAACGTCACTTGATAAAACAAAGAAGATAGAGAGGTTTAGTGTCTTTGGGGCTTAGGATAATTACATAAAAACATAAATCCTGAAATACAACATCATTATTGAAAAATTCCTTTACATGACCACTACATTTCATCGTACTTAGCATTGCATTGGATAACCTGAGGACATGCATAAGAAAAGGGTGAGCAATAAATCCCAGCAAGGGAGTACACATGGAATAAAATGAGGAGTACAATACATGTTATACACTAGGAATATAAATAGAGCATAAAAGAAACATGAGAATAAAGGAATGATAATGCATGATAATCATAACATGGAAATGTGGCAGCATCACTTAACATGGAATTAGCATGGGTCAAGGCTCATTGCACATAGAACATGAGTAAATCCTCATTGCACATAAAGCACGAGTAAACTGTCATTGCACTTTAATTATAATGAGTCAACACTCATTGAACATGATGTATCATGATACTATACTTCACCCATTGCATTGGAGCGCTATAAGGGCACACCCTTCTTAAACATTTCATTTCATGCATAAGTCTGCCACATTGATCATAAAACATGGATTCATAAAACATAATCATTTATTCCATGATAAAGGAATGTGGAATTAATACATTAATCTTTGTAATCAATAAGTAATGGTGTATACAGTTTTATACCCTTGATGGAGAAATGTGCATGATATCCCCTACACAATGGCATTGGCTTAGAAAATTGGTGTGATTTCGGCAGCGTAATGGCGTGACATATGAATTCATAAAAATAGTTGATGCAGGAGAAAGGGGTTACTCATTATATTTACATGTAATGGACAGTGAGGAGGCCATATAGATACATTTCCCAACAATTGTAATGGAATTTAGATTCATGATACAAAAATATTGCTTGAATGTAAAAGAAGAGAGAGAAGTTCCTTTCGGAATTTCGGCATAGTAACGGGTGTACATGGGAAGAATTTAATGAGAGAGAAAGGGGTCTCCCATAATTCAAACAATAAGAGGGATGTATGGGGGAGGTTCTAAACCATACCCCAACATTCATAATTTAAAATAAAAGGGAAATAAAACTTAATGAAAATTGAAAAAAATGAGAAAGGAAGAAAAAACCCTTATTTGGAAGTGTACTTCTAAAGGATAGAGAGAGGCTTGTGATATTCTTCTTGGGAGCTTGGGGAACCTTGGGAGGATTCTAGAGAGAGTAGGGAAGAGGTTGGGAGAAATCCAAGGGCTTTTAGTGAGGATGATGTGGGAGCTTGGGTGGGATTATATAGGAATGGTGAGGGAATTCTTTATTATTTAGGTTTGGGTACCCTTATATTAAATTAATACTAACCACAAACCATCCCATGGTTTTTGCCCATGGTTTTTGGCAATGTGAATAGGAATACAATATTTTATAAGGCCAAAGTCCAAACTTCTTATAATATTAGGGTTGCTTATGTGGAGTTGAGTCACACTCCAATGGAAATTAATTTAAAAAGGCAAGGTGTTGAATAAGTCTAGTGGGGTCCATTAATGCTTTGAAAAGTAAGTCAAACAAACCCAAAATCACATTATTTTAATGGTAAAACATATATTGGCCGGAAAAAAGATTATTTTATTTTATTACATCACTATTGGGTCATTATTATGTCATAAAACACATTATATATTTAAACGGTATTTAATTTTTACCCAAAAATTTGACTATCTCAGAAAATATGAAAAATTCACCGTTGGATAATTTAAACATCATGATTCCAGAAATAAAATTTATTTTATCTAAATAATTTATAAATATGTTAATTTTTACTTTTTAAATAAAAACCGACATTTATCAAAAATTCAAGAGTTTTGACAGAAATCGCTTTCAAACCATAATAAAAAATTAAATTGCATTCATAAAATTATATGAGCATTTATATTTAATAAAAATTCATTTAATAATAATATAATTATTTTATTAAAATATTATTTGATTCAAAAATACCTTAATTTAATATAATAGATTTCTTAATTAAACAAAAACTAAAAACACCATTTTTAGGTTAAAAACTATTTACAATGTATCAAAAATGATTAGAAATTATATTCATTATTATATAAAAAATAATGTACAGGAACATATTACTAATTATTTGTTACATAACCCCTTAAAACAGCCGCATAAGACCTAAGCGTAAGATGTGCGATGGTGACAGACTCTTGGGGTGGCTTGGATAGCATCGCTCGAGTGGTAATTTCAATTAACTTCAACTTTTCCCGTAGACGATCACATTCGAGCTTGACATGATGAAGCTCAGCTTGGGCTTGGTCAAGGGTGAAGCCCAAAGATTCCACCTCTTTTCCAAGCTCTGACTAATGGGCTTCATATGGGGAAATTCTACAGGATGAGGCTATCCCTTCCTTTGTATTAGTAAATTGGATTTGTTAAAGTCTTATATTTATACTAATCATGTGATCACTGTTCAAAGGCTATATTAGAAAAGGACAAAAATTCTTCACATAAAACCAATGAAGTTGATATTTTATATAAACATAAAGAGTCATTTAATTAGATCAAGAGGGATTTCCATTAATGAAACATTGGGTCATTACACAAGTGGTTATTGATACCCCAACCTAAGATAATTTGAGGAAGAAAAAAGCTAGAGGAAACTCTAATAGGAGGATGATAAAATTATAGAAAGATCTATCTCCAAGTAAAATTTCTGATTCAGAGTCATCAGCCTTAGGACATGATTTGGTTGTTCAATCTCTGAAGAAGTTGGTGGATACCATTTAATTTTTTCCAGCAATTATTTCTAGATTCCAGATGCTTCAGCATATAATGAATCAGAAATTATACTCTATATCTATGGTGATGGAGAGATGTGTTATGATTGAGGCTGATCAAAAAAAATTTCGGATCATGTATGAAGCCCACAAAAAAATCCTGCAAGAAAATGACCATATGGTCTAAGAAGATCGTAGAAGATTTCAATGAGCATGATCAATTTCAAAAAGATTTCAAGGCAGCATTTGGTACCGAAGACACCAAAATCAAGAATCCTAGAAACATATTTTAGGAAAGGCTAAATCATGGAAAAAATTCAAGGATTCAAGATGTCAATGATCTGAATGGGAATCTGAGTTATTTTGTCCAAAGCTGGAAAACAGAAAAGGATCTCCGGATTGAGATCCAATAAATGCTAGTGAAACAAGATGAATTGCTGAAGGTTCATGAAAAGGCCATTAAAGATTATTAAGATAGGATCAATGCACTAGAAAAGAAAGCAGAGGAGGATCACAAGGAGCTGAAAAATCTAAAGATGATTGTGAAGAAGCTAATGCCCAAGGAAAAAAGAATCAAAATAAATCCCACTCCGATATTTTGTTGTATTTTTTCCCTTGAACTAATTATTTCAATAGTAATGAAATTATGTATGCTTGTTCTGTTTGGATTTATATACTTATATTTCAGGTACTATATTGTTTTTTCCATTCCCTCAAAATCTTTTTAAAAATCACAAAGGTAGAGATGGAAAAATAATTCTAATGGTGATAAGGAAAAAGATTTATATATATAGAAAAAATATCCCAAAGTAAGGGGGGGTTTATCTAAGGGGGGTTTCTCATTAATAAGATTTCCACATTAAAATGTAAATTCTCATTCCAATAATCTAGAATACGATCCTTAATATTACAAAGCCTATGGGGGAGTTATTCGTATTCACCATTGTTCATATGTAAAGGGAGATAAGTTTAATTTACGAAGTTTAGTAAAATATTTTTTAAGTCCTTATATTGTTTATCGTATGGATATTTGTGCTTTCAAAAAAGGGGGAGATTGTTGAGTAAAGATGGTTTTCCTTATGAATTTTCCATTCCTTCATACATTGGGGTGATTGTTAAGTCATTAAAGTTTTTCCTATGACTTCACAATTCTTTTCTTGTTTTCAAAATCACAAAAACCTTATCTTAAAGAGAATTTCATTTTACCCTATGTTCTATTCCTAAAAGGATAAATTTTCTTCCCTAAGGAAATTTATCCATACGATGATTTCTTTTTATCATATCTAAATATTTCTACGTATAAAATTCGGATTGGGACCAGTACCTCATAATCATATAATACTTAGATATGAAGCATTCTGTTTATGACTCAGAATTCTGGTTACAAACTCTCATGATGTTCAAAACTGAATTCTGGATATGAACTCTCATGAAGTTCAATTACGAATTCTAGATTCAAAATCTGAGGAAGTTTAACTATGAATTCTGGTTACGAACTCTCATGAAGTTTAACTCTGAATTATAGATACGAATGTTTTGATGTTCAAGTCCGAATTTTGGATACAAATATTCAGGATGTTCAAATCTGAATTCTGATTATGAACATTTGTAAAATTTGACTATGAATTCTGATTATGAATTCTGGTTACAAATGTCTCTACGTTATGACTCCGAGTTCTCAGAATTCAGACTCTAATCTCCTACGAGTTCTGACTCCGAAATCTCATGAACTCTGACTCCGAACTTTATAAGTTCAGGTTCCAAATCCTTATGAATCCAGATTCAGAAGATTCCTTGAAATTTGGACTCTAGAATTCTATAGAATTCCGGTTCTGAGATCATATAAAAAATAATCCAAATAGAATTTGATTATAAACACCGAATTCATTTTTGGTTAGACTCTGAACTTTCATTTACATTTCAAATATCAAATTCTAGTTATGCTTACACTCATTTTGTTATAAAACAATGTCGGGATTTCAGTTATCATCTAACCGTTGTTTGCGTGACATGTGATAGGACCCTATGAAATTCAAGGAAAATATGACCATTGGAGGAGGGAGGGGACCGTTGGAACCATGCCTACAAATAGTGGCTCATTTGAAAATAGGTCAAAAAACACTGAACATTGAAAACTGTTCTCACATGCTCTTGAAGTGATTTCTATAGATATAGGCTATTACAAAATCTCAGGCTTCATGTAGAAATTTATGAACTACGTGTTTAAACATTGCATCGTCCAGATTTTCAGAGGGTAGAGCTTCGATTTCCTTGAAATTAGAGAATTCGAATTGTGATGTCAGAGGTGCTGATTTCCTAACAAATCGAGGGCTTGCAGAGATAGAATAACATATACCAATCTTCGGATTGAGGGCTTACTTGGGATTTGGTAAGACATTCGTTCTTGAAATTATAAATCAAGGGACCTCTTATCCAGGGTTTTTGGATAACTTCCTCTTTGGGTAAAAAGAGTTATTACTTGTTACTTGTAATATTATGTTTTCTATTGTGTATTTCTGTTGTTGAGGAAAGTATAACTTTCATATACTTCCTTAAAATTGTACTCTGATTTTATAAGATTCAATATGCTTTAAGTTAGAATCTTAGTTGGGGTAAACATTCTCTAAGTTTCATTTTTGGAATCACTTTTCTGAAATCAAGAATGTTATTAAAACCAAGAGGTGTTGTGAATTTTGGTTACACAAAATTTCCTTAAGTATTTTTAAAGTATACAATTCAAACCCCCCTCCTGTATTTGAGTATCTCATGTTTATATATTCGATCCTAAATTTGGTATTATAGAGTATATCAAACTCAAACAAATCATCTCAACAATACCCACTATAATATGTGTAATGTGATAACTGTTATATTATATAATAAAATTTCAATAGTATGTTACATTTCATTTAAACATATTGTTGTGTGAAACACAAGCTACACTCAGTGTTGAATGTAAGGTAATATAAACTATTTTTTGTTAATATTTCATTCTAATTTTGGGTTATTCATGTAGAATTATTTATTATGAAATTATATATATGTGAAAAATACATATTTCAAAAGAAAATTAGGGTGATCTTCTAATTTTTTTTATTTATTTAGTTCTAGGCTTTTAACAACAGTAGCAAAAAATCACTATTAAATACCCCCTTTGTCAGTGATAGAAAAAGTGTTGTTAAAAGGGGTATTTGACAGTTTTTAGCACTATAAATGTGGGTATTTAGCCATTCTAATAAAAGTGATTATAAAGGTTCCCTTTTTTGTTCTAGTAAAAAATGATAAAAGACCACCTTTATTAACGATAGTATAAAAACACTGATAAAAAGGGGGACTTTATCAGTGCTTCTAGAAAAGTGAAGTTAAATGGATAATTTTAAAAAACAATAAAAATAATACATAAATATAAAATTAATTTTAAATTGATATTAATATAATATATTTATTTTTAATGTTTTTTAAATAAGGCAAAAAAGAAAATTAAACATAATATATATGATATTTATCCAAAATGGATTATAAAAAAAAATTAATTAATAAATTTCTAATTATTATTGAGTAATAGTTATATAATATCAATATTATAATGAAAAATAAAATATTAATAATAAATGATCTAAAATAATTTGAAAATATATCTCAAACTTCAAACAGCCATATCATTTGATCCTAATGCCTCTTTGGACTCTGCCACATATAAAATAAAATCCTCTGACATGCTAAAAACTATGTCTACTTGGGGGACCCAATTAATTATTTCTTTGATTCCACAAAGTCATATAATAACTCTAAAAATGTTGTTGGTCGAGGTACCCATATTTTTATAACATTCGATGGATATTTATCCTCTTTTAATGTGGTTTTTCCCCTTTTTAGTGGGAACTAAATTTATTCACAGGGATTACATTCAAGATAAAATTATGGATTTGAATTTTTTTCATTTTTTAAAATGTATTATTATTTCTAATAAAAAATATAACAATATATATATATATATTTATATATTCACACATTAAAATTTAATTATATTAATGAATAATTAAACTTATTTACACATAAAATGTATTTACCAACATATAATCGATATCAAAATATAAAATTATATCCATTTTATTAAAAATAAAAAAGTATGAATATTTATATAACTATATAATTAATATATATATATAACACTATTTTGACAGATGTACTGTAGCAGGAATAATAGCAGCTGTGAAAATGTAGTAGCCTTAGTGTTGTAGCAAAACTATTCACATGATGGCCCATTGGGTGAAAAAATGGTCGTCCGACCGATGTAATAGGATTTCATGCCCCTGAGATATCATGCTATGTAATGGGTCTCCCTTTACATAATAATACAAATATATTTACATTAATAATAAAAATGAGACTCTGGCCCCATCCTTCTAAATAATATATATATATATATATTTGATTGTGTGTTGACAAAGAGATATATATTTATCTATATATCCTAATATTCATATATAAATATTTATATATAATATATTTAAATAAAAATATATATGTATAATTATATTTATAGATGAACATATGTATATATATATGATATATATCTGTTTTGTTATACACTCGTGCAAATATAAAAAATGTTTTTCATATATGTATTAAAATATATAAATAAAAAATTATATATAAATAAATATATATAATTATATATAAACATATATATAATTATATGGATAAAAAAAATTAATGATATATATATAAATATATAGAAATATTATAAAATGTAAAACAAAACAATATTGGGGAGTTGAAAGTGCACTGGTGTATAATCTAGAGGTATCATGATCAAATCATGATGGAGGTAGGGGAACATTTGGGAGGGTGGGATAATCTAAACAACTAATAAGGGTGGTTGGGTAAGCACTTACAGGGGGAATGAAAAAATATATTACCTTAATAAGAGGGTCATATATCTTTTCAATTTTTAACACTATTAAAGAGGTCCTTTATTAATTCTTTTAACAAGCATTGTTAAAGATAACCCTTTAACATTTCTGACATTATCATATATTTTACAGTGCTGATAAATCCATTTTACTAGAGTTGTTGAAGGAATGATTTTCAAAATTGGTTTTACATTTTATCCCATAAAAATGAGTTTCTCCCTTTAGATTTCTCACTTTGTTACCACACCTGAGGATAATTATTGTTCATTACATCATATGTTTCCCACATAATTATATCATGTTGGAGGTTTTTTTCAAAACAAAATGAGAAGGTAAGTGGTATTTTTTCATATAACTTATTCAATTCAATTTATAAAAAGCAGTAGTTGTTCCGCATAACAAATATCATTCTCCATTGGAATGAAATTTGTGTTTAGTACATTTGATGGTCTGGTATGTACTTCCATATGACAAATACATTGAACACATTGTGAACCTGAGAGTAGTTAATTTGAATCACAAATTGACATGATACCGTTTTTATATGTTAAAAAACTTCCATAGGTCCAATATAACAAGGTCATAACATTACATTTTATAATAATAACATTTTCATACTTTGGTTGTGCTTCGATGAATTTTTTCTTCATCTCTTACACCATTAAATGAAGTTATTTTTTAAATTCATAAATCAACAATGGATCATAAGTTATATAATGTAATGATATGTATTTATATATATCTCATTTTTTTAACAAATCTATTATCACTAGCCATCAAATATGGATATATATTAATATGGTGAAGTAATAAATTAATCTCTAAAAACCACATCTAAATATAAATCTAAACCCTTAGATAAATTGTCGACCATATAACCCTTCCAAAGGATTATAATCTACAATTAATCTCAATAAATTTCAAAAATAATATTATCATCAATCATGAAAACAAAAATATGTAGGACTAAATTGTCACACAACAAACATATAAATACCTAAATATAGCATTAAAATGGAATAAGATAATAACATTAATTAACAAAAAACCTTATTGATAACATACATTATTTCTTATTCGTTAAATAATACCAAGATGGATATAATATATAGATAAAAAAAAGTTATAAACTACACAAATGATAGAATAAAACATTTTATTAAAAAATCATGAACTAGTTCTAGGGTAATTAGTAATCTACAATTTACTTTATTCATATAAATCATCTCTTTATAAATTCTAAAAACCATTTATTCAACATCAATAAATTATTTACAGTTCTCTTCCATTTTTCTATATATCACATTTCCATTGAATTAATTTTCTAAGATATTAGTACCATTTAAAATATTTATGAAACTCAATAATGATATAATGTATAAAAAATTCCTTTTATATTTCACAATTTTCAATTTCAATACATAAACCCCAAAATCATTCAACCTAATTCTTAAACTATTAAGTAGGATTTGTCATCATATTATATAATACTTATTTACGTTCCTCTGCTATTTTTAGTCTCCCCACTATCATCAGTATAACCATTTCTCATACAAAATCGTGGAACCTCTTCTTGATATTTCCCCTTGGTAATGAAATTTCAAAATTCCAATAAATTATAAAGTTAAAACATTTATCCGTTAAGTAAACCTCAAGGATTCCAATTTTCCCATCCATTAAGTTAACATAATTTTTAATTTCACCATGGATTTTTCAATCTCAGTGTCCTTATTCTCCATAAAAACTCTTATTTTAGTTCTATTTTGACATTTATTGGAGTGATTCTTCTCAAATTATCGACAAATGGTAAAAAATATATTGTTTACTCTATAGTTTCCACCACCCATACTCTCAATGAACTCTATTGGTCTATTTATCTGGGATAATGAGAATTTTTTATGGTTTAAATGCTAATCAAATATCATGATAACTAATTATTTGTAATCTCAATATCCTTCTATGTAGTTATCATAAAATCTTGTTTATAATCAACAAGTTGTCCATAACATTCAAGATTATTCCAATTCCTTTGGTTCCACTCATTTACTAAAAAAATAATAGCCTATGAAAAAATAATAATAATAGAAAACAACATAATAATAATAAATAATTTTTAGAATATGTAAATCATGAAAACTTATTTTAAATATATAAATTTATAGGTTTATTTGAGGTCATTTATAGTCATCATCTATTTAAATCCTTTAGGATGTTCTCTAACACATTTGTGAATTTCCAAATCATATCATATTGGAGTTCCAAACAAGTTGTATAGACATGCATATTTTCATTCACCAGATGATAATAAATTCCATCTCAATTAAACCATTTATTATTTATTAACCAAGGGCACCACTATGATAGAGTGACATTTACTTTTAGTATCTAGATAGAGATTTATTTTCTGGAAAACCACTTTCTCTATCCTTTTCAAAAATTCTAGGACATTTTTCTATAAATTGAATTGTTATTAAAAATATCCTTAGATATCCCTTGAGATATCTTAAGACATCCCTAGAAATATACATTTATATTTCTCTAAAATTATCTCACCCTATTTTAAAAAGGACAAGTAAATATATACATTTATGACTACTATTGACACCTATTATTTATATAAACATATATTACATATTTTAGATGAATATTCAATACATTACACAAACTCACACATGAGGATAATAATGGTTTATTTCATTTGGGTACTAGATTCAATTTGTTTCGTGAAAAATAGTCATCATCTCCAATAATAGATCATCCGAAATAGTACTATTTTAAGAAATATCATACGTAAAACCTTACATCATAGCCTGCGCAATGTATGTACTAGAAAGGTAGAGATTAGATTCATAGTAAGGGTAAAAAAGGGATCTACAGAAGCACAACATGAGAATATGTGTATGAAAAAAATTATAACTACACTAGAAAACCATAACCTACATATCAATGAAAATAATCTCGAGTCATGTGACAAATACTGGATGTTAATATGATTTGATTCATAATGAAATAAATAAACATGAGCCTTGTGATCATGATACTGAAAAAATACCTTATATTATGGTATACACCTGAGAATATAAAATAAGTTTCACGGTATTAATGGCTCACTACCATGGTTACCATTTTAGAGTGAAATGACCCCACAAACTATCATAGAATTCATGGTTAAATCCCATGTCTATTATAGGGGAAAATGTCCTTTACTGAATCAGGTTCACTTATTATTCCATTCATATCTATCTCATGAGATATAAATAATTACCCAAGGGATTATATGGAGATATAGGTCTGAACCATCACATAATGAATTACATTAATATTAGTTCCACATGATCATAAAAAAATTCATCATAACATTACCGATGAAATTAAAAGGGTTTCATAAACATCTCAATATATCATAACATATGGATAAGAGAAAGGATTTATAATCATTTAATTATTTAATAATAGTACAACCAATCAATGTATGTTGACATATATGGAAAATATTTTTTAAAATACCTTGAGAACATTTTATGAGGAAAATAAATTTTTATTAAAAATATCATTTAAAAATAACAATTAATAACACATTTTGGAAATAATTTTAATTGAAATGAAATATAGAAACTTATAATGAAATCATTAAATATTATTTTAAAATTTTATTGAGGAAAATATCCTTTCCACATTAATGATATTTTTTTAAATTTTTTTTAAAATCATATATATTTTAAAATAGTCCTGGAATCATAGAAATTAAAATTCAATGAAAATTATTTCAATGACATTGATAAATTCCATTCATGGTGTAAAAAATAAAAATAAAAATTGCATTCACATTTTCAAAAAATAATAATTTAGAATTTTTTTTTGAAAATCACCTAGAGATTCCATTAAAAACATTTTATACAATATTGTATTCAAAAAATCAGTGGATGAATGTGAAAATAATTTGAATACAGTTTTTGAAAACAATGTTTTGGATGGAAAATGGTTTTCAACAGAAGAGATAAATAAAGACTGTTTTTCATGAATATATTCCTTTAAACTCATGTGTACATGAAGAGATGAAAATTAATGTAAAAAATTTATTATTCTAGAATCACTAGATGAGAAAAAAATAAATTAGTTTCATGAGATATAGATAGTGATATTTCACCATTGGAAGCATCATCATAAAAATCTTGATAAATGATGAGATTGTAAGATAAAACTCATAAAACTTTTGTAGCATTGATTCATGAGACCCATGAAAGAATAACATTAATAGAAAGTTAGAATATAATGATATTAAAAAAAAACTCATGTCATTAAATGTAAAATAGGTTATATATATACCTCTTAAATAATTATTTTTGCGAAACATAATATATATCTCAATGAAAGTTATTTGATACCAAAATCCTTTACTGCTTGGGTAATTTTTTTACTATATTCCTAACGATAGATAAATACTATAATGGATATGTAAATAAAAATTATTTTTTGAATAATAATCATAAAATACCATTTTATGAATTATATAAATCACATAAAATAAATAATTGGTGGATATGGCATGTGCCTCACAAAAGATAAATGCGAGACACAAATCCCTTACCATAAGTCTAAACATCGTAAAAATTTAAACCTCCTATATAATAAATATATGATTATAATAAATTATATATATATATATATATATATCATACCATATATGAATTATTTGAGACCTTTTTTACCCTCTTGTCATCACTTCTTGGTTAATGTCATGTTTTAGGCAATAAGAGATCTGTTTTTTGTGTATGTTTGGATATGTCATTTTCGAAACATTTAATTTGATCATGGTTCCAGAATATAAATAATTTTTAAAAAAATTTAAATATAATAAATATTCTTTATATTTTTATTTAAATAAATACAAAAAATTTAGAGATAGATATTGAAATACACCGTTCAATGTGACGATAGGGCGTACACATGCACAAAACTTGCATTCATTTTCTCGACGGATTGAAAAAAAATAGACGTAAATGATTTGTAAAAATAAATAATAAATATTATGTAATATATATAATTTATATTTATTTATTTTATCCTTTGAATATTCCATGTAAATCTTATGTGAAAACTAATCACATCACTTCATGAGGCTGTAGTCTGTCATACACACGAGCAACATTATCGTATTCCCCGTGGAATGGAAAGTAAGAAGGAATATTTATTATCCTAATTAAAAAGTAGAGGTATTTATGAAATATAATATATTTTTTTATATCTATCAATATATATTTTCTTGAATGGTTTTTATGAAAAAAAACTACATTGGTTCACGAGGCCATAGTCCACCACACACACGATCGATAGTTTCATATACCATTTGATGGAAGTGGATATGGATATTGGTTATTAAATTAAAATAATAAATTAAATTTACATTGGATATACTAGTTTTATTATGTTGGATGTGTTTTTACATAATATATGGTGACAAAAGATGAATTAAATATAAGAAGCATAGTGAAGATAATAACCTTCACTTAGAAGCATTACCATTAGATCTCTTATTAAGGACCTCGGTATTAGTCTTTTGGGTGGAAAATAATCTGTAGAAAAAATATAATAGTTCTTGGGAGGTATTTTTCAGTGGTTTTCCGACCTATATGGATTTTTAGGTTTTAAAACATAATTGGTGGTGGTTTCCTTTTATAAGTGGTGGAAATGAATCCACTAGTAAACTACTTGAAAATTACACAAATGAATCCAAAAATAATAGTTCCATTCCCAAGAAATATTCTCAATGATTATATAGATTATAAATTTGGATGTATAATATTTAAATATATACTAAAATTTGAATTTTACATGTTTTAAAGTCAATATATCCCTCATCTTTTTATTTAACCCCCCCTAGTTGGCCTATATTCACCTAAAGCACAGTAATTAAATTTTAATTGTTTTCACTATTTAGTTTAGTAAAACATTGTTTTGATAGTAATGGATAATACTAATTATTATGATTATAAAAATTAAAACAATTTTCCAAATTAATTTCATATAAGTGGAAAACATTTAATTAAATATTAAAACTGCAAACACACTACAAAAGTGTTTTTCCAAAGAGAAAATGTTGAAAGGAATAAAAAAATTAAATAAAAATTCTTGATTAAATTTATTAAAATTTCCATAATTTAATTAATTAATATATTTTTAATTAATAATAATTTAAAAATAGTCTTTAAATTGTTTGGGAGTTTTATAATTCATTAAATAAAAACAATTTTTTTATAAAAACAATTATTTTTCACTTTTTATTTAAAAAATTGTCTTTTCACAAATTTACAAAAAAATAATCCAAGATAAATTTAAAATTATGATTCAAAATATTAATTTCATTATTTTAAATTTTTTAATAGTGAAAAAAATTATTCTAAAATAATTGTTATAATAATTAATAAATTGTTTTTTTATAAAAAACCTGTTTTAGGACTAAAATTGGATTTCTTCACAAATATTGTCTAGAAAACACATTAGAAGAGAGTTAAAATTTTGATTAAATATATAATACAATAATTCAATAAAAATATGTCCCCAAATGTTTTTTGATTAATTTGTTAAAGTAAAATTCATTTATTAAAGGAAAATAGTTTTTGATAAAAGTATTTCTTTTATTTTAAAATAGTTTATAATATAAATTTTAATTAATTATTCACCCACTTATTTATTAATGTATATTTTCAAAATATATTTCAATAATTTAGTAAATAATATTCATCCCAACCATCCCAATGGACAAGTGATAACTATTTTATTAAATAATAATATTTCAATGAAATGTAACATTTATTTCAGACTCAGTGTTATGTGTATCAAATGCTACATCTAGTGTGCAATATTACACAAGAAATTATTTTTTGGAATATAACACATTCTAAACTCAGTGTTTCCTATAAAAAAATATCAAATAGATTAAAGTTATCTGGAAATAAAAAATTCGTAAAATCTCAATGTATTACAAGTAAGATTTAACTAAAATTGTTGCTTTGAGATTTTGATTAATAAAGAATTTTGGTTGATCCATTCCCATAATTGACCACATTAAAAATTTCAGTTACTGTATGAATCATATTACTAATATTCATGTAGTATGATGATAAATTACACTTGTAGTTGGTTGAAAATTGATTTCTTGACATGTTAAGAGGGAATAATATTGGGACATTTAAAAATTTCACATATAATCACTCATCCAAAATGAATTTATAATTATCATATTTCTTCATTTAATACCAGAACCAATTTTTATTTCTTCAAATTAAACTAAAGAATGTTAAATAATCATTAATCCAAAAATATAAATTGTATACCTTATTTTAATAATTTATAATGATCAAATAATTAATTAAACCAAAATAATTAATATATTTATCCATAAAACAACAAATTATTTTATATATTCTAAATAATGGTAAAAAATTAAAATATTATCAAAAATAGTTGGTGTAAAATCATTTAAAGTTTAGATAAAATGTATTGAAATATTGGATTGTTATAAACAATCTTGAGAATGTTCATCCAGGGAATCACTAATCCTTGTTGATAATTGTATTGGAGAGGATATAAAATTTAAAATGTTATAATTAAAAAATGTATATTATATAGAATTGAGAATTTGGATAAAAAATACTATAAATTCTTTTAATGAAAGATGCATCATAGTAACTGGTCATTGTGATCAAGGTTGAGTTTGTGGATATTATGATTCATAATAATGATATAAATTCACTAATAAGACTGGGGATCGCCTTTTTTATCCTCTTAAAAATAATGAGATATTAATGACCGAGCCATACTGATGATTATGGAGATATTAATAACCAACTATGAGAAATTAGGAGTCTCAACCACAACATAACTAAAAAATGTCAAGTCATGATTTAGAATATTCATAGATATTTCTTACTGAAAAAATCTAATAGATTCCTCAAGCGGATAAATGTAGGTATTATAGTATATTGAAATATATAATATTTTTCCATTTTTGTGTGTTTTATAACATGTATAGTTTTCACCTTATATATGAGTGTGTGTATTTTGATGAATCATGTTCACATTACTGGCTAAAGGGAATTTCTCATCCCCAGATATGAAGAAATTTATTAATGTTTTTCTAGTTATTGAATATCATGAGGTAGTGATCTATGTTTGGTCTCTATATTTTTATGGATGAAAAGTATCCATAAAAGTGATATGATTTAAACTAATATATATTTTTTAAAGGCATACATATAATTTTCTTATAAAATTTTCTTAGAAAAAATTTAAGTGGAAAGGAATTCATGTTATTTATATATATCATTGAATAATAATTAATAAGAGGATTTATAGGATCCCAGTCATATAAAAGTGTGATTAAATCCTACGTCTTTAGGAATGATAAAAGGAAACATGTTCAGTATGACTACTCTTTATTATGATAAGTTTTAATGACTGAGAATAATGTATGTTTCTAATTTCAAAGAACTAAAAAACCATATTCTGAATCATCATAAAATAAAAATAATTAATCTACATGTGGTAAGTTATAAAAAATCAATGACTTTGAGAAAGAGATATATATATATAATGTGAGATGATGATGTTAAATTTGATGACTCTTGAAAATGTGAGATTTATTGGAATTAATATCTTGAGTATAATATATGACATACCAATAATATTAAGATTTTAATATAAATAATGAATGGTAGTTTGACTGCATAGTGTTAAATATAATCTATATCAAATAAATAGGAAAATATTAATCAATAAAACAAAATATTTTAGATCCTATGTATCAAATAAAGAAGATTTACCCACTTTTGTATTTATAAAATAAATAAGAAAAAATGGTAATGGGATTGTCTAAATTGTTCTATAAATTCAAATCTTTCAAATAAGAATATATTTGAACACATATTGAAATATTTAGATATTATAAGATCCAAATATGATCAAAAAACGATTTGGGATTATAGTTATTTTTAGGAAAAATTTATATTTGTCTATGAGAGACAATCACATATATTTCCAGTCTATTTCCAGGTTCTACAAGAAATTTATTGTATCTTAAGAAGTTAGTTAGAGAATATCAAGGAAAAAGTTCGTTCTTGTGTTGCATGGATATAAAATATATATCTTTTCTATTGATTTCTATAATAATAAATTTTAATTTGAGGGATTATGGGATAAGAACCATGGTACAACAAGGATGCAGAAATAATTATAGAGGAAATCCTCACAAACAAAATCTAGTGATATTTTATGTGATTTTATAATTACATAATATACATAGCAACAATGTATTTGATAAATAATGACATAGAGAAAGAGATAAATTTATTCACTGAAAAAGTGAGGGGAAATAAAGAAAATTATTAAATTGGTTAAAAATAAAATAAAAATAATTTAATTACCTCTAACAATTGGACATTCCTCCTAAAAATTTTATAAATATTTTATCTAAATTGGGAAATAGTATATCACATTGACATTTGTGTTATATGACTTGTATTATAGATTTGATATAGAATTGGAATATATTAATTTTTTAGTGTTTTCATTTAGAGTTCAATCCATATACATACATTGACATTCAATTTTAGATGATGTTTTTTCATTGTCCACTATATATTATACTGATATCATGAATCTATTATCTCTATCACATATTATAGACTCATACCACAAGTCATCATCTACTGTCACATAATGTGGCATTCCTATGTCCACATAATGCCACAATCTTGTTTACTATTAATAAATCCCTCGATCATATAATTAATAAATGGAATTAAATATTTTTTTTGATTTTTCCTACTATGTGGGAACTTTGTAGATTGTGCTATGGATAATAAAAACATTGGATATGTATCAATATTATTTTACCTGAACAACTACCTAATATAAAACAATGTTACAATGTTTGTGGACTGTGGTTTTATGTGATTGATATTTCAATTTGATTATTCATTCATGTATGATGATATGCTATTATATTAATTTTTTTACTCATGGATTGAGGATGAAATATTTTATGTGTACCTTCATCATCCTCAACATACAGTGTTACTAGACAAACACATGAAATCACGGGCATCGTATTTTTTTAATGAATATTGTTTATGTAATTTTTTTATTTCAAAATGAAATTATCATTTTGGATAGTATTTTGAAATGTCATTTAATTAATTAATATGTATATAAAATTTTAATCAATGGTATATAGAATACTATACTATGGGAAATTTAATTTATTAAACATGATGGATTTTGGAATTCAGGTGATACTATCTAATTATAATGATTTGGAAAATATGATCATGTTCTATATGAATATCACTAGTGGGTAGGTTATAGTATTATAATACTAGGTTATGGATTGTTATAGGGAAATATCACCTTAGATATGGGTGGGAATGTGCGTTGGTTTCCATGGTTGATTTTATACCCATGAGATGGTTGATAAATATATGTTGGTTTCATGGGTTAAGCATGAGTAGGTATTGTTACATCATGATAATATATTGAATAAAATACTAGTTATATTCATTGAATAGTGAATAGTTATATAGATATAGGCCAATCACATTAGATACATCCATAAGTATAATATTTTTAGGTTACTCATTTTGTTTGTCGATATTTCATAGTTTGATGTCTTATAAACCTTGAGAATAATATAAGCAAAAGTTCTTCATGAGGGATATGGTTGAAACTAAATGGAATCATGGTAATATTATTAGGTTTGTGATATTTATGAATAGTGATATATTCCACATAGAATTATGAGTTTTGGGTATGTGATTGGGTGGTGTGAGAGTCTATGAATTCCCCTAATTAGTATATTATTAAGGTAAAAAATGGATTATAAGTCATTATATGTTTCTTTATAATTCAATAAAGTACTAGGAAAATATTTAGTGTATATATGGATTATAAAGTGAATTCATGATAACAAGACATAAATTAATATTGTTTTTTTGAATAAATATTTTTGGGTATGTGTTCTTTGTATTATCCAAATATCATATAAATAATTTTTGGGGATTTTTGAAACATAAAATATGAATGTGAATCAAATAAAAATTTCAGACCATTATATTATCTACTTCGGGGAGTTATGTTATAGGACTCCAATATAATTCCAAAAATAATCACACTGATTTTATTATCTTAATGGGGATTAGATTAATGAAAATTTATAATAGATTTAATTTAGTTGTTGAGTTTTGTGCAGCATTGATAATTAGGGAATATTTATGGTTGGGGTATTAAATTTGAAATGTTTCCCTTATATATTGAGATATAGGTAACCTGTTAGAGTGCAAGAAATTTTACAATACTAAGGTAGGGACCAAATTTCAATGAAACGTGATAATTATTTAATGATGATGAAAGAAATTTGTTTGATGTGTTTTTAAATAGTTTTTTATGTTTCATTAAAAATTGATTGTATGGTTGAATGATGGTAACATAGGGAACTGCGGTTTCTTTAAACTATAGAATGGGTTGTATGATATTTCTATTGAGATTGATAATCCAATCATGTATGCAATGAATCTTGAAGATATAATGTTTTAAAAAAAATTCATTCTGTGAGTAGTGATAAGAGAATCCATATAAAAGGAAGCACCCCATTTAATTTTCAATATATGTCTATCTTGTGTGAAGTGGAAGTCGGTTTGTCAAGGATAATCAGTACATTTGATAACTGAGTGTAAATGAGATATGGATAAAGTATATTTTATTTTAGTGGATAATTGTTTATATACTCCAAGGTATGAAAACATTTTATCTCTTGAGAACAAACTCTACTGTTTAGAATGATTACAACTTATGGGATCATGTGTTCTTTGAGATCATTTGGTGGATAATTAAGGGATCTATTGATAGACTAGGGTGCATGAAGTCTAATTTAATCTTGTTTCTTGAAAAATTAACAATTACAATAATTATATAATTTTTGGGAAGTGTTAGTTCCATATATTAATAGATACAACATATAATTTGATGAAAAATCTATGTGAAACAACGATAAGGTGTTTTTGGAGATCTTGGATAGAGTACATATTTTTTTTTGAATTTTAAGTGTTTCGTAGGGTATTATATAATAAACTGAGATAAGAATTTGGTACAAATATCATAGTAGATTCTTGATGTCTCCATGATTTTTTTTATTAGATAGTATATCTCAAATTATATAATGTGCATTGATAAATATTTGGAGGAATTGAGGTGTGGTTAGGACACCTGATATTTCTCAAGGGTGATATTGTATAATGTGTTATATTTTTCATTGGATGTCACTTTCAAAAAATGAATTGTTGTTATTATGAGTCAAAGTAATTTTTTAGAAGAAAATACTTTTTATGATTAGTTTTAATGGTAGTATCGCTACATCCAATTTATGATCATAGTAAAATAGTAGTGATTTAGAGTATTATATTATAATTTGAAACATGTTTCAAACTGATTTTTTGTGATATAAACCCTATTACTTTATGAAGGTCCTAGAACATATTCTAAATTGTTAATGAACTCAAATTGATAGGGAGGTTGCAACTAGAGTCACTATGTATCTAGCCCAACACTATTGAATATTCTTTCTGAGGTAAATGGTGTTACACCACTTGTCAGGACAACTATTTGGTAGTGGGAATCCACCATGTACTATGTGGTGTACCAAGTAACCTTTAAATACCTGAAGAGTACATGATAAGACTATGTTTATTTTTTATAAATAAGGGGAATGACATTTTTTTAAGCTTAGGCCCATTTATTATATAATAGTAGGGAATCAACAAGAGTATATATTTTTTATAATTATAATACTCTCTAGATATTTATTCATAATCTTATTATAGGATGAATTTGAGTCTTTTGGTGGGATATATTGATGTAATTATCCCCATTATTGTCTTTTGTTCCCTCTATTGTTGATTTTCATGTTAGTTATGGATACTTCTAGATTTATATTATCATGAACCATCTCAAGTACCCAGGTAACTTGATAACCATGATAGCCCTAACATGGCCCAAACGGAATTCCAAATCCCTAGTGGTCAACTACTAGCACCTGGAATTACACAAAATGAATCTGGGGATGATTTTTCCAAAAAAATGTAGAAGTAAAATAGATAATAAAACATCCATATAAAAGAAACTCCATAGGGAGATATGTACTATAAGTCAAATAGAAATAACCACCCAAAGGACTAAAATCGTGTACTAGAAAATAGGAGAATATTCCCATGTCCTAAAGGATGAAAATCACCATGTCCACAGATCAATAACTAGAATCACCTCCATGTTTTGTTTTACCCCTTCTCTAATATGGAAGGAGTCAATATTCAAACACCTGTAGGAACATGTAGGATGAGAGCTAAAAATTCAAGTAGAGTATCACCAAAGATTCATTAATATATTCAAAATTAAAATTATCCAAATAAAGTGTTTCTAGTTAAAAAAATTGGCATTGAATTTCAAAAATATTAATTTAAACAAGTCATTCTTTACACTTCAAATGATCGATATATTTGAGGAAAAAAATTACATTTGAAGAGATGGAATATTTTTAAAATAATGGAACATTTCACAAATGGCTTAAATAAACAAATTTATATATACGAAGATTTTATAAATCATTAGGCATTTATAAATTGTTTATTGAAATGGTATATATTTATTTGAATTAGAAATAAACAAGTGGAATTATAATGTGACTATGAAGGTATGATAGTTCAAGGATATAAAGACTCCACACTCAAGGCGTCATAAAAATTATGTACATGTATCCCTTTTATCTTTGGCCAAAAGGGACTCATCACCATAACCTAAGGGATGTGACTTGATTCATATATGTTTATAAAAATTGTAAATTGTAAGGTTTTATCCAAATAACTCACTAACTTCGTATGGATTCCAAGTGGCCTACTACAAAAAATTATGGGAAATTTATTTACAAAAATCTCAAAATATGATTAATCCCATTCTCAATTTCAAATATGAAAATTTCCTTTTTAAAACCATGAAACATGTTTTTAATCAAGACATTCATTTTACCAAGATAGAACCAAAATGATCCTATAAAACCAATTTTATGCCAATTTCACTGTATATGAACTTGAAATAAATTCACAATTTTTTTCACAATCAACATTAATAAATTAAATTCAACAACTTAATTTTTGACAAGATTCCTTAAATGTCATCATAAAACCCCAGTTCAATGGAATTTGTAATTTTCAAAATTTTCAATAAAATAGATTCCCAATTAAGTTATACAATTTAATTGAAAAAAATTTCCATAAAATCCACAATTTAATTTAAAAAAATTAATTTTCTCAAATTACCATAAACACACCCCAATTCAATAGAGTAATTTTTTTTCCTAATTTGTTCCCAAAACACCTTTTAAACCCCAAATTAAATGTATTTGGGGATTTAAAACAAAAAAATCGTAGTAAATTTTATTAAAATAAACAAATTTCATATAATTAAAACAATTGAAATTAAATAAATTAGTTTATGATAAACATAAATTGTACATCATGATAGAACCGCACACCTTTCACAGAAACAAAATGACCGCAATAGAAACTACCAACTAAGAAAAGGGATTGAAGATCTAGAAATCTATCTAGAAATGAGATTCAATAACATAATGTTTATATCAATCAACCACATGATGATCTGTCCAAATCAATGGAGAAAAATAGAAAGATATGAAGATAGAAGGAGAACACTTACCTGGAAAGATACACTGCATTTGAAACCGTGATAGACTGATGAATGAAATGACCCAGAGGGGTTTCAATGATCGAAAAAAATCAAGGTAAGCCAATTATGTTGAGAAAAAAGAAATATGGAAATGTGTAAATATCAATTTTCATTGATAATCCTCTTTCAAAACTATAGTCAGGAAGTTTCATGACATGCAACCCTATAACTTTTCTAATAAATAAAATTTACCAAAATCCCCAAAAAGACCTTATAATTTTGTTAAAAATGGTTTTATTAGTACTTTAGAACATAAAAAACATGTAACCATATTGTAGAACATGTAAATCCACTGAAACTTGTATAATCAATAGGTTTCATGTCGAGATTCCAAAAACCTACGACTTTACAATTATTGGTATCCTCCCAATTCCCACTCGTCCCTCCTTGATAATTAAATGGAAAACTAATAAAAGGATGAAAACATTCTTATTATAATAATAATGGGATGTCATGACCTCAAAATCCTAAAAACTTTATATCCTCATAAATCCTTCCAAGAAGCTTCCATATTGAAAAGTTGAAGCCACTACTCTACAATGAATGCCTCACGCTCCCTTGTATCATGAGAAACAAAATTATGATTCCATAACACATTGAAACAAAGGTATCATCCTCATATGAAGTACCATGGTTTTAGAATATTCTATCCTGACTGACCATTCAGTCAAAGTTAAATCAAGGTCAACTTCCTGATCATGCTAGCTCCAAACATTAGATGAATTAGATAGACATTTGCGATGATGAGATACATGAAGCATGTTATGCATCGACATTATATACAGAGGAAGTGCTAAATGTTATGAAACATTTCCAACCTACTCCAAAATATAAAAATGTCCAATTAGATGAGTATAAAGATTTCCATCCCTCCAAAATAATCAATTAACCAACTGAGGTGAAACCTTGAAGAACACCTGGTGACCAAATAAGAATTCCAAAGGTCTATGGTGATGATCAGAATAATTCTGATATAAAATATGTGATGTCACAATTCTAGGGAAAATAAACTACATATTTTCTATCATATCTTATACTAGGCTCGGTCCAACCATGTAACATTCACCAATATCTAAACATCATAATAGATATTTACAATATCATTCATATAATGCCTCAAAATATCCATTATAATCATAGACTAGTAAAAATTGTATTAAGAAAACTAATCCATCTGCACGTGATCATCACATACTCTTCTGAATTCGAGAAAAAGAGCATGAATCATATTCTAATGAATCTGTGTAACTCCTTATATCTATCTATCCAACTATGGATGATATTCCATATGTAAATGGATGTGATATTGAAATGCCTCATGAAGGCCTCTACAAAAGTGAGTAGTGAACTAAAAATCCCAATCTATAACTATTGTATAACGAACTCCATGAAAAAAAACATTCTCGTTCACACAGATATTTCCCATCTCATCAAATTTTCATGTGTCATGATTGGGTATAAAGTAATTTCATTTAGTAATCCAAATAAAAAACCCATTCCATGTTATTATTTCTCCAGGTAGGTGGAGACCCAAGAAAAAATTCCATAGATATCTCATCCCACTTACAAGTATTGAATATAAGGGGATGAGGAAAACTCAATGGTCTCCCGTGCATGACCTTAATCCGTTGAAACATTATACAATGTGAAACAAACACAGTAATTACCTATATCATACCGAGAAACCAATACAACAACCGAATGTCATAGGAAATCTTTATGGATCTAGGATGCACTTCCCACTGCGAACTATGACTATCTACCATTACGTATTTCCATACAAAATTCTATAATAGTAAACGGTTTGAGAGGACTAAAATTACCTATTTGGAGAATAACAATTAAGAACGATATCCCCACCATTAAGAGAGTCTCTAATAAAATATAACTCGTTATTAAACTATTTTTCCTAATGAATAAATTTTATTAGAACATATGTAAACTGAACCACTTCTAAAAAAACATCATTTTATGATTCTCCGACTCCAATATGAAACAATTCAACGTGATCCATAAATTTCCATTCTCCCAAAGATTCATTCACTTCCTCGGTAAAAATAATCATACCCAAAGAACATATAATGACATTACCATTACCCATGGTATAGGTGATATCAAAATATAAATACTATATAAATTCCACCCAACACCTCTGGATAAGATTTTAATATTTTAGAGAGAATACATAACTCATGGTATTTGGGTTTCAATACATGGTAAAAGTTTCTCTATTAATGTAATGCCCAAAAATATTAAGCATGTGCATCACAGATTCACGTTAATGTCCACAGATCTAATAATTACCCCCTAGTATCCTATGGTATCAAGATCCATAAGTGAAAACATGATCACATTGCATAAAAACATGTCCCAAACCCGAACCTGATGCATTACAATGGACCACATAGATTCGACTGGTCTCTAGTAGAGTCAACATCGGCCTAATTGTCAAAAGATGTTTCAACTTAGAAAATAAATTCATACATTTTTATTTCAAAGAAAACATTACTACCTATAAAGATAGAGAACGCATCGAAGAATAAAATTTTGAGAAGTCCTTCACAAACCAGTGATAATATCTGACTAAACTGCGGAATTTCAAAATCATGAATACATTTCATGTTAGATCACAAATCAAAAATACCTTCACCATCCTAGGATCAACTGATATTCCTTGTTCTGTCATCTCATGTCCAAGTAAATTCACATTATGAATCCATAATTCTCATTTCAATAGCTTGGAATAATTGCAGTGTTTTCTCATCAAACCATGAACAGTTCTCAGATGATGCACATGATTCTCCTCGGACTATGAGTAAATGAGGATGTCATCCTTAAAGACTATGACAAAGGAATAAATATACTCATGTAAAATCCGTTTCATCAAATCCATGAAATAACTAGGATTATTGGTTAGAGAAAAGGACATGAAGAGCTACTAAAAATGTCTATACCTACTCTAAAAATATTTTTTCAATTCCATATTATTTTATCATTAACTTATGGTATCCATAAAAAAGATCAATCATTGAGAACCAATTTTACACATTCAAATAATCAAAAATATCATCAATCCATGGTAACCGATATTTTTAGTTCACCACAACTCGATTAAGATTTTGGTAATTAATGCATAGTTGAAGTGAACCATTAGCATTTGTAGAAAAGAGAACTGAAACCACCAAAGGTGACACACTGATGTGTATGAATCCATTCTGTATAAGGTCATCCAACTAATAAAATCATTAATTTTAGCTAGATCCATAAAATAATAGGTAATAAATAAAACATGATTACTAGGTATTATGTCAACAAAAAACTCAACTTCCCTTATCTGGGGAAAACCATATATGTTTGAATGAAACACATTGGTAATCACGACAACAAATAGGGGGAGATCACCACTCAAAGATTGAAACTCTAGATAAAATGATAAAACTAATATCACATTCCCCAACATCAGATAAGAAGGTTTGACTATGCTCTAAATTGGGTCTCATTTTCCATTGAAGACATGAAAAACACCATCAAGTGCAGCAAAGGAGACCAAGTGAAGATAAATATAAATTTGGTATTTATTGAAAATGACTAAATCCATCCCAAAAATTATTTCAATAGGTTTCATGTAATGAATTATATAACTCCTATAAAACTCGACATCTGATAGTGATAAAACAGAAGGGGTAATATGTAGAACCTTCTATCTCTTTGTACCAAGGGGTGTAGTAATATACATTGCCCAATATAAAAGATCCATAAAAAGATATCAATGATTAAGAATATAAGTTGAAATAAATGAATTATATGATTAAGTATCCAATATAGAAGTCACTAATGACAAATCCATAGTAATGGGGCCTCTCATAGTCACATGAGCCATATCTGCTTCCCCTATAGAATCTTCCAATGCATAAAGAATCTTTATTCCAGATACCAATGGATTGGATCAATTTTCAGATGAAGCATCTGATTGCGCTAATCTTTTAGAAGTCGATAATGATCCCATGCCTCTATATAGATTGGAATAAACATGGAATAATCTCTTAAAATGACTCAAGAGACCCTTGGAGCCATGGTTCTTTGGTACCTCAGTGAAAACCCACATCAAATTCCATAACAATACACAGTTTTAAAAAACTAAAGGACCAATGGAAGGAACTATAGAAGGTTTAAAACCCCATTATTGAGAACCTACATAAAAATAATCACACTTCATTTTTTGCATAGAGAAATTCTCACTTGCACTCGTAAAAAATGAAACTAATTTTAACCTTGACTTACCATATAGTTCCATTTTGAAAATAAATTATATATTCATCCAATTATTATAAGAATACAACATCAGTAAGAAAAAATGATAATGAATATCTGATTTTAGTTTCAACTTTATACATTAAGATTTCATCTTCTAATTCAATACTATGTTATGTAGAAACTACACATGCTCATTAAAATAGCTGTCATATCCTGTAATTGTCCTAATAGCTTACTATTGTTTAAAAAACATAGTGGTCTTGGTTAAAATAATTGAATCTTGATAGAACCAATCCGTGAAAAGAACATTGATGTCATTTTTCTCTAAGACATCATGTTTCATCTTTGTCACCATAATGTAAACCATATCTTGTTTGGTCGATCCATCATGAAGGTGGTACACTTCACCATGATTTCTTCTTGTGTGTCCAAGAACCCAAAAAATTCTCCATTATGCTTAGCCACACATTAGAATATTGAGGATTATTTGATCCTCTGCATAGTAGAAGACTCTAGAGAAGGAACTATTGAGAAAAAATCTTTAGAATGACTTTATGAAGTCCCACAGTTGGATCCTGAGTGGGATCTAGAGGTGGTGCATGTCCCATGTCATGGAAAGTGCACAGAATAACCTCATCTATACTAGGGTCCACTAGAGGATTCCCTTGCATAGATTAAGTAGATGCTTAATCCTCTATCGGATTCATATTTCTTTATTGAGGCATGCTACTACACAATTTTAGTAGACATTAATGAAGAAATTAGATGACACTAACATGAAGTAATTAGGGAAAATTTATCTCAACGGACAGGGAAAATTTTGGGTATCAATATACCCAAATCAAATGTGAGGAAAAGACTAGAAATAATCCTCAATACAACTTTCCCTAACCATCCCTGGTGACATAACATTCATTGTGCTAAGAGATATTAAAAAACTCAATGACAAATACCTCCTATGCCTTGAAAAGATTTCACAAATTCATACTTACTTCACGATAAAATTTCATACTCCATTTGATACCAAAATTTCACAAACTAGACAGGGTACCCTGGTAATCCATTAAATAATCTGACCCTAATATCACTTGAATGGCATTCCTGGTCCCTGGAAGATGACGACTACCACCTAACATCATAATAAATGAAAGGGGAATGATATTTATATAACGATTTTCAATGTAAAATATAAAATAAATTATGCATAAAAAAGAAACTACCTAAGGATATATGTACTTGAATTCAAATAATAATAACCACCCAACGTACTAAAACCATGTAGCAGAAAATAAGAAAAACTACCCAATTCTAAATGGAAGAAACTAAAAAAGTCCACATATAAATAACATGAACCATATTCATGTGGGGTTTTACCTTTACCCAAACCTAGAATGAGATAATATAAAAATACTCTAATTCACATGTATGGTGTGAGATAAAAATCACAGTAGGGACTCACCACATATTGTATAATAGATTCAAATTTTTAATTAATTGAAGAATGTGTTTTCAATTTAATAAAAAAAATGATTGAATTTTGCAAAGCATAATTAAAATAACTAATTTATTAGTATGTAAATATCTTAAACAATGGCTTTAATTTCCTGGGGATGGTATATTTATAAAACAATGAGCCTTTTCAGAATTTTTTGAATAAACACTTTTATATAAAATTGTTTATTTAATAATAAGCCATATAAAAACATTTTTAAAAAAAAGGAATATATTCATCTGAAATAAAAATAGGTGATCAACATGGTCATTTCTATAAGAATGTTTGATAGTTCCATGATATAGGTACTCGAAACTCACAGTGATTTGAATGTGTGTAGATATGTCCCATTGAACTCAGTCTAAAGAGGCCTCATCACCATCCCCTAAGGGATGCAGCGTCCTACATTAATTTTCTGGAATTTTTTAAAGTGTAAAGCACCATCCAATAACTCACTCACTACCTATGTATTTCATGTGATCACAATCAAACCAATGATGAAAAAATTTATTTCAATAAACCATAAATTATATTTAATCCTATTCTCTATTTCAAATATTCTAATTTCCATTTAAAAACAATAACATGGGATTGTAATAAAAAACATACATTTTTTTCAGGATAGAACAAGAAGGAACCTATGAAAACCATTTTAAGCCATTTTTATAATATATGAATTTGAAATCAATTCATAATTCAATTTCAAAATACCCTTTGAAAATTTAAATTAAATAATTTAATTTTTCAGGATATTCCATCAATTTTTAAATAAATCACCAATTAAATGGAATTGGGGGGTTTTTACAATTTTACGTCAAATCCTTTTCCAGGATTAAATTCAAAAATTTTGTTAAAAAAATTACAAAAATACACAATTTATATTTAAAAAATTTCAAAAAACACAACCCTATTCATTTTATGTAAGGGTTATCCAATTTCAATCCAAAATCCATTTTAAAACACCAATTCGATGGAATTGGGTATTTTCAAAAAACCAATTTAAATTTATAATTTTCATTTATATAAAAAAATAAAATAAAATAAATCAATTTATGGATATCATAAATTGGGATCATAACGAAACCACCTTCCTTTCATGAAAAGGCAACACCAACAATGGAAACTGCTAACTAGAACAGAGATGCAGAAGATCTAGTTATTCAACATTGAAAAAAGATTCAAAAACACAGGTTATAGATCCATAATACACAAGATGATATATAAAACACCATGGAGATAATGATAAATAGACAAATATATAGGGAGAATATTTACACAGAAAGTCACACCACAATCCAAACCTCATTCGATTGATGAATGAAACAAACCAGAAGGGTGTAAGGGGACCAAATATTCATAGGGAAGGATCATGTGTTGAGAGAAAAGAAATATAGATAAGAGGAAATAGATATTTTATCTGAACTTCTTATTTTAAAACAAAATTTAAATAATTACAAGATGTATAAACCAATTACATGTCATGAAATTAAATATTCCAAAAATCACCAAAAACCAATCACCATTTGTTTAAAATAGATTAATTTTTATTTTAGAACTTACATGTCATGTAACCACATAAAAAAACCGTTTAAAACCCTAAAAAAACCATTAGAATCAATAGGTTTAATTCTAAGAATCCATAAAAAATACAAATTCACAATTATAGGTTTCCTCCCATTTTTTTCTCAGCCCTACCCTGATAAAGAAAAAGAAAATCGAAACATGGTTTATAATGTACCTTTCTGAAGAGTAATGAGATGTTATAGATATTAAGTTATATTTCATTAGATAGTTCAATAATATTATAGATATGAAGAGTTATTTTCATGTGGTGTTTTTTAGTGGCTTAATGTCCATGAATTCACATCACCACTCACTATATTGAAATAGGTATTCTTATTAAAGAGTTTTCATTGATATTTTTATATTTTAAATTTTAAATGGAATAGAAATTGGGTATCTAATGATATATATTTCATTTATAAGAGTAAAATAGGAATACCATTGATCTTTGACAAGATTAGTCTAAATTTAATGAATATTATAAAAAATTATTAATGATTTGTGTGTCTTGATATTATAGCTTGATAGAAAATAATTTCATAGAGAATGATTGTTTAACGATGGGTGATCATGATTAATGTAATTAAAAATTAGAAGGAGTTATAAAGTACTTATAATATTTTACTATATTTTTGTATTTTGAGAAATAACATCTGATAACCATGGATATCAGGTTTTGTGACAAGAATTTCCTCTAAGCGAATCATAAATTATGATACATACCAGAAGGGGTATTTATTGACTTGAATTGGGACACCATAATTTATTGATTGTTTTAGGTTAACTCATATAACTCATATCCAAGAAATTTTGGGTAAAATATATGAAAAATAAACCGTAAATATGTCTTAGGACTTTCTATAAATTATTAATACCCTAGTTTGGAGGTCTATAGGATTCTGTAAGTTTTATAGAGGGATTATTTTTCCTACAATGTTGATGAATTTTCCATGAATTCATGTTGAATATGTAAATCGTCCATTATATTAGGTTAGAGGAGGATTAAATTAAATTGTTGGGTAATATAAGACTTTATCATCTTCTTGTATTTGAAAAATAATTCTCTTATATAGTTTAATGATTTTTGAGGGATGATGGTCCTATCATTTGAATAGTATCAATGGATTAGTAGAATGAAGGGATCCATGAGTCGTGAGACCCCATTATAGTTGTATTCCATTAGAATGTGGGAATATACATTAATCTAGTTCAATATTGTTTTGGGGGTATTTGAGTATCATATACCCAAGGATGATTGGATGAATTACATAGTGATGGGTTTACCAATAGGGTTCATGCTTGGATTAGTTTTTATAGCTTGGGATTATTCCACCTTAGTAGATGTGGTTAATGAATGATCAAGATACGAGATGAACGTTATATAAATAATATGGAATGGGTTGGGATACAAATTTTTGGAATTTTAAGAAGCTAAATTGTGATGATAACGTGTATATTATTTATGATATGAGCGTAATGATGGTTTTTAGGAATTTTTTGGGTAATGTGTTTTTTAAGGGAAACGTTGTCTATGATATGGAACCAAAAGATCCCAGGGTTTAGTGTCTACATGAATATATAATATATTTCCTGATTTAATAGTTGGTATCAAGTACATGATGTATATATATATTTCATTAATGTTGTTGTTGTTATCATGAATTTGATGTGGTGCTGCAAACACATAAGGTGACACTTATCATCAATGGGGATGGTAATTGTAAAAAACAAGGTTTTGGATTACGTATTCCATGATGTATCCTTCCAATAATATTTCATGATCTTAATCAAGAAATAACCCCTCTACAATTATAGAGCATTATGACCCACTTCTCTGATTGGAAGTACCACGTAACTTCCATTTATCGATTAACAACATGTCATGTAGGACATATAACAGTCATTGTTATATACTTGAGATAGACTAAAATATGAAACCAAATAATATCTTAAATTTATATCTCCTATAATAAAATCAACATACTATCTGGGAATTAATTTTTCCTTCATTAGAAATATTGGTAAGATGTGAAGATAGACCATGATAGGATATATAATTCTTTTTCAGCAATGGGAAGACCAATGGTTAGTTCAAGACGAATTTCTAATGAATCTTTATCTTCAATGGTCATTACATAATATATGTTTGGATGGGATTTAGTTTTCATTGTCATGATCTATGATTGAACATTCTATAAGTTTAGGACACCATCTTGAATTAATAATAACATTAGTATTGTTAATATTTGATCTGGTATATGACTCAATATACATTTATATCTTTTTTAGTATGATAGATATAGATCTCTAGAAATGATCAAACATAATATGTAATAATATCACAATTTCTTTGTTACAACACAATTAAAAATCATTTTTTCTAATATGTTTTTTGTTCCTTATTTATTTATTTGTTTTCCTTATATATCTGTGGGTATATCACATAATATATTAGGGACCTCAATGGAATTTCTATATTAATATTTATTTCTAAAAACATATATTGAATAGTTGATGGACATACTAACATAATATATAAAATCCCTGATTAGGAAAATGTTTTTTATAGAATCATATTAGAGTATCTCAATGGTGTTTAGAGAGTAGATGGATTGATCCATAATCTTATGGTAAAGCCAATAATTGAATTGGATAGTTGAATTTATTTTTGGTACAATCAACCTATTTGGAGATATCTTGGATGAATATAATGTATGAATAAAATAATACATTAAATATATAATAGGTTTTTCTATACTTTTTATGGTTCACATTTTTCTATAAGTATATATTTATTCACTAATATTAATTTTTAGATAATCTATTTTTTAATATTTATTTATGAATACTATTATATCAAGAGTATATCATCCCTAACATTTTTTATATACTCTCACCACTAGTCATAAACCTCAAGAACATGGGTTACAATGGAGATGTTCATGTAGAACGATTATAATTGAAATTATTTAGGTATATCTTATTAATGGGGTTAAAATTTCATAATAAGGACTTCTAATTCATTGAATTAGTTTTATTCCATTTGTATTACTACATATTTATTGATGGAGTTGACTCCATTCACTATTAGTTGGGAATCGAGGTCTATGTATGGTTTAGATAAGCCACATGTGTTAAAGGTATTGAATGTAAAATTAGTTAGTAGTATGATATTTTTGAACTCTAATGATTGGTTTACATCATGGGTTTAAAAATGATCATATCATGATATCGAAAACTGATTATTCATTATAAATATAATTCTTGTATAATATGGTATCCAAAATGAATTTATAATCATGGGATTGGAATATATATTAAAACATTTTTTCATGAATAAGGTTAGATCATATATGGAATATTTATAATTGATACAGTTTCCATATAATAATAATCATGAATCCTCCATTGGGTTTTTACCTTATGAGGTTTTCTGTGATATCTGATGTTTTTCAAAACTATTTTGGGTTATAGTTGTTAATAATACAATGGTTGGACTATAGATGGTGAAACACATGATAAAGAATTTGTATGGTATGTAATATTTCCAGAGGATTTCTGAAAACCAATATAAATCCTATATAGATTGAAATATAAGTATATTATATTTTTTGGTTAGATTTTTTGTTCCTATGAGTTTGGCCTCATTATGGAAATTGGAGACCTGGAAGGGGAATAACGTTTTTACCAAGATTCATTGGTTCTTTTGAGGTGTTATATTTAGTTTCAGATGTATATTATCATTTATTTATAAATTTTTGTTTGGAAGAGGATAATTATGTGATTTATGGATTTCAGATTCAAATTTATTTTCCTGATCATTCATATGTTATATATTTTAGATATATGGATATCAATGATGTTATAACATTTTTTGAGTATATAACAGAAACATTGGATCTCAAATAGAAATTTATTAGTGGGAGATTTATTACATTATTTGGTGTTCTTTAGAGTTATGATTGTGTAGAGGAAATAACATGGGAGTGGGAATTAAATATTCATATGAAATTCCAAATTTTATTTTTATGTTATTCGATATTTTTTCATGTGGTAATAAAAAACATTTGAAAACATTACCAGCAATGGTTGGGAATTTATTTTATAATTTCATGTTTATAGTTTACACTTTTTGAGGATAAAAATTTTAAATGGTGTGTTTAATTTAATGACATAAAAATTTGAAATTTTGGGGTTTGTGGAATTGTTTTTATTTTTGTTTATGATTCTTAAAATATTTTTTCTTATTGAAATGAAATTTTATGTTCTATATTAGTATTAGTGTTTGATGTTCACCTTCTTGTGGTAATTTTGTTTTTTACAACCCATATTTGGGTGTCAGTATAATATTATTATTACATATTCATAAAATTTGTTTATGTTAAATGAATGAATGAATTAAATAAAAAATGTGTCATATGAGATATTCTCTATGATGGTTGTTAAATGGACATATTATAAAAAATGGAGAAACATATTGTGTGAGGATGACATTTAATGTTATAGATAAAAAAATTAGGGTTTCAATGGGATTGAATGGTAGAATATAACGAACAGTTCTATTGAATTCATGAAAAATATAAAAAGAATGATAAATTAAAGGATAGTATAATTTTTGTTGTTAATAGAAATTTTTCCATTGAATAATTAAAATTTTAATGAAAATGTTCTATAATGACTCCCAATTAAATGAAATACCTTGATTAAAACCCCTAGGATTCATTGAATCATGGAAAATAATTGGTATATGAATAAAGAAAATGATATCATTGAATGATAAGTGATGATCATTAAATAAATTTTTACAAGAATTTTTCATAGAATCAGGGTAGGTGGATTGAAATTACCTTAAATAAAAATTATCATTTTAAATATAGTATATTTAAAAATTTACATGATTGGTAGATATTTTATAATAATTATTGATGATGAATGCATCGTAAATAGAAATTGGAATTGGAATACAAGTTTGGAATTGATGGAATACATATTTTTGATATTATTTGTATAGAAATAAAATCATCTCAAGGATAATTTTTTGATGGAAATTATTAATAGTGGATATGATATTCATAAATAAATGTATACTATAGTTAAAAAGATATATTACATTAGCTGATAATGATTTAAATGGGTTAATAGTTGATATTTTAAATAGTGAAAATAATTAATGAATTGATGGGATAATTGTTCTTGGTGAATTTTTAGAATAAAACAAAAGAATATAGATTATTATGAAAATAAAAAATATCATATTTCTAATATAGAGGTGGTGGGAATGTTTAATTATACAATAATAAGAATACATGGTAATTTGTAAGGGTGGAATTATATCATAATAGATATATTTTAAATTTTTTGAATAAGTTAGTTATATCTTGTTATGTATATTTTTTTAATTATGAGTAATTATTTAAATATTTCATCTATAGATTAATGTATAGGTTCTTTATTAAGGATAATTAGTGTTATAGATTGAGTATGAATATTTCTTAAATATTTTTTTGGAAAAATGATAAACATATAGCTATAATAAAAAAATTAGATAATACCTTGGTAGTGAGACAGATAAACATTATTAACTTTGGAATGTGATATGTTAATTATTATGTGGAAATTACATTAACTATAAAAATGAATAAAATTTTGGGATATGAAAGGGGACATAGTGAAAGAATGTTATATCTTGTCCCTTTCGCATTATCATGTGTTTATACCATATTCTGGTGCGGGAAGAACATTTTCACATTGACAAACTGTTACAGGTGGTTCCATAAATTAAAATAATTCATACTTTTTATTTTTTATATATTCATGGTATTGAATATTAATTTAAACCATATTAGATATTTAGAATTCCATTATGTATCATTAATATGACAATGTAGTAGAATATATTCTTCCCTAAAAAGGTCATACTACTTTAGTACAATGGTGAGAACCATTTTGTATGAAATATATATTCACAAATATGGTTAATTTTTTAGATAAAAATTATAATGGGAAATATATTATGTTGAATAGGAGTTGATATTACTCATAATCTAATTGAACGTCATCTCATGAAGTTTTCACAAGGTAATGTCCACGATGAAATATTATGTAATTAGACCCATCTATAGAAAAATAAATTTTAAATGTGTAATTTTATATTCTAATCCTAGAGCAGGTGTAATGATCATATGAGTATAAAATTGCTATTTGAACATATAATGACTCATTTAGTTTTTATTTATTACTCTAAACCATGAAGACATATGATATTTGATTTGTTGGGTTTATTGGTTGTGTCAAATTTGACATATTATTGATGAATAAGTTGATGATAGATTTGAATCATCCATATTTATAAAACATGTTATCATGGAACATTGAATTAAATTAAACCATGAAATTAAATTTATGGTCTATTGTGTAATGATGTGTTTATTTTATATTTTTATAGAAATAATCATCATGAATATAGTTAAATGGAATGTGTATGAAACCTATCCAATGATTTATCAAGATGAAGGGATTATATTTCATCTAGAGAATTTGTATATGGTAGTTATCATTATGATAGCTCATCATCCTCTATGTGGAAATGTAACGACCTGAAATTTTGAATAAATTTTTGTTTCCTAATTTTGAGTGTTATTCTATGTTATACTCAACCAAACTATTTCATTTAATGAAATGAGTATAATTAAAATTAGACAGTTGGGTTTCGACTACTATATGATCATTGGTCAATATGACCGTTAGAAACTAAATGTTAAAATTATTTTCTATAAATGAATATGATCTTGGTTAATACAGAAAATAGATTTTCTAGCCCCATCCAGTAGTCTCGGGCCGATAGAAGCCCATATGATAGAACTCAGGAAAGAGGTATCAACATTGGCCTTTTCTCTTGACCATACCCAATCCGAACTTCATCCTGCGAAGCTGGAATGAAATCGCCTTCACGAAAAGTTCAAGATGATAGAAATCACTACTCGAGCAATATTGACTGAGCCACCCTCAGATTCTCTCACCTTAGAACACCTTAAACTTAGGTCCTATGTAGGGGTTATAAGGGGCATTCTAATGAGACCATAACTACTTTTTGTAATCCTTTGAGATAAATAAAATTGTGATTTCTTATTATGGATAAGTTGTGTTTTTTAGATGGGATAATTAATATAGGATGTATATTGTTGAATTTTGGTCAAAGGGGATATTTTAAAATATTTATTTAAACCTTAAATAATTAATTATGTGTAATGATTTTCAAAAAATGGCCTTTTTGAAATGTGTTATGAAAAAGAATTTATAATCTAATAAGATCAAATTAAATTTTTATAAATAGTTATTTATCAATAGTGATTGCATGCATAGGATTAGTAATGTGACCTAAAGTATTAGTAATCTCACTTAAAGAAAGTATTGAAATAATTTAGGCACCATTATTAAATAATGTGATTCAATAAAATAGGTAAATAACTGTTTCAGAAATTATTAGTCAAGTACTAGTTTTTTCTGGCGAATAGTGCATTGTAATTAAAAATTAAATTAAAAATATATAGATAAATATTTTTGTAAAATGATGTTCAATTTTTAATTCAGATCATCGATATTAGGTTAAGGTGATTTTTGGATATTTTTCTAGAAAAATGAATTTTCAGTGAATAGTGAAAATACAGATTTTAGTTTCGGGTGATTAATGACATCATTAATGATGTAATAACATTGTAATAATTATGGTAGACTTATGAATAGTAATATAATGTATTAGGTGTCCCATGTGGCCCATACCATGGGAAAATAACATGGGCAATCCCATGGTTTTTCCAATACCACCAATGAGGTGTCCCTTGGCCATTAATGACATGTCCCCTCACTTCTCCAATAAATACCAAGATTTTCTCCCATTATATTCATTTAAAAATATTCCTCAATGATGTTATGGAATCGTTAACTCCCAAAGAGTCCTCCCAAGGTTACCTCAAGTTTCTCATGGTCCTTACCTTCATGCATTCGATGTTACTCTTCGAGGTAAGGGGTCCTTTCAACCACCTCTTTTAAGTCATAAATTCCTTTATGTTATGTCTTCTATTTTCCATCTCTTTTATTGAGGGTATGTTCTTATATGATCTTATTACTGTAATTTTCATTTCCAAAATATGAGAGAATTTTTCTTCTCTCATCAGTTTAATTTTTGAATTTTTAAGTGATGTCATTAAGTTTCTGAATTTCTCATAAAAGAAAAGACATCTTCTCTTTCCTTTGAAGTTTCCTTTTCTTGTGGTATGTCATAAAAATATCAATAACATTTTATTATCTCCGTGTTATTCTAAATTTATATTGTAATATGGGTTATTAATATGTGGGTTACCCCTGTACCCCCTCTTTTTAATGTTTTCTAAAACCATGTTATATAGACATTATGCTGCAGATATTTCGTCTCAAAATTTCTATCTATTTCTCTCAAGAAATCCGCTTGTTTATTTATGTGAATACCCAGACCAATTTAATATCAATGGATGATCATAAATATATAACGTTGGTATATTTAATTCTGGAATTGAAATACATAGAATGCTCACACCCTTTCCATGGGTTATAAATGATATGAAGATCTTATTTTTAAGAGATTTTAAAATGAAACGATTATGAAATGAAACCCATTAATTTTATTCTCTACTGGTTATTTATGAAATGTTTTATTATGATATATGTGTCTCACATGTAAGTAGAAAAATATTAAGGGTGATCCCAGATAGCAATCCAATGCATTGGGTAAAGATTGAATCTCTAGAGATGATAAGTTTCACGATACCTCGGTGAATAAACATGGTAATTTTTATGACACCTTAGGGATTGACCTTGGTGATATGTTCATTAATGTATAAATGAAATGTTTTAGCAACATATTCATGTTATGTTTCATTATCTATTCATTATGATATTCATATACTTAAATTCCTCATATCTATATGTTGTTATTCAAGTTCTTATTGATACCACAAGTACACTGATTACCTTGTTTACCCTTATTGGGCCTTCTGCTCACCCTTTCCTTTGATGTATGTCTCCAGGGTATGAAAGGTAGTAATTGTACTTAGGATGATATTATGATGAAGCCTTATAGGTGGATTAGAAGAATTTTTTATGTTGTATTCATGTTTTATTGTTCATGATTTCCAATACAATAGACTTTAAAGATCCTCTATATGTAAAATGTAATGAAAAGTTATGTATTAAAATGGTGGGATTCCACAGTTGGTATCAAAGGATAATTTAGTTATTTATGGAAATTAGGCTATGAAGACTTTAGGAAGAACCCTATATAAAATTTTAAATATATGGAAAACTTCTTGAAATTTTGCTGACTATTGAGTAGGTGGTTTATAAAACAAATACGTCCCGGTCTGGATATGAGCATGTAGAGGCGACTCTAGCACATATGTACATTGTGGTAAAACTTGAAAACACCGCTTTGAGCTAGACTCAAACGGGACCTGGTGCACGACATCAGGCCTTACATTAATCTTGGTTAAGACACTCTGTGGGGATATGTTTGGTTAATAACATGCTTTTTATGAATCATTATGAAGGAATTATAGAGAAATATAATTGATTAAGCAAGAAGTTTTAAGATGTAGAATCCTTTATATTTAAATGATTCGTAAATGAAACAAGATTCTCACTAAGATTTTATTTTTTTAGAATATGGTAGGCAAAAGGAGGAACTGTGAAAATAGTGACTTCATTGGACCTTGTGCTAACGGCCTTCCGATAGAAGCTGGAATGGAAACATTCATGTGAATGATGAACTAACTGACTCATGTTATCAGTAATAACCTGAATCAATCTGAGAGGCTGATCTCACCATGAAGTGAACCACATTATATTCAATCCTTTATGTGCCAACGACCACCAAACTTCAGTGGATAGGCTTAACCATTGATTTTTGTGCAGTGGATCAGCTCCCTAGAGAAGATCATTTATGTGATATGTTGTTCAGAGAAAGATAAGGTCACCATAGTTGTCTATCGCTTAGAGGGAGAAGCATATCAGTGGTGGGAACTGATCAAAAACATGAGGAAAAGAGTGGAAGTTGAAGATATGATGTGGGAAGAGTTTATAGGTATAATTTAAGTAAGTATTTCCCTCGTTTCATGAGAACAAGAATGGAGACAGAGTTTCTCGATATGTATTAGATGGAGGATGAATCTCTGGGAAGCTACGTGATGAAAATCACAAGGATTTCATGATATAACTCGTGATTTGTCATGGATCCAAATGGTAAGGTTGATAGATTCTTCAGTGGACTGATACCTCATCTGCCGAAGAATCTAGCCAACCACGATTATGATAGCAATGAGCTGATTGTGCGGAGTGCGATGAAAGTTGATCTAGACATTGGTGAGACGCTATGGTCTCATAAATCCAATGACAAGAAGAGATCGATAGAGCCCAGCTTAGGAAGGAATTTTGATCAGGGAGGAGGAGGAAAGAAAGTGCAACATCCTGTGTGTAATAAATGGGGGAAGAAGCTTTCAGGGAACTGCCTGCTCGGTAGTGGGAAGTGCTAAAAGTGTGGCAGAGATGGCCACATTGTGAGGAATTGTCATGGTGTGGTGAAACCTAAACTTCCAAATACAGACCACAAGGGGAAGATGTTTCGTGACCTACATGAAGTTTAGTGCTTCAAGTGTGGATAACATAGGAACTTTTCCAATCATTTTTCAAATCTGAGGGCAGTAGAGGGGAACCACCATCACACTCTGAAATGGAAAAGGGATCAAGGCTATGCTTTTGCTATTGCAACAGATGAAGTTGATGCTCTAAATAATGTGGTAGTAGATACTCTTATTTTCCTCTCAATGCTAGCAAGTACTTTGTTTGATTCTTGTTCTACACATTACTTTATTTCTTCCATGTTTGCAAGGAACTTAGAATCAACCCTGAAATTTCTAAATGAAGTGTTGTCAGTCAAGACTCCTAGTGGGACTATCCAAGATTCGTTTGTTTTTAGAAACACGAGTATTTACATTAGTGAGCAAAATCATATCTAAAATCTAGTAGTCATTCCCATGTGGGAATTCTATATTATACTAGGGATGGAATGGATCTCAATGTATACTACAAAGATCATTCACAGAAGCAAGGAAATATACGTAGTCTTGAATGATAAAAAACAGTTATCTTCCAAGGAGAGACATCTCAACTTCATCTTTGTCTAAAAGAACCCCCTATATCCGTATTTATGGAGTTGATTGGTGAAGAAGAATAAGGATATGAGAGTTTGATGATAGAAAATGTACCCATAGTCCAAGAATACGTTGATGTATTTCCAGAGGAGTTTCCTAGACCTCCCCCAGAAAGAGAGGTAGAGTTCTCCATCAAACACGTACATTGATCTCATAGGGTATCAATGACCCCATATAGGATGGAAAATGTGGAGATGGAGGAATTAAAGAATAAACTCTAAGATGTTTTGGAGAATAGGATTATCCGAACAAGTGTGTCTCCTTGGGGAGCACCAGTTCTCTTTGTGAAAAAGAAAGATGGATTTATGTGGCTATGCATTGAATATAGAGAACTGAATGAGATCACAATGATGAACAAATACCCTCTTCCAAGAATTGTTGACTTATTTTGACCAACTTCGTGGGGATCAATTCTTCTCTAAGATAGATCTTTGGTCTGGTTATCATCAATTGAGGGTAAATAAAGAAGATATTCCAAAAACTGCATTCTGATCAAGATATGGGCATTATGAGTTTGTTGTTACGCCCTTCGGACAGACTAATGTTGTTGCTATTTTTATGGATTTGATGAATAGAGTCTTTAAGGACTAACATGATAACATTGTGGTAGTTTTTATTGATGATATTCTAAAATATTCCAAATGTCGCGAGAAACATGAGGATCATCTAATGGCTATTTTACAAACACTATGGAAGGAGAGTGTTTTTGGGAAGTTTAGTAAATGTGAATTCTGGTTACAACAAATTTCTTTTTTGGGGCTCATTGTAACCCATGAAGGAATCACAGTTGACCCTAAAAATAAATTTTTGTAGAGGAGTGGCCTCAACCTACAACAATAACTAAGATACATTGTTTTCTTGGATTATCATGATATTAAAGGAGGTTTGTGAAAGACATTTCATGACATTCAAATCCATTAACCTAGTTAAATCGAAAAGGGTTATGTTCATCTGAAAAAAGGAGTGTGAGGAAAGTTTCCAAGAGATAAAGAAGAGATTGGATACTACACATGTGTTAACATGGCCTTCAACCGGAGAAGGATTCGTTATTTTTAGTGATGAATCACTAAAAGGGCATTGGTGTGTCCTCATGAAAAATGACAAGGCCATTGCTTATGCATCCCGAGAGTTGATGATTCATGAGCATAATTATCCTATGCATGATCTAGATCTAGATGCAGTTGTTTTTTTTCTAATGATTTAGAGGCACTATCTTTACTGGGAGAAATGTGATATATACACATACCATAAATTTTTTATTTATATTTTCACACAAATGGAATTGAACATGAGATAAAAGAGATGGTTGGAACTTCTTAAAGACTATGATTGATCAATTCATTATCACCCTTGAAGAGAAAACAAAGTTGCTGATGCATTATGTAGGAAAGACCCAGTTGTTCATTCCATGATGATGATTCCAAAAGATCATATGAACAATGACATAGTTAAGATGAACATGGGAATTATAAGGAAAGGGACATTATTATCCGTAACACAAATAATTTCTCAACTATCATTACCAGAGAAGATCAAGAAGGATCAGAAAGAAGATCCTTTGTAAAAAGTGATGTTTGAGGCTATGAAGGATAGAATGTGTCTTTAGATCTGTATTGATCAAGAAGGTGTAGTGAGATTTTGTACAAGACTATCTGTTCCATCTATTCTGGAAATAAAGAAGGGGCTTATGGATGAATCTTATATCTCTACTTTTCTATGCATCCTAGAAGCAAAAAAAATTATAAGGACCTTCGTGATCATTATTGGTGGGATAATATGAAAAAAGATATTTTTTACTGCACTCAATGGTGCTTAGTATGTCAGAAAGTGAAGGCAAAGTGACAACATCCTAATGGGGCATTGCAACCACTACCCATACATTCATGGAAGTGGGACAATATCACTATGGACTTCGTCACTGGTCTTCCGATAACTCCCAAAGAAAATAATGTGATATGGGTTAATGTGGACTATCCATCGAAGACTTCCCATTTTATCTATATCCGGGAAGATTTCTCTCTTGACCAAATTTCCAGGATTTACATGAAGGAAGTGGTAAGGCAGCATGTAGTTACACTTTATATCATATTTGATAATGATCCAAGGTTCATATCAATATTCAGGAGAAGTCTTTAACAAGCTCTGGGCACTGAATTTAATTTTAGTACGACCTATCACCACCAAAATGATGGCAAATCTAAATGGACTATTCAAACACTCGAGGACTTTCTTAGAACGTGTTCAATGAAATTTAAAGGTGGATTGTATCAACATCTCTCTTTATTTGAGTTCTCATACAACAACAGCTTAAACTCAAAGCATTCAAATGTAACCCTATGAAGATCTATATGGGATGAGATGTATAACTCCTACTTGTTGGGATGAAGCTGGTGAGATAAAGATTCTGCGTCCTGATCATGTGCAAGAGATGACCGACAAAGTCCTTTCCATCCAATAACACATTATGGCTACTCAGAGTTGGAAAAAGAGCTATGTTGTCAACCGTCAAAGGTTCTTGGAGATTGATTTTGATGACAAGGTCTTTCTTCAAATTCCACATTGGAATAGATTCATGAGGCTTGGTATAATTGGGAAGCTTAGCCCCAGGTACATTGGCCCCTATGAAATCCTTGATCGTGTGGGAGAAGTGGCCAATCATCTTGCATTTCTTCTAAATCTAGCACATTTTTATGATTCCATTCACATATCCCTCTTGAGAATGTATATACCTAATCCTTCACATGTACTAATCCTAGATGTGGTACAACTAGAACATGACCTCTCTTATGAGGAGAATCTGGTAGAGATCATCGATCATAGAGACAAGGTTCTATGCAACAAGACTACCCACCATGTTAAGGTCTTGTTGCGGAGCTACTGATGTGAAGAATCCATGTTGGAACCAGAGGATTCGATAAGGTAGAAGTACCCACACATTTTCACTTATGAGGGTACGAGGTGAAAATTTTGTGGATGAAATTTTATAAAGTGGGAAGAATGTAACAACCCAAAATTTTGAATGATTTTTTTTTCCTAATTTTTTGTGTTATTTCTTTTTATACTCAACCAAAATATTTCATTTAATGAAATGAGTATAATTTAAATTATATAGTTGGTTTTTGACTATTTTAGGAATGTTGGTCAATATGACCATTGGAAACTAAATGATACAATTATTTTCTATAAATACATGCGATCTTGGATAATACTGAAACAAGATTTGATGGCCCCATTCAGTAGTCCCAGGTCGATCGAAGCCCATCTGATGGAACTCAGGATGGAGGTAGCACCTTTGGAAATTTCTCTGGATGAAACCCAATCTGAACTTCATCATGTGAAGCTGAAACAGAATCGCCTTTGCGTGAAGTTCATGCTGATAGAAATCACTAATCGGGCAATGTTGGTTGAGACAACGTCGGGTTCTCTCACCATAACACACTATACACTTAATTCATATGTATGGGTTATAATGGGCTATGTAACGGGACCATTACTACTTTGTGTAATCCTTTGGGATATATAAAATTTTGATTTCATACTATGGTTTTGTTATGTTTTTTTAGATTTTCGAATAAATATAGGATGTATATTGATGAATTTTGGAAGAGGGTGTTATTATAAAATATTTATGTAAACCATAAATATTTAATGACGTGTAATTATTTTCAAAAAATGGTTTTTGTAAAATGTGTTCATTATGAAATTTAGAATATAATAAGATCAAATTAAATTTTTGTGAATAGAAAATTATGAATACTGGTTTTATGCATAGGACTATTAATGTGACCAAAATGATTAATAATCATACATAAAAATGTATTAATATAATTTATTCACCTTGATTATGTAATGTGATTCATGAAAACAGGTAAATAATTGATTCATAAATTATTAGTCAAGTACTAGTTTTTTTCCGGTGAATAGATATTTTTATTTAAAAATTATATTAAAAATATTTAATTATTTTTATTAAATGGATTTCATTTATGAATTTCAAGCATTGATATTAGGTTAATGTGATTTTTTTGGATTTTCCTGAAAAAAATGAAATTTAGGTGAATAGTGAAAATACAGTTTTTAGTTTCTGGTGTTTAATGAATCATTAAGGATTTAATAGTTATTTAATCATTGTGGTTGACTTATGAATAGTAATATAAGGTACTAGGTGTCCCTAGTGGACAATACCATTTCAAATACCATGGGAAAGCCCACGGTTTGGCCAATACCACCGATGAGGTGTCCCTTGGCCATTATTGACTTGTCCCCTCACTTCTCCTATAGATAGAAAGAATTTCCTTCATTAGTTTCATCTCAAAATCCTCATCATATAATCTCAGGTCTACATACCTCCCATGGAGTCCTCCCATGGTTCCATCAAGCCTCCCATGGTCCCAACCTTCATGCTTTCGAAGTTACTCTTCAAGGTAAGGGATCCGATCACCCTCCTCTTTTAAGTCATAAATTCCATTATGTTATGTCTTCTAGTTTCCATCTATTTTGATGAGGGTATATTATTATATTTTCTTATTACTGTAATTTTCATTTCCAAATTATTAGAGATCTGTTCTTCTCTCATCAATTTGTTTTCTGAATTTTTAAGTGATGTTGTTAGGCTGCCGAATTTCTCGTAAAAGAAAACACAGCTTCCCTTTAATTTCAAGTTTCCTTTTCTTGTGGTAGGTCATACAAATATCCAAACCATGTTCTTATCTTCATGTTATTCTATTTTTATATTTTAATATGAGTTATTCATAAGCGGGTTACCCCTGTATCCCCTCTTTTTATTATTTTCTAAAACCATGTTATATAGACGTTATGCTGCAGAAATTTCATCTCAAAATTTCTATCTCTTTCTCTCAGGAAATCCCCCTAATTATTTAGTTTAATACCAAGACCTATTAAATTTTTATTGGTGTTCATAAATATATAATAATGATATATTTGATTTTGGAATTGACATACATATAACCCTCACTCCCTTTCCATGGGTTATAAATCATATAATGATGTTTTTTAAGAGATTTTACAACGTAACGATTTTGAAATGAGACCCATTACATTTATTTTCTATGGGTTATTTAAGAAATGTTTGATTATGATCTATGTGGCACACATGTATTTAAATACATATTATGGGTGCTCCTTTATAGTTCTCCAATGCATTGGGTAATGATTTAATCTCTGGAGATGACAAGTTTCACGATACCTTGGTGAATATCCTCTGTAATTTTTATGAAACCATGGGGATGGACCATGATGATATGTTCATGAATGTCTAAATGAAATGTTGTAGACAAATATTCCTGTAAATTTTTTAGTTATTTTCATTATGATATTCCTATACATCAATTTTTTATATCATTATGTTGTTATTCAGGTTCTTATTGATTTCCCAAGTACACTAATTCCCTTATTTAAGATTAATGGGCCTTCTGCTCACCCTTTGCATTGATGTATGTCTCTAGGATATGAGAGGTATTAATTGTACTTAGAATGATCTTATGATGAATCCTTACGAGTGTATTAGAAGATTTTTTTGTTGTATTCCTGTTTTATTGTTCATGATTTCCAAGACACTAGACATTAAGGATCCACTGTATGTAAAATGTATTAAAAAGTTATGTATTAAAAATGCGGGATGCCATAGGAAATACACATTTCCATGTGATAAAATTATAATTTAGGAAATCCTTCCAAATTCTATTAATAATAGGAATCTATGGTTACCGATAATGTTTTTTATTATATTCAATTAAATTTTATTTATATTTAACTATTGTAATAAATATTATTCTTCAGACTAAGAAGAAGTATTTTTAATTTATCAAATGATCATAACTATAAAATAAATATTTATCTACAAGGTGATTTTATAATTTCATGAATGTTAAATATTAATTCACCTCTTTTTTTATATAGCGTAATAAATATTAATTTATTGATTAATAAATAATTTATTTGAAAGTGTGTATATAAAATTATATATTTTATTCACTGGACTATGAATAATATATAAATATAAATATATATTGAATGTGTAATATTTCTCTCTTATCATTTAAAATGTTATAAAATATTTAATTATAAATAGCTAATTTATTTAATAATTGTAATAATAAAATAAATATTTAATGGGAAGTTAAAAAAAAATTGGGTGATTGAGAGGACATTGTTATTGGTATGAAGAAAAGTATTTATTTACCATATAGTAAGTAATATTAATCATTGTTCCGGACAGTGAACACCATTAAATAAAATAATAAAATTATTATTTTACATTACATTGGGTTCCTCTTTGAATTATCATATAATTGAGTATTTTTTTAGATAATCAATATCAAATGCTAAATTCAGATTTATAAATAAACAATTATGAAAATTTTGAAAGATTTTTCATTATACACAACCTCCCAATAATATTATATATCAATAAAGAATGACTCTACAGGATTCAATAAATCATAAGAGATTATATATTCTGACATTCATAATATTGAGCTTTAGATATAAATAGTTGATACTTAGAGAAAGAATTAGTCATAGTAGTTATCAAGAGTGTAGTCCAAGGTGATTGGTATAATCATTCTAGAACAAAGAGTACTATGAATTAAATTCCAATATCATTGGTGCATGTCTGAATCACCCATAGAGGGACTACACTTTGGGCCAATGTTAATTAAATGGGAATACAACTGAGATGATTTAAGATAATAAATATCTAGATCAAATAATGATCTCATGGATGAGATATTTATATATTCTAGTCAATTAATTGTAAGTTGGTGTGAAACTGATCCTCTCGTTATTAGAACAAATTATTATTCAATATTATTTGAAGAAATTTTATTGGTCCTGACATTCACATCAAATACATTATATATTATCCAATAAATTTGAAAAAAATATAGTTTGGTATAGATCCAATAGGAACATTAACCATTTCTGGAACCATCAATTGGTGTTAAAGCAGTCACATGCAATTTTTAATTATATGTTAATTATTTATTATTTATATTTCTAAATGTTAGTTGTCAAATAATGAAATATGTTAATATAATATGAATTTTATAACTCTTCATAACCCCTAAATATTATGCTTATATAAACGATATCATTTAATAATATATGAATAAAATTCAGTGATCCCTCTAGAGGGAGCACACAGTTTTCAAGGTGACATGACATTTCGCTCACCAATAAGACCAATAATAACACACAACATGTTGATTTTTTTTTCAATAAACATGAAGTATATAATTAAATCACACAATATATAATTAATTTAAATCTAGTGTAATCAATTCACATACCATATGAGAAAAATTCAGACTTGTTGTTATAAAATCATATGAGGTCAAATTAATTCAAATATCTCATAATTAATTCACTTACAGTGTATTTAATTTATACATGTAATAATTAATTCTCATGAAAAATAATTATTCCACATTATGTGTAATTATTACACATGCCACATGATTAATAAAAATGTATGGAAATAAACATACACATGTTTCAAATAATTGAAATTACATATAATTAATTCACATGGGGTGTAATTAAATCCCCAAAGAATAATTAAAACATTCTTAATTACGAGAAATACATGACAATCCAAGATGTATAAAACATAAATTAATTTACACATGAATATTAAAAATTAATTTACAACTCTAAGGACCTTATCATTATGTGTTTAGTTAGTCATTTATTGACCTAAATGTGTCATATAATTTGTTTTATATGATATGAAATAATTAAATAAATTCTCAAAATGTCAAATAAAAAATTCATGTATGGTCATTACATACTATATACTCTAGTTTTATTAAATGAGTGTGCATAATGTAATTTTCAGGTTTCCCATTGTCATTTATTGATAGTACTTACTATAAAATTTCATCATATATCATGTACAAGACAAATACCATGGGTATAGTATAAACAACAAGGACTATGAAACATAGATTATACGAGTATGAACTATATTGCCTTTAGGTAAAACCTGTAAAATTAATTGACATTTAATTAATAGTATTATTTTTTAATTTATTAAAAATCACAGTGAGTGGATATCTTTAGGAAAGAATGGATCTTAATTAAAATAAAATGACATAATTGTGTAATCATATACCAAATTGGATTAAATTTAATTCTTGTTATATAACTAAAGTAGAGAAAAAAATGAATGATAAATACTTATTTTAAATTCATATTCATTGATCAAGTACATGATCTCAAGATTAGATTCGTATTTATATGTGTATAGTTTATTTAAATGTCATTATTTCATACATTCTTTTGAGAATATTTTATTAAATTATTTTTATGTCTTATGATTCAACATTCCCTACTTACGACATATAGGTTTGCATGATCAAATATTCTTTTATGTAAAGCCCATTTATGTATCCCTTAACCACCATGGGAACTAATTCATATTAATGATGAACATCCCAGGAAAATTTATTTGTTCAAGGTATAGTTGAGGCAAAACCAAACTATATGAACATATGGTAAAAATGATGAGTAATAAAAAATCAATCATAGACTAGCTCAAGTAGTTTTCCACCTAGGTAAATGGTTTTTTATTATCTAGTAAATAAACAAGAATCAAGTTAATGATCACTATCACTCCATGATTTATTTATTTTACTTATCAATTTTTCATGATTAATTTTATAGATTCATGATCACAAAACCATAAATTAATGGATTAGTATACAAATATGGAATTAAAATAAAATGGTTATGTATATTTTTTTCAATATATAGTTAATCATTAATAAATGATACACTTATTATTATAATGGCATGTAAATGATAACACACTAAAATTTATACATAATTTATAATATCTCTCAGGTGAATTTTATTTCACAAAACCTTATATTATTTGAGTTATGATGGACTAATGTTAAATTTTCAGTTTAGAACTATGTTGGGTGATATTTTAATTATCATTAAATCCAAAAATATATGGTTGGATAAATATATTATCTAATGGTTATAATATTAATTGTGATATGATAATAATATATCGGGACATAATCATAGGTTTTTATTGAAAACTATATGTTAAATGATGGGTTATTTATAAAGGAACATCAAAACACTTACTATATCACAATTAATCATCGTATATCTAATAAAGATATTAACTTACAGAAAATAATTTATATGTTTTTATAAATGAAAATGTATATATAACCATAATGGGTGAACAATTATCTTATATGGGTTATTTATGTGGATTCACATGAGTTTGAATAGTGTTGGGATCTACTAAGTTCAATGGGAAGAGAAGTTATAAAGACAGATAATATTTCAGACATCATATTTAAAGAGGTTTTTATGTTCACCCAAGTGTGTGATATATATATTATTTTAAAAAATAAGTAGTTAATGTATTATTGGTAATGATGAAAAGTATGTATTATTTTGGGCAATGGATTTTATGTATCCTGATTTAGGGAATCATTATTCTGATTGTTTTTAATACTTGAATATACTTGTGTGTGTTAAAAAACATGGAATGGATGGTATAATCATGTATTAGTAAATAATGATTGATTTTTAAAAATGTTTAGCCTCTGAATAGCCCTATAAAAAGGTTATCTCATATATAATCTTTTTAATTTTACTTTCCAAATTGTAAATATATGATAATCATAATTGGATTTTGACTATCAAGGGAACCTCATTAATTGGAATCATTTGAAAAAAATATTAATATATAACATGATAAAAATGACAATATATGGTATATTTAAATCAAGCATAACCAGAATGGGTCAGTGAAATAAATAGTATCTGGTGATTAAATAAATTAATTTCTGTATAATGTAGGTACAATGACCATAGAATATTCCTGCTGAAAACAAGGGGTTTCATTGTCTCTAAAAGGTTTGTCGGAGTGCTATATATTTTCATGATAGATATGTTGAGTTCATATATATATATATATATTTATAGTTTAATATGAATAATAACATAATTTCACTATGAATGAATTAAACTATTAACCATGATCTTGGGATCACAGTCTAAAAATATATATCCATCAATTTTCTAGATCTAATATTACGAAATTTATGACCAAATTATTTATAGGATATAATCCTTTTAATAAAAAATGAATGAGATTATAAAGACATTAGTTAGATTAATATAATTTTAAAAACGATAATTCTAGTAATTTTTTCATATACCGTGATATACACTAATGTATTATATTACTGATGCATGACGCATATAATGTTAATATGAAACAGAACCAACATAAATACAAAAACATGAATTAAAGACTATCGAAAAGTACATGAAAATGAAAATTTATGTACCAGAATATTCTTTACAGGTATGGATCTTCACATCGGGTTGTTTTTTGGAAAAGGATGAAATCAGGTTTTTCTAAGTAGATGTCATGTACTTTTGATTAGACGTCGTGTACCTGGTTACTATGTAACGATCGACTACCTAGTCGTGCGATGACCTAGCTGACCCTTATATGACTAAGACCAATTAAGGATATCACAAGGCATTTAATATTAATTAACACGGTGGGTACATTTCTTCTTATTTGATAAATCAGAGCGGGGCCGCGTCTCATCATTGAACCCCTCTTGAATCTCTATCTCATCACCGATTAAGATGATGTTATGTGTGTTGGAATCCCAAAAGTTATTTCTCAAAACCACTTGATCCATTCTTCTAGATTCAGCATCTCTAATGAGTTATTTTAGAATGATCAATTATTTATCTTTTTGTATATCTACGACGATTTCGGAAGATTCAATGGATGACATTCATGAATACCAATCATGAGATATTGAGAAAGGAGGTTTGTGCCATCCATTTTTTGTGTTTGTATTATATATTCTCAATATTAAACATAACCATGATTTGGGGGTTGCAAGATTTAGAATTTAACAATGTTTATTACCATTTATGGTTTGATTGACTGATAAGGGGTTGCTGCTAATGAATAAGGTTATACACCTTGTAACAGGACACCCCTTGGGTGCATTCCTTAGATTGTTTGTTATGGCCATTTGGTCTAGGTTTCCAAAGGGGGATACCATGTTTTCTATTCCTTGAATTTCTACGGATGGAGTTGATGATTATATGAGATACCTTTGAAAAGAATTGTGGATGTTTGACCAAGGGGAATTTGACTATGAAATCTTCTGGAGGTAGGGTCATTAATGTATGTTTTACTATTATGTTAACCATGGTGTATTGACTATGAGGGCTACGAGGTGGTCATTTATAATTTATTGATAACATGTTGACAAAGTGGTGTTTACTGTGAGAGCTTCCCAGGTTTTTATTTGTAAATGATTAGCACAATGTTACACCAAAGTGGATTGATAGTGAGATCTCCCCAGAGGGCCTTTCATAAATGAATTGGTCTTATGTTTAACAAGGGGTATTAGACTATGATAACTTTTCCAAAGGTTCGTTATTGAATAATTGAATGATTGTTAAGCATCATAGAAGTCAAAGTACAAATTTGTATTTAGTTTTACTTGTTTTTCAGATGATTTTCTAACACATATATTTTGTTACAATTACACCAAAGGATATAGAACATGGGATATATCTCATGGTTATATTATTCAATAGTTTGAATAATTTCTTAATTAGAATGAATGTAATTTAAAACCCTGTAACTTGTTACTTTTTGGAACGTTCTAGTTTATTGCTTCATTTCTACATTTCCATTTATATATATTCACTGACAGTTTGGTGCAGATCTTTTGGTGGTTTCTTACTAGGATTATACTTACAACATATTTGGGTCATTCTTTATAACAAAATAGATTATATATCTTCAATTATAGTTATGGATATGTAACCTTCCTCTTCATGTACTTGAATGTTGTTGTTGCTGGAGAGCATGGGACCAACCTAAGGTTTGGATGCTTTTTGAGGTTACATGATTTTCTGTAACATGGTTTATGTATTTTATTTAAAAAATTGTGACCTGTTTGGATTATTTATAGATATATTTTACAGGTATGATTTTTATATATATGCTCCAGTTGTTTTATTTCTACCAGTATCCCACTTTTACTTCTATTTTATGTCATTACTACTTCCGTTATTTTTTACACATTTCTTTACTCTATAGATACTCTACCTATGATTTCATTGTATCCCCATTATCAATCCTTTGACCTTGTTGCTATTTGGAAGCCTCTAGATATTGGGGAAATGATCTTGAGGTAATGTGACCAACTGGGATTGGGGACCCTTTGGGAAGCACCCAGATCCGGGATGATATAATGCGGAATCAATGGAACTATCATTTCTTATTTTCATTAATATTTTGAGGTAATAGAAATGGATAGGAATTCATAGTAGTTGGTATTAATTTGTGATTGGGAGTAGCTACCCTATGTATAGGAAAAAGTCATGTAACCTTGAATATTGAATTTTTTCAAGTTTTCCAGTTGTTACAGTTGATTTGATTTCATCGTTGGATGATTCCCATATTTTGTGATGTTATGATTGAAATCATTGGGGTTATATTTATCTTATATTCTGATGAGATGAGGGTTTTCCATCAGATGCATCATATAGTCACGTGATAGAGATCACATGTTATGCATTCTTCTCATGCCATTTTGTGTACATTACTAATTTCATGTTTTTTGATAGATGTTGTGCTAGATATGCATGTTGTTTTGAAAGATGTCATGATAGAAATAACTTATATTTTGATAAGGTATTGATATATGTAATGTTTCAATTAGAAGGATTCCAATATCAGGTCTGCGAGGTGTTATGGGCCCTCTTGAATATGAATTTTGTGGATCTTCATTGAATTTTAATTGAATCAAATTAATCCATGAAATGAATAAGGATGTTAGTATTTTATTCACAGGGAGTATGGTCTCTCACAGATATAAACATGGCATGAATTGGATAAATTTTTTGTTTTTAAGGAATTTGGGGATGTTTTAGAGGCTTAGTATTTGGAAACCATGAAATCATGGTGTGCGATGTTATGAAAAACACCATTTTTTCTTTTATTCTGGTAGAACTGAATATTCTTAAGTACCCATAGTGTACCGTATGGGCACTCAATGTAGTTATTGATCTACCGTTTGACTATTTGAGCAGTGGTACAGGGTTGATAAACGTTTTGTAGAAAATTATGTGTATTGGGGAACATGTCGTGCTGTAAAAAACCATGTATCTGACCATGTGACTAATGACACGGGTGTATAGAACATGGGTTGTACAAGCCGTGTCTATCTTCTACACATCATGTTGAAAATGACAATTTATTTGTCCTTGTGACTAATTAAATGGGTGGAAAAAACATTGGTGGTACACACCATGTCTAGAGTGAGCATCCCATGTAGTATTAGACTAGGAGAGACCCATGTAGTTCTAGCCATGTAGAATAATTTGGGCTAGAGAGAATACTCAAGTACATGTTGTGTCCCCTAAGGAACACACCGTGTGTATGGGGTGTTACAAGACAATGTTGGCAGGGGCAAACACCAATTTTAAGGCTTAATGGAACATGATGTATAGTGGTTATACACAATGTGTAACCTTATATTTTAAAACATGAATGTTTTTCTTCCCATATTCCATTATTTTAGTTTGATGTTTCAGTAAATGATAATCATAAACTCAGTTGTGTGTTTGACCTAGCAGAGTCATTCCACCAAGAAGTTCTCTAGTTGTGCGCCAAGAATAGGGTTGTTATCAAACATAAAAAATAGTAGATCAAGTATTACAAGTAGATCCCCCCATCATTACCATGTTAGAACCAGATTTTAAGCCGGACATTGGTGCTAATGCACAGTTCCGTGAGGGATTTATGAGGATGATGCAGGTCTTATATGGATCACCACATCCTACCACGATTTTGGCAGAGTTGATGTGGGTGTTCCAGAAGTAGCATGCTTCCTATTTCTCAGGGGATAGAGGACCACAAGCTATAGATTCATGACTAGAGGCCATGAATACTATCATAGAGCATCTGGATATGTCTCCTTAGATGAGGTTGATAATGAAAAGTACATGTACATGATTCCACCAATAGATGGTGTGATGTTATATCATAGGAAAAATATCATTGGGATATGACATGGGAAGAGTTTCAGAGGACCCCATAGGATTACATCGAGCCCATGACACTGGGGGGTGACCAAGCCCGAGATTTCATGCATTTAGGTCATGGAAATATTTCAGTGATGGATTACACTTCGCGCTTCACAGTGATTCAGTGATTCACACCTATTCTGGGAGGTGACAAGTTATCACTGGCTAGTTTATTTGAGGATGGTATCAGTACGAAATATGATCATAGGTAAATGTTTTTAGGCTGACTTCGGTGACTGCTATATTAAACCAGGTGCAGATTACATAGTGCAATCTGTGGGAGTTCGGACCTGCGAGCCTTGGAGGTTCATTATCCAATGTTGGTACTCATTCAGATGATAGTAAGAATTTCCGAAGTAATATTTCAAGGGATGTTCTTTCCGGTAGCCCAGTGGTGTGTTACCAGTGTGTGAACAGTGGGAATATGAGACCACCAAAGGACTCAGTCGAGTGCCGATCTTATAGCATGATGGGCTATAATCAACGTTTTTGTAGAATTTTATCCCCAGAATCAATGAGATGGTATCAATTATTACTCTCTATTTATAAGAAAGACCACTAGTTTTTCATTACTATGGGGGCTGGTGTTCATTAGGACATTCAGGCCGAGGTGGTTGTCATCGCTATAGAAGACAGATAACAGGTTTTCAGCAATAGTAGGGTGGAACATCTCTGGGTAACTAGATAGGGTTGTAAGGCCGCAGTACAAGTTAGACATTTTCGATAGAGAAAACTCAGTAGGATTAGGATCTCATACCCTATACAGTTATAGGTAAAATTCTAGTTTCCATAGTTTTAGCTTATACACTTTTCAATATAGGGGCATCCCATTATTTTATATATGTTGCCATTATGGTGTGCCTAGGAATCTATATTCTTACTTCCGATGATGTTATGATGCTAGAAAATCTGTTGGGGGTTAGGATGGAAAGTGTACATTAGTACAATGAGTTCCCTCTTGAGGTTGTTGGGTTTAAATTCTTATGGGACATTTATATCATAGAAAAGTCAGGCATCGATTTCATTCTCGGAATGGATTGGTTCGTCTTCTTTCAGGACTTTATTTTCTGCTATCACCTTAGTATGAGTTTTACATCAACATAGGGTGGTTCGTTTCTACACATGGGAGAATGGGATGTCCAGGAGAGCAGACCTAGACCCGAGCATCATGGGTTTGGAGGAATTACAACCCATATTTCTATTTTATATATGGAAGGGAACATAACTACATAGATTGAATTTCCTCCAATGGTGGATCATTTCTAGGATGTATTTATAGACAAATTTTCATGTTCTCTTCTAGAGATATTGGTATATTTCTATATTTATCTTGTTTCATGAGTGGAACCAGGGTACATTCCCCCTTATAGGATAGATTCAATAGAGTTATAGGAGATCAAGAAGTGGTTAGTGGTTTTATAGGAAAAGGGTTTCAACTGACCTTGTTCTTCTCCTTGGGGTTCGCCTGTCCTTTTTGTGAAAAAGGCAGATAGTACACTAAGACATTATGTGAATTATTAGATGTTGAACTTGTTTTCCATCAAGAAGCAATATCCCTTGAAGAGGACTTTGGATCTCATTGATCATCTTCAAGGAACCTGTGTGTTCTTGAAGAATGAATTGAGCTCCGATTATTATGAGTTTCTCGTTAGACTGTCATATATAACTCTTACATCCTTTCGGAGAAGTTATGGTCTACATGTGTATATGTTTTTGCCTTTTAGTTTCACGAATGTGCTGATAGTTTAATGTAACTGATGAAGTGACTCTTTCATCCATACATGTATTTTTTTGTGGTAGACTTTGTGGACGATATCTTGGTATACTCCCACACTCAACATGATGATGCAATCCATCTTGAGATAATATTGTGCACACTGAGGGATCATCAATTATATTCTAAGATATTAAAATTAAAATATTGGATGGATCATATTAACTTCAGGGGTCATGTCATCTCACAGACAGGAGTATCAATAGACCTAGTAAGGGTGAGAGCAGTAGATTTTCCAGAGCAACCGAAGAATGTCTTTGAGGTATGAAGATTCTTGGGGATGATTGGTTACTAAAAACAATTTATTTAGGACCTTTCACATTGAGCAGCGCCATTGAAATGCATAACTTAGAAGGGTGGGAAGTACTTGGGGATAGATTTCTACCATTTGGCCTTTCATGAGCTAAAAGGGGATATTGTATTTAGCACCGATATAGATTTTCCAGGGTTGAGAAAGAGTTACACTATGTACTATGATGAATCAGTAATTAAGCTGTGAGTAGTGCATATGTAGGGGGAGGTAGTTGATGCATGCATGTCTTAGTAGTTGATGCCACATGAGAGGTGTTACCCGGCACACGATCTTGAGTTAGCATGAGTTGTGAATTATTTTCATTATTGGAGACATAATCTTTTGGGAGAGAATTTTTTGGTATACACTAACCACAATAGCCTCATGTATATATTCCCTCAATGAGATACGAATTTGATACAATAAAGGTGGGTTGACTAACTTCAGTATTTTGAAATTATTCTTTTATAAATGCCCGGAAAATGCAACACATTGGCTAATGCGTTGTGAAGGAGGACTCATATATAGGCAGTTTAGGAGGCCAGTAGTGAGTGGATTCTTATGGACATATTCCCCAAGATGCATTTGGATGTGCATGAAAAATAGAAGAAGATGTTTCTTTCTTCTAGTGTTTTAACCTCTACTGTAATGGATCAAGTGCAGATGAAGCAGCTATCAGATTCTCGAAGGCCTTTTCCTACGGGAGATTATGTCGTGTGAGGACACTACTCTTGGGTGGACCATAAGAGAGGATGAGGTCTTACATTTTCATTGATGTGTATGGGTGCCAGCATAAATATGTGAGGAGTGGATGCAAGAGTTTCTTTTCTCAGTTTTGGAAGTTCATCCCTGTGTCACTAAGATGTATCTTGATATACATCATTGGTATTGGTGGACATGTATGAAGAGGGATGTTGCTAGATTTGTTATGATATGTTCCACCTATTTGCAGGTGAAGGCAGAGCATCAGTGAATAGTAGGGGTTTTACAGTAGTTTCCCATTCCCGAGTGGAAGTGGAATGATGTCGTGATGGATTTTGTGACATGTTTACTGAAGTTTCCTATAGGAAAGATGTGGTTTGGGATGTTATCAGCAGAATCACGTAGGTTGAACAATTTTTTCTGATTGAAGAATTCATCATTGTTGAGGCGTATAGAAGGTTGTACATCTAGGAGATTTTACATTTTCATGGGGTTCCACACTCTATCATTTTGGACAGGGGCACCTGATTTACTTCACATGACTATAATGGAATACATAGGTCTTTAGGTACATAGGTACTTCTACGTACATCTTACAGTCCCTAGAACGATGGACAATCTGAGTGCACGATTCAGGTTTTGGATGACATGCTTCGAGCATGCTTCTTGGACTTCAGGGGATCTTGGGAGATACACATACCATTCATGGATGTTTCCTACAATAAAAATTTTCATGTGATGATTCAGATGTCACCTAATGTATATTTGTATATTATTCAGTGCCAATCACCCTTATATTGGCTGGAGGTAGAAAAGAAAGATATGATGGGACCTTATCTTTAACAAAAAACAATTGAATATGTATATTTGATTCGAAAGCAGAAAGATATTTCACAGTTTTGGTATAAATCGTACTCTGATCGATAGAGATGACCTCTAGAGTTTGACATCAGAGAGGAGGTTTTCAAATGTGTCACAATGAGGTTGGGGCACTGGAGGATTAGGATATAAGGAAGATTTCATCGAGATATTTCATGCTATTTGAGGATTTGGAGAGAGTCAGTCCAATTTAATATCAGTTTCAGTTACTGTAGAGGTACTGGGCTATGTATGATATGTTTCATGTTTCTCAGCTACAACATTACATTTAAGACCCGTCTCATTTTTTTCAACCTGAGGAGGTTGAGTTGTAGGTGTATGCATCCTTTGAGAAGAACCCTACGTGGATTTTGGATCATAATACAAGGTTTCTTCTTGTAAGGCATGTTCCTTGGATACGGGTGCTATAGAAATTTGAGTGAGAACCGAATTGGACTTGGGAGACGGAGGTTGACATACGACCACCGTGGCAATAGTTTTTTTTTGCATATTCTTCTTCACCACCTAGGTAAGGGAAATTTGGGGGTGAATTTCTTTAAAGGGGGAATTTTTTGAGAACCAATATCTTCTTTTCAGGTAAGGATCTGGATTTCTGGATGTTTTTTAGGAAAAAGAGAAAATTGGGTTTTTTCAATGTACATGGTGTGTACTTCTGAGTACACGATGAGTACCTGGTTGTCGTGTAAAAGTCGATTACATGTCTATTTGATGACCTGGATGACCTGCTTAAGTCAAAGGTTGGTTATATCTAATACATGACATGTACTGTTAATGAACAGACCATGTAATTTTCTTTTTATTTGATAAATTTAATCGAGGTCATATGTCATCCTCAGAAACATATTATACTTCCCTTGGTTCATACAGGAGAGTGACCGAATGGACTCAAAATTCAGACACATCCTGATTCTCGATCCTATCTCTGATTGATATGTTTTCAGCTACATTGGAATCCCAATAGTGAGTTCTCAAAACCCCTAGAGACTTTCTCCCTGATTAATCTTCTCTCGTCACTTATTCGAGGTTGAACATTTTCTCCTTTTTGTAGATATATTCTTATTTAGGCTGATTCCAGGGTCGATTTTCAAGATTATCGATCACGAGACATTAAGGTAGGTGGATTGTTCTCTTTCATGATCAATTTTTGATTATATATGTTAAAATAGACACATACCCACATTTTTGGTATTAAATGATTTACAATTTAACCATGTTTTTTACATTCTATGGTTTGATTTACTGATAAGGGGTTGTTGCTTATGCACAAGGTTATATAAATTTTTTTAAGACACCCCTATGGTGTATTCCCTTGATAGTTTGTTATCGATATTTGTTCTAGGTTTCCTATGATGTGTGCCATATTTTCCATGCTAGGATTTTCTTAAGATGGATTTGATGATTATATGAGATGACGATGTTATGCATTATGGAAGTTTCACTAAGGGGAATTAAAATATGTGAGATTCCCAATGTAGGGTCATTTATGTATGTTTTACTATTATATTGGCCAAGCTGTATTGAATGTGAGAGATTCCAAGTGGTCATCGACCCAAGGGTTTAGATCGTCAGAGCTTCCTAGGTGTTCTTTTATAATTTATTGATGATATTTTCACCAAGGGGTGTTTATGGAGAGAGTTTCACAAGATGTCGTTTGTAAATGGCCAGTGATATATTGGACCAAAGTGGTTAGACTGAAAGAGATCCTTAGAGGGTCATTATTAAATGAATTTTTGTTATTTTAGACTAGGGGATTAGACTGTTAGATCATTCTGAAAGGGATGTTATTGAATAATTGAATGATTGTGAAGCGTCTTCCAAGCCAAATCACAAGCTTGGATTTGATCTTACTTATTTTGTATTGATGGCCTTCTGAGACAACAGTTTTGTTACTATTACACAGGTGGTATAGAGCTTAGGATGGTTCTCGAGGTTACATTATTCAATGGATTGAATAATTTATAAATGAAAATGAATTTAATGGAAATATTTTGGATTGTTTACTTTTGAGTACATACTAGCTCATTGATTCATTTTTGTATTTTCATACTCTATAAAATCACTGATTGTTAGGCATATATCTTTAGGTGATTTCCATCTAGGATTCATTTCAAACCCAGTTTGGGTCATGCTTTGGACCCAATCATATTATATGGTTGTAGTTATTGATATGGGTAAGCACCCATCCTTTTCAGTTACTAGATTTATTTGGAGCAGGTGAGCATTGGACAAAGAAAAGGCTTGCTATGTAGTTAGATTATACTAGATTTTTCCCTTGGTTTCTGTATTGTATTTCATGTATTGTGACTTTTTTGGGTACTTTCCAAGACACACGTTACATGAATCATTAATATATATATATATGTGCTTTAGTTGTTTTATTACTACCAGTCATTCGCTATTTACTTTTATTATATGGTATTACTACATCCATTATTGTTTAATATTTAGATTCCACTGTGTATACTCAGCCAAAGACGACATAGTTTTCATATCATCTCACCTTTTCCCTCACTACTATTAGGTAGCATCTAGTGTTTGGGGAAATGTCCTTGAGGTTATTTTACCAACATTGTTGGGGGCACCCTTGGGAAGCACCTGGATCTAAAATGTTACAGAAAAAGTGGATAATTTAATAGTTGATAAAGATGTGGGATTTTTAGTCATCTATTTAATTTATCACCAGTCTTTATTTAGAACTTTTTTATCAAATATTTAAGTAAGTCTAAGGTAATACATTATAGAATATTATTATCACTAGGGGTTTTTATATACATAATATTGGTTTAAGTTTTTTGTTTTTGACGAATATTAATATGCTATTAATAAACATAATGTTCCTATTTTGGGTTATATAAATATAATATTAATAAATTTTTAATGATAATTTTAGTCAATGTACTTAATCAAGATGTTAGGTTTTTGACATGAGATTATGAGGTGGATAATTATTAATATCCTAACTTGAGTGATTTTCCCAATAGAGTGACATTACAGTAAGTGGTTTTGAAAAATAAAGATATATATTTACGAAACATAATCCATGAAATGTCATAGACCAACCAGTTCTATCAATACATAGTAGAAAAATATTTAATAAGTGAGAAAAAAACCATCATTATTAGTTGTCTCTAGTGAAAGTATTAGTTTTTTGGAGTGGGTTCCCTAGATCCAACTACTTTATACATTAGATTTTCTTTATATTGTTGAATTATAATAATATAAATTACCTTATAACAAATTTAGTATTCTTCTATGTTACATTAATGTGATTATTTATAATAATATATTTCAAATTAAAAAGGTCATAGTAGTTAATATATATAATGTCAACTTTGATGTGCCATGACGATATTCATAAATATTTATCTATGGTAATATAACAATATATAATTTGAAACAAAGTATATTTAATATCATTTTTGAGTAATAATAAGAAATTGAGAGGTTATCATATGAATTTCATCATTGGTAAACCCCTAGATGAGACATTACGAGAATAGACCTGGTTATAAGAAATACACACATTTATGTTTCATTGGATATTGATGTATACAATAATTTATAATGTTCCATTTACTATAATATTGTTATTAATAACTTTAATGTCTCAAATAATTCAATTTATTTTCATATACCATGATGTCATTGGATCATGGTGATGTTTTCTATATTTGGTGCATTATGAATGAAACATTATTAATGAATATGTCAAAGAAATGTTTTCCCCATTCATCATTATAAATGATGATATCTCATACTTTTTTATTGAAATTGAATCAACACATTAAATTCCATTTGCATAGTGTAGAAATAAACCTCTTTTAGGGATCCAATGAAATTAATATCAGAAATATAGAGTGACAACATGGGTGTGAAACCATTTCGATTATATATCTTTATAAAGGGGTTATATTTCATATTAAGAGTTCCTATGTGGTTTGTTCCTTTTCATGATATCCTCTTTATATATGGGTTCTTTGATCTATATCATGATAATAATCTTAACCATTAGGAAATCCCACCTAATTCAATTAAGGAATAGTCTTAGAGGATAGAAAAATTTTCATTTCCGTAAATCTCAATTAAATAATATTTATATTTGAAATTTTTAATACAATTTATTCTCTAGACTGAGAAGTAATTTTAAATTAGGATTTACAATATGATCCTGAATATTAAATTAATATTTATTCCAAAGAAAAAAATTTAATAGCATGAATATATAAAATTTACTTATTTGATATTATTTACATGGAAATGAAAAATTATATATACCATAATAAACACTTTATTTAATTATATGTATATACATATATGTATTTTATTCACCAGACTATATATAATATTTATTTAGTTGTTGAATGTAAAATATTTATCTCTTATTATTTAAAGGTTATAAAATAATTATTTCTTAAAAAAATTAAATTACATAAATATTAAATTAATTATTTTTTTTGGAATTTAACAAATCTAAATAAGGATGAGAAATCTCAGTAATTAGACTGATTTTAGATATTTTTTATTGGTATATAAATAACATTCATAATTTATTGGTTTGGATTATTCCATGGAATAAGATAATAATAATATTTTATATGGAGTGAGGATTATTTTTAGTTTAAAATATTATTCATAACTTAAAGGAAATTATTTAATATAAAACACAAAAACATAGCATACAAATAGTCAATTATGAGAATTACGAGTCGTTATTTGTTATGAACAAACATTTTATCCCTCAAAAATTATTCCCATCAAAAATGAATTATAGGGATTTGTCTCAAGTTCAAGAGATTATATATTCTTTCATACCTCATATCACTCTAAAGATATTAAGAGATGATCCTTTTGGGTAGAAGTTACCCTTACAACAATCAAGGGGAAACATAAGATAATTTTTACTATTGTAATGGAACATGGTGTGCAATTGAAATAATCCCAAGATCAATGTAGTATATTTATATTACCAATATAGGGTATATACATTGTATACCCATCAACGTAATGAAAAGACAACCAAATTGAGTTTTGATGGCCAACACCTACAGCAATGAAGGAAATTAAGACTGAGGTATTTCCTAATTTTATTAAATTGATTGTAATTATATATATATAATACACATTCTTGTTATTGGTGAAAGTATGTTTCAATATTATTCATAAAAATTAATTTGTACATGAATATTACATCATGTATATTAACAATGATATATAGAATATGATAAAAAAGTGTTTTCTATAGGTATAGAAGGCACTCCTTTTACATCTATATGAATAATTTACATAATGTTGTTTGATTTCTAAATGGGTTGTACCACCTTGTCCCAAGGACATTACAAATATTTTTCTATCAGCAAACAAGAATATTGAGTGATGAATGGATTGTCAAAATGCGATTTAGTGGTGTAATGACATGAATATATTATGAAACCATAGAAAACCACACTACAAGTAATATTTGGAGGTGTAAATGTGTAATTTTATAGTGGGTTATGTGTCATCATCGAATGTTGTCTTTGTTATATATTTGTCAAGCGAAGAGGTTTTTGAACATTTCATACCCTAGATATGAAAATTGATAGGGATGTGGTAGACCTGGGTTGTAGTTGGTAAGTATATATTGTGTTATTATATTCCATATGACTCATTAATAAGTAATAGTATAATTGGGGAATAAAATATAATATTGGGTATGAATCTAATTATTATATGAAATTGTGGTGTGGTAGTAATCACTATTTTTGTAATAGTAGGTTTTCATTTGATATGTTGATAATAACAATGTGAGGTTGATGGATGTGAAGGTAAATTATATTATATGTATATCCATGTTAGATATATGATATGGAGTGGTGTTAATGAATATTAAGTAAGGGAGAGACCCTGTGGAATTACATCAAATAATAAAACAAAAGTCCCTAAGGGTAAAAACATGTTAAACAATGTGAGTCCCTACAGATTGATAATTTTATGAACAATGAATATTGATAGTCATTTAATTCAAAATGCGTAGATAAATACATGTCAGATGAGAGGTGTGAGTGAGTTCAATATGGGTATAAAACTACTTGTTGATAAATATGTGATAACAAGTTCTATATAGCTGGATATCTTGTTGGTAGAATTTATAATAATTATTTGTCTTTGTAGGGGAAAAGTTCAAAATTATAATATATGCATTTACTATAGTTATTACTACAGATGTGGTTATATGATGGAATGTGATGTAAAATGTTTTATGCTGTGAAAATAGACATTACATTGATGATATAATATATTGTCCCTATGGATGGTAAACTTTGAGAGGTTGTAAAACATGGTCTATATGGGTGAAAAAATATAAGATGTTGTACTATAAGATCCATATGGGTTTAAAACTAATTAGTGTATGGGAATTGGTTTTATGATAGAGTTTTTTTGTTGATGTAATGTGATGAGATGAATGATTTTTATAATGTTATATGGAATATGTGGTATATAATAAAAATGTTGGATGGTTAATTGTTGGTATATACATGTTATTAATTAGTATTATTTATTCAAAAAATTGATGAATTAGTATTCTTCAATAACATGGACATGTGGCGGTTCGGCAAAGGAAACTATTTGGTATATTTATATGCTCACCCATAATTTTTATATATTATTTTTCATTCTATCATTATAGAATAGAGGCGGTGTCAAGTGATAATAGAATATAAACCTGAGACATTTTGGTGGTGGTATGTGATCATATATTTGGATATATGAGATTTTTTAGGCTGTGTTAGGTTAAAATATATAATTATAAAGGTATATATGAGTTGATATACTTATCTTTTTTTCATTCTATGGGGTCTTTGTATGACATGACCTGTATTCATATAAAATAATCATGTTTTATATTAGGTTAATTTAAACTATTATTCATGGTGATGGTGATTTTTTATGTAAAATGTGAAATGAATTTGTCATAGGTGTGATGATATACAAATTATTATAGTCACCATACAATTTATTATCAATGATGGGATTTGGGATTCATACTCATGAACATTTTTGGATATGGTGGAGTTCCAATAGGTGTGGGTCATTGCAAAACCTGATATATTTAACCCATTTCTATGCTCTATGAACATAACACCATAAAAATTAGATGTCATTAAGATCCTAAAAAAGGAAAATAATTTCAAAAGATATACCAATATGATGACTGCATTTCATGAATTTATAAAATATATAAGATGAATCTAAAAAATAAGTTGTTTAGACAGTGGTTAGTTCTTGAATTTTAATTTTTTATTACCAACTATTGTGAGATAGTTTTGACATTGATCACACCAACCTAGCCAGGATTATTTAATACTATAAAAATTATTTTATCATATATATAACACAAAAAATATATAATTAAAATAAATCCAAAATATCATTTAACATTTGGTTTTTAGGGAATTAGTAAAAAAATAAAATAAAATCACTCAGGTTCTTAGAATCAATTTTAAATTTTACCATAATATATGAAACTATTTATTTATTAATGATCCCTAAACATCTCCCACAAATTTTCCACATAATAAAATATTATATACATGTAATTTTTGTTGTTGTATTCATAACTTTCAAAAATGGAAACATATGAAAGGGGTGGAATATAATTCCTTGTAAGTCTAAACATAAGTGATTATAATAAAAAATAATAATTTAACATAATTTGTTTATATATTTATAATCATATACTTAATAATATATATATACAAAAAATTATATATCACAGATCATGGATTCAAGATTGGAATAATACAAGAAATAAATTAAATGAGTATTGAAACATGATTCATGATGTATTAATAGAGTCATGATAATAAGCATAAAATTATGAAAAATATTTCCAATAAGAAAAAAATATTACTATGGAGAAACATTACTTCTTGGAGTCACACAATAATTTAAAATTCTCATGAGAAACTAATATTTTCTCGATAAAAGTTACCTCAAGATATATAAACTTATAAGAAATGCATTGGAGGGAGACATTGGACCAAAAAAATTACTCATAAATACATATTTGTGCCACATAAAAATAATTTACTTTTAACATCCCAAATAACCCATAGAAATAAAATGGGTTTTATAAAACATTTAAATTAAATCATTAACTTTTTATAACATAAAGAAACAATAGAAATAAAACGAGTTTCATTCAACATAACACAAAAAATGGAATATAAAGGGATTTATTATAATATCAAAATTTATTCACATGAAGAAATCATATTAATTATATAAAAATTAATACATGATAAAAGAATTTAAAATAAATTATAATATAATGATATAAATTATATATTTCTGTATATATGGTTCTATCTATATAAAACAAATATTTTATTTACACCAAATAGATGAAGTATATACGGTTGAAAAAAAATCCATATTCAATTAATGAGTGTTATTTAGTGGATCATACTTTAATCAATGTAAAAAAATTTTGTTACTCATAAATGAACAGAATTGGATGAAAATTTTGGTTTACAAACCTTCAATTAGTAAAAATTATTATTGTAGTGATGTGTCATTTCTATGATAAAAGAGAAACATCTATATGTCATTTGATGAGAGAATGAGTATGGTATATTTTTAAGAATATACATGATCTAGTATAAGATTAATCAACTTGAAATTACTTAATTTACAAATAATTTTTTTGATGTTTAAAAATAAACCACCTTGAAAATAAGAATCAGCCTTTATATTTTGAAAATATTTAAGTAATATTTTATAAAAATTTAAGAAATATTATTTATTTTATATCATTTAAAAAATAAATATAAGTATCTATATAAAATTATAATTTTTGTGGAATGACATGTTGAAACATAATAATTAAAAATAGAATCTACTGACATTTTTACAAAAATGACTGATACATAAAATGTTGTAATTTAATTAAATTTTTAAAAGAATGTTTAATATTTTAAATGAGCTTAATAAATTATTTAATAATAGATAAGGTAAATATAAAAATAATCCAAAGAATATCGATATATAAAAAGGGAGGCACTATATAGAGAATAATAGATGGGTCCAATTTTATATACCGAAAAAAATTTGGTTAAAATTTATGCCAAGGCGAAATGATTTTTTGAGGAGAAATGTAAACATATTAATATAAATAGATAATATTTAGAGTTTTTATAAATAAAATAAACTTCTTATACGGACTATCTTTCAAGATAATCTTGACATGAAAATTATATTAGAAACTAAACCCTTTTAATTTGAGTTACCTTTTAATCAAAACACAGTTTTCAACTTCAGCATATTTTGAATAATAATTTTAAAAAGTATATAGTTCTTAAAAACCACTTAAATATGGTGAATTACATTCATTATGATATAATAACACCATATTATTGATATCATGGTGCATAATATAAAATTTGTGTACATGGATGAAATATTTATACAAGACAACCATAGCTTATTTTTTAATTGACTGGAATTAACTCTTGAATATTTTTAAAAAAATATATTATTATCATAATCATTTATTTTATAACATACTTCATATACATAAACTTTTATGTAAAAAATTTATAATTAGTATATACAAGTATATTATTTAGTTATTATCCAATTTCAATATCAGATGTGAGTAATCTTGGTCATTTTATCAAGTTTCATAAATGTGTTGTTATTATTTATTCTACATAAAATTTAAATCATTATATAATCATAATGGTACTATAATTTATTAATTAACATTTTTATAAAATGTTATAATTTAATTTTTTTTATTTTTATTTATGATCCATAATGGTGAAATTGTCGATGTGCATGCCTCAAATAATTTAAACACACAGAAGTCAGTATATTAATTTATGAGATTAATATTTATTTTTATATTATCAAACCCAAATAAATCAATTATTTAGTAAATTATATCATATATTACAATACATTAATGTCCCATAATCATAGATTATAAATTTTTAAATCATTGTTCAAGTAGGTTATTAATCCCACAGAAATAAAAACTAAAATGATTTAAAGGTCATTATGAAGGGATATATTTGTAATATCATTTAACAAGAAGAATAATGATGTTATTTATAGTGTAACAAGAAATTAATTACCTATATAATAGATTAGTCACATGATTTAAATTGTACATCTCACAAAAGATTCATGTCCCAAATACAGAAAGGTTTAGTATCCTGGTGATTAATAAAATAAAAATATTATTTTACTACAGTTGTGAACATTTCTCCATAATAATGAACCTCTAAACATTTTCTATATTTATCAAATAATTTAATTGTCATCATAATTTCTTGACTTTAATCCTATGAATGTTTTGAACTTATAAAATCTGTATTTAAAAATATATCATTATGTGCAATGTCATAAACAATCAGAAGAACATGGAAAATGAATAAATATCATAGAATGATATCATAAGACCATATATGGTAATAATATAATATGATAAATAAATTATATATAATAAAAATATCATTAAGGAATCATAAAATATATGACCTAGCATAAAATACATAATAATTACCAAAATCATGTGATCATGACTAGAATGTTCGGAATACATTAAAAATATTGTGTAGTCATGGAAGTATTAAAAACATAATTAACAATTTAAAATTTTGAAAAATAAAAATTAGTATTTCTTATCATTGTGACATAGGATACCTGCCAATTTGAAAACTTGTAAAATTTTGGGTAGAACTAATACACCATCACACTCTCCCTTTGACAGTCCATATACTCTCTAAACTACTCACAGAACATTTTCATACCATGAGATATATTTTTTAACCAATGTATTTGGAAGAGATATAGCTTCCACCCATATCAAAATCCATCTATTTTTGTGCCACATGAAAATAAAACATTCATCATCTCACAAATAAACCATTTAAAACTAATGGGTTTATTTGAAAATTAAAAAAATCACATAACATGAAGTAGAGAAATCATAGAATATAAGAAAATATCTTTCTAAAAATATATTGTAGAATAATAATGTATAAATGATGATCAAAACCTCACATAATGATGGAAAAACCATGGAGGAAAAATATAAGTGAAAATACAAATGATTTAACAAAACCTCTTGAACATTGCTATACAAGATTACATGTTACATTTAAAATGTTTTTTTTGGAGGTAAATATAATAATTTCATAAAACATATTATAAATACATCATAATAAATCATTCTTGAACCTAAAAACGGTTTTAAGAAAGATATGTGAAAATATCTTTAAAATTTTTACTTTTAAGAAGAAATATTTAATAATGGATACTTGAAAATATATATAATGTTTTAGAAAATGGCAGTGAAATTAATTTTAAATATATTACCTTTAAATAAAACATTAAATAATGGTACCTTTAAAATTATATAATACTCATAGAAAGAAAATATGAAGGGAATGATAAAAATGTTATTATGAACTGAGAAAAAAAACTTTTGGAAATTTTGAAAAAACATTTTTGAAAACTCTTATCATTAAAAAGATGATGAAAAATTATTTATAAAAATTATAAATTGGAAATAGGATAATTGGTGATTAAAAACATTCAGTTTTCGCTAGAGGAATAAAAACTTTGTTGCAATAAATGACATGGATGTAGAGGAATAATCCATTAATAATTGGAGGAATTCTTAAAAAAAATAAATTTACAAGAAACATTAATGGAATATTAGAAAATTGATATTTTTTTACTATAATATATATGTATATGTATATTAGATGGCACAATATAAGAGTGGTGAATTGTAGGTTTTAAAACATAAGATTTTAAAATAAAGGAAATACTATGTTTAAAAAAGATAGACAACGTAAATTCACAAAACCTATTTTTTTTCTTTCTTATATGGATAATTGGAAGGGTACAAGTCCAATTATAAGAATACTAAATATAATAAAGATAAAATTAAGAAAACATCAGTTGATCTAGCATAGAAAATATTCTACCTTAAAGCGTATAGAATCGTATTTATGAGAGAAATTAAAAGTACAAAAAATTATAAGAATGTTCTACTTTATTTTATTGTCCAAATAATGTGGAAATATAAAATTTTAACAAAACAAGAATAAGTAAGAAATATTTTAACCCAAAGAGAAGGTTATCCAACAACCTTGGCTAAAGGTCCCTTGATTGATAATTTCAAGAAATTCTTTCTTACCCACACTAGGGTAAACCTTCGATCAGAATATTATAATCTATTATGCTATCCTAGAAAGTACTAGAACTTCAAGGTTGTCGAAATCTCTATATTACTATCCCTAGAATCCCTCAATTCTACATAGGATTAATTAGATTCAACCAAATAAATTTGAACAAGATGTTCCTGTTTGAACAAGATTTTTATAAGTAAACAAGGAATGAGTGTTTTTTTATCTCTAGAAATATATTCACAGAAAGTAATATCTAATGTCATCAATCTTCACAGATCTCATTTCAATGTGATCTTATTTAAAGGAAAAATTTCAATGGTCATCTCACTACTCAAACAGTCTTATTTTTCCATGAATCATAGAGTCATCTATATATGTGTCACGTAACCTCATGTTGGTTAGAAAAAAATTATATGACATCTTTTTCATGGTATAGAAAACATTACAAGGCTTTTGAATCAATAATATGTATGGAAAATAATGTAGATTAACCAAAACTAAAAAATCAGAGTCTATGAAAAATATTATTCGGAGTCTAAATATATGTACAATCCGATTCTAGATAAATGGATATTTGGATTTTTTTTTCTATGAATTCGGAGTCTAAATTCTGAGAAATTCATAGTATGAATTCTAAGGAGTTGGGTTTCTGAATTATGAGGAATTCAGAGTTTGAATTTTAGACAATTTGAGTCTGAATTTATAAGAATTTGGAGTTATAATAAACTGAATTATTATTATGTTTTCAAAAAGGATCAAAATGATTTACTTATTAAGAAATGAGTTGACTTTGTCTTGGGAGGACATCAAAGATGACATTGAAAATCACGGTAAGGATAAAAAAATTATTGGAGAAAGAAAATTTTCATTAAGAAAACAATTTTTAAGGAAATATAATTTTCATTAAGAAAATATATTGGTGATTTTCTAAACATAGTGGAATTAAAAATTTCTAAGGAAACCTTATAGACTCATCAATCTCTCCCATTTTGGAAATCATAATCAACCTTTCAAAAAATAAAATAAGTAAAAAGGATTTTTCCTTTTTGCATGTAAATAAAATACTTATCTTATTTTACTTATGACATATGATGAAAATGACTAACTCCCCTTAGTTTTGGAAACCCATAAAGATATTATTCTTGTCATTAATAGAGATGTAACATTTTCTTTTTTATGAAAATATTATTTAAGTAAATCACCTTACTTAAACTTCTTCTTACATATGGAATTATCTTTTTTGTACTTGGTACTCTATTGATCATTCATTTATCACCCTTTCATATTTTCAAAAAGAAATGTAGATAATGATATTTTTTTTACCAGAATGATTAGAAATATAAAATAAAAAAATTGAAGGATAAAAAATTTTCATTATGATAGAAAAAATTTGTAACAAGGAAAATATATAACAAAAGATTGGAGTTTCAAGAATTTCATTCATCCTTATTTTCAATCGATATGATCTTCCTCAAGGTTGATTTTAATATCTTTTTCTCTTTTTGATCTTCCAAAAAACTCTTCAGCAACTGATCCTGATCCTGATCCTTATTTTCTAGAGCCTTGATTATTTCTTCTTGAGACATCATAATTTCTGTCTGAGATAGTACTAACTCTTCTAGTTGATTTATATTTTTTTCTAACTCATATATTAATTTTTGATATCCTTTTATGTTTGGAGAAAATAAATTAAACATTCCATTAAATTCTTTTTCCTCTTATATTCCAGCAGCATGCTCTTCATTGAACATGTCTGAAAGGTATAAAATTAGGTTCTTCACAGTGACTTCTAACTGATCAAAATCATCTTTTACATTTTCCTGAATTTCATATTAAATTTTAAGATATGATATTATTGACTTTGACCATTTTTTAATTTCCTTGCACAATATCCTAGGACCATCACATCCAATATGAAAAGTCCGAAATATGTTTCAAGAATTATTAATGTTTCCATGAGGATGCTTAACGAATCTGAATTCAGATTGATATAATGTTGATGAAACTAGAATCTTGATTCAATACTAAGAATCACAATGTATTTTGTTCACTATCTTCATTAAGGATTGAGCAATAGAATCTTGTCACAAAGAAGACGATGATTTGAAATTTAATTCCAATGCTGGTGAGGATACTTTTTCTAGCTCTTTAGATTTACTCTTTGATGATCCACAAACATCCTTCAAAGAATTTATAATATCAACCTTCTTAGGTGTGTCAACAACCACCTGTTTTCCTTATTAAAATTAGAAATAACATTCTCAGCCCTCGGAGACTCATCCCGTTATCATAGATTTGGGCAATTTTATCCTCATAGAACAATTTTTTCTCAGTATCTCCAATAATATCATCAGGATGAATGAATTCATGGTTTCTACTCTCATCATCAATAGGTTTTTCCACCTCATCGTAATCATCATCATCTTTACCTTGAGAAATAATTTTGGTTTACTCAACTTGGGAAGTTCATATTAATTTATTATCGGATGGACTTTCCTTCTCATGGTATTCTTCCACTTTCTTAATCACATCGTCACTTTTACATTCTTCCTCTTCATGTTCTTCTTCATCCTCTTCAACATTCTAAATTAAACCTTCTTCCACAACAGGTTCATGAATTTTAATTTTCATTCCCGGAGTTTCTATATGAACTATTTAATGGAGGAAGGATTCTGGTACTTGAATATTTCCAAAGGATTTCTCAATAACCATGGGAAGCGCTTAGACAATCTCTTCTTCAGAAATGTTTTTCATCTTCTTTTCATTATCTAATATCTCCATCTCTTCTGCTACCTGTATTTTCATAGATTTAACCTAAGATGGATCTAAGATAATGCATGGATCTTATTCCTTCTTATTTTTCTTACTTCTACCTCCACTTTTCTACAACATCATTACATAATATTTTTTTTTCTTTTTCGGTTTCGGTTGAGTTGACTGAGTTTGAAAAACTGGAAACCTTTATTTAGCATCTTTTTCATTCTATTTTATGTTCTTCTAGGTTTTCATGACGGTTTATCCTACTTCTCGTTTCTTATTCAATGATTTATTCTCTTTTACAGAAAGATCATAAAATTATCTTGATTTTGTACTAAAGCTGAATTTTATCTTCCTCTAGATGTCATCACTAAGAAACATGATCTTGAATGGTTTTGTTTTTGAACTGAAGAGGATTTTAATATATTCTAATCAAAGCACTATGATCTTCAACAATATTACCAGATACATGATAATCTGAGATTTGAGGGTTCCATTATTTATGTTGGTGATTTTCAGAAGAACATACGTCACTAGGTTTACCTTTATAAGGATTACTGAAAAATCCAATATAAAGATATATATTTTCTTTATGGTGTCCTTTATTCCCTTTATTAGAATGAGAAAACCATGTACCCATAAGGATAACATCATGAAATTTATTGAATGATGGTTGATATTTGGTGATTTTACTCCCTTGAGTCCAAGTCACTCAAATTTCTTGTCCATCCCAATGTTTCCTGACTTTTTGGGCTACTTGTGAGTGAAAAAGATTGCCTCTCCAACAGAGAGAATACCAATAATATTTTATACCATAATGAATGAAAAATAATTCGTTTTCCCTTAACTCTTGAATGATATTTTTTCGCTTCCTCCTTTTTAAAAAGCCCATGTATCAAAAAACTCTATGATAAGGTATGGATAATCCATATCCTTACTCTTCGTCTTAGCTAAAATTAAAATGTACCATCCATTCAACTTGATGATCTTTATAATCAACAAATTATACATGAAAATTAAAATTTGGTCAACCAACCTTTCCCTATAACTTTTCCAAAAATTGATTTCCATATTTGAAGACATGTATTTCTATGGGGATGATTCAAAACACATTTAGAATGTATATAAATTTGAAAAAATGAACAACCAAATTGAATAGTTGTAGGGTTTTGTCTCAAAAAGTCCTTAAAACCCGATGTGGGAAAAGGATTAGGGGGCCTTTATATAGGCTTTGAGGTGATGGTTTGAATTTCCCCTTTGATATAACAGTTAAAATAAGAAAGATACGATCTGATGGTTGGAATGAGTACCGAAGAAGGATTTGGTAGGTTATGACCCTTTGAGTTTTTTTAAAAATTCAGTTTTATGGAATGTGAATCTGACAGAAGTTTTTTTAAAAGCTAAAAATTCCAACAAGTAAAAAATTTAATAACATTGATTTTAGTGAGGATGAATACCTTCCAAGTTTCCAAGAAAAATTTTAAGTATGATTCTTATTGAAAAATATTAGATTCTGTAAAATATTATTAAGGAAAAGAATGTTTTGATTCCAAAAATTTTAGGTTAGGAAATTTTTTATTAAGAAAGTAAATTTTGAGTCAAGAAAAAATTATTAGGTTATACTTTTTAAAAAAATGGGTAATAAGAAAATATACTCCCCCTATTAAAAATAGTTTCTTAATGTAAGGACATAGGTTTCAACAAAAAGTTAATATGGAATATTACCTTATGGTTATCATTCCTAACTATTTTTTAATGTATTATAGTCTATCAGAGAGTAACAATTGTGTAAAAATATCTGCAAGTTGATCTTTCATTCAAATAAATGGTAAAATAGAAACTGTTTTATAGTGTGATATATTTGTATTTGGCATGAGAGAGTTTTGTAGGGTTTTTTCTAAGGGAAATGAGACTTTTATTATCACACAATATCTCTGTTTTGGTAAAAAATCATGCCATAATCTCTGGGTGTGTGTTGCATCCACAACACATGAGTGCAAAAACATCTAGCATCTATATATTCAGCTTCAGTAGGGGTGAGTTATACTAATTTTTACTTCTTTCCCGAACAAGAATCTAATGAATCTACTAATAAATTATATGTTCTGAATGTACTTTTTCTATCCATTCAAAATCCACCAAAATTAGGATATTAATGTCTTCTAAATAAATCTTTTCCGAATAAATAGAATAGTCTGAAATCAATGGTTCCCTTTTAATAGAGAAAAATTATTTTCACTACATTTAAATGAGATTCAATTGAATTAGATTGATATATTTTACATAAACAAGATAAAAACATTTTTTCTAGACGACTAGCAATTAGTATAATAATGTTCCTTTCATACTAATAAAATATGTTTGATATACTAGTTTCCTAGTTTCATCTAGATCAAGATTATTTGATGTACCGATTCGAGTACTTATACTTTTGTGCTATCATATATATACTTTTTATGTAGATATTAAATATAATTATGTTTAGATATATAATATTCTTCTAGTTTTAGAAAAATTGGATAACTAAGGATGAATGTTAACTAACCCATCATACCCATTTCGAACTCAGATTTCATTAGATTCGCAACTAAATCAGTTAAGGATTTTTGAGTTGATCCAAAAATAATGTCATCAACAAATAATTGAACAATAAAAACATTTTTATTATCTTTATTTATAAAACGAGTTCGATTAGTAGTTCCCTTAACATAATTTTTCTATATCAAAAATCATGTAGGTCTATCATACCAAGCTCTAGGGAATTGTTCATGTATATATAAAGTTATGGTATGTTTTGAAACATGTTCCAGATGTTTTGTGTCATGAACCAGACCGGGTACCCTGGTAAACTGATAACTGAGTCGGCTCTGACATAGCCCGAAGGGCGTTCCCGATCCCCAAGGGTCAGCGACTAGAACCTGGCATCATGCAACGTACAAATGGGAACGAATTTTCCACAAAGATGTGGAAGCAAGAGTGAAACAAACCATATAAATAACAATGAAACTCCAATTGGAGCATTGTACCAGAAAACAAAGAGGCACTGAAAGCCCAAGGTACTACAACCCAAGTACATAAGTAGGGAAAAAACCACCCCAAAGTCCCCAAGGACAGAACTCACCACGTTGAAAACTCAATAGCTAGATCCACCACCAAGTGATCCTTTCCCCAAGCATGAACCTAGAAGAATGAGGTCTACAAACACCCGAAGGAAAACGTAGGGTGTGAGACTATGCCCAATGGATACCCCCAGAGATTCCATAATAGATGCCAAATAATGACTATCCAAAGAAAAACTATAATTTTTAACGTAAACAAGTTTGGAAATAGGAAATAATATTTTAACACATCATTCTATACATTTCCAAGTAAAATAAAGTTGTCCAAGCATGGTTTTAAAATGATGAAATGCTTTTATGAAAATGGTTTAAAAAAAATAGTTACATAAAACATTTTATGTACAAATCAGCATGCATGTAAAGCAGTTCAAAAGCAATGGAAAACATTTATACATCACAGATACAGATTTAGGCGAGCCACATGGTCATCATCCAAAAGGTACAATAGTATTAATTAGATATGGGATTCCACACTCTCTATGTGAACACAGAAAAATGTGTATACAAACGTCTCTATGACACTGGCCAAAGGAGACTCATCACCAACCAATCGGGGATGTGACCCACTGCAAGTATGTTTTAGAACGTTGTCGTATTGTAGAGTGTATCCAAATAACTCACTAACTATCTAAGGCTTGAATGAACTCTTACATGATGGGAGAAATATTTTAAGATTGCTTAAAATATGATCAATCCCATTCTTCCATTTCAAAGATCCAATTTCTTTCCATTTAAAACCACAACAGGTTTTATTCAAAAACATGCCTTTTTCACAAGACAAAACCAATGGGTTTTTATCAAAACATTTTATGCCATTTTCACCAGTTTGAAATCCATTCAAAACCAATTCCATCATTTAACAATTTATTTCCACAATTTAAATATATAATTCAATTGAAAACATTTACCTCAAATATATAACATAAATTCCATGATTTAAATTATCCATTTTCCATAAACACACACAGACACTCCAATTCAATGGAATTGAGGGTTTTCCAAATTCTCATGCCAAAACCAATTCAAATATCTAATTTCAAATGAATTGAATTAAAATTAACATATGAAATAAATCAAGAATTTGAGATAACCAATTTGGCAAGTCGGGAGGGAATCACCTACCTCGACGGCCTTGACCAAAACCACAAGGGTTGAAGAACACTCAAGAATCCAAGTTGATTCTGCAAAAACCCATCCTAGATCCCTTCCCCTAGCAAGACCAAGTAAAAAAATCATCATTTTGGAATTTACACACATTGATCTACCCATAACAAACGTAGATATAAGAAATCAAGGGAAGAGGGGAAGTAGATCTAAGTAGATCTATGAAACTGATCAAGAAAGAAGAAGAACGATAACATACCTTGAGAATCCCACTTCGATTTACCAAGAGGAGCCTTTAGATCGCCTCCAGATCAAAGGTAGAACCTTCTATAACCCTAGGTGAAGACAAATCCCGAGTAAGGGACACTTAAGAGAAAAAACAAAGCATTTAGAGGCAAAACGGATGAGATCCACAATTTAAGGATCTAATTTTAAGTTCCCACATGGTTTTTCTGCACGGCTTGTCAAACTGTGCGCACACCGTGCATACCACACTGTCTAGTGCTGCTAAGTTGGAACGGTTTGATCGCATGATTTATCAAATCATGTGATAACTATGAACAATCCATTTCCTTTTTGTTTTACTTAAAATTTCACCCAAATGCACCCCAAGCCACTACTTCAATACAGAGGCACATAGAGACATCAAAAGTACCTAAAACCAAATGAGATGTTACAACCTCCCCACCATAAGACCTTTCAGTCCCCAGAAAGCCTATGAAGAAACCTCCACACCAAAAAGATGAGGCCAATGATTTCTCATTAGTGTCTCCCATTACCTCATCTCATAAAAATCTATACCATGATGCTAATGTATACGGACCAGAGGTATCGTTCTCCCACAAAGTACCTTGGTCCTAGAATCAACAATCCGGACTGGTCGTTCAGTAATAGATAAATATGGTTCAATTTCAAGATCACTCTAGCTCACAACATGAGATGGATCGGAGAGGTACATCCACAGCTACGATACATGGAACATGTTATGTATCGACGTCAGCTTTGGTGGTAGATATAGATGGTAAGCAACTTTTCCCACAAGACCAAGAACCTCGAAAGGTCCCACAAAATGAGGAGAATGCTTCCCTTTCCTCCCAAGACATCAATGCCCTAAACGGGGTGAAAATTTCAAGAACACCTAGTCACTAACTGAGAACACTAATGGTCTACAACGACAGTCAGCATAAGACTTGTACCAACTTTGCACTGTCAACATTATCGGACGAATCAATTGGATCTTTGCTTTCATCTCTTGGAACAAACTCGGTCCTACCAAAGAACATTCACAAATATCCGACCAACATAAGATAGATTTACAAGGACGACCATACAATGCCTCAAAATAATCCATTTTAATCATAGATTGATAATTTTTGTTATAAAAAAACTCACCTAACCCCAGATGATCATCCCAAGATCCACCAAACTCAAGAACAAAAGCGTGGATCATGTCCTCATGGATCAAAATACTCTCTCTGTCTTCCAATATGACGGTGTATAGTAGGCCGTGCTCAAATAGACCTGAGCTCCCAGTGCCTCTTGAAGGCCTCAACAAAAGCGATAAGTAAACCGAGGATCCCTATCAGACACTATTGCAGATGGAACTCTGTGCAAACAAACAATTTCCTTCAAATAGATATTTCCCAACTCCTCAACTTTGGTAGTATCTCAAATAGGTATAAAGTGATACGACTTGGTTAGTCTGTCAATCACAACCCATATCGCATTCTTTTTCCTCTGGGTTTGAAGTAACCCAACCACAAAGTCCATTGATATTTCATCCCACTTTCATATAGGGACTGGAAGTGGTTGAAGAAAACCCGAAGGTTTCTAGTGCCCGGCTTTGACCTGATGGAATGTATAGCAATGAGATACAAACTCAGCAATGTCTCATCTCATACCTGGCCACCTAAACTGTCGCAACATATTATAGAACATCTTAGTGGTCCCCGAGTGCACAACCCACTGAGAGTTATGAAAAACCCTCATCACATTCTCTCGTGCTGATAACGACACAATGTATCGGTTTTGATAACACAAAACGCCCTCTTTGGAGAACGACGACAAGGTGTTGGTCTCCCCACCATAAAAAGAGTCCCTATTTACAAGGTATTCATCATCCAGTTGTTGTTCCTGATGAATTAACTCTTGGAGAGTATAAGTCAACTGAACACTGGCTAATGAAACATCATTCCCCTTCCACTGAACTCCAATATGCAACTGATCAAAAAGAGCCATCATACTATACTCTTCTAAAGATTGTTTCACAGCTTGTGATGGACGTTTCTTGGTTAACACATTTGCAATTACATTCCCTTTCCCCGGGGTGTAGGCAATGTCAAAGTCGAAAGATTTCAGGTACTCCAACCAATACCTTTGGCGGAGATTCAAATATTTTTGAGAGAAGATATAACTCAACCTCTTGTGGTCTGAATACACAGTGAACCTTTCTCCATGAAGGTAATGTCTCCAACACTTAAGTGTGTGCATTACAGATGCAAGTTCATGTTCATGGGTAGGATAGTTCTTCCTATGAGGCTTAAGCTGACGAGATCCATAGGAAAAAACATGATTACATTGTATAAGGACACATCCCAAACCTGAACCTGATGAATCACAGAAGACCACATAACCTAACCCAGCATTAGGAAGAGTTAACACCAGCACAATAGTCAAAAGACGCTATAGATCCACAAAAGAACTCTGACATTTGTCATTCCAGGAAAACTTCACTCCCTTTAATGTCAGAGGAGTCACTGGAGAAGATAACATTGAGAATTCTTTAACAAATCGACAATAATATCCTGCTAAGCCCAAGAAGCTCCGAATCTCGAAAACATTCCGTGGTTGTTCCCAAGACATAACAGCCTTCAGCTTCTCAGGATCAACTGATATTACCTTCTCTGACACCACATGTCCCATGAATTTCACTTCTCAGATCCAGAAATCGCACTTTGAAAGCTTGCCATAAAGACGGTGACTTCTTATAAGACCCAGAACTGTTCTTAGATGAATAACCTGATCCTCATCAAACATGGAGTATACATGGATGTCATCCACAATGGCTACCAAAAATGTATCAAGATACTCATGGAAAACTTGATTCATCATGGCCATGAAAAATGCAGGAGTATTTGTTAGGCTGAAGGGCATGACATGACAATCATAATGGCCATACCTACTTCGAAAGGCGGTTTTCTAAATGTCAGATTCTTTTATCCTCAACTGATGGTAACCAGATCGAAGATCAATTTTTGAAAACCATGTTTCCCCTTTCAATTGTTCAAACAAATCATCAATTCGTGGTAACAGATACTTGTTCTTTTTCGTAACTCGATTGAGCTTTCGATAATCAACACATAATCCTAGAGAACCATCGGCCTTCATGGCGAATAGAACTGATGTTGCCCAAGGTGAAACACTAGGGCATATAAAACCTTTCTCAAGAAGATCGTCCAACTGAGACTTCATATCTTTTAATTTAGATGGATCCATTCAGTAAGAAGTGATAGAAACCGGTTGAGTACCAGGCATTAACTCAATTGAAAAATAGATCTCCCTTATTGGTGGCATACCAGAGAAGTCAGAAGGAAACAAGTCTGGAAACTCTACGATGAGTAGAGGAAGATCACCACTCGTTGGACCTATCTCTAGATCAAAAGAAATCACTAATATAATTTTCCCCATCTCTGGATAAAACGGTCTCGCTCTGCCTGACCTAGGGTCTAGTTATCCTTGAAAAACAAGAGTCACACCACTAGGTGTTCTAAGGTAGACCCTTCGGAGGTGACAATCAATCTGGGCATTATTGGTGATGAGCCAATCCATCCCAAATATTACGTTAAATGATTTCATGTCGAGAACCAAAAATTCCCAAACAAGCTCAACATCTGATAGAAAGAAAACACAAACTGGACTACGTAGACCATTCTCTCTCACCGTACCAAGAGGTGTAGTAATATCCATTGCACAATCCAAAAGTTCTATGTGTAGATTAAATAGATTTACAATATGAGTTGAAATAAAAGAGTGAGATGCACCAGTACCAAAAAGTGATGTCGACGTCACTAAGGATGAAGCTATAGTGATAGTACCTATCACAGTCGCATGACCTACTTCAGCTTCCTCTGGAGATTCTTCCACTGCGTGAAGAAGATTTCTTCCTGATGCCTATGGCCGGAACCTTTTAGCATGTGAAGCATTTGATTTCCCCGCGGTTTCTGGAGGTGCTGATGATCATGTTCCCCTACATGGAGTAGATAAGTGATAGTAGAATCTTTGTAAGTTCCCCAAACGTCTGTGGGAGCTACAGTTCTTGGGTGCCTCAGTGAAAACCCTCTTAGAATGCCTCGGCATTCCACACTGATAGCAAGTCAAAGAAGCTCCTCCCGGTGCTACTGGAGGTCTAGAATGACTCTCATATCATGAACTACCATATGAGACATCGTGCTTCCATTTCCCTTTAAAGGGACCAACACCATCACAAGAAGGAAAAGAAACTTCCTTCAACCCTGAATTTCCTTCCAGGTCCACCTCAACCATCATCTCCGTATCCAACACATCAGAATAAGTGGGAAACATCAATAAGAAAACTTGTGAATGAATATCTGATTGAATCCCCAACTCAAATCGTCGAGCCTTCAACCTCTCATTAGATACAATTTCAAGAGCAAAGTGTACCAATTCAGCAAAGTGATTTGAGTACTCAGTCACAGTTTTTTTGGACTGCTCAAGTTTGAAAAAATTCACAGCCTGGTCCAACACCATAGATTATGTATAAAACTGATTTGTGAAAATAACCCTAATGCCTTTCCACTCCAAACCATCATGTTTCCCAGTCGTCACCATCGTTTCCAACCATCTCTTACTTGTTCTTTCCAGCATGAAGGTGGAACACTTCACCTTGATCGCTTCAGCTGTCTCCAAGAACCCAAAAAGAAGTTCAATCATACTCAACCATTCCTAAGCATGATAAGGGTCAGTGGAGACTTTGAAAACTGGTGGCTTCGGGACTAGGAAATCATCATAATGACTTCGGAGAATATCACTTTAAGGATCTAAAGCTGGAGCCTGAACAGGGACTGGAGGTGGTGCTTGTCCTAGAGCTTGGACAGTGATAACGGTCACATCAACCATACTCGGATCCACAATATGTCTCTCTTGCTGAGGAACAACAACATCATCTTTTTTAATCTAATTCCCACGTCTTTTCGGAGGCATGATGCTACACAACACCAAAAAAGACAGAGATTAAGACACCAACCGGGTAACAAAGAAAACTACTCTTAAAAGAAGAAATAAACAAGATTTGGTTTCCACTCTATCCAAATCAAAACAAGGAATAAACTAGATATAATCTATATGTCGTATTTCCCTAAATACCCATGGTGACATAAGGTTCATTGCAGTGAGAGCTGGCTAGGCACTCAATCACAACTACCACCTAAGTCCGGACAAGGAAACTCAACTGCATACTGTCATCAAGGAAAGATGTTCAACAAACCTCCCTTTGATACCAATTTTTCATGAACCAGCCCAGGTACCCTGGTAACCCGATAACCGAGCCAACCCTGACATAGCCCGAAGGGCGTTCCCGATGCCCATGGGTCGGTGACTAGCACCAGACATCACACAACATACAAGTGGGAACGAATTTTCCACAAGGACCAAGAAGCTACAGTGAAAAAACAGTATGCATAACAATGAAATTCCACTGGGATCATTGTACCAGAAAACAAAGTGGCATAGACAGCACAATGTACTAAGTCCCATGTACATAAATAGGAAAAAACCACCTGAAAGTCCCCAAGTACACAACTCACCAAGTTGAAAAATCAACAGCTGGATCCACTTCCAAGTGATCATTTCCCATTGCACTAACCTGGAATAAGGAGATCTATAAACACTCGAAGGAAAAAAGTATGGTGTGAGCCTAAGCCCAGTAGGATACCACCAGAGATTCCATAACAGATGCCAAAAAATGATTATCCAAAGAAAAAAAATTAAATTTTAAAGTAAACAGATTTGGAAATAGGAAAGCATATTTTAAAAAATCATGCTATGCATTTTCAAGTAAAGTAATGTTCCCCTATAAAGGTTTTAAAATGATGAAATTTTTTGAAGACAATGGCTTAAATAAAAACAGTTACATAAACCAGTTTATGTAAAAATCATCAGGCATGTAAAGTAGTTCAAAAGAATTGGAAAAAATTTATACATCACATATAAATATTTAGGCGAGCAACATTGTCATTTTCCAAAAGGTACGATAGTATTAGTAAGTTATGGGATTCCAAACTCTCTATGTGAACTCAGAAAAATGTGTATACACACATCCCTATAACAATGGCCAAAGGAGACTTATCACCAACCCATCGTGTATATGACCTGCTGTAAGTTTGTTTTAGAACGTTGTCATATTGTAGAGTGTATCCAAATAACTTACTAACAACCTAAGGCTTTCATGTCCTCTTACATGATGGGCGAACTATTTTAAGAATGCTTAAAATATGATCAATTATATTATTCCATTTCAAAATGCCAATTCCATTCCATTTAAAACCACAACATGTTTTATTCAAAAACATGCCTTTTTCTTAAGATAAAACCAATGAGTTTCTATCAAAACATTTTAAGACATTTTCACCAGATTGAAATCCATTCAAAACCAATTCCATCAATTCACAATTTATTTCCACAATTGAAATCAACTATTCAATAGAAAACATTTCCATAAAATACATAACTTAAATTCCACGATTTAAATTATCCAATTTCCACACACACACACACACCTCAATTCAATGCAATTGAGGGTATTCCAAATTCTCATGCCAACGAAAATTAAAATATCTCATTTCAAAGGAATTTAATTAAAATCAACAAGTTAAATAAATCATGAAATGGATATAATCAATTCGGCATGTCATGAAAGAACCACCTACATTGAAGGTTTTGACAAAAACCACAACGATTGATGAACACTCAAGAATCCTGGTTGATTCTCCAAAAACCCGTCCTAAATCCCTTCCTCTAGAAAGACAATGACAAAAAAACATAATTTTGGCATTTACACACTTATATCTACCCATAACGGGCGTAGATATAAGAAATCAAGGGAAGAGGGGATGTAGATCCAAGTAGATCTAAGAAACCGATCAAGATAGAAGAAGATCTATCACATACCTTGAGAATCCCACTTCGATTTACCAAGAGGAGCCTTTAGATCGCCTCCAGAACAAAGTGAGACCCTTCTCTGACCCTAAGAGAAATCAAATCCCAAGATAGGGACACATAAGAGGAAAAAATAAGTATTTAGTGGAAAAATGGTCGAGATCCACAATTTAAGGATCTAATTTTAAGTGACCGCACAGTTTGTCAAACCGTGTGCACACCGTGTAGATCTCACTGTCCTGGGTTGCTTGTCCGCACGATTTAGTTGCATGGTTTACCAAACCCCGCACACACCATGTGTACCCCACTGTCCAGTGCTTCTTGGTTGGTACTGATCGATTGCATGGTTTATCAAATTGTGCGCTAACCATGCACAAGACATTGCCTTTTTTTACTTAAAATTTCACCCAAACGCACCCCCAAGTCACTACTCAAAAACAGAGGCACATAGAGACATCAAAAGTACCTGAAAACAAACGGGATGTTACATTTTGTGTCTTCAAAATATGAAGGGTTTTCAAAAAAACTTCCTCTTAAACATATCCATTAAGGAAACCACACTTGAGATCTATTTGAAGAAGAATATTATTAATGAATACTGTAATGGAAAGTAAAATACAAATACATTCTTGTCTATATAGTGAGGCATTGGTTTATTCATCATATATGAATTCTTGATTATTATATATTTTATCAACTAATATATCATTATTTCTTACTATGATTTCATTTTCATAATTTTTATTTCTGAGGACCCATTTTACTCTAATAACAGAAGTTTACTTATGTCATTCATCCATGGTACATACTTAGTTTCTTTTGAATTCATTTAGCTCATCTTACATGGCTTTAATCTAATTATCATCACTTAAAGCTTCATTAGTTATTTTTTGTTCTGATTGGTAATGTACAAATATATGTTCTATCTCATTTAATAATTAACATATGGTCCTTATAGGTGGATTTATATTACCAATGATACTATTAATAGGATTATAAATAGGAAACAACTGATCTCTGTTTTTTTACACATTTTTAACAACATATATGGTAGAAAATATTTTGGGGAAAAACTTCAAGAAAATTTTCTTGGGCATATTCTTTATTAGAATAGTCTTCTATCAATGGTTGATTATCATTTTTTGAAAAAACATCCGATGATGTTGGTTGGGATTGTTTAAAAACAAAAGTATTTGTTTCATAATATTTAACATGCACCTTTTGTTCAACATTACATGTAGTTTTATTAATGACTCTATAAACCTTAAATGTATAGGAATATCCTATTAAAATTCCTTCATAGGATTTGGGTGTAAATTTTTGTGAGTTATATTTAGTATTCATAATGAATAATTTTCATCTAAAAACATTAAACTATTAAATCATAGGATTTTGACCATCCCACAATTCATTTGGTTTTTTTTAATAATTGGTCTGATTAAAAATCGATTTATGGTATAACAAGTAGTACTAATGGAATCATTCCAAAAATGATTATAAATAGAATGTTCACACAACATGGATCTAGTTATCTATTTATGAATTCAATTTCTTCATTCAATAACTCCATTCTATTTATTAGATCATGGATATGAGAAGTTATGAGTAATGTATTTTTTACTACAATGTTTCAGAATCTGAATTTAGAAATTCTCCCCCGTGATCACTATGAATAGTTATCTATGGATGTTTTTTCACATTTTTGACATGGAATCTAAAAATTTTAAAATAATAGAAGGATAAATATTTCCTTTATAGAAAATAGACACATGTAAATCTGGTTTAATCATCAACTATGAAAAACATAGAATATCATCCTCATATACATCTATTTTGTTTTGGACCCAATACATCCATATGAACTAACTATAATAAATCAGATGTTGAGACTTCACCAATTTATTTTAAGCTTGATATATGTTTTTTTCATACTGACATGATTCAGAAACATTTGAAGAATCATATCTATGCTCTGGTAGATCCTTAAAAATTCATTTCATTGAGATTTTTCATAGGTTCTTAAGGTTACAGTGCACTAGACATCTATTCCATAACCAATATTATCTTCCAATTCACTAAGGAAATGTAGGAATTTTCTATTATGGTTTTCTATGTTTAATTTATAATCATTCTCATGCATATGGGAAAAAATAATGAACTCTTCCATGGAATTGTGTACTAAACATTTATCATTTCAAAAAATCAAAAGTTAACATTAATAATATAATATTATTATTATAACGAGATTGTTTTTATGAAATTTTACTATTAAATCATTTTAAATAAATAATTTTCCAAGAAGAAAAATGTTACCTATATGAAGAAATTCTCTCTGAGAATTATCTCGGAATGTTACTTTTACTCCTTTCATCTTGATAATATTTTCAAACAAGTTTTTATTTCCATTAATATACTGGGAACATCCACTATCCACTATCCATGTACCATGTATTTTTGTTGGTACATTATTTACCAGAACATAAAATTGTTATAATTTCTGAATCCAAACATTCTAGGATCTGGAAATTTCATAAAGTAAAATCTTAGGAATACACATTGTCTTAGAAAAGATAGATTTATGAAATCCTAAGGATTGAGTCTTATTAAAATAAATATTTTTTTCTCAATTTCCACCACATTTACAGTTAGTGAAAATGGGATCACTTTGGAGATAAAATTATTAATACTAAAATCTATATTTGAATGAGTATAACAAATCCTAGAAATATTACATAGTGGATGGATTTGTAAATACATTTTATCAAATTCCTTCTCCATGATGTAATATTTGATAAAAGATTATTTAAGGAAAATATTTAAGATATTAGTATGATAAATAAATTCTTATCCTCAATGTCATTAGTTTTAGAACATGAGTTATTCTAAAAAATATTTTTCTTATAAATAACATTTTTGAGATCTTTATAAGGTTTATCCTTCTCAGAATTAAATTTCTTATGGTTTTTGGTATCCTTTTTATAATCAGGATTATTCTGATCAAGATCATTAGAATGACCTGATACATGTTTGGTTAAAATAGAATTTATAGAATTTATTTTCTCTAACATCTTTTATATCTTACAATTTTTATTATCAATTAATTTATAAAATCATGAAACTTCTTCAAATGAAGGTAAGGCATCGTCTTCTAATGAAGAAGATTCTTCATCTGAAGATTAATAATATTATTCATTCGGAAAATTTGAATTTAATGAAACATAGGTTACAGATTCTGCATTGTGTACCTTATCATTAACATCTTGTAATTTTCATGTAATTTTTTTAATTTATATGGAATTTGTTTGAGACACAAAAATTAGAGAGTATATAATTTCGAGTTCTGGAGAGCCAGGAAGAGAATTTTGAACATTTTTAAGGTACGTCTAGTAAATGTGCGAATATTATTTTCTATCTGTTTAACAGTTCCTTTTATCAAAAATATTAGTGAACAATTGAATTCAGAATGATTAGAATCACCTAGAAATTACTTAACGTCGGCCGAAAAGGGCATAGAGGAAATGTTATTTTACGAAATTTTTTGGAAAATAATAAAATTATTTAAATGAATTATTTTATTTTAATTCTAAATTTTCAGAAGCAGAAGACAAAGGTATAGGGCGGTGATAGGGTTACAATAATGTGGATAAATGAGGCCCATTAATGGACTGTTAAACTCACAACGTAATTATGCTTTAATGACGCTTGACATCAACACTATTTCATAAACAAAAAAGTGTAACAACGTGACATCACATCATAATGGGAACACTGGGACATTATTCTAATTATACTTCGATGCACTCTGAAAATATTGATTAATGAAATTGGAGGATTCTTTGGAAAACCCCTGACAGACTTCCACCACAGCGAATAATGAAGAAATCTGGAAGAACAACATCTTCTTCGTCACTCCATTCAAAGATTGGAGCCGAGAAGCGACATCGACGACTTAACCCCTCGAGGAAAAACGTATGACAAAAAAATTCAAAGAGGTAGGGATTTTTTATTGGTGGTTATTTATTATCAATTTCTAGAAACAACGAACACATGTCACCTCGCAAACAGGTTGACCCATGATTCGTGCAATTAGGTAGGAGGATGTTTCATTCCCAGAATTATATTTTCAAGATTAATCCTTGGCATGAATAATTGAACGCAAACCTCCTGAACCCCTCACCTATTAAAACATCTACTATAGTGGACCTAGACTAACAAAAAAAAGGCATGATCACCTCCACTCATGTGTTCTTGGTGTCCACATTCCCAAAGCGACGACAAGGATGGTTTGAAGGCTTCAATGTTTAGACATATTTCCACGGAGACTTTTCGCACAAGCAGCATAAGGAATAGACCACCTGAGCACATCTAGTGGCTTCCTGAAGATTCTGCCAATGCACTGGTAGTAGCAGTGGTGACCGAAATTGCTAGCTATGTGGAGAGGATACCCCACACTAGCACTCCATGTTGACCGGGAGGCCACAACTCGTCTGTTGTGACGGCACGTGGAAACACAGTTCCAAGCGGGTGCCGCGTCGAGGGGTGGAACGTGTCCAGCCACCATGTAGGATGGATGTTACACGTCCCATTGGAGGTGGTTCTAGGAGGGCACCGCGTTGGAGGTGCAGCCCGTCCATGCAGTCTGCTTTTGGTCCTGAGGGGATGTGGCTGGATGCAGTGTCCCAAGGGATCACACCAGCCTCACCACATTGTTAGTCCCCTTGTTGGTGGGTCGATCCCCGAGTGGGTCGGACACGCGTAAGTGGGTCAGACTAGTGCCTGCGGGCCGGACCCGATCTGGAATTCCGGACCCACACTAGAATACCAGTCTCACACATATTCAGGTCGGGTGAGACCAGACTGGGTCACTGGGCCACCTGGTGGGCTGGACATTCAGCCAATAAGGTCGGGTCTAGTGAGTCCTATTGGGCCTAGCCAACAGGCCAGGTCGCACGAGACCAACCTTGACCTATACCATGTCAGGTCAAGTTCGTCAAAATGAACTAGGGTATGTGGAACATTGTGGACGAGATGGTTGTGGTAGCCCGAATGGGTGGGAATGGGCCCCGTCGCAACTGGCGCCCTGGATAATAAAACACCTGCATCTTTTGAACCGCGGATCTGATTGATGGCCTAATTGTAGTTTTAGGAACCTCTCGAGGAGGTAGATCCTTCATCATGATTTGTCGTGAATTTCATAGATATCAAGAAGTGTGGATTGGCTTGAGTAGAAGTTCTCTGAAGCATGCTACCTATGGAACCATGAATTTGGATGAGACGTGAAGACTAATCGAGGATGGTTCAGTGGGAAGCACCTCGGTGTGTCCCAGTAGTCCCATGATGTGGTGTGGCTCTGTGTGATCCAGAAGACCCACGGTAATTGATAGAATGAGTACCTCAGTTTGACCATGGTGGGATGCAACTCTTTGTGACACAGCATGCCAATGGTGGGGAGTGACTCTATGTGACCCAGCATACCCACGATACTAATCAAGGATGAGTTCCACAATAGTTCAAAGATAGTGTGAAGTGACTCAGTGTGACTTTGTAGGCCAACTCTACCCAATAAAGGAGGAGTTATCCAGCGGTTGAGGGGTTCATCATTTTGGACTGACGATGCTACAGTTAGTAACATATAATATTCCTCAAATTATATTCCTTATGGTATGTGCCTTACATTGAGAAATGTTTGGGCATTATTTATTTTTGTTTTGGGGTCCCTACTTAGTATCGTGTTACTCACTCATACACGGGCTTTTCCCGCACGTGTTGGGTCTAGTGAAGATGACTGACGTTTCCATAGGGGAGCTCAGGGGGATGGGACAGATGGATGCAACAATGGTGGACATGGTGGCCTAGCAATAGGCAGGCTCCTTCAGGATCAGGAGGATATGACGTACTACACTGGCTTCCAGTAGCTTCACCACTCTCACAATTAGGTGGGTTTTAATGTAGATGTACATCAATTCTCCTTTCATACATTATAATTTTCTATTCTTTTTCTTGTGTTTGTATTCTAGACCACATTATTTCAGATGTACTTTCACTTAGTTTATTCAATGGTATGTGGTTTCTCTTTTGATTGTATTGACTTGGCTTGGCATGTGTGTGTGTGCAAGAATACAAGATAAAGCCTCCCACTTGTAGGTTGATGCCATCAACGCTAGTTACCAGCTCCTAGACATTTAGAGGCGGGAATGGGGTAGTCACAACATTAGCCCTGTGGGATCGTTCATGAAAAATTGGTATCAATGGTTGGTCGGTTTCCCCTCAATGATCGTGAGTCCGATGTTTTGTTTTGGGGAAATAGTGTTAGGTGTTACAAGTTTGACGTTCATATTCTGTGGGTCTAGTGATGGTGTTGTGGCCAACGTATCCCTACAGCAGGACGTTGATTTTTTTTTGGCTCAATACATGAAAATAATGGTTGCATAAGTGTCTCATTTATTTAATAAGAGTCTGCTCACCTGGTATAACCTTATAACAATGGTAAAAATTTCTCTATCTCAGGATTCCTCCACTTGGACGACTAGCCAGGATCCTAGTACGAGGTTGTGAGGACTGCCAGCCAGGTGACAAGGTGACCATTTAGAGATTATCCCTAGAGATGGCCCCACTGGGTGGTCACCAGTGCTACGACCACCCGATTGTCAGAATCTACTAATAGTGGTTCTGATATAGGATATTCTTAGTATTAGTTCCCTACATGAGTTTCAGAGATAGAGACATCCCATGTTTTGTGAAGGGTCTGATCCTCAGGTAATTGAGGACTGACTGGAGGCTATGACATAGGTAGTTCACTTAGTGGGGACACCGCCCGACCAGATTGAGATCTTGGAAGTGATCCTTCTGCAAGGATCTATATGGAGATGGTGGAATTTGAACATCCAGACTCATGATGAGGCGACCTTAACATGGGTTGAACTTGAGAGGCTTTTTCGGGAGGAGTTTTTCCCCATGACATTGTAGTCCATGTATATCCAGGAGCTGCTTCACCTACTGTAGGACAACATGATGGTGTCCATGTACTCAACGAGGATCTAGAAGCATTCCTATTACTCAACAGACATGGTGCGAGACCCATTCATTAGGTCTAGAGAGATTGAGTAGGGACATATGCGTGAAATCAGGGCTTTGATGGCATCTCTCAGCATCCCTACCTAGGACAGGGTGCTGGAGCGAGACCTTCTGATTGATAGTATCTTGGGGGAGCAGGCACACACAGCTAGATCTACCAACAGACCTCAGGAAATAGAGTCTCTAGCAGGCCAAAATAGTATACAAGTGGTCCAAAGTAGGATAAGTCTTTCAGCAAACAACACCCGGACTCTAGGCGGTCGTGCGGGGCTCCCAGTCTGGGGGAGTCGGCAGGGAGCCATGAAGTGCAACACATGTGGTGGGTAGGGACACATGGAACGTGGCTACCTGATGCAGTGTATAGTTGACTGACATATTGTTAAGGGGCTATGGGAGCCACGACATTTGTTCATGTGAGGAGGTCGGTAAGGCAGAGGATGTTGCAGGGGAGCTGGCCGAGTGGCAGAAGATGGGAGACAATCTGAGATGTTACACCCACCACACCCAGCTGGTCCCCCCCTCGACCTCAGGGATCATGATGAAAGGGGATAAATAAACTCTATGCAGTAGAGGCTAACGACTAGGGCGCTCTAGAGATGTTTTGAGGTATGATCTTTTTTTTCTCCACCCTAGCTAAAGTACTTATAATACAGAGGTTCTAGTCACTCCTTCCATTCCACGACCCTCTTTCAGAGTTCTGAGATTCTAGTGGAGCCATTGGATCAAACCTTACAGCTTGAGACTTCAATGGGAGACTATATAATGATTAGACACTAGTTTCAGTAGTTTGAGTTTACCCTAGGATGTGAGAGATTTGGATGGGATCTCCAAGTAGCATCATCGAGGCTTTACGATGTCATCATTCGTATAGACTGGTTATCCATAGTCCATGATTTGATTGACTATTTTAGGAGTGCAATGCATTCTGTCCATGAATATGGGGCCCCATTTTCCTTCATCGATGACAAGGAAACCCTTGTAGTGTAGGATGGACTCTCTCGGAGGAGGGTGCAACCGATGACTCACTAGTTGGCTACCCTCACCCTTGGTGTAGAGGCATAGAGGAGTCCAGGAATCCATGTAGTGGTGGACGAGTATGGGGATGTTTTTACTAATGAGGTTCCAGTGCTACCTTTTGGTAAATAGGTAGACTTCTACATCACCCAGTACCACGGGATGACACCAATATCCACACCAGCATATCGAATGGCTGCCATAGAGCTTCACGCGATGAGGGTACAACTATAGGACATTTAGGAGAAGGGGTTCGTAAGGCACAACGTTTCACTATGGGAATACCCAGTACTTTTTATCAATAATGAAAATAGGATTTTGAGTTTGATTGTGGAATTCATACACATGAACCAGGTGACTGTGAAGAACATGTACACATTGCTGAGAATTGATGTCCTCTTGGGCATGCTGAAGGGACTGAGTGGATCTCAATGATTGTCCGCAGATCAGGCTATCACCAGCATTGGGTAAGAGAAGAGGATGTACCAAATACATCCTTCATGTGTTGGTATGGCCACTATGTGTTCATGTTGATTCCATTTGGCAAGACCAACGCCCCATCACAGTTCATGGGACTCATGAATAGGATCTTCCTGCCCTACCTCGACCGGTTCATCCTGGTCTTCTTCGATGAAATCTTGATTTATTCAGCGTTATATGAGTAGCATGCTAAAAACCTATGGATAGCCATGGATACACTCTGAGAGTACCATATTTATGTTATACTCTAGAAGTGTCTATTTTAGATAATGGTGGACCACATTCATGTACACATCATCTTAGAGGATGGAGTTGTAGTAGATGCGGAGAAGATAAAGGCGGTGGTTTCTTAGGAGCCTCCCAAGAGCCTAATTATGGTGCAGATATTTATTGGGGCTGGCTAGTTACTATCAATGTTCTTGTCCTGAAAATTCCATGGTATAAGAACCATATCTCCATTTTCATGGAAGATAAAACCCTTCGTGTGGATGGAGAAATGCAAGTACAGTTACCTGGAGCTGAGCTGGAGACTGTTTAGTTCACCATATAGTGATTACCAATGGAGGTTATCGGGTATGTATTTTACTGTGACACATTTGGGACTTGGCTTGGATGGGTACTAATACAAGAGTAAGTAGTGATCACATAGGGCTCACAACAATTGAGTCGAAAAGAGTAGAACTACGTGACCCATGACCTGGAGTAGGCAACAGTGGTATTTGTGTTGAAGATGTCACATAACTATCGGATAGGTGAGTAGTTTGTAGTTTAAATCAACCAATAGAATCTATGGTATAACTTCTCCTAGAAGGACATGAAACTGGGACATTACTAATGGCAAAAGTTCCTCTAGGACTATGACTTTGAGATAGTATATACTCCTATATAGGGGAACGTGGTTGCAGATGCACTCAGCAGTAGGACTGGATTATAGATGTTGATTGAGGCTACAGAGAAGTTAGTTGTGATGCATGTATCCCAAGGAGATTATAGTGAAGTTTTTTACCTACAGTAGATGGGTGTTACTCCCCCACTCGTACAATGCGTTAGGGAGGCATAGCTAGGGGATGATTATTGTGTGGCCCTGACGTGCTCATATATCTATAGGACGGGCCCCTAATGAATTTTCGATAGGTGGGGGCACCTCATCTTTTTCAAAGGGTACATCTTAGTACCAGTGGAATTACAGGAGGTGTTAAGGGAGTTCCATATATCCCCTTTTGCGGTACTTCATGGATTGGAAAAGATGTACCAGGTCCTCCAGCATCATTACTAGTGGATAGTTATGAAGAATGTAGTGGAAGAGTTTATTTCACAATGCCTCACTTGTCAGAAAGTGAAAGTTGAGCACCATGTTTTAGTAGGCTAGACTCAGCCACTCGAGGTACCAGAGTTGAAATGGGATGATATCTCAATGGACTTTGTGACGGGGTTACCATGTACATCTAGAGGTCATGACTATATTTTGGTTATCGTTGACCGATTCACCAAGTCAGCTCACTTTCTACCCATCTAGGAGTAGGGAATGATTTATAGAATGGGAAAACTCTATGTCTAGATGATAGTGCGGCTTCACTGGGAGCCTTTGACTATTGTCTCAGATCAAAAAAATGACATCACATCCAACTTTTGGAAAAGATTACATAAGTTGTTTGGGATGGATCTACGCTTGAGCATATCTTTTCATACCCAGATGGATGGCCAGACAGAGTGAACCATATACACCTTGGAGGAAAAGATTCGTGCATGAATCCTTGAATTTTTTCGTGGTTGGGAGGACAACCTACTACTGGTGGAGTTTTCATAAAAAAAAAATAATCACTTCACCATTGTCATGAAACCATTAGAGGGCTTGTGTGGACGAACATGCATATCACCAATAAGCTAGACAGAACTATGGGAGTCACCACTCATGGTTAGAGAGTTGGTACGTGCTACCACCGAGAAGATGCAGATCATCCAGGAGTGGATGAGAACTACACGGAGTGGCCATAAATCTTATACTAAGAAGAGTCCGAGACCCTAGTAGTTCGAGGAAAGAAATCTTGTGTTCCTCTATGTATCAACCGATAAGGATTGGGGATAATTGACAGGGACAATAAGTTACCTTTGAGATTCATCAGTCCTTTTCAAATCCAGAGAAAAGTTGGTGAGGTGGTGTATCACCTCTCTCTTCCCTCACAGAAGCACTTTGTGCATGATGTTTTCTATGTGTCATAGTTGTGGAGATGTGTGCATGATCCATCACATGTCGTCGACTCGGGAGTGCTGGACATTGATGATGGAGTGATGTTTGCGGTGTTCCCACTGGAGATAGAGAATAGACAGTATCAGGTCATACATGGATGGTCCATTACTCTAGAGCACATCTGATGGTGGCACGAGAATCTCTAGGAGAGAACATGGGACAGAATGCACATATTCTTGCTCCTTACTCATATATTTATGTTTAGTTATTTTTTTGGCTTTCAGGGACATAAATACCTATAGTGGGGAGAATTTCACATCTCATAATTTCCATGTAATTAATTTTTCATATATTTGGAATTATATCGATACTGTGAAATTTGACAACACATAATTCTGAGGTTTGGAGAGCCCGAAACAAAATTATTAACTTTTTTGAGGTACGATTTGTAAATATGAGTGTGAGATTTTCTATTATTTGAACTGTCACTTGGATCAAATATCTAAGGGTACCATTGTATTATGAATAATAGGATTCCCTTATAAAATAATTACCTTCAGCTGGTAATGGCTGACCAGAAAAGTTACTTTTCAGAAAATTAGTGAAAAATAATATAATAATTTATATGAATTATTTTATTTTATTTCTCACTTTCGAGTGGCAGAAGAAGACATTATAGGGAAATTAAAGTGCAAAGATGATGCATATAAATGAGGCTCATTAATGGCTCATTAAACTCACAGTGTAATGATACTTTAATGATGTGCAACAACAACGTTGTTTCTTAAATAAAAGAGAGTAACGATGCAACATCACATCATAATGGGAATGATGTGATGTGATTATATTAGTAATTCGACACACTAGGAAAATATGGATTAATTAAATTGGAGGATTCTATGGGGAACATCTCATGGAATTCCACCCCATCAATGAATGAAGAACGCCAGTAGAACTTCATCTTCTTCGTCCCATCATTCAAAGATTGGGGCCGAGAAGAATCTTCGACGTCTAAACACCCCAAGGATAAACGTGTGGAAACAAACATCAAAGATTTAGGGTTTTTTTGAATTTCTTTTACATCATTTTCTGGAAACGATGAAGATGGGTCAACCCACGAATAGGTTGACCCATGATTTGTGCATTTATGGGGGATGGTGTTTCATTCTCGGGAATTTATTTTCGGGATTAAACCTTGGCCTGAATAATTGAACTCAAACCTCCCAGAGCCCCCCCTTATTAAAACCTCTAAAATAGAGAGCATGGACCGACATGAACACAGCCCGAGAAACTCCGCTCGTGTGTTATTTATGGCCTCATTCTCAAAATTATGCCAAGGACGGTTTCAAGGCTTCGTGGTAAAGACATCCTTTCGTAGAGAACATTGGCACAAGGTGCGCAAGGAACATACCAAAGGAGCATGTCTGGTACGCCTCTGAAGATTTTTCCAATGAGCCTACATTGGCAGTATAAGCGGTGGCCAACATCATTGGTTGTGTAGAGGTGGCAGCCCACACCGGCATAACGCGTTGAACAGGAGGCCACAACACATCAGCGACAACGACGCACTGAAGGATGCGACTCTTGGCGGGCACCACGGGGAGGGCTGGCCTTCGTCCGAGCCACTCGGCTGAATAGAGGTTCCATAGACTATTATCTATAGTACGAATAGGACATGGTGCCTGGAGGGATCCAAGAAAGAGGTACAGCTCGCCAGTGTGGACCATGTTCGGACCGGAGGGGACGTGACTGGATGCCATTTCCGAAGGGTTCTCAATGGCTGCACCACACTTCTGGTCCCCTTATTTGCGGGCCGAGAGCCCAACTGGTCGAGCCAGACCCGCACCGGTAGGAGGGACACACGTCTCTTCACAAAAAGCCGTACAAAACTGGGTTGCAGGGTGACCTAGTTGGCTGGACCCTCAGCCAACCCGGGCGGGTCCAACATGGCCTGTTTTGGCTGGTCCATTAGCCCGGTTAGGCCAGATCGGCCTAGAACTACACCAGGTCATTTTAAGTCCTTCTAAATGAACCAGGGTATGTGGAACCTGAAGGCCGGGTTATTCAGGTCGGTCCGAATGGGTCAGACCGGGCCCCATCAAAATCTATCCCATCCATACTAAAATACCTGTATCTTGCCAACCATACGTCTGATTGATGGACCGTTTGCGGAATTGGGACCCTCTTGATAGGTTATATCTTTCGACATGTTTTTGGTGACTTTCCTAAAACCCGAGAAGCAACAAATGACTTGAGAATTGGTTCTCCAAAACTTGCTACGTATGAAACCCAGTGGATGGATGAGACTATAAAACCTCTCAAGGATGGCCTAGTGGGAAGTTGCTCTATGTGACCCAATAAAACCACTGTATTCTACAGGAGAGGTACCTATGTTCAGTCAAGGTGAGAAGTGGCTCTATGGGACCCGGATGGCCCATGGTGGCAATCAACACTATGTGACCTAGCGTACCCATGTTACTCATTTGGGATGAATGTGACAGAAGTTCAAGCTTAGTGGGAAGAGAATTTATGGGACCTGATAGTGCCATTGTACTCGATAGAGGAGGAGTTCTCCAGCGGACGAGGAGTTCGACATTTGTGACTAATGGTTATATGGTTACTTCCCTAGAATATACATGTTTTGAAATTCCTTTTGTTTCATTCCTTACATTGATAATTTTTTTTGTGTTCTTTCTTCTGGTTTTGGGGTCCCTACTGAATATTGTGTTACTCACCCCTGCATGGGATTCACCTGCACATGAGTTTCTAGTAAAGATGACTGATGTTTCGACATGGGTACTTAGGGGGACGAGAGTGACAGATGCTACGATGGTGGACTTATTGTCCTAGGACCATGTAGGGCCTAGTTGGATAGTGGGGACCGGATGTACAACATCGGCTTCTTGTTGCTTCACTACTCTCAAGATCAGGCGGGGTTTACTAAAGATGGCTATCAGATCACTTTTCATACTTTACACTGTTCACTACATTTTCATAGGTTTGTATTCTGGGCCACATTCATTCAGTTGTACTTGGACATAGTTTATTCATTGGTAAGTTGTGTCCCTTTATTGAGTTGGGACGTGGTTGGGAGTGTGTGTGTGTGTACAGGTATCAATGGTAATGCCTCCCACTTGCAGGTTGATAGTTTCGGTGCCTGTCTTTAGCCCTATGCCTTTAAGAGGCGGTCTAGGGGTAGTCATGACATGGGTCCCAAGGGGCATGTCGTGACATTATCCATAAGACAATGATTTTAAATGAGAACTCTGTCTATAAGAAAAATATTCTTCTTACTAAAAGATTCATATTTTAAAGATTCATCTGAAGAGTTAGCACCAGTGGAACACCATGGGTCATTTGCATTATGAAATTTCTTAGCCTTAGATTTATAAAACTTCTTTCTATATATTTCAGAATGCTTTTACTTTCTTCCTTTTATCTTAATCATTAGAAAATCAGGTCTGATATTTCCGGCCCTTTTACAATCATAAAAAGTTACTTGAGACTCATTCTTGACCTTTCCATCATTCTTCCAATATATATTCTGAAAAAAATCCTCATAATCTTGTATATCTTTCTACCAATATAGTCTAATTCATTCTTAGACTGATCACTATCTCATGATTCAGATATAACAATAGGGTTCTTAACTTTAGATCTAGTTACCCTATCTAGAGTCTTGGATTTAGATATATTAGTTAAAGCTACACTTCAATTACAATTATTCTTTTTGATGAAATCATTATCACTCTTCATTTTTCTTCATTCTGATGAAGAGGTCCAAATAACTCATCATGATTAATTTGAGTAACTTTTCTGTTATCATAAATAGCTATCCTTTTTTATTCCCACTCCGCTAGATTTATATCAATTATCATGTCCACAAGCACATCATCATCAAGACCATTTTTCCCACTGATTTAATACTATTGACAGTGGTCTTAAATCCTTGTTGAATATTTTATATTGGATTTACACAGGGAAAATCAAAACCATGATATTAAACTCAAAGAATTTCTCTTCTTGTTTTTATAAAATTAGACGTACAAAAATGTGTGACTTTTAATTTCTTCCAGATGCAATTGGATGATTCAAAAGATGACATTTGTCTATATATATTCATAGTCATAAATAATAACTAATTATTTCAAACCTTTTAATTAAGTTTATATTACTATTTCTCTAGGTTAGTAAAGGTTCTCAGTTCATGGTCTGGGATTTTGTAATCTTTATTGAGCATGAAAAAGATGTCCACTCTAGTATTAATGACAACAATATTCATTTGATATCTATAGTAATACAAATCATTCATATCAAAAATAAGTGTTCTAGTTGTTTTTAGATTGTAAATTGTTCCAATAATCATTCCTTCCATCTTATAAAAAAAATAATTTTCCTCTCCCCATGTTGGTGTATTTAGGAACTATAAACAATGGATTTGTAATAGAAATACAATAGAATTATAAAAAGAAATAAAGAATGTAAAATAAATAATTATAAAACATCATTGGTATCAATTATTGGATCATAATATTTTCGTATATGTATATTATATGTCACATGACAAGAGGGGGTGAATTGTAGATTTAAAAACATAAGTTTTTAACCTTATAGGAAAAACATGTTTAAAAATGATTAAAAGGATAATTCACAAACCCTCTTCGGTTCTTACATAAAGGGATAATTGGAAGGTCCCAAGTCAAATTATAAGAATCCAAAATGTAATAAACATAAATATAATAAAATATAATTAGATCTTTCATAGAAAATATTCTACCTTAATGCGTACAGAATCTTATTTATGAGAGTAAGTAAAAGAACAAGAAAGATGATGAATGTTATAAATTCATTCATTATCATAATACATTGGAAGCAAGAAACTTTTAACTGAACATTAACATGTAGGAAACATTTTAACATAATGAGTTTTCTATCCAACGACCTTGGATAAATAACCCTTGATTTATGCTTTCATGAAAGTTAGTCTCACAGACACTAGGGTAATCCCTCGATAAGAATATCAGAGTCTATCTTTCTATCCCCAAAAGCCATGGAACATCAATGTTGTCAGAACCTCTATCTTCCTTTGCACAAAAGCCCTCGATTGCACTAACAAACAATCAGAAACATAGAAATAAAGATGGACAAGATGTTCCTAAAACACACAAGGTATGATAGATTTTCCCTCTCTAGAAATAACTTCACAACATATAATATCTAGGATCATTAGTCCACATTGATCGCATTTGAATGTGCTCATATTTATCGGCAAAATTTCAATGGTCAACTCCCTCCTCCAATGGTCATATTTTTCCTTGAATCTCGGAGGGACCTGTCATTGTGCCACTCAACCAATGGTTGGAGAGAACCAAATTAGATGACATAATTTTAATTATATTGAAAAAATAACCATTCTTTAAGGTCAATAATATGTAAGGAATATAAATTAGTTTTATAAAAACTGAATAATAAAATTCTTATGAAAATAGAATATAAATTCTAACAATATGTAAAATAGAAATCTTGAAAAATGGATATTCATATTCTTCTTTTATAGAAATTTGGAGTCTGAATTCTGATTAATTTAGAGTCTAAATGTTGAGGAATGCAGAGTATGAATTTCATAGAATTTAGAGGCTTAATTTTATAGAATTTAGAGGCTGAATTTTAGAGAATTCAGAGTTTGAATTTCAGAGAATTCATAGTCTGGATTTCCAAGAATTAGGTGTCATATAGAAATATATGATTCCGAGGTTTTAGATAAGTATATGAAAATTTTACATAGTAAAAAAATGATTAGACTTGGTTTTGGGATGAATTTGAATAAGTCATCGAAAACAGTTAAGGATAAAACATTTCATGGAGAAATAAAATTTTCCTGAAGAAAATAATTATTAGAGAAAGATATTTTTCTTTAAGAAAACATGTTTTTTATTTTCAAAACATAGAGGAAGGGAAATGTCATAAAGAATCCTTACTGAATGAATAGATTTGGTGTGACACATGATTTTATATAAATGATGGTGTTAATAAATTCTAAAATAATCTTAGTTTATAATGAAAAAATTATTATAAATTATAGAAAATAAATTATGTGACTAAGAAAAGAATTAAGTCATGAAAAACTCTGATAACTTTTTTAATATATTAATTAAAAGTAAATTCAAGGTTTAAAATAATACATTTATGTAAATACTTGGATGTAAATTATATAATCTGAAGAAATAAATATTATTCATTTATATACACCATTGAAATAATAAAATTTTTCATGACATTAAAACATGTCTCAAGGATGAGAAAATTAGCTTAAAAGCCCTTACATTATTCAATATCATACTTGATCACACTCTAATATACTGTCTAGAAAAATATAAATCATAATTTCCTATTATATATTTTCATTCAAAAATATTACATTTTTGTTACCCAAATTATAATTTAAATCATGAATACATTTATTAGTTATTTTGATTTTTTTCATTAGGAATTAATAACATCAACTATTATCTGCTTGCTCAAAAATTTTGATATCATTACCCATAATTTGGTGAAATTTCATTATTAATATAAAATTTAATATTTTATAATATATATTATATTTATTTAAAATATTCTTATTTCACTCCATATATTTGTTCGTTACATTATGTGGAAATTGAATTCATAATGGGTTATTTCATTAATTTTTATGATTGAACATGATTTATTAATATTAAATTAAATAAATTATATAAATTTTAAAAGAATATAAAATAATAATTATATTATTAGTAAACAATAATAATATAACTATTTAGTTTCCTATATTCATCCAAAATCATTCTTTAAATTACTATTCATGTTTCTAGCAAAACTAACCCAAAATTCAACACACTTTTACTAGATTGTTAAATATAATTATGGATTTATTTTATTTTGACATAAAAATATTATAATAGATTAAGAATTATATTATTTTTAATTTTCCATTATTGTTAACCGTATTTCATTTTTTTTTTGAAAAAATTTGAAACATGAATGAAAATGAAAAAATGACTCTTTGCGGAGCTGATAGTTTGTGAAAATAGATGGATGATGTTATGTGGTTTTTATATTTGGAAGAAAATAAATATTTAATGATTTTACATTTAATATAAAAAAATCTACATAATATTTATAATTAATCTATTATATTATTATTTTAACAAATTATTTGATTGAATATGATTAAGAATAAAAACATAATAAGTAGATAATACTTCAGTTAAACACTTGATATTTCATTATAAGTAACATAGAAATTGATTGTATTATGAAAACTATGAGTAATATGGGATTATGTTAACGTGATATATTAATATAGAGAGGTCAATGGTAGAGTATAATGGATGATTCGACGTAAAGGAAAATATTGAAGTTCTGTAAGTGAATCCTTTTTTTAAGTGAAATTTAGGGTATTTTTGGAAACACCAAATTATACTTCAACAATTTAATGTCACAATAAAATTGTAAAGTAAATAAAAATGGGTAAAATGGGGAATGGAGTTGATTTTGGGTCGTTAAATTCATTGATAATCCATTTGTAATTTTTTACATGTTTTTCCCTTTTCCCCTAACTAAAATACTATTTACCATTTGTACGTTTAACCGAGTTTACAAATTATTAACCAAAGTAATTAATTTTAATGAAAAAATTTAAAAAATTCATGATATTAAAATATTATCCTCATCATTTTATTTTTGAAAAATTATCAATTAAAATCTCTAAAGATAAGAAACATTAATATTTAAATAAAAAAACATAATCATGTAAAATATTTTTTTGAAAAAAATATCGTATGTTTTTAAATTTTTATATAATAAAATTTTCATTTTTCTAATTTTAGAGCCATAAATAAATAAATTATCAATTTAAAAAATATTATTTGGCTTCAATTTCAGGATAAAATAGTTTATCACCATAAAAATTTTTAATTTTATTTGTAGATAAAAAAATTGATTATATTTATGTTAAATTTTACATTTTCTCTTAAATGTATTGTGATATGACTTATATCGAAAAAATGTTTATTTCAAAATTACGATTTTTTACCCTTAATATCCTAATTTAATTCTTTAATAGTTTGGAAATCTTCTAGGTTACACTTACATTGTGAAACAGTGTTGGATATTGTAATTCTCTTAAATCCCACAATTTTTGACTATAAACAATATTTTCTATAAAATTAATAAAATTTCATACTAGGATAAAATATTATTGATAAATCCAAAAAATTTTAATTTATTCCAATTTAAATTACAAAATTTTTATATATTATTTTTAATTATAAATATCAAATCAAGAGAACAATTTTTTTATAGAAAAACAACATTTGGTATATTAAATATAATTTGGGTTAAATTTAAAATTAATCTTTTTTTATTATATCTTTCTTTAATTCAATCACATTAAACTAATATTCATGAAAAATATTACATTTTAAAAAAAATATAATTTTAAAGCATAATGTCAATTTAGAAAAAATGAATTTCGAGAAGTATATATATTCATTCTATATTTATACATACAAATATATAAATATATTTTATAATAATATTAATTTATAATTACATTACCACTTATGATCTCCTTATAAGACCAAAGATTTATATATGATCTTTTTGTTGTTTTGGTTAGTTGTTCAGGTAGCATAGATCTTATATAAATCTCCATGAGCATTAAATTCTCTCATATATGGTTTTTCTCAAACTATTATTGCACATGTTTTTATTGGAATTAGAAAAATGAAAACCCTATAAAAGAAACATCCCATCAATGTTTGGATAAATTCTATTTATAAGGAATAATACTCCATCCTATGGGAATATCTTATTACATTCTTTATTAGTTTTTTGATAAGGTTTCTTCAATTCATACATGACAATTTAATAGATAAGTTTTAGTTGTATTATCTAATATTCAAAATATATCAATTATTTCTGCACTTTTTTTTCTTCATGTTAAACAAGATATTATTAAAATATTTATTTAATGATATTATATAGGAAATTTTTTGTTGTTGCACTCTCCCCCATAAATAAATTGTTTTCATAGATTTTTAATAATTACATAACGATAAATATAGTTTAGGGTGTTTGTATGATGACTCAATATTTAATTTTATAGAACTATATATATCATTTATATATAATAATAATATGAATAATTATAATTTTTTGTTTCTTCTAATCCAATTTAGTTAAATTCCACTCATGTTTTTGAGTTAAGACCTATTATATTTTCAATTGATTTATTAGTTCATTATAATATTGAAATTTTTTCATTAATTTGATTAATGAATGAAATGATATTATCTATATTTTTAATATCAACAATAAAAACACCAATATATTGTCTCCCATGATTTTTTATTATGGGGTTGTATTAAAAATTTGAGGTCAAATGATGAATTCGATGAAAAATTCCTCCTCTCTTTATCAGGATTAATATGATCCACATTAAGCCCCCTCCCAACCACTTTTGGAGTATCCATCATGAATTAATTAGAATATGATATATCTGTGTTATCTATTTCATGCGATTCCAACATCAATAGATAATCGCCCAACTATTCTCTTTCCTATTGCACTTGTTTTGACACTATCGACAAAAAATACCTCTTAGGTAAATATTATCCTAGAATGGATGGCTCACAACATCATGTCTAGGTGGTATTTCATGTGTATCAAAAGGGACTTCCAAAAATCTAAAATATTTTAAACACATTAGGTATGGTCTCATATGCTATAGGGAATAAATCACAACACTCAAATTACTCCCATCACCAAGATTACTAGGTGACCATATTTTTTAAATGATTATGGGTCATGTGGCACTAGTGGTGGAGAAATGGGATTGTATTTTAAATTCATAATTTTCATGGGTATTTATACTTCTTTGGAAACATCTACAGATATACATTTAAGTGGTTCATTGGTGGATGATGATAATAACGTTTCGTTGGGGTCATCATCTATTGTAGATATGTTTTGATATCTCCGTAATGGATTCTAGTCATTCTTTCATTCCCATATATTTTTTATATTTGAGGATGTTGTGGGTAATCCAACCATGATTGGTGAACATAGAATATGATATTTAATCTATTACATCAAATATATCCAAAGGATCCATACTATGAATTATATTTTCAAAATCATAAATATCTAATAGTAACAGTCTTATAATTACATGTTTTATTTGATTAAACAATTATTGTTGTATACTTATAATATAATATAGTAAATTTTGAGTGGCTATTATAAAAAACCCCATATTCAAAATTGTAACATGGAAGATTAATTTATCCAAATCCACATTATCTGAAGTAATTGAACTAGTTCCACTATATTCTCTTATATGTTGTGGATTTTCATGTCATTAATTCTTATAATACATAGATTTGTGACACTAAAATGGGTAATGTCAAATAATTCCATGCATAAGTCATAAAATTTTTACTGTTTCCTTTTTGATTCTTGTGTTCAACTCCCACCATACTAACAAAACTCATCATTTTCCTATGATAGTTTGATGCTCGGGGATCCACTCAAATTAGTAAATAAAATTCACGTACCCTTAGAAATTTCCCTTGGTGATTCATCATTTTTTTACATAAAAGAAATTGATATTAAAATTAATTATCTTTCTGATTTCATTTTCATGAAAATTCCTATTTTTCATCTCTAGTGTGTTTTGGGACTTCGGCATTGTTCTCACTGAATCATATTTCATGATAGCTATTTCGGCATAATCACATGGTTTATCATTCTACCTATCATTCATATTGTATTTTCATTAAGTTAATCTATACATTTTCTATCACACCAATGGTTCCTTTTAGTTCCAAACATTACTAAAAAAAGAATTGACATGAGTGAAAAATATTTCAAACATAGGGATATAATGATAACCCTAAAAGGGAATCTAATAGTAAAATATATGGTTCTTTTACATTTTCATGTTGTCATATTATTCCTTTAATTCAAAATATATCAATAATTTTTTATATAATATTATTTTAGATGTTTAATCATACACTACATATAAAAAATCCCTCGTTGGGGTTCCTATGATGCATTTGATAAACTAGAGCATATCCATAGTGAGTTTCAAAAATGTTTTTCAGTTAAGACTCTTTTTATTACATGAGATGATGATTGAGTTAGTACCCAATATTATCTTTTCAAGGTTATTAACCTTGGGTATAACTATTCCTTTTCCTAAATAAAATTTTAGTATCTATATAGGGTTTCATTTCTAGGGAAAATAATCTACTCAAATCATTGCCAATATTATTAGATATGATCCTATTAATAGACTCAAATGTGTGGTTCTTTTAATATTTTTATCCCTAATACCAACGTTAACTATAATATTCTCCACATATTACTACACTAATCAGATTACAACTCTATTAGATTAAGATAGACATGATATAAATGTAAATTTAAGTAATTATTTAAATATTACATCTCAAAAAAGACACATATCCCAATGATCAAAAGGATTATTGGCATGATTAATATATATAGAAACATATTATTTTACTACACTTTTTAAAATTTATCTATATTAATTTTCCTAAAAATTCTTTTTCTACATATATCACATGATTTTACCATATTCATATCTTCAAGATTAGAATAATAAAAAATGGTTTGTCTTAGGGGCTCTATAAAGGAAAATATATCATAAAGTGTCAGATCATAAACATGAAAGAATCATGGGAGAAAGTTAAGCATCATAAAAAGTGATCATAAGAAAATATATTATAATAATTAAACATGAAAAATAAATATAATATAATATAAATATCATAATTTATAGGGCCTCAATCAAAATACATATTAAATAGCAATAAAATTTGATGATGAAATAAATTTTTGGAATAATTTTTAAGAAAGGAATAATCATGAAAACATAGAATAACATTATAATAAACATGGAAATTTGGGGAAATCATATAAATATTATTTATTATCATTTTGAACCAATCTAACCACCAACATGTTTACATTTATGATTGTGAGTAGAGCTAATATGGCATAACACTCACACTTTTTGAACCTAGCTGCTCGTTAACATTATCAAAGATCATTTATATCTCATGATACATTATACTTAACCTAATTCACTTGATGAATATATAGGTCCCACTAAAATTATAATCTATAAATTTTTATTCCACTTGAAAATCAATCATTAATAATATCATAATGAGCTCATGGAAAAAAATGTATTTTCTTAAAAATATAAATGTATTACATATCCTGAACTAATCAGATCATAGAATATCAAAACAATAATTTTATAAAATAATTTATATAATAATATCATATACGATATGATCAAATAATATCTTCAGTGGATATAAACCTTGGTGTAAAAATTTTAGTGAAGATATACAGTTTTTAAAAAACCCATTAAAACATTATTATCAAAGGTGAAGTGTAAATTACATTCAATTTTTTGGATAAATAAAATTAAATGTGTTTTTAAAACATTATCATAAATTTTATATAATAAATAGTTCTTGGGAAGACATAAACATTTCAATATGGGGATGTGAATATATGTTGTAAACACATCCTTTTAAAAGAATCTTTAAAAATGAAAACGTGAAAAAAGACAAAAAAAATTAAAACAGATAAGTGAATAAAATGCAATAACCAACAATTTTAAAAACAATTATTAATAATAAAACCTAAAATAAGACATAAATGTTATCAAAATAAAATTTTTAGTAGATGATAAATTTTTTATTTTGAAAGAATGGAAAAGTATTTTTAAAATATTGGAATAATCTTGATGACATCCCACATCATTAAACAGATGGTATAACATTTTTTAAATGACTAATGGATGTAAAGTATCATTGATGTTAGAAAATGTTTTCATCATTTTATATGAAGGATAAAGTTTTATATTATGTAAATACATGGATATAGAGGAAAAAATATTAAAATAAAAGAGTAATATTTTAAACCGAAGTAAATTTTAACAAAAATTTATAATAATAGCGGCAGATGAATCTGGTCTAGAAGAGGTTTTCCTAGAATATTAGTTGCATATACATCCTTAAATTATATTAAGTTATAATATTTCAATCATGAAAGAGAATATATAGATAATAGTGATTTTAACATATTGAATTGAATTCAGTTAGGAAAACCACTAATAACATTATTAATTTTTGAATCAATAGTTATTATATAAATGAAAAGAACACTATTATATAAAACACATGAATTAAATCATTTATTATAATAATAAATTCTTGATATGTATATACACTATAAAAATAATAAATTAGGGCATAACATTAAAACATGCCTAAACGAAGAGAATTTGAGATGAGAAAATGATACCATGTTTCATTTCATATTTGATTAGAATTTATACTCTTATAACCTCAAAATAAATTAATTAATATCATATTATAGAAAATTATTCATATATATTATCATTTAATAATACTTAATATAATTTTTTATAATGATTACATTGATTATTTATGGTCTCTTATGACCATCACGTGTTAATAAATATAATTTTTTGTGTAGGTTTAAAAACATTGATATCATCACCCATCATTGAATACAATGTTCATTATTGAAATTTTATTTATGATTATTTAATATATATTTATATAATGGATATAATTTTTTTTATTTCATTCCAAATTATTTTTATGTAATCGAAAAACTGAATTGATAATGACATATTTTAGTAATTTTTTTTATTGAATATGATTTCTTAATATTAAATTATATACCATATATAACATTTTAAAAACAAAAATTATTTCTTATTTAATTATTATTCTATAATAATATTAGTTTTTTGTTTCCCATAGTCATACTTGATCATATTTTATAGCATCATTCACGTAGGTGGTCAAACCGACCCAAACTGGAACTACATTAACATAAATTGTGATTATTGTTTATGATTACTTTATTTGGAAATAATATCAATAAAATATAATAAAGAAGGAATTTTTTGGATGTTTTTATTATGGAGAACTATATTTTTAGATTCCTGGGAAAATAGTTTTAAATTAGAAGGATATGAAAAAAATCATTCATCTTGGTTGTAGTAGTCTATACACATGGAAGGTTGATGATACATTGTTTTATTGGTTGATGGAAATGAAGAAGTTTGAGTATTAGTATAAATTTAAAAAAAATTACTTTATTAATTATAAATAACTCATTATAGTATTATGGTGATATTATATTTTTAATAGTAATACTAAGTATAAAAACTTATGAATCATATAATACTTATGTTAGCGACATGATTTTCCTTGGATGTTCCATTGATATTGAAGGGATCATATTTACTATCATTGAGTAAGGGTTTATTTTAATTATACAGGGATAAAAGTATTGTAAAATGGGAGTCTATAATAGATAATTTCAATGTATAAATCTGACTTTTTGTGGTGGATGTATTACCTTTTTATATGTTAAGAGAATTGTAGTTTAGGAAACTTTCATAGAATTTCAATAATTTAATTTCACTATTAATGGGTAGAGGTATTAAAAAAGAGGAAAAAAATAAAATGGGTTGAGTTTTTGTCAATAAAATCATCATTCATCGAGTTGGAAATAATTTTTCAAAATTTGATGGCATTTAACAGATAGTAAATGTTTTTACCATCTTTACGTTTTTACTCTGGTAACAAATTCTAACCATACTAGTTATTTTTATTGAAAAAATGAAAAATGATTTGATCGCATATTTTGGAATTTTTTATGTAAAATTTGATAACCATTTTATAAAATATTATTCTTTTAGGTATATAAATTAAATTTTCATATAAAAACATACAGTCGTATAAAACCATATTTTTGAACAATTACTTAATTGCGAATTTTAATTTATATTTGATTTATATTTCATGGATAATAATATTTGAGATGTAAATTAGTTGATTATGAATTAAATTAAGGTTTTACGTTTCAAAAGGAAAAGAAAAAACAAAAAATTACCTTTAAAAACATTATTTAACGATGTCACGACTCACCTTCGTCGTGATGAGGGAAAGAACATCAAATTGTCACTCCCTTTATTCCACTATATGAATGGTAGATAATGACCCCCAGTCCGGCCTTCAATTGGACCTAGAGTGGTGATTGGAAATGAGGGTATATAATTGAACATAATATGGAAGTAATTACGCATTTATATAAAAATATTGGGAGAAAAGATGGTAAATTCCTAGAGACTCCAAATACTAAAAGAAATAGTAAATCCCAAATCCATTCCCATATAAATTTTAAAATTTAATGAAATTAAAATATACAAAAAAACTCCAAAGTAATGTACCCAAAAAAATAGACTATGTAGAAACAAAAAATTATCTTGATGCATGAGCTACGAATGTCCATCACGGTCCCTAAAGTAATCATGGAAATTTAAAAATGGTTTATATATGTTTGTTGAACATATGAGTATACGCAGTAGGGAAAAAAATATTCTTGTCCACAAGTGGGGGAACATACTAATTCCCTTATGAGAAAACAATATAACTTCAATATACCTACCATGGAATACTTACCAGCCCATCCTCACCGAGGCACGCACACCAAATAACGTGAGACAAGAAAAGTAGTAGTATAAGAAAATGGAAAATTGGGTAACCCACAACACTTTTCCCTGGTTAACTACTCCTTCTAAATGGATAATGTATTAATTCTACCACTCTACCCACATGCATTCCCACTTCCACAACCATGCCACATAGACCTAGGTCACAAAGCTATCAAAAACCAACATGAATACCCCTTGGCCACAACAACCACACCTCTCGTCCGGAGACACCTGGGTCTCATTAAGAAGACACGTGGGAAAACAATCATGGACTATAAAAACCTTGGCCTCTCATCCTTATAAAAACATCACAAAGTATCTGCGACTATGGTAAGCCTTAACCCATTACATCCTTCCCAGATACACTTGAGCGGTATGAACTAAAAGTGGTAGTGAAGAAGAATGTCAATAACCAACTATCCATCCCCCCTCTAGGATTTGGGGAAATACATCCTCCCCCATGAGATAGGGGTGTTCATCCCATGTTTCTAAACAAGCATGGGGTGATTATATAAAACACAAGGAAATACACTTTTTCATATAGGCAATCAAACACTCAACACAACCTATAGGTTTCAAACAACCAAACAAACAGACCAACCGATACAACTTTTGATGCTGGCCATATATAAACAATCACACACAATCCACTGGAAAAGAATAATCCAACCCGGTTTTCATTTAACAACTATCAATTTATAACTTTTTGGATTCACATTAATTTCATCTAGAATAACTGGGAAACTACCAACCACAACCTTATCAATAATACAAACAAAACCAGATTTGCAGTCCCATTATACACCCTCATTCAACCATTAACAACAATCATTATTTATTGTTCTACCGCAAAATAATTATCTCAAAACCTAGAATTTCATCAAAACTGCCCAATATATTTTCAGATTTTGTCCCACTACTTTACGAGTTCATAGACACATCACAGCCCGACTGCCCAAGTCACTCCATGGCCAAAATAGAATCAAAGGTTGTTCCGCTGTCCACAGGTCCATATAATCCACAATAAATTATTCTCAAAAATTTAGACTCAAACACTCCGCACATAATTCTTCACTCACCAAATCCACCTAAACTACCATTACACCACATCCTTGCACCACAAATGTCCACACCCTTCTCACAGAACCAACTCATTTATCCTCCCCTATACCAATATATGTGCGCCCTGGAGCAACACCACATAACTCCCACAAAAACCAAATAGAATACAGAACTCAACAACACCTATCAATAATATATATATATATATATATATATATATATATATATATGTTAAATTCTATTCTCTACACCACATGATAAACATGGGTTATCACACAAGCATTTTCATCTTATCGCAATTGTTTCCATAAACCTACTATACATGTTTAAGAAGATTTCATGTTACGATTGATTATAAAACAAAATAGAAAAATAGGACACCACTAGTGCGTAAGAAAATACCACCATCATCCATGATTTCTATAAGGAATACATCAAAAATGACTATAAAAGAATCAATGGTTACTAATAAAAAAATGTAGTCAAACTTAAAACCACTCTCATCCTGTTATTTTATTGACCCTGTCATCTTTTATCATATTACATTATTATTTATTTCCAGTTTTATGAAAATTATTCACCCAATTTTCACAAGGAATCATTAGTACACCCACCCAACATGATTCAAAATTAAAGAGAGATAAAAGAAATTACTTCCTGAAAGAACATGTGACCAAAACTCCATATGCACCAAGAATAGGGGTTCACGTGAAAAATAGGAAAGAACTCCATGAAAACTAACCTTGAGGGGATCTAGAATAGGCGCATGAATCATCTAAAGAATAATAATCTAGGTGCACCTAGAGGGAATAGAAAATATACCGGGAAGGGAATACCCCGATATTGAAGAACTTGACCCTGTATTAAACGAAGAACATTTTCAAAAGACAATAATCATGGGATCCAGGTCACAATCATGTGTTTTAAGTATCTCAAACCCACATAACGTTTGGATATTAATGATATACTTAATATCCTTCAAAAACCTCCTAAAAATTCACAATGAAGGCTTTAAACGCATATTATGTCAAATAATATATAAAGGGGATAAACTGGAAAGCTATGAAAATCTGATAAAACTAGAAATGATTCACAGATGGGTGAGTCAATGACACTATGCTACCGATGCAATGACCTACCGACACAACGAAATACCAATACCCTGACCATCTAATGCCATGACCTACTGATGCAATGACCTACCGATTCCGATACTCTCATCTCACTGATGCTTGGCGCCCATAACTCATCGCTTCACTGGCATGCTGACACATTGACATCTTGATAAACTGACATACCGACACACTGACATGATGACACGCTGACATGCTGATGCCGAAGCCTTGAGTCACCAATGTAAATACTATACATTTGGTAAACTCTTGAAACGAGCCACCATTGCCTCCCAGAACACCCTAAACACTGGATTTTCACAAAGGGGGGACCACAGAAATCCAAGTTTTTACATCAGATACCTAAAAAACAATTCTCGTCCTTGATATTTGAAAACTAACCTAGAAGTGAGGATATCCGAACAACTACCCCTTATGATATCTCTCTAGAGGAAACCAACATGTGTTATTTTTAATGCTACAGTAAAAACCTCGATCTCCTAGGTCCTCCTTCATGACATATATCTCTTGAAAAACTATGTAAACACTAAACCCCCACTATCCAAAACAACCAAAAAATGACAATGATCATGCTAACTAGACAAATGGATTAGGGATATCCATCCTCCATGTCAAGATACTACCCTCTATATGTAGAACTAACTCTCCCACATGGGTTTAATCATATCCACATTAATGCTTCATTATTAGAGATCATGTCCTCCCCTCCCAATAGTTATGAATTTTCACACGCATTTATGGAATAGAGAAACAACTCATATGATAACGAACAAGGTCAAGAATTAAATCATAGAATGAATCAACAAAATAAAAAATAGAAACCAAACATATTATAATTGTGAGTACTAGGAATATATCTTTGCCTCCCATTCCCAAGTACTCTCCTCGAGGCCTCCATACCTACAGAGCATAGGAACCTAACGAATGGTCCATCCATGAAGCACATTCTCTTCATAATCCCCGATTTTTGTTGGTAGCTCCATGAATGTCTTGCCGTCCTCAATATATAATTATCCCTAGTCAATGAAGTGGGAGTCATTGTAGAAATGCCAATGGACCTAGGAGTAATTAAAGATTCCATGGATCCTCTCCAACTGTGTTGGCAACAACAGCTGATATTCCACCTTTCCAACTCATCCCAACACCTCAAAAGGTCTAATGAACCTGGAGGAAATATTGTTTATTTTACTAAAACTCTGTTTCCCATGATGAGGGAAAACCTTAATGTAATCATTGTCCCCAACCATGAACTCCAATGTCCACCTACTATGATCAAAAAATGACTTCTGTCCATCTTGAGTCGTGTTCATCCTTTCACATACAAGCTTAAAATTCACCATTGTGCTCTGGACTACTTATGGTATAGGAAGGGATACTTCCCCACACTCAGTCTAGAATACTAGTGAATGACACGGTCTTCCAAAAAAATCCTCAAAGAGTTCCACGATAATAATAGAGTGATAAATATCATTGTAGCAAAACTCTACTATGGGAATGTGTCATACCCCTTATCCAACGAAGACAAGAACACATGGTCGCATCATATCCTCTAATTCCTAGATGGTCCTCTCTATCTTCTCATCCGTCTAAGGGTGGAAAGCAGTGCTAAGGAGTAACTGGGTGCCAATGGAATGCTGAAATCCTCTCCAAAATGGAAACAAAAAACATGTATCCCGAACTAAGAAAACGGATCTTGAAACTTCTTGTATCATTAGCACCTCATCACACATACCTCCACACTAAGTAATCCACTACACTAGACTTCTTGATCTCCAATAAGTGAGATGACATCATCAAACGATCCACTACTTCCCAATGTGAATCACTTCCTCCCTAAGAACTAGGTATTCCTATGATGAAATCCATTGAAATTCCATTCAATATCCACTCGAGAATATATTAGAGATGAAACAGACCGCCAGGAACACAATGCTTGGCCTTCACATGCTGACACACTATGCACTATTCCACAAACTCCACCACTTCACACTTTACCCTGAGCCAACAAAACTATTCCCTCTATCCTCGGTACATCATTGAAACTCGTAGGTGTTCTGCCAGGGGTAACATATAGATATCATGAAGAAGTCAGTCATACAATTTTATTGGGTATGTTCTATATGTGTATCTAGTTATATTTCTCGATCTTATGAACACACCATCCATTTTCATGGATTTTATGAATAAGGTTTTCCACCCCTATTTCGACTCTTTTTTATGTCCTTTATGGACGACATCTTTGTGTACTCTGCCACTCATAGTGACCACACAAAATATCTTCCTAGAATTATTGAGTACACTAAGAGAGCATCATATTTATGCCACACATTATAAGTTCCACTTCTAGATTGACATGTTCCACATCTTTGGTCATATTATTTTAGAAATAGAAGTATTTGTTGACCCTAAAAGGGATAGTGTGATAGTTTCTTGGAGAATCCCAATAACCTGATTGATATACAGATTTTATTGGCGATGGTTGGATATTATATATGTCTCATTAAATACTTATCACATCTTTTGTCACCTATTACAGAAATTAAATATAACTTTGTCTAGTTCACATGGTCAGAATCATGTGAGAAATATATCCTGGAGCTGAAAGGGATGCTTGTATCAGAAGAAATTGTAATTCTTACAGAAACCGGAAAAGTTTATATCATCATCATTGAAGCATCAAGAATTTTATGAGAAGTATTATTGATGTAGGAAGAAAAAGTCATTGCATACGAATCTCGGCAGTTGAGGCCTCACAAAAGAAATTACCTGAAACACGACCTTGATCTTGTAGCTGTTTTCCATGCCTTATGTTGCTGGAGACATTATCTATTCAGTGAGAACATTATTGTGTATAAAGACCACAAGAGCCTCAAATATATCTTTTCACTACATTACTTGCACCACAGACAATGAATATAGGACAAATATATTGAATCATTTTATTTTGAGATTTCCTATGTGCCGGTAAAGGGAAATGTGGTTGATGATCCACTGAGTTAGAAAAACACAAATATTTGTCATACAAGAATCCATTGATGAATAAAAGTTAATAAAACTAGTTTTATAGGCTTCATATGATGATTCATGATAGTCACGAGTAGTCATACCTTTTAGCCTTCACAGTTACCTCTACCCACTTTGAGAAGGGGAATATTTGAAAGCTTTCAGATCCTAAATTCATTGTTCTCCATGAGTATATATCATGAGATAACCCACCTCATGATTGGTCTATGGATAGAGATGCCTTCATTCATTAACGTGGATGTATCTAGGTCCTTATAGATATGAGAGAATATTTAATGGAGTCCCATGATTCTCACTTGGAAATTCATCTAGGAATCTCAAAGATGTATTAAGATATGTGATGCCAATATTGGTGGTCTGGGATGAAAAATCAGATAGAAGGTTTTATCGCATGGTTTTCCATCTGTCATCAAATGCATGTAAAGCACCATCGACCTGCAGCCTTGTCACTACCACTTCCAGTCCCAGAATATAAATTAGAATATGATGCTAGGGATTTATAATTTATCTTACCTAGGTCGACAAGGGGTATCCGTGCTATCTAGGTAGTCATTGACCGACTAATGAAATCATCCCACTTCATTCCTATACGATAGAATTTCTCAGTCGATGATTTGGTAAGTCTATATATATGTGAGATTGTACGACTACACGGGGTTCCATGTAATATTATTTCAAATTGGGACTCTAATTTCACATCACAATTCTGGAAAGGTTTGCATAAATCTACAGGAACTCAGGTGCTTCTAATAATATCATTTCACCCCCATACCAATGGAAAATAATAACATAGAATACATGTTTTATAGGATATGACATGACCATGTGTCCTTTATTATAGTGGTTCATGGGAAAAGCATATCAGTCTCGTCATGTTCGCCAATAATAATAGTTTTAAGGTGATGATTCTGATGGCTCCTTATGAGGGCATATATGGTAGGCCATGACATTCACCCATTTGCGGGATAGCTATAGGTCACAAATCCCTACTAGGTCCTCGTATCATTTAGCGGACTTCAAAGCATGTTCAACTGATCAGGAATCATATGGGTATTTCTTAGTCTAGACAAAAATCTTATGCCAATTGTTGTCCAAGACCTCAAGAGGATGAGGTTGTGAATCATGTTTTTTGGATATCAACTATTCTTGGTCATAGATGGTTATGGAAGTAGGGAATGTTGTCACCCCATTATGTAGGGCCATTTTCGATATTAGAGGGAGTCTGGCTGGTAACATATTAGCTACTAATACCTCAGAGGTACCACACCATCCAATACATATTTCATATCACAGAAATGTTACAATATCATGCCAACCCATACCATTCTTTTGATCGTGATGACGTTGAGGTAGATTTCGATTCTACCTTTTAGGAGTATCCATTGTGTATCGTTGAACAATGGACTAAGGCTCTTCGAGGCCGATATGTCCCTCCAATATTAGTGATATGGTCGTACGACCAAGTACACGATGAGACGTAGGTGGGAGAAGATGACATATGTGCTTAATGGCCATTTTTGTTCTCAAAGAGTGTATCCATACCTTTGGAAGGATATCTCGGGGGTATGTTATTTTAAGGGGGAAGACTATAAGAACCTGATTTTTCACTTAGGTTTTTATCCTTTAATTTTAAATATAGATATTTATTTTGGACCTAACATGGATTCATAATGAGTGTGTAATGGTTTTTAGGGTGTATGAGGCTTGTTTCGTGCCTGGAACCCATCTTTTGGGGAAAACCATGATTAGAAGATGGTTTAGAGTAAACTGTGCAGGAACTCCACACAGTTTGGAAAAATGTGAAAATAGTGTTTTTTCAAATTGAATCATCTCACACGGTTTGCGCACATCTATTTTTCCTGACCATGGAAGCACACATTTTTGAAATATACCCATGTATGGTTTTCACATAGTTTTTCATACCATGCCGACATATAATGCACATGCTATTTTATAGGTAAAATGTTCACATTTCCCTTAATGATCTAATTAACCTCCCTCTTCTGCATTAATCCAAAACCAGTAAGATTAATCCCTTTTCCTCTTAATTTATATATTTTTGAGTTCCAAATCTGTAGATCAATATATCTCTTTCATCTGGGATTTGCTCGAGCTTCCATTCAACACTTTGGATGCACAACGGTAAGTAATTGACTCTGCTTGAGCCATTATCCTACTCTTTTTCTCTCGATCAAGATATCAGGGTATGAGAGTTTTTTACCGTTTCAGATTTCTACTTAGATATAATGAAAATCAAGAAGGTATACTAGAGGATGAATACCATGAAACCCTAATGTGGGTGGTCTATAACTTATCCCTAAAGATAGATTATTTTGAAATATCTGTGTTGGGCTTACCGATTTTATTGGGAATTGTTTCTTAAATTTACATGCCATGATTATACTTGTTAGAATCGTATAGATATACTCATTACATATATGTGATTACTTTTTTGATGTAAATCCCACAAATCTTTCTTATAAATATCAAATATTATTCCATATTTTGGTTTTAATGTTTCGGAACATTTTATCCACCGTTCGGATGTGACTTCACTGAACATTCTAAAAGGTGAGCCTTCCTATTGTTAATGAAAATTTCATAATATCATCTACCATGTATTCTCACCACTTGAACCACCTATGATTAGGGATTAAAATTGAATATTAAATTGGAAATTTGAAATGGAAAATATACCAAGTTCATAACATGGTATTGTAAAATGAGATTTAATAATGGTTACATTTATGTGGAACCACATGCCATATTGATGGAATATAGCAGAATGAACCTCTATAATTGAATATACCTTAATTTTTAATTTAGTTTTATTAAATGGTTTCAATGATACTTTTCATATCCACATCAATGGAATAAAATTCATGAAGCTAATGATTTATTACATGATTACAATATCAAATAAAAATGGACTTACTTGAGATCACCTTGAATTTTGAGAGGAGAATACCTTGGGACTCGGGAACCACATTCTGTATCATGGATTCTTTTTTCTTAGGCTGAACCCCACCTAGATATAGGTTATTTTATTTTCCATGGATGATCGGTATGCTACCTATTGGGTCCTTTACATTATCAGATGATACCCTGAATACACTCCTTTGATCCAACATTGACTAGTAGGATCCATTGTGAAATCCCAGAGGGAATTTTACTTGATTATCCCCATTTTACATTGGTCAAACACCTTGGACACGGTAGGTGCCTTATTGTTGAATCCTAGGATCACTATCCTTGGACTACACTATTACCCCTTAGCTAGACTTAGTACTACTGAGTTATAATTTTGTAAGATCTATGTTTCCTTTGTTTTTACGCTATAACATTCTCACCAAATATCATTTTAGGTTTTTATATTATGCCATGGAACCTTCGCTATTTATAAAATCACAAGGTGATGTCATTGATGGCTCTGCCTCATGTGACCTATCAACATTTAATGGAAATTACTTAATTAATAAACCAATTCCATGTTCAAACACTAGCCGCGGGCTAAACTGGTAATTGGGTAATTAGTTATATTGTACTACATTATTTACTTTATATATGCATGATTTCACAATACTACATTCCATTACACGGGCTAGATGTTATAGACACCATTGTTGGTGGACCACTGTGATTTATCTCACACCCCCTTCATATTTTGTTTGGTACATGGAGTAGATTACATGACTATGGGTGTTGACAAAGGGAAGCATAAAACTTCGAAAACATGATTTCATGCCGATAGGATTTATCATGATATCAGATGACCAAGATGGATCTCTGGATTCTTGGAGCAGCCATTGTTTTATATTAATTTATGGAACAAGTTATTTCTATTGTATTTTATCCTTGTTTCCTAATTTTCTAGTAACATGACTTTACATCATAATTGTTCAAATTGATGTAGTTATTATTATTCTTGTCTATCTATTGCATCTGTTTTCTTCTGTTGTTTATTTATATTTATTCTTCTTTTTATTACTATTTATTTCCTTTCATTGTGCTACACTCTACTAATGAGGGCATAATCTCCCCACAAACTGACCCTAGTCCCTCACTACCAGTCGGAAGCCTCTCGTGTTTGTGGAGATGTGCTTGAGGCCATGTGGCAGATTGGGCATGGGGAACCCGTATAGTGGAATCTGGTTTTGAGATGTCACATGAGAGGTTTGAGTAATGGGTAGAGTGCTTTCCTTTTTTTAGTGGAGTGCGAGTTTCACTCATCAAAATACAAAATAATTTACATTAAAGGGAGTTATACCTTAAATAAAGTACCCCAAATGGAAAACTGATGGAGTAAATGAAAATTATTGTCAATGAAAACCCCCAACACACATAAATATGCTCATTTTAATTATTTGGATCCTTAAAATCTATGATTCAACAATTTTTTATTTTGGTTTTTATTAAAGTATATTGTTTTCCAATATAGGTAATTTAACCATTAATACAAAAAATAAAGTGAGATTAATTATATAATATAGAATAACTAAATCATTGACTTGATATATATTTTTCCAAATAAAAATACCCTATTTTTGGATGTTAATTTTAAAACAATGCCATGTGGCACGATATAACACAGCTTAAACCCGAACTCTGTTAAAATTTTTTTAAAATTATTAAGCAAGTAATTTAATGTTAAAAGATAAATACATTCATTAATAGACCATATTTAATATTTTTTAACAGTTATAAATTACTTGGAATATTATAGGTTTTAATTTTAATTTCATATCATTTAATAAAACAACATTAATTGTAAAATAGCAATAATGCCAATTTTGAAATCAATTTTTAATTATAATTTTAAAATATCAAAAATATTATTATAATTAAAATATAGTATGTTTACAGTTGGATAACATGATATTATAACATATAAAAATAACTAAATATAATAATTCAATCAATTCAATTAATATTAAATTTTTATAGTGTAATTTACATTTGTTCGCTATTAACTAAATAGTCACAACATTGGAATTTCTTAAGAATATTAAGTAACTAAACCATATATAAAATTTATTGATAAATTATTATTCTAAAAACATAAAATTTATATTTCAAAAGGATATTTGTAATTAAGAATATTAATTTTGACCATATATAAATATTTTAGAAATGTAAATTCTAAAGAAATTTCACTTTTTGTCGTTTTCATTACATATCCTTTTATATGGTGAACTTCCATTTTATAATAACCAAATAACCCATTAAATTATAAACATGCGTGGATATGGTATTATTATTTTAATCGAATGTATCTTTTAAAAGATTACATGTCATTTTGTCATTTAAGATTAAGGGTTTGTCCCTTTTTAAGCTTAATATTACCTTAACCACCTTATATAATTGGAATCACATTCACTAATAATTTCTGTCAGTTATTCATTTGATCATATTAGAATATGAATAATGTAATGAATAAAAACATTTTTTTAATTTTTTAAAATTTTAAATCATAGAAGTGAGAAAATTAATATTAATATTATTCATGTATACATGGAGAGAAAGGAGGTGTTTTTTAAAAGATGTTGAAAAGTTAAATATGTTTTTATATAGGTTTATACTATAAAATAAATTCCAATTACCAATGTTGGGTTATAATATTTATAATGGATATATTTTATCGTCAAAAAATAATTTAACATTGATAATTATTTAACTGAAACAGTATTTTTTAACTATACAAATATATTTTCCACAATTAATCAAAAATTAAATCTTATTATATAAAATACCACAAATTCACTTTATAATAATCTAGAAATTCAAGATTCAAATATTAATTTTATTTTGAAAAATAAAATTTAATAAATTTAAGAAATTTGGTTTTATAATTGGTTCACCATTAAAAGGAGGAAATACACGGGATTCCTTGTAACACAGGAGAACAAGGTGACTTGTGTAGTGTATGCATAATATGGTGTTGTGTATTAAGAAAGATAGAAAAAATAATTTTATTCTAAAAATGTAATTTCCTAGCATGTTATGATAAAACATTTATCTATAAGTTATATCCAGATACATTACGTGGGGAAAAGACATGGGATTTTCTAAATGTAGACTAATGGGAGTGTACCATTATGGAGTATTCCATTAGTTTTGTTGAGATATTCCATTTATCACTACATATAGTCAACCATGATTATGAATAGGCTCAATGGTTTGAATTGGGATTGAGGGCCGATATTAAATCAATGAAAATTATTATGTTTCCTTATTCCTTTTTGGAGGTATTCAATAAGGTGAATGTGGTTGAAGTAGACATAACATGGAAAAATGATTGGTTGGAAAACTAGTCGGTGCATTTATTAAATTGGGTGTGTCTTATAGACAAAAAATTAATCACAAAGGTAGTGAGTTTTCTAGTGGACCAGTTTAGGGGGATTTGTTAGGAATGCAATAGGATATCTTCTATCATCTTGGAATGTAGGATCATACCACAAAACAATTATATAGATGTTCCTAATAAGTTTCACAATTATGTAAATTGTATCAATCTAAGAAGTTTTTGTGGATTGATTTCCAAATTATGTAAGGGTAAAACCACTATCACCAAGGGTTCATAGTTTTATGTTGTATAAATGGGTCATGGGTCATATCCTCATTGTAATGGGGATGTTCAATGGATAAAAAATTTCATTTTGGAGATAAATCTAGGAATAATTTATGGAGTGAACTATGCATAATTTAAATCTGAAGCTAGGCCATCTACTGATAGAGGTTTAATGTTTGTTTCTTTATCAATGGTTCTAGATTTTTTGATACTATTGATACACATTCATATATATAATAAAAGTTAGATGAAGTGTTGTTATTGAATTCAGATATTATCTATTTCTTTATTGAAAATTCCATGAATTTGTAAAAGAGGTCTAAACAAGGTTTTACGTGTACTGCATGTCCACTGATAATTACTGACATTAATATGGAGTGAGATTTATTTGTTCTTAATATTGATATCATTGAACATGGTATTGGAATTGATTGAATGATAAGTTTTAAGGCTCAGATAGACTGTTATAATCATTGAGATTAATTTTTATTTCAAAATGGAGTCACTCATATCTTTTAGGGTTAGGGGAATTTAGGACTGGGATATCAGGGCTTGTTGTTCCATAAGATATGGAGATCTCATGTCAGTTAGTAGTGATGTTACTCGATGTAATTGATCCTTGTTTTATAATTCCACTTAAATATCTGGCATGTCTATACCCCAAGGTATTTTTTGATGATTTTCTTAGTTAACCTCTAAATAGATAGGTTTTATTTCCAATTTATCTTTTATCGGGTATGATTCCCATTTCTATGTCATATTATCATATAGAACTTACTGTGTGTGTGGAACTTAAGGTTCACCTTGAAGACCATGATTCCAAGGGATATACTCATCCTACAAGGTCACCATGGGCTTTATATGTCCTATTATCTAAAAAATAATATCAAAGCCTTATAATTTTCATGTATTATCAAAATTTTAATCCATTGATAGTTGTGAATAAATATCCATTTCAAAATATTGGAGATATTTTCCCATGTGAATATTTTGAAAATGAATGCATATTTTTCATTAAATTCATAATTCATTGGTTTATAGTTGTATGATATTATCAATAGTTTGTGGGGATGAGTTATGATTTGAGAATATAGATGTGTTGGGTGCATGAGGGTTGAATGATGATGATTGTGGACATGCGATTATAGTGAGTCATATAATTATACCGATGCCTATGAGGTTTACCATATGAGGGAGGTAATTCCATGATATGATGATGGTATTATTTTTGTCGGATTTGACACCCTCTATGTGGTGGGTGTAAACCTAATAGATGATTTTTGGATTGAGAAACACTTATGAGGGTTTATTTCTTTGATGAGGTTTGGGAAACCCTAATTGGTGCTTGATGATGTGTGTACCATAGTGATGTTGTTTTTTTTAGAAAATGGTAGTGATGGTTCAATGGGTTACCTTCGATCCCCATCAATCATATAAGGTCATGAGTTCATATTAGAATGTGATATTTTGAATAAAATATTGAAATGGTTAAAGGGATTCAAGTGGTTGGATGGGGATGGTAAATTCTATAGGCTTCATTTTTTATGTATACTTGATCATTGGTATACCATTTAATATATTTCAAACTTTTTCTATTTCATTACCTTTTTTGTTATGAATAGAATATTCTTTCTGGTTGGCCCATTACATATTTATGGGAAAACCTGTAGGGGTGGTCTACCTTTAATTAAAATTATATTAGGATAGTATTCGACACAAGATTTGAAAACTATTTTAGGGTAGGGATATGATAGGTGGAATTGAAAACTTATATATGTGATTATTTTGATTCAGGGGTAATAAATATTTTGTATTGGAAATATTCTTTTTTTATATACTTGTTGAAATAAATCCAATTCATTAGTTCTATGTCAATTATGGTATAATTCCCAAGAAAGGGATAATTCTATTATGGAGGTAAATGTAACATTTTATCTTATTCCATCCTTGATTAAACTCTTATAGGGATGGTCTACGTAATATTTGTATTACTCCATTACTAGGAAAACTCTTATTGGGGAGTTCCATAAAATATATATACTTATAGTTGTAAGACTCAGTTATTTTATATTGGTCGGAACTGTATTCATGACCTGTTCAATGATACCCTAAAACTATCTCACATAGGTATATACAATCAGGGTCACAAACATAATGATTAATAAATATTACATGGAATAAATTGGTTTATATATTCACACCCCTGGATTGGTTATAGTATTGTGTTTAGAAAATTTCCTTTGATGTGCTCCAATGTCATACATGGTCCCTCATGGGAGGTGGTTTATTTATTTGTTATTTACTTATTTATTTTATTCAGTTATGTATTGACTATGCTGGGAATATCACCAGAATATATGTTTGATAAAATATTATCATTCATGCATTGGGGAGGCCTATTTAGATTATATTCTAACCCCCTGGATGGTAAAATTAAATCTTTTTTTGTAATTTCACATACATCCATGTAGATAATACCTTCATGATAAATATTGGAGAAACCTAGTGTGTCATAAACAATAAGATATTATCATGTGGAGACATGGATCAATTTATGGAAGTTCGAAAATTAGGTATATTGGGTATGTAGTATGGATTATATTTTTCATGGTGCCTTTTTATTTTACTCCTCATCTATCCTATACACATGATCACCTTATTGGGTGATAAAATGTTGAACAATTTATTTACCATTTCACTCTCTATGTAACAATTCATTTTTTATAGTTTATTTCTGCTACCATTATTATTTATGAATACTCAGCTGCTTATACATTTCTGTGATGTTTTATACATTTATTACACATTTCACACTCCATTCTAGGGGTATATCCTCTTTACATTACCAACTTATATCCCATATTCCTATGAAAATCCTCTAGAATATGAGGAGGTGGACCATAGCTCCCATTATGAACTATGTTGAGGCAGTGGCCGAGTGGCCTACAATTTAGGGTGTTATAAATACCTATATGAATATTTATTATCATTGAATTTATTATGTTACAATCCATTACATTTTTGATGTCATATAGTTTATATGTTAATTTTTGGATATTCACATAAGTTGATATATTGTTCCACTAAATTGATAAATATTGACAATACATGTATACTTTATTTATTTACCTATATCTATTTATTACCTACCAATAAATTTTTATAAGTTTCATCTAGGAATATTTTGATTTGAATTTTTTCCTATAATATTATTATAATGAATTCATTGGAATTATTATATAATGAGTTTTTTTTTCAAATTCGTACATCCCCTTGATGTCTTTGTAAGATAAGGAAAATAAAATATTGTTCAATTTTTTAAATATAAATTATGTATTTGTGTATAATATATTAAAATTAGGCCACGAAATTGTTCGTATGATGTTTGAAATTATCCATTTCATCACTATGATTTATGTTGTTATGAACTATTTCAGTATTTATTTTTACAATAAATGTAGATATATAATGCTCATATTTCATAATTTATTGAATTATTATACTCAATTAATCCTTCAATTGTATTTATCCCTGGAATATTCAATGGTGGAATTAATTGAATGATAACCCTTATTGAGGATCTAAAATCACAATTTTATTTTTTTCTATATTTCCCAAGAAACATTGAAGATTAAAAATTTGATATAAGGACTTAAATGGAGAAAAAATAAAATAAATTTTATTTAGATGATTCTTTTTAATTTACAATGTTTCCTACAGTTAAATTTTGAATCCATTTTATCAAAACTACTAAACTACTAAATAACTTATTATGACTGGAGTAGAGTAATGAAGAGGGTGGTGAATTGAGTATCTTTTCAAAATTTATGTTTAAAAAGTATTCTTTAAAGGGTTCCCTAATAAGGATAAATACAACCCAGTTAATCATGGTTATACTGTTATACAAGTTTTAAGTTTTAAATAAATTCATAGAAGATTGATTAATTCTAAGTAATCTTAAAATTGGTTATTAACATTACATTTGATGATATTCTAATAAGGAAATAGAATTATAACTTCATTACAATATTAAATATCAAATTAAATTTAGTGAATTCTGATTTAAATTGTAAAATAGCAAAAAAAAAACATAAAACATTGCATATATAATAATATTCGATAAGTCTCATGCTGAGAACTAATACACTCCACTTTGTGATCACCTTCCACCAAACAGTTTATATAAATAAACTTGACACACTGCCTATATCGGGCTTTACAATAGTACACAAGACTGTCCAGTTCTCACGACCTCTTGCATAGTTCTTTGTGGGTATGAACAAACATGTTACAAATATACTATTCCACACCTATCCATGGGAATAAATAGGTTTAAAAAGATGTAATACAATGGATATCTTATATCCTTCAGTTTGATGCATGAGATAGTGCGTGTTTAATACAGACACACACACACTGCTCCAACGAAACAAAAAATAATACACAATAGATTAGAAATGATTAGATAAGGTAATAAGTGCTCTATGTGTTAGTCTATGCAGCTCTGGAATTCTGAGATAAAACAGATTTAGAAATCAAGTCCTCTTGCGGAAAATAGAGTATTGTATGTCAGCTAGATCAGGCTTGTGTTTTTATTGGTATTGTTAGTGTGAAGACGTGCTCGTTGATTCTTGTCTAAGGTGTTCAACTTCTTGATTCAAGAATTATTCTTTTGTTCTTCAGGAATTTTTAGATTCATGTGTTGGTTCTCGTTTTTAGGAAAGCTTGATTATACATATTTATTTCCACTTTCTATTGTTTCTGGGCAGCACCTCTCTTTTATTTTTGAAGTGCATGTGTTGTAGCTGAAAATATGCATGAATTTTTCACCTCGTACCTCAAAATATCAATTGATATGTCAAAAAATAAACATTATTGATTTCATTTCATTTAAAAGCATCATATATGACAGTTAAAAATTAAATTAAAAAATGAAAAACTTGATTAAGAAACGGTTTCACAGTTTTTCTGTAAATGGTGTCTCCATGGAACAGTGTCTCCTTGAAATGGTGTCTCCGTCAAATTTTGTCTGGATGGTCATGGAGTCTGGATGGTTACAATGTCTAGAAGGTTATGGTGTACAGATGGTTGGGGTGTCTGGATGGTCATGGTGTCTGGATTGTCACATTATCTTGTTGGTCACACTGTCTGGATGGTGATGTTGTCTGGATGGTCACAATGTCTGGATGGTCACGATGCTTGGATGGTCATGATGTATGGATGATCATGGTGTCTAGGTTCTTTTCCAGAAAAGCAAAAATGGTGTTAGACTCATGGTTTCTCAGACTTATCCAAAACTCATTGTAAACATACTGAAATAGTGATATTCATAAAATGATTTAGACTTAGTCATTCACCAAAGAAGTCATTATGAATTGAATTTAATATAGTGTACAATTATTACACATAATGTATAGGAATTAAGATATTGGATAATTTCATTTAAATCATAATGATATTAATCATTTGTACACATGATTTGAGACAGATTACACCGGATTGACAAGCATTACAGAAAGTAAACGATTTGTGAACATTAAAACATGACTAACGTAGGAGATTTCCAAAAATATCACCATTCTTCACAATCAAAAATCTTCTGACTGAGATATGTATTCATAGGTATTGTGTCTCTTCATTAATGTGCATTTAGTGCATATAGAATCCATATTTCTCTCCCTTTTGGGATTATCAAAAAGAGTAAATAAGAAGTAGACAATGAAAGTGCTTACTGCATTAGATGGATAAAATGTGTCATGACAAATAGTAAGGAAAAAAGACTACCTTAAACATACCTATCAAAAGATAGTAGTCACTGTTCTTCTTCACTGGCTTGTCTTCTCTTTTCCCTTGGTTACAGCATCAGAAGAAGAAGCGATATGAGTAGAGGTAGAAGTGGAAGAAGGGAGTGAACTAGTGGACAGAGTAGTTAAAGAGTGTTCTTCAAAAATTGAAGGGGCCAAGGTAGTTGTAATGGGAGACTCCGGAAACTATTGATCAAGGATTAGAGTCCTTATGTGACTCAGAGCCCGAGAGATAGACATAGATGTGGAGACTAGGGCTGAGGATGAAAAGGTAGGAAAACTAGAACTCATGGGTGCAGCTGTAGAAGCGACAATGGAAGTACTCTGAACACGAAGATAAGGCCATAAATGTTTGATTATGTGATCAAGGATTTCACCACGATATTTCATATCTTTCTGAATTTCATCCTTGTTCTCCATAAACATATCCAACAATGGTGTAAAATCTATGAGCTTTTGGACTTGTGTTTTGATGGCATGAGTTACAGGAGAAATCCTCAGATTCTCCACAAGGTACTTGAAGTGGTTAGTCATGTCATTATTAGAGAAGATTCGATTGAAGTAGAAGTACACCTTCTTAAACATTTCTTGCTAAGAATCATTGAAAATCTTGGATTGGATACAAACCAATTCAGGAACATTGTCACTGTTCTTGATAACATCAAAAAGAGATTATTTATCAAATCCACTAAGCACATCCAGATGGTATTCTTTGAAAACTATTTTAAGCTGATCAATATCTAAAGAAGGGTGAGATTATTGTCTAGTAGTATGAGAAGCATTTCAATTAGAGGTAAGGGATTTGAGTTGGTTCATAAATTTATAGAGATAGCCTTTATACTCATCAGTTAACTTGTTAAGTCCAATTACAAGCTCACACATCTCTTGAACAATCATTTTTTTTTATTTCAGATATATTCTCAGCTGTGTATGGTAAATGAGGTTGGATAAGTGATTCTACTTCCTATGGGGTCTGACAATAAATATCTTCAATAAGATGTGAAACAGATTCTGGCATTGATTTTAGCACTCTCTACATTTCATCAACTATACCTCTTCTTGTTTTTACTTTATCACTGAGCAGTTTGTTATCAACTATGTCTTCTTGAACCTCATGAAGCATCATGGGTTGAATCTTCCATATGAATTTTTCCAATAATAAGGAAGCATCTCTTTTACTCGGATTGATAATAGAATTAGGTTAGGTATTCAAGATTTTCTCAACTCTTGACAAAAGAGTAGCTCCAAACGCTTTCAGATCATACTGATTCACCAAGGTTGGAGGTTCTTGTGATGGATTAGAAACATGTGTTGAGACAGGTTCTAGTTTCTTTTCCCAGACAAGATTAGAATCCAACTATAACTGAAACATAGTAAACAAATCAAGACTTTTGAATGATACTTCCTATGAATCAAAAAGATTAAAATAACTGGGTTGTCTATACCATGTATCCACTGAGCTTGTATCGATCATATTAATGACTTTGGCATATTCTCAATTTGGGGGGGGGGGTGCTGACACTCAACAGGTGCATCCTTATCAGGACAGACTGATTTCGATACGTGATCAATTTCAACTATTTCGTTCCTAATTTCCTCATCCACTTCCTTTCGAGCCAACTAAAAGGATTTCTCCATTCACTTTTCCATGGAAGGAATAACTTCAAGAACACCTTGTTCTTCTGGGAGCTCTTCAAGGGAAGCTTCTTGCATAACATGAATGTATTCAACATTATTCTCTTATAAGACACTCTTTTCATTTACCTTAGCATCAGATTATTCTTTTGATGAAATATTTTCTTCTAGATCAACAAATATTTCCAAAAAAGGAACTTCCTTTTCAAATAAAACATTAGGAAAATATTAATTATCTTCCTCAACAATAATAGTTTCCATTGAACGTACAAAAACTTATCACTCATTTTCCACATCAGAATACTCAACAATATCATCTAGTTCCAAACTAGGATAAGAAATATCCTTAGGTATTGAAGGGTTTTCAACTGGGTTAAACTTTTCATAAACTCTACCATTATCTTCCACCCATGGTTGCCTCCATGGATTCCAATAGATTTTCATTTTCTGTACTGTAACTATCAAAAGACAGAACAAATAATCCTTAATATATTCTTCATCTGGTCCAACCAATCCCTTTTCATGAATCATAACTAAGTTACGCCTATAATAAAATAGGGAGGTTGACATGGAGGTGTTTTTGATAAATTCACACAATGGTGTATTATATACTTAAAAAGATACATATTATGTCAATTCCTTATGAGATGTATCGAAATTACATCATGATACCCGAGTACAACAAAATCACCTTTTTTGGGGATAACCAAATTCTGAACAAACATAAAAAAGACTCATGTTCCCCATCTAGTTTGGCAGTTATGGCTCTCCTCTTGGTTTTATTTCTAGTTATACATATCAAATATTCTTCAAAAACAAATATTTCCCTTGGAGGTGGAGGACCTCTTTGATAGTCCTCGCAAATTTTCCAATTAGGTATATTAAGTCATGAACCCCCTAACTTCTAATAAATAGTGCATCTATGGTCATTGATCCAACTTTGTACCATATATCCATCTTTTGAATCAAATGAAAATTGATCATACTGGTAAAACAGTGCAACTATATTCGGGTAGATAGGCATATCCTCCTTAGTAATCAAATCAATCCCGCCTTGCTCTGTTATCACTTTTAGCACCAATTACATTCTTGATATAATACACTTAGGGCACACAAACGTTTCAGGTTCCACTACTTTGTTCCATAGGTTTGGTATCAGAGGACCCTCTGGTGTTATCATCAATTCTATATTCGACTTCTACTTTGAAAATCACTTTTTAAGAGTAGTCAACAAAGGGTGTTTCTTCATGGGAATTCACTGAAGGTATGAGAGAGAGAATGGTTGAAATAGGGGTTATGGTTGGAGAGAATAGAAGAGAGATCAAGTGAAGAACGAGTGAAAATTCTTTTATTTTACCACTTTGGGATATCAAGTGTCATGGGATCAAAAGTGCGGGAAAGAAAAAAAACGATTTACCGATATATGGTTTATTATTTATAAATAAAAAAATAAATCATCATTACAGTGAGACTATAACAAACCTTCATGGTGACACTATAATAGTCATTCAAGGTGAGATAGTTACAAGCATTCATGGTGATACCATAACAGTGTAATTTTTAAACTGTGCGACCATATTGTTTGAGACAGTAAGTGCCATGCAGTAACCAAGAAATAGTAACTGTGAGACCGTAAACATGAAATAGTATCTCTTAAGACAATAAAACTATAGAACTGTTAGAGTAAAATTGTAATATTAAGATAGTGACTTGTGAAACCGTAAACTTTGAAACAGTATACTTACTACTTAAGATTTATCATTCCCAATTCATGTATGAATTATTATATTCTTACTGAATTCAGTGGTTTAGAGAATATATCATCAAGCTAATATTTTGTTCCAAAAAATTCAAAAGTGATATAACCTTTCTGATAATAATATCTCAAAAAGTGATGTCTTACATCAATATTCTTTGTCCTAGAGTGTGAAATAGAATTTTTTGAGATGTTTATAGCACTTGTATTGTCAAAATTTATAGGTTCATTCCAGAATAGATATCCATAATCTATTAATGCTTGTTTCATCCACAAAATTTGTGCACAAAAACTACCATCATCTATGTATTTAGCTTCTGTAGTAGATAATGCCACATGGTTCTGTTACTTACAACACCATGATACTAATGAATTTCCTAAAAAGTGACATGTTCCATCGGTGCTTTTTTATCTAAATTACATTGATAGTAGTCAGCATCATAATAACTCACTATCTTAAATGATTGTCCACTAGGATAAAATAGTACCATATTGGGTGTTCCCATAATGTATTTAAAAATTCTATTCACAGCACTTAAATGAGATTCCTTATGATTTAATTTAAAATTATTACACATACGCACACTAAACATAATGTCAGGATGGCTAGCAGTCATGTAGAGTAAACATCCAATCATTCCTCTGTATGTGGTCTGACAAAAAGATTATCCATTTTCATCAAGATCCATTTTACATGAATTACTCGTTGGAGTGTCCCTACATTTAGTTCTATCTAGTACAAAAACATTTTAAAATATATTTAGTATATTTGATTTGATTTAAAATAATACCATCATTATTTGGAATGATTTTTATTTCAAGAATGAATTTTAGTTCACCCATTAAACTTATTTCAAAATAATTTTCCATTATTTTAGAAAATTCAATACATAATGAATTTTTCGAAGATCCATAGAATATTTCATCTACATTTATTTTTACAACTAAACACCATTACAAATTAGTTTTATAAAATGGTTAGGATCAACTATTCCTTTTGTAAAACCTCTTGAAATAAAAAAAGTACTTAATCTATCATACCAAGCTCTTGGAGCTTGTTTTAAATCATATAAAGATTTCGATAATTAAAAGATATGCTTTGGAAAATGAGGGTTTGTAAAACTAGGGGGTTTCTCCAAAAAGAAATCCTCATCTATATACCAATTTATAAATGCAGATTTGTCATCCATTTGATATGGTTTGAAATTCAGATGTACTGAATAAGCAAGCAGAATTCTGATGGCTTCAAGTCTAGCTACGGGTGAAATGGTCTCTTCATTGTCAATTAATTTTTCTTGACAATAGATTTGTGCAACTAATCTTGCTTTGTTTTTAAATATATTACCGGCTTCATCATCCTTATTTCTAAACAACCATTTAGTGCCTATGGTGAATGTGCCTTTGGGCCTTTCAACAAGATGCCAAACATTTTTCCTTTCAAACTTATTAAGTTCAGCATGAAAATACATAAACCAAAATTCAATATTGATAGCATCATTAATGTTTTTATGTTCAAGTTGTGACAAGAAGACTTGTTGTTCAACCTGATTTCTATGAGAAGCTATAGTTTGAGTTTCTTTGACTATGTATCCTAAAATATCATCTAATGGATGGTTTTTAAGAGTTGTAAAAGATTTTTAAAAACAAGGACTGCGAATTTCATGTTATTCAATAGGATCTAGTTCATCATGACCAGAATCTAAAGAACTTCCAAAACTGGAAGTTGTCACAGATTCCTTAAGAGGATGCTTATGGGATTTTTAATTAATGTCTATATTTGATACATCATCCTCCAGGTTCTCGAGAGTGGTATTAGGATCATGAATATTTTTTACATCAACTTTTATATGGACAAATTCTTCCACAATTATAGTTCAATTTTCAAACACTATATATGATTGAATAGAAATTTAATATCTTAAGATGTTTCTGTTATCACTATTGGATGCAAATTTTTCAATATTGTCCTTATCATTATGGATATAGACTTTTCAACAGAATACGTTGAAGTAACTAAGTTGTGGTTTTCTTATTGTTCCACAACTAATATTATTTTATTTTAATGATAGGTCTAGCCAATACTCTGTTTATTATATAGCATGATGTTTTTAAAGCTTCAGACGAAAATTAAATAGATAAGTCAGGTTCAATGAGCATGGTTCTAGAAATCTATTATAGTGGTCTATTTATTCTTTCTACTACTCAATTCTAATGAGGTGTTCTAAGGGCAGAGAAATTATGACTACATCCATTTTGTGAGAAAAGGGATTCAAACTATTTATTTTCAAACTCATGGACATGATCAATTATAAAGGATTTAATTTTATGTCCACTAATATTTTCTAAAGATTTGACATATTTGGTAAAATGAGAGAAGACTTCACTTTTGTGAGCCAAAAATAATGTCCAAGTATATCTAGAAAAGTCATCTATAATAACATAAACATAGTGTTTCTCATTTAAATTAGAAACTCTAGATGGTCCAAAAAATCCATGTGAACCAATTAGAGAGGATGAGAAGTTTAAACTTCTATCTTTCGTTTGACGAAAATTTTTTGTTGCTTTCCTTTTTGACAAGGATTACACACTTTATCATTTGGAAACTCATGATTGGGTAGGTCTTTGACTAAGCTTTTTCTTGTTATCATTATATGTGAGTGAGTGTTACTGTATCTGAGTCTCCTATGCCAAATCCTTGATTCTTTGTGAAACACACTTAAACATGAAGCATTTTGAGAATCTAAAGAACTCATGTTAACAGAATATACATTTTCATTTCATAATGCAGAAAAAACTAATTCATTTTTAGAATTAAAAACATTAAAATAATCATTTTCAAATTTAACATGAAATCTGTCATCACATAACAGTGAGATAATAAGACGATTATATGAAATCCATAAATAAGTAGTAATTTAGAAATCAAAACTGAGTAAGAGGTACAGATTTGGCCCAGGCCAATAATCTTCCCTTTAGCATTGTCACGAATGTTTACATGTCCTCCAAAATTTTTTACTATGTTCTTGAAGCATGAGTAGTCTCCTTTCATGTGTATGGAACACACACTTTCCAAGTAACATATGATTTTACAAGAAATCTTTATGTAGCATTCCAATATAATAGTCATATATAATCAAATGTTGGTGCCCACATTTTTTTGGGTCTAGTGATATTAGTGACATATTCCTTAGGAACTCATAGCTACATCATAGGTTTCCTATAAGAATTATTTAGAGTATTTGAAAAATAGACTCCATTTGGTCCAAAAAAATCTTGAAAAAGTAGAGAGTGTGTCATAACATGAACTAGATGAATGTTTTCCAAAACTAGGGGTAATTCTATATGTCCTTGATTTAGAATCAAAATTAGTTCTTCAAAAAATACATTTACGAGGATGATATCCCATGCCAGTAGTATATTTAAGAGAAATCTATTTACCAAGGTATCATTACCGTTATTAAACCATTCCAGATCCTTTTTCAATTTCTCATTAGATATTTTTATTTCATTATTCTCTTTGAGTAATTGGTCATTTTTCTCCATTTATACAGTGATTTTTGTTTCAATAGTTTCGAAAAGAGCATGTTGTTTCATTAAAGACTTTTATTTATCATTTAGTTCATTGAATGTCACATCAATCATATTACTGTATTCAATCATTTCATAATTATAAATATTTTCGGAGTCAATCTCATCAACATAATAATAGAAATTGTGTACCTGAGATTATATTGTAACTTTCGATGTGTTTCTCATAAAACATAAATTGGATTTGTTGTCCTATTCGTCATGTGATGATTATGAGTCACATAAACTATCCTCATAAGCACTCCATGTTTATTTCATTGCCTTTTTATACTTTCTATATTTTTCCTCATATTTCTTTTCGTACTTCAGATTGGGACAGTAAGCCTTGATATGTACTTTTCATTTACATTCATACGAGACAATGTCATCAGTGTATTCACTTCACTTCCAATATTTCATCCAATTAATTTGATCACATATTATATTGATTTTATCCTTTCTGAATAAGTTCATATATTTATAAAATCTATTAATCCTTTGGGATTATTAAGCCATATCCTCATCACTATTAGGTTATAATTTTTCATTGTTATTTCATTCTACAGAAACATCCAATTTTTCATTTCTCTTTGTTTTTAAAAGTGGTGGTCTTGAACACAAATCATTTTTTTTAGTTCATCCTCCTCTTCCTTGTAGACATTTATCTCCTCTTCATACACCATTATTTTTTCCAATAAGGTATTTTACAGGTATCTTAATAATTTAGCATGACTCTTTAATAGATATTGATGTTCCTATTTATCAGTCATGAATGAATCGGGGAATCCATAAAATTTGTTCTTTAGCAGTGAATTTCCTTCATAGAGAAATTAACGTGTTGACAATTTCGTTGAACATGATATAAATGTCAAAAAATAGGCTCATTAGAATTTATTTTAATGTTATCATATTTAATAGTATAAGTAGTATGTCTAATTTCATTCACACTAGATGTTCCTTCATGTGAAACAGATAAACTGTCTCAAATTTCATGGGCAGTTTTACATGTAGATACTCTATTAAATTCCTCATCTAATAAAGAGTAGTATAATATTTTTATATCATTGAAATTGTTATTATAGGATGTTTTTTGAGGTTCATTACATGTGATTCTATCATTAATAATAATCTTATATTCATCTATAATTGAAGACCATATTTCAAAGCTCAGACATTCTAAATTCATTTTCATTTTAATTTTTTATTGAGCATAATTGGTTCTATTAAATAATGCTGGTCCTTTTGTTGCATCTTCTATCAATTGATTTTCCATAATAAAGAAATACATTATAAGATCTACAAATTTAGAATTAATAGAAATATACAGATCTTTAATGTACAACTACTATCACATTTGAATGGGGTCAAAATTAGTGTCTTTTAGAAATAATCCTAGGATACCAAATGTTGGTCGGAGGAGAGTACTCAAGAGGTAGGTGAATTGAGTATCTATCCCAAATTTCTATTTACAAATTATTCTTGAAATGGTTCCCCAATAAATTTAAACACAACCTAGTTAATCAAGGTTATACTATTATAAAATATTAACAGTTTAAATAACTTTTTTGAAGATTGATTAATTCCCAGTAATGTTAATGTTGGTTATTAACATTACTTTTGAAGCTATTCTAATAAGGAAATACAATTATAACTTCCCTACTATATTAATTATCAATTTAAATTTAGTTAATTATAATTTAAAAAGTAAATTAGAGGCAACTAAAATACACTACATAGTGGATATAAAACAAGTGGATTGGTCTCAATCAGAGACCTGATCCACTCAACTTGGTGATCACCTTACACCAAGTAGTTTATATAAATAAACAAGATACATAGCATATATTTGGATTTACAATAGGACACAATAATCTCTCGGTCTCGTGACCTCTTCTATAGTTCTTCACGGGATTTAACTATAATTTCTCACATAAACACTTCCACACTTTTTAAGGGGAATACACTAGTGTAAAAACATGTAAGAGAAAGGATATCTTGTATCCTTTAGTTCGATGCAAGAGATAGTACCTGTTTAATATAGATACACACAATACTCTAAAGATAAGAAAAATAATACACAATACATAAGAAATGATGATATAAGGTTAGATGTTCATTGAGTGTTTGCATATGCGTCTTTGGACTTCTGAGATGAAACAGGATCAGAAATCGTGTCCTCTCGCGGAAAGCAGTGTATCGTAAGTCAGCTAGACCAAGCTTGTGTTCTTCGTGGATTTATCAGTAAAAATATGTGATCGATGATTCAGATCAAGGTGTCCAGATTATTGATTCAATAATGATTCGTGTTTTATTTATGAATGTGAGTTTGATGTGTTGCTTCTCATTTTCAAGAATACTCATGTATATGTCGTTATTACCCCTCTCTATTTTTTCTAGGGCACACTTTTCATTTATTCTTGGAGTGCATTTGTTGGAACTGATATGATGCATGTGTTCTACACCACATACCTCATACTATCAGATTATATGTTTATAAAAAAACATTAATTACGTTAGTTTATCTAAAAGCTTCATATATGACCGTTAGAAATTAAAATGAAAAATGAAAAAATAGATTAGGAAATGGTGTCCTAGATTGTCTGTAAATGGTGTCTCCAAGGAATGGTGTCTCCATGAAATGGAGTCTCCTTGAAAAAGTGTCTGGATGTTAATGGTGTTCTGATGGTCACATTGTATGAATGGTTACAATGTCTGGATGACCACGTTGTCTGGATAGTCATAGTGTCAGGATGGTCACGATGTCTAGATCGTTACTGTGTTTAGAGGGTTATAGTGTCTAGATGTTGATAATGTCTAGAGGGTCACAGTGTCTGGATGGTGATGATTTCTGGATGGTGGAGATGTCTGTACGGTCACGGTGTCCTGATGGTCATGGTTTCTGGATGGTCATGGTGTGTGGATGGTCACGGTGTCTTGATGGTCAGGGTGTCTGGGTCCTTTTCCAGAAAATCACAATTGGTGATAGACTCACGGTGTCTCAATTGTATACAAAAATATCTGTATAAAGACAAAAACAGTGATATTTATAAAATGGTTTAGACTTAGTCATCCATCAATGAAATCCTTATGATTTGAATTTAATATAGTGTACAATACTTACACTTAATGTATAGTAGTTAAGATATTGGATTGGTATATTTAAATAATAAAGACATTAATCATCTGTACACTTGATTTGAGACAGATTACACAAGATTAACAGGATTTATATAAAGTAATGGATATGTGATCATTAAAACATGAGCAACATATGATAAGTCTAAAAATGTGTATTATGATATATTTTTCATTGAAATAAAACCACCATTTTTTCTATAGTGAAATATAAATAGTCTAGATCAATTCCTATTATAGTAAGAAGTAAAACCCCAACCCCATTAAAGAATAATTGAGTAGTTAATATTATTTATATTATTTTTTGGAGACAAAATTTCTCACATTCTTGTAAAACAATTCCTAGATATATCGAACTCATTGAATCCATATGATGATTCTACTGTACAAATGTATCTTTTGTTTTTTTGGAACCTTAAAAAGACATAGAACCATTAGATCCTAAAAAATTTATAGTGGATGTTATTTTATTTTTTTCATTGATTATAGAATATAAAGTTTAGTATTGAGATCATTCACTCTATCATATTATGGAATAATATTTTATAAGAAATTAAAAATGAAAAATCTGATTTTTAGTAATTAATTCACCCCATATAAGTGATCCACTGAGTGAAACATAATTTTTTTATTAACAAAACACTTTTTAGGAAAATGTGAGAAACCAAAAGAATCCTACAATGCATCCAAATAAAATCATAAAGGATTTAAATCCTAATAAATAATATACTAAATAACCTTCCACAGGGATTAAATTATCATGTCAATTATCCACTTTTGCATGATTTCTCACCTAGTTTTCCCATGTAGGGTTTCACGGGCCTGGTACCGATGGAAGATCCAAACCCTCAAAACATCAAATTCCGAATGGAAATGATCTGGTGAATTCTTCCTTCTCAATTCCTTATTTGGATCTTATCCTGTAGTGTTATGGTTTCTTCCACACACTAAATTCATAATAAATCCAATTTCCAAAATGGTTCCTCTAATCCCGCGTAAAAAAAGATTCCAAATCCGCCGCCCAATGTTTTCAAATCTTAAATCCAAAAAATTCATCAAACCAAATCTATCCACATTCATATTTATCATCATGTCTCTAGAAAAACACCAACTATGTCTTCACATCAATATATGAATTCCATCCCCAAGTCACAAACGAGCCATGCACAACAAATCCATCATCATATGCCATCACTGATCACCAAATCCATCATTGTTGGAATAACAACTCATGAAATTCAACATACCATATTACCATCCATTTACCGAGAAGAAACATCGTATAAGTAGAGTACCAAGGAAATATAAACACTATAAATATCAGAAAAAATTATCAAAAACATCCAAAATGAAACAAATGTAGAAAATAGTTTTCACCAAAGGCTGAAAAACAAGGCATCTTCTCACTGTAATCACCCTGAAAAGGACCTAAGAACATGAAAAATATGATAGACAAATGGAACTTTGTGGAATATTACCTATCACACCTTTATAAGTGATACTCCCATCTCGCCCAGGACTATGCTTCCATCGATTAAAGGAAAATGATACAATTCCACTTTTGGGATAGAAGTACCGAAACCAAAATCGAATGGACCAGTTTTGTCGGATCTAGAAAAACCATATATGAGAACCAACAGTTTGCGTATGAGCATCATACATATAAAAGATAAAAATTAACCATATATGGGATATGTATGAATCAGAGAGAAAGAGTGTAATTAAAAAGATATGAGGACACAAATCCACCCAGGAATCGTGACACAGTGGAAGGGAAATCAGAGCACATAACCAAAGAGTGAAAAAACTACTACTGAAGAATATAGAAAGTGTGAGAGAAAGAAACATAGGAGAATGATTATGGAAGGGGAGTTGACACTAGATAAGCATAAAATCCTCCCCTAAAGATAATTTCCAATGGAAAGCCCCAGCCGAGAGAGTAGGGGAGTGCCAAAATAGTGCTTAAGTGAACCAAAATCCTAAACTAGAGTTATATCAGTTCAGATTAATGATTCATGGGATTCCATCATTTTTTATTGATTTTGTTATGTTTTTTGATATGTGGGTTCTCTACTTTTTTAATTTTTATTTCATAATTATTGTATAGGAAATGGATAAAATGAATTCTATGAACATCAATGGAGTTTATAAATTTTATTAGAAAAATAATTATATATGGAATGAATTCATTCTAAAATAATTTTTATTAATCAATAATTATGTATTTAATGCATATATTTATCATTTTAAATTCCAATAAAAGGTTCATTAAATAATAACAGTAAATCAGAAAATATTTATCACTGGATGTATTTTTTTGAATAGTATATTCGCATCTATTTAAACAATTATTTTTAAATAATTTAATGGTTTGTGATAATAAAAACCATTTCATAGGAACATAAAATATTTATCAGTGAAATTTAATAATAAGGCATGCCATCATATAATATTATATGATCAAAAAAATATAATTATGAATGATGATAAAATAATGGATGGATTCAGAAATAAATTTAATTTAATTTTGAGCACTATTATTAATTTGAGTGAGAATCCAAAACACTCTATGATGATTTAAATTATGTTGTATGCTTTTTCAATAGATATAATGAAGTTGATTTGGATCTCATTAATTATTATCTAGATACAACTTCATTATATAAATTTTATATCATTCTGTTTGATAACTAAATGATTAAAGGGTATTTATTAATAATATTAAAATGTATGACTGGAATGTTTCTTTTAAATATATATAAAAGGGAATAGTATGAAAGGAAAAATTATTGTAGAATAAGATTCTGATGAAGTGTAATATTTCAAAAATATTGGTTGAAATCTCGTTACATTCATCTGAAAAAGATTGACAATAAGAAATGAAATTTATTATGAAAATATATAAGAGGGGTGCATAGAACGAGGATCAGTTGTATATTTTTACTCAAATTATCCAATTATAAAATTGGAATAAGATTGTGAGTATAAGGTTTAGATCTAGGGATATTCCCAAATAATTAAAATTTAAAACATAATAGATCAATGTTTTCTTCAAAGTGAAAAGGTTAAAATTTCATTAAATATAGAAAGTGCATCTTGTTATCACCATTTTTTATCATAGTAGTGACGATGTACACCTCTCATGACAAATCAATAATTAATTCTAAGAACATAAAAAATATAAGAATTCATAAAAAACATGGAAAATTATTCTTCAACTATCTAATGAAATAATTATTTATCAAATTAGACATTTCAAAAAAAGGACGTAAATTTTTTTGTTCCTCCTGTAATTAAGGTGAAAAACATTAATTGGAATAGTGTATGTTAAAGATCTAGCTAGTAAATACGGAATGATGAATGAACAATAGGTATCATGATATACTGATAGAATGTAACAATAGTAATAGATAGTGTTGTTGTTGATTAAAAAATTAAAATAGAGTATCCCAAACATCTTCATGTTAGAAAAATAAAATGGGACCCAGAAGATTGCAGCCAATATAGTTGAATTGTAAAAAGTAAAATTTATAAAGAAGGATGTTGAGATGAACCTAATTATTGATGAAGTAAGTGAATTAATTTCAAATAGAAGAATAAATATGTTTTTTTTGAAATATAATAGTCACGGTGAGAAGAAACAAATTGAAAATCATAAATAGTTTATATATTTATTTTAAAATTATAAATTATGAGAGGGTGATTACTGATGGAAAATATTTATGTTGTGAATAATGTTAGAATATAATGTTATTTTAAAAAACAATGATCTATAATACTGATTTGTAAATATTAAGAATTATTTTGATAAGAGTTTGATTCCAAAAATATGTCTTCAAAAGTTAAGTGTTGAAAATACGAAAAGAAAATTATGAATCTACCTTCTTTTAAAAAATATATCATTGAACGAAAATATATTTTTCTATATGATGAGAATAAGTAACGAAGAATTTGTAAAATCAATTATTATATAGGTATGTTATCCATTATTAATTTTACATCAAATAGATGTTAGAAAATATTTTATTATGAATAATTTCATGGGAGTACTTTCAATTGATATAATGTGGGTTCAAGAAGAATGTTTTTCTTCTTAGTCTATTTCTATTTTTTAGCTCTTAATAAAAAATAGAGATATTATATAAGATTATAAGAAGTATATCCAATTAAATATTAAAATAACAATGGAAAAAATATAAGAAATAAATAGTTATCAATAAATTAAGATAAACAATGTTTTTGAATAATTAAGTCACATATTGAATAATTTCATTGATGGATAAATTGATGTGGGTAGAATACCTAACCAAAAATTTCATATAAAATAATAATTTTATGTTATCCTACTAAAAATGAAGATTCAATATATTGATCCAACATTATATTATAAAAGAAACAATATAATAAATTATTTTACTCCTCATGAGATGAACATGGAAAACATTGAGACACTATTATTGACTTTTTTACTTCAAATTGGGTCAAAAACATTTTTAGTAAAATGGAGGGATAAATCAAGGAACTAAATAAAAATATATTATAAAATTAGGGTTTATTAAGGGGCTTCAATTGTAAGTCCCTATCTCAGTTCGTGGGCACTCATTTGTTCTTAGACTGGTGAAGGAAATCCATTGGCACATCTGGCGTATCTCTTAGTATGAAATAGGTTACCAACTAGAATTATGAATTTTTATTAATGTACTAGAAAAACTATTCCCTTTTAGAATATATAAAAAAGAACGAATAAAGGTTATCAGGTACATCCATAAAAGATAAATTAGTACACAATCATCTTGGAAAATGATGAAAAAAACTATCATATCCCCTAATATAAAAAATGATACCATATAATATATTTTAGGAAACAATAAATTATCATCAAGTAATATACATCAAAACCTAAAATGAAAAAATATGAAATTGGAAAAACACTAAAAAATGGTCTTCTATTCTTATTGTGTCCAGAAACCCCATTCTCCATCCTACCAATCCAAATCATGTATCGTATATATTGTGCTAGCAATTTCATGGTACTAAAATCATGAATTATTTTCAGATACCAAATGATGACCTGATAATGGTGTAATCCTTACATAGTAGGCCATCTCCGATGAAAAATATATGTATATCATGTCTGTTAAAAAACATGCATGCTTATCTGTCTAATAAATAAAGGCATATAATTACTGAAGAAAGCCATTGTCATTCCTCAGAATCCATTGTGAAACAAATTATAAAAAATACCAGTTTCATCTATGTTTAAATTCACTGTCTATAATATGTAATCTTGAATAAATTATTATCCCAATGGGTAAATCATATATGGATAAATAATTAGGAAATACTATTAATCCTGAGTGGATCAACTAAATAATTTTCTGCATCAGGGATCATCACCAAAACCAAGGGGGGATAATATTAATGAATTTTAATGTATTTGGTGTTATGGATAAACCTAATTGGATTCAAAAATGGAATTAGAAAGTATAATGATTCATATTTAAAACAAGGTTAATTCACTCTACATATTTATAATGAATCATTAATCATCTACGAACTGAAGGGGATCCACCACAAGGTATTAGAAATATTTATCGTTCCCTATTGATTCAAGAACTCATCAATAAATTTACATAATTAAATAAAGATCATGACTCATTCCTGTGAACCCAAAGAGAAACCCCATTTATTTAGAATTTAATATTCTCAACTCAATACCTAAGTGAAGAACGCCCATAAAACCATTACACTAATCAAATTTAGTCTGTATATCAATAATATATTCATTGGATCATAGAGAACATTCACTGCATCCATTTTACATATAATATCATTAACATATGTCTTGGAAACTATATGGTTTACATTTAAATTAGAAAAAATTTTCCCCATGTAAACCACACTACATGGGTGGCTAATATTATGACCATACTTATGAGGTAACATCATAAGAACAAATCCCCCCATAGGGTTATCTATTTAATATATGATGTCAATTCCAACAGATAGGTTCACCTCTTGGGTTTATAAAAAGAACAATCTACTCACCAAAATTCTATTCACGTTTTTATGATTAGTTTTATTTCACGATTTATGGCTATCTAAATTTAGTTTAATTTTTTTGTAGAATTCACAGTAATGGTGGAGTGATTTTTGAAAAAATAAATTAAAAAACTAAAAAAATATATCTCCTATACCACCTTCTTATAATCATAGTATTACACTTATCCAATATCATCATTTGAATCATGTTAGATTTGTATAATTAATAAAAGTATTAAAGTATGATGTAAATAATATAATATATAAAAAATAAAATATCTCATGACAATAAAAGTATCTTATGTCAGGTCAGGAATGGGTAGATATAATTATATCTAAATTTTTAATACAACCCTCAACATTCAATTCAAATTAGATATGATAAATATCCCTACAATGAAAGGAAGATGAATAAAAGTGGTGGGGGATCTGTTGTGTGACTCTCTATGGAGGAATCCCTCCCCCACATTATAAAACTCCAAAATAAAAAAAACAAAACAAACATGAATGAGGATTTAATTGAATAAATCATTGCTTCATGATGTTATTTTTTAGGGAAGACACTCTTATCTTCTAGCTACCATTTTTGTGGCTTGATGAAAAGCCTAAAATATTTAATGTGAAGTATTATAAAACATTATATTGTACCCAAACAAATTTACCATGCAGTTATCATTTTCCACCAACGAACCTCATAAATATCAATACCTGATAAACCAAACACATTTGATTAAAAATTAACTATCTCTATGACACAAAATGTGTTTTGGGATTCAAAACCACCCCACCATAATTAAATTATTCCACAAGAGACTCTCTTAGACAACATTGGGTCTCATTATCAATATTCACATGGCAATGACATCTCGTATGATGATATTGTTCCCATGCCTCTCGAATATATTTTTTTATCACAACACACTAACTTGAGGAACGATTAATTAGATAGGTGATTTTTACTAAGATGAACTACACAAATTCTATTCTCCTAAAATAAGTCTTTAACCTCAAGCTAAAAATCATAACAATGTTCCTACATATAGTATCCCTATAGTACCACCAATCCATAACCCAAACATCATTAGATTCTAGAAAAATGACTCCTAAAATTAAAAAATCAAATATGATTCCTCACGTGATTCACCCCGAACAATTAAGTGATGAAATGGTTTTTCCCCTAAATCTGGGGAAAACATGATTTCACTAAGTGGATAACATAATCACACGAGGGTTCTCCCCAAAAAAAGTTTTGAACTATTCTAATTATTCTCCATCTACATTGGGATCAATTATACATGTCATAATGTCTTTAAAATAAGACTTGTCCTGATGATCATTGATTCACCCACCTCCAATGAACACGAATATAAAAGAAACTAAAACAATGTGGTTCTCCCTTTAATAATTGAATCTCAATAGAAATTATTGTAAAAAATTAATCTACACTATTAAACCTCAATTGGAAGATACATCAATCTGTATAAAATAGGAAAAACTCAAAATGAACAACGTACCAACAAGTATCATCAGTCCTAGTAAAATTTATCACATGTTTATTTCATGAACCATTATGGTCTCCATGTTATGATTCCCTAATAAATATGAAAACATCCCATAGGTCATGTGCATCATAAATATATAAAAAACTTGCTCCATAGCATAGAATTTCTTCAGTCAACACATATTGATGAAGTTTTTTTATAACTATACCATGATTACCCACTATAATTAGTAGTAATGAAATTCCAAAAATACACAAGACACATCTATGGTTGATGAAACTTAGAAAAAATGGTAAATTTTTTACTCAATCATCCGTATCAAAACCCATAGCTTCAGTGCTATATCTTCTCAATAGACTGGCCCTAACATTATTACACACATCAACAGGTCATATAAATGCTATAAAGAATCAAAAACATGCCCTCGAAATAGTCATGCATAATAAAAATTACATCCCATTGAATAATATAATTTTATATACATATATATTAGTTTTCAAATATCGATGTTATAATGAAAAATAAAAAATTCCCAAACTGAGTGGCATACTCAGTTATATCTATTTAATTTATAAATCTTTAATTTTTGTATCATTAGGACCTCATGAATCTATAACCATCCTCGGGTTTCTTTTATTAACAAATCTCTTTCGAAATTTTAAAAAATGATTCCAAAAAATTTTCACACACATGAACATTTGATCGTGTTCTCCCTATTATACCTATTTTTCACCAATCTATTACAATAATAAAACTTGATATCCACCAATAGAAATTTTTTGGAATCCTTGATTTGCACTTATCTTATTTGGGAATGTCCTAAAATTGATCCCATCTTGAGGATCTATTAGTACCATAGTGGCTCACATAATCACTTCTTAACATGATTAAAAAACCACTATAGTACACATAGCCAATATGGATCTAACTGATGTTCTATGATCATTCTCACCATGAAACGACTCTCATGTTTAATATATTGTGGGACCAACTTTAGTCTTTTGAAAACTCATATATACTTTAGTGAAAAATCCCACAAATTTTAATGAACCTATTGATTCTTTCATCATCACGTCTAGTCTCTCAACACTTTAGAATACCCATTAGTAAATATTGTAATGATCACATTTTTCACAAGTGGTATTGAATCACACTTCATATGATTGGATTATCTTGAGCCTTGGCCCATCCATTCGAGACTCTTCATCCTATAAAATAAGCTACCATACTTTCTTAACATCAATATAATCTATATAAAATTATCTCACTCAAAAATTTCATTCCATTAATCCAAAGTCTTCTCATTCATGTCGATTCAAACCTCATGGTAACAAATTATAATAGGATTTTAAATGAATAAATAAGTGCATAATAATTCTCTTTAAATTTTATATCCCCTTATTTAAAATCACATATCGAACAAGGTCAAACATCTAACTGACCATTCCATTCAAAAACTAAATAACATAGAGAGCTACTAGTGTAGGAATGAATAGATATAAACACATAGAGGTTAACATGTCTCGGGTAACCCCTCTCTTCAATTATCATCATACATTACATCTATCTCTAATAATAATATAAAAATGTCATATTACTCAGTCACAATTCCCACCTAACCAATATCATGAGTCACATTTTATCATCGCATGGCAACACACAAACCAGTGCACCCCTCTAGTGTTTTCGAACACGCGCACACGTGCACACACACACACACAGATATATATATATATGTATATATATATATATATATATATCTCTCTCTCTCAAGAACTCCATACTTAATTAAAAAAACAACCAAATCTAGGGTTATCCTCACATCAATTTTTTTCTCATCAAATAAAAACAATAATATATTACTCAACCTATAGCTCAACTCAAGTCCAACCACATAAGGGTATCATATACATGATCGAATCATCCCTACACGACTCACTCTAAAGTTATCTATAAACACACAATGTTCAAAACGTGTTATGAAATATTACCATTATAAAATGAATAGATTAAAACAAAGTAAAAATAGGCATAACATCCCTTTACCCAATACTACCCAGATCATGATGGTATTACTACTTGATCAATCTATCTAACAAAATTTACCCAATATTAATCATAGGTCATGAAAAATATGACCAGCATTAAAATACATTTATACTTAATATATTAAATTCATTATTTTAGAGAAGATATAACAAAAATAACTCCCAATTATCCCCTAAATATCATATCAATAGATCTCATAACTTTGGTGATCCCACTACTCATAAACACCAAAACACATGGTAAAAATCATATAACCATATGGTCCACACTATATATATATATATATATATATATAATTCACAACACCACTTGTTATATTTATTACATTCAATAAAATATTCATATAAAAGTATCCACTAAATTAAATATACATTTTATGGTATACAGTAAAAAGATTTATATTGTTTAATTATCATTTTATTTTAATTACACAATATAATAATCAATTCATGTTATCATGTAACAGACTTTAAAAGATTTACTTTAATATGATTATTGGAAAATTATGGATATTTTAAATTAAATTCCTATTAATACTCATTGAGAAACATAATTTAAAACTTCAAAATGGAATTTTATTTTTACAATTTCATATTATAATAAAGAGAAGTGATAATATAAAACACTTTTATCCTTCAATAAGATGATATATTTATGTGGACATCTTAAAAACATTTTTAAAAACACAATTTATATGGTTGTAGTAATTTTAAATATGAAAATCATGTCATAATATATATAATCAACCATTTTCAATAATATAGATGAAATGTTAATTGTATATGTCTAATATAATGGATTATGATATTTGATAAGAGGGGGAAATTTCAGAAACCAATATCCTCTAAATCATGTGTATCAGTCAAGGTGAATGTGGTCAAAATTAATAATTCAAAATCCTGAACAACAATCCAGTCCCTAACAATATTGGATTCCCTCAGACATATAGTGACCACTAATATTATCATGTTCAACCCCATGTTATAAAATTATGTACCTCATTTATACATGTTTCATTATGAAATATGGTGAGGAATGGGTTTCACTTATCACGTTAGTATTTTTACTTTATCATGAAATTACCAATGGTTCACCCATCCATAGCTCTGTACAACCCTACTTTCCAATGGCTAGTGCTCATCTAAGTATTCAAGTCCTGTAACTCTTAGGGGATCTCATTGGTCGAGAGGATAGGAGGTCAGGCTCATTGCACACTTTTAGGGGGAATTTTTCCTACATTGATACTCTCTTATAGATTTTATATATGTTCTTGAATCTCTTCCTAATCCCGAAACAGGATTAGTTACCCTAAAAAACTAAATTGGGATAATTATCTTTTTTTGAATCCATCTATAAGTTTTAGAGGTTCATCTTCATTCTCTGATAACTTGTGGTTTATTATATATTGAAACCGTATAACTAGGTGCTTTGGAACATGCTCCCAAATGAGGATGAAATTAATATTAATATGATGGGATTTATCATTTATGAAGAATAAAATAAATCTTAGTTATTGAAAGAATCGAAACCCATATTGTTCATTAAACCCATTCAGTTTTACATCATTTGGAAGGATATATATCGGTGCTCAAGGAAACTATCATTCTCGTTTACTAGAGGGATGACTTATGTATCTTTGATATGGTGAAAATTAGAGTTTTTATAGTATATTCTTTCAAAAAAATATATATTGGTGTTCCATGTGTCATTATAGAGACTCGTGGTGCTGATGGCATGATAATTGCAACTCCCTAAGCTAAAATTATTCATTCTCAGTATGAGAAAAAATGGATATCAAATAATAAAAGTTATTACATTAAGTGGGAGACTTATATACTAGTATCTCCCTGGATCATCAATATAGTGATCGAACCTCGGAGGGAGTTATCCTACACATCTTTAGTATCGTAGGAATTAGAGTCGTTGTAGTTCCCTTTAAACCAGGGCTTACACACTGATGTTTCCCTTTTGATTAGGGGGTACTTGTCGAGGATGAAAAATATTATTTTGTGACCAAGGATATTCCATGCAAATTATGGAGTTTGTTTTTTTTTGTTTTTAATATGCCCATTGATAACTATGTATGTTCCAAGGAATGAGGTCATAAGTTTTAGGATTAAATAATTATTGAAGGTGGCATAGTTTCCTAGTGTTTCCCAAATGTTTGGGCCTCAAAATCGAGAGTGTGGTGTTTAATAACATTGAAGTTTCATATAATAGTGAATGGTATGAAAAATGAACAAGAAAATTAGAAAAAAATTTGGAATGACATTCCTTGGAACATGGACCGTGCACTATGTTCTGGGAATGGTTCGTGGCCACATTCCCAGCAGCGATAGCGGTACGCGGAGCAGTGGGTGGAGCAGTGCACACGACAAAACATAGTTCGCAGCAACGGTACACGGTGAAGGCATGTGGTATGAAAAAAGATGAAGGAAGAAAAGATAAATTGTTTGTAGATATGGTACATGGTGAAGACATGCTGTGTGCGATAGAGGATAACAGAATGTGGATGGAGTTCAGTAAATTGAAGATTGTCCCACATTAAAAAATTAGGTAAATCGTATTACAAAAATATGGGGATTTATGTGCCTATTTAAGGAACTGTAATGCCCTTATTTAGATGATGATATTGGAGATTAAAATTTCGAGAATAAATTCAGAGATGTCCGAAATGGATCATGGAGGAGAGGACAATATGCGGATAGGCTCATCCGTGTATTGAAAATAATATACGAAAGAGTGTGTCGTTCTCATAGGATGTTCTCACAAGATGTAGAAGTGCAACAAAGTACATAGAGCATGATGATACATGGAGTTGTAGAGAAGTATGTGGATTAAGCTGGAACACAGAACATCGTAGTTCACATAGGAGATGGATGGTAAGTGGCGGAGCTGGAAAGTACACAGAGGATCTAGGCGGTATGAGAAAATCGTTGTGGTACGCAGAAACAGTAGCAGTACGTGGAACACCCAAGGAATCCTAAAATTAGCCAACTCAGTTTGGGAAATTACTCTTCATATCATATCAGTGTATGGTAAAATAAATTGCATCTATGTGTGAATATGGTACATCAAGAGATCATTCATTATTATTTTTGGATGCATGAATTAGTGCTAGAAATTTGATGTGAACATCTTGTCGATAAACTGAGTGAAGTGCTCTCAAAGGTAGTGAGCTTGGGGGAGTCAGCATAAGAGATCCTAGGGAAGTAGTGAGCTATCTCTGAACATTGTAAAGGAAGATTTCCTGGAACAAACTGACTCTGCTAAAGATGTGTAATCCAAAAACTTTTATTATTAGTTATTTTTGGAACGAATGATACAATTTTAGCCGATGCTCCTTAGATGCAGCCCTTAGTGGTGATCCAAGAAAAATTATAGTGTCCTTTCTTTGTGTGCAATTTTTTTATTCTGTACATCCTTTTCAGACATGTTTAAAAGGTTTTTAACAATGTGGGAACAAGATACATTAGTTTAGATGAATCTTTTAGCCCCCTGATTCATCCCGCCCCTCTCAGAGTGCTTCGGGGTCCATCAATTGTCTAGTATTTGGATTCCCTATATCATTTTAGGGGATTATAATGCAGATTATATGACCACTAAAACACCCTGATCCCACATTATTCATTAACATTTGTGAGAAACAAGTGATATCACGCAATCAAATTAATATAATTGGAAATGAGAATCGTATTTTTGTCCTTACATGGACGATCAATATGAATCTTGGACCCTAGAGGGAGGTGGCCTACATATCCTAAATATGGTGGGAATCAAATTCTTCACATTTCCCTATATTTTGGGGCTTAAACAAAAATTTTTCTGTGTTTATTAGGGCATACAAATCGTGGATGGACAATATTTTCTAGTCCTGGGATGCCATAGTTATCTAGCCTTCATGTTTGGAAGATGTCGCAAGACATAATTAGAACACTCTAGGGGGTTTCGCATGACCTGACATGATGCGTATCGAGGGTATCTCAAGAGTCAGTGTGGCATAGACTAATAGGGGTTGCATGTCTTGGCCGACCATTCAGTGAAACAACACAATACCTAACTAATAGGTCTGGAGGGAATCTCAAATCTATTACGACATTCCCATAGTTTTTCATAGGGACATGGTTTTTAGGTCCAGTTGCTCTCATGAGACTCATATGACAAGAACATGTGCCATTATATGCATCCTAAAATGTGTTCGAAAAATGTCTCAAGACTTTTTTGATAGATATATAGGGTTCACGAGATCATAGTGGGTCCCATGAGGGATAATTGTGGCTTGTTCTGACATGCCTGGAGTATTTTGTGTGTCCCAAGTGACATGAAAAAAGGGGTGTTATGAGATTGGGGTTATGTGTCCTAGTGTTGAGCATGAATTTAAATGAAACACATAAATCACATGAGTGGAAACATTAATGTATCTCAATTATGTTATTATCCAATGACCTAGGTTAAAACCCCTATTTTGAGAATGCCTTGGTTTCATTTAGTGTAACTTTATTAGAGTCTCACGTGATTTGGAGGCAATACGGTATGTTCATCGCATTTCCTACTATAATTCCTTCGCGTGATCTTTGAGTGATCACATGAAGAATTATTTGTCTAGTTAATGACTACTACTGTTTCTTGCTGCTATATTACGTGACAGAAAACAGACAGGTTGCTTGATCAGTATCCCCAATATGTCCATTGAAATTGAGAGAAAAGTCATGCACAACCTGGGTATCTAGTCGATAAAAAATCATTATATTTCATCATGTTAGGGTGGGGAATTTATTATAATCTCCACCTTTGACAGTTGGTTTGGTTGTTATATTTGGAGTATGTCTAGGATAGAGTCAGTGAAGGGGACTAGGGCATTGTGGTTTTGTGAGTCTCTATTGTGGATTACATCAAGCGTGTCGCAGGATTTTTAGTCATCACGATTCTCCTTAATTATCACCTTATTTATCATTTAATTGATGATTATACAAGACTTATTAGATCATTCAGTTTCATTGATGGACCTCCATATTGATATGTAGATATGTTCGAGGGACATCATAAGATCAATGTGCATGTTGGATGGAACTCGCGATACCTTGGATGGATTATTCTAGGGTCTCATGGGATAGAGTTGTGGGTGCACTGGGTGCATCACATGCCTTTTAGTGACTGTGTGTATCTCTATCCTCCTACCATTAAATCCAAATTACATGATGTTACAATGGTTTGCAGTTATGTGCGATTTCATGTGTGTCATCGAGGGCATTCCTTCTACTTTTTAGAGATGGTTCATGTAGCCAATATGGGTCGAACGGGGGTGTTCAGGCCTTCGATGGATGAATTTTGTGAGTGTATGCTTATACATCAAGGATTTTACAGATCGCTTCACATAGTGTGGATGAAAATATAAAGGGAACTTGTGAGTTTAGGAGGACATGTCGTCCGGGACTTGCGGTGTCTTGTGGTTCATTAGAGGCACATCGCATGTCTTCAACGACAAGGAATGCCTCTATATACCTGCCTTTTATATTTTTTTATGTAGTGAAGGCTTAGAGGAAATGTGAGATTTCTTAAATAACACCAAGGTATTTTTTTTCTTTCTAATGGTGACATGTTGTATGAGATTCATTGTAGCACCTCAAGGATTTACAAATAAATTTAACATAGAATTCATAAAACTATGAGTATCTATGAAAAAAACAATGTTATTTATAGTACATTGTTATAACCCAGCCATTAGACATAATTTTTCCATTTCATTGTTTTGAATTTTGAAAAATGGTCATACACGATTATAATCATTAATATATTTTGAGTTTGATCAGATCAACTTACATTTTTAGTGAATAGTCACTTGACCCATATGAATTGTAATGTACACTTATGAATAGTAATATAAACCTTATGAATAGTAATCTCACCCATGTAAGTATAAATAATCATTAGGAATATAATATGTGATTGTATGATATAATTATATCATAAAAACACTAAATGCATATATTAAAATATAATATATTTGAGTTGGTACTTTTAAAAATCATAAATATTTATTTAAAAATTTATAATTAACAAAAATGATTAAATAAAAATTCATTTTCAGAAAATAGATTCATAAATTTATATTTTCTTGTCTTATTATTTTCGGATAATTTTGTGATACCTTAGTTAAATTTATGAATGTGTTATAAAATCAGTTACAAATTTAAATATGTATTTTTTAAGTAAATATTCAATTTAAAAAACAAATTACACACATTTAAGAAGTTTTTTTCATAAAATGGTGTAAATTTGTTAATTCTAAAAATTGAAAAACGGTTAGGGTAAATTTTGGAGATTTTTCTTGAAATACATGAATTTTTATTAAATAGTAAATTATGGTAATTTATAATATAAATACATTATAAGTGAAATAAAAAATTCCTTCAGTCATGGTTGATGTAATCACCCCTGGTTCAAAATAACACTCACTTATTAGTATATTTATTCACATGAATGAATACTATTGGTTTTATTGAGAAAAAAGAATTAAATAATGAATATAATAAATAGAAATCATCCCTCTCCTTCAATATAAAAACCACCCTCATCCCCCACTTCTATTCACTCCATCAATCCTCGAAGATTTTCAAAATTATTCCCAAATAATAATACTTATTATCTTCCCACGTCCATGAGCTCTTGAAATTTCCCAAATACCAAAATACATTCCCTTAAGGAGGTTATCAAGGAGGTTAATTCAAGAGGTAAATCATCTTCTTATTTAATGTAATTTCATTTCACACTATTTTAGTTTATTATTCTCTCCTAAACTCCTCTACCATTATGATCATGAAAACACTAGTATCATCTATATACATGAATTATATCATGTTAATGGATGATCCATCAATAATCTCCTTAATTTATATACATTATTTTAAAAACAAAATCGTCGTCTAGGAGGTGGAAATTTATGACCTTCCTGGATGACGAAAACTATTTAAGAAGCCATTAGATATAAGGATCTAATGTTATGGAATTTTTATTTGTCAATTTTAATCTTTCCATTGCTATCCAATGTTTTGAAACTCCAATTTGTGAATGGGTTTTTGAATAGGAATTTTCCATCATATCAGAAAACTTTCTTCAACAAAGTTGGTCACCATGATATATGCCTTCACATTGCAAAATCACAGATCTAATGGATGTCTCTTTTAGGAAAAAATCAATAATGGTGTGATAATATTATTTCTCATACGTAATCATGGGTTGGGGTTAAAATTATCAGTTGGGGCCCTTGTCTATGGATTTGGGCCTTGAATATTTTATCCGAGGTGGACTAAATTTACCCCAGAACATTGGAAGATAATTAAAGGAATTGGAATTCTGGAGTGAACCCAGTAATTCTATCATCAGTGATTTTATGGTTTCATCACAGATTATATGGCCCTTTTTTGTAGGCCATATGATCCTATAAATGGGTGAATTGGTCCAAGAAACCTTCAATTGATGTTTTTTATATTGAATGAGGAATCCTACAAAACAAAACCCATGCAAGTTGGATATGTAGGGTGACTGTTATAAGTAAAATAGTAAACTTACTTAAATCCTGATGAGTTCAACTACTGCTCAAAAATTATATTTAATATTTAAACATTCATATTTCCCACAAATTGTGGTTTTTCATATATAACCAGTAAACAGAGTATATAAAATGTTATTAAAATATTAATAACATCACCTATAAAAATAATATAATAGTATTAAGACAAAATTATAGGTGTAATGATAAGTGTTTAAAATGAGATAATCAATCACAAATATATAATAAATATAATATATAACATATATAATCATATTATAAATTATAATTTCAAACATGATAGGAATTAAATGAAAAATGAAAAATCATTTTTTAGTGAGGCGTTAGTTATCCATACACGTGAACATATATAAACATATTATACATTATGTATGGTTATGTAACCATTTTATAAAAATGATATTAAATAATATAACAAAACTAGTTCGTTGTGATCGAAAAACTACTAAAATTAAGTTATATGATTATGATTAATATTTTATCTAATGATTCATCCTAATTAATGGGAAACAATAATATATAACACCAATTACACATTTTTATATTTATTAATAACACGAAATTCCAATTCTGGAGAATTATAGCCATTTTACATGAACTCCATTACTTATAATCAAACCAACCAATCATGAAATCAAGGAAATGAACACTTAGAAACGATGAAATCCAATCATATTGCATATCAATAATGACATAAATGAACTTAATAAAAATATAATTTATTTATTTATTTATTTATTTAACTTGATTATCCAGGAGCTTAAGGTAATGTGCAGAATACATTTAGACATAAGGTAAATGTTTTCTACCCAAACTTCCAATTTCATTCAAGTTACTCTATCTCTCTCTTTACCCAAATGATGTTATTAATTATTACTATGTAGTAATAAAAATTATGTGTTATTTATATATATATATGTACAAATCATAATCCTTCTATCTTTTATGGAGAGTCACATGTTGTAAAATGATCTTTCTTAAATTCATCATGATAAACTAGCCCGATACAAGGGAACTTCTCAAATTGTTATATATTTTCATAAGAAATATATAATATGTTATAATACACCAAAGAATTTCTAAAAACTCTAATTTTAATATAAAAAATGTTTACTATTTCACATCCGGATTTATACAAAAAAATTTCCAAAACAACTTCTCTCTGGATAGTAAAAGTGTATTTTTATGAAGTAGTACTTGATGATTTTATAGGAGTATTTCAATGTATTTCAAAACACTTTCTGATTTAAATATTTTATTGTGATTAAAAATTTATGATATCATATATCAAATTTTATTTAATGGTTTATGATTATTTTTACTAAGGATGTGTTATCTTAATACCATTCACCATATTACTCCGAATGGTTTTTTTACGTTTACTAATTGGGGAAAGTTATTTACATTTAATATGATTTTTTTAATATGAATCTATATGGTGATAATGTTTTTACCCATTCTTATGAGAATGTATTGGACTTTTTCAGTGACTATTGTGGCATGTTACATCCCCTTGATGCATCGGTATGTCTCATAAGACAAACTAGCCTAGGTTTTTACCCATTATGTATGGTTTCCTGGCCGATGACTTGAAAATTTTATTATGATGTCTGGAATTTTGCATTCCCTATTTAAGAAAAATGAAATTTATAGTCCATGTGAATATTTTTCACGTATATTTTCCATGGTTATATTTTATTATGGAATTATATATATTATCCATTTATTCCTGCCATGTTATGCTCACATTTATGTTTTAATGGAATGTGTAATTTTATTTATTCATCATTCCTTATTACTTATGCTTCTGTTTTATTACTTACCATTATTGAGAAACTGTTCTCCATGTCTTATTTTGTTTTATTTTCCCCCCAGGATGTAATGATGTATATTATGAATGACTAATAAGGATAATATAGATGCTATTTATTTTTACAATGGAATTGCAATATTTTATTTCCTCTCAATTTCTAATGAAACTACTATGTTTTTATCAGTTTTCCAATGCTACTAATCTATTTGTTCCTTTTTGGAAATGAATTCATTTTTTATGTTCGAATGTATTAAAATAAATCAACCACTATGGGAAACTGGGGTCTAGGTATTTACAATTGTTATTAGATGATGTTTGGTGGAATCCATAAAAACTAGATTTATAAAATGTATATTAAGAAAAAAACCCAACTTAAAGGTAGAGGATAAGCACACAATAACATCCTAAAATATTTTAATGGTAAATATTATGTGGATATTTCTGGAAAATATATAATTTTATGGATACTACAAGTGTTTTTGGTTCTCACATAGATGTACCTAGGAGTAACAAATCTGGAAAGGTGTTCCAGGCCTGAAGCAGGGTAACCTGTTACACAACAACAGGCCTTATTGTGCACCTGGTTTGACACACCAATGGTATATTCATAAGATAATTCACATTTTCGTTGAAAATTTTTATGAAGGATTTTATTTTAAATATGTCCCCAATGAATCCAAGATTATGATTATGAGACGATACAAGCATATGATTTTAATTTATGTCAATAATTTTACTAGTACAATCTTATACATTAGGATTCATAAACAAATTTATTTTATTCCATTATTTAGAACTGGATCCTAGTGGAAGGAATGGGAGTGGATGAACTTACATATCCCATGTAGGGATTTCCATCATATGAAAGATAATGATGTTGTTTTTAGAGCTTTGACTATCAATGAGAAACTTATAAATATACATGGACAAATGAATCATGTTTGTTATAATAACCTTACAATTATAGAGGATCCTGAACTAAAAAGTGGAGGAGAAATGTTAGACAACATTATGTGACACCATCACCGATAATTAAAATAGAATATAAAGCCATTTTAGCTGATTATTGGATATTTTCTCTATAAAATATAGTTATCACATTGGGAATAAATGAATGGGAGAAAGGTTTCATGGTATTTTATCATCTATTAAGAGATGTAGATCAATGTTGGTCACTAATTTTGAACACAAATATGGTTGATGATATTGGAAAAAAAATGTATGGATTTTAAGTATCTTTTCCTAGTAAAATATATTCCTAAAAAACAACGAGAAGATATGGAAATGTAGTTATTGAATATGAGGTAGAAGGTGGATGAGATTGTTTCCAAATATAAATTCTACATTACAAGGATAGCAAGGAATGTCATGGTATATATTTTTCATTCATGAATAAAAGTTGATTGATTCATTAATGTTTTAAACTATTACTCCTAATGAAATTGGTTTCCCAAACATTATCATCATATGATGATATAGTCTCATGTACAATCAAGACAAAAAAAATTATTCTCTATGTCCAATGACCTTAAATGAATTTAGGAGAAGATGAGGGCTTCTGAACACTATGGAAAATAAAATAAGGATAGGGGAAGAAGGGAAGTGTTTATTTTTCCTCCTATGATAATTATTGTTAGAAAAACCCTAACACATACCTTAAGGGACTATGTGTTTGTTACATCTTTGGAGGAAAAGGCCACCAAGCCAAATATTTTAAGAGAAAGAAATAATCTACCAATGTTCAATAATAGAACTAAAAAGTGAAGGGAAATTATGAAAATGACTATCCTAAGAGTCCAAGAATATATTCCCAAATAAGGTCAAGGGATCAAGAATAAGCTTATGCGGTCACAAATGCTGAGGATCAATTTCTAAATGATGAGGTGACTAGTACCTAAATCGTTTCCACCAAATTAACCAATGCATTATTTGATTCTGATTCTATAAATTCTTTTCTATCTTCCCATGTTTACATTAATATTATATATCTCCCTTTTGATTTAATAAATAAATTAGCAGTAAAATATTTTAAGGAATTTATCATTGAAATTAAATATGACCCTTATTAATAGTAATCTCAACCATGTATATATAAGTAATAGTATGGAATCTCGTATGTTATTGTATCATAAAATTAAATCCAAATTGATGTATGTAAATATTTTATAAATAAATAATTATGTCCTGGTATTTTTTAAGTCTTAATAATTGATTTAATTTATTATAATTAATAAAATTATATAAAAGAAAAATAATTTTCATAAAATTCACTCATAAATAAATATTTTACTCTCTTATGATTTCAGATAAATTTTATGAAACCACAGTAATTTTTTAAAGTGTTATAAAATGAGTTTTAAATTTAAATATATATTTTACATTTATACAAGGATTCTATATAAAATTTAATTTCACATATTATGAAAACTATTTTAATAAAATTGACTTCTTTTTTAATCCAACACCTTGAAAATCGTTATCGTTAATTTTTGGTATTTTTATGGTATACTTGAATTTGTTGTCAATAAAAAATACACTATTTTACATAATAAATACATTATAAGATAAATAAACTCTTTTTTGGGTCATGGATTATGTAGGCCTCCTTGGAAAAAACTGAAATTAAACTATTACATTATTTATTTAGATGAATTAATAATATTAGTTTTCTTGAGAAATATAATAAAATAATGAATAAAATAATGAGAAATGACCTCCCCCCCATTATAAATACCAACCCTCTTCACCTATTCTATTCACTCTTATAATACATGATGAATTTAAATTTTCTATCATCATCATCTTCCCTATGCTCTCCCCTTTTTTGAGGACCTTCTCAAGGAGGTTAATTCAAGAGGTAAATCCTCTTCCTATTTCATTTATTTTTATTTTAAGCTATTTTATTTTATTATTAACTCCTCCCCTATTATATCAAAATGATTATGATAAAGCTAGTATCAAATATATAATTTTATTATATCATGTTAACAGATGATCCATCATCAATTTCATTACTATAACTCTTTTATTTTAAAAACCAAATCATTATCCTGGCGGTTCTGATTTATGACCATCGTGGATGAAAAAATTTCATTATTAAATTTATCATTAATGTATGATAATGATATAATTTGTATTGTTAAACCAGGTTTTAAAATATGTATTATATCTTAGTAAAGTATATGTAACCATTTCATATAAATGATATTAAATAATATAACAAAACTAGTTTGTTGGGATCGAAAAACTGATAAATTTAAGCGAAAAGATTATGATTAATAAGTTATATATTGATTAATCCTAATTTATGGAAAAATAATAATAAATAACCCCAATTGAACTTAATTTTGTTAATTAATAACATTAAATTCCAATTATGGATAATTATACCCAATTTAAATGAATGGAATTACTTATAATCAGGAAAACCGACCATGAAATCCAATAAATGAACACTTTGAAACAACAAAATTCAGTCATATAACATATCAACATGAACATAGATAAAATTAATTATAATATAGTGATTAATTTATAGGTATATATTTTTATGAATAAATTAATTATGGTATTTAATTTGATTATCTACGATAATATGGTCAAGGGCCAAACACATTCAGATATAATGTTTGGCCTTTCTACCCGAACCTAAAATTTCTTTTGGGTTACTATTTATATCTATTTACACCCAATTAATTTCGTAATTATTCTTGTGTAATCATTATAAAATATTTGGTACTTTTCTATATATATTTACCAATCAGAATCCATCCATCCTTTATGGGGAGTTACATGTTTTAAAAGGGACATTCACAAATTCACCCCGTTAATCATGCTCTATTCAAGAGAACATCTTGAATTATTACATATTTTCAAGTAAACTATTGTTGGTTTTAATAAACCAATAGTTTTAATAAAACACTCATTTTATTATTATAAAACAATATTAGTTCACATAGAGTTTATAAAAATATTTTTCCCAATGAACACTTATTTACAAAGTAAAATAGTATATCTATCAATTATTACATGATGATTTTATAAGTGTATTTCCATATATTTCCACACTCTTAATGATGATTATATTTATTTTGGGTTAATAATTTATTACGTCTAATATAATATTATATTTAATGGTTTATTATTATTTTTACAATTAATGTTCTATTTTGATAGCATTCACCATATTACTACGAATGGATAGTGCTTTTCTTTACTGATTGGGGAATGTTATTTACATTTCATTTGATAGTTACAATATGAATGAGTATTTTGATTTTATTTCTCCCCATTCATATCAGGAATCCATTGGACATATTATGTTATAGTAAGGTCATGTTTCATCCCCTCAAATAATCGGTAGGACTTATGAGAAAAACTAGCCTAGAGTTTTAGCCATTCTGTATGGTATCTTGGCGGAGGCCATGATGATATGATTATGATGTCTGACATTATGAATTCCCTCATTATGAAAAAATTATTTGACAGTCCATGTTATTATTCGACATGTAGATTATCAATGGTTATTTTTTATTATGGAATTATTTATTCAGCCTTTATTCCTTCCATAATATGTTGAAGATTATGTTTTGACGACTAGTGTACATTTATTTTTTGGAAATTCATTATTAATTATTCCTACCAATATTACATACCCTTACTGAAAAACATATCTCACTCCTTTATTATGTTATATTTTCCCCCAAGATGCGAATAAGTAAATTATGAATTAATTTTAGGGATAATCAACAGTTTTGGATGTTTCCAATGGAATTGTTTTATTATATTTCCATTAAATTTGTAATGAAACTGTTATATATCTATATGGTTTTCCAATGAAACTAAACTATTCATTAATTCATGATACTAATTCCTTATTTGATTGAAAATGTTATAAAATAAAGAACCATCTCTAGGAAATTATGGACCAGGTATTTACATTCATGACCATTGTGGGTCTCTTCCTTTAGGATGTCATCAATCTCAATTTTGTAACGATTATGGAGACTTTTTCAGGAATTCCCCAATGAAAACCCATAGATCTTGGGTAATTGGGTATGGGTTAATTAAATAATAACAAGGGTATTTTTTACCCAGAATATGAGATGGTGGAGATATGCCCACTATGTCCCAAGGAATTTCTAAATTCAAGGTTCCACTGCGGTGTTTCAAATGTTTAGAAGTATTGAAGCTCATATCTAACATGGAGAAGATTCACATGGTTGGTGGTTATGGTCCCTTATGCATTTGTAGAATGGCCATGAAAATTTGATTTCCACTTCATTATGAGGGCTATGGAATATTTATTTAAGACACAAATTTTATGATGATGAAGTTGGATATGGTAAGGATGCTATCTATGAAGGGTTAGAGCACCATAGGGTAGCTAGCTATTAAAATAAATCTTGATAGCTACACCATGTGGTTTCGAATCAGGTGACATGGGATATAAAGGGATTGGAATGGAAGTTTCATAGTCTATATTTTAGAAAGGGTATATAACACGATGACCTAACATCAGTGATATTTAATCCTCTAGGATAGTTTGTTATGGGGACTATTAATTATGATCTAGAGTGCTTGAATCTAGGGAATGATATGGGGCATCCATATAGGGAGTAGTTTAGACACTCTGGGGTATTGAGTGCTACAATGATGATGTTAGGGCTCAAAAGAACAAGAATTTCCCTTTTCAGAGAGATTCATTTGGTTGACGACCATATACCCCTATATTGGAGCCATGTGCATGCATGCATATTTATGAAAAGGGTCCTCTAATCTATATATCCATTCAAATGGCCATGGAAGGTTATCATGATTCGAGACACCCCAACACGCGATGTGTGGTTTTCAAAAGACATAAACTTCAAGGAGGTTTCATATTTCCTAATGGTTAGGTAAAATTCAAGGGAACTTCTTCTCATGGTGAGGGGTTATGATAAATATTACCCTAATTTTTTTTGGATGAGTGGGTCCAATAAAAATATCATTTATTTAACTAGTGTTATAGACCCTAGGAGATATGATACATTTATTTTCATTCCATAATGTTTTCCTAAACCCTGAGGACAAATAATTTAGAGGTTAGAGACATGACTTTTTCTCATTTCACACTATGTGGGATTTGGTACTTATTGTTTTTTTATGTCTCTTTCATTGGATGTTTAATGTCTTTTTATTTAGAAAAATATGGGATAGTGATTAAGGTTTTAAATCTTTTACCAAATCCCAAATAGTTAAGGGTTATGACTTAGATGGACCTAACACTGAGGATGTGACATAAGAGATTAATTTGGATACTCAGTGTTAAGGGAGCTCAAACCTCTTCTATTGCATGGAAGGAAAATAATGTAAATCAAAACATGTGTTTCTCATGTCATGAGTAACGACATGGGATAGACATACATGAAGTGGTTCAGAGACACTGGGGTGTTGAGTGCTGTCATGAAAATCATAGGGATAATGAAAATTGGAATGTCCTTTTTCAAAGTGACACATTTGGTTGATAGCCATGGGTTTATATGTTAGATCCATGGTTATGCATGCATAGTCTTTTAAACGCTCCATGAATTTGGGTATATGGATTTGAGGTTCTCTTAAAGGTTGGCGGATTCACCCTATACTCTCGTAGACTGAGGTAAGTGTATTGCAGTCCTTTGATAAGGAGTGAATAAATGGGAGATGGTATGAACATTTTAATTTGATGTAGTGGGGTCGTTTTTTCATATGTGATGTCTAATTCCATGTAGAGTGGATATGATTACATGTTGTTTTACAACATATGGTATGCCCAAGATTCTATGCGGTATAACTTCACGCAGTTAGGACAAGATTTTGTGTAGTTTAATATAAAGTGGTAAGGACATATAAACCATCATCAGTTGTGGTGATGTTGTGGTTGGTCTAAAATATGCGAACTTGGGCGTCACTATGTATCCCATGAAAATGATAATTAATCCACACATAGTTCTAGATGGCCTTCTAATTTAATGTATCACAATAAGAATGAACTCTATATTGTTTAACACCACGTGGTTTTCATGAAATATTCCATGCAGTCTAACAACATGTGGTGAGGATGATATAGTATAGCTTAATATCCTATCATAGGGACATATAGGGATAGTTTATGGTCATTTGGACTTGACTATATGGTGGTGTTCTAAATGTGGGGGTGTATGACATGGTTCCATGATGCAATCCGACAGTAATGAGGACCAAAGAAGACTCAACCACAACACATACCATTCTAGTAACAGTTGGTCCAAAGGGAAAAATAGGGTATGGTTTATGGATGATCCTAATGATGAAATTGATAGGATTCACTAAGAATATCATGTAGAATAGAATAAATCCACATGTATTTCAAGAAAAGGAAAAAATATACATAGGTATTACCCATACATAGAGGTGGGAATTATTTCCATTGAAAACTCTAAATGGGCCTCAGATTGGAGATCCATGAATAACTACGTATCCCATATGGAATGAAATCATGTTATTTGTAGTTCTTGAAGTTACAGGATGTTTAACATCATGTGGTGAGGATGGAGGTGGATTGATGAGAATTAGTGTAGACATAATGGTTGAACCAAGGATAGAATCTGGGTATTCACTACATATCTCATGGGTATTAGAATAAAACCACAATTATTTCATGGCATACCATGTATTTAAATGTCATTTTTCAAGGCATTGACTATGAAGCTTAACGTTATGTGGCATGGACTTACGTTATGCCTTTTATGGTCTTGCATTCAAGACCATAATGGATCTGTTATGTACTTCTATGCCTTTCTTGTGAGGGAATGTCCCTACTATAATTACAAAGCTCATGTGAGATATACTCATTATGAGAAACATGGAGCTTCATGAGTTTCCCTACTATGGAGAAATAAGACAGGAGTATAACATGAGAATATTATATAATGCAGTGGCTGGATCATGATATAAGATGAGGTATCCCTACATATCTCATTGGGAATTAGAATCAAGACATATGTAGTTCTGACGGGACTGCATAGATTAGTGTCTTTTCTGAAAGGAATAAGGCATTCCTGATGTGAAAGGGAAGGGGAGTTGTGTATATGTGCAGTTTTATGACTTGTGGTAGGGAAATTGTATGTGATCATTAATTTCTTCCAGTATGGAAATTATCCATTAAATTTAATTTCATTAATTAAGGAATAATTCCATATAGTTTAAGTTCATGTGGATCTGATAAATAATTACATCCTAATGTCATGTAGTCATGAAGAAATGTTCCATACATTTTAACGTCAGGCAACAAGGAAAAACAATTCCATGTAGTTTAACATCATGTGGTTATGAATAATGATGGGAAATTATATGATGTTGATTCCATTTTATTCTAAAATTATATGAAAAGTATCTCTCATAAAATCACCCATTTTTGGGTGGTGTGACACTATGCTCATCAGTTGAGGCCTTTGAATAGGCTCCATTATGAAAGAAATTATGTATGAGGTAAGGTCCTAACCAGTTGGTCAATAATTTTAGGGACTTCTTTCACAGTATCACCGGGGTTATGAGGTCCAACAATAGTTCTCATGAATTTAATGAACGAAGGTGAAACTTCTGTTAAAAATCAGGAAATTTGATTCTGGAGAACTTCAAGGTTGTACAGTGTGCCCATCCTCGTCAAATCTAACTGTTCCAACTCATCATTCCATTTTAGCAAATTTTCATCATCTGAGAGATTTTTTATAATGGATATTTGGAATTAGGGAATTTGATCATCCATGTGGAATACATCCTTGGTCACATACACAATTGAGTATGGTGTTTCTTGTATAGTAGTAAGCATAGTCATACGATAGGCCCATAAAGCATGGATGATTTTATCGGGCAATGATGTCTTATCCTTGTTCACAATCTTCTTGATTTCGTTTGATAAGGTCTTATTGAAGGACTTGATATTTTTAGTTTCTACTATATAACAGTGGGACGAGTGATTGGACTCAATGTTGTACTCCTAGTAAATCTTATTCAACTCCGTGTAATATATGTTTGTGGCATACTACATCGATATTAGGTAAGGGACTCTGTACCTAGTAATTAAAAGGTACTTCATGATGTTAATTTAGAGTGTTCATCCATATTTCGATCACTGGTATTTCCTCAACACATTTAGAGAAGAAGTTGGCAGAAATAAGGATATATTTCAATTGTTTAGTTGTGGTTGGGCGATATGTGCCCATGAAATCCATAACCTAGATAGAAAACCACTATGAATTTTTAATGGTATGCCGAAATTATGGGGGGTGATGGTTGATGTATGAGTGGATCTTGAATGCATGACATTTCCAGGTGAATGCCAGACAACCTTGTATCATGATTTTCTAGTAATATTCCAACCTCCAAATTCGGGGGGAGAGACTAGTTCTAGATTAATGGGCACTGCAAGAGAATACATGGACATCCCCCATGATGGAAATAACTTCCTATTATGCTATGAACCTATGGATAATTCCATAAAATCTATTTTTACATAGTATTTTGTTTCTAATTCTGAACATCCTATAGAGTGATGCTAGCTGCCCTGCACTAAATCTATTTCCATTCGGCATGATCTAACAGTAGATTCCCATCTCGATGAGAGATGATTTTGGAATTACACTTTCTAGGGGTGGTCATTGCTACATCACACTCTGGGGAGGTGCTGACCTAGTTGATCTCTTCTATATTTATTATAGTGACTAATGAAACCATTCATCGATGTGTAATATTGAAAGTTTCTTCTTCCAGATATAGGTCATCCAGGATGGTGGTTTCATTGGTTATATTGTCATCAGGACAATTCTACGATCGGTGAACCTAATGCATGATGGGATCAAAGGGTAATTCTTCCATTAATCCCTTAATATTTCCAGTGAGGGGGCCATCTCTTATTTCTTAATAGAATATTCTCAATTAATCATCTTCATCACTAGTTTCATGTATCCTTTGATATTCACGTATGTTACATATATTCATAGGGATAATCCTAAGCCAGGGATGAGGGCTTGGTCTTCAGCCTCATTATTTGTGCAGCTATCAGATAGGGAAAAATTGTAGGGAAAAATGATCTGTCAGGAGAGAAAAATACAATTCATAAGGAAAACCATTGAGATTTTGATTCAATATTATGGTACCAATATGACTCCAAGAAGAGACATCAATATACATCTCCCATGTTTAGGGAGTGTCATTGTTAAAAAATACCTATTCATCGGGGATCTCATTGTCTTCCTGTGTATTTTCCTGGTTCGGGTGTGCTGTGGGGAATTCATCCAAGGATTTAACTTTCACAGACTTCGGATATATGAATTAGATGTCATATTTCTATAGAATGAATGCTCATTGTTCTAATCACATATTCAACATAGGGGAATCCAATGTCGTACAAGATAGTATCAATACAAGAGAATATGCAGTCTTTATGGTGTTGTATGTAGTGGCTCAAATTTTCCACTATAAACATGAGTGCAAGGTAGTAATTCTTTTCCTAAAAATATTTGGCCTCAGTAAAATGAATGGTGTGGCTACGGAAGTAGAGAGTATTCTCACTACACACTTCATTATTTTGTGTGAGAATGGAACCAATTGATTGTTCCATGGTGGCCAAATATACGATGAGTGTCCTTCCTTCAACTTGAGGCATCAAAACCAATGGGTGTAGAAAATATGTATTGACAGTATCAAAGGCTTTTAGCCATTCATAATCCCATTATAGGAAACATAATTATTCATTTACTTGGAGAAGAGGATATCCTTGTCTTCTAGGTTGTCTATGAAATGTCGACTGATGGAGAGGTTCCCCTAGTGTCCCCTTAGTTATTTCATGTTCATCAGGGTGACATTTCCAAAATAGAACTAGTCTTATCTAGGTCATCCTCAATGCCACAGTGTCATACCACAAATCCAAGGACCATTTCTGAAGTTCTCCCAAAGGTAAATTTCATCAAATTATTCTTTAGACTATGATGTAACAACTTTTTGATGATTTCTCATAGATCCATGAAGTAATCACATCACTGTCAAGATTTAACGACTAGGTCATCAACATAACGCTAGACCATCCTTCCCTTGAATTTAATAACGAATTTATTTGTGGCATGATAATATGTTGATCGCCCATTCATTAATGAAATGGTCATTAACAAACTGTAGAAGATAACCTGATGTTCTCTGAAGGAAGTGGATTCTTCATCCTAAGGGGACATATTGATTTGATTGTACGTTGAGTACTAATCCATGAAGGAAAGGGCTTGGAAGCCAGCAGTTTCATGAATCAAGAGTTCAATGATCAGTACCAGAAAATCATTCCTTGGTTATTGCTTATTAAGGTGAATGATGTCAATTCACACCCTAATTTTCCTATTTTTGTCTTGATAAGGATGATGTTGGAAAGCCATATCAGGTATTCCACTCCTAAGACAATGTTGGATTTTATAAACCTATCATAATCCTCATCTACGTTTGAGGAATGAGTGGATTTCATTATTTTGGAAACTTTCATGATGCCCCAATGCTCATTGGGTGGTCTGTGATGATGCGTAGCCACATCTAGATTCAATACAATCATTTATAGGTAGTTCCAAGAAGATGTATATCGGTGATTCGTTATAAATGCAATGTACATATCTTTCTCACTGAGAGGAATGTAATCACTAATCAGGGTAAGACTCAAATATTCTTTTGTCATCATATTTATCTCCCTGAGTTCATCTATTGTAGTGGATACACCTACCTCATATGATGGAGTGGAATTTCTGAAATCATCTGCAACCATTTCTGAGTTTTTGAGACATATTTATTTGAAGATGGTCATCTGGGAGCCTCCCCATTACTATAGTGTTGAGGGAGTATATGAAAAGTAACATTATCATCCCTTGATAAATGGTTTTTGTCAAAGAGATGTTGGAGATGATTTTCACTGAGGACAATAGATGATTAAAACACTAGGATTAGATCCACTACATTGACCACATTTAAAGGTATCACATAATCATCATTGATAATTCTCTATATATTAAGAGGGGTGGTACCTATGCCATTGGAGGCTACAACGTCTATATCATCATTGACCATCAGTTTCTTACAATCATTCTTATTGAAATATTTGTCATTATATGTGGCTTTAGATGTCTAGAAGGGGGTTTTATCACAATGGTCTACACCAACCATTCTATTAATGGGGTACATCATAAATTGAATAAATTGTAAAGCTATCGCAAGGTGTATATGGATCTAGGTACTTCCAAATAAGAAAATATATGTGCACTACTGATGAATAACAATGAAATCGACATTAGGTGTGAGCTCCAAAAATTGGGTATCATGTTGGATCTTCCCAAGAGGCCTTTCCCATTCTTATCATATCCTTATATGGTTATAATTTTAATGGATAAGTCCCCTTCTATATTCCCCAGTACCTAGAGGTTCCGCACAATGATAATATTGATCTCTAATCCATTATCAATAAGTAGGATTTAGACATTAACATTATTTAGTCTACCCAAAATGTATAAGGGATTGATGTTCCCTTTGATGGAATCCTTATGATCATAATTAATGAAAGATATAGAATCCTTGAATCCTAAGTGTGTAGTCTCCACTCGATAGATATTGGAAGTAACGACTTCTGTCTTGAATTCTTGTGCGATATGGATGGCTTCATTGAGTGCCTCCATGAATTATTTTGAAAGATTGATTGAATCCATGATCGAGAGAATTGTTGGGAATATTGCGAGCTATTTCAAAAAATCAAATTTCTACACCCTAGGTCAGTGATTCATGATTCGGGGATTCTTCGGGGACCCTACTAGGTTCTCATGGAGTAGAATCAGATGTACTTGTCTAATGGAGGGAACCAAAGATCCTATTCAACTCCAATGGGATTGATGGAAAAATTCCCCATGAGTCTCTGCAGTATATATATCCTCCATGGGGAAATGCTGAGAATATTGATTCTGACCATGTTCATGATGTCCCCTATATCCACAAATCCACTGCATGCATCTTATCGCTTCTCAGTTATATAATGGAAATCCATATTTAGGGAAATAATTATCATTGTATAAGGAGTTTTCATTTTTATTGTGTTTATAGAACCAATGATGAGCTCTTAATCCAATGAGGATTCCATTTGGTAGGATAGTTCCCATGCTTACAATGTTGTAATGAAGAAACTACTGAGGGTAAATGCCTTATTTTATGGATAATATGACTCTTACTATTCTGTTTCATCCCAGTGCTAGTGGTCAAATCCACCTTTGGGTTGTGCATGATATGCCACTTTCTTGGATGGTGGAGATGTTGTTGGCTTGCACAATTTTGTTCTTAGAGTGGATTGGGATTGATCAACTATCTTTTCAACCATCCAATTGTTTAATTTTCATGATGTTCTAGCCAAGACCTCGATCTATTCATCCTATTATTTTTATCAGGCCATGGTTATGCAAGAAACCAGCTCAAGGTAATTACATTATAGAACATGTTCTGAAACCATCATACCTAGAAGGATTTCATTGAAGATGAAATATGTAGGGATATTATGACCGAGCCTTCTATAGAATGGGTAGTAATTAGTCTTGTCAGTGAGGTTGACCTCATCATGCTTCTTGAGTTATGGATGTGTGAGAATGTTATTATTCATGGCTACTAGGATATAACTGGTGACCTTTTCATTATTGAAGGAGTAAAACATAGTCATCTGTTATTCATATCATGGACGACCCTAGTATCTCGGGTGTTCTAGAAAATATCGATTCAGTAGTTTTTACCACATTATTGTAGGCGCTGTGTGGTTTGGGGAATTCATAGTTATCTAGATGGGTGTCTCTACTGTCTTGACAATTATAGCTAAAACTTCCATTCTACCAGGAATTTTTTCCCTGTGCCCCAAGCATGAGTCTATATTTGGATCGGGTCCACTGAATATCCTCTTCAATGCATTCTGATATTTCAAAAAAATTGTGAAATAAATCTAGATATTTCATTGGAATCCAGGGTGATGATAACTCATCCTTTGTATTTTGGGAAAAATGTTCTAGTATCTTCTATTGAAAGAGAGGGATACTGATTGAGTAGGTAAAACCCTTCCACCTGGGAATAAAATCAGAAACCCTCTCATTTTCATATTGTTTTCTATCATTTGAAGATAACTATCATTGTGTTTCTCACTATAGAACTGAAATGATAATGGAATTGATGACAAAGGTCTTCCCATCTTGACACAGATCCTTCAGGTGGACTGCTAAACCAAACAAATAATTTCCCAGTAAGAGCCTGTACAAAACAACTCATCTCTATTTCCTCCTGCTGATATGAAGGTCTGATGATCAGACGAAATCAGGACATGAAATGTGTGAGATTCTGCCTAGGGTATCTCATGCCATCTATGGTGGACAATGTATGATTTCCATAGTTTGTTGGAGGTGGGGTATCATCGACAACATTAGTATATGGCTTCTTTTCATGCTGCAAAGGCATGTGCCACCCTTCCATGGATTCCATCAAAGTAGCTATGGAATCAATTACATTAAAGAACAATGGAGACACATGGACATGGGACATCTCCCACCCATTTAGATCTTATGGGGGTGCATGAGGATGCCCTATTTTTATCTCCTACCAATTTCCAATTCTTCCTAAGGCAGAAAGATTTTTCGTGTGGGGAAGAGGTTGTTGTGGTAATTGGGGGATTTCATAATGATTTTTGACTTCATCATACATGTGGGTTGGTTAAGTATACCTAGATCCTATTTATATTCATAGGATTATCTTGATGATGTTTCATATAAAGGATGAATAACATTTGTCTGTTCATGGAGTCAATACCCTGGATGAATATTTCCCATGAGTAACTCCAATTTACATTTCATATGAGCATTAATTTCACCCTCATATTTTAACAATCGGTAATTCATATAAGGATCCTCACTCCTCATGGGAGTTAATAAATATGACTATGTATCATTCACCTTGGAAGAATTTCATTGTTGAGGTGGAAACTCAATGTTTAGAATTGCAATGATTTGGTGCCTACTCTGGTTCTTAGTGCGTACGACCTCATTTAGTGCATTCATGTAACCCTCCTCTTGAGGTAAGTTTTCTATGTCATGAACCCCGATATTTGTGCTGGGATTAATATCTTCCATGTTGATAGTGATAGAATTCATAAATGTTTATCCGGAATTGGTTGTCATTCCATTACTTTCGATGGAATGAGATGATTCTATGTGGCTTCAATTTGGGTCGTTATTCAATACCTTATCTTTATAGGTCCATATTAGCTCGAGAACCTAGTTGGGATTAATCATCACCACTATGTGTTACATCCGCTTGTGTCTATAGATAGTGAAACTGATGGATTTCCTGTTCGAGGATTCCAAATGATCCCCAACATACAGAGGTATGTAAGACGGTGGGTGGGATATCAACCGCTGATTCATTTATCCGAATTTTGTGAAGACTGATTCCCTCTGTGAAGGCGGTGACGATGAAAATGGCGCCACCCATGTAGGTTGGTGGTCATTAAAGGGTCGTAGTTGGAATTTAATATTACGATTTCTGAGGATGAAATAGATTTTATCGGGGAATTGATGACTCGATGATGGGAAAAAGGATATAAATGCCCCTAACCCAATGGGGTGGGTTATGAAATCATCGATGATGCTTCTAGGGTCCTCTTCTTGGGTGAGGAACCTGGGGATGGTGTTTGAGATATAAATTCCCCCAACACAACAGGTTGAGGTTCGCTTGTAGCTGATGTGGATGTATTCCAAATCCTCTTAGTAATTGATGATACAAGAGGTGGAGGTGGTGGTAGATGTTCTCCTATCTCGATGGATAGGGTCTTCTCGTGGATTGTTTACACTAGAGTTTCAATTTTAGTATACTTAATGTGGTGTAATTGTGCTCACGTTGGATCTAGGTGTTATTGTCAGCCGTGATGAGCATCATTTCGCGTGAAATGTTTTATGGGTGATCACAAATTCAGTTTCTATGTTTGAAATGACTTTTTATTAGTTTGAGGGACCCATTTTGAAGTCTTGTTGGTTATCCATCCTATCTGTCTGTAATTTCTAGGAACTATTGACATAGATGCATTCTATTATAGAAACCAACTTCCTCAATCATTACCTGGTCTTCTAATTTTGCATGATGATAAATAATTATAGGATCTCATATTGGAAGGGCTCTATTGTTTCTAGGGGTGGAAAGGTATAATGCTACATAAAGTCCCAATACTAAAATAATGTTTCCTAACATAGATTTGGAGATCTTCTATAGAAGCATCGCAATTCAATGGAGGAAATCATGTGGATGTTTTTCACTGTGATTTTCTAGTTTCATATCTTAAGAAAAGGATATATCGGCCGAGTCAATCTTGAAATAGAGTATACTAATTGTATTAAGTTGAAACTCTTTCCCATTATAAGGGAGAATCGATTCTTAATTTGTTTATGACTGGCCCACATATTATGGCATAGAAAAGGAAATTAATTCTTTTCTAGCTCATTTGGCATCTAAAAACATGAAACAGAGAGGGGCTGAACATGATGGTGAGGATATTTCAGGATAACACTATCCATATAACAATGTTGGACTTGGTCTCATCTGATGTACATGCATCCACCTTGTCAGACCATAGAATATAGTTGTGATGGACTCTGACTAAAGGTAATGGAGTGTTCCTAGGAGGTGATGGTGGATCCTTATATGGTTCTCCCTGGTATTTTGAGAACTTCTATGTATGAAGGTGTCAGGGTTTGGTTCACCTCTCTATGCAGAGGTGTTTGGGAAAAGGGAGTATTTCCTTGACCATGGGAAATATTATCATGGGGAGTTTGACCATGATAAATATCTATAGTAGATTCCCTACAATAAATATCTACAGTACAACAAGGAGAAATATCATGGTACTAAATGTCTCCCACTTCCACCATGATAGTAGAGTTGACAGACTCTTGCATCAATGAGAATGTGTCTCAAACGACACCAAAGATACTAGAATTGAGAAAATTATGGGTATGGTCTTTTTTCTACATCATGTTTGGAATATAATGACCTACCTTTTGTAGTTTTGTGTGAGTATGAACCTACTAATTATAGGTTTTGGATCTTATATACATCTTTTAGGTTGCATGGGAGTATGAGACCACTACTAAGAATCTATTGGAGTATTACAATAAGTTATCTCATTATAGGGATATGAGCATGTCCTAAGGTGTGTCCCATTCTCAATTTTTGAGCCTCAGTCAATATAAGAGTATGAGACAAATTTTAAGCCATTGGAATATATTTTTGGTCTATCATCGGAGAAGTTTGGACATGCCCCGAGGCATGTGTCGTACTAACCTAGTTTTCCTTAGTTGGATCTGGAATATGATTGTATTCCATATATTCATTCCTCATCAGAGTATGATGAAGGACCATTGGAATGGGAGAAGAAATATTAGAATTCCCCTATGTTTCTTTGGAATTATGTTGGTGCATGCATTCATCAGTGGAAGTTTTAATATGATCCAAACAATGATGATCAGATAGACTATTCCAAATACATCTATTGACATGAATATGAGCATGTCCTTATGGATTGTACAATTCCAAAATGGTCATCCTCTTCCAGAACAAGGATATACACCCAATCATGGGTCTTTGGAGTATGCCTACATACTTCTTTTATATTCTTATTCCCCTATATTGAGGTATGTTCCAATATTACCTGGTTTCCCTTGGTTGAAATGGGAATATGAGCTCAATCTAATTCCATTCCCTTCTTCAGAATATATTGGTAATCCTATTGGGATTAATAAATAGTGTGTGTTGGATCCATTACCACAATGTGTTCAACGTGATCAAAGTGTTATTCAATCCAAGAAATAGAGATAAGAATATATGTCTATCCATTAATTTGCAGTAGATCCAACATATGCTGGTGGAGTTCTTCAACTGTTGATAAAATGTATTTGCATTTTAGCAATGCTTCTATAGTGATATGATCCTACACATTTTCATTATCCATGATGAACTAGAATATGTATTCTGTTGAAGTTTTGATATGTGCCAAATTTTATCCTCCTTGTTCCATCAGAGTATGCGGATAGGCTTCGTACATGGGGGTGTGTAACACCCCAAGCTTCTACGGTACGCTTGTCTTTGAATAATGTGATAGCGTGTGTTGTACGCAACACCGAGTTCTAACACACCATAACTAATCAAACTAGCCGTTATGAATAGTAATACCTAATTTTTGAAATTATATATTTTATATTTGAAAATGGACTTCATTTTTGGATTCGGAATATCGAATTTATCCTAAGGTGAAATTTTGGTACATTTCGGATAACTTTCATATTTTGATGAATAGTGAAAATTACTAAGTTTTAATTAAAAACAACTTTTTTAATCAAAATAGTCAATAGTGATAAATTAGGAATTTGAGTGGTTTTAAAGTATATTTAGAATATATTTTTACCATTTAATAAAATTTTGGTCATTGGACATAATTTTACAATTAAACCGAACATAAACGAGTGTCAATCTTTTGATAGTTATTATCTCTTAAAAACACGCTTTTTTGTTTTGACAACGGGAATTAATTTTAAATTAATTTCTACCACTTTTGTGTTTTGAATTTAGGAAAATTGATTCCATATTTGGAATCAGGATGTTCAAATTGTGTAAATAGGTAACTTTTTTTAGACATTTTGAATAATTACTGCGGTAAATATTTTATTTACCATGGTTAAGGGTAAATCCGGTAAATAAGGGTTAAAAAATAATATTATAATAATACTAAATTACCCTAAAACGTGTCTTAACCCTATTGGTTGATACATGGTCGACCATGGGAATCTTTGGGTCTATTTTGGGACCCCATGGATCCACTTGTAAGTGATAATGACACTTTATTTTAATTAAGTTAAAATGAATACAAAAATGACACAAGCATATATCTTTTATCAAATCAATTGTTACATAGAGTTATATATGTTGGATTTTAGATTATAAATATTCATTAGAAAGATAAAAATATTTCATACATAATGATATTTTATTTATAATTTTTAGACATTAAATAATTTATTTTATTTATGACACAATGATGATGCAGTAATTACTATAATAGTGTAAAATCAAAATAATTGATATTAAAAATACCCAAATAAATATAATATGAAACTTTTAATGAATTAAACTAATTTTCTAGGATAATATGATATATTAGGATTGATCTAATTGACTTTTTTCGAAGTAATCAATCTTTTATGAGTTTCACAAAAATCAACTATTGAATAGTGTCAAAATTGACATAAAAGAGTTCTTAAAACAAATATTATATTATTAATTGATATTAAATTCCTAAAAATCTAAGGTTCGGCCAAGAGACTTATATCATGATAGGTTCATCATTAATGTACCACTTGGGGGGTCTCTTGGATGTATATAGTAAGTTTATTAACCATATTATATAAAAATACAAAGAGACATTGTAAAAGTGAAACTAATTAACTTAGAGTTAATACTTAAAGATAAGGTTAATATAAGTACCCAAACCTGTCTAAATTCTATTGGTTGAGTGGGTTTAGACCTATCCCCACCTTAAACTTTTAATAATAAGCTTTTGAGCCATTAGAAACCGAATATGAATTTATTATAAATTAATATTTCTAGCTTTTCCAAAGGTGCCCCTCACCCCTCTTATAAAAGGGCACTCCTCCTTCTCATTTCTTCACACCTTAAAAGCCTTTGGGTTCGGCCAAACTATGCCCAAATACTCTCCCAAAATCCCTCACTACAACCTAGAGGCCTTAGTTTGATCAGAAAGCCAACCTAAGGAGCCCTTTTGATCAAATCAAAAAGAAGAACCCGAAGAAGAGGTAATGATTTCACCACCCTTCTCCAAGTTCATTTCTTCTTCCACTTCTTCTTCCTTTGTTCTTACCATTCTAAAATAATAACTCTAGTATCTCACATATACTGTGATGTTATTATAAATATGGTACAACCATATTCAGTATTCTATCCACCCTTTGAATAACATGTCACCATACGTGCGTACGTACGGCTTACCGTCTCCACGTCGTGGTGTAATTGTTATTCAATATAATATTATTTGGATGGGTATAATAATGATGTGTAACTCATGTAAATAATAAATATAACATGTTAATTATTCTTTATATATGATATACCATCCATTTATATATTATTTTAATATCAAAAGAATGATATTGTCGCTCGTGCGTACGTACGGACTACCGTCTCCACGAACGCGATGAGATTCATTCTCCATCGTATCCATTCAAGTATAATTATCATTTGATGATTTAAAAATGATGTTTAAGGACTAGATATCATTCTGGATATGAATAAGATACAACAACCATGTCTTATGTAACAAAACATATAAAAGAAAATGAGTAAGTTAACTCCCGAAACGACGATAATTCTAAGATATTATTAACAAATCAATGTTAAAAGATCATATATGATATCATATTATTATATATGATTCCTGTATAATTTAATAACAACTATTTCACCATTATACAGGAGTTTAACCTACCCCAACCAAGGAAAAGTAAAAGGTAAGGGTTATTTCACAATCTCTTCATTATCCGAGGTTGTTTATAGGTAATAATCTACTGGGATCTCTTTATCATCCACATCCATGTTTCTTAAAAATGAATTTCAAAACATTTTTACTATTTACTAGAATATTAGTTAAAGTCATTTATACCCTTTTTGACTTTTATAAGTGGTTTATAAAGGAATCTTTCAGCCGTTTTCAAAACAAGGTCCTTTTTAACCTTTTCGACAGAATTAAGGTAAGAATGTTTTTTTAACTTATACGGCGGGTGCGGCTATTTTCCGCCGTTATAAAATCTTCAAAGCTTCCCTTACAAGCTTATAAGAATATTTTCAAAGAAAATGTTTTATTTTATATGGATCTTAAATTATTTCAAAATAAAAGGAGATATTTCTTTAAAAAGAATTTTGATTTCATCTATGTCAACATCCTTTGATGGATTTTAAGATTATTTGATGTTGATTTATTATGATACAAAACCTCTATATTGTATTGAAGGTTTTGTGATATGTTTGACTGTGGATGTGCTATTTTTATACCATTCATAGTTTATGGTGAAAGTATTGACATTTCATATGCTAGTTTTAATATGAATGTTTATGTTATGTTTAAACCTTTTCATATGGGAATGCATTGGACTTAATATGTGACGGGTGGAGCCCGCTATAGCTCCTCGATGCATCGGTAGGTCTCATGAGACAAACTAGTGTCTTGGCACAAGGCCTTGACAAAATCTTATTTGTAGTCTTGGCACGAGGCCTTGGCTATGTGGTTATTATAGTCTGGCATTATGCATTCCAACATTATGAAAGTGGTTATTAATTTTTGCATGTGATTATTCGATTAGTAGAATATCCATGTGAATAAGTAAATGGCATTATTTCATTTTATTTATGCCATACCATGTTTAAAGTTCATATTTAAAAGGCTTTTGTTTTAGTTATACATTGCCTTAAATGTTTATTATTATTTATGAAAGTTTCCGCTATATTGTTATCCTTACTGGGCATTTGAGCTCACCCCTTTTCTATGTTTTATTTTTCCCAGGATGTGAAGAAGTAAGTTATGAATGACCTGCAGGGATTTTATGAGGGGTTAATAGTGTGGATTGTGGAAACATTATGTTGTTGTAGTAGTTTTTCATTTTATGATGTAATGTAAAACTTATGAATAAATCTAGTGTTTCCAAGGCTACTAAACCAATCGGTCTTTCGAGATTTGATCTTTCTTGTGATCATGCCAATGTTACGAAGTAACGCACCGACTCTGGGTAGCTGGGGTCGGGGCGTTACAGTTGGTATCAGAGGGAGGTTTAGTACAAACCTTGGAAGCTAGATTTAGATAAACTCTGATTAGAGCACGTAGACCTAAGATGAACTTTGAGGATTAGTATAGAAGAACTTCCTAGAATTTTGGTATTGTAGAGATTTTGTGAGTTTTCCAAGCAATACATCCCTGTCTGGATACGAGCAGGTAGAGGCGGCTCTGGCACAGATGTACCTAGGGGTAAAACCCGAAAACACCGCTTTGAGCTAGACTCGAACGGGAACTGGTGCACAACAACGGGCCTTGCTGCACTCTTGGTTACGACACTCCCATGGGATATGCTTAGGATAAATCTCATTTTCTTTACAAATCATTTTGAAGGGATTATGAGTATATACTTCCTCAAAGAAAACATTCTTATGATTATGGATTATATCCATAAATAGTTCAATTTATGTTAAGTGTTTTATAAGTATGGGATTATGTATTTTGATTCATAAACTGATCTAGTTTATGCCATTGTTTAGTAATGGCGCCTAGTGGAAGAAATGGAAACCGTATCAATGCACGCACTCCATGTAGGGATTGCCCTCCTGCTCAAGATAATTATAGTGGGGCTGGTGATGCAACTGGTGCTGATCAGTTAATCACCATACTGGGACAACTTACTCAGGTTATGAATAATAACCTTACCCGTATGGAGCACCCTGATCCACAGCGTGGAGGATCAATGTTAGATTGATTCATGAGGCAACAACCACCAACGTTCAATGGGAATACAAATCCCTTAGTAGCTGAGCAATGGATATTTTCCCTAGAGAAAATATTTCAGGCTTTGGGGAGTAGTGAAAGGGAAAAAGTTATCATGGCAGTTTACCGCCTCACTGGAGATACTGATCAATGGTGGTCATTGATTCAAAATACGAAGGAAGATGATGAAGTATCAAATATGGAATGGAGGGAGTTCAAAGATCTGTTTTTAGAAAAATACTTCCCTCGCGACCATCGAGCAGATATGGAAAGGCAATTTCTGAGTCTGAGACAAAAGGATGATGAGAATGTCACAAAGTATGAGGCTAACTTTACAAGGTTAGAGAGGTACGCTGGTGATTATATTCGTAACCCAAGAAGTAAGATTGATCGTTTCATTGATGGGTTAAAACCATTTCTCCGTCGAGCGTTAGTCTCACAATCCTTTTCATCGTACGAAGACATTGTCTCATGTGCTATCAAGACCGAAAAGGAATTATCTAAGTCTTATGACTTTAAAGAAAAGCAAGAGAAGAAGAGACCTGCTGATCAATCTGGGAATGAAAATAAGGGGAAGAAGAAAAAGGTTGAATATCCATCTTGTGGTAAATGCAGGAAGAAACATCCTGGTACTTGCTTGAAGGGAATGGGAGTCTGTTACAAGTGTGGTGAAAAAGGCCACCAAGCTCATGATTGCAAGGGGAAGAAGGAAGCTACCAACGTTCAGTGATATAATTGCAGGGAGATGGGGCATTATGCAAATGTATGTCCTAAGCGTCAGGAGAACTTACCTCAGAAAAGGCCAAGGGATCAAGGCCAGGCTTATGCTATCACTACTGCTGAGGTAGAAGCTCCGAAAGACGTGGTGGCAGGTAATTTAATGGTTTCCTCAAGTTTAGCAAATGCATTATTTGATTCTGGATCATCGCATTGTTTCATATCTTCCCAGTTTGCTAAGAAAATTAGATATTTCCAATTTGATTTAATAAGGGAGTTGTCAGTTAAAACTCCTAAGGGAAGTATCGTTGCAACAAAGTTTTGTGAATCAGTCCCCATTAGAGCAAATAAATTTTCTTTATCTACTGATTTCATCGTCATACCTATGATTGAGTTTGATATAATCCTCGGTATGGACTGGCTTTCGGACTATGATGCGAAGATTTATTGTAAGAAGAAAGAGGTTACGATTCTTGATGATAATGATAAAGAGCACCTTATTTTTAGAGCAGAATCGTCACCACCTAATTCTTATTTAGATCCACCCCCAGTAGCTCAACTTAATTCAATTATTGGGGAGGAAGAGAATGAAATAACTGTCGGTGAGGAAAGGAATGTTCAAATAGAGGATGTACCTGTTGTGAAAGAATTTGTAGATGTATTTCCGGAAGATTTACCTGGACATCCTCCAGAACGAGAAGTTGAGTTTTTTATTGATTTGATTCCTGGATCAAGGCCTATATCGAAGACCCCTTATAGAATGGCCACTGTAGAGTTAGTCAAACTAAAGAAACAACTAGTGGAATTGAGTAATAAGGGATTTATTCGCCCTAGTGTTTCTCCATGAGGAGCCCCTGTTCTTTTTGTTAAAACGAAAGATGGATCTATGAGGTTATGTATCGACTACAGGGAGATCAATGCTATAACGATAAAGAACAAGTATCCCCTACCTCGTATTGATGATTTATTTAACCAACTGCATGGAGCTCAATACTTTTCAAAGATTGACCTTCGATCTGGATACCATCAGTTGTGTGTGAAGAAGGAAGACATTCCGAAAACAGCATTTCGAACCAGGTACGGTCATTACGAGTTTACTGTAATGCCGTTTGGATTGACTAATGCACCCTCTGTATTCATGGATCTAATGAATAGAGTTTTCAAGGAGTATCTCGATGAATTTGTGGTGGTATTTATTGATGATATCTTGGTATACTCCAAAACCTACGAAGATCATGAAAATAACTTGCGCATTATCTTGAAGACTCTGAGGAGGCATGAATTATATGGGAAGTTTAGCAAGTGTGAATTCTGGCTTCAGGAGATTTCTTTTCTTGGCCATATTGTCTCTAAAGATGGAATCTCTGTTGATCCTTCTAAGACCAAGGCAATCCAAGAATGGCCAGCACCTATGAGTACAACTGAGGTACGTAGTTTTATTGGTTTGGCAGGTTATTATCGACGTTTCGTCCAGAATTTTGCCTGATTGGCTAACCCATTAACGAAGCTCACACGTAAAGGGGTTAAATTTGTTTGGACAAAAGAGTGTGAAGAATGTTTTGAAGAACTGAAGAGAAGATGAGTCTATGCTCCTATATTGACTCCACCATCGGGGAATGAAGGGTTCATTATTTATAGTGATGCATCAAAGAAAGGACTTGGCTGTGTCCTTATGCAGAATGATAGAGTTATTGCCTATGCATCACGACAGTTGAAAATTCATGAACAAAACTATCCTACTCATGATCTCGAGTTAGCAGCAGTGATCTTTGCTTTGATGATATGGAGGCACTACCTCTATGGTGAAAAATGTGAGATTTATACTGATCACAAGAGTTTGAAGTATATTTTCTCACAAAAAGAACTCAACATGAGGCAAAGGAGATGGCTTGAATTACTCAAGGATTATGATTGTACGATACACTACCACCCAGGAAAGGCAAACAAGGTGGCAGATGCTTTGAGTAGAAAAGACCATGGAGTTTTGAACAATATGAGAATTGAAAGGGATCCAATTTTCATGGATCTAGTGAAGATGGACATGGGAATAACCAGGGAAGTTGAAACATCAATGCTTTTTCAAATGGTTGCCAAACCATCTTTACTAGAAAGGATTAAGAGTTCTCAAACCGATGATGAAGAATTCCAAAAGAAGATTAAAGCTGTGAATGATGGGAGATTGAGAGACATTGTGTATGAAGATGGAATTTTGAAATTCGGGAAGAGACTTTGTGTTCCCAATATACCTGATCTAAAAATGGAATTGCTGGATGATGCTCATAGTTCCAATTTCTCTATACACCCTGGGAGCACCAAAATGTATAGAGATTTGAAGGAACATTTTTGGCGGGACAACATGAAGAGGGAGATTGCTGATTTTGTGTCAAGATGTATGGTTTGTCAACAAGTGAAAGCTGGAAGGCAACAGCCTGGAGGAGTCATGCAACCTCTTCCCATACCGGAGTGGAAATGGGACAATGTTACGATGGACATTGTCATAGGGCTACCAAAGACTCCTAGAAGGAACGATGCAATATGGGTTATTGTTGATCGTCTTACCAAGACAGCACATTTTCTTGCTATAAGAGAAGATCTACCCCTGTAACGTCTAGCAAGACTATATATTAATGAAGTTTTGAGACTTCATGGAGTACCCCTATCGATTGTTTCTGATCGTGATCCCCGTTTTACTTCAAGATTCTGGAAAAGTCTTCAGAAATCCCTGGATACTGAACTTCATTTGAGCACTGCTTACCACCCTCAGACAGATGGACAATCAGAACGGACTATTCAAACCTTAGAAGACATTTTGAGATCTTGCTCACTTGACTTTCAGGGTATGTGGGATCAATATTTACCTTTGGTATAATTTTCCTATAAAAATAGCTTCCATTCGAGTATTCAGATGGCACCATATGAAGCGTTATACGGAAAGAGATGTCATACACCAACCTGTTGGGATGACGTTGGTGAAAGAAAACTTGCAGGCCCAGAACTGGTGGAGGAAACAGTGGAAAAGGTGAAAGTAATCCAAAATCACATCAAAGCAGCTCAAAGTAGGCAGAAGAGCTATGCCGATAATCGAAGGAAGGATTTGGAATTTCAAGTCAGTGATCATGTTTTTCTGAAGGTATCTCCATGGAAGGGAGTCATACGTTTTGGTAAGAAAGGTAAATTGAGTCCCAGGTACATCGGACCTTTTGAAATTCTAGAACGAATTGGGGTTGTAGCTTACCGATTGGCAATGCCGCCAAGTCTCTCCAAAGTTCACGATGTGTTCCACGTATCTCTATTGAGGAAATACATGCCTGATCCGACGCATGTACTCACCTATGAGGAATTAGAATTGGAACCCGATCTGTCTTATTGCGAAGAGCCCGTCAAGATTCTTGATATGAGAGAACAAGTGCTGAGAAACCGGACGACGCGTCTGGTAAAAGTTTTGTGGAGAAACCATAAGATGGAAGAGGCAACGTGGGAACCCGAGGAACTTATGATGAAGAACCACCCGAGTCTTTTTATGCAGTAATACCCTATAAATTGCGAGGACGCAATTATTTTAAGGAGGGGAGAATGTAACACCCCAAGCATCTACGGTACGCTTCTCTTTGAATAATGTGATAGCGTGTGTTGTACGCAACACCGAGTTCTAACACACCATAACTAATCAAACTAGCCGTTATGAATAGTAATACCTACTTTTTGAAATTATATATTTTATATTTGAAAATGGACTTCATTTTTGGATTCGGAATATCGAATTTAGCCTAAGGTGAAATTTTGGTACATTTCGGATAACTTTCATATTTTGATGAATAGTGAAAATTACTAAGTTTTAATTAAAAACAACTTTTTTAATCAAAATAATCAATAGTGATAAATTATGAATTTGAGTGGTTTTAAAGTATATTTAGAATATATTTTTACCATTTAATAAAATGTTGGTCATTGGACATAATTTTACAATTAAACCGAACATAAACGAGTGTCAATCTTTTGATAGTTATTATCTCTTAAAAACACGCTTTTTGTTTTGACAGTGGGAATTAATTTGAAATTAATTTCTGACACTTCTGTGTTTTGAATTTAGGAAAATGGATTCCATATTTGGAATCAGGATGTTCAAATTGTGTAAATAGGTAACTTTTGTTTTTAGACATTTTGAATAATTACTGCGGTAAATATTTTATTTACCATGGTTAAGGGTAAATCCGGTAAATAAGGGTTAAACAATAATATTATAATAATACTAAATTACACTAAAACGTGTCTTAACCCTATTGGTTGATACATGGTCGACCATGTGAATCTTTGGGTCTATTTTGGGACCCCATGGATCCACTTGTAAGTGATAAGGACACTTTATTTTAATTAAGTTAAAATGAATACAAAAATGACACAAGCATATATCTTTTATCAAAACAATTGTTACATAGGGTTATATATGTTGGATTTTAGATTATAAATATTCATTAGAAAGATAAAAAGATTTCCTACATAATAATATTTTATTTATAATTTTTAGACATTAAATAATTTATTTTATTTATGACACAATGATGATGCAGTAATTACTATAATAGTGAAAAATCAAAATAATTGATATTAAAAATACCCAAATAAATATAATATGAAACTTTTAATGAATTAAACTAATTTTATAGGATAATATGATATATTAGTATTGATTTAATTGACTTTGTTCGAAGTAATCAATCTGTTATGAGTTTCACAAAAATCAACTATTGAATAGTGTCAAAATTGACATAAAAGAGTTCTTAAAACAAATATTATATTATTAATTGATATTAAATTCCTAAAAATCTAAGGTTCGGCCAAGAGACTTATATCATGATAGGTTCATCATTAATGTACCACTTTAGGGTCTCTTGGATGTATATAGTAAGTTTAATCACCATATTATATAAAACTACAAAGAGACATTGTAAAAGTGAAACTAATTAACTTAGAGTTAATACTTAAAGATAAGGTTAATATAAGTATCCAAACCTGTCTAAATTCTATTAGTTGAGTGGTTTGTGACCTATCCACACCTTAACCTTTGAATAATAAGCTTTGGAGCCATTAGAAACCGAATATGAATTTATTATAAATTAATATTTCTAGCTTTTCCAAAGGTGCCCCTCACCCCTCTTATAAAAGGGAACTCCTCCTTCTCATTTCTTCACACCTTCAAAGCCTTTTGGTTCGGCCAAACTCTACCCAAATACTCTCCCAAAATCCCTCACTACAACCTAGAGGCCTTAGTTTGATCAGAAAGCCAACCTAAGGAGCCCTTTTGATCAAATCAAAAGGAAGAACCCGAAGAAGAGGTAATGATTTCACCACCCTTCTCCAAGTTCATTTCTTCTTCCACTTCTTCTTCCTTTGTTCTTACCATTCTAAAATAATAACTCCAGTATCTCACATATACTGTGATGTTATTATAAATATGGTACAACCATATTCAGTATTCTATCCACCCTTTGATTAACATGTCACCATACGTGCGTACGTACGGCTTACCGTCTCCACGTCGTGGTGTAATTGTTATTCAATATAATATTATTTGGATGGGTATAATAATGATGTGTAACTCATTTAAATAATAAATATAACATGTTAATGATTCTGTATATATGATATACCATCCATTTATATATTATTTTAATATCAAAAGAATGATATTGTCGCTCGTGCGTACGTACGGACTACCGTCTCCACGAACGCGATGAGATTCATTCTCCATCGTATCCATTCAAGTATAATTATCATTTGATGATTTAAAAATGATGTTTAAGGACTAGATATCATTCTGGATATGAATAAGATACAACAACCATGGCTTATGTAACAAAACATATAAAAGAAAATGAGTAAGTTAACTCCCGAAACGACGATAATTCTAAGATATTATTAACAAATCAATGTTAAAAGATCATATATGATATCATATTATTATATATGATTCTTGTATAATTTAATAACAACTATTTCACCATTATACAGGAGTTTAACCTACCCCAACCAAGGAAAAGTACAAGGTAAGGGTTATTTCACAATCTCTTCATTATCAGAGGTTGTTTATACGTAATAATCTACTGGGATCTCTTTATCATCCACATCCATGTTTCTTAAAAATGCATTTCAAAACATTTTTACTATTTACTAGAATATGAGTTAAAGTCATTTATACCCTTTTTTACTTTTATAAGTGGTTTATAAAGGAATCTTTTGGTCGTTTTCAAAACAAGGTCCTTTTTAACCTTTTCGACAGAATTAAGGTAAGAATGTTTTTTTTAACTTATACGGCGGGTGCGGCTATTTTCCGCCGTTATAAAATCTTCAAAGCTTCCCTTACAATCTTATAAGAATATTTTCAAAGAAAATGTTTTATTTTATATGGATCTTAAATTATTTCAAAATAAAAGGAGATATTTCTTTAAAAAGAATTTTGATTTCATCTATGTCAACATCCTTTGATGGATTTTAAGATTATTTGAAGTTGATTTATTATGATACAAAACTTCTATATTGTATTGAAGGTTTTGTGATATGTTTGACTGTGGATGTGCTATTTTTATACCATTCATAGTTTATGGTGAAAGTATTGACATTTCATATGCTAGTTTTAATATGAATGTTTATGTTATGTTTAAACCTTTTCATATGGGAATGCATTGGACTTAATATGTGACGGGTGGAGCCCGCTATAGCTCCTCGATGCATCGGTAGGTCTCATGAGACAAACTAGTGTCTTGGCACAAGGCCTTGACAAAATCTTATTTGTAGTCTTGGCACGAGGCCTTGGCTATGTGGTTATGATAGTCTGGCATTATGCATTCCAACATTATGAAAGTGGTTATTAATTTTTGCATGTGATTATTCGATTAGTAGAATATCCATGTGAATAAGTAAATGGCATTATTTCATTTTATTTATGCCATACCATGTTGAAAGTTCATATTTAAAAGGCTTTTGTTTTAGTTATACATTGCCTTAAATGTTTATTCTTATTTATGAAAGTTTCCGCTATATTGTTATCCTTACTGGGCATTTGAGCTCACCCCTTTTCTATGTTTTATTTTTCCCAGGATGTGAAGAAGTAAGTTATGAATGACCTGCAGGGATTTTATGAGGGGTTAATAGTGTGGATTGTGGAAACATTATGTTGTTGTAGTAGTTTTTCATTTTATGATGTAATGTAAAACTTATGAATATATCTAGTGTTTCCAAGGCTACTAAACCAATCGGTCTTTTGAGATTTGATCTTTCTTGTGATCATGCCAATGTTACGAAGTAATGCACCGACTCTGGGTAGCTGGGGTCGGGGCGTTACAGGGTGGGAATATGAGGCCCCCACGCTTATTGTGGTAATATGCCCACAAAAGTTTTTAGAGTTAGTGGGGATATGAGACTGATTGATGGTCCCTTCTCGAGTATTCATGAATTAATTATTGATAGGATCTAGTATATGACCCCTCTCCTGGATAACCAACACATTTCCCCTATGATGTCTTTTCGTTACAGCTTGTGCATGGGTTTCAGAGGGTGCTATATATAATATAGAACCGCCAATAGGTGACAGAGGGGTACCGAAATCATGGTTTCGGCAATGAAAGTTAGAAGGAGTCCTCTAGGGAAGCTCTTGAATTAGGATAGAGATGTATTTTAATTTCTGTTCCACTTCCCTAATATACAGAAGGGGGTAGTTGTAACACTTTTGGTATAAGATCCACAAGCTGTTGTTTGTGGTGATAAGAGCCATAGATTTAGAAGAATTCTTTCTTGGATAATGTGGGCTCAACGGCTATCACATCTTGATAACTTCTTTAGCAGCCTCCATTTCCATGATAGTACCTTATAGTTATTACTCATAAACAATCGTATTTTTTTACATTTTTTGAAGTCATTGTGCATATGAGACTCTTTTACGAGCTGTGGAAGTTGTTGTTGTCGATGATTTTCTAGAACAAATGTTGGATGATGACGATATCATCTCAAACTGAGTTTTTTATGTATTATATACAATTATACATAAAAAATAACAAGATTACTAATTAAATAATTATCACGGGTTTAATATGCTCAATTAGATAATCATGGTTAACTCATTTGTTCTTTTATACCCGATTCATCCATTCCACTCATTTGGACTTATCATAATGGGGATATACATATGAGAACCATTAATACAAAGGATATTTTTGTAATATTATGTCATTCTTGTTTCATTTTTTGTATAGTGTTTTCAAATAAATTTCATTTGACTCATTTTAACCCAATAATTTTTTAAATGGATAGATTCACGTTGGGTTCACAATTTTTGTTTTATCGGCATATGTGGTGTGAAATGGGATTCTATCATTAAATTATAGTTGTTTACATCCCCTAAAACTCCCAATGGTTCTCCCACACATAGCTAGGTACAAACATTCTTTCCAAAGGTCGGTGGTCATCTAATATTGCAGGCCCAATAACTATTGGGACTCACATAGGTTGTGATGATGGGGGGTCTAGCTCATTGCACCCTTTTGGGGGGAATTGTTTCTGACATAAGGAATCTCTTTTAGATATAAGATATGTTCATGAATCTCTTCATAATCCTGATATGGGACAGATTACCTGAATGAAATGACATTGGGTTGATTCTCCTTTATTTAATATTTCTGTAAATGTCTGAGGGTTTTAATCATCCTCTATTAACATTAGGTTTCTTATGTGTTGAAACCATATAAACAAGTGCTTCAGAACATGTTCACATATGAGTAGGAGATTACTATTCCAATGATGCGATTACAAATTTTGAGGAATCCTACATATCTTGATTATTGTTGGAATCGAAACCCAAGAAGTTCATTTGGCCATTACAGTTTTACATCATGTTGAAGGACTAACATGGGTGGTCTAGGACACCTTTAAGATCAGTTCCCAAACAGATGTCCTACATTTTCTAGTTATAGTGAGAATCTGAGTTTTCATAGTTCATTCGATCAATAATTATATATTTGGATTTCATGTGTCATAAAAGGGACATGTGGTGTGGATGAAATGAGTACCAAAAATCCCTAAGCTCCTATAATCCATTCTTGGTTTGAGAATCGAGGGACAGAAAATGTTCAATGTTATTTATTTGTGTAAGGTACATCGATACTAAGATCTCCTTGGATGATAAATATGGGGCTCGATCCTCAAAGAAATGTAGCCTATGTATTCTGATTATGAAAGAAATCAGAGTCATCATACTTCAATTTATGTCATGGCTAACACACTAAGGTTGGCCTATTGATCGAGGCATACACATTGAAGATGGATAATATTTTATAGTCTTGGTATGACCTACACCACTTTAGAGGTTTACAAGAATCCCCACCACTGATACTTTCGAATTTAGGCGGAGTATCTGGAAGACGTCAATGATGGTGTCATCGAAGGGGCCTAGCGCCACACTATTTCGTGAGCCTCTGCGATGGACTGCTTCAAGTACATCACCTGATTTCTAGCGATCATGATTCCCCTTCATCAGTGAAACATTTATTATATTATTGATAATTAATGAATAATTTTTCAATTATGAGGATGAATATAAGTACCTCTATATTGTTATGATGACATGTTTGAGGACCATCACAAGATCATAGTTCTTACTGGAATAAACTCATGAGGCAATGGTTGACTTTCCCTGGGGTGTCGTGGGATAGTGACGTGGGTGCACTAATAGGTTGGTAGTCATGCGAGACTACATGTGTTTCATCAAGGGTTTTTATTTTATTTTTTATATATGAATTTCATGACCAATATGGGTCACACAGGGGTATACAAGAATACCATTGATGAATTCATTAGGTGAATCATTAATCATCGATAATTGGTCTAGAGTAGTTTTCATATCAAGGATAACAAGAACAATAGCTCTTCCCAGGAATGGAAAAAATGTGGCAATGGAATCATAGTATCATGAAGGTATTCTAGGGAACGTCTCAGGACATTTGGTGATAATGAACCTATATATCATCCTCTTGTTTATGATGTTTGTTTATGTGGTGAAGGCTCAGATTTTGGGAGAGATTTCAAAAATATCACCATGGGGTTTTATTCTTCCTAATGGCGGCCTTTATCATGAGCTTCATGACCACTCGTGGAACATTCTTTAATGATTTCATCCGAATTTATTTTATATAATTTTGGATTATTTCTTAGGCACTCTCTAAGGACAATCATTGTAGATTGGTGGTTCTCATTCAGTAGTCTATCGGGCCTTTGAAATAGAAGACATTTTTTTTGAAGAGGGATCTGCATGACTGGTTGTGGGCGGTGTTCCATGAATGGGGCCTTTGTGTGACATTGAAATGGTAACATGATCACGAATCTCTTAGAGGATTCTTGAATCATTGATCGTCCCCTTCTTATATTATTTTGATTGAAAAATAATAATACCAATATTTTGGTTGTTCTCTATTTATTATTTTGTTAAATCTTATTTTTCAAGTATCGACTATACATTAACCAACTTTTAGACAAAATAAATAACCATTATACAAATTTTTTATTCCATAGCCATTTTCCATGTCCTTTGAAAAAAATCATGAACGGGAAAAGGAGAGCCAAAGGTACATCAAGCATTTATCTCCATAAAAAAAAGATACCAACTACCAATATGATTATATGGTGACATAGATGGGAGAAAATAACCACATATTGTATTAATATAAAATAGATATTTATTCAATTAAATACGTACATGATATATAAAGTAATAAAAAGAAATCCTATAGAAGGCAGATAAATGAACATTCCCAACTCATGATATATTAAATGAGACTATAAAAAATCTCATTTAATATATATTCATATATTGCCATATACACAGAAAACAAAATTATAAAATTCAAAAGTTTTAAAGCCCTAAAAATTAGTGCTGATTTATATGCTCATCAAAAAAATAATGATCCATACAATAAACAAAAATAATCCATTATCCATAAATGATTTTCCAAAATAAATTATCCATTATCCATAATTAATTTCCCCCTTTTCTCACATAAAATCATGAACTTTTTCTGGCAATGAAATGGTGGACTGGTCAATGTGTGTGTATGAATCACTAGGCCACCAACAAGGGCGTTTATAAGTATATCTTGTCTATTAAAAAATTTTAATTTAAGATCCCATTTCCATATATTTGATTCAAATTTTGAATGACATTGAACGTTTTGTTTGATGGATTGGTTGGCTGCAAAATGGGGTTCATCACAACGTTTCCAAGGTTTGTACCCCATAAAAGTATTTATTTGGGTTATATAATGATTTTATATATGATGTTATGAGGTATTGGTATTGTATTGAGTGTTTTGGGCTACGATCATGGGATTTTAATGTTTTTACCTATGGGTCATTTTTGGAGCATGGTACTGCTAAACATGAAATCTATTCATAAGACATAAAATACATAGGAAAACCAAATATGGAAATTATGAGGTAGGATCCTTCAAAAATTATAATTTTTTATAGATTCGTAGTGCTTCTCAAATGGTTGGAACGTAGTTTCTCATACCATGTACTATAACCATGTTAGTTTGATGGTTTTGGGATAGTTTTGGACTTACGGTTCGAATTTTTGTTCTACGTGGACAATCTATATTCTTGTTATAATGTGAAAAAGAACATGTTTCACCTATTGAATTTTATGTCTCATCCCTCCCTTCTCCTTCGCCCTAATTTAGGCTCCACCTAGAAGCTCCCCCCCCCTCTTCTACATAAAACAACCATTGACTTTGGGTGGTTTAGGATTCACACATCGATGTTGAACATGAGTATTGTTCATGTGATTGCTTCTTTTCCTCTTCTTCCTCCACCTCCATAATTTCTATGATTCTTAGTTTATATTTTTTTGGTGAGTCAACCATGATAGGGTGGAGTCATACATTTCTCATATAGATTTTATTTGGAATTCATTGATGATATCACAAGATGATTTATATATTCCATCAAATGATTTTTTGATAATGGAATGATTAAACCTATATATTATATGGTTTTTTCATTAACTATAAAAATTCAATGTTATAATTTGGGAATTTTTTGTGAGGGAGTTGGATGTGATGTGGTTGGGTGTACCCCATGGAAAATAGGAAAGCATTGAACATTGGTTCTGATGAGGATAAAGATCCAATAATGTTTTCATTAATTATGCATTATAGGTGTATATTGATAAATTAATTTTAAGTGTTGATAGTAAATAATTTCTTTGATGTCATAGATTCTGTTAGGTGCTCAGTTGGTGATGTGATCCTTAGAGGGGATTGTCAATTTTCCAACCCTCATAATTAATATTTGACAGAATTGATTAATCTCGGTGTTCCTTATTTCACACATAGTCTTGTTTTACCCATGGAGTTCATGTTTCAGTGGTCTATTTCTTTATCGAAGGGAGGACAATAGGAATTACATATTTTTTTTTTAAAATATGATATTTAATTTTAAATAAATACTCATAATTGGTCCTTCAAGAATTGTATTTTGGAGTATATATTAAAAATGGAAAATTGGAGTGGTTATGAAATGTAAAAGTCAAAATGAATTATTGATGTGTAATTTTGAATTTTTGAAATGGTATACAGAAATAGATTAAATTTTATTATTATGGAAAAATCCCAAAATTCCAACTGTGTATTTTGATATGGTAAATTCCAATAAATATGGTTTTATAATTACTGTCATGGTAAATTCCAATAGGGGTGTATATATTATTAATGGTATAAGAAAATCTCTATGAGGAAGTTTGTGACAACATTATAGAAAATGGAAAACATGTGGTATGTGTTAACTATTGAAAAATACACATGAAGGGGGGAATATATGATACCTTATAGCCTATTTCCTTGATGATAAGACAACCCAAGGGGTGTCTGTGATAACTAATAAAATACTATATGTTGTTTTGTGATAATTATGAAGACACCCAAAATGGTATTATTCGATGAAATGTTAATAATCCCAATGTGGAGGTTTTTGATAGCATGAACACTCCCTTGATGGATAACCATGATAAGTATGGAATACTTCCATATGTGAGGTCTGTGATATTATGATGTAATGTACACTATATATAGTTTGAGATTTTATAGATTTCATGATTATTCCATGTCCATAGGGACACTCCCACACTGGCTAAAGATGGAATAATCGATTCTGTTCCTGGAACTAAGGATAAGAAATGGTGTATCCAACATTTTGAGTAATTGAGATATAGGGATTCATTGGTTCATTATATATTTTATATTTTTTTTAAAACTATTAAAATATTTACTCGTCACATTTCTAGAAGAGCTGTTATCATATTGGATATTGAGGGATATTTCTCATGGTAGATAACAATGTCGTAATCACACCCAACTAAGGACTCTATGACACATATATACACGAGAAGATTATATGTGGTTATAGTTTAATGATTATAGGTAATTTACCATAGTATTGTGTTCAATTTGAATGCAAGGATGGTAGGGATGATGGAACTAAGTAGGAATTCAGAACAATTTGTTTGTTAAATACTTCCCGAGCAGTGATGTATATGTTTGAATTCTATGTGATTTATTTTATTTACTATATATTATACTTCAATGTTAGGGATTACTATCCCCATGATTACCTCATAGTCCTTCAATGTTAGTCCAAAACATTTGGAATATTGTGGGGGGGGGGGTGCTCCAATATATGTGGAGACCACCATTCTGGGAACTATACCGTGGCTTGAGGATTTGAGATGCTAACATGTGTTATTATATAATAATATTTATAAGTATTTTTTAATTTATGACCTGATAAGAGTATGTTAGTCTGATTATGGTAATGATCTGGTGCCACGATACATGAAACCACATACACAATGGAAAATCATGTTTCCAATGGTTAGAATCGATGTTATTGTATCAAACTCTTATGTTTGATTGATTTATACCTTGAGTGAAGGACATATTTTTTATGTGATTGGTTTATTAGATTTATCCTCCTATCCTGATATAGAAATTGAGGGTGTCTATTTTCTTGCATACTTCTAGGCACATAGAAGGTATTTTTCATTCATATGTTTCATATTATTGATATTTTCCAAGGATTCCAAGTTCTTGTCTTTTACATGATGATGGTGTCTTATATCCACTGGTCATTATTATATTTCTATGGGTTAATATAATTTAAATGTGTCTGTATTTAATATTTTTCATCAATTTATATAGTAAATATATAATTATATTCTGGAAATATACATGATAACATTTCAGGTAACATTTGGATAATTGGAAAGTATAAATGAGATCTAATGTAAATGTGTCGGGCATAATAATGTTATAGTAAAAGAAATATAAATTTGAAAGTTACTAAATCATTGGAATTTTTCATATGTTGAAAAATGTAATTTATTTAAAATATCTATCCATTGGTATTAAAATGAGAATTATTAAATAATGTTAATGAAGAATAATTAGACATTTTTGGGATTATATTTTTGAGTACCCTTTATGTTTGGGTATCACCCTATGTATGGGTCTCTTGGCCTATTAGACATTTTGGCTATTCAAACAATTGGTTAAGGGATAAGAGGCCATGATTGTTTTGATTTTATGGTTCATGATTTGTTTTATATTGTTAATTTAGTTGGAATATGTCACGAACTCTCCCAATAGGGCCTATGACACAACCCTACGCATATGTAACAACTAGGTTAGGGGCTGGCGACTAGCATCAAGTTGGAATATCACAAAAATGGAAGGACTTTTCATAATGTATCGATATATATGTATCTAAAAACACCACCATAATGAAGTGGGAGTATATACATAGATGTAAAATAAAACTCATTTATACATATATCCCAAAATAGGGTATAAAAAGTACTACATGTATAAAAAGGACAATAGACATGACCAGAAAAATCTGTAAAAAGCTTCAAACCTTCTGAAAAAGAGGGGATTACTATCATGATATAATTCCAGAAATCTCCATATCCTAGCTCTGATAAAACCTAAGCTGGTCTTCCTCACTAAGATCCTCCTTCCTCATGTCTTCTGAGGATTACCCCAAAATTCAGGTGGTCAGTAACAGATACATATCCTGTAGTAAAAGCAATGCATGGTTGAGTTTAAAAATACTCATTAGGCTCCCAGAAACCCAAATGAAAATTACGGAACTAAAAGTCATCAATCCACTTGACCCAACCAGTGGAAACATAAATGAGAGAGAATATCCATCTTGAACCATCATTGATTGTACATCACTAGTTAGATCAGTAAACAAGAAGTCATAGCCTAGAAACTAGGTGAAAATACAAGGACTCCAATAATAATAGTATACACATCTCAGTCACAAAATCTCATGAGATTCCAAGCTCATAGATAGCTATAAAGTTTTTACTCAAGTATCCAAGGTAACACACATCAAGAAAAACACACTCTAAAAGATCATCTATCCCAAATGGAAGTCCTCGGATAGATAAACTACATCAGGAATAACTCTACCATTCCTAATGGTATTTTTGGTAGAATGTTCACCATTGGTAATGAATCACTATGTCAACCTCTAGCGCCCAGCACAAGTGGTCCTTTCATCACTATCCTACGCCATGTGAAAGATTAAGGAAACCCATGTTGAGAGGCCCGATTCTCAATAACTCACCTAGTTGATAGAGAATTACTCAAGAATATGAACAAAGAGAATCCTATCTAACCAGATCGAATTGATGGACACACACATCACCACATCCCTATAGCTGAGGGAGTATTACCTCTTAACTAATTCGTCAAACCTTGTTCGTTCCTTTACAGAGTGGCCCACATATCTCTCTGTAGAGGGATTAATAATTTCTAACTTGGTTTTACACATAACTAGTGGAGGGGCCATCTCTTTGTCACAATTCTACATATCTAAGGGATCTCCGACTTCAATGGAGAACCCACAACTCACCATTACATGATGATTGGAGAGTAATCATCCATTGATAATGACCCGCACCTTGGTACGACAGGTGAGTACCACTCAATTGATAAAGAACCAAGACCCTGATATGATAGGGGAGTACATCTCTGTTGATTGAATACCCACACCATGGCCTGATTGGGGATTACCACTATGTGGCTAGAGTAGCCGCACCTTGATAAGGGAGGGGAGTACCACTCTACCATCATGATCACTATGGGAGACCCTCAACCTAGAATGACTAGGAAGTATAGACACAAGGGTAGATGAATGACCCCCTTATATGAAAGGGGATTACCAAACTTCTGGAACAACATGTATGGAGGAAATGTACATAGGAATGAAAGTGGAGTCTCAACTCCAAGTATAGAGGACCATACCATAACATGGTAGGCAAGTATCCACTCTATATAATTTTCAAATAAGGAGGACCTTTGCGTATACAAGGAAGGGGTGTACCGAATCCCCAAAAATGGACTCATGTCCATTCTAAAAGGCGATTACCTACTCTATCTAGAAATGAAATATTGAGGGATGATATAGTGACATAGTTTTTGAGGGATATCTCTAAATATTCATATGATATGGGGTACTAGTTCCTTAGTTTTAAATGGAGTTTTGACCTCATAAGAACTACCCCATGGGTAGGGAAGTCGTTCCCATGCTGTGGGGTGTTCATTATCTACGAAAACAAATAGGTAAGGGTAACATGAACCCTAATTTCATAGGGGTGTACTATCCCCAACATTAATATCTAATATCCACATTTATATATATAATTGGACAAACATCGCTAAATGGATGGTCACACGCATGATACCACATATCACAACACTTCCATGAGTAGTGGACCAGTTATTTGATACAATAAGAGATCCCTACCCAAGAATCACAAAGATATTCGGGGACCCCCATCTTTTGATGACTAGAATTAGTTTCCACACTGACGTCAACCGAATGATCATCGCGGATAAATAGACAATTTAAATAATTCAAACTATAGAATCATTCTTGAATCACACTAAATCATATATCCCAATTCGGAATAAAGGCCACCATCGCATTCTCTTAGGAAAACTACTCACCTTTCCCCACAGGAAATCTTAATTTCAATGCCCATATAAGGATATATCGAAGGAAGTTGTTCTCAAGATGACCCAAATAACTACTCTATGTGAATCAACATCCAAACGGAACATGAACACACCTATGTAGCAATATGTGTCATCTTATACATTGATTTGATGTCCATGTGATCATACATGGTGTGTACATGTGGTACGTGATTTGTCTTGCCTCAATAGGCCCCTTAGCTATGTTCTTCTTCTACATGGCATAAATAGTTGTTTCTAACTCATGATGTGAACCTCATGTACATGGCTTATACCAACGACCTGACCACTTGTTTCTGTCTCTTTCCCATGACCCATTCTAGCACCCCATGTCTATGAATTTGTATTTTTTTATTCTACATGACCATGTAATATTACATGGATACTCTAGAAATTCCTTATGTACACACAACATGTGGTCAATACCTCTTGTAAAAAATCGATACAAAGTATTTAGTCCACAAAATTATTCTTACCCAAATGGGAATAACACATGACATATCTCACTATATTACATGATGTGTAAATGAGAATTTGTATGGTATTTCCCTTCATGTCATCAAAATCACCATTGTTTCCACTGAATCCTACAAGTCCACCTTGAAATTATATCTTGAGATTCCAATAGGGATCAACTACCGTGAAACAAAACAAATGAATGTGTATCCTGACATAAAAAATAATAACAAATTACCTCATGGTGAAACATCGAATCTTTGAGTACAAAACGCTATCAGTATTGTGCTTCTCCTAGATTTGATGACGATCAACATTAAAAATAGAGATTAGTGGCACATCATCATCTGTATTCATCTTCTCCTTCATATAACACTCCAAAGGGGCAGGGGGTATAACCTACTATCTGTTTCATAAACACAAATGGGTTAAGGGGGAGGATTTGAATTAATTTAATTTTACTAAAAAATTGACCTCCACTTAATGCCCCTTGACCAACTTGCCATTATCTGAACACCTCGTACTTATAAGAATTATCCCATGAATAGGTTAAACACAATGTTCCGAACTCAAATAAATTTTAAAAATTATTATTTGAGACTCCACCAAAGTGTAACTCCATGTTTCAAAGGAAAAATCATTTGACTGAAAAAATATATTTAATATTTTTAATGTCATCACTCTGAGATATTAATAGCCTCGAAACCCCACACCGACTATGTTATTGGAAGAAAGAATACTCATTGAATTATTCTATGATCATAGAGGTTAGATCTTGAGTCATTACATTTCATCTACCTTACGACTTTTCACCACTAAAAAGAGACACACTATGTATTAGTGAGAGAAAATAATCTCTCCCTAGAACTCCCACACTGGAGAGAAAGCAAAGGGTTCCTATGCCGCATACAATAAAGTAGTTGGGGGAACCACTATGGACAAACCAGACCCATGTCGAGCTCCCTCCCAGGTGACATCATATAAAATGAATTATATTCCTTCTTATCTATGAATTGTGTAAAAAATACAAACACCACTAACCATCTATATTAATAGGGTCTAGCAGTACACCACCTTGCTAACCAAATGGGGATACTATTGTATCTCAACATTTCAAATACCCCTCTAGATTAACCGCCCAATGATCTCCTCATTAATATTTTATACCAAGTTTATGCTAAGAACATGAGGGTATTCAATGAACAAAACATGATACCATATGTTTATGAAATGGGTCTTACTAAGCTATTTATTTTTGATCCACCAATTGTAATATAGATCATCAAACCCAAATCATTAACACATCAACAAGTGGAATCCTTGGTGAGATTTATAGTAGGAATCAAATCCATGTTATAGAAATATTTTGGTGTCTAACTATGGAACTATGAAACTATTCTATTCGTGCATATCTCACCACCACATCATCCAAGCATATGGGACCATTAGAAAGGTTCTAGTAGAAATTGATGAACCTGCACTGTCATTCTAGAGAACCCCCCCTGAACACCCAAGTAAATGGAACTCATCCATTGAACCAAGACACTATCCTCTGTTGGAAGAAATGACTCACCCATATAGTTTAAATCACTTTAGAAAAATGTATCACGTACGAGAAATTTTACCTATTCCTTATAATTCCATAGAGGCATCAACAACACTAGTACAAGATTCTACCGACACCCTACGTCACAATGCTTAAAGCACGATCAAAGAGTGGAATGAAAAATGTACCCAAAAAAAGTTCCTACAAATTACTACTACATAAATTTAAAAACACATGGAGCATAAATATATTATTGCATGGAGCCTCCAGGTACAAGGCATATATGGAATGTTGTTGTCCTCCCCCCATCACCCAGCTCTCTTCGCCTCGTGTGGACCACATGTGGTAGTGGTTGAAAAAAATCAATCCATATAGAACCTTATAATTCTCTACAAGATCCTATAACACAACTTCCATCATGTATTTCTCCATGATCTAGATGTTTCCTCTATGACAGTGGTCCACAAAACAAATCCATCCCAGTGGCACGGTGTGAAACAAATTGTCGAAATGGATGTCCCTAACCATCACAATCATAACAACTCATCTACTATGGTTGAATAGATCATCAATATGGCTCTAATAATATAGAAAAATATTTTTGAGACTAGGCATGGGTATACCTCCTAAATCAGGATACCTTCATCTTACACTATCCAACTACCACATACATCATAACCCCATTACCACTACTATAGGACACATACACCCATCCCTCTACCACAAATCCTTATACTACCTATACTTGATCCAATACCCCCACAGAAGAGGGGTGGAAAAATGAAACCAAACTAGATCAAATATCACTATGGAATCCCTACTCGACAGTTTGTTCCAAGAAGAACAGGTCTTGAAATGTATCCAACAAGTAATCTGACAGATATGTGAACCTTGTCAAGTACTATTACATTTCTATGCTACCCCCCCCCAAAGAGACTGAAGGTCTAGGAAATGAATGTATCTCAATGTGGTTGGGAAATTTTCTTCCTAGTAGAATCTCATATACTATACCCATGTGATCGTTTCCCCATTATGGGTCTAAATTTCTAAAATCCACCATCACCTAGCCAAAACCTATATGAAGCTTGTCTTGTACAAAACCAGATGATCTGTACTGGTACTCAAAAGTGGGAAATCATGAGTGACTAAATCAAGACAGTCATTATATTTCTAGGGGTATAGATCACCATTATACCTCTAAGGCCTCTACCTTTGGATCTCATACAATGCACTCATCATGTGCACATTATCGACTTACACTGTCAGCACAACCTACTACACAACAGGTGGTGTCTCAACTAGAAGACCACCTAGATTTACTATCTCAAAACTAGATCCATACAATAAAGCCTCATAATAGAATGGATCTACATCATAATCATTTCTTGGAAGACTTTATGAATGTATTCTTGGCAGATTCCTAAAATAAAATCCTGGTGAACCATGGCCAATGAGTATATCTAGTCAACGAACTCAAGGAGATTAGGAAAAACCAAAACCTAGTTCTATATGATTCATGTTCCATAATTTACCTATTACACTTTCCCTTATGTAAGAAGTCAATAGGTTATTTATCAGAGTCTCGATAAATGGATATGTTGGCAAACTCACCAACAATGGAACCTCTTACATGAGATCTTAACTCGAAACACCATAACATTGTCTCTATGAAACCCAAACCAAGCTACTTACAGTAAGATCCCATAGTTGAATTCCCATTTTATACCACTCTATCAAAGCCTGGACCAACTGGGCCCAAGAAAAAACTCCCCAATACCACTATTATTTGGCCTAAGGAATGATACTAGAATCGATAAGGCATATCAGACTAATGGGAGGCCTTTTCATATGGTACCTATAAACACACACCCACAAACACCTACACACATTAGTGTATCTTTAAAAATATCGATAATATAATATGCATGCATGAATTTATCTCAAAAAATACTAAAATAGAATAACAAAAATCCTAAAAATAAAAATATTCACACTCAAAAGACATTATAATCATTAAAACTACTCAAAATGAGGGGATTACTGTAAAATGAAATGGCCAAAATACCACTCTGATATGATAGGGGAGTAAAAAACTATAGATAGAGGACCAAATACCTAGAATTACGAAGGACTGCCACTCTGTGGCTAGAGGACCTGAACCCTTGTACGATAAGGGACTACCACTCTATTGATGAAATAACTACTGGGTACTCACACCATAGAACGACATAGGAGTACTGACCAGAGGATAGAGGAACCAATCCGTAGTACGTTACTGGATTACCAACTCCATAGAAATAATATGCATGGTGGAACAAAACCCTTGATTAAAAGGGGAGTTATGAATCCAAAGATTAAGGACCTACACCTAACACAATAGGGTAGTATCGACTATATATAAACATCACATATTGAATAGAAACACCCAATAATGGTAGGGCACAAAAGAATCCAAAAATAGAGGACCCACACCCTAGTCCTATAGGGGAGTACATACTCTATTTGGAAAATGAGTATGGAGGTCATGTACCCTCACACGATAGGGGTGCACTGTCTCAATCAAGACAAATGACAGAAAGAACCTATGCCCAAGTCCACCATGGGATTACCAACCACGGAAGAAATAACACATGGTAGAGAACCCACATACATTATGTGGAGTGTATCATATATACCAAAGAAGAGAGTTGAGGGATGTATACTGTATGATTCCATAGTTTAGTAATAGTCTTAGTCTCTCTCTCTAAGAACAACACTGATCACCAACATCAATCAAGCACTACTGATAGGATATCAAGACTCATCGTAACTGACATCGAAACACTTCCATAGGTAGGTGATTTTTTATGTGTTACAAAAAGGGTGAACCACTATACTAACCTAAGTATTTTAGAGGACACACATACTATGATGATAGGGAAGGGTGTCGACTGAGATGTCAACCCATTGATCCACTCTTATAACTACACAAGGTTAATCACCTCTATTAAATCTTCATACATGAATCACTGAACATTGTATCTCACATTCCACTATTGAGTACACAAACTCATTATACATGGAAAACTACACTAGATTGACTACTCTCAATCTTGAATCTAATAAATTAATATGAAGATATGAAAGGTAGAAGATCTTATAAAGATCCCAATGAATTACACAACATCTCCTAGGGTCAACACCACATGAAATGGGGTCTAAAAATATTGTGAAACAACATTATCATCTTAAAGTGAACTATAATACCCCAATTTTCCCCCATTGTGAGAATACATGGATGGTACACAAGGTACAAAACATGTATCGCCTCACCCGGTCCCCCATCAGCATTCTTTCACTACATGGTTTAACCAGCCATGTCAACCACATAGCCTGCACTATCGGTACATGGTGTTTCTCAATGACCATGAAACTTGGATGCATATATTATCCATTCCCATTTCTAGAACAAATTGTTCATGTACATTGAATTTTTATTTCTACACTGCCATGTACTATCACACAACTACCATGGCCATGTCCTAGAGCCATGCAACATGCTGTCAATACACTACATGAAACTCTGGTACACGACTTGTAGTCCCCAAAAGTCTTCTTATGAAAATTTTAAGAACACATGGAATGAATCGATTTCATAAATACAATGTAAAATTTAATTATGATGGTAATATCCTAGTGAGATACTCTAATATCCTTTATTTCTTGTGAAACATGCATACATATATAAAAGGGATCCCTAGAAATTAGAATATGCATATGAATCATTAAACCAAATAATAAAAATGTTTATCAAATTATATAACCAAAATCTATCCAGCTCATGGGGAAACACAAAAAACATGCTTCCAAAAAAATTCATGAATTAAGATACTCATAGATTTGATGAAGATCAATATCAAAAACAATGATCAGAAACACCACTTTTCCTTGATTCGTCCTTGGCTTCATCTAATTATCTTAATGGTGAGGGAGTAGTTAATCCTCCTCTATTTTTAATCTATAAAAAAGGGGTGAGTGGGGTATTATAAATGTATTAATTTTATTAAATACATTATCCTAACATTAACACCCTGATACCAACTCACATTTGGAAGAACACCCAGTTCAGAAGAACATTCTCTCCAACATAGGGTAAACATGATGTTATAAACATAACTACGGTCTCAAAAATCTGATTCGAGACTCTACTCATGAGTTACTCTATGCTTAAAATGAAACTATGTGCATGTTATAAAATATATTTAATATTTTTAGTGTCACCTCTTAGAGACACTCCGGGCCCAATAATCTAGCATCAACTCACCCCCTAGCTTCAAAATTATTCTTATAAATATTGCTAATTTTTACCGGTCAAAACCAAATTTTTACAATTGATTAATTTTAGGTCATTTGAATTTTCATCATGTTGAGTTTTATCGTAAAACTTGTTTTCTTTGACCCATGCTGGTTGTGTTGGACCATAGAGTAAGTGTCTTTCCAATTAGTGTTGTTTTAAATGGTTGTGCACCTATGGATGTCTGATAACTTTTGAAACATGTTAGTATTTTAGAAGTTGTGTTCCTAAGGATAGGTAGTTTGAGTACCACTAATGGGATGTGACTAGTGTGTGTACTGATCTAAGGGGATATCTGAGATCATAGAGTCCATTCCAATATGAAATGGGATGCGGTTTCAGGTTAGAATTCTTGGTTATTTATGTTATACATGTAAAATGTTGGTATAATATTATATATGTATAAGAATATGATGCATGGTTTGGCTCTTTGTGATGTATATTTGATGCATAGATTGAGCAATAAAGTTATTGACAAAGGAATGGTTAGGCCTTGAATCACTTAAAAGAGAAACAACATGAGTGATTATATACTTATATAAGTATATTATGATGCATAGGATCATTTGGTCTCCTAACCCTACAGTTCTGACACAATTTAAATGTGAAAGTCAGGGTTTACTATGGATGGATGATTATACAAATGATAATGTGTGAGAATAATATTTTTGTTTTAAAGAGACTCATGGACGACGAGTGGTCATGAAGTTAGACTAAAAATATAGGGAATGTATGGCATATTTGGTATAAGAATAAATTATTCCATTAACTTTATGGGACTAGAAAAATAAGATTCATGGTCAGATGTTCATATTAGATTTTAATCCCAATTTCTGTAATTCATGACTCGTATGTGCTTGATTAGAATATAGTGGATGTCATATGTTAGTATTTAACTAGTAGGATTGATGAAATTAAGATGGTAGTAACTTGATGAGATACACAATTCTATTTTGGTAAATTGATCAGGTTGATCGGGAACACACAACTATTACTTTTTAATGGGAAAAAGGTGATACATACTGTAAATGCATTAAGTCTATATGGAATTTTAATAGTGAAACAGTATTATCTCCTTTTGTTGATAATAAATATGGTTCATTAAGAGATTGAAAATTTTGATGGATATATTTCCTCTATGAATGATAACTCATGAAAATTGGGTAGAGAGTCACAAGGAAGTAGAGATTCTCAATTAGTGGGCCCTACATAGAATAATTTTCTAGAAATGATAAAAGACCAATGATAAAGGAGTATTGGGTCCCTTTTGGGGGTTTTATATTTCCTCGTGATGATAGGTGATGTTGAATATAGATATGTGTGATGTGGACCATACAACAGTGTTTGACCAAGATTGAGGCCTCAAGGGTAGTGAATGTGTTGACAGTGGATCAAAGGATAAAAAATATTTTTTCCCAGATGGATCCATTGATGTTTGACTTATAGAGTATTATATGTATGATCATTTGGGGAATAGTGAACCAATAACTATCATAAAATCAGTTCATCATGTTCCTCAATGTCAATGAGGATGTTGAGCTAATGATTGGGAAATCCAGGTGTCATTTAGATTCTATTGAGGAACATATGATGTGTATACATGGATTACATTATGAATTCTAATATAGATGTCATATACTATGGTTTATTGAGTTGATTAATTTACATTGGGTCTTGATCATTCTAATATTATTATATAGTGTGTGAATTGAGGATGAATTAGTGTTATTGGTGTGTAACATTAAGAATTTTCATAATTGAGGATATCACCATGGGATTTTACCAGGATTCAATTATGGAATACATTAACCATGGTTGTTTAATCACAAAATGAATTCTGATGTGATCAGTTAAATTGGAAATGCATTTATAGATAGAGTTATGCATTTTTGATAAGTTAGATCTAGAGGATATCGGATTATTATTTTTTCAATTGGATTTTTTATGTGGTAATCCATATCCTATGTGTCTTGGTGTGATGTAAAATGCATTCCAAGAATCGAATCGAGAATTCAAAGGAAGGTCACTATATTCCAAGATAGTGCATGGATAATTGTTATGTATCCATATCTAGATGGTTACCATATATTTTTGTGGGTACCAATATATAATTTTTGTTCATATTTAGATTTAGGTATGAAAAGTTAGAAAATTCACTAGAAAATATTTTGGAATGTGATTTTGGAGTTTCAATAAGATATTTTAATGGCGTAGGGACCATGAAATTATTATAAGTGGTTGTTGGAGAAATATTATGGTGTGTAGTAATATATGAATTTAATGTAACATGAACTTATTTCATTCATCATTGTAAATAGATTGACTAGTGTATTTTATATCATAGTGTCACAATTTTTGTCATGGGAGTTGGCTTGGGTTCTAGCAGTTTGATAACATTCATATTAAGTTTATTAATTGAATGTGATTTTGAAATTGTGAATGGTACGAGGCCATTATCCTTCACCTGATAACTATTGTAGGATGGGAATTTTAGTTCTTATTCCATATGGGATTTTTTGGATGATAAAAACTATGGTGGGATGTATGTAATATGTTTTCCATACACTAAATGAGTTAAAATTTTATCTTGGTGGAAGATTATTTTAAAAAAAATCTGGGAGTAAAAATGTATATATAAGGTTTGAAACCCATTAATAGACCCAATTGGGGTTTTACATGATGTTCTATAGGGTTTTAGGAAGTCTCAATAGTGTCTTAGTGGATCAGGGAATGAATCTCTCAATTTTGATGTTATAGTATAGGTCGCACGATCGGTGTATGTATAATGATAACTATGAAAAAACCCGCGAGGCATAAAATTTGTGTGAACAAATATTAAAAAACTATTAGAAAGGTCTCTATAAACCATGTTATTTCATTCAATGTTTTACTGGGTCTCAGTCAGTGAACACATTGTTTTCAATCAATGTGATGTAATAAAGTGAGGTGGATAGTCTTGGGATAGTATTGGACACATAGTCGGATAATATGGTTTGGAAAAACATGTATATGATCCATGATCCCTTATAAAATATTATAAAATATTTGTTTCAACTATATTATTTTAACTAACTTATTTCTCTTTTTCATCATCCTCTTATATAAAACTCCCAGTAGATCCCTTATTTCCTCCACCTGTCAACACCCCTTGATTTTTGCAGTTTTTTGATCGATTATTCATTGATTTTGGTGCCTCATATTCCTCTTGTGTATTATTTGTATTGCAAACCTATCTTAACACACATTGATACTATATAGATTTTGATGAATATTCTTCACTCTATAAAAGTACAAGCCTGAGGACCATAATAGTTCACTCTCTTTGGAAACATGTATTTCTTATCACTTAACATGTTGAAAGACGTTATACATATCCATTAAACATATTACGATTTTATTAATACTACATTAAATCATTCCGCATAACCTGATGAAAGTAAACATAAGGAATGTGTGATATGAGATGCTCAGTAAGGGTAAACCCGAACGATATACAAGCATAACCTTAGAAAATGTATATGAGAACCTGACGATAAAATTATAAGATCAAACCTTAAATATCAAAATTCATTATAATGACTCATGGAATAATGTTTGGTCATTCAGATGGCATGAATCATAATAGAATCAAGAGCATAATCTATTAATGCATAATATTGGAATAAGACATAGAATTTGTTGCTAGAACCTAATAATATAAAATTATTTAACTTCTAGTCAAATATTATTGAAATAATCGTCTCAGTTGTATGAGTTATATCCTCATACCATTTTGGATTTCATGGTTTACTACCATGACAATCTTAGTAGTGAAGGTTCACTCCAAAGACTATCTTAGTAGACGAAGTCCTTTACTAAACTCTATTCATTCCCTATACCAACCTTGTTTATATCATGAGAAATAAATCATTACCCAATGCATTAGAGAGAGACATAGGTCCCACCCATCTCATAATTAATTCATAAATATGTGTCCCACTAGATCGTAATAATTTATCATAACAAAACCCATGAAATGAAATGGGTAACATAAATATGTAATATATCATAACATGTGGAAAATTGAAATGTTTCATAATCATTTCATCAAATAATAACCCGTGAGAATAAATGGGTTTAATAAAAATATAACCCAATAAAATGAAATTGGATTCACAAAAATATATTCGATTACAAAGAAATTGGTTTCATAAATATATAGCCCACGAAAAGGAAATGATCTTATGAAACATATATAATGTGAAAGAGGAATATGTTTAATAAAAATATAACCCATTAAAGGAAAACGTGTTTCATCAATTTTAGGAAATAAAAATATAAACCATTTAGGGGAAGGATATAAATGAAATCTTTTGTTCAAAATATAATATGGGTTGCGTAACAAGTATATATTTCATCTTAGATAGATCAATTTTTTAGAAATGTATTAAAATCATTTGTTGGTGAAAATATCCTTTCATCTTTTAATTTTTTTTAAATAATAAAAAATATTTAAAATCATTTTATTTGAAAATACACATGAAAACATATAATGGAATCTTGAAAAAAACATTGATATATAATTTTCCTTAAAAACATATAAAATAATATTTAAAACATTTTAAAAACCATTTTCCTTGATTTTTGTAAATTAATCACGACAACATTTTGAAAAAACGTTTTTTAAAGAACTTATAAAACAATTTGGAAAAAATACAGAAAATATATTTCTTTAAAATATAAAATAATCATGAGAAATTATTGAATACCCCTTTTCATGAAAAAATTTAAAATAATATTGAAAACAGTTTGAGAAAATTTTTTAAATATCATTTTATTTGAATATATAATTGAAAAATTTTAAAGGAAACATTGAAAATAATTTAAAATACTTCTTGATTTTTTTTAAAACCTATTACATTTAAAATACATTGAATACATATAAATACAAATTGATTACCTTTTTATAAAAATAATTTAATATATTGAAAAAATTTATATATAACATAAAAATAATTTGAAAACCTTTTTCCTAGGAAAAATATCATATTATATGTAAAAAAATTTAAAACACTTTTTAATCATATAAAATTTTATAAAACTATTTTATAAAAGAAGGTTTTTGATGAATAAATATTTCCTACCGAAGAGTTAGATAAAGATGGATTTTCTAAAAACACATTCTTAATTATCTAAAATATAAATGTCGGTAAAAAATGTACCATTACATGAATAATTCACCAAACCCTATATTATAAGAAAAATCATGATAATTCTTGATATATGGACCATAATAATATTTCATCAATGGATGTATAATAATAAAAAATATCTATAAAAGATGAGATTTCAATAATAAACTCTTAATACATTAGAATCATTTAATCATAATACCCGTGAAATAATAACTTTAGATGATGATTAAAATACAACTTATGTAATTGTATTCATGATATAACATGTCAAATGGCCATATAAACACCTCATAAAATAAGATAGGTACATAACAAAATAGGTGTCACAAAGAATGAAAATTGACATAACATTATCGTACTGAATTGGTAATGATTGAACCATTAAAAATTGAATAGATATTCTAAAATGAATATGTATATACCCATAAATATTAGGATATGAATATAAAAATATATTAATGGATAGTATATACACCACACAAAAGAAATGAGTGGTTTATAAGGAATATGTCTCGCAAAAATCAATGTGAGTCTAGAAATCCCTGTACATTAAGTCTTGACATTTTTCATACACTTTCAAAAAACATATTAAATAATTATTAGTTTATAATAAATCTAACAAATAACCATGTTGTTATTTAACATACTATATTATTTTATTTGTAATTTCTATTACACATTTATTAATAATTCTATGATAATGTTACTTTTTTGGCAATATATTATTTTCTTTTTTATATGTTTTGACTTGTCATTCGTGATCATATTACATAGAAAATAACTTATTAATTTTTATAATTAAAATTTTATTTAAATATCATATATATTAAGTATAAAAATACTTATAATAATATATAAAATATTCATATATGAAATGAAATACATCGTTCATGGAGACAGTAGGCCTAATGTACGCAAGAACATTGTTTCAATTTTTTTATCATATTGATAGAATGAAACTAAATTCAATATATATATATATATTAACATCATATTTGAATTATTCTTCCATTCATATCATATAAATTTAATAAAACCATACTTTATTCATTCCATTTAATGTGTGAACGAATCACATATTTTTTACGAAGCGGTAGTCCAAAAGTACAAAAACAAAGTTTTTTTATTTATATTAAATGGAAAGAATAAAGGAATGATTTATTAAATAATTATAGAATAATAAATAAATAATAAATATTATATATATCCTATAGAAATAGTATGACCATAATAATTCCCAAACATGATATGTGTTAAAGGAAAAATCGAATGGAATTGTTTCAAGAGATGGTAGTTATCTATATGCATAAATGATTAGTTCGTTACAATTTTTCTGTAAGTTTTTTTAGGTGATGGTTAAAAAATTATAATAATAACATATAATAATATTTAGGATACCGATTTTACTATATAATCATAGAATAATAATAGTTTAGCGGTAGAGAAGGAAAATAAAATAAAATAGCATGTGTAACGATGCTACCTCTTAATTGGGTATCTATAAATAATTTTCAATAATGTGATCCCATGGAAGGATTTATACCCAAATATAGTGTTATAAGATGAAAGGAGTCAGTTTTTAGGATATTTTAGATTTTTTTTAAAAAAAGTGTCTTGAAATGTAAACCTTATCGAAACGTTTCCATTACATAATATACATGAAATAATTTTCCATTTAAAATAAAAGTGTTTACATGGTTGGAATACATCCATACAACAAATTTTGTAAATGTATGCAATCCATTTTTCCCTTTAAAATTAAATTTTAACCACTAACTGAACTCGTCTTTACCTTAATATCGGTAATTATTTTTAATTTTGTTCACTAATAAATATTGTTAAAAATTATGTTTAATATATTATAAATTTTTAATTACTTTAATTAAAAATATGGAATCAGTGTTTTGAAATTATAGTTATATATTTTTGAAATTATTTTATAATTTATCACAAAGATGGAATAAGATGAGGAGTTTTGAAAGTAAATATGTCCAAAAGTTTTAATTGTTTTTTATATACAATTTCACATTGAAATTGGATACAATGAAATAAATTGTATTAATTAAATTATTATTGATATAATTTTTTATTATTGAATGATTAAATTATTATTTATCTATATATATATTAGATAAAAATAGTTTTGAAATAAAATTTAATGTTTTTACTATTCATAAAAAAATGGAACTTCACAGAAAATATGAAAATTTTAAAAAAATTAAATTTTGATTACAAAAATTAAAAAAATGATGAATAGTTTTCCAATTAATATTTAAAAATGTTTGAAAAAGTTATATTTAAAATTTTTTCTCTAGTAAAACGTGGTAAAATTTATTTGTAGAAAAATAAATCTTTTTTTCTTAAATTGTATTTATTTTTATCTTGTGACTATAATATATATATTATGATTAGAAAATATTTATCTTAAATATAATATATAAATTTTGTTGAAAACATTTACTAAAAGTTATTTTAGTAATTTATCGATATATTATTGTGTTTGTACGCAAAAAAATAGTTTCCATAGAAATGGAATTTCTTTATTATAAAATAATTCTTACATTAATTTCTAATTAATTGATAACCAGTGGAATAATTTTATAAACTTGTGTGAATAACATTTCACTCATTATTTTATATTATAAAAAACATACATTCTATCATATTGGTGAAAAATATATTAGAATTTTAATAACATTATTAATAATATATTGTAGTTCAGTAAAACTCATCCGAATGTGAAATGTAAGATATATAACCAAGTAAAAATATTTTATAACACAAGTAAAAAATATTGTTTCATCTATCATAAACTAATATACGTGTTGAGAGTAATGAAATATTAACTTAGTGTTTTGTATTGGACCAGCCTAATATAGTTATATCATTTAAAAAAAATTAATATTTATTATTGTGTGTACAAATAAAAGTATCAAAAAAGTCTAAATAAATTCAAAATAAAATTCACAAAATCATAGGTGTTTGATTCTAACCCCCTTATAATGAATTTCTACTTGAAAATTCATCTGGTTTGATAATGGTTTAATACTTGAAATTTGAATTCATAGAGAACCACTTAGTAAAAATAAATACTAAAACATTCTTTAAAAATGAAATGTTTGAAACATAATAGTTACCAAAGTTACACATTACCATACTTCCAGATAAGAAAACATAGGAGTAATATGAAAACAAAAACATAGATGAAAGTGTAAATAATCATAATGATTGGTAATGTTCATAGATAATAAGAAAGTGGGTCATTTAAAGAATTTAACAATTATAAAATCATAAATTGAAGAAGTGTGCAAGAGTTCATTGAAAAAATAAGATGGAGAAATTTTATTTCATGGACGTATTTAATATTGTTGAATAATTTACATGATAATATATACATACATGATTTTAGGACAACCTCGCCCTTTTTTGATCCTGGATAAATTTTCCACTTTATCTCTTATTTCGATAAATAAATGTGAATTTTTCATTCCTGAAGAATTAGAAAATAATGAGATCCATTAATAGAATTATAGGTTATTCCATATTTATTTATTTATTAGAAATTTTTTTATCACATATTCAATAATATGTATAAATCTATTTATGGAATGATAATACTTTAATCTCTAAAAAATAATCTGATGTTTAATAGAAAACATATAATAAATGGTCAACCTTGTAACCATTTAGAGAGATGAAAATAAAAATCCATAGAAATAAGTTCACTAAATAATCTTAACATTGATCGCCCTTATATCAAAAGGTATCTATTAGTTGTCACATTCCAAACAGGGGAAAATATTTATTAGTATTTCTCTTTAAATATTGTAATAATGTGAATTACCATTTTTTTTTTCAAAACCTCCATGACTTCTTATTAAAATTTTTATCTGATATATTCTATAAATCATCAAATATGAAAACATCATCCATGATGACATAAGAAAAAATAAAAAAACAATAATCATTTCCATGTTATTCAGTGCAATCAAATTTACCTAATCATATCCAATATATCATTATCCAAGAATCATTTTCTCAACATCAGGAAGATATTAATGGCTAACTTTCAATAAATATTGTATTATATATTAATATCACCTTTACCTTAAATAAATTTTCTGTTCACTCAAAACCATTCAACATATTATTATAAACCTCAATAAAAAATCATAAACAGAGAAACCCTTATATAATTCTCTATTTGTAAATATTGAATCCAAATACATAAATACTATAATCATTAAAATTTAATGATTTTCATTAAATCAGTCTCTAATATTCCTAGAGATTAATTATTTGGTTAGTTCAATGATTTGGGTCATTCCAATGTTCTCCAATGATAAGACAGTGAACTCCATGACAATTCATCACTCTATGACCCTTCTTCTCACACATATGAAATATTTCATTCTATTTTAGGTATTCATCAAGGTTATTTGTCCCTAATCCTTGACATGTATAAATCCAAATACTTTTTCCCATGTATTCTACAAAATTTGAACATTTATAAAATTCCATCTTTCTATTATTCAATGTTTTATGAATATCACCAATATTCACAGTGTTAATCGTATTTTGTGATAGATGATTCAACATAATCATAATATCGTTCTCCCTAGTAATTATCCTATTTTTCTTGTTATAGTCACGAAAATTTCATTAAGATTAAATGTTAACCTCATCCTTTATGGTTCCCCCCGTTGACTAAAACTATAAATCATAGCGTGGGAAACAATTTTCATAAAAAAACTACATAATAATCAAAAATCACATATAGGATTCCAAAATAATGGATTTATCTTTAATCTATTCCACCATAGTCATATCCTAAGAGACATCCCTAGAAATATCCCTAGAAAAATCCCTTATGGAATCACTAATTTTTTTCATCCTAGTTTCCAAATGATTTATAAAAAATTACATTTATTACAACTATAGCAACATAGGCTTAACATACATGGATATTACATCAATTTGGATGTATATTCAGAACATTATAAAATTATATCCTCAAAGACGACAATAGTTTTGTGTCTTTTCAATTATGAAAACATAAAATATTAAATTTGTGAAATATATTATAGATCTCCCTTAAATATCATCCCCTATTAGTAATACTACTAAACAATCTTCATAACATGGAGAAAGGGAACATAATAAATGGGTGAGCATTGATTCTCATTAAATGTAACCCTAGATGATATGTAAGCATAAAATTAGAAACATGGTATGGGAACATGATGAAAATATTTATGTACCATACTCTTCATATCAAATATAATAATAAATATTCATGGGCTAAATATTATCACTTCATAGTATGTGAATCAAAAGAGAATTGATAGTATAATCCATGAAATCCAAGATTAGTTACAAGACATAGAACTTCTGACAGATAGATTCACATATATAATTATATACATAGTAGTAATGGTTAACTAAAAAGAACATCATTTTTGTATTAGATCAATCCCCTAGCCATTTTGGTAGTGATGGTTCAGTCCCATGGCCATCATAACTCTAAAGGGTCCCTCCCAAGACCATATTAGTAGACCACGAACTTTACTAAACTATGTTTACTCCCCATCTATCCATTTCTATATCAAGAGATATAAATATTTACCCAATTCATTAGAGGGTGATATACATACTATACAATTCATAATGAATGAATTGATATGTGTTCCCCTGGATCATGGTAAATAATCATATAATAACCCAAGAAATCAACTGGGTTTCATAAATATATAATCATATCATAACCTATGGAAGGTATGTAGGATTAATAATAATTTAATTATATAATAACCTCTGATATTAAGAGTGTTCCATAATTAAATAATCAATTAATGTGAAAAAAAATCATAAACATATTTCTCATGAATGATAATTAGTTTTCATAAACATAAAACCCATGAAAGTGAAATAGTATTCATAAACATATAATCCTTGAAGTAGAAATGTGTTTTATAAGAATTTAAACTATGAATGAGGAAAATTATTCATAAAATTCATTCAATAAATAAAAAAATTCATTCAAATAATATAAATGAAACCCTTATGTCAAATTTTAGTAACTCATAACTAACACCAAGATATTTCAACTTCGATAGATTATAATTTTTTGAAATATTTTAAAATATTTCATCAGGAAAATATCATTTATTCTATTATGACAAATATTTTTAAAACAGAAAACATTCTAAAATACAATATCATTGAAAAAATCCTTGAATGAATATTAGGAATTATTGGAAATATTTCATAATTTTATTCATTTTATAAATTTAATACAAAATTTATACAATTTTTAATAATTTTTTACCTTAAAACATATAAATAATGATTCATGAAATTTTTAAATCATTTTCCGTAAAAAATATATAAAATTATATTAATAATATTTTAAAAAAAAATCTCCATAAAAACATATAACATATTCTTGAAAACATTTTGAAAATATTTTTCATTGAAATCATATACAAGATGATTCAAATAATTTTTAAAACTTTTTTTAAAAAACATCTATATTTGACATTATCATTGAAAACATTTAAAGGAAAATTTTAAATAATTTAAAACACTTATTGAACAATAATATTTTTCTAATACCACTTTCTTTTAAAATAATTTAAAAAGATATAGAGAAATCTTACAATCCTTTCGAAAAAAAATCTTTTAAAAAAATTTAAAAACATATAAATAAAGACTTAATAGAATTCAAAAAACTATCCCCTTGAATATTTATAAAATAATATTGAATGAATTTAATTCAAATTTTAAAATAAATATATTTTTTTAATCTTTTTTAGATAAAATGGATTTCAAATAACTCATAATTCTGACTAAAAATAGAGATAAGGTTAGATTTTATTGAATGAACAATCGTAATTACATTAAGTAAAACAGAGTTTAAAAATAATGACATTACATTAATATATCATTAAAAACTATAGGAGAATAAAATTCATCATAATTCAGGATATATGGATAATAATATTTCATCAATGCAAGCATAATCATAAACAAACCCATAAAATGATAACATTATAGAAATAAACTCTTAATACTTTGGAAACACTAAATCTTAATCTCCAAGAAAGAATAAAATTACATGTAGCATAAAATATCATGAAATGATTTATATTCATGATGAAACATGTCAAATTGTTTTATATACACCTCATATAATAAACAGGTTCATAACAATGCATGTGTCTCAATGAACATAAATTTAGACAAAATCACTCTAACGATTTTGTATCTATTGAACAATATTACCCTAGGAAATAAAGATCATAAAATGGATATGTAAATACACAAAATTTTAAGGATATGAATGAAATAATTTACTCATGGGAAGTATTTACAGCAAAAAAAATTAAATTAATGTTTAATATGGAATAAGTCTCACATAAATAAAAGTGAGATTATAAATCTCCTTACCTTTTGTCTTGTCATTTATCATAGACGTTTAAACATCCTGTGTAGTAAATTTATGTTTATAATAAAATTACCAAAAAACCATAATACTATATATAATTCAATAGATGATTTTATTTTGACATGATATAATCTGTTTATTAACAATTCCATTATAATGTTACATTTTGGGTAAAATGTGCTTTTTCGTATTTGTTTTTCCTTGTAATTCATGACCCTCTGATATAGAGAATGGATTAATTATTGCCCAAATTTAATAATAGATAAAAATATCCTATATATTTAGTGTATAAATATATATAATAATATTTGAAATAAAAATATATAAGATGTAATACACCTTTCATGGAGACGGTAGGCCGAACATATGTATAAATGCAGATTCTATTTTCTAATCATATTGAAAGAAAGAAACTAAATGAAAGATATATGTGTGTATAGATAGATAGATAGATAGGTAGATCTACTATAATTATAATATAATTATTATTTCATAAATATTAAAATTATTTTCTATCCACATCCTTAATACATTCTATTTAATGGGGTAATGATTTACATCGCATGGAGGAGGCCATAGTCCACACCTTCAAAAATGATGTTAACATATTTAAAAAAGTGGAAATCATGAGGATACATTTTATATGATAATTAAAGAACCATATGTAAATAATTAATATCATTTATATGATATAAATATAATATTTCCAACATAATTCCCAAGCCTGATAAAAGGTAAAGGGAAAATGAACGACATCATTTCATGAGCTAGTGGTCTGCTTTGACAAGAATGATTACGTCATTACCCATTTGATGAATGTGTGTGTATGTGTAGGGATAAATAATAGAATTAAAAATATCATAATATTTAGGATTGTAATTTTATTATATAATCATGTAATAATAATTTTTTGGGGGCGCAAAATGAAAATTAAAAAAAATATCTCATGAAAGAATGTTACTTCTTCTTTTGGTAACTCCTCTTCATTTTCTCCAAGAGTATTACTTGGTAGGATTTCATACAAAGAGGGTGTGTTTTAAAATTCGGTTAGAGAATTATGGAGGATATTTCTGTACTATTTTGTGGATCCTGTGTGTCATGATAGGTGTGGGGAAGTGAGGTTAGTGAGATCACATTTATAATAGTGGAGGAGTGATATTCTTATATATATAAAAATTTAAACACTATTGAGAGGTATCCCTTAAATCATGATCCAGAAATTATTTTCCATTTTAGAAAAAATAGAGTAATTTTTTGAAATATGGATAACCATTTCCTTTTGTAAAACTGTCTAGTTCATTTTGAACATTCATATTAAAGATTAACCACTAAGTAAACTAATTATTTCCTTCATCTTTATAAATAATTTTTATTACTTCCCTATTCCCTTTGGTCATAAATTATTATGAACTTGATAGAAATTATAAATTATGATGATTCTAATTATTAAATAAATTTCCCCAAATTATAATGATGAAATTGGATGATATTAATATAAAATCAGTCTCTTAGATTAGACGAGACGACATGATTTTAATGTAAAAAGGTTCAAAAGATTGAAATTTTTTTATATTCAATTTCAATATTAAATAAATTCCAATTAAATAAAATTGATTAATATATTTATAGTTGATCTTATTTGACTTTAAAGGAAAAATAATATATAATTTTTCTATATAAATAAAATTTGATAAAAATTTATTTTTGAATTTGAATTCAATGTGTTATAACAAATAAATTTTAAGTGAAACTTCACAAAATATATGAACAATTTACCAAAACTTTTTGGATATTATAATTTCAAAATTTTGTTTTTTAAAAGTAATAACAGTGTCAATAATTATGTGGGATCCCCATTAAAATTGTGTAAATTTACCATTTATAAAAATATATCTTTTTTATTCAAAAAATTTCTTATCTTCTTATCTTATAACTATCTAATAAATTGGATGACTATAAAAAATATTAATTGAATATGTAATATATAGATTTCAATGAAAATATTAATCAAATGAGGATTTTGTTTTTTAATATATATAGATTTTAATGAAAATATTAATCAATTTGCGCACACTAATTGAAAATTTTGGTCTGGATCGGCCCCCTAGGAGCATCTTCACTAGGTATGTGTCTTTCTCTTGGATATTGCAGCAACTGACTGACATGTGGGTTCTCGACCACTCTCACCTAAGTGTTCATCTACAGTCCTTTGAGGATTTTTCCCAGGCCGGGTCTAGTGTGTCACAGAGGTGGGAAAGCCTCCCTTTTCTTCTATTCTGGTGGATAATTAATTTAAATAGGGAAGGCGATTGTAATCGCTCTGCCCTGTGGATCTGACTCCCGGGCCAGCTGATTCCTTTTTTGAAACCTGTTGTATTGAAAGGGATTGGAGACCATATTGGTTGCTTCCTATGCACTGATGATTCTACCGATCGAGTCTTGAAGCCATGTTTTGTGTGCTTGTGTGTTGAAATGGATTTGTATAGGGTTCTGCCTCGCTGAATTTTGATGTATGTGGTTGGTGAGGATGGCTTCTAGAAACACATCATCTACGAGGTGGTTGCAAGTTATTATTCGTTCTTCTTTTGTCCAGGACATTCTCAATCCAGATTTCATCGGCATGGAGGTCGCCATCGAAGAGGACCCTCAACAACCAGTGATTCTCAGGAGGATCAGTTCCCCTCTAAAGTTGATGATCTTGTTCAGCCTCCGGTCTCTCTGTTGGTGTCTGCTCAACCCTTAGTTCAGGCCCCTATCTCGGTGCACCCTGGCTTCCCAAGCTCCCATATTCATTTGACTCCGATTATAAGAGATCAGAGGGTTCCTCAAGCTCTCTGTTCTCCTAGGGATGGGAAGGTGTCTAGTGGGGGTACAAGCCAGAGGTTCCTCTCGCTGGCTACTGCTAGAGCGGTTTCGATTGTGACAGATTCACAGATATCTCCGTTGAATAAGGGTAAACATGTGACGGTTGATGAGGATGGTTTTACTCTTAATATTGGTAGGAGGTCAAAATTGTGCAAGTATTATGCCTCCCCTCATGATGGAATGGTATGGTCTGAAGCAGGGATCACATCTTTCCCCCCTCAATGCAGGAAATCTAGTACAGGTAATGATACCCCCAATGCTGACATGGGTGGCAGTTCAACCTCTCATCGATCAAGTCCTGGTAATGTGGGTTGTTCTCTGTTATGCAACATTTGACCAAATATATCTAATTATCCTCCCCTCTCTCCGAGGGGATGTCCCATGAAGATGGTGTTCTTGGTCTTGAGTAGTATTTGCACGAGAAGTGAGGCTAGACATTGATTGAAGTGTAATTTTTATGATGAATTGTCATTTTTGTTTCTTTTTGTTGTGAAAGTCTTCAGTCACACTACTAGATCTACCTCAGATGTGGTTTTATAGAAAGGAGAATTCACCCATGCATTCAATTCAGATTTGGACAATTCATAGGGTATGGTGAATGCCATCGGTATTAGGCATGTGCATCTTTGCACGGGAAAACTTTCCAAGAAGCCATGCAATGGTGGAGGCTTGACTTAACGATGTTGATACTGGGTAGAGGCTGCTCCAAATAGTCTTGATTTGGGTGACTTTTCATTTTAATGTTTTTATTTGGATGTTATTATTAGGGTTCTCACATAACCTTAAAAGTTCCATGTTAAAATACAAAAAATTGGATTTGGAGGGGGAAAAACATAGTGATTTCATATAACAAAAACTATATTCAGTGTTGTTTGAAATGAAAAAATATCGAATATATTAAATTAATTCAAAGAAAATCACAAAAAAATGGGGTGTTACACTTTTCTTCTCCATCACCCCCTCCCTAATTTCTATGTTTCCCAGTACAGGTTTTTTCCAATTCCAAAGAGCCATTGTGGAATCAACTATTTCTCATAGTGATTTTGGTTAGATTGTATTGATAATATCCCAATATCGTGTCAACATGTCAATGCACACTATTAAAATACTCATCAAATCTACCATTATTTTTCATAGTATTTTCCTTTAAAAATTGAAATTCTCTAATTTAGTTAGGATTTCTTATTGTAGATTTGGCTAGGATGTGCTTCAGTTTAAACCATGGGAAAATGAAACGTATTTTTCCATGGTTAAGATATGGAAAGTGTTCCATATAGGGTTTCTTACTTCTTGTCGATATTGAGTCATTTGTAAAATAAATTATAATTTTTTATTATAATTATTTTTTGGGTTTTCATATATTGAGATAATTTTCAAGTTGGCGAAGTGAACCTTCGTATGCCTTGTCATTTTTTGGCCTTAAGAATTAATTTGCGAAAGAATTGAATATATTATGTGTTTTTGAAATTATCTCTTACTCTACATTCACTACTACATGAAAAGCCGTTAATAGAATATCATTTATCAGTGCATGAAAAAAATACTGATAAAGGAGACCTTTATCAGTCCTTTTTTAGTGCTGCTAATGGATAACAGTTATCAACACGTTCATATAGCATTGATAAAAGGTACCCTTTTTCGACAGTTTATCTATAACAATGATAAAGAGATCCCTTTAACATCGTTTTTTTAGTATGATAAATGTCCAAAATTAAATGATATAATTAAATAAATAAAATTATTACAAAAATATTAAGAGTTATATTAATTAAAAAATTAATGATTAAAATTAATAAATTGAATAAAAAATTTATAAATATTTATATTAATAAAAAGTATTCATTTAATATATAGATATGAAAAAGGAATTAAATAAAATGATTAATCAAAAAAATTAAAAATGCGTAAATTAAGAAAAATATTAAACATTTTATTAATTAAATAATTATTAATAAAATGAATAAATTTCATATAAATATACATATAAAATAACTATAAATAAATATTATATATTAAATAAAGATATATAAAGTGAATAAAATGAATAAAATGAATAAACTATAATAATTAATCAAATAAATTAAATCTTAAAAATTGAAAATAATATTAAAAAATTAAATAATTAATGAAGTGTTAATAAAAATGAATATGTTTAATATATATATATATATATTTATTATAAATAGTAATAAATAATTTATATTAAAAATTAATATTTAAATAATTAATAAAATGTAATAATTAAAGACATATTAATTGATAATTAATTTATAATGTTATTTTCATTTCCAATTTAACATATATTGAATGAATTTTATCTTGAATTCCCATACATATATGTAATTAATGCCTTTTTATAGGCCATGAAAAAATAGAAATATTTATGCAATTAATGATATCTTATATAGAAAATTAATCACCTAATATTTATGTAACTTATTCAAATTTTAGTATATTTTAGAAATTCATTATAACATGATACATTTAATATATTATGTTTTTAATAAGACATTTAAAATATTTATTTCTAATATGTTTACAGTTGCATATTTTTTATTCAATTTTATTGTTTTTAATCATTTTATAAAAATTTTAATCATTTAAAATTATATATATATATATATATATATATATATATATTATTTTCTATGTTTTAGTATTATAAAATTGTATTCATATTAACTTCAATATATATCCATTTTTATATTAATTTATATTTTATTAATAAGACATCGTTATTTTTCTAGTATTGTTAATGTGTAATCATTTTTAATTATTCAATTTCACTCATTCTAAAATTTCATGTATTTAAGAGTATATATTCATTAATAATGTTAAAAATATATTTGTAAATAAATATTTATAAATAATTATACATATTAATGTATATTTAAAATTTTTATAAATCAATAAATTTATTATTAGTATAAATAAATTAATATTAAATTTAAAAAACGTATTTATATAATTATAAATAACTAATTATATATATTTAAATAACTTTAAAATTATAATAAATTTATATATTAATGAATATACTATATTTACATTTACTATTATATTTTTATTTATATTTCATTATATGTGTATATATATATATATTGAGGTCAAATCCATAATAAAGTAATTCCTTAATTTGGGTGAGCCTCGTCCAAAAAAATGGTAAAATATCAACACTACACTTGGTGTGTATCATTGGTTCATGTGTGCATGTTTTGGTGTTGTCACGGAGAATGTCATTCGCTCAACCGTAATCATTAATACATCCCCCAAAAATTATTCACTTGGAATTTATTGAAAAAATGATCATTTAGTACATAATATGTAATGCATGTATGTATTCCTTGATCATCACTTTCAATGGAAGTTCTACCAAATCTTTTTTAGAAGTAGATATATATCATTATTTGGGTCGATTCCTATTTATATGCCTTCGTGACCCTGCATGGATATTATGACATGTCTTCATTATTTTGTGTATGAATCTTTTAGAGAATGTAAAACCATTTTTTATGTTGAATTGGTCATATAATTCTCTTCCATGAAACCTTGTATTTCGAACAAATTTAAATATTTCACTAGCTTTTTCAGTTTTCTATATTTTGATGAAATTATGTCTAAACATTCCTTGAAAAAAACATTACAAACCTCATTTCATCTTTCAGACAAAATTCTTTTTGAAAACCATGAATCTTCACTCACAAAATTTTTGACCAACAAATTTGGAAAACATTGGGAAACGATGTCACCTACAATATTTTTGTCAGATTTAAATAAAAGATAATTTTCCTCCCAAAATCCCTGATCTTCTATGGGAGGATTTTCAAAAGAACACAAACCATACTCCATTTCCATGAATGAACAACCTCGGTTCCAACAATCTCCACCTTTGTGTTTTTTCCAATGTGCAGATAAATTTAATTTAGAACTAGTCATAATCAACATGAAATGCATGAAATAACTCATCCAACAATCTATGTGTTCATGAGAAAAGCTCGGTGTAGAAACAAATAAGGTAATCATGAATTTGGGTCTCATGTTTTGGGAATATTTATGTTGTCCAAGATAATCTCTAACTATTTCCTTATAACACTGATATGTTTTCAATCATTCTCATTATCCACCATTGCAACTCAACGTTATCCCCATTTTTGACTCAATGAATTTATCCCTTCACAACCTTTGTAATTAAACCCATATAACCTAATTTATATATATATATGACAAAAATTAACTCCCCTAAATCATATTTTACTTATAATTCTACACCACTACCAAAAATATAATAAATAGTTAATTAAACTCATGAGAGGGTAGAAAACTAAGTTGTCTCGTACATTGGGAGTTGGTTGGACACCATGGTTTAACTAATGTTTCTTTAACACATGTGCAGACACGGGATAGATTAGTATGTCAGCTGCTTGATTATCAGTTCCATCATGATCCATTTTAATCATTCCTTGTTAAATTTTTTACTTGATGAAGTTATATTTGATATCACTTTGTTTCATACATGAATGATGAAAATGATTTTTTTGATCAATTATACACTTACTATCATAATTAATCACCATTGGCTGTTTCAAATCATCACTAGTATTATTCAGTTGTTGATTCATCCAATGTAGTTCTGTACATGTCTTTACATAAGAGATATACTAAAATTTTGTAGTACTAAGAGAACTCATTTCTAATTTTCAACACTACCATCGCACACATTTAATTCAAATAAATAATTCTCCACCACTTGTGGAATATGTATCTACCGCATCTCCAGAACATTTAGCACAATGCTGTTGATAATTCATTATCTATTTTTACAGAAGCTTATATGCCATAATTCTTAGTACATTAAAAGTACCTCATGTTCGTTTAACCACCTCCATATATTCTTCCTTCCGGTAACTATGAATGATGGATGATAATTAAATTCAAAAGATAATATCTTTTGGTGTTTCAGGTAATCCCAATAAGCTGAAAATTATTCTCATATACATAGTGGGATCTACGAAAGTCCTATCCTGATGATTTCTATGTTTATTTCCATCAAAAATTAGAGTCGACATTGGTTTGTAGTCATGCATGTGGAATTTCATGAGCTACTCTATTTCATAATTTTCATAGGAAAAAATAGTGTGGTTATTCCTTTGAATCACATTCAACCCCAAGAAGTTCATGAGTTCACAAATAATATATATTTTAAATTCTAATGTCATGTTATTGGATAATTCCTCCACTGATCCCTTCCTAATTCTACCAAATATAATATCATCCATGTACACTAGTACCATGAACAGATATTTCTAATAATTCACAACATTGATATTTTGATCCACTCATCCTCTTTCAAATTCGTGTTTATTTAGATATTAATCCAATCAGGAATACCATGATCATGGGTCCTACATCAATCCATATAATTCATTATTTTATCAGAAAACTATCATTTCCACATTAAAAAGTTAAATACCTACTAATTTTTCAAATTTGACTTCATCTTCAATAACAAAATTTAAAAATGACGACTTGACATCCATTTGAGATAATTTTTACCCTCCAAGAATTTACATGGTATCAAAAAGAATGATTTCCTCTAGTCAGTCTAGAAAAGAAATTTTTTATTCAACATCAACACCTTCATTCTATGAATTTCCATTACAAACTAATTCGACCTTATTTTTTATCACATTTCCATACACATTGAAATTATATTTAAAAATACATTTTTTACCAACAACATTGTGATTTCAGGGTCTCTTAATGAGATTCAATGTTTGGTTCTTGTGGATATGATGCAACTTTTTATTCATGGATTTAACCCATTATTCATCTTTTTCAGATTATTCACAATATTATTTTTTGAGAACAGATAGGAAGGATGATTGTGAATTATTCCTAATTTCCCTTGTCTATGAGGGTGTTGTCTAATCACCAATGATATTGTATTGATCAATTTCTGCTCTTCGATTTCACCAATGAGGATTAAAAGAATATAATTTATGCATGGTTTCCTCTTCAGATTCTTCTTCGTAATCATCATCGTGTGGTGACATGTTAATCTTTTGTAATCATTCTTCTATTTCATCATTATAGTCTTATCCCGTTCCACAATATTCTACATCTTCAATCATATTAGAATTAGATTCCATTAAGGTATTTTTGGACTTATATTCAACAATATTAAAATCAACTCTTTCAAAATTTCCTCCAAGATGACTGTTAATACAATTTTTTGATTTTCCATTCATTGAATATCTTTGAAATATTCCCTCATCTACAACATCACCATACATTCCTTAATTTCCTTCTTTGTTTGCTATGAAAAAGTTTCTTCCTAAAATATGAAAATATATTAAAGAGATCTTCCTACCATTCCACAAATCATATGGTGTATTTTTCTCCCATATAAATCCATATTCAATTTTGAGTATACACTACAGCTTCAAAACCCTGTTTCAAGTAATGGAGAGAGATATAACTCTCAATCAGCATATTTTTTTCAATATTCTTCTCTTGTCAATTCATAGGATCAACAAATCCCTTTTATGATGATCTTATAGTAGCCACCTCATGTTGTATTCCATGTCTATATATGTAATTTTCAAATATAAGGGATGTCCATTCCCCTCCACTGTCATACTGTACAAATTTGAGTTTCTATCTTGTATCATTCTCGGATATTCGATGATACATTTTATTATAGTGCAACACTTTATATTTACTATTTATAACCATCATACAAGCCATTATACTCAAATAATTAATATAAATTAAAATTAACCCTTCTCCATATGTTCTACAAACCTATATCAGACCATATATATCTCGATGGATTATATAAACAAAATTTGATGCACTTTTCTTCTTTGAATGATATGAACTATAGACCAAATTCCCTCGAATGAAGAATCAAAATTCTCTTCTTGTTCACATTTGAAATTGGGGATATCAATGAATATCTTTAGCTTATCTATATTTTCCATGTATTTATGGTTAATGTGACCCAACCTCCTATCCCAGAAGTTGTTGTATTCGGCATCTATCATATAGTAATTTTTCTCTTTACTATCAACTTGATATCATTTTTCAACTTGTTCTGCATCCTTTCATAACAAAATTCTATATCATTCCTCTAATAGTGAACCCATCTTGATTATATTTTCCCATCATTCCTGAATCACATAGTTGATGCACACTTAGGAGATTATGACATTGACCATCCACATAGAGAAAATCAGGTTTCATTAGCTCTCTATTATCTAGTTCCATAATTCCACTATCATTAATCTTCAAAGAATCATTCCCATCAAACCGTAATATTACATCAATTATCATTGTAACATTTTTAATGGGCCTATATTTACCTTTATATAGTATGAGAATATACATTCATTAATCTAGGTGTATCTCCACTTTATAGATTTGAGGGACAGTTTTGTAAGGTTGGATTTTTTAATTTTCTTCATTTCATTCCTAAGAAATATTAGATTGATTGAAAAATAAATATGTCCTTTAAAATTTATTTTCCATGTGATCATTTTCATCTTACTCATAATCTTCTTTGTGAGGAGAAACCATTTTTGTAAGAGAACCACCCGCAGGTTGATGAGTATTGGATTTTCTATGCATTTTTATATGTAATTTTCATTCCTTTCCTCTACATGTAATAAAAAACATTATTGAAAAATTATAATGATTAAAAAATATCCATATAAATTATTTCATCTATAAGAATTATGATATGAATTTTTCCCCTTTTTTGACTTATTATTTCATACCTATTCAAATATCTCATTGACTATTTACTGTTGGACTTGATATGGTCCAAATATTCATAGAATTGACATTTCACAATAGGAAATACATACTAACTTTTGTTCCTCCCCAAGTCTCATTCCATATGAAAATAGTTTAACTAACTATTATTTCGGGAAACCAGTGGATATGATTCAGTTCTTCTTTTAGTTTGATTTTAGACACTCTTTATTATGAGATCAGTTGGCTTTTTTTATATGTGTAGCATTTTGTTAATGACTTCATTGGTTCATCTTATTTCTAGCCTTGGGTGATCCATCATCAGAACCAATTTTACCTTTTTCCATGCATCTATATATTTTATCATGAAACACATTTTCTACGTCATCAAAACACCGTTTAGCTCTCTGCAGTATCTCAACATCTGATAATCTTCCAAACTGTATTTTCTTCTCTGTTTCTTTAGAATTTTATTCAGTTTCATATTTCCTTATGAGAGTAAAAAATTCTTATTCAAGACCCTCAATGGCATTGGAAATATCTAACTATCTGGATATAAGGATATTGAGGTCTATTTGTCTTTATTCTATTATGATATTTTGTTCCACTACATCGTCTATGTTTTCAATGTTTGTTGACTGTTATTCCTCTACTTATTCCAGTTATTCAATTTCGCCATCAACATGTTAAAAATCTTTTAATGATTCCTCAACAACTTTTTTCAACTTTTTTACATCTATTACATTGATTATAGATAGTTCCGAGATAATTCTCTTGTTTCCAACAATCAACAAAATATCTATAGCTTTAATTTTATGACTATTTGTAATATTCAACTATAAAGATCATAAATGAATGGGTTTTATATTTTTACTATTTTTCATGTTAATTAAATAATAAATTTCAACCATCTTCTTATATATAGATAAAAAATTTCTTATGTAAATTTCATTTATATTTGAATACTCCATTTTTAGGAAACCATTTCTGTGGCTTCTATACGTTTTTATCTTCACATTCATCATCACCGAACTTCCTTGAGCACCGAGAGGCAAGGTTTCAAAATATACCAGAAATAAAACTCATAAAGGGTTTATTTACTTCAGATATCCCTTTTTACTCTTGAATGCCTTGTAAAAGAGTGAAATAATCTCATCTGACTCATTATATTCATTAATATTATATCATAAAATATCATTTTTTTCAATAGATTTGAATTCCATCTCCTTGATGACATGGCATGTTGCATCCTCTCGCTTGACTCTCATTTTATATCCTACCATGATTCTTAGTAGATCATCCAATGAATGGATTGAAATATCACTTTACTCAAGAGAGAAGAATTTTGATTGAAATGTTGTTGAAATATTCCCTAGATTTTCATTACAATGTCAATGTCTTGGATTTATTCACCAACACCTCAAATTTCCCATTCAACATCAGTAATTCGAATGAAAAATGTATATGTATTTTCATCATGACAAGTCTACATATCATCATTTTTTTTCGAAATATATAATGTTTGGTGTCCTTTTAGTTATTATTTCCTTAATATATATTTTAAATATTATCTATCATATACATGGAGGATGTCCAACTTATCAAATTAAAAAGGATTTTATTAGACATAGAAGCAGTGAGGGAATTTTTCACTTTTGCAATAGTATCAATATTTTCCGATCATTTTAGTAATAAATAGTATTTCCACATTAGTTACTTGAATACCATTTGCAGTAGAAAAGAGTAATTCAATTATAAGGTATCTCATATGATATTTCATAATGTTTTTCCAAATATGAATGTTATATACATCAAATAGGGAGACTCCTCTATCATTAACGGAAATCTCCCTAACAAAAAAGATGGATTGATTAACACTAGTAACATGTAGCCTCTGACACCAATTTAAGGACCCCAAAACAACCTGGGAGGGGTGGGGTGAATCTTTGTGTCATATTTTTATTTTAATGTGACAGATATTATTCTCACATTGGTAGGAACTTGTTAAAAAAATCTAATAGATATGTGCATAAAATAACCAATCATTTGTAAAGACACAATGCAACAATTTTACTCAGTTCATCAGTTAAGGAAAGGGAAAGGAACATATACTGAAAGTAATTTATTGATACAAAAATCCACTTATGTTCACTTAATTTAGTACAAGATTTTGGACATAGTAACATTATTCCAGGTACACTACCATTAAAATATTTTAGCGATATCACACTACATCCCTCTGAACACATCAATCGTCTCCTCCAAGCTCAAAACCATGCATGAAGTCTTACTCTTTTTATCAATAGGATGGTCTCTTAAATATATTTTCATTGAAGTCTTTGTCCCAATCTAGAATAAGGATTCTCATGTATCAATGTCTTATATTGATGCACTTTATGGAACTGATCAAACAAGTCAGATATCTAAAACCTATTAGAAAATTAACAGCATAGTTTACCATAAGACTAGTTCTTGTGGGCAAGATATATTATTTTCATGAAAGACGTATTTCTAAGAACCCTTATCTTTCATGGAAGAAAATAATATGATTAACTTGGTATGTATGGGATGAAGGGTGATTTTTAATGTAAGATTTACTAATCATAATTCCTCTACAAGGAACTATTTCACGTGGATGAGGTGCCAAATCATAGTTGGAAATGGTTCTAAGTCTTGAGTGGGGGTAACCAACTATTTATAGGCCTCGACTATCCTTCACATTACATTATAAAATTTCTTCATCTATGCATGTAAGATTCTATCAGAGCATGTAAACCCATTTTGACATCGCATTGGATGCGTAAGTCTATTACGTTCAACCTTTTCATTTGTGAGCAATTATATCTTTCATTCCCTTTTTTACTTTTACATATTTTGATGCAAGGATCCTGAATCATGAATTACATGAAACATTACTATACTCTTTTGATCCTGCATGTAACATCCTTTTCTAAAACCACAGTTCTCCATTGTCGAATTTTTAGACACAAAATTTGGGATATACTAGGAAATAATGCCACCTTCAATAATGTTTCTAGCATAAACTATAAGATACATTTCCTTGAAAACTACATGATCATCAATGTTATTATTAAAAAAACCATAATCTTTTTACATAATATAACAACATTGGTTCTATAATAACTAAGGTAACTAAATGATTTTATTAATTTATATATCTAACTGTGGAATTGTAATATTATTCATGAAATGACCTAAATTATCCAATTGCAAATTCAATATTTTCCACAATTATAATTCATATGTATCATTATCATAGTACTCTCACATAATGCGATTTTATAGAACCTTGATGTTGATTTTTATTTTCCTTAACCTTATTTGTTTGAGGTATTGATAATAATTTGGACATGATCTAGAGTGGTTTTTGAAACTTGGTAAGAATGGAATAATGTTTAATTCAACACAATATCTTATTTAAAGGAAATATTTTATTTGTATTTTAACTCAATGATTAGTTACTTGATGAAATTGAGTAATGATATGATATGAATATGATAAGACATGTATTCATAATTTTTTATACTCAATGTAATAATTAAGAAAAATCATGTGCCTAAGGTGATATAAAAGATATTTAATGTTTTGTAAGATTGTTTTTTGATAGCTCAAAAAAATATCATCAATTTAGGAATAATACATAACATTTAAGAATAAATAAAAATACATAGAAGACATAATATTGGGGAAACATGGAAAATGGTTGTTTTAAAATAAGTTTTGTAATATATTTATTATTTTGGATTTGATTTATCAGTATTGAAAGATATATAGTGGAAAAAACTGAAAAATATATGAGATATTCAGAAGTAGAAATCATATAAGAACATAGAATAAGTATTTAAATCAATTTATATTTTAAATATAAAATAATTAAATATCATGATTGTAATAATTACTATTCATAATCCATGTTGAGATTAATTTTGTGAGGATGAATGAATATGAATGAAATACATATTAAGGATTGTATTAGAGTTTGAGCTGTAGCCACACTGAGGAGAAGACAAACTCATCGTGGTGATGGAGGCCACACAATGGTGGTTTTGAAAAAATGAGTATAATAAAGACTATGACACAATGATGTGAGTTTCATGTGATATTTTCCCCTATGAGAAAAGGCATGACCCCTCAATTCCATGGTTAAGGACATGGTGGGTCATCAATAATGTTAATTTTTAATATATTTCAAACCAAAAAATCTAAACATATGATTCTATATTGATGTGGTGTAATTTAAAATTCAAGTTGATTTTATGGAAGGATTGAAAAAGATGTTATCCAATGTAATATCGATATTTTATATTTGTTTAACAAAAAATGTTAACTTTTATTAAATTTTAATCTCGGTCTGATTAACTCATATCAGCGAAGATTCTCATATTTATAAACAAAAATGATAGTGACATGATTTAGAATATAATTGGGATGTTTATAGAATAATGAATTATTGAACAAAAAAAGATGGTGAGAAAGTAGGAGATCAAGAGTATTAATATAATTAGAAATACATGATGAGAAAATATTGTTGTTATTTTTTGAAGTAAAAAATCTCACATTATCTAGGTCCATGTAACACATTATTTCTGTAACACCCCAAGATTTCATAGTATGTTAACTCATTAAAGTAATTCAATAAATTTCACTACACATGACACCGAGTTCGAGCGCACCACCACTTACCAAATTATCCATTCAGAAAGCGGGTAAGAATATTATTATCGGGATTTTAAATTTTATATACTCCTTATAATTTTAGAATCCATATCAGGTGTTTATTATACATAATATAGAACAAAATCATTTTTCAGATAAAAGGAGTATTTTTTTGAAATGCATTTTTATCGCCTTTTAATTGAGAACCATTTTAAAACAAATATTTGAGACATTTATATATATAATAAAATAAAATTAAATGCTTATTTAGAAGAGGGGCATAAAAATTTATTATGGATAAATTTTTGGTACTTTTCTATTAATTTCATATTACGATGAATAGTGAAAAATACTAAATTTTAATCGAAAAATATTTTTTAATCAAAATAATTTGTAGTGTTAAATTATTAATTTGATTGGATTGGAAGTATAATTAGATTATATTTTTATCATTAAATACAATGTAGATCATTATAAGTAATTTCATATTTAAATTTGACATAAACACATGTCAATCTTTTGAATGTATTTATTTTAAAACCCACCTTTTGGTTTTGAAAACGTAAATTAATATTAGATTAATTAATGAAAATTATATATTTTTAATTTTGTAAAATAGAATTCATTTTTGAATTATGAATATAAAAATTATCTTAAGGTGATTTTTTGGTATTTTTCTGAAAACAATTATTTTTTATGAATAGTGAAAAACATTGCGTTATTGTTTAAAACTGACATTTTATTTACAGAATTTGTTATTTCATTTAAATTTATTTTAAGTATAAATAGATATATAGTACCTATATAAGTTCAATTTATTTCATTGGAGTCATTTTATAATAAAATTAGATGTATAATAATTTATTGAAATTTTTAACACCTTTTACCCACCTTCTAGGAACATTAGAAAATTTGAATTAAACTACATTTTACCGCTTCTATAAATTGAATTTCAAAAAATAAAAGTGACCCGGTTAAAATTATTAAGTATAATTTTGTTCAATAAGATTAAAATAATTTTTGGTGAACAGTAAATTTTTACATTTGTTTTACCACAGTTAAAAGTAAATAGGGTAATTAAATGTAAAAATGATATTATAATTACCCCAAAAATGTCTTAATTATACTAGAAAAGTGTATTTCCACCAACTCCAAAAATAGAAATAAAATCTGAATCTTTTGGTCCATGAAGATTAGATTATAATGTTTATAATTATTTAATTTAATGAAGTGTTAAAAGTGTTAATTTCAAATTTTAATAAATAAACCATTTTTATATAGGGTTATTCATAAGATAATTTTGACTATAAATATTTACTAGGTAGATTAAAATATTTCCTACATAATCTATTTTATTTATAATTTTTAGAGATTAAATATGTAAATTTATTTATGACCCAATGATGATGCATTAATTACTTTATAAATGAATAATTATAATAATTGATTTTATAAATATAAAAATAAATATAAATTGAGGTCTTTGATGCCATAAAATAATTTTTTAGATTTATATGACATGTAAGGGATGATTAAATGAATTATTTTGAAGTAATCGTGACGGAATGACTTTAATAAAAACCATTTTCTAAATAGTTTCAAAATTTACATAAATGAGTATTTAAAACAGATACTATATTATTAAATGATATAATATACCTAAAAATATATGGTTATTCCAAAGGACTCATATAATGATAGATATGTAATTTTATAACCACATGAGGTTCTCTTGGATTTTTATAGTTATTTTATTAACAATTTATTATAATAATACAAGTGGACTTTGTAAATGATTAACTATTTTACTAAGAGATAAATATAAAACATTGGGTTAATCTGGTGACTTAAAAAGTTTAAAAACATTTTTTTTGAGATTATTATACCCATACCCACCATATATTCGACATAAATCAATTTTATTCCATTAGAAATGTAAAATTATTTTATAATAAAATAATATTTCAAATTTTTCATTAAGTGACTCTCACCTCTCTTATAAAAGGGTACTCCCCCTTCTCTCAAAATCACATCTCCAAATCCATTTGGATCATCCAAAACCTTCCCAAATATCCTCCCAACATCCCTCAATTCAACTTATAGGCATTACCTTGAGATGAAATCCATCCTATGGAGCCTTTTTGGTCAAATCAAAAGGAAACACCTAAAGAAGTGGTAATTATTTAATCACCTCTTTCAAAGTTATTTTCTTCTTCCACTTTATCAATATATTTAATTAACATAAAAAAATAATAAATCTTGTACCTTATACATATAATGATGTTATTATAAATATTGTACAACAATACTCACTATTCTATCAATCCTTTGAATGATAATGTCATCATGTGTGCGTACGTACAACTTAACGTCTCCACACCGTGGTGTAATTTGTTATTCAAAACTATGTTATTTAGATTGAAATAATGATTTGAAATATGTATATAAATAATGAAAATAACATGCTAATTTATTTTTACAATTAATATACCATCCAATTGTACACCTTTATTCATTAAGAAAATGATATCTTCATTCGTGTGTGCGTAATGCTTACCGACTCCATGATGCGTTGAGATTCATTTCCATGTTCACCATTCAACGATGATTATAAAAATATGTAATATTAATAAGTATTTAATATATGTCAAAATAATAATACTGGATATATATAATTATATATGTACTTACGTATATCTTATTCACATACTTTTGTTCAATATGATTTGAAAAACAAACAACATTTATGCATACATACATTCTATCGTCTCCGTAAACGGTGGTTTCTATTTCATATATCATTCTATAATACATATTTATATTCTAAATATATATTATATATAAATCATGTTTTATATTCTTCAATTATTTAAATTATTATCTAAAATATATGATCCAAAATGAAAAGTTAAAACATGTACGATAATAAAATGGTTTATTACCCGAAATGTTAATTTAACATGGAAGTAATTATTAAATGGATATTATAATGACATAAATGAATAATATATGATATTATTAATATAAATATGGAAATTTTATAAATTAATAACATACTATGGTCATTATACAAAAGGTTAAACGGAACCTAGACCAAAGGAAAGTACAAGTTACGGGTTAATTCTACAATTTCTTCATTAATCGATATTGTTTATTTTTATCTATTTACTCGGACATATTAATCATTGATACCCATATATCATAATAATGTTTTCAAAATTAATCGTTTAAGTTTTTATGAGAAGTTCTATTTAAATATATCATTATTTTAAAAGTTTTGAATATTTATCTTTCAAAATTTGTTTCAATAATGTCCATGTTTTCAAAATAATTTTAAGGATTTATTCATATGGACATGAATGTTTTGAAATGATAATTATATTAAAAAGTTTCCAAGTTGTATGGGGAACTTTTATTCTAAAATATATTTTAAATTACATCCTTTATAAATGTGTGACTTTTAAATGATTTCACAAAAAATGATATTTCTCTCAAAGAGTTTAACTGATCATTATCAACGATGTCAACATCCTTTGTTGTTTATTATTCTTGATTGAGGTTAATTTACTATATTAAAATATTATAGATTATATTGAATTATTAATGATAATTTTTAATATGGATGTTCTATTTGTATATAATTAATGGTTTAGAGATAAAGTATTGACATTTTGTATGCTAGTTTTAGTACAAATTTTTGTGTTATGTTACGCCTTTTTTTCATATGAGGAATGTAGTGGACATAGTAAGGGACGGGTGGGGCCGCTATTTCCCATAGATGCATCGAGGGTTATCAAGAGACAAACTAGTGTCTTCTAACAATTCCTTGACAAAATATATTTTGTATTCTTGACATGAGGCCTTGACTCTTTAGTATTTATGTCCGACGTTAGGTATTCCCTCATTATAAAATTTATTATTATTGTGATTATTCGACTAGTAGAATATCAATTTGCATGTTTATATAGATATTTATTATTTATTTTCTCCATATTATGTTCATTTTTATGATTAAAATGCTTTTATTTTTATTACACAGCTTCCCTTAAATGTTTAAAGCTTCCGCTAAATTATTTACCCTTACCAAGCATCGGAGCTCAATCCTTTCTTATGTTTTGTTTTTCCTTGATTCCAAATGTTGTATTATGTATGATCGGAAGGGTTAATGTAGGGGAATAATGTATTTATCAAAAGATTATTTATGTTGTGTTTTATGTTTTCATGTGTAATGTAATGATCATGCATGTAATCTATTTTCTAAGTCTACTAAACTGATCGGTCATTAGGGACTTGATTCCTTGTAATCATGCCAATGTATTAAAATATTGCACTAGATCTGGGATTCTGGGGTCAGGGTGTTACAATTGAAATTAAATAAAGTTTATTACAAACCTTGGAAACTAGATTTTGGAAAACGCTGATTAGAGAACATTACCCTAAGATATAATTTCAGTATTAGTATAGAAGAATTACTCGAAATTTTGATAATGTTGAGATTTTTTGTTTTTTACAAGAAATACATCCCTATCTAGATACATGTAGGTTGAAGAGGCTCTGAAACAGATGTACCTAGGAGTGAAAACTCTAGCAAGGAGTTTCGGGATTGACCAGGGGTAACCAGGCACACGACAATGGGATTTACTGCACTCTTGGTTACGACACTGTGGGGGGATATTCTTAGGATAATTCACATTCACATTACAAATTTTTTTTAAGGATTTATGTTTAAATAATTCCTCAAATAGACTATTTTTTATGATTATGGATTATATGAAAAACATTTCAATTTATGGTAGGTATTTTACATATTGTAATTATGCATTGTGATTCATAAACTATCCTAGTGTATGCCATTGTTTAGAAATTTTTCCTAGAAGAAGGAATAAGGACCACAATAATATTCATGATCCAAAGTTTAAGAAGGATAATATCATTCTTGGTATTATAACACAATTTAGAAGTGAAATAGTCTCCCATGTATTCTTATCATATGAAAAAATAGTATCACGTGTTAATAAGATCTGTAAATAATTCAGTGAGTCTTTTGGATTTGAAGGGAAGAAAAAGAAGAAAATGATGGTAGAGAGAATGATTGATAAATGTAATAGGGTAACGAAGGATTTCTCCTTATGCGATAAGTATGGCAACAATCACCTTGGTAAATTAGTAATGGTAATGGGAGTTGGGTATAAGTGTGGATAAAAATGACACCATGTACGTAACTACAAGGGTATGAAAAATGATTGAAATCTACAATTATTCATCTTCAAGGAGTTGGTACACTATGTGAATCAATTTCCAAATCATCAGAGTATGCCTTAAATGATACTATTGGATAATAATCAGTTTATTATACTCCCAAAGATGAAGAGGGATGACTGGTGGTCTTATGTTGTTATTAAAGAATAATTTTATGTGTGTGTTGTATCAACAATGTACTGGTTATATATATTATGAAAATAAATAAGGATTATACTGCAATACTATTTCATTGAGGATTTGAGTTTATATGGTTCTTTGAAAAGTGACTCAATAACAAGATAAAATTTTTCAAAAAAACATAGTTGAAGGAAAGATAAAACTTTATATCGTTCTGATACTAATTTAGTGAATTTGGAATAAGATATTATTGATTTAAATAAAATATATACGATATTCTTGACTACATAGAAACTAATTAATTGTTTATTTATACCATTATTGTTGGAGTTTACTAAATTAACGGATATAAAAAGTATATCCAGAATAATAAAATAAATAAGATAGAATGAATGTAATAAATAAGGTTATATGGTAATTCAGTGTGTTACCCTATTTCAGAAAAATACATAATGAAGGTATTCAAATGATATTATGTGGAAAAAATATCTTCATTATGTTTACATTCCTTATAAATTTTGGATTTAGTGTTTTGACAGAAGTATTTTGGATATTTATAAAGGTTATATTGGAATAATTTTTACATTGGATACTATTTTTAAGGTTAATTTATTTCTTAATATTATTTTTTTATTGTTTGAAAAAGGACAACCAGGAGGTCGGGCGACAAACCGGCAAGGCCGTGAGACTTGAACCCGCAACCAAAGGGTGACAAGGGTGCATCACCTACCACTATCCTATATGATTTCTGGTATGTATAAATAATTTTTTAAATATACTAACAAATATATAATAAATTCATTATTTTTAGAACCCTATATGTTTAAGATAAATAGAATACTTTTGAATTTTATTATCTTTTGGACTGAAAAATGAGTTGTGGTAGGAATTACTTGAAGGTTGATACTCTGCGTTTCAAGTGTATTTTTCCACTTTTATTCTATGAATAAATTATTTATTAAACTTTATTAAAGGGATCCTAAAACAAAAAATGTGTCATCCTAATACATTATGTTTTATTGAACCGATGATATTTTAAATCAGCATAGATTTATGGCTTTAAGGCCCTCAATTTTAAACTTTTTGGTGATTGATGACCTTAATCACTACATATAAAAACATATGTTTTCCCTTCAAATATGTGTCTCCAATTTACCCCAATTTTATCTTTATCGATATCATAATTTCATGGTGATTTTTTCATTTCCCTTTCACTCATATTAGGACTAAATTTTATTAACCCAATTTATGATATTGGTTTTCATCCAAGGAATTTTTCTATTTTTAACCTTGGATTTTGAAATAAAAATTTCAAAATTAAATAATGAAATTTATTAAAGGAGGTGAGAATGTAACAACCCATGATTTCATAGTACATTATCTCTTAAATGTAATTCAATAACATGACCTACACAAAACACCTAGTTCGAGCGCACTACAACTTACCAAACTAACCATTTAAAATCATTTAAGAATAGTATTAACTAAATTTTGAATTTTATATACTACATATAATTTTATAATCCATATTAAGTGTTTATTATACATAATATAAGAAAAAAATCATTTTTTATAAAAAAGATGTATTTTTTAAAAAATGCAATATTACAACCTTTTAATGGAAAACCCTTTTAAAACCCAATATTTGAGACTTTTATATATTCAATTTAATTATATTAAATTATTCTTTATAAGTGGGAAATAAAAAATTTAGTTTGGATAATGTTTTGGTAATTTTATAATAACATTCATATTTTCAAGAATAGTAAAAAATACTAAATTTTAATTGAAAACAACTTTTTTAATCAAAAAAATTTATAGAGTTAAATTATGAATTTTAATGGTTGGGAAGTGTAATTGAATAATATTTTTAGTATATAAAACAATTTAGGTCATTATAAGTGAGTTCACATTTAAATTTGACTTAAACACATGTCAATTTTTTGATAGTTTTTACTTTTTAAAAACCTGCTTTTTGGTTTTGACAACATGAATTTATTTTAAGAATAATTAATGAAATTTATATATATTGAATTTTATTAAAAAAAATTAATTTTTTAATTAATAATATTAAAATTAACTTTGGGATCAATTTTTCTATTTTTCTGAAAACATTCAATTTTTTATAAATTGTGAAAAACACTATGTTATTGTTTAAAACCAACTATTAATTTAAATGATTACTTATTTAATTTAAATTTATTTTTATTGAAAAAATATATAATACCAATATATGTCCAATTTATTTCCTTGGAGTCATTTTATAATAAAATTAAATGTAAAAAATTTTATTGAAATTTTTAACGTCTTTTACCCACCTTCTAGAAGCATTTACAAATTTGAATAAAACATAATTTTACCACCTCTGTGAATTTAACTTAAAAAATCCAAGATCCACAGTTTAATTTAGTATGTAAAATGTGGTACAATAAGATGAAAATAATTTTTTTGTGAATAGTAACTTTTGACATTTATTTACCTCTGTTAAAAGAAAATAGGTAATTAAATATAAAAATGATATTATAATTACCCCAACACAAATCTTAATTCTTTTGGATAATTGTATTTCGTCCAAAACCAATCTTAGCAATAAAATATGACCCTATTGGTCCACATGGATTAGATTAGTAGATTTATAATTATTTTATAAAAAGATGAGTTCAAAGTGTAAAATTAAATGTTTAATAACTAAACCATTTTTAATATAAAGTTATATATAAGATAATTTCAACTATAAATATTCATTAGAAATATAAAAAAATTTAATACATAATTTTATTTTATATATAATTTTTAGAGATTAAATATTTAACTTTTTTGCTAAAACAAAGATGATGTAGAAATTACTTTATCAATGAATGATTACAATTATAGATATTATATATATATAATTAATTGTAAATTGTGGATTATAATACCATACACGAATTTTTAAGATTAATATTACATTTAAGGGTTTATTAAATGAATTTTGTTCGATGCAATCATGTTGTTTTGTCTTTCAAAAAAAAACCAACTACTAAATAGTATCAAAATTGATATATATGAGTTATTCAAACGAATATTATCTTAGAAAAAGATATAAAATTCCTAAAAATATGAGGTTTGGAAAAAGGTCTTATATAATGATAAATATGACATTAATGAACCAAATGCGGTTTTCCTGGATTTTATAGTATGTTTATTACAATTTATTATAATAATAGAATAGTACATTGTAAAAGTTAAACTATTAAACTAAGAGTGAAATCTAAAATATAGTGTTAATATGGTGACCTAAACATGTATAAAACCTATTGGTTGAAAAGATATCGACCCATACCCACCATATATTTGAAATAAATAAATTTTGATCCATTTGAAACTGAAAATTATTTTATAATAATATAATATTTTGAACGTTTCCTAAACTGACCCTCACCTCTCTTGTAGAAGGGTAATTCTCCTTCTCTCAAAATCACTCCTCCAAAGCCATTTGGCTCGGCAAAACCCTGCCCAAATATTCTCCAAATTCTCTCACTTCATCTAAGAGGCCTTCCCTTTGTGCATAAACCAATACTATGGAGCCCATTTGTTCAAATCATAAGGATAAACTCATAGAAGAGGTAATTATTTTATCACCTTTTTCAATGATCTTTTCTTCTTCACGTTCTCTTTCGCTGTTATTTTCATACCAAAATAAAAAATCCAGTACCTTCTATATAATTAGAATTTTTTATAAATATTCTACAACCATACTCATTATTCTACCCATCCTATGAATGATGATTTCACCATACATGCATACGTACAACTTACCTTCCTCACGTCGTCGTGTAATTTGTGATCCAACACAATGTTATTTGGATGGATATAATGATGCGTAATATGTATATAAATAATGAAATTAAAATTAAAATTTATCTTTAAAATATAATATCCAATTACACACCTTTTTATCATTAATTAAATGTTATCTTCTCTCATGTGTACGTACAACTTACTGTCTCCATGACGTGATGAGATTCATTTCCATGTTTACCATTCAACGGTGAATATAAAAATATATATTATTAATATGTATGTAATATATGACATAATGATGATAATGGAAATATATATATATATATATATATTTATATATATATTTAGTTACATATATCTTATTCACTTAATTCCATTCAGTAGGATATGAAAACAAAAACTACGTCAATGCGTATGTACGACCTACCATCTCAGTAAATTGTGTTTTTCATTTCATATATCTATCTATTATACCTATTTTTATTCTAAATATATACAATATGTAAATAATCTTCAATATTTTTGATGTATTTAATTTACGATCTAAAAGATACGATCAAGAATAACAAGTTAAAATGTGTACAATAAAGAAAGCGATTATTGCACGAAATTTACATTTAACATGGAAATCATTATTAAATGGGTATTATAAAGTAATAACTGAATCATGTATGATATAATAAATATTTTTATGGATATTTTATTATTTAATAAGATAATATGGTCATTATACATTAGGTTAAATATACCTTTGACCAATGGGAAGTGCAATGTAAGGGTTAATTCTACAATCTCTACATTAGCTGAGATTATTTATGGGTATTTATTTACTAGGAAATATTTATCATAAACACCCATATTTCATAAAAATGTTTTCAAAAGTAATATTTTAATGTTTTATGGGAGGGTATATTTAACAAGATCAACATTTTAAATTTATTAATGATTTATCTTTCTAAATCCTTTTAATTAATGTCCATGTTTTCAAAATGATTTTCATGATTTATTAATATGGACAAGAATGTTTTGAAATGATAATTATTTTAATATGTTTCAAAGTGTTATGAGGCACCTTAATTCAAAAATCTATTTTAAACCACATAATTTATAAATGTGTGACTTTTAAATGATTTAAAAAAATGGATATTTCTCTCATTGAGTTTTACTGATCATTTTCACCATGTCAACATCCATTACTAGATATTATTCTTGATTGAGGTTGATTTACTATAATAAAATCTTGTATATTTTATTGATTAAGTTATGAGATGTTTGACTACGGATGTTCTATTTTTATATCATTCATAGTCTATGTTTAATGTATTGAAATTTCTTATCCTAGTTTTAGTACGAATGATAATGTTATGTTTTTAATTTTTTCATATGAGGAATGCATTGGACTTAGTAAGTGATGTGTGGGCCCGCTATAGCCCCTTAATTCATCTTTAGGTCTCATGAGAAAAACTAATTACATTGTACAAGGCCTTGACCAAAATTTTATTCGTAGTGTTTCCAAGAGGCCTTCACTATGGGGTATTGATGTCCAGCATTAGGCATTCCCTCATTAGGAAATTAATTATTACATGTGATTATTAGACAAGTAAAATATCTATGTGCATGTTTATATAGTAATTCTTGATTTATGTTTTCAATAATATGTTCATGTTTATGTCTAAAAGGATTTTTTTTATTACACAACTTTCCTTAAATGTTTATAGATTCCTCAAAATGATTTTCCCTTACTAGGCATTTGAGCTCATCTATTACTTATGTTTTGTTTTCCTAGGATCCCAAGAAGTGTATTATGTTTGATATGCAGGGTTACGATAGGGAAATAATGGATTTATCAATGGTTTATTTGTGTTTTTTAGGATTGAATGTATAATGAAATGTTCATGTATGTAATCTATTTTCCATGACTACTAAACTGATCAGTCCTTCAGGTCGTGATTCATTATAATGATTCCAATGTATTAAAATAATGTACTAGCTTCGGGCTTCTGGTTTTGGGGCATTATGCATTCAATGGTAATTGATCATAAAAGTTGTATAATTATTATTGTAATGATGATATTTTTTCATGAATTTATGCACAGTTCCAACATTTTTATATGTTCACTGATAGGCCATTTTCTAATTTAACTCCTTAAAAAATGATAAATGTTTCTACATGGGATAAAACAACCAAACACCAGGGATATATTCATCTATCCTAAAGGTAATCCAATTTTACCAAAACATTATTCCTTGTTTTAATTGTTTAGTTTTTCAATATGAAAATTTGAAAAATTTTGTATATATCATAGAGTGATGAGTATTATGAATAAAAATACTAAAAAATTATTATCCCCTATATATTATTGGTTATCCCATCCCATGTGATCTTAAACATTGGTGTTTGAGCATATGTATTCTCTTTTATATCTCTCTAGAAAATTAATTGGGAATCACACAACTTAGTTCATTGTGAAGGTATACTAGCATTCAATGTAAATTAATTCTATGTTTTTAGTTGAGAATAATACCCTACCTTCTATATCTTTTTCCTAATTTTCGGTAAATTTTATAACAAGTATTCATAGTTCCATGATAGAGTTCAATATTTTCTCTTTTTCATAAGATGAATTTTTAAGTGGATGGAAAGGAAAAAAATTATTTATTATCATCCGAATTTGTTAATGGTTATACAAGATTCAGGAGTTGAAAATTTGAAATTCTAATATTTAAAATCATTCATAAAATTTAGGGACAAATTAAGAAGTTGAAGTCATCTAACTACCAACATAGATTACATATGTGTTATGATGTAATAATGCATGTAAATGAATCAATGGGTGAGTTTTTATTCAGATTTAATGTGTATTTTAGATCTATTAAATGAAAACAATGAACAACTCTCTTGCGGTGAAGATTCCAATGCATGTATATCCATATAATATTGATGACAAGATCTTACCACTTGAAGATAATGATCTAGATGATTTCACATTTAATGAACCTCAAAACACTCTATTATAAAATAAGATGACGACATTAATGTATCTGAATATCATAAGTTTGAATGAAAAATAGATTTATTTTAATGGTTTTAAAAAAAATGGTTGATGATACACACCAAATCTCTTCCATGGTAGAAAATATAAAAGACTATTATAAAACCCATTCATTGATGTCAAGAGGATTCACATGTGGGAAATATATGTGTTGGAGTATTATTCCTTTAAAATGAAATATTTATTGAATGATTTGAAATTTTTCTTCAAATAATTCAATCAAATTTAGAGGTGATAGTTATTAAAATTAATCAATAAGAAATATAATTAATTTGGGATGTACTCAAAATGTATTTAAAAAAAATAATGAAGCAAAAATTATAGAATATATTTAGAATAATTTTACTAATAGTTAATGATTATATATCTCATAGTATGGAATGTGGTGATAATGAAGATATCCATGTGAGAATGTTCAATATGTTATGTTAAAATGATGAATGTGATATGTTGTGAGATGAGTCCCATGTCAATTGGAGCATTATTGGATGTGAAAGTGATCTTTATATAATATCCCTATTAATTATTACATAGAAATTATTGATTTTATACATAATATTATACATAATAAAACCTTCATGATTAACAAGACTAGTTTATTTTGGAATTACGTACATTACATAACAATTTAAATAGTAAAATCAGCATCTTTATTGAATAGTTCCATAACAGGCTCACAATTAAAATTGAACATGAAAACCTATGGACATACATATGAATTGTGTGAGTTGTAATGCCTAGAATGGGAATAAATATGAAAGAACATGAATAATGTAATACATGTTTTAAAAAAGGCAATCAATGGTTAATTAAATGAGTGTTAATTATAAAAATGAATAATAGGACTGCATATAGAATGATAATCATAAATTAAACATGGGAAATGTGGAAACTACTTAAAACACTTCATCAAAATCATAGGACATGGATAATGAACAATACATCATGATGGAAAAAGTACCATAAAGGAATAAAGTTCACACATTTTCCCAACAAGACCTCCAGTGAGACTAAATATTAAACAATTCATTAAAGCACTATATATTTCTGTTCACACCCATAACATTCATTTTATTCTAATTCATAATTGTTCCAAATAAAACATAAAATTGGGATTCATTCATCATCATATTTTATTCCATGATCATGGAGTTTCTAATAAACACATGTAAGTCCCATGAAAATGAATTATATGAAAATAATGGTAAACACCATTGATAGGAGATCAGTATGGTATTCACTACATAATTATTTTGGCATGGAAAGTCATGGTGAAATTTAGGTAACATGACAACATTTTTAAAAAATTCATAAAATGTTTTGATAATAGAGAAAGGGGTATCTCATAATTTATTCATGATGTTGATATTAATAGGTACATATAAATGCATTTCCCTGTAGTATAAATTAAAAATAGAATACATAAGTAAACAAAGAAACATGAATAAATAAGAGAAGGTGAGGATCCATTAAATAACATCACCCTGATAATAGAAGATCATAATAGTTCATGTGAGTGATTAACTAGAGTTAATGGGGTCTCCCATGACATATAAATCTATAGAAATGTAAGGTGTTTTAGGACAAAATTCCAAAATAACCCCAAATTAAAATTATGCAGCATAACATAACATATTTTCTTCAATAGAAATGAGGAAATAGAAATCACTTACATGAGTTAGTGACACCAAAGATTAGGGGAAAATATTTAAGAGATATGGGTTACCATGGGAGGAATTTAGAGATGATTTGGGAGTGTAAGTAAGCTCCAAAAGGATTTTAATTGAGGTTAAATTAGATCTTATGTAGGATTGTATTGGAAATGAGTGGGTAATTTTATATCATTTCCAAAACATTGGTTTTATTCTATGAATCATAAAATAAAAAACCAATGAACATCCCAATAGATTTCTGATGGTTTCAGAAAAATGGGAGTATTTTTCAATATTTAATAAGGCTAATTTTCAATCATAATTCAATAATTCCGCTACTTATCCCAAGGTTATTATTACTCTTAAAGAATAGATTTTAAAACCATAAAATATATTATATGATTTATAGGATTCATGATGGATTAAAAAAATAAATCAACAAGAAAATAAAATAAAATTATTATAATGGGCTGTAAATATATATATATATATATATATTGGGTATACCATTTATATTATTTATTATTCCAAATTCAAGATATTATGATGTAATAATATACAATGTATATTTATATGGTATTTAATGTTTACTCAAAAAAATAAAATATATTTTAAAATTATAAACAAATAACCATTGAATAATTTCATATATATTATTTTTTAAATTATATTCATTTTATATAAATAATATTCTAAATATTTGGATTTTTCAATTTTAAAATAGTAATCGACATTTATTTAGAAATACTGTTTTTTTCAATAATTACAGTTTTTGAACCCTTATTAAAATTCCACATTAATTAATAAAAATTATATGATAATTTATATTGGATAAAAATTATTGAATAACATAATTTAATTAAAATTTTATTTATTTCATAAATCCATTAATTAAAAAAATTAATGGCATAATTGAAATTGAATACTAATTATAATTCCATTTTTCCTTCATTGTATCAAAAGAAAAAGTCATTTATAACGTACCAATAATATGATTAAAATATATGAATTATTCTATAAAAACTAATTAACATAATCATATTTGTAATGTATTGATTTAAATCAATTTTATTACACCATGAAACACCCTATGAATAATTTTCACGTTGGAGGGACTTTCATGGGGTTGTTCGGCATACATGGTATGGGTCGTGATCCCAATGAGTTTGAACATCTCGTGTAAATAGTTTCTATCATACTTAATTTATTATATAAAATCTTGGGATTGGTCAAGGAAAATCACAATGATTATATCTCCCTTAAAATCTCCAAAAAATGGGATTCATAATGTATGATCATGTTGGTTAGGCCATCACTTCTTTTTTTCCATGTCAATTGGGTTTGTTAAATTCAAATGATTATAATAAGAATGATATCACTGTTAAAAGGCTATTATATCAAAAAAATATTAATGGTCACTTAAATTCAATAGTATTTAATAAAACAAAATTATTTAATGTTTCATCAATAATCATATTATTTTATAATAATTTAAATGAAAATACAAGGGGAATGTATTTGTATAATAGATCTTCTCGTTACAATATTCCCCTATAAGACAATTATCTATGAAAATTTCCATTCCCAACACTAAAATAAATGTGGGCGGGTCTATTTCATTATATCCATCAATTACCACATCACTTCATCAAAAATATGGTTTCTCCACAGCACATTGACAAGGTAAGTTGTCTTATTTAATAGAACAATATCTTTAAAATCTATAATTTCACAGACTATCATTCATAGGAAATATAATTCTCTAAAGATACCTCATAAATATTGAGTACGTGTTATTGATATTTTATGTACTTTTTTATAGGGAAACATTAAATACATCATATACTTGAGATAAGTTAGGTTGGAGTGCTAGTTGGTAAGAATCCACTCTTTTGCAATCCAGGATTTCAAAGGAGCCAATGTATTTTGGAATATGATTTTACTTCTTCCCAAATCTCACAAAATTATTCAAAGTTGATTTATATAAGAACATCATGTCTCCAAAAAAACTCTAGGTCTCGTTCATGATTTTCAGCATACTTCTTCTATCAACTCTAGTAGCATTGATATGATGATGAATAATCTTACCTTTTTTCCCATTTCATTGACCATATCAAGACCAAACTGTTTATGTTCCCCATCTTCATCCCAACATGCATTGTTTCTACACCTCTTCCCAAAGATTCGATCATAGGGATTCATATGGTTGCTCGAGGGTAAACTATTGTTGTATGAAAATACAGCCAGATGAAGAAGTTAGTCTCATCCTCCTTTGACGTCAATTAAGAATGCTCTCCATATATATTCTAATTTCTAAATAGTCTTCTCAAACTAGTAATCAATTTGAAGATTATTGGACATAATTATGTTAATCTTAGTGTTTAGATAATTTTTTATACATTTCTATAACATTGAGGTTAATCTTAGATCTTGATCAGATATAATCGATATTGGTACTCCATGAAACCTCAAAAATTCTGTTATGTATATTTATAAAAGTGGAACTTGTGATAAATCCTCTCCAATCACAATTAAGATTATATTATTTGTAAGATGATCAAATACAACCCATATTTCATTATTCCCTTTTGATTTTTTAGAAGACCAATGAAAAATTACATGATGTTGTTTTACCATTTCCAGGTTTTCATGGGTATTGGTTACATCACACCCTTGGCGCTTTTCATTCAATTTACACTTGTATATATACAAGAAATATTTAAATATATTTTATGATGTCCTTCATTATATTTTCCCACCAACAATTCTATCAAAAATATTGATATATTTTTGCACCACTAGTATGGATAGAGAAGGTTTATCTATTTTCATTATCCAACAAATCCTTCTATAAATATTTATTTGATGGTATGCATATCCTTGACCCAAATCTCACAATATCCAATTTATTAAAATTTACCTTTAAGGGTTTCAATTTTTTATAGTTTACAATTTCATCTGAATTCCCACATAAATTTTCTATGATTCCTATATTATTTCCAAAATGAATGGTCGAAAAATATTTTGTAAAAGTATTAATGATGTTCCTTATCTTATGATTCCAAAGTCCATCCTTTTCTAATATAATATGATTGGATCCCATAATGTTCTCATCAATGATAGAATTTATGGATCCTTCATACTAATAGAATCTTACACTTTATTTTCATTACTATGATTGTAGGGGATTGAGAGGTCATAATCCTCGATCAGCTCTAAACAACGTTGTTGGATCGTATTCATAACATTCTAGGTGAATATATAAATGAGGATGTTGCTATCTGTATATATTTCAATCTTTTCCCCATAGAGATAATGCTACCATACATTCAATCAAAAGATCAATATAGATATCTCCAGATAATTTGTTAGGTAGTTCTATAATTTAATTATCAACTTCCATGAAGCATATGATATAGATATTTCATTATAAATTAACACACAACATATTACCTTCATTTAAGGATTGTTGAATACTGTGAAGGGTTCCCAACTCATGGTTAATGTGAGAACATGGGATTTCATAAACCACTACTTAACTCTTTTATGATATCATCTCTTTCATCATTTCATGCCATCTTAACACCATTTTTATTTATCTTGGTAAGAGGGTTTGAAAATCATGAGAAATTTCCCACAAATTGATGATACTATCCTACTAATCCATGAAAAATATGGATATATATCATAGATTTTTGCCTCAGATATCCTTCAATAACTTTTTTCATTAAATGTTTAATAGATATCCCATTTCATATGATGATATTCCATAACAATGAGTCTTCCCATATACAAAAATCACACATTATATACCTGACATAAATAATATCTTTTAGAAAAGTATTTAGGATAGTTAATATATGCATTTCATACTACATCATGTTTTGATGTGTATTAAAATATCATCGTTAAGGACTCCCAAAAAATATCATTGTAATTTCTTATGTCTCAATCCATAAAATCCATGATGATTTCAAGAGAATTAGTTAGTCCAAATGGAATTACAATTAACTCGTAGTGCCCATACATATACCAAATGTAGTCTTCGAGATATCCTTATTTTTCCCTATAAGATCATCATATCCGAAATGTAGATCCTTCATGGAGACGTATTGTGTGACATGTAGCTGATCAGACATGTCATCAATCCATGGAAGAGGATACATATTCTTTATCCTGATCTTTTCTAGCTCCTTATAATTGGTAAAAGTTGGCATTGACAAAAATTCTTCTTGATGAAGAGTATTGGTGCATCCCATAGTTAAGCACTTGGGCTTAAGAACCCAATATCTCGATTGTCTTATAGTTGTTTATTCATCTCCTCAGGTTCCAAATAGGAATCATATATGGATACTTTGATATTATAAACTACCTAGGTATGTGATCGATTGAAAATATAACCTCTCTGATAATAGGAAGACCAATAAATTCCTTGGGAAACACTCCATCATATTCTCCCACAATGGGCATGTCTTTAAAGATGATTTATTACTTAGACTCAATCATTTGAGCTATATACATTTTCTCATATTAAAATAATATCGATGATTTTAAGGTCGTTTCAAAATGAGAATCATCCTCCTCATTTCACTTATACAAAATAGGGGGTCAATTAGTGATACAGAGAGTGATTTCCTTATCATGTAAATTTATATTGGATATCTATTGGGAAATCCCATACAAACTCTGAATTGCATCCAATTCCACGAAAGGTAGTATGAAAAGTTTTTTGGGGATATTCATCTTACAAATTGTGATAGGGTATGATTTATATTCTTGGGGTTCAATAATTGACCCATTTTTTTGTTTACACTAAAAATACTACCTAGATGATTTGGTGGTGGTGTTTGAATAGTTATACTAACCATTTTTACATAAAGGAATGTGTATAACCATAATAAAAAATAATTTTCACTATTCTTGAATGAATAAAAATTGTACTTATCCAAACTTCATTAGAATCATCCAATTTAATAGTTTTGATTGAAAAAATAATTTCCCATGATTCCATTGTGGATATTGGTTTTCACAAAAAACCCATATATTTGTGCATTAGTTTGCAAATTTCCCATGATCCTTACAGTTGTTGAAATGAAAATTTCACTAATGGTTGAAGAAAACATTCATTTCCTCCATCATATTAGTTGGTATCTTATTTTCTAGTCACTAGGAATGTATCCTTCCTTCCCGAACCTAAATCATTTCCTAATTCCCCTTCGGCATTTTTTAGGGTTCTTCTTTTATCACCTTTGACAAGTAGGATGTTGAAATTTCTTATCACTATTATATTTCAATACCATGATAGAAGAGTTAAACTCTACTTTATTATTATTATCCTCATGATACACTTTATATTAGTTGATCTCTATATCAACTATGAGGGCTCCTTGTTCGATTTCATCATAGTTATCAAAGTAAAGAATCACCTGTGAATTTTATAAACTGGGTTTTATACCAACAAAGATACGGTCCACCTTGAATTTGGGGGTAACAAAACATCTGGAGGCATATCATGAAATACATGTGATATTTTCCCCAAATAACATAATATATTCCACATCTTTTTTTATTTTGGTCAATGAAATACTTTTTCTCTTTATGATGATGAGTGTGATGAAATTATTTTTTGAAAATCATTTTCTAAAATAACATCCACCAAATCTCATATATTTATTCTTTAACCTCCTTATTCTTGATCTATTTCCACCATCGATTAGATTCTCCCTCAATATTATAATTATATAGTACAAACTTCTCTTGATCTGATCATTTGTGGATGGATAATTTCTTCTTAATGGAGCTAATCCATTGTTTCATGGTTTATGGATCATATGACCCATTGAATGTTAAAGGAATTTGAAATAAGAATCTCTCAATCAAAATCTTTCCTTTATTAGTGGGATTTGGAAGTCATCCTGATCTAAGATTCTATTCATTACCCAATTCTGTGGAAGGATTATCTTCACAAAGTTTGTGATTCCTTCTCCAATTGACATGGGAATCTCATTATGGCAATTATCGCTTTTCCCACCACAATGATTGTTTACCTAATTCCACATATTTATATCCTTATTCTAGATTAAAGGGAAAATTGTGGATTATTATTTTTGACTATTAAACATATAAAGGAAAATCCAATGATATTAAAGGGATAACAAATATTACATTTACTTATTTACAAATGAATTTATAAGTATTAATCTTTTTTATCCATGATCTATTTTATTACAAATATTCTAATGGTAAATTTTTATTCATTTAATATTATATGATAATAATATTATGAATTTAGAAAAAAAAATCAACTATTAGTGTCAAACAAGTTGTGCAGTGAAGATTTTTTTAGTGTACTAGGTTACGCGAAGTCTCGCCTGATGCACCTTATCAGAGATGTTAACCCTAGGTACATCAATGCTGGAACCACACCCACAAGTTGTATCCAAATAGGGATGTATTTTTAGGATATACCACTCACTCTATAATAACCAAAATATATGGATGTTCTATTATATGTAGTATCATCCCTAAGGGGATTACTAATGTTTTATAATCCTAACCCCAAGATAACTAAAATTTTCCTCTATTTCCAACTATAATAACCATATTCTATATTTCACAATAATTCATGATTTATTACATTATATTAAAATAAATAAAAACTATATGATAAATAATTGTTTTTTTGTTAAATACTTTCGTTACATAATAATTTAAATAATAAAAAAGAAATCATTATTGAATAATTCCTTAATATGCTCACACTTAAAACTACACCAGATAGCATTGGTACATACATAAAAATGGGGTTAGGTATAAAGTCCAGTAAGGGAATTAACATGTAATAATACAAATAATGTAATAAATTCTAGACAATATTCATATAAATGTGGAATAAACGGTTTGAGAATAATAAACATGAACAATGGGACTTGATATACCATTTTTATCAGAAAGGAAACATAGATAATGTGGAAAAAATTAAAACACTACATCATAAACATAGGTTAAGGATAACTTCCAAGATGTTATGATGAAAAAATTACCATAAAAGAATCATGTTCACTCCCTATCCCAATATGAAGTCTCACGAGACTAAACATTTCCCAATGAATTCGTGAACTATATAATTTTTAGTCCACCCATCTCTCTCATTTAAGTATCATTTTTTTGTGTTCCATATAGATCCAACACCATGTATTCATTCATAATTGTATTTCCTACCACAATCAATTATTTTGTAATACATACATGTAAGTCCGATGTAATTGAATAGTGTGTTTAAAAAGGTGAACACCCTTGATGGGAGATGGGTATGGTATTCAATACACAATTGTTTTGGAATGGAAAATAATGGTAAACGTTTGGTAGCATAATGGAAAAAAATATGGTTGATGATAGAGAAATGGTTCAATAATAATGTAAACATGAATTTGGAGTTAATAGGGAAATTCAAAGACACGTACCAATATTTATAATGTGAAATTGTAGGCATAAGTTAATAAATAAACATTAACAAAGAATATACGGTGTGGATCCCTTAATTAATTTCACCATGGTAAAAGGTGTAAATAAAGGATTATAAGAGGGAATAATGAAAGTGAATGTAGTATATCATAACATGCTTATAAAAATAAAATGGGTTGTTGGAAAAAAATTCACAACTAATATAAAACTTTATTAATACGCACAACATTAAATAGGTGATAGAATGGAAATAAAAAGAGAGAAGTCCCTCACATGACCACATTTCACCAAATGCATGTGTGGAGATTAATGAGAGCTTTGGGTCACCATGGGAGGGATTTGGATAGCCGAGTTCAAGGGGAGGACATGATCCAAATATTTTTAGTGAATGGAAAAGAGGGATATGAGGTTTTATATAGGAAATGAGTGGGTAATTTTTTATCGTTTCTCAAACATGGGTTTTGAACATTGTATAGTAAAATACCAAACATTAGAATCATACCATGGTTTTTTCTGATGGTTTCATCCAAATGGTTGTGGTTTATTATATTTTATAATATTAAGAGTAAAAAATAATAAAATAATACAATTTATGTTGTATAGATGAGTTATACTCTTAAAGAGATGAATTTAAATCCTAAAAAAGTAATATATGTTTTTGAGGATACATAATGGATTTATAAATAAAATAAAATAAAATATAAATAAAATAAATATAGATGTAAAACAGATATTTTGTTTTGGATAGATTTTATAGTATATATTACGTCACTTTAGGCTCATAATGATTTCATAATACAAAATTATATTTGTACGATATTTAATTTTTCATAAAAAAATAAAAAATCACCATTTTATAATTTTGACATTTATATTTTAAAAATATTTATTTTACCTAAATAAAATTTTATATATGTTAATATTTACGTTTAAAATATTGATTGACATTTATTGAGAAATACTGGGTTTTTGAAAATAACAATGGTTTAACACATATAAAAATTGCATGTGACTTCATAATGTTTTTAGGATCATTTGTATTTAATAAAAACATATTTCATAAAAATATTTAAGTAAAATAATATTTATTTCAAAATTCCACTACTTTATCAAAATATAAATCTTAATATAAATTTAAAACTTATAAAAATCAATTTTTATTCTATCAAAAAATAAAATTATTTATAATTTAATAAAAATGGGATGAAAAAATATTCATCATTGTATAAAAAATATTGTACATACTAATATTTCTATGATCATGATACATATAACATTAACACCCCTGAATATTTCCTTTGGGTAAGCTATTTGATGGTGAGATATTCATGGGGTTGTTCTATGTACATGGTTTGGGTCACGATCTCGATGAGCTTGACCATGTAAAATAAACAGTTTCTCTCATGCTTAAGTTATTGGAGATCAGCTTGGGATTGGTCAAGGGAATATTTCAAGGCTGATATATCTCAAATGAGATATGATAAATGGTCCTCATAGGGTCTAATCAAAATATTTGAGGTCATCACAACATTTGTGTCTCTGAATTAGTTTTTTGGAACCCTATATTTATATTAATAATGTGTTCAATGATCAAAGTCTATTTAATAAATGGTAATGATATTTAACAGTTGTAAAAATATGATAGGATTTTATAAAAAAATAAGTGCATGTGTTTTCTATAACCATATTACACTAATTAATTGTATAAAAATAAATGGGAAAATTTTATTTGTAATAGTTCATGTCATTAAAATATAATGAAGCATAGAATGGGGATGGAAATAAAACTGTGTAAAAATGAAATATGGAGTATATGAAATGGTAATTCTAATATAAAAAATAACACATAAAAGAACAATAATATTTATATTATGAAATATAATATAATGAGAAAAATTGAAAAAATTAAAATGAAATTCCTAAGAAAGTTAAATTTATGGATGACATGGCTTCCACAACTATCCCTCGTGATAAGAGGGTTGATTAAATATAGGTAATGATTAATAAAATTTTAGAGGAAATAATATATGATCAAATTTGATTGAAAATGAGATATAATATGATTAATTAAATTATCTAAAAAATAATATTCAGTTATTATTAGTAAAAAAATTTATATGATAAGTAGTAGTATTTTCAGACCATAAGATATATAAATATGGATATATATACATGAGGCGGGGTGAATTTTAGTTTAAAAACATGTCCAGAATATTTAAACTAAAAAAACACACAAGTCTCTTAAAGTATGCTATCGAACACAGACTCAATCTTAATAACAATGTCATAGAATCAAAACAATAAATAGTTTTATTATATCACTGTAAATACCATAATCATTATGAATCTGATTGATCTTAGTATGATTATTATAGTCAGAGTATATAAGATAAAAAAAAAGAATATAAATATGAAGATGATGCCTCACGTCCTATTAAATTTAGTGGAATAAAATCATGTCAATAATAAATAAATAATTAAATAGATAAAAAATGAATTAATTACTTATAAGTTATATAAAAATATAAACCTCTTTTAACATTAAGAGTAATGTAGTCAATAACACCAACTAATGGTTTCAACTATTTTATTCGTAGAGTAATGTATATGTTTCTATACCAAGAAAGATCTAAATATGAATAATGGATTAGAAATTTTTTCACCCTAATAATCCTTCAATACAATGATCATATCTATCTTTCTAAACATTTAATCCCTTGATCTAATGAATCAAATTCCCCATCTTCGAATCCTTAAAATCCCTTGATCTTTATAATGATCAAACATGAATACAATTTCAAAAGATTATCAGGAAAAATACTTGACAAAAATTAATTTATAAAAAAAATCTAATTAAATAAATTCACACACTAAGAATGAGCATCTTAAGCTATGTGAACATTTGAGAGATTGAGATATAAAATGACTTGTCTCCACACTCTTCAAATTAATGATTATTTATTGTAAATATTCTAACTGTCATATTTCTAGGATTGTTGCCATGAAGATGGATTCTTGACACTTTACATCTCATTATGATATGATATAAATGAATATACGATTAATTATTAGTTAACTCCATTAATGTGTTAAATGTTTTCTGTACGATATAATTATGCCTCCTATATTCTGATTATAGACATTAGTCAGTCTAATGGGAATCGTTAAAAGTTACAATATGATAATCCTTATAATGGATGATATGATTATATCTATACAAATATCAATCTTATTATCAATCCTTTTTTTCATTATGATATACGTGACTATAATAAATTTTTTGGTTTGATAATGGTGAAATAGATTTATCGGACTCATACTCATTCTGATTACCATAATGCATAATTTATATTTTTTATTTGTTATACATTATAACTTATTCTATGTGTGGTTAAATAATAATTTATTTAGTCTAAAAAAATTTAAAACAATTTGGAAATAAAAACTTATCAATTTTTTTCTTTAAAAAGTGTTTTTTATTTCCAAATCTAATGGAATAGAAAAAGATAAAGTAAAAATTCTAACTCAAGCATCTCCCCTTTTTGGAAATCACAAACCCCAGTCCTTAAATAATAAAACATTGACAAACATACAGACCATTTATCTTTTAATTACCTCATATTAAATGTTATTATTTAAACATAAATCCCCCTGAGTGTGTTACTATTTTGAATATGATGGAGAGTATGATGTTAAATGTGATGAACACTCCCATTAAGACAATATATTCCCTTAATGATCATATTCTCACCATCAATATAAAATTCAACACCATTATATTACAACTCCCCCATTATGAATTAATCACCCTTTGATTATAATTTCCCACCCAATATATAAAATTATTCGTTATTGAGATTTTCAAATATGAATGGGGACAGAATTATAAAAATCTAGAAAATTTATAAAAGAAAAATATGGAAAATAATTCATTAAACAAACTAATCATCCATTAAAATTATAATAGAACATGTCACCAATTAAAATTGTAAAATAATTTAGATAAATATGAATGGTATGATAATTTTATTCATTCATAAACAACCATTAAAAAATATTTACAAGTAAAATACAATCAATAGAGAAAAAAGAAAATTTTTTCTTTCTTCATCAATGTCTTGAAAAATGATTTCAACTTATTGAACTCCATTCGATCTCTCTCCATATTTATTATCCTTTATTATTGAGTATGAAAATTTTAATTCAACTCTTTTTTCTAATTTTAACGTACTATAATATTATATTTATGAGAAATTATCCCACTCAAATCCTACTCCTTGTTTTGTATCTTTTGCTTCCGAAAATTTACTTCCCCATTGCGTTCTTTAGTACAATATTAAAATTGTTCCAAAAATTTTACTCATCCTACCATGAATTTTGATAATTGAGTAAAATAACATTCTAAATCTCCCACCAACTTCTTAATTCCATCAAATTTATTTCCATGCATCTGAATATTTGATTCGACCTTGTTCGAGCACTTTACCACTTGATTAGTTGACATGTTTTCATTTTGGGAACTTTCTTTAATAAATTTTCCTCACATTGATGCTGCTGAATGAATCCATAAAAACATTACTGGGTTCTACTTTTTTATTTATAGTTTCTTGAATGAAGTTAATTATATCGTCATGATTATGAAAATAAGGAATATATCCTTATGGAGTTCTTAAAACATGGAAAATCTAATTGAATCCATTTTGAGAAATTGTTCCAGGTGAATATGATTCACCAGGGTCAAGTTGGGGTGGTTTATTGGGATCATAATTATTTCAATATCATTATCTCTGTTCATATATTTTATTGAAATTTATTTTTATTTTATTATGTAAAATATATTGTCATCATAAATTTCTATTATATAGACATCTCCATTGATCATATATTTATCATCATCTTTTTTTGGAATCATGATATTCTTCCTCTTTTTTGATGATTCCTCCTCTCATTCTTCTGATGAGGACACATTTCCATACGAACTACCATATTTTTATTCTTTCTTTTCTTTAGTTTGTAGATCTAATAATGATGATAATGTATCTGATTATTAATTACCTGATTTAGTTTCATTGTTTACATCTACCTCTTTATTCCCATCATGTACTTCCTCTTCTTCATATAATTATTATTATATTTATTTTTTATCTTCTTCGTGTTTTAATTATTCTTTTACATTATGTTATCATTATTTTTCTTCTTTATAATTCATATCCATAAACTTATTCATAAATTTTGTTATCAATCTCTTATTTAAGTATCATAGATGTTATAAGACCCCATTACCTACTAACTTTCCTTCTGAGTCTTTCCCTAGGTTGAATGGGATAGATTATTCAACCATAATTTTTTGATTTTCTTTTCATTCATTTGAATTAATTTCAGTATGAACGATAAATATTTCCTTGAATACTAACACAACTATTTGACTAACATAATTGGTGTGTGAAGTGAGATCGACAACCTTAATAGATAACTTTTCTACTCATTTTAATAAAATCATGCATTTAAGAATATATAAGACTCTTATTTATCCATATTTTCTATTCATATTCTTCAAATTTATGATATTAATAAATTTTTAATGTTTTTTATTCTCCATGTTTGAGTTCAATATCAATTTCCTCTATTTTTTTCTCATCTTTATCTTTTATCCACTTTTCAAAAACAATATCTACCACTTTCTTCTACATGTTTCCTATTATTGGAGGAGATGTATCTAACTTATGATTCTATTCCATGTAAAAATAAATTGATTCATATGGTAGATTAGAATTGAAGAAACCCCATTTATCATTTTTAAAATAATTATTTTATTTTGGAGAAAAAAACATTATTCTAATAATCATATCTTTAATGAGAAATGAATCATTGTCTCTCATTTATATGATTGTTGGGTAAACATAAATTTCATCATGAATTTAACAACCATCATACTTATAACATTCAAAAACATGATGAAATTATATTTTATGGAGGAATTATTTATATTCTCTATATTGGGAAAGAAAAAAATCACCATGTTGACCTTCATCATGTTGAAAATAAAATCTAACATGAAAAAAATATATTACATATAATGTATCATGCTATTCTTTTCAAGTAATGAGAATCCCTTGCATCCATAAAGATATAAATTTTAATATATGATGTAAAATGAGAATCCTTTCTCAATTTATTATAAGGAGAAATCAATGAATATTCAGATTTATTGTTTTTCAAAAAAACCCACATTATTCAGAATATCGTTTGACGGACAATAATATCGACCTTTTAATGATATTCCAAACAAAATAGAAATATTTTTATAAGATAAATTATATATTTCCATATATAATTTAAATAAATTTATTTCCATTCACATCCTCATTCAAAATAAAGGCTGATCTTAAAAACTCATGAAATTTTTTTGGATCAAATAAATAAAAGTATTTATTCAATTTTATTACACAAATCGACACACATCCATGAATAAAAATAATCTTCATTAAAGGTGATTAATACTTATTATAGAAAAATATGTCAAATAACCATTCTAAAAAAAATAATCCTCTAGGAATAATATTTCATAGTCATCATTGGTATTGGTATTGAAAACGAGGTTATGATGAAATGAAATCTTTTTAGTCAAGAAAAGTTGTATGCTGCAACAATATGGTAGAAAAATTATTGGATATTTGATATGGGATAGGTGGGGGTCAATCCTTATATGAGAGATTCAAATGGTGGTTCAAATTACAAATTATTATCTTTATTTGAGATTGAAAGCAATATATTCAGATAGTTGACAACGATTCAAAGAAAGATTTAGAGTATTTTTTAACTCTTGATGGTTATAATGTTTTTATTATAATAAAGATGAATATGATTAGAAATGTATTAAAAACATTGAGTTTCTTTATAAAACTAAAAGTATAAAAACAAGAATAATAAAAGGACTAATTTATTATGATTTTGAAAACCCATAAATGAATAGAAGTGTACCTTTGGACATGGAAGGAACCATCAGTGTGAATAACTTGTTCTTCTTTGTTTTCAAAAAAAATAATTTGAAAGTTTTAAATAAGGATAACTAAATAGTTTTAATATCAAACTAATCATAAAAGTTTCTTATAATAAACCTGAATAAAGTAATTTTTTATTTGGAAATCTTATAATGAAATTATTGAATCCAAAAACATTGTAACATAATCCAAGTCCAGAAAATTTTATATCATTTTCTGAGTATAAAATTCCTAGTGAGAATTATGACTCCGATATTTTTATACACAAAAACTAATCTTCAAAACTCATTTCCATAATTATTTTAGAAAATATTAATAAATTAAAAATAATGATGAAACTCTATATGTTTTTGAATAAAATAAATCATTTTTCTCCAACTATGAAAATAAGTTTATTTGTGTGAAAATATAGGTAAAAAAGAAGTAGATTTGAAAAATAATTTTATATTAATAATTCATATATTCTATTTTATATATTCAAATCTATAAAAAGAAAGAGCCTTTGTAAAAATATCTGTATGTTTCTGTTGTGTTGTGATGAATTGTAAAATTACACCTCATTTAAGTGATTGATCCTCAAGGAAATGGTATTATATATCTATATTCTTATGAAATGAGTGATGTGATTGGTTTTTAATTAAGTAAATGAATTTTTAATTATATAAAATTGTCTAAGATTTAATAATATTCCTACTATAGATTGTTAGTTTATATTACATTCAAAACACATGAGTCCAAAAAAATTCATACTGCCACATATTCAACATTATTAGTGGAATGTGATATTGGGTGTTATTTAACACATGAAAAAGAACGTAAATAATATCTTAAGAAATGAGATGTTCTATATGTTCTTTTCCTATCCATTATAAATCAACCAATTTCATTATCCATAAAAAATTTTAATTCAAAAACATTTCCAGATGAAAAAAATTCATAAATCCCTTATTCCCTTAAAATCATGAAAAACTAATTTATTACTTAGAAATTGTAATTTTTGGATTTTCTTGATATCATTCATATATGTATACTAAAACATTAATTCTGGATGATGAATTGTTATGTATGTTATTCTTCTTATCATACCTCTAAAAATATTTTGATCAACTGGTTGCACAACCTCATCATCATCTATGGTATTAGAGGTTCCAAAAGAAGTAAAAATACATTTATTATTGTAGAATCCAAATTTATTAATTATATATTTTATATAAATATATTGATATATAAATGTTGTTTTTATTTTATTGATATTTTAATAAAGATGAATTATTTTAACTAAGCCATCATAATCATTTCATTCTCAGACATCTTAAGTCCCACAAAGCGTTCTGTTAAATATAGTTTATTTGAACCAAATATAATGTCATGAACATAAATATGTTCAATCATAATATTTTTATTAACATCTTTTTTAAAAATATTTGGATCTTTAACTCCCATAAAGATTTATTTTTTCCAATAATCTTTTAAAACTATTATAACATGATCAATGGGATTGTTAAAGTCCATATAATGGTTAGATATGTTTATAAATATATTAAAGAAGTATTTTATTTTCATAACCATTGTGTTTTTAACATTATATTCCTCTTGAACATATCCATTATAAAAATCACACATCACATCACTTTTAAACAGGTTGAAAATAAATATTTTTACAAAGGATAATAGTATTCAAATGCTTCATTTATTACTACTGGATGATAATTTTCTTCATAATTAATTCCCTCTTGTTTATTATAACCCATAGAAAAAATATAATCATTATTTATAAAATACATTCCATTCTCATCATATTTATTCTAAAAACCCATTTTCACCAATTATAGATGTTTATATAGGTTGTTCAACTAATGTAAATCTATGTCACCCCGAAACTCATTTAGTTCATCATAAATGTACATAATCTAATCATCATATCCAAAACCCTCGGCATGATTCATAGTTATAAATTGGGATAGAAAATATACGTGTTCAATTCACTTTCTTAAAGAAGTTCTAGTACTAACATGTTGATCAACATCACCGATGTTAAATTCAGTAGTATTATTCATAAGAAAAAAATGACATCTTGGGATTTTAGAAGTGTGTTCTTCGAAAATTGGTATAAAATATTCCCCAAGAATTACATCAGAAAAAACTTCTCGAGTTATAGCCATATGGGAATTACTTTCCAATAAATACTGAAAATTTGTTTTATAATTAACATAAATGGATTTTGGTTGAGGTTTTTAAAAAACAAAAGGATAAGTTTCATAAAACCGAACATGTACTATTTCCTCAATAGTATATGAATTTTAATTAAAAAAATATAATCATTATAATTAGTGGAATAACATAAAATCATCCTTCATCAAATTTGGTTGAAAATTTATGTAACTTATCTTTAGTATTCATGATAAATACATTGATACCAAAATCATTGAAGTCAGAAACAATCAGCTTTATTACTATCCAGAACTCAATATGTTTTTTATTAAGAAAATGTATGATTAAAACTCAATTTATTGTATAGCTGGATGTACTAATTGTTTCTTTACATAAATATTTAGCAACTATGTATTCACTCATCATAGTTCAAAATGTTTCTTGAAGAAATTTGTTTCATCTTTAATCTAAAATTTTTTTTGAGGGGGGAGGGAGTTATAGATGATTAAAAGTTACGTCATATACATTCCTTACTATAAAGATTTTTTAAAATCAGAATTTTCAAATTCTCCACTGTGATCACTAAAAATAGTTATCATGGAGTGGTTTCTCTTATTTTTATACTAGGATAGAAAAGTTTTAAAATAACTAAAGGATTCATATTTCATTTTGAGAATATAAACCCAAATATAAATACTATAATAATCATATAAGACATATTTAATGTATTTCACACCAATAACACATGTGTTTGTAGATAAAAATATGTCTATTCACACTAACTGAAAAAAAACATAGGTTGAGACTTCACAAATATATATAAATCATGAATAGATTACCATATTGACAAGGATCATATAAATTTGATTTATCTGACCAATGTTATATTATATCCTTAACAAGTACATTGTTAATAAATCTAGATAAGTTTATAAGGTTATAGTGTCCTAACATTATATTCCACAACCAATATTAACCTTCAATTTTACTAAGACAAGGTATGTCCTGGATCCAATAGTCTTATAATTTATGTGTATAAAAATTCACATGTAGATTATTATGAAAAATACATTAATAAATGGAACATTGTACTAAAAATTTATCATTCCAAAATCTCACAGGGTAGAATTTATCACATGATTAAATTATTATTAATTGTTTTTTCTGAATATCTCTAACAAAAAAACACTTTAAATAAGTAGTTTTCTAAAAAGAACAATGTTACTTATTCCTATACAATATTCATAAGAATTATTTCCCAAAGATAATTTAACAGATGAATTATTGAATATCATCATCAATAAATTGTTGTTTCTATTCATATTCTTAGATCACCCACTATCCAGGTACCATATATTTTTATTGTTGGTTATATATTTTTTATCCTAAAAAAGGATTATACATTCGGAATCCAAATCATCATTGGTCAGGTAATTACATAAAATAATTCTTTTAGATTCCATGTTTTTTAGAATAATATTACATATTAAAACATAATAATTAATCATTTTTAATGAAAAATTATTCTTCCAATGGCTTTCATATTGGTAGTTATTTCAAAGGGGTTAAAATTTAGGAATAATGAAATTGTTACTATAAATTAGGATTTTATAAGAAAACTACATTCCGAATATACTCTCATGAGGAAGAATTTGATTATAAATTTTTTAAATGTTTTCAGGAACAATGGAAATGTTTGATATAAGTTTCATCAAAGAAGATATTTTATAATTTTTTACTACAAACTTATAATCCTTATTTGTGTTATTTTTTTAAGTATGTTTTTAGAAACTATTTTTAAAACTATTTTTCTTAGATATAATTATTTCAGAATATTTTTAATTAATTTCCTTTTCAATATTTGTCTTATCATGATATTTAGAACGATATAATATTTCATTTGTCAAAATGGATATTCATGAAACAAAAATAACTATATGATCATTAAGATTATCAATTTTTTTAAAAATTTAAATATTTTCATTTTCTAAATGTTTTTCAAAACATGAAACGTCATCATAACTAGGAAGAGTATTATCTTCTTATGATCAGTATTCTTCACAATATTATATATAATTTATCTCATCCGGAAAATTATCATTTGAAAACATGTAAGTGAGGAATTCAACAGTGTGTAACATATCTAAGAAACAATTATTCAAAACTAGAATGTCAGAAAAATTTCCAATGACCCTTTTTCAGGAACTAACATTAATAGAATAAAATTTAAAAGAATCACCACCATTATAACTCCATTTGTCAACGACTTTCAAGAAATTTTAGTCATTGGATTTCGAACACTTTTTTGTAATTCCTCTCTAAAATTATTTCATTTATATCTTTCCTCCTCATCTAAAGAATATCAAGTTGAATAATTATTTCTTTATAACATTCATATAATGTAAATTCATTATTATTTTAACTTTTATCCTTTTGAATCTATTTGTATCTATATTTAACATATTTCATGTTTTCAAGGTGGTTCATTCTTAGGGATAAATTAGTCAACTCATTCTAATAATGTTCAAAAGTACCAGAATAATATTGAATATTAACATACATATTTCAATAATATTTAACAAATTTTTTAGCTTATTTCACATTAGAATGTAAGATAGATTTTTCCAATAAAGAATCACCCCCCCCCAGTTTTCTTTCTCAATTTTTCCGAATCTATTTTTAATCAACCCCCATACACATAAGGATTACAATAAAATCATCCAAATTATAAACGTTTATCTTTATTATCTAAGAAATTACTATTCATTTTATTCCCACTCATTTTTCATTAGGATAATAATATTTTCAACTAGTATTTCATTATAAAAACCTTTTTCACCAATTTATTTTAATATATTAAATTTTTTTTCAAACCTATGGTGTATCATTTCAATTGATTCTCTAGGAAAAGAATTAGTGGCCCAATAATATTCTCTAAGCATGGATATCCTGGTCTCAACAACCTTAGAGGTTTCAAATACAATAATAACTATCTTTTTTCAAATAATATATTCATCATCGCATGGTGATATTTGATTGAAATTACTTATTGTAATAGAATATAAATAAGTGGTCCTTACTCTTTAGTTTTGCTGATAGTCTTTTTTTCCTGATGTGTGAAACTAGTAACTTCATTTTCATGAATCATATAGTATCTAATAACCATAATAAAATTATCAGTGGTAGTTTTGATAACAAAAATTTTCATCCTATTTCTTTTTTACCCACAATCAGCACCATCATATATAGGTGGTATGTTTGGAATGATATTTTCTCTATAAAAACACTATGTCCTTCCATCTTTAAAAGAACAGAAGTATTATTTTCCAAAAATACATGTTAGTGTAAGAAATTTTTATAAAAAAGATGTCTATATAAATGTTTAAAATACATATTATCGTAATGATATTTAAATTTATAAAACTAATTGAGATGTGAAATCCACAACAAATACAAATAGTACATTCTTATGATCAGCTCAAATGGATACACTTACAATAGAAGGGTTAATTATTGTTTAAAATATTTTAATTCAAAATAATTAAACTAAACAATACACAAGCCTATTATAGTTTGGCTATCAAACTCATAATCATTTTGATAAACAATATCATATAATCATAAAATTAAAATGTCTAATCATATTAGTTTAAATATTCTACTCAATATGGATTTGATTTATCAAAGCTTTATTATCCTAATCATATTAAATATAATTAAACATAAAAATAGAAATGTGAATACAATATTTCAAAGTCTATTAAATGGTTAGAATAAAATCATATAAACAATAAGTAATAATATATAATATCTAAAAATTGTAAAAATTAAATAGAATTTATTTAAAAAGATAAACCACTTTTAACATAAAGGGTAAGGTAGTCAACAACCATAAATAAAGATGTCATGTTTTTATACAAATAGTGACATATGTATTTCATTACTAGGAAATCCCTCGATATAAAGATCAAGTAGAAACTATATTCCTATCCCTGGAAGATCTCAATGCGATGGTTGGATTTCTCTTCCAATATATGTAATCCCTCAATCCAATGGATTATATTCAATATCATTATATCCCCATAATCACTCATGTTTTATAATGATAGGATTCAAATAAAATTTAAAAAATTATTAATGAATCATCCCTGACAAGGATTCCTTTATAAAAAATGATTGTAAAGAATTAGGAAGACAAAGAAGAAGTCGTTCATGCTATATAAACTTTTAAATGATTGGGAGATTAAAATAATTGTCTCTAAACTCTTCAAACGACTTGGTTTATATTTGAAATATAGGAATGATCATATTTCTATGTATGTTGCAATGTTCTCAGATACATGGCCCTTGAATGCTAATAACAATCTAGTGGAACCGAGTGTCTAACACCATATTGATCAACAATAATAAATTGTTAAAATGTTTCCCTATAAATAATTAAGACATCCAAATTTAAATTATACACTTCATTCAGTTTGATGTAAATTCCTGAAAATTTCAATTTGATAAACCATTTGATGGTTAATATGATTATATTCATAATAGTATCAGTTTTATTGTTAACAATTTTTCATTATGGTATAAATTTATGAAATCTATATATTTCTTTAATAATGTGGTGTCCTAGTTATTAAACACATACCCCTTCCCATTAACATAATTAATAATAAATTTTATATTCATAATACATAAAAAATTATACTATTAATAGTATAATATAAAATTTTTTATACAAAAACATTATAAAACACAATGGATATAAAAAAGATAGTAAACATGTTTTTATGAATGTTTTGGTGATTTACCAAAATAAATGAACGAAAAAGTAAAAAATTGAAATTAGGACATAATAGGTATACAATAGTGTTATGAAAATAAAACCTATGATTTAAGATGAATTCAATAGAAAACAATTATATGAATTTATTATAAATACTAATGAAAAAAGAAAACCTATCATAATAAGATATGTAATAATTCAGAAATAATTCATGTAGAGACATTAAATTCACATATAAGAACCCCCAAAAATGTTTTTTATGGTTTCATTATCGAAGAATTATTAAAAAGGATTCAAATATAAAACAATTATATCGAATAATAGTTAACAAATCTTCATGTTTTAGGGTTATTTATTTCATTATGGGTTGATTGGTTATAATGTCTATAATTTCTAGAATCCTCATTCATTTACACAATTAAATATGAAAGTAGTAATAAAGGGAGATAAATCAATAAAACATTATAATTGATCAATATATCTAATATTTAGAGAGGAATATTGAAGTGAATAATATTTTTAAAAGTTTCAAGATATTTTTAGAATTTTTGCAGAAGAAATGAAAATATCATATGAAATTTTAATATTTAACTATTTCATATTAATCACTCTTATATATTATGAAGTTTGAAAATTTTGAATTAGTTTAAATAGCATTATATTCATGATAATGTTTTATATAAATAATTAAAATATGAAATCAGTATATTGTGGATAATATATTTTTATAAAACATTAATGTTTTTTAAAAAATATAAAATTTATATACTAACTTGAAGGATAAAATTTCACCTATCAGTATTATAGTTCATTAAAAATTTATGGAGTTGGAATGTACAACATTCGTAGTAACCAAATTAATTTAGAAGATGTTTTATTTGGACATGGGGTAAAACCTAGAATTAATTTTGTATCCCAAGACTATGATTATGGAATTGAATTAATAATTAAAATAAATGGGGTTTCAAGTAATAGGATAATATAATGACAAGTTTTAAAAAAAATATTTCAAACATCATTTAATATGTTTCGATTTTGTGATTGTAAGAAAATTTTCCACCTGTGTATTCATGATAAATAAAATTTGTGGCATAGATGGATTTTTCATCTGGGAAAAAATAATATATAAAAACAGATTAGAGATAAAGATATTTAACATGTCCTAGTTTAGAAGGAATTTATAGATACTATTGGAAAAACATGTCATAAAGAAAAAATGGTGAATAAATCTTACAAGACAGTTGACTCATTAACTAATAACTCAATGGAGCATGTTCACTTAGATGTTTTTTTATCCACGTCAATGAAAAAAATGGGATAAAATTTTCATCAATTATAATGACCACATAAAAATAATTATATGTATAACTTTCATGTCTCATGAGTCTTAAACATTATTCATACATGAAATCATTAAAAGGATTACTAAAAATCAAATATGTTTTCCACTGGAGGGGTTAGGATCTGATGATGGTATTACACATTCAATATGAAAAATTCTCAAAATATCTTAATAATAAGGGTATTATTATTGATTTCATTTATCTATGTACTATCCCAAAGATAAATGATAGTAGTTTTATTAACTATGATGGGAATGTGGTAGATGGAATATTTCATCATTATAAAAAATGGAAATCCCAAATATTCTTTAACATCAAGTAAGAAATGATTTGAGATGGTGATAATGTGGTATTCATTGAAAATAAATAAAATATATTAAATTAAATCCGAATTGATTATGTGGAGAGTTTTTTTTTGAACGTGTTCAAGAACATGTAAACAAAAAATGATTTTATATTAAAGATAAAAATTCTTTTTATTCATGACATTGTGTTTGTGATCATAAGTTCACATGAAAATATTTTAGATTTAATAAACATGTTGATATTGAAAATATCTTTATACATTTGAATAATGGGGTATATAATTGAGGAATTTTTTTTTAAACTAGTCAGGCCAACTCGTCATAAAATATTAGGGTTAAAAACAATGTGCTAGTCCTAGAAGATTAAGAGAATATCACAAAATAAATCATTTAAATAATGAGGATTGGGTTTTCTGTTTTGAGCCTATTGACAAAACTATATATGACATGATATTTTATATTTATGTTACATATTCCATCTATTCCAATGATGATGATAATGATTATAATTCCACATGAAAAAAATATAAGAACTAGATATATGATAGTGATTAAAATATTAATATTTATTTGAATAATTTTGTGTAGTCATAAATAAGAATTGTGGAACTAATTCACACACATTTTATTTCAAAAATTAAATCAAAATAATTTTATAAATAATTTTAGAAAAAGTAGCTGATCCAACATAGGACTAATCACACATATTAAATGGAAATGAATGAATCATTGGACTTTTTGATACCATCCTCAGTGAAATTTTAATTCAGATAAAATTGGTTAAAAAAAATAAGATGTATAATAATGGTTATGTTTCTGGAAATAAAGAAGATAAGGTATGAAAGGGGTATTAAATGTAAAATCATATTATTTTTCTCAAGTATTCCTAAACTCCTCATTTTATTGTAATTTTGATGGGTCTCATTTGGGGTGAATTCAGGTTAATGTTTTGAAAGTATAAAAAATGATGGGTAGTGTACAGTTGGTGTATGGTTTTGCCAAATCGTAAACCCTATCAAATAAAACCATAAAACCCAATGTAGTGGGATTTTTCATGGTTGGTGCATGATTAGTCTACTAGTACTCCATATTTGGATAAACTATACATCCCATTTAACACATGCCCAGGGCTTCTGCATTTTTTTTCCAAACCATGTGACACAACCCAGGAAACCATTTGGATAGGATTTTAATGATATGAACTTTGATTAAAATTTACTGAACCCCACCATTAGTCCCCATATGGATGGTATGAGCTATAAATGGTTTAACCCTTCCTTGGTTATCCCCTGAATTTTTTTCCCCTCATATCCATCATAGAAGAAATCTGAAGCTGGGAAAATAATGGTCCATCCTCTTATGGTTTGTTTCTACCTCTTATAATTTTTCTCCAGTTATCTCACATTTATTCCCTATGGATTCAGGGATCTTTATTTTGAATTTTGGATCAAAAAATATTCATTTTTTAGAATATAAACATAGTTTTAATCCTAATTCTTCCAATTTCCATTTTTTTGTTATTCATTGGACAATCCCAATTAAGGTCTGACACTACGAGATCCGATGACTCTGAGGTAGGTGGTTCTATTATGATTGCTAATTTACATTAACCCTGAATTGCATTTTATAATTTATTTTTTTTGAATTAAATGTCTCATATTGTTTTTGATTTAATGGATTTCAATAATTTTCTGTAAAAAAAATCCATTTAATTGGGGTTTTCATGAAATATGTGTTTTTTTGCCAAGGAATGGAAATTCCCTAAATTTTATTGAATTGAGGCATGTTTAAATAATTTAGTGAAATTTAAATTGAGTAAAGTTAAACTGTGAAAAAAAATCAATTAAAATAAAGAATTTAATTATGGATAAATTATTTGGTGGGAAAATGTGAAAATTCAAATTACTTTAAATTAGTGTTTTCTTTGAAATTGAAGGAATCGGTTTAGAAATTATATTGATGAATTTAACAGTGAAATTGGATTTTTAAATTTAATGGGGAATTAACAGAAAATCCCTAATTGTGAAAATGTATTTAAATGTTTTTGATAGAAACATAATGGTATTATCTTGGAAAAAATGTAATGTTTAGATTAAAACCTTTTTATGGGGTTTATATGAAAAATTGTAATATTTGAAATGGATAATGGCTTGATTTTTTTTATGAATTCTAAAAATAAATTACCCATAATTTTTTCTACAAAATCACATGAATGGCTTAAGTCATCAGTGAGATATATGGACGACACATTACAATTTACACTGTTCTATAAATCATATAAGCACATCACATCCCTTCGGTGATGGTGATGAGTCCTCGTTGGCCATGTTTCAAAGGAACTAATGTACATACTAAATAACACCATGATTGTGGAGTCCCTATAGCCTAAACCCAACGTACATTATTAGGTGTATGACCATGTTTCTGGATTTTTTATATTGGAAATGAAGATATTCCGTTGTTGTAAACTATTTTTCATTCCATGGGAATTTATATAAACTATTTAATATAAAAGAGTTTATTTTTTCAGTTTTTAAAATGTTCTATTTGTGTAAAGCACGTTTTTAAGCTTAATTCCATCATTTGAAAAGTATTTCAATCATTCGAAATGTGATGCATGAATTTCAAATTTATTTCAATATTTTAAATTATAAATCATGAATTGTTTACAGATTATTTTGAAATTACACACCATTTTATTTAAAGATAGAAATCACATTAATGGTTAATTTTTTATTGGAATATTTTTATGTAACAATTCTGTGAAATCCTACTAGATTTGGCACACACCCTACGTGTTCCTTATGGTGTTTTTCTATTATCTACTTGCAATATCAAGTAAAGAAATGGGATCTACTGGAGGTGTTCTAGCTTTTGAACCATGTACATGGAGAATAGCATGTATATTGGGACATCAGTTCTTTATATTTTTTGGTACATGGTTTTACTGCTTGAAATTGTTTATGATTTTTTTTACTTTTTGTAAATTAATCCCTATACAGTTTCTTTTGATATTCATAATGTGCAGTTTTTTTAATTCCACATTGTGTAAAAACCGTTCACACTCAATGTTTTTATGATTCGACGTGATACTAACTAATCCATGGGGATCAAGAACTCCCTTTGGCCTATGTCAGGACAAGATCTGTTTTCAGGTTACCACGTTACCCAGGATAGATTGTGACAAAGTGGATTCAGTGATCAAGGTTTAGATTTTTTTCTTGAAGTCAATATGCATTGGTGAAATCGTGTAAGGGAATACGAAGATGTTGCAATTATGTTCATATCTAGCACTTAATACACTAAACCATATGACATTAGGGGTGGTTAGGGAAATAATTCTAATGGATTAGTTCATGTATTTTACCTATTTTTCTTTAAATAATGCAGAATCAAAAACTTGTTGGTTTTATCTATTGGGATTATTTTCCATGTTTTGATGTTCATTTATAAATTAGTTGAATTCTGTTTTGTCTCCTGATGTGGTGTAATATCATGCCTCCAAGAGACAAAAAATTACGATCTAGAAGGAAAATGATGTTGAAATTCAATGAAAAAACCATTTTTTAGTTCTTAATATAGTAGAGTAGATTGTGAGAATTGTGTACGCTCTATGACATGATGCAACTCCAGTTCCCATTAAGGCTCCAGATGTGGAACCTGAGAGGGACGTTCTCAGGATTTGTTCTTGAGAGTACCTTTTCTAGAACCTAACATTTTTCTAAGGAATATATTGTAATCAAGAGATGAGTAATGTTTTAACATGATGGATTGTTTTTTTTGTTTCATTGAAATGCCCGAAGAAATCAAAGGGATGTGAGCAACATTCGTGTTGGAAGGACAAAGTAGGAGATGGTTGGAAACTGTGGTGATAGTAATGAATCATTCGGGGTTAGAGTGGAATAACTAAAATGTTCATTTCACTTATGATTTCTTTACAGATTCAATGATGTTATCCAAATATATAATTTATTTTAAACATGAGCAGGCTGACACGACCATGATTGTGTATGAAGACTGATTTTTTGAGCTCATTCATTCCACAACTGAGATTATATTGAATTATATGGTTCAATATTAACAATAAAATTTTAGAAATCTTTAGGATATTTAATCCCATGTTTCCTTGATGAATATGAATTATTATCATGATGTGATACATAGATCTCTAATGGATGAGATGGACATCACTTGCAAGTTAGTGTTATCAGAAGTCTATTTCTCTGATAGCGGTAGTGAAAGAACCCTCAAATGAAAAAGTAATCACAATGGTTATTGTTATAGTTATAAATAGAAGGGCCATTGAAGAACTAATTCAGTAGTAGAAAGTGGTTCTATGATTTTCTACTAGTGTGGCAGGACAAGCCTTTCAAAAAGGGTTTTCATTGAGGTAACTGAGAATTGTTGCTACGACGGATACTCTGGGAACTTAGAGATATTCTTTCATGTCCATTATACATTGTGTATTTTAACAACATAATATCATCATAATAATATAGGTAAATCATATTCTTCATGTATAAAAGTGTTTTAGAGATATTCATCTAGTATGAAGCTACTTCACGTAGTGGACGAATATCCGGAGGAAGCAGATACATGCCCATCAACCGTAAGTGGTACTATTTCTATATCTTTTTCATTATTGAATTCCCTATTTTATACTAGTTAATCTCATTAATTTATTTCAAATATTATTTTTAATATGATAAATATTCATATGGGAATTTTTTCATATGTTATTTATATTAGTACACCCATTGGTACGAAGCGGGAGTATAGTCTCCATAGTCCAACTTGGGACTTCCTTCTATCAGAATTCAAGTTTTCATAGAGTTTTTTTTCCTCAACATGAAACCCATTAATATCATATTTGGGATGGATTATACCATTTTCATTATATCTAGGATTGATTGTTATATTTGACGAGTCACCTTCCCTACAACTGATGGTGTGTCATGTGTATTTCATGTAGAATGGGACCCAAGGTTTAGCATAATGAATTGATGATATGTGATATCCCAGTAGTTTTTGTCAAGTTTCCGGAAAAATTTTCGTATGACTTGTCTAGTGTTCCACAAGTATAGGAGTTTGAATTTTACATTAACATAATGTCTGGTACTCAACTAGTTTCTTTTCCCTTTAATCTCATGGAACAAGTTGAAATGAAATAATTGAGGTCCCAATTTGATGATCTTCTAGATATGGTATTTATATATTAATGTGAGTCACCTTTGGTGGTGTCTATTATCATTTAGTTTAACTATGATTGTTCATTTGACCAATATGTTGATTACCGAAAGATCAATCGAGGGATAGTAAAGAATTTTTTCTGAATATATTGATGATATGATTGATCATTTTAAAGGAAAAACATATTTCTCGAAGATCTATATTCATTTTTCTTACAATTTTATGAGGAATGAAGAATATGACATTATGAAATCCACATTTTTGAGTAGGAATTGAAATTATGAGTATCTATTCATACCCTTTATTATAAAAAAATGCTTCTATAGTCTTCGTGTAATCAATGAGTATGATTTTTAATGAGTATATTGATGCCTTCATGGTTTTCATTGTAGATGACATGTTTCTTTACTATATTTCGGATGAGGTTCTTGTGCATCATCAATGAACAATTATGACTTTTTTGGGGAAATCACCAACATTATTCCATGATTTTGGAATGTGGTTTTTGGATTCTATAAGTGAGGTTATTAGTGAAAATATTGTCAAAAAATAATATAATTTTATCTTATAAAGGTAATAAAAATTATTACTTGGGAGTAACCAAGAAATTACTTCGAGTTTTTAGCATCTCGGGTTCAGATATGTATTACCACAAGTTCGTTACAATGATATTGATGTTGGCTTCTTTGATGACTACACTCAGTCATAAGGGAGGAAATTTATATTTTAATGAGAAATTTCAATATTATTTTGTTGGGATGAAACATATATTGACTAATTAGATAGTGTTGACTGTTCAATTGGTCGGCCAGGTCTGTGTAGCCATTTATGATGCATCATGTTCAATTTTGGGTTGCGTTCTAGTGAAAAGTTATCATATTTTCTCTTATGGAAGTTATAATATAAGGCCATACAAGAATAATTATATTATTCATGAATTTTAACATGAGTTTGTCATTCAAGATCTAAAAATATGGCATTATTACCATTACAGAGAATGATTTTACATGTTTTCAGAACACATGAGGTTAACTAATATCTTCTCCCAAAAATATTTGAATCTCCACCAGAGGAGTTTTGTGGAATACCTAAATTCTTTCAATTTCAATGTCTCATATACCCTAGAAAAAGGTAATGTATTTTCAGATGATTTTTAGGGAATATGCTTATCCTAGAATTGAAAAAATCATCGAAAGGGTGGAACGTGATGGATCTATTTTCATAGATTCATATTAGAGTCTAGGAATCAGGGGTTGAGGTTTCTTTATCCAATTTATAGATCAAATATGATATTCTCGAAATAATTATTCTAGAACATCATCATGTCGATGAGTTCCAAATTATTAGACACTCTCTAAATGTTCAGGAGACCATTGTTATGTAGACATTATATAGAATGGGAATTATATACTACTAGAATAGTTTTCTTGTGTTGTTAGTAGAAAGGAAAGATGTAAGGGAGGAGTTAATATTTCCTAGAAAGTAGGTAACCCGTAGACCACAAATATGTTGTAAGATATGAGGTGGTTGTTCTAGTTTACAAGTATGAGATGGGGAATTTCAGAGTTTATCTCTCATTTCTATACATGCTAGCAGGTATAGGATGAGCACTCGAATCCATTAGGATGACTTTAAAATAATATATTCCCTACATGGAAGTGGTATGAGATATATATGGCCATTTAGTATGGGATTTCACTTACCTAGAGATAGAATAATTTTATATGGTTTGTGTTCGACTTGTGGACTAAATTGGAACACATTATACAAATTCATGATTTGACAAATGTTAAATGGATTAGAAGTCCCTATGTGAAATAGATTTTTTATTTCCACTGAGTTTGGTCTCCTATAGTATCTTATATGGATCCATAGTTTACTAAATTTTTTTGCAGAGGCCTTCTGAAAGAACTAGGATTTCACTGCTTTTTGAGTATTTCATACCATCCAAAGTTGGATGTCCAGACAAAACGAGATATACATATTTGTTAGGATATGATTTCTGCTTATGTTCTCAATTTTGGTGGGGATTGGTATGATCAATTGAGGTTGGTTATGTTTTCTGATAATTATAATTAATAGTATGTGATAAGTATGGATACTTTTGAGGCCTTTTATGGTGATCCTTATAGATCTATGTTGTGATAGTCGGAGTATGGGGAGCAATACATAGCTCGTCCAAGAAGGATCCAAGAGAGAACATCAAATATTGGATGATTCATCAAAAAATGTTTTTGTAACATATTATATATAAGTATAATTTTGATAATCATCATAGATTTTTGAAATTATCAGTTGGTGGCCAAGTGTCCTTGAAACTTTCACTACAGTTGGTTCATCTACATCTTAGGAAGAAGGAAAAACATGATCCCCATTTTCTAGTACCTTTCACGGTTTTGGAAAAGGAGGGGAAGTTTGATTATAATTTAGAATGTACACCTTATCTGATTTTGATACATAACGTGTTCTATGTATCACAATTGAGAAAGTATCTATCCAACCTGCCTCCTGTTCTGAGCTCAAGTGATCTTGAAGTTCAAGCTGATTTATCTGTGACTAAATATCTCTTCAGAATAGATGATTCTAATTCCAAGGTACATTATGGTATGGTGATAACATTGGTTCATGTACAATATACTAATTTTTTAAATAATCATGAAATTTGATATATGTATGTGGTAATGAGAAATATGTGGATTCATCATTCTGAAGTTTCATCTTCATTGTAGGCTTTGTAGTGAAAACAATATCTATAATGGGGAGGTTGTCACGTCATGTTTCTACATTTAGGTATTCCTAAACCCATTTTTATTTATCATTTTTTGGATCTCGTTTTTGGTAAATTTTTGTTACTTTTTAAAAGGTTTTGAAATTTATCGCCTAGTATACGGTTGGTTCACGGTTTACCCAATCTGTATGCCCTATCAGAGAAAACCATTCAACATAAAGTAGTGGGATTTTTCATTATTGGTGCATTGTTTGTCTAGCCACGTGTCCTGTTAATATAATTACTGTGGCCCATTTAACATAGGATAATGGATTTTTAAACCATTTACCATTGCACAGGCACTACAACAAAGGCCGATCCTAGCGGCGGTTTTTTTCCGGTTTAGCGGCGGTTTAAACCGCCGCTATATTGTGTGGCGGCGGTTTACAAAAACCGCCGCTAAGTTTGGCGTCGGCAATCTATTAGCGGCGGTTTTTTCGATTCCGCGGCGGTTTTAGAAATGTGTCGTATGTCCGGCATTTAGCGGCGGTTTTTCTTCATTTAGCGGCGGTTATATGGGTATCTTATTTAGCGGCGGTTTTAACCGCCGCTAAATTCAGTCGTTTGATGCGCCTATTCTGCGGCGGTGAAAACCGCCGCTAAATATCAACATAATATATTTAGCGGCGGTTAAAACCGCCGCTAAATTCTGCCCAGTTCATCATTTAGCGGCGGTTAAAACCGCCGCTAACGGATTCCCGGTTATTTAGCGGCGGTTAAAACCGCCGCTAAATGCTCACAGGTATGGCATTTAGCGGCGGTTAAAACCGCCGCTAAACGTTGAACTGGAAAAAAAAATACGTTGCATCTGCTACACCACTGCCCCACTAATTTATCCATCATCATTCATTTACTAGGATTTACCATTTCAAGAATTCCATAACTACTGAGTAACTAACAAGACAAGACACAATGTTATAAAATTCAAACACATCCAACCCACAATTTTTGCATCACAAATCATCACCTTATCCATAATCCAAACTCATAAAGTAACCATAACCATAATTCCATCTATTATGCAAACTATCAAATTAAATCAACCTTACAAGAAAAGGGAAAAGACAATGATTCCTTGTTTACAGATAGGAAATTCAATTACCATAAGTAAAGACATTATCATTTTAATGTGAGGTGATTTATCAAATTAAATTTTAGAAACAATAATAATTTCATAGAAGTAAAAACAATTCATAATAAACAAAAACCAACACACATTCATAGAAAAGCAATATCATGAAAAACCTAAAGCACATTTGATATCACCCCTTCCCATTAATTTTAATATATCCAATTAATTATTTTCATTAGGAAATATCTTAACTTCCACCCAAGATGAAATAGTAGTATTATAATATCACATATTTAAAATAGTAATGAGGGAACTCAAATATCCTACCTTAATTAGAGATTTAAGGAGAACCATATTTACAATTGCAAGAGGCTCTCTTCATGTCCCTCTTTTATTCCCTTTGTCTATTTTACAAAAGTTGGGGATCTTGAGAGGTTGTATGATTGTTGTTTAAAAAATCACTTTACCTCTTGGTGATGTGTTGCATGACCAATAAAAGGTTTTATGGAGAAACGTGATCATTTCAGGGAGAATTCCATCTGTTTTTCCTTATAGAGCTAAAGGGGAAGCGTGAGGTTTCCTGGACTTGTCTGAGGCTCTTCGCATTATGAGGATGACATGCCAATAGGATTTAGTGAGATGAGATGATCATGTCACTAGGCTCTTTTGGTTTCATGAAAATTTCCAGGGTTTCATCGCATGTTGTTTACAACCAAAAGAGGCTCCCGCCTTCTCCCCTTTTAATTTCCTTTGTTTATTTTACAAAGGATTTTCATTTTGTGATTTTTCTTGAGTTTTGTCAAGGAAAATCACTCTCATCAAGTTTCCTATATTTTAGATAATAAAAGGTCCAAGATTACTAGAAATTTCAATTCTAACCCCTAATACTATGTGAATTTTGGTAGTGAGGTTCTAAAATGGATTCTTCCATTTGAGATTAAAAACTAACATTTATCACAATAGATTCCTCTATATGGTTTCAGCTTACTGGATGATGCTTTCATTCCTCATTTGGACTTCAACATGTCATCTTGCTGGGTGTCATCTTCACTTAACTGTACTCATACAATAATTTTCGATGATGGCCGACTAGTCGTAGCTCAATCTCAGGGGTTGTCTTTTATATTGGAAATATCTCCCTTGGGTTCATATAGCTATGATTTTTCTCATCATACTATTTCCTAGAGTTACTCAAGTATATTCATCTCTTCTATGAAAAACCCAAGTGGCGGATGGATCTTGAAATGGGATCACCAACCTGGTGGTAATTTTTTTGATAAATGGGCATGGCCATTCTGGGTCAGGAAAAGCTGCTTAGAGTTCACTAACCAGTTAATAAGGTCCATCATTATGAAGAAGTATGGATTTCCTAATTTATTGTCTATCACCAGCCCAATATTTTTAGATAATTGGTTATCATTTGGTTTCCTTACACCAACTCATTCCATTTATCCCATAGTGAAGTCGGAATTAGCCTATGGGATACTACCAACTAGGTGGGATCCTCCCTCTTGGAGATATGTATGATGAGTTCCTCCTTACCACATATGTCAGGGATGACCCTTTGTAGACTTCAGCCTTGGCGAGGTACATGCTCACCATTATGAAGGAGAATCTGGAAAAGGAGTTGACCATGTGCTCTCTTATCTCCTTCAAAGACTGGATCAATATTTTCCTTTTCCATAGTGGGGTTAGGCTAACTGTTATATTCCCCCACAGTGCCCTTCACAGCAAGTTCGTGACAATGTCGGCTCATATTGGGCCATTTTGAAAGCTAGGGATCATACTTCATGGGGATATCAAGTGAATTCAGATATCTCTCCTTGACTTAGGTTGGCGGTTTTTACGGCCATGTTCTTGAATGTATAGATTTTTTTAGCTGGGGATGCGCATTTAGGAATCCATGTCAGTATGCTGATAATGGTAGCGTGGGTAGAGGAAGGATGGTGCCTTAATTTGGTGGTACAGACCCTTTCACTCCTTTACCAACTCATAGGCCACATTCATCAAGGAAGAAAACCCTATAGGATCAGTGGTCCTTTCTAGTTTTTATTTGGATATATAGGGGATAATTTCCATTACTATGAATACTAAAATGCTGCCAGGATTCCCAATGCATCATCTCATCTTAGGTTATTGAATATATCTAGGGTCAGGGCTATGTCACTAAGTTCTGATGAGGTTACAAATGCGTTGATTCGATCTGATAGCTTTGATTTCATCCCTTATCATGCACTGACTGGACCAATCACTAACAATGGAAGTGGATCCCTCAACGAAAGGTAGTATATGATCTCCCTTTATGATTGGGTTCTTATAGCTAGGGTGTATGAGATGATAATCTGCAATCCATATACACCTTATCAGTTTTCTTGTTAGTTTGGCTGCACCCAAAGGGTCTCTCCTCTCTCTTTGGATGGTGTGAGAGGAGAGAAAAACCCTAGGATCATCTACCAATTCTAGATGATTTTGGTTCATGAATACATTTATGCTAAGATCATTCTTTTTTATACTGATTCTCACACCTTTCTTACTCATGATTATGCCCAGTCTTGGGTATCATCCTATCCAGGTGGTGTTCTAATATGGTTGGTTCATCTTGTAGACAGTCCATTTTCTTCACTACCCCCTCTTTCCATAGAAACAATGGATTTGATTCAGGACTTGGGTGAGACTTTGAGGAAGCACCATCATCTTAGAGATGACTATCCCAATAGTGGGACAGAATATGTTAAGGAAATCAACCCTCCATAAAAGACAATGGGTGATGCCTCTGTTGAGGTGGTGATATGTGGAGCCTCGTCTCCTATTTCCTTTTTAGATCATCCATTTATTCCTCCTTCTGTCATTCCCATCCCATTAGTCATAGAAACTCAGACATGGCATAGATTGGTTTTTTCTAAGAACTAGTATATGAATTCAAAGATCATATATATTGTGAGCCCCATTTATATATCTTCTTCTATTATAACACTGAATGATATAACCACAAACCAGATGTATTCAAACCTATGAGGGAAGGATGTATTCAAGATAACCTCATCATTCAACCACCTCAGGTGATTTTTAGACCATATATCAATCATAAAAAACCTATCAGATTCCTTTAAATGGTGTAATATATCATCTACAATTAAAATGGGTAATAATTCTTGATTTTATGATAATTAAACATTAATTACTCCAAACATAGTCTCAGAATACCATCTTAATACATAGAGAACAACACTAGAGTGCTAAAAAGAAATAATTTTCAGCAAATGAAATGCTTTTACTACAAACCAACTGTTATCATACTTGTTCAACACATCAACAATACTACTACTCATCATCTGATGCTGCATCGTCACCCTCTCCACCTTCATCTCTACCACCTGCTGCCACCTGTAAGAACATTACATTGAAAATTAAATATTGTTGCATATTTATAATAAAAATTAAAACCAATAAAAGTTTGCAAACTAAATGATTTTGATTTTTTTGTGATTTACCTGCTCACCACTACCCGATGCACTACCACCGGGGGCATATCTGCTCATATGCTGACGTATTTCAAGCAACTCTTTCTGCAAATCAGATATCTGATTCCCCTGCTGGTGAACTGTGTTTCGTAGAGCAGACATCTCCCTCTGAGCATCTTCAGGTAAGAAATGACTATAACCAGGAGTGGATGAGGCCGAAATCCCTGATGGCATGCGAAAGACCTCAGATGGTACGGGTCCCAAACCCATCCCGCGCACTCTACCAGGATGCTCCTTCCCAAGGACTTGACCAACCGGGTCATCCTGGGAGACTGAGTAGGATTGCCCAGGATTGGCATCCCATTTTTCTTTAATTTTCACCTATAAATCAAATATCAATATATATTAACACAGTAAAAACTGATATTAAGTTATTATAATAAATAATTGACTTCATACCCCAACTTCTCTGGCAGGTTCATTAACAAAACTTCCATCTGTTTTTTTATGAACATCCAGCCACAGTTCTGTTCGGGATGCTTCATGCCCTAAACTCTGTGACTGCATTAAACAAAGATAAATCATCAATCAAATATGTTAAATAGATAATATTATCTTATAAATATTTAAACTAATTAAAAGATTACCAATGACATTCGGCTTCTTGAAAAGCTTTTTGAACCCGCAGTGTGCGGGATTACCTGCTTCGCCCGGTTTGAAGCATTCTTTCTTGAGAGATCCTGAAATAAATAAAATTCAATTTAATAGTATTGTATTCAATGTCTATCTCCTCTTCATGTACATTTATAAATGTAAAATGATGATAATATAATAATATATATTTCAATACCATCCGCTTCTCATCACGATGTCTATCGACAAAAATCTTCCACTGTTCTTTCGGTACCCCACTGGGTATCTTCTCATACATCTGCTGCACGGTCAACGAAGAATCGTTGACATCACACCACAACCTCCATTTGAAATCTTTCCATTTTTTTCCAAGATTTTTCAATGTCCACTTCCGTGCTATCACATCAGCAACGGTAAAGTGGAAGAACATCTGTATACAGAAATTCATTTTGAATATATTAGTAAAATGACATTCAATTAAACCATAAAGTAATAAAATTACCTTTATCTGAGAATCATAAACTTCATTTTTCCAGTTTGGAGGCATATGCCTCCAATCATCATACGAAATAGGCAGGGAAACGGGCTCCGCTGCCAGCTGACCTATAATCTGACCAAGTAAACCTGCGGCGTCATCCGTCGGGACCCCATAAGAATCAAATGGCACCACTATCTTCTTGCCATGCATGTTCCAAACATCAGAACTTTTTATGTCTCTTTCCACGGTTTCATTGTCTTCATCTGCAATGAGCAAACAATTACTATAAACAAAATGCAATAAATTTATTTAATTAAAATTTGTACCTATGACTGCGACCCTCCAGAATGTCCGTGATGAACTGGAGTGGGCGTGTCGCTGCCCCGATGCTGAAGCTCCTGTAGGGGGAGGCGATGACTCATCCCCTAATGAGGCATCCACTGATGGTGTCAGAGATGGTGCAGGGGGAGATGATACTGTGGGGACAGACGGATCGTCATCTGTCGCAGAAGAAGAAGGAATAGTGTACCGCTTCTTCCTTGGCATTCCTGTCATTTAATCAAATAAAATTAAGTTCAGAATATATATTTCAAAAAATTCATGCAGAAAAAAAATTAAAAATGATAATAGATGCCCAGTATTAACAAACAATATATATATAACAATGATAATGAATGACTACAGAAATGAAACAAGTAGTTGCTGAATGAATAAATAATTGTACATACAATCATTTTCCCCTTCAATCATGTCGGTTTCCTGCTCCATTGCTTCATCCACTTCATTCATCCTTGCTAGACCAATATTTTCAATATCATGATGGACAAATAATTCTGCTTCCTGTTGTTGATGAAATTCAATTGCAGAGGTCAAATCTTCCACTTCATCACCCATATCATACAAATCTCTTTGTATTACGTGAGTAACTACACTCCACCCTTCATCCACAACATCATTCACATAATATACCATTTTTGCCTGCGATGCTAAGATATATGGATCATGCAGTTCACGATCACCAACATCCATCAAGCGAGAGAAGTTTACAGAAGTAAATTGCAATGAATCTCTTTTAACACCTCTGATAAAATCGACCCATTTGCATTTGAATAAAACAACAGAAAAATGCCCGTGGTAGTTTAATTCAATAATATCATGCAGCTTTCCATAGTATTCCACTTCAGCAAATGTAAAAATACCACTATTCTGTGTTTTCAAACCCACTTCTCGATCGACTGTACGAAATCTAAAACCATTCACATTATAAGCGTTGAACTTTCTAACTTGTTTTATAGGACCTCTAGCAAGAAACTTCAAATCTTCTGAAAAGTCAGCTCGAGTATCAGTATTCATGATCTGAAAAAAAAAATATAATTTAATAGATTTGCAAATTGTATGTGTCAAAGTAATATTCGTATTTATTGCAATATTTATAAACTTACACGTCGTGCAAACCATTCTACCAGCTCTTTATTCACAGCTTTCGTTATATCTTTTTCATTTCGTGTTCGGCTTCTCATTCGTCTCTTTGTTTGTATCCTCAACTCTTCAATAAATGGATCTGCAATTTCACTATTCAGCAGCACATATCTATGTGCCTGTAATAATTCCAATTCTGTTAGTGTCGCGTATGAGGTCCTCCCAACTGATCGGCCAATAGCAGGAAATATTTTTGATTTCTGATGCATTTGAGATTGAGTTGATGTGTCGTCAACACGTCCAACTCGAGTAAATCTTGTCTCAATATCATCCAAATATCTGGAACAAAAGGTGAGACACTCCTCGGCCAAATAGCCTTCAGCAATAGAGCCTTCTGGTTGAGCTTTATTTCTCACGTATGCTTTCAAATGCCCAAGATATCTGTGAAAAAATAATAATAATATTATGCATTTATTTAAATGCCAAAAAATGTTTACTTAACTGGAAACATATAAATAAAATACCTCTCAATTGGATACATCCATCGATAATGAACGGGGCCTCCTAATTTAGCTTCGTCAACCAAATGCACAGTTAAATGCATCATGACAGTAAAAAACGATGGAGGGAAGATCATCTCCATTGCACAAAGGGTCAATACAAACCTCTCCTGTAGGTTGTCCAGCTGAAATGGATGTAGAGCTTTCTCACATAACTGTCTGAAAAATGTGCAGAAATGGAGTACAACAGCAGTAACTTTTTCAGGTAATAATGTACGCAATGCCAATGGTAGTAACTGTTGTAACAAAACATGTGAATCGTGACTTTTCAATCCATATAACTTACGATTCTTCAAGTCAACACACCTCGAGATGTTACTCGAATACCCATCAGATACCTTCACATTCTTTAAAATTTGAAGGAACGTATCTTTATCCCTATTTTTCAATGAAAAAATGGCCGGAGCATACTTTTCATTCTCATCTGGCCAGAGATCACGTTTTATGTTCATTACTTGTAAGTCTTTGCGAGCATTGAGATGATCCTTCGACTTTCCATGCTCATTAAGTAATGTGAAAATCAAATTATCACATACATTCTTCTCAATATTCATCACATCAAGATTGTGGCGCAAAGAATTAAATTCCCAATACGAAAGTTTGAAGAATATACTTTTTTTCTTCCATTGTTGCGTTCTGATTTCACTTGACGATGCACTTCGCACTCGTTTTCCGCTATCATTCAAATGATGAACCTTCCCAAATTCTGTTTTAACATTTTCAAGCTGTGTCAATATTTCAGAACCGGTTAACAACTTTGGAGGTGGTCTACGATCAATGCAACCATTAAATTTTGATTTGTTCAGCCGAAATCTATGAGATGCATCAAGAAATCTTCGATGGCACAAGAAGCACCATTTTCTACTGTGAGGTAGCCGTTTGGGCTCGAAATCAAAGTTACAAACGGGACAAGCCAAACCCGTATAAGTGTTCCAACCAGATAAATTCCCAAGCCCAGGGAAGTCACTAATGGTCCACATTAAAGCAGCATGCATTTTAAACATTGTTTTAGAAGAAACATCAAATGTCTCAACACCGTTGCTCCATAACTCCTGCAATTCTTCAATCAAAGGCTGCAGGTATACATCAATATCATTTCCAGGCATTTGTTTTCCAGGAATAATCATCGAAATGATAAAAGATGTTTGTTGCATACACATCCACGGAGGCAGATTATAAGGGATCAAAACAACTGGCCAAATGCTATAACTCGTACTCAAAGTCCCAAATGGGTTGAATCCATCGGCAGCCAATCCCAATCGAACATTCCTAGGATCAGCTGAGAAATCTGGATGTAATGAATCAAATGTCTTCCACGATTGGGAATCCCGTGGATGTCTCATTAACCCATCATTGTTATTATCTACAGCATGCCACTTCATGTGTTCGGCGGTTTTTGATGACATGAATAATCTTTGCAATCGAGGCTTCAAAGGAAAGTAACGCAAAACTTTTGCAGGTGTGTTCCTTTTCTTCTTCTCCGTGAAATTATGTTCAGTCATACTTCCAACATCACCCTTTGACTGCCATCTAGAAGAAGAACATTTCTTACAATTCTGTCTACTTGAATCCTCTCCCCAGTAAAGCATACAATCATTGGGACACGCATGTATTTTTGTATAATTCAGACCAAGCTTGTTAACAACTTTTTTCATATCATAAAACGATTCTGGAATTTTTGCTTCAGGAAATGCATCACGAATCAATTCCAATAACATGGACATTGCCTTATTTGTAATTCCACATAGACATTTGATATGGTACAACTTCAGTAGAAATGAAAGCTTTGAATATTTCAAACACCCACTATACAACTCTTGATTTCCATCGGCAACTAAATCATGAAATGCATTTTCCTCACTGAAGTTTTCCCTTACATTTGGCTCCACAGAATCAAGAGGATCCAATGATATGTTACAATCTTGATCTGCTTGTGTTACAGTCTCAGAAACATCACTTGTCACGTTGCAATTTGTAGCACCCTCTTCTGGTTGTTCTGATATGTTTTGATGCTCATAGTGGTGTCTTGCAGTGCCGAAAGCATCATTTATGAGGTTTTGCATTTCATTTTCCATTGTCGAAGAACTTGGGACCTCATTCTGTGGATTAACATCAGTCCTCAATCTTTCTGTATTGTTTGATTCTCCATGCCAAATCCAACACAAATATTGCTCAGGGAATTGCTTCAGTATTAAATGTTCATAAACTTCATCTCTCTTCAACCATGTTCTAAATTTACATTTAGGACATGGACATCTTATTCTCCCTTCAACGGATCGATTAGAAATTGCAAAATCTAAAAACCCATTCAAACCCTTAACATATTGAGATGTGTTCCTCGGTAATGTGATCCAGCTTTTATCCATGTATATCACAATGTGCCTACACAAAATATACGATAGTGTAAGATTACAGAAACATAATATAATAAAGATGAACCATTGGCCATAAAGTATGCATAATATAATAAAGATGATTCATTGACCACATTTACCATTTCAGACCAACTGAACAAGTCTGGTCCATAGGAGACAGCGTCAACACCTCATTTAGGAGCAATAAGAATATCGGGATACACACTTATCATAACACCATCGATCACACATTTATGTTGCCTCAAACAACACCCCTTTGATGTGTGATCGAAACTGATCATAATGCATTTTAAATCAAGTTAACTACATTCACTGAAACCATTTTCACAATGGGTAATGTTTGTTTTATTGTTCTAGGGAAATCTAAATGGCCACATTTAAGTTTTGGGGTTCATCTTTTGATGGAAGCATGAGACATGGTGTTTGAATTTCTTGAATAAATTAGTGATAATGACCCTCCTAAGGTGGAGAGAATTATGTTAGTCATGGAAATGTGGAGAAAACTGTAGAGTGGATGTGGAGGAATCAAGGTTCCAAATAGAAACCTATAAGGGACATGTTTGGGGTTCTTAGGGAAGACCAGGTGGAACTTCGATATGGTGTGTGTAGGTGATGGAGGTATACCTTAAGTGAGAAGGCTTCGTGTTTGGGTAGAGGGGCGACATGCCAATAGGGGAAGTTGGGAACCAACGGAGTGAGTTAGCAGGAATGGAAAGGCATAGTTGGATAGAAAAGGAATGGATGTGGTGGGCTGCGAGGCACCTCAAGTTAATGTTGAAATGATAAGTTTATCCTAGTAATGTGAATGAGTTTTGAAGAAGAACCAAGTAGTCCTTGGTTGAGATATGGATGGTGAAAGTGTGACAAATCTGGGTAGTTTTGGCAGAAATAATGAATGCTAGAATTGGGTGGAGTTTTCATGGATGTTGTGAGTTGGAAAACATGTTAGGGAAGTTTTGAAGGTTGAGTTGAGGTTCTGTTGACCTCTTTTATGATGAGTGAAGTTCTCAAAACTAGAAAATTGTGGTGAAGAAGTAAGTAATATGGTGTTGAGAACCATGGAAGGAAAGTAATCGATTAATGGTGTGGCTAGAGTTTCAAGTTGGATGGTCTCAGGTAGGAACCATATTAGTGTATTAGTTTTGGTGATGGGTGTTGGATCAGGTTTTGGATGGTTGAATACCTTGAGATGAAGGTTATGCTTGGGTTGTGCTTTGGATGTTTGAAATGGAGTGAGGCTGTTGGGCCTTGAGTTCTGGATTGATGTAGGTCAGAGAATGTGGTTGGAATCTATGTATCCCTTCAGCGACAATGAGTTTGTGTCACCATTATAATTTTGGTAACTAGGTGAGGTGGTGCTAAGAATTTTGGGCCATGAGTTGTGGAGAGGATTGGAACAAAGGTGTTCCGATTGGCTCTCCACAGGGTAGTGTAGTGCCTTATCGATATCCTCTTGTGCGGTGGTATAGTAACATTACCTAAACCTTTAATTTTCATTTGATGTTGATAATAAATAGTTGAGAGATGAACTTTAGTCATTTTTATTAAAAATACACACTATAAACCTATCAATTATCCTTGAGAGATGAACTAGGGTGTTAACTAGACCATAAACCAACTTTAAAGATATAATCAATTTGACGTGTCATGACAATGTGGTCAGTTCCTATTGGCAAAACCAAGGGGATCGACACTACAATGTAGATTAGGAAACCCTAAGAGTGGGAGAATCCACAATGGGAGATTTCGGAACCATCCTCACAATAAAATACACAAATCAATCACCATTTTCCATGATTAAAATTTCATTTATTCACTTAAAATAGGGAGTTAAATTACCTATATGTTGTTGTCGGTGCTTCCCATCATTAAATATCTTAATCACTATTCGATGATAGAAAGTTGACTCAATTTATTTACTTTATTCTATTTTTAGATTAATTATTTGGGAAATACACCTCACCCTATTCATTTGAATGGTCATGGAATAAAATCCCAACCATGAAAACTATAAAAAATACCCCATTAAATCATCATATAATCATTCTATAATCACTGATTAATCATAACACCACTTGTTCACACCAGGCTTCCCCACACTACTGAAATTCTATCACATCAATGTCTGTACTTGTACCCACCAAAATGAAGTGTGAGCTGATCACTAGATGAATTTACCCCAACCCTCTTACATGTTTCTCCATAATTTCTAGATCTCCCACAATATCTCACCCTAGTGGATTTTTATAGACCACTTTACATGGTCAAGATGAAATTTCCCTTGATTTCAACCCCAGATGAACACTCTTACCACATTGATATTTTATTATTATCCCATTATATTATGATATACATATGAATTAAGATCCAAATCAACCAACCTTATCACCTATTTACAAAATCACCACCTTAAATCATTAGTACGAGTGTATCCATTTCCTAGAATTCTTTCCTTACACCCCATCTGTGAATCACCTTGAAAAGGTTTCCTTTTCCCAAAACCCCATTAATATTGAATGTATTTATATTTTTTACTCATATCTTAGTGTATAATTTAGTTATCAAGACTTCCATGCATTCCAACCATGCTTCTAAAAACTTACAATCATCCTAATTTCCTTATGAGTAAAATAATTATGCTAACATGAAATCCCTATCTCAAATGAATGATAAGTATCTTATCAAAGGTCACTTTTTCCTAGATTAACTAACCTTTATAAGGATTATTATTGATAACTATCCAATTATTATTTCACCTGGATGAATCATTTTTCCACATTATCCAAATCATCCCAAGACTAGGCTGAATATGATATTACCTTGCAACCCCAAATCAATATCCCTATTTTTCAACATCTGAGAATAAATACATATTGAATCAAACCCAAGTCAAGTACCAAATCCCTTAAAAATCCTGTAAAAATAAAAAACACAAATCATCCTAGACATATCATAAGTCCTCACCCCTATCATAGAACTAACCTTCAGTGATAATAACACCCTCACCATAGGTTTCACCAGATGGCCGGGTCTATGGGTACGATTCATGGATCATAAACTTGGTCATTATATCTAGTAAAACCTATAATACAACTTGAAATACATTTAACTTTTATATAAAAATCACAATCAGTCACCCCCATCAATATAAAATAATACCACAAGGATAGTCACACTTATATATATCGCATATCTAGTATATTATGAAGTAAAACTCTTAGATCTTGGCCAACTAAGATATCAATGATCAACCTCTTAATTCATTATCAAGTGATCATTGGTGACGTTTAATCCAATTAACATAACCCTAATCTATAATTTACCCTAGTCTATTAATTAACTTTACACCAATTAATCATTTAATTCCAAATTAATTACTAACCAATAACTTTTAATTAATCCAAGACTGTTCTCATTTTCATTTAAAAACACTATCGTATCATCATAAAAATAATGCATCAACATTGTATCCACACAAATAATTTTCTCATTATGAAATTTTATATGGTTCATGAATAATCACATGAGTATGTCAAGCAGTAGACATAGAGAAATCAATCTATGCAGGTGAATTCAAAAAAAATCAATCAATGCAGGTGACTACCTCCACAAATAAACACCAACAACGAAACCAGTCGTCGGCAGCACGGGTGGGGAGCCGGATCTAGGGTTCTGGCTCGCCAGAACCTGGGGCAGAAGCTGGGGTCGCGGGGGTCGAGGGAGAAGTTAGGGTCGCGGGGGAAGAACCTCGGGTCGCCGTGAGAAGGGGTCGTCGGGAGAAGGGGGGTCGTCGGTCGCCGGTCGCGGGGTATGTCGGAGACGCAAGTTGCAAGGTCGTCGGAGATGCTGGTCGTGGGGTCGCCGGGGGGTTGGGGGAAGAAGGGCGGGGCGCGGGGTCACGGGGGGTTGGGGGAAGAACGGGGGTCGGGGTAGGGAAGGGTCGGGAGTTTTAAAAAAAAATATGGGTTTCGCGGCGGTTTATTAAAAACCGTCGCGAAACCATTTTAGAAAAATGTTTAGCGGCGGTTGTGTGAACCGCCGCCACAAAACCGCCGCTAAATGCAGTTTATGTTGTAGTGAGGAAACCATGCGAATAGGTTTTAATGTGATCTGAATTTTGAATACTAACTATTGAACCCCTCTTTGAGGCCCCCAATGTATCGGAATGATCAATATATAATTTATCCCATACATTAATATCCCAAAATAGTATTTGTCCCTAAAATTCCCCAAAAAGATATCCTAATCTATGATAATGATGGACAATCCTCTTCAGGTTAGATTCCTCCCTTATTCTTGTTCTCTTGGGATCTCAATTTTCCTCCCTAGTTTTTCGTCGATCATTGTGTTGAATAGTGGAAATAATAACAAATTTTTTGGGTTTATAAACCTTTGTTTATCAGATTTTTAATAGGATAAATTATTTTTTGTTCTTCCTAGGTAAATATCTATTAGGGTTTGATGATTCAGGATCTATAGACTCTTAGGTAGGAGGTTATGTTATGATGCAGAATTTATGTTTACCATTAATTTATTTTCAATATTTCAACAGTTTGAATTAAATTATTGTTTTTTGGTTGTGATTAAAATTATTTTAATAAATTTTTTAAACCTCAATTCAACTGAATTGGGTTTTTAATAAAAATGGAGTTTTGGCATCAAATTTGAAACCACCAAAATCTATTGAATTTTCATGTGTTTTTGGAAATTAGTTAAATTTGCATTACATTAATTTAAATTGTAATATTTTATTAAATAAATTTTTAATTTAATTGTGCAAAAAGAATTTGATGTAAAAATTTGAATAACCCAAATTCAATTTAGTTGGGTGTTTGTTTAGAAATTTATGGTATTTGATAAGAAATTAAAACATTCCATTTTAATTGGGAAATTGGATAGTGAAATTGAATGGTGAATTAATTTCAAAACATTATTTGTGAAATTTTTGTAATATATTTTTTGATATAACCATTTGGGTTTTAACACGATGACATGTATTTTTTTATTAAAACCCAATTATGTTTTTTAAATGAAAATTGTAATATTTTAAATAGATAATGTGATGAATTTAATTTTATGCATTCTTAAAATAAATATTCCATTTTAGTTTTATACTAGAGAGCATGAAATAGTTAGGTAGTTATTAATCTATTTTGATAAAACATTACAATTAAAAATGTTATTGAACATCATATTATCACATCATATCCCTTTGGCTAGGGTGATGAGTAATCTTTGGCCTTTTACCAAAGGGAATTATCTACATATTATTGATCATCTTGAGTTTGGGGTCCTATTAACATAAAATAATCATACCAAACTCAGAATGTGCAAGGTTTCCCACTTTTTTTTGTATTTTAAATGAATATTTCCCATCATTGTAAACAATTTTACATGCCTTGTGAATCTATATAATCTATTAATAAAAAAGTGTTTTTTAAATCTATTTGGAAAAGTATAATATGAGTAAAGAATATTTTGTTTAATTGTAATTAATTCATATGAAATTTATTTACATCATTTGAAATGTGAAGCTTAATTTTATAAATTATTGAACTATTTTGATCAATATAGTATGATTTGTTTAAATATGATTTTGAAATGGCAACCCAGTTTAATATAAAATTGAATGCACATTCTTGGATAATTGTATATTAGCATCTTATTGTGGTATCTTTTGGTGAATTTGTACTGGTATTTAGTTCCCACCATACGTGTTTATTTCGTTGTTTATATATTGACTCTTTCCATGTTTTTGAAAGGAAAATGGTCTCTTGGAAGTGGTTTTAGATAATAAAAATTGTTATTGGATGGTTATGTTTGAGTTAGTACTTGTGTTCTTCTTAATGTCTAGTAATTGGTTGTAGTACATAGGCTTTTTTACACCTGTTTTACTTCTAGTACAGTACACCAAGTAGTTTTTTTGATATGCATATTGTCTTTTATTATTTTCATCTACATTGTTTGTGAAAAAACTTGTTCCCACTATCATTTTGTATGATTTTCTGTTTTATTCATCAACCCATGGGGATTGAGAATACCATTCAGGATATGTTAGGAAATTCTCAGTTATCGGGTTACCAAAATATATGGAATGATAAAGTCTATCTTGGAAGACTATTTTATGATATCGTTCTTATAATTGGGTTTCAATCTTAGTTTGGTTTATTTTGAGGAACATTAAAGACAGTTATTTATGGAATGGTCTATGAAGAACTTTGGGTAGTACCATGGAACTTTGAAGATATAAATGTAGTTTCCCCTTCTTATGTGATTCTTTCTTTTTGAAGAGTTGTTTTATCTTACCCTTTCTTTTTTTGGGATAATTTTTAAAGATAGAAGAAATTTATAGTTAATATTTGGTAGATTACGTGACTCTCAAGAAGATGATTCTTGTGTTTTGATGAGACCAAGTGTTTTTGAATGCTCATCGTTTGGATAAAAGATTAGTTTTGGTAGAAACTTATTAAAGGATGAAACTCTACTTGAAGGTAGATATATTTCCTTATGTTTTTGTTCTATATAGTAAATTAATTCCTCACAATTATGAAAAGGAACGTAAAATAAAAACGTTTTTGGTTTACGTTTCATACTAGGTAATCAATGACCGTTTAGACACATCATAAGTTTGTGATTTTCTCGTGTTTAACTTTCTCCTAATCATGTTTTCTATTACTCTCCCTCAGAACATGACCCTTCGTTTTCTCCTCCATGTCCATGTTTTCCTACATGGAATCCTAGTGTGGGTAAACTCAGGTGACCTTTGTACTTCCCTTTCTTTCTTTTAAAGTAATTTATTTACTGACACCTATTCTGATGTGGGACTTTCAATGAAATTTCAAACCCAATTTTAAAAATTGCGAGGACACAATTTCTTAAGGGGAAGATTATAATGACCCGAAATTTTGAATAAATCTTGTTTCCTGATTTTTTGTGTTATTTTATTTTTTATATATATACTCAAAAAAATTGTTTCATTTGACAACATTAGTATAATTGAAATGAGACAGTTGGGTTTTGACTGTTATATGACCATTGGTCAATATGACAGCTGGAAAACTAAACGTTTTGATTATTGTCTCTAAATACAAGTGATCTTGGTTAATTAATATAGAAAGAAGATTCGATGGCCTCACCCAGTAGTATTGGACCAATCGAAGCCCATCTTAGATAACATGGGAAGGATATATCACCACTGGGCTTTGCTCTGGACCATACTCAACCTGAACATCATCGTGTGAAGCTAGAACGGAATCGCCTTCGTGAGAAGTTCAAACTGATACAAATTACTACTCGTGCGATGTTGGTCGAGCGTCCCTTGGATTCTCTCACCTTATCACACCTTACACTTAGTTCCTATGCTGGTGTGATAAGGGGCTCTGTAAGGAGACCGTAAGTGACTTGTGTAATCCTTTGTTTAAAATAAAAATTTCGATTTCTTCTTATGATGAAATTTATGAATTTTCAAATGTCCGGATAAATATAGTATGCATATGTTTGGTGAATTTTAGAGAAAGGATATTTTAACAAATGTTTATATAAATATTAAATAAATAAAAATGTCTAATGATTTTCAAAAAATGGTCTTCTACAATTATTTTCAACACAAAATTTAGAGTCTAATAAGATCAACATAATTTGTGATAAATAGTAAATTAAGAATAGTGATTTTAGGCTTAGGATTAGTAATGTGACCAAATGGATTAGTAATCTCACTTAAATAAAGTATTAATATAATCTAGGCACCTTGATTAGTTAATTTTATTCAATAAAATGGTTATATAACAGTTTCATAAATTATTAGTCAAGTATTAGTTTTTTCGGGTGAATAGTTTTTTTTTGAATAAATATTAAATTAAAAATATTTAGAAAATTATTTTTATAAAATGGATTACATTTTTGAACTCAGAGCATCGATATTATGTTAAGGTAATTTTTGGGGATTTTTCTAAAAAAATGAATTTTCAGTGAATAGTGTATTTATTTAAAAATTAAATTAAAAATATTTTGAATAATATTTTTATAAAATGGAGTTCATTTTTGAAATCAGAGCATCGTTATTTGGTTAAGGTGAAATTTTTGGATTTTTCTGAGAAAGATGAATTTTCGATGAATAGTGAAAATATAGTTTTTAAGTTACGGTTGATTAATGACATCATTAAATGATGTATTAAGTATTTAATCAATATTTGCGACTTATGAATATTAATATAACGTATGAGGTGTCCCAAGTTTCCAATACCATGGGCATATAACATTGGCAAGCCCATGGTTTTTCCAAAACCACCAATGAGGTGCCCCTTGGCCATTAATGCCTTGTCCCCTCTCTTTCCCTATAAATACCAATCCATACCCTCATCCATTCAACTCCCAACTCTCCCCCAATGAAGATATGGCCTCATTACCTCTCAAGGAGTCCTCCCAAGGTGTCCCCAAGCCCTGAATGTCCCAACCATTGAGTTTTAAGAGTTACGTTTTAAGGTAAGGGATCCAAACTCTATCTTTCTTTTCAAATACTCTCTTCTAAGTCATTTCTTTTATGATCCATGTTCTCATGTTAGAGGATTTTATTTTATAATCCTCTTACTTCCCTATTCATTTTCATATGATAATAAATCCCCTCTTACTCTCATCATTTCGTTTTATGAATGTTTAAGTGGCGTTGTTAGTCTGCTGACATTTTTGTAACGGATTCTTTCACACTTATCGTTTTCAAGATCTATTTTCATGTCAAGACATTCATGTTCCTTTTTATTATGTTGTCGTATGATCTATATATCTATCATACTGATATTTTATGTTCATATGATGATATACCCTATTTTATCCCGTCAATTCATTTTTTTGAAATATAAGTGACGCCGGTAGGCTGCCAAATATTTAAGGGATTCGTTCACCCTTCTCATTTTCAAGTTCTATTTTCTGGTCAAGTCATTCAAGTACCTTTTTATTATGTTGGGTTATTATATATATATCTATCATACTGATTGAAAGAGCGCTGTCGTGGGCGCCCTCAAATGATTAGTATGATTTTGGGGTAATTAGGTGCAGCTGAGTGGCTGACCAAGGTCGTCTCTCAGAGGAGGAAGTGAATTAAAACAATTTTTAGAGGTATTATAGAAGTAAAAAAAAGAGAATAAAAACACTACTTGAAATTATGGGGGTGGTTTTTTGTAGTTTATGAATCTAGAAGAATTTTGCTGGAAGATGATTGTATTTTTTTTTTAGTTTTGAAATGAAGTTTGATTAAAATGACACAACAAAAATATGTTTGTTTAGACAATATTTAAAAGAAGTAATAGATCTAACTCTACCTCTTAAATCATTTATTCATCATTATAATTTAAATTAATATTCACTTAATTATGATCCCTTAATTTGTTAAATCTGGAACCCTACGAGAATTAACTTTACTACGAAGATTGAAGTGAATTTAACCTTAGGCTAACTTCAGAACATGCAATTGCAACACCCTGCTTTGATTGATGTTCTAAAATTAGCTTATGATCAGTGGTAAATTAAGGCACATAACCACTCTGGAAATCAGGATTAATTGAGTTTAGGGATTATATTTGAACTCTACAAATTGATCCTGTGTGGTTTTGAATTACCGGTTAAGGTTGCGCTCTCACAGTTCACTCAATTCCCAACCTCGCGTGTTTTGTGTTAACTATTAAATTGCTTGCATAGTTTCATTGAAATTAACAAATTATTTAATAGATAATAATATGTGAATTACATTAGCTCATTGATTCAAAATAAATGAATGAAGAAGGATAGAGGTCGATCGATTACTAAAAAGAACTACTCTTCCATGGGTGGTGTAGTCATCGTGGAGACGTTTTGCATAAGCAACAGATTGAAAGGGTATAACCCAATCTTTTCTCCACTCTTGATTCCAACCCAATTAAGAAGATTAAGAGAAGAAGAATAGGGATGAACACATAAGATTATTTGAATAAAAATTCAAGAAACAAACATGAATGAAAAGAAATACAAAGAAGAGGTGAGAGAGGAGAGCCTTTTCGGAAGAGAGGTTTTCACAAAGGATTACCTCTTCCAAGAGTTGTGAGGGGCTACCAAGAGACACCCTTTCGGCCAAACCTTACCAAAGCCTCTACTACCCCTCTCAAAGAGTTAAAACCCCCTTTAAATAGAGTTTTTGATGGCTAGGGATACATAACCTTTTAAGTGTGAAATGAGAAACTCGGCCAAATATTTTATTCCAACTTGCACCGCCCATTTGACCTCCAAAACGCGTGAATGGACCTGCCTTCCAGAAGGATGATTTGTGGAAAATCATGAGCTCGAGCTTCCCTCAAATTTGGGCTCAATCCAAGCCCGTATGTAGAAGATACATCCCAAATACAGAACCCATGTCCATTCTGCCGAGTCCAGCCCACTATTGGATTAATGGCTCATTTATTCCATCCAAATGCACTCTTTAACTCTAGTGTCCTTAATGAAAGTTGTATAACATGACGTTAGGAACACGGTTAAAAAATTTCAAATTCAAATAATAAATATAAAAATATTTATCTTCGAAATACTACAGTGCACTATTAAGGGTAAAACTTGAATTTTCACCAAATTTTCAAATGAATGATCAAATCCCAAATATTTTATAAATAAACATATTTAACACAATGTGAGGAAATTATTTAATTTATTACCAATAAAATATTCAACAAAATAGTGTTTTATCAACTCCCCCATACTTACCCTTTTGCACTCCTGAGCAAAATCTCCTATCAAGTAAAGATCAATATCAAATCAAAACCAATTTTGAAACACATACCCTTAAGATCAATCAATTTCACACCAAGAATGAAAAGATATCATGCCTCATAAAAAACCTTATTTCAAGTTCTCCATTTATATCATTCAATATATTTCCTCTTCATTTATCCACCCATGCACAAAATACTTACCTCGCTTGAATTTTCTCTCATCACTCAAATATCAATTTTTTTTTGCAATGTCTTTCTCATCCAAACTCATACAAGGGTCACCATAGGCTTGATATATTCCTACATCGCTACCCGATGTGATTAAAGGACATATTTTTATCATGAGGACTTTTCAGGGTTGTTCTGTGGCTTTCGGTTGGTAGGATTAAGATTTGAAAAACTCTGAGGCTGAATGAGGAGGGCTTGACTCTTTTGAAGCAAAATTGCATTAATCTAATTTTCACTTAAATATGGACTTCTCTTCAATCCCCATAGTATCAATTCAGCTCCATCATCATGAAAAGTCATGAATGGTTTACACCATTCATCATTTCAGCATAAAAAATGTCAATCTTCTCAAACATGATTTTCTTGAAAGCTCCAGATGGGCATAACTTTCCACCTCAATTAGAAGCTCCAGAAAAGGCACAACTTCACTTGTCATGAAAGCTCCAAAAAGGCACAACATTCAATATAATGACTTTCTTTAGCAGAAAACACATCTCTTCAGAATTTAATTTTCCACCCAAAGTATCACAGAATGTGGTGGAAAATCTCAAGACAACTTCCCCCACACTTAAGCTCAACTAGATTATGCAATATCACTTCAAGAGTTGGTTGGATAGGGAATATTGTCTTGTAATGTGGCTAACCTAACAGGCTTTGCATGGATTCTAAGGTCTAAAAGGATTAAATATTAAAGGTAGGCCATTATAAAAAAGGATTCTTTGAAATAGGGGCATTAATACCAAACAAATGCCTCAATCATTTAAACATAAGTACCTCAAACCCTCAAGTTTTGACAGGAATAGATCAAATTCTGGTTAAATCAAGTATGGTTTGGTTCTCTCAAGAAGTGAGGTGAATGTAAAGAATATGAAAATAATGGTTTAGAAGCCTCACAGGAAAGTGATTTCAAATATAAATACAGTGAGATTGGCATGGGATTCAAAATTCAGCGTACTTTTCATGAAATTACTAAATATTTGAACTTGAAACAAAGTCAATTCAGAATTCATTTAAGCTTAGTTTCAAGGGTTAAATTGTTTCACTTATTGATATGGATTTAAAAATGGTGATGAGAATCATTTTAGCTCAAAATATTTCAAAAAACACAGAAAATTGTAAAATAAACACACAAAATTTAAAAAACAAACAAATTTTTTTTTTGAAAAACACGCAAATTTTTTTAGTTTTTTTAAACAGGAAAACAATTGAAATTACTAAACTAAAAGGTTCCCTCCCCCACACTTAAAATATTGCATTTTCCTCAATGTGAACCCGTGAGATGAAATATGCACATGAAATGAAGAATTTTTAAATAGGACAAATAATATAAAAGTGAAAGGGTTAAGAACAGCCTGATGTGATCAAGTGATGATGGGGTCATGCAGTGTGATAAAATCCACTGCATCAGTAGGATGTCCCTCAATGTATCCCTTCAAACGTTTCCCATTGACTTTAAAGCTCCTTCCAGTGTCCTCTTGTGTGATCTCCACTACACCACAAGGAAAAACATTAGACACAATATAAGGAGCTAACCATCTGGAATGAAACTTACCAGGCATCAACTTCAGTCGTGAACTATAGAGAAGGACTTTATCCTCAACATGAAACTCCCTTTGTTGGATCATTTTTTCATGAGCTGCTTTTGATCTTTCCTTTTAGAGCCTTGAGTTCTCATATGATGACAGTCGAATGTCCTCAAGCTCTTGAATTTGCAACTTCCTTTGAATTCCAGCTTGGGCCAAATCCATGTTGCATTTCTTTATAGCCCAATATTCCCGATGCTCGACTTCCACGGGGAGATGACACACTTTCCCAAAAACAATCCGAAATGGGGACATACCAATGGGGGTCTTGTATGCTGTCCTATAAGCCCACAATGCATCATCCAAGCGCTTTCTCCAATCCTTCCTATTTGACTTCACGGTTTTCTCCAAGATTTGTTTCAACTCACGATTTGAAACCTCAGCCTGGCCATTTGTTTGGGGGTGGTATGGTGTTGATGTTTTGTGCGTCACCCCATACTTTCGAAGGAGGGAAGCAAAATTTCTATTGCAAAAGTGTGTCCCTTGGTCACTGATGATGGCCTTTGGTACTCCAAACCTGCAGAAATTTTGAGCCTTGAAAAAATGCACTACAACATGAGAATCGTCAGTCCTGGTGGCCTTGGCCTCCACCCATTTACTCACATAATCAACAGAAACCAAAATATACAAAAATCCAAATGAATGAGGAAAAGGACCCATAAAATCAATGCCCCATACATCAAAAATCTCACAGAATAGTATGGGTTGTTGGGGCATCTCATGTCTCTTAGAAATGTTTCCAGTGTGTTGGCAACGAGAGCATGACTTACAAAACACATGGGCATCATGGAATAATCTAGGCCAATATAATCCAGAGTCCAAAACCTTCCTAGTTGTCCGTTGGGGTCCAAAGTGTCCACCACAAGCAAGTGTATGATAGAAATGCAAAATAGACTCAAACTCATGATCGGGAACACACCTCCTAATGACTTGGTCATTACACATGCGCCAGTGGTAAGGATCATCCCACACATAAAACCTAGACTCACTTTTTAATTTTTAGACTTGATGTTTCTTTAAATTTGCAGGGATTTCAGAAGAAACAAGGAAGTTAACTAAATCAGCATACCAAGGATGTGTACCTGAGATGGTATAGAGATGATCATCAGGGAAAGTGTCCCGAAGTGGTACCTGGTCCAAGGTGTCATCCTCTAGTGTGTGAGTAAGCCTACTCATGTGGTCCGCCACCATGTTTTCTGACCCCTTCTTGTCCTTTATCTCAAGCTCAAACTCTTGAATAAGGAGCATCCAACGGATAAGTCGTGGCTTTGCATCTGGCTTCTTTAGGAGGTACCTCAAAGCTGCATGGTCAGAAAAAACAACTACTTTAGAGCCCAATAAATATAAACGTAATTTATCTAAAGCAAATATGACATCAAGAAACTCCTTTTCCATAGTTGTGTAATTTGATTGGGATGAATCCAGTGTCCTCGATGCATAGGCAATCACATGTGAACGTCCTTCCACCCTCTAAGATAAGACAACTCCAACCGCGATGTTGGAGGCGTCACACATAAGCTCAAAAGGAATCTCCCACCATGGGGGCTGTATGATAGGTGGAGTGTCCAGACGTTGTTTTAGCTCATCAAATGAATTCCTGCAAGAAACATCCAACACAAAATCAGAATCCTTTTGAAGTAATCTTGACATACGAAGAGCAATCTTACTGAAATCTTTGATGAAGTGTCGATAAAATCCTGCATGCCCTAGGAAAGATCTAACATCACGCACACATGAAGGATAGGGTAAGGATGAAATAATGTCTACCTTTGATCTATCAACCTCTATCCCATGTTTTGACACTACATTCCCTAAGACAATGCCATGATCTACCATAAAATGACACTTTTCAAAGTTCAGGACCGGATTCTTCTCAATACAACGATTCAACACCTTTCCCAAACTCTTTAGACATTCATCAAATGAGGATCCATACACTGTAAAATCATCCATAAATACCTCCATGCAGGTCTCAATAAAATCAGAAAAAATACTCACCATGCATCTCTGGAAGGTACCTGGGGTGTTGCAAAGTCCAAATGGCATCCTTCGGTAGGCAAAGGTACCGAATGGGCAAGTGAATGTCGTCTTCTCCTGGTCCTCCAGAGCTATAGGAACCTGAAAATATCCAGAAAATCCATCCAAGAAACAATAGTGTGTCTTCCCAGCTAGTCTCTCAAGCATCTGATCAATAAATGGGAGGGGGAAATGGTCTTTGCGAGTGGACTGATTTAGTTTCCTATAATCAATACACACACACCAACTATTTTGCACCCTCATTGGAACTAACTCATCTTTCTCATTTTTAACAACAGTAACACCACTTTTCTTAGGCACAACCTGAATAGGACTTACCCACTGAGAATCTAAAATGGGAAATATTATACCTGCCTCGAGCAATTTCTCAACTTCCTTTTTAACAACTTCCAGGAGGGTGGGATTGAGTCTCCTTTGTGGTTGTCTCACCGGTTTAGCCCCATCCTCCAAGAGAATCCTATGCATGCAAATGGAGGGGCTAATACCTGATATGTCAGCCAAGGTCCACCCAATCGCCCTGATGTTCTCCCTTAAAATATTCAAAAGCTTTTCTTCAATTTCAAAAGGGAGATTGTTAGCAATGATAACAGGTAATCTCTCACCACTCAACAAGTATGAGTTTTTCAGATTTGGTGGCAATGGCTTGAGTTCTAATGAAGGAGGGTGTAGTATGGATGGAGACATTGAAGGAACTGAAATATGTGCACAAAGAGCATGAGTATCAGAATAGACATCATCAAAATCATAGAATAAAGCATCAAATCCATCAGCATACTCAATAGCCATTTCATAATCAGAGTGAACATGATCAAAATCAGAATCTGAATCCACCTCAAAATCAAATCCAATATAGGATTGTGTATCAGAAACATGTGCGGAAGTGCTCTTAGACATCAAACTTGAACCAATACTCATAATCTCCCTAAGCATAGGACAATCAAATTCTATGGAGTTATTATTTGGTGGTTCGAAATGGGAGATAACAAAAGAAGAATGGTCCTCTAAGGGTTACTTCATGGAATCCATAACATTAAATATCACAACTTCATCTCCAAACTCCATGGAAAGTGTACCCTCATTGACATTTATGATAGTTTTTGTAGTTTTGAGGAAGGGTCTACCTAAGATAATGGGGGCATGAGAACTTACCTGATCATCCTCCATGTTAAGAACATAGAAATCCACTGGAAATATCATGTCTCTTACCCGAACAAGTACATCCTCAAGAACTCCCGCTGGATATGTCGTAGCTCTATTCGCCAACTGCACCACTACTCTTGTCGGCTTCAACTCACCAACCTGCAAGGAAGAGAATACAGAGTGAGGCATCACATTTATGGAAGCTCCTAAATCACAAAGAGCATCATAGAAGTGCAACTCCCCTATGGTACATGGGATGGTGAATGTCCCTGGATCCTTGCACTTTGTTGGCATTGCTAGAGTTGGTGTAATGAGTGATGATAAATTCCTTCCAAAGTTGATCCTCTCATTTCCCTTGATCCCTCTTTGATTGGTACAAAGTTCTTTTAAAAATTTCGCATACCTTGGAATTTTCTTAATGGCTTCAAGTAGAGGAATGTTGATCTCAACACGCTTGAATGTGTCCAAAACCTCCTTTTTCATCGCTTCTTCAGCCATATTCTTGGTTTGAACAACCCTGTTTAGAAAAGGAAGGGGTTTAGGAGGTACATCATCAATATTTTTCATACCTTTATCTTTCTCCTTGGATTTCTCATCAGTTGGTATAGAATGCGGCTTCTCTAGAGTAGAGGTGAATCCCGGTGGAATGGTAGGTCCAGATGTATCATTCATTTTCTTCCCACTTCTCAATGTGATGGCACTAACATTCCCCTTTGGATTTAGAGTCGGTTGGGAAGGTAGATTTCCATAATTCTTACTCACAGGTTCATGGAGGGCGGTGGCAATCTGACTCATTTGAGTCTTCAACTCTCTCAGCTCTGAACCTTGACTCTTCAGCTCATTCTGTTGATTAAGAACAATTTGTTTCAAAAGATCATCAGTGTTAGAGTCTACCTTGTGTTGGAGATTCCCTTGTTGTTGACTCATTGATGTTTGAGATTCGAATCTCCTTTGGGGTTGTTGGAAACCCTGTTGGTAAGGCGGAGGCTACTGGAAGTTTGGTTGAAAAGGGGGCCTTTGTTGTTGTCCAGAGCCATACCTCATGTCCGGTTGATCTTTCCACCCTTGGTTGTATGTTGGAGCAAATGAATAAAACTTATTTGGGGGATATGGTTGTTGTTGCTGCTGAAATGGTCTCCCTGGGAATACTGTTGCGCAATCCTCTGTATCTTGTAGTTGTGGGAAATAGTCAGTTGGGTGGCTTGTCTCAGTGCAAATGCCACAAGGCCTTGAAGGAGGGGGTAGAGATGTCTTTTGTTCCAAAGTAATTTTCCTCACAATAGTTTTCAATTCTTCTAAATTGGTATCAATCAAATGACTCTCAAGAGAAGAAGGAATTACCTGATGTACTCCCCTGACATGTGGTGTACCTCTATCACCAAATTGTTGGGAGTTTTGGGCCATCTTGTCGATCAACGCACGCGCAACTACTGGTGTCTTTTCCACCAATGCTCCTCTAGCCGCATCATCTACCATGCTTCTCTCCATAGGTGTGAGTCCTTCATAGAAGTACTGAATGAGTAATTTCTCACTGATTTGGTGATGTGGGAAGCTTGCACACAACTTCTTGAATCGCTCCCAGTACTCATACATTGACTCCCCTTGGGCTTGCTTGATCCCCGATATCTCCTTTCGAATGGATGTTTTCCTTGATGCTGGAAAAAATCTTTCCAAGAAAAGACGTTTCAAATCATTCCAACATGTTACATCTTCAGGTTGCAAATAATACATCCAATCTTTTGCAGCTCCATCAAGTGAGAATGGGAATGCTCTTAATTTAATTTGATCTTCAGAAACATTTCTTGGTTTTAAAGTTGAGAAAACCACATTAAATTCCTTAAGGTGTTTGTTGGGATCCTTACCAGTTAATCCATGAAACATTGGAAGAAGGTGAATTAATCCAGATTTCAATTCAATGTCCGATTCGAGATTTGGGTATGCAATACAATTTGGTTGATAGTTAATATCAGGTGCATCCAATTCCCGAATGGTTCTATTAAGTTCATTTCCATTATTTCCATCCATTGGTTCCTCTTTTATGTTTGAATTTGAATTGCTTCCAATTTCAATGTTTCCAGAAGAGTGGAATTCACCAACTGGTTGAATATTGAAACTTCCCGTAGATTTAGAATGTCTGATTCGTTCCCAAAGGCTACGTTTAATCTCAGGGTCAATATCTAAGAGATCTTCGGGATTAGTTCCTGTCATAGATCAAATAAAAATGAAAATAAAGAAAGTGGACCATAGTAAAATAAAAATGAGAAGTTTGAGTTGACGGTCCAAAGATAAGTAGATGAAAATAAAAGAAGAAGAAGAAAAATCAGAATTGGTAAAGAAGGATGAAAGAAGAGAGGAAGAGAATAAAATGTAAAATAAAATAAATACCTCTAATTGGTTAAAATAATTACTTGCCTCCCCGGAAATGGTGCCAATTTGAAAGAGCGCTGTCGTGGGCGCCCTCAAATGATTAGTATGATTTTGGGGTACTTAGGTGCAGCAGAGTGGCTGACCAAGGTCGTCTCTCAAAGGAGGAAGTGAATTAAAACAATTCTTAGAGGTATTCTAGAAGTAAAATAAAAGAGAATAAAAACACTACTTGAAGGGATGGGTGTGGTTGTTTATATTTTATGAATATAGAAGAAGTTTTCTGGAAGAAGATTGTATTTTTTTTGTTTTTAGTTTTGAAATGAAGTTTGATTAAAATGACACAACAAAAAGATGTTTGTTTAGACAATATTTAAAAGACGTAATCGATCTAACTCTACCTCTTCAATCATTTATTAATCATTATCATTTAAATTAATATTCACTTAATTATGATCCCTTAATTTGTTAAATCCCGAACCCTATGAGAATTAACTTTACCACGAAGATTGAAGTGAATTTAACATTAGGCAAACTTCGGAACATGCAATTGCAACACCCTGCTTTGATTGATGTTCTAAAATTAGCTTATGGTCAGTTGTAAATTAAGGCACATAACCACTCTGGAAATGAGGATTAATTGAGTTTAGGGATTATATTTGAACTCTACAAATTGATCCCATGTGGTTTTGAATTACCGGTTAAGGTTGTGCTCTCACAGTTCAATCAATTCCCGACCTCGCGTGTTTTGTGTTAACTATTAAATTGCTTTCTTAGTTTCATTTAAATTAAAAACTCAATTAATATATCATAATATGTGAATTACAGTAGCTCATTTATTCAAAATAAATGAATGGAGAAGGATAGAGGTCGATCGATTACTAAAAAGAACTACTCTTCCATGGGTGGTGTAGTCATCGTGGAGACGTTTTGCATAAGCAACGGATTGAAAGGGTAGAACCCAATCTTGTCTCCACTCTTGATTCCAACCCAATTAAGAAGATTAAGAGAAGAAGAAGTGGTATGAACACAGGAGATTATTTGAAGAAAAATTCAATAAACAAAATCAAAGAAAAGAAATACAAAGAAGAGGTGAGAGAGGAGAGCCTTTTTGGAAGAGAGGTTTGCACAAAGGCTTACTTTTTCCAAGAGTTGTGAGGGGCTCCCAAGAGACACCCTTTCAGCCACACCTTCCCAAAGCCTCTACTAGCCCTCTCAAAGAGTTAAAACCCCCTTTAAATTGAGTTTTTGAGGGCTAGGGATACCTAACTTTTTAAATGTGAAATGAAAAACTCGGCCAAATATTTTATTCCAACCTGCACCGCCCATTTGACCTCTAACACGCGTGAATTGACCGTCCTTCCAGAAGGATGATTTGTGACAAATCATGTTTTCTAGATTCCCTAAAAATTTGGGCTCAACCGAAGCCCTTATGTAGAAGATATTTCCCAAATATAGAACCCATGTCCATTCTACCGAGTCCAGCCCACCATTGGATTAATGGCTCATTTATTCCATCCAAATTCACTCTTTAGCTCTAGTGTCCTGAATGAAACTTGTATAAAATGAAGTTAGGAACACGGTTACAAAATATCAAATTCAAATAATAAATATAAAAATATTTATCTTCTAAATACTACAATGCACTATTAAGGGTAAAACTGGAATTTTCACCAAATTTTCAAATGAATGATCAAATCCCAAATATTTTATAAATAAACATATTTAAAACAATGTGAGGAAATAATTTAATTTATTACCAATAAAATATTCAACAAAATTTTGTTTTATCACTGATCATTTATGTTCATATGATGAGAGACCCTATTTGATCTCGTCAATCCATTTTTGGACGTTTAAGTGACGTCGTTAGGCTGCCGAATTCTTATAAGAGAAATCATATTTTTTTGTCTTCCTTTATATTTCATCGTTTCATATGGTATATCATTCATATTTCATTACCATGTTCTTAAATATTTTATATTTTGTTCCCCTACTGTTTTATGTATCATTTATGAGTGGGTGACCCATTTCCCCTCTCTTTTCAATGTTTTCTAAAACCATGTATCATAGTCGTTATGCTGCAGAATTTTCGTCTCAAAATGACTTTCTCTTTTTTCAAATTATTTCATTTTATTAATTGAATACTCAAATATATTTATTCTACAGGGGTATTCACATATATATCAAAATGTTCTATTTTAATTCTGAAATTTACATACATGAGACCCAGTTTGCTTTTTCCGTGGGTTTAATGTGACCTATTGATCATGTCTTTAAAGCAGTTTTTTAAAATGTGATGTCTATAAAATGAAACCCATTTCTTTTAAGCTATATGGGTCGTATGTGAAATTATTGATAATGATATATGTGGCTCACATGATTATAAGGATAAATTTAAGGGTGCGCCCTGATAGTGCTCCAATGCATTGGGTAAAAACATAATCTCTAGAGATGACCATTTTTAACGACGCCTTGGTGAATAACCTTGATAATTTTTAATGACACCTTGGGGATGGACCTTGGTGAAACAGAAATTATTGTCAATATTAAATGATTTATCCACATCTTCAAGTTATGAAATATGTTATTTTTATTATGATATACCTCATGATTTCTTTCTGATGCCTTAAAGTTCTTTTTTCTGACATTTTTGATGTATCTCATGTTCAAATTTTAAATGTTTCCCCATATTTCCCTTACTGGGCCTTCTGCTCACCCATTATTTTGATGTATGTCTACAGGTTATGAAATGCAGTAATGAACCTAGGATTAACATAAGGAGAAGCCTTTAAAGTGTTTAATAAGAATGTTTTATGTTTTCATATTTTAAGTTCCTGGTTTCGAAGACACTAAACCTTAATGATTCTTGGTTTTGTAAAATGTAATGAATGTTTATGTGATAAAAAGGCGGGACGTTATACATACACTCACCTCAACAAAAGCACACACACTTGAAATTTTTTTCCACACCTTATAACAAAAAATAGAACCAAAATTTAGGTTGTCAAGGACAAATACACACCCATTAACTAACCGCATCTCAAAAAAAACATATGAATCTAATTCAAGGGTTGAAACCCCAATTATCGGGTATAAGGTCATACTAGGTTTTGATATTAGTGACATAATAAATCTGAACCACCATGACTTCCATAGTGGTTGTTGGAATGTGGACTAATGGGTTCTAAGACATCCTCTACACCACCTAGAACTCAGAACGATAAAGGATTTCCATGAAGACACCATAAGGAACCAGCATACAGAGATGGGATGGAAGGATTAGTGGTGCACCAACCATAGGAGACTCGAGATGGGGGGGGTCATGCCTCATCTAGTCTGTGCGCCACTCCCGCTTTATTTCCCTTCTAAAAATTATAATAATTAATATAATACTAATAATAATAATAATAATTAAAATAACAACCATATTTTTATTATGAACATTTATTTAAAATACTTCTTTGAGATACCCCAAACTCCCCATTTACACCTCATTTAATTAAATTCCTTAAACTGAAATTAATTAAATAAATTCTTCACCTTTTCAAATTTTAATTAAATTCTACTAATATAATTTAAATAAATCAACTCTTCTATTCAACACCATTTAATTAAATTCTCTTTAATATAATTTAATTAAATAAACTATTTATTCACCATATTTCCCTCATTTAATTAAATTCTATGAGATATAATTTAATTAAATAAAAACCCCATTTAATATTATTTAATTAATTTTTTGTCAAATGAATCAAATTAAATAAGGTGAAGAAATGTTTTTTTAATTAAATTAAATTTGAGAGAATTCAATTAAATGAGGGAGAGATGCATAATGGGGAATTCATTTAATTAAATTTTGTTGATGAATATTAAATTAAATGGAGTTGAATGGGGTAATTGATTTAATTAAATTATTCTGATAGAATTTATTTAACTTCTGATATGTTGGATAATTTATTTAAAGAAATTTGGTTGAAAGGAATTTAATTAAATGATGTGTAAATGAGGATTTTGGGGTTTATCAATGAATAATTTTAATTAAATGATGACATGAATAATAATATTGGTTTAATTATTATATTATAACAATTATTACTATTTTTACAAGGGATATAAAGAGGGAGAGGCAAACGGCCTAGGTGAGGTATGACCCCCCCCCTCTCGAATCTCCCATTGGTGGACATCAACCATCCTTTTGGTCACACTCAACGTGCCAATTCCTCATTGTGTCTTCACATAAATCATTGTTCTCGTAATGTTCTAGGTGGTGAAGAAGATGTATCAGAACCTCTTGGTCTTCATTCCAACAACCATCATCTAAGTCATGGTGGTCTGGATCAATTTGGTCACCAACGTCAAACCATTTTAAGGCCTTATACTCGTAAATTGGTATAACACCTCGTGGAATAGTGTCATATGGTTTTTGAGTTATAGTTAATTATTGGTTGTGTGTTGGGTGTTGGTCCTCACCACACTAATTGTATGTGCAAGTTGTTGGTATAAGGTCTCTTGATAAATTCCAAGTGCATGTGCAATTTTTATTGAGGTGATTGAATGCGAGCAAGATGTGGTACGAGTTAGAAAGAGTTGACTCGTCTGATTATTTATTGTAGGGTCCTCAACATTTCTTAATTAATAAAACATAGAAGATGTTTAGTTATTATTGTTAATAAATTTGACTATAAATGCTGAATGGATTGTTAATTTGTATAAAATGATTTGTTAGATTACAATGCCACATTTTTATTATAAAACCCCTCTAATGAAGGTGTGCTACTTTCTAGCTAACAACACAATCAATGGACTGATATGATCGTTTTTCTTGCTGATACATGTCTTTCTATCGCCTCCATTAAATGATTACGCACTTCATTTAAGTGGTAAATTGAGATTTCCTGAATATATTCCATGCATTAATTAATAATTAATTATCTCAAATTATCATGCCCAAAACTCATAATTACCACTAATCCCAAGTTCGTCAACATGTAACGTCGTAAATAGAAAAACACCTAGTATCAAGCTAAATAAAAATATTATTCCAATAATTTTGATTTTATCATGAAGGAAATGAACCTCCCCGGGAGGGATTTTACTACAATAACATGATTTTGTAATGGAACAACTAATTTAACACAAATTAAAAATTAATTCCTAATTTGAAGTCAAATTAATTATATATAGTAATTAAACAACTCTTATGTTTTATTAATTAATAAAACATGAGATCCCTACAATAATGAATTTCCCAAAACAATTCTTTCTAACTTGTACCACATCCCTCATGTACACACACCTCAACAAAGTCACACACGCACATGGAATTTATCGCTACACCTTATAACCACAAATATCACCAAAAATTAGTGAGGCAAGGATCAACACACACCAAAAAATTAAATTCAACTCAAAACATCTATAATAAACTAATTGAAGGGGTGAGAAATGAATTAACTGGTATAATTGCTTACTCAGGTTTGACGGCGGTGAATGAATCTAGATGAACCTCTACACCTTCGAAGATGGTTTTTAAAATGCAGAACAATGTGTCCCAAGACATCATCCACAACAACTAAGACTCACCAAGATGAATGATTTCCTGGAATACACTGGGTAGAACTAGCACACAGAGTGGGCATGGAAGGATGGGTGGTGTGCCACCCATGGGAGTGGGGGGGGGGCGTTCCTCAACCAAGCTGTTCTCCTGCCCCCCTTTGTTTCCCTTATATAAATTATAATAATAAATATAGAAAAAACAATAATAATTACATCACCCATATTATTATTAATATTATTATCATTTAATTATAAATAATCTTTGATGGACCCCAGACTCCCCAAATACACTTCATTTAACTAAATTCATTTGAAACAAATTTAATTAAATAAATTCTCAAATTATTCATCATTTCATTAAATTCCTTCGATATAATTTAATCATATTAATTCCCTCATTCAACTCCATTGAATTAATTTTTCTTCAGCACAATTTAATTACATTAATTATCCATTATCCATATATCCATTAATTAATTATATTCTGTCATCATTAATATAGTTAAATAAAACCCATGTTACACATTATTTAATTACATATTTTCAAATGAATTTAATTAAATGAATTCTATAATTCATCATCATTTAATTAAATTATCTCAAACGCAATTTAAAATAATAAAATCCCACATTCAACACTGTTTAATTAAATTCCCTCCAGCATAATTTAATTAAATGAATTCTCCATTCTCCATCTATCACTCATTTAATTAATTTCTCCCTATATTTATTTAAATAAATAACCCCTCATTTAACATTTTTTAATTTAATTTTTTCAACTGAATTTAATTATATAATTTCTCCAATTAATAGTCATTTAATTAAATTCTCTGAGATATAATTTCATTAAATAAACACTTCATTTTACTTTCTTTAATTAAATTTTATTCAGTTGAATTTAAATAAATAAATTCTTCTATTCCTTATCAATTACTTAAATTATCTTAACCTTAATTTAATTAAATAAATTCCCCATTTCACATAAATTAATTAAATTCATCTTAACCTTAAATTTAGTTAAATAAAACCCCCCCAATTCACATCATTAAATTAAATTCCTTTTAATCCTCAATTTATTTAAATAAATAATCATAAAACATAAAACTAGGTAAGATTCACCGTATGATTCATACTATCTAAGAGACCATGCACATACCGTGTGTCCTATATTGGACACCCATTTTAACATACAAGGCTGACCTATATGATTTGACTAACCAAGCACAGTTTGTGTGAACACCTCTACTGGTCTCAGTGCTCCCGAAACACATGCAGCCATCCATGACACTCCACGGTCCTTTACACAAGCTAGATATAAACATGTTTAAAATATCCCAACTCAGAAAACGTCAACCAGAATCTCTGTTTTAAAACAGCAATGCCTTAAAAACAAAAATGTATAAACACATTCATGTTTTAACCCAGATCAAAATAACACAGAATGTTACATTAACATTAATATTTTTTTCTTCCTAGAGCTGACCCACCCATGAAGATCCTTGACATGAATGGAATTCCCATATTTATAACATATCTTTATTATATATTTTACTATATTATCTACAATGTCTACCTATATTGATTTATATATTTATCCTTACTTCTTCTACTATAGATTTCTGGACATGGGGTTCAATTATACCCCTTGAAACCTCTCAGTATCCAAATATTAATTAGTAGTCTTTGAAAGTAATAAAAACATTTGAAAAAGAAAAAAATGAAGTAGCTTACATATTCATGGAGCACTTGACCAAGCCAGTATGAGATCCTCCTCCGATTAAAATCTTTTCTTGATGTGAATTTATTTGATAAGACATGATGTTGTGAGTTCCAAAATACCCCATGGATAAAACACAAAGTGATCAAAATAATCCACCTAAAATTGTCTAATCTTTATGTGAGAAACCTATGTCCGATGCCGGTGCGTAGAATCATCGGTGAGCTCCATGATCGAGATCAATAGTTGCAGAGCACCATTAATGAGATTCAGAACCACCAGGATTAAATAAACTTGAAGAAAAGTAGGTATACAATCAGGGTTAGAGAAGGGGGTGAATATAAATGGTTGGCCTACACTGAAGGGTGTCGATTCAGCCTCCCCCTTCTAAGGGGGGGGGGGTGATACGTGGGTCATTAGTGGATAGGGTGTCATAAATAGTCTTTTTCATATGAATAGGTAATCTTATCTCTATATATCTCACCAATATCTGGAACAAACTATTGACTTCGAGTTAGGGATATTATAATAATAACCTTGGAATCATGGAATAAGTAAATAGAATCAAAATATCTTAGAATCAATAAGTATATGGGAAATACATAAGTCAGATCATCATATATATATTTCATGGTTGAATCCCAAAAACAACATCAGGATTTTGAAAAAATACCTTGGTGAATTGAGTTCACTCTCCATCTAGAAAACACAGTCACCAAGGTCCACTCATTGATTAAGTTAACTATCAAATACCATAAATAACATCTCATGATATAGATAGTTTTATAAAATGTATTTTAGGGATTTATTACTATGATCCCACAAATCACATAAATGGAAATCATGAATTTGTGTTCCACATGACTAAAGTAAAAAAATACATAAATCATAAAGATGATCAAACACATGGGAAGAAAGTGGTTCTTATAATTTTTATTCTACTAATAACAGAATTCAAAATCATAAGGTTTAATAATAGAGGAATGAATTAAATCGTATTAATCATTAACAACAAATAAAGTACATGTTAATTAAACATGGAATTTGAATTTATAAAAATTACGAGAATGATCTTTGGAGAATAAAAAATTAAAGTAACTCACTTGGGTGTTTCTTTGTCAAAGATGCAAATGATGTTTTGGAATAAGTAACAAGTTTATTGTTTTCTAGATATCAATAATTTATGTATTAGGTTTCTACATATACAAATTATTGTTTTAAATTATATTTATAGTAAAAAATCATTTTTGGTTGTTGGTTATTTTCCTAATTCAAATAATATGATTGATCTCTTAAATCATGATTACATTAATGTATGAATTTTAAAGAGAGATAAAAAATCTTTATCTCTATCAATTAATATGATTGTTGAAGTTGATTATTTATATAAATGATACCATGATATGAAGATGGTATGAAAATGGATAAAATAGAAGAGAGTTTGTAACCCAAAGGGAAAATTGTGGTATGAAGAATCCATTACATTGTGAAATAATTTCCTTTGTATTTTCTCTTAACATCCTTGGACACTTTATTTCCTCTAAGAGATATCCTTAAAATAGATTTCCTTCTGCTAAATTCACGATATAAGAGGATTTATAATGACATAGTTACATTATAGAAATATATATTGGGTAGAGGTTCAATAAATATACAAATAGTAAGTGTAACAATGGATGGGTGGTAAAAATCCTGATTTATAAATTAAGAAGAGGGTAATTTTTGGAATAACATTCACACATTTTTCATAACATTACTTTATTCCTAGTTCAGTGACTTGAAATTTTCATAAAAATTGATTTTAAGGTAGATTGGGTTGAGAAGTCCTAAATAGATACTTTCCACTCATGTTTTACATATTTTTTAATCCTTTTACCATTTCATTTTAAATATTAAAATAATTATTTTTACCTTGGTAACTATATTTTTAATATGCAATTTATTTTTTAAAAAAAATATATGGAAAATCCTATAATAAATTTTTTTTCATTTGTAAAAAAAATTAATCTTTAATTAATCTAATTCAAACTATAAAAAATTTAAAATAATCTTTAAAATAAAATTATATAATATATAAAAAATATATTTTTCAGAAAGATTACATTTAACAACTATTTTTCCAAATTTGTATTTATTATTGATTAGTAATTGATAGATTGTTAATATAATTACACATTAATTTCAAAATAAATTTATTTAGATAATATGTATTTGATCAATTTTATTGAAGATATGAAAAAGGCAAGATATTAAGAGAAAAACTCATTAAAAAATTGTTTAATATTATCGAGATAATTGACATTAATATAAATTAAATTATATATGTATATAATATGAAATTGGGCTTGTTAACTAATATTTATATGTTGAACCAAAATATGAAGTAGTTTTTTTATATTCTACATCAAAATAAAAAAAACTATTCATTTTAATATTGTAGCATAAAATCATTTATTAGTGTGAAATTTTACTTGAGTTTAAAAAATGAGAAACTTTCTTTTTATAAATTCAACATAGTATTTTAAAATTATTTATAATACTTATTAAATATATATTTTTTATATAAAATTGTTTTATAAACTATTAATTTTGTCTTATATTATAATATTTATAGTTATTAGAAAAATTAGTATTTTTACCATTCACCTAAGAAGCTATAATTTTATAAAAACCCAAAACCCATCTTATTATATTCATGATGTGTTGATTTTAAGAAATGAAGTTCCATTCATAAATTTTAAAATCCAAATGTGATGTAAATTAATATTAATATAGGAAAAAGTCTAGTGAATTATATTAATTCTCACTAGTTTGACATCTATGATGGCCATTATTGAAAATATATATTTTTTATTTTTTTGGGTATTCATTTCGCCAGGTACTGAATATTACCAAAGATATAAAAAATTATTTATTAATGGGATATTATCAAATATATCTATAGACTTTACTTTTTCCCCGTTAATAAATTTCACATTAACAAATTTTATTTGATATAATAAGGTAAAATATATGATGGCACTTTTGTTACATGATAAACCTAAGTTCCATTTCTTCACTTTATACTTATGGATTCTCCAATGTACTTTAAAAAGGTGAGTTATCATGTTACATAAAATAATATCTATATGATCCATGATCTTAACCAATAGATAATTATAAGAGAGATCACTCTCTAGTTTTACAACTTCTAAATTCACTACATGTGATGAATTTTACATATAATTATTGAAGAGATATAGGTGGACAAAATCATGTAATTTTGATAGGTTTGTGGGAGTGTTACTCAATATACCAAATCACTAACACAATCAAGAATATAAAAGAGGCCAATATATCTCAAACATCGATTCCCCTTCTTCCCAAACACCTGACTCTCCTCTAGAAAAATGTATTAAGGAACACCTTATCATGAACCTAAAACTCTGTGACACAACTATGGTTATTAGATAAAATATTTTATTAACTATGCTATAAACTTATGTCATCTTAAATATACTTTAGCTTTTCTATAATTTCATCAACCATCTTATGTAATACATAATTTATTTCACCTTTTATATCCTAGTGTGCATGTGTTCTATAAAACATCCCACAAAGAGATTCATATGAGACCATTTTAAAGCATAAGTGGGAACTATTATTATAACAGAACCATACTAAATGATGATTTTTGTCACATACTACCATTAATTATGTGGACTGGGATATCAATAGGTGATCATGTATATGAATTTTTTTTATACTGACCATCATTTTGGGGATAATAGATCATACAAAATTCAGCTCTTTGTTTAGATAATGTTGAAGACTCTTACAAAACATTAATTTTATCCTTGGTTCATGAATATATCCAATAGATAGTGGTGTTATATATATCCTCACCACTTCTTTATTATATATCATTGAAATATGATCGAGTGAGTGGTCCAGTTAATATGAAATTAATTCAGAGGACTTTGTTAGATAGTTAAATAGAAACCATATATAATTTTTTCCTTGTTATTTTTTGTAAGACCCATGAAAAAATCCAAATTTTTTTCTTATCATTCACATTTAGGTATTGAAAATGGTTTCATCATCCCATTGGTTTTTTCCCCTCATCCTTCATCTGTTAATACCTTGAGAACTTAGATGTATATTCTATAGAAATTTATTTATATTTTCCAACCAATTTTTTAGTCATAGTTATCTATAGATATCTATGATTTCTAGGTGGATCAAGAATTTAAATCCATTTGAATTGTTGAAAATATATTTTTTTAATCTAGATCATATAAAATTAAAAATTAATTACAAAATATGAAGTAAATTATTTCCAATATTTAAATAAAATTATTTTATACATCTCACAACATCAATATTCTTATACGTATCCACGTCATCTCTTTTATCATTACAAATCGCTTATAATATTGATGGTTGAAAATAATTTCATAAATATTGGATAAATTTTCATCCATTACAATTCACATATCAATAATTTTCATATCTTATAATATTGAATCTTTATAAGTCCATATCATATATAATGATTCATTATAGTTTATACATAGAGAATAAAGTAACTTATTTGACTTACCTTTAATGTTTTTGATGGAGAAATCATAATAATAAATCTTCTCTATCCATTGTATTGTTTCATATTGAGATCCTTTGTTTTGATTATATATTTCAAAATCATATTTCTATATATATATTTCTCAATTTTATCCATAGAGTTAATTCCTCCAAATAATCATTCAAATGATTACTATTGTCAACACAAGACTATATTTCAGATAATTCTATTCAGTAGCCTTTAAATATCTTGAGGCATATATTATCACTTTATCATTATATGTGATTAAAAAAATAATTCCCTTTTTTGGTGAATCAATATATATCATAATTATATTTCCACTTGATTATATATTAATTACACGTAATGTGGACAACCTCTTATTCAGATGTAAGAATCTCTCTTCCCCCTCATTTTTACATTCATAATTGACTCTATTCATAGTAAGAATGGTTAGTGGGTTTGACAATCATGAGAAGTTTCTCGAAAGTAATTGGTAATATATAGTTAATATGTGGAAAATACATTTCTCTATAACATATTATTGTTTATGAAAATCCTCAATCTATGTAGTCTTAGACGTGTCCACATAAATACCTTTATTGTGATAACATTCACAGATAATTATACTTTCTCCTACCAAATCTCATGATTGTTATACATTCCAAATAACTCCCCCAGTCCTTATTGTCATTATGAAACCATTAAAATTCTCCTCATGTTCTACCTTAAATTCTATTATATAAGAATATAATCTATAAATACAGCAAAAATTTAATTCTGAAAATATCTTAATACTCGATTCATTGTTTCCTTTGAGATAAAGAGATCATAAGTGAGTCCAAAGTTCATGACGATGAACTCAAAGGTTGCATACATGGTATGAAAGGTAGTAATATGAATATCCTTTTTCTTCACCTATAACTTATTCTATATCTATCGAAGGTCCAAATTTGAGAAGTATTGATCCGAACATAAATAACAAAACAAGTCATAAATATGTGGAAGATGATTTTAATCCTTTAGAATTATATGCTTGTGTTTATAAAAATAGAAACATATACGCATAGACCCATCTTTTTTCTTAAAAAAGAGGATTGGTGCATCCCATGGGGAATGAATCAATAATAAGATACTCATGTGAATATGTTCTTGAAATTTCAACATATGTTCCTCAACATCAATAGGAGTTATTTTATATATAGTCTTCTATATTGGGATATATCCATGTATAATTTCTACTGAGAAATCAACCTCTCATATAGGACGAGGGCCATCGATTTTTTGATGAATAAATTTTTATAATCCCATATAATGGAAATTTACACAAGAGTGGTCCTATCAAATGATTTCATCATTTCTGATAAATATCCTTTCTCATAAAGAAACAAAAACCATAATTCTAAAATAAATTATCAAGGTTATTCAGAATATTCCTTACACGTTTATTGAATCTAAGGCTAAATTATGATATAGAATGTTATTCCCATTTCTAGGTAGTTGATGTGGGACCTATATAGAGACAAATAGTCCATTCCCATTAGAAAAAAACTCACTACTTTGTTAATAAATTTGTTTGATGAGAGATTCATCCCAAATATAAAAACTAAGGATGATTTATATAATTAAGCTGCAATAGCCTCCCATTATGAGTTTTCACTATAAAATGACAAACATGTTTTTCTATTGTGGTTACGCTGTTTTACTAAAAAATCATGATAAGAAATACTATATAAAAGAAGCATCAAATATTAGGTTCATAATTCTTGAATTATTAATGATAGTACATATCATTACATAATTTTCCAAACCAGTCATCATAGTAATAATCTAAGAATCCCCCCTCTACCTCTTATTTAGGGATGTGGTCGTTATCCTTGGTTATCATTGGAAACAATTGGGTATGTTTATTTTTTTAATAGTGTCCACATTCCATTTAATTGAATAATTGGACTACATATTGAGGATTTATCTGAATATTTTTATTTATTATAGTAGTGGGATTATTAATTTGGCTTCTTCATATTCTGGATTAATGTCCCTCATATTCAAATGTGAAACATTTCATTATCCAAATGAGATAGTTTGAATAAATTTTTATATCAAAAATTTTATCATGCATGATATCATATTTTCTTACAACTGAATTTTCATCGGTGTCACCCCCCAATTCTAAAATTCATTGTTATGAACCATCACTAATACCCTGGTACCCTGATAACCGAGCTGATCTCAGCATATCCTGATGATTGTTCCCAATCCCCATGTGTTAATTACATGATAATTTCTTCATACAATATAAATATGGAAAAAATCCCCTCAAGCACAATGGATGAAAAAGATACATATCTATATGATCAAAAACCACAAAGGGATACTGTACCAAAAACCAAATATGTATATTAAAAACCCAAAAAGTACAATATATATGAACACGAAAACAAACGAGGTAACCCATCATCCTAAGGGAAATACCACTACAAGGTACATGGAATATAGAAAAACTATCTCATTCAAGAGGTTATTTCCCTTTACTTGGACATGGAATCATAAATTCTAAAAATATTAAAGTTAATGGTAGGTTAAAAAATCAATTTAGGGTCTCACCATTTTCACCATAAAAGTATTCAATAATAATAAAAAATATCCTACTTTTAATTTTAAAAAAACCTAGAATTATAGTAAAATTTTACATTAAAAATCATGTTTTTAATTTCAAATGATGGAAAAATTAAAGAAATTTCATAAAAAACACTTTATATAAAACAATTTCCATAAATCACTATGCATGATAGAAAAATTTCACAATAAATGAAATATACATACATGTAGTCACAAAAAAAACCTTGTCATATTCCCTTGGATAGAATTTGTCCAAACTATGGGTTCCTCACATATCTCATATCAAGGATCATGGAAAAATGTGTACACATGTCCCTTGGGATCAGGCGAAAAAGGACTCATCCATGTCATACTAAGAAGTAGAAATTCCGAACAAGGTTTTTGTAATATTTGTAAACCATAAATCCATTTTTTGGGTGTAACCATCCTAGAATTTTGTCACCAAATAACCCACCGTCTAACTGGTATCACAGGATATCAATCCATCAATCAACAATTGTAAATTCATTTCAAAAAGGTTCAAAATGAAAATACCCCATTTCCAATTGCAAAATTCAATTTCACTTTAAATCATAAAACATAGGGGTTTAATCATATAGTTTCATTTAAAAAAAACAACCATTCGTTTTTTTTTATTTAATCAATTTTTCAAATATCAATTCAAATCATTTCACAATTTCCATAAATTTTTCCTCACACTCAAAATTACAATTCCCTTGGAATTGGGGTTTTCATAAAAACAATTTTATATAAATTTTAAACCCAATTCCAATCAATTTGGGTTTTCACAATTCAATTTAATGAAATTTAAAATAAAATCAATTAATGGTTTAATCAATCTAGAAATAATAAATGGAATCGTTTTCATTTCTTTTGGAAACACAATACCCACAATGGGACTCACCAACATGAATGAAGTCACAAATGATCTAGAACCTAAACCTAGAAACAAGATTCAAAAAAATAGAGATTAGATATATTAGTCCCAAGATGATCTAATAAAATCCAATTGTAAAATAAAGAGAGAGATAGAGAGGGGGAGTAAGGGAATGTATAGGAAGAACTCTTACAATGAGAGATTCACCACAACTGAAACAAAAATAAGTGACTCAAAAAATGATCTAGAAGGGTTGGAGGGCTCCAAACTCACATTGAATAGCTCTATGTAAAGGTAGAAGTAATTCTAGTGGAAAGAAATAATATTCTCTTCTAAATACCCTTCAAAAAACTAAGAGTCGGGATTTTACATAACATGAAACCCAATTAAACATCATGTAATTTAAAGGTATAATTTATTCCGAAAAACTGTCACCTTTTTATTAAAATCATATTTTTTTAATATTTACATGTTGTTAAATCTATACATGGTGGGTAAACATTTATGTTCTTTTCCATATTAAAAAAACATAAAGTTTTGAATACATTTCATGTAACACTATTACACATCCTTTAAATCCTCAATAGAATAACAAACATTTAGGTTTAAGTATTAAATTTCCTATAAATATTACACATAACCATTACAAGCATCATCCCAATTCATTCTCAGCCCTACCCAACCAATGTGAAGGGAAAAACATGAACAGATAAAGAATATACCTATCAGAATGTTAACAGGATGTTACCTCCGCCCCACCATTAAAACATCTTGTCCCTTGAAATCATATCTTGAATCACCCATGTCGAAAAGGTGAGGCCACTTATATATAATTAGGGCCTCATTCTACCTTGTCTTAATTCAATCAAAACCAGATTCCATATCCATAGAAAAAAGGAATCATCCTACCATGTGGAACCCTGTTATCAGAATCAACAATCCTTATTGGATTCACAGTCATGAATTAATCATTCTCAAACTCGTGATCAATCCATCACAGAACATGATATGGATCATAAAGATGCTTTCAAAACCGTGATACGTGGAATAAGTTGTGTATAAACAAAAAATTGTTTTGGTTGTTCCAAATGGGTAGCCACCATCCCCACCATCACAAAAACCTTAATATGACCCAAAAATGAGGAGAATGTTTCCCTTGCCTCCCAAAACCTGAATGGCCTAAACAAGGTGAAAATTTCATAAACTCTTAATCACAAACTGAAAACACCAATGGTATGCATTGATGATCAACATATGATTTTTACCAGCTCTTTTTTCAACATCCTTTGATAGATAAACCGAATCCTTAATATCATATTTTGAAGAAAGATTGGTCTATCCATTGAACTTTCCCCAATCAACAACCATCATAATATATATATATATATATAGATATATGTACATGGCCTCAAAAGGATCCATTCAAATTGTGGACTGATTACTCTTCATTCCAAAAAACACAACCAATCCAAAATTTTCCTCCCATGATCCAATAAAATTGATGATGCATGTGTGATAAATATTCTAAAAAATCTATATATAACTATTGTCATGGATATCTGCCTAAAGATAATTTTCCATAATCAAATGAACCCAATATCCCAGTACCTCATGTTGGCCTCTCCAAAATGAGACGTAAAAAATAAATCTATCTGATGCTATAGATGATGGAAATCCACGTAAATGAAATATTTCTCTAATATATACCTTTGCTAGATCATGAACTTGGTTATATCATGAATGGTTATAAGGACTTCTGATTTGGTCATCACATAGATCAAAACTCATATCACATTCTTTAATATAAACGTATTTTGAAACCCAAAAAAATCCATAGAGATCTCATCCCACTTCTATGTAGAAAATTGAAGTGTATGAAGAAAACTCAAAGTTCAATATAAATTTTACTTTACCAGCTAAAACATATTATAATAAGAGGAAAATAAAAAAATTCCACAATTCATACCTGACCACAAGAATTTTTTCTACTTTTCAAAGAACAAATTTTTGGTCATGGATGCACTGCCCACTGGTAATTATTGATATCCTTCATCACATCTTTCCTCATGGGTAAAAACACAAAAAAAAATAATTTTAAAACAATCTAATACCTTCCATGAGAACGACCACTCAATTACAGTATCCCAACCATAAATACTGTTCCTAATGCACAAGGACTCATCATCAATATGTTATTCCTGAATAACCATATCAAGAAGTACAAAGGTAAACTGAACACTATCCACGATAGACGCATCCCCAATTTCCCAAACTCTAATATTAATCTATGAAAAAAGATCCATTTATTTCCACATTTTGAGAATTCATCTGTGCCTGGGTTCAAAAGTTTTTTTTAAAGTCATTAACAGTAAAATTAACTTTCCTTATAGTATAAGTTATATTTAAATCAAAATTATTTGCAGTATTCCACAAAAATCCACTGGTAGAAATTCAAATTTTTTGGGATATGATATAACTGAATGTATTGTGTCTAGAATATGTGGAAAATATTTCTATGAAAAGGTAATTCCAACATATCTAATGGGTAATCATCACATATGTGATCTCAAGATCATGGTTCAGGTAATTCATCCTATGTAAATTAATTAGTAGAGAGAACTATTAATTGATTTGATAACCCATGAAAATAACATTTTCAAAACCAGAACATGATACCTCATAGAAGTCCACATAACACCACCCAACCTCTATAATATTAAACACTAGTGCATAACAAAAAATATTTTTTATCTCATAAAAATAACACCAACATTTCTTTTCCTAAATAAACATTACTCCCTTAGGAGTTATATTAGTCATCCGAGATAGTAACATCGTTGAATCCTTTACGAGACATATATAATATCTAACTAATCCAAAGAATTTCCAAATCTCAAAAAACAAATTCTATGGCTTACCCCATGTCGTAACAGTTTTAACATTCCCAAGATCAACAAAGATACCATGTTCCAACACCGCATGTCCCAATAACATCGCTTCTCGAATAAAAAATCACATTTCGATTGCTTGGAATAATGTTAGTGATTTATCATCAATTTTATAACTACTATCATATAAAGCACATGAACCACTTCATACTGAGAGTAAATAAGTGTGTCATTTAAAAATACCACTTTCAATGTATCAAGATACTCGTGGGAGATTATATTTATCAATTATATAAAGTCTACATAAGAACTGGTTTAAAAAATGGAATGAAAAGGTTCTCATAATAGAAATTTATACTCCGGAATGCGATTTTATAAATGTCTTATTATTTTATTCTCAATTGGTGACAACTATATAAAAGATAAATATTCAAAAACCACTTATCCCCTTTTAACTAGTAAAATATAACATCAATCTGTGGAAACAACTACATGTTATCTATCATAAATCGATAGAGATTTTGGTATTCAACACTAATGAGAAGTTTTCCATCATCATTCATAAAAATGATAATAGAAAATACAAAATTTGAATCACTCAGGAATATATGGTATTTCACTAATCGATCATCCAACTGATTCAATAACTATTTTATTTCATTCGGTTCTATATTGTAAGAATGAATAGATGTTTGTGGAGTACCATGTACTAAATCAATAGAAAAATATACATCCCTTATCAATAGAAAACATGATATGTCAAAATGGTATACAACAACAATATTGAGAACAAATAAAGGTAGTTCACCAATCAATGATTCCCACCCATGATCAAAATCAAATAAAATATTAATTTCACCATTAAGGGATAAATAGGTGTAGTTTTACTGAAACCGAGGTCTCATTTTACCAAAATGACATAGTATACCACATTATCTTCCATAAAGGGGACACAGTGAAGATAATTAAAAAATTGGGATTTATTAGTAATGGTCCAATCCATCCTAAAAACAATTTCAAGAGGTATCTTCTCAGGAATATAAAAAATGATGTATGTTCAATCATTGATAAATACAATACACAAGAAGGAGAATATGGACCTTGATTTCTCATTGTTATATGGGGAATAGTAAAATCCATCACCTAAGATAAAATCACTATAATAATATAAAGTACACTTAGTACATGATTTGATATAAATGAATGTGATAATCTAGTATACAATAAACCTATCACTAAAGATGAATCCATTGTGATGGTACATCTCACAGTAGCTGTAACCATATTTTATTCCTCTAGAGACAGTTACATTTTGTGAAAAAGAATTATTGTTTATCTATGTAGCTGGAATCCCTTAGATATTGGAGCATCAAATTTCCCTAAATTAATTTTTGGTGATTATTATTAATTTCCACTTCATGTAGAGTAAAATATATAATATAATATTTTTCAAGTGTCATAAATTAACACACGAACATTATATATTTTGTTCCTTAGTGAAAACCCATCTCAAATTCCTATCTTCTCAACATTAGTTTCATTTGAAATAACCAATTACCAAAAATGAAAAATGATTGAAAAAATTCTATTGAGATCCACCATAAGACTCATCAATCATTCTATTCCCGTTTTTGATACTCATAGGACTACCAAAAGGAGAAAATGAATTTCCTTCCAACCATGATATACTATCCAGATCATGTTCATCCATTAACACCCTATCCAACATGTCAGTAAAAGAAGTGATCATTATCCTGAAAAAATAATAATGAATATAATATCAATGTCCCATATCAAACAGTTGAGACTTTATTTTATTATTCAATACAACTTTATATGAAAACCTCACAAGATAAGTGTATCATTTCATATATTCTATCGTATTCTTATCATCATACTCAATTTTGTAAAAAACATAGTCTTACCCATCATCATAGATTCTTTATAAAAAATGTTAATGAAGATAAATATTAATTACTTATACTCTAAATCCCCATAATTCATCTCAATTTCCATTATATCCCACCATATCCTTATGGGTCTTTCAAGGGTGAAGGTAACAACCTTTACTTAAAATCTTTGGAAGATTCAATGAATTCAACATGAAGCTCTGTATTTCCCATCCAGTCCCTAGCCTCTTCAGGATCATTACAACCATGAATTGTAGGTGGTTTATAATCAATGAACTATTAAGAAAAAGTTTGGTATTTATCCCCCCAAATGAACCAAAACTAGATCCTAAATGGGAAAGTGTGTAGGTTTCGGTCCAATAGCAGGGACCACATTTACAATAGACATAACCGAATTACGGTCCCCGAGAGGATTATATCACTGTAGTTCATCATTTGATTTCTACCAGATCCTTTTTCCATGTATTCTAATAAGAACTATTATATAAAACATTAGAATAAAACATTGAACAAATATGTGATTACTCAAATTGAAAACTAAAATAATGGATGTATGGGTAATTAATCCAATCAGATAGATAAACATTGTATGGATTTTCCCAACCCAAAAAAAATTAGAGAAAATTATAGAACTAATAATAAATACATTTTTTCCAAACCACACATGGTGACTTGAGTCTCATTACGATGAGAACATTCCATTAAATCACTCAGAACTAACTCTTTTGTGCCGGAAAAACTACACAACTACAAAGTAACATCAATTAAAGATGCATAACCATCACCTTTCATAAAACTTTTTTATTAGCCATCCGGAATAACCTAGTAGCATGATAACCAATACAATCCCAACATATCCAAAATTGAATTCCTGGTTCACATGGATTGGTTACAATCACCTAAAATTATACAATATAAATGTTTAAATGGATCTTTCTCAATCATTTCGTTTGAAATAGATACCTATATGAGTGATAAAAAAACTCCAAAGGGAGGTAGTTCCAAAAACCAAATAGGTATATCAAAATTCCAAATATAACATCATTGAATTTATAAAAAAAATAAAATTCAATTTTCTAAAGGAAAATCTGCTCCATGCTCCAAGGAATAAAGAACAACCTTCAACTACAAGAGGTTATTTCCCTTTTCTTAGGACTAGAAGCATAAAAAATACCAATTCCTAATGTCAGAGATATAATGTTATTTAAAATTTCTGTAGTGTCTCACAATGTATTCCAAAATAAGATTTCACAATGGTAAAAACTTATTCGTTCAATTATAGTCAAAATTGGCATGGTATTACAATTAATAATTTAAAAACAAAACATTATTTTCTTTTCAAATTATTGAAACAAATTTCCAGCATTAATGAAATAAGAACTTTATATAAAATGATAAATATAAACCATTTGGCCAGAGACACTCAGTTTAAAAATAAATGGAATATACATCATAGTAGTCACATTAATAAACATGGTTATCTGCCAGGTGGTATAATTGTTCCAAGAAATGGGATGCTCACAAATCTCATGTCTATTATCAAAAAAATACGCATACACATGTTCATTAGGATAAACCTAACATGACTCATCAACATCCCATTGGGGATATGTTCTTCTAAAATAGGATTCAATTATATTTGTAAATGGTAAATACATTTCTAAGAAAATTACCACCCTAGCATGTTTTTCCTAAATAACCGACTCACTAGCAAGGCCAACATGTTCCCAATAAATAAATAAATGTTAGGAAAATTATTTCCAAACCATTCCAAATGACATTTGATATTTCTATTTTCATAATTACATTTAACTTTCAAAACCAATAAATAGTTTTTTCACCAATTTATTAAATTATCAATTAAAATAATCCATTGGTTTTCTTCATTTTAATTTTATCCATTTACTAAAATACATTTCAAGTCATTTCAAAATTTAAAAAAATTTCTAATCATGCCCCAAATTCTGATTCTATCATAATTGGTTTTTTCCCTAAAATCCATGACATGGGAATTTAAATTCCAATTCATGCCAAATTGGGGTTTCCCAAATTCAATTAAACAAAATTTCAATTACATGTAATTAATGATTTATTCAATAATGAAATCAAAAACTGAACCACCAAACTTTCTTGTAGATGTGAGACACCTCTTATAATGGAAATATAATTTTACACATATTATTACTTTATTTTATGTACAATTAACAATAAAATAAAAACCATGTATCATAAAATCATGTTTCATTGGAATATGAGGTACAAGATTTGAATGAATGAAACCAAAAAAATATCTTCATAATATTCATAACAGTATCCTAACATCCATTGGGGTCCATCATTTTAATAAGATAACTCAGGGAAAACATAGACAAAATGAATGGTCTAAAAATCCCAAGAGGGGAATAAAAATGTATATAAATCATAGAACATGGGTTAGAAGTCAGAATATAATAAAATACAATGGAATAAAATAATAATAATCTTATCAAATAATAACATTTAGAATATAAGATCAAATAATCATGGATTTATCAAAATGTGAAGACAACAAAAAAAATGTTATAAACATAATTAAAGGTTAAATGAGAATACTATTGAACATGTATAACAATGTTTGGAGAAGGAATTAGGTTCACTCCTTGTAACAAGATGACATGTCATGAGAATAAAAATTAATCATTTAATTAGAGAGATAACCAGGAGAACCCACTATAACATTTTCATGAATGTATGTTCCAAATGAAGAATAATATATAAGGAATATGCTTAAGGGTTTCCCATAGAATAAATGGTTTTCATAATCATTTCATAAGGTATTAAAAATTGGAGTATCATAATGGTGTCTATGAAAGAATGGATTAAAATAATAAATGGAAATTAATAAGGTAAAATAGTAATATATCATTTTAAATGATATTAATCTAAATTTAAACATCGTAAAAAGTTTTATTAATAAACATTAAAATTGAGAATATTCTATGTGGTTTAAGGGAAAATATGAAAGAGCCATTAATGTGGTAAAAGGAAATAATTTTTTAAAAATCCAAAATGAATGAATATATATTTTTATTAAAAAAATTTTATATTATTATTGGTGGCATAAATAATATTATACTGCACTTGAAATTGGGTCAGAAACTGAGAAGTTCTCAATAATCAAGCTTGCTTCTTAGTAGGAATTGAAAATGAAATTTTGTGAAACATCTATTTATAATCAATTAATGAAGAATTTAGACTGCTATATATGTTTGTACAATAAAAAAATAATTTCTGTGGAATTTATGCATAAAATTTATAATTTATTTTGGGTTAGGTGTGGGAAACCGTATCCGAATGGAAATGTATAGGTTCAGATAGAATCCCTTAACTTATATTTGAAAGTGTTCTGAATGTGAAGTTAAATTGAGAGATATTGATATTATATTCATTAATAATTTAATTCATAACATATTCATAAATAATTATAAATATATAATTTTATGAAGTTTATTTTTCCCTTTTCTATGAGCTTTTTTATTCAAATTTGACATTTGGGAGTGTTCCATTCCTTGGTTTTAATGATTTTTTCACTTGAATACATGTACAAAAGATCATGTAAAATGGGAATATTTATTATGAAATGAAATTATATGTTACTAATGAACATATATAATATTAAATTTCCTTGTGTATTATTTTAAATTCATATATAATGATTATTCCATGGATAAAACATTAATGATAACCATTTATATTATTTTGGTGCTTTTTCAAGCATCACGAACTAGTTTTGTTTTATTAATTAATATTATCTATATATACTAGTTACAAAAAATAAAAAATTTATAATATTCATTTTTCATTCATTTTTAAAACATTTAATTTTTATATGACGATCCCTAAATGTATTATTAGAAAAAAAATCATCATCCATAAATGTGGTGATTCGACACCCCACAGATAATGTTTTCATTTTTTGCACAAAATGGGAAGACAAGATAACTGATGGTTGATATACCATAAATGTAATAACATTAAAATATATAAAGTATAATAGGGTTCTGATGAATATTGGGGATGTGTAGGTGAGGAAATTATAAGAGAATAAAATTAATTTAAAATATAATAAATGAAAATGAACAGGGATTTAACCTCTTGAAAATATTCTTTTTCAGAATCTTCTTAGTGAAATTAGGTAATTCGTTTCTATGAGAAAAAAGGATCATGGACATGATGGGGAGACTTGTTAAGGGGAATAAGAATAATTTAGATGTTTTCAATTCTTTGGATATGTTAGTGGAAGAGTTGGTAATGGGTGGTATTGATTGGGGGTGGAGATAGGTTTTATTAAATTATTCAATTGTTTATTTTAGATCCATAAAATGAAGAGTTTGGATTTTACTAAATAAATTCAGTTACTAGTGCATTTGATTTCTAGAAAATTGTTTCTATCAATATTAATTACTAAAAAATTAAATTATTTGGATTAGAATGTTAAATACCTTATATTATCATGTTTCACTATTCATAAAAATTAAACTATTTTGGAAAAAAAAGAAAAAAAATTACCCAATTAATTTTTCAAAATTTTAAGTTAGAACTGAACCATTTTATGAAAATAAGTTTTTATTATGATGAATTTAACTTTTAACTAAAATCAACGTTTTTTTAAATAATGATTTTAATATTATAATTTTTTTTTTGAAAACTTTGAAATATAAAATAATGTCCCATAAAATTATCTTAAAATTATAATAAAATAAAACAATAGTTTATGAATCTATTTTATATAAATAAAATATTCATAAAAACATTATATCAATTAAAAAAATTAATTAAAAACTCTGACTTAAAAAAACACATAATTTATCATTTCTAAAATATTTATTTACTTATACCACGATATCGCGGTGTCATATTTAAATTTATAAGATCACTAAATTCTATTTATACTTTCATATTTTTTTTGCTATTATATTTTCCACATTAGAATTACTAATGGTCAAATTACTATTCCAACCATCATGTTACTATTCTATTTATATTGGTTCCTTTATTTCTATAAATACCACTTATTTCATTCACTCATCTACAATAACATTTTTATTCTGTTATCTACATGATATTTTATGTCATTTATAATGTATAACATAATTAGATTATGAGAACGATCTAGAACCATATAGAATTCCACCCTGAGTGCCAGTGAACTATTCCTTGAGATGGTATGACACAAAATCTCAAGCACATCTTCCCAAACACCAGAGGTTGTCATCTAGCAGTGAGCGCCTTGGGAAACTCTCTATGGAGACTATTCCCTCACATGCTAGAGTATTCATAGTGGTAACCAATAGAAATAAATATAATAATAGCATTTCAAAAATAACCGAAGAAACATAACCAAAATGAAAACCATGAAAGAAAAGTAATTAACCAGGGGAATATGAATAAAAAAAGTTGATAAAAATTATTGATGATGTTATGTTAAATGTCTATACCGAATATGAATACAGTGTTCAAAGGGATACATTCATATACCACATGCTATAAAAATATTAAGAAAATAAAAAAACTGCTAGAATAAACATCTCAAGAATATGCTTGATCCTCTGTGCCATGCTATATCCTAAATTTATAAACCAACCAAGCATCAAAAGTTGAAGATTCTATAAATCCATCCTTGTGATCATGAAACATTATTGGGTTCTGAGGGTAGCCCATGTAGTGTGTGAGATATAATCTTAGTGTGTCTATGTCAATCCATATCATGCAATAAATAAATTCTAGTGTTCCATAATACATAAGTGTAATTCAATAAACAAGAAAAATAATAAAAACATTGTTCCAGGTTCCTAAATGTACACTCGACCAATACCACCTTGTTTGGTAAACGGTATATGTTTGAAAGTGGTACTTGAGAACCTCACAACAAGTATACAATGGAAAATGTAAATAATGAAACAAAGGCAAGAAAACCCCAAGATTCTTCTTTCTCATGGAGGTCAAAATTTCAATTCATCATATAATATTCTCATATTATAATAAGATATCATAAAATGTGCATAAGAAATCATTCCATCCATAAAATCCATTGATGGAGTTATGATCCCATCAATTGTGATCTAAACCGAATCCCTATGGTTGCTATAGGTGTCTTTCTTATAACCACTTTAATCGAGTCCATCCTAGGAAAGAAATAAAAAAGGAACTTATATCACTCAAGGCTTGGTGAACTATGAGAGAAAATAATGCATCTAAAAAATGGGAATGTTGTCACCAAGTGTAGGACAACCCATCATGACCATGAGTCCATCATCAGTTTCTTCAATATTTAACAGATGCCACTCTTGAGTATGAGTAATGTACATGGAGATCACATTCCTGGATAGGAAAATAATCTCACAATGCATCATGTAGTAACCAATAGAACACGACGCGTCCATCAATGGCATCCTTTAATTGGGATAAATGTTATATCTCGACCAGTAGTTGGTGAACCCCATAAATCAAGGATCATTAAAGGGAATAACACACACACACATACACACACACATATATATATATATATATATATAACCAAGTTCCATTAAATGCATGAAAAAACTCATTCTATAAATATAGCACCCTAATAAAATTCAAACAATTAAACATGTCATAATGCATTATGCATAAATTTAAACTCAAGTTCCAAAGCATGATCACTATGAAACATGTAATAAGAATACAAAATAGAATACATTCATAGCCCGAGGCATGGGTATAGAAGATAAGTAAACCAATGATATATGGAATTAAGATTGTGTATAAAATAAATTCACAATAGTAATTAAAATATAAGGCACATTGAATTATATCTGAGACATCAAGAATGAGCATTTAACTATGAGGTGATAGCCATGAATCTCAAATCCACTCTCACAGATAACCATTTGTATTATTTCAAATTATAATTTAAGGTATTTAATCATAACCCAACTCAAAAATGGTAATTAACCATTTGAGGCATGTAACAACTACCATAAAAGGTGGGAACACCCAAGGGGGTGTCCATTGACAAGAGAACAATTCACAGACGGGTTTAACTATAAAGAGGGTAACATAGGACCTGAAAAACAATTTAATTTAATTTATTAACAACATTCAAGGTGTGGCCTGAATGTTCCTTCATACACCAAAATTGTTCGTTTTTTATTAAGTGGTGATATGATGGGAAAGATCATAAACCATCTACCTCATTGTAGTAGTGATCCATTCATCTGTTATTGAGCCTTTATTTGACATAAAATGTATTAAATTGAAGGATTTTTCAAATTCATAAAAAATAGGGAAAAAATAATTCAAATGAAAATATTTCAGTGGGAAGAGGAACTGTAATATATAAGAGTTTGGAAGGAATAGATTTTCGTGGGTGTTCCATTGCTTCGGAAGGAGAAGGATTCAGACACCCTTGGAAGGAGATATCCAAAAAAACCTAATAAGATCGAGGAGGATGCTCCATGCATAGAACGGAGGATAAACCCATTTGAATAAAGAGGGGAAGAAATAAGACAATTTTAAAAACATTAAAGATGGGTATGATGTAAATTTCTCTATAAAAATCCATTATGAATGGTTTTTCCAAAATGGGGAAAAACCGTACAACACTCACTACTATAAGGGAGCACCTCACGCAGTTAGGTTCACAGATTGACTTACAGTATGACAACCATGTGAACCCTCTTTGTCCACAAATTGCATGTGGTCACAAGGTCATGCCCCCATGCATTACACGGTTGTAGACTAACCATGAAGCTCCAATGTCCCAATTGTCTTCTACCAAATATTTTAAAAAAACCATACAGTATTGGTGGCATAATATTATATACCCATGCAAAAAAGTCTTCCTCTTCCTATTTCAGGGATCGGGGGTCCAAATATGCCCTGAAAGCACCCTTGACATCCATAATTTTATTAGTCATCATAATGAGTTTCATTTAGATGAATTGGAAAAAATATATAATTGTCTTTACAATTGAGAAATTTCCATACATTATAACCCCCCCTATGAATGAAAACTAATATGAAACATCCCTACTGATTGTGGTACAATGTCATGTGAAAAGAGTTCTGAAAACTAAGAAAATACATTGTCCTCACTCTCCAAGGACTAATCATGTACACATATGTGATGTAATATCCCTCGTACTAGAGGAACTAACCTTCAATGAAAAACCTTCATGCTATGATAAATGATACATATTGGATTCTCTTGTAAGGATAGATCAACTAATAGCTAGACTTCTTCACGGTCAAATATATGAAATGGTTTTTTATGATACAGTTGATGACGAGATTTATGGAATATTTCATGCATGGAACAATACCACTGAGGTAACATCAACTAATATTCTACTGACCTGACTATCTTCAATATATCAAATTTATTGACATATCTATGTGGTAACATTCCTTGTTTCATGATTTGTCTATGACACAATCTGTGGGATAGATATCGAAATACTGCATGTACCTCCATGAACACTAGTGGTCTGCAAAGTTAATTGATATAAAACATATTCCATGAATGACCTTTTTTCTATATGCTTCTAAATTTTGTTGAATTTCTCTGATGTCTCCTAAATGAGATGAGAACCCATTAGGGATACCTCACATGTACGTTTCCATTACATAGGTGAATAACATGGTCTTTTATAGAGGGCCTCATATGGAGTTATCTGATTTTTTTCTTCAAATATTTTTTTGTAATAAAACTTTTGTAGAGGAATATACCATTCCCATGATCTTCCAAAATAAAAAATATAGGGTCGTAGCATATTATCTAAAACCCATATTGTCTGCTTGGGCTTCTCATCAATCTGAGGGTGGTATTCCATACTCAAGAGTCATTGTAAACCCAATTCCTTCTGCAACTATTACCAAAAATGAGATTACAACCAGGTGTCTCGGTCTTAAATGATAGAATGGTGTACAACATGAAGTGACACTATATCTTGGACATAAATCCTTCATAAATCATCAAAATATATGGTCTCCTAAATATTTAATAAGTCCATGACCTTTTTTCCGGTCAACGATCACCAATAATGAATCAATAAAAATATGATATATAAGAAATCGAATATCTAAATCAATGGTGGAATTATTTCATTTCCACTCCGGAATTGATAGAGGGTGTAGAAGTCCAGAAATCTACTACTGCTCTACCTTTACCTGCTGACAGGTGGAGCACCGAATGATTAATCCTACAATCTGCCTCAACATACCTAAACATTGATACTTATGTGTACATATGGATTCAAATTTTTCATCGTTGGATGAACATAATTTTTATAGGAATTTTATTTCCTTATTTATCACTTCCCATATATCTGAAGTCACAGTAGATACACACGAATGTGTAGAGTTTCACAACCATCAATAACTCATCCAGAAGGATGGTTCTCTCTAACGACTCACTCCATCTCAATAATGAATTCAGAATCTGTTAACTTCTCTAACAAAACACATTTTTGTATATAAGATATCACTGAAAAATCTTATATAAATTGCTTATGGTTCTACTCTTGATCCTCAATATGAATCTTAGAAAAAATATCTATCATCTTCCACTAAATACTGGAATCCTTTACATCTTTCATTTTATTTTTCTTGGTCAATGGGTTTGCCATAAAATTTTCCTTTATCAGTCTTTAAGAAACCACATTGTCAAATGAATGTAGGTATTCTACCCACCTACACTACCTCAAATTCAAGTAAAACTGCTCATAGATATATTGGAGGCTTTTATAAAAAAAATTTAAACAATAGATCTCTTATATAATAAATATTGTCTCCAATAGTGTGGAGAATGAAACAAGGAAGACAACATAAGGTTTTGTGTGGGATAATTTTTGTAATGAGGCCTTAGTTGGTGATATCAATATACTTGAACCCAATCACCATTCATCATAAATTAACCTATCCCAATTCATGAAGTATCATAATATAATGTATATATCCATTCTTAATATGGTATGATCAAGATCAGTAATGAGGTGATACATCCCTAAAACTCTTAAAAATCTACCTCGTAAGATTACTTCCATAGGAATTGCACTGCCTTCTTTTCCATGCCTATTGAGACACTACTAAGAGTGAGAAGTCCAAAATGGAATTCCTATACTATCCATCCTTCTCCACGAGGCTACATACATCAAAAACATTCCTAGGATATACCTATGAGGACAAGGCACTCACCTTATCTTGTTAAATTCATACACGAGCCTCAAATATGATATGACTATTTCTGATTCATTCGCTGGGGTATTTCTGTCTTGTGAGTTATTTTTCACTAACGGTGCGTTGTACCCCTTATTCCTAGTTTCCAATTGTGGGTTCATTTCATCACATAATCATCGATCTATACTCTTTGATCTAAATGGGATGATCAGATGTCATTAATTACATCCAGGGATTCCTCCTCAGAATTCGTCACCCAGTCCGGGTCCCCCTCAATGATTAATATATGACTGTGATACATAGTCTTAGTGACATCCCTATGTGGACAATTGTTAATTATGATTCATCTATTTGGGTATTCCAAGGGTTATTTAAAGGGTATAATCCTTTATTTAGGAGATCAGCCACATTGGGCATTTTTGGTATGTCTTTGTGCTTGAACAGTTGTCCCATGTATTCCTCCTAATAAGAGGGGTTATCTAGGGTGTGTATCCCAATGAATCCCACTTATATTGTTGAGTATATTATGACATAGGAATTTTTTATGAGGTTTTCTGCAGGCATATCATTTTTACCACAAGGTAGCCTACAAGTTTAACATCTTGTGGCGATGGAGTGATACTAATTAGAACACCCTATAGAGGCAGATCAATGAATATAGATGTGAACACTTAATGGTGTGTGTCATAAATTGAAGGTATCACACTATTATGGTTGATCTGGACACCACTAATGGATGATATGAGAGGTTCACACCTATAAAGGGGACACCAATGTTTCTCATTTTTCAGTATTGAATAATAGGGAGGTGTTCTATGTACATTGTTTAGATGATTGGTATCAAAACCCATGTAGTTTAAAGGGGGGTATTGTTGGGCTTATAGATAGTTATCTACACCTCACAAGATAATTTCTCTTGGATAGATGATGAATGATGTTGGACTTATTCATGTTTATCTTCATGAGAATTTCTAGTATAAGAGAATTTGTAAAATGGCATTACGTATAGGAATGACCATGATACATGGAATGATTTTACCAGGTTGTGATTGTCAAGGTATAAATGATGATAGATATGGATAATAGGTTGGAGGTGAATTAATGGGGTGGAATGATTGTTAGAGGTATTGGGATTGGACCTCATGGTGGTTTCCTACATATTCCAGTTTTTTAAGAATCAAAATCCACATAGTTATGAATAGTGGCATTTGGTCTTTCACCAATGGAGGAGGCTGAATCATGTGGTGTGGGGCTTATGCTTGAAAACTACCCAGTGGTCTCGGAGGCTATACCTTCTCCCAGATGAAGTAATTATCATACTAGAAATATGACCATGAGGAGATCATTATGGATGTGAATGAAGGTCATGAAACTATGGGACACATATTATGTATTCCAGTTGGTTGGGAATCAATGTTCATGTAGTTTGAAAAAATGTACGGCATACGCATGAAATCATACCAGATGTCCTAACTTGTCACTTAGTCTAGAAGGGTTTTATGTTGGAGGTGGAGAGGGGTGTAATAGTTACAAATAACCTCTAATAACACATGAATAATGACCGGTGTGATAAATAAGAGGTTTTAGTAGACCAGATAGTCGCCTCCTCAAAGATACATCAATGAGATATAGTGTGGGGCTTAAATATAGAAACTAACCATTGACAGTCTCATTCCAAGTGAGGAGGATCTAATACTTTATGATTAATATCAAACTCTCATGGAGAATAGTTGGCATGTAATATTACCAAGGTGTGTCACCTCAAGTGCAATGCACAGGGTGAGGCTATAGTTTAATGTCATAGGTTGAGGATGATGATGTTTTTTTTAACATATTGTAACATTGATGGAATGGACTCAGTCAAATTCACATGTCCTAACATAATATACACTCATCACCAGTTAGCTAAATGATGACATCCATAATTCTAAAGATGTGAGTGCATAAGAGTGGTTAGCCACTAGGTCAACATTAACTTCTCCATTCCTAAAAGGAAGGGGATTATTGAACCTACTCCGAAAATAAATAGTTAAGGACACACAACAGAGGAAACCACTTGAGGGAAAAAGAAATCGCAATGCACAATCCTGGAGGGTGAACATAACATGGTATCATGAAGATGGGATCCTCATTAAGGAGGTAATTGTGATGCTTGGTGGCTTCACGATGAAGAGGATCCTTATGAAGGAAATGGCATCACATAGCAGGTTTAGCATTCCTTGGTATAAAGACTGGATCAAGAAAGGCAGTTTCATTATGAATTCGATGTGCACTATGAAACATTAAATTCCTTGAAGGGTATTCTTCCCACCTAGAGGGCATCGACATTAAATAAAGACATGAAAACAATAATTGGAGGAAATGAGGAATAAGGTAAGGGTAGTTTTTTTATTCTACAATACATTGTGGGATTCGTTTAGATGTTGGGTTCGTGTTTATCGAGAGAATAAAAATATATTAGATTGGAAGTCGAATGGTTGATGTAACCATCCCTTTGTGGTGGGGTGTGCCACATATTTATTGAAATTGGGGATTCACAATGCTCAATGGCACACCAATAAGAAAATATGTCACCATGAAATAATGTGTCACTATTGGGATCACGAAGCTATCTTTCAAATACCCTAACAGGGACATGGAGGGAATTAGGCTCACGAGGGTCCCATAAGATCCTCGTTTGGTCGTGGTGTGGAAGGTACCTCCATGAAATTTCTTCATGAGGCAGACCCTTTTTATTATTTTGTGGTGATTAGATTAGGGATTCCGTCATGAATAGTCGTGTTCCTTCTCAATATATACTGGGGAATGCATCTAGGCTCCAAAAAATACTCCCATCAGAATGAGAACTGATAGGGAGTGGATAGTCAAATTCAAAGGGAGAATAATTGAAAATCATGGTCGGTCCCAAATCTATATCATGATGGAGTGTTCACAATTTACATGGGCATAGAAGCCTCTATTAATCTTGGTCGGCTCCTCACCTATAAATAATGTACGTGGGCCTGCAAACATATTATATCTCCATGAATCAGATTTTCTATTTGATCATTTTGTGAATATTATTTACCCTATGAACTCATATTTTCTAGATGATTTTATGGGCCCTTTATTCGCAAATTAATTCTGGATAACTAGGGAGTCACGACCTAACACTAACTCACAAGCTATATAGAGTACCCCCAAACATCATGATCTGGTGCTCCATGAAAGAATGTCACATGTGATATTCATGAATAGTCCCAAAAAAATCAATTATAACCAAGATCCATTGGAAGATCAAGATGTTTCTCGGGAGGTAATTGTCGATGCTACCTAGAGGTAAGTGATGAAGAACAACATAATGATAACAGAGTACATTTGGAGCCACTCTATCCATGAATCAAAGTTGGAACTGATATCTAAAGCTCATAAAAACTATCCTTGTATATAAGAGATTTCTGTTGTATGGATTTAGTCTAAGGGATTATGTATTCATCACACCAGTGAGTAGGGATGAACTATCTTAATTGTTTAGAGGTACACTAGGGTATTACAAATGCCACAAGGCTGTTAACGGCTATAATTTTAAGGATAAAGAAACCATCATAGAAAACTATCTCTACAACCATATCGACAACATCGATGAGAGATCATTAAAAAATGAGGCATCTCCACAAGACTACCAGAAATTGCTAAATTGTGGGTATGGAGCATAGAAAAAGAATGGATTGATGATTGGGAACTGTGTCAGGGAAGAAAAATCACATAGGAATTTTCGTAGACATATTTGGTATGTGCATCGTATATAGTGTTTGGAGTATAGATAAGGTGAGTAGGACTCTATGAAGAATAGTGGTCATCTTAGTTCTATATCTACCAATCACTTTATATCATGCCTAAGCTTACAAGCAGATTGTTATCAGGGGCCAACATATTTAACTTTCACAATGGGGAGGTCAGCATCAGCCTCTAGGATCTCTAACATATATCTGGAATCCCAATTTTGGGGGCGATGAACGATGAGTTACTCCCTACGAAGAATGCATTAGAGGATCTAGAGAAGATTTCATGTTTTGAAAATGTGTTAATTGATCTAGTTCAGTGTATAGGTAAGGATTATAACAGGATAATAGATATCAAATTCAAGTAGTTGTTTTCCCAATTTATGATATTCCTAGTGAAGGAACCTACTAAGGGGGATGAGTTATCCAATAAACTACATACCAGGCCCCAATCTTATCCAAGATGACCCTATAATGTAAAGGTAGGGTCATACTAGCACATCTTGGAGGATATCCTATTGATGTTGTGGGTGTACAACATCAATACTGAGTCGCAATTAATACTATTGTTGGTTGGGTTCATATAAGAAATTTTATGCAGATGGGGGATTCTTGTGGTAGATGTGAGCATAGGGAGAAACTGAGTATATTCATCATGGTAGTGATATTAGAAATAGAGCAGCGCATCAACCATGGGATCTTAGTTATAGTGAATCTATATAAGGCAATCCAGCATATTATTTAGGGGAGGAAGAGCTTCTGTGTTTGTGGGCTACTCCATATCCTATTTGGCTGGGTGGCGGCACACATGGGAGGCTATGTGAATATGTATCCCATTTCCCATCATGAGATTAACATTAGGGCGGTGATTTTGAATTTTATAGGAAGATTCCCTTTTAAAGTGATCTTGATGGCAGTGTTGAGAAAAGTTGGGTAGGAAGATTATTCCACATTTAATTTGTTCCCTTGACGAAGGGGGTAATTATCGATAATCATAAAAGAATATAAGAGAAACACTCATATCTCATGGACTTTGGAAGAGGAGTACCCATGGGACATGTTGATTGTTATCTGATCTGTGATCCATATAACCCACCCCGATTCATTAGGTAGTTCAAGTTTCTATAGAGGTTTACTACAAAGGTGTACCTCAGAGTATGTCATGAATTCCACCCATGCATGATGAGGAATCATTGTATCATGTTCACATGTTAATATGGTAATATTAATAATGAGATACCTATATCCACTAATGAATACATGAAGTAGAAGTGTATGAAATGTTTAGAGAGGCTGCCTATCTTGGACAAAATCTGAAACAACAGACCAGCTGGGCCAATGATGGAGTGTCCACTTTACCACTGGGCCAAGATGATATGATGTCTAGAGATAGTTTTAGGGGAAGTGTTGGCACACATCATGTTGAAGGGGATTCATATGTAACACATCATGGTTTCATAGTACATTATCTCTTTAATGTAATATAGTAGCTTACGCTACACGGAACACCATGGTCGAGCACACCATGACATAACCAACAAGTCGTTCATAAAGAGGTTATGAATATTACTAAATGAATTTTTAATTTTATATACTCAATATAATTTTAGAATTCATATTATGTGTTTCTTAGACATAATATAAGAACAAATTCATTATTTTAGATAAAAGAAGTATTTTTTTGAAAAATGAAATTTTACCACATTTTAATGGGGAAACATTTTTAAATCCAATATATGACAATTTAATATATTAAATTTAATTAAATGAAATTATTATTTTGGAAAGGGACATAAGAATTTAGTTTGGATAAATGTTTGGTAGTTTTCTAATAACCTTCATATTTTGATGAATATTAAAAAATTCAAAATTTTAATTGAAAACAATTTTTTAATCGAAATAATGTATAGTGATAAATTATTCATTTGAGTTTTTTAAAGTACAATAGATAATGTTTTATCATTTAATATAATTTCATTAATTGGATGTAATTTCACATTTAAATTGTATATAAACACATGTATATCTTTTTATGGGTTTTATTTCCAAGAAACCTGCTTTCTGGTTTTGACAAAGATAATTAATTTAAAATTAAATAATGAAACTCATATGTTTTGAATTTAGTAAAATAGACATAATTTTGGGATTCAAAATATCAAAATTATCTGAGGGTGAATTATTGTAATTTTTTTGAAAACATTAATTTTTTTATGAATTTTGAAAAACACTATGTTATTGTTTAAAACCGAAATTTATTTAAATAATAACTATTACTATTTAAATTTATTTTAAAGAAAAAATAGATACACAATACCTATATTATTTCAATGTAATTTATTGAAGTCATTTAATAATAAGATAATATATATACAACTTTATTTAATTTTTTAACGTCTTTTACCCACCTTCTAGGAACATTACCAAATTTTCATAAAACGTAATTTTAATGCTTCTGGGAATTGAATTTAAAACATCCAAGAGACACAGTTGTAATCAATATGTAAAATGTTGTTCAATAGGGTGAAAATAATTTTTTTTTAATTCTAAATAGGGTAATTAGAGGTACAAATGATATTATAATTACCCTAACACATGTCAAAATTCTATTGGAAAAGTGTACATATATCAAAATAAACCCTAGGAATAAAATTTGATCATTTTGGTCCAAATGGATTATATTAGGGAATTTATTATTATTTTAATTAAATGATAGTTAAAAGTTTTAAATTCAATGTTTATTAACTAAACCATTTTTAGTATAGGGTTATACATAAGATAATGTTAGGACCAATAAAGGCCTATATACCCTGAGAGTGGGGGGTGAATCAGGGTATGTATATCCATTTTCAAAATTATTCTTACCCCACTGGATCTTGACCTCTTTATTACAAGGGTCACTTTGTTTTCACTTGTGTGTTTATTATGTCCACTTCTTTTCTTCTTTATCTAATGATGATGCTTTAAATGAAATGCAGGGAAATAAGCAGGAAGACACCGAGATTTTTACTTGGTTCACCCTCACTGGGCTACGTTCAAGGAGCATAAAACGGTGAGGTGCCACTATAAAAAAATCTAACTATTGTTTACAAGGTTCGTGCTAGATCACTTCTATGCCCAGGCACACCGCCTTTACAAGGTTTAGGGTCACCTCACTGCTTTCCCAATGGTCACTTCATGTTTCTCTCTCTCTGGCTCACTGTCATAGGAGAGGATCACCATCTTCCTCTTCCTTTGAACACATATCTAGAAAGGATCCAATCACATTTTATATACATGTAGGTCTCTTCTTTATCACTAATGAATGCATCCTTTTTTGTATGTAGATTCTCTGTTGAAGCCCAACTTTCACCTACAGATAAATCTCACATTGCAACGAAGGTATCGGGAAATCTTCCTGCTTTCACGCAGCCCTAAATCACTGCAGTGCTTCAACAACACCTGGCGCACATCTCCAAGTCGGCATGCAAGTCTCGGCGCGCAAGTCCAAACTAACCCACATGTTCACCTCAATCACTTGTGCAACACTAGATTCTGCAAATTAAAACTTGTGCGACTCACACCGTTTTACGCCCAAACCAATTTTAGTGTGAAACCATAAAATGTCGCGCTTCTTCAAAAATTGGTGTGCATGTCTCACCAAAACATTTACGTGACACCCCCTTCTTCAACTCAAAACATGGGTGACCCCCTTCCTTTCTATCCCAAACCACTCTGGACACACCACAAACAATTGGTGTGTAACTTTAACTTGCACGACCGCACCACCACTTGTGCGACCACCACACCTGAATGATGGGAGATATAATTTTCTCTAAGTGTAGAACACATGCTGAATGAGGAGGGATCTAAATATATTTATAGGAAACTTTACACCTTGTGAGACGGCGCGCAAGTCTCCCCTCGGCGTGCAAGTCTCGGCGCACAAGTCACTATTACGTAAGTCACTTGCACGACAAAACCAAAAACATGGGCGCCCCATATCCCTTTGAGATATATTGATGTTCTGATCTTGAAAAACATATGGTACAAAAGTTTCTTATCCTCCATGAAAATGGATCACAAGACCGTTTTCCAAAACCACTTATCTACATTTGTCGATTTTGAGACCAAAAAATTTCGAAAACACTAGAAAACAGTGTCACCTTGTATCTACACTTTTTGAACCACCTCTAGGTCATCCATTCCTTTTTCGAAATTCTTGAATCAAAGATGGATCGTTAACTACAACCATTGAACTCGAAATGCCACCATGAAATACCTTTTGTCAACAAATTTGTATGTCATGGTTTTTTTTCAACAATCACAACACAGTTGTCCACTTTTTCAACAAACATAATCTCCTAAAAAATGCTTTAATGATACCATGATTGATTTTTTCCGAAAAGATAAATTCATCATTAAATATTCATTATAAATCTAAAAATATTTCCTAAATCATTATATTTTATTTATAATTTTTATACATTAAATAATAAAATTTATTTATGACACAATGATAATGTAGTAATTATCTTATTAATGAAATATTAAAATAATTGATAATATAAATAAAAAAATAACTGTATATTGATACTTTTAAGGAATTACACAAATTTTATTGGCTAATATTACATTTTAGTGTTTATTTAATGTATTTATTTCTAACTAATAATGTTTTTTTTACTTTCACAAAAACCAAATACTAAATAGCGTCAAAATTGACAAAAATGTGTTTTTTAAACAAATACAGTATTATTAAACGATATAATATTCATTAAAATATAAGCATAAATAAAGGGACATATATAATGATATATATGTCATTAATGAACAACTTGAGGTTCTCTTGGAATTTTATAGTATGTTTATTAACCATGTAATATAAAAATACAAGAAGACATTTTAAAAGTAAAACTATTTAACAAAGAGTTAAATCTAAATGATGAGGTTAATATAGTGACCTAAACATGTCTAAAACATATTTGTGGAGTATATTTCGACCCAAACCCACCTTATCATAGAAATAAATCTATTTGGATCCATTATATATCTAAAATTATTGTATAATATAATAATATTTCAAGATTTTCCTAAAGTGACCCTCACCTCTCTTATAAAAGGGTAGTTCCCCTTTTCTCAAAATCACACCTCCAAAGCAATTTGGCTCAGCCAAACCCTGCTGAAATATCCTCCCAGATACCCTCAATTATCCCTAGATTCCTTACACTGAATAGAATCCATCCTAAGGATCCCTTTTTATCAAATGAAAATGTAGAGCCTGATGAAGTGGCAATTACATCATCACCTCTTTCAACATTCATTTCTTCTTCCACATACTCTTTAATGGATGTTTTTTCATACTAAAATAAAAAATAAATTACATTATACATACTGATATGTTTTTATAAATCTAGTACAACCATATTCATTAGTATATCCATCCTATTAAGGAACAATTCACCATACGTGCGTATGTATGACTTACTGTCTCCACATCGTGGTGTAGTTTGTTATTCAACACTTCATTATTTTGATGGGTATAATAATGACAAAAATTGATGTGAGTAATAAATATAACACATAAAATGTTCTTTATATATAATATATCATCCAATTACATCATTATTTCACCATTAATAGAATGATATCATCGCTCGTACGTACGTACGGTTTACCATCTCCACAACGTGATGTCATTAATTTCCACGTTCACCATAGAACAATGATTATAAAAATATATATTATTAATAAGTTTGTAATATATGACATAATAATGATATTGGATATATATATATATGTATATTTACATATATCTCATTCAATTACTTCGTTTTAATACGATATTAAAATAGAACCAACGTTTATGCTTATGTATGGCCATCCATCTCCATCAACGGTGTTTTCCATTTCACATATATATCTATTATACATATATATATATATATATTATGAATAAATATTATACGTAAATAATGTTTTATATTATAGATGTAATTAAATCATGATATAGGTGATACAATCATGTATAACAAGTTAAAACATGTACAATAGAGAAAGCGATTATTAACCGAAATATTATTTTAACATAGAAATTATTATTTAATTGTTACAGTAAATCCATAAATGAATAAAGTATGAAATAATAAAAATTAATATGGTTTTGGTATAATATAATAACATAATATGGTCATTATACAAGAGGTTAAATGTACCCTCGACCAAAATAATTTACAAGGTAAGGGTTATTTCCTCAATCTCATTATTATCTGATATTGTTTATCTATAAGTATCTACAGGTACATATTAATCATCTATGCACATGAATCATTAAAATGTTTTAAAAAGGAATATTTTATGTTTTTATTGAAGGATAACTTTAACTAGATCATCATTTGAAATGATTTTAAAGATTTATTTTTCTAAATATTTCAATTAATGTCCATGTTTTTAAAATGATTTTAAGGATTTATTTACGTACACATGATTGATTTAAAGTGTTAATTTCATTAAAATGATTCAAAGTGGTATGTGACACTTTTATTCAAAATTATCATTTAAATGACTACCTTTATAAATTGTGTTACTTTTAAATTATTTCATGAAAATAGGTATATCTCTCAAGTAGTTTTATTGATTATTTTAGACTATGTCAACATCCTTAATTGGATAATATATTTGATTATGGTTGATTTACTATAATACAATCTTCCATATTTTATTGAACACATTATGATATGTTTGACTGTGGATGTGTTGTTTTTATACAATTCATTTTTTTATGGTTTATGTATTGATATTTCGTATTCTAATTTTAATATGAATGTTTATGTTATGTTTCGACCTTTTTATATGATAAATGCATTGGACTTCATAATTTATGGGGGTAGCCCTCTATAACTTCTTGATGCATCTGTAGGTCTCATGAGAAAAACCATTTTCTTGGCATAAGGACGTGATAAAATCATTATTGATAGTCTTGGTAGAAGGCCTTTACTATGTGGTTATGATGTCTGGATTTATGCATTCCATCATTATGAAATTAGCTATTGACATTACATGTCATTATTTGACTTGTAGAATATCCATGAGAATAATAAAATGGAATTATTTTATTTATTTTTCCCATATTATGCTGAAGATTAATTTTAAAAGGATTTTGTTTTAGTCTTATACATTCCCTTAAATTTTTATACTTATTTATGATTGATTATGCTATATTATTGTCCTTACTGAGCTTCTATACTCACCCCTTGTAATGTTTTATTTTTCCCAGGATGTGAAAAAGAATATAATGATTGATATGAAGGGTTAATCTATTGAAAAAATGGCATTCTCAAAGGATTATTTATGTTGTGTTTAATTTTAGGAATTTTTAAATAACTTATATATGTAATCTATGTTCCATGACTACTAAATAGATCGGTCCTTCAAAACATGATTCCTTGTAATATTTCTAATGTATTAAAATAATTAAATGACTCTGGGAAACTGGGGTCAGGGCATTTCAACATCATAAGATCGGAAGATTCGGGGACATTCCCCGACTGTCGATAAAGGAAGAAGTGAGGCATTTCCATGTATGGGGATCCCAACAAACCAGACTCTAGAGGAAGGGGTTCCACTAAGGGGGTTCCTCATGGTTCTTATTCATGCTCTTGGGAAGTGAATTATCCATTTGTAAATTCCAAGGGTGTCATTTTCTTTAGGGCCTAGGAAACATGGGATATCCACATATTGTTCCCTGAAAATTTTTGTCTCTTGGATCATTTGTACAGGTATGGGATTCATCTGGTCTGGATTGACAATGAAAAGGATGGCTTCCACATGTATCAGGTGGAGGGGCATAATTTGTAATGGAATTTTAGGACATAGTGAATTATTGGGGAACTACATGTTCTATGAAATATCGAGTGTGGGTGATTCTGAACATGACCTCCCCTCTAAATCTATCAGAATCTAATATTGTAGAGTGTTATCCCTTTCTCGATGAATCATATAGATCCATGTGGATGATTCCAATAATGGTTGCCCATTAATAGAATAGTGAGTTCATATAATCTATTGATTAATTATATGAAACCCTCGAGGTGAGTTTCAAATTATCCACCTATGATTTTATATTCTTAGATCTTTCCAGACTCCCTAACTGATATCTATTAAATGTAGGCGGAACTTGTGCACGAGGCCTGTATATGATAGGGATGTGGGTGTACATACGAGTGTAGATGAACATGATCAGAATCTTGTGTATGTGTATGAACCAAGAACAAGGATGAAATGTTTTAAGGATGTTTGTTTTTTCACCTCATAATATGTGGAGACCTCAATCATATTTGGGGGGACCAGATCCTGGTATTCCTATGGTGACAACCCAAGAGCATGATGCACCACCATAAGGCTTCCATAAGATTTGTTCCTTATAGAGCCAGATCTACTGTTTCATGATTAGGTTGTCTGACATGTTTTCTATCAGAACAATTCTAGGAGTAGTGGGTGCTTTGCAATAGTAAATCAATTGAGGATCTATGATCTATTTTAAAAAATGAGTTATGATCCATGTGGGGTCAACCACTCGAGGAGACCTAACCATAGACTATAGTGGTTAGTTGTATGTTGATACTAATGAATATACTAGAGATGAAGTACTTAGGGAGGTGAAGGAAAAAATCATCAAGGTGTAGTAAAGTAAGGATGACCAACCTCACGACATAGTGCCCCTCCCATCTGACTGAATACCTGTGGAAGATCCTGTTTTCGGACTCTTGGGTGCATATCTAGAGTATGAAACTATTGATCTAGAAGATATGGATAGCTTTGATTCTTATATATCTTTGGATAGTCAACTCTTCCAACATAGGGAATGGAAGTGCATCATAGTTTCATTAAAAACACCACAGAGACACAATGGGTGATCTGTATTGGGTCACTTCACCACTAGCTATGCACTCTGTTTTCCAAAGGGGTCATAATTCAAGGTCTCAATGTATTAATCTGTGACTATGTTTCCAAGAATATGAGGTTAATAATTCAACACATGCATGCTACTTGGTTTCTGGAGAAGTAAGACAACATATGGAATCTCGAGGAGAATGACCAAGGGATCCAATGTTTGGATGAACATACAAATGGGTGTTATTCATTTATCACTAATCAATCTGAACTTATTTTATGATTGAGGGTCCATTTGGCTATGTTCCATGAGAACCTAAAAAAGGAATTATATCATGTGGATAACCTCCGAGATGAAGAACTCTAGATAAAAATTAGGGTGGATGAGCTACACCCAATGACCATTGATGTGAAAGGGAGATAAAGCGGTGGTAGTAGACTCTAGTGGAAAGACATTAGAAGGTGGGAGAGAATAAGAGATAAATTTAAAGGGAATTTCCATTGTGAATTTTTTTCCAAACACATGAAATGTACTTCCTTGATTTCTTTCATTTAATATTTATCATCGATGAATTTTTTATTTCTTTAATTATTACATCTCAAGAATATCTGTTATAAAACTAATGATCAATTGTTATGATCACATTGGTCATTATTGGTATAATAATCAAGGGAAGACATCATAATTTTTCACTATGTATGAGTGTAAAATAATCATTGAAGAAACATGGTCTGATTTTGTATATTTAATGATAAAAGAATTCAAGATGAGAGAGGTTGTGTCTAGATAATAGGGATCTCAAAGTAGCAAAATTTCATTTCCTGATGTGCTCTAGTTCACTAATTGGATAACATTTGGGGGTGATTGAATTTATCCAATCAAAGAAGAATGTGAAGTATGAATAAAGAAACCCAAAAATAAAAAACAAAATGGGAGAGGCATCATAATATAGTTCATTTGTTGACTTTTTTTTGAAACAAAGTATAATTATTTCATAACATAAAAGGGGGAACACAAAAAAAGATCGATCACTTACCATGTATGGAACTCAAGAACTATGTTGAAATTTCATCCAAAGTCATTGGTAACAATGTACTATGAGTATAGGTAATCCTTGGCCATTGAAAATTCTGTTAGAAAGTCCCTTATGATGTGGAAGAGGATGAGGATCCAAATGAAGGGGAACACAAAGAGGTTGTGGCTGGATAATAGGGCTATTGAAGTATCCTAATTTCCTTTCCCAAGGTGCTCTGGTGCACAAACAGGGTGACTTTGGGCATGATGGAATCTATTTGAACAATAGGGAATGAAATGTATGAATCATGATACTGAGAAGTCTTGAACACAATGGAATAAACGTCATAATATAGGAAAACAATTGATTGTTAGCGAAACACAATATCCCTATTTACTATCCTGAAATGGAGAAAACAAAAAAGGGTTCATCGGTGACCCTGATTGAAACATGGGACCTGTTTTTAAAAAAATTCAATTTTATAAAGAATGTTGGTCGAGGATGGTTGGTGGGCCTTGGCCAGGAACCCTTCCGTTAGAGGATCTGTAGAGACCCGTAGCCTGACGTACATATACATTACATTACTTTTGCGGAATACTTAGTACATAACAAAAACACACACACAAGGACCGTAATAGTTTAGTGTCTTTGGAAACTTGGAGTATAATCTTCTAATCGTGGGGAAAGATCTTCAACATCTCCCATAAAGATCTTCCTTTTTTTTACCTAAAAACTTTCTTTATATCCTGGGGAAAAGAAAACATAAAAGGGTGAGCTCAAATGCTCAGTAAGGGTAAACAAAGGAAATATCAATCACATAATTTTCATAAGAACATAACATTTTTGGAAATCTTAACCTGCAAAAGAGAGCATAATTACATAACATGGGATAAATCATAGTAGTGAAATGAAATCATAACTTAAAACATTACTCATTGTGGCATACACACATAATCATATAGAATCATTTCTTGTTAGTCAAGACTCATTGCCAAGACTATCTTAGTGGACAAAGTCCCTTTCTGAATCGAGTAATCCTCGTTTCAGTCCTGTTTCACTGAACCGGTATAACCTACCATTCCAGCCATGTCTATCTCATGAGATATGAAATCTTTACCCAATGCATTGGAGGGAGATATAGGTCCCACCCATCTCTTAATGAATCCTTTCTTATGTGTGCCACAAAATCATAAATCATACATCATTGCATAACCCATGTAATAAAAATGGGATTCTTAAACAACATGACATCATAAAACCATTCATATAAGATAAAGGAATTCATAAACATAATTCCATCACAACATAGTCAAATCAATGTAAAAATATGGATAGAAACAGAACCCTTTATTATCTTATATGGAAAATAATTTTGATAAAACACTTGAATTGAATTCTTGAGGAAAATATCCTTTCTTCTTCAAAATCAATTTCTTTTCTCAAAACATCATGCAATTTTAAAAGAAAGAGATTTTATTGAAAATAGTCATGAAATCTTTTAGAGTAAGCTTCATGAAAATAAGGCTTTATAAAACAGTATAAATCTGTTCGTGCCGTATAAGTTAAAAAAAACATTCTTCGTACTTTTGTCGGAAAAGTCAAAATTACCTCGTACGAAAAACGACAAAAGATTCCTTTCATTTCTTTTACTAAAAACTCACCGAAGGGTAAAAATGGGTTTAAACAATTGTAGGTGGATGGAAATAATATTACATATTTATGAAACATGGATGTGGATGATAAAATACACCCCAGTAAATACTTACGAATAAACAATCTCAGATAAAAATGAGATTGTGATATTTGCCTTACCTTAGGTCCGACTTGCTTTGTAAGTGTCCGAACCTCCTTTATAATGATTTAAATCATGTTATTGACTTATGACAGAATCATATTAATTGTTATGATATCATATATGGTTCACTTATGACATTATATTACCCGTTCTTTTGTAAATTCCATGTTAAAGAAGCGTTTTGGGTAAAATCGTTTCATTTATCGTAGGTGTTTTGACTTGTTGTTCTTGACATCATTATTACTTATATCATGATTTACTTACTTCCAGAATATAAAATATGATTTATATATCATATATATTCAGTATATATATATATATAATAGGTAGATAAATAAAATGAAAAACACCGTTCATGGAGACGGTAGTCCGTACGTACGCATGAACGCTGTTTTCCTTTCCTTATTGTCTTGAAATGGAAGTAAGTAGATGACATACATATGTATATATATACATAAATCCAGTAGCTTTATAATGTCATATATTTCATTATTATTTCTTATATATACATTATAATCATTCTTAAATGGTTAACATGGAGAATGAATCTCATCGCGTCGTGGAGACGGTATTCCGTACATACGCACGAGCGATGATATCATTTCTATAAATATTGAATTGAATTGGAGTGTATTATACAATATATCAGAATCAGTATGATGTTGTAATAACTATGTATAGTTATTCTTTACACCATTATACCCATCCATGTAAGGTGGTGGTGGAAAATAGATTACACCACGGCGTGGAGACGGTATTCCGTACGTACGCACGCGCGGTGATTTCTTTTTCCGTAGGATGGATAGATGGTGAAATAGGGTTGTTTCATACTTATAATAACATATCAGTATATGAGTGATACTGATGTTATTACTTCATAATGAAACAACCTAAGAAGAAGAAGTGGAAGAAGAAATAAAGATGAAAGAATTGGTAACGGTAATTACCTCTTCTTTGAAGTGCCTCTTTGAGACCTCCTCTTAGGGCACTAAAATTGGTCTTTGAGGAAGACCAGAACCTCTAGGATGTTGCTAGGGAAGTGTAGAGGATAAATTGGCAGGGGTTGGCCGAGCTTGAGTGCTCAAATTGGTGTGAGGAGGAGGGGGAGGAGGTGTCCTTTTATAAGGGAGGAGAGGGGCACCTTAGGAATATCTCAAAATATTATTTTATATTAAAGTCAAAATCGGTTTATAATGGTTCCAAATGGTATTATTTCGAAGATAAGGTGGGGATGGGTCGAAATCCTATCAACCAATAGAATTTAGACAAGTTTAGGGTATTATTTTAACCTTATCAATTAGATTTAAATCTAAGTTAAATAATTTAACTTTTACCGTGTCTTTTTGTTTTCTTTCACTATATGGTTAATAAACATACTATAACATGCCAAAAGAACCCCAAATTGTATATTATTAACACATATATCCTTATCTAAGTCATTTGGCCGAACCTTAGATTTTTAGGAATAAAATAACAATTAATAATATAATATTTGATTTAAAAACTATTTTGTGTCAATTTTGACACTATTTGATATATGATTTTTTGGAAAGTCATAACAGAATTATATGTTAGAACCAAGTTGATTAAATCAACACTAATATATCATAGTAACCTAGAAAACTAGTGGAATTCATAAAAAGTCTTAAATTACATTTATTTTGGTATTTATATTATCAATTATGTCTATATTTCATTAATAAGATAATTACTACATCATTTTTGTGTCATAAATAAATTATATTATTTGATGTCTAAAAATTACAAATAAAATACCATCATGTAGGAAATCTTTGTATATTTCTAATGAATATTTATAGTCGAATTTATCTTATGTATAACCCCATATTAAAAATGATTTACTTATTAAACTTTGATTTTAACTATTTTAACCCTTCTTTAAATAAATTAATAATAAATGTCCTAATCTAATCCAAGTGGGCCTAAATGGTCATATTTTATTCCTAAGTTTGTTTTTGGTCGAATTACACTTGTCCAATATAATTAGGACATGTGTTAGGGTAATATTAATATCATATTTACCCTTAGTTACCTTATTTACTATTAACCGTGGTAAAAAAAGTAAAAAGTTACTATTCACCAAAAAATTATTTTCATCTCATTGAACCACATTTTAGTCCTTGATATTAACCGTGTCTCTCGGATTTTCGAAATTCCATTCACAGAAGCGGTAAAATTAAGTTTTATGCAAAATTCAGTTTTTATCCTACCACTTAATAGTTTCACTATTCATCAAAAATTGATGTTTTTCATAACAATGCCAAAATTTCATCCCAAGCTATATTTCATATTCCGAATTCAAAAATGAAGTCTATTTTACCAAATTCATAACATAGAAGTTGCATTAATTAATTTTATAATTGAATCCCGCTGTTAAAACAAATAGCGTGTTTTTAAGAAACAATATCTATCAAAAGATTGACACTTGTTTATGTCTAGTTTAAATGTGAAACTACATCCAATGACCAACATTGTATTAAATTGTAAAAATATATTCTAAATATACTTTAAAACCACTCAAATTAATGATTTATCACTATTAATTATTTCGATTAAAAAAAGTTGTTTTTAATTATAATTTAGTAATTTTCACTATTCATCAGAATATGAAAGTTATCCGAAAAGTACCAAAATTTCACCTTAGGCTAAATTCGATACTCCGAATCCAAGAATGAAGTTCATTTTGAAAAATAAGATTTACAAGAATTTTAAAAAGTGGTTATTACTATTCATAACAGCTAGTTTTAATAATATTTTAATAGCATATCGTTGTTTAGTGAAACTCAGTATTGCGTATTACACACGCTATCGAGGAAGGTCGCGATTGCGTGTAATGCAAGGCAAGACAAGGATGCGTGTTGTGCAAGCTCCTTTTGGTGTAGCGTACAACACAAGACATTAATAAAATTAAAAAGAATATTTTTTTTATAAAATCTTGGGCTGTTACATTCTACCCCCCTTAAAATGAATTTCGCCCTCGAAATTCGTCAGGGTTATAAATGGTTTACTATTCGAAAGTTTCTTTAATAGAAACCCACATCTTAAAAAGGAATATCAAAACCAATCTTTAAAAACAAAAGTATGAAACGTAACGGTTACCCAAATAAACTAATCATTGGGTTTCCACATAGGTGAAAATATGGATATGGAAGAGAAATCTAACCATCATGTTCTGATGGAGAGTGGTAGAGAACATGGCTATGGAAAAGCCAGTAATCACAAATCCATAGATTTGTGATGATATAAGGTACCATCTGATTCATCAGGTATAAGATCACTAGGACAACATTTTTGGTTTTCAAGATCATTTCCCCTAAAGTTGAAAATTTGAATTAGAATAAATACTTACTTTATTTTGGTACAATCTCACTGTTGTTCGTGCCTTGAACAATTTCCACTTCATCTCTTAAATAAATGAAGTTGAATTTGTTATTCGTGAAGTGTTAGCAGATCATGTGATAGAATGACGGGTCATTCCATCTGTCTCAAACAAAAGGTTAGCAAAAATTATATGCATAAATCGATCTATAGTGAGATTAATCATATATGGTTCCTAAAATGGACTTATACTTCATATATCATACTTCTTAATATAATAAAACTAGTTTCTACTAAACAAGGACTTCCTGTAGGCCAGTGGTAGGCGATAAAGGCCAGTCGCACTTCGGTTGTGGGTTCGATTCCCACAGCCTTGTCCGACGCGATGGGCTGTCGCCCGTCCTGCAGGTTGTCCTTTTTCTAAAAAAAACTTCTATCCTTAAACAATACTAACTTATGCCCAACATAATCCATTCCAATCTTTAGGTTTACCCATAATACTGCAGTCCACTCTCATAATATAGTGAAAACAATTACCAGAGATTTAATACCATCGTTGATCCCCATATATCATAAGATATGTTTTGTTGGTCACATTCCAAACATTCAAAGTCCTTAATCATGTATTCTCTTGAAAACCATAGTGAAAACATGAATGCAGTTAAAATTTAACAGTTTACACATACCAAAATCCTCAAATTTCTATATACTCAAACAATGATATCACTTAGTCCTTATATCAATCATGAGCTCATGAATACAATCAAACATCTCATTATCTTCTTATCCTTTCATTATGCACTTATCATCTACTTTCCAAAATATTTGAATCACTTTTCATAGTTATTGGTACCTTAAAATTATTGAAAACCACAATAGACCAATACTTAAATATTTCAATACACCATAAAAGTACCTCAACAACATTATTCTTGAATACCAAAACACTTCAGTCCATCCACATCAATGATTATCCTGGAATAAGTCCTTCCTTGATTTAGAAGTAACTTTTTAGTTCAGGGCACTGAGTTGGGTAATGCCCATGTTCTCCACAAATAAGACATTGAACTCCATAACAGTCTGTCACTCTATGACCCTTTTCTCCACACAGATAACATCGGTCCCTCCATTTGAGGTATTCCTCAAGGTTCTTCTTCCCTTCTTTAGAAATCTCAATCTTCCTTTCTTTATGCTCCTCAACATGCGAACATGCATAATAGTCTATCTTCCTCTTCTTTGAAGAATTAGGCATACCACTAAATTTCACCTTGTTAATCATATATCGCGATGATTGATTCGGCATAATCACAACATATTTCTCTCTAGGTATTACACAATTTTGTTGCTCATAGTCACCAATTTGTCCATTGGATTCAATGTTAACTGAATTCCTTTTGGTTCCCTCCATTAACTAAAACACAAAAATAATTTTGTGAGAATCAAAAATCATGCTAGAGAAAACAACATAGTAAAGGGAAAGTATCCTCAATACATAACTTCGTAGGTTTAATCTAATATCATCACCATAGTTCTAGGAATATATCCTATACGTATACTTATCCTTAGGGACATCCCTAGACATACCTTAGAAATATCTCTAGGAATCTCACTAACGTTTTCGCATCCTAGTTTCCAAAGGTTGACTAAACCTTTCCTCTGATACCAACTGTAGAGACCCGAAGCCTGACGTACATAGACTTTACATTACTTTTGCGGAATACTTAGTACATAACAAAAACACACACACAAGGACCGTAATAGTTTAGTGTCTTTGGAAACTCGGAGTATAATCTTCTAATCGTGGGGAAAGATCTTCAACATCTCCCATAAAGATCTTCCTTTTTTTTACCTAAAAACTTTCTTTATATCCTGGGGAAAAGAAAACATAAAAGGGTGAGCTCAAATGCTCAGTAAGGGTAAACAAAGGAAATATCAATCACATAATTTTCATAAGAACATAACATTTTTGGAAATCTTAACCTGCAAAAGAGAGCATAATTCCATAACATGGGATAAATCATAGTAGTGAAATGAAATCATAACTTAAAACATTACTCATTGTGGCATACACACATAATCATATAGAATCATTTCTTGTTAGTCAAGACTCATTGCCAAGACTATCTTAGTGGACAAAGTCCCTTTCTGAATCGAGTAATCCTCGTTTCAGTCCTGTTTCACTGAACCGGTATAACCTACCATTCCAGCCATGTCTATCTCATGAGATATGAAATCTTTACCCAATTCATTGGAGGGAGATATAGGTCCCACCCATCTCTTAATGAATCCTTTCTTATGTGTGCCACAAAATCATAAATCATACATCATTGCATAACCCATGTAATAAAAATGGGATTCTTAAACAACATGACATCATAAAACCATTCATATAAGATAAAGGAATTCATAAACATAATTCCATCACAACATAGTCAAATCAATGTAAAAATATGGATAGAAACAGAACCCTTTATTATCTTATATGGAAAATAATTTTGATAAAACACTTGAATTGAATTCTTGAGGAAAATATCCTTTCTTCTTCAAAATCAATTTCTTTTCTCAAAACATCATGCAATTTTAAAAGAAAGAGATTTTATTGAAAATAGTCATGAAATCTTTTAGAGGAAGCTTCATGAAAATAAGGCTTTATAAAACAGTATAAATCTGTTCGTGCCGTATAAGTTAAAAAAAACATTCTTCGTACTTTTGTCGGAAAAGTCAAAAGTACCTCGTACGAAAAACGACAAAAGATTCCTTTCATTTCTTTTACTAAAAACTCACCGAAGGGTAAAAATGGGTTTAAACAATTGTAGGTGGATGGAAATAATATTACATATTTATGAAACATGGATGTGGATGATAAAATACACCCCAGTAAATAATTACGAATAAACAATCTCGGATAAAAATGAGATTGTGATATTTGCCTTACCTTAGGTCCGACTTGCTTTGTAAGTGTCCGAACCTCCTGTATAATGATTTAAATCATGTTATTGACTTATGACAGAATCATATTCATTGTTATGATATCATATATGGTTCACTTATGACATTATATTACCCGTTCTTTTGTAAATTCCATGTTAAAGAAGCGTTTTGGGTAAAATCGTTTCATTTATCGTAGGTGTTTTGACTTGTTGTTCTTGACATCATTATTACTTATATCATGATTTACTTACTTCCAGAATATAAAATATGATTTATATATCATATATATTCAGTATATATATATATATATAATAGGTAGATAAATAAAATGAAAAACACCGTTCATGGAGACGGTAGTCCGTACGTACGCATGAACGCTGTTTTCCTTTCCTTATTGTCTTAAAATGGAAGTAAGTAGATGACATACATATGTATATATATACATAAATCCAGTAGCTTTATAATGTCATATATTTCATTATTATTTCTTATATATACATTATAATCATTCTTAAATGGTTAACATGGAGAATGAATCTCATCGCGTCGTGGAGACGGTATTCCGTACGTACGCACAAGCGATGATATCATTTCTATAAATATTGAATTGAATTGGAGTGTATTATACAATATATCAGAATCAGTATGATGTTGTAATAACTATGTATAGTTATTCTTTACACCATTATACCCATCCATGTAATGTGGTGGTGGAAAATAGATTACACCACGGCGTGGAGACGGTATTCCGTACGTACGCACGCGCGGTGATTTCTTTTTCCGTAGGATGGATAAATGGTGAAATAGGGTTGTTTCATACTTATAATAACATATCAGTATATGAGTGATACTGATGTTATTACTTCATAATGAAACAACCTAAGAAGAAGAAGTGGAAGAAGAAATAAAGATGAAAGAATTGGTAACGGTAATTACCTCTTCTTTGAAGTGCCTCTTTGAGACCTCCTCTTAGGGCACTAAAATTGGTCTTTGAGGAAGACCAGAACCTCTAGGATGTTGATAGGGAAGTGGAGAGGATAAATTGGCAGGGGTTGGCCGATCTTGAGTGCTCAAATTGGTGTGAGGAGGAGGGGGAGGAGGTGTCCTTTTATAAGGGAGGAGAGGGGCACCTTAGGAATATCTCAAAATATTATTTTATATTAAAGTCAAAATCGGTTTATAATGGTTCCAAAGGGTCTTATTTCGAAGATAAGGTGGGGATGGGTCGAAATCCTATCAACCAATAGAATTTAGACAAGTTTAGGGTATTATTTTAACCTTATCAATTAGATTTAACTCTAAGTTAAATAATTTAACTTTTACCGTGTCTTTTTGTTTTCTTTCACTATATGGTTACTAAACTTACTATAACATGCCAAAAGAACCCCAAATTGTATATTATTAACACATATATCCTTATCTAAGTAATTTGGCCGAACCTTAGATTTTTAGGAATAAAATAACAATTAATAATATAATATTTGATTTAAAAACTATTTTGTGTCAATTTTGACACTATTTGATATATGATTTTTTTGAAAGTCATAACAGAATTATATGTTCGAACCAAGTTGATTAAATCAACCCTAATAAATCATAGTAACCTAGAAAATTAGTGGAATTCATAAAAAGTCTTAAATTACATTTATTTTGGTATTTATATTATCAATTATGTCAATATTTCATTAATAAGATAATTACTACATCATTTTTGTGTCATAAATAAATTATATTATTTGATGTCTAAAAATTACAAATAAAATACCATCATGTAGGAAATCTTTGTATCTTTCTAATTAATATTTATAGTCGATTTATCTTATGTATAACCCCATATTAAAAATGATTTACTTATTAAACTTTGATTTTAACTATTTTAACCCTTTTTTAAATAAATTAATAATAAATGTCCTAATCTAATCCAAGAGGGCCTAAATGGTCATATTTTATTCCTAAGTTTGTTTTTGGTCGAATTACACTTGTCCAATAGAATTAGGACATGTGTTAGGGTAATATTAATATCATATTTACCCTTAGTTACCTTATTTACTATTAACCGTGGTAAAAAAAGTAAAAAGTTACTATTCACCAAAAAAATTATTTTCATCTCATTGAACCACATTTTAGTCCTTGATATTAACCGTGTCTCTCGGATTTTCGAAATTCCATTCACAGAAGCGGTAAAATTAAGTTTTATGCAAAATTCAGTTTTTATCTTACCACTTAGTAGTTTCACTATTCATCAAAAATTGATGTTTTTCAGAACAATGCCAAAATTTCATCCCAAGCTATATTTCATATTCCGAATTCAAAAATGAAGTCTATTTTACCAAATTCATAACATAGAAGTTGCATTAATTAATTTTATAATTAAATCCCGCTGTTAAAACAAATAGCGTGTTTTTAAGAAACAATATCTATCAAAAGATTGACACTTGTTTATGTCTAGTTTAAATGTGAAACTACATCCAATGACCAAAATTGTATTAAATTGTAAAAATATATTCTAAATATACTTTAAAACCACTCAAATTAATGATTTATCACTATTAATTATTTCGATTAAAAAAAGTTGTTTTTAATTATAATTTAGTAATTTTCACTATTCATCAGAATATGAAAGTTATCCGAAAAGTACCAAAATTTCACCTTAGGCTAAATTCGATACTCCGAATCCAAGAATGAAGTTCATTTTGAAAAATAAGATTTACAAGAATTTTAAAAAGTGGTTATTACTATTCATAACAGCTAGTTTTAATAATATTTTAATAGCATATCGTTGTTTAGTGAAACTCAGTATTGCGTATTACACACGCTATCGAGGAAGGTCGCGATTGCGTGTAATGCAAGGCAAGACAAGGATGCGTGTTGTGCAAGCTCCTTTTGGTGTAGCGTACAACACAAGACATTAATAAAATTAAAAAGAATATTTTTTTTATAAAATCTTGGGCTGTTACAGGATCCCTTCATACAAGTGGAACTGGGCCCACCACATCTAGAGTATTCTCATGACCACTCTCTTGGAATACAACATGAGTACGTCACATTGATATATCTATACATGCACAATAGAAATCTGCCTATAGGATTTAAAATAGATTTAAAAATAGATAATTAATGTGTTAAATAAGGGATGATACAAGCATACCTAAAACATGAAAATACCAATAGCCTACTCATAGAGAAATTTCTATGTGATATAAATGCAAAGAAGGATCACTAAAAACAAAAGAAGTATATCCTAATTTCTATTTCTATGGTTTAGTCCAGTCAAAACCTCACATATTTCATGTATAAGGAATGGTTCACTTTAATGGTTTGTTTCTCTTTAATTAATTTTTACATTTAACCTCAATTAATTTGGTTTAATTAGGTAGATCACCATTCCAATATATAAGTCCTAATTCACAATAAAAATTTTAATTTGGTGTCTACTTAAACCAACACCATAACATGTCCCTAGATGCTGAATAGTAATACTTCTATAATTTTAACAAATCAATAACTATAAGGATTAGTAGAACATGGAACACCCACAATCACATATAGAGAGGAAACGAACACAGAGTATATATATGAAAAGGCATAATGCATGGAAATTTATTTCATACGGTGCCTAGAATGATACATTCTATGAAGTTATCCATTTTTTTGTTTTATGAAATATAAATTATCAATTAAATAAAAAAATATAAATAACATCACAAAACAAGTGAGTCACCCAAAAATGAAGTTGTAACAACACTAATTTCATAATAAATAACGGAAAATCCTATCCTAGGTAATTCGGGTATCCCTTATACATGGTTTTGCTACATCCAACCATTGATTAAGGTCTAAATTACAATGTCCTTGCTACTTGTTTAAACCGAAAATATATGAAAAATTGAAAAAGAGAATCACAAACCCCTTTGTAGCGTTTCACCATGAGTTCCACTAAACAATTCCCCGAGGTGGTGGGCCACAATATCATAAGGGAATCTCCAAGAATGTACGATGCTTTCTACTAGTATCGTGTTCCTTGGGTGTGAATGTGGGGAGATTATTGAATCGTAGTTTAGATTATGAAAAACTATAAAAAATAGATGAAGTAGATATCATAATAAATATAAGGTCATAACCAAAATGAACACCATCAAATATAAGTAAACAACTTAGAGAAGATGAAAAAAATGTAAATACAAAAAGGATGATGATTGTATGTCAAATATCTATAAAAACTTTGAGTATAGGGAGGTCAGGATTCAATAATATACTATATTTTGGAAAACATATACACAAAAAACCTTCAAAAACAATCATGATCATAGGAATTTTCCTCTGTCTCATTCACCATCCTATACCTATAAACCAATAATGTATTAGAATCCACACGCTTCCCATTATCCATAAATGTGATCATAAAATTTTCAGGGGATCCAAGGGGTGACCAATGAGAATATGAGATACAATCTATGTAGGGTTTCACCAATGGTGTCTAGGACAATACATTTCAAAGAAAAAATAAATGATATTATTCAAAAATTCATAAATTCATGATAATAAACAATTTAAATAATAACCGACTTGGTAGAGGTTTTTAAATAGACACCTGACCGATACCCCTAACTTTGGAATAATCCCGATGTCTTAAAAAGGTTCATGTGCAGGTTATAACATGTATACAAGAGAAGGTTTAAATAATGAAACTAAGGAAGGTCTATCTCAATCTTATGCTTTAGCTTGGATGTCATAATTTCATTTCATCATATTAACATGATACTAATGTAAAATAAAGACATCTCATATGAAGATGTAATAAATCAATCCATAAAATTCATGGGTGGAGTCTCGATCCTATTAAAGGTGATCTAAATATAATCCCAAATGTTTCTATAGGTTTATTCAATATAACCAATGCAATTTAGTCCATCCTAGGAAACCCATGATGAATACCTTTGTATCACTAATGATATTTTCAACTCTGAGTCTGCACCAGGTATGTTACATAGGTGACCATGTATCAACAGGGGCATGGAGTAGTCATCACTCCCATTGTTCTCTACTCAATTTCTCCAACAGGGAAACTATTTCACTCATGAGTAAAATAAAACTACCAAAAGATCCCATACCTACTTATCCAAAGTATCTCTCCCGATACGTCATGTTGTGACCATCCAAGAATAGTGAGTCCATCCATGGAATCCTTCAATCAGAACCCTTGTTGCCTCCATGGCTATGGAAATTGAATCAAATCACCCATGGAAAATAAAAAGGAATATTATATATAAATAGCCACATTTCATTATATTCATGGAAAACTCATTCTAAAAATATATCCCTCTGATACCATTCAAACCATTAAACTTGTCCTAATGAAATTATGCAAAAATTTAAACTCAAGGATACAATACATGATCCTTAGGAAACATGAAATAAGAATAATAAATGGAATACAAGTATAATCCTGTGAAATTTGATTGACATATAATTAAATCAGTGACATTGTCAAGAGGCAAGGCTATTCACCCAATTCACAAAATCCTTTGATATATAAGGCACATGGAATTCAATGTGAAACACCAAGAATGATAATTTGACTATAAGAAGAGAGGCATGAATACCAAGGGTCACTCATATATCCTACCACTTATCTTTATTAGTATTATAATTTATGGTATTTAATCAAAGACCAAGTCAAATATAGATATTAACCATAGGAGGCATGGTAAAATGTAAATTAAATGCGGGAAACCCCAAAATGGATGAAAATAAGAGAGAGCCCAAAAATGGGTCTCTCTATTAAGAGGGGTCACATAGGAAAGGACAAATCATTTAATTTTTTATTAATAACACTCGTGGCTTCAATTGAAGGTTCCACGGTGTGGAAACAAGACATGTTATTTAAAAAGAGGTTATAACATATGAAAAATCTTACACCAAAAACGTCTAGTAGTAGTGATCTATTCAGCTGTTATCGAGTGTTGATTCAAACTAGAATAGAAGATACAGAAGGATTTTTCAAACACACATAAAATAGTGAAAACAGTTTCACACCAAAATAAAAAAATAGGTGGACAAGGAACCTTGAAATTGATGAGGGCAGAAGTAATATCTTATCATGCAATTTTTGTGGCTTATAAAGGAGAATGATTTAGACACCATTAGAAAGGGAAATCAAAACACCTAGAAAGATGGAGGAGGAAGATCCACATGTGGGAAGGGAGTAAACCCCAATTGGAATGAATATGGAAGCAATGAAAAGTGTTTTAAAATCATTAAATGGAGTAGGATTGTAATTTAAACCCCAAACCCACTATTCGTGGTTTTGTCACATGGTTTGGCCAAACTATGCACTAACCATGTTCCATTAACTACTATAATGGGTACCTCGCACAATTAGGTTCATAGTTTTACTAACCGTTAAGAAACAGTGAGATACATCTCTGTCAAAATATTTCTAGTGGTCATAAGGTCATTCAACCCAAGTCACATGTTTGTAGACTAACTGTGTAGATGAAAGGATTCAAATATCTACTACTGCGTATTTCAGAAAATTGTGTAGGCTAGGATACTCCACTTTATCTAAACATGAGGCCCTGTCTTCCACTTCCAATTTCAGTTCTATGGGCTATGAGAGAGCACCAAACACACCCCTGACCTCAATAATTTGATTATTCATCATAATTAGGGTCGTTCTGTGGAATTAGAACAAAAAAATTAAGGGTATGTACCTTTGATAAAAACTTGTATTTTACAACCTCCCCACCTTATGTAAACCAGTACCCATTTATCCCATCTGAGGTTTATACAACATAATCTAAAAAGTGTTCCAGCCACAATTCATGTACATCGTCCTCCCACTCTCATGTGTCATCCTATACATGTATGTGGTCTATATAACTCAAACCATAGGAGATTTCATTCCACTTAGAACAATAATTATATGATCAATAATATGTATTGGATTCTCTTTGAAGGTCACATTATCTTTAGGATAAATATCCATAGGGTCATACTAATGAGATTGGTCAACATGACATAATCAAACCAGACCAACATGTAAGAGGTCATGCATGGAATGAAACTAATGAGATGAAAACAACTAATTGGATAATGGAACAACTCTCTCCACTATGTCTCAAATTTTGAAACATCAAAACAATAACCTCCCCTATTTCCATATTTGTCTATTCTTCAATCTGGGAGATACACACATGAAGACCTAATGTTTCGCCTCTATCATTTGAGGTCTACGATGATGATTGGCATGGGAATTCTTCCTCGACTAAGCTAAAACCATATGCTTCTGAATCAACTATACTTGATCTGATGTGTACTAAATGAGATGAGGACCCAATAGTACTACCTCACCTAATTTTGGAAATCACAAAGGTGAATGGAACAATAATCTATATAGGGACTCATATCGAGCCATCTAATTTTTTTCTCGATAGATGTTGTTATATAGAAACTGAAATAGGGGAATATTAATTTATAATGAACCTCCAAAATCAATAATACATGCCTATATCATTTCCTCTATCATATGGATCGTTCTATTGCACATCCCATATGTCTAGGGGTTTTATTTACTACTCAAGAGAACCTTTGAACCTACTGCCTTCTGTAACCAAAGAGAGAATCATTATATGACTAAAAATTGAAATTTTATATTGAAAAGAAATCCCCTTTTAAGGGGTAACGGGAACCAAAATAGAAAACAAAGGATAAAAGTAATCCAACCTCCATGCCTCTAAATCCAAATGGCCAACCTAGATTGAGACAATAATTGAAATCCCCTCCCAAGAATAAAAATATATAAGATCAGTTTAACCTTCTCATCACTACCTGGCAAGTTTCCTCGTGCAAGAATGCACGATCACAGAACATATGTCTGATGACATACCCTCTTAAACATCCAAATCCAAATTGAAATGAATAGGTAGAGACCCTCTACAATGAAACTCTTCTGTAGAATCCCATTGAAGAAGAATTTGGATAGTCCCTTAAACAATGAAGCACATGGCTACAAAATGAACCCCCCATGAAATCCAATCCAAACACTTTTGGAAAAAGATGAAAAAATATATAAATCTCAACAGATGATCACAGATCCATTGAAGGAAAATTTTAATATTCTAAATTTAATCTCCCTAAAAAATTTCCAAGATATAGAGGATACTTGACTTTTCCGTTCATCCATTATCAGATCATTGAACTCAATGTCTAGCTTGTCTAAGGACTGAATGTACTCCCCATGGATGATATTACCATTGTTGAAACCACAACAAGAATTAAGTCTTATTTATCAATCCAAGATTATTTCTCCTCATTGCGATTCCAGATTTCTGACCTCTCCATCATTTTGGTGGCTTTCTCTTTAGAAGAATTGAAATGAGGAACCTGATCGACCACTTCTGCTTCCGAATTCAAAAGAAAATACTTGTATTGATCAGATACACCACAAGAATTCTGCTGGAAAATGGTCTCACATTATATATTCTTGGCATTTAAATTTTTTTGATCGATTATCCAATGGAGGTGGTAAATAGAAGCAATCCATACCTTTACAGATACCTTTACACTTCCTATTTCTCCTCGGGCTCGTAGGATCACATGCATCAATATTAGTTTTGTCTACACTAAAAACCCTCTTACAGACCTAGTCATTGGCCTGAAGTGGGTGTGGTTGATCAAAGTTCAATCCTTCCACTAATAGTGCATCAAACATATTGTTCAGATGAACGAGAACCTGGCTCATTGGGATTGAACCCCCTACAAGACCAAACGTGGTTTGACTATCTGTCACCTTGATATTCACCTACATTCCCTCCTTCGGCAAGACTCTAGATCATATGACCTCTACAAAAAAAGTAGCATAGACTGAGGAAGGATGGCCTAGAGGTTCTGTCAACCCATCTCCAGTAACCTACTCCTCAAAGCCTGCCACCTGAGCTAATGCATCATTATTCACTACTATCTGGTCCTCACTCTTAATAGAAGGACTATCCAGATATTACCTCAAACTATTAAAAATCAAAGACACCTTCAGGTTAGCAGGTGAAACCACTATCAGATTTTCTTCCATTGTAGCGTCTGAATTTTGTATAACAATATCCTTTCCATAATATCAAACTGAACCTTCACAACCCTCAGTGTAATCATTGAAATCCACATTCAATCTCTTAATAGTGTGATGTTCCACCAAATAGTAAGGAACCTGAACATCCCTAGCACCCGATTGCTTCAACCCCCTACTCCTGCAATCCACCATCATGTTTTCTAGTCTTAAAAATTATGAATAGAACAATAACAATTATTCAAATACAAAAACATGTCTATATCAAAACTCCTCATCCACCTCATTAAAAAAACAAAACATGCCGCTTATAAACATCAACTTCAACAAAAAAACATAGAGAAATCATATGAAAAAACACCGTAATTCTATTTTCCACCAATAGGAATCATCCTACCAGATTACAAAGCATACGATGATTCAAAAGGTTTTTGAGGCGGAGAGGGGGTTCCAGTAATCTTACCCAGAACACCATTTATAAAGAATCCTTCTTCATATGGAACTAGTAGGACAACATGAATAGCAGAAACTGAGCTTCTGCACCTATATGAGGTGCACTCAAGTAGTCATGAATTAGATATTCCTCAGATAAAAACTATATCATAATGTCTTTGGAATCAAGTTGCCCTACTGTTTCTCATTCGTTCATATCTCATGTTTGAAAATCCACCAATTGAAAAAAATCCACTGATGGACGACAATATTTGAAAAAAACAAATGGGGTATCAGGTAGTACAGAGGATGAGTCTGTGAATTACTAAGATGAAATCAAATGTTTCAGAGTTCCATTGAAGCATTCTAGGACCTTATGGATTAGAGAAATTGGAGGGAGGGAGGGTAAAATCTCAAGGTTAGAAAAGTGAAAAAATTTCTGCAATAAACCACCAAGGAGAGGCTACGGAGGACCCTCCCCCGCCATGGGTGGAGAGGCTAGTGCAGAGCTCATGACCACATTGGGAATCAGTCGTCGACCAAGAATCCCAAGCGAGCGGGGATGGTGCTAATGTGGGTGAGAGAACAATGATCTGAAATGGGAATATCATTCTAAAATCATTTATGGGGTACACCCTAATGTTTCACTATCTCCTAGATTTAAGGGCTTCTAAACCCATTCATAGAGAGGGTATATTGAATTGGTAATATGTGTGTGAACTTTTTCATCTAGTTGATGATCACACATACTGCCTCACTACCTCAAGGGGATCTCATAAATCCCACCATGAAATCCATGGTTATATAATTTCATTCCACTCAATAATAGATAGAGGTTATAGATGTCTAGCAGGAAGCTGGTTCTATTCCTTCACCTAGTAAATGGTGGAACCCTGACTTATAAATCCTACATTATGCCTCTTGATACCTACAACCAATATCGACAGTATACATCTTGATATATCATGGTGGTCCTAGGATGAACTTCATATATAGTGGCATGTGTTTCTCTCATCATATTTTCTCATATATCATAAAGCACCCATACACTACTACAACAGAGTGGAGTTTCACTATTATAAATAACCTAATCATGAGGCTAGTAATCTCATGTGAAACTCACACTCAAAACGAGGCCATCAAAATCTGATAAGTTTTTCATTTAAACTTATTCAAGGAGAGAAAATGAAACTACTAGAGTTACTTGAACTGGTTTCCCATATTACTCTTAAACAGAAATTTTCATCTCATAAAACGTAAACATCATCCCCCACTCACTGTTGGACTCCTTAATATCTTGTGTATGATACATCCAACTAAACGCATCATCCATGATATTTCACATTCCAATTCTATATGGAAGCTGAAAATCAAATGAATGTAGTTATTCGACCCATCTGCATTGCCCTAGATTCCTGTTTATTTGGATACAGATATATTCGATACTTTTATGATCCATGTAAATTAAAAATTTCTCTCCAAGTAAATAGTATCTCCAATAGTACCTAAAACAAATGAAGACTTCTAGCTTGGGTTCATATGTAGGATAATTTCTCTTAGGAGGCCTTAGCTTGTGAGATTTATATTCTTTAACTTGATCAAACTACATTATAACAACGCAATTTAGAATTATTTAATCATAATAATATACTGTAATACTTTTACCCAACTCTAGATGAATTATGATCAAATATGAGGTGAGTCATCCATTTAAATTCTGAAATATTATTTTAGAAGATTCAGACCATAGGAACCGCACAACCGTTGTAGTCAGCTCCATAATAGGTGCTTCTATGTTGGAGAAGTCCTGAATTAAAATACTGTAATATTCAGATTTCCCAAAAAAGCTAAAAACATGAAAAAAATTCTTGGGTTTTAACTAGGAGACCATGGCTCTCACCTTCTCTAGGTCATTTTATAAGTATTACACATATATGATATGAACCAATAAGTGAAACATAATGATCTGAAAATGGAATTTGATAAGATTCACATATAGATAGGTCAATCATAGTGTACTCATCATGATCTCATGATTATTGACATAGTGTTCCTGATGCACATGTACATAAAGATATCAACTATGATGTCAACCACCAAGGAATAAATATACTGGTGGTAAACCTGATTCATCATAGCCATGAAGACATCTGTAATTTTCTTCTAAATGAAATACATATATAGATACTTTTATATTTCCTACATGCTTCAGAATGATATACCTGGTACATATGATGACCTCACTCAAACATGATTGTTTCTTAACAAGAAATAAATCTTAAAGAAAATAGCTGCTCCTCGAATCTGGTAGAAGAGGTCATCAATTTTAGTAAATGTATAATGGTTCCTCACTTATAGTTGATTCAACCATCTATAATCCACAGAAATCCTCAAGTTACTATCCTCCATCGTGGTGAAAACGATTTCTACCCCGATGGAAAGGTACTTGGTCAATTGAATCCCTTTAGCCTATAGATATTCAAGTTATTTCAAGAGTCCTTTGGCCTTGTAAGTTCCATCCTCTATGTAGAAATGGATAATAGTTCACACATAGAAATAGTAGTATAGTGAACACAAAAACTATCTGAGAAGGAAAACTATATAAATAATTAGTGAAAAGTTATTTTTACAATCCACTATGGGAGGGAATTCAATTAGCATCATTCCCTAATCACTCATAAAGAGACATACCAACTGAGTTGTTACTCTTCAAATCATATTTTTCATTGGATTGGCTCAATATTACTGGATATCCCATTCACCCTTTTTGGTAAATTTGTTTCCCTAAGGTGATGTAAGAGACACTCAGTGATGATAGAATTCAACTTGGGTCTGATAAGGAAGATACCATTTTGTACCAAAAATGATGTAGAGGCCATCCATCATGAAGATGAAGAAACTCTCAATGAAATGATCCACAACTATCTAAAGGGGAACTTCCACACTGATGTTTTCCCAATTTCATGAACCCTACTAGAGTGTTGATAGTCATGAATCCATATAATTACATAATTTGATGGCCAATACATTTCCCCACCATAGCAGGTATAAAATAGTGTGGTAGAAATTTTTAAAAAATGATTCAAACTATAGTAGAGGTAACTGAAATAATAACACTTTTCATAAATGGACCTAGAAATTTTATACACAAGGGTAGGATTCACTACTAAAAAATATTCATAACCATGGACTTTAGTGGTTTCCTTGTTATACATAGTGGATCCACTCTGTTAGCATTGATTCTCTGGTTCCTAACAACCTCGTCCATAACCATTACCTCATCTAACACATCTGCTAGTAGAAGAACAAGTCATATCCTATCATGGAGTTTCAGATCCCCCACATTATAGAGGTTCTAGTATGGTTCCACTCTCCCTATAGGCTAGAGGAATTAAACGAAAGAGGTGATAAAGGATACATATTCCATATCAAGCTCGACATTAGATTCTGTTTGTCATTCCTTGTGGCTTCATTGACCATTTCTGCCACACTACTATCATACTATAGATATATCATTGCCTACCACCTACAAGGGACCACACCCACTTAAGCTCTCAAAACGAAATATTTGACTACCAAAATAATCATCACACTATCATAGAACTAAACCACCATGGATCACATTGTCATCTTCCATAATATTATGTTTTTTAATTTGGTTTATGTTCACTATATCTGTAATAGTTGTTAATCGGATGATATTCACCTATGAGTGGACAACATAACCCATCCCATCATCATAATGGATAACATTCATTGACTCATCACTGGTCATTGATGAAGAGAAGCATTGGTACTTACTAAAGAGAAAATAATACTCAAGAATGGTCATAGAGCCATTCTAAAGATGCATGAATTCACGGTCATTATCTGCTCTCATAGTCTATGGAATGAAGTGGTTGTAAAAATCCATATGGAAGTCGACCCAGACCATACCCCATTGATGTTCCGATAGATATCTGACATCAAAATAGTTCTTGTAAGATTAGTGTAACATGTAATAAGTGATCATGGCACTCTACTATGGAGGAATATCAAGATGGTCCAAGATTGAAACAATGTATTCTAAATATGTATTTGATACATGGGGTCCCCCATCCTTTGAGAATGAGGGAGGATGCTGATGCTGGATATCTTGAGCTAGCTCTTCCATAGTAGAGGAAGGATGGGGAGCACCCTAAAAAGACTGCGTAAACTAGAGAAATATCTTGTAGAACTGAGCATTAATGCCACTTTCAATGTCAGTATGATGTTCATTTGGAATCACTATAGGATCTATAATGGGTTCCCAATGGACCAATACCTTTTTTGTATTCTAATCTCTATTTTTGTGGTGTAAAACATGAGGCTTTTGCAGTGGAATAACCCTATAATTCATTACGAACTCTTCAAATTGGATTTAAAACAAATATGAAAAATAAATAAGGAATGAGATAAGTAATGGTAGGTATAATCCTCCATTAAATATGTAAAAACCCGTAGACTTCTCTTAGAGATAGGTATAGGTGATAAGAAATCACAGAATGATCACTAATAACATGAGAAGCATAGCCTATATACAATTTATATGGTTTTTTTGGTCAATGCATGATATATTCCATTCATAAGGACTATGTCTTTTTAAAGGTTGTTTTTAAATTTCATTCTACAATACAATGGACCTCCTTTTAATTTGTTATGAATTAGATAGATCATTATTCCAATTTATAGAAGACCATACACATTATAAATTGGAATTGAGTATCCAATTAACCCTAACTGTAACATGACCTTGTAAGTCAAACTAGCTCACTTCTATAATTTAAAAAATTGGGAACTATGAGACTCAAAAAAGATAATGCACAATAGAAATCACATGTAGACAGTCAATTCATGATGGATATATATATATGGAATGTAATAATGTATAAAACATCAATTTCAATGGTTCTTATTATGATGCATGATATGCAGTTCCATCATTTCTTTTGGAAGATTTAATAGAAATTACCATTTCAATAATACCAAAATAAAAAAATCACAAAAAATTGTGTCAAAAAACATTAAAGTCATGTCATCCATAAAGGTGTAATCAATAAATAAAATTCCCATCCCATATAATTTATATTTCCCATTTACATGGTTTAGCTACAACAACAAAAGAGTAACATCCAAATTCAAACGTCCTATCCAAATGTTTATACCCATATAATAAGAAAAAATATAACAGTGACTCTGATTCAACTTTTTAGTGTCCCACCACAAGTTCCACTGAATTGTTCCCCAAGACGGTGGGCCACAAGAACTCAAGTACATCTCCCTGAACACCAGAGGCATCCAACAAGTAGTGAGGTACTTTGGTGTGATTGTGGGGAGACTATTCCCTATAGTCTAGTGTATGCACAATGGTAAACATAATAATAAATGATGGAAACATATATAATAAATAGAAGAACTAGAATAGCCATAATGAAAACCATGGATGATAGGTAAACAATTGGATAAAGATGAATGAAAAAATAAGATACAAAACACGATGATGATTGTATGTCAAATGTGTATACAAAATACAAGTATGGGGAGGAAGGTATAAAATAATAAAATGCATTATAGAGATATATATAAAATATAAAGTACTAAATAATCAAGAATATCATAGTCTCGTCCCTCTTCCATGTGCTCCATCAAAATTTTGTAAACCATACAAGCATCTGATATTTTATGCTTCCCTTTATCCATACCTGCTATCATTAAATATTTTTTTCTTCCAAGGGTGGCCAAAAGAGGGTGTGATATACTATTCTAGTAATACATCACCCACTATATCTAGGCTAATCCATTTAATTCAATAAATAAATGAAAATGTGCCATTATACATAAATATAGGGCAAAAAAGATTTAAATAATAAACACATTGGTCTGGGATTTTAAATTGACACTTGACTGATACAACCTGCTTCAGCCTAAGCTGGGTGTATGAAAGTGGTACCCATAAAACTCATAATGTATATACAAGAGATGATGAAAACACGAAAAATAAGGTAGTCCAAACCCAACCTTGTTCTTTAACTAAGGGGTCACAATTTCATGTCATCATATATGAATCCTCATAATATAAGAGGAATAAATCAAATCTGGATATGAAATAAATCCATTTATAAAATTAGTGCGTGGAGTCCCAAGCCCATCCAAAGAAACGAAAATAGAATCTCAAGGGTCTCTATACATGTATCTGAAATAACCAATGTCATTGAGTTCATCCTAGGAATCCCATACGGCCTCCATTTTATCACTTAAGACATGGTTAACTCTAATAATGCTCCAAGTATCGCATATAGGCGACCAAATATCACTCGGGGCATGACATAACCATCATGCATGCATGCCTATCAATGGTTTTTCCCTAGGGTAACTTGTGTCACCTACATATCCCTTACCTATCTAGATAAATTAACTCTCTGGGCGTGTCAAGTATTATCCATCCAAGTAGAGAGTGCCCATCCATAAAATCCTTAAATCGAGACCCATGTTCTCGGTCATATCATATAAATTAAACCATATCAAACAAGGCACAAAACAAGTCATATCATATATATATATATAGCCACATGCCATCAAAGGAATCCCAAAAATCATGCTACTAAGGAAATTTCACCCCAAAAACCACTATACATGGTTCTTTCAAAGTTTTTTCCAACTTCAGGCCATTAAATTATATAAGGGGGAACCTTACATGGTTATTTAAATGGGTTTACTATCCTTGAACAAACCATGTGAAACTACTATGTCGACAAATTTAAGGAGGGGGAACCTTTGTTCACCTTTAGTGGCACATTTGATAACTAACCATGTGTCCCCATGGTGCCCAATATCTTTTACCACATATTTTATTTAATCCATGTAGGATGGTCCAAACAGGTTTTCTAACAATGTTGCATTTTCTTCCTCTACCCATTTCACGGATCAAGGCTCTGAACATTCCCCAAATGCACCGAATACCTAGATACAATATTCAATAATTATGAGTTTAGATCCATCAATACCATCATGATTTGACAAACTCTAAGAGGAAAAGAGAGAGAGAGATAAGGGAAAAGAATACCAATAACCTATAAATACATGTCAAAACCACCCCAATGATTAATTTGGTAAATAAATAATATGGATGGTTTGGCAGCATTTAAATCCATTGAATATATCTCTTTTTTCAGAGGGAACAAATCCTGGAGTATGAAAATAAAATTTTGAACCAAATCTCATACTTAATACTGACATTCATAATTTTACATGACGTGAATCCCAATTACACGTTGTATAATATCCAAGTTACATATACAATAAAAAACTCTCCATCAACTTTTTATTAAAATTAATTTTATAATATTTAAATGGAATGTCAACTATACAGGGTGTTTAATATTTCATGATCTATTATTATTTCATGGAATCTTACAGGCGATGAGTAAAAATCGTATAAAACCACTAAACAATACATAAATCCCAAGAAGACTGTATATAAAATAAGTTTCATTCTGAAAATTCCTACAATTCTCTTAATTCACTATTATTGGTATCCTCCCAATTACTTCAGGTCCCTAGTATTGATATTAAATGTGAAAACCAAGTCCTTGGTTAGAAATTACATTTCATAAAGGTAACAATATATTACAACATTATCTAATAATTATATCTAGTCCAATGAGACCACTAAAAATCACCCATTTCCACCTCAACATTGAGCCATCATTATAAATTTTATTCGTCTCTTCAAAAGTATCAAATTCCAAAATATACCGATAGAATCACCATTATCCTACTAAAGAAACTCTAAAGTTTACTATTTTTTATAATGATAAAAATAGAGGAATATCATTATATACATATGATGTTTACCAAATAATATTTGATAATTTATTGTTAATATTAATTAGTTCAAGGAAGTTATTCCCCATTGTATATTGAAGATTTATAGAGAGACATTTATTGATAAATAATATATTAGATTAATCAAATTCCAATGATTCTATTTTTTTGGAGGGATTTGAATTCATCATCAATTTCTACCCTAAAGAGATTCCCACTAAAGGTGGTAATAATAACGAATGAACACCACATGATCAGATCGATCAATGATACATAATATATTCTCAAAACAATTAATCCATTATTCAATAATATTGAGATTATATGATCAGTTGATAGTTGGTGATATCAAATTAATAAAGGGTTAATCTATATCTTTCTCCCACGGAATGAATTTCACATGAATCAACATATTGTTTAGAGAGACAGTTGTTCCAATAAAACAATGAGGTAAATATATTTTTATCCTAACATTCTTGGTGGTTCGTTATGGAAATTGTTACATTTACCATTTCACATGTCATTAATAAGATTCCTCATATTTATATCAATTTTAAAAAATAAATAATACTTAGGGATAGGAATGTATTTATTAATCTATAAAAAAATAGTAAACCATTATCATTTAAAAATAAAGTAGCACATAATGTAAAAAACCAATTATTTGAATCTATATGTACCAGTCTACATTATCCATATTCATTTTCTTGTTAGGTTTTATAACCCAGTTAATCTCTATATAATATTTTATAATACAATTCTCCAAAAAAATTTGTAAGGAGAATATGAATTATTCAAACTATATCCCCGATGAGTGTCAACTCAGGTGTATTATCTATGGCCCACTCATTAGGCAGAAAATAAAGGATCAAGTCATTTCTCAACCAATACATTTTTTTATGAATGATACTAGGTGAATATATTCCATAAATTCATCAATGTTCAAGTATCTGCATTTGTATATATGTATTATGAAATTCTCCAACTATACATTACTAAAATCATAGTATTTTGTCTCATTAATAGGCTTATGCCGTGGGTTTCCAATAATCGTCTTTCACCCTAGTCACTAAAAATAATAATATATTTCTATAATACCAACAATAGGGACCTAATAATTAAAATTAGATTATTTTATACTTATTAATATCAATTGAAAAAAAAAATCATAGGATCTATAGGACTTATTTTTTCGGAATATTTGATACATTAATACCTTATCTCAAACATGATAACAAAATATTTATTTAAAAATACACATTGTTTTTGTAACTTCCATGGATATTTCAAAACTACGTTGGATACCCAAGGGAAAATACATATTTAAAAGGGTGAGGTAGAAATTTCATTAAGGGAACAGAAATTTAAATGAATTGTAACATGATAGTCAAGATTCCTTACATGATATCAAAAAGGGGATTATATTATACATGGAATCATTGAATATGTATAAAAATCATTATAGTACAGAATGATTGAATTTTTTTGGAAAATTTATAAAACATGACATCATAACAATATGTTAATGGTCACTTCCAATTCAATTATTATATTTTGTATGAAGTCCCATGGAAGACTAGGTTGACTATCCATTTCCAAAAAAAATAGCAGACAATGTCTCATAATAGATTTGGTTCACTCGTTAATCCCCTACAAAACAACCCATGGGAAATAAATATTTACCCAATTAATGGAAAAAATATACAATTATAGGAATACCCTTAAAAAGAGGAATATCATTACTTAATGTACCAAATGAAAAAGATAAACCATACACAAATCATACTCATGATCAAACCCCTATGTGGGATGTCGGTTTCAGAATTCTAATTCATCGAATAACCAGAGCCTAAATCATAAGTATTATAAAAAGAATATGTAAATAGGATACTTTGAACTTTTATAACAGATGAAGATACTATTTAATTAACATGGATTTCAAATGTATAAAATTCATGAGAAGTATCAATGATAATAATTATTTAAAACAATCCACATGGGAGATGCTTTATGAAATAAGTAACACTTCTCTTTGAAGATTCAAATTTCATTTTATTTTCCATACTAATATAATTTATCCAAAATTATATATTTAAAATAATGTTGGGTTTTATAATATATTAATGGTATAGCATGATTTTTTGTGGTAATTCTTAAAAAGATAGATCAAATATTAATGTTATCATAAATATGGGTTACATAATGTGGGAATTTCATTGAGAACCCAAAAAATGCATAACCACATTAGTTAAAATGATATTTCACTTGGTATATATATATATATATATATTAAATTTTAATTATTTAACAAGAATAATATTTCTTAAAAAGGGAGAAACAAAAATATTATGTGTAACTAAAATATGATGAATGTGTTATTGAAAATCTCTAACATCATGTTTGAACGTGCTCTTCACTTGCATTATAAATATTTAGTGACACCATATTCTATTAGAGTTATCCATTAATGTGATTTGATTAACCTAAAACCTACTGATATAGGGATCATGGAAGAGAAATTTACACTAAATATAAATATTTTTAGGTAGGGTTTCATCTAAAATTCAAATGGAATGGGTAACCATGGAGGGTTGGATGTAATCCCCTTTTATATTTGAACAAAATATAATCTTAGGAATACCCTTTACACATCGAAGACATCATTACACTGTTCCTTAGTCAATGGAACTCAAATTTCAAAATATTGGTTTGTAGAGATTAATTCATTAGAGAAAATCTCATATAATAATTTCAACACTTGTTTTAAACAATTTTTAAAGTATTTTAACATATGTTTTACCGTTTAAACATTTAGATATTTACAAATGTAACAATAATTATACTAAAAAATTAATATTGTATTTAAAATTATAAGTCAAGCCACTATTGTGGAATTTTTATGTTTGTAATAGAAATTAAAAATATATTAATTACAGTTGTTTATTTAAATATGAGAAAATCTACTTTTAAATAATAATATATAATATATAAGTAAATATTATTGAAAAATGACTTTTAGATATTATCTGTTTTTAATCTTATTATGAATTGATTAATAATTTAATGACTGTTAATATAATTATATATATTTTTAATGATAATATTATATTCATTATAAAAATATGATAAATATTCTTGATCAAATAGAAATTAAATGATAATGTTAAAAATTCTGTATAGAAAACTATTTTACCTTTATAATAGTAGTCAACATTGATAATAAAAATATTATATTTTTACATGAAAATTATGATGAAAATGTTACTAATAGTTACATTATGAAGTCAAATATGAAATTAATTTTTTAGAATTTAGTTTATAAAATTGATAATGACATACTTTCAGTATAAGCATGTACGAAATGTTTTTAGTGTCAAATATTAAATTTGTTTTAAAAATCATAAACACGTGTATACAAAAATAAAAATACATGTTTCAAATTATTTATATTAATTAGTAAATATATTATCTATTTATTAAAAGGGTTTCATAATCATTTATTTCATTATTTTATTGTAAAATAAATTGTTTTTAAGAAATTCAATATCATTACTACTCACTGAAAAATCGGTTTTACACCAAAAGCATAAAAATACATTTTTATGTTTTTAATTAAAAAATTGAACCAAATTAATTAAATTTAAAATATAATTTTTTTATAAATTATTTTTTATATGTAAATTTAATATATTGTATATACACATTATTTTTTCTTGATTAACATCCCTAATAATCATATTTGACAGTTTAATTTTAAAACAGTTTCATGATGTATGTCTAGATTGTTATTGAATGTTATATAAGATACACAAAAATATATTTACTAAGGGGGTATTTTCACTAATATCTATAGTTATTGAAATTTATTTTTGTATAAACAGAATTTGATTTATCCATTTTATACTGCTTAACATGTTCTCAAGAATACTTTTCTTGACAAAGAAGGATATGGGATTCCTCTTGATAATTAGAGAAGATAAAAGAATTATCCATTTATAAATGAGATGAAATAAAAAAACTTATTTTAAATTTGAAAAAAACACCTTGAACTCACTGTATTCATTTCTGTTCAATATAAAAATCATCTAAATGGACAATTACAATAGGATAAAACGATTTGAAAATTTTAATATAGGGGTTACAATAAAATATTCTCTTTATAAAATTCCAAAACATATGGAATGATTCAAACATTAAATTACATCCACATAGGGGGGGTTTCATCCCATATATATACTTATCTGACCTAAAAATTTAAACTGCATCTTTCTTACTCTATAAATTGTTGTTTATATCAATGGACTCTTTCTCTTACAACTCTCGATTGAGAAGGGATGAAATGGAATCTATTTGGATCTTCATGGAAAAAATTATTTCATGAATAATATCTTTAAAATTATTTTTTCAATAATGTAATTAATTTTATATAATTTACAATTGGTTTAATTTTATATTTATAGGGATCTTAATAGTTAAGTATTAACTAATACTAGGTGAAGATAATAAGAGTGTAAATGTTTGAAACATAAAAAAACTGTAGATGAGTAGAGTTTAAGGAATTAGAAAATGAATGGTTTTCATCATAACTATTGAGACATCATATGTCTAGGATGAACCAAATATCTAGAAAATTTTAATTTTACCCTTCAATATATTAATAAAACTATCACTCATTAAGATTTTTGAAACAAATTATTCTATAGAAGTAGCCATAGGTTCAAAGGAATACACATTAGGTTAGGCAAAACCCTTGATTCAATGCCATATTTTAATGACATGATCTTCCCTGACATTGATTGATATTTTATATGACTTGAATGGTGGTATCCAATCAATAATGGTATTAATTTATAGAGATAGTTTTTCATTCTAGGCTTACCTTTTAGATATTTATTTACCTATAAATAAAACTGTTGGCCATTGAAACCTGGGATCCAATCCAGTATCCTAAACAAACACTAGAGAATAAGTTTTACTACAATAATGATTATATTGATCTACTTTTTCAACTTATAATTATAATCTTCCTAATAACTATCATAGTGGGGAATGATTTTTATGTGTAGAGAGATGTAGCTGAGACTATACTATGTTACATGAATTTCTTGTGTATTTTTTCATCATTTGTTTATGACCTCATTTTTAATTCTTTATTATATTTACAATTTATTTTCTATGTATAATTGAACATGAAATATTATGTACATTCAAATATATTTCATATTGTTTTGAATTATGAATAACCATTATGAGATTTAAAAGGATTATTTTTATATAAGTTTTCATTACACATAATATAATAATAGAAAAATGTGTGTCACCCTAAAAATTTGGAAATTATTATATAAAATAATGTGTAACGAGACTCAGGTTATCAATTATTTTGATTCAAATAAAAATCTTGACTAGAAAAAGTAGCATTACAATCAACTAACATACAAACATAGAAATTAAAAATCATGGTATGTATTCTATCATTGATTCCAAAAACATTACATTATAATTTATTCACTAACTATTCATTAAATATACTGATTCCATGTACTGGGTTTGACGTTACATTTTCTACATAATATATATATATATATATCTAATATTTTTTCTATTCGAGTATGATAAAAACAATTAAATTTAATTTTCCTTATAGGAACTAACAATACCTTGGGGGGGGTTAATTTATGGTGTTACTATTGGGGTTGTTGATTATTTATGATTATAAATCATTGTTTTCTTTCATGATTTTTTGCTTATTTTCTCTACTCCAATGGTTTTCTAGAAAATATTTTTGGGAAAATATTTTTATGCACAAAAACTCTACCACAAACAAAGGGAAAGGTATCCATGAAAATCATCCTGATATCATGTGACATTTATGGAATATAAAAAATAAAAAAATCATGGATGGATAAAATTGGAATGATAAATAATTGTATGTAGATATTTCACCATGATATTTGGGGATATAAACACTCATGGAGTGTCGGAGACCATATAATTAGGGGCTTCAACCAAAAACTCACAGTCCTTAAGATTCATCAAACCATTCTAGGATCATTATATCCACCATACATACTATTTCAAATTCCATACAATTCAATGTACCATTATATAAAGATCAAAAATAAAATATTAGGTTTTTTATTAAAGTAGGAGACACATTCTAATTCCAAAATGATTCTAATAATTTAGTAGTAATAATATTATTTTTATTTTTATAACTGGATGTTGAAAGGAAATACATAAAAGGATTAACCACTCCTTCTATCATGTCATGGTATTAGTTGGTATGAAAATTCATAGCCCACCCACAAAATATATGAATATTTACATAAATATTTTAAATATTAATCAATTCCATGAAGAATATATTTATAATGCATGTGATAGGTTTGAGGAATTATTCATAAAATGTCCCCATATTTTAAATGAGATGATTTTTTTAATAAATAAATTTTATAATGGTCTGTCTCTGGAAAATGGGACCTTTATTGAAACATTTGTTGGAGGTAAACAATGGAATAAGTGAGCATAAGTGTCCTATAACCTAATAAATGACATCAGGAGGAACATCATTCAATATAAACCCATGTAAAGAAATATACGAGGTGTTCGCATGGTAAAAAACAAGAGGTGGATTTTCACTCAAATGTAGTCCCTAAACAAAAATATGGACAGCATGATAAATTAGCACTAACAACAAGGAACATATACTAAACAACTAAATTATGATAATTATAATCAACTTTTAATTTTTTAGGATTTGTAGTCAAAAAAATCTAAGTCCAAGGGAATCAATAAAGAGTATCAAATAACAAGAAAAAATGGAGCATTAGTCAAAATCTAAATTACACTACTAGATTATAAATTGGCTATATTTATGACTATTACAAAGGATTATATCATGGAACCGAATGATTAATAAAACGATCAAGGTGAAACCATCTGAAAACTAATGGATGACTCTATATATAAAATATCTACACTCAAAAAGATAGAATTTTATATTGGATATATTGATGAACAACCCAAATTGATTACATGAGAAGTGATACTATGTGACCTAGATATCAACTCATGAAGAGAATTTATTTCAAAAACACTATAAATTTTATTAATAGTAGGGGGAAGTCAACGAATCTTTTAAAAAAATAAGTAAAATTTGAGAAAATGATTTAATATAAAGAAAAAATGAATGATAAAAATAAAGTATCCTTGTAATAAAGACAAAAAGGAACCAGCACCACAATTGAAGCTAATATTTTTATACATAGTTATGATGATTAACGGGTAATTTGACGCTTAATGACGAATGATTCTAGAATATTTTAAATAGTTTTATATTGACATCTCCTTTAAATATCATTCAGAAAAAAAAAGCATATGTTAAATACATAATATATTGGTTGTCTAAAATTAAAAGGTTGTAAAATATTACAATGAAAAGACTAATAAATGATTTTTCTGTAGTTGAATTAAATGATTTTCCAAAAAAGAAATAACATTCATGTTGTTTTTAAAATCCAATTACTCCAAGAACATACATGTTTATTAAATCATTGTATAATTATATTAATGTGTTAACATCATATAAAAAAATCATAATATTGGTATTTTAAAAGATAATGAATACCATTGTTACAATCAATCTGTATATTCGATGGTAAAATAACCACTAAATGTGATTATGGATTTTAGGTAAAAGTTTATATGTTCATATTCATAGTGGGTTTCATAATTTTCGACTAGGAATAAAAACACTCCCAATAATAAAAATATCATTCTTGTCCACTGAAATAGTATTAATTTATTAACAATGTGTTGAGATATGTTTGAGGGTTATTTCTACATAGATCTGTTTTGAAAAAAATGGTATATAATGTAATATAATTTAACACATTATGATCTAGAAGAGGAATAATAATTTATAAGTTTGGGATGCATCTATAATTGAAGAAAGCGTTTATGTACCTATTTTCCATGAAAATTAATAAAAAAAACAACTAAAAAGAGTAAAAATAAAATTTATTGGTATGACCGGTGATGTTATAGAATCAACTAGATATCCATGTTTTGAAAGGGGATAATAAATTTGGATGTTACACATCACATATTCTATTTTTTCGTTACATAAAATAACAAGTGGATCGACCTGATGTAACTGGGTAATGTTTTATAACATAGGAGGGTGTGATTTTCATTAGGGTATAAAAAAGGGTCTGTATGTAGAGATAGATTACATTTAAGACTATCCATTGATCCAAAACAAGTAAATTATTTAAAATATTTAATCACGTCAGCTAACAAAGGTATCATCATTCCAATGGTGGTAATGAAAATTCTATCATGGATGAAACCAATGTTTATTGGAAATTTTAATTAAATTTCATTATATGTATAAAACATACCCATTTCATTTTTAATTTTAATTTTAATGATTATTCAAATTATCCTTTTTTTGTATTTTTAACCATAGGTCCCTCAAAAAAGCATAAGGAATGATGAAATAAAATACCTTACCAAAAAATATTGTCAGGGGATTCATGTTCACATCATGAATAATTACAAAATAACACATATAAATTATATCCCTAGTGTTTTTGGCTATGAAACTAATATATTCATTCATATATGGGAGTAAAACATTAAATACAATCTTCCTTTTACATCCATATTTTATGGATTTATCATGAATTTATTAAAAATTTCAGGTTGTAATTGGATTTTGTGATAATTTATCGATCTTTGAGAATACTATATTTTATAATAACAATAATTATATGATTTATTAATATTTATTAATAATATTAAATGATTAAAATGGGAAAATATATTCTTAGAGATAAATATGGGAAATAAATTTGGAAAATAATGATTAGGAGATAAATTATTGTTTTTTCTATGAATGAACAATCTATGAGATTTTCATTTTTTAAATTTATTAATATTATGTTGACGTATATGTTTTTTGTTTTAATTTCTATGAGTTATTGTCCCATTCATGTCCTAAAACTATAACGATTAACCAAAAAATGGTACATAAATAAATTTTTGGACATCCAAAGGGTGTTCTCGATCCTTATGGGTAAGAAACTAGTGCATGTGACTCAAAATATATAAGTGGGAATGATTTCCCAATATGAATAATTGATAATAATAAAGAAGAATATATGAACAATAAACAGTCATTACAAAAAACAATCTGGAGGGGAAAGGTACCAAAAATATCCACATACATATCCCCAAAAAAGTACATCAACTAAATTATACACATTGAACCACAAATACAACATCCTAGATTTCATTATGCTTCATGTGGATCACATGCTTTGTAGGTCACCACCAACTCCAAATTTAACTCTAATCAGAAACATTCACAACCTCTAAATGGTTCCATTCCTATCCCTAAATCGGGAATAATAATGTTTATAAACACCCAACTGAATATGTAAATCATTAGATAAAAAACTCAAATGGATCTCACTAATTACTTCATAAGAATTCGGCATCATGTAATCAAAATAGTCTAAATTCTGAATAATATTAGGCATGAATTTTTTTTTTCAATGTTCGCATCAAATCATGCTTTTCAAAATATTTCAATGTATATTATATGATAGGTATAAAATTATATTTCATTCAAAATTGGTTTATATTTTTTTCTTCATTGTATTAGGCATGATTAGTAATGTTTAGTAAATAATATGAATAATAATTTAAAAGAAAACACATGAGAATATATTCAATTTCCATTATAGTTCCTTGGTAATAATAGTTGGTATTAGTTAGTTTTATTTACATTGTTCCACACGATCTTGGGAAAATACATATATTATTTTTTCACATACATCCTTTAATCCAAAGGAATATGTGGGATAATAAAATAATACCATGAATGAATGACCATCCCTCGTCGTATTTTAGTTATAATTTTTGTCATTAAATCATTTTTTGATAGTAGTTTTCATAGTGATCATATATTTTCACCGAACTAGTAATGATCCTATATGATAAAATTTAATATATCATACTTGTATTTATCATTGATTCAATAAATCTAAAATCATTTCTTTTGTCCACAAGTACATGATTCAAAACATCGAAATTCATTTCAAAAACTGTAATCAAAATTTTTCACCCAAATTTCACACCTTTAAAATTAATTGCTTTCACATCATAAAACATTAAATTCTATTTCACGTTAGAAATCACAATCAAAATCATTCTATAATATCAAGCTATTTTTCTAGTAAATAATCACTTTACATGAAAATCCATTATCAGTAAGGTATTTCAACATAAACCATTGCATTTATATATCATGAATATAGTGACTGAAACCAATAATTCTAAATCAATTAAAATTTATTTTCTAAATCAATAAAAATTAAAGTATTTTTTGATAGGAATTGTCTTAAAAACCCACCTACCTAAATTAATGATATTTTTTAAACACAAATAGCGACCCACAATTGGAGAGATGAAAATAATGATCAATTTTGAATCATAGAATCACAATTCATCAATTTAAAATAAAAATAAATTAGTTTCATGATGATCTACCACTCTCAAAGAGGGGGAGAGAGGGGTAATGTATAAATGATGATGAAAATGATATTACACTTTATGAAAGAGATCTAATTCTTCAAATTACACTATTTTTATGAGGAATCATGGTTAGGTGACATAAATATATCACTGAATATCCTTTATCAAGATTAGGTTGAAATTAAATTAGGGGGAGTATTTTTATAAATATTCTAGTGATTAAATAAAGAAAATTATGATACTTCCACTATTGTTTCTTACACTTATCGGTATTATTTTCAAGATAATAGAATATAACAAATATCTAGTGGTTATTGGTAGAATTCCTAGTATTTTTGAACTTTCATTGGCAATATAGTTATATTATACTATGATCAAGGTGTAATTTTTATAAGAACCCACCTCTGGAAGAATCCTAACAGATGACTGGTGGCCCTCATCAGTTAGCCAGTGGGCTTCTATAAATATTTCCACTACAAAACCTCGATCACATAAGATAGAAACCTATTAAAAATAAGTATAACTATATAACAAATACTGAAACACACCTATAACCCCTAAAATTTATTTATATATTAAGAATAATGAAAGAATCAATACGATAATAATTGATCAATTCAATTAATAAGGAAAACAAATAAACCACGGTATTTTCTAGAACAATGATCTAGGTTGTCATAATTCTCCACACCATAAAATTTTTCATCCCCCTGAATGTCTATCTAGAATAATTCAATCAATTTAGGTGAGGCCATATCTATGTCATGTATAACTCACACTCCCACAAATCATGACATTCGAAATGACGCTTCTATAATACTCAAAACACAGTATAAGACAATCCATGATGAATGTATATCTTAGAATTAATAATATAAATAGGATTCTCAGTCATGGTCAAATAAAATTCCATATTAATGACGGACCAACTCAAAAAAATGAGATAGTTATGAAAGATTCATCTTGATCTATGAAACATGAAACTATATTTGTATAATTATCATCTGTTGGGGCATATGCAGATGGTATGAGACCTTTCTAATTCAATCAACAGCATGAAAAAATCCATGATATCTTCGTTCCAACATCCCCTAAATTCAAAGATATCATTGACCCAATTTAAGAGAGAATATAAAAAATACTCCGTCAGAGAACAAGAACACAAAAGGATGTCTAAAATGATAAATATAATTCTCTTATCATCTCTATGAAATTAATATTATCTAAGGATTTAACTAAATAATTATCACTATCACTTGGAAAAACTATGTCCCACCAAAGAAGATTTACCAATAGCCATAAACATTGTTGATATTTACAAGGACGGGAATATATTCCTCAAATAGTGATGCTTTTATAAAAAATAGTATCGATTATTATAGTAAATCTAATATTTTACCACTTAGTTATATCATTCTCTTCCCAAGTCATCGTAATAATCATGAATCATATCATCAAGAGTCTATATCACTCACGCCATCTAACCATATATAAAAGGATTTTACAATGTACTCAATTTTAGCTAGGTTTCCATCACCTTCTAGAAAAATTTCTATTAATGAGGGGTGAATTGAGTATCCATATGATAAAAACAATGGTAGATGGAACAACATATAATCTAATGATCATATGAAAATATAGATTTCTGAAATCCTTAACTTTAGAGGTGTCATGATTCATAATGAAGTAATAAAATTTTTTCAACTGATGAATAACCACCATAACTTAATTCATTCATTATGGGGTATATTGAAACCCAAATATATATTCCAAAAATATATCATCCTAATTCAATTTTAACTCAAGAAAGGGGATAATGTTGACCTGGATTCTATTGAAGCTCTACCTTCATCTTCTGATTAGTATTTCTATGTGATACAATATAAGTAGTTTCTCATTTCAGAAAAAAAAACTCCGAAAATTATTACCCATGTCATCAAATACATTTATTATATCTGCATATACCTCCTACTAGGAACAATGGAAATACCCCATCGCAACCTTCCTCATGTGTAGTAGAACAAAAAATGGTCCAAGAAGAAAATTTTCCTTGAAATACAGAAGCCTTTCAAATACGGTCTCCCCATAATAAAAAAAATACCTAAAGCCTCAGAACTCATCATCGAGTTACTTTTCCTAGATATTAATCTTGATATGAGAGAATGTAAACTAATAACACATCAAAACAACATCGTATTGATCATCTTGGACTCCAAAATGCTTAGAGGAAATGATAAATATAGGAATTTATTCCAAATAAGATTATTCTAAGGCTAATGATGGATGATTCATCTCATAGAATTAGAAAAAAAACATTTCTTATACCATTGATGTAGGTATTGTCAACGTATTAATAATAGTTGTACTCATCCAATCCCTTTATCCAATGTTTCAAATCATATTCATAGGATTTTCAATCCCTGGTTTTTTGATTGGGTTATGCAGTAAACCTTTTTATGAAAAGGTTGTTCTATTATATCTTATAATCATGCATCATAACTAAAAGCTCAAGATCATGTGTTTTATAATTATTATAAAGTGATAAAAGATGATGACAACCATAAGATAACACATGATCTCCCTATATGAGTATATATACTTATCCCAAAAATGATTCATCAAAGAATACCACATATAATTTACCATCCTCAAGAAGAATCAATATGAGATATGAATCAAAATAAAAATTTAACTAATCAAATTAAATTTAACCATTTGATAAAATAATAACAATACTCCCATTCAAGTGATTGTTTTCAATGGAGAATCACATATAGAGAAATCACATAAAACCGTGTGATAAACCCCTACCCAACCCATGAAGCTCTTAATCTCTTAGATACTCTTTTGTTCCCCTAAGTTCCTAACAACCTTCATCTTTTGTAGATAAACTAAAATTCCATACCCAAAAAAATGTTCCTCAAATAAATTTCCTCTTTAATCCAAAAATATCAAATAGAAATATTGGAATGAGGTTTTTAATTCTCATTATGCTTATAACTGATCTCAAATGGTGACTATTATCCCATTTATTTTAGAAAAAATCTATGATGTTATCATTAAAACTCAATAAAAATGATAATAGGTGTTGATGGGTAATCATGTTCACCAACTCCATAAAAAAATAAGGATAATTGGTCAGACCAAATGGTGTAACAAGGTAATACATGTGGCCATAATCTCCCCTAAAAAAAGTCTTATTGATAATAGGCTATATTAATATATGCTTTTGAAATCCCAACTGAAGATCAATATTTGAAAACTACTTCTTCCTTTGCATCTGGTTAAAAAAATCATCAATAAAAGGTAACATGTACTGTTTATTGATTGTGTACTATTTATATTTTGGTATTCATTAACTATGTGGAGGGTTCCATCATCTATATTATTGAAAACCAAAAACCCCACCCATGGTGACACATTGGGTAAAAAATCCCATGTACTATGATTTAACCATCTAAGACATTAATTCATTTAGTTCATCTAGTCTCAGTTTGGTAAGAGGGAATATATATAAGATGGATGTTTAATACCATATAAATATAAATAATCACATCAATCATTAGTGGGAAACAAAAAAATCAAATAGATATATATCTGGATATTATTCCTATACTGGAGGAAGATCACCACATGAATATTAATACTTTAGTTTAATGGAATACATTGATATCACCATAAACAACTTTGAATGTTGAGGTCCTACTCAACTCCACAATAGGCTCCATTCTCCCTGAAAATCATTACACACCCCTTCTGAGATATGAATGGAGAACCAATAAAAATTTAGTTTCATAATCTTTTTTAGTGATCAGATAATCCATATTAATATTTCAATATTCATGTTTTCCATCAGAAACAACAAGGTGCTAGGTCAGATCAACATCAAATAATTATAATCTACAGGAATGGCATCGTAGAAACTTATATCCATTCATATGAATAGGAGTATCAATATTGATTACATATGGAATGATATTCATATGATCAACATAAAATTTTATAATATTGGTGGAATTTATGGAATGATAGGAACTAATATATATAATATAATTCACTAAATATAAATCCATGGTAATTTTACCTCTACCTTTTTTTGTCCTAGAATCATCTTCCTCTAGAGACACATCCACTTCATGAAGAATCATCGTACCTATTTATTAAGCCTTGAAACCCTTTTTTCTTAAAGTATATGATCGAACCACAGATCCTATCAATACTAAAAATACCACAACACTATTTAAAATGGTAAAAACAATATAAATCCTATATAGGGTGTCTATTAATCAACATGAGATAGAAATCTTTAATGCTTCTATTAAAGTAATCTATTTTGTTCCCAACATTTCACTTTGATAAATGTTAAATAGCCCATTATGGACCAATGTAAAAGATTCATAAGATAATTACTGAGAAGATCCAACACCGTGGTCTCCACCATGAGACACATTCTGCTTCCTCCTCCACATAAATGTGAAACCTTAACTACCACTTGGATTAAAAGTATCTCACATCAACCCAATCATTCTAACCAATGGATGTTATACCATCATATATCTATGAAAAAAATAAACAAATGAGGTGAGAATTAACAAGAAAACTGTGATAAAATATTTTGTGGATGACCATTCTTAATCCTTTAGGATTTCATCTCCTCATTCAATACCACTTCAGGTAAAAAATGAACAATCTCAAATAAATGATCGAATGTCTATGACAAAGTTGGGAAAAATATTGAATTTTAGGGAAATCGATTGACTATTCCAATTCTATCTATTTTGGATGAAACTGATATGTCAAAATATCCTTGAAGTATTTTTACTCCATGCCTAATTCTTTCCCTTTTCGGATCAAATAATCCCACCACCATCATCTTGGCCCTTCAAGATTAATGATGTTACATTTCATCTTATTGTACTACGATTTCTCTAAAAACACAAATATTTTATCAACCATTATCAAAAAACCATATGCCCTCAATATATCATTATTACACTAGAGAGAATGTGGGATGAGGTAAATATGAAAATGGGAATTATTTATTCTACCATACATTCAAATTTCAACCTTATGTAGCCTGAATAGGAACATGATAGACTATCTTGCCTAGATCATGGATTGAACTGAAAGAAACCTCTCTGAGGTTATGAAAAAATAATGATTCAAAATTCATTTTTTATCATTATCCCCTAATATAGGTCGATTCATATGTCTTCTTGGGTGGAATGATAGAACACGACATCAAAAAATAACATGAAAAATGTCATTCAAGTGACATGAGATCACATAATTAGTGAATAGAAATTTCTTAGTAAAACACAAATATTTAATCAAATATTTGTAAAAAATAAAATATGATAGAAACACTACATAAAATGGTTTATTCACAAACATAATGGTAATATATGTCCTATCATGATGATATAAACCCAAGAACTCACTTTTAACCTACACCTAAGATCCCAAAATACATTAATCATGACTATGAAAATATCCAAGAAACTAGGCTAGTATAAAATAATGTAAAAAATTTACATAGATAACAATTGGTTAAAAAATGAACTATATAACCCACCAAAAGATTTTTTGAATAAATCTATGCCTGACCCAAATTCATTCCTAATCCTAAAGATATTGTGAATAGATCCTAGGACTCAAAAAATAAAGATGGAATAATTTCACCAAAATAATAACTCGTCAATACAAATAACCTAATATAAATATTTAATAGTCAGTATATCAAATACCCATTGGGTGAAATAAATAAGAATTGGAAAAATAAATCTCCCAAAATATTATGTCAATAACATTTCCCTAATCAATCATTAATGAAATCATCCCATGATCTCCATGAAATAACTATATCACATGCTCCACCAATTAGAAACAACTCCCAAGGACCGATTATTCGTGAATATCCATTGCATTTAAGTGGTAACTTTACATTCCCAAAAAAATGGATTAAAATTATAAAAATTCCAAAAATAAAAATTGGGGTGTCTGAAACAATTCATTGAATGAACCCACTAATTACTCCATAATTAATATAAATAAATAAATATAAATATTTTAAATTTCAACTAAAACAATGCATGGAATTATTTTCATAGTTTTTATAAAAACATGCTTATAAAAACATTTCAAGGACTAATAAAATATATGTATAATAGTTCATTTCTTTCTAATAAAATATATATTCAAATATTTTTCAATTTCACAATGTATAAAAATTTTCAACATAAAAATTATAAATTATAATTTTAAAAAAATAGAATGGATAATCATTTCCAATCATAACATCATGTTTTGAATAGATGTGTATGTTAGTTAGGGTCATAAGGTTCCAGAATATCTCTTTGAAATACGGTTTTAGATGTGAAACACATCCATATATCCCTAAGACTAGGGGGAATAACACAAAATATAATAGAATTAATTCCTTATAGTCATAATAGTTTTATTAGATTTTTTACAATCTAATCATTTCTAGATAGTAGTTTACCTAGACAAATTGTCATTCCACCAAACTACACATTCTCCCTTCTGCATCAGGGTAATAAATCATTCTTGGGGCAGTAATTCATTCAATCAATCTCAATTAATTTCAATTACCCATTGCATTCAACATGTTGTTCTGGATTCAAAACATCCCAATTAATTTCATACACCAACATTAAACACGTTTCATCAAATATTCATGCCTTTCAAATAAATTCCTATCATTCCTTAAAACATTTCAAGTCTTTTCTTCACAAAAAGAATCATAAAAATCATTTTTTCATTTAAAACAATTGTATTTGAAATACCCATTTTATTTGAAAATATATAATCAAGTGGTTTAGAAAACACACACTATTCCATTAAATGATAATTTATCAAGATTCACAAATGATTCACTACAAATCAATTAGAAATTGATTTCAATATAAATAATATTTAATGGTTTTAATTAATAGAAATTGAATCTTGAAACAAATTAACATATTTTATGTTCTCTTAAATAAACCCCATGGGATCCATAAATGTTGTGATGTTTATAATGATGAATGTAGAATCCTAGAATCAAGATCCAATAGTGTAAACCTAGATCCACTAGTGACAAGTGAATTATCAATGATCGAAGATAGGGAGAGAAGAGAAAAGGGTAAATCATGATCAAATTGAGATTATACTTATTTGAATATATCTAAATCATCATAAAAACATTGATCAATAATGATTCAATGTTGGGAGAGTTAAATATTACTCTAAAGAGCCTCCTTGGTGTATGGGGTAGAATTAAAATAAATTTTTGTGTATTAGAAATGATCTTGAGTTTATGTTAATTATAATTACAGTACTTCTATGATGTTTCTAATATCTATTTCATTAACAGGATAGCTTCTGGTTTCCACCGACTTTCAGGTGTACCTTGGAAGAATTTCCAACATTATATAAGTCCCATAATCTAGTCAGTGGTCTTATATTGGTTATCTGATGAAACTTCTATAGAAACCCACATATACTAGCATCCTACTAGAAGAATGCTATCCATAAAACACTATCAAGTGGGCCACCTATAGAAATTATTATTATAAAACCCTACTCACTCACAAGATAAACCACATGTTCTTGTACTTGATTCTCTAACAAGTATTAACACACACCCCATACCATCCCATTGCTCTAGAAAATTAAATCAACCATGTATCAATAAGAAAGTAAGAGATCAAATAATAGAAAAAGAAAAACCTAAAATAATAAATATTAATATCTAAATAAGTGGTTGGGATATGAAACATCATATACCGCATATCCATGATAATTATAAGCCTAATTTTTCTGTTATTAATTTGGTCATATTTCTTAAGAAACTAAGTAATGTTTTCTTAATAAATTTTTTTTACATAATTTCAAATAAAATGTTGTGAAAAAATAAATTTCAAATTAATATGGAATTTGTTATTTAACCCTTAACCAGTATAAATTCCTATAAATTAATCATACTTTATCCCATAGATACAGTAAATGATAATATTATCGAAGAGATAAATTTTTATCCTCTGTTTTCATTTCCAAGCATACTCTTTTTTATTTTACATGATATTTAGATATCATTGTTTGGGGCTGATTTGAAATAAAATACCAATAATTAAAAAGATGAAAATAGTATACAAGACATCAAACATTAAGCACAAACAAACCATGAAATATTTTTGTTTTTTTGTTATAACAAATCACAACCCATCCCCATAGTGACCAGGCCATGACTCCCAAATCCCGCCTCCAATATAATGGGGGTGGGTTACTAGAACCAAGTAGGGATATCAATAACATGGGTGGAATTTCTTAATTACATGTACACACACATCTCTAATCCCACAAATAATGAAATGAAAAAACCAATATGGAACAAAATTCATGAATACTACAAAACCTAACTGAAAAATTACAATAGAATGTAATGTGTAGTAATGTAATCTTAACCAAAACAGAATCCAACAAAATAAATAGTCTAAAAACTACCAAGTCCTATTTGTAAATAAGGAAATGGGAATGCTTCTCACTTTCATAGGAACACCTTGGTCTGTCTGAACTCACCAAGATTTGTCTGGTCATGTTTTAGCCTGGATTACATAAAACATCACTTGTCTGCACAATACATGAAATGTATGGGAAAAGAAGGTGCAGGGGTGAGAATAACAATGTTCAATAGGACACACTTGAAACCAAAAAGCAATCAACGAACTTATGTTATAGTCATCTCTACCCAATATATGTCTATAGTAAATATAACAAAACCATGTTCAGGTATACTCAAAACCTAGACTTCTAGTCTAATGGTATGTCTTAATGACTACATACCCATTCTATAGATTCATTCTGATGACTCCACAATGAACTAATCCAGCAGAACCCACTCAAGAGTCTGATAGCACTAATAACATCCATCTGAGAAGTTTTTTTTGTCATGAAATTCCACTAGGGAGAGATACGTGGATTATCTAAATAGATAATATGATTCACTTTCTATGGGAGAACCAAATCCATACGTGGGGAAGACCATGATACACAGATGATTATCAATGCAAAGGCCATAGAGTATACAACAACTCATCTAGATTCAACTGCTATATAGTGGACCATCATCTAGTAGGACTGGTTGCATCAGTAACCTAAATCTACCTAGGTAATAAAAATGGATATAGGATCATACTCTAGTCCTCTAAGAGGGGACTCCCAAATCTATCTAGAAAATCGTCCTAAAGGGGGTCATACACCTATGGATAAGAAATGATACCAACTAAACTTTAGGGGAACCATCCCAAATGAATCATGTCCAAGATACGGCGGACATGTTGATCAAGACATGTGGAAAACATTACACTTCATGTATAAGGTTCCCACGTCATGTCCCTTGGCCTTGGGTATTGTATGTGTACAATGGCATGTGTTGAAAGAACATGTCATGTGGAAATGGTATACGTGACATGTAGAGAATGTCACAAGCTGTGTCCTGCTATCTGGTGTCCTCCCCATGTTCATTTTCCATGTTTCAGTACATGAATTTGACATGTGGTCATCTACACGCGTATCAGTACAGGTGGTATCCCAATTAACCGTCCTACGACTGGCCCTATGGTGGAGTAAAGGTCTTGTAATCTACCTCATTCTGTGTATCCTTTGAGATACATGCATAGCGTAGAATAAGGGCTCTCATGTCCTATGAAAGGTGTTAAATTACATGAGACACTCTCTGGCTTCCCAAAATCCAAGCCTCCGCTCAGTAAGGCCCACATACCATCTGTTATGAATCATAGGTCATGTTCATATGGATTTTCCAGAATGATTGTTCTTCCTCTACACACGCCGGAAGATTCATCAGTGTTTGATCTTATGATATGTTCCCCTCAAAACCGATGATCATAGGTCATCTTTCCATGTTAATAACAAAAAAATAGTTTTTGTGCCTTTCATCGACACCAAAAACCCATTCTGATCAAACGTACGATAATATAACAAAGAACCTTATCTCTTGAAACCCTTTGATCGGTCATCAACCGCCATCATCTCACCTCCTCTAGGTATTCAAGAGTTTGTATCTAATATTTCAAATAATTTTTCCTAGAACCATAGGTTCAATTATTATTAATTCATTATCTCACGAAAAACACTAACTACATGAAGAATACATGGGAGAAAATAACAATTGAACAACCCAAGGAATTAAGCTCAGTCATTTTTCTTTTCAGACATGATCCATTCCATTAGAGTGATCAGGATAACAATGAGGAATAATCTTATTCATAATCAAGCCTAAATTCCATCAGTTAAAACCCTCCCGTAAGAATGGTCGAACAGTAGGTCAACATATTTGTGGGTTGATCCTCATTTGTCAATTAATCAAATAATGGGGAACGAAAGGAATTTAAACAACACGACATACCTCTAGGATGGATCATTCGTTGAATATGATCGATGCTTCCAACGCTTCCATCACAGATATTCATCAATGATGTGTTATTCGATATATAATCTAAACTTCATCATCATTTTTCGTCAACATGATTCATCAGGTTGTCTCTAGAGCCTCTAATAGTTTTTTTTAGGTTTATGATCCTAACCCTATGATCCTAATTATTGTGAAAGACAAGAAAATACATTATTTAGTCAGTTTTCCTTTGTGTTTCAGAATCGGTTTGGGTAGAAAAGATGTTCAGTCGCGGAAGTTTGGTATTTAAGAAGGTTGAGTCGCACAAGTGTTGGAGGTGGACTTGCGCGCCGTCCGTGAAACTTGCTCTTCAGGCACGGACTTTCACTCCAGGTATTGTTGAAGCCTGCTGGTCGTCTTGGATCTACACGAAAGCTGGAAAATTGCCTGATACCTTTGGTGCAAAGGGAGATCAGTTTACAGTTGAAGGGCGGACTTCAATAGAGCATCTACACACAATAGAGGATGCATTCATTTAGCAATGATGAAGAGACATTCACATCTATAAATTGAGTGGGACTTCACCAACGACTGTGAGCCAGGGGAGTCAATGGGAATGAGCCAAGGGACGCAGTGAGCTATCCCTGAACAATTGAAAAGGCAATGAGCCTGGGACAAAGTGACTATTCCCAAACATTTTTAATCCACATCTAGTGAGGTTTAGTGGAATTGGGTATGACCAACAACCTGTCGGTGTATGCTCTTTGGACATAGACCGTAGGGGTGACCCAAGTAAAAAGTGTTGTGTCTTCTCTATGCATGTGAATTTTTGATTTCTGATCATATTCATCAAACAGGTTCAACAAGTTCCTACCAACGTTGTAATAAGATCCGTCACATTAAAGGAAAATGTTTTCACCCTAATTGACCCCTACCCTCTCAGGGTGTCCTGGGGTCCTTCAAGTGGTATCAGAGGATAAAGGTTGCTGGTGTTGAATCTTTTATTTTTCATCATGGAGAATATAGTCAATGTTAGGGGAGTCCCTCAATTCGATGGATGTAATTTCTAGATCTGGAAGAACAGAATGAGATCTCATCTAAGATCTCTTGGAATGGAAGTTATATTTTCTACTATGCAAGGAATAAAAGTCACTAATCCAATAGGCCTGGCTATGATAGACACAGACCTGAAAATTCTTGATGTGGATGTTAAAGCACAAAATGCACTCACCGCATCCCTTTGTGATCATATCAACCTAAAGTTGATGACTTGCACATCAGAAAAATCCTTGTGGGATAAACTTGAAAATGTTTATGAAGGAGATAGAAAAGTGAAGGAGGCGAAACTAACAGTGCTACATAATAGGTTTGATGATTTGAATATGCATCTTGATGAGAATGCATACTCCTTATTTAATCGAATCACTGAAGTAGTTGGAGAAATTCAGGGCCTAGGAGAAGAAATCAAAGACGTTGACATTGTGAAGAAAATACTGAGAATACTTCCACCGCTATAAAATTAAAAGGTATCATCCCTTGAGGAAAGAGATGTTTCAAAACTTTCTCTGGATGACCTTCCAAGTAGCATGGTATCATATGAAATGGGAATCAAACAATAAGATTCTATGACTCATGTGAGAAAGGAAATGGAATTTAAGGCCATGGATAAACTAAAAGTCCCAACAAATTATAGTGGTGAAGATGAAGAAGAAAAATAAATTCTTTCTCTCATTGGAAAGAAGTTCTAGAAGAGAAAGGGGAAATTTAGAGAGAAGTTACCTCTGACATGTTATTGTTGTGGAAAATTTGGGCACATTTCCTCTCAGTGCATAAGAAAGATTAATGATGATGATAGTGAAGATGAAAGCTTCAAGAAGATGTAGAGAAGTTTTTTCAAAAAAGTAGACTTCAAATCTAGAAAGAAAATGCAATGGAAGAGTTTTATCTCTAAGGAGGTGGAAGATGATAATGAATTTTGTGATGAAGACGAACCATAATTCAAAGCCGGTAACCATGCTTCCAGTTTGGCCACTATTGAAAAGTCAGAAAATACTGGTGGAGAAAAACAGTTGAAATCTTGTGAATATCCCGAGATGCAACTTAAGGATGCTATTAGTAAGCTTAAGACTAAATGTAAGAGTTGCAATAAGTGGAAATAAATTGTAGAAGAATCAACTGAATACGTTGATCAACTTGAATCTGAAATTGAACAACTGGAAGAATATGTGAAGGTATATTATAATCTAATTGTAAGAAATAATGATGTAGTGGATTTGAAGCTGAGAATTGAAGAGCAGGAAAAGGTCATCAATGACCTCACCTCCAAGCTAGAAGAAAAATCCAAGATTGCTGAGGGTCTTGAGAAGGAAGTTGTTACTCATAGGAGTAAACGTAAGAATGAATCAATTCCAAAATAATCCAGGAAGAAAATACAGTATGAAAGATTATCAGATGAAGAATTACTGGAAAAATCAAAGTGTGGTTCTGCTGGTTTTTTAAAAATCATGAGTGATCAAAGACCCTCTTTCATGGGAAAGTCTGTAATTTGTTGTGAAGCTGAGACAACAACTGCTGAAAGTGAAAAGATTCAAAATAATGATAAGATGAAAGTTGAACATGTTGAAACGTTGCCTAATGTGCTGAAGAAGGAACCCTCAATCCAAACTAAAAGGAGAACTGAAAATTATACTCAAACATTCAAAAATGAGAGGCAGTCTAACTATTCTCCCATGGAAGAAGGTATGAGTAGAAATTCAAGTTAGATGAAATTTCCTCTCATGATGTGCCAGTTCTGTGGCTATCTGGGCCATAACATGCCTTATTGCGAAGAGATAAGAAGCTATCTGAATTGAGAATATATAGGAGTTCAACAATAGAGAACAAATTCATATCCTAATTCTTATAGAAGAAAAAATTTCTATGGATATTGTTTTTGTTGTTCTAAATTTGGTCCTGAGGCTGCTAATTGTAATCAGAGAAGGGACATGGACACCTCATACTGATGTTCAAGACAAGTCATGTCTCATTAGCAAGACAATGTTTCTCTATCGAATATATTTTCTCCTCTCAAAGAAGATTTCGACTATGAAGATCCTGGGTACGTTGAAGTGATATTTGAAAGTTCATCAATACTCTATACTCAATCCAATGTCTCATGGAAGGAAAGGAAGAAGCTTGAGAAATCCATCCTTGTAGAGGTGGCCCTCAAAGCTACAAAGAACAACAGTACCTAGATTATGGATAGCAGTTGTTCATCTCATATGATAGGTAATGTCGGCCTATTAAAGGATATCAAAAGGAAGGTTGATAGTATAGTACGATTTGGTAATGATGGAGCTCTGAAAATCAAAGGTAGTGGAAGTACCAAATTAGATAATGGAGAACTAAAGAAGACTGAAGTCCTTTTTGTAGATGGCCTACGTCATAATCTACTCAGTGTGAGTCAACTCAGTGAATCGGGACTTATAGTTACTTTTAATTATAAAGGATGCAATATCAAGGGAATGATAAGAAATTCACTTATGAAGGGATGTAAAACAGAAGACAACTCATATCAGGTTGATAGAGAAGAAAATGAATGTTACGTGACTGTTGAAGAAGAAAACAATTTTTGGCATCAGAGACTGGGACACATCAATAAAAATGACATGGAGAAAATATCAAAATTGAGGATTTTATGGGTCATTCCCAACCTGAAGCATGAGCGTGAAATGTATTTTCATTCTTGCATTCATGGGAAGCGGGTCTTCATTTCATATCGACCAAAGAAGAAAAGGGCATATCATATTCTTGATCTGATTCATACAGATGTATGTGGGCCGATAAATGTTGCTGGAACTCATGGAGAAAGGCACTTTTTTCTTTTTCATAGATTATTATAGAAGAACGGCATGTTTGATGTTCATTCACAGGAAATGACAAGTTCTTGACTGCATGAACACATATCGGAAAATCGCTGAGAATGATACCGGAAGAACAATCAAAGTGTTGCGATCTGACAATGGAGGAGAATACATGTCCATTGAATTTGAAAATTATCTAGAGAAACATGGGATATAACATGAGGTATCTGTTGTAAGAACGCCACAACAAAATGGAGTTGTTGAACGTAGGAATCGACAGGTGAACAACATGGCATGAAATATGTTGATTGAGAGTCGTATTCCACGTCTTTACTGGAAAGAGGTTGTTCAAGATGCGGTGTATATTCAGAATTGAACATGACTTTATATGGGTGAGACGGAGACACCATATGAATTGTGTCATGGAGGGAAGCCCTCATTAATGTACTTTCATGTCTTTGGAAGTAAATGTTTCATCAGGAACAATGTAGGAAATCAAGGGAAGTATGGAGACAATGTAGATGAAGGAATTTTCCTCGGTATCCCAATGAACAAAAAAACCTACAAATGTTTCAATAAGCATTTAGTAAGGATTGTGGAAAGCAGTGATGTTAATATAATTGAAGATAAAACCACAAATGTTTCAAGGATGTCGTATGCTAATGTGATAAAAAGTGAGGAACAGAGTGAACATGGAGAAAATACAATTACTGAAATAGAGGAAGTTGTACAAAACACTGAGCAGTCACATCATGATGTTGACTCAGAAGAAGAATTTGAAGTAGAAATTATGGCGGAAGAGAATGCAACTGAACCTCGCATGAGAAATCGAAGAGGTGATATTGATCCTTCTAACATAATTGGGGACATGAGTGCACCCACTCAAAGAAGAAGGATGATTAATAACACGCAATCTGCATTTCTGTCTGTTGAGGAAGGATGAATCTTTGGTGAAATCCATGAATGAAGAATTAGATCAGATTGACAAGAATCAGACATGGGATCTTGTCGAGAGACCCGAAGGTCAAAATGTGATTGGTACCAAAAGGATCTTCAAAAATAATTTTGATGAGAATAGAAGTGTCATAAGAAACAAGGCATGACTGGTATGTAAATGATACTCTCAGATTGAAGGCATTGATGTTGAAGAAACCTTTGATCCAATGGTTAGACTGGAGTCAATTAATATTTTCCTTTCAATGGCACTTCATGGAGGATATAAAGTATTTCAAATGTATGTCAAGATAGCATTCTTGAATGTTGTACTCAAAGAAGAAGTCTACATTGAACAACCAGTGGGTTTTGTTCTTGGTACTGATGAAACAATGGTCTGTAAACATAAGAAAGCTCTATAGGGTTTGAAGCAGGCACCACAGACGTGGTTCTTGCTGTAGGATTCGTATATCAAGAAGCTGGAATTCAAAAGGGGAGGAGTAGATCACAATATTGATGTGAAGAATTCTCCAAAATACCAATTCATGGTTCTAGTCTACGTGGATGATATCATATTTAGTGGCAGCAGGCAGATATAAGTGGATGAATTTTTCAATCACATGAAATAAAAATTTCCAAGGTCTATGATTGGGGAGCTCACATATTTCGTGGGGCTGCAAGTGATTCAAAAGTAGAAATACACTTTCATTTTTCAGGAAAAGTATGCAAGAGAGCTGCTGAAGAAATTTAATATTCAAGACTCCAAACCAATGTCAATTCCGGTTGCAGTTGGAACTAAACATGGAAAGAATGAAGACATGGCATCTGTAGATCCCACTATGTATTGGAGCATCATTGGGATCCTACTATACCGGACAGCGACAGATCCATATATTGTCTTTGCCACATGTCTTGTAGCTCGCTTTTATAGTAATCCAAAGGGGGAATATACGGAAGCAGTAAAAATAATCATTAGGTATATTCATGGTACTCACAATTGTGGGTTATACTTTGATGCATGAAGAGATAGTGAATTATCAGCATTTTTTGATGCTGACTAGGCTGGCGACATTGTGGATAGAAAATCCACCAGTGGTGGGGCTTTCTATATTGGGAATAAATGTTTTGTTTGGTTGAGTAAGAAACACAAAAATACTTCTCTTAGTACTGCTGAAGCACAGTATATCTCTACCATGAAGGAATGCACTCAACTGATCTGGGTGAAACAACAGCTAGCAGATATTTGTGATGTAGTAAAGCAACCAATGTTCATTTACTTTGATAACAAGAGTGCGGTTGATCTTACAAAGAATCATGTTAATCATTCTTGTACAAAACAAATTGAAATATGGTATCACTTTAACAAAGAAAAAGTTGAGCAAGGAGTGATTAGAATGGAGCATGTGGGAACTGATGAGCAAGTGGCAGATATTCTGACCAAGCCACTGTCAGCAGCTGTGTTTGAAATGCATCGGTTGAACCTTGGTGTTAGCCGCCTCCTAGTGCATAAGGAGGTTATGAAATACCCCTCTCCCCAGTTTTGTTAACAACTATTTATCTGTTTATTTCTGTGATGCAGGTTGGTAGGGGAGATACTATCCAGGGGGTGTTGGTTGAGCTGAAAAATAAATAAGTATAGGTCTTTGGGTTTATTTCCAATTGGGGAGAAAAGATTAAATTCAGCGTCAGAGGATCCAAGTCATGGACATGGGAACCCAATTGAAGCTTTATATCTTGTTTTCTATATAGAGAATTGCTCAGTGTAGACATAGAGTGTTGGCTGAGTTGATTCTTGCGTTTTTTGGTTTGCATGTGGATCTATTGAATTTATTTGCTGATTTCCAACAAACCAATAGGGGGATATTGTTGGAACCATGGTGTTACTGTGCATGAATTAGAGTAGGGTTTGTGTTTTTTGTCAATCTTCAATGAAAGGCCAGAATGTGTGCTAGAAAAGTGATCATACAGAGTAATCCGAATACATGTTTTGAAGGCAGTAGTGGTCTCCATTGTTTTGCTAGATTTGGGCTTCAGAATCTAATAATGGAGGGAAATAGTTCTGACAAAGATACGTGCGTGCCATTAACTATAAGGAGGTGAAACATGCGTGCCATATGTTTTTGAGGATCAGTACATCAAAATATGATAAAGTAATGAAATTCACGGAAGTAGAGTTTAGTTGTGCAAGTTACTTGTGCAACGGTACCTTGGCTAATTGTAAAATTGCATGCCATTTGACCATCGTGATCAGATCATGAAAATATGGAAAAGGAAGTAGTGACGCCCATGTTTTTGGGATGGTCATGTAAGTGTCTTGGGTGAAAGAAGACTTGTGCATAGAAAGTTGTGCGCTGAAGGAGGAGTTGAAGGCCACCACGTAGGGTATAAAAATGCATATAAATATAGGACCAACCCTACTAATTTGTAATGAAATTTGGACTTAGATAAATTTCAGAGATCTCGTCGCACAGGTGTTGAAGTCGGGGAAGTGTTGGTGGGTACTGCAAGGTGGATCAGCGTGAATGTTGTTTTCTGCTCGACCAGGAGTCGCACATGAGGTTTGATGATAGTTGCACGCTAGAATTGAAGTTGCGCAACAGGTTTTTTTTTGTATCAATATCAGTTTGGGTTGAAAATAACTTCAGTCGCGCAAGTTTGGTATTGAAGAAGGTTGAGTCGTGCATGTGTTGGAGGTGGAATTGTGCACCGTCTGGGAAACATCCACGCCAGGCATGGAAATGTGCACCATGTATTGTTGAAGATTTCTAGTCGTCTTAGAGCTGCACGAAAGCTGGAAAATATCCTGATACCTTCGGTGCAAAGGGAGATCAGTTTACGGCTGAAAGGTGGACTTCAAAACAGCATCTACACACAACAGAGGATGCAATAATTTAGAAATGTTGAATAGACCTTCACGTCTATAAACTGAGCGGGACTTCACCAATGGTTGTGATCTAGGGGGAGTCAATGGGAGTGACCCGAGGGATGCAGTGAGCTATCCTTGAACAATTTTAAAAGCAGTGAGCATGGGATAGAGTGACTATTTCCGAACCTTTTTAATCCACATCTAGTGATGTTTAGTGGAATTATGTATGAAAAAAAACCTATCGGTGTATTCTCCTTGGACATATCCCTTAGTGGTGAACCAAGTAAAAAGTGATGTGTCTTCTCTAGGCATGTGAATGATTTCTTTCTGATCATATTCATCATACATGTTCAACCAGTTCCTACCAACTTGGGAAAAAGATCCATCACATTAAAAGAAAACGTTGTCACCCGGATTCACCCCTCCCCTCTCAGGGTGTCCCAGGGTCCTTCAAAGGATAGTAAATATGTGCACCATATGTTCTTCAAGATCAGAACATCAGAATATGGAAAAAGGATAAGAGCCGTGCAGGTTTTGGGTTGGTCTTGCAGGTGACTTGTGCGCTGAGAAAGGACTTGTGCACCGGTACCTAGGAGGATTGGAAAGCTGCGCGCCAGATGTTTTTTGAGATCAGATCTTCAAAATATGGAAATGGAAAGAGGTTTGTGCATGTATTGGTTGGGTCGCGCAAGTGAGAAACACAGCAGAGGCTAGGACGGTTGGAGCTGTGCGCCGAGACCTATGCACCTTGATGATACTTGCGCGCCACCGCAGAGGGTATTCGAATGCCTATAAATAGAGGATCACCCCTCCTCATTAGGAATGGATTTCAAGACTTAGAGATTTTTCGAGATCTTGTCGCGCAGGTGGTTGAGCCATGCAAGTTGTAGTTTGGTCGCACATGTGGAGGCTGCACACCGGTAGTTGGCTGTGTGCCCAAGGTGGTATGGGAGATAAATAAAGTGAGTCACGTAGGTTTTATGTTGAAGGAGGCGGTGTTGCGCAAGTGGTTTGGTTATACATGCATCCCAGTTTGGACTTGCGTGTCGAAGACCTGCGCGCCGTATTGGGACTTGCGCGTCGGGATTGGGAAATAGTGCTAGGTGCTGTTGGTGTACACCCATCCTTTTGGGGCCATACGAAAGTAAGAGGATTGATCGATAACTTCAGTGAAATATATAATGTATTCATTTGTGAAGACGGAAGAGCCGTGAAAAATTTGGTTGTATGAAGAGAAGTGTTACCTCACACACTTGACTGGTGTTTAACACCCTCGTTGTGCTTTGCTAAGAGAAGAAGAACGATTCGTGCAACTAAACTCAGATCTGCAGAGGAAGATGTGAATATATCAATACCCCTAGGTGTTAGTATTTGGAATCAATGGAGGAGAAGAACAAGATTATTGCATTCAGTTATTACACTAAAGAAAAAGATTGAATACAAAATAGAATCAACTCTGTACTCTGATGCAAGCATTGTCTCATGCTGAATAGGATACAAAGTCTTCAATTCAAATCTATTGAGGAAACCTTGATGCCTATAAACTGAGTGTGACTTCACCAAGGGCAGTGAGCCAAGGAGAGTCAACAGGAGTTACCCGAGGGAAGCAGCGAGCTATCCCTGGATCTTTGTAAAGGCAGTGAGCCTGGGAGAGAGTTATTGTGCCTGAACCTTTGTAATTCAAAGATAGTGACGTATAGTGGAATTTGGTAGGACCGGTGGCTTGTCGGAGTATGCTCCTTGGACGCAGCCCTTAGTGGTGAACCAAGTAATAAAAATTGTCATCCCTTTGCATGTGAATGTTTCATTCCTGATCATATCCATCATACAGGTTTAACTAGTTCCTATCAACGTGGGAACAAGATCCACCACTTTAAAAGGAAAAAATATGATACCCTGATTCACCCCTCCCTTCTCAGGGTTCCCCGAGGTCCTACAAGTGGTTTCAAAGGGAAAGTTTCATGTATGTTGATTACTCTATAGTAATTATATTCAAAAGTGGATTTCATTTTCTTTCCTAATGTCAACAATGATGTTCATTCTTGATGAAGATTTTTTCATTTCTGAGCAGAAGTCTACATCCATCAAGACCCTAAAAAATTGGAAAAATAATGAGAAAATTGTTTTGAAGAAGTTCCTCATGTCCAAAGAAGATATATTGTCTTGTTCTTGTTTCCCTTATAATAATAAAGAAATATCTTGCTTGTAAAGTATCGAGCAGGTGGATCGTGATTCTACCATAGTAATGGAAGACACTTGTATCTCAAGTGATAAGGATAAATTAATAAGCTATCTGCGTTATTTTCCTGAAGAACGATTTGATCTTGTTTTTAGAATATTTCAAAGCATACAGGCTTAGATAAATCAATTGGAAAGAGAAGCTGATAATTTGGAAAGGGGCTTGGAAGGAAAAATTCATGAATGTTTAAAGCTCACCAAACAGATTAAAATATTTGAAGAAAAAGAGGAAGCCAATAAGACTCTAAATGAAATGATCCATGCTCATGAAGCTAAGATGAAAAAAGGAAATGGAGTCAAGAGTTTTTGTTTGGAAGAAACGTCCAAGAGATTCAAGGAACTTGGCTCTTTGATACAAAACAAAGTTAAGATGCTTGAACATGAGGTTGAATGATTGAAGAAGACTTGTGAAGATAAGATGATCATGATTGAAGATCATAAAATCATCTTCAATGTTGAATGTAAAAACATGGACGCCCAATTGGAAGTTCTTGAGAAGATCCATATTGAGACATCACAAAAGAATGAAACAGGAAATGCTAGTACTCAATTTTCATTGGAGGATACTAAAGCTGAAAGACCTCCAACATGTGAGAAGAAGATTATGACAACTCTTGATTATCCATCTCAAGAATCAATATCTTTTGGAATTCAATGCACACTAGAGGATAATAAAGCCAAAAGACCACCAACTTGTGGTATAAAGATCTTGACTTCAATCAGTGATCTATCACAAGAAATTGAGAAAGTGAAGGTACCATCCAAACCATCTTGTCCTCGTGTTTCTAAATACATTCCTATAATTAGTGCAGGCTGGAAGAAAAATTTTAAACAAGTATGGATGAAAAAAGGTGAGGAGATGAAACCTACCACCAAGGATAGGGTTGATGGGAAGAAAAAAGAGGATTTCAGTTCCTCAAATAGAGCACAAAAAATTATGAAGAAGGCCCAACAACCTCATACAGAAGATACAGAGATGAAAAGATTTGTGGGTAATTTTTGGTGCTGCAACATATTTGGGCATTGTACCCTGGATTGTTGGTACAATCCCTTTAATGGAAAAGCACAAACAAAGCCTGTATCAAAGGGAAGAAATCCATAGAAAAAGAAGCAACATCTTTAGGTCCAGAAGCATCTGTTTACAACAAACAGATTTGGAATGCTTGATAACTTCTGTGATGTATATAGGGGAAGTGGTCACAAGGTAGGCACATGCCCATTTCAACATGCTTTAACTGTTTATAAGAAAAGAAGACCACTGATTCCATCTATGTATGAAGCACATACCTTGGGAAGAAATCAGTAGAATAGTGCGAACACACATTTCCCCAAGAAGATCTTAAGTAGGGATGCTGTGAAGACCCATGATTTTTGATCCATAAAATTGAAGGGTCATTCATCTACAAGAGAAACTAAGAGAGATGAAACTCTAATGAACTAATGTGGAAGATCCAAACATGCTAAAACAGTTCCAAATGACATGTTGGTCATCTGGCTAGAAGATTTGGTAAGAATGAGGAAACTTGAAAATGAACAATCTAGGGCTTGTGGTAAAAAAAAAGAAAAACATTCACATGATGAAGACAGAGTGCATGAGAGATTTCAAACCAAGAGAAACACACGTGTCAAAGAAGTTATGTGTGAGAGATTCATGAAATATTATCACATTGAAAAAGGCTATCTAACCATAATACCAGAGCAAGAAGTAGTCTTCAAAAGGAGTAAGAATGTATCATTAAAGAGGGTTATTAAGCAGAACAATTCTCTAAACAAAGAAGAAGATAATGTGAAGAGATCCATGCCACTTCAACACATGTCCGATCATATGTTCAAATGTGTAGGCATGAGGACTGGAGTGAATAGAGGAACTTGGTTGAGAAAATAACCGCAACCATGCCATTCATATTGATGAAGCAAGGAGGAACCACCTTATTCCCTTAATCATTTGTGTATTGTATTTGTGCTAATAATGCAGGAAATTGAAGGTGAATCACGCTATCAGTGGGATATCTCGAGAAGTAGTGAATGATGTCAACTCTTGATAGCTAAACTAAAAAATTTTCCATCATTTTATGATTATTCAATTGATATTTAATGATTAAGATGATGAAGGATCACTCTTGATGATGAAAATGGGGAGTGTTTACCTTGAGGGGAGAAGAATTGTTTTTAAAGAAGCCTCCAAAATCATTGTTTCAATCAGTTTCAGCTCCGGGTTGTATTAGTTGAAATTACTTTGTTAATTTCGTGAAAAACAGGTCATTAGAGAAGGTATTTCATTTCTCAAACTGTCAACCTAGTTTACTCAGAACAAAGAACATTCTACAAAGGGGGAGTAACTGAATTGATCAGTGACAAAAGATGAATGGAAATGACCCAAGGCCACGTATCCGACCAATTTCACTTGAATGTTTTTGATCTATTTACTGGTGTGAGTGAAGTAGTGTCATGTTGATTATTCCCTATCACATTTGATCTATTTAACATAAAATGAATGTGGTATACCCTTGATGACAATATAATTTTGTTCTCATCTCATGTGGTATCATGATCTTTGAATCATGAACAACCTTGTTGTCTAAATCAAATCCTCTTGTTTTCTACATCGAGCATTGATCAATTAGATTTAGAGTGAAATGATCAATGAAACATTTCTTATGTTTAGATTGATACCCTCCCTAACATGAGATTTTTATTTCTTTTCAATAAGGGGAAGAGAAAGTGAAATGAAAGTCTGAAAAGAAAAGTTGATTGAAGAAAACATTCTCATTTTGACATCGACGAATTCATTTCAGATTATATGTATGGTATTGACAACAAAATACAAAGGGGGAGATTGTTGGGACCACATTGTGTATAAGGTTGTATTTGTTGTCAATATTTTTCAATGATGAACAAAATGAAGGAGATCAAGAAGTACTCCAATGAAATGGAGGAATGGAAATTCAGATTATTTTTGTACTGATCATAAGTTCAAAGAACATGTGTCAGAGGTGACTAATTGTTTACAACAGTGAAGAATGGTGAGGTATAATCCATATGAGGATGCTTAAAGAAGAATGGGGATTTGATGAAGACCATGTAATTCTTCATGATTGCATTAGAACAATGCCAAAGCCTACTTGAAGAATTGAATCATATGTTTTGCAAGATGTAGAGAATGACGGTTGAATAAGAAGGTAATGTGCAAGGGATAGGATTTCTGAGATGGCCATGCACTTCAAATTTTATAAAAATATGATGATTCTAAAGCTAATCTATAAAAGGATATATATCATGATAGTGGATTTTGTGTTAAAATAAGTAGAGTTGATGAAGGATACAAATCACCGAAAAAAGTGTTGTTGAGGTGATCGTGTTTGTTGAAAAAGCAAGAAAATGACATACAAATTTGTTGAAAAAGGATATTCCATGGTGTCATGTAGATTTAACGACCTATGGTTAACTATCCAGGTTTTATTAAAGAATGTCGACAAAATAATGGATGATCTGGAGGTGGTACAAAAAGAGTAGATACAAGGTGGCGATGTTTTCCTGTATTTTCCAAATTTTTGGTCCTGAAAATTGATAAATATAGAAAAATGGTTTTGGGCAAAGAGACATGTGCACCGTTGACCATAAGGAGAGGAAACATGCATGCCATATGTTTTTCAAGATCAGAACATCAAAATATGGTAAAGGGATAAGGGCCGCCCAGGTTTTAGGTTGGTCACACAGGTGACTTGCGCGCCGAGAAAGGACTTGTGTGCCAGTACCTAGGATGATTGGAAAGCTATTCGTGAGATTGTTTTCGAGATTAGATCTTCAAAATAAGGAAACTTAAAGAGGTCCACGCAGGTATTGGTTGGGTAATGCAAGTGAGCAATGCGACAAAGGCTAGGGTGGTTGGAGCATTGCGCCGAGACTTGCACGCCGTGAGGATAATTTTGCGCCACCGTGAAGGGTATCCGAATGCCTATAAATAGAGGGGAACCCATCCTCATTCGGAACGAATTTCATGTCTTAGAGATTGTTCGATCTCTCGTCATGCAGGTGGTTGAGCCACGCAAGTGGTAGTTGGGTCGCGCAAGTGGAGGTTGTGCACTAGTTGTTAGTTGCGCGCCCAAGGTGGTTTGGGAGAGAAAGGAAGTGAGTCACCTAGGTTTGATGTTGATGTAGGCGGTGTCGCACATGTGGTTTGGTGATTCTTGCGCGCCAGTTTGGACCTGTACACCGAAGACCTACGCGCCGTATTGAGATTTGCTCGCCAGGCTTGGGGAAGCGTGCCAGGTGCTGATAGAGTATGCCCGTCCTTTGGGGCCTCACAAAATCTGTAAGATTGCTCGATACCATCAGTGAAATTGATAATTTATTCATTTGTAAAGAAGTAAGACCAGTTACCAATTTGGTTTTATGAAGAGAAGTGGTACCGCACACACATGACTGGTGTTTAACACCCTCGTTGTGCTTTGAGAAGAGAAGAAGAACTGTTCGTGCAACTAAACTCAGATCTACACAGAAAGAGGGGAATATATCAATACACTTAGGTGTCAATATTTGTAATCAAAGGAAGAGAATAATAAGATTTAGTGAATTCAGTTATTACACTAAAGAAGAAGATTGAATGCAAAAGAGCATCAACTCAGTACTCTAATGCAAGCATTGTCTCATGTGGAATAGGAGACGAATATTTCAATGCAAACCTATTGAGGAGACATTCACGTCTAAAAACTGGTTGTGACTCACCAAGGGAAGTGAGCCAGGGGGAGTAAACATGGGTGACCCGGGGGAAGCAATGAAATATCGCTAAATCTATGTAAAGGTAGTGAGCCTGGGACAGAGTGACTGTGCCCGAACCTTTGTAATCCACAGCTAGTGAAGTATAGTGGAATTTGGTACGACTGGTGACTTAATGGCGTATGCTCCTTGGTCATAGCCCTTAGTGGTGAACCAAGTAAAAAATGTTGTGTAATATCTTTGCAAGTGAATGATTCATTGCTGATCATATCCATAATATTGGTTTAACTAGTTCCTACCAACGTGGGAACAAGATCCGCAACATTAAAAATAAAAAGTTGAAACCCTGATTCACCCCTCTCCTCTCAGGGTGCCTTGGGTTCCTAACCATACAAACTACTAAACCCAACCAAAAGAGTAGAATCGAATATATAGTGTAGTAATGTAAACTAGGCAGAAACACATACCAAAAAAATTAAAAAGACTAGAATGTATATCCTATAAAAAGGTATGGAATTGCTGATCCAAGCCTTAAGAACACTTCAGAATATCGGAACTCAAAATGATATGTCTTTTCCCGGTCCTCCCTAGACGCTGTAAAAAGGTTTCTCATCTTCACAAGACATGAAAAGTGTGGGAAAAGAACTTTCATGGGTGAGTATGACAATACAGTGTAGGACACCTTGTAAACCATAAAAAAATACGCCAAGTAAAGGTATAGTCATATCTACACTATATACATCTCAAGTAAATATAATAAGAACATATATATATATATACCCAAAACCCAAAACCATAGTCTAAAGGAAATTCACAGTGACCAGATACCCAGGGTAGAGATTCAGTTTGATGATTTGATGAAGCACTAATCCATGATATATCACTCTTGAGTCTGATAGCAGATATGACATATGTATGAGAAGAATTTTCCATCAGAAACTGCCTTGAGAGGTAGATACAATTATAGATATAATGATAGAATATGATATACTTTCCCTTGGGTAACCAACTCCATGAATGGAGAAGATCACAATATACATATGATTATCAGTACCAGGTCCATGTTATATACCATGAAAAATCAGGATTCACCAATGAAGTAGGGGGCCTATATTTGGTGGGATTGGCTGCATTCAAAAGCAGACTCTACATAGGGAACATGAATCGATATAAGACCCTCTTCAAAGCCTCTCGAAGGGTAATCCCAAATCTATCCAAAAAATTATGTTCAACGGGGTTAGAATCATGTTGGTATTAAATGATACCAACTGACCTTAAGGGGAAGATAAAAGGGCACCAAACCAAATGAATCATTTCCAATATATTTTTGAAAATGATATCAAGCCATGTAGAAAAGAGTACCCAATATGTTGAAGGGTAACATTCCATGTCCCTTGGTCCCGGGTAATACCCATGTACACCATCCAAAGTGAAAAGAACATGTTGTGTGGAAACTATATACATGAAACAAGTCACACATCATTTTCTACTATGCATGGTCTACCCAATGTATGTTGGCCTGATCCAGTAGAAAACTTCAACCCATGTTTTTCTACCCATGTGATGGTACATGAGGTAGCCCATGTAACTGACCTGGGTCATGCTGTGTGGTAGAGTAATTTCCATGTACACCAACCCATGCCCATGTATCATCTAAGGTACATGAGGAGTCATGGGAAACGGATCACAAACCATGTGGAAGGTTTTATATGACATGTTACACTATCTGCCTTCCGAAAACCCTAGCCACCAATCAGTGGGGACCACACGCCTTGTGTTCTGAATCAAACATTGTGTTCATAAGGATTCTTGAGAACATGCTTTCTTCCACCATGAACCCCGATTGATTCTATTTTTTTTAATATAATGACCCTTTTACCTCAATATTAATTATACAGGGTCATCTTGTGATTATAACACTGAATTGGTAGGTTTTAGGACTTCAATTGGCTTCAAAAACAAATTCCTATTATCCATACTAATGTCTCTCTATGAACAATATCAAATAAGACCATTCAATCTATCTACATCCTATTTCATCACACCCCTTCTAGGTCATCATGAGGATGGGTCTCTGATTTTGGATCATTGCACCAAGAAACAGAGGCACAATGTTTATCCTTTCAATATCCTATAATGAATGTGAATAACACGAAGAACATAGGTGAGAAAGAAGAATTCAAAAATCCAAGGAAATAACATCTACCATTTTCCATTTAATCCATGATCCTTTCATTTAGAATGTTCATGATTGAAATCAATAATAATCATATTATTAATCATCTCCAAATTCCCGCAATTAAAATAGTTAGAGAATTAATATTGAACCTCGGGTCAACCTGCTTGTGGGTTGATCTACATTTTCCATTTAATCAAATAATGTGAAAAATATAGAATTTAAAAAACAAAACCATACTCAGGGATAGATCGTCTGTGGAAGAAGATAAATTGTCACTCAAAGAGGCATTAATCGATCTGTAATCCAAGCATCATCATATTTTTTCATTGAGATAATTCATTAGGTTCTCTATATAGCCTCAAAGTTGTTTTTTAGGGTTATGTTCATAACCCTGGCCTCTTGATTATTACATAAACACGAAAATGAACCTTTTTGTGATAGTAATGTTTACATAAAATAAATTATTATTTTGTTTTATTTCCTTTAAATCATCCAAAAATTAACGTTTATGGTAAACCCACACTGGCCCAAGTGAGGTCTCAACTGGGGTAAAGTCACAGATTTAAACACAACAGTACTATCAAATTTCTGATATGTGCACCCATTTAAAATTTATTACATATTCTCTTGAAACGGAATGAATGAGCTATTTAATATATTTAATATATTTAGAACATTTATTACGAGCACATCATGACTCATAATTGTACATTGTCTTAGCACCTGGTCTCAAATTTATACCATATTATATTTAAAAAAATACATGAAAAAATACAGTACATTACATTATCCCAACCATGCGGATTTACGACACCATAAATCAAAAAAAAAACAAAGGTTATACAAAAAAGATGTTGGTATAGTGAATGAACCTGAGCCTCCTCCACCCATGTGCTCTCCTAAAGATTACTTTACTACCACCTGACACATTTCAAGGGAGTTTCTCACCAACGTAGGATCACATCCTGCCAATCCTCGATCTCTATTAGGTACTCATCAAAGGACTCTCCATCATCAATCTCCTGCTCAACACAGTCGATGAAATGTGATGGGTCAGGCACATACCTCCTAAGCTGTGACATGTAGAAGAAATCATGCACCCGATCCAACTGAGAGGGTAAAGAAAAGTAGTACACCACCTCACCAACTCAACACAATATCTATAAATGGCCAATGAACCTCAATGAAACATTTCTGCCTCAACCAAATCTCAACAACCCTCGTCGAGGTGAGACCTGAAATAATACGTGGTCCCCTTCCCCAAACATCAAAGGATTCCTCCATCACTTAGCATTGGACTTATCCCCCGCATTGTGCATTCTTCATCAATAAATAGATTATATGTACCATATAGGAAGTAGTTCATACCAACTCTCAACCCATTAGTGCAGCCACTCCTAGATCAGTAATAAATTTTTTTGACCAGAATGGTCTCCCATACAACACCTTAAATGGTGTCATGGCAATGGTAAAGTTATAGTTATTGTTTTATGAAACTCCACTAGTGGTTGTTGGTCATCCCAACTATGACTGATGTACATGATGTAGGTCTATAACATGTCATCCAAAAACCTATATAGTCATGTCCATCTAACCATCCATTTGTGGATGAAACATTGTGCTCAAGCTTAACTATCTCCCAAACGCCTCTTGTAATCCCTTCCATAACTAGTATATGAAAGGATAATTGTGATCTGAAACAATCATTTATGGGTCTCTAGGTAGTCGAACTATCTCTTTCATATAGATGTCATTGAATATCTCTACTGAACTCTTCTCCCTAATAGACATGAAGTCGGATGACATGGTGAGTTGTTCAACAATCACCTATATGGAATCATGTCCCTAATACGTATGTGGTAAACCCTACATGAATTCCATCAACATTACATCTGTCATCATTTTCGGCACCTCAAGGGGGTGCGAAAATCCCACTGGAACCTGTTGCTCAGAATTTGTCTGCTGGAACGTAAGGCATCGATAAACGAACTCTACCACTGCCTACTTTTTCCCTATCCACCAAAACTAACATCGGAGATCCTTGTACATCTTCACCACACCATGATTTACCACCAGTGGGGATGTATGAACCTCTATCAAAACCTCCACATGTAATTATAATGGTAAAACTATGTGTACCAAAAAAATAATGACGGTGCTCCACACCTTGTGAATATCCATTAGGAGCCTACCCTAGGGACATCTGAGAATGTAAGGTCTCACAGTCCGTATTAACATGATGTTCCTATTTTACTCACAACACAATTGGTCTGATTCCAACCATTTAATAGAGGTATATAGAATCATCTCCATCTACACAAAATAATTGTAACGTGGCCAACTGTTCTGAAACATCATTCAGTAGCTCTAAACTAAATATCCTAATGACATCATCTACCACTATATGTTTCCTTGCTTGATTATAGATGATGTCAAAGTCATAAAACTAGAGGAACTCTATTCATCACCTATGTATCAGGTTTGGATCCATCTGTGAGAATATGTACCTATGAATCTTGTGATTAGAGTAGACAATAAATTTCATTCCTTTCGGGTAGCATCGCCACATCTTCAACAAAAAGACTACCATTACCAACTAAATAATGTGGTTTATGTAGTTATCCTCATATGGCCTCAACTACCATGAACCATAAGATATCAAATAATTCCTCTTCATCATAACACAACAATGGTTGGTCCTTGATGCATCGCATAACACCACGTACATGACACACTCCTCTCTTAGTCTCAAGATCAGGGAACTCATCAAACTCTGCCTCAAATTCCAAAAATCCTTCTCACACTTCTCTGTCCATTGGAAAGGCCGCACCTTTTGATTCAATGTTTTCATAGGTGCTGATATCTTGGGAAAATTAAATTTGAATCTATATTAATATCCTATTAGACCATGGATGATCCACACCTCTGTCACACTTCTTGGTGGATCTGATTATAACACTGCTTCCACCATGGATGGGTCCACTTCCACTCCATATGTTGAGATAACATATACCAGAATTGGGATATCATGAATCTAGAACAGAAACTTATAGAGCTTCCCATATATCTTGTTCTCTCAATGTATGTCTAGAACCATTTTTAGGTGACTTGCATGCTCCTCTTTGGACACTGGGAACACAAGGTTGTTGTCGATGAAGACCACTATGTATCGGTTTATGTGTGGCTAGAAGGTCTGATTCATGAGTTCCATGAAAAATAATCTTGTGTTCTACAGACCAAAGGGAATGACCATGTAGTCATAATGACTGTAATGATATCTAAAATACATATTTTTTACACCCTCATCCCCATACTCGTAGTTGGTGATAAAATGACCACATGTCATCCTTTAAGAACCAACATGACCATCTCAACAACATTGAAGAGGCCATTGATCCATGATAGTGGATACTATTTCATTATTTTCACATATTTCAAGAATAAATAATCCATAGACAACCTCATGCTCTAATATGCATTTCTGAAAAAATAAAATAGGGTTTCTTAGGGTGATACATTTGGTCTCACGAATCCCTTCCTCTACATGTCCTCCAGCTACACCCTCATATTGTGAATCTCTTTGGGATACAACCACTACCCAGGTGAGGATATCAGGGTCATCCAATGTTGTTAATAAATGTATAATTCAAACACTCAGTGGGGAGGTAATCTTGGATCAACTTCAGGAAACAGGTCCTCATACATCGCCGCTACTGCTAGGAACTGAAAACACAAAACATCTGCTACTCTAAGGGTAAGGCTATCAAACTCATGACTGATCGGTTGAGACCTACTATGAGACCCTCTTATACTGCCTATGTATTTTTTCACCAACAAAATAAAACCATGTCCAATCATTATCGATACACGACAACCTTCTCCCAAAATAGTCTATTTCTGCATGGACCGAAGATAGCCTATCCATACTGAGAATGACATCGCAAAGACTCGATGAAATCACCAAGTGACTACAACCAAAAATATCACCTCTAAGGGTGATATCACAGTACATGAAATGATTTGTGATCATCGAGTTTCCTCCAGTATGTGTATCTATGTGTAAAGGTCAAGACAATGGTTCTACCCAAATCTCAGGGTCATGAAAAAGATATGTGGTGAGGAATGAATTACTATAATATGTTTCTATTAGTTTGGATGATAATGTAGAAAACACATAGATAATACCTCAGATCATCCTTGGAGTCCCATGGTCATACGTCTCAACTACATGTAGTTTCCCCCGCCCCCGTGCTTTATCTCCCTTAGTCGTGCATGGACCTCCTGAAGGTGGTGGTAGTAGAATGTCAAGACATATTACACCTCTTGAAGCTATCCATGCTCTTCTATCATGTCCTTCACCTAAGGTTTCATACTTGTCAACAATTTCCCTCTCTCACGGGGGTCCATCTTGTTCCACTTTGTCATCAGATCAATGGTTCGAACAATCTCAAGTGCGATGTATCATGCCATCACATGTGTACCATAAGCTCTCCCGAGGCTGACTAGATCCATCCGGAGAGACATGGATAATAGATCCCCTATAATAGGGACTCTTGTGATGTATCCAATGCCCCAATATATGTTTCTTACTTTATCTCCCTATAATGGGCAGTACATACACCACTCAAAGGAAATTGTGGCAAATGTAGCATAAGTCTCATGGGAATAAAAGTGAGATGAAAAATCCCTACAAAAACTCGGCAGCCTAACGGTGCCACTTAAAACATCCAAAATGGATTGATGAGAGGAAATAGGTTATCTCTTCACATTACCATAAAATGTAAATAAAGAGGAAAATAAAAGAACATCCCCCATCATAACAAAGAGGAGCTTAAAAGAAGTGACATAAAGGAGAGTACTTAAAAAGAAAGAGAGAGGTTATATCTCTTACGAAAATTCGGCAGCCTAACGTCGCCACTCAAAACTTCCAAAATGGATTGATGTGAGAAAATAGGGTCTCTCATAATTTGAACATAAAAATTATAGTAAGAGTAATATAAAAGAACATCCCAATGACAAGAAACATGATCTTTCAAAGGAATGACATAAAAGATTGTACCTAAAAAGAAAGAGAGGAGTATGATCCCTTACCTCGGGTCTGACTTGACTCGATCGTTCTTTAATATCCTGAATAATAAACTTGAGTTAATTTCTACTTCATTAAGAACCTTTTTCATGTTCATTATTCCTTTTATATCACTTATTACCATGTCATAAGCATTATGTAATCATTTAAGTTAATAATGTTTGTTTTGTCGATATTTGGTTCTTAAGTCGAAAGTGGACTTCTTACAATGACATGTTGTTCGTGTGGCCAAATGTTCATTATATCCAGAATTGTATTATTTATGTAGATATAATATATATCATATATATCCAGTATATTCTTGCATTTATAATATTACATAACATTTATAGTTAAGAAATGAAATGCACCGTTCATGGAGACGGTAAGCCGTACGTACGCATGAACATTACTTCCATTTCTATTTCATATTTAATGGAATTAAAACATAATTATAAATAATAGTATTTTAATTCCAGTATGTTATAATATATATTATCATTAAATATATCCTTTATACGTACCACATATGTTATTAACGAATCAAATCACTTTGAGGGGGCGGTAGTTCGCACTTCCTTAAATGAAGATATCACGTTTACCCATAATGGAAACCATAAAGGTATGCCATAAATGAAAAATACAGAAGCTTTAGTAGAACTTAAAAATATTAGATATCATATATAAATATAGTTTTATCTTAATGGCCACCTTTGAAGGTGTTATAAGAATGTTGAACAATCATCGTTTCGGGAGGCAGAAATTCGCCATCCACGGAAACAGTATTTTCTTTAACCATTAGATGTAGGTGTGTGTAAGTGTAGCTAGAATCCTTCTTATAACAACATCCTAGTATATTGAAGATACTGTATTTGTTAAAAAATAAATGAATAAAAAGAGTTTAGAGGGTTGGAGAAGTAAAATAAAACAAAAGGAATCAAGTGAAGACATTACCTTAAAATCGAGTAACTTCCTTTGATTTGAGCTCAAAGGCTTCCTTGAAAAGGATTATGCCCAAAGTGATGCTTCAAGGAGTTATATAGGGATGTGGAGACACAAAATGGTCAGGGGTTGGCCGATCCAAAGGCTTTGTAAGTGTGGGTAAGGAGGTAGAGGTGGGGTTCTTTTTATAAGAGGAGTGGAGGGGCACTCTTGGAAAGGTATAAAATGTAACTTTATTTCCAAATGAGTGTCAGATTTTAATGTTCCCGAATTGATGTGTTTCGAGGATAAGGTGATAAGGGTTCTAAATACACCCATCCAATAGGTTTTGGACATGTGTAGATCTTAGATGTTACATTACCTTTCCATTTTATTTAAATCGTTAAATAATGAGGTCATCGCTGCATCATCATGATGTCATAAATAATATAATTTATATAATGTCTAAAAATTATAAAAAAACTACTATGATGTAGGAAATCTTTTTATATTTCCAATAAATATTTATAGTCCAACATATCATTTATTTATAAATAATTAAAAATATTTTAGATAGGTGATACATTCTTTGTCACATTAAACATTTTTAAAAAATAAAAAGATAAAAAGTCACTTTCTCACAAAAGTGATTCCATGGGGCCCCCAAGTTTGGCACAAGACATCCCATGGTCGGCCATGAGACAAATAGTAGCCTTAGGACACATTTTGTGGTCATTTTTTATAATTATGATATTATCTTATTAACTTTAACTACCCGATTACTCATTAATCAAAATAATTAAAGATAATTACCGTCATTACTATTCATAATGTCCAAAAACAAAAGAGTCCTAATTACATAATTTTTAACTTCTGATTCCAAATATGTAATTCATTTTACCAAATTCCAAACACATAAATTGCAAGAATTAATGTAAAAAAACTTCCCGTTGTCAAAACAAATAGCGGGTTTTTTAGAAACAATATTTATGAAAAGTTTGGCACTTGTTTATGCCTAATTCCGAAGTAAAATTAATCCCAATGACCATCATTGAATTACATGGTAAAAATATATTCTAATTACACTTTAAAACAAATTAAAAATATAATATAACCATATAATTAAATTATATGAAAAAGCAGTTTTGATGTAAAATGTAGTATTTTTCGCTATTCATTGAAAAATGAACATTGTCAGAAAAATACCAAAAATTAACCCAAGGTGAATTTCAATGTCCCAATAATAAATAATATGTTTATTTTGAAAAATAGAGCTTATAAAATTTTAAAAAATTGGATTTAAAAGGGGTTCTCCATCAAAAGGCGGTTAATCGACCTTTTAAAGAATATTAGAATCTTTTCGCTTAAAAACTGGATTCATTTTCATTTTTAATCCTCTAAAATTTATTGTAAAGAGTAAAAATATTTTACAAACATATACAATTATTTTGTAGTTAGTTATGTTCATTCCCTCCATTACAAATGCTAGGTGTTAACTACCATTTTAAATAATATTATTTTATTATTATAGTGCAACGTAAGATTCCCAAGAAACTCGTTGTTGCGTGTTGGGTATGCCATCGAGCATAGCATCCCCTTTAAAGTAATATTAATATTTTATTCACAAATATGGATAAATATAAAGATGTCATATTCTTTATTTACCTGGGGTGTTACATCCTTCCCCCCTTTTGGGAATTGCGTCCTTGCAATTTTAAAATTGGGCTTGGAAACATCCTTGAAAGTCCCACATTGGAACAAGAGTCTGTAAAACAATCACATTAAAATAAAGAAATATAAGTACAAAGGTCACCCGAGTTAACCCATACTAGGATTCCAAGTATGAAAATATGGACATGGAGGAAAAAACAAAGGGTCATGTTCTGATGGAGAGTGATAGAAAACATGTTTAGGAGAAAGTTAACCACAAGAAAATCACAAACTTGTGATGGGTTAAACGGTATTCAATTCCCCAGTAGGAAAAGTTAATATACAACATTTTTGTTTAAAGTTACTTTTTATTGAGGAATTTATTCATAAGGAAACATAATCACTTATCATGTTGACTTTCAAATTTTATTACATTCCTTACACAAACTCATATTTTCTCCAAAAGACGAATATTTAGGAAGACTTGTTCAAATTAAGAGTACTATAATAAAATTCTAGAGAATCACCTAATCCATAAAAGATAACTATATACTTCCCATGTCTTTAGACTTTAACCAAAACCAAAACCAAAAAGGTTAGTACATGATCCGATAATCCAGAAAAGGATAACCCTTTATAAAAATAAAATCTATTCTTAATCTCCAAATTTTTTCCAACAATACCCAAAGTTCAACAAGGACCATTCGATAATCAATCTATCCATAAAATTCTTCAAAGTAAACCAAACTAAGATTGAAACCCAAATATTTGAAGGATTTAGTCTCATAGTCTTCGAAGTTAAATCGTAACATTTATCTCCAAACAACATCAGTTGCTCTTAAAGTCTCGTATTGAAAAGTAATTAACCTAATCACATATCCTCCATGATAGGTTAATATATTTCCACAGATAACCCAAAGTCAACTTACTCTTAATTCCTAAAATCATCTAACTAAAATGAATTAGTCAAAATAACCATGGACTTCACGTAGTCCAGTGGTAGGCGATAAATACCAGTCGCACTTTGGTTGTGGGTTCGATTCTCGCAGCTTTGTCTGACGTGACGGGTTGTCACACGGTCTGCGTGTTGTCCTTTTTCCAAAACTATATAATTTTAAAACATACCCCAAAACGAGATAAAATCTTCAAAAATGATCATAACGTATTTTAACCTCAAGTTTGTCTAATGCCTTTCATTTTCCATCATATCATATAATATCCCATAATTACCTCAAATGTAAGGATCATATAAACTCTAATGGTTACCTTTATAATTATTACCTGAACATCCACATCGATTGGTCATCTCGTACATGATGCATTACAGAAAATACCAAGGTTCAAGTGGTTGATCATGAATCCTTGATATTTGGTTTAGAACAACCACGAGTTTCCTCATTGAATCCCCCATTTTATCTAGTATCTTAAACAAAGAACCACCACAGTTTCCATCAAACCTGTTGTCTCTTTGGAACCTGCTAGATCCATCCATTCACTAAAAACAGAAAGGTCAGTGTGAGTATATCAACAAAACCATCATGTACTAAAGAGGAAGATAAACACTAAGATATACTTACTCATTCAATTTATCTAAAACTAGGACTCTTTCTGAAATCCTAACCATTATGGTAATGTCACTTATTCTTAGAGGATACCCTAACCTCTAAAGTTATCAAAACCGACCTTTGATACCAACTATAAGGCTGCAGCCTTAAACCTTACTTAATATTGAATTAAATGAATAATTCACATTGAGGATCTTTTCAGGTTTAGAGTTTTAGAGAATTAGGACATAACTATTACATCTCAAAAGATTACAAAGTAGAAACTTCTTCTAAGTTTCCATAAAATAAAAACTCTTAAAAAGAAACATGTCTAGTTCAATGTTTTAGGTAGCATGACTTTCCCTTGATCCCATCCTTGACCCTATTCCACGTTAAGTCCTATGAAAAACATTTCAAAAACTTGGTATGAGCATAAAAAGCTCAGTATGGGATACACAAAGAATGAAAACTATTAGTTTTTCAAAACAACAAGTAAACCATGTATACTTTATCAAAGTAATACTTTTCAGCTTTTTGAAGTAGTAAAAACTCTTCACTGAATAAAAGTTCATTACTTACCCTTCAGTAACCAAAAGATTACCATAAAACCCATATAAAGATCACATAACATATAAAGGTAACTTGGGACATAAACATACATAAGTGGAATAACCATATGGTTGACTTCCACAAATACTTAATAGAATAGCCATACAGCCGACTTCCATACAGAATTAATGGAATAGCCATACAGTTGACTTCCATACCCAATGCATTGGAGGTTATAACGTAACCACCCTTCCTGGTATTCACGGCACCACACATCATATGGTTTATCACGTAACCACTCGTAAAATGTCCAAGTACCATCATTACACATAAACTATTGAAAATATAAACATTTCAATAACAAAATTTCATTTTCAATCACAATAAGTAATTCAAAGATATTGAATTAATCGATCCATTTTCAAAAACCATTTAAAAGAATTTTTTGAATCAAAGTGTCCCATACCACTTTGAAGATTTTAATGGAATTATAATTTTCAAACATTAATGTCTATATAAATAAATACTGAAAACAATTTTGAAAACATGGTCATTAAAGATAATGATTTAGAATAATAAATCTTTAAACATTTTAAACGATATTTTTGTTAAATAGTTTTTAACAAAATGAGAGACTCTTGAATACAAATAATAGCGGAATAACATTTAATCCGAACTTTTCAATATCATGAGAATAAAGGGATTCATGATATAATATGTCAAAGGACAGTATACACACCATATAAGAGTGAATTGGTTCATAACAACAATGATGTCTCAAAAGAAATGTAAAATGAGATGAAATCCATTATAAAGAAGGTATCCTAAAATTAAGGATAAATCAATCTCATAATTATGTGTCAAAAATATAAATACACCCAATATAATTGGATATTAAGTGTAAAACAACCAAAGTTTATTCACACATATTCAAAGGATGACATATTCAATAACTACATGTTGAACCCAAAGAAATCGAAATTGGGTTAAGAAGTTCCCTTGGTAAAATTCGACAGCCTAACGACGTCACTTCAAAATTCAGAAAATGAGTTGATGATAGGTAAAAGGGTATCTCATCACTTGGACATAAAATTTACATCAATAAGGATATTTAAGAACATATCCCAACATAAGAAGATTTATATAACAAAAGAAGTCTTTTTTTAAAAAGAGGAGGGTGAAAGGTCCCCTTACCGAGTTGGGTAACTTTCGAAACGTACACCCCATGGAAGAAGGGTCATACAATGAATATGTGAATACCCATAAATGAAATTATACTAAAAAAATTGTACAATAATGGGCAGTACATACAACAATCAAAGGAAATTGTGGAAAATGTAGCATAAGTCTCACGGAAATAAAAGTGAGATGAAAAATCCCTTACGAAAAATCGGCAGCTTAACGGCGCCACTTAAAACTTCCAAAATAGATTGATGAGAGGAAATAGGGTATCTTATCACATTACCATAAAATTAACAGAAAGAGGAATATAAAATAACATCCCCCATCATAACAAAGAGGATCTTAAAAGAAGTGACATAAAGGAGAGTACTTAAAAAGAAAGAGAGAGGTTATCTCTCTTACGAAAATTCGGCAGCCTAACGGCGCCACTCAAAACTTCCAAAATGGATTGATGAGAGAGAATAGGGGCTCTCATCATTTGAACATAGAAATTACAGTAAGAGTAATATAAAAGAACATCCCAATAACAAGAAATATGAGCTTTAAAAGGAATGGCATAAAATATTGTACTTAAAAAGAAAGAGAGGAGTAGGATCCCTTACCTCGGGTCCGACTTGACTCGATCGTTCTTCAATATCCTGAATAATAAACTTGAGTTAGTTCCTATTTCTTTAAGAACTTTTTTCAAGTTAATTATTCCTTTTATATCACTTATTACCATGTCATAAACATTATGTAATAATTTAAGTTAATAATGTTTGTTTTGTCGAAATTTGGTTCTTAAGTCGAAAGTGGACTTCTTACAATTACATGTTGTTTGTGTGGACAAATGTTCATTATATCCATAATTTTATTCATGATTTAGATATAATATATATCATATATATCCAGTATATTCATGCATTTAAAATATTACCTAACATTTAGAGTTAATAAATGAAATGCACCGTTCATGGAGACGGTAAGTCGTACGTATGCATGAACGCTACTTCCATTTCTATTTCATATTTAATGGAATTAAAACATAATGATAAATAATAGTATTTTAATTCCAGTATTTTATCATATATAATATCATTAAATATATCCTTTATACATACCACATATGGTATAAACGAATCAAATCACTTTGAGGGGCGGTAGTCCGCACTTCCTTAAATGAGGATATCGCGTTTACCCATAATGGAAACCATAAAGGTATGCCATAAATGAGAAATACAGAAGATTAAGTAAAACATAAACATATTAGATATCATATATAAATATATTGTCTTCTTAATGGCCACCATTGAAGGTGTTAGAAGAATGTTGAACAATCATCGTTTCGGGAGGCAGAAATTTTCCATCCACGGAAACAGTATGTTGTTTAACCATTAGATGTAGGTGTGTGTAAGTGTAGATAGAATCCTTCTTATAACAACATACTAGTATATTTAATATACTGGAGTTGTTAAAAAATAAATTAATAAAAATATTTTAGGGGGTTGGAGAAGTAAAATAAAACAAAAGGACTCAAGTGAAGACATTATCTTAAAATCGGGTAACTTCCTTTGATTTGAGCTCAAAGGCTTCCTTGGAAAGGATTCTGCCCAAAGTGATGCTTCAAGGAGTTAGAGAGGGATGTGGAGAGACAAAATGGGAAGGGTTTGGACAATCCAAAGGCTTTGGATGTGTGGGTAAGGAGGTAGAGGTGGGGGCCTTTTATAAGAGGAGAGGAGGGGCACTCATGGAAAGGTATAAAATTTAACTTTATTTCCAAATGAGTTTCGGATTTTAATGGTCCCACATTGATGTGTTTCGAGGATAAGGTGATAAGGGTTCTAAATACACCCATACAATAGGTTTTGGACATGTTTAAGTCGTATATTTTACATTATATTTCCATTTTATTTAAATCGTTAAATAATGATGTCATCGCTGCATCATCATGATGTCATAAATAAGTAAATTTATTTAATGTCTAAAAATTATAAAAAAATACTATGATTTAGGAAATAATTTTAGATTTCCAATTAATAATTATAGTCCAAAAGATAATTTATTTAGACAAAACTAAAAATATTTTACATAGGTGATACATTCTTTGTCACATTTAACATTTTTTAAAAATAAATAGATAAAAAGTCACTTTCTCACAAAAGTGATTCCATGGGGCCCCCAAGTTTGGCACAAGGCATCCCATGGTCGGCCAGGAGACAACCAGTAGCCTTAGGACACATTTTGTGGTCATTTTTTGTTATTATAATATTATCTTATTATCTTTAACTACCCTATTACTCATTAATCAAAATAATTAAAGATAATTACTGTCGTTACTATTCATAATGTCCAAAAACAAAAGAGTCTTAATTACATAATTTGGAACTTCTGATTACAAATATTTAATTCATTTTACCAAATTACAAACACATAAATTTCATTAATTAATTTAAAAAAACTTCCCTTTGTCAAAACAAATAGCGGGTTTTTGAGAAACAATATTTATGAAAAGTTTTCCACTTGTTTATGCCTAATTCCAAAGTGAAATTAATCCCAATGACCATAATTGAATTACATGGTAAAAATATATTCTAATTACACTTTAAAACAAATTAATAAGATAATATAACCATATAATTAAATTATATGAAAAAGCATTTTTGATGTAAAATGCAGTATTTTTCACTATTCATTGAAAAATGAACATTGTCAGAAAAATACCAAAAATTAACCCAAGGTAAATTTCAATTCCACAATCATAAATAATATGTTTATTTTGAAAAATAGAGCTTATAAAATTTTCAAAAAGTGGATTTAAATGTGGTTCTCCATCAAAAGGCGGTTAATCGACCTTTTAAAGAATATTAGAATGTTTTTGCTTAAAAACTGGATTCATTTTCATTTTTAATCCTCTAAAATTTATTGTAAAGAGTAAAAATATTTTACAAACTTATATAATTATTTTTTAGTTAGTTCTGTTCATTCCCTCCATTACAACGGCTAGGCGTTAACTACCATTTTAAATAATATTATTTTATTATTAGAGTTCAACGTAAGATTCCCAAGACACTCTTTATTGCGTGTTGGGTACGCCATTGATCATAGAATCCCCTTTAAAGTAATATTAATATTTTATTCACAAATATGGATAAATATAAATATGTCATATTCTTTATTTACCTGGGGTGTTACATTAACACTAGTCAAGAAGTGATTACTAGTATTTTGTTATTCTTATATAAATGTGAAATGTGAGGCCATATGAATAATTAGTGTGACTACGACATTGTCTAGTGTCGAGTTTGTGGAAAGATTGGACACATTCAATGAGTCTGTTTAAACTTCCCTCCAGATTTGAGTGGTCGGAGTCAGCATCAAAACCAGGATTAGGAAGAAATTTAATCATCTACATATAAAGAACGGAGTTAGAGCAGTGTCAGTTGTTAAGGTTGTTGCAGTGGTGGACATTACTGAGTCATCTAGACACCATTAATTTTGAGATATCAATGTGGTCCTACTCTGGGCAGTGAGGTTGTATCATACGGTCATGTGGTAGGGTAGATTCTATACAGCCTACCCCCAATGATTAGGGTTCCATTCCATCTAGGGTGAGAGGTATGATCCTAGTAGCCTCTGCTATTGCATATTCTCTGTTTGATACAGATGCATTGTATCATTTTATATCTCCACCTATGGTGAAATGAATAAGGATTTTTTAACAATATTATAAGGGGTTTTTTATTCTAAAATCATCCTTGTGAAATAGAACAGAGAATGTCCACCATTATAGGGAGTTCCCCCTTCATGATGGTGGGTGTCACTTCATCTGGAATATTTATCTCCTTGAGATGGAAGGGTTTGATATAATACTCATGATGGACTATCTTGTGGATTATCAAGATTATATTGAGTTCTCTCATCGTAGGGTCACTTTTATAAATTCATAGTGTTTAGTGTATAATAACAAGGGTGTATGGGATTTTCAGGTAATTTGATCTGGATGACGACAACATGGGATGTGATGGATGATAGCCCAGATCACTCGTTTCTATCTGGATGATCAGGGATTTAGTCAAGAGTACATTCCACCGGTGTTCAAGTACTTCAGGAACTTCTTTCCAGATGACATTTCTATTTTACCACTTAGTTGATGGGTTTATTTATCCATCAAAATATTTCCTGATGATTATAGGTACTATTCCTCATTACTGTATGGCTTTAATGTAGTCGTAGGATCTCAAGAGGTAGCTAGAGGGTTTGTAGGTGAAGAGTTATTTTCATCGCAGTACTTCTCCATGGGGTTCGTTGGTCCTATTGCATAATAGGTGGATGTAACTCATAATTTATAAATGTATTTTCAAAATATGAACCACCTATTTGTTAAGAACTGATCTCTCTTTCTACTGATAGATAGCATGTTTAATCATCTTTGGAGAGTTTGAGTGTTCTCAAAGATCAATTTGGGTTCTGGATATCACCATTTACTTTTACGACATACAAACATTCCTTATATATCCATTCATTGCAGATATGATCAATAAGAGTGTCTAAATTTTCTAATCGGTCTCATGAACATGCCTATTTTTTATAGGGTAGTAATGAACAAAGTGTTTAATCCTTTCCTGGATTTTTTAGTTGTTTCATGGATGATATCTTCATGTTGTCCCACAATAAACATTTACCTGAAAACTGTCTTCATATTGTGTTGGATACATTGAGGGAGAATTAGTTACTTTATAATATCACACTGTTTTACTCCATAATGGATCGGATTCACTTAATTGGTAGCATAATCTCTGTGATTGGAGTATCAGTAGACCTAAACAATGTGAGAGATGTAGTTTCATGGGAAAAACCCAAAAATTGTTTTTGGATATAGTGTTTCATGTGGTGTAATGCTTATTATAGTCATTTCATATAGGACATATCATACTTATAATCATTATTGAAAAGATTGAATAAGAATTGTGTGATGTTTTTATGGTCAAAATATTTCAATACAGCCTTTCAAAATCTAAAAAAATGACGACATCAGTACTAGTCTGGATACTTAAAGAACAGGTCAATATATATACAATATATTGTGTTGAATTATTATTTGGGATGGGAGTAGTACTGATTCAAGGGGAAACAAGTTGCGGAATACGAGTATAAGCAGTTGAGCCCTGACGAGATGAATTACCCAACTCATGATCATGAGATAGATATAGTTGTTCTTTCATTACAATTTTGGATACATTAATTACTAGGAGAGACTATTTTGGTCTACATGGAACCCAACATACTCAAGTACATATTTACACAGCATGATCTGAATCTAAGGCATTGATGGTGGGTGGAGTAAAATTAGTCATTTGACATCATGATTACCAACCTTCTTAGTAATGTCAATGAAGTGGTCAATGCACTGAATAAAAGGAATCATATAAAAGGATTTCAACAGGACATTAGGAAGTTTCATCTCATTGTTTTGTTATCTGAGATTCAACTAGATGTTTATGAAAGAAGTGGATAAACATATCAATCTTCCTTAGGTGTGACCTATACCCTTTGATATAGAGGGATGATTGAGGAAGCCATCAGATTCAAAGGGCCTAATACTATGGGAGTGTGTGCTATTGAGGATCATCCTATTGGTTAGACCATATGAAAGGATGATATCTTGCATACCTATTTCCACATTTTGGATCTAGAGTATTACATGATGATCTGATCTTGTAATTTCTCGCTTCGTATTTGGTAGTGAATCCTAGAGTAATGATGACATATCACGAATTATGATTACAGTACTGGTGGCCATAGAAGAAGAATGAGGTATATGGTTTCATTACGAGGTTTTCCACCTACTAATAGTTACAGGAGTATCATCAGTTACTTTCCATGGTTTTACGATACTCATCTATTTTGGAATTGAAATGGGATGATGTGGTGATGGACGTCATGACTAGACTTCCAAGGTATTATCATGGTAATGATGATGTGTGGGTTTTTGTTGAAAGGCTCACCAAGGGTTATCAATTCTAGATGACCAAGGAGGCCTTTAGTGTGGATGAGCTAGGGAGGTTGAATATCAGTGAGATAGTATGACTACAAGGGGTCCCACACACTATCATTTTAGATAGGTACATTAGTATTATATATTGTTTATAGTATAGTTTTTAGAGGGTGATAGCTATATAGGTGTTTCTGATCAAAAAATATAACCCTAGGACTAATTTCCATTCATAGCATACAATACAGGTGTCTGATGACATGATACGAGCATGTGTATGTTATTTTGGGGGATCTTGGAAAAATAATATACCCCTAGTTGAATTATCCTACAATAACAGTTATTAGAAGATCATACATATGGAAATTTATAATAATTTTTATGATAGGCCAAATGGATCACCAATGTGCTCATTTGAGGTAGGTGTTACAGCCTTACTTTGACCACATATCATGAATGATAATTTTGAGTAGGTCCTTTTGATTCATAAGTAGATGGATATGACATTGTCTTAACAAAATTAATATGATGATCATCTTAGATGGCCTATGGAGTTCATTGTTTAGGGATCATGCATTTTTTCCTAAGTATGGGGAATAAATGGATCAAGAGAGATGGTAATATTTCACCATGATATGTCTGATCATTCGAGATTCTAGAGAGAGTTGGGTCACTATCCTATCACTTGATGAAACCTAAGAAGTATCAATCCATTCACGATGAATTCCATGTATCTTAGCTAGGCAACTATAATCAATTCCTATATCATGTCTTTCAAACTGAAGAGGTTGAGAATTAGGTAGATGCATCCATTAATGGGCATCACATTCATATAGTTGATAGAAGAAAAAACGTTCCCCAAGGCTGATCAATTCATCTTGTGAGGTTTCCTTGGATGAACAAGCCTTTAAAAGATTAGAATTGGGAGCCCGAAGATGATGTATGTGGTATGTGGTCAGAATTGTTCTCACCTGAATCTTGAACACCCTTCATAGGGAAATTCAGGGAAAAATTTATTTATAGGTGGAATATTGTATGAATCTGGGATTTTGTATGTGGAACAAAACCTTTTTTTCAAATTGAATGCTTGAATATGACATAATATGAGTATCCTTTGATGTCAATGGTATAATGGGTGTGTCTTGGGATTTTTCAGAGCCTAGATCCCATGGTTGGGATGTTTTATGCCTAGTGTGTCGTTAGTAAAAACCATGTGGGGAAGAAGCACGGTTTGGACAAATCATACCAGGATGGATAAAGGGGGTGTATAAGTCAAAATGTTTAAATAAAGAATGCGATAAGAGGATCACGACTATGATGGAAGATATTTAGTATTTGGAGAACTTTTAAATGGGTTTTTTTGGTTTTCAAATAGGGTGGGTAAACCGTGCTAGCACCCATTGGACTACAGGAAGCCATTCAAGATTGGTGGATGCTTTTCCAAACTGTGAAAACTCTACTATTGTGAGAAATTTAAGAATGTTAGATTTCTTAAATTCTTATTTAACCTGATTTTTAACACATTCTTCTTACACACAACAAAGGGATCCCATTAAAGTTATCAATGATGTCTTACCTTGGAGTTGATATAAATCCTCCATCCATTCTCAATTTGAAGCATTGTTTGTCTCATAAGATTCACATCAGTTAGATATACATTTATTTTTATCCATTCTATGTTATTCTAGATATCGTCTACAATATTTGGATTTAGGATCATATGCCCTAATTTCTAGTTCTCCGTCCATTCTTCAGATTTATCCTAATCCGAGATGAATTTGGACTTGACACTGAATGAGATATCCAACACCAATTTAGGGTAGATTTTATATACATTTATTTTGATTTTTTGTTTTTATTTATGCTATCGAACATTATGTCACCTACTGAAATATCTAGCATGGCCCAAAAATTTAACTTCTTAATTGAATTAAATGATCTTGGACATGTTAGGGCAGCTCTTAGGTTCAATTGATGTGTGTTGGTGGTAGTTTCCAAACCCATGGTCACCCATGGACTGTTTCTTATGAATAATCCTTATTTGATCCTAGTTGAACCATACATTGGATGGGTTCTCATGCTTTCCTAATTAAATGTAGTCAATTATGATGGAACATTATTGAGTTTCTTTCTTAAATGATGGGTTTCCCTCATTGTTTATTTTATCAACTGGTTAATTGATTTTTTTGGAATTGAACATATGCTGTGTATTTCACTTGGAATGGCTTAATTGGCATGATTATTAATTGTTTGTGGGTGGGTATTGTCATTAAATTCCTTGAATGTGAATAGTTATTAATGGGTGGGTATACCCACGTGTTACGTGTTTAATTGTGAATGGGGATAAATGGGTGAGTATACCCATGTGTTTAATTTTTAATTGTGAATGGTGATAAAGAATTTGGTATACCCATTTTGTAAGATGGAATATTAATTGATTGCATGACTGGGTAGACTGATGTTTAATTTATAAAAAAAAATTGAATGAATATATGATAGTATAATTTCTAGGGATTGCTCTCCATGGATCATTAAAGTTGTAGTCGATGCCTTGAATTTATTAGGCCAGTTGGGTCTTGATTATGTGGGGTGCCTTAGGAATTTCTAGCCCTTGGATCTGACCTTCTTGGACTCGCAATAAAATTTTATGGTATGACAAGATCATAGTACCCCAACCATTCACTAAACCGAGTTCCCATTGAGATTCTCATGGGCCCCGACCAGGATTCCTTGGTCTTGATACATTGGATCTGGCCTTTCATGGTATGATACATTGTTTATTATTCCATGGTAATTGGATTGTGATTCACTTGGAGTATATGGTAACGTTTTGGTGGTTTGATATATATGAATGAATGGATATTTCATGTGGTTTACTTATTTGTGTTATTGTTTCCTGAATATACGAGTTGAAACTTGTTTTTGCAGGGAGCCTAGAGATGTTAGTTAGTATTATTGACTTGGTAATTGATGTTCCATGATCACTTCACTTTTTTTATTGTTAATATACATTTATATTTACCTCTTTAGATTGTAATATTACATTTCATGAAATGTATAGATCTTGGGTGGTTACCCACTTGGATTCTATGTCACACATTTTTTGGGGCCTCCCATAGGGGACCTGAATGGATTATATGATTGTATGTATTGATAAAGGAAAGTTACATAAGATATGTTTTTGATTTCTATATAAGATATGGGGAGAATGAGACCAAACTAATTCTCACAATTCTATTTAGAGATACCCCCATTTCTTCTTTTGGATTTTGGCTACATGTGTCGCAAAACCCTGATGTGTACCATTTTATTTAGTTTTATCAGAAATTTTTATGTATCATTATCATCATCAGAGTTTGAGATTTATTTTGGCATTGATTATTTATATTTATATGTGTGTGTATTTGTATTTATCCATTGTTTTTTCAATTAATTATTATTATGATATTGATATATTATTGATATACCACTATGTATAATTTGGCGATGAGGTCATAGTCTCCTCACTGACACACCTAGGCCCTCACTACTAGTCGGTAGCCTCTAGAGTGTGGGGAGATGCACTTGAGGACATATATCCAACCGTGCTCGAGGAACTGTTTAGTGGAATCTAATTCCAAGATTTTAAAATTTTAGCAGGGTATAGTCCCCTACCACTATTCCTAATAGGCTATTGGGATTTATGAATAGGGTAGTTCCAATTCATGAAGCTCTTTGTTGATTTCTCAAATTTTTTATTATAATGAATGAGACCTGTAGCTATATTTCTAGATCTACTCATTCATAATATCTGAGTTTGTCATTTCAAATCAACCTGACTGTTTTATGAGATATATGATATTCTAAGATCCCAATTTGGTTTTTCGGGCCTCCTATTTGGAACATACATTCTCAGATTAATATGGGATCCATTGTCTGCAAGTGTCAGACTTATGAATGAGACATGAAGATTGGTGGGTAGTTTTTTAGACCATGTTATAGTGGAGATTAGTTGTATTTAGCTGATGTGATAATATATGACGATCATATCTATAGAATGAGTGAGGGACTACTTCTTGATAGTTATTTTTTATGATATTTTTTACATGTATGATTGTATTTTCAGTTTTTATTATGGAATATTTTAAATTCATCATAATTATGGATCATTAGAAGTTAATGAATTCATTTATTTAATATATTATTTGTTCTATTATTATCATTCAATATTAAGAAATGTATGGAGGTGTTAATTGTGTATTAGTACATGAAAAAAGGGTCTCCCCTTATTAATGTTACACCTATTGTTTTCCTATCATCATCCTCATGCGTATTTGAAGTGTTATTAGTGTAGAACACTTGGTTTCTTGGTTCCTAGGAAGGTCCCTAATGGTATGAGCGGTTTCATAGTGTCATAAATTTTTTTTTTCTTGGGGTAATTTTTTTTAGGTGTTCATGTGAGACTGGATGAGAATTTTGGGCAGTGGACGTTTGTTTTCATAAGTATATATTTTAGTCAAGGAAACCTAGTAATGATTTGGTGGAAAACCTATCAACTCACCCAGATTATGATAACCTATTCTAGACCTAGTAAACTAAACAACTAGTTTCATGGATCTATAATGTTAAATTCATTATACAAAAACACATCATCGATTTCAATGCCTATCTAGGGTCATCTCTTTAGATATACATTAATAATTGAATCGCATCATATCAATTATTAGATTCCAACACATAGGAAAGAAGGCCATATTCTTATGAATAGTAAAAATAATCACTTGATGATTTATTAGTATTATAATTTTGGTACTACTTCAAGGGGTATTTCGATTAGGATGACATAGATTCATGACTTTTCCCACTAATCAGAAATCCAACAAACCAATCACACTAAATTTAGATGAGACTCTTCAATTTTTGAAACAAAATATCATAGTAACACCATATTATGATGGCAATAGTTTTAGTGTGTTTCATGAGTTCCAATTGAAGGGGAATCTTGGGTTTTGAAGTGATCCTAACCCTCAAATGACTATGGACTAGAAAGAGATATCTATATATGTATTCCACCCGATTAATATACCTACTAAACAAATAGTAGTGCATAAAGAATATCGTCATCATTGAGTAGTGGATTGTTGGTGGTGCTTAGTTACTATGACTCATACGGTGGAGAAAACTCCTTGGATAGATTTTGAGAGTTCATATTGAGAAGTGTGGTATCAAAAAATGTTACAGTATATGTGTATTCAATACCATTATGAGTTTATAAAGGATTAACATAGTCATTGAGTATATGTCCTGATTCAATGATATCTTGTGGCACTCCATTTAAATTAACTATGATAGATTATTCCATGAATGGAATTTAGAGGGAGGAATCAATAAGTTTGGTTAGGATGATGATTCCCCTCATATTATTCTATCGTACTCCAGAGTTAAAAGTTGGGCATTGGTGATGGAGATGATCCTTACATATGACTGTAATATAGTAGATAATTGTTATTTATTTTTCAGATTAGAGTCGACTGAAACCATTGGGAGTCTTTTAACTAAACACATGAAACAATTGGAATTTTCACACAAGTTCTTAAAATTGAGGTTAAATATCGCAGGTTCCATTTAAAGAATTTAGTTTTAATGGGGACATACATTTTTATTCATTTGAGTGGTAGTTTAATCTGGATCATTACATAACAACACATCATAAACGATTTTTTTTAGATTGTCAATGAACACCTATATCAGATGAAATAACATGAATTGGAACCTATTAATGGTGCTCTAGGTGGTCCTCATGATTATTTTGGTATAGGAGTTGGTAGTGATATGAGGGTAATTTGGAGGAGGAGGATGTTATGACCTTCTTCCTCCACTCCCAACCAATGGATTCCCCTCCATGCATATAGAGCTAGTGGTCTAGGAAATTGTCAATTATAGGTTATGCTGGAATAATGTTAGGTGAAACCTAACAATTTATACAGTATGATCATCATTTTCTATGACCATTCTCTAGTACTCTAAGGAACTTGTGAGAGACATATTTTCATTTTTTTCATCTCTTAAACAGATGATTGATATTTTGTTGGGGTCCATAACACGACCCATTATATTTGATATTATGACCATGTGTGATCCATAAACCATCCACATATACTATTATGGTGATATTATGTTTAGTAGAGATATATTTTCCAAGGATCTCAAAGTATATGATATAAATCTATAAAATATCGTTCCTAGAATGGATTGGATCTTTTCAGCACATTCCCAAATAAACTTCCACATTTATTGAGTAAGGTGACTCTGAGTCAATAGATTTATATTCTCAATGTAGGAATTATGGACATTCAATAAAGATTGTAAGGGGTTTTCTGGTAAGTTACAATTGATCAATGAACACATAGAGAGATTGTAACTTTATGTAATGGAAGCCTCTAACAAGAATATTCCAAAAGTAGTTTATTAGTACATTTATGATTCATTTAATGCTGTAATAGATTTTACACTTCATTGATAGGTTTAGTACATCCTTTATCTTCACCCATGCTCATATCTTCTATCTTTTAATGCATAATGGATGACTCTAGATGGTCATAGGGTGATGAATGTGAAATTGGATGACCACATGGACAATGGTTTTGTTAGACCTATTGCATCTTCATTGATAGCTCATGTGTTGTTAACGAAGAAAGAGGATAATTAACTAATGTTATGTATTGACTATCTCCACATAAACTAGGGGATATAATTAATTATTTCCCATTACTGAGTAGTTATGGCCAATTTGACAATTTTATTTGATATAAGTGGTTTTAATAGATCAATATGTGGTTCTGTTATCATCAAAAACAATTTCATAGGAAGTAAATTACAAAGATGGATTTCATATGACACTATATTAATTATGTGTCATTAGTAATTCCATTACCTCGAACTAGTTTCCCAGTTTTATTAAACTTATTAATAAACCATATACTTCATCCTTTCTTGTACATGTTTTTGGTCGTATTCATTGAATAATGTTTTATCTGCTCAACTTTAGAGGTCAGTCTTGCTGAGCTCTTCAAGATGGTTCTGAATCTAGTTTATGAACACCAATTGTATAAAGTATCTAAATGTATATATTTTTTATTATAGTGGTCTAGTAATGGGGTTATTATATATTATATGTGACATTTTATGTGCACTATAAAAATATCTCGGAAGTATTATCTTGGGATCCACCAAATGGAGTGTTAGAATAACAAATTTTTTGTTGGATTCCTGGTTATTACTGGATACTTATCAAAGATAATTATTCAATTAAAATACCGAAGAATTCCCTTATACAAAATTATTATCCATTAAATTGGAAATATAATTTTCAAAAATTATTTTATATGATGATGTAGTTCTTAACTAGTGATCATGTCTTGCATTTAACGAGGCAGTAGTTAGGTTTATTATGATGTACATGTCCTAGGGAGTGTGAAATCATTTTGTATTGATTTTGAGATATGTGTTGAAATTATATATATATATATAGATGATTCCCCATATAAGGACCACATAACCAATTATTTGTTTCTATAATTGGTAGTATGTTCACTGATGTTCTAGAGAAACTATATTATTAGAAATTTGTAGGTTGTATATTCTTGTCATTAGAGCCACATGTACATATTCACATAGAGTGATAATAATCATTGGTAGTAGAATAAAATTGAGTTTATATATAATCATTAATTTGATATTTTCTCTACCCAAGGGATGGAAAATTATATAGTATATACCATATGCATAATGTTTTTACTATGTTGATGGGGGAGGTATTAGAGTAGCAGTTATCATTGTAGTAACCTCGGTGGATATGGGAGGTGTTTTCTATCATTGATAGATTTATGTGACCATTTTTATTTATTACTGTGTAATAGAGACTCATCTATTTTATATTTTTTGGGATAATTTATGTGATTAGATATTAATAGGATATGAACATGATGGATAATATAAAGGTTTGGATAATAACTTCCTCTTGTATGGGTGGGTAGTGGTACTAGTCATACTACATGAGTTGGTGTTGAGGGAGTTCTATATGTCAAACATTGTGGTATATTATGGATTTATAAAGAGTTTATAGGATCATGGACATAGTTTTCTGAGTGTCGTAATGAAGATGACTATTTCTTAGTTTATTTTTTTGATACCTCTCCAGTCAACCTGCGAATGTAGAGCATCAATTCACAATAGTTTTATCTAATTCACCTGATTTTTTAGAGAGAAAGTGGGATGGAATTTTGATGGATATTGACAAAGGGTTCCATTCATCAGTAATAGATCATGATGATATATGGGTGATCATAGATAGATAGATAAAGTCTCCACACAATATTAATATATAGATCCAGATTTTAGTGATGATATTATGATACATCTATATATTATAGATCATCCAACTACATGGGGAACCATTAATTTTAGTTTAGGAACATAACTAATGATTTTATTCATGGTTATTGAGTGGTTTGAAAAAGTATTTTGGGACCCAATTATAGATGATAAATTTATTACACCCATATAATAATGGATATAAAAAGAAGATAATTCAGGTTCTTAGGTATATATAGAGGGATTGTGTGTTTGACATCAACCAATACTAGGACGATCAATTACACTTATTTGAGTTTTATTACAACAACCACACACAACCCACCATTAACATTGAAACTTTTGAGGTCCTATATGGTATAACATTCATGTGACCCCAATGTTTGATAAAGATGAAGACTCTTCACTTGTTGGGTTAGAGAAAGTGTGAGTAATGATAGATAAGAAGAAATTTATTCAAGTTATTTTGAAACCCCATTGAAATCCATATACTTTCTATGTATAAAATCAATGGAGTACTTTTGATTCATAGAAGGGAGGTCATGTATTTATTAAGGTCTAACATTAGTATTATTTTGTGAGAATTGGGCCATAATGAATGTTACCCATGATATTCTTTTATGTATTCCAAATTCATCATAGATTGGGAGAGGGTTTTCAGCACTTGAAAATACTCCCAAAAAGTGTCCTAACTGTATTTCATATTTCATGTTTTACAATGAAGGAGATATATTCACAACCCATTGAATTTCATTTTCTGTAGAAATACAGACATTTATGATGAATCTACCTTATTTAGCCCCTATTTGAGATAGATGATAAGCTATAACATATCCATCATGGGGGATCCATTCTAGTAGTTTGAGACCATTTACATCATGGGACCCCTCAAGAGAGCTCATAGGATCATGATAACCCTATTTTTTCTTAGTACGGACATGTATATGAGTATGGATTATGTATTAGGATGAAAATTCATGTATTTTTGGAGAGTTTAATGTTTCATATATTAACAATTAAACCCTTTTAATATTATCAATAATATTTTTACGTTTAGTTTTTTAGGTGAAAATGAGTTCTTTGTTTCATGGATCTAATATATTATTATATTAAATATATATATTATTTTAATCCCATGAATGCATAATATTTGAAAAAAATGTCTCTTACGTAGTGACTTTGGTGGGGAAAAACTCCACAATTTTGTGTCGAATTATTTGTTCATCGAGAAGATAATATATTTTATATTTTCAATGGATATATTTGGTTTTCTACACTACATCAATAATTATTAGTTTAAATTTCAGTAATTAATTTTTTGGTTCATTGGTTAACAATTTTTACAAAGATAGTCACTATTTAATCCCCTATATCACAAAAACCTAGTTTGGGTCTAGCAATATTTGGTTTCTGGAGGATATTTTATTGGAAGATGCCTTGACATGTGAGACTATGGAGGTTCTAAGATAAATTAATGAACATTTTGAATAATTACAAATGGAAAAATCAAATATTATTTATTATGTATTGATAAAACCATTATATAAGTACAATTGTTTTTATGAATTTCAGTTATTTATTTATGGATCCTGAGAATGGGATAATAATTACTAATTTTATTTCAAAATTGTATATTCCCATCTGTTTAATTATTTTGTTCTATAAACTATTGAGTTTTGTAAATTATGATTCATACTTTAAATTATACATCAATGATTGTAGTGACCCCAAGTTATAATAAAGTTTGGTGTATCGTGCCTTTCAACATATGTTCTTCACATTATCATTACTGACCTCTCAACATGGATGTAAATATTCTGACCCTAGTATCCCCGATTCTATTCCTTATACTAATTCATCTTCATAGAAACAAGACTATAATCCTAATGGACCGATCATTTTAGTAGTTTTGGATTCCAAAAAACATACATGAATTTGACATTACATCTTGAAATGGAAAAAATATAAAAATTAATAAGAAACACCCATTAAATAAAAGATTATCCTCCCAAGTCATACATAATATTCATCTCAACATATTCAGGAAAAAATATGAAAGGGGTTAAATCAGATTCTCAGTAATGGTAATCAATACATCAGAAGCTATCATAAACATAAACAATAAGGCATTGTGAATAAAAAAACACATGTCATTAAAACATAATCTTGAGAATAAAATAAAAGGAATAATAGATGATTAGATAATCACATTATAAAACAAAACCATGGTTATTATTGTGGTATAATAATTAGATAGGCTATCTATTACTATTTTTATAATTAGGGAATGCGTAACATAGTACATGATAACATACAATCAAGTCCTCGAATAAACACAACATATAATGGGTAAAAACCTATCCTAGATTGTCTCATGATAGATACCAATCAAACTATAGGATATATAGATACCCACCCATCACATTATAAAGAAAGAAATTTCCTAATATGAAAGTGATTAAACAAAAATAAAAAATACATATGATATTTAAATTACATTCCCCTATCTGAAAACCTAATCACTAATCGTTCTGAGTAGTATGGATAATGGTATCAAGATAGCACATCCAAAATAAAAATAATAGTAAACTAGTTTTTAAAATATATTAGATGATAAAAAATAAGAGATCAATCTTGATAAATCCTAAAATCCAATAGTGGTTTGGAAATAATTGAAAATACACTACTAAAATCATAATATCATAATTCCGAGAAATATCCCTTTTGTTTGGAAAGAATAATTATTTTGGAAAAATAATTGGTATTTTTCACAATTGTTATTATAAAACCATAAATGAAAAAATAGTATTTCATGAGAAAATTATTTAATTAAGAAAAATATTTTTGTATTAAAACAGATTATGGATAATGCATGAAAATTGGTAAGAAATCTTGAAGACCCTTTTAGTATATTTTTGTTATTTGGAAAAATTGATATGGGATCCGGAAAAAAAATGTATTTACCCATAAACTAATTATCACATGGTATAGATATATGGATTTTGAAAATATAAACATAATTAAGAATAATTGAAAAAAATAATGTGTCGTTAAATTGGGGTAAAGATAGTGAAAGAATAATCTGAAGGACAAATGAAGGTTTGTGTAGAATCACATACCTTATGTACAAATGTGTTATGCATTTGACATTAATATCCTGGATATTAAAATAAAATCCATTAATTAATCAATATAGAACATTATATACATCTATTTGATTCATTATAGTTTTATTAAGTTTATTTATGGTATTATTGTTGAGTAATATCATTTCATTTATCGTCTAAGCCTGGTTATTCACGGTCAGTTCTCTGGTTTATAAGTAATGGAGTTCAATTAAAATGAGTATAATTCTAAAGAATTTGAATTATATTTTTGTTATAAAAATCTAGAAGTGTTATTGGTTTAATATATATTTCCCATATTTGTAGAATAATCATTACATTACAATATAATGATATTTGTTTAGATTAATTTAAGCGATTTTTTATCACAATTAACTCATTTTCTTTTATCATTTAGAATTAAAAAAAATTGTTTTCAAATAAATTTCATAATACTTTTCAAACATTTATATCATTTTATAAATATTAATGACGTTTTTGATGTATAATAAAACATTTTTTTATTGAAGTTGATGGAACAACAGCTCGTGGACAACGTTTCTAATTTTACAATAAATGTGTGAGGGGACGGGGTTTGATAATAGACTATTACATTGTCAAAATAACAATATAGTATATGAAACGTCTTTTATTTTTATTTCTCATGAATTAGGTGTCGTTATGAGAGTATAAGAAAATAAAATAACATGAAAAAAATTAAATGAAAATGAAAGAGGTTTTTAACACTTGATTTTATCCACCTTGATAACCTCTATAGGGAAAATATTATGATATTTTGATGATAACAGGAGATACTAAATGCGAGGTACGGTCTTGGGAAGAGTATTGGGTTTTAATTTGATAAAACACAAATATTTTATGTCTTTAGGATAATGGGTGGTATTTATAGTGATGGAGGGGGCTATTTTTTGAATATTTTATTCATTTGTTTATTATTATGCATCACGAATATGAATAGATTGAAAATTACAATAAATTTTATTAAAATATCTATGGTAAGTTGTATATTATAGTTCATACATCATAAATGACTCAAGTAGTATTTTATTCATGTTATAATGTATTTATACCATAAATATTTATATTTTACAATTCAAAAAAAGTCAAGTATTATAGAAAAATAAAAAAATTGAACCATAATTTTTTTTATGTATAATATTAAAAAATAGAATCCTTTTTATTTAAATAATTTTATAAATTTTATAAATTTTATTATTAATTATTATCATCATTTAGATGAAAAATTAAGAAATTATAGTTATAACTTATTTTATAACTCTCTGAAAAATAAAATAAGGCCTCATAAAATTTTCATAAAATCCTAAGACAAAAAAGTATTACATTTTAGATTAATTTCATAAAATTAAATTTTCATTTTTTTAAATTTTAAAATTGTAATTAAATATTTATAACTTACAAAAATACCTACACATAATTATTAATTTTTAAAATATTCACTTAATTGTTCTATCATGTAATTTTTTCATACATTCATTTATAATCTTGTTTAATTTTATTTATACTATTATTAGTGAGATTACTATTCTATTGAACTGTTTACAGTTAATATGTTACAAAGGATAAGTTATTATAAAATTGTTTTATGATCCTTATCTTATAGAAATACCAATTATTTCTGTCATCCATAATTTATTTTTTATTGTGTTCTCTAAGTGATTTTGTGTGATTTAAACTATTTGAAATAAATATAAGGAGGGAAATATCAATGATTGAATTCTTGGTCATTACATTCTCCCATCATATAATAATTTTTTCCTCCAAATTTCTACTATTTCATACCATAAAAATATTTGGGTAGTTCTTCATAATATTTTCCTTAGCCTCCCACTTAACCTCTTTAATTTTATGATTGTTCAAAATTACCTTTACCAACTCAGTCATCTGATTACTAACACCCATTAATTATGATCTAAAATCATAAAAATCTCATCATAGTAAGATACGCCAGGTTCCAATTATATTCCTTCAGAATTGAGGAAGCTCAATGAGTCTAATATGAACTTCCATAACGAAGGGATGTGAATCACATTGTGTAATTAATAAAGGTAGGGAGGCATTTCCAAATGAAAATCCATAGCCCAAACTCTCTCCTGATTTTCAAAATGAAAAATTTACCTAGGGATTAGTTTCCTTTTAATCCCAAATCATATAACACCCTTCCATGTAGGAACATTCAAAAAAACATGTTCTCACACTTTAAATTCGGAATCCTTCCTTCGCTTATCGGCATAGCTGGGATTTCTTCTTTGATCTTCTTCGTTATGGTTTTTAATATTGTTTAACTTTTTTTGTTCACCTACAATCTCTAGGACTACAAGCTTCCTTTCATTAACATCATCCCAAAATGTTCGTGTACATCTTCTCATTCCATACAATTCTTTATATAGTTTCATTGGAATATGATAATGTATGATAATGTTGTAGGAAAACACTACCAAAGGTAAATACTAATACCACACACCATGAAAGACTAGAGACTAGGATCACAATGTGTATTATAAAGTTTGGATCATCATTTCTAGCTACCTATAAGTTTTAACTTGATAAGATGCACTCAAATGAAGCTCAGTATCCAAATAATATTGGTGAATTTTCAATAATTTAGATGTAAATCATAGATAATGATAAAAAAATTGATATAGGTGCTAATGAAGTCTTCAAAACCATTAATATAGATTTGTTCAATGAAATCTAGTGGAAAATACACACTTATAGTGAGGAAATGTGCATGTTTAGGTATTCAATCAACAATTACCCATATTTCATATTTATTTATTGCATTTTTGGTAATCCAATGAAAATATACATGGTGTATTCATCCCATTTCAATTTAGTAATAGCTAAGAGATACATAAATGCAATAATATATTGTCTTTTAGTATTAAATTGTTGACAGAAAAAACATCTTGATACATTATGATAAATTTACTACTTCATGTTATCCCACCAGAATTAATCCTTCAAATATCTATAAATCTTAGTTATTCCATGGTGTATAGATAAATGAAAACTATGGGAATCATCAAATAACTCCCTTTTTCTTAGGTATAGAGGTAACACATAGACTCATACCAAATTCCATAATTTTATATTCATAACAGAAGGCTTCCAATATCCCATCATTAATATATATAATTTTATTTTGAATATTCTGATCATCAGACTGAGAAATACTAATTATTTATAAATAAGATTTTTGGACAAAATATTGAGTGATGATGTTTCACCTTCCGTGATAATTCCATTATCTCTATTTTCTAGATCCATATACATTGGATCCTTATCAGTCCCCCATTTTATTCAAAAATCCATGATCCTACTAAATACATCTGATATATAGTTCTTATTCTCTATGTGGTAATGTATTAAATAACCATAATCATTGAGCAGTGTTACCCATCTTTTTTTCCACATGTTGAGTTATTTTTCTGGGAAGATACATTTCAATATCATGTAATCTATTTATAACTCACATCTTTCAGCATATAGATAGTGTCTCTATATCATTAGAGTAATGATTATATCATCTAACTCAAAATCAATGGTTGGATAGTTTTGTTCATGAATTTTTAACTACCATGATCCATAGGAAATACCAATATTTTTTTGGGCAAGGAAAAAGTTGATTCATCTCTTTGATTCATCACTATATATACCAAGTACACCATTTCCCAGTGGTATCAAAAAATTAGAGAATTCACTAATAACATCTTCAATTATTTAAAACATTCTTCACCTTCCTTTTTTCATATAATCATAACCCCATTACGAGTAATCTTAGTTAATGGGTTAGATAATTGGAAAAATTGTTTAACGAAATTCCAATTGTAACCTTCTAAAACAAGTAAAACACATTCATCGATTATTTTCAATGGAGTATGTCATTCATGAACTACATATGGCTTCAAAGGATCAATTTAGATTTCATTCATATACTGAATATGGCCTATAAAAGAAACTGATTTATGCTAACATTAACTTTGTAATATTCCCAAAAAATTAAATTCTTTTATGAGTCTAAAAAAATATTCATGTGATTATCATGGACTTCATTGCTTTTTGAGTATAGAAAGATATCACCAATAAATACCAAAAAAAGTCATCTAGATATTAATTGAAAATATGTTCATTAAATCTATGAAATATAATGTTCAACATCTAGTCGAAATGGCATTACTATAATCTCGTAATTTTCATATAAGGTTTGAAATTTTGTCTTTAGAATATCTTCCTTCCTCACATGAAATTATTGATATCTAGATCAAGGGCCAATGTTCAATTTTTTTAGATTTATGAAGTTGATAAAATAAATTGTCAGTGAAAAGTAAGGGATGCTTATTCATTTTTGACACACCATTGATTTCCGTATACTCAATTAATATCCTCATGGGTCTATTTTTATTCCTAAGAAATATTATAGAGATGCCCCATAAGGAAAAAATTGTGTGAATAAACACTTTATCACAGTATTACTCAAGTTGATTCTTCGTCTCTACTGATTACACAATGGCCATTTGATATGGGGTACTTCATATATGTCCTTCACCTATAATTAAATAATTAGATAAATCAACTTCCCTCTATAGAGTATGTCTTGGTATGTTCTCTATAAATAAATCAATATATTCCTCCAAAATAGGTTTATCATCAATTTTAAGATTCATAGATAATGTTTTCTCTTACTCCCTATGATTTACATTTAGAATATCTATTGAAGACTGATCTGTATAAGTACCAAAAAAGGATTTTTATTCTCTTAAGATAAGGGATTCTATATTTTCATCACAAACTATGACTTCCTTCTTTGTGTAATATATTTTCACATCACATTTTGGCAGTCAGTCTAGACAATTTATTACGCCAAAGTCAATCATAGGCCTAATGAAAAGGTAGGAAACTAATACAAACTTAAGCATAATAAAAGGTATCAACTTACACATTGTTATTGAAAAGATACCCCCAATAAGAGGTTTGACTAACAAATCCATTATTAAATAAAAAAGGGAAATGCATAATGTTCTTGGAAAAATGGGAAGATTTAAATGAATTTGATGATGTATAGTTTACTAATGCATTGGATAAGAATTAATAAATGATTAATTTACCTTCCACCGTATCAATAGGGGCTTCAACCTCACTAGTTATGACATTATAAGAATTCCCATGATCCTTTGTACTTATTTATAGAATTTATACTTGATGCCTAGGAAATTAATGTGCATAATGTCCCATATATTTGCAATTATATACTTGAACATTTTTAGCTTCATTACTTCCCTTTAAATCATATACTTTGTGTCATTTTTCTCTTCACGTGTAACAAAAACCCATAACATTCAGGAATGTATCAGGGTGTTTTATTCCAGAATTCTTAGAGGATAGAAATTCAACTCCACCCTTATTCCCCATTTTCTTATTTACTTTCCAAGAGTGTTTGACATCAATCGTCTTGTATTTCTTTCCATTAACTCTATAATACATAGAGAATTATTTTTCAATCACGATATAACATTATGCTCTATATTTATATGATGATAAATTTTGGGAGACTAATTCCCTTTGGAGGAATGGTCTTAAATCATCAATGAATTAACCAATCCTTGTACTTGGATTACGTATATGGTCCTTAACAATCATTACTAACCATGTAATATTATCTTCATATAAGGAAACATTTTAATCAGATTTATATTATATACTAAAGAATATCGTTTCCATAACTTTTAACTATTCATAAGGGATGCAATTTTTAAAAAAATTCCTGAAAAAAATTCCATTTTATATTTTGTATTTCTTCCCCCATTTTTATTTTTGAATAAATGACCACCACAGATCTTCTTCTCTCAAAATTTGAAAAAATTAATAGATAAATTTCTCCCTTTCATTACTTCCCAACGTGCTTAATATAATCTTCAAAAAAACAAATCCACTACTCTCCTACAAATGGTTTTGTAATCTCATTTAATGATGGAGTCTATTTTCGAATTAAGTGATTTGACATTACTTATATAAAATTTTAATTTAGATGATTTATATTGGTAAGGTTATTTTTCATAGCATGAGTTAGCTATCCCAATATAGTTATAAGTTTCTCAACATTAGTTACATCTCCAGTAACAAAATCATAATCTTTAATAGGAGGGATATTGGTACATGGGATTTGTGTATTGATATGGTTTCCATTTCATTCACTAGAAACCTGTGTTATTTTATGTCATATGTTAAATAAGTTTATGAATAAAAATAAATAATCCCGAACATGAATATCACTTAACATAAACTATAATTTTATGCTTAGATAATATCACAATCATAATAGTGGTTTCATTGGGGGAATATTTTCTTTTCAATAAATCATATTGGATTGAAAATAAAATTTAAATTATCCTAATAATATCCCCCAAGAGTGTTAAAATAGGTGTGCATTAATTCCCAATTTCTTGTATGATGTTACATAAAGTAAGGCATAAGACACCTTGTTGGAATTGTTACCCCTACGCAAATTTGTTCCAAAACCACACCCACCTATAGTATCAAGAGTGTTATTTATTACTTGGAAGATTCAAATAATATCTATTTTAAAAAAATTCTAGGGTGTTCTTCTATTCTTATCCTCAATGTATATATTTGGGTAATTTTTCCAAATTTAGGTTTTCTAAATCTATTTTTTGAGGATTATACTAAATATAATTTGATACCAACTATAAAGACCCCAAACCTTGTAGAATAGAGTCTGTGATTTATATTAATTCATTGGAATAGATACAATTCTTGAATCCCAAAGGATAATTCAGATTAGTAGTTTTGGAATCCAGAAAACACACAAGAATTTTACATTACATCATAAAATAAAATGAACATATAAAATCCACAGGAATCACCAATAAACACCTAGAATATCCCCCGTAGTCATTCATGACATTCATATATAAATACTTTGGAAAAATAAAACATAATAAAGGGGTGATCAAAGATTATAATTAAGGGTTAGAAATAAAGTATATGCTATCATAAAAATAAACAATTAGACATAGTGAATACCTAAAACCACATGTTATTAATACATAATCATGAGCATAAAATGTAAGGAATAAAAGCTAATTAAATAATTTCAGGAGAAAAAATAACTATGGATATTCTAATAGTCTAATAATAACATGAACTATGAATTAATAGTTTCATAATTACATAATTTATATTTCCAAACATTGAAACATATTTTCCATGCTTTGGACAAGACACTTTAAATAATGGGTAAAAACATAGTCTAGTTTGAATAACGAGACCTAATGATGCATTGATGGGATATATCAGGACAAAACCATAAAATAATAATTCAAATACAATCCACATATGAATTTATTTAACCATTAAAATCATATTCATTTAAAATATAAATATCCTTCCCCAATCTGTAAACATAATCGCTAAGAATTCTGAGTAGTACAGTAAATGGTATCAAAATAGCACATATATAGTATAATTGATCAGAAACCATTTAATAAAAACATTTAGATGATAAAAATAGTACATCAATATCAATAAAATTTAATATTTAATATAGGTGTTGAAATAAATTAAAATACAATAATACAATCATCAAGAAATTATTGAGAGAAATTCCCATTTTACAATTGAAAGAAGAGTTCATTGGAAAAATTAAATTTTATTTTTTATAATAGTTTGTATAAAACCAGAAATGAAGAAATATAGTTTTCAAGAAAAAAATTAATGAATTAATATAAATAATGGAGTCTTAAAAGTGATTATGGATGGTGCTTTAAAATGGGTAAGAAATTATAATGTTCCACTTAATCTGGTTTGCTTATCAAGAAGAAATGGGAAAGAATCCTTTTAAAGCATGTATATATCCATTAAATGATTATGAAATAATATAGATATATTATTTTGGAACATATACACAGAATATATAAGAATTAAGTATATAATCATTACATTCGGATAAATATAATTATAGAATAACTCGAAGGAAAAAATGAAGGTTTGGGTTGAATCCCTTAAATTATGTTTGAATGTGTTCTTCACATGACATTAATATCCAAGATAATAAATTTAAATAAATTAATTAATTAATTCATAACCATATATGCAATTATTTTATTCAATTTTTTATTAAGTTCATTTGTGGCCTTATTGATGAGTTCTAGAGCTTAATTTCTTCTTTCGAGAGCATTCATTTTTCTGTTTTCATGGTCGGTTTACTTGTTTACAATTAATGGAATTCATGTTAAATGGGTATAAATATACAGAATTGTAATTATATGTTAATATTGAACATGATTAAGTTTAATTGGCTCTATATTTTTTTTTCCAGAAATGGGGATGTATCATTACATAATATGATAATTATAGACATTTATAATAAATTAAGTGGTATTATATCACAATGAACTCTTTTTGTTTTATCATTTATTATTACATAAATTTGATAACATAATAAAATATAAACGGTTTTAATTTGGATATATTTTTTCAAGCATTATAATGGTTTTATGAACATCCTAGAAAATGTTGAATGAAAACCAAAATATGTCGTTATTGAAGATGATGAAACAACACATCATAGAAAATGTTTCCATTTATAGAATAAAAGGGATTAGGGAATGGATTTGAAAATGGATTATCCCATTATAATAATAACATTATAGTATGTGTAATGTAATATTTTTTTCATTATATTTGGAAGACTATAGGTGAGGAGATAATTATAAAAGAAAATAACTTGAAAAGAAATTAAATGAAAAAGAAAGAGGTTTTTACCTCTTGAATTTATCCTTCTTTAGAACCTCCTTATAGAAATGATTTTGGTATTTTGAGTAGAAAAATATATCATAGATAGGGGGTGGGGACTGGTAAAAGGATTGGTAATAAATTTTCCATTGTTCAAATCTTGTAAGGTGCGAGAAGATGGGGTGGAGAGAGATTGTGTAGACTGTGGAGTATAGGGGTGTTTTTTGATATATTATTCATTAATTTATTATTCTAGATCTAGACTATGCATGGTTTGATCATTATCATCAAATATTTTAAAATAATGAGGTATGTAATATATTATTGTTCTTAAATAATTCACGATTCAATTAATAATGTTTTTAACTTATACTGTATTTAAATCCTAAATTACAGTATTTTACTATTAAAAAATTTCATTTATATTAGAGAAATCCCAAGAAATCATCCTCACCATTTTTTGACAATTGAATAAAATCTTATTTAGTTTAATGAAAAAATATTTATAAAATATGTGAAATTATACTTTTAATTAAAATCACCTTTTATATTAAAATACAGAATATATTTTTTAACTAATTTATAATAGTATGAAAAATTATGTAAGGTCTTTTAGAATAATCCAAATATAAGAATACAATAAAATATTAATTTTTTCCTACGTTTTATGGAAAGTAATTTGCTTTGAAATCATTTTTATGAATTATAAAACTACAATTAAACATTTATAAATTTCAAAAAGCCCACCACATAATTATTAAATTTTAAAATAATCTAATTTCAAATACTATGATATAATGATATTATACATTAATTTATAAGATGTATAAATTTTATTTATACATTCATTGGTGTGGTTAATATTATATTGACCATTTTACTATTCATAAGGGCCACCTTACTATTCCAATGTTTATGTTACTATTCCTTTGGTATATGATCCTTACCTTTTATAAATACCTATTATTCCATTCATTATTCAATCATGACGTCTATATTGTGTTTTATAATTGATTTTATGGTATTTATACTATATTAAATGTACATTATAATGGAAATATCATTGATATAATTATATGTCCTTACATTAGATGATAGATCAACCAATTCATTATGTGATTCGAAATTAGGTCACAACAATTTGACATGTGTTTAGTGATGATTATAAAGGTGTTAATAAAATATATTGGGAATTATAAATACATGATGGTTATTGAAATACCAGTGTGGATCCAAAATAGATATTGATTAAGGAAGATATGTGAATACATTGAGAGGGTGGTTGTGTACTCGAATTTCCCAGTATCGATTTATGGAAATCGATCATTGAAGGCACAAAAAAACATGGATTATTCATTTAGTCATCATTTAACATGATTACACTTGATAATAGGGGTGATGCAATGAAAATTAGACCAAACACAATGTTTCCTTTGAATCCACCACCATGTATTGTCCCTTTTTTAGCCACTCTTCCCCTTACCTATAGAACAGGAAGAATTCTGATTTTGGGAATCACCATGTTGCGTGACTCACAATATGTTTCAATAAGGTAATTTCACAACAAACTAGGGAATTCAAAAAACCATTGGACTCTCTATATTCCCATAAAATTGGTCACCATATTTTTACCACAACAATGTGAAATAAATTTTCATATATAGGCATGTTGGTATATTCCAAACCACAATGATAGTCAAAATGGGTGTTGAAATTGTGATAGAGTTCCCACTATAGTTTAGTGACCCATTAACCATTTTTTTGTGCTTCAAAAGAAAAAAAAATTCATTCTAAATCCTACATAACTTTCTAAAACACCGAAACATGTTGTGTTCTTCTTCCAAATCAAGTGACTTATGATATCATATTTTATTGAACTTGACTTTCTGCCTGAGAATATTATATCATATTTTTTATATTTTTTATATCATGATGGAAAATATTAAATAGATATTAGAGGTGATATGTGATGGAATATAAGTCATTTATTCTCTTTAACAATTGATAACATTTTAAGGGGTTTATCCATGATCAATGTAATGATATTACGGTCAGTATTCCCCTAGAATAGTGGTTATGTAATTATATATGACATAAATATTCTCAATATTAATATGGTTTCTACTCCATCAATTACACATGTGATAGGTTCCTCTATATATAGAGTCATTATTCCCCTTCTTAATATATCAGGTATAGTATGTATCATCCACTAGGTTTAATAATCCAACTACAATTATTTATCATTTGATAAGGAATCAGTCACCCACTACAATTAAAAGGATGATAAATAGATTAATTTCTTCGGTTATTTAGTGTCATCATGCTTCATAAATATTTCTTTTATAGTTTTATATGTAGAAGGAGATCTATTTCAATGTCTTTAATTATCAACATTAAGAATACCTAGGATCATATTTTCAAACCCTCTTGATTTTTTTAAATAAATCCTTAGTTATTTTATATTAATTTGTGGTTTTCATAGCATCCTATTTAGTATATATACACACACCCCTTCATGATCATATATTCACAAACATGCCATGTATTATATATAGTATTGGTTGTTTTTTAAGGATATTTATGGACTATGTTTTAATGGATTTTTTGATAGGGTGGTGGTTATGGTAGATGGATAACCAATTTAGATCTTAAAGAAAGACATTTATCTTGTCAGATGATAAGTTTGGATTCCTTTTCACTGTTGTGTATTTCTTTTTTAAATTTTTATCATTTATTTCATATTTTTACTCACTTTTGTATCATTAGAGACCAATGAAGGTATTTATTTACATTTTATTTTGTTATGGTATAACAATATATTATATTGACATGCATAGAGGAATGAAATGTCAAAAAAATTAGATTAGGTTAAGGGAACACATTTTGTGCACCATGCCTATGCAATGATTTCCACTAGTCCCTAGCCCAGTAAAGGAAGTCTTGAGTGGCACACATGACCGGTATCTGCCTATGAGTTTCCCTGGTGGGTCAAGTCATCCCATTAATTTAGTATATGATTCTTATTTAATCACTTAATTTATTTCATTAATATAAATTAATACTAAATCTAAACTATGATATCACGATACAATCTATTTCATTGTCTTTATTGATGTAAACCAGGATTGAGTGAAGGTCACTACACCTTGGTTTTAAGAATGATTGTTTATGAGATATATATTATTTTATAACAATTTATTATTTCTAAAAATATTATCTATCATATTCCTATGGAGCATAATGTGATGATATTTAAAGAGATCCATAATATTTGTGGGACATTACATCAATATTCAAATGATTGTGAAATAATTAATTTTGATAGAAGAATCATCACAAGACTCATAAAGAGGATTAATCATTATGGAATCTTTTGTATTTAAATATTTTATGTGGAATGTGAAAAACCTTAAATTTAAAAGATCCAACTCACCCTTTATCATTAAAAAAGTTTATTACAAACCATGATTAATGGTGGATCATTCCCATGATGGGTAGATTCCTACAAGAAATATATTACCTTAGAAGGTGGTATACATTTTCTTATAAGGGATCTATTTCAACCTATTTCATAATACCTTTAAAAGATAAATATTAATAATGAATTAGTAAAATTATATATTTGTATTAAAAAAATTCAAATATATGGAAAGGTGTTATAAAAAAATTTAGTTTTGTGGTGTTTTTATAATTTATTTAAATAATTAATTTCCCTTTTAAAATAATAAAATTGAACCATATCATCTCCCATTTCATTTTAATTTATGTTTTATATAGTTAAATAAATTATTAAAATTAAACACTCCAAATTCAAGATATATTTAATGAAAAATAATCATGGTTCATGTTGATTCTCAAAACCAAGATAAAAATAAATAATAGTTATGGTTTATCTATAGATGTATTTGTTTATGTGAATGGGAATGGAAATTATTCATGAATATAGAGTATTGTTAATTTATTTTTTTATTCTTTTTTGTTAAAAAAACTATAGTGAATTGTATCAAAATATGATTCCCAAATGAATATCAGTATGTAATAGAGAAAAAATAACATTATAGTTTTTGAAATATGTATTTTTATGGTTCTACTATAAATGGATTCTAATAAAATATATTATTCTCCTATAATGGATTTCATTATATAAAAGCATGCACTGATATCTTATAAAAAATTGATATTGTTTAAAAATAATATTTATTTTTCTTAAATTTATGAAACAGATTCACTAGTGTAGGCTCTATAGACCTATGAAAAGTTTTTTGGGTGAATTAAAATATTCCAGAATCATCATAGTTGAAAGGATTTGGGTATTATGTGATTTTACATGTTTGATTACATTATAATGTCTTTATAAAATAAAAAAATGAATCATAAAAAGACTTACATTGACCAATGTAATATTATAAAAAACAAATTGATGTTTTAATAGTTAATGGGAATGTATTAAAATTTATTAAATCCATTTCAAATTGATATTTAGTGGATATAGTTAAGTATTAAATAAAATAAATATGTGATAATTGTATTGTGATAGGTGTTTATTAAAGATATAAATTGTTACTGTTATGGATATCAAAGGTATCATATAATTTAAATATGACTAAGTTCATATTAAATGTAATTTTTGATGATAATAGTAAAAAGTTTTTAACGAAATATATATAATGTTATCATGTTTTTATATGTATAATGCATAAATTATATTTAATTATTTAGTGTCTTTAATTTTTTATGTATAATTTTTTTTAATTCATAATTTCATGTAATCATTTTTTTAATTATTCATTTATTAAATTTTCCTATTACATAAATTAATTCACCTGTATAATGTGATATATTTTAAAATAATGAATTATTTATCTTAAAAGTGTTAAAATACCTTATCTTAATAGAATAAAATAATATAAGAAGTTACATGTGTTACAACATGTCTATTCTATGATTGGAATTTGACTAGTTTGTTTTTTCAATACATGTGATTTTCAAAGACTTTTATAATTAGATGTGTTGGTGAAGGATGGGGACAATTTACAGTGATTTGGACTTATTGCAGAAAGTATATGATCTATATGAAAATTCTCATGATAAAATAGATGTAATTATGGCATAGAGAGAGGCTGTATAGGATAAAAATTCTTGAATAGGTTCTTGGTCATGTGGTAATGTGTGTGTTATGTTGTGAATCCATTAATCAAGAAACAAAGTGGTGGTCGTGACTTCTTCAGGTGGATTTGGAATGGAACAATGCACTATTATGGGGTATTCACACAAAAACAAGACCCAAGGATCTATTGTTTCATTGTAATCTATATGGTCATACCATAAATGGCCCATTTTGATACTATTTTTTATATTTTTTCTTAAATATAGAAGATGAAAATATATTTTAATAGCTTTTCCCCATTTTCTTATCGTTCAATTAAAAAACTCACCCCTCTATTCCTTCTTTGATTCTCCCCCAAAATGTGACATCTATAAAATTTGTACTCTGATTTATGAACCATATATTCTAGTGTATCACTTTATGTAATTATAACCTTCACCTTTTATCTATTTTCATATTCACTCACTATTTAAGAATTTATACTCAGTATCAAAAATTTGGTTATTTAGTTATTTATTTCAGAATCCTCTCATAGAAGTTAATCCTTTTGATAACCTTGTATTTATGGTTTCCTAATAAGTTAAGTCATGTTGTGCCTAAAGTTTCATATAAATTAAAATTATATATTTATGTGTGGTATATTTTTTCAGAAACCCTAAAAATAATTGTGCTCAAATCCCTTGGTCATCTATTAGTGTGGTAAGTAAAATTTTATCCATGAGTACTCATATATAAAATATGATTTAATGATATGTACATTAAGTTATGCACAGTCGAGATTATGTGTGATAGGATATAAATTAATAAAAAAATTTTTTTTATCATGTTATATTTTTTAGTAGACATTGATAGATTCTAATTGAACTCCCTTAGGGATAATACAATCTGACCATACATGATTGCAGGTGTTATCTCCTTAATGAGCATATAAGATTCTCTTGTATAACCACATTTGTTGTATAAGACATGTATGAGGGGTGTCTCACTATTTATTTGAAACAATATTTTATTAGGGGTATTGAAACTTGGATTTGAATTTCTATAATGGGTATTGGTATGTAAGAACTGATATAGTTAATATTTATCTAGGAGTTAGACTCTATAATAACCTTATAATGAATTATTAATGATTTTTAATTTTTTTTATCATATTGTTATATGGTTAATGTTATAGGATAATAGATAATGTTGTAATGATTTTAGGATAATGGGATAATATTTCATTTGGTACATGACCATTATTGACATGGAGTAACTTTCACAATGATATTATTATTATTATGACTTGAGAAAAATATTTCGTTGAGATGAGATAATTATTTATGTGGGGATGATTTCCCTATTTTCAATAATTTATTATAATAATAGATTTATAAGTTATTTAAATATGACCTTTATAGACATTTTATTCAAATCCTATAGTATATATATTATTATTAACATTATCAATTTATTTTTGATATGAGATCGTTATAAGAATTGGTTGTTATCCCAGTTCATCTATGTTGTTTTGAGTTAGGATCGAGATACCTTTTGGCCAATATAATTATAACAATAGGGTCACCATTCCTAAAAAATTTATATTTTTATTAGTATGTTACATGATTATGTAAAGAATACACTAATATTTTCATTGTTTTTGTTTCTTATTGGTCATATATTATTATGAGATGATGCCGACATACACATTGAGCAAGAACACTAAAAAAATTATAATATATAGCCTTATTGGGTTTTTTATATTTGTAGGATATGATCAAAACTATATTTTTACTAGTATATGTTGGTATTACCACCCAATAGATGTATTATTTAGAAAAAAATGGTGTGAAACTTCTCATAGCTAACTATGATTGTCTATGACAAAAATTACATCATTTCATGAACACACTTATATATTCTGTATTTTTTTGGGATACGGTTAGTGTTGTAATATCTTTTACTCATACCCTAAATGGGAATCACAATGTTTATGAATATTTCATTTTTCTAGAAGTATTAAAATTAAAGGACCACATAATGGATGGATAACTTAGAGTTAGCTTAATAAGTGTTGGGATACGGGGGTGGGCTAAGGAACATTCCTAGTTCAATAGTTGTCTCTAGTATTTTCATTCTCTGTACCATTACATATTTCATCATCCCCTGAGAAATCATTTTTATTTTTATATGATTAATGTTGAATTTTAATATATCATATTGATATTTCATAATTTATGTTGTGGTTCATTGTATTATTGTAACTACGATGTTTATATTCTACATATGTTATATGATATCTGTTTAATATAATTGAATAATATTTAATTTATGGTAAATTGATCAATATATTATATTCTCTCCTTGATCACCTGTAAGACGTCATTATTAATTAATATCTACTTAACTATGGGTAGGTGTTCTCAATTTCATATGTTTATGTTCGTTCATTCATAGTCAGGTGATCATGTTCCTAGACATTACAAAGGTGAACTAGTGTCTTGTATTATTTTTTAAATTTTGGAAAGGCAGTTGAAAGCATGATTTGTTAGGATAATCATATATTTTATATTTTATTTTGTAACTAACCCACAAATTTGGAAATACAATGTGACTATAATAATATTTTTACCCTTGGGTTTGAGTGCCATGTAATATGATTTTCAATATATTTGAAATTTGATTTTTTATCTGTTAATTTAATTATCGTCATGTGTGGTAAGAGATTTTTGTTCATGAGTCATATTTTAAAAATATGACTCAAATTAAATTGATTTATTCAATATGACTGAGTAACACAATTTTAATTTGGGGTTATGTTGTTAAATGTGTCAAGAACAACATAAATATTATTTTTCCAAAATATCTTAATATTTGATTTATAATTTATTAATAATTTTATTATAAAAATATTTTTATCATCATTTTGTGGTATATTTTTTAAATTCTATATGTACATGTTTGTAGCTGTGAATGTGGGTTGGTGAGGAGTATTCTTGAGTTATGTAAGATCCATATATTTTATGAGTTGTAATGAATGTAGGGTAATATAAATATTGAAAACATATCCTATCTATAATATCATCAATATTGTATATTTATTTATATTTATTCATTGGGTATTTTAGTAAAATGAAACTATGGAAACCAGTGTTAGAGTTCTAGGATGGAAGGGTAGGTAATACCCCCAAAAAATGTTCTAGAGCCCTCGACTTTGTATATACCTCATACAAACTAGTAGATATGAGATATTATACATCCTATTATATAGATTATTAAACATGGTGTTATAAAAATATTTCCACCAATGTTTAATCATACTATGGATTTCCATTTATAGGATTCAACAATATTATTAAAGAGGGTGGACCTTAGGCTACTATGTTCTGTTAGAGTCTTTCTAAGACATAATCAACAATATTGATAAATTATTTAGGAGGAGGTTGTGTGCCTATATATATATGTTATGTGGACCAACATATAGCTTGTGGGATATTGCATCCATCGCATTTCCTAAGGTGTTCATCAGTCTGTTTTGGAGGACGCAGTAGTATGTTACCTCACATTCCCACTTTACAAAGGTGTACGATATCCATCTCTAATTCAGGTTTTTTTTCTCCATGATATAAATGAGATGATGGGATGTTAGTTCCACCTTATGTGAATTCATCCTAGTAATGTGTTTCCTAGTCTGGATCTCCCTCATAGACCGAAGATGTTTTTCATGAAACTCTTCTCAGTTCCATGCATTCATCGACACCAGTTAATTGCGCTTCTTCATCCAGAACATTCCATGTGGTCAAGTCAAGGCAGCAACTTTCGGTCAGGGGAGTAGTCACATTGCATATCAGTAGAGTATTTGGATGCAAGGTCACTGATGTTTCTTCATTTCTTCCCCCTCTGATAGGTGTTATTGATGTCATGGAAGCCCAAGTAATCTCATGTCGAATATGGGGATTTTTATTCTAGAGGCATGTCTCTGAGGTTTTCCTCAGCTTCCCATAATGACCATAGGGTATGCCATGAGTTTAATGTCTAGTGGAGATGGATAATAGTGATCAGAACACAAACATGTGTGGGTCATATGGGGGCAATCCCAGGAAGTAACATTGATTCTTGGGCTAACACCTAGTTAATTACCTGATTGTAGCTCCGAGCTATGAGAATGTGGGTGACATGATCCCACCAATATGTGGCGGCCCGATTGAAAATCGAGATGGATATGGACTGCTATAGAGGATGGATAATGAGATGTAATCGATGTGAGGGTGACGGTGATTTTGAGCTTTATCCTCAAAGAGACTTCCTATATATACCCTTGGAAGGGAATCAAAGTCCACGTAGTTCAGTGGGGCAATTGGACACATGAGGCAGAGGACCATGAGAATGGACATATGGATGGGATCCTGAGTAAGTAGAACCTCTAGGATGGGTAATGACCTTCTTGAAACACATAGGATTAAGAGAGAAAACTGGATGCGACATAGTTGATGGGCTTTAGCCTTAGGGACCCTTTCTATGTATTCCCGTGGTAGGGGATCAAAGTCCATGTTGTTCAGGATGGGTTTATAGAATCTGGGTGTATGCATAAGATAGCGACCCTGACGATATCTTAGCAATTACACCTAGTTAGAAACATGGGTTGGTCAGACTCCATGAGGGAAGTCAAGATATGTGGGTCAATGTAAATGGTACTAAAACATCTTACTGTTGATTTTGGTTACAACAGATTACCGGGAGTTGTGGTTGACAGTGGTTTACTACTGACCGAGGTTCACAATAGTCTCCATCAATTGGGGAACAAATGGAATACAATAAATTGGGATTGAAATGTCTTACCATCATTTAGGGATGCAAACGGCTTACCATCGATTGTGAAAGAAAATTAATTGCCGTCTATTTGGATTGAAACAGATTACCATCGATTGGGGTTGCAATAGATTACCATGAATTGGGGTTAAAACAGGTAACTATAGATTGAGAATGAAAATGGCTTACCATCTATTGGGTTGTACCTCAGGGAGTCTTCCTATATACCATGTCTAGGAAAGAAGGATCAAACCACATGTAGTTTTAATGGGTAGAATTTAACATTTTGTGGGGCAAAAATGGTCATACATTTTAATGTCATGCTCGATAAGGTTGTACTGACATGATGTTGTTTGGATTGATGGGTGTTTGGATTGAACCTCAGAGAGGCTTTCTATGTACCCTACATAGGATACAATGATCAATGTACACATAGTTCGGAATGGTGGATACCGTTTTACATCATACGGGACGAGTGAACCGATGTGAAAGGGGTCGGGACATGTAGGTGTTGGGCGTGAACCTTAGGGATGTTTCCTATGTACCTTGTCTAAGAGAAAAGGATCAATGTACACATAGTTTGGAATGATTATCGAGGATTATTCTCTAGGGAATCCTAGGAATGATTCAATGGCCTATGTTTACTCTAAACTCATATGAGTCATTCTCGGTGTGAGAAACATGAGGCAGCAAAGACCTGAGGATCACATCGTGAAAGGTGAGTCAATAGAATGTGGAGGAGAGATTACACAACGTTAGTGGCCCAAAGAGGAATATGGGGGTTTACACATGGTTAGTGTCCAAGGGAGATGGATATTGGGACATAATATAGGATGGAGGCTCGACGGTGACAAAGTGCAGAGGAAGATGAACAGGGTAAAAAAGGATTTGGTGCCCATATCTCCTCTAATATTTGGCACCGAATAAGAGAGGAGGAGTTGGGATTAAAGAACCCGCATGAAACATTAGGGGATTACACTAAGACAGTCTCCCTTCCCCATAGACAGATGTCGCTCCAACAAAGAAGATATCATTCCATGTGCGGAAGATCTAACTCCCCTGGAGATGAGCGGGTGTGGATAATTTCTGAGATAGGGTGCTCTATGTGTATTGCTTGGGGAGAGTATATAGTTTAACGTCGGGTGTCGAGGATGATGGTGCATGGTTGTTTAACGTCCAGCCACTCGGACGAGGTGGTTTCACTCCACACCCCTTGGAAATACATAACTGATACCTACCCACCCTTGTCGAAGGAAGGGAACTAAAAATGTTGTGGTGAGGGGGTGTTGTGGATTCATCCACTGAGGTCCCCACATTAGTATGGATATGCGAAGAAGTAATAGTCGTTAGCGTTCCAATGTGAATAAGCATAAGGAAAAGCAACGCAACATGAAGCACTGCCCAAGATACCTTGAAATCACTTCGTACAAACCTGGAGGGTTGTAAGGGAGAATGGTGTATAACAAGGGTTTTTTGCATTTATGAAGAGCTCGAAGATGGTGTTCTCGAAAGCGACCTTGAATACCTGCCCAAGGGCACACAAAAGGAGACATAATTGGGCACAAAAGAATGGGTTTTTGTGCAGTAGGTGTGCAAATCAGAATAGTTGTACGCAATAGGCTAGGTTGTGTAGATAAAGGAGGTGATGGCTCAATTGGTGGGAGTTTTTTTTGTGAAAGTGGAGGATCTTTACATGCAAGGAGATGATATTTTCATGCAAGTAAATTGGAGATGCATGCAACTGTCCAATCAATAAAAGAACTGGGCAAGGGTCAGTCTATAGGGGTTTCGCATGAAGTTGGACCCCTGGGAGAGAAGTCACTGAATAATATTGTACCTGGAATTCATATTTTGTACATGGAATATGTTAATTGAGTGTAGGGGAGACTGTTTGAATTCTCCGTCCTCCAGATGGGAGGGGGTTCTTATCTATTTATAGGCAATCAGAGGCAGTGGTGTCATGCGAAATTTGACCGACATGAAAAAATTGGACCCAACATCGACCACATAGTACATTCCTTTATAGTGTGCAAAATTCATCCATCCATCTCTACTTTTCCGTGTGGTGAAGTAGTTTTACATGCACCCTTCATATATTCTGCGTAGCCTTTTGGACCATCTCAAACTCAGTTTTTGAGTCAAAATTTTCCTTCTTTTTTCCAAATATGCCTTCCTAAGGCCATTGGATGATTTTTGTGTCTACAAATGACCCCTTCAAAATCTATTCTGTGAGGGGGCATATAGGTTAGATTCTATGGTAAACACCGAGACTCCTGGCCTCTTTGAGGTGGTGCAGGGAAAATGCCATATAAGCCCGTAATATTTTCACGCGCACAGAATACCATATTCCCACATATAATAAAACCTTAGGGTTCCATGGTCCATACATGATTTCTCACATGATAACCATAATAGATCTTGTGCACATAATTCTCGCACGCCTTTGTGCAGAATCCGTTCAGATTGGCGTGGAATTTCACGATTTTGTTCTCAATTTTGCACGCAAAATCCATATTCCTCACCGCACTCTTGTTTTTTCACAAAACCTTTTGATTTTTTGAATGATCACCCAGTTTTCCATTCATCCACTAGGTTAGTTTTCCATAAATTACCAAATAAATGATGCCTACTGATCATAGTGATGCTAGTAGAGAAGATATATATGCATCTTGAAGGGCTGAGATGGTTGTGAACCATGAGGTCTATGGTGCCTGGAATGTTGTATCCAATAAAAAAACCTTCTTCTAGATGCATTCCTAGGACCAAAAATGTTATGTGCATTCAAAAAACCTACTGATATAGAATTTTGGTATTTTAAAGGAGGTACTAGTGCCGGGATGGAATGTTGATACACCATGGTCATGGGTGATGTGCGGGGATGAGGTTCCATGATGAAAAATTAAAAAAATGTTCTTCCTTTTAGAGAAACCAGAAACATGGACAACAAGGTATTGAATCCAAGGAACCTGACCATATCAATATGTGAGCCGATTGCCAAGGATTCTCCATCCAATTATGCAAGTACCTTTCGACATATAATTACTAATGGGGAAAATGGCTGGATACAGTATTAGGACATGAGGTCTGGAGGAAATTTCACCAGTGAGAGGGCCTAGGAGTATTGGGTATGCCAATCATGTGATTTGTTCAAAGCATAATTATGATACATTGGGCTATTCGAGGCAGTTTGGATGTCACAGTTCTATTTTTACCACCTGAAAGAACTTATGCCAGATCTATTTAGTAGGCGGTCCCATGATACTAACATCTTGAATGTCCATCATGAGGATGTTGGAATCATCCTTAGAGAAATTCATTACATCATGGTATCCCTCTGGAGGAGCACTAGTACAATGAATTTCTTCCGACAGAGAATATTTGGGGGGACAGGTCGTGGACTCCAATCCTAACATGAACTCTATTAGAACTGGCCATATAGAGGATGGGGGTCAAAGACTTTCTAATGGACATCGCCTATACAATTTGGATCATCCAATTTCTTATAGAGACCTGGATTTAAAGAGGCTAGGGCATGGAAGGTGATGATTGACCGCAGCAAAAAGGAGAGAAGGTCATATGGGATGATCTTGGAGATGAGGGAATATCAATCCTGGGGATTTATGTGGATGAATGTGGATACCCCAATATATATTATGCTGGATTTCATTCAACATTCTTGAGTAGGTGGATGATACTAGTAATGGATACAACAATGGGAGTCCTCCCAACAACATTAGTGATTATCAGCATAATGAAATCTAATCAGTGGTTTAACTAGGGGCCCCAGTTCCGGCCCGACTGTACACCATTGTGGGGTGTATTTCAGGAGGAGGATCATCGAGGTCGATATGTGGCTATTTCTAAATCTATCTGGGTTGGATCATGTATCACTGTTGTGGGAACACTTTTCCAAATTTGATTCGTCCCCTATGTAAGGGTATGTGATCTTCCTTGTTAATTATTGTCGAGACCATGCCACTAAAACTCAATAAAGAGAGAATAAGGACCAATATTGGTAATCACACCAATTTTACATTGAGTATGTTCCACACCCCCACCGTCCAGATGATATATGATGGGAAAGGATCACTTGATCAAAGAGAGTACTTGCATAGCATCATAGGTGGGGTGGTTTTGGCCCAGGTTGATGGGAATATCCTTTGTGAGTCGTATTTACCGTCCATGTTTTTAGGAAGTCTAGATTCATCAAATGGATACCGAATAATGTTTATACAGATGTCTGGGGAGTGAAACATTGTCGTTTTCTTTGTCAAATGTGGATGATGTTTACAGCTTATAGATCCGGTGAGGTGATTACCATTCCCCCACTGGGTTTGAAGCTAGCCTCTCAAAAAAGTATTATGAACATTAGTTAGTAGCATATCCTAAGGGGCTCCTGTCGTAGTGAGTTCGGAACCTCAAGGTGGCTAGTGTAGAACCTATAGAGTGAGAGAGAAGAAAAGATGCCGATTGGGAGGAGAGGTCGGGGACAAGTCTGGAAGCTAGGTCAGCACATGCTGAAACATCAGTAGTAGGAACCTCACATGGTACGACCATGCCCCCATCATCTTGCAGCAGAGGTGCTCATGAACAATATCATAAAGTAGCACAGAAGGTTCCTGGGAAGCAGATAATGTATCTTCCTCATCCTACGGAGGACGCAATCATCCATGTGCAGTGGTCTACTTGGTTGACATTATGGTAGTCAATGAACACCGAAGCCCTTTGGAAAAATATCGTATGAGATGGGATCCAACTACCGGAAATTTGACTCATTTGGAATGATGAAATGGTAAAAAAAAGTCATCAGCACACATATTTGACGGAAAATCACGTATATACACTTCAGTGGGGTCAATGTGAGGAACCACCTATCCTAGTAAAGGTGATGCTCAAATAGTTGCATGATCTAGAACAAATGTTGTCTGATGATAATGACGGTGATGTCGTGTCAATAGAAAGTAAATAAAAAGAAGAAGATGATTAAGTAGAGGAAAAATAAATTGGGGAAGCTAAAGATGAGCTTGGAGGTGAAGGGTCTTAGGGTACGGCCCACCAAGGGAGTCCTTAAGAGAGCAGTGAGATTGCGGGATCTAACATGGGAATATCTGAGAAATTCAAGATATGCCTCAATTATTATCCTCTATTTTCCTTTTTTCATCATTTGTAATCACCAATCTATCTTTTACCCTCTTTAGGAACATATTGGTGATAGTGGTTAGGAGTCTCCATCTGTGGGGTGAAGGGGAACCCATAGATCAATGTCGGGAGTAGACACCCATTTTTGAATTAACGTGTTTTAAAGGACCTCTTGCATGAAATCTCATGCATTGACTTAAACTATGGAGTTCGTTGCATTGAGCTCTAGTATATTTAAACAATCAAACACCCATTTCCATTATCAGAGCGTTTGGCTGATTAGGGCATTCATTTTTTGTGAAGTAATCATGATATTGGTGGTTTGAAAGGTTGCTGAATCCATAATACCTATAGTGGATCTGAGGGAGAACTCATTATCCCACTCATAACCCGCTTCTCAAACTATTCCAGACCCATCAACCGGTGGGAAAAGTGTTTTAGACATCGTCAATATCACTTCCAATGTAGGGTATAAAGTCTTCATGGGATAAATTTCTGAAATAGATATGAGAGAAGAAGGTCTCCCACATATTAAAGAGCCTAACCCCTTGGGAACAATTCAATAGGAAGACCCCACCACAGATATTTTGGCTTCTTTCCCCGAATACAAGCCTGCAAACCTCGAGGAGATGGATGATTATGATCCTGAAGTAGCCAAAGAGAGCCATATATAATGGATAAGGGGGTGGAAGGTTATCAAGAGATTCCTGAAACATCTGATAGTTGACTGGGTTCCCTGAATGGGATCACTATACACCTGGTTGTGCCTCCTCTGCACCAGAGGGGTGGATTCTCATCATCTTCAAAGGATGATATGAGATAACATAGATAAGAAGATGTGGTAGAAAAATTAGTAACTTTTCATTGAATAATAAAATAAAAAATATATGAACATGCATATTTTCATTGAGGTTGAGGAAGAAGTTTGGTTCATTGAAGAGCATGCCAATGTGGGAGCCATATTCATCGCAAATCAATCTGAAGTCATCGATCAGTTTAAGGACCATCTGAAAGAAGCACAGGAGAAAACAACACAAGAAATCCATTAAGTATCTATGTTTTAAATTAAGAGGGAGAGAATTAAAATCACAGATAATGGACTCTGTTCTACATCTACAGAGAAGGATAATGAGCTCAAGATGCAGGAAGCGGTTCTGGAGGCTACATACAAGATGGTGGTGGCATAGGAGTGATCCATTAGAGGGGTCAATCCATAAAGTCCATATTTCCCTAAACACACAACCTTATCCTTATTTGTTTCATTTTATTATGAATAGTGTGCATTGATGGATCGTTCACTTTTTTGTTTATATCAATGCATTCTAACCACAATTGATAAGTGATTAACAATTGATCCCTAAGCTCACGTGGGATGCACCTAATGTGAGAAACAATGGATGGTATAATCATTTCTCCATTTTAATTTTGGAGAACCAACCAATATCTGGGCATCTGGAACATAAGTGACAAATCCAGGTATTCGAAAAGAAATAAGGTGGCCTAATTAGAGAATAATGTTCTCAGACAGTCGAACTGTCATTTCCCAGCGTGTTCTATTTCACGAGTGGGGTAACCCCATGGGTCTTAGCATCAATCAGAACATAGTGGTGAAGAAAGTGTGAATAATGATACAAAAAATTTGGATCAATTTAGGGTTGGAATGAAAATGTATTATAACTATTGACCATGATAAAAAAATAGAATCTCTATTGTGTTATCCTGGAATGGGGATAAAATGTGAGAGATCACCATTAACCTTGTTCAAAACACAGGGCCTCACTCAAAATTCCATTCATTAGCTATCAGGAAGGTCAACCCCGGACAGTTGGCATGCCATAGCCCGAGAATCCCTATTGTTATGGGGTTTCTTCAGGCAAGAGAGAGGATGAGGATCCAAATAAAGGGCACACAAAGCATCAAGGGTGGAGTGATGGGTTGTTCGAATGGAGTCCAACACTCTTGAAATTACTCCACTATGGGGGAAACACATTAGGTTCACACATTGGTTTGATCATGGATTAAACTTACTAATGTACATGGCCTCTCTTTTATTGACATGGAATGCTCAATAGTTTTACGACATACCAATGAGGACAATAATCACGTAGTTTAAATGTCGTATTGTGATGATGGTGCACATTGTTTAAAGGACATGGGGTTGGGACCAAGGAGAAATGCGTAGACATTGCTATGTATCCCATGAGGATAGAAATCATGCGGAATGTAGTTATTGAGAAAAATGTGGTTGGAGACCAACCCTAGTAGAGGGAATACACTTTGGCGAGTAAGATGATGCATCACATAGTTAATGTGGGGCATCCTGAACAAGTTTAGTGTAGAATTGCAGTATAATTTCATGCATCAAGTACATGTGGACTCATTTAGTTTAATATCATACGGTAGGATATGGAGAGAAAGGGGAGATACCAAAAAATTATAATGTGGTGTGGTAGCTATAAACCCGATGTGAATGAGTACATAAAGAGTCCGCAACACACCATATATCCCTGAGGGACATTTTTTAGGTCAACAGAAAAAAATTCAAATTTAGGTTCGGCCTGTGGAAAAGAGGTCAGGTATCCCTATGTATCCCATCAGGATAAGAATCAAGCCACACATAGTTTGGGTATCATAGTTTAACTTCATGCGGGAATAAAAGCCTTTGTGACACCGCTGCACCAGAACACCCCCTCCCCAAAACAACCAAGTGCACGTGAGTTGTGCGCTATGTGGGAAACAATGTGTATTGATTTGAAATTATTTAATGCATCGGGGTGTAAACCTGAGTGTGCTGGAATTCCACATGAACATTATGAAGTGGGATTATGTGAGTCATGGCACCTGAGATCTGGATCACAATGCCGGTGGTGTGACGATAAAGGATAACTATTGACCATGTTCAAAACACATCATCTATTTTTCCTTATCCTAACATGGGTGAAGAAAAATGAGGGTCAACTGTTGACCATGTTCGAAACATGAGACCTATCACAAAATTTCTTCTGAGGTATTCTGGGGCATTGGACCATGACAGGCGGTGAGCCAATGTGGCATGGGACCAGGACGTAAAGGGTTTCCCATCAGACGTGGGAGTGGATGATGATACAAATAAAGGGGAAATGAATCATGGAAATGAAATTAAGGAATTTCCATGTAAAATAACCTCATTTTTTGTTCATTACAACATCATATTTGAATATGACAATAAGAGGTGTCGGATAGAGGGAGTCGAATCCCTTTCTTATGAAAACTGTCCTGGGGTCGCATGCTAATAGCATAGGTTTGTACGGTAGTCCATTAAGAGGGGACCAGATTTAATGAAATTATCTCTGGGTGGCGAATTAATCGAACCCAATGCATAGATCCTACAGGAAGATCTTATTTTCGTGTCATAGAACCCGGACCATGAGGGGAAGAGACAAGGAAGAAACATGGTGTGGTTGTCGCAAAACCCAATGAAAATGAGAACCCAATAGGTTCTCTCCACACCACATTCTCCAAAAGGATTTCGGGAAAAGGGGCCAAAAGGGGAAGGATTTCTGATTCTTGGGGCTGGACCTGGAGATGGAAGGTTTGGGAATTTCTACGTATCCCAAAAAGATGGGAATCAGGCCACAAGTAGTTTTAGAAAATGTCACATAGTTGGGTGTCCTTCTACAAGGAAAGTTAGATCCTATTTTAAAGGACATAGATCTCAGACCATAGATTGAAAGGAGGGAGGGATACACATGGTGCAGTAATTGATAAACACAACGTGACTGAGTATAGTAAGAGTCCATATCACACCATGGGATCCCTGGGGATGTTTTAGGTTGAGGGATCACAAAGGAAAGTTCATTTAGGCCAATGGAAAAGTGTGTGGTCATTCCTACGTACCCCATGATGATGGGGATCATGCAATACATAATTCTCAAAGAGGCACTGTAGGGTACCAATTCCAGGGACAATAATGTTGTGTAGGTCTGGCCCACGCACCAAATGAAGTGGCATTTTTTATATCTTGTTTTTCCATTAATATGGATGTCTATTTTTTTGTGAATCGATATACCTAGGAAGGAGAATCCAGGTGTCACTATAGGAATAAATCCATGTGCAGGAATTGAAAAATGGTATGGTAGATAACCTCTACCAAACATGATTTCCCTTCGAGTGAGGGAATCACAATTTAGTGTTGTTTTTCGTTGTGAAGCTAGGATGATAATGTCATAGATTTGGGTCGTATTATAGGAAGAAACCATGAACATTATCATTTTTGAGTAAAGAATTAACATTTTAATGTCATGTTGGACTAGGAATCATATATTAATGTCATATGGACCAGACACATAAAAAAGAAACATGATTTTAGGGGGGATGTGCATGGTGTGATAAAACATACGTGACGTGAAAGAGGATGATGTGGAAAACAACCCACGCGTAATTTATGGGAAGAAACCACGTGCCAAGGGGGCAGAAAAGGTCATGAAATATGAGGTTGGAATTGTGGATGAAACATCTTGGTGTTCCTACATATCCCATGAGGATGGGAATCAAGCCATACATAGTTTTGAGAGTGCAGTTTCATTTCATGTGGGACAACAAGGGTAGGAGATACTATCAACTAAAAGGGGGGTTATTGGTCTAGCTATTACAATCATACATGACTGATGAAGTAAGTCCACACCACACCACATAATCCTCTTAATGTCAACGCCAAAAGGTCGAATGGAAGATGTAATTAGTGGAACCTAATCTGGACCCTAAGACAAGATGCCTGAGTGTTCCTACGCATCCCATGAGGATGGGAATCATGTTGTATGTTGTTCTAGAAATGTCGTTTAGTTTTACATCTTGTAGAAATGATACAAAAAGATCATAGTTTTATGGTCTTAGAACTCGTATCATAAAGAAGAGAGGCTCTTCCAAACGAGCACAAAACTTGACCAAATCCCTAAACCCACGTGAGCTATGCTCAATGTGGGAAACAAGGGTGGGGGAGGTATTTGAAAAATGTAGAATGCATGAAGAGGGGATAATTATACGTAGACCTAAATACGGCCATATCATGGATTTGTCCTTCAAACGTGATAACACACACTAAAGGATAACACCAAGATTGACAAAATTCCTCATAGATATGATGAAGTTGGAATGGATGTCAATAAGGAAACCGATATTTTTGGATTGATGGGGGTGCCCTGAGGACTTCAGATAGATGTTGACCGTGTTTGAAACACTATATCCTTATCTTGTGACCTGAAATGAGAACAACAAATGAGTGTTGACCACTTACCATATTAAGAACGCGAGATTTGTTTCAATTTTACTTTCAAGATCCTATAGTACATTGGCTCTAAATTAAAGGAGATCCCATATATCAATCGTCTTTACCATTCCAGGGTCATTATAGATGTGAAATATGATAAAATACTTAATGAAGGGGGACATGAAGCCTAAAAATGGGCTATAACATGTCTATGTAGAATCCCACACTCTGGGTCCTGAACAAGAGTGCTACTAGGCACATTGGTGTACTTCCAAAGAAGGTCGAGGGACCGAATTCAAGGGTATCCAACACATAAATCTGAGCACAATACCAAGGAAGGAAGATTTATCATGAGGTAGTGGTACCCATTGTGGCTATTACAAACCCGACATGATTGAGGATGTTATCCCATACCACACTGCATACCTCCTCATGTGGAACTCAGGCCAGGGGGCTAGGAAGATGAGGAGGTTTCTATGAAATGGGGATGGAACCAAAGAGTAAATGTCTTAGAGGTTCTAAATATCCCATGAGGAGGATAATCAAGCCTCACGTAGTTCTGAAATATGTTTTGTAGTTTGACATCATGCGGCAAGGATGCTAAGAGGGGAAAGGAATATCAACGTGGAATGTGTATGACATGGTGAGTAACATGACGGGAATGAGGACATAATCCCATACCACACCATACAATCCTATATGAGAACATGGTCTCAGGAGCCTAAAAGGTCGATGCATCTATGATGGGGAGTCCTATCCAATATTATGTTTAACATCTTGAGGTGAGGATGAAATTGATATTAGTTTATGGTTATATGGCTCAGCCCACAAATAAAAGACCTTTTATGCAGGTATTTCCTTACCAGTGCTCCATAGCCCAAATGAGAAATGATCGATGTGGGAAATAAGGAATAAGATTAGGATCTACCCAATATATAAGGTTACAACAATGAGATAAAGAGATCAAGAAGGGTCGACCCTGACCAGACTAACACTTATGCCCGAGGCAGACTAATGTTTGATAGGATAGAAGGGAAAATTGAATCATTGCACGCAATATTCGGGATATATAGGGGTGGTTAAAATGATCGGAGATGATAATTGACCACATTCGAAACCCAACATCAACATCATGAGATCTGTAACAACAAATGAGCGTCGATCGATGACCATATTCACAACATGGGGCCTGTATCAAGTTTTTGTTTGATGTCCACAATGATGTTGGACCAAAAAGGTAGGAGGGATCTATAGCATAGAGTTTGTGTGATTCAATGGTCCTTTTGGATGTTAAAGATGATGAAGACCCAAATAAAGTGGATTTGTGAAGCATGAATGTGCATGTGTGGTTTAACTTCATGCAGGACAACGAAAGAGGCATTGATCTCTATGGAGAGGGATACATGGTGTTGGCATGATGTTCTCGAAATGAATGAGGAAAAAAGTATACACCAAACCATGTGTTTCTACCCAAGGTGAGATCCTTAACAATGGGGCTAGGCCTATAGACAAAATTTCCAGATGTTCCTACGTATCCCATGCATATGGGAATATAGTCCTATGTATTTCTGAAACAGACCATGCAGTTTAATGTCGTGGGATGAGGATGTGGGAGGATATAAGAACGAGGAGAGGAAAATAGTGAGATCATTGTATGCATGAAATTATGGGGACAAAAAATTCTATGCTACACCATATGAGATATTCAAGATAACAACACCCAGGGGTTTATTCAACGGGAAGAGTTTTTGGGATAGACATTATGACGAGACATCCGATCATTCCTAGGTTTCTCATAAGGATTGGAATCAATCTATAAGAATTTCTGGAAGGTTCCATTCTGTTTAACGTCATGCATTTCAGATGTGGTAGTATAGAATAACGAGTAGATGCACATGGTGCGATCATCATAGGTATGACATGATGGGTATAATGAATTCTACACTACACAATGTGGGATCTTCCTAGAGAACTACACCCAGGGGGATAGTCAATGAGAAAAATTTTGGGTATGGACTCTAAGACAAGACTTCCAAGAATTCCTATGTATCCCATAAGGATGGGAATCAATCCATACATAGTACTTTATGGTTCCATGTAGTACATTTTCAAGCAATGAGGATGTGGGATGATAGAGTAATGAGGAGAGGCACATGGTGTGATCATCGAATGCACAACATGTGGGCCCATTGAAGTCTACGTTACATCATGTGGGATATTCCAAGATAACTAAACCCATGGGGGGTAGTCAAAGAGAATAATTTGGGGGTTGGACTATATGATGAGGTGTTTGAGCATTCCTACATATCCTGTAAGTATATGAATCAAGCCATACATAGTTCATGAAGGTGACATGCATTTTAACGTCATACAGTGAGGATATGGGAGGATAGAATAAAGAGGAGAGGAACACTGTGAGATCATCATAGGAACAACATTATGGGCCCAAATAAGTCTACACTACAACATGTTGGATCTCCCAGGAGAACTACACTGATGGGGGGGTAGTCAAATAGAAGAATTTATTGGATGGACTATAAGAAGAGGCGTCGTAGAGTTCATACATAGCCCACAATGACGGGAATGAAGTCATATAAAGTTATTGAAGGTTCCATGTTGTTTAATGTCATGTCATGCAGAAATCATAGTTTATGGTCATGAAAGACTAGATACAGTTTAATGTAATGTGGGATGTCACACAATTTAATGTCATGCAGGAAAAAAAGATGTTTAATTTCATATATGATGTAATAGATTATGGTCATGTAGGAATATAACATACTCTAGTAAAGTACTGCTTGTGGATTTTGGAATTCGTGTGAGGAGTTATACTCTCACCATCCATGGTAACCAAGGAGTATGCTCCATTGGGGCAAACCTTGTCGATGATGTAAGGTACTTCCCATTAAGGATCCATTTTGGGTGGTTTCATATCAGGTATCATTTGTGTTCTAATAGCCAACACCATGTCACCCTTCAATAAAAACAGTTGGTGAAATTTATTATTGAAAGCTCTGGATATCTTGTTCTAATGACTTTCTAGATTTTGTGGGGCACAAATCCTGTTCACATCGAGCGCTTCTAATTCAGATATATGGACTTCAGCTACTTTATCTTATGCTTTCGGACCATAGAAATCCATGCGTAATGAAGGAAATAGAATCTCGATGGGAAAGACAACTTATGTTCCATAAAAGAGGGATTATAGGGTCACGTGACTGATATTACAAGTCATTGTCAGATAATCCCAGAGGAATTTGAGGAGTTTGTCTGGAAACCTCTTCTGGTACTGACCAACCATTTTAGGTAGGATTTTAGAGAGGATTTTTTTGAATGCATCGATCTACCCATTTTTCTCCACGTGATAGAAGGATGTATTGTTAGAACAGATGTTGTTCTTGGTGTTCAATTTCATCAACGTAGCTTCCTAGAAGTTGATGTTGTTATCGGTGAGGATGGTGTAAGGGACTCCCAATCAGTAGATGATGCTCTAGCTTACAAATTCAACTATAAAATGGGACTTGACCTCCTTGATTGGAATTTCCTCTGCCCACATGGAAAAGAAATCTATAGGGGTCAGGATGAACCTGCACAAACAACCTATCAATATTGGTTATGGTCCCATGAAAATGAATCTCTATTCCGCAATGTTCCAAGAGTACTTGGTAGAGTGGAGAGGCTCTGGTAACTAATGAAAAATGTTAGCATGAATATATCATACATGACACCTCTTGGAAAACACAATACATTCATGGATAATAGAGGGCCAAAAATACCCCAACCTCCAGATCTGGGGAGATAGTCTCAACCCAGTCTGATGAGCCCTAGAGAAACTACAATGAACCTCCTGCATGGCATGAGAAACCTATCCTCCATAAATAGAAGAGCAGAAAACTATATCAAACCCATCCATGTCGAGGATCATCATAGGACTGGGACCACTCTGGAAGGTAAAATGTAATGCGTGGAGGATTGCTCATGCTCAGCTCGATCTTCCCTGAGATTACCTTGTTGGAGGTATTGGATAAAGGGTGTCCTCTAGTCAGGAGTCAGATCCAGCACTACATCAGGGGGGCCTGGGGGTCCAGACATGGAGGCACCAGTTGTAAGGTGGCTTAACTGTGGGCTATCATCATTGTCTATTGTGATGGGGGTGATAACTCTTCGTTGTGCCATGTGAATAATAAAATCATCCTGATTGGACTCTAGAAGAGATGTATCTAGGTAAGCCAGGGTGTCGTCTTAACTGTTTTGGGATTGAGGGACATGGGTATCCTATGGTCGATATGGGAACTGAGCCATCAACTGGAAAGTATGTTCCAATAGTGGTATGTGCTCTAGATTTATGAAAACACAGTCACCATTGATCTACTTGATGACTATTTTGGAGTCCCCTTTCACATGAATGTGGGGAACATCAATATGGAGGGCCAACTCAATACTAGTGATGATAACCTGATACTCTGACTCATAGTTGGTACAGCATTTTGAAAATGGGAATAAATATGGAATAATTCTTTGTATAGGCGTGATGAAGATGATACACAAGCCCACTCTATTGATTCTGGGGTCATTGAGTCTTCTAGAAGTAGGAAATCGAGAAGCACCATCAAAGTGAATTTTCCATCATGGAACGGTTTGGTCTACCGATAGGATTGGCTCGTCAGGAAAATCATCATCTAGAGACTGGTCCATAGGAGATGGATGGGTGGAAAAGAATTCTTGTAATACCTTCCCCTTAATATCCATCTCGAGTATGAACCTGATGTCAAACTATAGAAGGATTACTACTCACCGAGCTAGATGGCATGTCAACATGGGGTGGTTCATGATGTACTTCTTCGTATCCACATGGTACAATAGATATATCTCATGGTTCTACAAGTAATGCCGTGATTTCTATTCTGTGAATACCAGCACAAGGAAGCACATCTTGATGGCAGATTATCTAGTCTATGTATCGAGGAGCAAGCTGCTGAGACAATACAGACTATTATCCCTTCCATCATTAATCTTCTAGGCTAGAAGGGTGTTGATAGATCATTCATGTACAGGAACCTAAAGGACCATTGACTCCCTAGAAATGGGTGGCATCAGCACTGGAGGATATAAAAGGTATTTCATGATTTTTTTCAAAAGATTTCTGAAATTCCTCATCCCACAGATAGATAGTTCCATTCATCTTGTTCTGAGAAAAGGGCTTACACATTCAAGAAAAATTCATTATGAATTGGCTTATATAGGATTTGTGGCCTTGAAAGCCTCACAGATCTAGAATATTGCTCGGAAGAGGCATCTAACTGATGGATTTAATATTCTCCGGATCGATCTGAATTCCACTATATCTAACAATAAATCTGAAAAAATATTTGGAGGTGGCCCCAAAGCAACACTTCAATGGTTTCATCCTCATATTTTGATAATAGACGAAACCTAACACTTTCTCATGGTCTTTATATGGTCCTGATGCTGATGGGATTTTACCACGAGATATTCCAATTTTAATTCCACCAATGATCTAAGGAATGACTTAAATATGGTATGCATAACACACTGTTTGGTGGAACTTGTATTTTTTAAACTGATGGTCATTAACTTGTTTAAAAATGAACCTTGTGGTGGTATGAAGGATGAAGGTTCTTCATCCTCAGGGGCCATATTATGCCCAGAATACCGATACATGAATAAGAGAGCCTGGAACCCAATAGTGGTTTCAATAAATAGCTATGTAACATGAAGGGGAAAATATCTTTCAGGCAGTGACAGTTGAGATCCCAAGAGTCGATGAAGAACATAATTTGTCCATTTTTCATCCTGGCAGAAAAAATGATAACTAATCGCCTAAGGTAATATACCTCCTTAACAAAAGTTTCTCTGATGAACATAACAAATTCATCCTCGATCATGGCCCCATTAGAAGGATACATCTTTCTAGGAGGTTGTTTGAAACCATGATGATTTTCCAGAAGAATGAGGTGGTGGACAGAGACCTGAGGGTCCAGTCCTGGAATCTCATTATAAATCTTGGAAAATACATTTCAATGTTTCTTCAAGAATTCCCCATATCATTGTCGCACCTCGGTAGGCATTATGGTACTGTTCAATGTGGGTTTTCGATCCCTCTCACTATCGAGGTTCACCTATACCAATTCATCAACCATGGTGGGGAGACCATCTTCGAAATCGAGAGGAGAGTCCTCCGAATCAACCTCTAAATTAATGGTGGCGGGATCCCATATGGGTGGTGATTCCTCTGAATTGATAGATCCCGATGAGAAGTTGTTGCTAGACTTAGTGGCAGTAGACACTCAACTAGGATACTCATATGCTTCCAAAGCCATAACGATGAAATTTTTCGATCTGATCCCATCTGGTATTCGTCCCAAGGGGCCACACTTCATGATATCGAATAAATAATGGTGTATCATCCTGAGGCAGTTTATCCCAACCCTAAAAAACAAGAACGTATGATGTATTATTGATTCCATGGGGCAGACATCATGATACCTTTTGGGAGTAGGGGCTCTAGGATCACCCGAGCCTGATTTGTATAGGAATATGAGGTGATATTATGACATCCTTAAGCTTGGGAATGTTCTTCGCCCATTTTCCAGAAACAAAAAATAATTTCCCCAGATCCGGTGTCCTAGCCTCCAATATCTGGATCCAAAAAATGAATGAATCATCCAGGTATGTCCATGGGCCCTTCACAGCTATAGTGTGTTCAATCTCGTTAGCGTGAATCATTATGTCCATTCTCTTATAATAGTTGGCATCCAGGTAGAGGTATTCAAAATATGTGAAGGGTCACGCGTCACCATGGAGCATGGCCACTTGACCATTAAAGAAGTATATAATGAACTGATGATACAATGAAGGGACCTCAATATGTAGGTGAAGACATGTACTACCCATCAATGTGTTATAAGTGGTGTCCAGTTAGAAAACCATGAACTCTGTGTTGGATACCTAACCACTGAACTGGGTATTCAGGTGGATCTTTCCAAACAATTTTTGTTCTCTCTCCTTATAATCATTCATTTTCATGTTAGAGGGACTCAGATTATCCTCAATCAACCCCATTTTACAAAGTGTCCAGGTCAAGATTAGGTTGATCTAAGAGACTATGTCGACAAGATAGCAAGAAACTTCCATTCCATAGAAGTGTTCGGTGATGTTATGTTGGAAGATTTTCCAATATATTGGAGATCCTTAATCTTCTCCATAGAAAGTCATTATGGAATTACATTCAACTTGCCTGACTGCCTCATCTTGGAAGGCTTCTACAGATTCTACCTCCGTCTGAAACTGAAGGGGGCTTCTTAAAGCATCAATAGGGGATTCACACATATCCGAATACAGGAGAAGATCCTCTAGGATAGAGAGCCTCTCGAGAATGCTGGAAATATGTATAAGGATACCATACTACTGTACCAAGCATGAAATTCTTCTTAAAGTAGGTCATGCTGTGACAGAGGGTATGACAGGCCCATCCAGCTAAAACGACGGCTGAATGGTGCTTGGAATGTCTCTCTTATCACTATTCAAATATCATGGAGTGACTACCAGATGATAGATACATGACTTATTGAAGTCTTTAAAATAACATGGATGATTATGGTGTAGTCGCAGTGGCTCTTCCTAATAAAGTAGCACAAAATGAGGCAAAAGAGGACCTGATGATACCGGACGAGAAGCCCGTTTGGGCTGGCCTCTGTGTTGGGCCTAATGTCTAGTTTCATTGGCATGCACATCCTGGGAGGAATTACTTATTGATTATATATGATTTCTCATATAGCGATGACCCCTCGACAATTGTAATGTCTAGGGACACCGGGAGGATCCGTCTGACACTCCTCATCATCAGAAATCATTTAGGGGGTTACCAACTCTACTGTGTTAACCAAAGAATAGCCTTGATTATCACTCGAAGAATCATACACTAATGGATTGATTTTGGGGAGAATATAAATCTCCGAGGGAATGAAGTAACTGGGAGTACGAGATGATGACGACGTTGGTGGGGGACTATTTTCCTTGCGATGTCGTTGACTGCTCTTCAGGAAAGAAGAAGGCTGATTCGTTGATGCAGAAGAACTGTCTGCGGGTGATGTGGAAGATTCGAAAGGATCATTTCAATTCAGACATTCGAGGTTAACACCTAGGGCACATGCGACTTCCATATTATCCATCTAGTAGTCATACATCTGGGACCCGCGGTTAGGAACCTGATGCCACTCACCTTTGTTTTCAATGTCGTTGTCTGGCTTCATGAATACACATACCACTTGTGACAGAGCTGGTCCAAACTAGACTATGTTTTTATCAACCTACTCTTGAAAGTAGTATTTTAACACATAGAACATTTTGAGGATGTGACCTTGGATCAGATGATATGGGCAGTAATTTTGGCGATTCATGAGATTCTCCTCTTTGGGCCTACTGCATTCGGGCATCCATATAATTCCATATTCCAAGGAACATGGGAAATAACTGCAAACCTGATCCACATGGAATTAGTAGGTTCAGTTTCTCATGTATCGGAATGTGGAACTAGGATCCTAGCCCTGATGAGGGGCTAGAGGAGCTTTTTGAGGAGGTGGAACCTAGTTATCTCAACAAAGTGGTGGTGGCGCATTACACGGGGGGTGCCTACCGAGTCTGAGGTCGGTGCTTCCAGGCTAAAATGTGTACCTATCGTTATGGGCCTCGGTGAGGATATTGAGGCGGATCTACTGGTAATAACCCTAGTTTTCTAGAGGCCTATAGTTGGGCCATCGATGCGGGCTCATCCTTAGTGGATCATCTTGCGGGAATTATGGGAGGCAACAGACATGGCTTCTTGGCCTGTTGTAAGGATTCCTCTAGATTCAGGGACTTTTTAGAGAAATCTATGAATCCCCCATGAAAAGTTTGAGTAATGAGAGAGGGGACATGTTCAGTTTTGACATTCCCCATACACATTTTTATCAGGACTTCCTGAGTCCGCGGAATATCGATGGAGAATGTGAGGCCTTTCCACTAGGCGACAATGTTGGCGATGCACTCATCATGACACTAATTGCACGTGAAAATGACTTTAAAACTATTCTTCTAGGTGGTTGAAATGAACTGGTAAAGGAACTGCCTACGAAGATCTTCCCATCTAGTGACCGAACCAATAGGTAGCTGGTTGTACCAGACAAACCCATGCCCTTACAATGCCTATACGAAACACTGGATTTTGGCGGCCGTTTGTTGTGTCGGAGTTCCCAACATGGGTCCACCCCTTGAGATGAATTGGGCCAAATGTTGTAGTAGTTATCCCATCCCATTATTAAGGGAAATGGTGGATTTATAAAACCCAGGAGGTCTAGAATATTATCAACCCATGTAGGATATGGCTTTCCATCATAAGGGATCGCCACCTATAGAGTTTCCAATGCCTCAAGGAGAGAAATGAGTGCTGCCATCGGGTCATCTGGGCAGGCCTTCCGGTCTTGATGAGGATTAGTAACCAATAATTCATTTGCATGTTCTTCAACATGATATGTAGGCCCAACATCTCATGGAGTTATTGGTGGGATGACCTTCAGAGTAGCTAGGGGAACATACGAAGGGTCCCAAGGATTAACATGCCGCTTAGGTGGATCCGGTGACAAATAACGTGCCATTTTATCATAAACAATGGAATCTTCCATGTCTATGTTGTAATGATGGTAAGGGTCTCCGGGGGTAACTCACAAGAGAAATTTTATACCTGCCCCAGCATCCCTAGTTGAGGATCCCCATAGTCTAGCTGCCACTATTTGTGACATTCATCATGGAGGTCATCAACAATATTCTTAATCTCCATGAGTTGTTCACACAACAAGACTTTTTTGGGATCTTCCTCCATCTTTTGTACTGATCCTGATGGGTCGGAGGATTTGTTGTCCCAATTATGCTTCTTGCGCTTATTGGGATTTTGGCTGAAGGATAATTACTCGATGGGGGTATGAAGGCCCAATAGATTTTAATGCTAGCGAGTAACCCAACCCAATGGGTCTAATAGGGGTGGAACTCCCTTAGGGGTAAGTTCACTTCAAGTAGCTCTATCTCCTTATCATCCAAGGATAGATTTTCCATGTTAACTATGACTCCAAGTGGAGGATGATTTTGGATATCGCCAGACATGTCGGGCTTGCACAGAATAGAACTGAACTGGAGGGAAATATATTACCCCAACCACAGACCTGAACATGGAGGGATTCATCCTTGATAATTCTGTGGAGAACATTAAAGCTCTGAATGCATCATTACTGGAGGGTCCGGTGGAGACCAAGAAACTCAGGTTGCTGAACCACAGGAAGAGTATCCATGTCGACTATATAACATAGTTGATCCATATCGTCAAAGTGTGACTGACACTTGGGGTAAGACACTCTCTAATAACAGAGACATAAGTGAATCCCCCAGAGTGTTTGGAGAAAGAACATGACTTCTTCCTGGTTAATCAATTCTAATTCACATTATCTTGCGGTCTATATCGGCCCGAACCTTTATGGGAAATGATCCACTACACAGATGTCCCAAAATCTCATCGGCTCAGAATGAGGAATTGACCCTTGGTTTCCCTACTCATCAAATGGGGGTGGATGTGGGACTATAATTGACACTGAAAAGGACCATCGAGATGGTAGAAAGTCTGGTGAAGAATATGTAGAATGAGATTACATGCCTCCACAGCTTGGGTTGTCCTGTGATAAAGGCAATGACTAAGCCACAACATTCCATTAAGACCGAGTAGTTGGAGCGGCTTCCATTACAGGGGATGCAGTTACTGGTGGTGGTCCATTTAGTTGTTGTTCCCCTACCAGTTCCTAGAATAACTCTCCATGATCATTGGTTGAGGAAAATAATAACCCTGATAATGTTAGGGAGTAGTTCATGACGAGGCACTCAGAGGGGTCCATATATTCCTCACATTAGATGTATGACCGGATGGAGGCGGGAATCCAGTGGACCTAAAATTATATAAGGATTTACTGATATGCCTTGTTATTGTCCTGACGCTCGACACAGTGGATTGAGGTGAGGGTTCCATTGTCGAATTGAATTTCTCCTCAGAATCTGAGAAGTAGAGGATATTAATTGAAATCTAAATCATATCGATGTTCTTTTTATGGTCTCGGCGAACGCCCTCCGTCGCCAAGATGTATCTGTGGGATAGGCTAGTTTTTTTCCTCAAGGAAGGAAATCGGCCAAACTAATGTGGGGGCAGAGATTATTTTTTCCTGGGTGTAGTGGGTTGTGAGGAGGACCTCAACAAATGTCAATATAAAAACAGGGAGCACCTCTGTGCCCATTGGCTGATGCATGGAGGGAATCTCCACAGAATTTTCTGGAGTGAGTAGGACCACCTCTATATCTGGTGGAAGAATAAGTAGAGCCTCCATGAGTATTTACATTGGAATAATCCTTATGGGGTGGGTCCTCGTACCATTCGAGCAGAAAATGGTTAGCACCTCCATGTTGGGGGGGGGGCATGGAGTGAGGAAAACCTATGCTGCTTTGATTGCTGGGATGAGGAGGAACTTCGTCAGTTGAATTAAGAACATGGAGAAGACCCCCACATAGATAGTATACTAGATGGGTGGAATCTTCACATCGTCTCCCTATGATAGGAGGAACGACTCCATACCGAAGGTCTTGAGTAAAAAATAGGCTTCTTTACGGAGTGTCATTGCAGTGGGGAATACCATTGCTTGGATTTATGGTGGCATGGGGAGGACCTCCATGCTGAGATTTAGAGTGGGGAGGACCTGCACTCTCACTGGTGATGTAATTGGGAGGACCTTTGTACTGGATGCTAATGTCACGGGTTAGCCTGCTATGGACACCACATGTGTCGGCGACCAGGAGAGTTGACCCAACCTGCTTGTGGGGTGGTTGGGGCCTCGATATTGGCGGAGCATATGTGTTCCCCATATCAGGATAAATAAAAGATTTATGGAATGCACTAGTAGTGGGATGGGCCATTCTATCCATTTATTCTCATGCCCCTTGGTGGGAGTCCTCCTCAGCCTTCTTAAGATGCTGGCATCGGGTTAACCGAACTGGGTATGGTAGTGCAGGAGCAAAGCTCACCTGCTCCCCAACCGGTGGGGCTAGGTGGAGGTACTGAAATGGCCTGGTGGGATCCCTCTTTAGGATCCCTAGGAGCGGGATTCCACCTGGAAAGCCCCAACATACATCACCTCATTGGCATAGGTGTGGGAGTCGTCGAAGCGTTCCAGGGAGAGGCTCTAGAAAAGATTATACGTTAGAGTAGGGAGTAGTTTCTCCCTGTGTGGAAATTGGGGGGAAGCAGTGATGAAGATGTGCAGACACATCTAGGATGGTTCGGGACATATCCTTGGATGGGAAAATCCCCTCCTCCTCATATCATTGAACGAGATCATTAACCACCATTCTCTGAATGAATTCAGATTGGGATATGGGGTGTGGGTTCCCAAAAACCATAGACATGGAGGCTATCATGGGAACGATGAGGTTTCATGGGATTTTCCCATTGACGTTTCCCCTTCCCCTATGTCAGTGGGTGGGTGGTGATTGGTTTCCTTTCATGATAGCTTGGGTCATGAAAAGTAAGAAGATATAATCATTTGTGTTGAAAGTAGGAATGCGACGTCTAGCGCCCCAATGTCATTCCATCATCCATGGTTGGTACGAAGGATCCATGCTTAAAAAATTGTATACTGGGATGTCCAACATTCAACTAGCCCAATTTCTAGTGAGTTCCAAGACAGTCCCACTAATTTATTGGCGTGACCAAGCGCCGCATAACTGGATCCAGTGACACACTAATCCACTGATGTCCTGAGTGATACTAATATCCTTATTGAGGAGAAAATTTCTTGTTGGGTTCACCATTTCCCTTTCTGATATATTCACCATGGCACACATCCGTCTACATCAGTCCCTTATTCAGGGATGTTTTCTCCTTCATCGAAACGGGTTGATGAAATGTCAATTTCTCATTCTGTGGATTCCTCCTCATAACTCATTGACTATTACAGATCTCTATCATAGAATAACGACATTGTTCATGAAATTATTCCTAGTTCCATGCAATCATGGATGTTGGGTAATTGCGTTGATTTTTTTAGAACATTCCTAGTGGTCAAGTCAGGGAAGAAACCTTTTGTAAGGGGAGTAGTCACGTTGGACATCACTGGCATGTATGGATGCTGGAACAAGTATGCATCTACATTTCATCCACTTATTATTGGTCTTCTCGAGGGTGCTAAAGCCCAAGGAATCCCAAATTTAAATGGGGAATTTTATGCCATAGGTATGTCTATGAGGTTTTCCATAGCTTCACATGTTTGACACATGGTATACCACAAGATTAACTTCAAGAGGAGATGGATCAGACTGATATGTGACCAAGTGGGAGTTGGACAGATGGGTGAAACCCCTTGATGCAATGTTGATGTTGGGGATAATGCATGGTAAATTAGCTGATTGCTTCTAGGAGCAACGAGAAAGTGGGTGGCATGATCCCACCGAGATGTGGCAGCACAGGTAAGAATTAAGATGGATATAGAAGGTTGATATTGGATGGAGATTGTGATGGAACCGACATGAAGGCATTGGTGATGTTGGGATTGAGCCTATAAAAGACGTCATATATATCCCCATGGCTGGGAATCAATGTCAGCGTTGTTCGTTGGGGAAATGGGACACCTGAGAAGGTAGCCTGTGAAAATAGAGCATGGATAGGATTCAGAGGAAGTTCAACCTCCAGGTTGGGGAATTACCAACCTGAAACTCATAGGATCAAGAGATAGATCATGATGATATATGAGTGATGGGATTGACCCACCGGAAGGATTCACACAAATCACTGTGGAATGGAATCAATGTCCATGTAGTTCATGATGTGAGGTATAGAATAAGTGTGTACACACTGGACAATGACCTAATGATATACTGGGGCTTACACATGGTTAGAAAATCGAGTTTGTATGATTCCAGGGTAGTGGTAAAAAGGTGCAGGTCCTAGAAAAGTGGAATACAACAAATTACTGTCGATTTCTCTTCCAATGTCATACCGCTAGTTGGGGATGACAATGAATTACCACTGACTGGGGTTCAAAATTTCTTACCATTGAGTGGAGTACAAAATGGATTACTGTAGATTGGAAATTAAATGGCTTACCATCGACTGGGGTTGCAACAACTTACCATGTATTGGTAATGACAACAAATTTCTGTTGATTTGGAATGAAAGGAATTACCATCGATTGGGGTTGTAGCGGCTTACTGTCTATTGGGGTTGTAGCGGCTTACCATCGATTCAGATTGAAAATAGATTACTGTCAATTGGTTTTAGAACATACGGAGGCTTCTTATGTACCCTTTCTAGAAGAAAGGGATCAAATCCCACATAGCTTAAATGGGTATAGTTTAACGTCTTTTGGGAAAAAGGGGTGTACAGTTTAATATCATGTAGGATGAGGGTGGACTGACGTGAAGTGGTTGGGACCGATGGCTGTTGGGCTCAAACCTTAGGGTGGCTTCATACGTACCCTGCCTAAGAGACAAGGATCAAATTCCACATAGTTCAAAATGGGGGATAAAATTTAATATCAAGGGGTACGAGTGAACTGACGTGATGCTGTCAATAAAAGTAGGTGTTGCGATTGAACATCAGGGCGGCTACCTTTGTAGCTTTCCTAGGAGACAAGAATCAATGTCCACATAATTCAGAAAGGTTCTTCGGTATTATGCTCTAGGGAGGCCCAGGAAGGCTGCTAGGGTAAATGATTACTCTAAGCCCACATGAGTCATGCTCGGCATGAGAAACAAGTGGCTTCAAAGACCTGAAGATCACATCACGAAATGTGAGTCCACAGAATGTTGAGTGGGTCTTACATGAGGATAGCGGACATAAGAAGAAACAGTGGCATACACATGGTTAGTGGCCCCAAGAGATGGAGATTGGGACTTACTATCTGATGGCGGCCCAATAAAGACAAATCCCAGAGAGAGATGGATGGGGTAACGAAGGTCCTGGTGCCCATATCTACACCAGTATTTGTCTCCATAGAATATAGGAGGGGTAGAGATGCTACCTCCAATATGAATGGAAAAGGGTCTTACACTAAGAGGGTCGCCCTTTCTCACAGACAGACGCCACTCCTGCAAAGAGGATCTCATTCTATATGAGGAATATCTCACTCCTATGGATACGAGTTGTAATGGATAATGTCTTAGATGGGGTTCCATGTGTGTATTGAAGAGGGAGACGCTAATGTTTAATGTTATGATCTGATAACAATGATTCTTGGCATTTTAATTTCCTACAGCTTAGATGTGGTGGGTTCACTCATCATCCCAAGCACTTACATAACCAATACATACCCACCAATGAGAAAGGGAAGGCATTAGAAATGTCTAGGTAAGGCGGTGTTGTGGAGCGATCCATTGAACGGACCATGTACGCGTGGATATGAAAAAATGAAATAATTGTTATCGTGCCTATGTGAAGAAGCAAATTTATATGAAACACAATGTGAAGCACTGCCCAAGGGACCTTGAAATCACTTCATACAAACCTTAGGGGTCTTACTAGATTAGGGTGTATAACAAGGATGATTTTCATGTAAGAAGTGCCTGATGATGGTGTTCGAGAAAGAAACATTGAAGTAATTATCAAAGTAACCCATGAGGAGAGGGGATTGTGTTAAAAAAGAAGGGAGTTTCATGCAGTAGGCACATAAATAGGGAACAATAGCACGCAATAAGTCGAGTTGTGTGAATAAAGGAGGCATGGACACAATTGGAGGGTGGTTAGCACGCAAGTGGAGGATCTTTGCACACAAGGGCCTGAGGATTTCATATATGTATATGGGATTTGTGAACAGGTGTCCAATCAATAAAGGAACTATGAGAGGGTCAGGTCCTAGGGATTTCGTATGAAGACAGTCCCCTGGGAGACCTTTCTCAGAAAATCCTATACCTGGAAGTCATCTTTTGCGAGTTGAAGAGGTGTATTAGGCTCATGGTGTACTATTCAAATTCTTCAACCGCTGAAAGGGCGTGGGTCCCCTACTATTTATAGGTGATCATGAGAAACAGGTGTGTGCAGAATTCAACATGCGTGGAAAACCTGGCCCCAGAGTCGGTCATGTGAGACTTTCCACACCGTTGCACAACATTCATCCAACTAGCACTCATTTTGAATAGAGAGATTCAATTTTATGCCCACCCTTAGGATATTTAGCACAACCTTTTGGAACATCTTGGAATCAGTTACTGAGTTGAAATATGCCTTTGTTTTTTCAAAATTTTCCTTCTTGAGACCTTAGGATGATTTTGGCGTCTACATCTCTCCTAGTTGAAAGGTTAAAATTAGCTGGCTTCCAAGAATGACTTTTCGGCTTGTTAAATTGATCAGTTCTTTCATTAGACTTCAAGGCCGGATATGGAATGCCATTTTATATTGGATATGTATAATATATTTGATTTATATTAGAAATATCATATGTGATAATATTGGGATATATTATTGTAAAATACCCATTCATATTATATTTTATTTGGGTAATTCATTACTTATGATATAAAGATATTTTAAGTCAACCCTTATGAGGAAAATAAATTTGTATGATAGTCTATATCATAAGGCATAAGTTATCAAATTTTATGGATCATATTACACATTATGATTGATTTTTGAAGATGCATATTATTTTTTAATTTCCAAATCTATCATTAAATCAAGGTTAAAATTATGATAAAATCTTCATAAGATGAAAAATAAAATACCTAAAAACAAGAAAATATTATGTAACATTTTAAATGGTTAACATTAAAACAATGTTAAAAAAACTAATAACTGTTATTCATGGAAATGGATTTTCCAATGGTTATTTAATAAGGCCATGCCATTTGAATGGTGTGTGTTTTTAATTATACATAGTTTATCTTTATCAAGTATATTTTTCTACTCTACCCTCTTTCCCTTCCATTTCCACCTGAGATACAATAATATTATGCAATAATTGAGGGTCCTAGGAATTTTGTGTGTTACATTTTTCAACCAGTGGACACACCATAGATGGTATCATCTATTGTTTTTTTTATAATGACCATCATTGACCGCTGTGATTGATGAAGAAGGTATGTTTAACTTTTATGACATGTGCATATGCCTCATTGTAGTTTATGCCTGGTTTTGAATTTCATTCCATGAGGATATTTGATTTTTTTTTATAATGTATACTACTATGTTTTTCAAGGTTTGTTCAATCACTATAAACCTAATATTGGTATTAGTGTCATAACATGTATTTTAATTTACAAAATCATGTTTGAAATTATGAGAAATGATTATCATTTTTTATAACCTTTTTACTACCATAATATGGTATTGAAAAGTTGATTTCAAGATACAATTGTGATATATGATATCAAATAACCTATTAAGGTCACTTTATACAATAAATAAATAAAAATTAGTTATGAAGTGATAATCACTGGGTTTTGGGGTATCGTAGACTAGTATATGCTTGATAATGATTTTAAATGGTGATTCTCCTTTTGTGAGGAATACAATATATTTTCATTGTAGCGATATCAGTACCAATTTTAGAATACAACACGGATAACATGAAATGATTTTACCAAAACCAAGAGGTTCTTATCATAAAACATGATTCATAATAATGAGAATTATTCCATATGATATAATAGATATAACAGAACACAGTATGCATTAATTTTTTATTTTTTAAAATTTATTATAAGATTTGAATTATGTAATTTATATAATGTTTATAAATTATTGAAAGAGTATTTTTTGATATTTATTTAATTTTTAAAGTGTGATTAAATTTTTTATGTATATAAGTTTTTTAATTTTTTAATAATTGTTTATGAAACTTTTCTAAAATAATTATCGATACATTTAATTGATATTATTAGATACCCTTTAGAACTATGGAATTGATTATAATTTAGATATAAAAAATTAATATGGGAATTATAATAATAATTTATAAAGTGATTATAAATTACAAAATGAGGTCTAATATTATATTTTATATATTATAATATTAATTCCACATTATAATTTATTTAAAATTATCAAATTAAAAAGACTTATTTGTGGAATTATTTACACCATATCATAAATAATTTTTATAATTTTTATTATTTGAATTTAAAATAATTTCAAATATGTCATTTGTAGATTATTTAAATTTTTTACACGATAGAGTTTTGATATAAATTTTTTTATTTAATTTTATTTCATATATTTATGTATAATTCTAATTAAATGTGTAATATGAAGGACTTAAAGTCATAAAAAAATATAAAGTATCTATTTTAATTTAATTAGGGAATAAACCCAATGAATGTTTAAATTATAAAGTTTTTATTGTTTCTTTATTTATAAATTTTCCATAAATAATTTATCACGTGATTAAATATAAAAAATATTTATTTATATATATTATTACATTAATTTTTATTGAATATAATTATTATATAATGATTTTTTTTGTATTATTCTGTTTTATGTTTTAAATTGTATCTATAATTTATCACACAAAATTGTTGTTGTTACATGAAAGGTATGACAATTGATTTAGTTTTTTTTCATTGTGAATTTTTTTATATATTGAGTTATGATTTTGGATCTATAGTTGTATTGTAGTTTATACATATTTTTTGTTCGAATTATGATGGAATTGAAATATCCCTTTGGTAAAACATCCTTGGGTAGAGGGAATTTTGGTTTTAATAATCTCTACTAGGGATGATTAATTATTATTTTTAAACAAAGTGGGGGTTGGTTACCAGTCTCTCCAAGATTAAACAAATGAGGATTTATACATTCATATGATTCAATGAATTTACATGACATAGATTCATTTGCGATATCTATGAGATGTATTTGGATATGTATAAAAATAGTTTGATATTACTTTGGGGTAGTCACACAAGCTATGAGTTGTGGAAACAGTTGCTCCTCGATATGGTTTAAACATATTGATTTAGTTTAAGGAACAAGACTCAAAACTATATCATTTTAATGATTCAGAGATGTTAATGTAATAACATCAGAGAATATTGTAAGGTTATAGCATATTTAAAAAACAAATTGTCAGATTCCATTAAAATTAGACATTTATCAATAACTCAATCATTCCATATGGGTGACATTGACCATTAAGTTCCCATGAGTTATTCTATATACAAAAAGAAATACATTTGGTGACCCAAACTATTATATATCTTACTTTTTATTTTTTAATTTTTGTTATACATAATTAGAAAAACATATCCATTATGATACCATTACAATATCATTTAGTGTATTAAAATAAATTATTAGGAAAAAAAATCTCTACTCACATATCCATTATTCATTTCTTATTTCCTTGAGATAAGTTTTTACCAAATATAATAATATACTACTTACATGATTAATCGGTGAAACTTATTATGAAATGGGTATATAAAAAATAAATAATATGATGTCAATTAAAATGGGTTATTAGTTTTGTTTAAGGTCATTCAATAAAATTATGAATAAAATAAATGAAAAACATTATTATCATATGAAAAAAAAGATTCAATAATTGAAAATTTGAGTCAATTTTATTGGAAATTAAATTATAATAAATAATAGAGAATGAAAAATGTTATGTAACTTATTAGAGTGTTGAGAATCATAATAATAATTTTTAATCGAGAGTGAACTTTTTACGTGCTTGATTAATTCTTTCCTAAGTAACATAATTTTTAAATTTGGTTAACAAATGAATTTACATGCTTAGGAAAATCATATAATGATTAACATGTGTTTTCAAATGCATTTGATATAGGATTACTAAATGAAATTTATTCTCCACTCATGTACTATAAATTATTGGAAGATTAATGAATTAGGGAAACTAGAGGTTTCCTACAATGATTGTTTGGATATTAATTAAATTTTTTATCATCACCACAAATATTCTAACATTATATTTGTATTTAAGAAATTTAAGTCATATTTTCTAAAATTATTGATAATAGATGAACTAGGAATATGATAATCTTGTTTTTGGAGTGTCTTGATAATGATAATGTGTAAATTTTGGATCCTGTATAGGAATAATTTACATTTACAATAGTTTTCCATGGTAAGTGGATCCTAAATGGGTTATTAGAAAGGAAGAACATTGTTTCCATTTGGTTTAATTGTCTAGAAAACCTGGAGTGGTTGGAAAAACATTTTATGGAGTTCATTGTTTGTAGAAGTGCTATATAGATAAGTTCAATAATTTTTCAATGTTATTTTATTCAATATATATTTTTTAAATTTTTTTGAAGAAGAACATGAATTTTAAAATCAATTGTATAATTTACCATACTTGTAATATTAATTTATGTGATGATATTTTGGGATTTTAAATAATGGTTCGTAATAAAATATAATATATCAATATCATATGTATCTGAATAAGGATTCATTTTTTCCTCCTATTCTATTTATATATTTAGATCTTTTTAGACTATTTTATGAATAATTGATATGGTATATGTATTTGATGATTCATCAAACTCAATAAAATTATTAGAAGCTATGTATATTATGTGTTTTGTTATGGATTTTATTTTATCCTATATATTTTTTATAATGAGAGGAAAAATGCTCCCACCCCCATTAGTGGAATATTTCAAATTCTGATTTCTAAAATACCACTATAAATAATAAAATATTATATATGATATGGAAATTATAATTTATTTTTTAAATATTCCAATGAAATAATATAATTTTTATTTTTTGAATCAAATGAGTTCATATGTTATAATATGATATCTTAAATGAGAATAATTCTAAGAATATATTGGCAGTATAAAAAATTAGATTCTTCATACTGTGATTACTTTTATATACAAGAAAATCGTACTATTAAAATCAAAGGTATAAAGATACATATAATGACAATCTTCACTTTGATAAAATTTTTATATAAATTCATTCAGGATTAAAAAAATATAGGGGGATATTTATTGATAATTTCATTGGGTGAAGCTTAAAAATTTCGGTATTTTAATATAATATGTCGAATATGAAACATGGTGACATGATTGATATAGAAACATAGAATGTATGATTTTACATAGATATGGAATGTGACATACTTATCTATTTGGTTCAGGGGAAGGTGATTTTAAAATCAATAATGTTAAATCATACGTGAGGTGTTCATCAACATGTTTAGTCAATAGTTAGAGAATTGAGTGTACATAAGTAATCTACATGGGATTAAAATACATTGTGTCCCATGTTTACTAAATTTCTTAGTAGAAGATGTCATATATATATATATATGATTTTTTATATATGATATAGTTTGTGGAATCATTAACAGAATTATATTTTTTTGTTCAATATCATGCCATATTCTTTTATATATTGAGTTAAATTGTTCAATTAAAGGGGATATCTATTTTCACACACTTATGAATTAGGGTATCATTTTTTTTGAACACAATAAATTTCAATAGAAAACCACTTTATATTTGAAAATTTTGGGATATAATTTTCTAAAACATGGTGAGTATTTCCAAATTTGTATTTTAGTTTACCGCAAAGGAGTTTTTTGTGGATATTCACTTCGAATTTAATATAATTTTATACACTATGAATTTAACTATATATTTTCAATATTTATTATAAAATATAAAATGTGATTTTTGGATATTGTTTCAGAATTTATTTTATATGATATAATATAAATTTAAACCGCACAATGTATTTGAGGATTTTTTGAATGTGGATGTTTGAAAGAGACATTCCCTGAAGCCTATATACATATGACGTATATTGGATAAATTATAAGTGATGATATATGTATAAATTTTTTTATGATATATGTGAATATTATATATTGTTTGGGTATATCCTTAATAATGGTAGTGATTTTTTACAAGGAACCTCTATAGAGGAAAATCAAACAATATGATAGACTATATCATCTCTCATAATTAATCATATTATATAATTCATATTACACCATCTGAATGGTCAAGAGAGTCAAATGAAAAAAAATTTCTTTTGTATATATATTATGTAAATCAATCATTATCATAAATGTATAACAATATGAAACATATGGGAGATAAAATAAACATAAATGTTAATTGAATGTATCAATGATTTAAAATAAATAAAATAAATGGAATTTCATTAAAATTATATAATGCTCTAGTTAATTATATTAAATTATTATGAATTTTAATATATCTATATGAGGGGTCCTTGGACATGAGATGGTGTTTTCAATCCAGTATCTCAACATCACTCTACCAAATATCCCATTTCATTATTCCTCATCCGCCCTTTTCCACTTAAGAGACAAGAAAATATGTTCCTTCACATTTTTTGTGCATTAAATCCCTATCCTAGAAATGCATTAATGGGACGAGTATTTTGGTAGTTACATTGTATTATTTATGAAACAAAACAATTGATAAAGAAGTTCCTCTAAAAATAGTAAAAGTTATACAATTTTCATTTTATTTTATACATTTTGTTAGTTTTAATGGAATGTTGATTTATAGGTTTGTTATTTATATTGTGTTATATATCCCTGAATAACTGATGTTTGATCGTTATAAACCCTTTGAATTTTCCCCTTCCATTAGGGATAAATAATGTGATAAACTATATTTATCATTTTCAAAATGTTCATTAATTTTCTAAAATGACAGAATGTGATGATATTTGTAGGGTTCAGTTTATTTAGGGTAGATTGTGTAATTATATAATGGTTCATTTGAAGGTTTTACGTAATTTGTTTCAGATATGGTGGTGAACCATGTCATCATTTATAATAGAACATGAAAATAGGTTTTATTATATGTTAGTATGGCTTGTATTCTTGTTAAGATATTATATATTCATATAGTACAAAGTCACAATTAGAAGAATATATTTTAATTACTGTTAGATAGGATAGTGATATCCATGAAACATCTTCTTCATTACAAAAATGTTCTCCAATAGTATTTTATCTATGTGATAGAGTGGGTAATGGCCAATCATTGTTTTTTTATAGTACCTATTTACTATATATCATTTGTGAATTTATGATATTTATAGAATTTCTGCAAAAATATCCTCTTATTAGTGTCCATGGAGATGACCAGGTTTGGGGAACTATAGTGGTTTGAGGTAATTTTCCTCAATGTTATAGCTGAAGTACATTCATCTTATACAGGAATATAAGAGGGTGTGATTCTCAGTGTTAGTACCTGAAATTGAGTAGTTGTCCTTTGTGATGTAAATCAATTAGAGGCCATTTTAGATCCATGTTCTATGCTTATTGTTTCCTAACAAGTCCACTCATTTTGATCACAGTGAGGGATGATTGACTATTTAAGTTTGTATTTTTTTCATGTACCAAAATATAATTTTGTTACTTGTGTTCAAGGATCATTTATATCTACTCTCACTGTTAATATCATAGGGTTTCATATAGAGTATCATTATGTAGTATTTCCTATTGATATTACCCAATGGGAATGATTTGATGGTATTGATAGATGTATATAGTGAACACTTATGATCAATGGTTATAGTATTATTTATTATTATTTTATATTAGATATGCACAGTTTTATGTGATATTTGGTATGGACTACTAGACATTATTTCTAGTTTACAATGATTGACATCACAAATGACATTGTTACCCAACTATTGTGGGATATTTCTATAAACATGTTAGAGTGTGTGATTTATAGAATGATTTTTTGGGACCAAACTATCAGAATCTATGTATGACTTCGACTATTACATCTAACAATATTTTTGGGTAATAGGAAATGACTTATTTTATCTTTACACTAATCATTGATCAGTTTCATATAAATGTTTATGACAATTTTTAGGGCCTCTAACCATGATAGAGGTATTTTTCTTAATCGAGATAATAATATCTAGTGTTCCTAGATCAATTTAAAAATATTTCATATCTTCTCTAGATATTAGAGAATAAATTATTCTTGTTCATGAGATTGAGTTTAAAGGATCTATTTTCCTAATTATGACCCTTATGGGTGATACTATTTTGTTCTTAAAAATGGTGATTGTATTCCATTCTTATGTGTATACTACTGAAGGAAGAATCACATGATAGTAATGAACACATATAATTTTCCTTAAATTGATGATTTTTTTCATCAGTTGTGGGGACCTGGGTGGGTTGTCATTTTTTTCTTCTGATCAATATTTCATCAGATACATCAGTGTCCATATAATATTTTCCTATTACATTGGGGAATCAAAATAGAATGTATTCTAATAACTTGTTGTTTTCATTTTTAATAAAATTACAGTTTTGTTTTTGGACTAGATAAAAAAGGATCCCCATTCTCTCCTATATTAGTTCATGATCATTTTTAACAATGACATTATTGGGTACAAATAATCCCAATACAACTATACCCAACAACTATATATATTATTTTGAGTATAATGAAATATAATTGGATATATTCCAAACTATCAAGGTTCCATATATTAATCTGCATGGTTATCTTCTTAGTGAATGTGATTTCTAGGGAAGCTATATCAAAGAACCTACAGAAGGTCTTGATTTTTATTCACAAGAGAAAAGTAGGATTGTTCATGAGTTTATTTAAATAATAGGATATATTTTATAATTCAAGAGATTATTTTAGGGAATCTTCTTCTTCTATGATTTAGTGATGGCCCTAGCAATGAATGGGTCAAAATTTTAGTAGTCCATCCTTCTAAGAGCTATAGTCTTGGAAGATAGTTGCATCTAACCCAATAGTAGATTCGTTATAAAAGTAGTATTCCTTATATTTTGATTCATTGAGTACATATAATGGGGTGGTGTTATTTAAGGATACATGAGTAGTTTATTTTTAGTCAATGACGTTGAGGCAATCAGAGTAGAACTTTCCAATGCATGATTTATAGATGGTTTAGATAGTGTATGCATTGAGATTTTAGTGTCACAATATATATGGTAAAGGGTGTGTGGTGTTTAGTAACTACAATATTCTCAACTATATTTTATCATAGTGTTGAATAATTCTTCAATAATGATGGTGGTTCATGTATCTTCATCCCATCAATATTGAGATCGCTTCTTACCCTAAAAAGATGAATCTCTATTCCAACATTTATATTTGGAAAACAAGGGATTATGTGGTTCTTGAGGAATATAATGTGTAGTAGAAATTAACACACTTCATTAATAATCTACATGATTTTATTGAGCATTAGGGATGTGATATCCTTATTTATTTTCGAACTGTGTCTCCACTATATTGTATAGTGAAGGATAGTAATATATTTCTTTTAGACAAAGTGATTTTATTGTCCAATGGTGAGTAGGTACCATTCTCTTTATCCTTGCATAAAAATTTAACAATGTATATATAAGGTTTAGTGGTTGCCCATATATTTATGTGTGAGTATATAATATGGGATTAACAAGCCTTTATATGGTATTTTACCCAGGCTTTACTGTGACATATCACGATATCCATATGTATTATTGGTAGCTTGGGACAATGAAATAAATTGTTAGGGTCACCCAATGATGTGTAACTTATTTATTGGTAATGTACATGTGTTAGTTACCATATGTAAATATTTTGAAACATTCCATTCATGATTAGAAGTGGAATGATGTCCCGGTAGATTTTATAATGGGGTTTCCATGATCACTTAGAAAAAATGTAGTTGGTTGATTTTTGAAAAATTTAAAAAAGTCTGACATTTCATACCAGTCAAGAATACCGACTATATTTGATGACTGGGTTTAATTTTACATTTGAGAGATTATAAATCGAGTACACCATAGTGTTATTTTGTATGAGGATTTCATATTCAAATAATTCTTCTGGAAGAGTCTACATAAGGAACATAATACATTAGATCTTTTTTACATGAAAATTTATCCTTGGAATAATGGATAGTTTTTGTATAGTATCTACGTATTCAAAGAGTTTCATAGAGAAAGTGTACATGGATTTAGGGATTAATAGAAGAGTAACAAAACACATTTTATTTTATCTAATCTCAATAGTTATCGTGAATTGATTCAAAAGACACCATAAGTGGAATTGTGTGGATTTTTAAGGAATTCACTGTTTTTTTGGTTATAGGTAGTTGAGAGTATGATAATATTAGGTTAAGTCTTATTTAGGGACATTAAATTATAATTGGTTGATATAAAAGTGTGTTGTGATTTCCCATAGTTGTTAATGATCAAATTATGTCTCGATATATCATCCACTCATGTTTGAGGAAGGTGAATTGTTTTTAATGTGATTGATTTAATGTTTGGGAAATTTGTTATAAGAATACCGGGGATGTGGTAACAGTAGCATGTGGGAACATTTGAGGTTTTGATAGAATTCATGTTATGTATTTTTTATTCATATGTCATCAGAAATGTCTAATTATTAATTATGTACTCTTTGTTTCATATAATGAGATACATGACCCTATCATATTTTTGTTTGTTTCCTAAATGGGATCATTAAATACAATTATATTATCATATTTTGAACTATAATACATGTTCAAACTAACTAAAACTACAATCTGAATAATTTTTTTAGAAATTATATTTTTTAAACACACACTGAATGTTTAGATTGAAAACGACAATTACAAAAATGATAATAAAATAAATCACCATTTATGAAATCTGTTAGAGATAACACACCATGATATGTGATTATATGATCATGTGTCATTGGATGAAAAATGTAGATAAATTAATCATGTTGTTTTTTATTTCATATTGGAGGATTATTGATCGTGATATATTTTTTCAAGCCTACACACTCATCCATCCATATTATCAACTACTCATGGTCATCATTTATTTATTAGATTATTCAATTCCATTTTTATGTAACACAATTCAAACCCATGTAATGGTCAAGCAAGGATAGAAATTAATTTTTATGTATTTATGGTGTAATCCCAAATTAAAATATCAAGGATTTTTATATAAAAAATATATATAAGAACTAAAATATGAAACAACGTACCCCAAAATCAACCTAAAATCAATGATATTTAAAATATCACAATCCCTCTAAAATACATAACATGGAATTTTGAAACACATCACTCAGAAAATTCATGCAGAGATAATAAAAACTAAAAGAAACCTATTTGATAGTAATAGTCTATCAGTCTCCAGCAGGAACACCTTGATCTCTTCAGTAGATGATTTACTAATCATTTCCATCATCACCCTCAAATAGATATATAGAAAAAAAGTTCAAGTAAAATCTCTATATATACTCTTAAATTCACCTTATTGAAATATGAAGTTCCCAGATCAGTGTGAATCACTGAGAGGGGGAGGGGGTGAATCAGTGATCCCTTAAAACTTTTTACTAATTGATTATTTATCAATTAAACCTCTATGGCTTGTTAAGGCCTCGATCTACACTTCTTGTATCTCTCAGCCTTTCCTCGAGTGATGTAGTAAATGTAAAGGAATAGGACACAAGGATTTACAAGGTTCGGCTCCAAAGGCCTACATCCTTGCCATGTTGGTTAAAAACCCCAACATGGTTTCTTCCATTATAATCTGTTAGTATTACAATGGTCGATACAGAGTCCCACTGTATCTCTCCTGAGTCCCACAGGAGGGTCTTTATACTGCGTCCCACAGTGTTACCAGAGTCCCCCTGGCCTGCTCCAGAATCCCACTGAAGACTTCTTCCACCCTGAGTCTCACAGGGGGCTTCTCCTGGCTCCTTGAGTCACATGAGTAGCTCTTCTTCACATTATGCTTCTTCATGTATCTTCAGTAGTCTGGGATAAAGACTGCTGGCCTTTCTCTTAACTTCTTATCACTTGATCAGGTCTTCTCGTCTTGCTCAGGATTTATCTCCTTCTTCTCAGGATGACCTGGCTTCTCTCTTCAAGAATCTTCAACAGCCTCTGATAAGGTCTGTTGGTCTTGCTTAGCACTTCTGATCACTTCTGTTGATCAGGCTCTTCTCAATTACTGAAAACTCAGGCAGCTGATGTCTTTAACATCATTCTGGCTTCAGTCTCACTTCAGATCTACTTCATGCACTGAGTGCATGGCAACTCTTCTTCCTCATGCACTGACTGCATGGCTTCTCAATCAATCTTCATGAACTTCCGGTCTTGGTCAACTCAAAATGCTCACAAGTAGATTCAACTTGTTCACGTGTGCACTGCATGCATGCACTCCCCTTCTTCTTCTCTTGGTGAAATAAACCCACAAAGGGTGTAACACTTTTAGCACACACCTTCTCCTTGTCCTTCACACATTTTATTTTTTTTGATTACACACTTAAATGTGTGTAGTACTTTGTGTGAGTGTCTTCTACTACTTCTAAGTGTGTTCACTCCAAAGTTTACACATCAACTTTGCACGCACTAAGGTTCGGCCTTCATTGATTTTGTTTGAACCCACTTTGTTCACTTTGCAAACACAAGGCGCAAGCCTTGCCTTCCACTTCTTGCACACACTTAGCTACGGCCTCTTGTTCATTTTCCCTTATACCACCCGTAGGGTGTCTTAAATTTGCACACACACAAGGTGAAAGCCTTCCTTGCACTTAGCACACACACAAGGGGAAATGTGGCTACGGCCTTCTTGGCATCTTCTTGCACACACCCGAACTCCCTTTTCCTTCAAAGGAGGCGCGCAAGGTCTCGGTGCAAGGGGCATCCGAACAAGTGCGGGCTTCAACCGTGGGCGCGCGAGGTGCTGCGGCCCCGGGTTCTTCCTTCCGCGCAAGGGGAAGGCGCGCAGAGTTCTTCTCCAACCTCTTTCGCGTAAGGTATGCGCAAAAGGAACAAACAGAGCCAAGGGATGGCTCCGGGCTTCACTGCCGCGCAAGTGGTACGCGCAGGCTGTTCTTCGCGAGGCACAGGGGTGCTCTCACGGGACTCTCGTTTCTCAAAGGATCAGCCAGCATCTTGAGAGCCTCTACCTCTCCTTTTATTGGCAGAGGATGTGCGGTTCATCCGCGAAGATATAGCTTTTGAATCCACGAAATAGTCGGGTTTTCAAGATTTTCCAAATCTTGATCTCTCTTCTTGGTTCACGCGGGTATTTATTTTCTACGGTCTTCTTCACGTGCATGTACATGGAACGTGTGAATGGCCTCTGTTTAGGCCGAATCATGCAAAGACATAAACCACACAAGGCCTCTCACCTTCGGTTTTCTTTGGTCTTCTTCGAAATTTCCCATACGTTGCATGAGTGCATTTTTTCGTGCATGGATGTGTTCGTTACATCCAGATGAACCCAATGAATGCTTCAGATTGAACAACGGTGGTCGGATGCTCAAAAACCATCCTTGGAAGGCGCCTGGTTCGAAGGAGGAGTCGCGGGTGGCCTCGGGCGAGCTCAATGTAGAGGACTACTCCTCAACCGTCGGATATGGAGTTGAGAAGACATCGGACGGCCGCGATCAGAAGATCTTGCGAAGGATCAATCGGGCGGTCGAGATCTGGCGCGCGATCGATCGAGCGGCCAGGATTCGCTCCGCGGAAAAATCCCGCGTCCCACATCGAAACAAACATCGGATTTCCCGTGGTTTAACAACCATTTGCTCCCTGCTAACCCGCAATTGAACTTCTCCCCACTCGGTGTCGCCCCGCACCGAGTTCTCTCTGCGGGCGCGCTCTTGCGCCCACCCCTACCTCTCGGGCGCGCCACTAGCGCCCACTGTGCTTGTCACGGGCGCGCTCCTCGCGCCCCTGCTGCGCAGGCCTGATCCCCTGATCCCCTGCGTGGTCTGAGGCTTATACATGGCCCCTGCCTCCTCTTGGGATGGCCCCATGGGATCCCCATGGGCGTGGTGATCTTGAGTCCCACAAGAGCCTTGGGTCGAACCCTTAAGGTTGGCCCTTGAGGTTGGCATAATTTTTTCTTAAGTAATAGTTAGGACTTTGTGTAAAAAACAATGTTAACCAAATGTAATATGCCAAGCCACAAATCTTCTTCTTAATAATTCCTCCATTTTTTCTTAAACATTTATTCATCACATAGGAAGGAATTCTCAAGGTTTCTTCTTCATCAACCAAACTCCTGAATCACATAATTCTTCAAAGTTCTTTATTGATCTAATCAGAGATCAAGTTGGATCTTCTTCAGATTCACATGCACTAAGTGATAGTGCATGGACTTCTTCAGCTCACTTCATCCACTTAGGAGGTGTGGACGGATCATCTTCTTCTCCACATGAATTGTCTTAACAATGCATGGTCTTCTAATAATGTGGTGACATTGTATCCAGTTGATACAAGTTCTTTCAAACTAAGAACATCTCAACAATCGTCTGATATACATAGAGAATGTTTCAACCACAACATCTTATGTCACTTAGTGAATCTCCTACATGACATGCATCTTAGTACCATGGCCATTCTCCTTTCCTCACCAACACCATCACATCCTTTGTCATTCACATCTTGACATTCCTTGACATCCATTCATCTTATGACAACATCATGCCTCATTGACAACAAATGCAACATAGTGCACTTCAATCTCCCCCTTTGTATTTGTTGTCAATACACTAGAGCACATATGAATGGGTCAATATGTGTGCCAATATTCTACCCCTTATTGGAAATCAAATGCAAAGGTGTGGTGTGGTTCTCTTCAAAAAATCACTTCCTCCCTTTGAAAAGAATCTTCTTGAAAATCACTAAGAGAGGGATGATGTCACATGTACACTTTAGCAAAGAGCCTTTAGTAGATCATCTCTAAGTCTACTTGGGCTAACCCGGCGTAGAAAAAAAGAGTGATGTAACCAATATTATCAATGTTGTCCAACATTCACTATACATGTGAGATCATGATTCAAGGGGTTTGAAAATTTTCAGATATAACAATGAATTGCTAAATCCTGCACATACTTCACATAACTCATTAGAAAGTTCAGTGCAAAGATAAAGCTCCCCCTTTCATCCATTTTCCTTCAATCAATAATCCCACATAATTTTCATGATGAATAAAATTAAGAAACAAGGAATAAAAGTATGATTGGAATACCTTCAGCTTTTCTCAAGATGGTATTAAATATTAGCATACCATCTTTTCCAGATTGTCTCCCCCTCAAGGGGTGCTCTCCATTCTACCCAAACCATTCTCCAGTTGAGAATGATCATCATCTTCAATTCCCTACAATGTTAGCACATGTAAATACCAGAAGTATAAGGGAATAAGATGGAACCTCCTTGGTTCATCAACGTGAACAACAAGGTTGAGAATATTCTCTCAACTGAGATGTCCCATTTTCACCATTCTTCACACATGCACATTTGATCTTCAATGATGTTTGTGCTAGTGTGGATCTCAACACATCTTCATGTGAAATCTTCTTCTTCCCTTTTTCCTTAGCAATTACCAGAACTTCATCTTCAGCTCTTTGCAGTTCTCTGGAATGTTGCAACTGATTATCCCATATGACTACTAAGTCATTTGGAAGAGTGGCCTCAGTTCTGGAAGTTCCACATGGTTCTTTTGATGCTTTCAAGCTACCTTTCTTAGGCAACTTGTTTTCAATCAATCCCTTCTGCTTCTTCTAGATTGATTGTCTTTTTGAGTCCAGTCTGCTTCTATTCAATTCCATGGCTTGTTCACAAAGATCCATGGTGTGTCCTTTCTTTCCACAGTAGAATCATGTTTTCTTGGTGGTCCTTCTGGATGCATCACCCTTCTTGGATTTAGACTCCAAGGACTTCTTTTCATTTTTCAAAACCTTCTTGGGAGCATCTTCAACTTTCTTCTTACTTCCCAAGGATTCCATTTTAGCCAGGTTCAGTGATCTTCTCTTCTTTTTAGCTCTGGATATAGTTGGAGATAGACATGTATGTTTTTGACCACTTTTGAAATCATCCCAGATGATGTCAAGTAATCCAAATCTATTTGCCGTAAACAGATGTCTCTGGACCTGTGGATGCTGCTTCTTTCCTTCTAGCTTGCTCCTCCTTGGCATGGGCTTCCTTTTTTATTTTACATTCAGTGGATTGTACCAACAATCTTTTGCACAGTTCCCATACTTGTTACAACACCAACACTGACCCACAAATCTTGACCTCTTGAGTCCTTCTTGCTGTTGGGAATTTCTCTTGAATTGCAGTGTTGTTTCAGGAGATCTCTCTTTCTTCATCTTCTTCATCCATACATGATCAGTGTTATTCATCCATCCTGTACTTTTTGTGGAAACACATTTAGAAACATGAGTACAAGATGGGATGGATGGTACCTTATTTTTAGAAGTTGTTTCCCTTTTATTAGAGGATGTCTTTCTTTTAGAATCAACCTGCTCAATTCATACTTGAGCAGCAACATTTATCCTTCCAGCTGGCTGGGAGGCTTTGGCTTTGGGTGATTTCTGATTTTTCAATATCACCTCCAGTTCTAAGCATTTCATATTGAGGGACTTCTTCTCATCCTCAATAGTTCTTAGCCTTCCTTCCCATTTCTCTTCCAGATTCATTATCTGGTCTTCATGCACCTTTTTTATTTCTAGAAATTAATTTTCCAGCTCCTTCACCAATTTTACTTTGTCTTCAAGTTGAGCATCTTTGACAACCATTGACACTTTGTGAAACTTTTCCAGTTCATGGAAAAGTTCTTTGACCACAGTCGTAAAGATTTCTTTCTCAGAAAGGCTTCTTTGCAATTCTTCACAAGTATCTTCATATCTTTCATTGCAAAGAGAAACTATTTCATCCTTATCCTTCACCAGCTTTCTGAGAGTGTTGGTTATGCCAACCCTTTTTTCCAATTGATCTTCCATAGAATTGGCTTCTTCTTCTAGCTCTAATTTTTTTTTCTTGAAGATCAAGGATGCCTGTAGCTATACACATTGCTACTTCCCTGGGGACTATCTTCCGAAGATATTCGATTGCATTTAGAAGATCATTGATTATTCCATCATCATCACAGCTAGGACATGCTTCATCAGAAGAGTGATAAAAGGAATTGTCAGGTGTTTCTCTATCAGCAACAATATTCTTCTTCATCTTCTTGGCCTGTTTCTTCATCCTGTTTTTCTGAGTCTTGGCAGATATCTCCATTTGAGGGTATTTGCTCACTTCCTCAAATCTGCACTGTATAAATACTCCCTTGGATCTTTTAGAGGTAACCTTCCCTTTGATACCAATTGAAGTGCCCAGATCAGTGTGAATCACTGAGAGCGGGAGGGGGTGAATCAGTGATCCCTTAAAACTTTTTACTAATTGATTTTTTATCAATTAAACCTCTATGGCTTGTTAAAGGCTCGATCCACTATTCTTGTATCTCCCAGCCTTTCCTCGAGTGATGAAGTAAATGTAATGGCACAGGACACAAGGATTTACAAGGTTCGGCTCAAAAGGCCTACGTCCTTGCCATGTTGGTTAAACACCCCAACATGGTTTCTTCCATTATAATCTGTTATTATTACAATGGTCGATACAGACTCCCACTGTATCTCTCCTGATTCCCACAGGAGGGTCATTATACTGCATCCCACAGTGTTACTAGAGTCCCACTGGCCTACTCTAGAATCCCACTGAAGACTTCTTCCACCCTGAGTCTCACAGGGGGCTTCTCCTGGCTCCTCGAGTCACACGAGTAGCTCTTCTTCACTTTAAGCTTCTTCATGTATCTTCATCAGTCTGGGATAAAGACTGATGGCCTTGCTCTTCACTTATGATCACGTGATCTGGTCTTCTCGTCTTGCTCAGGATTTATCTCCTTCTTATCAGGATGTCCTGGCTTCTCTCTTCAATAATCTTCAAAAGCCTCTGATAAGGTATGTTGGTCTTGCTCAGCACTTCTGATCACTTCTGTTGATCAGGCTCTTCTCAATTACTGAAATCTCAGGCAGCTGATGTCTTTAACTTCAGTCTGGCTTCAGGCTCACTTCAGATCAACTTCATGCACTGAGTGCATGGCAACTCTTCTTCCTCATGCACTGACTACGTGGCTTCTCAATCATTCTTCAAGAACTTCGGGTCATGGTCAACTCAAAATGCACACAAGCAGATTCAACTTGTTCACGTGTGCACTGCATGCATGCACTACCCTTCTTCTTCTCTTGGTGTAATAAACCCACAAAGGGTGTAACACTTTTAGCACACACCTTCTCCTTGTCCTTCACACATTTTATTCCATTTGATTACACACCTAAATGTGTGTTGTACTTTGTGTGATTGTCTTCTACTTCTTCTAAGTGTGTTCACTCCCAAGTTTGCACATCAACTTTGCACACACTAAGGTTCAGCCTTCCTTGATTTTGTTTGCACCCACTTTGTTCACTTTGCAAACACAAGGTGCATGCCTTGCCTTCCACTTCTTGCACACACTTAGCTACGACCTCTTGTTCATTTGCACTTACACCACCCGTAGGGTGTCTTCACTTTTCACACACACAAGGTGCAAGCCTTCCTTGCACTTAGCACACACACAAGGGGAAATGTGGCTACGGCCTTCTTGGCTTCTTCTTGCACACACCCGAACTCCCTTGTCCTTCAAAGGAGGCGTGCAAGGTCTCGGTGCAAGGGGCAGTCGCGCAAGTGCGGGATTCAACCGTGGGCGCGCAAGGTGCTGCGGCCCCAGGTTCTTCTTTCCGTGAAAGGGGAAGGCGCGCATGGTTCTTCTCCAACCTCTTTTGCGCAAGGTATGCGCAAAAGGAACAAACAGAGCCAAGGGATGGCTCTGGGCTTCACTGTCGCGCAAGTGGTACGCGCAGGCTGTTCTTTGCGAGGCACAAGGGTGCTCTCATGGGACTCTCATTTCTCAAAGGATTAGCCAACATCTTGAGAGCCTCTTCCTCTCCTTTTATAGGCAGAGGAGGTGCGGTTCATCCGTGAAGATATAGCTTTTGAATCCCCGAAATATTCGGGTTTTCAAGATTTTCCAAATATTTATCTCTCTTCTCGGTTCACGTGGGTATTTATTTTCTACGGTCTTCTTCACGTGCATGTGCATGGAACGTGTGCATGGCCTCTGTTTAGGCCGAATCATGCAAAGACATAAACCACACAAGGCCTCGCAACTTCGGTTTGCTTTGGCCTTCTTCGAAATTTCCCATACGTTGCATGAGTGCATTTTTTTCTTGCATGGATGCGTTCGTTACATCCAAACGAACCCAATGAATGCTTCATCTTGAACAACGGTGGTCAGATGCTAAAAAACCATCCTTGGAAGGCGCCTGGTATGAAGGAGGGGTCGCAGGTGGCCTCGGGCGAGCTCATGGTAGAGGACGACTCCTCAACCGTCAGATCCGGAGTTGAGAAGACATCGGACGGCCGCGATCAGAAGATCTCGCGCGGGATCAATCTGGCAGTCGAGATCTGGCGCGCGATTGATCGAGTGGCCAGGATTCGCTCCGCGGAAAAATCCCGCGTCCCACATCGAAACAAACCGAGGATTTTCCGTGGTTTAACAACCATTTTCTCCCTGCTAACCCGCAATTGAACTTCTCCCCTCTCGGTGCTGCCCCGCACCGAGTTCTCTCTGCGGGCACACTCTTGCACTCACCCCTACCTCTCGGGCGCGCCACTGGCGCCCACTATGCTTGTCACGGGCGTGCTCCTCGTGCCCCTACTACGCAGATCTGATCCCCTGATCCCCTGCGTGGCCCGGGGCTTATACACGGCCCCGGCGTCCTCTTGTGCTGGCCCCATGGGATCCCCATGGGCGTGGTGATCTTGAGTCCCACAAGAGCCTTGGGTTGAACCCTTAAGGCTGGCCATTGAGGGTGGCATAATTTTTTCTTAAGTAATAGTTAGGACTTTGTGTAAAAACAATGTTAACCAAATGTAATATGCCAAGCCACAAATATTCTTCTTAAGAATTCCTCCATTTTTTCTTAAACATTTATTCATCACATAGGAAGGAATTCCCAAGGATTCTTCTTCATCAACCGAACTCCTGAATCACACAATTCTTCAAAGTTCTTCATTGATCTAATCATAGATCAAGTTGGATCTTCTTCAGATTCACATGTACTAAGTGATAGTGCATGGACTTCTTCATCTCACTTCATCCACATAGGAGGTGTGGATGGATCATCTTCATCTCCTCATGCATTGTCTTAACAATGCATGGTCTTCTAGTAATGTGGTGACATTGTATCCAGTTGATACAAGTTCTTTGAAACTAATAACAGCTCAACAATCGTCTGATATACATAGAGAATGTTTCAACCACAACATCCTATGTCACTTAGTGAATCTCCTAAGTGACATGAATCTTAGTACCATGGCCATTCTCCTTTCCTCACCAACACCATCACATCCTTTGTCATTCACATCTTGACATTCCTTGACATCCATTCATCTTATGACAACATCATGCCTCATTGACAACAAATGCAACACAGTGCACTTCAAAATACCCTTTTATCAACATCTTCATCCTCATTTATATTCTCCTATAAAATCATGACAGACCCATATGCAATAATATCTATCCTTCTTGAGTTGAAACATCCTAAATAATTATAGGGAAATGTTATTTATTATATTACTCTCACCACTATGTCGTAAAAACATTATTTTAAATGTTTCATGTAATTTTTTCTCTATATCTTCCCATTACTGTTATATTTACTCACCACAATGAATGTCATTAGGATGTACAAGACGTTTTGTCTTATTCTTCTCCCGATGAAACATATGGTTTCAACCACAAGTGTTTTCTTACTCATTTTATTCTTCTTTTAAATCATTGAAAAAAATTGACACTTCATTTTGAAGTGGAACATATCCATTTTTTTCCTATGATAAATCCTTCATCTATTATTGTTGGACCAAATAAAAATCTATGACATAGTATGGAATATTTCGTGATTTATTCCTTATTCAGACATCCATTTTCAAAATTATCAAACTCCCTAAAATGTAATAAAATAATTGATGTAATATTATACATATAAAAACATTTTACACTACAAATTAAATTCTCCATTTGGGTTTTTCACTATGACATCCTTGTGTTCCTTAGACAAACAGCATGGAATCACAGAAGATATTTTTTTATCCATGGAAGGTAGGGATTCATCAGACTTATTCATTTTCATAGATAGTCACCGCACGATTAAATGGTGTTATTTCATATCTCTTGGTCATATAGTGGCCTTAAAAAATGATACCAAAATTTCCAAGTGGTGGAAATGGATTTTATTCATTTAAATGTATTAGAGATAGTTAGTAGACTATGTGGTTTAGAGGCAGTGGGTGTGTATATTAGAGGGGACGCAACACAATAATGTGATGAAACTATTTTTATTATGTTTATAATGTTTTATTAGTCTAACATATGACATCTAGGTTTCCTTTTTATGGGGAATCTATATCAATTTGATACACACATTAATTTTACTAAAAAAACTCATGAATGGAACATATCATGTTTAATTTGATTAGGATCGATGATGATGATATGGAGGCTAATATTTAATTATAATAATGTCTAGTTCCTATTTTATTCCAATGGAATACGATTCAGTATTGGAATATATAACCACTGTTAAACGTTCAATGGTAGAAATGAAATATCTATTGAGTATACTCTGGGATGGGAGGATGATATGATGAAAAAATGGAAGGGTCTTCTCACTAAAAATTTTCAATGATTTATACCATGGATGAATTGCAATATAGTTGGGATTATATATATCATGTCATATAAATAGTTATAAATGTATTTCATTTTTTTCTAGAACACATTATTCATTATTTCCATCGACCATGAATGATTTCTTATTCAACAATATGAGGTATTACAGTGTGGTGAGAGGATATGTATGATCAATATTCTACAAGAAGTGGTATTTCACCTTACATAAAAAGGGTTACATTATAAATCCCATGGTAATATTTTAACAGTATTGTATTGATTTCTTTTTTGTATCTAGATTGAATAATTTCATTATTAAGTAGTTGTTCTCACCACAATGTGACCCTCAGCTATGGTGTTACAACATAACCCCTTCTGTTACATCATAATCCACCCCCTATTTAGTTTTTTTATATTTTTAATTAAATATATTAAATTATATAATTATATAAAATAGGTTTCCCTGTTTTATTCACCCAGGATTCATAGAATATCCCCACACCTCCTTGATGTCTCCACCCACAATGTGTGATTTGACCCTTATTTGTGATCAAATTTAGGAATTTTTAGTCCTAGTGGATCATGCGAGGAAATGATAACCTCCCTCTTATATATATATTCAAATATTCACCATATTTGTGTTCATTATAGAGTATCTCATAATGTTTTGTATGATTTTTTGGAATAATTGATTAAAGTATATTTTCATTATGATGTAAGACAAATGGGTCCCATCAAGTCTAGTTTAGTGGTTCTTAAACATTCTAATTGGTATATGTGATTTTTAATTGATTTTATTAAACATGGTTACAATAAATATATGAAATTAACCTTAAATTAGATTCAAATTTTTTTTCTCTTTTATATTCATGAGTACCGTATGGATGTTTCGTGTTATATGTGGTCACACATACATTGTGTTTTGATGTCAAGATCCAATAGTTACACTTTTGATATAATTTTTGTCTAACACTATACATGAAACCAAATTATTTGTTCCTAAAGATATATTATATTGTATTCAGCGTTGATAGGTTATAATTAACTTACCTTTTTATGGAATCTCCCATAACACCGGTTAGTATCAGAGTATAGTTTCTTAATGAACTTATGGGATGATGTTTTTATCCATTTTTTCATATAGAAAATATAAAATATATGACTAAATTTATCAATTAATCATAGTTTTTACAACAATAATAAAAATTAGGTTTAAATTTCTGAACTTGTATTTGGGATGTTAGGAATGGAAAACTTTTGATTTCATATGGGTTTGGATACTATGCCCACCTCATAGTGGATTATCATGTGGTGTTTTCATGTTTGTAATCTAATAATATATGTTTAATGATACGGGATTTTAATTCATATAGTTTTAATAATTAAATATTTGGATCAAGATTCCCCAATCATTATCATTATATATATTTTGTATGATTTCTTACAATTTTTTTATTTTTAGGATGTATGATCATGATTCTATTGAGATTATATCATTATAGACATGGTTCAACATTATCCATTAAAAAAAAAATTCTATGAGAAATGATTGAGACGGTTTTTGAGATGATAATATTACACATAGAATATAATTTAGAATTTATTTTTTACAAGTATTTTATTTCAAGAAACGTTTTTATGATTTATTTTTTATAAGGCGAGAAAGATTTTTTAAAGTTCTCAATAATGTTTTCCTTGTGAAGGGTCTGAAAACATTTTAAAAGAGTAAATGGGGTTGGTGAATTATTTTTCATTAACTATTTTATAATAATTTCCATTATAAAACTATTATAGTCCATTATAAATATTTCCTAAATCGTGAATAATGTAATGATTCAGGATGATGATTTTAACCCATCATCAAAGGGGAGATGTTACCAGATGAAGATGCAAGACTGGATGGTTGGATGGGTAAAAGAATTAAGTCCTCGTAACTAAATTTGTATATTTTTTAAAAAATTATGAAATTTCCCTGGTGATATAATATTTATTTTTTATGGTAATTATTATTATAATGATGTATTAATAAATAGACAAGGTAATTTGTAACATGATGGATTTTCCAATGATATGCCCAAAAATTAAACTTGAATTATGAATTTTATTCAACTTACCATTATACATGTTATGGAAAGTTTTTATTAACCTTATTAATATAAGAATAACTAATTCTGAAATAAATTGATCAAAATTAATGGACATAAATATATGATTAAATTTAATATAATCAGATTGATACATATTTTGGGACAAAATTCTCCAGAAGTGGGAACAATGTTAGAAAAAAGAAAACAAATAAACATTACTAGATAGCAGTGGTTGAAGTTTCTAGAAAGATTATATATTATGATTTCATATAGGTATCAAATGTTAAAGAAGCCCCATTTTGGGTGATTTTGCATAAAAGATTTTATAAAATTTTATTGATCATTCACAAATTTTTCATGACGTTTATTTCATGACCAATAAAATTTTCCCATCTAATATTGAGATAAGAAATCCTGGTACATTAATTAGATGCTTTAATTTTAAATTTATATTTAATTTAAATTAGATATGAATATTTATTACCTCGCTTTAGGATCATTCTGTGATTATTTTATTTGATCATCTGAAAATAAATTTCCAAATTACATTCACTCTGTTGGGAGTACTTAAAGTAGGTACACTCTAGTGGTGGTCTACATGTGGTCCACTGATCTCCCAAAAAACGATCGATAATTAGGTGTTTCTGTAGTAGATCAATCATATTTTTTTATTCATATTGACTACTTGAAGTTATTTTAGGCAAGAAGGAATCTCTTATTCTTGATAGGATGAGAAGAGGCATATTTAATAAGGAAATAATTTTTTTGAATGGATTCCCAAATTTTAAATAACCCTGCATAAAAGACATATGAAAATATTGATATAGTTGTTGATTATATTAGAATACTATTGAATTTCAAAAAAAACCTATAATAATATTATAAACCTGATATTACCATGTTTGATATGATAATAATATTATAAATATTTTATGTCATTCATTAACTAGGACAATAATAAATATTATTTTTCCCACTTATAAATTTTTATTTATCAACAGTTAATATATAAGTCATCTCATTCCTCCCCAACATTTTTTGAATAATCAAATGAATATTTTGTTAGTATTTTTTTAAACATAAAAATTTTATTCATATTCCAGTGCATAAATATTTATTAAATATTCAATAAATAAATAAATAAATTTTACTCACAATATGGTGAAGAAATATTTATTCAATTTCTTTGGTAATTAAAACATGAATTAGATTATTTCTTAGTCATTATAATAATATTTACTATAATAATTAAATAAAGATATATTTTAAACAATATTAATTGAAACATGTAGTGTGATACCCTCTAGGATTATTTCCCATTAGAATTTGGAGGGAATACATAGGGAATATTATTATTTCCTATAAAATGATCAAGGCACCATAGAGAATAAGATAATTTCACACCATTAATGACCACAACTTATTTCTTATATTTTAATATAATCCCTCTCACAAAATATATCATCAAGAATCTTCCATATATTTTTCATCAACCTATACACAAGATACTTATTTCTTTTATTATCTAAAATAAACTCAATTTTATTTTATGAACTTTTAATTTTTGTGTAACAGTTCCATTTTTATCAAATGGATAGGATATCATCATCCGTAAATGTTGAAGTAAAAAATTCTTCCTTGACATATTCATTAATAACACAATAATCATGATGAACCCAACCTAAAGAACATTACCATGAACTGTATCATCATGGTTTACTAAAGAAATCTATGTGCATGAAAATATATGTACCATTAATCACTATAATGAGAAGTTTTGTTATAAAATAAATTCCATTTTCAAAAAACTAAATTCCTTATTATGAAATGATATTATATAAAATAAATGCACTTTATTGGTTATTATGGGACATTATAAGTATTATCATGTCATATTTAAATGTTTGGTAAATATCATAAAATTTTATAATATGTTTTAAACACATTAATCACAGTGATTAATATATATTAAGGTTTATGATAAATCCAATTCACAAAGAGAGAAGAAGAGATGGACACAACAAGTAGGATCATACCTTATGAAGCCCATTTATTGGATATCTCAAGGGGTATGACTTCACTGAGATTTTCTATTGGCCAATCCCAAGACGAGATTCATAAACCAATGAATGATAGAAAGTTTTTATGGTAAAGTCATATTCTCATCGAGATCACAACCAAAACCACATTCATAGAATCACCCCATGATGGTGTCAACATCATAAATGTAACACCCTGACCCCTCTAGACCGGATCCGGTGCATTAAATTTTATATTGGAATGGTTAGATGGAATGAAAATCCTGAAGGAATGACCGGTTTAGTCGTCTATAAGGAACTAGATACATAAATGTAACACAAATTACATTGGAAAAGGTTACAAAATACAATACACAACAAAAACTAAAAACTGCATCCACAGGAACTCAATAAACAATCTATTCTTCATCACCTGTTGAAGGTACACAATAAAAGGGGTGAGATAAAATGATCAGTAAGGGTTACAAATGGAAGAATAATGAATCAATAATAACGGAATTGTAAAAAATTTGACATATTTAACATGGAATGGTGAATTAATTAAAAAACTCACACCATTAATAAATAGACAATGAAACTGCATCCATAAATTTTTTCATAGTGAAAACCTCCTGGATAGTAATAAATTGTAATGACTAATGAGAAATCATAATAACTGGACATCATGAATTGGGAACATGATACTATATAAAAATTAAAATAGGTTTGTTATGTGGGTGGAAACCCGTTAGATTTTTGGAAACAAACTCGAAGGGTTTGTCACCAACTGATTTGTCTCAAGAGACCTATCGATGCATGAATGGGCTATAGCAGGACCCTCCTGCAACTATATGAAGAAATAATTCTCTATACCTTCATTAAATACAATAGAAATATGCATTTTCTGTATCCATATAGAGTAGAGTATACAGATTCATCAATATTTCCATCCAAGTTTACTTTTTTTTATTTTCAAACACTTTTAAGGGGATTGTGAGAACCCTCTCAAAAAAATAAAACAACAAAGGAAACTACGGACTTATTAAACCAAATCTTAAGGCGAATAGAATCTTTTTCCCTCAATATTTTCCAAGGGAGGGAACTTACCTGAGAGTCCGGATCTTTCTCTATGTTGTCATCATAGTGCCTTTCAAGGTATTCCCAAGCTTTCATATATTCTGCTTTAGTGGTCTTCTTCATATCGAAACCTCTAATAAATATACAATCTTTCTTGTCTATCCATTCCTCTTTCTCCCTAGAAACATAAAATTGAATCAATCTTTCTATCATTTGGTCGATGTCGTCCCTCTCCGCATTGATCACCATGACATCCTCCTTCATTTGTTCGCCATAATGCTTGAGTAGTATCATCTGAGTTTCTGTATCCTCATCCATCAGGCACTGAATGTCGTCTTGAGAACCTCCCTTATATTGTTGTACAGGGAAAATATAATCCCCCTTTACCAGCCTCATATACGCAAAATGTAGATGAGCCTCCACTTTTTGGTCATCCGCATTTGAGGCTCCTTTCACCTTTAATTGAGGATCTGCGGAATCAACCTATTGAGCCTCCTCTCCGGCCTCTTACTAGATCTCATGCCTCATGAGTTTAACATGTTTTTTGGTTTACCATGTCTCCATCGGTTTAGGAAGATATGAGTAATCCTTACGACCCTTAAGTTTGGGCTTCAAGGAAACTACATAGCTACCCAGGTCCTTATTTTCCTTATTTCCCTTCTTTCTCCTTTTGTTGTGAAGACCATTACTAACATCTCCCAAATAAGTGTCATCTGCGGGCTGTTCGTCTCTATCAGACTCAGCCTCATAGGTATTGTTGGAGTTTTATTCACGCTCTCCCTAACAACTTAAACTCTCTAATTTGTTGTTTAAGTTGAGGAAAGACAACGTTCTCTCCGGGTTGATTCTCTATCCGGAAATAAAATTCTTGCCTACAACATGTGCAGGCTTCTCCCACTCTTGTCCGTCCATGAGCATACCCTTGCCAGTAGAACGCACTACTGTATCACTATTGTTGCCATCATCCATAGTCCCTACCTCCACATAGGTACAAGGATTAAGACTCTCTGCAGATTTGGAAACTAGACCAGCACCTCCAGAGTGCCCCAGGTCCTGAGACTGTGCATTGAATGCAGAAGCCTCAACCACCACATAGGTCTAGGCACCCTGAGTAAACGATTTTCTGTTTGGAGGACTCACCAGATCACTCCGTATCCTGTTGAGGATCTCGGATACCCTGGGTTCAGGTGGTAAGAAAATTACTGGTTTCTTCTTTATTGATCCATTTGAACACTAGATATCCTCATCCTGCCAGTCCCCTTGCTAGAACTGGCACAACCATCTCCAAACCCTTCAACAGTCCTAGCTGGGCGCTGGTCCTGAACATTCTTAATGAAACCCGAATCCCCATGCTCTTCAGCCTCTTTGAATTCTGTATTGCACTGAATCAATTCTTTCTAAACAAAGGAAGATAAGCCATCCCCAACTCTATCCTGCCGGTCCATCTTGTTGTCAGAGGCCACAATAGCCATGCCACCAGAACAGCATCGACGACATCTATGAGAATCATGACCAAGATGATGAAAATAATAGTTGAGACAAAGTCTCTTACCACAATGTAATCAGTGGAATCATATGACCAGAACATAATAATCGTAAAAAAAGTCATTTAATACCACTAATATAAAATATAATCATGTTATTATATATAAAATGGACATACACATATACCCCATACAAGAAATAATCTGTGAACAATGGAAATCTCACGGAAATGAAAGTGAGATATGAAACCCCTTAACTTTTTCTCGAGTATGTTCTTCATTTGTTTTAATGACCTGAATAAGAAAATTTAACATAATTAATTAGTAACTCCCGAAATTCCTATAAATTTAATTAGTGTAGTATAACCTTATTAGGTTCATTCATGGCCCTTTTTTGGGTTTAAGTGGTTCAATTTTATTTTTTTGGAAGCATTTTCATCCTTGGTTTTCATGATTCATTTTCTTGAATTCCACAATGGAAGTTCATATCAAATGTGGTGATACATCCAGAATTATAAATATACTTAATTAGTGAAATTAAAGAGATATAAATGATCATAAAATGTTTCTGGTTTATATATTTTTGGATGAATCATTTGTTAAAAGTTATTTATAAACACTTGGATTTAGCTTGGTGGTTTTGTGTTCAATGAATTTGTTTTGTATTATTATTCTATAATATGTGTGTAGGGATTAAAGAAAATTAATGAGCTGAAATAAATATATTCAGAACTGGATCAACCATAAAAATGGTTTCATGACCCGAATTGAATATTTTAATGAAAATTAAGAATCCCATCGTCCTTGATTGTGATAAATTAACACATCTCAGATGATGTTTTCATGTTTATTATAAGAGGAGGGGGGAGGAGAGATGATGATGAAATATTACATTAAAATAATATAATTACAGTTCATGTAATTTAATGTTATTATCATAGAATTTGGATGATTTGAGGTGTGGAATGTAGTATAAAAGAAAGAACTCAAAATAAGGGAAAAATTTGAGAAATCTCTTACCAAAATTCGGCAGCCTAAAACCGTCACATAAAATTTCATAAAATAGTTTGATGAGAGAAAGGGGGTATATCATCACTGATAAATAATATGGGAAGTAAGGGGAATATATAGTGACATATCCCAACATAATTCAATTGATAATATAAGAGAAAACATAAATTAAATCTTTAAGAAAATAGAAGGGTGGTTGATTCTCTTAACTTGAAGAGTAACTCCCAAAACATGATGGTTGTGACCTTGGGGTTTTGAAGACACCTTAGTAGGAAAACTAGGGATGTAATACCACAAGATAATTTAGGATAATTTGTTTGGAATGATGGAAAATGAAGTGGTTGAGTGGGTATTTAGAGTAATTAAGAGTGAGTTTTTTATTAATTAAAAGGCACACCTCATTAGTGGTTTTTGAAAACCATGGGCTTTCCCATGGTGTTTTCCTTAGGTTTTACCCACTTTGGACAACTTATGTCATAAGTTACTGTACACAAGTCAGCCATAATTTTATATTTAATTATTACAACATTATGATGTCATTAAACTACATAAAACTCAAAACTGTCTTTTTACTATTCACCAAAAAATCAAGTATTTTAGAAAAATCCCAAAAAATCAACCTAAACATTTTTCAACATGTAGAATTAAAAAATTAACTCCACTTTTTGAAAATAATTTTCTATATATTTTTAATATAAATTTTAAATAAAATCATTTTTAATTTGATAAATAACAATTTTAATGGAATAATTAGTTCTGTATCACATTGAAAAATTAATTAAGATATCCTTATCTTATTACTCTACGAAAATAAAATATTATCATTATTTACTATTTATAAGGTTCATATTACTATTCATATGGTTTTGATTATGTTCATCAAAAAATAATGTTGGTTATATCAGACTCCAAAGGACTTATTGGTCAAAACCCTAGATGATCGTTTTTTGATATTCAAAACATATATGTGGAAAAGTTATGTTTAATGGATAGCTTATAACATTATCCTATAATGTTTTGATTCAATAAAGGATTTGTGAATCATGCAATAGAGGTTATCTAATGAATATATTGTCTTTAAGAGCAACATATAGTAAAATGTTAGGGGTTTTATTTTATTCCCTCCATCAGAAATTGTTTCCTCGAAATTTTATACATAATGACCAAAAAATATATGTGTGTGGTTCTTCTTCATAACATCCTCATGTTCCCATGTTACTTCATTCATATTTTGGTTTATCCAAAGAACCTTTACAAGATTATTATTTTTTGGTTTCTCAATACCTTCTCCTTTGTGTCAAGGATCCCGATAGGATCTTCACAGTATGACAAATCAGGTTCTAGTTATATTTCATCATAGGGGATCACATGCATTGGTTCAGTCATGTATTTATTCAACAATGACTAATGGAATACATCATGGATATTGGAGAGACTTGGTTTCATTGCTAAACGGTAAGCTACAACACCGATTCTATCAATAATTTCAAATGGTCCGATGTACCTGGGGCTCAGTCTAACATCTTCTCCAATCATTAAGACACCATTCCATTAAGATACTTTTATAAAGAAATGATCTCCCACATGGAATTCATAATCCTTTCTTCTGTTGTCTTCAAAACACTTCTTCCTATTTTGGGCTCCTTTAATATAGGATTGAATTGTCCTCACATTTTCCATGGTATCTTCATTATGTTCTGGGCCTATAAGTTTCCTCTCATCCAACATCATCCCAACATGTTGGAGTTTGATATCAATTTCCATATAATGCTTTATATAATTCCATTTGAATACTAGAATAGAAATTATTATTGTTTGAAAATTTCACCAAAGGAATGTATTGATCCCACACACCTTTTAAGTCAAGAGTGCATGACCTATGAATGTCTTCTAGAGTTTGAATAGTCTTTTCAGGCTGTCTGTTATTTTGGGGTTGATAAGAAGTACTCATACGAAGATCAGTATTCAAAGCCTTTTAGATACATTTACCGAATTTTGATGTAAGCCAGGAATCTCGATCAGACATAATTGATAAAGGTGAACCATGAAGTCTTACAACATCTTTAATATAATGTTCTTCCAGTCACTCAAGTGGTAAACCCTCTCTTATAGGAAGGAAGTGTGCGGATTTAGTGAGACGATCAACAATTACCCATATTGCATCATTCCTTTTAGGTGTCCTCGATAGTCCAGTGAAAAAATCCATTGTAATTTTATCCCACTTCACCATAGGAATATGTAGAGGTTGCATCACTCCTCTAGGATGTCTTCTCTAAACCTTCACTTGTTGAAAAAAAAGACACCTTGACATGTAGTCATAAATTCCCAACTTCACATTATCCCACCATTTATATTCTTTCAAATATCTATACATCTTTGTGCTACCTAGGTGTATAGGAAAATATGATCTACGAGAACCAGCTAACAATTCCATTTTAAGATCTGGTATTGATGGAAGGCATAAACTCTTCTCAAACTTCAGAACTCCTTCCTAATACATGAAGTCTTCCAATCTCTCATCCTTAACAACAATAATTTTCTTCTGTAGATCTTCATAATCAGATTGAGTGAATTTTATCTTCTATAGTAAAGATGGTTTAGCAATCATTTGAAAGAGGGAACATATTTCCCCTTCATTAACAATTACCATATCCATCTTTAGTAGATCCATGAATATTGGATCTCTCTCAATCCTCATTTGAGTTAGAATTCAATGATCATTCCTGCTTAATGCATCTACCACCCTATTTTCCTTTCCCGGGTGGTAGTGTTTTTAAAAATATCAATCTTTGAGTAACTCGAGCCATCTCCTTTTTCATATGTTGTGCTCTTTTAGTGTGAAAATTTATTTCAAACTCTTGTGATCTGTGTATATCTCACATTTTAATCGTAAAGATAATGTATTCATATCATCATATCTAAGATTATAGCTGCTAACTAAAGATCATGTGTTGGATAATTTTTCTCATGACTAAACAACTTCCATGATTCATAATCAATAACATTAACCTTTTTCATATTGATTCAACCACGACCATTCTTTAATACATCACTATATATTAAAAATTCATCACTTCCATATGGAAGAGTCAAAATTGGAGCATTAACCGATCATCATTTCAAATATTCGAATCATTCTGTACATTCTTTTGTCCAAAAAAAACATAACTCATTTCTATGTGAGCTGGGTTAATAGGTTATCCAGTGAGGAAAAATTCTAAAGAAAACACCAATAATGACCTACTAAGCCAATAAAACCCCATACCTCAGTTATGTTTGTTTGCGTGGGCCTATTGTATATTGCCTTTGTCTTTATAGGTTTAATAAGGATTCCATCCTTAGAGACAACATAACCTAGAAAAAAAATTATTTGAAGCAAGAATTTTCACATTCTAAATATCCCATGTAATTCATTTCTTATAAGAGTTTTCAGAAAAATCCACAAGTGAACCTCCTAGTCTTCATAGATTTTTGAGTATACCAGGATATCATCGATGAATACCACAACAATGTTTTCAATATATTCCTTATAAAATCTTTTCATTAAATCCATGAGAATAGATGGTGCATTCGTCAGTATAAAATGCATCATTGTAATCTCGTAATGCCTATACCAGGATTTAAATACTATCTTCGGAATATCTTCCATCCTCACATGTAGTTGATGATATTTGGATCAAATTTCAATCTACTTAATGTATTGAGCTCCATGAAGTTGATCAAATAAATCATCAATCTAGGAAGAGGATTCTTTATATTTATTGTAATAGCATTTATTTCCCTATAATCACGACATATCCTCATCGATCCATATTTCTTTTTGAAAAACAAGATCGGGGCTCCCCATGGAGAAACACCAGTTTGAATAAATAATTTGTCACTCAACTCCTCATGTTTTTATTTAGCTCTACTAACTCCACTGTGGCCATTCTATAGGGGGCCTCCGATATAGGTCTTTCACCTGGAATTATGTTAATAGAAAACTCAATTTCCGGCTCTGGATGATGTCCAGGTGAATCTTATGGAAAAATATCATTGTATTCTTGTACTACATGCACATATTTAATTTGAATATTTCTTTCCTCACTCATAGATATTGGGTTCTCTTCCTCTCCAATAATTTCATTTAATAGAGCTACTGGGGGTGAGTCTAGATAAAAATCGGATGAAGAGGTCTACCCTATAAAGTGAAGATATTCTACACCAATTTTAAAAATTGTACCTCTGTTTTTCTTGAAATAAATCATCACATCATAGTTTAATAGCCAATTAATACCGAGAATATTATAAATTTTATTCATTGGTGTGATGACAAGGCTAGCAACTAAATCACAATTATGTGTCATGAGGGGGACTAGTTGACAATCCTTTTTTTCAATGATGCATCCCATAGGAGTTTTTACTGATAACTCCATTATTAAATCTAATTGTACATGTCTAATTTTCCTGGAGAACTAGTAATATATAAATGAATTTAATGATCCAGAATCAAATAATGTTTTGGCTATGTTTGGGGAATAAATTAAAGTACCTTCCACCACACCATTAGGAACTTCATCTTCTGTAGTTGTAATCGCATAAGCTCTGTCTTGTTCTCTTGTATTTTATGAGGCATGATTCCTTGGCACTAAGGTCACTCATTTACATAGTTTCCCATCTCTCTACAATTGTATAATTGAACTTTGTCAAATTGTTTCTTCTCCATTCATTCATGAGATAGATGATCCTTTTCTCCATGCTTATAGCAGACTCCCATGCCTTTTAATCATTTCCTGATATGATTATTTCCACAATATTTGAACAAGTGGAATTTCTTATTTCCCATGTTCTTCTTTGGTGCTTCACCTTTACCATGGTTATCAGATTACCTCTTCTTATCATGGTTTCCTTTGAAGAAATTTGATCTAGAAAATTCTTTCTCTGTTTTGAAGTCAGTTGATACAATTTCATCATACGATGAAAATGGATGAGAAGCCCGTGCCCTTCGAAGACATGTATTATGACCTAAAAATGATCAATCTTATCTGTCGAGTCACATACATAATATATGGAATACATGGATATCCTAGTAATGGTATCCTCATACACTACAACACTATCTCCTTCCATTTTCTTTGTGCCAATGAATTTCCCCTTCATTTGGGTTCGTGTATCCTGTGGGAAATATTTTTCAAAGAATATTTCATAAAAATTCCTCCATTCCATATCATCTATTTATTCTTACACTATGGATATCTGAATCAAGGAACCCCATTGATCAACATCGCCTTTTAGACAATATACTACCAGTACTACATTTTCATTTTTATTGCTTCTTAATATCATGAATAAAATTTTTGGGGACTTGATCCCTTGCTCGGAAACCACTGGATTATTAGTCCCGCTGAATGATGGGGGATTCTGCTGCATGATACGATCTAACACAAGTGTGGAATGGTTATTTGTTACTACCTAATTATGTTGTCCCAATATGGTCATGATCTGATCTTTTCCAACATCAACTATGTTGACTTTCTTAGTGGGGAGATCTCTACCATTCCCATGAGTATTGATTCCACTTCTTTCATTAGACTCCATTTCAAAATAATGGCACACACTATATTAGGGTATGAATCATAATGTGTAATCTTAACTAAACAAAATACATAGCATAAGTTGAAATCCTATGCATGGATAGTCCTATAATTAGAAAAAATGGATTCATTGAGGAATTATTTACATTTAAATACTTCATATTTTCTTTTAAAAAAATATGAATTATCCTAATCATATCCCCCAAGTGTTTCATAACCAAGATTTCAGAATGACCCATTGTGGTGTACCAGGATACCCCAGGTCAAACCCGAAACTCCTTGTTGGAGCTTTCACTCCTAGGTACATCTGGTCCAGAGCCACATCTTCTTGATCTTTTCCTGATAGGGATGTATTTTCTAGATGGATTCACATAATATATTCCTTACCAAAATACCTAGATATTCTAGTACGTTTTTCCACAAATACTACCATATGGATTTGTTCCCAACTGTATATTTCCTACTCCAGTTTCCATGTTTTTTACTAAACTTCCTCTCATACCAAATGTAACACGCCACCCCCTATAGAATGGATCGGGTGCATTACTTGTTATATTTGTAGGGTTAGAAGGAATGAGAATCTGGAAGGAACGAAAAGTTTAGTATTATTGAAGAAACATGATACATAAATTTAACTAAAATTACATTGGAAAAGGATACAAAATACAATACACAAGAAAAACTAAAAACTGCATCCACTGGAACTCAATAAATGATCTCCTCTTCATCACCTCTTGATGGTTATAAATGAAAGGGGTGAGATCAAATGCAAAGTAAGGGATAAAAATGGTTGATGTATGAATCAATAATAACTGAATTGTAAAAAATTTGACATAATCAACATGGCATGGTGAATAAATGAAAAACTCTCTCCATTAATAAATTGATAATTAAACTGCATCCATATATCTTTCATAGTGAAAACCTCATGGATAGTAATATCAAATAATGAATAAAGAGAATTCATATTAACTGGACATCATGTATTTGGCACATGAAACCATAGTACCGTTAAAATAGTTTAGTTTTGTGGGTAGAAACCCATCTGATTTTTGGAAACAAACTCGATGTGTTTGTTGCCAAATGATTTGTCTCATGAGACCTACTGTTGCATCGAGGGGCTACAGTAGGCCCCACAATCCACTTCATATCCTAATAATTATTTATACAAAGATTCAATACAATATAAATATGCATTTTCAATTTCTGTATAAAGTAGAGTTTGTAGATTTATCAATATTTCCACAGTTAAAATAACTTCTAAATAAACACTGTATGTAAAATGGTATACAGTTTAGACAACAAACATATCCATGAAATGATATTATGGATATTTTATAAAAATATAATTTTAAATGAAATGTGATCTCTAATGGGCAGTACATACACCATATAAGGATTATTATGTGCACAATACAATGTTAGTCACAATGAAATAGTAGTGGAGACAAAGTATCTTACCACTTTGTAATCGATCGAATCATATGACCAGAACAAAATAACAATCAAAGGAGTCATTGAATACCATGAATATAAAGATAAAAATTATATTATATATCAAATGGATGTACAGATATATCACTTAAAATAAATAATTTGTGAACAAGGGAAATCTCACGTAAATGAATGTGAGGTGAGAAACCCCTTACCTTATTCGCGAGTGTGTTCTTAGTTTATTTTAATGACCCGAATAATAAATTTTAACTTCATTAATAAAAAAACACGAACTTAATATACATTTAATTGGTTTATTATAACCTTATTATGTTCATTCAGGACCCTTTTTATGGGTTTAAGATTATTATTTTTGTTGTTTTGGATGCATTTTATTCCTTGGTTTTCATGATTCGTTTACTTGCGTTCATGAATGGAAGTTCATTTAAAATGTGGTTAAACATCTAGAATTTTTTATATATATTATTTGTGAAATTAATGAGATATAAACAATCTTATAATTATTCTAGGTTATATACATGCGGATGAATCATTAGTTAAAAGTTATAGATTATCACAAGGATTTAGTTTTGCGGTTTTGTGTACAATAAACTTCTTTTGTATTATTATTCCACATTATGAGTCTGTAGGGATTATAGAAAATTACTGAAATGAAATACATATATTCTGATCTGTTTCAACCATAAAAATGGTTTCATGACTATAATTGAAGATTGAAATGAAAATTAAGAACCTGTAATCATAGAATGTGATAAATTAAGGCATCTCGGACAGTGTTTTCGTTTTTAGTATAAGAGGATGGGGAAAGAGAGATGATGATGAAATATTTCATTAGAATAATATAATTCCACTTGATGAATGGTATTGGAATTATAATTGAATTTGGATGAAGTGAGGTGAGGGAGGAAATATAAAACAAAGGAACTCAAAATAAGAGAAAAAATTGAGAAATCACTTACAAAAATTCGGCAGTATAACAACGTCTCATAAGTCTTCACAAAATTGTGTGATTAGAGAAAGGGGGTATATCATATATAAAAAATAATATTGGCAGTAAGGTTTATATGGGAGGACATATCCCTACATAATCCAAATGAAAATAAAATATAAAACAAAAATGAATGCTTTATGAAAAGTGAAGGGTGGTTGATTCTCTTACCTTGTAGAGTAACTCCCAAAACATGAAGGATGGGACCCTGGGGGTTTGAGGTAACATTGTGAGGACATCAAGGGAGATACTACCACTAGAGATTATACAATAATTTTTTTTAATGAAATAAAATGAAGGGGGTTGAGTATGTATTTTTAGTAATTAAGAATGAGTTTTTTATTAACAAAAAGGGACACCTCATTAGTGGTTTTTGCAAAACCATGGGATTTCCCAGGGTATTTTCCCACGGTTATATCCACCTGGGACACCAAATGTCATAATATACTATACATAAGTCAATTATCCTATTATATTTAATTTTTACATCATTATTTTGTCATTAAACTACCTAAAACTCAAAACTGTATTTTTACAATTCACGAAAAATTCAAGTATTTTAGAAAAATCCCAAAAATTCACCCTAAGCAATTTTTTGACATGAAGAATTCAAAAATGAACACCATTTTTGGAAAAAATATTTCAATGTATATTTATATAATTTTTAAATAAAATCATAGATCATTCAAAAAATAAATTTTTAAATGAATAATTAGTTATATATCAAATTGAAAAATTAATTATGATACCATTTTCTTATTACCGTAAGAAAATAAGAAATTACCATTACATGGTATTTTTAAGGGTTATATTAAAACTCTTATTAATATTTATAAGGGTATGTTACTATTCAACAAAAATCAAGTTGGTTCTATCAGACACCAACTGACATACTCATCACAACTCTAGATGATCGTTTTTCAAAATTCAAAAAATAGAAGTGGAAACAATATGTTTAATGGGTAGAATAAAACTTTATCTTATAATGTTTTTATTCCAAAAAGACTTTTTTCTTCATGTAATATTCGTTATCTAGTGAATATAAGGATTTAAGAGGATCATACGATAAAATTTTTGGGGTGTTATAATAAATATCACAATTTGGGAATACACTAGCGTAATAAGGGGTAATTTATATGTACCCTAATAGTATGAATTTTCATATCTTTTTATTGATTATATTTATCCATTTTATTTTTACTTTATAAATGGTTAAACAATGAGTTTGATAAAAAAAAAATTTTTATACGACGAAATTAAAATTCTATTTTTGGGAAATATGTTATTTTAATCATGATATAAATAATGATGAATACATGATTTTTTTTAAAAAAAAATCAATAAAAAAATTGATAAATAATATTTATTTTAATATAAATGATAATATAATTTTATAATTTCATAGGTAATTTTTATAAGGGTTTAAAAACTATTGTAATCCTATAAACCAATTTTTTTTAAATATAGATCAATCTTTTATTAACTAATATAAATTTTAATAAATGCATAATTATTTTTATAATATAAATATTATTTTTAAAATCAATACATTGATAATATCCAATTGTGAATTATTCATAATTTTAAGAGATAGTGGAATTTCTCTGACAAATTTATATATGTAAGGAATTTACGGTCTATATTAGGAAATAATATTATCCTAAAAGAGATGTAATAATTACTATATATTGAATACAATAGAAAAATTAGGATTCCAAATTAAAATAATGGGTTTTTGAAAATATTATATTAATTTTAAAAAAGATAATGTAACCTATAAATCCAATTTTATATATTTTGGGATTAAAATTAATTCATTATTAATACGAATCACATCCATATCACCCAGGGTATTTTTTTTAATTAGTTTGATTATTAGAATTATAAAATATTGAAAATCACTTTTCATTTTTAAAAACCATTGAAAAAACATGGATGTTTTTTGGTTCTGATTATTTTATCATATAAATTCCAAAACGTATTTTTATAAATTAATAATAAATCACACACTCAATCTCTATAAATTCATACCCATTATGTCGTTTATACTCACTAAAAACACATTAAACGTAATATTACTAAGTCCTTACATTCCTAAATTCCTCCCATGATTTTATGAATCTATTAAATTGTTCCTCTGAATCATTTTGAAGCTCCCTTTCAATGTAAAATTTATCTATCCTTTCTTTTCTATTCATGATCCATCTATGTATTTATCCTTTTTGATCACAATATATTGTGCTTTCATGATATTATAAATTTCAATTTAATTTGAAATTTATATTCTAATAATGTTAGATATTTTATCATCTCACTTTATAACCATTTCTTAAGATAGTACAATGAAGAAGTAAGAGATCTGTCAGGCGTATTTGTCATTCAAGAAACTTGTTTTTATTTTTCCATTTAATTATAAACTGATTAGGTTATAATTAAATTATAAATATACATTTTATATCAAATATTGGTTCTATTAATGATATATCACTTATCCACACTAATTATAACATTTATATAAGTTTTTATTATGAATAATTAAGGTATTATCTCTAAAACCTCTTTTTTAAGAACATAATTTGTATATTACATTTTGATTAAAAAAATTTCATGTAGGGATATTTTTTTAGACATCAAAATTATTATCCTTATGATTTCAAAGATAGGATAGACCCATTTCCCTCTCACTAAACCTTTCCATTAATCATTAAATTCCCATGTTATGCTGTAAAAATTATCCTGTAATTTTTTATTCTGATAACTTCTGAAGTGAATTCCCATCCCGATTTTCAAACTAGGGTGTTCACATTAATGTAACAATACTTCACTAAATTGGGATTTTTTTTAATTATTTTCTTTATTTGTTGATTAAAATTTATGAAATACATCCATATATTGTATAATCGATGTTGCACATTTAGGCATTTACATGATATAAATGTGATAGGTGGGCTCTAAATTACATAACCATTCCATTCATATAGTAATGATTTTATGTCATGATACACCATATATGGTTCTAGAGATGTTATCCTCAAAACGATATATCATTATTTTCCATTTTATATCATATTATTATCATTATGATGAAATTTTTTATATGGTATTTACATTATCATGTTGAATTTATGTAACCATTATATATCGTGTGTCAATGTTGGTGTTTTTAATATCTCTAGGTGTATATTATACTGATATAATTTTTGATTCAATTGTTCTAAAATACCTTATATTATGCTTTATTATTCCCTTAATAGGATTTATAGCTCAACTCTTTCTTATGTATATTCATATATTATCGCATTTAGTATTAGACGATCTATGCATTTTAAGTACATATTGTAGAGATTTAAAATAAATTTGTGTACCATTGATTCATTTTATTGTTAAATATAATTATTTTCCCACTAAAATATAAACTGATGATCATATGGGTTTTTATTAATTTTACCATTATTTAATAAATAATTAATTATGGTGAATTAATGTATGGTATGTCATAGTTGGTATTAGATAAAGTCTTGTTTTTTTAGGATTATGATTAGAAAACCCATGAGAATCCCTTAAAGATAATTTCATACAAAATAAAATGTCTCTAAATTTGGGTAATGTATGGAGTAAGTGGTTTTCAAGAAGACCAAATCCCTTTCTAGATATTACATTTGGATGTATTTCTGGAATAGTTTTTCTTACAGGTTGATGTCCTTCTAAGACAGTTGACTTTATTGACACTTGGTGGATGAAAAAGTGGCTTTGTGGCACATCTTGTTTGATATTCCTAGGGGATATACATTTGTAAATTCATAATCTCCTAATGAACCATTATTAAAGGAATAGAATTAAATATAATATAATATTTTAAGAAATAGGTTATGGATAATTTATATTGAAACCTAGAAATTAATAGATTGAGGCATATATGCCATTTATGAGGTATTCATTTTATGGCCTTGGTTTCTAATTTATATCATTAATATATTAAGAAATATTAGACCTATTGATATTATGGATGAAGTAAATGGTTAGATCTAGAATAAAATAATTAAAGTTAGTCTTATCATCAGTTCATTAACATCAAATATATTATGGGGAAATCGATCTACACATTCTTTCATAACACAGATATTTAGTGAAAATATTCAAATACCACCTCACAACATGAAATTTGAGTTAATGATGATGAAATAGAATAGGTAAATTACTAAACCCCATGTATATAACTCATCCCCAATCGGTGTTTTTGGCATAAATTCCCATAAAACCTTAAGATACACCCTTTATTATAATTAAATTCTATTCTACATATGGGTTAGATTTTATTCAAAAGATAAAAGATAGATTGTCGAGAGAAGGAAATGTCTCTTCAAATAAAAATGACCCCTATTTTATACATTTTAAATTGAAAGGATGAAACTACTTTGGGAACATCATCTCAATACTGGGTATATTTACCTTATGAGAATGCGTGTCAAGTCTATATGATTGAGACTAATTAATTGATAATCCTTGATGAAAATAAGATTTTAAAAGAACTCTTAGAAGTTTATTCTTAAATAGTCTCAATGTCATAATCATAAAATATAGGTTGAGTTTTTTAAAAAAACATATAACTGAAACATTACCATTATCCAGTAATACATTTAGAATTTCCAACATTTAACTTCAAGAGTTGAAGAAACATGTATATGAGTATCTGGATAAAGGGATTACATGCCGAATAGCTTCACAACGCAATGTCACGATCATTTTTTCATGTATATAAATGTGTCAATATGACCCTTAATTTATTATATGGATCACAAAAATATGATGAATAATAAAATGTTTCATCTAAAATAAATTTATTACTTGTTTGATTAGCCATATGAATCCCATTACTTCTCCAAGGTGTATCTTTGATCAGGGTATTTTCATGTAAAGGTGGAGAATGAGGATATCACAACGAATTTTGTATATATAATGTGTGAGAACTATGAGTTCATATTGATTCCATTTGGACAAAATAATAATCCAAATATCAACATGTATATGATGGAGTATGTCTTTAGGTATTTCATGGTTAAATTTTTTATATTATTTATAGATTATATTATTATATAATATAAAATGATGGAGGAATAAGAGGAATATTTTAAAGTTTTACTGCTTAACTTATAAAAATAAATTTTGTTCGTAATGAAATTAATTATGAGTTTTGGATTGTGAAAGTAACATTCATTTGGATTTTTATCATTAGAATAGTGATATTTTGGATCCTTAATAATTAGAGGCAATTGAAGGATGGACTAAAACAACATCAATGATATAAATTCATTGAAACCAAGGATTAGTTGGGTAATATCATCAATTTTTGAAAACATTAATGAAATTATCAATATTTATAACATTGATAACCTAAAAGAGAGTCCAGTTTTTTATACTGATGATTTTTAATAGATATTTAATGTGTTAATAGTGAGGCTAATAAGTGTACTTGTACTCATATTAACAAAAAATGGAGAAGGAGTTGTGGCCCATAATGATGCATCAAAAATGGTACATGGATGTGTACTCATGAATGTTGAAACAATGATATAATTTTCATCTAACCAATTAATAATCCATGAGAACATGTACTCAATTCTTGACCAACAAATTGTTGAAGTATTCTTCACATTTTTGATTTAGAAAAATTATCAATATGGGGAGAAGTGTGGAATATATATGGATCATAAAATCCACATGTATATATATTCACATAAAGGGGTCTCAATATTTTCTATTTAATTATCTTAGAGATGATCAAGGATTGTTATTTTTCAATGTATTACCATCATGGTAAGGTGAACAAATTGATCAATTATTTGAGAAGAAGGGATCCTTCAACCCTATGCATGACGATGATTTCCAGGGATCCGATAATCTTTGACTTGAAATTGATAAAAATATAAACAATAAAAGGAAATTAGTATTACCTTCGTCAAATAACTACTCAACAATCCATTATTAATAGTATAAACATTGCTCAAAATGGTAGTGAGGAGCTATAGAAAAATGTAGTCAATATTCTGTAGTTCTTCCCTTATTAATATAGAGTTTTTTTTATGAACCCATAAGTGGTTCCAATAAAAACTAGTTGTAAAGAAAAAATTATACCATATTTTCATATCTAATTATTCTCTTTTAATCTATTAACACTTTGATGTATAGATATCTAAATAAAAAATTATATGGGGTAACATGAAGAGGGTGATTGCATATTTTTGGTCTTAATGACATTTATGCCAACAAGTCAAAAGTGGATGAATATATTCCATGGTTATGATGAAACCATTTCCAATAAATATATATAAATGGTTAAAAATATCCATATATTTGGTTGTAGGACTCCTATATACATCTTAATGAAATAAATACATATATGTTATTCTAATCACCTTACTATGTTAGTGTATTTTGTCCCTATAATTAATGATTTATCTCATGACCCACTCACCAAGATATAAATAAGAGGTAAGACTTCATACAGTTGCACATTCTATTGTATCTTATCATGATTTTTGGTTTACCTTGATGTTCTTAATATACCTTAACATGTGTTGGATAAGGTATCTATATTCAAAATTTCTTGTCACACTTAGAAAAGTTTTTTCTTTTTGTATTACCATTCAAACTGTAAAGTATATGATGAGATCATGTTCAATGGATTTACAAGTATGTTGGTGTCAATGCCTTCCCCTAGGGATTTTATCATACAAAAAAAGTTTACATTATATAATTAAATGGAAACTTCTATGAATTTGTATTGGTTGAGGTGTGAAACTCAATTTTTTGATAAATATGGATAGTGGACGATGATGAAACCTGGACTTTTCAATGATATTATTGAGAAGGTTCAAACCACTCATCGTAAAATGAAACCCACCCAAATTTGATAGAAATATTATATAGATAATCAACAATCTAATCCATAGTTTGATTTTAGAGATAATGTGTTTTTTTAGAAAAAATAAAATGACTTCTACGAAGAAGGGATTATTTATTACATGATTCATGATCCCACTTTCGATCCTTGATCACATCGAAGTTGTGGATTATCGACTGGAACTCCCACTGAACCTATCCCAAGAACATGAGGTGTTCGATGTATCCCTATTGAGGAATTACATACCAGGCCCCATACAAATCATTTTTTTGGAGGTTATACAATTAGAGAAAGACCATTAATATGATGTTCATGGAAAGAATATCAAAGATCATAGATACAAGGTTCTATAAAATAATGCAACACATACAATCAATGTATTTTATAAGAACTATTTGATAAATGATGTAACATGGGAATCCAAAGAGGATATAAAAATGAGGTTCCACTATCTATTTTAGTGTAAGAAATGAAATTTCAATGGAAATATTCTAAAGTATGAATGAATGTAATAACACAACATTTTATAGATGAAATCCATTTTAAATTGATTGAATTCCTTATTAAGAAATGAAAAAATAGAAAAATACAAACAAAACACTATTTATAATGGATAATTATAAGTAATATATGGTTGGACTTAATTTAATATTAAGCATCATAACCATTGATACTATATATATTGTACAGGGTTCATTATGATTATTCTATATTAAGTGTTACGATAATTCCAATTGAAAAAGATGAAAGAAATGAATTCCTCATCAAGTATGATTGTACCCTACAAATCCCATTTTTTAATGTATCATATGGAGATGGAACCATTGTGATTTTCCATTTACTAAACCCATTAATATATTAAATAACTAAATAATGGTTTAAACCATTTGTTGGAGAATATAAATCTTATCAAGGTCACTAACAAATAATTATCATCAAAAAACACCATGAATGCTTCACCATGACACACCATACAATTATGAAATAGACTAGCGTAATAAGGATTATGTATCTAGACCCTAAAACTATGATTTTTTTATTTAAGAAATTATTATTTTTTCCCTTTTAGTTTTTCTTTATAAATGATTAAATATTGATTAATAGCAAAATCATATTCTAATTTGATGAATCTCAATTTGTATTTTTTGGAAATATTTGGAATTAATTAAGATAAACCTTTTTATGTATTTATGAATTTTAGAATTAAATATAATTTTAATAGTTTGTTCTTATTAAATAATATTTATTTAAATATAAATGATATACATTTTTATGTAGTTAAATGTATGAATTATATGGGTTAGAAAACTAGTATCATTACAAAAAACCATATTTTTCAATGAATAGTTATTTTTAATTTTAAAGTTTTGATTTTAAAATTTCATTAATTATTTATATAAAATAATAAATTTTTCATGAAATAATTAAATCAATATAGGTAACTATTATGTATTCATAAATTTAAGAGATATTTTAAATTTTGGGTAAAAATTAAATATGGTGTAAATATACATTCTCTATTATGACATCATAATAGAACCGAAAAATATAATGAATACTATAAAGAATAAAAAACAAAAAATGCGTTTTATATTTAAATTATTATATTATAAGTGTTATTTTATAAATTTTATTAACACTTAATGAATCCTAAAAATCATCTTTAATATTTTATGGTTTTAAATGAAATCCATTATGAACAAGACTCACATCAAAATCACCATGTGTATAATTTTAATTATTTTAGTTCTTATCCATAGAAAACATTTAAATGAACTCCCTTTTGGTATAAAATATGGGAAAAATACATAATAATGTTTATGGTTTTGATTATTTTATCATATATAGTTCATAACAATTTTTAAAAATTAATAAATAATTCCCATCTCTTTTGATATAAATACACAGCTTGGATTTGTATCCCTTTCACACAAGTCTCATTGAGAATGAATTTATTTTTCTATTCCTTTTCTCTTTCCATTATCTGGTGTCTCCAATATATTATGAAGCTCCTCTAAATATTTAATAAATTCCCTCCAAGATAATGGATCTCTCTCTATTCTATTTCAGTCAAACATCTTGGTATTTGACTTTTTTAATATAAACTAATTTTTTTCATTAATTTATAATTATAAAATTTCAATCAAATTTATGTTCTATAAATGAGAAATCATTTTTACACTCTCATTACAACCATTACCAATGCTGTAATTATTCTAATGTAAGTAATCACTCTCTCTTTATTTTCATTGAAGCACATTCTTTATATTTATACATTTCAAAATAAATTGATTTATTTGTGATGAATTTAGAAATATCAATTCAATATAAAATTAAATTTAAAATTATAATCTATAATTTATTCCCACAAGTTTCATCCTTTAACTAAACCATAACATTTTTCATGTAAGGGATATTATTCTTCTCCACCTTTTTATAATGCCTTCTTTATATTATTCACTTTTATTTCAAATTGTTCCAATTGGGATGTGTTTTCGAACATCCATATTACTTTACATATGATTTAAAATATGCGAGAGAACCACTCCACTATCATTAAACCCTTCTATGTCTCTCTATGTACCCCTATTATGCATCTGAAATTATCTTGTAATTTTACATGCCAAACACTTTGTAGTGAACAACTGTCGTCATTGCACTGAGGGGTATTCAACAAAATGTACCAATCCATCATTCAATGAGGACTTTTATTTCTATATCCCAAAAAACATTATCATGGAATATAAATTAATGAGATACACCCTTATGTTTTATTTTCAATCTGTCATACTTATGCATGTCCCCAATACAAATGTGACTAGTGGGCCCAAAATTATATAAACCTATAATGCATTGTGTAGTGATTTTATCTCATGAGATAACATATATAGTTCACAAGATTTATTCCTAATAACATTATGTTTTTAGGTATCAGTTGTTATCCTTGGTAAATGTTAATGATTTCATGTTTTATGTTTACAATACATTCCCATGTTGTCATTATGTTAATATATTATATCATGAACTGATGTCCAGGTTTATGATTATCACTTGTCTTGTGTTACCATGATATGACTCTTGGCTCACATATAATAATATTCAATATTACATTCTTTTATTATTCCCCCATTGGTATATATATATTACCATTTTATAATGTATATCCCGATGTTTTCCCATGTAATATTAGAAGATCAATGGGCTTTTAGTTAATTTTTTGGTTATTATAAATAATATTGTTTTACCAAGGATTCAAGTAACATTAATATGTACCAAATTACCAAAATAAACTAGGCCTCATAGTCTTATTGTTTTGTATTATGTGTAAATTTATTTAATAAATCATCAATTTATGTGTATATAGATATGGTATTTCTTACTACGACATGTCGATAGGAATATCTAATAATACAAAAACATACAGAATTCCAAGAAGCGGTTCGGTTCTCCTAATATCTCATATCAGAGATTTCCAAGTGTGAACATCATGAAAAGAATTATCATTTACTTATGAGTACATTCAAATGAAAATAATCATTATTTGTCCCTCAACATATTTTTTTTTCAATCTATATAACTATATTTATGTATATCATTTCGGAATTTCATGGTACTCATCATTACATGGAATTGATATGACCATATTAATGCTACAAATTCACTAGGATATTATTAAATTAAATTCTTATTGAACTATATAAAATATTTATGAATTGGGTAGGACAGAATCACGAGCAAAAAAAATTTTCCTTGTTGGAAATGGCATATTTGGTGGTCCATGAGGCTAGGTCATGGATTTGCCATTATTCCTTGGCTTCACTTGCAAGGATGATCGTGATGCTTCTACATTAAACGCAAAAATGGAATAATTTTCACGATGCCCTGATGTTGATGTAGGTTATGAGAGATCTCATCGGCTATATACTAGGGCAGGTGAAGTTGAATGATACAGGTCTAAGGTGTTCATTGAAAGGATTAGAAGATCATGTAGATCTGCAAGTATAAATCATTCTACGGCGAAGGGGGATGGTGTTCACCTATATGTTGTTGTAGGTACTGTGAGATCTAGTTGGGATATGTGCAAGGAAGTTGTGGATGACCGAAAATTTTTTGTGGTTTTTTCTAGCCTTGAAGGATCCCAAGGATCTGCATGTTGTGAATATTGGCATAATACGGTGATGATGAACTACACTTATGTTGTTTTTCTTACAGTGAATGATGGGGATCATTGCCATGGATCTACATTGGTGATTGATGGGAGACCTCAACCTACAGTGGATAATGATTTTAATTTCTCACTGTATGTTGAAAAGGACTATATTAGAAGGAAATTTATACACATTTTGGATGGTATTCGAAATCATTTTGTTAATAAGTGTGATACGGTCCGTGTGATTACCATCAAAGAGGCCACTTCTGACATGTTTCAAATTATCATGTTTTCGTTCATTTCTGGAATGGTGATCCCTATTGGTGATTTGTCGCGAAAAGTTGATGAAATTATTAAAATAATAGAAATATCATGAAATTATCGAGATTAGAAATTTTAACCCATGGGTAGGGGCTTCGTCCGCATTATTTTTCCATCATATGTTCTAAAACGCAGGGCTTGGCAGATCTGATCAATTTTTTTAAATCGAGGTATGATCTGATTTTAGGAATTAAATTTTCTATTAAAACCATTTCGTTTAAAAAATAGTTGTTCCAATTTCTATATTAAAATCATAGGTCGTGACATGATTTTATAGTACCTGATATTCATTTTTATACTCCCTCTATTATCGAAATTCCGATAAAAATGGATTGAGTTATCGAGGTTTCGATGTTTGGTTGTTTTTCTAGGGTACTGGTCGAGGTTGACTTGTGTACATTCCTAATTAACAATATAGTTCTATCTGAGTTGGATGATGGCATCCCTCTTAATGTGGAATATGAAAATATTCCACATTTTTTGTGTAGATATTCAAGGAATTGGAACATTCAAAGATAACTGCTGAAAATTGTGGTTTTGACATTTTGATCTAATAAATGGAATAATGAGACATATTGTATGAAGAAAGAGAAGGTAATAGCTTAGGTGTATCATGGTGGTTCGATGGGAAGTTATGGCCTTGAGATTTATGTTTTCAGGGGAACTCAAAATAATACAATCCTAGATGGATGTTCACACCATGATCGATGGTTGCAGTGGAAATATATTTTCCATGCCCTGGTAGTGCATGTCCAAGTGGACACAGCTATGCCTGATCGGGGAGGTTATGACATGAAATGGGTCATGTTAGTTGATGGTAACTTTCAAACTCCTCTAAATGTTTTAGAGGATATATCTGCACTTGCTTCTTTGAAGAGTGGATGTATTCAGATGGTGGATGATAAATCTCCAACAATATATGGTGATGCTTCCAATAAAAATGATACTCATGTTGATTATCATCAGAAAATTCAATAAAATTTATCTTATTATAAGATATCTGACAAGTGTGGAAATATCTCTACTAATGAATTTGTTACTAGTGGCCCCCTAATGGCATCGGGAAGTGGGGTTCATGCCTCTTTTAAAGATGCAATTTTATATTGCAAGTCAATGGTGATTGATAGTGAGCATTTCACTCCTACTCTTCTAAAGAGAAATCCATGAAGGGGATATTTGAACCTATAATAAGATAGTATCTACTATATATTCTTCCAAGATAGCCAATAAATATATCCTTAAAATTTTTGAACAAGTTAAAGCACTAGCTGAGTGGGAAATAGTTGATGATTCTAATTATGGTAAGGACATGTATTACTATGAAAATTATATTCTCTCTCTCCTTTTTTGGAAGAGGGAAAATCACATTGCCTACCTCTCATGTCTCTTTATTGTACGTTTTCCCTTCATTAATAAATGGTCAGAAGCATAAATTATGAATTGAATTTTCTTGTAATATTTAATAATATTGTTCAATAATATTTATATACATTAATATATATGTAATGCAATATAATAATAGTTTTTCGTAGAACAATAAATCCAACAGTTCATGTGGTAATGTTTTTCTTATAGGTTGTATAATGTTCAATGTTTAATGTTCATGAATAGAAATATTAATGGAAGGATATCAGATAAAGTCTATTAGATTAATATGCATCATAAAATAATCCAATAGATGGACTAAAATAATACATACCACGTAAATTTCTTCAGATAGATTATTACATGAATATATATTAATCAATTTTCATTTTTATCAATTTTTCTGTTGATTTTTTATTTAGACCAAGTTCTCCAATCAGAGTGATGAAAATTCACAGAATAGGGAAATCAGTTGATGTAGAACAAATATAATTCTGAAAGAGAAGAGTTAGAGGGAATGTTCTTAATATTTTCAATAAGGAAACATTTTGTGTATTATTTTTCTAACATCATTGCATAAAACATTATAAAACTCAATAATCTTGATAATTCTAACAAAATAGTTCATTTTTTCTAGAAAATTAATAAAATGTTCCAAGAAGTTACACAACATATGATGTAATGAATTTATGAGAAGTATGAATATGAATGATACTTTAATCTCCTAGATGATTGTATAATTATTGAGAATAATCCAACAAATATCAACTGAGTGGGATTTTTGATTATAATGTTTTTAGTTAGTGGGAAAGAAATTGATTACCTAAAAATTTTATTTTTCTAAACCAATAAAAGGAGGTGTAAGTAAACCCCATTAAAACCTTTTCATTCTAAAAAATATGACATGAAGAAGTGTTTCACGAATTTTGAGTTTCCAGCCATATTATGATCTGGTTTATGTTATCATAAAATGGAATGAGATTTTGTGAGAAGAGTTATCGAGTAGAGGGTGTCAATTATTATTATAAGAGATATATTTCATGATGTAATATCAGAAAATCCATTAGTTTGAGAATAAAAAATAGAAAATTTATTTTCTATTTGATAGAGATACTCGCAATCTTGTGAGGATCTATGGTTTTTTGAAATTGATATAACAAATATCATATGTCCAAATATCTAGTCACGTTGAATAGAGTATACCAAATGATGGAAGGGTACACCAGATATACACTTATAGGATAATGTAAATAAGAAATTTAATTTTTGGATAGAATTTTTAGAAGTTTTTTATATAGGATTACATTTTTTATTGTATTAGTCAATAGAAAAACAATTCAACTGATATGAGTCTATATAATCACAAAGATATATGGATCCTAATTGGAGATGTCACAAAACAAATATGGACGCCATTAAAACTGGTCCCAAATCCTTCCCATGGAAAGGACCTAAGGTAATTACCTGTATCTATAGGCCTGCACAGGTGCCCATGAATCATAAATATTAGTTTAGGAAAGATTTACCCGAGTTTAGAATCATTTAAAAACCACAGACAAACTATAAACTAGATCTGAAAATTACCAACCAAACAAGATTTGAATAAAATTTATATTTGAATACATGGTCTTAAAATGACATAAGGGGTATAAAGATATATAAACATAGAATCTAAACAACCCAATTAACACCACATGAAAAGGGGTCATAGCTCACGAGCCATCTCCATAACACCACCCCAGGGAAGGAAACTAATAACATGAACCACAATCACCCAAGGCCTTGCCCATACCATTGTCAAACATGATCAAGTATACTTAACAAAAAAATTTGTAAGTAGCATGTGAGACTAATACCAATAATATATGAACAAAATATTCAATATTGTAATTAATACAAGATAAAAATCATGTAAGATTTAATAAAAAAGAAATGGAGGAAATTATTTCTAAAGCACGAAACTTTTAAAAGTATACAGTTTTCAATGGGAAATTTCAATGAGTGAACACATTTCCAATAAAACATGTATTATTCTGAATTATTTATCTAGATACACCATAATCATATGATAAATATGAAATAGTCAATGAGAACTAATCTCGGAAACACCCCTTGGCATTAGTTAGTTCTGGGCCCCCTGTAACTCATATCTCGGTGTAATTTAACCATAACCATATCGGTTCTTGTGTAAGAGCCACTAGTTGGGAACATACCCATAACATAGTGGTCCCTAATCATCATTATTATAGTTTTTTTGTTTTTTAAATATCCATTATTCTATGGTAAATAGGGACAAAACCACTCAAGATCACTACCACAATAGTATGTCTGCCCGCCTAGATACCCAGGCTTCCCCCTTTCTACTCAAAAAAATCCCATATTTTACCAAAAATCCATTTTCACATTGAAAATAATTTGTATTCAAACAAATTCAAAACTGTAACTACACATGGTTTTCATCCTTTATGTAACTCAATAAACCACATAGAATTTCCATAAAACCAATTCACGGAATATAACCGATATTTTCACTTAAAAATCAACTAAAATTCATCTTTGAAAACACAATAACCGCCCATGTTACACCAAAACAATATTTTAAGTATCAAAACATTTCAATAAAATCCTTCCCTAAATTATGAAACATCCCCATGTGCTACAACATCGAACAAACATGTAAAACACCAATTTTCACACAAAAATGGAATTCAGAAATCATTTTTATAACAAATTCCTCCAAAAATAATTTTCTCAAAAAACACAATGAAAGAGAAGTATGCTAAAAAAAGAAATCAATAAAGATAACTCATCTAGGAGTTCTAAAACATGTAATCACTGACCAAAAGTGACAAAAACACCAAATCCTTGTGTGAATGTTCAACCACATCACAACGGAACCAAAAGGGTGTTAAATAAAACTGAAAACCACATAATTAAACCACGAAACGCAAGATAAAACCCATGATTGGACGACCTAATTTATTTACATTACGAATTCCAAGAAACATTGACGAAACCCAAAGATAATTGGAGGAGTAAGGAAGGAACCCCACTTATTTAAGATATCTTGATGAAATCGCCCAAAATACAACCTTAAGTAAATTTACAAGAAGAATAATATGGTATAGAGTTTTCAATAAGGATTCAGAGTTAATGAGTGATTTGAAATGGGGAAAAAGTGTAAAAAATTATGTACTTGTGAAAGAAACAAATTACCTTTTAAAATCTGGATGATTAAATAAATCATGCGAAATATTGATCTAATCTGCAATTTAAGATGATCTCCAATGGATTTGGGTTATTTAAATGTATAGAGAATATGACATGAGTGAATGATGAGCTCGTAAGGGGCTCTAAAATTATAGGTTTTTCCCTCGTCGCTGCATCCTTCTAACGCTCGGGGTCTTCTCGACTCCCCTCCTTGTTCTCGGTGAGCTCATGGAAGCGACCACTTGTTTCAGTGGTGTTGTGAAACGTAATGGGCTCGGCTATCTCAACATTTTTCATTATTGATGGCCAGTTTTTTTCTCAATTCCTTCTTGTTGGATAAAGCTTATAATGGTTGTGTAGTGTTGGTCCAAAGGTCGAGTCCCATCATCTGTGATCTGAGGGAGCGGCTTGATCTCTGGTTGGGTGTTGGGTGGTTTTCATGGACTGATCGGATGACATGGATAGAAGCGACATGATTTGGGTTTGGATTGCGATGGGGATCTCTACAAGTGCTCTAGTGATGGTTTTTTGTTCATCGAATTCTTATATTCGTATTTGGATTTTGGGGTTTCTTTTGACCGTTAGTTTTTGTGGTGATGCTTCTGTAGTGTTAACCATTGTGATCAGAGTAGCTTGTGGTCAAGGACCCAAGGCGAACACATTGAGATTGTATTCTGGACGAAGAATCCATCAGGTGTCATGAGTGTATAAGGTTATTTTCACTTCCATTGAATCGATTGGCGGATTTCACAATTGTGCCTTGATTTGGGACTCATTGAGTTTCAAGTTTGTTTTGGATGATGATTCAGTTCGTACTTGTGGTTTTATTATGCAAGAATGAGTTTGGATTTTGTTGAATGAAGTTGAGCTGATGGCGTTCGGTTTATTGGTTATGTATCCAGTGCATCTTAGTATTGATTCGGTTTTGATGGATGGAATTTGGTGGTGATGCTATGAGGAATTTTGGTTATGGTGGTTGGGTTCTGTGGAAGTATAGGTGTTGTTTTTGATATTGTGGAATGGATTTTGTTGTTTCATTGTGCCAGGGATCCAAATCACCTATATTGATTAAATAGTGAGGGAGATCGCAAATGAATTTCATATTGAACATGGTTTTCTACAGAAGAAGGGTACATGGGTATCATCTGAAATTGGATTTTGGACATCTTTTTCTAGAAATTCTATATGGAAATGCTTTAGACGAGGATTAGAGCAGGTGATTTCATTTTACATGACTATTCAGATTTGGAAGTTTGAGAGGGTATGGCTCAGCCATCGGTATTAGGATCATGCACCTGTACGGGACAACTAACTAAATAGTCATGAAATGACGGAGGATTTTCATAATGATATTGATGTTGGGGATGTGGTATTTCCAAGTAGTCTTGTTCAGGGTTTTGAAAATTGAGTTATGTTGATGTCCCTATATCCTTGAATTCATGTGAGGTTTCTTCTTTTTTCCATAAAATGGGGTTTATCCTAAATTAAATAAAAACATTAGGCCTTTAGGGAATTCAGTCGGTCAGATGATCTCTAATGAGGGAGAAACGAAAATGGGAGTGTGCCTAGGGTCACTGGCCAAGAGTGAGAGTTGGAATAGATGAAAAATTTTAAAAAAATGAATAATATCTAAAAATATTATTTTTATAAAATTAAAAATGGGATCACAGGAAGGCCCATTATGTTAATAAAAACCTCAAATCCACCATTATTATAGATTCTTAAGGGGTCTAAATGTATATGGATGTTTCAAAAGGCAGGTTTGGCCATGTGTCATGTGGAATGGGTGAATAATGTTGAATACTAGAAGAGTTATAAAAGAAACAAATTTTTTTTTAAAATCAAGAAATGGGCTCATGGTTTTTCGAAAATCATGAAAACCCACCCTTTACACCAAAAATTCATGGGAAACCACCTGAATAAAGAAATAATTTAAATTAAATGAAAAATTACTTTAAAATGTGTAATTTATGTAACAGTCCTCTACACCAAGAAAGACTTTATTACCCATAATGTTAATACGAAACATGATTGGAAAATAAGAATGTGTACTCCTTCTCAACCCACAACTTCTACTCCTATGTTTCGTGGAAATATTTACCATACTGCCAAAGGTCCCAAACCAATGGAATATACTTTCCAGGAAGTACCTTATCTTGGAAAACAACTATTCTCACTAGACACTCAAAAATAGAAAAATCAAGATCTATATCCCACTCCTCCCAATTCAGCACATGGGACGGATCTGTGTTGTACATTTTCAAATTGGAGACATGGAAGACATAATGAATGGATTCCATCATATAAGGAAAATCCAACCTCTTTGACATGTTCCCAAAAATCTCATTGATTTTCAATGGTTTGACATATTGCGGCGTCAGCTTCCCATGCTTTCCCAAATGACGATGGCCCATATGAGGGGCCGCTGTCACGAATACACGACCACCCACACGAAAACTCTATCACATGATGGATCCAGTCTACATAAGATTTATGGAAACTTTGATCAATCAATAAGTGTTTCCTGATCAACATGGACTTAATAGACATATCTTGAAAATACTCTTCCCCAATAGTGATCTCTCACATATCTCAACCCAACATATGGGGGACCGACAAGGCCGATAATATAGAACCTCAAAATGAGTCATTCGAATCGAGGATTGGTAACTGTAATTACAAGAAAATTCAACCAATGCCAATGTCTATATTAAGAACCACCAATGTCCAAATTACATGAATGAATTAGGTCCTCATGTATCTTATTCACCTGTTATGTCTGACCATCCTTTTGAGGATGGTATGCCCTGCACAACTTAATCTTTGAACCCAAGTCCTTCTGATGTCCTTCCCAAAATCAATAATTGACATGGGGTCCTTATCTGATACAATTGTTGATGGAAAACCATGAATTCGTTCCTCATCTTGAAGATACAAATGGCACAACATATCCACATTAGTTGTATCATTGAGCAGAATGATGTGGGATGACTTGGTCAGATGATCAATCACTACCCATGTGACATTCTAACCCCTAAGGTGTATTTGTTAGGGAAATAATTATGTCGATGGAGACCACTTCTCACTTCCATGTAGGAATGGGTAATGGATAGATTAGATCTGAGGGCCTTTGGTGGTCCACATTCACCTACTAATATATGTAGCATCTCTCCAAATATACATCTATATCTTGTATCATAATTGGCCAGCAGAATGGCTGACACACATCATAATACATCTTGGTGGCACCAGGATGGAAATCACACTTAGACCGGTGGCTATCATGCATCACCGCCTTCTACAAAGACGATGCAACTACTAATTGTCCCTTGAAGAACAAGATTCCCTTAGAAAATGAAGTCCAATTAGAAGGCTTATTCCCACCATGAAAAAATGACCTCAACCACAGGAAAATATCATCAATATTTTGTTCATTATAAATGAACTATAAGAGAGAAAGAGTCAACTGAATTCTTTCTATGAACAAACCTCAACTACGCTCTTTGGTCACCACCTGAATCTAATAAAATAACCCCATCAGATTCAACTCATCATTTTACTTTTTCATGGATTGAACTGGTACTTTTCTACGTGAAGCATCCACCACCACATTTACCTTTCCTAGGGTATAAAAAATATTAACATTGAATCCCTACATGAAATCAATCCAACAGTTCTACCTTATATTGAGATCCTTACAAGAGAAGATACATAACAAGATTTCGTAATCATAGTAGAACACAAGATACTCCTGAAAGAGGTAATAAACCCATGCCATAAAATCATGCATCATATCTGCTAGCTTCATGTCATGGGTCACATAATTTGTATCTTGTGGTGGGAGTTAGAGAGACTATACACCACCACGTGATCACCCTCTATAAGTAGACACCCAATACCCATACCTGAAGTGTCTTAATACAACACATGCACCATTCTAGCCTATTGAAAAATCATCATGGGGGAGGTAGTCAAATACCACTTCAGCTCAATGAAGTATTCCAAACATTCGAGGACACATTATAACTTCAACCCTTTCTGAGTGAGCGCGGGAATGAGAAAAGTAATCCGAGATAATTCCCGAAAAAATACCTATACTGACCATCTTGGATTAGGAAACTCATACTACTAAAAACATTTTTTGGGTGCTCCCATGTCATAATAACATTGATCTTTTTGGGTCCACTGAAACCCCCTACTTGGAGATCACATGCCCTAGAAACATCACCTCTCTAATATAGAATGTGTACTTGGAAAACATTGCATTGAGGTGATGCTCTCACATGGTTTCCAGCACAATCCAAAAATGATGTTCGTGTTCATCCTCATATCCAGAGTATACAATCATTTCATCAATAATACCACAAAAAATTTGTCAAGATACTAGTGGAACACCCTATTCATGAGTGTTATAAATTTTGATGGAGAATTGTTCAATATAAAGGGAATGACCATGTACAAAAAGAGGACACACCAGCTTTGGAATACAATCTTCAAAATATCTTCCTCTTTCACCATCAGTTAGGGGTAACACGCATTTTTAAAAACCAATTTTTCCCTTCAACTGGTCACAAAATTCTTTATTATAGGAAAAGAATATTTATTCTATATGGTAACCTTGTTCATAATTTGGTAATCAATACACTACCAGAGGGATTCATTGGCGTTCTTTGTAAAAAGAAAAGCAGCAGCTCACAAAAAGATGCTCATGAAAATGAATCCTTTAGATTATAAATCTTCTAGATGAATCTATAATTTACTCAACTCAGTGTGAGGCATATGATATGAGGTAAGAGATATTGGTTTTTTTCCTAACACAAAATCAATGAAGAACTCCATATCCCTCTCTTGAGTTAATCTTTAAAAATCATCTAGGAATACCATGAGAAACTCATCCAATACATGAGGTTGTACACCATCAGGTGCATGACCATCATCCACTCGAATGATTAGGATAACTGGAAGACAAGATTACCTAACACTGGGAATGGAGGTCCGACGGGTCCTGAATGAGGATGCCAATCCCTTAAGTAATCCTGATGACTCTCATCTTGTGTCATGAAACTGTCCCATCGCCTATAGAAGTCAACGTGCATTTGAAATTTTTCCAGACAATCAATGCCAATTATCATGTTAAATAGATCCAAATCTTGGACAAGGTCGTTCGACTTCATCTCAACCCCTAATTGAGAAAGCGTAAATGACGGACACCTAATACCCTGCTCTTTATTCTTTTCCATTGTTGAGACCAATTCCATCACAAAAGGCAAATGATCAGTTAGAAAATTCAGTGTGTTCACAAAATGGGTAGAGGTGAATGAAAAAAAGGAACCATTATAAAAAATAGTACCATCTAGATAAGATTAAATCAAAATGGTACCTCATATAGTCAATGGTCCCGCCTCTGAACCCGCTGGTGGCTGATCCACCACATGAAGATGCCATGTCTCGGCCTGAGAATTACCGCTTTCCTGTGGCTCTGCCTATAAGATGATTTGACCCTACCACAATGGCCACCGAACTGAGATCCCATCATTCATTTAGTTTGACTTAATTTCCACCCCTCTAGAAGCCATAGATCCATACCCACAATAGAGTGGGCATGCCATCCGGTAAAAGTGATTCATGTGTCCCATAACTCCACCCTGATAACAAGGATCCAGAGGAGATATGCATTCCGGTCAGATGTTCCATGGCCTTCCACATGGGTGTCACATGATACACCATACATAAGAAGCCATGAATGAAAAATCCCTAGAACGTTGGCATGAGCTACCACCTATCTTATTCACCTGCCCCTATCACTTCATTTCTTCCCCAAAAGAACTACCATGCACATTCTTGATACTATACCATAAAAACTAGACTCCCCATTTTTTTGATCTCTACTATGAAATCTCAATCAACCACTTCAGCATAGGTTTTCATCTTGAACAGGAAGTCCTGAGAAAAGATATCTGGCATCAAACTCCTCTCAAACTTTTGGGCCTTCAATAGCTCAATTGAGACCATTTTCAGAGAATTCTAGACAAACTCAGAAAAATAGTTGGAATAATCCATCACTAAAATATCCACATGAACTATTTCCATTAAATATATAGATTGATAATATCACAAACCATAAGGGTAGTACTTGTCAATGAAGAAAACCTTGAAGTCCATCCACCTCATCTGATCATGAATCACATCATGAATCAAAAATTCCCACCACCTTCAGCTGGTACCCTCAGACAGGAAATAGGCACATTGCACCCTAACCTTTTCATGTGTGTCTAGAATCTCAAACATGTGAATGAACTTTTCGATCAACTCCTACACATCCTAGGGTTCTGTGCTACATCGAAAAGTAAGAGGCTTGTTTTTTAGAAACTCAGGGGCTTTATATTTTCTAAGATTGCTCTCGTGTTCTAAAATAGGTTCTAGAATAGTATATGTTACTTTTTATAGATCTCGGACAACCTTAACCTCAATATCTATTATATTTAGATCATGTTGTGAAGGAGAACTCTCTCCGGCTACCTCCCGTGGGTGCAAGGGAGATTTCTGGGGAGGCATGTTGCAATAAAATGAAATAGCCCCAAGAGAAAAATTTAGCAAAAAATATATAGAAATTTTCCTCAATAACTTAAAATATAAATAATAAAAACACAATACAACAATAAAATAAATAGCAACTTCCCCAGCACCTGATGTCCACGTGTAGTCTGCATCCCAAACGTCTCACATGGTAGTGAAGTCAAACATACGTTTCTAGCATCCCATGGGGACTCGTGGTCTATCACAATAGTTGTAGGAGAGGACCCCTACTCACAATCAAAACTATGAGCCCCAACAGTAGTAGATCCTCTCTATCCCGACTCACCCCCAAATAATAATACAACCCAAAAACATTAACTTCCCTTTCATTCCATTTTGTCACAAATTGAATCTAGTCGCCATCCAAACTGGCACCAAACCTTGCCCATGGAATGACCTGAAGGGTGTTCCCTATCCCCATGGGCCAGAACATGTTCTCAGGTATCTTATATATTGGTTTGGGAACAATTTACCTGAGTTTAAAATCATTTAACAACAAATATAAATTAAATAAAATAAATCTGAACATTACAAACCAAACAATCCTTAAATAAAAGTCCTAAATCAATAAATGGTCTTATAAATGACACAAGAGGTCCAAATATATATAAAATAGGTAGGAAAAACAACCCAAAGAACACCACACAACAAGGATCCATCACCCATGAGTCATCTCCACAACACCACACCATGGAATGAAACTAACAACCTGAACTGCTATCACCCAAGGCATTTCATTTACCTATGTTAGACATGATCAAGTTTACATACACCTAATGTTGTAATTTGGGTTTTAGCCTTATCAAAGTAGGATTCCACACAAATATTTCATATAGTAAGAGATAATAAATTAAAAATAATTCATGTTTTAATAAACAAGAAATGGTAACAATAATTTTAAAGAATGAAACTTTTAAAAGTATACAATTTTCAATGGTAAATTTACATGGGTGAATAGATTTCCAATAAAACAATTATGCATCTTAATGTTCCATCCAAAAACCCCATAATTCATGGATAAATAGTAAATAGTAAATGAAAACTAATCTTAGGAACACCCATAGGAACTGGTTGGTTGTAGGCCCCATGTACCTCATATATGTGGTTAAAGTAACCATAACCATATCTATTCTCATGAAAAAGCCACTAGTTGGGAACATAAAAATATATTAGTGTTCCTTAATAATAATTATTTTTCTAGTGGTTTGATTGTCCATATTGCTATGTGAAATAGGGGAAAACCACTTTGGATAACTAGCGTACTAGTACACGTTTTCCCACATAGATATTTGGTCTTCCCCCTTTGTTCTCAAATAATTTATACATGTTACCAAAATCCATTTTCACATAAAAACATCAATTCTGGTCACACATATTCAAAACCGAATCTACACATGATTTTCACCCTTTATATAAGTCAATAATCTACATTGAATTTCCATAAAACAATTTCATGGAATCCAACCAAACATTACACATAAAATTATATTAAGAGACCTCTTTGAAAACAAAATTCCCACCAATATTACCACAAAACAGAATTTTCAGTAGAAAAACATTTTAATAAAACCCTTCTATGAATTATAAAACATCCCCAAGTTGTACAAAAATGAACGCACATATTTAAAAAATTCACACAAAATGGTATTCCAAAATCCAATGTTTGTAAAATTCCACCAAAACTAATTTTCTATAACAGAAAAATGAAGGCAGAGTGTGCTAAAAATTGAAATCAAGAAAGGGAAACTCATTTTGTAGTGCTTACACATGAAATCACCTATCACATGTGTCAAAAAAACCAAATTCTTGTGAGAGACTTCAACAGCAACACCACCTAACCACAAGGGTGTTAAATCAATTATAAAAACAAATTATTATTCCAAAAAAACCATGATCAAACCATTGGATCAAATCCCTACTTTCTGGTCATTAGTAACTTCAAGAAAAATGGATAAAATCTTAAGAGAATGGGAGGACGGAGGAAGGAAACCCACATAACTGGAGAGATCTTAACGAAACGTCCCCAAATTCACCAATAGGTGAATCTCCATTAATCCAATACTGATATAGATGTTTTAATAAGTATAAGAAGGTTATTTGGGAATTTAGATGGGAGAATAAGTAAAAACAATTAAAGGAGTGGTGAAATAAAAAAAACACCTTTTCAAATATAGATGATTTGAGAAAGCATGCAAAAATTTATCCTCATCTCTGATAAATGTTAGCCACAAATATAGATAAAAGAACATGGGTTTTCACCTAGAGTTAGTGGTCTCGAGTGAGAGGTAGAATATCCAAATAAAATTAAAAAATGAATAATATATAAAAGAAACAAATGTTTTTCCATATTAGGAAATGGGATGACAGGACAACCCACTACCTTTATAAAAACCAAAATCAACCATGATTACGAATTACTAGGTGGTCCAAAGGGATATTATTGTTTTATTGGTCATGTAAGGCCATGTGGGATGTGGAATGGGTGATAAATGTTAAAAACTACAATAGTTATAAAAGTAAAAAAAAAGATTTAATTTTAATCTGTAAATGGGCTCATGGATTTGACCAAATCGTGAAAACCCACACTTTCCTCCAAAAATGCAATGGAAACCCCGAAAGAAACAAATAATAGATATTACCTGAAAAATAACATTAAAATAACTCATGTTAGTGACCATTCTCTCCACCATGAAATAGTTTCCACCCTAGAAAGTCATCCCGAATCTAGAATGGAAAACATGATTGGGTACTCTTTCTCCACCCACAAATTCTGCACACATGTTTCACGGACATTGTACCCGTGCTTCCAAAGTACCCAAAACAGTGGAACAGACATTCCAAAAAGAAACTTCTATTGGGAATCAACTATTCACAACATATTCTCAAAAACAGAAAAATCATGCTCTATATCCCACTCCTCCCAATTCAGAACATGGGATAGATCCAAGTTGTACTTTTCAATTATGAGACATTGAATATTTCATGAATGGATGCCAATTGAGAAGTCAAATATATCTTGAATGCCACATTTCCAATATATTATATGATTTCCAAAGTATTGACATACCGCAGAGTTAACTTCCCTTTTCCCAAATGAAGAAGGGACATATGAGTTGCCACTATCCAGTATACACGGTCACCCACAAAACCACTCTAGGTCACGACGCCTCTAGTCTGCATAAAATTTATGGTGACTCTAAGAAGTCAATATGCACTTCCTGGTCAACCTAACCTTTTGATATGTCTCTTGAACAAGGATCTTCCCCAATAGTGAAGTCTCACATATCTCATCCCAACATAGGGGGATCGACAAGGCTGACCATAGAGCGCCTCCAGAGGAAACATTTGAATTGAGGATTGGTAACTATTATTATAGGTAAATAAAAACAATACCAATAGATATCCCAAGAACCTATAAATTCCAAAACACATGAATGAAACATGTACTTCAGTATCTGATTCTCCCGCTCTGTCAGACCATCTGTTTGAGGCTGGTATGATGTTTTCATCTTAATCATCAACCTTGAGGCCTTCGGAAGGCCTAACCAAATCCAAGAATTAAAATGGGTGTCTCTATCTAATACAACTAATGATGGAACACCATTAAGACTTACCCCCTCTTGAAGATACAAATGGACCAACTCATCCACATTAGCAATATATTTGATTATAATGAAGTGGGATGATTTTATCAGACAATCAATCCCTACCCATATGGTATTCTTACCTCAGGGTCTATGAGGTATGCCATTAATGAAGTCCATTGAGACCTATTCTAAATTCCATGTATGAATCGGTAATTGATGTAGAAAACCCGAGGGCCTTTGTTGCTTTTCTTTCACCTACTGACATATGTAGCATCTCGAAAGAAAGTCAACTTTGTCTCATCTCATTTCTGGGCACCAGAACTGCAGAAAAATATCAAAATAAATCTTGGTGTCATCATGATGGACAATCCATTATGACTTTTCACTTCCCTACATCATCGCCTTCTGCCGAGATGACAGAACTACTAATTGGACTGTGAAGCACAAGATGCCTTATAGAGATGATGACCAATCTGAAGACATCTCCCCACCTATAACAAACTCCCTACACCACGAAAAAATCTAATCATTGTGCTGTTATCACTAAATCAAATCTAAGAGAGAATTAGTCAACACTATTCTCCGCATAAACAACACCTCCACTATGAACATTGGTCCCCACATACATCTTAAGAAAGATCCCAATATGAGTCGACTCATCACTAGACTTCCACAAAGCATGCACTAGTACTATTATACTCAAAAAGTATTACACCACATTTCCATTGACAAGGGTATAGAAAATGTCAATTTCAAATCATTCAATGTACCCAATCAAGATGTGCTTCCTCAGATTGGTAACCTTATGATTGAAGATGTAGGCCAAGATTTTGTGATCAGAGTTGAAAAAAAAATCTCGTCAAAGAGGTAGTGATACACAGTATTCAAATAATGCATCACATCTACTAACATCATGTCATGGGTCAGATAATTCATTTTTTTTGGTCAGAGATAGAGAGAACCATACACTACCATGTGATCAACATGCATAATCACACACCCAATACCCATACCTAATGTGTTGTAATACACCAAATACCCCATTCCAGCCTCTATAAACATTGGCACAGGGGTGGTATTTAACTGCCGCTTCACATCCTTGAAATATTCCTGACATTCTGGGCCCCATAAAAACTTCACCCCATTCGGGGTGAGTGTGGTCATGGGAAAAGAAAACTGAGAGAAATATTGAAAAAAACACAAGTAGTGACAAACTAGGCCAAGGATTCCCGATCTTTAACATGTTATTTGGCTACTCCCATGACATAACAACACTGATCATTTCAAGGTACACTAAAACCCCCAACTTCGAGACCACATGACCAAGTAACTTCACCTCCCTGATCCAAAAAGTTCTCTTGGACAACTTTTTGTAAAGGTGGTGATCTAGCAAGGTCAGAAACACGATTAAAAACTGATGCCTATGTTCCTCCGATGATCCAATGTAAACTGTGATGTCATCAAAGAAAATGATGAAAAAAGTTTCAAGATATTGTTTGAACACCCTATTTACGAGTCCCTTAAATACTGTTAGAGCATTGGTCAATACAAAGGGCATGAACAGGTACAAAAAGTGTCCATACATTGTTTATAATCTAGTCTTTGGAATATCTGCCTATTTCACCACGATTTGGTGGTAACCCAAATGCAATTATATATTTTAAATTCACTTTTTCCCCCTTAAACTCATCAAAAGAGTCATCTATTTAAGGAAAATGATATTTTTCATTTTGTTTACCTTGTTATGATTTTGGTAATAAATAATCTACTAGAGGTCTCTGTCAAACTTCATCGCAAAAAGAAAAGGAGAGCACCAAGGAGATACACTCAGGTGAATAAATCCTTTGGATTCTAAATCTTATAGTTCTATCGATAATTACCTCAGCTCGGCGGGGACCATCCGATATGAGGGAAGAGATATTGGTTGTGTTCCTGCTGTTATGTCAATCAAGAACTCCATGTCTTGATCTGGATGTAATCATGGAAAATAATCTAGGAATACCTCTGGAAACTCATCCAGTATATGAGGGAGTACACCTTTAGGATCATGGCCATCATACTCTAGTGCGAGTAAAAATAACTAGAAGACATGATTCCCCAACTACAGAAGTGGAGGTCCTACACGACATGAATGAGCATCCAAATCCCCATGGAAAACCTAATGACTCTTATATAGTGTCATGAAACTTTCCCATCACCTATTTAATCGAGATATGCTTGAAATTTTACACACCAATCCATGATAAGTATCCCCTCAAATAGATCCATATCTAAGACCATGATATCCCACTCCATCTCAACCCCAAACACGGAAAGCACACACAACAGTCACATAAGACCCTGATCCTTCTTATTTCCAAACAACATCACCAATTGCATTGAAAAAGAAAAAATATATTTTGGAAAATTCAGTTTCTTGAAAAAAATTGTTAGAGGGGAATAAAATAGAGGCACCTGTATCAAAATGAGCCACAGCTACAGAAGATGGAATCAAAACGGTACATCGTTCAGTCAATGGTCCCACCTATGATCCCTCCAGAACCTAATACATAACATAAAGATGAAAAGTATCTTCCTAAGAATGGCTGCTCACCTATGGCTCTGACCAGACGATGATTCAACCCTTATACTAGGGCCAATAAACTGAGATCCCCTCGTTCTAGATGGTTCTGACTTAACTTCCACCCCTCTAGAAGCCACATATCAGGTACCACACTGTAGTAGACGTGAAAACCTGAATATATTATGCTAGTTACTCATACCTAAAAACTAATAATATGGATTAAGAGGATATTTTAATGCTTTTAGTAAGTTCCCAAGCCACCCACATTTGTAGAACATGAAAGATCATGCATCAGAAGCAACCTATGAAATCATCCTGGATGGTAGGCCTGAGATGCCACCTCCCTTCTTCCCCAGCTCCCTACCTCCTTTTACTCTACGAAGAACTACCACTGCCTATTCCTGATACAATCCTAGAGATACTAGACATCTCATTTTGGTTTATATTATCCATGAAATTTCTATCAACCACTTTAGCATAGGTTTTCATCATGAACAAGAAATCCAGGGAATAGATCTTTGGCTACAAAACCCACTCGAACTATTTTGGCCTTCATCTACTCAGTGGGGAAAATTTCAATAGAAAACTAGACAAACTCAGTAAAATTATTGTCATAATTCTTCACTAAAAGATCCCTGTAAAAAAGTTCCATAAAATCTTGTGATCCAGCATATGCCAAAACATAAAGGAAGTACTGGTCATTGATAATAAACCTGAATTTCTTCCATTTAATCTGTTTGTGCTTCCCAGTTTAAAGAACTAGTTTCCACCACCTTTGGCTGGGACCCTCGAAAAGGAAAAAGGAAAATTTAACCCTGACCTCTTCTGGTGTGTCTATTATCTCAAACATGCAATTGATCATTTCTATCCACCCCTCCAATTCATGGGGTTTTGTGCCACCTCAGAAAATAAGAGGCTTTTTTATAAACGTTTGGACTCATTCCTTCCTAGAAATAGTTCATGTTCTCTAAAATGAGATATAATAGGCGTTATTCCCTTTCAAAGATCTTGGATACAAAAAACCACAGCCTCTACTAGCCTTTGATCAATCGGTGATGGAGAACACCCTTCGGCTTCCTCCCATGGGTGCATGTGAGATTTCATGGGAGGCATGTAGCTACAAAAGGAAGAAATTAGAAGAGAAAAATTTAGTTCAAAATGCCTGAAATGTTTCATCAATAACATCAAATATAAATAATCCCAACACAATAAAACAATAGAATATGTAACTACTTCCCCCCTACCTGATGTCCACTTGCAGTCTACAACCCAAATGTCTCACATGGTAGTGAAGTAAAACAAACAATTCAAGCACCCCATAGTAACTCAAGGTCCATCACTGGAGGTGTAGGCCAGACAACCTACTCATGACCAAAACTCCGAGGCTCGACATTCGTAACTCGTTTCTTTCCCAACTGATCCCAAAAAAATAATATAACCCAAAAACATTAACTTCCCTTTGATACCATTTTTTCATGAACCGAATCTGGTCACCATAAAAATGGTCACAAAACCCAGCACATGAAAAGGCACAAAGGGAGTTCCCTATCCCCATAGGCTAGCACAAGAACCTAGGTTTCTTAATTATTGGATTGCGAATGATTTAGCTGATGTTATAATCATTTAACAACCAAATACAATCAATAAACTAAATCTGATAATTACCAACCAAACAAGGATTAAATAAAATTATGAACTAAATACATATCCTTAAACATTACACAATAGGTACAAGGATATATAAAAGTAACATCAAAACATCCCAAGGAAAAACTCATTCCAAGGGGTCATCATCCACGAGTTGTGTCCCTAACACTGTACCATGGATGGAAACTAACAACCCGAACCGTTTTCACCCAAGGCCTTCCCTTTACCTATTTCCAACAAGATCATATATACATACACCAAAAGGTGAAAGTAGGGCTTGAGCCTAATATCAATAGGATATGACCACAAATATTCCATATAGTAATTATTACAAGATAAAAAGCAAGAAAGTTTTAATAAAAATGAATTGGTGGAAATAATTTCTAAAGAACAAAATGTTTAAAAGTAAATTGTATTCAAAAGGAAATTTCAATGAGTAAACATATTTCCAATAAATCACGTATTCTGTAGAATGTTCGAGCCAAACACACCATATTCCAATGATAAATATCAAATATTCAACAACCACTAATCTCATGAACACCCATAGGAAGTAGTTAGATTTGGACCCCATATACCTCGTATCATAGTGTAAAGTAACCATTACCATATCTACTCTAATGAACAAGCCAATAGTAGGGAACATACCTATAACTTAGTCGTACTTAATAATAATCATTATAGTTTTGTTAGTGTGTTCAATTTTCAGCTTTCTTAGTGAAACGGGGACAAAACCACTCTGGATCACTATCGTACTAGTACACGTATGCCCACCTAGATAACCAGGCTTCCCCCTTTGTGCTCAAACAATTTACACTTGTTACGAAAATTCATTTTTACATAAAAACATCAATTCTAGTCACAAACATTCATTACAGTAGATACACATGATTTTCACCATTTATATAACTCAATAAACCACTTAGATTTTCCGTAAAACAGTACCAAGGAATAAAAAAGCATTACACATAAAATTCAACTAAAAGGAATCATTGAAAACACAATTCCGACCAATATTACCCTAAACTACAATTTTCAACCGATTTTTTTAATAAAACCCTTCCATGAAATATAAAATAGCCACAAGTCATTAAAAATCAAACACACATGCAAAAAACCAATTTTCACAAAAAATGGAATTTAAAAATTAGTTGTTTAACAAACTACCCCTAAATGTTTTTTCTCAACAAGCACAATGAATAATGAGTATGATAAAAATATAAATCAAGAATTTCTAACTCATTTAGTAGTTCTTATACATGGAATCACCTACCACATGATTGAAAAACACCAAATCCTTGTGAGAATGTTCAACTGCACCATCGCCACACCAAAAAGATGTTAAATCAGACCTAAAACCACAATATTAGACCAAAAATCCCAAGATCATACCCTAGGATAGAATCCCTACTTTCTGTACATTAGTAACTTCTTGAAAAATGTATAAAACCCTAATATAATTGGAGGGGGAAGGATGGAAACCCACTTACTTAACAAATTATGATAAAATTGGCCCAAATACACCAATATGTGAATCTCCAAGTAGCCCAAACTGATATGAAGGTTCGAGTAAGGATGAAGAGGTCATTTGTGAATGAAAATGGGGTAAAATTAATAAAAAATTGAGTGATTTATGAACAACAGAAATTAACTTTGCATATATAGACGATTTGAGAAAGCTTGAAAATTTTTTGCCTCATCTGCAATGAATATTAGCTCCAAAGATAGAGAAATGACATGGGGGTGCCTCAGGTAAGTGGGATCATGTGAGAGGTTGAATAACTAAAAAAATTAAAAAAATTAATTGATATAAAAGAAAAAAATAATTATTGTTAAAATATAATATGGGCACACTGGCTAGTCCAATACCATAAGAAATAACCCAAATCCCCCATGATTATTGACACTTAATGGGTCCAAATGGATATGGTAGTTTTAATATTTCATCATAGGCCATATGTGAAGTATAATGGGTGAAAAAGTATTAATAATTGAGGATTGATAAAAGAAAAAAAATATTTTTAAATATTGAAATGGGCTCACGATTTGGCCCAAATTTTCAAAACCCACCCATTCCTCTAAAAATACATGGGAAACACTCACTACAAACAAATTGTGGAAATTCAATGAAAATTACCTTTAAAATAATCTATGTTTGTGTTAAGAGATGAATAATTGTATTCAATTTTGTTTTGATGTTAATTACCATGGTTGAGTGGTACTTTCTGTCACAATGATGTAGTCACCACACTATGGGTGAACTTCAAAAATCATTCTTTTCATTATTTTCATTCATAAAACTAAATTTTATGAGGTTTTTATATAATGTTTATAAGGATATATCTCTAAATATTCAATGGGGAAACTTTTTTGATAATTGAAATTGAATATGTACACCATTAATTCACCCCCTCTTTGTGTTTATCACGACCTTAAGAAGCATCAACTTGTATCATAAGAAGAAGTTATCTTATCATATACTCATAAAAGGAAAATATCAATTAATTTAAAAATTGAGGCATCCCAAACTTGTGTGAACAAATAAATCATTTAGGGAAAAATAATAATTTAATATTATATTTTTTCCGATATACCTGAGGTATTTTATATATATATACTTGGGTTTCCATCCCATTAGGAAAATTTATACAATGAAATTATATGAAGAAACACATGTTATGGTAGATGGAAAATTTATAAGTTTTTTCTAATTTAATTTTTAGTAAAAAAATAAAGATGGTTATGGTTCGCAAGATATACAAGGATAACTGAGAAAAATATTAATGCAACATCACCAGAAATATCAAATTGTAATAATAAAAACTGTAAATAAAAAATAGAAATATTGAAGATATCAAAATGTATGTTGGTGAATTTTTTTTGAGTAACTCACTTGTAGAAGTAATTTTTTTTCAACATCAAAGTATTTTAAGAAGTCTTCGATGAATATACCATTTTTATGACTCTAATAGGAAAAATTCTAGGCAATTTTGATTCTAAAATATCTACCTGAAAATATAAATATGATTACTCTCCCTAAGATTTAAAAAACCATATTTTTTCCATATGAGTTGAAAAAAACATCATAATTTAAAAATAAGTTCTATAATCAAATGGATTTTGAAGCTATGACAATTTTGAACATAAAAGATGTTGAGATTGTTGACCAAAGTGATTGGGAAGATAATGAAGATGATGAGATGAATGTTAAAATACTGTATATTATCTCTAAAACATATTGAATAGTTACATGAAATTATGTATATAAAATAATTCATGAATGATTCGATTGTGGATAAATTGTTAATTTATTCTAGAAATTTTACTAAGAAAAAATTTAAAAATTCAATTCACATAAGTGGTTGAATTAAATTTTAAATTAAAACAATAGATATGTGGAAGAAATAATTTTCCAAGTAATGAATTTTAAAAATAAAAGTTCATCTAAAATTATTTATAGAAAAGTAATAATAAAAAGCATAATTTCAATTCGAATTATAAATAATTAATATATTTTTATATATATATTATTATTATTCTTCATTAAAGGTCATTTTAATTATTTTAAATGTATATACATTATCCACTTGAAAATCAATTTCTGAAAAAGTGTTTTTTGATGCCTAAAGATAAACGTAAACTAATATATAGTATAAAGATTAGTTTAATGTAGTGATCTTGATTTAATATATCTAAATAATAATTAGGATAATTTTAAATTAAATTAAATGTTTAATGGGACTTATATTATTAATAATAAATATTTTTTTTAAAATTTTGGGTTTATAACTATTCAATGAGAAAATTAAATTTTTCAAAAAATAAAAAACATTCACCATATGATAATACCAACACATTATTTTTAAAATAAAAGATTAATTTTTAATATAAATGTTACATAAAATTTAATTATAAATAATCTTTGAAAAGAGAGACTAACCCGTCTTTAAGAAAAATACAGGTTTTCTAGAAAAAAAATCATTTTCAATAAGTTTTTTTATATTTTATTTATAATACAGAGGTAATGATTATATTTATTTCATAAAAGTGTAAAAATAATAATTTTCAATATTTAGTTGGTCTTATTCATTCTGAAAATTATTGTAGCTAGGTTATAATGGCCAGGGTTAAATATTAATACTTTTATAGAGTATCATTAATCAATTAAACCTGATATTATCCTCATCATAAGATGATGTATTGATTTCATTTATTTTAAGATAAAAATATTCCAAATTCTAAAAGTGTTAAATTCAACCCTTTTAAATAAAATTTTTCCTTTCAATTTTAATTTGTTATTAGTGAGAAAGGGTATAACATTTAATAATTTCATTTTGGAATCACAATATGATTAAAAGGTTTTAATAAAACATCCTCTTTATAATAGAGAAAAGGATATTTGAAGGAAATCATATCATAAATCATTACTAGATTTCCATATATTATAACCTTTGTTGGATATAAAAACATGCACATTGAAGAGAATAAAAATGTCCAATGATTAATAAAGAGTGATAGTGATCATTGATCACATGAAATTTATTTATTGATAGAATATTAAGAACCACAAAACAAAAAATATCAAATGAGTAAAATCAACATTTGATTCATCAAAAATAAATTTACAAGGATAAAAAATTTTAATTCACCCTTCCCAATAGTTGAGAGATTTTTTTTCTATAATCATGGAGAACATCAACAAAATATAATGTCTTGATATCATTTTTATTTTATTAACCTAATATTAAAATTTTATTGAACTTTAATCATTATTCACTTATCCAATAAATATATGGAAATGAATATCCAATATGGAAATTTTTTTATTCATGAATCAGTAAATTTGACTATTAACATATCATACGACCCATAAAAGAGTAACATGTTATTCTACCTTTTATAATTATAACCAAAATGGATAGTATAATGTATGATGACAAACAAAATGAATATCAAAATATTAATTTCCAAAATTTAACAATGAAACAAATATTTTAAAATAGATTATTACATAAATAAATAACCATATATCTCAAATAACCTCCACAACCATAATAATAAATAAGGTTTTAACCCCAATCGTTATCTCATACCATTTCAACTTATATATCTCAAATAAATAATATCATTTTTCCTAAATAATCATATTAATTAAACAAAAAGGATATAAAAATACTTCTTCCCAATAAAAAATCTCCCAAAATATCATTATTGAACTTGAAATACACTAACATAAAACATCTAAAGGTGTTTTTTAATCATTAAACTCATGATCAACCATAAACTCATAAACAGATTAAGGTATCCATAACTCTTAAGTTAATCAAACATGAAGACACATATGATTTAAAAATTAACACAATACTTAGATGTTTCATGATTCTTATATCCAAAATACCATTTGGTAAAAATAAATCAAAAGAATAATTCTTCAAACCAAATAAATAAACACTTTATCTACATTACATTATTTATTTTCTATAATTTAGTCATACCATGGTCTAGTGGGAAACCATTAATTTAAGGAAATTAATCAGATAGTTCCCAAGACCCCCACATATAAGAAATCTAACTCATTATCAATTCATTTATCTAGAAAATCAATTTTCACATAAAAATAACATCCCCACAATTTAAGATATTCCTATGTGATTTTATTCCCACAATCATCACATGTTGTAAGCAGAATATTCATTCCTCTATGATAATTATCACATCAAATTTCATGAAAGGATATCCTCCTGTTATTTTAAATTTTATGAATATCACAAAAGAACACACTGATAGTCATATTTCATGATATATGATTATGCATAATAAGTATATCATTCTATCCCATTATCATCAAATTTGGATCCTCATAACCACATATGTTTAGATCAAATTTAGAATTAAGATGATTCCTCCCTTTTCTATCCACATACTAAAACCACCCATAATCGTATGTTAAATAATAATCAATGTTGTAAAACCAGATATTCATGTAAAACAATTTAGATGATATCGAAATTACAACACGTTCTTTTAAATATAATGCACTATAGGTTATCCTATGTCATTCATGGTCATCATTAATTCAAATACTTCATGATGAATTATAAGGAGTTTTTTAATTTACAATTCATATACCCTGGGACTCCAAAACTAGGTGAACAGTAACGATCATTTTCATGTATTGGGTAATGTTTGAGTCATGCCTAATAGAATGTTTCAGATTTATTACCCCTATGATCATCTATTCTATAATGATATCCACTTGTATTATCATGATAGGGAAGAAATATCTTGAAACCCACATTCCTTATATTTTACCAACATTTTAGGATATTTTTCTATACTTAGTCTTATCCATACACTTTTTCTTATACATATCCTTAGACTTATCATTAGGGTTATCAGTAACATTTTTTTATCTGAATTCCAATGTTTTAATAAACTATTCCTCTGATACAAACAATGAAAACCCAATCCTTTAACAAATTTTATTCTGTGATTTATATACATAAATATATATTAATAAAATACAAGTATTGTAATATCCATGTATCATTATAATAATAGGTACATAGGGAATGAAAGGAAACATAATCATGAAATCTTTAAAATATTATTCACCTAGAGCTCCTAAAATTGATTCCAACACCTAAAAATGTATATGATAACCTAGGAAATACATAAAGAAAGTGGTGGGATTAGAATATGAGTAATGTAATGAACATGATTAGAAAGAAAAATATATGAGTAATAAGAAAAACAATATATCATAATATAAAATTTTCATGAATAATTTCACGAAAGAATTTCATAAAGAATACGTTATCATAAGATCAAGTCATCATAGAGAATGTGGTCATAACAAAAAAAAATTATATACTAATAAGTAATGGATAATTACTATGAAAATGTCACATGGTGGATTGGGTACCATAATAAATTAGGTTCTCCACAAAATCACAGACATAATAGTTACCATAACCCAAGTAGATCAGAGCTAGTGTATGTTTTTTACAACTCCATAAGATTCCATGAATCACATCCTGAATGGCTAGATAGTTTATTAATAATGTTAAACTAGATGCAAACATGATATCTAAATTAAATTATAAATTATAAATTACAACATAATTTGTTTTAGAAAAAAATTATTCCCTCTAGAATATCCTTGTATATAAATAATATTGAACATTTGAGAATCCTTACAAATGAAAGAAAATAATGGTGGGATCAAACTATATGTTAATTTCAAGTACAATAGAATCATCCATGGATAAATATGAATAATCAACATGTATAGGTAAATAACTTAACACACATTCCATTTAAACAAAACAACTATCCTGATATGATATTTTATAACCTTTATGGATGGGTAAATATATTAAAAAAATGTGAGATTTCATAAATATTCAATTAATTAAATAAATCCATATATAATATCATTATCATAATCTCATGGATAATAATTATTGAATTATTAAATAAATTATTAATTATTGGACACCATGTTCTAATTCATCATGGTACCTCTACTATCAAGGCATTTCTCAAGATGGTTTAAAAATACCTAGAAAACCACATTTAATTATAGATTATTGATTATTCTAATTATTCATACTGATCCATAATGGGGATTAATAATATTATGCCTCACCCATCACTATATGTCCAATGAATTACATATATATAATAATACCTTTTATTTAATGACTAATGTTCTTTATCATTAAATAACAGTATTGAGTGATGAATAAATATTCATAAATATTTACCATGATAAAAAATAACATTAAATATAGAAAATCATATGTATAAATGATACAAAGATAAAGAAACATTCATATCCATGATAAAATATTTGGATAATTACTGTAAATTTAATATCCAATTATAATAGGAAAATGAATATTTCAAGGGGACGTTAATTACTAAAAAACGAATCAAGGAAGTTAATGAAAGTACTTTCATTGGTCAACATAATCATCAACCATATTGATGATTAATAAAGATGGTATCCTTAATAAATTTCCCCAATGGTTTAATAATAAAGGGTTATTATAATTAATGAATTGACAAAATATTAAAAGATTTATAAAAACATTCTGGAGGAAAATATCCTTTTCAATTTTAATATTAATTATTAAAAAAATTCATTATTTATTTAAAATAAATTCCATTAAAAATAATCATTGAAAATTATAATGGAGTATTTAAAAATTTTTACTGTTCATGATAGCTGTAAAATTTATTAATATTATACACATTACAAAACAATATTCTATTAACATTTCAATAAAATTAAAATAATAATTAATTTAAAAATGACATTAATATTACCATAAAAATTGGGAAAAGTAGAAATGGATAAAACATTCCTTAAAAAATCATGTGGAGAAGGATAAAATAATTTTTGAGAACATTTTCTGAAAACATGGTTTTGGAAGAAAATAGACTTTCGACCAAAGAGATAAATAAAGGAATATTTTCTTCATAATATACTCTCAATTATATTAATTACCAATGTGTAAAAAATGGTACTACTACTTGAATGTATCATGATTAAAAATAGAATAATAAAATTAAATTTTTTAATTAGACACTGATCAAATAATTCCCTTCAACTAAAAATAAAAAATAAACTTTCTCGATTAGAATAAGATTATGAAATAAACCATTACAACGACCATATAATTTACATGATACGTAATCAATAATTTCATTATGTTAATATAATATATGTAAACATAATAAATTTCAATAAAACATATCTAAATAAAAAACTATTACCAATAAAATCGTATAATATCAATGATTATGAATATGTAATATAACCCAATTAAATTAAATTCAGTCAATAAATTATATTCCAATGCGTTACTATTAAGTCAAATCAACATAGATAAAATAAAAAAAATTGAAAATGGAAATATCATGAATTATTTTGGATTCCTGATACTACATGGAAAAGGTAAATTGTATTCATCATTTAAAATAAATTAGGTGCATAACATTACAATATGCCTCAAAGAAAGGAAATTGGGATGAAGTCTCTTAGCTCTCACTTCCTCCTGGTTAGACATTATTTATCCTCTTGTATAATTGTTTTTAGAAAATTATTTATATTTAAAAAACATAATAATATTTATAATATCATTTATTATCTTTTTATTAAATCTTATCATATGTTTGATAATAATCCATGATTATTCACATTGTTTCATGTGTTAATTTCGTGGATTTATTATTTATTAATTGTCATTAATTATCATAATATATTTAATTTATTATAGTTATATAAATTCATGAATAATTGAAATAATATATTTATAATAATTTTACATTAATAATACTTTTAAAATCAATCATTTAGGATGTTTTTGATAAAAATGTACATTACAATCAGTGAAATAGTAGGTTGTATATAAGCATGACTAGTATTTTAATATTTCAACAAAAATTATGGAAAAATGATAAGTAATATTTTACCATGAAATAATGTTAATAATTTCATATTATTTATTTAAATATACATAAATATATCATTCTTTTATCATATTGATTAAAACGGAGTCATTTTTATTCATGAAGGTGGTATTCCACAAGTTCACAAAAACTGTTATAATCCTTTATGGAGTGAAGTATGTTAAAAAATAAAATGATGTATTTTTTTATTTTTTGAAATTACATAAGTTAAATAAACATGAAATTTATATCATAGATATCAATTTTCATCTTCCTTATCAAATTCAATGTTAGGAATTATTGAAATATTAATCATATCGCTTCATCAGGTTGTTGGCAGCTGTATATACAAACGAAATTGGTGTATCCCCTATGTAATGGAATGTAAAAAAGTAATATATTACATATTTAATCCATAGGTAAAAATATTTTCTTAAAAAAGTTTATATATATAAATATTATACATCAACATAACAATCATTTAGTGGTTGTAATGGAAAAATAAATTACATTGGTTTGTGAGGTTTTAGCCCATTGTAAATATGGATAATGATTTCATGACCCATTTATTTTTAGTGGAGATAGTTTATTTCATTAACTATGAATAAAAAATATTATTATATATAATATATTGATTATAGTGTATTATAAGAGTTTAATAATATTTTATTGATGTTGAAAAATATTAAAATAAAAACACTTGTCGTAGAATGTTACATCTTCCTTGAGTATCCTCCTTATGTTTTGATAAAATACATACATGGTTATAGATTAATACAAAATAAGGATTCATGGGTTATGGGAGGAAAATTTTTTGTTAATTTTTTCAGGTATTGGCTGGGCCAAATGGTCATTATGGTTTGAAAATGAGAGGATAGTGGCCGGATTTTTATAATTGTGGTGAGTGGGACATGAGTAAATTTTTGAATTGATTCAATCATACCCATGGTTTTTTCATGAAAAGCCAAAAATAATTTTCAATTATCTATCCAATAATATATATTGTCTATATAATATTATATAATGTATATTAGGAATGCTTTTAGGTCATTTAAACCCTTACTATTTTATTTTAACCACTGATAGAACCATTAGTACCTTAATTGTGGTAATTAATTTTTATTATTTTCAAAATTTATTTTGGTAAAATTTTAATTTGAGATTATATGAAAATCCAAATTATTATTATTTGAAATATTTAATCCATTTTTTCAAATTCAATTCATCTAAGTGGATCATTTTATTTAAAATTGATATCACAATCGTTATGAGAAATTGTGTTTAAAAAAAAGCTATTCAGATGTTTACAAAGTTTTTATATGAAAATAAAATATTAAAATGGTTCAAATATTATAAAATAGATCAGTAGATATATAATATATCTAATTTTACATTAAAAAAACTAAAAAAACTATTCAAATTCATAAATAATTTAAAAGAAAATGTATTATTTAGTTGAAATTTTTGTATAATATACACTTCATTAAAAAATGTGACTATTATGAAAAGTCCCAAATATTCACTATATGATAATTTTGAAATTATTATTTGAAAAATAATATTAATTTTATCTTATGAACTATCATAAATTAATAAAATTTAATTATAAATTATTTGTGGAAGGCATGGCTAATCCGCATTTTTAGAAAATACAGTTTTTTTAGATAATAGTTCTTTTTTTAATGGTTATTAATTTATTTATAAAACAAAAGTTACCCAAATTTTCATATATTAGTTTTTATTATTCATAAATTATAATATAAAATAATGTTTATAATGGTATAATATACTATTTTTCACTTTGACTTAGTGTTGTATGTTCTGTAAGTTATCAAAAATATTAAAATCAAATAAATGTATTTTGTGGGTTAAAGGTAGATATTATGTTTCTGATATGATATCTAATGAAATTTTATTATTTTATTATTTTATGGTGTTACATTATCTACACAATAAATAAATTTCATCTGTAAATTTAATCAATATCATAGTAATCAAGGGATTTACATTTTAAATTTCTTTTGTTGAAAACCCATATCATAAAAGGAGTTAACAAGGCATCATCTTAATAATAATGAAAGGGAAGTAAAAAAGGTAATATAGAATAAATAATAACTATGTTTATAAATAGAATTATATTGGTGGTATGTAATGATACATACATGTGATAAAATCATAAATACTTATAGATAGTGATTGAGGTCATTAATCCCAAGATTGTGAATGGCTAATAGAATGTTAACGACCTCAAAACTATAAATATATGATGGTTTAATAGTCTGTTTGATTCATTATATATGAATTTAATATGACCAATATTTTTTTACAATATCTTTTTCCTAACGTTGATTACTTCTTTTACTGTATATGAATATAATGAAACATAATTACACGATATGTTTCTATTTCAAATTCCCATTTTAATCCTTTGGTTGTTCATCCAATTATTTAAAACTCATAATGTACTCCTAAATATTAATATCAAAAAATGATTTTTTATTGATAATTTGTTAAATTTTACATTTAATGGAACATATGATCCATAAATTAGTTCCATATTTTACAATATATCTCAAAATATTTATCAAAACAAATATAGTTAGAACAAGTTATCCAATTTAATAAATTAATATAAAAAACTCAATAGTAACACCATTTTTTAATTATGATTTTTTATTTTTTCAAGTCATTTTAAATAATTTTTTATTTTCTAGGATGTTTTATAGCATTAGTTTTATGTGTTTAACCCTTATCATCTATCAATCATGAAATCAAGCCTCGTGGCCTTACCGAATGTGATGAGATGTCCCCAAACATGTGGGTTGTCCTTTTTATAATATTTCTTTAATATAATTCGTATAATATTCCCCAAAAATATGGTGTACATACTTGAAATTAATGTTATCATTAAATAACCATTTACTAATGTTTTCAAAACCACCCTTTTTTTAATAACACTAATAACCTATTTTATTAATATTACAATGTCATTAATTATTTTATTAAACATTAAGGTTATAAATACCTATAAAACATATTTATTTAAATTTTAAAGTCATTATTTCACTAATAAATTTTACACTAATATATATACTAAATCAACGGTTTGTATATTCATAAATTTCTCCCAAAATATAATTCATATTGGTAAAATACCATCATAAAAATAAAAAATGTGGGTGTTTAAGTATTTGAAATTAAATCACTCATAAACACATAAAAACAAGATGGTATCTATTACTATAATTTCAGTGAAGACACATAGGATTCTAATATTTAATGATATCCCTATGAGTTTCATAATTCTTATCAACAAGAAATTTTCTTTAAAATAACACATATATCATTTAATTCTATATGAAAAATAGAACATTACATTATCTTTTTTTAGGCATAGGTCCTTCCATTTACTAGGGATTAGCCATTATTAGAGGGAATTTACTCAGATTATTCCCAAGATCTCCACATTTAAGGTAATTTACTATAAATGTATCCCAATGAAAATATTTATTTCCTTCAATCGTACTCTACATTTTTCCGTGAAAACTATATTATTTATTCCATTCATTTCCACACATAAAACATTTTCATATTACTTTTAAAAAAATAATTTCAATATAAATCACATTAGTTTTATCCTAGGAAATTACTTATCATCATATATTAACATCCTTTATAATGGTTTGAAAATAAAATGTGAATTATTCTATGAATATACACTAATATTGTTAATCTAGGTGTATAGTAAAGCCCATTTTCATTCAATAGGTGATGATCAAGTTTCATCCAATACCCCATTTTTAGAATTATTACATCTAGGTACATCCATTTCAGAACCACAACCAATTTTTCTATCTTGATAGGGATGTATTTTATAAAAAATTGTTATATCTTCCTTACCATAACATTATGATGTTCTTATATGCATAATCTCAAATTATACCATTGTATTTTGTTCACTAAAATATGTTTTCAAAATTTTATATTATGAGGTTTCTACTGAACATCCTTTGATAATAATTGTAGTATCCCATACATAGGTAGCCCAATGTTGTTGTATTATTTGTTAAATTTCCATATGATTCAACGAATCACATCATGATAGAACAAATAGTTTAGTAGTCATGGTAAACTATATAAATACCTAATCCTTAAGATCCATTTAGAGGAAAAAATCACCATTTGTTTATAAAATAACATTATTCCCTATAAAATATTATTTACTGTTGTTCATAGTGAAAATAATCAATTTGTAAGAAAGGAAAAAAATAATATGAAGTGAATATTTTACATAAAGATAATATTATATAATTTTAAAAAAGAAAAAAGAAAAATAATACAAGAAAAAATAAAACAAGAAACACCAGACAACCATAGTGTATGGCTATAGAGGAAAAGAAACCAAAACAACAAAAAACACCCATTGAAATAGGTTGGGATCTGGAAGACAAACAGAAGTTTCCACATAAGGAATCCCACTATAGAATGCTTCAGGACACCCTCTGCATAAGCATGATCACTTCCTCAGTAAAGACTCCAAAACCAATCAACGAAGACACGTACAAGCCCCCATTAAAGTCAACAACCGACTTCTTCGAATCAACACTGCTCCCACGATATAACAAAGCTTCTAAAAACAGAAATCAAGGAAAACCACTCCAGGCCGACACTCTACAAAATAAGCCTCGAAAAAAATTTGCATAAAAAAATAGAGCAGAAAAAACAGTGAACAGAAGGCTTGATACTTCATAGCAGTTGAAAAATAAAACAAAACCACTCCAAAAAGGAATACATAATAAAACTATGAAAACAAACGCGAAAGAAATAAATCAAAAAAAAATAATGAAAAAAACCATACAAAATATCCTCAATAATAGATAAGAGATAGGTTAAAGATGTCTAAAAATGGGAGACTTGTCACAATCCTTTTTATGAAAAGGAAGTAGATCATCAGGAACATGATCATACCAAAAAAAATCAAATTCATCAAACACCTTTATTTTCTAGGACATCAGTAATAGATTTGGATTCCATATAAATATGAGTGACAATATTATTCAATAAAAATAGAATCTCCAAACAATTAATCCAACAATTTGTTAGCTTCCAAGATAAGTGGGAAAGACCCATCCTCATGGAAGAAACGAAAACAGTAGAATCACTTTCAATCCAAAAAAATAATCCCAGTCATGCTTCAATGCTTGATCCACAACAACGATAATGCCAATAATTTTAGCCTCAAGTGAAGAGGAAAAACCACAAGTACCTTGAAAACAACCAAGGACATCCCCTTTATGATTTATGAAAATAGCACCACAACCAGAAATCCCTAGATTACCCCTAGAGGCACCATCTAAATTAACTTTTAACCAACCAAAAACTTTTTCCTTTTAAATAAAATGAAAAGTACCACACAGAGGCCTGAAATTTCCATTAACACCTATTCGGTTCAGGAAGGACAAATTATGAACCGAGTTGAAGCAGAAATGATTCCTTATAATATCAACAATACTCATAGCAGCAAGAATGGATGATAAAACCGAACTTACCATGAAAGAAAAATTATCATGAATCACCATATTATGAGCAAACCAAAAAATGAAGGTGTTCCGTAGCAGCGACCCTAAAAAGATCCATCAATTGAGGAGAAAGAGAAATTGAATGCCAGCCTTGATGGAAATGGGGAATTCAAGACATATCAGGCATAGAGATTTCAAAAATATCATAAACAACCTTCCACATTGAAGAGTAATTAACACAACTAAGAGAAAAATGATCAATATCTTCCCTATGTTGATGACAAAAAACACCTGAGGAACAGAGAGAGATGCAACATTTTTGAAGTAAGCAACCAGTAGGAAACTTCCCATGAGGCAGTCTCCAGGAAAATGTTGTCTGAGAAGGCCTAATAAAGTTCATATGAAGATCCCTCACCCACTTAAAACCTAAATTTCTAGATAGAGAATGAAAATAAAATTTTTTAGTAGTCAGCATGCCATTTATTGTAGGTTCCCAGACCCAAAAATCATATCCGTTAGAGAAGAAATATCTATTGATAATAGTAACAATATGATTATGGAGACCCCCAATATTATCAAGATGATCTTAAATCATAGCATCCAAATCATCATTTAAATCATCATTCATCAAGGAATCATCTAGGGTAAAACCATTCCAATTCTCCTTCTAAAGGATAAAGATGAGTACCTTGAAATGAGCCATCTGGCATGATAGTCAATGGAAGAAAAATTGGATTTAAAAACAGGCCAAACAGAGGAATCCATATGATTAAAAACCCCATTCTTGAGCTTATCCATGAATTTATTAGAGAGAAATTCCAAAGACATAGAATTACTATTGACAAACATCCAAATGAAATATGCCTGTAAAGAATCATTATACGCCTCATGATTTTAAATACCAAGACCCCCAGCATCATATGGTTTACATCAATTATTGCAAGAAACCGTAGCTAATTTCCTCTAAAAAATATTACCACTCCATATGAAATTTTTAATAGAAACATTAATGTTCGTAATGAGAGAGATCGGCCACTTATAGACCATGATAGATGAAAGAAATAATAGAAATGATGACCACCCTAACCAAGGAAACACGACCCATCAGAGAGAGGGAATTTCCCTTCCATGTAGCAAGATGCCATTTGATTTTAGAAAGAATATCATTAAAATAATAAGCTTTAGGCCTCCCTTAAATCATAGGAGCACCCAAATAAGTAAAGGGAAAAACACCTTCATGAATATCCAAATCCCTGATAATGCCCGCCTTCCTAGAATTAGGAAAGTTCTTACAAAAATAAACAAACACTTATTCCAACTAATCTCTTTCCTAGAGACTTTTTTTAATAATACAGGGCACGCTTGATATTTTTAATATTTCTCTTATCCCCTTTGGTGAAAACAATAATATCATCAACATACAACAAGTGAGTGGGAGAAACAAAACCTCTACCAGCACTGATATAATTTTGTTTCCCATTTCCATCCATAATAGAAAGTAATCTACTAAGATAATCCTCCGTAATGGAAAATTTAATAGCCGAGAGAGGGTCACCTTGTCTGACACCTCTAGAATAAGAAAAATTTCCCTCAGGGGAACCATTAACAAGAATAGAGATATGAGCAGAATGAAAAATTATATTAACCCAATTAATGAAAACATCATCAAAACCAAAAATACGGAGAACCTTATAAATGAAATTCCAATTTATAGTATCAAAAGATTTCCTGACGTCCAAATTGAGAGAAAAATTACCATCCCTTGTAGATTTATTAAGAAGGTTAACAAATTTAGAGGCAATAATAATACATTCTTCAATAGACATACCCTTAATAAAGCCAAACTAATTAGGAGAAACAATCTTACTAGAAATAGAGGACAACCTCAAGGCCAATATTTTGCAAATAATTTTAACTATTTTATTGATCATGGAAACTGGTCTGAAAAAATTAATCTCATTATCATTCTCCATCTTTAAAATGATGGAAAGTAATTGATCATTCAGGCCCTGAGTAAGAGAACCACCTTCAAAAAATGAGTAACCAACCTGCAAACTTCATCATGAATGATGTCCCAATATGTTTGAAAGAAAAAATTCCCAAAATCATATGGGCTAGGAGAACAATCACATGTTAAACTAGTGGCTGCTTCCTTGATTTCAAAGTTCAATGGAATATATGTATGGTTGGAATTATCCTCTTGATTAACAAGAGTTGGAATAATACTCTCCATCGAATTAGTAAGAGGGGCATGACAGGTAAAAAGATCCTTATAATAGGTGACAACATTATCAGAAAGATACTTTCTATTCTCAAAGACATTATTCCCATTTCTATCTAAAGATAGGGGCCTTGATAAATTCCTAATTCTCTGCAAATAATTGAAAATCTTCGAATTTCTATCACCATCTCTCAACCAATTAGCCTTAAAATTATCTATTTTCAAAGAGTATGTGAGATTCAACAAATTATTTATCTTGGAAAGAAGCTGAGTCTCAACCAAAACATCATTAGAGAAGTCATTTGAGGAATTATTCTCCTGCATTTGTTGAAGAGATTCTTCAAGAGTGGAATTTTCAGAATCAAGGGAACTGAAACGAAATTTACTCCAGAATTTCGAATTTCTTTTATGGAGTTTGAGCTTGATGACGCAATCAAAATCATTTACCCTACCATTACGATAACTCCAAGATTTTTCAACAATTTTACTACTTACAAGATTATTAACCCAATCATTATTAAATATAAAAGGCAATGGAGGTTTGGGATCCCTACTCACATGGTAAACTAATATAGGATGATGATCAGAGTTAATTCTGGAAAGAGTCACATAGGAAATAGAACCCCAGAAATCATGATAACCCTCATTAACAAAAGCCCTATCAATTCAACTATAAAAAAATCTATCCAAAACATTCTTGTACCAAGTATAATTATCCCCAACCAGATTAACTTTAATGAACCCATTATCATCAATACAATTTTTGAAATCTCTTGAAGAAATGACATTAGTCATAGCTCTAATATTCTAATCAGAATTCATGATGAAGTTAAAATAACTAGGAATCGACCACATACCATAGACCGAAGAGTTGATAGATCCAATATCAATCCATAAATTCATATGACCCTGATAACAGTTATGGGAAAAAATAAAAGAGAAGAAATGATGATGCCCATGAATATTGAAGGAATGTGTGACATGTTAATCAGAATTAACAATTAGGGAACTATGAGATAAAGACCAATGAACCAAAACCAATAACCATTTAATATCAGTTGAGGATCTATTAGATTCCACAATGTGAAAACCATTAATTTCAAAATTGGAAATATTGGGTGAAAAAACTCTTTTGGTTTTAGTCAAACCAATTAGAAGGGGCCTATGTTTTAGAATGAAGAGCCTAAGGGACCTCATGGTATCATTATTGGCCAGTCCATGACAATTACAGAATAGAAGCTTAATTTAAATATATGACTGGGGTGATTACCCCCTTTTCTGACCCCCATAGTTACCTGTTTTCATGATTTAGGAGGCCTTCTAGACATTCTCTTAGGACTGGAGGCCCCTTGAAAAAGATCACTTATGTCCAAACTGATGGTGGTTCATTTTCCATTTTTAACACCAACAGTGTGGATTTCAATAGGAACTTTGGATGAATCAGGAATACCCATATCCTACAATGACACATCTCTACTAGTTGAAATAGGATCCTCAACATCCTCAACCAGTGCAGTATTACCATCAAAAGAAATAGGGACCCCAATATCCCCTTCCAGAGAAGTAGAAACTGGCATTAAAGAAGCATGTTCCACTCCCTTTATAGCAGAATCTTCATTAAGAGAAGAAGGATCTCCAGCAACCTGAAAAAGGGAAGTGACGGGTGCAATGGAGGATATAACAAGATCAATAAGGACCTGGGAAATCCCAGAATTCTCAAAATCCTGAATAGAAACCACAAGCACCCAAATATTATTCTCCAAATCCTTCCTCAAAAAGCAATCATAAATCTCTTTTTTCAAAAAAATAACCAGGTCATAAATCTGAGAAGAGATATTCAGATCCAAAATGTGATCCTCTATGTAAGTGAATTCAATATATTTATCCATTTCATGACCAATCTTAGCTAGAGGACTAGGAAGATTAGGAATCCTACCTTGTTCAACATTTTTAGAGATATCTGCCAAGGATTTTTTGGAAGTAACTATAACTCGGGAAGGACCAGGTATATCCTTCGAGGGAACCTCCTTTTCCATAAAAAACTTCTTAATTTTTTTATTCTGATTAACAACCTTCCAATCCTTCTCTTTGGTAACCACATTAACATTCTTTTGAAGCATCCTACAATTCAAAACAGAATGACCAACAATCTTGAAAACCTCATAGAAATAAGGAAAACGTTCATATTCTACATTAATATCAATATTTTTACCATTAGCAATCAAATTGACATTATTTGTTCATTTATTTTCTAGATTAAAATCAACCAGAAATCTAGAAAAATATCCACGATCCCCCTCCAATGTTTTCTGATCCATTCTAAAAGGAGTGCCAACACATGAAGTAAGGTCACTAAGCATCTTATGATACCAATACATACAATTCAACCCAATAAGTCTGATCCAGATCTGGGAATTGGTTTGTATAAGGGTAAAGGGATTGAAATTAACATCCCATTCAGATAACCTCAAAGCACTAGGTTTGAGATGTATTTTACGAAAATCTCATACTATATTAAAATCATCTCCTGATTTAAAAATGAGATAAAAAACCCATTCTGATAGGAATAAATTTCCAATCAGTAAAACCCCAGCAATGAGATAATTTATTTATAAGATGAATGTAAAATCAGGGTTTATCACCCTTGGAATAAATAACGCCACCAAGAATAGAAAACATACAGAGATTAATATGTTTTTGCAAAGCCTCTGCATCTATGACTACAAAAAAACTACCGTTATCAAGTCTGGAAATGTTAGAGGAATGATACCTACCTATTTTTCTCATATCAAAAGAGCCGGAAGGTACTTTGGAAAAAGAAACACCTTTCATTTTCATCACAGAGGATTTAGTAGGATCTGATGAAAAACCAGGACCCTTAGTTGAGAGTCGATCATTCTTTGAAAGCAAACTCCCAATCAGGATAGATTGATCCCCAAATTGGAATCAAGTAAGACTCTAGGAGTGAGTGAATACGCCATTTCTAGGTTGAAGGAAATGTTTTTCTGCTTGCATCGCTCTCTCCCTTCAACTCTTCCTTTGCGGGGAATCATTACAGGAATTTAATGACAAGTCATAATCAATATAAAATGGTAAATGAGTGGAAACATGTGTTATTTAATAAATACACTCAGAATAAAATGCATATAGGGATAATATGATTGTAAAAATATCATACATAATAAAAAATGATTCTTAATAAATAAAATGATTAATTATTAGATACTAGGATCTTAGGAATAATGATATGTCTACTGTCAATTCATTTGACAATCCTGTTTTAAAAAAGGTAAACACGTGTCTAATGCTAACATATTAATTTGTCTCATGAGACCTACCAATGAATCTTGCATATAAAAAATATCGGGTCCCACCCATCACATCTCTTCCAAATCATTTCTCATATATCGAATAATAAATTTAATTTAATAAAAAAATATACTATAATCAAATATCTATATTTAGTAAATAATAAATACCTATAAAAAATTACCAAGATAAAAAAATTTCTTTTAATGTATAAAATTGTATCATTAAATGATATAAGGTTTAATGAAAAAGAATATCCATGAAATAATATATGGATAATTGTTGAAATTTTTATGGCAAATGATCATGGGGATGTGAATATTTCATGGGGAAGTTAATTACTATAAAAATAAATCGAGGAAGTTAATTTCAATACTATCCATGGTCAAAATAATTGGAAACCATGCAAAGGATAAATAAGGATGGAATCAATACAAAATATCCCCATTTTAGTAAAAATAATATTTTTCCTTAATCAATGATTATTAAACCCATAAAAAATATCCATAAATAAAATTCTTGATGAAAACATTCTTTGTTTTTATAAATCAACATTATTAGAAAATTTTTTAGAAAATTTTGAAAAAATTATTCTATGAAAAATAAATTCTATGAAAAAAATTATCTAGGAAAATATTATTTTAAATTTATTATATAATATTTAAAACATTTGAGTTGTCATCAAGGATGTAAAATCCAATCAAGTCATACATTTTTTAAATAATGATTCCTTTAAATTTTTGGTTAAAGACAAATGAGAATTTTTTTGAAATAAAACCCAAGATTCAGTGTTCTTAAAATTTTTAAAAGAACAACAAGTGAACATAAATTTTCTAATTATTAATTAAATTATTAAAAAAAGTTTATTTGTTATTTTTTATTTTAAAAAATATTGTTTTGGAAGGAAACAAATTTCCAACCGAAGAGATAATGGAATTCAAATTTTATTAAACAAATTATCAATTATTTTACATTCCAAAATGTAGAAAAAATAGATTAATTACATGAGTTCATCATAAATAACAATAGCATAATAAATTTAAATGTGTTTAATATAAATTTATCAAATAATTCTCTTAAACTAAAATTAATGAATAAATAATCTCAATTAGAATTGGATTATGAAATAAACAATTACAGTCACCTTTACATTGAAGTAAAAATTAATAAATGGGTCATTTATGTGTATAAATTTAAAATAAACATTAATTAAGTTTAAATAATACATAATATAATAAAAGTCAACAAAACCCAAAATCTAATAATATCAAAGACGAAGAAGAATTAATATAACCCAATCAAAATAAATTGAGTTATGAAATTATTTACCACTTTGTAACTATTATTTAAAATAACCCTAGATTAAATAATTGTAATTGAAACATAAAATATTAGGAATTAATATGGAATCATGATATTGAATTTCATAGGAGATGTATAAACACTATATAAAATAAATTGTGTGTGTAACATTAAAATAAGCCTCAATGAATGGAAATTGAAACGAAGTCCCTTTCCTCAGGCATAATTTTGTTTAAAGGATAATTATCCTCCAATATATTAGTTTTAAACATTCTATTAACAAATAATAAAAACATATTGATATTTATAATATCATATATGATCTTTTTTAAACATATTGTCACCTATTCATAAGTAATATTTAACAATTCCCATTGTTGGGTATATTAATTACCTTGTTTATTCATTCATTTTTTTTCATGATTGTTCCAATTCTTCAAGAAATAATAACCTTCAATCATATCTAGAAATAAAAAATATATAATTATTATATTTATATTAAAATTATACTTTTAAAATAAATCATTAAATATTCCTTTGAGAAATGATGTATGTTACGATAATTGAGATAGTATGTCTTACGTACACATGGGTAACATTTCCATTTTCCAATAATCACTATGGAAAGAACGTAAGAAATATTTTTAATTTAAAAAATTATCATAATATAATAATATTTATTTAAATATACTATTATAAATCATCCTTTGGGTGTGATGACGAAAAGGGAGTCACATCACATCATGAAGGGGAAAATCCACATGTTCAATAATGAGGTTATCATCATTGTGTGAGTGAAAATGTAAAACCTAAAATATGATATATTATCTATTAGTAATGATAACTCTGTCATTAATATCATAATTCATTAATTTATATCAGATATCTTCTTTAGTATCACCCTTAACACCTTCCATGTAAATCCTTAGTGAAAGACTAGTCACATATCTTCGCAAGCCAGAAGTCATTCATACAAAAGAATAACGTTATCATATCCCCTATTTAATGGAATGTGAGAAATTATATTTGATATAATGTATACCGAGGTGTAATTATGTTATAAATATATTATATATATACTTTATTTCTATCATCACCCCCAACTGTTGAATGAGGTAATTGAAAAACGAATGATATCGATTCATGAGGCGGTAGTCCACCATAAACATGAATGATGACTATGTAACTCATTTTATAGAAGAGGAGATTATTTTACATCATTAAATAACCATAATAATATAATAATATGTTATATTGGTTTTTTATTATTTTATAACTATTTAATAAAAATTAAATCTGTTATAGGAAGATTTAAACTACAAACACTCATTAAAGAATGTTACCTATCCTTTGGGTATCCTTTGTATCATTGTAATAAATCCGTAGAATTATGGATCTATTTAAAAAAATTATTAAATGATTTGATTAGGGATGTTATTATAGATATTTTAAGTAATTTTTTAAACCAAAATTGATAAATGTTGTGAATAAAATTTGATACCAATGGCCTTTTATATTTGAGGTGAGTGGCCCACTTATAATATTTTAAAAAGATTCCTCCATACCCATGTTATTATCATGCTGAAAGACTCCAAAACGGTCTATTATTGACAATTTATTTTTTAAGGTATAAAAATTTCCATAAAATAGATTTTTGAAAGGTTTTTAGGTAACTATAACCCTTTTATTTTTAATTTACCCTTGGTAAATCCATGTTTACCTTAACTAAAGTAGTTAATTTTTTAGGTTTTCACTCTTCATTTAGGGAAATAATTGTTTTGACCTTATTAGGAATAATATTTATTATTATTCCAATATAAAATCTATTTTTTCAAAATTCAATTTAATTTTTTTATAAAATTTAATTTACAACTAATCTCACATATGGGATAAGAAAGTGGGTTCTTAAATAGAAAGTGATCTAATGATTCAAATTTTTTCTATACAAATTCTATAAAAAATTATTCCAATGAAAATAATTGGACTAATAGATATATAATATAAAGAAAAGTACTTTCAAAACAAATAATATTATCATTTTTTTTACAAATAATTTAAATTAAATAAATTATTTGATTAAAATTTAGTATTTATCACTATTAACAAAAAAATGAAAATTTTTAGAAAAATAAAAAAAATTCATCCAAATATAATTTTGAGATTATGATTTCAAAAATCATGATAAATTTATCAAATAAATGATATAATTTTTTTGGAAACAAATATTACACTTTGATTTAAAAGGATAATTATTATGTCTATTTTAAAAATATAGTTTTTTCAAAAACATTACTTTTTCATTTAAATGATCCTTATTTTATTTGTAATAGATAACTATAGTATTAATATTTCATTTAGAACTATTAAAACACACCAATTTAATTTTAATGTTCTAATGGTATGTAATATTATTTTTCATTTCGACTCATGGTTTTGTGTTCTTCACACTATCAAAAATATTAAATTTAAATAATTATATTTTGTGTGTTATTTAAGTTTGATGTTACATGTCACATACTCTTTCATATACTATGTTATTATTTTATAAATTTTGGATATTACATTCATGAATTCTCATGAGACTAAAACATTAAAAACTCATTGGAGGGATATATTATTATGTTCCTACCCTTCAGATTCATTTCATGTACTCAAATACGTGTGAAATATAAGTAAATCAATCATATAGTATAATTATATTAATTACCCAGGGAATGAAAATGGGTATCATAATCATTATTAATATCTTGTTCAAATTAAATTTTATAATGAAGGTATTTTAAAAATGAGTATAAGGCATGCATTACCTAATCAAAATGGATAATAAACTTTGTTTATATTTGATATACATATATAAATATATAATTTCAAATCCATACCATCTATGTTTTTTATGTGATTAATAAATTTTAAATAGATGAAAATAATTCCAATAGAAAGTTACAATTTCATGTTGAGTAACATCAAATTATGTCATCCTAGATTGAAATTGATTTTTAAATATGACATTAAATATGTTGTTGAGGAAAATATAATTTCAATTTTATGTTACATTTTTTTTAAAAAAAATCATATATTAAATAATTTTATTTTAAAAAACCTTTAAAAAAAGAATCATTGAAATATTGAGTAGTAATGATGGAAGAATAGTTCCATTGATTACAAATACACGAAAAACAATGTTTTATTTCACATTTATATTAGTGAATTCAAAAATAAACATATTCAAAAAATTATGGAAAAGATTATTTTAAAACATTTTAAAAAGATCCCCTTATAGATAAAAATTACTTTAATAAATCATTATAAAGAAATTATTTTTTAAATCATGGATTTTGAAGAACAAAACTGGTTTCTTACCAAAGATTGAAATGTAGTCATATTTTCTTTTAAAAAAACTCAATAAATTTAAATTCAAGAGTAAGGATAAAGGTAATACTACTTGAAAAATTCATAAATTAATATATTAGATGAAAATAAAATGGGTTTATCAACAAATGATCAAATAATTTCATTCAATGTAATTCTAATAATAAGAAATCCAAATATAAATGAGCTTGAAACATAAACCATTACCACTATGGAAACATTGGAATCATAACTTATTGTGAATGAGCTATATGATTTTTAACATAAAATATCATTATGTATAAATTATTATTGATATATTATGTAATGTGGATTCATATACACCATTCAAAATAGGCAAATAAAATAAAATGTTTCTAAAAGAATGAAGTTAATGATGAATCCCCTAAGAAGATTGTATCATTGAGCAGAGATTTAATCAAAGAGGTGAATATGTGTAAAACATTTATATTCACAAAATTAAAATATGTAATACAACATTATGTAATAAAAATTAATTTCACACATAATATTATAATAATATAATCAACGAAGTAGACATGTAACCCAGTGAAATAAAATTGAGTTAAAAACCCCATACCACATTCTTGAAATTTGTTGAGATCAATATATCCTCCATTATAGTGGATTTTAAAATCCAATTAAATAATAAATGACCCTATTAATATTTAAGATATCATATATAATTATTTTATACCATATTGTTAGTTGTTTATTAATAATCGTCACTATCACTATTGTTTTGGGGGTTAATTCTCTGGTTTTCTCATGCCGTTTTGTCATGAATATTTTTAATATTGAAGATAAGATATCGTTACATAATTTATTGAATTATATTATTTATAAAAAAATTTATTTACATTAATCATTAAAATATTTATTTAATTTTGAACATGGAAATTTGATAACATCGCTTTGTAGAGACAGTACACAATATGTACATATGAGTGTCATTATCGTTTCGTTAATAGGTGATAGGGTAAGTAAGTTGTTTTTATATTAATTATAAATAATCAATTTAATTTCATATATATCACATTTTTTCGTTAAATTTACCTTATATTAGCTTCTATGTTAATATTTAGTGAATAAATAATCACATTTCTTTGTGTTACGTTAGTCCTCTATACAGAAAATTTATGTTATAATTTATTCAATGGATGATAAGGTAAGAAATTATATGATATAATAATTTTATATAAATATTAATATTTTATGAATACAAAATTTCTATATAAAATTAATCCTTACTACCATACAGGTAGTGCATAACAAAAAAATAAATTGTGTTGCTTCTCGTGGTGGCAGTCCACCATACACTTGAGAGAGATTACCATATTCCCTACGGGATGAAAATTATTAAGTTGTATTTGATAATATAATTATAGAATAATAATTATATCATTAATTTAGTTTAAAAAAATTAGGAAAATCATTAAACACAATACAAAGAAGCTGTAATCGAAAATGAATCACAATAATTTTCACGGCGGTAGTCCACTGTACAAACAATCAAAGGTTTTGTTTACCATTTTAAGGATGGTGCTATTTTTTTGGCTATCAATTTTAAAATAAAACATCTCAGTATATTTAATAAATTAAATTTTTTTATATCATAATAAATAGTAGAGTTATTTCAATAAGGGGGATGGAGAAATAAAATAATATTCTCCATTAAGGATGTTACATCTCCATCAATGAATATCCTTTCGTTTTTTCCAAAATCCTACATAGGTAGGATTTATTAAAAAAAATAAAGGAATATAGAATGTGGATAATGGAGTTGGGAATTTATTTTCAATATTATTGGTTGATCCAATGAGTTATGGAAGATTGTAATGGAGAGAAGAGCGTGTCGCCATTTATAACTATGGGAGAAGACACAATAGGAATGTTTGAAAAAAATAACTCCACAAATATTCCCCCATGCCACAGGCCTCCAGAATGGACAATTTTAAAAAATTATAAGAGATAATTAAAATATATGAGAAAAATATTAATTATAATGTTTTTTGGGAAATTTTTAACCATTAATTGTTTAGATTAACTCCTCTGTATACCAATATTTACTTTAACTATGGTATATAATTTCTACTATTTTCACTATTTTTTTAGGTAAAAATTAATTTACCTTATTAGATATAAAAATAGTTATTATTCTAGTTTTTGAATTTATTTTTACAATTTCAACTCATATAAGTAGTGAAATTAAATTTTAACATGAACTCATGGATGATTAAGAATTATGGGGTTTCAATAAATTAATTTCTTATAGAAAACATGATATCAAAATAACTACAGTATTAGTAATTATAATTATGCAAGGACCCAAAAATTACATGTAATTTTTTTTTAAATTTATTTTGGATTATTATGAGTGTGTGAAAATTGACGGTTCTTGATTCTGAGGCACGGTGTTCAATAAATATATTTTGAATCATTTTTTAAGGTACATTCAGTAAACGCACGAGTAGTGTTTTCATTATTTGGAAATGGTGCTTGTAATTTAAATTTGATTGCACCGTTGAATCTTCAGTGTCGGGATTCACTTCAGGGAATATTCACATCAACCAGAGTAGGTCAGAATAAAAATTAAAATATTTTAGAATAAAAAAATAACATGACAAACTTATTTTATTTATTTTCTGTAACTATAGAGTGGTGGTGGTGGGACTGACGACTAGTCAATCCATTTAACGACTTGACCTTTTTTTTCGTAACCACCCTATTTAGAGATATGGGAGGTGCATTAATTAACTAATTAATGATCCTCATTAATTCTTCGTGCGTTAGGATCTCATCCTCCGTCTATTTAAGTGAGGATCGGGGTGGAGTTTTAGCACATCTTTATAAAGCGAGGAACCTTTGCTAAAGTCAAGCGGCCACATCCACCGACGGAGAATGGAGGCTTGAGCTGTGACGAACCGGGTTTGATGAACACCAACGACTTCAACTGATGAGGACTCTCCTCCTCCCACAAACGTCACACCTATAGTGGTCCTTGTGGTAGGGTTGTATTGTTGAAGTTGATATTGATTAATTAAAATCCCTCCCACTTGTTATCATGTAAACGTGGAGGGCGTTGGCCAAAGGAACCAGGCCTGGACCCACCACCACTTTTTTCTTGTTTCATTCATTGGGGTAAAAAGTCATCAACTCTTCATGATATAGAATCTGGGAGCTACGCAACATCGATGACATCTTGTGGAGACCATAGGTGCAAGAGGAAAGGAAAACGAAACTCTAGAGCATTGCCAGAGCCCCACAGAAGAAGCGCCAACGTGGCCCCAGTGTGGCGGTGTCGGCGAACGGCACCCACGGACGAGGGAGACGGTTCAAAACCACCTCCCATGGTGGAAGAACGGTGCTTTGATAGTCGTATATGCGGCCGGTAGTGGCAGACTGTGGAGGTGGAGGTGTCACTTTGTGCTGAAGGGAACCGTGACTCAATGTCATGGCGACAAATGGGACTCGCTCTCTACGGCTCCCGTGGGTGATGAGGCTGCGTCACATGGCATCTCCAAAAAGGAGTCCAATTGGTCCTTTTAGAAATTCGGGAGTAACGGACCGCGTGACACTGCGTGGTTCATGCCAGCCTGTTGGTCGAGACGCCACGGCCCACCCTAGCTAGGGCGGTCTAGGTCGGACCTGTACCAGACCCCACTCAGACCCAGATATGCATAAAAGGTCATATCATGCGAACCAGACATATATTCGACAAAATTTCTAGGGTTCTGAGATCCTTCGAGTGAGATGGTATTTTTGAGATAATCTTTGTGATTTTCGAAGAATGATAGAGTTTTGCCGGGTTGTATCATACCGGAATCCAAATGGGCCCTCCACACTAAAATGCATATATCTTACATACCGGGTGTTCAGTTGGCTCACCCTCTCTTGCATTGGAACCCTTCTAACATGGCAGATCATCTGATTACATCCATTAGGAACTTCTTTGAGGTTCAGGTATGACCGATAACTAGAGGTGCAGAACCGTTCTATTTCTTGTAGTGAGAGTTAGGATAGCTACTCCCTTAATTACACATGGAGTGGGTATTCCTAACTCATCTTATCCGGCAGAGATGGGACTCTCCGCATCAAGAGTGTGGGTCTGTATCCCTCTGATTGGTTTTTATTTATTAGGATTCAGTACTCCCCTAAGGGACTAGGGTGCAGGTCCTCCATATTTAACTCACATAGAGTCAGGTACTACCATACTGGATAGGGTGCTAGTCTTCTATATTAGGATTAGGTACTCCTCTGTCAACCTAGGGTGTGGGTCCTTCTTATGTAGTGCTATAATAGATTTTGTACTCCTCTATTGTTCCAGGGTGTGGGTCCTCTAACATGGGGTTGGTACTCCCCGATGTACTAGGTTGTGGGTCCCCCATAACAAATAAACTACCAAAGTTATACTCCCCTACATAGTAGGGTGCAGTTCGTCACATACATAGTTGGTACTACCCTGCCAAGCTAGGGTGTGGGTCTTCAAGCCTAGGGTTGGTACCCCCCTGATGTAATTGGGCGCGAGTCCCCCATAAAAAACAATTTACCAGAGTTGTACTCCCCTACCAGATAGGGTGCAGGTCCTCACATATGGAGTAGTAATCCCCCATCTCCGAGTAGAGAAGGGGAGTGGGTCCTTAAGGGGATTGGATCTCCTCGACTTCAGGATTAAATGTAAAATAGTGTGCCTCATCACGTCGTTTCCCTTGGTCTTTCCTCGGGCACAAGATTTTGACCGTGGGACCTCTAATGTAGGGCACTAGAGGTAGTTCTAGTAGAATTTTTCTGATGGAAAACATCCTTTCAGATGATTCATTAGGAAGGGTTGATTTATATATGATGGAGTATATCCCTCAGATGGGTTCCATCAGGGATGTCCTGTTCATGGAGAGTGTACTCTTGATCCTTAAGTTACACATTGAGCCTTCTTTGAAAAACAAGGAAATGGCTTGAGGTCAGGGCCTTATGTTTCATTGTGGATGAGATTAGTATATTTGGTTTGAGTTGAGTATTTTAATTTTTTTATTGTCATTGAGATCATGTTTTGTGGTCTTCCTTTGTGGAATTATGAAAAACCTTCGAGGGTCTCGGGGTCCCTACTGGGTATTGTTACACTCACCCCAACATGAGCTTCTCCAGCACCTTCTTGTTTCTTGTGTAGATGACGAGAAGCCCTGACTGATACTTTGGGAGCAAAGACTTGATGTGGAAATAGGAAAACAGTAGATGAGGAGAGTCACGTGAAAATCTATACTTACCCTACAGGAAGGATCCTTGGTCGACGATCATAGGATATTTTTTCTATTTTCAGTTGTAGTTGTACCTCTTCAGGTGGGCTTGTATTCCGGACCCCTCAACTTTTTTATAGACTTTTTCTACTAATGTTTTACATTATTATTGAATTTTGTGGTGTTTTTGGACGGTGTAATTGTATAGTTTTAAAGTCCATGCCTTCCCATTTTAGTGATACATCTTTTCTGTGCTACACTACTACCCATGGCCTATAGAAGATAGGTTTAGGGTAGTCATAGCACGTGCCCTGGGGGGTGGGTCATGAAAATGTGGTATTAGAGGAGTGAGTTCTACAGAAAACCAAGGACTCTAATCTTTCCAAAGGAAGAATATTGTTATGTGTATCATGTGTGGTTTTCAATTTGGGGAGTCCAGTGTTGGTACGACAGTCAACGTATCCATACACCAGGACCCTGAATTCTAATTTCTGAATCAGATCATGAAACTGTTGATTGTGTGGGTTTTGGTAATGTTAAAATTTAGATATATATTTAGTCAACTCACCAGGTATTACTTATTGATTTTGGTTCATCTTAATTCTCTTTCAAGGTGACCCCACATAGACATCCATCAACGATTACAATGCCTGACCATGAGGATGGTCTACAGTGTGATGAGGCTACAGTACAAGGATTGTTGCCCAATATGATGCCTTCAGGTGGTGTACATGCAATACCACTGCCCATTGGCTAGTAATTACTACTAGTGCTACCAGTAGAGAACACATGTACGGTTAGTTCCATACTTGAGTTTCAGTTACCGATAACCCTCAGGTTATGAGGTGATCCACACTCTCATATGGCTACAGACTTGCCTAAGGTCGTGACCGAGATTCCATCTAGCCAGGGCCACGTACGATCAGATAGCGGACCTAGCAGTGAGCTTTCTACGCAGCTCATCAGGGGGATGGTGGGGTTTAAATTACCCCATATATTATAATGAGGTGGAATTTTCATGGAAAGAGCTTGAGAACCTTCCTCGGAGAAGGGAATCTCTTGCAAAAAAAAAGCTTAGGTGTTTGTGTTCAAAAGATCTTCTAGTGTTTCTATAGGAAGACATGTTCTTAACTCAGTATTCATAGAGGCTTACCAACCATTCTAGGCACTCTATGAATATGATATGACTAGTTCTTTGGGGATCAGACCTCTGAGCGAGATATGTTTAGGGACATCCAAGATAGAACTATTATTATGCACATTCCTACTCATGTTAGGGTTCTAGAGAGAATATTTGTGGTTCAAAATTCTTTGGCTAAGCTGATACAACCAGTGAATTTCAGCAGTGGGAATGAAGGAAACTGACATCAGTCTTGGAGACTTGGATGTGTAAAATGTTTTCGTAGGGGAAAACGAGAGAGAAAAATGAATCTACCGAGCATCTGACATGTATGTGTATCTCATAGGGCAGCAGAAGGTGGCATTCAATTCTATATGATAAAACTACCACCCCAATGTGGCCCCCACCCGGATATGTTAGCTGGAGGACAGGGGAAGAGAGTAGCTGGATGTGTTCGTGGAGTGTGACTAAAGGGATCCATGAATAATTCGAGGTACGATATGTGTCTACTGCTAGTTGTTGTATTAATAGACATACAAACTTATCATTCCTCCTTACCACGAATGTTGTTCAAGACCTATATTTTAGGGTTAAATCATTGATGTGACCATTATCTCTATAGATACCATTGGATGGAGACTTGATAATCACACTTATGATGACATTGTGATCTGACCATTGGGGCAGGAGTTTCTGATGGAACCGCTTTGTGACAGCATTGAGGCCTTACGTCATTAGTTTGTGTATGGACTAGACATCCATAATTCTTACTCAGATTGAATATTTTAGATAAAAGGATGTGGTATATCTATAACATTGGAATGGGGTTTTCCAGGTTTAGCAAAAAAGGAAACCCGGACAGCATGGGATATAATCATGCAAAACTGGGTGCAACTGATCACTCTTCAGTCGGCTAGCCTTACCCTCTAGGAAGCAAGTGTTTTTTGTTTTCAGTTACGAACAGTAGTGACAGAGTGCGGGAACACCATTTCAAAAGATGATTCCAGGATTACCTCCCTGAAGGGGGATATACTTATGAAGTTCCTTATAACCAGCGATGACACCGATATCTACACCTTCATATCGGTTGGATCCCACAAAGATCCGGGAGATGATAGTTTAGAAGGGGGATTTGGTGGAAGATACATTTAGAAGGAGGTCTATTTTATAGCTGCTGAGTGACGTATCAGAGCAGCTAGCTGAATTTTTGAAACCCTTCATGTATAGTGATGGAGTATCTTACCTCTAGTCTATAATTGTCACTCCCTTACGCCTTCACAGTGTTCGGAAGTCATATCTTGGGGAGGTGGACTCTGAGGCCCAATGTGAACAAATATCCTCAGGACAGGCTCCTGAAATATTATTTGAAAGCAGGGAGCACATAATCCTTTTCATAGGACGCTCTATGGTACTAGTGATGCTATCGAAGGAGTTATTGAGAGAGTTCCACGCATCCCATTTGATGGTGCATCCTGGTGTGGAAAAGATATACCCGGACCTTTGGCATCAGTATTAGTGGCCATGGATAAAGATAGCACAGAGCCAGCAAATGTATTTTTCCAGCAGGTTATGAAGACCCTTAGAGTTAGAGGAGGGAGACAATGACTTCCTGTGGGTCTTACCCCAAATATTATTACAGAGGATTGGTCAGGGTAGCAAGCTATCTCCAAGGTTCATCGGATTTTTCCAGATCCTCATTAGAGTAGGCGAGGTGGTGAACTGTCTATATCTTCCCCAACAGATGCACTGCACACATAATGTGTTTCATGTGTCACAGCTGAGGAGGAACGTTCTTGATAAATTGCACATTATTTATTATGCCGAGCTGGAACTCAACGATGGTGTGACATTTTCAGAGTTCTCAGTAGAGATAGATGATCAACAAGAGTAGGTCCATCGTGGGTGGTTGATTCCTATAGTACGAGTTCAATGGTAGCCCAGGAACCTCCAGAAGAGCACATGGTAGCGGGAGGCTAAGACTTGTGCTCAGTACCCTCACTTGTTCCCCTAGTTTTTTGTAGCTTTTGGGGATGAAAATAACTAAGGTATAGAGAATTTAAAGACCCAAAAATTCCATGAATTTTTTTTAAATTATTTTGGATTATTACTAGTCTGTGAATATTGATGGTTCTTGATACCAAGGCCTGGTGTGCCTGAAATGAGTTTCTGAACTTTTTTATGGTATGTACAGTAAACACACAGGTGACATTTTCTATCTTTTGAATCGGTGATCAAAATTAAAATTAGAGATCTCTATTGAATCCGTAGTGTCTTGATTCTCTTAATGGAATCTTAACTCTGACTGCAGTAGGATGGGAGGGAATGTTATATTTTGTAATAGAAAAAATAACATGGAAAAGACTTTTTTTCTTTTTTGTAACTGCTGAGCGGCGGTGGTGGGACCGACGACTTGTCAAGCCATTTAATGGCTTGGCCCTTTTCTCGTAACCACTCGATTATGAGAGATGGGAGGTGAATTAAATAACTTATTAATGAACCTCATTAATGCTTTATTCTATTAGGCTCTCATCCTCCATCTATTTATGTGAGGATCATGGTGGATTTTTAGCATGGATTCCTCAAATGAGGATACTCTGGTGAAGTACTGTAGAAATATCCACCAATGAAGAATGGTAGATTAAGTGGGGACAATCTAGGATCGGTGAATGCTGAAAACTTCATCCGACGAGGACACTCCTCCCACCACAATCATGACACCTCCAGTGGTCCTCAAGGTAGGGGCTTATTGTGGAAGTTGTCTTTTATGAATTAAAATTTGTCATGCTTGTTATCTTGTTCACGCAGAGGGAATGGAAAAATGATCTTGGGCTAGGGCCTCTTACAATTTATTCGTGTTTTGTTCTTCGGGGGACAATTCCTCAACATGTCATAATCTATAATACGGGAGCCACACAGTGATGATGACAACCCGAGGAGACTGTAGGCACTAGTGGATGTAAGAAAGGAGCTCAATAGCATTTCCAGAGCCCCGTAATAAGAAGCATCAACGCAACACCAGTGTTGAAGAACCAGCAACTGGCACCCAAGGATGAGGGTGGAGGCCGTAAAACACCGACCATTATGGAAGAGCAATGTTGCTCAGCACCGCAGTGGTCAGACAAATAGCCGACATCATCCAACTACGGAGGCTGTGGTGGCACATCGTTACATGCCACAATGAAGGGAGTCATGGCTCGAAGCTATTGTGATGCAAGGTAACTGCTCCCTATGGGTCACGTGGTTGACAAGTAGGAACCACAAAGTACCACCAATAAATGATTCAAATGGTTCCTTTGAGCCATTCAGATGCAGCAGAACGCACGACCCTGCGTGGACCGTGCCAGCCGGCGGGCTGAGACACCATGGCCCCACCCAGCCATGGCAGCCTGGGCCTTTCCATGTCCCTATGGGCTTTTCCCACCATGGACCATCCCAATCGGGCCTGGTTGGTCTTACCAGGTCGGACCGTACCCGGATCGCACTTGGGCCCAGATTCTCTTAAAAGGTTATATCTTGCGAACCAGAAATTTGTTTGATGAACCATCTATGGTGCTAGGATCCTTGGAGATAGAAATTCCTTTGATATACTCCACATGTCCTTCGAGGAATTTTGGAGTTTGGTTGAGTTAGATCGTACCTGAATCCAACTAGGCCATCAATACTAAACTCCCTGTAACTTACCGACCGGGTGTGCAGTTGACGCGCATCCTGTTGTGTTGGAACACTTCTGCCATGAAGTACCATTAGATTACTACATTGTGGAACTTCTTGGTGGTTGAGTTATGATCTATAACCCTAGGATATGAACCAGGGTGTTTTATGTAGTGAGAGTTTGGATGGATACTCTTTTGATGACTCAAGGAATGTGTATTTCAAATGCCTCTGCTCCAGTAGAGACGAGACTCCCTACATCATGAGTGTGGGTTCGTTTCCCTCTGATTGGGTTTTCTATAATTGGATTTGGTACACAACTATTGGACTAGGGAATAGTTACTCAATACGTCACTCACATTGATTCAGGTACTCCCCTACCTATTAGGGTGTGGGTCTTCTTTCTTAGGAGTAGGTACTCACCTATCAACTTAGGGTGTGGGTCCACCTTATGTAGTGCTACATCAGAATTGGTACTCCCATTCCATGCCAGAGTGCAGGTCTTCTACCCTAGGGTCAGTACTCCCCTGACATACTAGGGTGCTGGTCCCCCACAAAAAACAAACTGCAAAAGATGTACTCCCCTACCGAGTAGGGTGCAGGTTCTCACATATAGAGTTGGTACTCCCCTGCCATGCCAGGGTTCTGGTCGTATATCCTTGGGTCGATACTCCCCTGACATACTAGGGCGTGGGTCCCCCACAAAAAATAAACTTCCAGAGTTGTACTCCACTACCATGTAGGGTTCGGTTCCTCACATATGGAGTAATACTCCTCTATCTTCGAGTAGAAATGGGGATTGGGTCCTTCAGGGGAGTTGGAGCATTGTCGACTGCAGGACACAATGTCGAAGAGTGGGACACTTCACTTGGTTTCCCTTGGTCTAGCCTCGGGTGCAAGACTATGATGGTGAGACGTATACTGTCGGGCATTAGAGGTTGTTCAAGAATAATGTTTCTAATTGATCACGTCCTTTCCAAAATTCCTTTAGGAATGGTTGAGTTGTACCTAAGGAAGAACATATCTCAGAAAGGTGCCATCAGGGATGGCTAGTTCATGGATCATGTACTCCTGATCCATTAGTTTTTCTTTGATCCTTCTTTGGAAATCGAGGAAATGGCTTGAGGTTAGGTACTTATGTTTCTTTGTGGATAAGACGAGTATATTTGGTTTGAGCTGAGTCTTTTGTTTTGTTCTTATGATCAAGATCATGTTTTATGGTTTTATGTTGTATTATTTTGAGAGACCTTCGATGGTCTCGGGGTCCCTATTGGGTATTATAATACTCACTCCTCCATTGGCATCTTCTGCACCTTGTTGTGTCTTGTGCAGACGACAGCCAGCCCTGACTGAGACATGGGGATCCAGATCATGATGTGAATAGAGGTGACTAGTGGACAAGGGGAGCTACATGATTGGTTGTACCTACCCTTCAAGTAGGATCCTTGGTGGACGATAATAGGATTTGTTTTCTATTTTTAGTTGATGTTATAGCTTTTATGTTGGGTTTGTATTCTGGCCCACTCGACGTTTTGTACTCACTTTTACTATTATAGTTTTAAATCGTGGTTGCATCTTGTTTTGTTCCTAGAATGTGTGATTTTACACATTTAAAGGCAATTCCTTAGTATATTAGGGATATGCCTTTCTAGTGCTAGTCGCCAACCCCTGGCCTTTGGAAGGTGGGATTGGTGTAGTCACGACATGGGCTTTGGGGACGGGTCGTGAAAAATTAGATAATTTTATATTAATATTTATTTATATTTAATATATGTGTGTATATTTAATTATTTCTCATTTGTTTTTATTTTAGTTTCTTAATATGGGTAAACATTATAAACTTTAAAACAGTTTTCAGAAAAAAAAATATTTATAATGAAAATCCAAAAGATAAAATTACAAAAAACTCAGTTATAAATATGTTTTAAAGAAAATAAAATGTTTTTAATTTTTTTTATTATAATTATGCAAATTTGGAAGAAAATTAAATAAATAATGAGACTTAATTTATTAAAAATAAATAAAATTTTTATAATAATCAGTATTTTTCAATATTCACTAAGAAATTAATATTTTCAGAAAAATATCTAATTATCATAATATGGTAATATTGATATGATGAATTCTAAAAATATTTTTTTTCAATTTATTTTATAAAAAATTTAAATAATAATGTAAATTTTTGTGGGCAAATAATCACTGAACTCAATTTTAAAAAAAATCATTTTTTTCATAAATCATTTCATATTGTCTTTCAAATGGTTCTTTTTTAATTTATATTCAATAGAAAACCATTAAATTTTATTATAAATGTGTAAAAAAATAGTTGTCATAGTTTACATGGTCTTGTTCATACCATCCAATGTAACTTCTTGGTTATAATGGTAATTTTTAATTATAAATATTTTATTTAATTATCATGTTTCATTTAAACCTAGTGATTCATTTGTCTCAAGCTATCAATGAGAATGAATGAATTTAAAGATAAATATATTCAAAATTAAAATGGTTTGATATTTTATCATGATTATTTATTTATAAATTACATGAAATAATATTATCTCATTTTTATTAATTATATATTATATTTTCCATTCTATATTTATCATATATTTCATATCAATATTATAATATTATTAAGTATAGAATTATTTCTATGATTTATTTGAATATTATATTCGATTAATTTCAACGAGTTATGTTCTCCCCGTGAAATCCTATATTCCCAAACTAATGGATATCAACATCTATCATATGGGAAGGAATGTCTGAGTTCATGTTTCATATTTTTTTCAATCCTAGTGGGGTGATTTGGGCCCGGGATGTTACACCATGTTATGAATGATATATGATTTATTTATGCTGAAAAAGGAATGTAATTGGATTTTCGCCACGAAATTGAAATAAAATTTTTATTCTGATGTTTACAAATTCAGTGTTAATATTGTATTATAATTCTGGTATATCTTGAGTATTGATCCATTGATACTGATTCATTCGGCAAGGCTTCTCACTAGCATGGCGGATTGTGCTCTATTTAGAATAGTGAGGGTTTAATAACTATTACACCCTACCTTCACCATTGTGGATTTTGATTTCATATAATATTTAGACGTTACATGAAATTTATTCATATACCTTATGTACGAAATCCACTATCATATCTATGGATTTTATTGGATTTTATTGTTGGTTAAATATCACAAATTGTGAGTTGTATAATGTGTCATACATTAACATGTCTTGAACAAATTAATTTAGTTAAAGGAATAGGATAGTAGAAAAGTATTTATTTGAATAATTCTTACATGAAGAGAATACATGATAAAATAGGGTTATATATTAAAACCCCTTAAAATATTATGTGTTATATTCATTGAAATGAAAGTACATTTAAAAACATAGACAATCCAAATAGGTAGGTTATTATTAAAAGTGGGTTCCAATGGATTACTCATTCTATGTTTTGGGGTATATTATTAACCCAAAAACTTTTGTAGGAAAATACTAGTACAAATGTCAAAACATAAAATTTAATTATAAAAATTCCAATATAATATTTGGGTTACACCTTTCATAGAACCACTAAATGTTATGATAATAAAGTAATAAAGATGGGATAATTAATTAAATATACTTGACTAAGGAATCATCCACTCAACTATCTAATAATCATAGGTGATATTATTGAAATAGTTTTATTCCTAAAAATATAACCTTTGAGGGGAACACTAATGTCATATAAATTTTTTGAGAAATTTGAATCATGGTCAACTAGTGGGCATGATGTAATAAAATGGGTCATCATTTTAGGGAGAAAATGATTAATATATTTATATATAAATTAATCATAATATATAATACTCATCTAACTGAAACCTCCATTAGATATAAACAAGAATCGTTAATATTAAATATGACATTAAGAGTAATTATGAATAATAAAAATTTAAAAAAACAACTAGACAGGTATGTAATACTAGGAATCTTTATTTGGTAAGAGGGAAAATTCTATGTTTCAGGGAAATCCTTCCTTTGATCATAAGTTCATAAATTTTTCAAAAAATATATATGAATTCTTATGATACTAATAATATAGCGTTTAAGATGTTTTATCACATAATATAGCGTTCATGTTAACTAATTTTCAAAGGAATATATAAAATATGGGTGGATTTTATATGACATATAACTATTAAATTTTATATGTCATGCAAAATGGTAATAAAATAAATGGAGATTTAATAGAATTTTTATGATATATAATGAATGAAGGGGATTTCGTCTCCACTCATATACTCAACATAATTTTTTTAATTAAAGACTTGGTGAGGTTATAATATCATATAAGGATGGATCATGTTATGGTATTAAACCTATAATCAATTATTGAATGGCTCTAAGAATGTAATTGAGTATAATAATGATTTATCTGATCCATTTAATATGTTATGTGTATCGAGCTAATACATAGTTGGTATATGATATGGTGCTATGATAATAGTAAATAAGGGTAAATGATTTATATAGAAGAAGAATACTCCATGATCCAATATAAATACTATATTCTCAGAACCAAAAGAATATATCATGAATTAGGGGAAGTGTTTCCATTATGATGAAACTCACCACTAGAATAAAAATATCCCAAAATAACATAATTTGTATAAGATAAATTATGGGGAATCCAAGTTACGTATTAATGTTATAGAAATCAATTCATATATTTTTCAGAATTCATGATACTAACTATATGAAATGAAATTGTTATTGATTTTTCTAAACTACTAAAAGAGTGGATTAATTTCAAAGTATAATACCGTGAAAATATGAACAATGACGGTAGAATTATTATATGATCATGGTCAATGTTCTATTAGTCAACATTTGAATTATATATGGTCTGTATCCATGTTTAATCGTGTACTCTACTTGTAGGAACATTTTTCCATGACCACCAACTATGTAAATAAGGTCCTAGGTCAACAATCATCAACCAATACCATGCACCTAATACCATGTGTCATGGACATGATAGTAAGGCTATGATCATAGTCACTAACCATTAATGTAGGCTCCTATAATGAAATGTAATCAATTATAAACAAATAATTTAAATTTACTAATAATTTTCTTAAATTTATTACTAATAATTAAAACTGAAAAAAAACAATTATATATAATATATTTTTCATTTCTAAGATATTAATTATTTATTTTAAAATTATTTTATTTTTTCTCATATTTTACCCACCAACATCCCAACAATTTATTACTCAAAATCATTATTTTTTACAATAAAATCACCTAAAACTAATTTAGTGGCTACCCACATAAAATCATTGATCATGAAAACAAAATTACCAAATGAATGAGACCCAAAAAACATTCAATAATGGTATTGTAGACTTAGTAAAAAAACACCATCGCACCACACCATCAAAACCAAAATCAAGTTATGAATTCATAGTATTAAAAGATACATATACACATGTCTTTGATATCATGGAAGGAATAGATATGAATGAAATTTATAATTTAGTTTTTGATAATACACGATGATGCATAATAATTAGAAAATGATAAATTCTCCTTATTCACACAAAAAAATCACATTTCTAGTGGGGTACATATCCAGTGAAGATTTCCTTTATCAATTCATTATAATGTTTTATTCACATTGAATTTTTATCTATCCTTGTTGAGTCAAATTTTACTTTTTAATATTCCATTAAATTTGTTTCGAAAAAAGAAATGTTCTTTCTAAAATACATAAATACTAATTTTTTCATCTCCAACATATTTTAAGAATAATGTTGTAGAAAAAAATACTTTTCAATAAATTGAATTATATTAAATTTATTAATGAACAGAAACCTACCTTATGCATTGCACGTATCATAATGAGTATGGAACAAATAATTGTTAGAATCATCTTTATAAAATTTGGTTTAACACTTCAGGTCTTGTCTTTGTATAGAAAAAAATTATTATAATGGAACATTTCATTGGAACCAATAACATTAGAATCATACTCCTAATGAGAATTGAACTGGAATTATAAGAGTAAATCAATAGGATTTATCTATATTTAAATAATGAATATAGAAATCCATATTTTGTAATCATGGAACAAATTTTACATTGAAAAAAGGTTACATCAAAATGATGCAAGAAATTCTATGATAATATGACCATTGACATTCCAGGTGGCCAATTCATCATGAAAAACATTGATAAAATAACACCATTGGAAGATCAATATAGATTTTGGAATCTTTCCTATAAATACTAGGTTATTTGAATAGTTTTAATTGTGAACATCTGACTATTTTTATTTGAAACAATTCTCAGTGTGTGACCACTATGAAGCTTAAAATATTGAACTACTTTCTCCATGTACTCTTAGTATTTTAATGTTTGTTTTGGTTAAATTTCATATGTGTCTTATTTTCTGAATACGATCAAGGGGACGTAGTGATAGTGAGATAGATAAGTTGGTCATCATATCATGAAATTCTAAGGCTAAGAAGATAGATAAGATGGTCATCATATTTGGGGCTCATGGGGATATCAAGATAAACAATACAATCATTGTTTCGAGGGCTCATGGGGATAGTGAGATAGACTAATCATCGTAACAAGGGATTTCCAAGGTAAGGGAGTGATATAATTTATTGTATGTGTAGAACAAGGGACCTTTATCCTAGTTTATTGCATACCCTACTATTTGTATAAAAATAATAGTACTCATGTGTATTATTAGTTTTATTACAAGACTTTTATTTCCACTATAATTGTAACAGAGAGTGGATCCTTTTATATTAATTATTATATTTGTAACTTATTTATCATAAAATATTATTTTATAATAAAATATTTCTATACAATATTTCTTTGTGGATACAACTCACTTTGATTAAGATTCTATATTCTTTAAGATAGAATCACTGTATTTGTAACTCTAATTTATCGCAACAATTGTGATTATGACTATTTTTTGTATAAATTATTTAAATGGTTTCTAATATGAATATTATTAAACTCTTATTACTCTACCATAGATTTCTGAATACAATTCTATAGACTATTTCAATAGTATCAGTTTGTTTCTGCGACATGTTGAATACATATCGAAATCTACTTGATTACGCTACTGTGTTCATCAGACCCAATGCCGAAGACTGATTAGTGATATAATACTTATGTGTTTTTGTGAATAAGGGTTGTTTATCCTTGTTAAAACATGTTTCTTTTAAGATTTTAAAAAATGTTTTTAAACATAAAATTCACACCCCCTTTATTATTTATCCTTCTTCATGTACATCACGATACAAAAATTGGTATCAGAGCTATACCTCTATTATATAGATACATACATTCGATATAAATGGAGGTTTCAACTTATAATACTTTCTACCTTTGTTTATTCATTTTTTAATGATTGTTTAAATTTTTTATAAAAATTTTGTTTATAAATAACTTCTGAACAATGTGTGTTGTAGAATAGAATGTTTTTATTTGTTTTTGTGATTGGTGGATTAAATGTTGGTTCTATAGATATACTCAATCGAAATAGACCCCCTATTTTTAATGGGGGTGATTATGTATATTCGAAAGATACAATTAATACACTCATTATAAAAACTAGAGTTGACAATTTCATAAAGATAACTTGAGATTACATGAATCAATACAAGGAAGTGACTACATTTTCAAATATTGAAAAATAATAGTATTAATTAAATTATATAGTTTGAGACACCTTATTATATTCAATGACCATGATAATGTTAAGAAATACCTCTTCATGTGGAGATGATAAAAGTATTTGGAAGATGTTAGAGATTAATAATTTTTTAACATCAATGGTTATTGAAACTAGAAGAGAAATTATTAGAGCTTAATATCAAGAATTTGAATTCTGTTTTTGTGATCCTATTATAAAGGTACAACAATGTTTTATAATAATATTCAATTGTCTACAATGTATGGGAGATAAAGTGTTACAATATAAAATCTGTGTTGAAAAGATAATTGAAATGATGCCCAATGTGTGGAAATCAAAGAGAAAATCCATTCGTGAATCAAGGAAGATAAAAAATCTCACTCTTGATGATTTATTTGGAACAATTTTTCAATATGAGGTTACTATAAGAAGATACACTTAAAATGTAAGGAAAAAAGAGCAACTAAGTTTATTTTAGTTCTACTCCAAATCTGATTATAGCTTAGAAACCTAATAATGTAATTAATTAAACAAATAAATTGAATGTTATTGTTAAATTTTAATCAAGTAAATATTAAAATTTTGATACTTAATTTGCTAATACATCTTGAATAATGAATAACATTGTTAGTAAAAATGATTTTGATGACCAATATATGAAAATTAACAAGGAAATGGATGAAAAGAAAGATTCTGATGTTATTTATTATAACTGTAAAAGACCTTGACATATTCAACCAGGTTTCCCCTAGATAAAAAAACACATTGGAAATACATTTTTATTGAAATATAAATAATTTTAATAAGTCAAAAGGAAATAATGTTCTTACAGCTACTGACATTTTGAGTGCATCTGGAGGTGATTCTTTAGATAACTCACCAGATTATGAAAGTCCATATTATAGTAATAATGGTCTTCTAATTATAGTACCTATTACAAATCAATGTTTTATCCTAATGGTAGACATAATCAATTCATTACCTAAAAATTCTTTAAATGAAAATTTTCTTGATGTGAATAATTATATATCATAGGATAAATAATCCTCCTAATCTTTTGATAACAATACATCAATTTTTTATGATGAATTTTCTCACATTTCTTATATTTTAAAAAATATAAATTTTAATGTTTATAAAAAAACATAATTGGGATAATATAACACATTTAAAAGATGATTCAAGAATTCATATTTTCAAAAATGAATTATTGAATTTGACAAAATATGTTGATAAATAAAATTATAATAATGATATTATTCCTAAATATTTATAAAAATTAATTCCTAAAAAGTGTAGTATACAAATTAGTTTTTAAAAACACAATTATAATACTTTTGATTGTATGGAAAAGGAATTAGTTATACAACTAAAATCTTAAATTTCCTCTATAAATTTTTTTTTATCAAGATTTACCATAGATAATATTTTTTTATAAAATTTATAATCTATTAAATATTTATAGTGATAGTATTGGAATTTTAAATGCATATAAAAACAAACTTTTATCAATAATTTCATTGTTTCTAATAATGGACCTTTTTGGACAATGTTTTAAAGTGGAGGATGCTGGAAAAAGAATTTTTCCCGTAATAAAATTCAATAGTTAGGTTTCCTAAATGCCTATTTTTTAAAAAATGTGGATTCCATAAATTTTACTTGTTGAAATTTCTAGACACAATAAGGTTTGGGGTCTGAAAATATAATTGTTTTGTATTTAAGAAATTAAACTATGTACCAACAAACAAAAATGAATAGTACATGGAAAGTGGATGTTCCAGATTTTTGAATGTACATGAATATTTAATTGAAATATTATCATGTCTAATAGTGTTAATGGTACCTTAAGAGATAATTTTCAATGATAGATTATTGGTAAATGTAATATTATTCATTTTGGGAAAGCATTGATTTCAAAAGTTTTATTTTTCATGGGCCCTAGGTCCAGCCTTATAAGCATAAGTCAATTATGTGAAAAACATTACCTTATAAATTTTAGAAATGATATACGTATAGTACCCAATTCTATGGATGAATACATTCTGTCTGCTAATAGGCATGAAAATTAATATACATTAAACTTGTAAGATCAGTGGAGCCAAGAATTTCTTTACCTTAATGTTATGGGAGATCATCCATTGTTATGAAATAGATTTCTAGGACACTATAACCATAGAAACATATGTAACTGAACTTAGAAAATAACATCTAAGTAATTAACCTAGGTTATATTTGATTATTCATAAGTTTGTGACCGTTTTCAATAAGGTAAGAAAAAGAAGTATAATATTAAATAAATCAGTGAAGTCTCAAATTATGATGCTTTACAGTTATTTCACATCTATCTTTTTGTTCCTGCACATAATAGATGTATTGGAGGCATGTACTCTATATTATGACCATGGGTAATATATGTATATGGTCATGGACGTTACATGAAAAACATTATAAGCATAAGCTGCTTCTCTAGAAGTGATAAGATTTCTAACGAGAAGAGGATTTATGGGGAAAACCTTATGTATGAATTCATGTGATTAAGCAATGGGTTCCTACAATAAATAGTTCGATTTAGTGGATTACTTCAAATCTAAAGTAGGATATACTATAGAATATGATTTTTATAACTTTTCCCTCATATGACATAATAAAATTTATCGGTAAATAATTATAGTAATGAATATTATATTATGTTCATTTTAATAAAAATTTAATATGATTATTTTATTTCTATATGAATAATTTTAAATAAGGGACAAATGTAATTTTATATGGGTTAAAATTTCCTGTATATGTTTTATGTTAAAATATAAAAGAAGGATTTCACATCACCCAATAGTTCCATATTTTAATGATTAAGTTATACCTTTTAAAATATTATTCTATTCAGAACTTAATAATTGAATCCAACAACTAGAGTTTGGTCATGACCCGTCCTTGGGGCCTGTGTCGTGACTACCCCATGCCGCCTTCCATAGGCCAGGGGCTGGAGACTAGCACCAAAGGTGTAAATTCCTGATAACTAGGAAGGAATTTCCTTTATAAAAGAAAACAAGCACCACAGAGTACAAGCAGAAGCAAAACACTAAGTACAAAAGAAATGCTGAAAAGTAAATGGGCCAGAATACAAACCCAAAAGAAAGTACGACTACAACTGAATAAGGTACATCAGCAAAAAGACAACAGCTGGAAGTAGGAAGCAGCTCATGGGTCATCCTCCTCGGATCCTACTTGAAGGGTAGGTACAGATAGCGCAGCTCCTGGTCGTCCACCACAGATCATACCTGAAGGGTAGGTACAGATAGCCTCCTCCACGCTCTCATCCATCAACCTCCTCTGTGAGTTGGCACGTCGTGTAGTCCACCTCCAGGTACTGACTCGTCGTGTATTCCACCTCCGGGTACCGTCCAGTCCTCGAACACTCGGCCTCCGTCAGCACTACCCGTCGTCTGCAACCAACACAACAAGGTACGGGCATAGCCCGTGCAGGGGTGTGTATAACGATACTCAGTAGGGACCCCGATACCCTCAAGGTCTCACTAAACCAAAAAGGATAACCACAAGAAGATCTCAACAGATAACCTCTACTTAGATATATGCCCATACATATACCTAAGTTATCAAGAAACCCATATCAATCATGAGGAAACACAAGGAATGTGAAATCAACGGATAACCACTACCCAGGTATATGCCCATACATATACCTAAGTTATCAAGTGACCCATCTCAATCATGAGGTAAACACAAAGGTCAAAAAGTCTCAGCTCAAACTAGGATTTTCATTATCGAAACCGTAACTGCTGAAGAGCTCCGTCTCTGGAGTGTACAATGGTCCTGTCGCGACTCCGAAGTACTGCTCACTAACCTAAGACTGCTGAGGTGATCCTCCTGTCGAGTACCACAGGTCTGCGGCCAACTACCGGGCGCTCCGTCCGCTGTGGGTTTGTCGCCAAATACCGGGCGCTCCCCCCAAAAGCCTACGGAGGTACTCCTCTTGTCGAGTACCGCGGGTCTGCGGCCAACTACTGGGCGCTCCGTCCGCTGTGGGTCTGTCACCAAATACCGGGCGCTTCGTCAACTGGGCTAGTCAACTCACTCCAAGTCGAGTCGGTCAAGCAGTCATCAGGTCTCAGCCAGCTACACAGTCTCCGTACTCCACACGCTCGTCTCCGGGAGGGTCCGCTCCACGAGCTACTGGTCGATACTCCAAGTATCACAAAGTCTCGCAAAGAAGTATCTCAAAGGACCACTTCGTCATAGGGGTCTCAACGCAACAGACGGCACGTCAATCGGATGCACGGTCTGTGAGTTATTAGCCTTTTCGTCCCAGGGGCCCGGTTGGTTTCGTGTGCGAACCAATCCAGCCATAACTCAACTATACCCCGAACACTCATAGGGTATACTCATAGGAACCATTTCTCAACGAGATCACCAAGGCTGCTGACGGTTTGTCAAACGGACGTTCTGTCAGAAAGGTATCAGCTTTTCCTTTCCAGGGGCCCGGTTGGATTTCGGTGCGATCCAACCCGGCCACTATCCAACTGTATCCAAAGCTCGGGCGGAGGATGCCAAAAGTTCAGTCTCAACCAGAGGAAAACAACGAGAGAGACGGTGCGTCAATCGGAAGCCCGGTCTGTGAGTTATTGGCTTTTTCGTCACAGGGGCCCCGTTGGTTTCGTGAGCGAACCAACCCGACCGCACTCCGACAGCATCCAAACCTCGAGCGGAGTAAGCCAAAAGATCCATCTCACTTCGAGGAAAACAACAAAGTCACTGGCACGTCATTCGGACGTCCGAAACTCGAGTTACGAGCGTTTCCGCTCCGAGGGCAGGTTTGGTTTCATATCCGAACCAACCCGACCTAACCCAAAGTAATCTGAAACCTTGAGTGCGATACACTGAAACGACCGACTCGATCCAAGGATCGTGTTGCCGCTGACGGCGAGTCATTTGGAGGCCCATAGCTCATGTTACGGGCATTTGACCGAAAGTGGCCCGAAAATGGGGGTTTGGGCCCGGGCCGACCCACCCGACCCCCCCTGGGTAAGCCCGAACCGGGTCGACCCGAACCGGGTCGACCCGGCTGGGCCCATCCCGGCCCGACCCGGTCCGGCGTGGTCCGGTTCGGTCTGGCCCGACCGGCCAGCCGCGGCTCGACCAGCGTGGCCGAGCCGACATGCAGGCGGGGCGCACAGATCCCCCGCCCTTCAATGCTGATTGAGGCCGGCGGTTCGCTGGCTGCCCACTTTTTCTGGCGGCGCACCACTGTCGCCGGTCGCCGGCACTGCCGCGCCGCCGCCACCTTCCGCGGACCACCGGACGTGCTCCGGTTGTCTGTTCTTCCTGTCGTGTTCGCCTATGGTCCCCCCGGGACCCCATCTTCACTGCGAAGGGATTCAAACGCCCAAACGGCATGCTTCGTCATCGCCCATCAATCCACACATAAATAAACAATCTGCGAAGGGTTGTCGGGCCGTGTTCGTTTGGCCCGCACCCTCCGCGTTATATTATAACGACGGGAGAAGTTTATTCAACACATGAATACATAACCAAAAACAATTTTAATGAATTAAAATTGTTCTTATTATTCGAGTTCTTTCACCATGAACGGAAACATTTACGGAGTATAGAACATTCAAATAAAACCCCTACCTTGGGTATAAGCCGATTGGAAGGAGGCATCATCATTCGAGGCTCGTCGCGGTATTGCGTCGCGAGGATGACGACGTTGAAGGGGGATGTCGGCGTTCGTCCGAATCGAGGGAAGGCGAAGCCGTCGTCGCTTGCTACCCGATTCCGCTTCCGAGCTTGTTCGTCGAACTCCAACAGATGATTGAAGGTTTCATTGCAGAGGAAGGAACGTCGCAGAAGAGGAAATGTCAGTGTCGCTGCACACGGCGTTGTGTCATCGATTTCCGCGGTTTCGGCGTTCTTCGTCAGAGGCCGGCGTTCTTCGTGTTCCTCGCATTCTTCGCGTTCTTCGTGTTCTTCACGTTCTTTGTGAAGGAGGATGAAGAATTCTAAGAGGTTCTTCAAGGTTTAACACATCATTACAAAAAAAAGGAGGGTGTGTTGGCCTTATTTTATTACTACGCCAACGGATTTTAAACCGGTTAAGAAACGAATAAAGAGATAAATAACGACCCATTAATTCGTAGAATTAATTCAATGAAATAAACCGCCCAATTAATTGAGCGTTAAGAAAATAAGAAAACGTGTTAGTTGACTTTCATAATGACGGGTTTTCGCGGGTGCATTACATAGCGGAAAAGAAACGGTGGGGCTCGTGTAGGTCCCACCTCAAAAATATCCTACCAAGAGGGTAGAATATTTTTGGATAACACCCTATCCGCAACAACTCATCTTAAGCTGCTTTAAGTGGCTTCAAGTGGCTTCCAAGCGGCTTAATTGAAATAAAATAAAGTTTTTCGCACTATTTATTTTATTTCTTAACTTAAAGCCCAAAAATTAAAAACCACACCCGAGCAAACGCAACTCCGGAAGAGGAGTTTCTAAGAAATTACCGGCGCTGTGATTCCATCGGTGCCCTCAGAATTCGATTCCGAGCACCGGTTCAAAAGTTAGAAAAACTCATTCGTCCGTTCACGGAACGTACCCGAGCCAAACTTCGGAAATTGATTCCGGGCACACCGGGCCTCAGAATCAGGAGCCGTCAGAAACTACATTCTTGTAAAATTGCAAAGAAAATTAAGAAAGAAAATTTCATTGGAATTTACGGGTCTTTACATTACTACCACCACCGGGATTTACGTCCCCGTAAAGGTTCACCACAAACATAGGGAAACAAAGGCGGTACTTAGCACGCATCTGAGCCTTCCGCTCCCATGTGCTCACATGGAGGTTCCCATGCTGCCAAAGAAAGTGCACAAGAGGAATTGACCATCCTCCTAGGATCTGCTCCTGTCGATCCTCGATCCCCACAGGAACCTCCGTAGAAGTCACCTCATCGCCACCGTCCAACTCATCATGGTCGATGATATGCGGATGGTCGAGCACGTATCTACTCAGTTGAGATACGTGGAAAACGTCGTGCACCTAGTGCAACTGAAGTGGATGGGTCAAGCGGTAAACCACCTCGCCTACCCAGCTGAGGACCTAGAATGGTCTGTTGAACCTCGGAGATAACTTGCCTCCCTGGCCACATCTCCGTAAACCTCATCGAGGTGAGACCCGTAAGAAGACGTGGTCGTCATCCTCGAACTCCAGAGGTCTCCATTTTCTGTTAGAACTGAAACTCAAAATGACTGCTGCTACGAGGGTAAGGTTGACCGACTCAAGAGTGATCGGGCGCACCCTCCTGTGCAAGAGTTACCCTGCGCTACCTGGGGTTTCCTTTTTCGCCGACCAAGGAAAACTCATCCCGACGTCGTAGTTAAACTACAACCTTTTTTCCTAATACCCTCAATTTGTTTATGAACCATGATTGCCCAGTCCATACTCAAACCAACGTCGTAATGCCTCGACGCTGCGACCAAGAGATTCCAACCTAAACTCTCGCCTCGAAGATCTGACCACATCGTCGGAGTAAGTGTGATTATCGAGTCTCCTCTCAAGGTATCTCCAGGCGTGAGGGTCAAGTCAACGGCTTACCAGAAACTCTAGGTCCGGAACATGATTTGTGAAAGCAAGGAATGATTCATATCGACGTCCATTACTACAGGAGCTAGTAGTGGACACAGACTATCCCTTGAATCATTTCTAGAGACATTGGGTCACACACCTTGACCGCAAGCAGCCACACTCTTCCACCGCCCTCCAGCTCCCTGAGCCTGGCAGGGATAACTAAGGTGGGTGGTTGTAGCATGTTAAGATGTACACCACCTCATACTTCTCTCCAAGCTCTGCCTCCACGTCTGCTGCTTCGCAGACTCATCTATCCTTAAAGCTTCCACTTCTTGAACCATTTAACATGCCCGAGTCTCTAAGACTGGAACCGGTTTCCTGTTTCTTACTGCACTGTGCAGTCTTCATCCGCTCTTGGATGACCTAGACCATCTTTAGTCTCACAAGATCTGCTATGATTTCTTCTTTTCCGATAAGAGAAATCAGGTATCATCCCCTGGATAAACCACATTCGATGCCTAATACAGTCAATCCTGACATGAATGATGCATTAATGCCATGGATGACGTCGTAAGGCCTCGACGTAACTACCAAGAGATCCAACTGTCACTCTCACCTCCAAGGGTCGAGTCACTCTGTCGGCATCAGTGTGAGGTCACTGGGTCTCCTCTAGTAGAAATCTAGAAAGTAAGGGTCAAGTCAACAGTTTAACCGGGACCACTCAGTATCAACCAAACAAAAAGGACAGGAAAGCAAACAAAGATAAGTGTCTTTTTATTATTACAGCTCATAGTACAAAGACACGAATACAAAAGCAACATGGAACTAGAAGTACAAAGGACGTATCCACTAGTTCCTCTCCTGTCCACCTGCTCTCGGAGCTCCATGACCATGGTTGCATGCTCCTTGCGGTCCGCCCTGATCGAACCTATGCATTTGCCTCAGAGGTTCTTCATTTAACTGCTGGTGATCTGCATGGCGGGTCAAACAGTCACGTGCCATGTGACCAATTCCACCGCAGTAGTAACACTGTCCACTCTCAACACGTCTGGCTCTGACTCCACCCCAGTTTCCCCGCACAACTGAACCTGAGTCGTGCAGTCGGCCACCGGTAGGTCTGGTCCTCTTGGACCTCTGCGTCATCTGTCTATTGCCTACTGCAAAAGACTCTGCCGCAAGCCGGCTAGTGGTCGGTCCTGCTGCTGGAGACTACTCAGAAAGGAAACTATCTACTAAGAGGGCTCTCTCCAATACCCCTGTCTACGTCGAAATGTTGTGAGAAACAACAGAAGATCTAATCTCTCGCCTGAGCCCCTGCTCGAAGGTTCGGGCCCTGAAGAACGAGTCCCGTACCATATCTGTGGAGTAGCGCGAGAGGTCTGTGAATCTCGCTGAGTACTACGCCACGGACATGCTGCCCTGCCACAGATGAAGTAGCTCCTGTATATGCACCGCTCGAAGGGTGGATGGTACAAACTCTTCCCGGAACAGGATCTCGAAGTCTTCCCATAGAAGTGTTGCCTCGTCATGCATCTGAAGCATCAGGCACCCCCATCTGCATGCTACTTCCGGAAGAAGGCTGGCAGCTAGGATCACTATGAAATCTGTCGGCGTCCCCACTAGCCTGAAGACTCTCACCACAGCCTCCAGCCAATCCTGAGCCGCCTGCGGGTCTATCCCTCCCTGGAACCTGGGTGGCCTCTGGCGCTGGAACTCATGCAGTGTGCTCAAGCGACGTGCATCCTCTGCTGCTGGGGATGGTGGCATCGGTGGCCCAACGGTTAGTAGTACCGCTGGTGCCTCAATTGGGATAGGGCCCTGTACTGAGGCCTCGTCGCTCGGCGGGCTGTCAGTACGTACCTCTCTCGGGGCTCTAGCTGGTCGTCCACGGGGAGGTATCCTGAAAGAAACAACGTGACATGGTCAAAAGATTATACCTGGTGAGCTGACCTGGTTTGAGCTGACATTTAAATAAAACTTCTGGAAAAAACACACGCAATCAGTGTTTTCGTTCACAAAGTCGGAAATCAGTTTTCAGGGTCCTGGTGTATGGATACGTCGGCCGCCCGCACCAACACTGGACTCCCTGAACTGAAAAACACACTCAGTACTCTTAACACTATTGCTTCATAGAAGAAAACATCAGAGTTATATGTTCTGCGGTAGAACCGAACTCCTCCGATACCAATTTGTCACGACTCGTCCTCGGGGCCCGTGCCGTGACTACCCAAAGCCCGCCTTCCATAGGCCAGGGGCTGGCGACTAGCACCAAAGACGTAAAATCCCGATAACTGGGAAGGAATTGCCTTTATAAAAGAAAACAAGCACCATAAAGTACAAGCGGAAGCAAAACACTAAGTACAAAAGAAATTATGAAAAGTAAATGGGCCAGAATACAAAGCCAAAAGAAAGTACGACTACAACTGAACAAGGTACAACAGTAAAAAGACAACAGCTGGAAGTAGGAATAAGCTCCTGGGTCGTCCTCCCCGGATCCTACCTGAAGGGTAGGTACAGATAGCGCAGCTCCTGGTCGTCCACCACGGATCCTACCTGAAGGGTAGGTACAGATAGCCTCCTCCACGCTCTCGTCCGTCAACCTCCTCTGTGAGTATTCACGTCGTGTAGTCCACCTCCGGGTACTGACTCGTCGTGTAGTTCACCTCCGGGTACCGTCCAGTCCTCGAACACTCGACCTCCATCAGCACTGCCCGTTGTCTGCAACCAACACAACGAGGTGCGGGCATAGCCTGTGCAGGGGTGAGTATAACGACACTCAGTAGGGACCCCGAGACCCTCAAGGTCTCACTAAACCAACAAGGATAACCACAATAACATCTCAACAGATAACCTCTACTTAGATATATGCCCATACATATACCTAAGTTATCAAGTAACCCATCTCAATCATGAGGAAACACAAGGAGTGTGAAATCAACGGATAACCACTATCCAGGTATATGCCCATACATATACCTAAGTTATCAAGTGACCCATCTCAACCATGAGGTAAACACAAAGGTCAAAAAGTATCAGCTCAAACCAGGATTTTCATTATTGAAACCATAACTGCTGAAGAGCTCCGTCTCTGGAGTGTATAGTGGTCCTGTTGCGACTCTGAGGTACTGCTCACTAACCTAAGACTGCTGAGGTGCTCCTCCTGTCGAGTACCGCGGGTCTGCGGCCAACTACAGGGTGCTCCGTCCGCTTTGTTTCTGTCACCAAATACCGGGCGCTCCCCCCAATAGCCTACAAGGGTACACCTTCTGTCGAGTACCGCGGGTCTACGGCCAACTACCGGGTGCTCCATCCACCGTGGGTCTGTCGCCAAATACCGGGCGCTCCATCCACTGGGCTAGTCGACTCACTCCAAGTCGAGTCGGTCAAGCAGTCGTCATGTCTCAGCCGGCTATATGGTCTCCGTACACCGCATGCTCGTCTCCGGGAGGGTCCGCTCCACGAGCTACTGGTCGATACTCCAAGTATCACAAAGTCCCGCAAAAAAGTATCTCAAAGAACCACCTCGTCATAGGGGTCTCAACGCAACAGACGGCGCGTCAATCGGACGCCCGGTCTGTGAGTTATTAGCTTTTTCGTCCCAGGGGCCCGGTTGGTTTCATGTGCGAACCAATCCGGCTGTAACTCAACTATACCACGAACACTCATAGGGTATACTCATAGGGACCGTTTCTCAACGAGATCACCAACGCCACTGACGGTTCGTCAAACTGACGTTCTGTTAGAAAGGTATCAGCTTTTTCGTTCCAGGGGCCCGGTTGGATTTCGGTGCGATCCAACTCGGCCATTATCCAACTGCATCCAAAAATCAGGCGGAGGATGCCAAAAGTTTCGTCTCAACGAGATAAAAACAATGAAATAGACGGTGCGTCAATCAGAGGCCCGGTCTGTGAGTTATTGGCTTTTTCGTCCCAGGGGCCCGGTTGGTTTCGTGAGCGAACCAGCCCGACCGCACTCCGACGGCATCCAAACCTCGAGCGGAGTAAGCCAAAAGATCCTTCTCACTTAGAGGAAAACAAAAAAGTCGCCGGCATGTCATTCGGACATCCAGAACTCGAGTTATGAGCGTTTCCGCTCCGAGGGCCCGGTTGGTTTCGTATCCGAACAAACCAGGCCGAACCCAAGTAATCTGAAACCTTGATTGCGATATAACGAAACGACCGTCTCGATCCAAGGACCGCGTTACCGCTAACGGCGAGTCGTTTGGAGGCCCGTAGCTCATGTTACAGGCATTTGACCGAAAGTGGCCCGAAAATGGGGGTCTGGGCCAGGGCCGACCCGGCCCGACCCCCCCCCCCCCCGGGCAGCCCGAACCGGGTCGACCTGACCCCTGTCCGACCGGCTGGGCCCGGCCCGGTCCGGCGCGGTCTGGTTGGGTCTGGCCCGACCGGTCGGTCGCGGCTCGGCCAGCATGGCCGAGCCGACACGCGGGCGGGTCGCGCGGATCCCCCGCCCTTCGCCGCTGATTGAGGTTGGCGGTTCACCGGCCGCCCCCTTTTTCCGGCGGCGCGCCACCGCCACCGGTCGCCGGCGCCGCCGCGCCGGCGTGGCGCTCCGGTGGTCCGTTCTTCCTGCCGTCTTCGCCTATGGTCCCCCCGGGACCCCATCTTCACTACGAAGGGATTCAAACGCCCAAATGGCATGCTTCGTCGTCGCCCGTCAATCCAGACATCAATAAACAATCTGTGGAGGGTTTTCAGGCCGTGTTCGTTTGGCCCGCACCCTCCGCGTTAGATTATAACAACAGGAGAAGTTTATTCAACACATGAATACATAACCAAAAACAATTTTAATGAATTAAAATTGTTCTTATTATCCGGGTTCTTCACCTTGAACGGAAACATTTACGGAGTATAGAACATTCAAATAAAACCCCTACCTTGGGTATAAGCCGATCGGAAGGAGGCGTTGTCATTCGAGGTTCGTCACGGTATGGCGTCGCGAGGATGATGACCTCGAAGGGGGACGTCGGCGTTCGTCCGACTCGAGGGAAGGTTAAGTCATCATCGCTTGCTACCCGATTACGCTTCCGAGCTTGTTCGTCGAACTCCAACAGATGATTGAAGGTTTCGTTGCGGAGGAAGGAACGTCGCAGAAGAGGAAACATCAGCGTCGCGGCACACGACGTTGTGTCGTCGATTTCCGCGGTTTCAGCGTTCTTCGTCGGAGGCCGGAGTTCTTCGCGTTCTTCACGTTCTTCGCGTTCTTCGCGTTCTTCGCGAAGGATGATGAATAATTCTAAGAGGTTCTTCAAGGTTTAACACAATATTTCAAAAAAAAGGAGGGTGTGTTGGCCTTATTTTATTAATACGCCAATGGATTTGAAACCGGTTAAGAAACGAATAAAGAGATAAATAACGACCCATTAATTCATAGAATTAATTCAACGAAATAAACCGCCCAATTAATTGGTGCGTTAAGAAAATAAGAAAACGTGTTAGTTGACTTTCATAATGACGGGTTTTTGCGGGTGCGTTACTTAGCGGAAAAGAAACGGTGGGGCTCGTGCAGGTCCCACCTCAAAAATATCGTACCAAGAGGGTAGGATATTTTTGGATAGCACCCTATCCCCAATAACTCAGCTTAAGCTGCTTTAAGTGGCTTAAAGTGGCTTCCAAGCGGCTTAAGTGAAATAAAATAAAGCTTGTCGCACTATTTATTTTATTTCTTAACTTAAAGCCCAAAAATTAAAAACCACACCCGAGCAAACGCAACTCTGGAAGAGGCGTTTCTAAGCAATTAACGGCGCTGCGATTCCATCGGTGCCCTCAGAATTCAATTCCGAGCACCGGTTCAAAAGTTATAAAAATCCGCTCATCCGTTCACTGAACGTACCCGAGCCAAACTTCGGAAATTGATTCCGGGCACATCGGGCCTCGGAATCAGGCGCCGTCATAAACTGCATTCTTGTAAAATTCCAAATAAAATTAAGAAAAAAAAATTCCTTAGAATTTACAGGTCTTTGCATGTTTATATTATTATATTGTCACTATATGTAATTGAACACATCGAAAATGAATAAACTGTTTTATAGTCTTGGTAAACTGGATATACACATTAATGTCTCTTACATTTGATAACATAAAATATAAAAAATATATTTTCATTGAGAACATAATTATTCTCGCTAAATCATCCTTTAATACTAATCATCGTATTCTTTAAGGCATCATATAGAAAGAAAACATCATAAATGGGTGAGATTTTGTGCATAGTAAAAGAATATGTACATTGGGAACTATATTGAGTAAATAAAGCATAATTAATATGGAATGTTAAATCACTAAAAAACGAGGAAATTTAATTAATAACATTAGAAGGAATAATAATATGATATGAAAAATTAATGAAAAAATAATTATATTTAAATAATCACACGAGACTATTAATTGTTAATGAATATCACAATTATTATAATAAACACACTGACATTATTAATTAATTTCATAATTATTGAATGTGTAATTAAAGACAACTAAAATTTAATGTCAAGGCCTCATTACATGAAATCCTACATAAACGAGTAAGGTCTTGGCCAAATACCCAACCAATATTGTATCATGTGGCCTACTGATGTATCTAAGGGATATATAATTATTGTCTAACCCATCCAATAATAAGATGAAATAACTCATCATATTAATAAATAATACAACTAAATCAATACATGATAACAATAAAAAACTATCTATATAGTATGAACTGATATGTGGAAATTCAATATGTTCCATGTAAATAATGATCATAAACTATAAAAATAATGAATAAATATTGTATCATTACATTATTTTCATAATATATCATTTTTAAAATAATGGTATATCATCATGGATTAATTGAAACACTCTAAAAAGATAGTTGAATAAATTATTGATGAAAACACTCACTTCACAATGAAATTTACTTTTATTATATAAAAACATCTAGAATACTAGGGAAAACAATTTTTTTTGAAAATAATAATGGAAACATTTAATTTAATCTTATAATAAATTATAAGTTTACAGGGTGGGAAATTCAATTCATTATGAGCCTGTTAAAAAAATATTCCTTTTACATGTTCAGTAAATTGTAAAAATGTACTTCAATCGTTAAACAATAAGAACATTCCTTCAAAAAAATTAATAGAAAGTACAAAATGGGTAATAATGACTTAAAAATTACATATTATAATATTAAAAAATTTATGAAAAAGTTTTAATGATAAATTGGACACGTAAGGACTTGATTTTTGTCCAAATTGAAAACAATTTATATTTTCCTTAGTAACACACTTTCGGGATCTTGATAACATAAAATAAAAAAAATGAATAGGAAAAATATAATTTTTAAAAATAATCATGGGAGAAGGTAATATATTTGTTTTATGATAGATATACCAACTAACCCCCCCTAATAGAGACTTATACATAATCAATCCTGAATAATGTTGAGATTGTGATGTAAACACGCACTATATTTGAAGATTTTGAATCCTAACACACATAAACAAAGTTACATAAAAGGAAACATTTAATAAAATTAATTTAATATAATTCATGAGATTAATTATCAAATATTTAGTATATATTTCACAATATTAAATAATTATTGACTAATGAGTATTTCTCGATGAAATAAAAGTGATACGGGAAACTGTTAACCCACACACGACGTGCTTCGAAAGCACTCTAAACTCTTGTATAATTAATATAAATTTTTTAATTACATAACATAGTAATTTAGATATATATAATATTATATATAACCCACTAATAACATTTAAATACTAATAAATCTAATATTATATATTAAAATCATTGTTTTAATGTGAAAATTATTTCATTATTCTAGGATGTTTTGATTCTTCAGTTGTGATCCTTTTACATTGATCAGGGTCGCATGAGCTCCTTAGTTTTAATGATGATACAAATAGAATACTATATATATACATATATATATATTGATAGATTAATCTATAAAATATAGAGATATAGAAATTAATTACATCGTTCACTGAGACGGTAGGTCATGCATACACATGAACATTATTTTCACATTTATATGCATGGAAGAAATAAAAAGAAAATAATAATTCACATTTATGAAAAAATGTTACTATTATATAATTAATATATATTTATTAATTCAATCATTATAACAATGAATGTTAAATGGTCATGAAAAAAATGCATTGCTTCGAGGAGGTTCTTGACCGCACGTACGCATGAGTGATTTTCATTTGTTCCATATAATAGAATTAATGATGATAATGGGTGTCATATTATAATAAAAAAATTAATAATATTAAATATAATAATTTTTTATTACATAATTTAAACCATGGATTTAATGGAGGTAGAAGAAGAAATATTCTTTAAAATGCTCGGTAAAGTAGTACACCTCCCTATTGAGAATCCCATTTTGGATTACAATATAACCCCAGAAGGGCTAATAATATTGAAAGAACATATTCTCAATGATTGTGTGATTAATGATATAAATTTATTATAATAGTTATTTTATAATATAGAAGGATCAAAATGTGTTTGTAATATAAGGGAATATGTTATCTTTTATATGTGATGGGAGGGGAAACCATGGAATTACATAAATTATTAAATAAATAAGAATTTATTTTTATAGCCATACGACCCATAATTTACATATTTAGAATATAATATAAGGTTTTGTATAATTAATTTAATCTAATAAAATTTATGCATTTTTATGAGATATTATTACTATTATGTATCAATTTTGAGCCCCCCATTAAGCCTCATGATAATTATCAGAACATCAATGATTTCCCAAATTTAAGGGTAAAGAATATTATCATAAAAGAAAAATTAACCAATAAATGGTCCATAGTGGAACTATTATAGAATATAACATCAACTTGGATGAATACAGTTTTTATTAATTTTTAATCAATTAATAAAATATTATATTTTATAAAATAACATTAAATTCATTAAAAAAACTATTAATTTACATTGATTTAAATCCATTAGTATAGTTATGTAATTTCAATATAAACTTATAAAACATACCATGTACTCTGGATTTATCTGAAATACAATTGAAATTAATAACATATATAAATTTTATTACTTTTATATTATTTAAAAATAATTTATTTTATTTTTTGATTGAGAAAATAATATATCTCTATTGCATGATCATTTTCTATTATTATTCAATCGCTAAAAATATAAATAAATTATAATCATAAAATTAATAATTTACATATCAAATAATGATTTATAATTGAACATAATCTCCATTTATCCTTATTAAAAAATATTAATGATATTAAATTCAAGAGAGTGATGTTTTTTATTTCTCCTTTTCATAAAATAATTTAAAATTCATAATCAAATAAGGATGGAACCATTTTGGCATATATTAGATATATTGAAGTAAATGGATGAAATAAACTCATAAAATAGTATAGAATAAATAGATTTGGAAATTTTGAAACCCTATCGTAAGTCTTCAATAAAATTCTACATGTTGTACCCCTATTGAGGGCATCAATGTTTTTCCTTGTTTTTATTCATAATTAACAACAATGAAAGGGATATATATACCAAATATCACCCTCATGATTGAAAATATGAAATAAATTTTTTCATATTCAATTCATTATAGTGGATTAATTTAATTCAAAATTAACCCATTAAAACATGAAAAAAATATGGTTTCCAGTGAATGAAAATTTTCTAATGTATAGTGTTTTTAAGTCAAAATAAATCATCACATTTCTTACAAATATTTTAAATATATTATTAATAGCATAGATGAAAATATTTTATGTTAAAAAGATTATAAAAAATGCAAATTTGAAACTTATTGAATCCAAAATATAGATTTCAATAAAAAAATGAATTTCTAACTATTAATTAATAAATCCAAATTTTCAAAAATACATAAAAAATTCACATGAATATAATTATAAAATTATAATTTCAAAAATTATTTAATTTTTATCATATATAATTTCTTAAATTTTAAAAAAATAATCTTAATACTCGCTCACAAAATGTTGAAAAATTCAAGAAAACTTATTTTTGGAGAATAAAATGAATTCATTTAAAATTAAATAATTATTTACAAAACATTAGTGAATAAATTTCTATTTTGTGTTTCCATTATATACATATATTATAAATAATTTTTTTAATACTATTCACACTCACCAAATCGGTGGATATGTTATAAATATTACATTTGTAATAAAAATATTGTGTGGTTAGTTTAGGCTTTACAACTTGTATTTTATTCAATATTGAAAATAATTTTCACTTATAATATTAGGTTTTTCTATTATACACACCTTAAATAAATATTTACCTCTTTAATTTATATCCATCATGTAAAGTTCAACAATTTTGGATAAACCACATTGTACATTGAGAGAATAAAGAATTTCTTTAGGGAAGAAACTCAGAAACATAATGTTTACCTAAAATATAACACATTTGGGTGCCCATATAAGAGATCATTAGTGGGATGTTAAAATACAGAATTGGAGGACTAAAATACCATCAATAGAGTAATATATAGTTAAAGAGATTAATTTCATTATAAATTTAATGAAAAAAAATCTATAAATTGATATGAGGTGAAAAGACCATTAATTCAATTAAAATAAAAATAATAGGGAAACATTATTATTTCATGAAACAATTTCGAAATTTGAGGTATTTTTATGGAAAATATATTGTGAAATTCAAAATTTATTTTCTTTATTTATCACAATTTCCTACATTGGGTATTCTTATTTGAATAAAAACTTTGATTAATATTGTATGATATTAATATTAAATATGAAATTTTAATTCATGAAGAATTGGTGTTAGTATTTAAGGGATTTAAGATCCCTATTGCATTACTTTTGTCACTAAATATTTCCCATAACCCACATAGTTATCACATCTAATAAAATATAGCACATTAATCTCAAAAACATAAAAATAACACACATAGTTAAACTTAATACATACCATGAATAGTTTTCCATATGACTCCTCCAAAAGTATGTCTAAGCAAATTCAAACACTAAAAACAAAAATATTTGATCATATATTTTTTTAAAGATCAATATAACAATTATATTGGAATATTATCAATCTCTCACAAGTTCATATACTAAAAAAATACCCTAGTCATATATGTCCTATAATATACTAATATTTTTCCTTAATATCGTGAATTACCATTTGAAAACAATAAAATCATATATTCAAAAATAATTTAACCACATTTTTATTACTCAATTTTTTTTATGATAATCATTCATTACTCCAAATATAGTGTATATAACATTTATCACATTGTCTCCATTTCAATTTTCAATCCTATGGTTTTCGACATGATATATTTACAGAATTTATAGTCTCTTTTATCAAAATAAATCATAATTATGAGTAAATCAATGATCATATTATTCCTTATGGTTATATATAATATTAAACATATGAATAAAATATATAAAATAATTATTATTTAAAATATTTTTAAAAACAATATATACAATAAATGGTTTTATTCCCATCATTGTCATAAAAAATATCTTTATTCTTGTAAAAATATTGTTAAAAAAAACCCAAAAAGTGTTATTAGTGCATTTAAATTTGTGATAACTATATACTTTTCAACCAAAGACACTTTCGATCTATCTTATTTCACTATGGATTATTTTAGCTTTCTATAGGGTATATTCTCTCATTCATTTTAATGTTCATAAAAAATTAAAATATCCAACGAATATCCCTCGGGAGATTCAAACCACATGAAGAGTTTGTGAACACTCCTCATGGCCTAGAATTATTGCGAAAATATATTTTACTAACTCTTTTTGGGAATATTACCTCTAGATGCATTCGTACGAAAACAATATCTATATATACTTTCCAGAGTGGGATGTATTTCTCGGAAGACCACCTATTATCATTCTTACCAAAAAAATATGATGTTATAATACACATAGAATTATCGTGAAATTATATCATATGGTTATACTAAATAATCTATGTTTTCTAAAATCTATTGCCCAGGATTCCAACTAACATTTTATTAATACAATTTCTAAGGACCCCAACCCATGAATCTCTGAGTAGGGGTTTTTTTTTATTTTATGGTACATGATAAAAGTGATCACACACTAATTGACTAGATAGTTTCATAGTCTTGTAAAACTGGATATATAAATAATTACCTCATATATTAAAAACATAACATAAAACCGAGTATTTTATATGAGAACATCATTTTTTCTCTAGAATTTCCTTCGATAGCAATCATAATACACTTCCTGAAATTGTTGGGAAAGAAAAAATAAGAAAAGGGTGAGTGCATTTTCTTGTTAAGGGAATGCATATAGTGTAATAACTATTGAGTAAATAAGGCCAAATCAAAATGGGAAGGTAAAAAATTAAAACACAATCCATTTAATCAAAAACCTGAGGTTGAAATATAATTTATAAGGAATATATAATTATCTTATTATGTCATATCAATAATCACATGACCTTTAAACTTATCAATCAATATCATACATATTCAAACAATCACGTGGAAATTAAAAAATGATTTTATTATGGAGGAACGCATAATTCTATACTTATTTTTTTAAATATTTATTGAAAAATAAAATGTTTCAAAAAACTCACATAAATTTACTATAAACTAATTTTTAAATAAATTTTTAAAAAATGATATTATTTTTTCATATAATTTTTAAATAGTTAAATTAATAATTATAATATCTCTAACAAAAATCCATAAATAAGATTTTTAGGAAACATATTTTTTAAGAATAAAAATAAATTACTAGAAAATTATTACATATTTAGTAAGAATTAATAAATAAATTTCTACTGATTAGGGCCTTTATATAAACTTAATAACATTATGTATTCATTTTATGCCTTCGAATTTGACAACATGGTTGTAACTATAAAATTTAAATAATATTATTTTATCATTCCCTTAGTACATTATTTCATGTTATATATTCTATCAACCATATATTCCACTTAAAATAGTGAGATTCTTCATTTTCTAGAAACGCGTAATACCATAAATTATATAGTTATCAAAAACTTATTTGTAAAATATTCCAAATAGGTATGTAATTTTAATTTACAAACACAATTGAGTTTTTTATAATAGAAATATATTATAAGGAATATATATTTTCTAAGAGGATAGTGGGAGTGTGGTTGAACTTGTAATTTTTTAAATGTTTTAATTAAATTATTATACCATTGATATAAAAATTCAGTGTCAATTTATTTTATAAAGGTGTTTTTGATATTTTGGTAATTAATAATCATAATGTAAAGACGTACATTTATATTTGTTACCAAAATAGTATCCCAAGAATTTTTAAAATAAATAATTTCAATGATGATGGTGAACCTTAAGTGTTTTTATATTATTTTAGACATATATGTTATAAACATCATAAATATTAATATTTTTATATAAATTTTATTTTATATTTTTTTAAAATAAGGTGAACATGAATATTGTGAATTGTAACATTGCTATAATTAAAACAATTATTGCATATAGATTTAATCCTATTAAAGAAGATTATTTTTTGTATTTCTCTAATGGTAATACAGTGTCTCATTTAAATTCCATAGTGATGTAGTGAAACATAAAATAACATTAAAAATTAGGAAATGTCAACACCCATATGGTTGTATTCTTTGTAAAATATAACAATATTAAAAATTATGTATGGTTGTTTTATTTTGTTAATAATGGTTTAGTATACATAAAATGTGTCATGTTATACAAAAGAGGGTGTCCACTTTATAAAAAATTAATGTTTGAAATATATTTTTCACGAAATAAAATCGTAACTAACCACTAAAAAGAATAACTTCTTGTTATCCATATATATGGTCATCAATTATATTAAAATTTGGTGATGAATTTTTCTTATTAGTTTGGATGTGTTTTATATAGAGATTAAATATTCACTCATGTGGCATAAAAGGTTTTCTTTATGATGAATGACTACCTTTACCACATTTAGTTACATATAATGGGTCATTAGAGTAACATAGTGATTGATTATATTGAATCCATATTACATATGAATTAAAATATAAATTGCATTAAAATAATCATGCATCGATGCCATTTTCATACCAACCATGTGGGTGTGCTAATAAGGAGTTGGTCATAAATATTTAGAATCACTTCATTGGTTAAGATTTCACTAAGAAGGGATGTTTTCCACTTGTATGATGAGAATGTAATTTGGGAATTTTATTGAGGTGTAATTTATAATGGAATTGAAAATACTATATGTGATACAAATTTTATGAGTTTCAACTTAGTTAATGGAAATGTGATGTCCTCCCCCAGTTTGGTTAATGAATTTCTATGTGTTTATATAGCCATTTATAACTAGGGAATAAAACATTAATGTGTTTTCTCTATAAGATTAATATACAAAATGTGACATCATCACTTAATGTGTTATAAAAATGAGTTATATAAATATATATTGTATTTGATTTATTTTTTATTCATAGTTATAGTGATACATGTGATTATTTATTATCAAACTATATCCCGTTATAGATAGAATAGAGTAAATATTTTGAAATAGAAAATTCCATGATTACAAATATTGTGACGTCCCGACCCTAGAGCCACTAAACAGTGCCCTGACTGGTTAGCCATGTAACGCCCCACCCTAGTTACCTAGAGTCAGTGAATTATTACATAACATTGGTATGATCAGAAGAGATCAAATCTCGAAAGACAGATTATTTTAGTAGCCTTGAAAGTACTAGATATATACACAAGTTTTATATTACATTATGAATTGGAAAACAAAAACAACATTGTGTCCCCTTTGAACACACTCATATCCTTTAGAATATTCCTACAGTTTAATCAAAATATACTTATTCACATAGTATAGAAAAGAAAACATATGAATGGCGTGATCTCAGGTAATTAGTAAGGATAACAATATAGAAGAAACTGTAATAAATAAGAATTAACATTTAAGGAAATGTATAAGACTGAAACAATACCCATTTTAAACTTATACTTCAACATAATATGGAAAATATAAGTAATATAATTCCATTTTCATATTCACATGGATATTTTACTAGTCAAATAATAACATTTAATATCAATAACTAATTTCAAAATGATGGAATCCATAATGTCGGACATCATAACTCCATTGTCAAGGCCTCATGCTAAGACTAAAAATAGGATTTTGTGAAGGTCGTGTGCTAAGACCCTTGTTTCCTCATGAGACCTACCGATTCATCGAGGATCTATAGAGGGATCCACCTATCACTTACTAAGACCAATGTATTCTTCATCTGAAAAGGTTGAAACATAACATAAGCATTTGTATTAAAACTAGCATACAAAATGTTAATACTTAAACAAAAAACTAGGAATGGTATAAAAATAACACATCCACGGTCAAACAAAATCAAAAATCCTTCAATAAAATATGGAATATTGTATCATAATATATCAAATTCATACAAGTTCAAAATCCATCAACGGATGTTGGCATATATGTAGTCAATACATTTTGAGAAAAATATTTCATTATATTATGAATTCATTTAAAAGTCACATAAATAAAAAATACAATTATTTTCAAATTATTCTTATAATCTTATAAGGGATTCATCAATGATATTATAATGGTGTAAAATATCCGCACTCACCATATATGTTAAAAAACATTCTTACATTAATTTTTCAAAACGGTCATAAAGTACATTGTTTGGAAAATGAAGGAATGATTCATTTAAAAACATTTTAACAAAAGGTAAACAAGGGTATAATATAATTTAAACCATATTCTAGGAAATATTAAAAATGATTTCAAATATAGTTTTAAGAAACACGGATGTTGATGATAAACAGGTCCCAGTAGATACTAACGTATAAACAATCTAGGATAATAAATAGACTGTAAAATTAACCATTACATTTTACTTTTCTTTATTTGAGGGCAGGCTATCCTCATGTATAATTTTTATGTTATTTTCAATATATTATACAATAACCATAAATAAATATGATCTTATATATGATCTTATAATATTTTTTTGTTAATAATATTTCAGTAGTATCATTATTTTGGTTGTAAACTAATTCATTTTCCTTTAAATGTTTTTCAATGTAAATCATGATTATTGTCGATAATATGTATTTTATTCATATCCATAATTATATTAAGTTCATAAAAATTATGTTAATTCGTAAAATAAAAATTATGCTTCAACAGTTACCATGGGGGTTGACTATCCTCGCGTTCGTGGAGACGTTAATCCGTATGTACGCATGAGCGACAATACCATTCTACTGATAGTGAAATCATATGTAATTTTAAGGTTTATCATATATAAAGAATCATTAACATATTATATTTTATATTTAAATAAATTATACTCATTATTATACCCATCCAAATAATAATGTTTTGAATAGAAAACTACACCACGACATGGAGACGGTAAGCCGTACGTACGCACGTATGGTGACATTGTCATTAATAGGATATATAGAATAATGAATATGGTTGTACCCTATTTATAATAACATCATTGTATGTATATGGTATTGGGGTTCTTATTTTTTTATGGAAACAACAATGAATGAGGAACCTGAAGAAGAAATGAACTTTGAAAGAGGGGATGAAATTATAACATCTTCTTTGGGTGCTTCCTTTTGATTTAATCAAAAAATCTCCTTAGGTTGGTTTTTGATCAATGAAATGCATCTAGGTTGATGTGATTATAGTTGGGAGGATATTTTATCAGGGTTTTTGGATGAAAATTTTCATTGGAAGTGTGATAGTAAGAGTAGGGGGAGTACCCTTTTATAAGCGAGGTGAGGGTCACTTTAGGAAAATTTTAAAATATTAATTTATTATACAATAATAATCAGTTTATAATTGCTACAAAAGAATTTATTTCAAGGATAAGGTGGGTATGGGTCGCAAACCTCTCAACTAGTCGATTTTAGATAGATTTTTGTCACTATATTAACCTTATATTTTATATTTATCTCTTAGTTAAATAGTTTAACTTTTAGCATGTATTCTAGTATTACTATAATAAATGGTTAGTAAACATAAAATTAAAAGCTAGGAGAACCCCAAGTGGTCCACTAATGAATTATCTAACCTTATCTAAGTCCTTTGGTATATCCTTAAATTTTCAAGAAAATTATATCAATAATAATATAGTATTTGTTTTAAAAACTCATTTATTTCAATTTTAATACTATTTAGTATTTTGTTTTATTGAAGGTCAAAAAAATAGGATTAATTTGAATAAAATTAATTAAATCAATACTAACATTTCATATTAACCTAAAAATTTGTTTAAGGCATCAAAATTCTCAATTTACATTTATTATGATATTTATAATATCAATTATTTGAATCTTTCATCAATAAGGTAATTTCTGCATCTTCAATGTGTCTTAAATAAATTTAATTATTTAATGTCTAAAAATTATAAATAATATAACATTATGTAGGAAATATTTATATATTTCTAATTAATATTTATAGTCCAATTTATATTATGTACAACTCTATATTAGAAATGTTTCATTTATCAAATTTTTGAATTAAACACTTTTTACTCATCATTAAATAAAACAAAAATAAATGTCCTAATCTAAACCATGTGGATCAAATAGGATCATATTTTATTCCTAAAGATGATTTTAGTCGAAATACATTTATCAAATGGAATTGGGACATGTTTATGGATAATTATAATATCATTTTTACCTTTATTTACCCAATTTACTTTTAACGGTGGTAAATAAAACCCAAAGATACAATTCACCCAAAATTATTTTCATCCTATTAAACCAAATTCTACTTACTGATTATAATCTTATCTCTATGATTTTTTAAATTCAATTCACATAAAGGAAAAAATTATGTTTTATTCAAATTTTAAAATGTCTCTAGAAGGTGGGTAAATGATGTTAAAATGTTCAATAAAATTTTATATATATAATGTTATTATAAAATGACTTCAATAAATTACATTGTACTTATATTGGTATAATTTTTATATTTTTACTTTAAAATAAATAAATTTATAAATAATTATTATTTAAATAAAAAGTTAGATTTTATATTCTATGTATTATTTTTCACTATACATCAAAAATTGAGAGTTTTTAGAAAAAAAAATTCAAAAATTCACCATAAGATAAATTTTATTTTTCGAAGAAAAAAATTATATATATTTTACCAAATTAAAAACAATGAAGTTTCATTTATTAATTTAAAATTAATTCTTGTTGTCAAAACATGAAAGCAGGTTTTTATGAAATAAAAACTATCAAAAGATTACCATGTGTTTTTATCCAATTTAAATGTGAAATTACATAAAATGACCAACATTATATTACATGATAAAAATATAGTCGAATTATACATTAAAACAACTCAAATTCATAATTTATCATTATAAATTATTTCAATTTTCAAAAATAGAATTTAATTAAAATTTAGTATTTTCACTATTCATTAAAATATAAAAGATATCAAAAAAGTTCCAAAAATGTATCCAAAATAAATTTTATATGTCCCTGTTCGACAAAAGAATTTAATTTCATTAAATTGAATATATAAAAGTGTCATAATTGGATTTAAAAAGAGTTCTATATTAAAAGGCGGAAAAACTACGTTTTATGAAAAATACTTGTTTTATCTGAAAATTTGAATTTGTACTTATATTAACTCCATGAAATAAAAAAGACGAAAGTTAAAATTATATAGAATATATATAGAATTCAAAATGTGGTTAATAAAATTCATAAATGCTCTTTAAATGTATAGTTTGATAGTTTGTGATTCGCTTGAACTCGGTGTTGCATGTAGCTCGAGCTATTGAATTTTTTTAAATAGATAATGTACTATGAAATCTTGGGGTGTTACAAGTCACATGCCCTCATGCGCGCCTCCCAGTATGGAAGAGGGTTCTGACTAGCAGCGAGGGTCTGGTATGTCTATCTTGGGGATACTATACCCTCTATTATCAGAATAAAACACCATCGGATGAAAATAACAATATCCAAGTACGGAAGCATGTAGATAACGAGAAGAATACAAAGACATATGATAGTCAAACCAGAGATTACAATAGTCAAAAAAGGGTAAAATAAGCAATTCCAAAGTAAATTTCATGTTTCTACAATCCAACTAAATGTAAAGACACAACGACTCCCAAAAATATTCTGAACCACACAAGGTATCCTTTCACATGCTCCAATCACAAACTGCAACCTATCCTAGGGCATTGCCCTTATCATGTCCTGCAACAACAAAGTCTTCTCAGTTGACAATCAAGAAGCCCGAATAGGGTGTCAGTACAACTCATTAGCCCACCAAAAATGATTTCTCAAACCTATCCAGTTAAAATATAATGCATGAAATTATGGGAAGCAATAAATACAATGCTTTAATTTAATAGTTATAACATTGTCATTTAATACAACATCATCAAATTAGTCTAAATATATCCATATTTCCCAATTGAACCATCATTCATTATTATTATTCCTTAGGTTTAGGTCTTCATTCATAGCACCCCAAATATTATTGTAGACATCATTCATTATTATCATTAATCATTTGTTGTAGGATGTCATGCCTAGCACCGAAAATCTCCGTGAATGTAGGATGTCATTCCTAGAACTCCAATTCCAATTCGGTGTAGGTCATCATTCCTAACACCCTTACATCTACGTTCTTTGATAACTATTGGGGAGGACCATATTTTCCATAATCTAACTTTTACATTTGTCTAGGATGTCAAACCTAGCACCACAAAATTTCAACCATTTAACCATTATTTAATCCACCAGAATATTCCACATTAATCATTTAAAAATCCAATGATTAGTTAAATATTTAAAAGGATATTAGTTAATTCAACAATAAACTAATCATATAAACCATTAATTAATTCATCAATTAATTAACCAATCAACACCATTTTCGTTCCATAATTAATTCTTCGCAAATAATTATCTATTTCAAAACCAATGAAATCATAGTTAATTCCCAAAGTTAATAATCATTAAATCCAATCATCATTTCACAATTAATTATTTCAATTATTTATCATAATAAAATCAATTAAATAACTCTAATACAATATCATAACCCATAATTAAATCTCTATGATATCAATAACATTAGTAAACCCCCCATTCATTTGTTCTTTGATTCAATTGTCAATCAATCACCATGGTCGATCGATATTTTTTTCAATATGGAAACCACACCATCCAATAGTAAATGCTCATGGAGGTTTAAAATATTGAAGTCCATGGGAATCCCCTTGGAAAATGTTCATGTATTCCATGGGTAGGGAGTCCAGACTGGAATAAACAATCTTGTGGTCTTGTGAATTGCATCCTCTTGATATGGAATCCACAACATGATTTTCCTCTCTTTTGACATGACACACCGAACAACCCTGAATGATCTCCACAGAGCATCTATGAATAATATACATATGTTTCCAAGGAAGAGTCAGTTTTCCATGTATCACTCGTACCAAAGAATCACAGTCTGATTCAACCTCTGAGACAACCAGTGCGCGACTCTTTCAAAGAGTAAGCCTAGAATGTAATGCTCTCCCTTTTGCTCTTAATGAGTTCCATGTACCATACCAGTAGATGAAATCCACTAACACTATGCCAAAAGCATCATGTTGTAGATCCCCTCCATGCATCTGTCAATTCAACCAGGAGCCATCCACATTTATCATGAGGTCGCACCTTGGTAGAAGCCATCTGATACCATAACACTGGGTTCTAATGTCCTCAGGTGGTCCGTTAAGGATACTGAACAAGATCAAGGATCAGATTCTATCTTCCACAAGAGAGAAAAGCTCATGAATCAACACCTTCAATCTCATAATATGAATGGAACCAATGTATCAGTTATAAAACCGAGGTTTATGTCTTTCTTCCCACAGAATCAAAAAAAATAACCGTGACGTTGAGGGCTTGAACCTTGATAGCCATCTCTTGGCTTCCCGGGATCGGGAGACAACTCTCAACGAAGATCTGCATTGAATTGCATGCAGGGTCAGAGTGTTTATATATGTCCATTTCTGACCAGAGGTAGACCACCCATGTGCTCTTGATAAAAAGGTGGAAGGTTGATTCTACATTAGGTTGTGAGCAAAAGAGGCACCACGAGGCCAGAGCTATCCATTTTTCTAGATATTCTCCTCCATTGAGATTGCCTGGATAATCACTCTCCAAACTAGGAAATTAATTTTCGTGGGTATCTCTTTGCACCACAGACAGAAGGCGCATTCAATGCGCACTTCTTTAGGAATAAGAAGACCCTGGTAATCATGCCCTATAAAGTCTCCAAACCTCGATCTCATGAAACAATACCTATCATCCTCTTATGAAAAAAGAATTCCCAAAATCATTTCCTTCTGTTCTTAAATCAGAATGAATTCAAGAAGACTAGGGAATTGTCTAGACTCTTTGATAGACATATCCAGTGCTGGATAGTATGGGAAAAAAAGTGTCTCACTAATCCAATTGCTAATCCAAAGGTTAATGTATCCTCTTCCCACTACCCAAAAAGTATATCCTCGGAGGATATCCAGATGAGAACGGATGGCTATGGCCAACCTGGAATGATTGCGACCATCCCACTCCTCCCAACGTGAGCCATATTTGACACTAAGTTTCTTGGGCCAAAGTGAATCTCCGGTGGGAAAATCACATGCCAGCCGACCCTGCATGGTTTGAGTGGTAATTGTTAAATCCATGAGGCCCACTCCACCCTCCTCAACTAGTTTTTCTTGAGGATTCCAAGCATCCCATCTATACAGACATGAATCATCTTCATCCCAGAGGAACTTGTTCAACATTTTCTCCATCATAAGAATGGTCCCATTGGGAGGATTGATTATGGAGAAGACGTGCATTGGAATTTAAACCATAACACTGTTGATAAGAGACACCCGCCCGGTGAAAAATAAGAATATGTTCATCTAGTTGAGGATCCTCTCATGCATCTTTTTAATGAGGTCATCAAAGAAGGTCTTTTTAATTCTATCATTTGAAATGGATCATAGAGATACGTCATAGGAAAATGCATCTTTTGAACTCCAAGGATATCTTTAATATCCAGCACCCATCTCAAGGAACATTTCTTGGAAATATAAACGTTTATTTTTTATTATAGATCCTTTGGCCGCTTAAGTACCCATACGTTGACAAGATAGCATTGAAATTCTGAAGGGAAAACCTCCTTCCATTCATGAGGATCAGAATATCATCTGCAAACATAAGGTGAGAGAAGGTGTCATCCGACGATTTGGAATTATATGGAAGTATCATCCCTTCAGTTAGACCATTGTACAGATTTTGAGAAAGAGCTTCCTAAGCAATGAAAAACATAGAAGGTGAAGGAGGGTCCATTTCCTCACCCCCCGCACACTTTTAAAAAAAACAAAAACATTTTCCCACTAGAGATATGGTGATCCAAGGAGAATAATACCACCGAAAACAAATATCACAAACCCCTATATAGAAAACACACATCAATTACACATTCCTAATTACCCCCATTTAAGAAATCATTTATAAAGGGAATCAAGAAATTTCATAAACTCATAAACATATCATAAATAATTACTATAAGAGTTTAATTTAGACCACCTAGCTTATTTTATTAATGGATGTTAACCCAATGAAAATCCCCATAATCTAGGTGGCACAATGTCATTGATCAAGCTCCGGATCTAACTCCTTAAAAGATAAATTATGATCAAAGGCATCAAGATCATGAAAATCTAGATCTAGATACAGAATGAGAGATCAAGATCTCAACCCATAGGGTTTGATCCACGAAAATTATGAATATCCTCCATGAAAAGAATTAAAAATAATGGTGGAGAGAAACATGAGAAGCATCAGGATTATATCCACTTTCCAGGAGGAGAGAGGATACTCAATCCAGGATTCCAATCTCGATGAACGGTGTTTGGATAGCCTTAGAATCTCTATAGAAGTCTTTGGGAACACCTATCATCTGTCACACCCGATCCAAGGTCGAACTATTGCTGTTCTGGGGGGTTCAAGTGGTTTTAAAAGAGATTTATGTATATTAAAAACTGTGTGCACAGTTTCATGGGATGAGGCACATGGTTAGGGAAACCATGCGCCAACTGTGCAGACTCCACTACCCATATCTACATGGCTAGAAGGGTTTGGTCGCATGTTTAGGAAATCCATGAACTAACCATGTGGAATCCTCTGTCCAATTTCACACGTTTGGAATGGTTTGGTAACACGATTTGTCAAACCATCAGAAAACTCTACACAAACCACTATCCTTTAATTTTTCTTAAATCATCACCCAAATTCACCCCCATGCTTCTACTCAAAGTAAATTGTACATAAATGGTTCAAAAATTACCTGAAAACAACCTAAGATGGCTCATGAAAAGGATGGGATCTTACAATCTCCCCACCATACAATAGCACCTCCTCCAGCTACACTCCCAAACTTCACTATGATTCTGAGACTAAAATATTGGGCCATTGAGCACTCATGTCTTATTATCATTACCACATTTCCTCTTGAACATTTTTGTTTTTCCATATCACATGAACAAATAGAACGGTATTTCCCCCAAACACTTTCTCACTATGACCCAGCACACGAACCGGATGCTCCCCAATGTATGAATTTTCCTCGAGGTCAAATTCCTCCACATCAATCACCTAATAAGGGTCAGGTTGATACTGCCACTGTTTTTACACATGAAAAACATATTTCATAGTGCTTAATTTTTTTGGAAGTACTAATCGGTATGCCACCGGCCCGATTCTCTCTAGCACCTCTAACAGTCCCACAAACCATGGCGCTGTCTTGCCCAGCCTCTATATCCTGTGGTGACCCAATATCTATGACACCCAAAGGAATACACGATCACCATATGTAAACTGTAGGGTTTATCTCCATCTATCATCGTATGTCATCAGTCTACTATGAGCAATAGACATATGTTTCCTAATTAATGGTATCTGCTTTGATGTCTCCTGAACGAGTCTCGGTCCCAACATCTCTGACTCACCCACCTCAAACCAACATATCAGTGAACTACAAGGTCTACCATGAAGTTTATTGTATGGTTCAATATTAATAGTTGCCCGATAGTTGTTATTATATGAAAACTCAAGTAAATCCATGTTCTTTTCCCAAGAACCTACAATGTCACGGACACATGCTCACAACATATCCTCTAACACCTAAATGGAATGCTCCAACTACCCACCTGTCTGTGGGTGGAAGGTCATACTTAACAGAACCTATGTACTAGGTGTCTTCTATATGCCATTCCAGAAGCATTACGTAAAGCACAGATCTTGATCTAAAACTATAGTTCATGGAACCCCATACATACAAATAATGTCTCTCATGTACAATTCTTGTAAATGCTCTACAGTAAAGCATTCATTGATAGGAAAGAAGTGTTATGCCTTTGTTAGTTGATCTAGAAAAATGAAAATAGAATAATTCTTCCTAAAAGTCATTGGAATTCCTGTCAGAAAATCCATTATCACGTCATCCCACATCCATTTTGGAATAGGAAATGATACCAATATGCCTCCAAGATGTTGATGCTCTGCTTTCACATGCTAATAGGTGAAACACCTTTTTAGGAACTCGGCTATCTCCTTTTTCATTCCTGGACACCAAAACTATCATCGAAGGCCATGGTATATTTTTTTCACCCCAGGATGTATCGCCAACCATGAAGAATGAAATTCTCACATGAATTCCACTCGCATACTCATAGGCACAAATACTAGATTATTCACTTTGAAGATCTCATCCTCCTCTATTTTTTAGTCTCAAGGTGTCTCCCAACCATCAAGGCATTCCCTCGAAGATAAACATTCTAGATCTTCATACTTCATGTCCTTGATCCATCTCAAGAGTGTAGACTCCCCTACTATAGAAAACAGAGTCATCCTCTCCAGGCTCTCTTGAACTTCCACATGTATTTCCGCCAACAAGGTCATCACCTTCCACTCTACACTCGACTCATATACCAACTGAGTTTTATTTTTTGTGCTCAAGGAATCGGCCACACTATTTTCCTTCTCGGGTGTATATGCAAGTTCAAAATCAAATGAATTCATATACTCTACTAATCTTCATTGCCAATTATTCTAGACGTGCTGTGAAAAGATATGCAACAAGCTTTTTTGTTCCCTAAAAACTGTAAACGTTTAACCCAAAAGATAGTGTTTCCAACAAAAAATACCATAAACCACTACTGCTAACTCAAGGTCATTCGTAGGGTAATTCCATTCGTATGACTTTAAATATAGAGACCCATACACAATGAATTTATCCCCTTACATCAACACAACACCGTGTCTGAACCTAGAAGTGTAACAAAACAATATGTACTTCTCACCGGCATCAGGTAAAATCAAAAATGGTTCCTAATTAAAGCAGTTATTCAATTGTTGGAAAGTATTCTCACATGAATCCTTCCAAGAAATCTTTAATCCTTTTTTGTTCAAAACTATAACTGGTGCTGCCAATTGGGGAACGTCTAAGATGAACCTCCTGTAATAACCCACTAATCCCAAATATCTTAGGATATCAAAAATATTCTTGGGATTTCATAAAGAAACCATTGTCAGATCATTATCTAGGTCAATAGCCACACATTCTACCGAGATGATGTGACCCAAAATTTGTACCATGTTAATCAAAAACAGACATTTAGATTGCTTGGAATTTAGTTGATGCTTGATCAGTGCATACATGAGTCTTAGAATACACTAAGATGTCATCCACAAACACCACCACAAACTCATCAATGTACGGAGGAAAGATATTGATCATCATGTCCATAAACACTTCAAGAGAATTTTTCAATCCAAAGGGAATTAAGACGAACTCATAAAGTCCATACTTGCTTCTGAAAGCTGTCCTTGGTATTTCAGAAGTCTGATATGTCCCCTGACGATACCTTGATCTCATATCGATTTTTGACAACACAGTTTCCCCCTTCAGCTAGTCAAACAGATCATCGATACCCGTAAGAGGATATGGGTTCTTCACACTCATTTTATTTGACTTCTGGTAATAAACACACAATCATAAACTCCCTTAGGACTTCTTTGTAAACAAAATAGGTGATCTCCAAGGTGACGTACTCTGAAGGATAAAACCCATATCATGCAACTCCTCCAACTGCATTTTGAGCTCTTGAAGAATAGTTGGTTCTATTCTGTAAGGTGGAATAGATACTAGCTTAGCAGCCGGAATGAGATCAGTAGTGAATTATACATCTCTTTCAGGTGAAAACACTGAAATGTTTTCAGGAATGACATCTGGAAATTGTTTTACTATAAGTTGAATGACATCTTGCCTACCAGTCCTACTATCTAGCAGAAGACTAGAAACATGAGTCACAATCTCTCCCAGTTGATGAGTAATTAGCCCAGCTCTGCCATCATGGATAACCCATTCTCCACAAAGTACACATTGATCACCCTCAAGAGAAAAAAAGGCCACTCTATTGTGGTAAAAAATCTATGTGGGCTCAGTATGCGACTAGCCCTTCTATAACTATAATCTGTTCAAAGCTTGTTGAATCAAAGACATATATATCCCAATGGAAATGATACTCTCCAATATATATCGAATATCCCTTGTATAAATAGATATCCCTAGTTCATGTTCCCAATGGTGTATCAATATTAATTATCTCAAATATGGACACCACATCCATGCTCAATCCGTTATCAAAATTTGAAGATATAATAGAATAAGAGGCACCAGTATCAAATAATTTAGTTGATAAAGATGAAGATATTAGAATAGTACCTATCACTGTCGATAGACCATCCTTGCTGTCGACATGTGTATGTTCCAATACATGTATCTATCATATCCCTCTTCACTGTGTTGTCATCTAAATGTAGAACCACTCTATTAATAGAGTATTTTATTCCCTGAAGCACCATGACCACTTACTCTACTAGATATGCTAGTAGAACTCTAGCTGCCAGACCTATATGGTGTAGAACACCCCATTCCCACACTATGACTTTGAGAAGTCATTCCCTCAGTACTAGCTTGTCACTGAATCCTTTAGAACCAATATAGATGTCCCATCTTGCCACAAAACCGGCACTCCACTAGTGGTCAAGGATAATGTGTACGATAATGTTCCTTCCTACCGCACTTGTGGAAAAGTACATTTGAAATATCTTGTGTAACTATTACTCATGAATGTCCACCTAACTTTCCACAGTCCTGACTAAGATACTTGTGATGTCACATCCTACTATCAGAAGTCATACCCCCTGATCATCCAGCTACATGTCTAGTACTAGAATCCTCTTTCAAGTTCCCCTCTGAAATGAGAGCCCAATTAACCACATCTGAAAATTTCATTAGCCTGGAGATATTCAACTGGGACTTAATTTCCCATTTATGTCCACCTGAATTCTTTTTTCCAAATATGCCTCCACTTCTTCCAATGTTGCAGAAATATACTGTAATTTTTTTTGAAACATTCAACGTACTATATTATGGACATGATTACTTGGGTTAGCTACATAAAATCTGAAACCTTCTCCTATCTCAACATGTCTAGATAGAAGTGTTCAGAGAACATTTCCAAAAGGTTAATCCATAACATACTCTTAGTCTGTTCAGATCATACCTTAATGTCCCACCAGTTCTTTGTAGAACCTCGCAACATATAAGAAGCTAACACGACCCTTCTCTCAGACGGAGTCATTAAAATGGTCAAGTATCATCTCTATGGATTCAATCTAGAATTCTACTCCATTAGGTCCACCCTCTCTGGTAAAGGTATGAGGGTGCTATTGTTGAAACTCCCTTGACAAATCAAACAAGATTTTTAGAACCCACCATTGGTCTCTCTCCATGCATTTTTTGAAATGAGCAAGTTTCTCTTGGAACTATTCCCCTTCTTCCTCAGCTAGCACCAATGGTGCCTCATGCTCCCAGTCTGGAAGTTCATTCCTGGCCATACCACTTGGTCTCTCCCTCAACAAGTTTCAGGTAGGCATGTTCCAACAAGGCCAAACACATGTCTTAGGTCTCATAACGTAATTTTATACCATTTATTTAAGGGAAGAACCTAACACAAGAAGTTTGAAAATTTCATTTCTCTCTTTTCTCACCACACAGTCAACACCGAGGCCTTATCATTACCCTTAACCATCCTACTCCTAGGTCCTGGTTAACAAGGGTATATTCATTGTCATTAATTAATAATCCAATAATAAATCACATTATCTCGAATTTATTAAATTCAATAATTAATTAATTAATCACTCCCATTTCATTAATCAATGTTTTCATTAGATGCCCATTTATTTTCATTTTATACAATTATTTTAATCATGCATAAGGAAAAAAGTTCATGTTCAAAAACCTACCCATAACCCATTTTACTTTGAGTGCCTAGAATGATGCATGTTACAACAACCTTGAGTTCCTAGACTGATTCATGAAGTCTCAAATATCATGCCTCTTTATCCCACGAATCAAAATACCACAATTTTCAAAAAAAAAATATCACATCACACAACAAGTGAATCACTAAAGGTGAAATAATATACAACTGTAACAAAAAACATCAATCACAAAAATCCCACCCAAATTAGTCGGATTTTCGCCCATACATGGGTTAGAAACTCCCATGAACATGATTATTGCCAATATGTAGCTCTTCCTAGTATTATGTCTACATTTTCCCAATATAGCAAGACAAAAGACGAATAATGAAAAAACTCCTCCGATACCACATTTTGACGTTCAGATCGAGGATCCACTGAACGACACCTCGAGCCGGTGGGACACACGCCCTCAAGTATGCATCCCCATACACTAAAGGGTGGCAACTAGTAGCTAGGGTCCACTAAGTGCATCTTGGGAAAACTATACCCTTTATTGTAGAAATAAAACACCAGTGGTATTAAATAACAATATCCACATATGAAAGCATATAAATAACATGAACGATGCCAATACATATGAAAGTTGAACCAGATATTACAATAGTCATCTAAAAGGTAAAATATGTTATGCCCAAGAAAATTTCAAGGGTCTACAATGCCACTGAATGTAAGGATACAATGACTCACAAACAGATTCTGAAACACTTCAGGTTCCCTATCCCATGCTTCCATCCCAAACTACAACATATCCCAGGGCATTACCCTTATCATGTCATGCAACAATAATGTCTCCTCATTTTCTTATCAGGCGGCCTGGGTAGGGTGTGAGTACCACTCCGTTGGCCACCACCAACGGTGTCTAAAATGAGTCCATTCAAAAGATAGTTCATGTAGTTATATAAAGAAATAAAAACCAGCATTAAGTAAACAATTATCACATTGTCATTTAATACTTAATCATCACATTAATCCAATTCAATCCATGTTCAAAATAGAATCATCATTCATTATTATCATTCATTTTGTGTAGGTCGTCATGCCTAGAACTCCAAATATCAGTTGAAACATCATTTATTATTATGATTAATCATTTGGAGTAAGTTGTCATGCCAACCACCCCAAATCTCCATGAATGTAGGATATCATTCCTAACACTCCAATTCTCATTTTGGTTTAAGTTAACATGCCTAAAACCCTTACATCTAAGAAATTAGATAAATATTGAGGAGGAATTCCATGTCCATGTCCCAAATTCTATATTGGTATTATATGTCATACCTAACACCGCAAAATATCATCCATTTATTCATTCTGTAATTAAAAACAATTTTCCACATTAATCATTTACTAATACAATGATTAGTTAAACATTTAAAAGGACATTATTTAAATCAACAATTAACTAAGAACATAACCCATTAATTAATTCATCAAAAAATTTACCAATCAATACCATTTTTATTCCATAATTAATTCTTTACAATTAATTATCCATTTCAAAACCCATCATGTCATAATTATTTCTCTAAATTAATTATCATTAATGCCAAACATCATTTCATAATTAATCCTCCAAATTAATTATCTTAATACAGTTTGTTCAATAACTCGAATACATGATCACAACCCATTATTAAATATCCACGATATCAATCACTTGGGTAAACTCCCTATTCATTTTTTCCATGATTCAATTACCAAAAAATCACCACGGTAAACACACACCAATTCCATTTTCATAATTACCTCCATTTAAGAAATCATTTATCATTGGAATCAAGAAATTTCATAAACTAATACACATATCATAAATCATGATTATGGGAGTTTAATTTATATGACATACCTCAGTTTATTGACGGATGTTAACCAAACAGAAATCAACAAAATCTTAGCGGCAGAACATTGTTGATCAAGCTTCAGATCTAACTCCCTAAAACCAAAATTATGATCAAAGGCATAAAGATAATGAAAATATAGATCAAGATTCAGAATCCTAGATCTAGATCTCAACCCATATGTTTATATCAATGGAAATGATGACGATTATCTAATAAAAGAATAAGGAAAGAAGGAGGAAAAAATTGGAGAAGCATCGGGATGAAATCCACTTATCGGGAGGACAGATGATCCTCAATTTGGGCATCCAATCTCAAAGAAAAATGTTTGTATCACCTTGGAATTCCTCCAGATGGATTTGGGAACACCTAAAATATGTCAACCCCGATCCATGGTCAATTAATTGGAGTCATGGGGGATTTGGGTGGTTTTTAAATAGATTCTCTTATATTAAAAACCGTTCACTCAATTTCATAGGCAAAAGAAAAGAGTTGCGAAAATAGTGTGCCAATCGTGCCGACACTTCTATCAAATTTTTCCAACTTGAAATGGAATGACCACACTTTTTTTCAAACTATGAGAAAACTGTGCACAACCCCATGACATTTAGTTTTTCTTAAAATTTCACCCAAACGCACTCCAATCTTCTACTCCAAGTTAATGGTACATAAAAGCTTCCAAAAGTACCTAAAAAGGCACCCGAGATGACTCCATAAAAGGATAGGATCTTATAAATATATTTTTTTGAATCCATTACTATTTCAATGAATTAATTATCCATGTTGATAAACATTATGGGTCTATTCATTATCATAACAATCTTTTTCAATTTTTTGATATAATGTTTTTAGAGATACTTGACAAGTGCATTGGCAGATATCCAAAATGTGTTTTGGATGGATTTTTAATTTTTTTATATATAATTTAATATTGGGTTAAAATGAATGATATATATTTAAAAAATTGGAAGAATATAAAAATTTAGTTTTGGATATAGTTTCACGTATTTTTATATTTTTTGACAAAAACTGATTGTGATATATGAAGTTTAGTATTTATATATAGTTGTATATTTATATAAATTTTCAATATAGATAAACCATGGAATGATGGTGTATACCATATCATGTTTTATAGTATTTTATACCCTGAAATATTGAAGGTTTATCACATCTTATTATTATAAATGGCACATTTCGATTTATATGATAATGTGTACTAATTTCTTGTTTCTCATACTATAATTTATCATGTTTCGATGGAAGACAATGTGATTATATTTAATGTTCTATTAATATTAATAATTATTTTTTAAATTTTAGATAATAAATTTTAGTATTTTATCATTTATTAATGAGTGTTTTAATTTAAAAAACATTTATAAAATGATTCATTAATGGTTAAATGTTTGAGAAAAGATTAGATCTTAATGAGTATCTTTTTTGGTTTCATAAAGAGGTTAAATACATATGAAATGTTTATAATTTGAGTATTGTATGAAATTTCTTGAAATCTATAATTATATTCTTTATATCACACAAACTCTCTCTATTTATCTCTTTATGAATATTGTTTTAGGAAATTCTGAAAATCAAAATTGGATCCTTGCAAAGAGTTATGCAAGTCATATAACCAGTGGAATACCCTCAGATGTGGGATAAATTATTCCTGAAGTGATTCCCATAAATATTATATCTATTTTGTTAGATTTTTTACATAAAAAAATGAATAAAAGAACATTTTTTTATATTTATATGATTCCATCATATAGATGAATTTTGTGGGAAAATATTTTTTTGTTGTTTATTGATCCATACATTAGACAATAGTTTTCCATAAAAAATCTTATTGTCTCCAAATTTATTTATTTATTTTTAATAATCGTTTTAAATACTGATATAAAGAAATATAAAACCAATATAATTCCTTCAATAGGTCAAAATGTTTTCTAAACATATATAATTGTCTTTAAATAAATTAATACATGGTGTGGGGCATGAAACAATGCAGTTCATATAGAGGGCGTATCTACATATTCCTCTAGGTTTTATGTTTCTTGTCCATTAACATTGTTGTTCCTAAGTTATAATTCATGTCCCCACCTACATTAGCTATTACAACAACTCATTAAAATTAAAATTCCACATGTCACCTCTTTGTCAATGAAAAACTCCCTATTTCATTCCAACATCTTCCCTACACTTGAACCAAAACATTACTATACACATATGTCTTCCATGTAATCTGAGTTCCTTGGTATGTTTCCTCCACCATCAATGCATCGTCTTGAAATACTAAAGGAAAATACCACAATCCCCTAAAAGGGGGAAAATAAAAGTGAGTGAGGAATTGATTATCATAGAAATTAGATAAGAAAATATTCAAATAATTTTTATATTCATCATTCTACATGTTTTTTGTAGTTGTTAGTCTATCTGTTAAAATCTTAGATTTATAATTTTTACCTATTATTTTTGGCATGTAAATTGGAATTCTGAGATATTAAAATTATCATTATCCTCTATCTCAATATAATGATATTCTTAATGTGTAATTTATGTAGATTCATTAGTTTCATATTGATGATAATATTTATGATAATGAAATTCTTCATCACTTGAGTTACTTTTTATGATTCTTATTAATTTTCCTCTACATCACTACTATCAATAAATGTTCAAGGGTTAACAAAATTTTTCAAAATTTTTCACTTTCTCTAGTAACAAAAAAATGATTCATTAATTAGATGCATCACTATATCAATCGTTGGTTTCATCAAAACATTAAGAACTGAAACCTATACATTACATATTCTAGTGTCATTATACTTTATTTTTCTTCATTTCATTCCCAATTGTAATTTAGGTTATAAATTTTAGAAAATTAAGAATACATCTAACATAGTAAACTAAACCATTATAGCTGAAAACATATATTCAATATCCATTTTTCAAACAACAAAACTCTTACAAATATATCATGGTTTCTATTCATGAAAAATATCAAAAATATTCAAAATTTCAACTTTTTTTATATCTATTAATCCTAAAATCCCCATAAAAACGTTTTATAATCATTGGATCAGGATAAAATCATAATGAGGAATACAAAAGGAAAGAAAACCATTTTTCGAATGAAAAATAAAAAAATAAGTAATATACATACCATTATAAAATAATTCATTGAGATTATGAAAAAAATACAATATAAAAAAACTTTTCTATGAAGGAATTAATTTAAAACCCATTTTAATTTTAGGTAACACAGGCAGAACAGTTCTATAATCATTATCATAACCACCATAACTACTCATAGAAGACCAGTATGGTTAGCATCCAACCATTAATTTAGAGTAACCATAACATCTACTCGTGGATTATCAATCATAGTTTATCATTGAATAACCATCATAGTATATTCCAATTATTTACTGGGAGAATCCTAATTGATAATATCTGTCTTGGATATGGGAAAACCATATGGTCAAATTTGATACCCAATGCATTTGAGGATATAATTTAACCACCCTCCCACAGTTTATTGTAAAAACACCCATCATTGATTAATAAAATAACCAAACATCTTTGGTTAATAATAGAACATATCTTTATCGTAATATTTCTGATTAATAATACCAAAATAATAAATAATGATATATTGTATCAAAAAATATTAAGGAAAATAACATTTTCAAACTGAAAAAACGTTTTTTAGAAAAACTATGCACATACAATGGAAAGAAATTTATTTCCAAAATTTCTATTTAATATATAAAGTATGGTTCAAACAAATTTTTATTCATGACTATTATAAAATCAACAAATTATTAATAATTTAAAAAAAATCATTTCTTCTATATTTTGTTCTTCAGAAAATTCATAGTACACTTCATTTGGAAAATAAAAAAGATAATCCTTTCAAAATCTTTCATATAAATTCAGAAATGGATAAAAATGAAATAAAAAATAGTTTAACAGTAAAAAAAATTAATGAATTTACAAATCAATCCTTTGGACATGGAATAAGAATAGTGTTTTAATGGAATCTATAAAATATAATTTTTAAAATAAATTCTCTTACCTCGAGTTTGACATGTCACATATTTAATTTTTCTTCTATAATAGTATACATATGTTAAATTTTTTACTTTATTAAGAACCTTTATCATTTTTATTATCTATTATATATCATGTATTACTATTTAATATACAATTATATAATCACTTAAACTCACGTCGGATGTTTTGATGATATTCGGTATTCAAATCCAAAAAAATTACTCGGGCCGGTTGACTATAGTCAAAGATCTGATTATTCTATCATCTAGAAAATAATAATAATTAAATAATAATATTTTTGTAAATAAATTATATTTTTAAATTCATCCATTTATTATGGTTATGAAAAGTTAACTTCATTAAAATCCATGAAAATGTTGGTTGTGCGTATGCATGAGTAACATTTCATTTTATCATATTTCATTATAGAAATAATTAAAATATTAATTTATATTTATAGAGTGATAATTATATAGAATATTTAATATATGTTTTGAAATATACTTATATATATCATCTTTGTGATGTTGGGATGAAAAAATAATCACATCGCTTCATGGAGGAGGCAGTGCATAGATACACAAGAACAGAGTTATCATTTTTCATTGAATGTAATTGTAATAGGGTAAATAATATATTATTATTTAATAATTATAAACATATCATAAAATATATATTTAAATATTAATTAAAAAATTATAATACATCCATGATATATGGTGATGGAAAACAAATTTCATCGATTCCTGAGGTTATAGTCAGCTATACATAAGAATGACTGTTTCGTTAACCAATATATGGAATTGGACATGGATATTTGTAATGAAATTATGGTTATACCATATAATTATATATTTTATATTCTTTTATTATTTAGAAATTTATGAAGATGTTTTTTTCAATTTTGAGTAGATAGAAAACTAAAACATGTAGATGAAAACTATATTCTTTCCTACGAAAACCTCCTTCGGTTAAGAGCTTAAGACCTCAAGGATTAGTATTATTCCTAAAACAATAACTCCAGAATGAGGCAAGGTACTCTATTAAGGGATTATGTTTGAAGGTTTCTGAAGAAAATGTTTTTTTATGCGTGAATAAATGATAATATGTACCCTATTATATGAGATGGCAAGGGAACTCATAGAAATTTTCGTAATATTAAATTAATATAAATTATTTACCAATTCCAAATGGATCCCAAGTGATAAATTGTATGATTATAACATTCCTTTGAGATGTATCACAAAAAGTGTCATATTCTCTTTTACTTTTTTTTATAATATTTTTTTTGGGTTTTTTCAGGGTGGTTTCGAGAAAAACAATAGAATTTTGGATGATTTTGGAGGTGTTTTTTGTAGTGCTTGGTTGTCACATAGTTTTCCCAACCTTTGTTACCTATCATAGAAAACAATGAAATATTGAAAATAGCGTAATATAATTGTTGTTTCATGGGTTTTAATGTCTAGTGTCCTATTTGTAGTAACAGCACGAACCCCCGGAGAGGAACACATTTTGGGTGAATGGTTTGAAAAACCATGCACCCATGTCTAGGAAACCATCAGCATGGTTTTTATTTCTCTGAAAATATTTCCAAAAATATCAAACCCATATATTATTATGTCTAAATAGCCTATATCAACACTAACCCAATTCCCCCAAATTTTGAATCTCTCAGGAGGGTTCCAAGGCTCTTAAAACCCCCATTCCTAGAGAATCAAATATTTGATTAACGAATCTACATCCCCATATTGTTTGTTAATATCCTTACATGTGATATCCTCTATCTCCCATATTTCTTTCAATTTATGAAATATATTTTCCTCTATTAGATATAATTTATATCTATCTTCTACTGGATATTAATCTTCTTGATCTTGTTTCTTGTATTTGATCCTAGATAATTTAATATTTTGTGGTAATGATGGTTTTGATTTGATTTGAGTATTATCCCTTATGTGAACGCCATAAATGATCTTGATGTAGGTGGCCAATTTATCAATTCCCTTAGGATTGATTAAATTTTCATATATGTAATAGTAAATTAAAATTTCCACAATGTCGTATAGCATTTTAAATTTAATTGATTAATTGAATTTTTATCATATATTGTAATGGCTTAAACGTGGAGTAATTAAAATTTGAAATGATAATTGTTGTGATAATTAATATTCTATGGAATTGTGATTATGGAATTTATGAATCATTAGGTTATGAAATTGAGGATAATAGGAGTTCTGATGTTTTGGTTTCATGGAATTATTAAATTGGTTTCCATGTATGGGGTGTGATGATAAATGTTAAGTGTTCAATTGTGATTTTTTCTTGATTGATTAATAGAAATTATAAATGTGATAGAAACCCTTGTGGTTTGAGGATATGATTAAAATGATTCATGGGACAAGGAATGCTACTCCAAATACTTATGGGTTTCTTGGCTGTCGCTCTAGGCCCCAACAATATTTAGGAATTTTTATGTGATCATGAAGTTGTGGGGAAATGAATTATATGATAAATTCCAATGGGTGTCTAGACCACCTATCTAAGCCCCCATTTTGGGTATGTGAAATTGAACTGAACCTATAAATGAAAACCATGAGATTTGATACGGTTCGTAAACTGGAGTAGGCCGATGTCGGTTTTGATGCTTCAGTGGGGGTCTGTGATGCCCTCTAGATCCTTCCCCTACTCCTCTAGGGACCTTTCTAGTTAATGGAATTATTCCTGGATATTTCTTATTTCCCTCCTTCTATAGGTGGATTTTTTTCTTTCCTGCATTCCCCATTTATTTTAATTAGTTCACAAGATTCCGAATGCGATTGACTTTAGGATTGTGTTGCATATGATAGGTCCTTCATCTTCCCTTTCTGATTTCCATGCCCTACCCCCGCTGGTGTCATACCATCTACCAGGTCTCCTCCCCATCCAAGATCATGCTTTTGATTTCATCCCTTCCCAAAACCTGATCATTCAGTAGTGAAAGAGCTTATCTCCCCCCTTGTTCCCTTACTGTGGATAGATCCCAATACCGAGCTGCTGCATCCTAGCATTGGTCACCCTCTTTGGTCAGAACAGTGGATTCCCTAGGATCCCTATATTTTTCAACCCCCACTGCTTATCCTCCCTCTAGGAATACAAGTATATGTACAAGAGCCATGTCCATGAATTTAAAGTAAGAGTTCTCCTCTCATCTTAATAAGGCTGGGAACCCAGGGGACAATGCAAGAGTTCTATTTTCTCAATAATTCCCATTATCATTTCGAATTTTAATGGTCTTGGTGCCTGGGTCAAAATGGATTTCGTTTCTTCTACTATACACAAACCCAAGGTCCCTCTTGTTTTTTGTCCTCATGCATAAGCAAAATATATCCAAAATCAAAGAGTTTTCCAGAAGAATTATGTAGCATGGATCTATACAGGGGGAAAAATCCAACATCCATATATGGATATTCTGGCATAGAAACTTTTTAGTGGACCTAGTTCAAGCTGGAAACCAACATATCACCACCATGGTTACCCACATCAGTGGAACCTTCTTTGTGTCCCTTGTTTATGGGAGTTGTGATCCCCAACATAGGGATGTTTTTTTGGATGATCTCAATGAATTTTACCCTGTTATCCTCCGTTGGTTTATGGGGGGAGATTTTAATGCCATCACCAACCTAGATGAGAAACAATGCATGGGCCCTTTCCTCAAGAATGCTAGTTTGGACTTTTCCCACTTCGCGGTTGGTAAATGATTCATGGAATTGAGATACATGGGTGATGATTTCATATGGTGCAACAACCAAAATGGGATCTCAGATCACTCTCTTATTCAGGTATCCCTCTCTAAGATTCAGGTGATCCATGATCAGTTTGGATTTTTTCAACATTGGACTGGCCTCTCGGGTTGTCATTAGTTGGTTAGAGACTCATGGAATGAACCCACTTAGGGTATTTATTGGTCTTTTATTAATAAAAAAGTGAGCAGGCTCAAAAACAGGTTACTTTCTTGGACAAATTACATCCCACACAGTGATATGGAAATTGAATCAATCATGTAAGATGTTGACCATCATGAGTTTAGTTTGGAGTGGGTCTGGTATGATCGGATATTCAAAGACCTTTCCATAAAGAAGGATTCTCTCACAGTCATGATCATTAAACATGAATGTCTAGTGAGAGAGAAAGCAAGGATCAGATGGCTTGGTGAGAATGATAGGAACCCTGCCTATTTCCATGATTGTTTCCAAGAGAGGAAGCGTTTTGTTCCACCAAATATTTTGATGGATGATGGTATATATTCATATGACAGTGATGTTGTTTGGTCCCTTGCTCATTCATTCTTTAATGAACTTCTTGCTGGACAGAATATTTTGATTCCTAATGGATACCTAGGTGATAATGAGGGGATCCTTTATTACATTTCCAATAATGTTTCTATCTAGTATAATGAATGGATGGGGCCACCGCTGAGGAAAAAGAAATCTTTGAGGTAGTTATGAACCTCAAAAGGACAGCGTTCCAAGTATGGATGGTTTCCCTAGTATATTCTACAGAGACTCTTGGGATGTGATAAAAAATTAATTATCAAACGTCATTCACGACTTCCTAAGGGGAGGTAGGTTACCTAGAGTGGCACGTGCCACTAAACTAGAGCTCATTCCCAAAATTAGGAATACCTCTTCAATTTTGCATTATAGACCACTTAGTATGTGAAACATCCCATACCATGTTCTTGTGGGCATCATCAACTCAAGGATTCTAATTCTCATTCCCCGGTCGGACTCTATTGAACAACATGGATTTGTGAAAGGTTGCTCTATTAAAGGGGTTATTTCATTGGCCCATGATATGATGAGAGATCTCAATATATAGACCCATGGTTCAAACATGGCCATCAAACATGACATGAAAAAACCTTTTGTTATAATTTAAGGGAGCTTCATCAATATGGTGATCTCAAGTATGGGTTTCACCCTTTTGGCTATTGATCTCATTTTTAGATGTTTTTTCTCCTTGTAGCTAAATGTTACATTTATGGGGAAGTATCATGGATTCATCAATGTGACACATGACCTATGATAGGGTGATCCATTATCACCGAGTCTTTTCAACCTCACAAAAGACAACCTTAGTCGCCTCATCCATTGAGGCATGAGAAATTATGAGATCCTTCTATTTGGAAGAAGGTTGAATCTTCTATCCATCTCTCACCTCATGTTATAGATGACACATTAATATTCTTGAATGATAATAAGAGGTCGGTCTGAGGCATTCTTAGGGTGATTGAGGAATATTTCCATTGGAGTGGGAATACTATTAACATGTCCAAGGGCATATTTTTCATATCTAGCTGATGCTCTTCTAGCCAGGTGTCCCCCTTGGGTTATCTTCTGGATATGTAGAGAGAGAGTTTTCCCATGGAATATATTGGAACCCCATTATCTTCAGGAAGACATCAGATTTGAGATTTTGATCACATCATCAACAAGATCACTGATAATATCCTCACCTGGAAGAAAATATTTCTTTCCTTTGGGGGTCGGATTGTGTTTCTTAGTAGACGTATTTTGGACACTCATATACATGCCCTCTATTGCATCCATGTATGAAAAAAAATTCATCAGTAATATTGACAACATCTTGTCCCACAACATCTGGGATTCTCTCACTAATGGAAAACAACATTGGGTGTCCGAGGCATAGATGGAGAGGCCGATTCAAGAAGGCATGTTTAATATTTAATGCTTTGCAGACACTCTCCTCTACAGACATGAAAAAATTCCCTGGGAAATCCATGAATGTTGCTCACTCTGGGGCAGGGTCATGTACAGATGTTATGTATATTTCTTAGAGATGAATGGAATCTACGCGTCTCCCTTCAGGTATATTATTCTCCGTTGTTTTACAGGCCTGCTTCCCCACACCCGATGGATTAGTGGAGAAGGGGATCTTTCCTTCTAGCAAAAACATTGGGCTGTCATGGTGCATGGATTTCCAAGATTCCATATCACCAACAATACATTTAGGGAGGAGTGTAATTACCTGGATTTTATCTGGGTAGTGTTGAATGTTGGCCATCATACCACCTTTAACCTCATCAAAATCAACTTTGATCTGGATACATGTGTGTTTAATCTATCCGCTTCATGGGTCTTATCTAAAAAGGATTACCGCATATATATTTCTCTCTAAGGAAAAATTATTGTTGGAATGATGTCTCATTGAAGTAAATTCCAAAAAAAATCAACTTTCTTACATGGTGAATTAGGAAGAATTCCATCACCACTGATGAGAACATTCAGAGATGTTATATCAGCATGATTTCCAAATGATCGTACTGCGCCTACCACATAGAGGAATGCGTGGCTCACCAATTCATCGAGGGTGAATGGGAACACAATTTTTGGACCTTCTTCGGGGATTTCACTGCCCTCTGTTACAGAAACCAATGTGAAGAGTTGTTCCTTGCCCACTGGTCCCATGGCTTTAGTGATAGGGGCCCAAAGAAAATGGTGAGTTCCACTATTTTGCATGTTGGATGTTGGTTCTTATGGAAGGTCTAGAACAAATCAAGGTATGAGTGTATCCAATCCATATTAATAGGCATCATCGCTAGAGTAAGGAACCTGCTAATCAACCTTGCCAGGTTCTCTCACAAATGGAAAGATGACCCATCTCTCTTTATGTTTACATCCAGCATGAAGACCTCTCTCCCTAGCGGCTCATCCTAGTGAAGCCAATGGATCTGATGGATTCATCCACCTGGGTGGTTAAAACTTAATATAGATGGTTCATATAACTCGAGGGGTCATGAATGGAGGATGGTTTGTCCATGACACCAGAGGCTTAATTATCATGGCATTCACTGGTCATTATGGCTGTGATTCATCTCTACAATTAGAAGCTCATGCCCTCCTCATTGTTCTCTCCCCTATCCTCAAGGGGAACATCTCTATTTATGAAGCTGAAACCGACACCCTTATCCTCCTAGACTCCCTTCATGGCATCTGGTATACTCCTTGGTAGATTTCCTACATTATTAGAAAAAGACGTGGCATGCTATCCACCATCATCCGAACGGTTCACACACAACGACAGGGGATTAAAGTGGAAGATCGCCTAGAATCTCTAACGGCTCATAACTCTATAATTTCCTGTATCTATGATAAGATATTTTTGAATCCTGATGGGGTTCACAATATTATATGGGATGCCCTTAGATTACACAATTTTCAACCCTAGATTCTCTTCAGTTTTCCCTTCCTTTTCCATATCTTTTCTTTTTCCCAATAAATAAATTACTGATGATGATGATGATTCTACTTTTATAGAGATTTATAGTCTATAAACTTTATATATTTGACCCCAACTACTATTCAATGTCCTATGGAAATCATGGATGTTCTTTTGATGCCATTTAGCAAACTGGCTCATGGAACTAACATGTTTTCCTTAGGATGGGATGTTTCAATGTTATATTAGAGGAACATTTTCTACTTTTATTTTCTTCTATCATAATAATTACGATGTTATTTAGGATACATGGATGATTTGTTCCTTCTTCATGAGCTCGTGCATGATAGTAGCTATCCCATGTATGCGGGAATACTAAGTACGTGAGGTAGGATTGATGTTATTGATTTTTACTATTACAAATGAATACTATTTCACCTCAATAGTGGAGTATTTTGTATAATGTTAATTAAAAAAAATTATTTTACAATCACTCCTTTTAATGTAATTCTAGTTTTATAATAATTCATCTATTTATGAAGTCGTGATTTATTATGATGTGGATCATTTTTGCCACATATGGAAAAAAGATTATATTTTTAGGGAGAATTGTTTAAATAAATTTTTCATTCCTTCTAGTGTAATATAAAATGAAGATGGTTCCTAATATGAATTTGTAATTTGTAAATGAGGCGAAGTCTGGCAATTGTAATGAATAAAATAGGTATATAATTAGAAAAGGAAATTTTTAAATGGTTTACCCTAATGAGACAAGACCAAGATGAGGTATGGTTGACTGTAGTGATGGTACCCTTGTACTGACCATATAGTGAGGTATGATGGAATGACATTTTATCAATTTACATGAATCCCCATTATTATAGTGTGTTATTTTTTTTCCTAATGTGTGTGTTTGAAATTTAATGTATAAGCCTCAATCTTTACACTTGACGATTAGTTGAATGTATGAAGTTGATAGAAAAGAATCTCCATTAGTGGAACCTAAAGCTCTATTCGTAGTGGGTCAGGAAGATGGATATAAATTCAGCAATAAAATTGTTTGGTTTATGAATTTTATGGAATTATACCAAGTGAGGGTCTTCAAATGTACTTTTTACATGACTTGGGAGTTTGAGTTGCAACACCCTACGATATTCACTAGAGTCTCTTGACCTAAGGCATCTGAGTTCTAGATCGATTATATCCAAATGATCATTGAACACCAATATTATCATATTGGGAAAGATTCAAAATGGATTCTTATATATTAGATTGTAAGGAAAATCATTAGTGTGACACAAAGAATTGGTATGTAAAATTAGATAATCTGGTGTGGAAGGACATTCAGAATAAATTCTTGCATCACTTTTACCTTAAGATAGTCTATAATGAGATGGAATGAATGTTCATGAGGCAGGACTAGGGGAGAATGTCTATGATGGACTATGTATGATTTTATATTGATTTAGAATTTTAAAGAGGTGTAGAAACTATGGAAAAACATTTCCAAGGTGGGATTAAATGTAAAATTAAGTTTGAGGTTAACATCGTTGGGGCACCTGAAGGAGGCTTCCAATGGAATATCAATTTTATTTGTTGGATAACTAAGAAATGTATATGTCTAGAATAAGAAGAATTACTTTGAGAAATTAATCTAATTAAATATTAAATAGGCTTTCTAGTGAGATAGATCAGTTACTCAGATCAGTAAAAATATTTACTGCCTCTAGTGTGGCAGGTTGTGACATATTCATGGATAGTGTCCCCAATCACCATTGGTGTTCCATGATTATATATAGATGGGTCACATATGTATGTATAACCAAAAAAATTGATCAATGGGTATTGATGGAGGAGATAAAAATAATAAATATACTATAACCATATTAACTAGAATATATCATTCTTGTAGATGGAGTTCTACTGGTCCTAGTGATTGAGGGAGTAGACAATGTAATGATGGGAAAGACCACCAATATCAACAGAGTGGTGGATCTCAAGGGACTCATATTTCATTACAGGGTATGAGGGTAGAATTGTTTTATGTATATCATCCTGTAGTGGTGTATAGCTAGTCTAGACCATCAAAATTCAAATACATTATTCTTATAGTTTCTATGGTTCATATTTTTTTATTTGATAATAGGGCCTCACAATATTTTATGTCTTCACAATGTGTGAATGGTTTGAATTTGGTAGGGTATTTTTTCATGGGATTATGTTGATCAATATACCTTTGGCGGTATAGTAAAGATACATATGTTTGAACATGGTTGTTATATTGTGGTTGGGGAGTATTTTTTACATTGGTATCACTATATTCTGGATATGTCAGGATATGACTTGATTTGTATTATGGATTGGTTAGTAGAAAAATGAAACCACATGTACTATTTCTATAGGCTAGTGAACTTTATGTCATTTAAGGGTGATGGTTGTCTACATCAAGGGAAATGTGATATCATGGGGGACTTTTGAGGGCTAGTTTATCCACAAATGGTGGATCTCACCAGCTATGTTGCAATTCTTTTTCTATTTTATAGGGGTTTGAAGAACGATTTTTTTCCACCCTTTCTTTCTATGTAATAAGATGTGTTTCCTGTAAAATTATTAGAGCTTCCACTAGAATGATATATTGAATATTGAATTGAGCTCCTGGATGGGGATGATAAAGTTTTTATTCCACCCTATATAATGGATCCAATGGCGATTCAAGTGCATAATACCCAACTAGAATATTTTATGTATAAGGATTTTATCCATACAAGTACGTTTCCATGGGGTTATCTAGTTTTTTTCAAAGAATTATGATGGGAAATTATGTTTGTATGTTGAATAACTAATGTTGTTATGGATGATACTGAAGAATTGGTATCCTCCTCCACATATATATGATATCGTTGATCATTTTAGGGGATTTGAGTCCTTATAAAGAATAAATTGAGATCAAATTATCATCAATTAGGAGTTATACATTATTGAATACCATGGAAAAATTTTAGAATAAGGTATGTCCTTTATAAGTGTTTCGAGACGTTGTTTTTTTCCTGAAGAATGCTCCTGTAGTGCTTACGTCCTTGATGAACCAAATATTTTACCAATACATGGATCATTTTGTGATTTCATTGTGGATGGATTGTTGTTGTACTCCCAAACTCATGAAAGTATATCCCAACTTCAGGGAATTTTCCTAAGTACACTGAGAGATCATAAACTATAATACAATATATCTAAGAGTCAATCCTAGTTTTATAATGTACATTTCTTTAGTCACATCATCTCATAAATAGGTTTTTAGTTGGACCTATTGAATCTACATGAATTTGTTTCTTAGTATCAACCAAATAATTTATTTGACATCCAAATATTTCTACAGTTATATGGATATTATTGTTCAATGAAGACTTTTCTTGCTTCGAATTACCATTGTTGGTCTTAACCTTGATGGTTAAAAAAGTTTGAATGATCTAGAGCATGTGAGGGTTCATTCTAGGAGTATAAAGAGAATTATCAAATATCGAAATAATCTTCATCTTACCAGGTCTATGCAAGGGACATAGAGTATCTTTTAACACATATGGGATTCGGCATGGAGTAGTGTTGATGCAGGGGGTGAGGTGGAGGGTATGGGTTGTGGTAGTTGATGAATCATGAACATACCTACCCTACACAAAACATTGAGTTAGTTATAGTTTTTTATTCCTTAAAATGTTTGTAGTAGTATCTTTTTGGAGAATAGTTTTTTGTGTATAAAAATCACATGAAAATAAAGTATATCTTTTCAAAACATGATTTGAATCTCGGGTAGCTGAGATTGGTTATGCATATGCAGTTTCTTTATTTTCAGATACTATATACATATGGGTAGTGTTGTTATTTGTTGAATTTTAAGTAGGAAAACTCCGGCATAGGTAGTTCAAGAGTATTGTTTTGAGTGTAAGATGATAATATTACATGCTAAGATGCATGATAAGGTTAAAGAGGGGTAGAAAAATCTGACTCTTTCATTAGTATCAGTTGATCCTATTCTTTGGAACTAGAACTGGGATATAAAATATAAGGATATAGAATGTATATCAATAATAGAAATTTGTAAAAGTGGGGATCCACCTTCTAATCAGTCTATAGATGGGGATGAGATAATCTATGTTATGAATCATGTTGTTGTGACTACACGTATTTTAGATGAGATGATGTTTAAATTTCATTCCTCAATATGGGTGGTGCATTTGGGATTGACCAAAATCTACCATGCCCTATGTTGAACTTATTGTTGGTAGGACATGAAAAAGAAGATTTTAGGGATCCTGACATGATGCTATGACTTCCAATATGTGAAAAAAGAGAATCTACAACATTTTGGTTTCTATAGTCGTTTAGTATTCCAAAATGAAAGTGGGATGATGATACTAAAGATTTTTGGTCGGTCTCTCGAGAATTCCACAGAGGAATGATGTTAACATGCTGATTGTACAATGGATGATAAATGTATCTCATTTGTTTTTTATCTGGGAGACATTATCTATACACCAGTTTGGAGAATTAAACATTGGGAGATAATCCATCTACCTAGGGTTTGATAGAGCATAGTTTCTGACTGTGACTCACATTTCACTTGATTCTTCAATTAAGGCATGTGGAGGGATCATGGAACGAAGGTATTACTTTGTATGGATTTCCACACATATACATATGTGTAGTTATAACGTAATATATTGGTTTTTGAGTTTATTAACCAATCATGAATTATTGAATTTTGTTGGTATTGTGAGAAGTACAAAGAACTTATTGAGTTTACCTGCAACAATAATTATCCTGAAACTATTCATATAGAACCATATGAGGATCTTTATTTTACAACATGTGAATCACATCTATGTTTTATGGAGGAATGTGATTAAGATATATTGGGATCAAGACTCAAGTTGGAGATATCAAAGCAAGCTCAGCTGATTATAAATCAAATAGCTATGGCGTAGAGTGGGAAGATTTCATATGTTGATAGACATCGATAACCCCATGAGATTATAGTGGGTGATTTTGTTTTCCTTTTGGTTTCTTCTAGATTGAGTCACTATAGGATTCATTCCTATGAAATGTTATGCATAGTTTTTTTGGATGTTTTGAGGTGGTAGAGAGAATCATGTCAGTTGCGTACTAATTTGATCATCCACATTGGTATTCCTCTATGCATAATGTTTTTCCTGTGTCACAAATTCATAGGTATCACCCCAATGCTTCTCATGTGATATATATAGATGATGCTAAGATAGATATTAATGTTTTCTTTGAATATCATATCATATGTGTTATGAATCACAGTGATAAAGTGTTTTAGGGAAAAACCATGATGATAGTTTGAGTATTTCAGCAACATGTTCGTGTTCAAGATGAGTCATGGAGGAGAAAAGAAGATGTGTTGTCTCAATGAACCAACCTCATTATCATTGATTATTAGAGATGATTTGGAGAAAAACTCATGGATGCGATATTATAAGGATGTGATATTGTATGATCCCAGCCATTTTTAGTGATTTATTGAGCTCATTTTTAGTTACTCTTTGAAATTTTTATAGTACATCGTGGTTGTAATTTTTTTGGGGTAGTTTTAGGTGAAAATTTTAATTTTTTATGTTATTATAGGGTTTTTGAAAGTGTATTGTTGGTATATGTTTTTAAAAATCCATGAACACTTCACCAGGAGAATGCAAAATCCTAAATAATGGGGAATTTCTTATATAGCACATGGTTTTTAAAATGGTGTTCCCTCTTAGAAGTGACCATTAAACCCATGGGAGAGTCACATGGTTGGGGTGCATGGTTTGAAAATCTATGTGGACCATCCTATGAAAATATGTGATATGTTCTTATTCCTCTTAAAAATGTAATTAAAATATTGAAGACCCCAGTTTTTATTCCAGAAAATCAAAGATTTTCCCTAAAATAATTCCATTGATTATTGAGGATCCCGAGAGGGATCTAAGGCTCCTCGATCCTGTTTTTTACAAATTGGAGATTCGGTCGATGGATATTCACCCACTTTCGGTATGTATTATCTTCTAATTTTTTTATCTCCCATGTCTCTCTCATATTTTTTATGGTAGTGTTCCTCTTTTTGTGATGGTTTAGATATAGGTTGTATTATATGTTAATCTGTTTGATCTTGTTTCTATGATTTTTTTCCTTGATCGTCCAAATAATTTTGATCATGATCATTCCATTTTAATTTGGGTATTATCCCTTGGGATGAGAACATAAACAATCCTATATTAAGTGGTCCATTTAACAATTCATGTGGTCCTTATTGATGTTTTTTGTGTATAATTGTGAAATTTCAATAGCCACTTTTGGAAATTATACTCTACATTTAATTGATAAATTGAATTAACCATGACATAACTTAATGGTTTGAACATGGGGAAATTGAAATGGTAATTTGAAAACGTTCTGACAATAAATATTTGTTGAAATTATAATTTTATAATTGATGAATCATTGGGTTATAGAATTTCTAATAATGGGTTTTTTGAAATGGGTGTTTCATGGAATTGTGAAATGGGCAGACCCCCATTGTAACAACCTGATATTTTTTTCAAATATATTATTTTGAATTAATTCACCTATTATTTTATTCATTTGATGTGACACAAGAAATAGTTATGTATTTATTTTTATATGAAAACACTATGTCAAAAAATCATTTCACATGGAACATAAACTCATCATAGATTGCCCGCATCAACAACTTGGCACATCTTTCATGCAACAATAAGTTGGAGTACGTTACAAACAAAATTGATATTTCAATTAAAAATCATTTTAAAATTATAATTATTTAAATGAAATAATTATAACCCAGAAGTTAAACATAGTAATATGAATAATAAAAACTAATTTTCAAATAATTCTGATAAATTTTTTATATAAATAAAACTTATTGATAAGGTAATATATTATTTGTGGTAAAGTCCTTTTACATTTAAAAATATTGTTTTCTTGAATGAATATCTTTTAATAATAAATGTAATTTTATTATAATTTATAAATTTCATTTGAAAAAATTAACTTCACTTCTGAATTTAGAACATCTAAATTATCATAGGGTAAATTTTTTATATTTATATGAGAGACATCATTTTATTAATGAGTATTGAAAAGTACTGCAATTAGGATGAAAATGAAAATCTATTTAAATAAATATTACTATAAATTATATTATAAATTTTTAAGGGTCACATTAGATCAATTATAAATCATTTAATAAAATTTATGTCATTAAAATAAATTTCCCTTGAAAATTGAATATAAAAACTTAATAAACTATTGAAATTATTTATACTTTAAAGACATGAAATATCTTTCCCTTCTATTGGATTAACATAATGGTAAATTCAATGATTCTGTGAGTTTTAATTTTTAAAAAATAACAAATACATTTTAATAATTATAATACATATTGTCAAATAATATTAACTCAATATTTTTCCAAAAAGATTAATAAACGTGATTAAAATTAATCACATCGATTAAGCACAAATTAAGCTTAATTAGTGACTAAACAATAACCGTAGTGGCCAAATTGACCTATATACTTGTACAAAACCCATTTTATAGAAATATATAGTCTTTATACCTTCTATTATTGATTTATTTTTATTATTTTTTTTATAATAACATGTGCACACCTAACATGTCTTCAAAAATTCCAAGTGACACTTTTCCTTCCCTATAAAAGGACAAAAACATCCCTCTTCTTTAAGACTCTTGAATCCCATTGGATAGAAGAATATATGCCCAATATAATTCCAAAAATCCTTCAATGACCCCTATAATATTTAATTTTGGAATAATCATATCCACGTAAGCCTTTCTATACAAACCAAAAGGAGTTACCCGATTAATTGGCAACATGTTATCTGAAGTCCTTTCTTTTATTTTCATTCACCACCCCATCCACTTTCTTTATTTCATGATTGTATAAAAAATATATAATAAATATATTTGGTTTTTCTTAGGATATTGTTTCAACATACAGTTACCCACACATCCATCTTATTGATAATGATCAGAATGATTGTCTGTACAGCGAACTACCTTCTCACTAAACAATGATTGTTGAAGTTTCTTTATCACCTATAATGGTGGAAGTTATGATGTAGACTAATTTTATATAATATATATATTATATTTATTACTTATTTATGCGTATATATACTTTTTTACAACATATTTCCTTTTACATTCTATTTGGATTTAATATGATTATATTTTTAGGAATTGTGGACTACCACCCCCTCAAAGCGATAAGATTTGTTCATACATTACATGGATTGTATTAAGGATGGTATTACTGAATATATAAGAGATATATCAAATAATAAATATACTATAATAATAATATATATTTATACATATATATAAATATATTTATTTTACTTTCATTCATTCAACATGACAATGAATCGGAAATCGGGTTCTTGCGTACGTACGACCTACCATTTCCAGGAACAGTGTACTTTGATTAGTAATTATATATTATATACATTATTATAATGAAAAAATAATATATATACATGATATTTATATCATTTTTTAAATACATTAAATCATGATAAAAAGTATAAATACTAAAGATATAACAAATTAATATACATGCGATGAATAAGGTAAATATTTCCCAATGTGAATCCTTAACATAAGATTGTAAACAAGGGGGAAATATAATGTAATAATAAAACCATATATATTTATATATAAGAATATGGATCTTTATAATATATTTAATATGTTTATATTTATTATATAGGTGGATTGAATGAGTACGACAAGAGTCTAAACACAAGTTAAAGGTATTTTTTCTCACTATTTATTTCCATATGTTTCATGATTTATTTTCCACCCAACACATTTATGTGGTGTTTTTACACCCCATTGATGTAATAAATGATTATAATAGTTAAATATATGGTACATATATATCCATTCTATGACATTTATTCCATGGGGTTTTTTTCAATGTTACCAAATTGGTAAAATAGTTTTATCTCAATTTGAATTCTTCAAGATTCATGTTTTTTTATGTGCCTAAATATGTTTTGAGGTGTGTTTACAACCATTTTACATACTATATTATGAATATCCATATTTCCATGATATTCTAGGCTTCATTTAATTTTATTTCAACATGGGGATCTTGATCCCATATTACCACTTTATAATAGTTTATTGAAACAATCTCGTCGCATTTCAAGATTGTTTATGCTTATGATCAATTTATGAAATCATACAACACATCTCTCAAGAGGTTCAGGAAATTTCTCACCCTCTAGTTATTCATTATATACCCATGTATTGGTAACATATTTGTACAATTTGGTACATAGTATAGTTAAGAAATAGTTTTTCATAAATCCTGACTTTACCCTCTCTTCTGTCGGAAAACCCTGTTTTCTAAAAAGGGTTTCCAAGTATATTCTTCTAATATCATAAGATCATAAAAAGAAATTTTTTACATTTTTTTCCTTCACCAATAATTTCAATAGAATACTCCTCTATATTTTCAAATGAGTAATTTTTTTAACATTTCTACCTTGAAAATTGCATGCTCTTTTTACCTCGTATTACATTTAATGATTTATCACCTGTCGATACATTGATGTTTTCTTTTCATTATTAAAGGATATTTTTTAAGAAATTTTTTTAAAATATATTTCCAAATAAATGTTTTTCAAAAAGTCTCCAAGATATATTTTTATTTTTTCATAGAAAAAGGATTTCTAATGGTTTTCAAAGATTTATTTATAATCTTTCATGTTTATTTTCAGGAAAATAGTTTCCAAAAGGTTTTATGTTTTAATGATACTTTTCAATTATAAATGGTTATTTTCAACAAGAAATTTTTTTGAATTCTCTTTCCAAGTTATTTTCCATATAACATGAAACCTGTTGATATTACTCATGAAATTCTAGAAAATTATCCAAAGAATACTTTCATATACATTCATGAATGGTTAATGTATTTATGGGATGATAATTATGACACCCACTTCAATTCCATGGGTTTTATTATATTGAAACTAGCATATTTTCACTACTTATGATTTCATTATGTTATCATTAAACCTATATATTTTCATAGTTTATAATGTGATGAAATATTAACGATACCAATTTAATTTCATGGGTTATGATTTTATGTTTAAGAATCCTATGTATTTTTACGGTATATGATATGATCTATGTTTTATTATATTATAGCGCATGTAATAATGATTTAATTATAAGATCGGTGGGACCATTATCTCCCTCTAATGAATTGCATAACAACGGTTGACTAATGAGTATAAATTTTATTTTTGAACTTGATTACATGTCTAAAATGTTAGGCATGGATCTGGTTTCATGTCTATAATTTTTTTCATGAACACGATTACATGTTCACAATGTTATTAGTGAACCTTATTATGTGTTCAAAAAGTTATTCATAGACCTAGTTGAATGTACATAATTATATGTGTGAACATGATTACATGTTAACAATGTTATGAGATAACATTATTACATGTTCAAAATTTTATGCATATACCAATTTACATGTCCATAAATTTATGTGTGAACCTACTATCATGTTCAAAATTTAATGTGTGAACCTGATTTCATGTTCACAAAGTTATTTATGGACCTGTTTTCATGTACATAAATTAATTTGTGAACCTAATTACATGGTCACAGAGTTTTACATAGACTAGGTTGTATGTCCATAAGTTTATGTGGGGTCATCATTTCATTTCCTTAACAAAATGAGTGATCGTGTTTCTATATATACATGATCAAAACATTATAACCAAATTTACATGCCCCTAATTAAATGACTTCTTCCAATGATATGATTTCATGAATTATTATCTTAATATTATTATGATCTTTGTCTTATAAAATTCCAATAATTATTCTAATATATAATATTAGGCTTATGGTATTAAAATGTTATCCTCATGTCTCAGACCCTTTTTCTTGTTATTCTTACACATTTCCTATATTTACCCTTATTGAGCATATGTCCTAACCAATTTCTTAAGGTTTCTTTCCCCATGTTATGGATAATTCTATAAGGTATATGTTTTAAAGGTGGAGATATTTATAAGAGATTATGATTATATTTCCCCTGGATTGAATATATTTTCCATCTTTCCAAAACACGAAAATATTATGGTCCCCAGGAATTTATTTTTGTAATGCAGTGAGTATTCATCTTAAATGGTTTAATATTTATATACGTTAATTTTGGGTCTCTATAGTTGGTATCAAAGTAAATTTTTAGTCGAAAATAGGAATCTAGGATGATAAAACTTTAGTGAGATACCTAGGTAAATTTCTAAGGATATGTGTAGGGATGTCTCTAACAATAAGTATAAAGTTGAGTCAATATTTAGAAAAAAGTTCATAAATATTGGTAAATTATAAATTGAGTGGTTTCCTAGAAATGCATCCAATTATGTATAATAATAGTAGATATGGATTTCTAATAAATGTACCATGGTGTAAGAACTATAACAGGATGTTCCGGGCCTGACTGGTTGTAATCTGGTACACAAAAATGGGCTTATTTCACATCTAATTTTACACTTCTTGGGGATATGCTTTATGTATTAAATAACTCTTCATGAACCATCATAAAGGATTTAAATATATGTTGGCTATTAATAACCTATGATAAACCTTAGTTATTATAAATTATGGAAGGTTTCATAATTTATACATCTTATTAGTAATTAATTTCATGACCATGTGGTTTTACTCTATGATATGTAATTCTCACACTATTATTCTAGTTTTATTCAATGGTTTTAAATATATGGAAAGTTGTTAAAAATGAATTTTTAGATGTGGAATGTATGGGAATTATTAAAATCAATTTCCCAAGAGAAAATCTCATAAGGAGAATCAAGAATGTGGAATGAGTATTGGTTATAAATCTTAAGATAAAGAGACCCCAAACAAATTTTGAATTCTATGTTATCTTCTTCACGTATTGTCTATATTTATCATATGAAACAATATTAGATTGATGTTGAGTAACCATAAGAGATGATTCATATTTCATACCCTAGGAATGAGGTATTATGATATAAGTTGATGAATCATTATTCATGGTTATTACTAATGTTGGATTAATGAATTATTTATATTTTAGATTTCAAAGATTATATTTTATGAATCATTAAATATATATGAATTTTCAGTTTATGGTTTTATTATGTATTGAAAAGAACATGTTGAATGGTGATGAAGACATAGAAAATTTATTTCAGGGAATGGTGATATTTTCATTAAAGGAAATAAACATTTAATTAATTCCAGAAATTGAGATCATAATCCATGGATAATGAACTAGTGGATATGAGTAATTAAATTGGATGGTAAGAAATACCCTAGAACTAATTATTGAAAAAGTGGTATATATTATAAATTATGAAGTTTACAACAACATGGATTTGATGAATATATCAACAAATCATATGAAAATGGAAGAATGCATGTTTCCAAGAAGGATTTATGGTAATTCATATAATTACCATGTTTAAAGGGAATATACAATGATGTTATTAACATGTTTTTTTTGTAATGTGACATCAAAGAGAATTTTTTTGATATATGGGGGGAAAATGATAATATGATTTAATTTCATTATTTCTAAATATTTTTTTATTCTTTTCTAAGAATTATTAGGTTAACTATTTAGGGAATGTTTAAGTTAAAATTCAGATAATTTCACTAAAATTAAATTAATATCTCTCTATATGAGGATTTAAAAACTTTGGATAACCAGTTATAACCATTTTTATGAGATTTTATGTGAATGATAATGGAATTACTTTTCTATATATTTTTGGATATCATGATATGATGGTTCTTCAGGATAAAAAAATTCATCATCATTCCATGGAATAAGAGATGAAATGGGAATTGGATTAGTAAAAACCATAGGGTGATATTGTACATATGAAAATCAAAAAAATCAAGTAAGTATGTTTATACTGATAAATTGTTTCTATCAATCTCCATCATAACATGATTTTTATATTTTTATTTCATGTCTACATTTCCCCTCTTAACATATGTTCTCTTATGTGGAAGCCAAATTATGTTTTACTCTGGGTAAAAATTATGGTTTCATTTTTATTGTATTAATGGATGTTTTAGTATTAATTTTTATAATGTGGGTTTCTATAAATGAAACCTCTAAATATTATTCCATTAATTAGTCAGATGAATATCATTGTAAAAATATATTTTAAGGGTGAATAAATTAACACCCAAATAATTTTTGAAAAAATAAAATTAATTTACATTATTATATTTTTTATTACACGTGACACTAAAAATAATTATGTATATATATATATATATATTAAAACAGTAAGAACAAAATTCCTTTTACCCAAAAAATCGACTCATCGTATGTTATACAAAAGCACCACTAGGTGTCTGTTACACACAACACCGACATGGCATAAGTTACACTCACCACTAATGTTTCTACAAAACATCATTTTATATTTATAATTTTGTAAATGGGATAATTATAACCAATAAATAATATGTAGTAATATAAATAATAAAACATAATTTTCATGTATTTTTTATAATTTTTTTATATAAATGAAACATATTGATAAGGAATATTTTTATTTTTGGTAATGTCACATTATTTTTAAAAATATTGTCTACTCGAATGAAAAAAATTTTATAAACAAATTAATTTTGGAAACTTATAAAAATAGAATTTTACAAAATAAAATTAATTTTTTAATTTATAATATCTAAATTATCATATGATGAATTTTTTGGGTTTTTTTATAAACATCATTTTTAAAAATAGTGAAAAATAATGCTTTTAGTTTAAAAACTTCCTTTTGGTTAAAATAATTATTAATGTAAAAATATATTTTAAATTTGGTTTAAGGTGAAATTAAAAAATATTTCCACATATTATTATAATTTATGCAATTATAATCAATTTAAATCTAAATTTTAATATAAAAATATAATAAACTTTTAAGCTTTTTTCTAATTTAACGAAATCTAATTTCATCTCGTCTACAGGATTAGCATTATTCATACATTTTTTTGATTCTGTGAATTGAATTATAGAAAACCAAAATAAATAATTATAATCAATATAATATTTATAGTCTAATAATATCAAATTATTTATTTACCAAATTTTTTAATAAAACTGATTATAATTAATCACATAATTTAAAGTCAAATTAAGCTTAATTAGGGACTAAACCATAATATTAGTTGCCCAAATGACCAATAAACTAGTCCAACCCCCATATAATGGATATATGTCTTACATAATCATTCAATATTGAGTAATTTTGGTTTTATGTGACTTGTTTTGGTAATAACATATGTATACCTAACTTGTTTTCCATAATTCCATGTGAGTGATTTACCATCCCTATAAAAGACCTCCACGACTCCCCCTTATAAACACATCTCAAATCCATTATTTTATTAATATAACTACCCAATATACATACCAACATCCGTAAATACATCCTATAATCCTTTCATTTGGGATAATGCAATCCAAATAATCCTTTTGGCATAAACTAAAAGGAGTTTCCTGCTTAACAGGTAATGTCACCTCTTAAGTCCTTTTTTTATTTTCATTGTCCACCCTTCCTATTTGTTTATTATAATATTTTATAAAAAACTATTATCATCAATATAATAGTATTTATTTTTCTATTTTTTACCTAACACTTACACACATCTACAACTAATGGATAACAAACATACTCATTATGTTTACGATGAACTACTGCCTCACTAAATGATGATTGTTCAATTTTCCATACCACCTCTCATGGTTGAAATTGTGATAGAAACTCTATTTATATATTTTATATTTTAAAATTTTTATGTGATTAATCTTATGTATTCATTTTTAAAACACATATGTTTTTTAGTTTCTATTTGGTGTTAACATGATAATTTCATTTCATAAAGTGTGGACTACCACCACATCAAACAAATATGATTCATTCATACAATACATGGATTGTATTAAAGACAGTTTTGGTGAATATTAAATACATATTTGATATCATACATATAATGTAACTATGATATATATATATATATCTTTTACTTTATTTCTTTCTTTCAACACGACATTTAAAAGCATATAGTCTTCATTAGTATTTGTGGCCTACCATCTCCAAAAACAAGGCATTCCACATCATACTTATATATTCTAAAAATTATTACAAAAAATATATTTATCATTTAATTTTAATTTATATATTTTTTGACATTATTCAAATAATGATATAAATTATTAAAAAAATATACAAAAAATTAAGACACATGCGAAAAATAAAGAAAATATTACCCAATGTGAATCCTTAACATAAGATTGTAAACAAGAGGGATATACAAGGCCATAATAAAAACCTATATATATATATAAATATGTTTATGTAAAATATTTTTAATAAATTTATAGTTATTATACTAGTGGTTTGAATGTGTTGGATGAGAGTCAAGTCAAATGGTCTGGGGATTTCTTCTCACATTTTATTTCCATGACCTATATACTTAATTCAACACACATTTCATTTATGTGTTTTGTATAATTCATATGTATGTAATAAATTTTTATTATAGTAAAATTTTTTGGTTTTTAAGTATCCACTATATTACATTTATTTCATGGGTTTTTAGTTTCAAATGTTTCCAAATTGGTAAAATAGTTTTTTCTGGATTTTCCTTATTTCAGAGTCATGTTTTGTTATGTGACTAAATTTATTTTTAGGTATGTCTACTCCGATTTGACATGAGATACCATGATTATAAATATTTTATTGATATTATAATAATAATTTAATTTCATTTTATTACATGGATATCATGATTTCAAGTTACTAATTGATAATATTTTTTTGAAACAATCTCGTTTCTTTTCAAGATAGTTTCTGTTTTTTCTTCCATTGATGATATATTACAACCAATTTCTTAATAAATTCATGAATTATCATACCCTTAGTTTATTCATGCAATATTAAATCATTAGATTCATATTTCTACTCTTTAGAACATATGATAGTTAATAATAGGTTTTTAATAATCATGACTTTATGATCTCTTCTGTTGAAAAACTATATTCTCTAAAAAGGGATAACATGTTTATCTTAATAATGTGATATGATAATTAAAATAATGTTTTACCATTTTTTCATCAATTATTTCAAAGTAATATTTTTTTCTCTTTAAAATTGAGTCATTTTTGTAACCTTTTTACCATGAAAAGGGAATGTTCTTTTATCCTCCAATGACCTGTATAGATATATCTACCATCAATCCTTTAATTTTTTTCTATTTTTGTTTAAAGTTTAATTTTTAAGAAATTATTTAAAAACATATTTTCAAAGAAATGGAATTCAAAACATTTTCAATATAAAATGGTTTTTAAAATGTTTTCATGGTCTATTTATACGTTTTTTTAGAAAAAGGTGTCCTCAAGGTTTTCTAAGATTTCTTTATAACATTTAAAATTTATTTTCAAGAATACAGTTTTCAAAAGGTTTTATTATTTAAATAACCTTTTAATATAATAACATATTTTTACCTCAAGAAATATTTTCAAAATATCCTTCCATTTTATTTTCCATAAAATATGATATATGTTGATGTTACTCAATCCCTTATATGAAACGATCCAAAGGTTAGATTAATATAATTACAAGAATGTTTAATGATTTGATGGTATATTTATTATGACATCCAATTATATTCCAAAGGTTTTATGCTTTTCAAACCCACTTATTTTCAACTTTTAATGTTTTATGATGTGATTATAAAACCCATATCATTCCATAGGTTCTGATGTGATGAATTTTTAAAGATACCCATTTCATTTTGTGGGTTATGATTTGATGTTTATAAAACCTATGTCTTTTTTATGGCTCATGATATGATAAAATTTCTATTATCAAGTGGAACAAGTATGAATGATTTTTTATGATACAAGCGAGACCTATATCTCCCTTTATTTCATTGGGTAATGATGTATGACTCATTAGAATAAATTTTATATGTGACCCTGATTAAATGTTAAAAATGTTATGTATGGACCTAGTTTCATTCCCATAAGTTTATGAATGAAACTGATTACATGTTCTTAATGTTATTAGTGATCATTATTATGTATTCACAATTTTATTCATCGACATGGTTTCATGTTTGTAGGTTTATGCATGATCCTAATTACATGTTCACAATGTAACAAGTGAACCATATTATGTATTTAAAATTTTATGGATGGACCCATTTTCATGTTCATTAGTTTATGTGTGAACATGATTACATGTTCACAATGTTATGCATGAACCTGATTTCATGTTTACAATTTTATTCATGGACCTAGTTTCTTGTCTATAAGGTTATGTGTGAACATGATTAAATTTTAATAATGTTATGCATGGAATGGGTTTCATGTTGATAAGTTAATATAGTTTCATGATTTCATGATCTTAACTTAATGTGTGAACATGTTTCTACATATACATGTTCACGATGATTCCAATAGATTTTAATGGCACAAATTCCGTGAACTATTCATATTTTAATCATTCATGTATTATTCTCTTGATCTTATTATGATATAAGTCTTATTTACTTCAAATATTTATTATGATATTTAATAATAAGTGTATGATCTTCAAATGTTATGCTCATGTTCCATACCCTTTTGTCCATTTTATTTTACACATTTTCTATCTTTACCATTACTGGGAAGTTGAGCTCACCCCTTCCTTATGTTTCTTTCCCTTATGTTATGAATAATGTTTTTAGGTGGAAATAATAAAGGTAGATATCTTTATGGGAAATATTGAAGATCATTCACTAGGATAGAAGATTTTGATTCAATTTTATCAAATACACTAAACTATTATGGTCTTCAAGAATGTATTTTTGGAATGTACTGAGTATTAATCTAAAATTATGTAATATAAATGTATGTTAAGCATGAGTTTCTATAACCATAAGGTGTGCCAATATATTTTATGTTTTGAATTATTATTATTTGCAAAAATGATTAATATAAATTTTGGTTTTTCTTTCAGCCCGTGCTGTGTACCGATATGATTGAAATTTGTATTGGGATAGGTAACGTTGAAAAAAATTCGCACAGGGTTCTAGAGTGTCACCCTAGTCCCATAATATAATTATGATATTTTATGTTAATACTGAGTTGTTGGATAAATATTGATACTCCAAATACAAATGGGGTTCTAGACTATTTCTCTTGGACCACATTGTTTGAATGTGAAATTGAATAGAAATGATAAATGAAAACCATGAAATTTGGAATGCCTCTGACTCTAGAATTAGCCAAATAAATTATTGATGGTTAAGGTTTCATAGTGAAACCATGTAATTTATATTCTTAGTTAAAAAATTATGAAATTTGATGGTGATTTATGTTATTATACTTTACTCTTTATACAAATTCATACACATTTACTAAATAGATATTGTTTTGGATGCCATTGGTGGTGGCCAATTATGTTGTACTAACACACTACTCATGATATATGATCGATACCCCCAAAAGAAATTAGGCTTGAAAATAGTATAAGGGAAGGTTCCCAATATCAGGAGGATTATTTGGGATGGAGCATTGATGAGGGAACCAAAAGTGATGTTGGGACCATCCTAGAATGTATTCAGTGTGGTTTTTTGGGTTTTATTTATACACATTACACATATATTACATGAAATATATTCTATTTTAGATTAGATATTTTAGGGTTATTTTGGTCATTATGTGATACTGTTATTACTATGGTTATTTTTTGTCATTTGGTCATATCTTTTTTATTTCTCTAATTTTCTTGCATTGATAAAGGTTTTATAGTCTACCCATGATATATATTCCAGTCTCGTGGATAGTCGGTATCCTCTAGAATATGGGGAGACACACCCGAGGTATTGTAGAATCCCACCTTTGGGCATGGGAATGTGACAACCAAGTTAGGATTCTATAGTAAATTTGAATATAAGATGGTTATTTTTAAAAATCCCCTCGAACAATAATCATTGGATAACCATTGACTATATTTATAACCTTATATTTCTTTTTTAACTCCTATTTTAGCTATTTATCTATTATCGAGACTGTAGATCCCCCGGTTTCATGTAGTTACTAGTATCTTCATATTTTTATGTATTTAGTGTTCCGGGGTGTTGTTTTGGAGAGTGTAAATGAATTTTGTATTTTTTGGTGGAATTTTTGAAGGTGCATGTTTTGAGAAGGGTTAGTAAAAACCGTGAAACTCCTACAAAAAATCGTGAAATGTGAGGTAGTGGGATTTAGGTTAGCACAGGGTTAGGTTCACAGTTTATCCAAACCATGTGGCCATCTTGGAGAAAATGTAATTTTTTTGGAGATGAATATGTAGGGTTAGCACATGTTCTACCTAACTATGCACCCTAGTCATGGATTTTTCAAAAATATATCCTAAAATTATGGATCTCATTTCGAATTTTTTTAATACACTTTTTTGACTCTATTATGACCCTAGATCTTTTTTTAACCCAATGGTTTTTTATTCCCTTCCCTTTGATCTTAGAAAAATCAATTATCAAATCAAGGTGCGTTGAAGGCTGGATTACTTTTTAGTCTATGTTCTTTATGGTTTTTCTTATTTACAATATTTTTTCCTCGTTATGATTCATAGACCTAGTTTAATGGTGATAGATCTATGATTTTGTTCTTTTATTCATGTTGATATTTTGATGGGTTTATTTTAGGGAATGATATATAACATGATGTTTTGGATTTTCATCACATTTGGTTGAGACATTCATGTTGTAATTATTTTTATCTATAGTTCTCAAGGTAGATGGCATCACTCTGGACTCTTATTATTACAGAATGAAGTCTGAATTAGTTTTTTAAAAATTACATGATGTTTATTGTAAAATTATTGGGCCAATGTTGGTAGAAACCATATTTATTGATTTTTTGAGGAACATTGAATGTTCGTTGTTGTGGAAATTTCTTTTCTTAAGAATTTAAAAATTACTATTTTAAAATGTGAACATTTATTGATTCATAGAAATGGTTTTATTGTAAATTTCTTATGAAAATAAATGCTCCGTTGATATTTCATGAAATGATCAATTTTGAATAAGTTTTTGGAATAATAGTTTGTGTTTGATCATGTGCATTCTAGGCATATAAGGGAATAATGCATTCCCCAATTGAAAGTGGGATGTATAATGGTTTTAACTTTCCCCCATAAAAATTGTTAACTAAGTTACAACATGGTGAATGGATGACTCGCCACTCGCGTGCATAGGGATACCCATGACCGAATTCATTGTTTGAGGTGTGGATATGTGGAATACAAAAGGTTATACAAAAATGGGATTTAAATAATGGTTTCAATGAATGTTTTTTTTATTTTCATTGGAAACAATATTCTAATGGAAAACTATTTTTCTTTGAAAAATTAAGGCTTGACATTATCAGTTAAAATGTTTTCAATGGTAATATATATATTTTTTATAAAAATGTTTTATCTTTTATATTCTATTAGTGTGACAAGGGATGTCATTTGGGGAAACCAACTGACTTTTATTACTCTACCCTTGCTTGGGAACATCAGTGCATTTTCACATATGTTTTATAGAGACATGGATAAAATGAAGGTATGGAATTTATTCAGTGATGCTTCATGATACATGGGATTGGATTGTAGAGTTAGAGCTTGGAGTAGGTTAGGATATTGTGAGTTATTTACGAGGAGTCATTGAGATTTGTTGTTTAGTCATTCATTTTGTTATACTGATTTTGGTTATGATGTAATTTGGTTGTGTTCACTCTGGTATTATGATTAGTTGTATTACATTGTTATAATGCATAATATAGTTTTTTTGGTATTGGTATGCTTGGTTATGGTTGTTAATATTTTTAACTAGAAAATTTTCCCCTAATGTTAATTAATCTCATTGAATTTATTTCCATCCGTTGGCATCTTAGGGATCACTCCTTAGCCCAAGACAAAAATTCAACTCATCTCAAGCCAATGAGGAGGGGCGTGATATTACCCTGAAAATATGAATTTTTACTAATTAAGGATTAATATAGTTCTTATAAAATAAAATGTGATATATGAAAGGACCATGAATGGTATTAACTATATCCTTATCACTTGGATATGTTTAATATTTTTACTAAAATTTATATCAATTAGTATGATATTTTTTATAATATAATATCCATAATGACAATTATTAGAATTGTTGATTACATTATCTTTTATTGTACCAAGATAAAACAAAAAATCAGATCCATTTATTTTAAAATATTCCTAACATGTCAAATTAATCTATAAAATTCTTGAATTATACTAATATATAAAATTATGTTACTTTTAATATTTTTAATATCAATTATTTGGCTTTCCAATTAATTCAATGGTTATTGTATCAACATTGTCAAGGTATTTAAGGTAATTATATCATCACTAAAAATACAAAATAAATTATTATGAAGAAGATATATATTTTTTCTTTAAAAATTGTATTTATAGATTCAGGTATCTGTGGGATAACACATTATTAGTAATATTACACTTATAAAAAACCGAGGTGATAAATGTTTGACGTTTTATTAATTCAAATATTATAATGGTTGTTTTCCAATCCATGTGACCGAAAAAGGACATATATTTGACCATAGAATGATTATTATTGCTATATAATCATAAAATAATATATAGTCATGATTTTGTGTCATTTAATGATTCGTATCATTGTATTTGTTATCAAAACTAAAAAATTTACCGTTTAACATGTAAATCGATTTACAAAGATTAAGTTTCATATTTTTCAAAAATCAAATGGAACAATTTAATAAATTTGGACTGACTGGTTCAAAATATTGAATCCATTTTTCAAAATTGAAATCACATAAGTTTCATGATATAATTTAAAATTAAATTGGTAAGGAAACTTTTCAAAAAAAAATCCCTAATAAATCATAAATAATTTTATAATGAATTCAAGTGTAAATAAAATTAAAAAACCCATTGTTTTATTATCTACAATCAAAATTAACTAAATAAGATTTAATATTTTCCCAAAAAATAATGTTTCCTTATAAATACATTAATATATAATATATTTTCCAATAAAAATAGTATTTTCTCAATTCCTTGAAAAATAAATATTTTTCAGAAAATTATCAACATATTTTCTTAATATAACTTGTACATGGTGAATATTAATTTAGTAAAATTAAAATTTCATAACTAGAAAATTAAAATTTTAAATAAAATCATATAATAAATGAGTTTAACAAAATAATTTCCTTTTTGAAATTATGAAATACATAATATATTAATAATTAATATAATTTCATAAATTAGAAATAATAATAAATATTAACGTGATTTTGTTGTCATTATAAATATTCTTACAATCTCCCCCATTTTGAAATTACTTCCTCACAATTTGAATTTCGGTTCAATACTGAAATATTTTACTTCTCAAAATAACGTTGATGAAATCCCACATCATAAATAATATTAATAAAATTCCTCTTTAATTTAGAGAAATGAATGTAAATTGGTAATATGGAATAAGACTTGTTAGATTCCATGTTGGATAACATAAGCGTGATGTTAAAAAATGGATTTACAAGAGTAAATTAACTCACAAGTACTGATGTGTAGTGATAGGGAACATGATCAAGAGATATTTAACCAACACAAAACTGTAAATTCATGAGGGGTTAAAAGGTTATTAATTTTGTAGTAAGAAAAATAAGTGGATTGCATTTGGGATTCAAATATAATATTTCTGGAGTTAAGGATTTATTTTACTTTCATGAGTATTAACATGATGAAATATACTTTTGTGATTTTTAGATTTTCATCCTATAATTAATTCTAACAACAATAACATTTTTGGCTTCAAACGATCATTATTTTTGATGATTTTTTCAAACTTTAAACAAATATACAAAATAAAAAGAATATACTAATCTTATATTAAGGCATTAAACAATATCAAAAAACTTATCAAAACATGAGATAATTCCTAAAATGAATAAAAAAAAAATTAATCCTTAAAATGAATTCATAATACCAAAAATTCAACATAGATCTTTAAGGAAATAAAAATACATAAAATTACACAAAAATATTCATAACTAAGATTGAAACTTTAAAATCATAAAGAATTTATATCATATTCTATGAAGATAAATTTTATATTAATCTCTAAATAAAATAAATAGCACTTAATAGTCACATAATAAGGATGTTTCCATAATCACATGGTCTCCATGATATTTTAATCATTTCCAAAAAATATATGAATCCCCATAAAGCCTCATTATGGAAATTTATTATTCAAAAAGATAATTCAAAACTTATTTATCAATTACAATATTCAAGTATCATATATGGTTCAAAAAATATCATGGATCACCAAATTTACTTTTGATAAAACAAATAACAAAAATTTTAAAAACCAATAATTACCTCAAAATCAGTAATTATAGAAACTATAAACGATATTAGTAACACAAAACATATTTCCATCATAGGTAAATAAATTATTCAAAAAAACTACCTTTTTTATATCGTCAAATTATTGGATACGTATACCTAAAACGTTTATCAAATCTCAACAAATGCCTACCAAAAATTATACCATTTCACTAAAAAACTTTTCTATTTTATTTATTCCATCTAAAATATAAATAAAATTCTTTTAAAGGAAAACAAAATATAGGAAAATCATTATGTGCTTCAGGATTTTCATAATATTTACTAAATACTAATAAATCATAAACTCTAATCTAGATACATAGACACAAATTTCATTCAATATCCTTCATAAAAAATTTACTATAATTCACCATATTATACCTTAATACACCATTCTTAAAATAAAAGATATTAATTTTATCTCTATGATTGATAAATATGAATCAATAATATTCCATACTTATAACATTAAAAAAATAATTCATACCATAAAATCAACTATCTTAATTTTTTCATATTCCCTTTAACTTATGCTGTTATTATTATCTTCTATAAAGTAAATGGTCAGGCCTTTTTTTTAATTTCCCATTTCAAATAGTTGTTAGAGGTGATATTTTGAAATCCAATTAAATTGATTCAATGAAACATACAAATATTCATAAAATTAAAAGAATTTTCATAAAACAAACAGTTTTTACTGGTCATTTGGATTCTAAAAAAGATGTTAATATCATTTCAAAAATATTTTACCAGAATAGTGGTAATAAAATCATATCAAAGGTAAATATAAGGGTGTGAAATAATTAATTTCTTCCATAAGGATAATTATTACATAATATCATCAAAATAAAATCATTAAAGCATAATATGAATTATTCGATAATTATTTAACCTTGAAATCCTTCATACCTTAGTTGATTACCCTAATAAATCAAATATATAAAAATAACATTAATCCCCCCTAAATAAATCTCTTATTGAAACAAAAGGGATTCCTAATACATTAAAAATACAGTAATCCTTAAATTTTAAACCCATGATGGGGTCTATATCTCTAAAGACTACATCTCCTGAAAATATATTAATATCCTAATTTTCCTAAAACCTACACTAATCCCACATATATGGAATTTCTCTTACTTATTACATATTATTGGGACTGTAAACTATATTTCCTTTTATTTATTTTCCAATAATATTTTTGGTTTAGAGTATTTTTGAAATAGCAAATACTCTGACATGGTAAACCCATACATTATATTTGGACACTTATAATTAGTATCCATTTTCCCCAAATATAAAAAATTTATATAAAAAATGATTTATTTTCATTTAAAATATTCCTATTTTTCATCATATCATTATTATTTTCCATACACTTCCTCCAAACCCAGTGGAAAATATTATAGAAATATATGATGAGAAAACAAAACTCATTAGGGAACATAAAAAGAATGAAATCCATTATTCAAGTGAAAAAAATGAAAATCCCTAATTTACATTCCATTATAAATTTATTCATTTATATTTTAGAATAAACCCATTATCTATGAGAAAAACTCAAATAGAACTTTTAAAACCCATATAAAACATAGATAAAACATTATAGGAACATGGGGATTAATTCAGTAACCACCGAAGCTAATCATTAACCTCCATCCATATATATTTTTATTTAAAACACTTTTATGGAGAAAGTGTGAATCCAACAAGTACAACCAAGCCATCAAACACTAAAGAAAATAAATTTTTTTTTAAAACCAGCTTGATCCCATTAGACATAATTTCCTTAAAAAATTTCCATGAGAGAGTTGATACCGTTTCTCGTAGGTCATCCCTGATAATGTATTTGAAATGAGAAGCCATATTACCACATGCTCTATAGAACTCTTCCAAAACTATTTTCTTGTCATTTAATCCTCTAACTATGATTAGGTATTGTTTGTCAATCCACTCTCTTAGCTTCTTATTCGGGTCTACTTCAATCGATATTTCTTGCATCCTTTCTGCAACCGCAGTAGAAGCAGAGATGGGTAACACCTTCTCTGCCATCTCTTCCTCATATTATAATATAATCTCCCATGGATATTCCCTAAAGCTAGAATCTCGTTCCATCTCCCCAGTCATCCCCTTCTCTCCCTCCTTGGCAGGTGTAACTAGTTCTTTATTGTGCACCTCCACTCGCTCTACACAGACCATAATGGGAACTGGGTCGACACAGGTACCCTTCAAAATCATCCCTAGTTTCCCTAAAAAACCTACATGTGGGAATGTCTTGGATCCTGCCTCACACCACGGACTAGGGGAAATAGTGTCCTCCACCATCAGTATCACCTCCTCTGAATGAAAGTACATCTTCTCATGTTGATCTTCTTCCTTTTATGGTTCATTCCCTTTCTCTTGGGAATCGAAGACCATGACATGGAGTCATTCCTCTCCCGCCACTGGCTGTATCTTGAGATACATGAGATTCTAATATTTTTTGGTCTACGAGGCCTCTACTCATGGAGGAATTCCTTGGATAACTTATTAAAAATACCTTAGAGTAAAAATCACATATTATCCAAGATAAACTATTTCAACTAATATTCTAATAGCCATCATAGTATATTATGGTTGTCTCTTATTAGAAACCTAATTAATTATCTCAATCTCATATATGGAATAACCATATGGTCAAATTACATACCCACTGAATTGGATGTTATAACGTAACCTCATATCCTTGTTTTATCATAGATCTTCCCATTTTTAAATAATAAAATAACCACACATCCTTGGATTATAAAATTTTCTCCCATCATCATATCATTTCTTATGAACCATAACCTAATAATAAATCTATGAGTATTGAATCATAAAAACATTATTATGGAAAATAACATTTTCCTATTGAAAGAACATATTTTAAGAAAATGTGGTTACATATAATGCAAAACAATTTCAGTGAAAATAACTACATAAACTTGCAAAGTAATATTAAAAAATATTATTATTCATGACAATGGTAAAATTCACCCTTATTTTATGGGTAATAAAAAATATTCAAGTAAAATTTTTATTTCCAAATCTAAAAAATACCTAATCTTGTAAAAGATCAATGTATTCCATTCATACCATTTTGTAAACATTCAAACATGGGTAAAATCGAAAATAAAAAATTATAGAAAAATATAAAATAGAATATATAAAAAATTATAGAACAATTATAATAATATGTCAAAATAAAATATTTTTAATAAAATCATTATAATATAATTTTCAAAAGAAATTCTTGTACATTGACTGTGACATGTCTCATATGTGATTTTTCATGCTGAATAACAAACATTGGTTAATTTTACACTTTCTAATACAATTTTTCAGGTTATTTGTTCATTTTATATCACTTATTAGAATTCTATATATGATTTCATAATAAATTAAATTCAATTAGAATGTTTTGATGATATTTCATACATATGTCCAAAATGCCTTCAGTTAGTTGAATATAGTCAAAAATGTCATTATTCTATCATCTCTAGAATAATAATCATTAAATAATAATATTTTTCATACATAAATTATAATTTTTAAGCCATCCATTAATTATGGTTACGGAAAATGAAATTTTCTACAATCATACATATGGTAGGCCTTACATACACACGATTAATATTTTCATTTTCAATAATCATTGTTGAAAAGGTATATATTTTTTTATATTTAAATAATGATCATTGTATTGTTTATATAATATTATATCATTTAATGTACTTATATATATAATTCATGTGATGTTTTTTGGGAAAATAGTGTCTCAAAAATACTTTATAATTCTTCTTGATTTTGATGCTCACAAATAAACCTATTTGTTTTATAAATAATATTACTTTAAGTGCATTTCAGTAAATTAATATCCTTTACTGTATTTCTTATGATATTATATTCAATCCTTTAGTTGGAAATGAATATTCATTAAAGTGTTCGCAACACAATTTAACATATTCTAGAAATATTATTCATACACTATTTTGATACACATAACGTAAGGAATAAACACTTTTCCTGGAACAACATTTAAGGTATAAACACTACTTTCAGAATAATATGTTTGGATAATCAACACCAAATTAACATAAATGTTTGGTTACAGAATATTATGGTTGGATGGAGCCTTTTAATTTTCAAGAGATAAATGTATGGTTAAATGACCCTTCGTAAGTAAGGAACCTTACATTTAAGAGACGAATTTATGGATCAACATCCTTAATTTTATTAACCAAATTTCATTGTCAAACATTATTTAGGTGAATGAATGCTTTGTAATTGAAACCTACATTCGATATTTTGTCTTTCTGTGAAGTCACCCTATATTTTATATAACGGCCTCAACCCGGGTTCCAATAAATTTGTGCCCCACTCTGAGTCCTCACATAACCTCAATCTCACCTCCACATATAATAGAGGTTTCCGACTAGTAGTGATGGTCTAATATGTCACTTGGAGAGACAATACCATCTTTACCAGAGTCATCCACAACATAGAACAATATAAATAGCAGAAACAATAAGAAACAACCAATGACAATGTATAGTCATACATCTCCCCAAATGGGTACAAACCACAAGAAATAGTAAAAATTTCGTGTCATGCTACAGTTCCATGTAACCAAATTCCAAAATAAAGAAAAATAGTGGAATCCCCAAATCATCCCTAACTCTATGTTTTGAACCTTATACATGCATGTTCCATATCCAACTCAACTCCCTAGAATATGGCCCTTTCCCTTGTCCTCACTTTCAATCATGATATATTTTCAGGTATCCAATGACAGTTCGAGTAGGGTGAGAGTACAACTCTGTAGGCCACCACCAACTGAGTCTACAAATATCCAGTCTAACAAATATTTCAAGAATTTACAATAAAAATAATGAAAATTCAGGGCCAATAGTTAACAATCTCTAATAAGCCATATTATCCAAGGTGCCGATTAAATATGTATCTTTTGTAACTAGTTCATCATCAATCACATAAGGTATATTAAACTGGTCATTTTCACTTGGGAATATGTAAGTTATTATGTCACTAGGAATAACATATCATAACATCACAATATCCTCATATTGAATCCTCGGTCCAGGTGGATTGCAACTATTAGGGGAATAGAGCTCTATCCCCTTTTCAAACCCATGTATTGTTGGTGGAGTTAGAGAATCATTCCAACTCAATCTATGGAAGGATCCTCAATACTTTATCCCACACCTCAAGCCATGTGCACATTCTTATCCATCAATTAAGTATACACAACCCATATAAAATCCATACACAACCAATATATAAAACAATTCTAATCCCTAAAACCCACATATAAAATCGAAGTGTTCCATATCTCATTAACACATTTTCCATTTGCAACACTTGTCCCCTTTAGGCCAATTCACATTATAAAGCCTAGATCCTAAATAATATTCAAGAATTTCCTTATATCATCCCATTACCCATATTTATAATCCTTATAACACAACCATAATTAACCAATCCATCATTTGGACTTTTATTACGAATATCACAAACTCAACAAGAGATCTTCATGACCATATAACAACGTAGAACCTACTTTGCTAATACTAGGTCTGAAATGTATCAGTGCACCCCATGGGTGGACCTAAAATGTTCAAGTAATTCTCTATGAGTCCCATGGAGACCTTGTGGGTTTCCAACAATCATTTAGAAATCCATTACACCAAATATCATCAATGTATAAAAAAACACAACAAGGGGTAACACATTAATTTACCAAAGCATGCTCAAATATCAAATGAAATTATGGGATATAACTTGAATACCACCTACCTTGAATATTTCTATGAAATCACCCTCAATATAAGCCTTTGATCTCGATTTAAGCAACCCTTGAATCCTCATCCTATATCTCTCCATAAATAAGGATTTTATAGCATCGTAAGAAGATGAAAGAAAGATGAAAACCGTAATCGAGAAGAGGAAGAAATGAAAATATTATACTTACTCGGAGCTTCGATCAACAACTAATGGAACTACAAACAACCTAGGAATGAGGGATAAATAACCTTGAGATACCATGGATGCATTAGGTTGTCACTATAGTTTATTTAAGAAGAAGGGTGGAAAATATTTTGTGAGGTTTTAAAATCTAAGAAGGGAAATTTTGTAAATTTATTACCTCCACTATGATGCATGATTTAACCAAATGGTTTTCTAAACCATGCACAAATAGTGCGAGAGATAGTGTCCCAAAATCACTCTGTCACATGGTTTCCTAGTATTTCTACATGGGTAGATTAGTCATGATGTAACTTTATCCACGCCTCTATCCAAGGTTGCATGGTTTCCTAGGATGCTCCACACGGTTTTCACTAACAATGTGAAAATTGTGCCACATGCCCAAAAATTCATTTTTCCAGCTCATTCATTCCCTGAACCCTTAGAAAACCCATGATCCTCCTCATGAACGTTGAGAAAAACTTATTTGACCAATATAAATGACTTAAACTAAAACATAAACAATAAAATACCTTAAAAAAATCATGGATCTTACAACCCCAGCCTTATGATGACTCTTACACAAGATTCTCTTCCAAGAATCATTGGGTTTTTTAGGAAAATGGATCAGGCCACTAAACCCACATATCTGATTCTTGATCCCATGTTTCTTCTTATACATTTCCACTATTCCATAAAACTCGAACCAATTGCACAACCTTTCACTGCAAGACCATCTCATTATCTTCCACAATAGGAACACAATGCACCTTATAAGATACATTGGGCCTAAGCTCAATATCATCAACAATTATCACATGATGTGGATCATTTTTATACTTTTGATGTTTTAAATCATGAAATACATCATTCATTACACTATACTATTGTGGGAAAGCCAATCGGCAAGACACTAGTCAAATCCTCTCCAAAATCTAAAATGGCCCCACATACCATTGTGCCAACTTCCCAATCTTCTGAATGTGATGGTGACCCAATCTTCAAAACCCTTGAAAAAACAAAATATTTCCTACCATGAACTCGAGAGGTTTACAACTCTGATATACATTGAGTTCTTTCCATCCTCTTCTGAATAAACCAAACCTTCTCTGATGTCTCTTGCATGATGGTCGGTCCTATTAGTTCATACTCCTCAGAATATAACCAATAAAATATAGATCTATACACCCTCCCATTGAGTGCCTCAAAGGATACATCTAAACTATATCAGAAATACTATTATTGTAATAAAGATCATCAAGTTATAAATTCATTTCCCAGGAACCACAAATATCAAGGACATAAGATCTCAACATGTCCTATAATACCTGAATCTTACAATTGGACTACCCATCCTTCTGTGGGTGATAAACCATAAAAAATCACTTTAGTACTTAGAAACTTTTGTATCCATTTCTAGAAGGATTAAGTGAAATGAGGATCACTATCCAAAACTACAGTTCTCGGTACACCATGCAGCTGCACTATCTCTGGAACATATAACTCACCATATTGATTAACTGTATATGTTTCCAGTATTTTCATGAAATTATATGCCTCTATCAAATGACCCACAACATCCTAGATTGAATTATTATTCTGCGGCATCTTCAGAATACCCCCTACAATGTCCATCGTCAGTTCATTCCACTTATATTTGGGAATGGGAAACAACTGTAACAAATGACCTGAATGCTGATGCTCAACATTCACCTATTGAACGATAAGGCACCGTGCCACATAACATGAAACATATTTCTTCATTCCTCGAATCCTATACTTCTGATAAAGATCATGATACATTATATTCATGAAAGTATGTACTGCCCACTTCGACGCATGAAACACACGCATCAACTCTTCACGTGCTCTTACTAGTACCACAACACGACCATGACCATAGATAGCTACATCAGCACCAAAAGCACAAATTTAAGGTGAATCCCTACCATTAAGAATTTCTTTCACATCTAAACAAATTGTATCTTCCAGATGACATTCATTGAACCTTATCAAAAGCATAGACTCAAATTCTTTAGATGCAAGGTTCATTTTCTTGTGCCCATCCTGCACCTCCAGGGGCATATCACCAAAAAAAATCCATAATTTTACATTTAGATGTAGATTCATAAATCACCTGATTCTCTGTCTTCTAGCTCAGGTATTCTACAACACTGTTCCCTTTCTCAGGTGTGTAAACCAACTCAAAATTTAAGCATTTTAGGTACTCATCCACCTTTTCAGATGAAGAATCAAATCCTACAGAGAGAAGTTGTACAAATGGATTTTATTATCTGTAAACACTGTGAATCATTCCACTAATAAGTAATTCGTCTAACACTTTATGTCATAACCCACAAAATCAAAATCATGATCATGAGTAGGGTAATTTATTTCATGTGGTATTAACTACCTTTACCCATATGCCATAACTGAATCATCTATCATAAATATTTCCCCATGTACAATATAGGATGAATCACAACACCCATTGAACTTCTTACTAGGTTTAAGAATGATCAGAATCTATGCAGTTGTCAACTTCTTCTTCAACTCATGAAAATAATGTTTTCACACCTCATACCACTCAAACATAACACTTGTATTTGTTAAGCATGAGAGTAGTGCTTCCAAACAAGATAAATCCCTAATGAACCTTCATTAATAAAAGGCCAATCCCATAAAACTCCAAACAAAGAAAATATTCTTAGGATTCTTCCAATACACCACATCCTGCACCTTCTTTGTGCTAATCGACACACATATCTTAGAAATGATATTCCCCATGAAATTCAATATATCAATCTAGAAATGACATTTTTATATCCTTTCATAAAGAATATCCTCCCTTAGTGAACACAAGACAATGTCAAGATGGTTGGCATTATCATCAAGAGTTAATGGGTATACCAAGATGTCATTAACAAATATAACCATGAAAAGATCTTGATAGGTGTGATATAACTGGTTCATTAGATCCATAAACACAGATGGTGCTTTGGTCATCCCAAATAACATCACAAAAATTCAAACAACACGCACCTGCTCCAAAAAGATATCTGAGTTACGTCATAATGTCTCACCATCAACCGATGGTATCTTGATTTCAAATCAATATCGAAGAACACTGAGTCGGCCTTAAGTTAGTGAAACATTTCACCAATTCTAGGAAGTGGGTATTATGTCTTAACAATCATCTGATTCAACATCATGTAATCAACACATAATCACAACGACCCATAAACCTTCTTAGAAAACAATATGGTTGATCCCTATGGAGATGTACTAGGTTGAATGAATACCTTCTACTAAAACTCTTCTAGTTGATCCTACATATCCTGGTGTTCTTGCAGAACAATTAATTATGGTGGAATAGAAACTTTTTATTCCCAAAGTACCAACTCAATTAGAAAATCGACATCCCTTTCTAGTGGTAGTCCTGAGAAACCACAGGTAAGCACATCATCAATCTAATCTTCCATATGAGGAAAGATGTTTTTCCGCACCTCTGCATCATCAAGAAGAAGTCATGCCACATGGGATATGAGTTTCTACTAACTATTGATCAATTTTCCATGTATATCCTGGTCGTACATTCCAATAAAAATAAAAGACATAAGTGTCTCCATCGGTAGATGTGAATATCACACTATACAGGTAACTAAAAATATTTGTCTGATACAGCACTTGCCATTTCTTACCCAAAATCATGTCAAAACCTGACATGTTGAGGAAAAATAGGTTCCATAGAAAAAAATAAACTGAAACCTCTAAAGAACAACCTCTACATTATTAAATATTCTCAACTCACACCCCAAAAGAGTATCAATCGACATAACCCCACACACTTCTTCCATATCTAGTCCCAACACAACCCCAAAAATTGCAGATATAAAATAGTGTGTGGAAGCTATGACAAATAGAGAATTTCATGTGTGGAAGCTATAAGAATCATAATTTATGCGGTAGAAGGCTCATTCTTAGCACCTCCATGTGTAGACTAAACTTCATAAAGATGGAATGTCCCTCCACCCTAGGATATAGCCAATATACCCTACACTGCATTGCACTACTATTGAGGGTGGTCTCATTCAAGAATTACACATCAACCACCCTACCAGAACATCCTATAGAGGTCCAACTATCTTTATGATAGGGCTGATCGATACCCTTCCCTCACTCAGTATCTTCCTCTGACTCCCATCAATTCTCGGCAACCGAGGGTTCTTGTAGAACCTCTATATATGTCCCAACCTACCATAGGACCATAACGTGACTGGTGGTCTGGGACATTAACCCAACATATTCCTTGACCTTCCACTCTGATAATAGAATACCTGATCACCACCATGAGGTACTATCCCTCTCTTCTGGATATTTTTATCACACTCACCATATTGGTAACTTCCAAAAATGTTATTCATTCCCTCAGAGGTTGTACTACATGTCCACCCAGATGGTACAACAAGTCCAACTCATGCATATCCCTTCAGGTTCCTTTCTGAGATAAGGGCATGGTCCATTATCTCTACAAACCTCTTTAAATGGATGATATTCACCTGAAATCTTATATAATGCCTTATCCCATTAAATAGTATATTTACATAGTCTCATAATCTCTAGATATCATTAGGGTGATTCAATAAAAGTCTATGAAATAGAAATAATAAACAACTACTGACGCAACCCCCTGAGTCAATCTAATAAACTCTGGAGCTATCTCTTGCATCACGTTTTCTTGAGTAGTAATTTTTTAGAAACATTTCCTTAAATTCCTTCAATGCCATTTCTTTATCCGACTTCATTAGAACCATAAAAATTCACAAAATATAAAGGAAGGCTCTTCATTTTTCACCAAAAAACGGTTTCCCAAAAACCTCTCAAGAGGTCTGATCATACCTAGAAAACTACCCTCAACCATCCCAACCAAGGGCATGGCTATTATGGTGTAACTAATTCACACGACTACAATCCTTGCCTTATAAAACATTTCAATAACATTCTCACATCACGACATAGTCCAATAACATTTCATTTCACATACCACCCTTTATTAAGCACATTTCCTTAACTATTTTTTAACCATTTTTCGCCCATTTTTAAACCATCTGTATTGTTTCATTAGACACAATTTCCACCACTTAGAAGAAGATAATATGTATTATACCCTCTATGTCCCACACAACCTTTCCATGTGTATGTTATTACTATGATTCATGTCACTTATATACATAGGTTCCTCGAATGATGCTTGAATGCACAAACTCATGAAATTTTTGATAAGAGAATAATAACATAAAAATTTCACATCACACCACCTGTTCATAACCCAATGGTGAAATATGATCAAATGTTTTAGAAAATAATAAGAAATATAATTCCCTGCCTCAGTGACATTGGTTTTCCCACGTAGTTATGTTTTCCACTCTAATGAACGAACTCATTACTAAGGTCCAACACTATCCTAATCTATAGTCTACCGTCGACAAATAGTAAAAAAGAGAAAATAAATTCTATGATATAACTTTAAAACATCCCCAACCTGGGTTCCACTAAATCAGTTCCTCGATGCTGGCTGTCACATGGCCTCATGAAAAACTCCCAGTACACTAGTGGTTTTTGACTAGCAGCAAGGGTCTAATCATTCACATGGGGAGACTATACCCTCATTAATAGAGTAAGATATAGAAAAAAACAATATAAATAAAAGAGAAAATATTAAACAACCAATAATTTTCATAGTCAAATATCTACCTAACTGGGTAAAAACCACAAGAAACAGTCAATATGGCATGTCATACAATAATCCCAAGAGAACAAAGCCCAACATAAAGACAAATAATGGAATCCAAAAAATAATCCTGACTCAAAATTTGGAAACTTATCTATTCATGTCACATATCCAACTCAACTATCTTGCATATGAACCTTTCCCTTGTCCTGACATGCAAGCATGTAATCTACTCTGGTATGCAACTGCTGACTGAGAAGGCTGTGAGTACAACCCAGTATCCCACGACCAATGGTGTCTAAATTATCCAGACTAACAGATAGAGAATGCAAGTATAAAAATTTATTAATAAAATTAAAGACAATTTATGGACACTAGTTAACAATATATACTTAGATATACTTTAATTGTTCCAATTCATTATGTCTCATTTGTTACTAGTTCTTTATCAACCAAAAAAGGTTCATGTCATTCATCATTTTCATAAGGTAATAAGTAAGTCCCTAACTCACTAGGGATAAAATATCCCAACATCACATTATCATCACCTCGAAGCCTCAGTCCAAGGGAATGCAACTATTAGAGTAATAGTGTTTTGTACCCTACCCTAACATCTGCATTCGATGTGGAGTTATAGTGTTAGTCTAACTTGACCCATGGGAGGATACTCGGTCCTTTATCCCACAACTCAATCCATGTACAAATTCGTATCCATCCATTCACCATGCATAAACCATATATAAAAAACCACAACAAATACATACAACAACCAGAATCCATAACAATCAACATTGTAATTCATAATGTTATATATCCCATTAACAAACTTTCTGGTTACATCACTAAACAATATATCCCAATTCCTATTCTCAAGCCTAGATCACAAATCATATTAAAAAATTCCCTTATATCAACCCACTACACATATTTATAATCCTCATTACCCAACCATAGATAACCAATTCCTCATTTGGGCTTCCATTAAGAATATAACATGATCATCAAGGGCTCTACACAACCACATAAGAACATGGAACCTACATAGCTAATTCATGGTCTGAAAAGTATCTTCCCACCCCATGGGTGGCCCTATAATGGTCAAGTCATCTTTTATGTGTCCCATGGGGACTATGAGAGTTTTCATCCATTAATTAGACATCCATTACATAAAATATCATCAGAGGGCCAAAAAACAAGAAGGGGTAACCAAAAAATAAGCCCATGCATGATATAATGTCAATTGAAACTATGGGATAAAACTTATAGACCACCTACATTCAATCCATTGATGAACTCTCCTTTAATGGAATCCTTAGATCCTAATTTAACAAACCCATGAAGCCTGAAAATAGATCTCACAAAAAAGTGTTTTGGACTATTAGATGGGGATAGAAGAAAGAAGAAAAACCTATTGGAGAAGAGGAGGTAAGGGGGAGATAAGACAAATCTGGAGCAACGATCTATAATCTACGACACTCCAAAAGACCTTAGAATAATGGAGAAAAACAATTGAGAGAACATGGATGATTTTTTGTCACTAGGGTTTAGGGAAGAAGAATGGAGGAAATTCCCCTGAGAAGACTTAAAATCCCAGAGTATCAAATTTTGTAAATTTTCCAACTTTATTGGCCTACATGGTTCACCCTCACGGTTCTCCAAATTGGGCACAAACCATGCTAGATATAATGTCCCAAATCCCCCTTTCACACGATTTCTTGGGAATTACCCATGGTTATATTAACTGTGTGGAAACCTTGCATAATCCTCGGTCTAAGGTAGCTTGTTTACCTGGGATGCTCCGCACAGTTTGCACTAACCATGAGAAAATTGTAAAACATGCCCATAAATTCACTTTCCCAGCTCTTTTTTACCCAAACCCCTGAAACACAACTAATCCTCCTCAAGAACTTTGGTAAACACTTATTTGACCAAAATAAAGGAATTAAACTAAAATACAAAAAAAGGCCTTAAAAATCCATGATCAAATATTTTAGTTTTCAACATCAGAGAATTAAATTTCCAATTTTATCTACAATTTCTATAATAGTATTGAAAAAAATTATATGTTTTTCAATGCTTGTTTACGATGGATTCAGGGCTTGTTTTGATCAATTCAAAGAACCATATTTAAGGGAGAAAATCACTATTATTTTTAACGTATGTTAAGACTCTCCTAGAGATTTTTTAATTTGAATATTTGTGATCTCTTTAGTGATTTTTTGGATTTGGAATATCTATGAAAATTGTTTTTTCAATATATTTTAATATCAGTTATTCAGAAAATGTAGTCAATATGAATATTTTATTTTGAAATAATATTATCAAACATTCGACCATATTATAATGAGTATAATTTATATATCTACTACAAAAATTGATCGACTCTATTATTCACATTAGAGGTTACACATTGGAGGAATACATGATCAATATCTTACCGTGGAATAATTTCTAGTGCTATGCATTATTTCCTTTTATTTAAAGATCATTTTCCACCGCGATCACAACAGAACTTTTCTCTCCTGAAGAATTTAAATTCTATAAAAGTAGATCCATATACTATCAATTTATACTACTGAAACATTGAAGTTCAACCCCACGATTCAATTAACACTATTCAGATTTATTGGGGTATCCACTGATCATACTCAGTTGTGGTCGAGTATCAGTTCTTCGATCAATCTATGGATAATGGGTTCCTGTAAAAGAACTATAAGCCTATGTGTTTAGCCTTGTGTGTAAATGTGTCAATATTATGAAGTAATTTTTGGTTTTGTGGTCTTATAAAAAGTAGAAATTTCTTGTGTAATTCACCAAAGCTCGCGGAGAGAGCATTGGTGGAGTACAGTATAGAACCATTGCGCCCCAAACCACTATAAATGGGTGGTGTATTTTGATTCTTTTTATCCTTTTCTTATTTTTATTAAAAAAATAAGACATTGCATATCTTTATAAATAACAATGGGATTAGAAGTCTGAATTAGATAATATTATTGAAAATACACAATTCACCCCCTCTTATGTTACTTTTCATTATTCCAATATTACAATTTGTATCAAAAGAGTTATTTTGGATTAAAGATATAGAATGTCAAGAAGCATAAAAGATACAATAATTAGATATCAATGGTTAATGTAAAGGAAGGAATGTCTATGGTTCGTGCTCCATACATTAAGGTTAACAATTGTGGATGCTAGAAATCTAGAATTATTGTCTATATAAAGAATATTTGATTCCATGTTTATTCTAATATCATTAATCATTATGTGGTTCATCAAAAACTTATGTCTTGGACTACTAAAATAGATCATGAATATTACATCAACACTAATTTTATGAATGCTATTATCTATAGACATGGTTATGATGAGTTTAATCATGTATCACAATGTCCTACAACCTCTGAGATGTGAAAAACTATTTTAGTTTTTTATGATGGAACATAAAACATCAAACATATGAGTTATGCTACAATAATGTTAAAATTTAACACCTTCAGAATGTTTGATTGTGGAAACATCACATAGATGAATGGAAGGTTATTAGAAATCATTAATAACATTATAGTCTTGAGCTATCGTATCAATAAATATGTTCAAGCACTAAAGGTGATTAGATTAATACCCTAAAAATGGAATGGAATATATGTTACTATTCAAAAATCAGCATCTATCATGAATTTGACATTGGTTGAATTTATTGGAACGCTTATGTTGTATGAAGAATAAATGCATGTGGAATTTGAAATCATATAATTTTAGTGAATTAGAATATATGTCTCTCAATGTAACTTCTTAGAAACATAGTTTAAAAATAAAATAGGAAGTCAAAATGGAAAATAATTTAGAGTCCTCATATTCTAAAATGAAACTGCATATGCTGGCCAAAATTTCAATGGATTTTAAGAGAAGAAAATAGGATTCAGAAAATCATTCAAAATGAATTACAAATATCATTGGTAAGCTCAATGATATGAATGAACAAAAATTGGGTGACATCAGAACAGATTTCCCTCAACTAAAAATGAATGAAAAGCGCCATAAAATAAATATAAAAAGTATGATCAGGATGGGGACAAATAGAAAAAGGACAATAAGTTCTACGTAGATTATATTTGAATATTCCAGTAGCTCTTCAAAATATAACTCAGAAAAAGAGCCACCAAATCTGAAATCTAATATGTTCTATATGGATTAAGAATATAATATTCATAATTATTACTCTCTTGATTTTGATATACATAGTTGTTCAAATGATAAAATAGTTCCTTACATTTATATGTTAAAATAGAAATATAATTCATTGGTAAATAAACATAAATCATTGAAAAATATTCACTATTTTGTTTTAGGTGAATGAAACACTCTGCTAAATCAATTTAAAGAACTATTTGAAAAATTAAACTCATCTATAAAAAACAATAATCATGAAAAAAATAATAAAATAATTGCTTAATGAATTAGAATATTATAATACTTCTACAATTAATTTTACAGAAAAAGAAAAAAAATAAATGAAATTCTTGGAAATAATTTCAATAAAATTTAATGTTTTAGAATAGTAATAAATGGTGAGAAATAAAAACATTATAAAATATAATTTCTGTCCAATTCAAAAAATACTTCCGGTTTTTATTGTTGAACAAAATTTCATTACAATAATAACTATTATTTGTAAAATCCTCAAATTATCAGTTTTAAAATAGTACTTATTTCTAAGATTCGTTATGAGTACGTAATATGAGTTATGATAAAATAAAGCAGATCAATATTCCTAGATCATATCTCACTAACACTATAGGCCCGAAGAATATATGGGTACCAAAAAAACACATGTTTAATATATTTTACCAGAGATATTCCATGGGAAATGAAAAGTCATAAGGTTTGTGGACTATGGTTATTCCAATAACATGAGAGGAGACTCATAAAGTTTTCATATTTTGACTCAAATAGATGGACGTCTCATCACTTTTGGTGACAATTCAAAAGGAACGATAGTCGGTGTAAGAACTATTAGAGTTCTATTGACTATATATATCAAAAAATTATTATATGTGAAAGTTCTAAATCCCAACCTGATAAGTATTTCACATATTTTATATGAGGGATTATATGATAACTTTTCTCGATAATTCATTCTCTGTGTTTGAAGATAAATTTCATAAATTTAGAGCACCAAGAACAGATAATTTTTATACATTTGATTTAAATTCCATGTTAAAAAAGTGGATTGTTTATCTACTTAGACAAATGAGTCATGAATATGGAATATGAGACTTGTTCATTGTAATATATATGAATTACATAATTTACATAAGAAACCATTAGTTTTTCATTTGTCTAGTCTTAAATTTGATCATGATATATTTTGTGATGCATTCCAAATTGGAAAACAACAGAAATATTGTTTCAAATATGTTATCAAATTTGTTACATCTAATCCTTAGGACTGATCCATGTGAATTTTTTTGGACCATACTGCGTAGAATTTTTGGATAGTAAATTATATTTTTATCTTTTAGTTGATTATTATTATTGATTTAGTTGTGTATATTTTCTAAAACTCAAAAGTGAAGTATTCACTATTTTGGAATGTTTTTTTAATTTTTTCAAAATGAAAATAGTTTTTATAATTTCTTTGAGAAGTGATAATTGTTTAGATTTTGATAATCAATAATTTTATTCATTCTTATCAAATATTGGTATAAAACATACTTTCTCTTCGCTAAAAACTCCTTAACAGAATGGAGTTTTTGAAAGAAGAAATAAAACTATTTATGAAATGGCAAGGTCTATTCTAAATGAATATAGTCTTCCAACATATTTTTTGGAAGAAACTATAAGAAAATCTAGATATATCATTAATAGTGTTTTAATAAGGCCTATTTTTAAAAGGAAACCATATAAAATTTTGAATAAAAGAAATCATAAAGTAATATACATCAATTTTTTATGCAAATCTTATATCTTGCAAACTAATGATAACCTGGGTATGTTCGATCCAAAAGGTGATGAAAGAATATTTATCAAATATTATACTACTTCTAAACAGTATAAAGTATATAATAAATATTCATGGATCTTTGAAGAATCAGTTCATGTGACATTTGACGAAACTAACCCATTTATTAATGAAAATGATAAGACTAATGAAATTACTGACTTGTTGGTAATCAAATGAATTGAATCCTCTAAAACAATTTTGAAAATGATATAAATAAAATTCAATCCATTTTAGAAGAACATGATACTGAATTACCTGACTTTTTTTTACTAGAAAATATATACAAATAAAGAAATATCATTTGGAAACTATTATAGTATTCATCGAAATAAGAATTATAACTAAGAGAAATGTAGGAAACCTAGATTAATTTTAGGACATTCTATCCCAGTAAAAATGTAAATCTATTGAATAAGCCTTATATGATTAATATTGGTTATTAGTAATGAAATAATAACTAAACCAATTTATAAGGAATTATGTTTGGGATTTAGAAGAAAGACTGTCAAATTATCTATTTATAGGAACCAAATTGGTCCTTAGAAATAAATAAGATGATCTATGGAGATTATCTAAAAACATGATTATTTCATAAAGGATATAATCATAAAGAAGTTATAGATTATGATGATACTCATTCTCTTATAGCTGTAGTAGAATCCTCTAGAATTATTTTATCATATGCATGTCATATGAATTTCAAATAATATAAAAAATATTTTAAATATTTCTTTTAAATAGATATTTAATGGAGTAAGTTTATGATAAAAAAACAAATATTTTTTAAAATTCCCAAAAACCAAATTCTGTTTTCCAACATACTAAATTTTTACATGTCTATTAAAAATCACCCAGAGCCTAGTATGAAAGATTTAGTTATTTTTTCATAAAAATGGACTTACTATGGGTTTTCCAAATCCAATAATTTTTATGAAAACTATTTGTTCAAATATTTTATTTTTACGAATTAATTGTGATGATATTTCTTTGGGTTCATAGAATAAAAATTCCTTCTAATGATATTTCAAAACTAATGTAAAATTAATTGGAAATGAGTATGATGGCTTAACTAAATTTCTTTTTTGGATTTAAGATTTATTAAAATGATTGTGAAATTTTTTTAAAATAAATTAAATATATTATTTATTTATTGAAAAATTTGGGACTTGTGAACAGCAAGATATATATGTTTTCAAATGAATGACTGTTGGCCACCTTCTCTTGTATTAATGGTTTCAATATTTACAAATCATGTCAAATTTTATTAATCATGTCTATTCATTTCAATTATGTTTATTTAAGTTTAAATATGTGTAATTATTATTATTATTATCACATATAGGTTTAACACATTCTGATAATATTTATGTTATAAGAGAGTCCAAGACAATATAACAACTAAGTATGACAGACTAACACCAATAAAATGAGACACCAATACCGATAGAAGGACCCACCGATGGAATGATTCAATGATGCATCATTCATTGATAATGGTATCACCGATAGGCTGTTTAAACATAATTTTATTTAATATTATTTCTAATGGTAACATTTTGAGTGTTTTTAATGCGAAAAATATATTTAATGGGTTTTGAAGTCATCTTTATTGAGGATGTCAGAAATACGAGGAACAATACCGACCTCAAACTTGTACATTGGCAGTATGAAAGAATATAAAAGAAAAGGACTCAAGATGAAATAGATACAAAAAAAGTATTGCATGAAAGAGATACATAGGAATACTATCAGATACAGAGAGTAGAATATCTGCATGAGATACATGCATAAAGAAAGATCAGATGAGGAACTCCTCATCCCTTCTTGTTGTAAACCAAATAAATATTGTCCACCAAATTTCTGACATCTCTGCAGCATCCAACTGAACCTAAGGATAAGAACATATCATCCTCTAGTAAAACCGAACATAGTACCCCAAGAAAATCTATTTCAATATCTGTTTTCAAAAGATGAATCTAGCCTCAACTATGATACATCAAATAGTCTAGTGCTAAACTACATATCACACAAAGCCTTCTAAACACTATCTAATCATTATTGCTCTGTTTTGTTTTTTATAATTACATTTTTGAGCAGGATGTGAATCTATATATAAAACAAAAATTATCTACTCCACTAAATTGTATGATAAAATATATCCTCCCATTACTATTTTTTACACTTTTTTATCCCACAAAAACTATGGAAGAGGTCATGTGTGACCTGGCTGTATTTTTGTTCCTATGTAGAACTTTGGTAGTGGTCTTGTGACCTAGTCAGTCTGTGTACAATTATTATAACCCCAATCCAGGGATTGGATCAGAACATTTATCTATATAGAATACTTGGAGGTAGGTTATCACCAAGTGGAGTGGACTAAGTCTTATCTTGATACTGAACCTCTTGTTTTATATCTACTGTGTTTTCAAATTTAGTTTTATTTTTTTCCCTGTATTTGAAAACATTTAATTTACCTTTGATAGTTTTTATTTCATAGTTTTTATAATAGTTTTGGATTATTATATAATTTTCAAAAGTATTATCAACATATCATATAGTTACAACATAAAAACAATCAACCTTCTGAGAAATTTGTTTAATAATCAGACATTTATAAATTCACAACATTGATTAACTATTATGTTAGGTTTCTCAATTGGGGGAATAATTTACATGACATTTTTTAAAAAAAAATTATGGTAACTAAATTCACCCTCCCCCCTCTTGAATGTCCAACTTCGACCCACATTTAGTAATAGATATTGTTTTAAAACTACTATTTTCCAAAGTCCAATATATTTTTCAAATCATTTCAATTGTGATTTAGTTCTGTATTAAATATCTCAAAATTTCTATTACTTATAAAAAATTTTCTTTTGAAAAATATTTTCATTAGTATGGATATTTCAGGGGAAGGTGCTGCTTGAAATGGACTTCCCTACAATAATGGAGTAAACTATTCCCATTGGAAGATTAAGATGAAAATGAATTTAGAATGTATGGTATTTGATATTTGGACAGTTATAGATGATAAATATGAAATTCCCAATAATTCTAGGAATTCCTTGAGTGATGCCACAAATACTACTTAAAATAACAATTTCAATGCTACGAATGCTCTGTTTGGTGCACTAGGAGATGAAGAATTTAATAGAATATATAAATGTAATTCTGCCTATGAATTTTTGGACACATTATATATATCACATAAAGGAACTTCTAATTTTTTAGAAATGAGACTTAACACTTATACTATTATGTATGATAATTTTATGATGAATCCTGGTGAGCCTATATCGGACATGTATCTTATGTTTAATGAAATTTTGAACATCATGATCTCTTTGGGAAGAGCTGTTACAACCATTGATAATATCATGAGAATAATCATAATCATACCATATAGATGGAGAAAGATTTTTATATCCATAATAAAATCATATTACCTTAACAATTTTATAGTAAAGGATCTGTTAGGAAAGTTGATAATGTTTGAGGAAGAACTAAAAGTAAAAATAATAGGATTATGAACCAAATAGAAATTATGCTTATTTCAACTATACAATATCAAAACATAAGGAAAAATATAAATATTAAACTGAATGTTAAAGTAAGGAACAATAATATATAGATAATGATGAAGAGATGTATCAAATATCCATAATTTTTAATCAATTTTATAGAAAAAGAATTCTTCAGAAAACTCAAATACAATGGTAAATATGACCATAAGGGCTATTAGAAAAAGGATTTGAAACTATGTGACACATCTAATGAAATAATCTATTATGAGTGAAAAAGAAAGGGACATGTAATGGCTAACTCTTCTAAGCTAAAGTACAATAAGAAGTATGATGATAAGGATACAAAGTACAAAAAGGCCATGAAGTCTACATGAAGTGCTTCTGAGGACTGATCAAGTGATACAAAATCCTCACATGATGAAATGAATAATATGGAAAATACATGTTTTATATAAAATAAATCTAAGGTCGTACTAAGCTATCCTAAACATAATGCTTACTCTTCTAGAGATGAAAGTGATTATGAAAATATAAAATATGAGGACATGTTTGAATATTTAAAAAATTCTAGAGGAAAATTGTAATGAATTAAAAGATAAATATAAATCCTCGAAGAAAAAACATACTTTGACTACCATAGTTATATCTCAACTTGCTGTAGAAAAAGAGAAAATTTATAACTACATAAATAAAATGATGATATTATATTTTCAAATGAGAAATTAAAAAAAGATTTAAAAAAGATTACCAATGGTAATGATAACTTAGTTTAAATTTATGGTAAACAAATGTCTCTTAAATATAATAAATGAATAAGATACCAACCTGAAAAGAGTAATATAGCCCAAACTAATTTTGTATAAAATTCTGAAAAATATAGTTTAATGCTGAGTTATAGAAAATTTTCAACAAGTTCCAGCCATGAAACATCTTCTACTATTTCAAGTTTTTTCTTGACTAAATATAGTATATTTTCAAATAAATTACATACTACTTATAGGAAACCCATGAATCATGTATGGGTTCCAAAATCTCTTATATTAATGTTATTGGACCCAAAAAAATTTGTGTACCAAAATCCTTTCTTGTCTAATATATTTTTGTAGGAATGTTGTTTGAAGGGATCTAGTAAAAGATTATAGTACAAGGATATTGGATTTTCCAGACAGATAAATAGATATTATTAATTATTGGTCAGTGTGGAGACTCAAGAGGGGGGATGAATTGAGTTCCAATTAAAAATTTCTGATAAAAATTTTAGGATTAAAATCCCCCAAATTACATATAAGTTAAATAGTTGTGAATTTGTAAAGGTTATGAATTTTCAATTATCTTTTCAAAGATTGATTAGTTCTCAGTCAGTTTAATCTAAAGATTAGTTTGACTTTTGAAGCTAACTTACAATATTAGAACAATTACAAACACTTTCTAATTTAACTATTAGAGTTACTTTAAAACATATTTGAATATAAAGTACATAGCAGTGGAATATAAAATATTGTTTGAAATAACTCAGCAAAGTTATCCAAGAGGTTCAGTCTCAAGCTAAGACTTAGTCCTCTCAAACAGTTTATATAAAATTTTGATCCACACCCTGGATCGGGGGTAAACACCAGTACACAGACTATTCATGTCCTAAGACCTCTACCACAGTTCTTCATGGGAAAAAATAGCATGCGGGCTATCCAGGTCACACTCGAACTCTACCACAGTTCATAGTTGGGGTATGAAAGAGTTTAGAAAGTTGGAGTGAGTATTTAGAAATAATTCAGTTATGCTCAGGAGACTGTGTGTGTTTTAGATAAACATAGGCACATACACAGTACTCAAAATGTATGTAAATGAATCACAATAGAGTGAATAATATTTTAGATGAGTATAGAATGCTATGTGTGATAATAATGCAGCTCTGGTCTCTTTTTGGTTTGAGCATATGAGGATTTTGAGTCCTTCGAGGTTTTTTGAGAAAACAGAGTGTCGTGGTTTCTCTTCCAGACTACATTGTGAATGAGGTTTTCTCGAGGTTGCAGTAGAATATGCAGCTCATCACTCTTCCTCAGCTTCCAAGAAAAGTTATTTTCTTTTTGGCTCGTGTATCAACCTTTCACCACAGTGTCTCCACTTTTCACACACACTAATATGCTCTCCCTTTGTCTTTCTCCTTATATCACATGTGGTCCGACAAAGAGGATGATTTCCTCTACAAGTATGAGGTACGTTCCCCTAAAATTTAGCATACAATATTTAATTAATATCATATTCATTAAATTCATAAATATGACCATTTTTAGATAAGACGAAGATAAGTAGAGTTAAAGAAGTGGTGACTGTTATTCATAAGTAGCTCATTGTATCAGTGTGCTTGCAACAGTGGACTTGTGTCTGTAGGTCTGTTGTTGCATCAGTAGCTATCACTCTATGTATCAGTACTCTCTGTTTATCATTAGAAGTTGTTTTGTTAGTGTCCATGTATCAGTAGCTTCATTGAATCTGCAGCTTCCCTAAATCAGTATCTAGGATGGGTCATTAGCACTGTCCATTGGTAACTGGATTGTATCGGTATCTATTTTATATCAGTGACTCGGTCTGTTTGTATCAGTAGGATTGTACCAGTAGCTTTCTATCAGTAGCTCTATCTATATCAATAACATGCTTGTACTGGTAGCTCTTGTTATAAAAAGCAGACTGTCTATATCGGTAGACTTAGTGTATCTGTAGCTCTGTACTGGAGACCTTCTTTCACAGAACACTTACTCTAACGGTTACCTTTGTCTATCATTATCTATCTTCACCGGTGAACTTTTCATATCAGTGATCATTCTAATGGTATACCTAAAGACTTGGTCTATCCGTGACCTAATCACTTAACATTTATCTGTTCTATGGAAGATATTTCCAGATTAAGTTAGAACAATTATTAACACAGATGAACGTTGGAAAAACATATTCCAATGATTATTTTGATATTCATATTAACTCAATATCATTATGAGATTATAAATAATAGAATACTATATATTATTTGAGAATATCAAAACAAATTATATCATAATTGGTATTATCAAAACATATTAAAGCATAATTGGGATTATCAAAATAGGTGAGGTCCACAATCTCCCCCTTTTTTGATAATCACAACTTATGATATTATATTCCAAAAAAATCAGTAACGTATTAGTGGTGATCCAAAATAATTATTAAGGTATCAGAGGAAAATCATAATAATTAGTGATATATCAGAGGTATTCCAAAAAAAGCATTTATGTTCAGAGGTAAGGTTCTCAGTATGAATAATGAGAGAGTCAAATTTATCAGAAAAAATATAAGAAACATTAGAAAATACAGGCATCAAATGTAGACTATATATCATAGGATTATCTCCCTTTGTATCCATATCATAATTAATATAATGAAAAAATAAGCAACATTAGAAAATACAGGTATTAGAGGTAGACTATGTATCATAGGTTTCTCTCCCTTTGTATCCATATCATAATGAATATCATGATGATAATTATTACTCTCCCCCTTTGTGATTGTAAAAAAGATATGAACAATGGAAAAGAGTAGAAAATGGTATGTATTACTTGAGTCAAAAAGTTACAAGATAAATAAACAAAAAGTTACAAAAGGATCCCTATCAAAAATAAAAGCCACAATCAATCCATATCCTCATCAGTTGCTTGGGATTTTTCTTTAGGATCTGAAGGTTCAAGTTTGGTAGAGGTAGGAGAACTCTTAGGAACTCCAGTGAGAACCACAGATGCCTGAGCTACAGAAATTTTGCATGTCCTGTATTTAGTAGGGTTCTGAGGGATCATATGTGAAAGGCTCTAAATGGTTTGGACTAGAGTCATCTGAGGAACTAATGCAGACTGAGCTAAAGTTGGTAAAGCAGGACGAACAATGATAGGTGTACTATCCACATGCAATAAAGGTAGCATCAAATCCATAAAGTCCATAATGATTCCACCTCCCCTCTCCATATCTGATATAAAATCATCTTTATTCTCCAAAAATTTATCCAAAGAAGGGGTCATTTCTCCAAGTTTGCGGACCTGCTCCCTGAAGTCCATAGTCACTGGAGACAGCTTCATATTCTCTATCAAAATGTTGAAGTGTCTGGTCATTTGTTTCTTGGTATAGATCTTCTTAATTTAAGATTCCACCTTATTCTTAATTACATCCTGAGTAGAAGTAGCTACTCTCAAGTGTTCACGATCAAAACTGTTGACTTCCCTAGTGGTAGCAATTACCTGAGAATCAGAGGTTCCACTTGTACTGGCCTTAGAAAGCTCTTCCAGGATCACATTTCTGATCTAGTCAATGTTCACAGAGGTGATAGATGATGGAAGGGGTTTGACCGAGAAAGCTATTGTCTCTTTGAAAGACTGAGTCAAATTACCAATCACCTTTTGAACAAGTGCATCATGACTGTTCATGTGTTCTTTGACTAATGACTTAAAAGCCTCCAAAAATTCCACAAACTGCTTGACTACCTCTTTGATGTATCGAATCTCTTCATTAACATGGTTTTGAGAACTGGTCATGGCTGTCAATGAAGAAATTGATTTTCTCAAAGCAACTGCAGCTCCTGTCCAGCATTCAAATTGAGTATGGTATACTTTAATCTCATTCATCATTTCTTTCACTGGACTACACACAACACATCCCAGAGATAGCTCTAGGGATTTATCCACACACCTCATCTCTTCAACAAGGGTATTCCTCAAATCTTCCACTGATTCTCTCAGGGACTCTTTAATTTCAATCTTTAAGGACTCAAGGTCCTCCTTGGTTTCCAAATTTTCAGCCACAACTACTGGAATTATTTGAGGTTGGATAACAGAATCCCTTTGAGGCTGGTCTTCCTCATCAGAATCTCCATAATTGAGTCCATGTACCATGTACCCTGGATCTGATGAACAATCCTCTATGTCATGGAGTATAGAAATTGAACCAAGGGAAGCATGTTTCTCCCCCCCAACTCATGATTCCTCTACTTCATCTTAATCTTCATCCATCATTTCTTCCTCCACGTCAATTGATACTACAGCCACTACCTCTTTCTCATAAACAGCTGCCACTTCAGTCACTTCATCTTCTGATGAATCATCATCAACTTCTTCCATATCTGTTGGAACTGTTTGGGGTATCTGAGAACTAACAAATGGTATGCCTTTTACAACCACTTCTTCTAGTTTGGTTGGCTCAGTAATTTCTTCAAGCTTATCTTCCTCAACCTTTTCCTCATGCCTGTATTCTTTTGGGATCTCCTATATTGGCATAACATTATTACCTATAAAGGGACAAAGACTTGATGAAATTATTTTATCAGGACTTTCAAATCATGATCCTTTACTTTCTGAATCTGCTTCTTCTTCAGTGCCTTCAGTAGTCACTTCATGGTTCAAATCGAGCTGGTTTTCCAAATCACTAGCAGTGTTTACTTGAGAAACTGTTATAGCCTTAGGACTGAGAGGCAGGTCCGGATCTTCTCCATCTCCTACAGATCCATCCTCATCATCTGAGTCATCAGACTCATCACTATACTATGGCTCTTCTTCATCAGATCCTAGACCTAGATCTCTCTTATCCCTTGGCCTACTTCGGTGATCCACTGGATTGTATTTGTCATAGAATCTTCCATCATCTAACACAAACTGCATTTTCTTTGGGTTCTTTCTTATCTTCATGTACTTGCAAGTGATGCTAGTAATACAAAAGTTGTCCATAACCTCTTCAGTCTCATCCTGAGACTCAGCTGCATTGTTTCTTTTGATTGTGATCAAAATCAACTTAGCATATAATAGTGCATTTGTCTTTGATTTTACCCTGGTCTTAACTTCCATTTGGATCATAATCAGCCTACATAGGTTGACCTTTACTCCATTCCTCAACATATATTACAGGTAAATGTCCTGATAACATAGGTTTGAAAAATATCCCCTTCTTGGACTTAAAACATGTTGATGAAATTTGAACAGTAGCATGTTCTCTCCATTCATTTCAGCAGCTACCACCTTCCTTTGCTTTCCAATTCCAGTCATCTCTTCTAAAGCAACATCATAGCTTAAAAATCACTAGCATGAGGAATGGTTTTGGATGAATAACAATAATCTCCCTCATGTGGGACTTTTATGCTCTCTTCCCACTCAGCCAAAGAAAATTCAATCTCTTTGCCCTTCACTAAGGATATCATCTTGTTCTCCTCATCAGTTCTTTAATAATGAACATCAGCATAAAACTCATTCACTAACTTTGGGTAGTAAGGCCAATTATTGTTTGAAAAAATATCTAACCATCCTTTCTCCTCCAGTACCCTTAGAACTAGAGACTTACTGGTCATCAACCACTCTGCGCATAGCTCTCTTTCGATGACTATTTCTCTATGTAACAGATGAGGGTTCCCTGTGTCCTTCGCGGCTCTTGTTCTAAATCTACTTACACCGGCTTCAGTGGCGGTCTTCTGCTTCTTAACCATTGGATCATCAATGGTATCTCTGACATTAGGAAACATGGTTTTTTCCATTTCAGGATTGATGGGTTTAGGGTTTTTGCGCAGGGATTTAAGGAGTTGAGTTTGAGAGAGGAAGAGGAGTAGAGGGATCGGTGGATTAAGATATGACTTAAATCTTGTTTTTATCATTTAGGAATGGCACACCAACAAAAAAAATGTTTAATATAATAAGAGTTTCAGATTAGGAAATCGAAAATTAAAATAGCGTAATGTCATAACAGTGAGAATTCTATCGGTGAGGTCTACCTATCAGTGAGGTCTATCTATCTGTAAGGTTACTCTACCGGTGAGGATTCCTAACAGTGATGATTTTACTATCAGGGATGACTTCTAACAATTATGATTTATAACGGTATGTTTCTCTATCGGTGAGGTGTACCTATGGGTGAGAAAAACTAATAGTGAGGTCTCTCTAACAGTAGGATCTAGCTAATGGTGAGGTCAGCTAATGGTGATGATTTCTCTTATTCACAGTTAATCACTCCATGTTCATGCCTAATGAAGCTAAGCCTTTATGAACTCATGGTTTTGGAGAAAATATCAGCCAACTAATGTTCAGTCCCAATAAATTCAAGAGTAATATCACCTTTTTGGTAATGATCTCTTAAAAAGTGGTGCATGACATCAATGTGTTTTGTCCTAGAGTGAGATATTGGGTTCTTAGAGATATTAATCTCACTATTGTTGTCACAGTTGATAGAAACATGTCTAAATTGATAACCATATTCAAGTAATGTGTGTTTCATCCACAGAATCTGTGCACAACAACTACCAGTAGAAATGTATTCTGCTTCAGCAGTAGATAATGAAGTAGAGTTCTGCTTTTTACTACACCATTATACTAGGTACTTACCATGAATGTGACATGTTCTAGAAGTTCTCTTTCTATCTAACTTACATCCAGAAATGTCATCATCTGAATAACTTATTAATTAAAATGATTTTCCTTTTGGATAAAATAATCCCAAATTTGTAGTTTGTTTAAGATACTTAATAATTATTTTAACAGTAAGAAACTATGACTCTTTAGGATTAGCTTGAAATCTATTACACATTCATACACTAAACATAATGTCTGGTCTACTAGCAGTAATATTGAGAAGACTCACTATCATACCTCTATAATTGGTCTGATCTACAAGTTTCCATGTTTCATCAACATCCAATTTACATGTGGTACTCATGGGTGTGTCATTACCCTTACATATATCCAAACCAATACGTTTTAAATGATCCTTTTTATAGTTTCTTTGATTTTAGATAATACCATTTTCCTTCTGAAAAATATGAAATCCATGAAAGTATTTAGGTTCTCACATTAAACTCATTTCAAATTCATTTTCATACTTTTTGAAAAATCAATACATAAGGCACTTTTAGAAGATCCAAAAATAATATCATCTACATAGATTTATACTATCAAAATATCATTTGAAATTATGTTGATAACTAAGGTTGGGTCAATAATTCTTTTTGTAAATCCTTTTGAAATAAGGAATCTACTAAGTCTATCATACCAAGCTCGTGGAGCTTGTTTTAAACCATAAAATATTTAGAATGTTAAAAAACTCCATTTAGAAAATGAGGATTTTTAAATTCTGGTGGTTGTTCAACAAAAACATCTTCAACTATAAAACCATTTAGAATAGCACTTTTAACATCTATTTGATATAACTTGAAATTCAGATGAGCTGCATAGTCAAGTAGAATCCTAATAGCTTCTAGTATAGCTACAGTTGAAAAGGTTTCCTCATAGTCTATTCCTTTATCATGACTATATCCTTGTGCAAATATCCTAGATTGGTTTCTAATGATGTTTCCAGATTCATCAGTATGGTTTCTGAAAACCTATTTTGTGCCTATGGTCAACGTGTCCTTAGGTCTTTCAACTAATTCCCAGACATTGCCTCTTTCAAATTGATTTAATTCTTCTTGCATAACAACTACCCAGAATTCATCATTTTTTGCATCATTGGTATTTTTAGTTTCAAGCTATGAATGAAAGTATTGATGTTCAACCTGATTACATAGAGAAGCTCTAGTTTGGGTTCCTCTACCTAAATATCCTAGTACATCATCCAAAAGATGGTTCTTTAGATTCCTAGTTAGTCTAGTGAAGGTAGGACTAGAAAACTCAGGATCTTTTGTGGGTTTGGTTCCAATAGAATCGGGTCCTGTAAATTGACCAGAATTGCTTGGTTTCATAGCAGTTCCACTGTTTTTTTCATTAAGGTCCAAAACAGAGAGGACTTCTTCAAGAATTTCAAGATAGGTTTTAGGATCATGTGGATTAGTCTCATCAAACGTGATGTGCACTGATTCTTCCACAGATTAGGTCGTTTTATTAAAGACTCTATAAGATTTACTAGATATGGAATAACCTAGAATGATTCCCTCATCACTTTTTGAAGCAAATTTATCCATATTATCCTTTGTATTAAGAATAATAACTTTGCAACCAAAAACTATGAAGTAACTAACTTTAGTTTTCCTATTATTCCATAACATATAAGGGGTATTTTTAAGAACATGCCTAATTAAGACTCTATTAATAATGTAACAAGCAATATTTACATCTTCTGCCCAGAAATAAACAGGTAGGTCATACTCATTTAGTATAGTTCTAGAAATTTCTTGAAGGGTTCTATTCTTCCTTTTAACTACACCATTATGTTGAGGTGTCCTAGGGGCAGAAAATTTATGATTGTCACCGTTATGTGAGCAATAGGTTTCAAAATCTTGATTCTGAAACTCAAGGCCATGATCACTTCTTAGGGTCTTAATCTTAAGTCCACTAAAGTTCTCAATAGACTTGGAGTATTTAATAAAGTAAGAACAAGCTTCACGTTTTTGAGAAAGAAATTATACCCAAGTATATCTAGAAAAATCAACTACCATGACATAAACATAATGCTTCCCATTCAAACTAGAAATCCTAGATGGTCCAAAAAAATCCATGTGATCCAACTCTAGAGGTTGAGACGTTGAAATTTCTTTCTTTAATCTGAATGAAACATTATGTTGCTTTCCCTTTTGACCAGGAGTACAAACTTTTTCTGTTGGGAATTTTAGTTGAGGTATGTCTTAACTAAATTCTTCATAGTCAATTTCATAAGAGAATTAACATTTCAGTGTCATAATCTTTTGTGCCATAGCCAAGACTATTTGTGAAAAGCATTTAAACAAGTAACATTTTGTTCGGCTAAAGAGTTCAAATCTAAACCATATACATTTTCATTTCTTAAAGAATTAAATACTAAATCATTTTTAGAATTAAATACATTAGAAGAATCATTTTAAAATTTAACATTAAATCTATCATCACATAACTAAGAAATTATTAAAATATTATATTTTAACCCATCAACAAATAATACATTGGAAATTAAAATTGAATCAGTGTTACCAATCTGGCCTAGGCTAATGATCTTTCCTTTTCAGTTATAACCAAAGGTTTCATGGCCTCCATCAACCTATATAAAGCTCTTGAAGCATGAATAATCCCCATACATATGCCTTGAACATCCACTGTCCATGTACCATATCTTCTTATAGGAAATCTTCAAACATGTTTCGAATAAAACAGTTTTAAATAGAGAATGATTTTGGTACCCAGATTATCTTAGGTCCAGAGGGGTTATCAAGAAAAGCATTAGGTACCCAGATTTGTCTTATGGGTCTCATATAATCAATAGATTCAACAGATTTTGAAATATAAACACTATTTGATCTATAATAATGTGAGTAACTAGTTGATGCATATGAATTTCTAGAACTAGAACAAGCAGAATTTTTTCCATATTTAGGAATAAATATAGTTTTAGTTATCTTTCTCTGTCCTGGTTGGTATCTCCAACAAGTAGTATACGTTGGTGCCATTTGTTTTCCAAGAATTTGAGTTAAGGTGTTCTTTACATTTGTAAATTTCTCTAAATCCTTTTTATGTTTCTCATTTTATAGTTTGAGTTGAGTGTTCTCTTTCAACGGTTGAGCATTCTTTTCTTTTTTTATGCTTAGATCTGTTTTAACATTACTAGTCAAGGAAAGTTGTTTCTTTGAAGATTTATATTTATCTTTTACTTCTATTGGATGTACCTTCCAGCATATTGCAATATTCAAACAGTTCACCCTTAGACATATTTTCATTATTATCTGAATCACTATTATTTCCAGAATAATAATCATTTATAATAGGTGAAATAGGTACCTCAGATATATTAGTCATGAAGAACATGTTGGCATGATTATTTTTAGAATCAGTAGCCTCTGATTCACTTGTGTTGTCTTCCGAAGCACTCCAGGTTTCATTCATGGCTTTCTTGTACTTCTTGTCCTTATAATCATATGTCAATTTGAATTTTTACTTTGGACTATCAGCCTTGATCTGTCTATTCCTCCTTCATTTATAGTAGACTATATCATCTTCCTTATCAGATTTCTTCAAATCCTTCTTCCACTTACCTTGTTGATCATACTTACCCTTGTAGTTTGGTTTTCTGAAAAACTTCTTCTTCCTATAGAACATCTTAAATATCCTAGCTATTTGCGCGATTTCTTCAACCCTGTCTGAATCTGAATCTTCACTGGTTGAACATTCAGTAGGTACATTTATTTTCTCCTTGTCTCTACTCTTTGAAGCAGTAGAATTGAATGCCATGAATTTTCTCTTGGGTTCATCATCTAGTACATTGTTCACCTTCAGTTCTTCTTCTTACATCATTAGTTTACCAATCAACTCCTTAACAAGTAGCTTGATGATGTCACATGAATCTCGGATAGACGTAGAACCGCCTCTCCATTTTTCTGGAAAACATCTCAATATTATCCTGATCTGCTCCTTCTCTAGAACAGCTTTTCCAAGTATACTCATGGTGTTGAAAATCTCATTAAACCTGGGGTACATGTCAGAAATGGGTTCATCGGGTCTCATTTTAAAATTATCATATTTAATAGTATAAGTATTTAATCTCATTTCCTTCACGTTGGTTGTTCCTTCATGAGAAGCTGCCAAGGTGTCCCAGATTTCTTGAGCTATTTTACATGCAGAAATTCAGTTAAATTCCTCATCTCTTAAAGAGAAGTCAAGGGCATTCATAGATTTATAGTTATTGTTATAGTCAGACGTTGTAGCATCATCCCAGGTAGATCTAGCAGTTTTGGGGATCTTATATTCTGATTCTATAGCAGACCAAATATCAAAACCAATACATTCCAAATTAATTTTCTTTTTAATTTTCCATTGAGCATAATTCACACTATTAAAGAAGGGTGGCATGTTAATAGAAGAACCTTCTAGTCTATTGTCTATAGCTAGATTTTAGAAAATATATTAAAAAGATAAAATTTAGAAATAAAATAAATTAAAGATCTTTAAGATAAAACTAAAATCACAGTTTGAAAAACAGAGGGTTTGAAATTTTTATAATAAATAAAAACAACCCTCTGATACCAAATGTTGGTTGGAGTGGATACTCAAGAGGGAGTGAATTGATTTCCAATTAAAAATTTCTGTTAAAAAAATTAGGATTAAAATCCCCCAAATTACATATACGTTAAATAGTAGTGAATTTGTAAAGGTTATAAATTTTCAATTAGCTTCTCAAATATTTATTAGTTCTCAGTCAGTTTAATCTGATGATTAGTTTGAATTTTTAAACTAACTTACCGGATTACAACAATTACAAACACTTTCTAATTTAACTATCAGAGTTACTTTAAAATAGATTAGAATTTAATGTACTTATCAGTGTAATATAAAATATAGTTTGAAATAACTCATTAAAGTTTACCAGGAGGTTCAGTCTCAAACTGAGACTTCATCCTCTCAAATAGTTTATATAATGTTTTGATCCACACCCTGGATCGGGGGTAAACACCAGTACATAGACTGTTTTGGTCCTTATACCTCTACCACAGTTCTTCATAGGAAAAACAATATCACACAGGCTATCCATGTCACATTCGACCTCTAACATAGTTCAAAGTGGGGGTATGAAAGAGTTTAGAAAGTTGGAGTGAGTATTTAGAAATACTTCAGTTATTATCAAGAGACAGTGTGTGTTTTAGATAAACAGAGACACACACACACTAATCAAAATATAAGTAAATGAATCACAATATAGTGAATAATATTTGAGATGATTTTATAATGCTCTGTGTGATAGTAATGCATCTCTGGAATCCTTTTGGTTTGAGCAGATGAGGTTTGTGACTCCTTCTGGGATTTTTTTAAAAAACCGAGTGTCGTGGTTTCTCTTCCAGACTCCTTCGTGAATGAGGTTTGCTTAAGGTTGCAGTAGAATATGCAGCTAAGCAATCTGCATCGGCTTCTAGAAAATGTTATTTACATTTTGGCTCGTGTATCAGCCTTTCACCACTGTGTCTCCACTTTTCACACACACTTATATGTGCTCCCTTTGACTTTCTCCTTATACCACATGTGGTCCGACAAAGAGGATGATTTCTTCTGGAGGTACGAGGTACGGTTCCCTGAAATTCAGCAAACAAAACTTATATAATAGCAGATTAATTAAAATAATAAATATGATCATTGTTAGATAAAACAATGATAAGTAGAGTTAATGAAACGGTGACTGTTATTCATTAGTAGCTCATTGTATTAGTGTGCTTGCAATGGTGGACTTGTGTCTGTAGGTCTGTTGTTGCATCAGTAGTTGTCACTCTGTGTAATAGTAGTCTCTGTGTATCATTATAAGTTGTTGTGGTAGCTTCCTTGTATCGGTAGCTTCATTGAATCAGCAGCTTCCCTGAATCAGTAGCTATGTTGTGTCAGTAGCACTGTCCATTGGTAACTGGCTTGTATCTTTAGTTGTTTTATATCAGTAACTTGGTCTGTTTGTATCAGTAGGCTTGTACCAGTAGCTGTCTGTCAGTAGCTCTATCTATATCAGTAACTTGTGTGTACCGATAGATCTTTTTATAAAGAACATACTGTCTATATCGGTAGAATTTGTGAATCAGTAGCTCGGTGCTGGTGACCTTGTGCCAAAGAGCACTTACTCAAATGGTAACCTTTTTCTTTCGGTAGCTATCTATACCGGTGACCATTGCATATCAGTGATCTTTGTAAAGGTGGACCTGAAGACTTGGTCTACCAGTAACCTAATCACAAACAATTTATCTGTTTTCTGCAAGATATTTATAGAGTACGTTAGAATAGTTATAAACATAGATGAACATTGGAAAAACATATTCCAATGATTATTTTGATATTCTTATTAACACAATATCATTATGAGATTATAATCAATAATATAATAGATATTATTTGAGATTATCAAAACATATTAAAGCATAATTAGGATTATCAAAACATATTAAACCATAATTTGGATTATCAAAATAGGTGAGGTCAACATTAATGTTTCTAGATCAGGATAATGATTGATGGTGGGAATGTAACTATTGGTAACAATGAAAAAGAAACAATCAATGGCCATGGCTAGATTGGTGACTCTAACTCAGTTTTAATTTAGGACGTACATTTTGTTGATGGATTAAAATACATCTTACTTAGTATCTCTCATATATGTGATGATGGTTTTAATGATAAATTTTAAAATGATGCATGGAATTATATCAATTATAAATTTTTGTTAGTATTTATACATCTAATAAACGAGAATAATTATGTAGTTAAATTAGAATCATTGATTTCTAAAAATTATTCATGTTTTAATCCATTTTATAAGGAGTTGTGGATTTGGAATATGAGATTGGGGAGCTAAAATACACACTCACTTATATATGTTACTTGAAAAATCATAGTCAAGGATCTAGAAAAACATGTGCTTTTAAATGACAACGTCTGTAATTCTGGTCAAAAGGGTAAATAGAATAAAATATCTTTTAAACCAAAGAGAGAAGATTCAACTCCATCAGTGAAAATGTCTGATCAAAATCTATTCCCTCTATCTAGGAGTATCCTTTGCACACTAGTCGTTCTTTGTTTCAAACCACTATGACATCTTCATTCATCTTGTTACTAAAGACCCATTAAGTCCCGATGACATTCTTATCTACTGGTCTCGAAAAAAACTCTCATGTCTGGTTCTTCTCAATCTGATCAAACTCTTCATTCATAGCCTGAAACCAATTTTCATCTTCAGCTGCATCAGCAACGAATTTTGGCTCAACCATCAGTATATTCTTCTGAATCAACTTCTGACCCTTCTGCTCTCCCTAAGTCTCTAACCACTTCCTCACTTTTAACAGAATACTTTTCACTGTGTCATTGTTCAATGATGTCATTTATTTCAACTAATTTTCTAGTATTCTTGTCGAAACATTGTTGATACTCTCTCACATCTTCTTGGTATCCTGAAAACAGTTAGCTGATATGACATTGTTAGAAAAAATAGATATGCATGAGATGCATGATTATTGCTGCTTCTCTGGAAATATATCTTCTATCGATAGACAACACCTAAGCTGGGTCATCCAATTATTCCTTTGATGGATCATGAATCTAATTATGATATTGAATTCTCTCCCAATGTTATGCTACACTTCCCAGAATTAGGCCCACCTTTTAGGCCCATAAACATTCTTCTTCTCCTGCATCAACAATTCTCATATTCCACTCAAAATTGATCCATTAACAAAATCACTAAGGCTACTGATTTGGTACTCGGTGTAGGAAACAAGAGAAAAAGTTAATAACACAATCACTTCCTATTATGCTTTGTTTCTCCCTTTTTTCTTCAACTTTGGTACATGATTTGAGTCAATCGAAACTCTGAAGCACATCACTTCTCCACAATGCATCTTTAGATTCCACTTCCCCTTAGATCGTATCTCCCTAAAACCTGAAACATGTGAATCATCAGTTAACAACATTTATATACATATGGATAGGGTTTTCTTCCAAACTCTTCACGATGAGGATTGTGGTTGATCCTGATTGTTCAAATCTTTGATTCATTCTTGTATAGTATCACACTCCTTCCTCGATTCTTCTAGTTGCCTATACAACTTCAACTATTCTGGCCATATGACTAAGCATTCATTACCAACTTTATGAGTCTTTCTATGATATTTAGATTCTGTAGGCCTGGACGTTTCACAATTTGGGGAATAAGCCCACTGGTATAAACTTCCTTCTTTGATATTCCACCAAAATTCCATTTCCCTTGATTCTTTTTTTGGGTAGGAATCTCTTTACATGTCATATTTCCTTTCTTCTTCCACCATTGTAGGGGTATTTCTCGTTCCTCCACATCTGGTTGAGTCACACTACATGATAATTTTTCAATACCTTCATTATTCATCTTTCCTTTATCAAATACTTGAGTAACCACACTATTTTTCATTGGTGGTGATTCCTCTGCTGTATGTGAATTCTTCTTACTTGTAGCTGGGGCCGATATCCCCTTAATCATCCAAATTTGTTCGCATTCTCTCCACATGGGTTATTGGGAGTGTGAAAGAGAAGGTGATTGATACACCTTTCATTTATCTCCTTGTGATTTCCCTAAGGTAGTAAACATTTTTTCAATCTACTACATTCTCTTCCAGTGTAGGATTTCTGATTTTACACCACTGGAGTCATGAATCTACTCTCGAGTTCCTTTTCCATTCCTAATTTCTTATTGCTGCAATGTCTTGCCAAATTCCCATAATTAGAACATATAAAACATTTTCCATCAAAGTAATACTTCATTTCAAAATTTCTCTATCGAGATGTTGATGCAGCTTGTGTTCCTCTTCTGACATTGAGCTCCTAAGCTTCCTAACACTTACTAATTGTGTGTCCCTTTATTCCATAGTAATAACATCTCATAAATGTTTTCCTCTGAGAGACTCTTCTCTATGATTTCTCATGATGCTTCATCTTGTTCTCAAATTTTGTACATTTTCTATTTTTACAATATGAGATGTATTCCTAGGCCACAGAACAAAATCTTGATGTCTGTCCATGAATCCCACATAAATAGGCCAAGTTGTCACTGCTTCTTATAAATGTCCCCTTAGGTCTCTCTCCAGTACCTAATGTATTTTATCCACTTCTGGAATTGTTCACGGATCTCTTTCTATCATGCATGGGAGGGGATTCATCAAATACAATACCAGTTTTTTCCAAACTATATGGTCTCTGAGCAGAGAAAAAATATTGTTGTTTCTCCTCAGAAATAGAATATATGTTCTTCATTTTATCATCACTTTTCGCAGGATAGTCAAATAGTAAGTGCAATGCATTCTTTATTTTAGACTTTCCTTTAGTATTGGATTTCTCCACTTCCATCTTTACTGATTCTATCTCTTCTTCCAAATTTTGAATCTTCATATCCCTTGATTCATGTTGGACATCATGTTCTCTATTGATAAGCTTCCCTATTCTCATCTCATCTTCGTATTCACGTGTCATCTTATCCCCTCCTTCACTCTACTCCATTACTTTCAATTTTTCTTGAGCAACACAATCAGAACAACATGAATTATCTTGTTGTATCCTTTGATTCTTTTGAACGTGTTCGCATAAATATGTATCTAGATCATCATTTCTGGATTTTTGATTCTGAACATCATATGACTTCTGATTCCCTTCACATTCATCAGCCCTTTTTTCCATTCATTCTAGCCATCGTTTCTAGTTCATTACCTAGGGAATAATTCTTCTCCCTTAGATCAGTAGACACATTAATAAAACTTTGACTTAAGCCTCTTAGCTTATTGACCTCAATTTCCAATTCTTGAATCTTGATATCTTTAGATTTAACATCATCATCCAATTTATGATCCAATTTCTTTTTCATGTTGACAACATCTATTGGTGACCTTCTTCTAGAATCTTCTTCATCATCAGTTGTTTCGGTATCACTTTTAAGTTCAAGTAATTCACACATTCGTACATCTTGATTTGGTGAATCAATCATTTCCCTATCAGATTGAACTAGTCCTCCCTTCAGTAAGATATTTTATTCTTTAAGTTGAATCACACTTGTTCCATAAACACTTCCACACTCAGGGATATCACATGACTTCTGATTCTTCTTTGATGTTTTTCCTTTTTGTACGATACATCAAGATAAGAGTAGACTAATTCTTTAACCACACAGATCGAAAACACCAAGTTGGAGCAAAAAAATCTGAGAAAAGTAACCTTCCCTCTATTACCAATTGTTAGGACCAATATGGGCCTATATACCATTAATGGGGTATGAATCAGGGTATGGATATTCATTTTCAATATTCTTCCTAGCCCACTGGATCTTGACCTCTTTATTACAAGGGTCTTTGTTTTCACTTGTGTGTGTTGTTTATTATGACTACTTCTTTTCTTCTTTATCTGATGATGATGCTTTAAATGCAATTCAGGTAAGTAATCATGCATACACAGAGATTTTTACTTGATTCTACCTCACTGGGCTACGTCCAAGGAGTATACAACGGTGATGTGCCGTTGTACCAAATCCACTAAATCACACTGATGTTTAAAATGTTTGATCTAGATAACTTCTATGCCCAGGATCATTGCCTTTACAAGGGTTAGGGTCAGCTCACTACTTTCCCAAGGGTCACTCCCTATTTCTCTCTCTCATTCTCACTACCGGTGGAGAGGATCACCTTCATCCTTTTCCTTTGCTCACTACTCTGGAAGGGATCCACTCACAGTTTATACACCTATAGGTCTCTTCATTATCACTATTGAATACATCCTCTATTGTATGTAGATGATCTGTTGAAGTCCAAATTTCACCCGTAGATGAATCTCACTTTGCACTGAAGGTATTTGGCAATCATCCAACTTTCAAGAAGCCCTGAATCACTATCATGCTTCAACCATTACTTGCACCCTTCTCTAAGCCGGCGTGCAAGTCTCAGCATGCAAGTTAGAACTTGCATGCAAAACCACCTCAACCACTTGTGCGACACAATCATCTGCAACTCCAAACTTGCACGACTCACTCACTTTTACACCCAATCCAATATTAGCGCACAACCACAAACTATTGCGCTTCATCAAAACATGGCGTGGAAGTGTCACCAAACCAATTGTGAGAAACACCCTTCTTCAACTGAGAACTTGGGCAACACCCTTCCTTTCTCTCCCAAACCACTCTGGACACACTTGAATCAACTGGTTCGCAACTTCTACTTGCGCGACCACACCACCACATGCACGACCACCACACATGCACGATGGGAGATCTTATTTTCACTAAGTGTTGAACTCGCACTAAATGAGGAGGGGTCAACCTCTATTTATAGTAATTTGGACACCCTTTGCAACGATGCCCAAGTCTCCCCTTGGCGTGCATGTTTCGGCATGCAAGTCTCTGCCACGCAAGTCACTTGCGCACCCAACCCTAAAACTAGGGCTCCCATTATCCCTTTTCAATATTTTGATGTTGTGATCATAAAAAACATATGGTGTGTAATTTTCCTCTCCTTCAAGACAACGACACGCAAGTCCCTTTTCCAAAACCACTTTTATCCATTTGCCAATTTTCAAGCCAAAACATTTTCCAAACACTGTAAAACGACATCACCTTGTATCTGCTCTTTCTGTACCGCCTCCAGATCATCCATTCCATTGTCGATATTATTGAATCAAACATGGATCATTAACCACCTCCCTTGAACTCGAAATTCCATCATGAAATCCCCTTTGTCAACAAATTTGTATGTCATGGTTTTCTTTGTCAACAATTACAACATACATGTCCAGTTTTTCAATAAACACAATCACCTCAAAAATACTTCAATGATACCTTGAGGTATTTTCTCCCAACATTGTTAATGTTAATATAATTTTTAGCTATTTAAATAGAACTATTTTTAATATCTTATTTAATCAAAATAAATCTATTTTTTAATTCAAATTATGAATCTTTATTTTATAGGTTGTAAATTAGATAAAAATAAAATATTAAGGACCTGTAACATTTTAGGAAAATATTTCGTATCATGGTCATGTAAAAAACCACACACAATTTCCCTATCACCAGCTGAATAAAAATTTGTGTCTTCTTGCAGTTTTTGTGCCCAAGTTTTGAGGATTATAAAAAATCTATTGTACATTGGATTAAATATTGATAGTATAACTATTTTATGTTATAATAATAATACTATAAATATTCCTAAAAATATTATATGTCGTTCTATGACAAAGCATATTTTTATAAGACATTAGTTTTTAAGATGTCATGATTTCAAAAATGATATATCTTTAGAATATGTTAATAAAAAACTAATTAGCTAATATTTTCACTAATCCACCAATGACTTAATGTTTTGGGTTTTTAAGGTGGATTTATGTTTATTCCATTATAAATAAATATTTATCTGTTTAATTCCTTTTCATATATTTATTATTTTAATTCATTAAAATTTACTTTAAATTGGTTTCAATATTAATTCAGTCAAATTTTTTTATTCATTTATTTCATTTTCATTGTCAAAGTTAGTATTTAATTTTTATGTCTAAATAATTTTTTTGAACCTTTTAAGTTTCAAATAATGGGTATTAAAAAATAGTAAAATAATTATTACACTCTGTAATATTCATGTGAAACCAGGATATGTCATAATTTCATTGAATATACTTCGAATTGTCTTATCTTTTCATTTTTGAACTATTTAACCTTCTAGAACACTTATCTTTCTCTTAAACCATTGATTCCAAAAACCTTAAACCATTAGATTCTCAGAAATGATAAAGACCAAGTGTACTGATGAAGGAGAATCAAGTGACATGATGTGTTGGTGTATTCTCTCTTGAAGTATTATTCATGTAATGATTGTTTATTTTTTATGTCTATATGAAATGAACCTTCTACTCAAACCAGATAGATAATTTCAGGGTTTTGAGTTTATATTTAATGATGAAAATATAAATTTTCATTATGAGGTAGAACTGAATCATTTTTGCAGTAATGATTAGTTTAGTTTTGGATAATCATAAGGGACAATATCCTCTTGAATAAGAGATAAAGAGTTTTTAATTTCATTATTTGATATTACTCATTTTCTAAAATACCCACATGAAGGATTATTCTACATTGATCTTTGATCTATCAGAAATAAGAATCACATGCCTGAAGATATAATTTATTTTATGTTTGGTTCAACAAACATCAAAAATATTTCTAAAAGGATCACGAGGAAGATCGAAAAAATTATTCACAATTATTCAAAATGTTATTACTCTATGATTTGTTGATATGGAGAATATATTATACCCGGACATGTATATTATGTTTTTTATCAATGATATAAAATTTATCTTTTCTAGATATATTCTAAAATATTTACGTTATTGTTGTATTTTAGAAGTAAGAATTTAGATTTATAATTTGGAAGGATCCTCTCTTTTATCTTGTTTAGATTGAAAATGATTCATCTTTTTCATACTCAATTAAATTTCACCAAAAAATGTGTTGAATGATGGCACTATAAGTAATTTTTTTAAAATGATTATATTGAAGAATTATTCAATTTTTAAGGGTGTAGATGATCAATAAATGTGTGGATATTTTTTTAATGGAGAGAAAATAAATTTAAGAAATGAATTTGTGGGAGAATAAATTGTTTCCCAACTAAGAAACAGAAATCGCATATTTAATGACATAAATTTGGTTGAAGAATAAGAAGAAGTTCGTGGGAAAATTATTTTAAAATAAAGGGTTTGAGAGGAACCACACTTTAAGGATCTAGTGTTTGGATCTGGAGATCAAACTTGTTTACTTCATTTGGAAGAAATAGATCATGCTGACTATGAACAAGTAGAATATGATGCTCAAGATCTTCAAGTAGTTCCTCTAACAGATCACTAGGATGATGCTGCTTAATGAGAGAAAAATGTTAAAAAATACCATTCCCTCATATCACTTAGATCATTAAAAATCAAGAGATATCACTCATTGGTCCTTCCATTAAAATAAATGCTAGATATAGAATAGAAGTTCTTGATGGTATATCATATTCAAGTAAGATGTATTTGGATAAGTCTAATGCTAAACAACTAGCTATAATAGAGGATGATACTCAGTCAATGAATCCATATGAAGGAACATCGGACTCCTAGTAAAATCATTTTGAAGACCTGGTTATAAAGTATAACTACGATCAAGAAGGGACATTACGTATTTGATATGAACTATAAGCCTTAATGAAATATTAAAAAATCTTTAGGTATTCATCTAATCTAAGAATAGAATTATATTAGGTGGTGACTCAGATTCATGAAATAAAAGTAAATTTTATTTGAAAAATAAAATTTTTATGTGTTAGAAAGGGAAATGGTTCATCATATTGGGAACATCAAATTATAATCCATTGTTAAGATATATTTTATTGATTTTAAATTGTATTTGGGAAGCCAATTTCAGTCAGCAAAGGTGAGTACCAGCCAGACCATTTCTTCATCCTCTTTACCTAAAACCTCAATAGATTTTCTTATATGGTTTCAACATATCAAAGAAGTTATGGTAGATATTAATGACATGATAAATAATCAACAGTGAAATGTTGGACCCTTGTTAATTTTGTTAGACTATCAGAGATATCTTTTTGAGAAACTCACATAAAGTGAACTACACATCAATCTAATGAAAAATTAGTTCACAAAGAAGTTATCATAATTTCTCCAATTATAGGATAAATTTAATATCCTTTTGAAATTAAATTTTATTAAAACATTGATATTCATTCATGTTTCAAGGAATTTGTAGCGGAATTTGGTAGAAAATCTTACAAAAAAGCTTCATGATCATATGGAAGAATTGAATGATTTTTTTCAGGCCACTTAGTCTTAAATAGTTCATGTTCCAATCAGAACCTTTCTCCTTATACCAAAGCATCCTTTTAAACATTTTTTATCCAAAACCTTTACTGTAGTTGTGCAGTTCTTGATAATAAAATACCATTTTTTTTAACTTCTGTGATTCAATTTTCAATTATTTATTATTATAAAATTAAATGGATGATTAAATTATTATTTTTCCAAAAAATAAATTATATTCATTAATTTAATGTTCTGAGAAAAATCAAAATTGTTACAATAATTTTTCTTATACTTTATTTTTGATATCACAATATGTGGGAGAAATTGGGTTAACACAACATTTCATTTTAAATAATTTTTTATCGATGTTGTACCATCTGATATAAAAATTAATTTATATTTCAGTAAAAAAATTACTAAATTATATTTTTTCTATTAGATATTTTTTGGGTTGTGTTATCAAAAAAAGGGGGGATATTTTTGGGAATGTATTGTCTCAACAATACTCTATATATCATATTGATCTTGATTCTCTAAAATACACTAGCTTATGTCACTGACGATATAAAATTATGTTTGTTTTCGGAAAAAAAATAAGATTTAAAATATTTATTCTTCAATTATATTAAAATTTTTAATTCATAAGGAATATCTATTAAAGTATTCATAACACATTTCAATATGTTAAATAAAAATTGTTCAAACACTATGTTGAAAAATATAAAGGAACAAAACCTATGCATGGAAAAACTCATAAGGAATAATCTCTACGTTTAGAATAGTATGTATGGATCATCAACCCTACATTATTAGAAACATATTATTAATAAACCAATCACTTTTTAAGATAAGAAATTAAGGGTAAATAACCGAACATAAATAAGGAATCCTGCATTTTAGAGAAAAAAAGTGTGGATCATCAACCATAAAATTATGATCAACCATTCATTTTCAGCCTTATGATTGGAGAATGGATGATATTTATGTTAACCATGTGTTCTATTTTTCCTCATTTTTTGACGTATCCCAACTGTTGACTATTCAACATCAGTGATTTAAAATCTCACTTTAATTCGACATTTTTGAAATGGTATTGTGAAAATTATAGGTTGTTTTGAATCTCCCTTTTGACCGATTCAAGTCTCATTATGATAGATTCAAAAAATTGAACTTAATGGTGAAATTCACATAAATTTATAATTTAATTTACATATTATCCATGATGTTTTTGTATTTGAATATATGAGATCTCTTAGGAAATTTTCTAGGACCTGTAATATCAAAGAAAGACTCTCCTTTAAATATATTTTATAATGAATTATTTTAAAAATATAGTCTATATGAATATTTTCTTTTGAAGTCATATTTTTATATATTGGACCATATTTTACTAAGTATATTTTAATCATATCTTGCAAAAATTGATCGACTCTTTTATTCATAGAGGTCGCAACACATTGGAGACATACATGTTAAATCTCCTACTAATGAAATATTGTAGTTGTTGTTCATTGGTGCCTTTTATTTAAAGATAAATTCCAAATGGGATCACTTCAGAACATCTCTGTGGAAGAATTTAATTTATGAAGAAGATGATGAATCTACTGGAAGTTATTGCTTCTGCAACATTGATGATCAACCTTAACATTAAAATCAAACTCTTTTGATTTATTAGAGTACCAATAGCTCGTACTCAATTGTGGTGGATTATAAGCTTCTCGATCTATGTTTTGGATAAGCAGTTACATTAAATGTTCCAGAAGGCTCTCTGTTTAGACTTTTGTGTAAAGGTGTCAACTGTCTACACTTGGTTGTGGTTTTGTGGTCTTATGATAAGAGGACCATTATAGTGAAATTCACTAGCATGTAAAGAGATAATTTTTGGAGTGGACTAGGGGAATTTTGTGCTCCGAGCCACTATAACATGGACGCGTCCTTTATTTCTATTTATCCTATGCATACATATTTTATAGAACATGATAGTGTATATCTTCATAAATAACAATGGTCTTTAAAATGTGGAATTGGAGAATATTATTTAAAATACATAATTCACCCCTAACCCCTCTTGCGTTACTTTTTATTATTCAGACCTAACTGTGCCATGATGGAATGAAAATCACACAAATTCAGGGAGGTGGTAGTCCACAAAAACAAAAGAATGAATTTATCAGATTTTAGTAATTGTTTGGGTAATAAGGTAACAGATATATTGTTCTTTCACATTAGTTTTTGATAAGGTAGTCTGATGTACATATGAATGACATTTTATCCCTTTTAATTCAAGATAATATAGATATAGGTTATTATATCAACATAATAAATTCTATTTATATGAACGATATTATGGTTATTATTCTATAATAGTTGGATATGTTTTTAGGGATGTGAACAAATAATGAAAACTAAAATGTGAAGACAAAAACTATAGTTATTCCTTGGAAAACCACCCTTTCCTAACACCTCGAGACCTCTAATATTGTTATTATACTTAATTTATGACTTTAATAATAAGGTAAGGATTATAGTAATGTATTTTTTATATTTGTCCAACTAAACACATTTTTATGTTTTAATAAATGAGAATGTTTTCCCTTTAATATGATAGGGGCGGGGAACACTTTGAATTTTTCAAAATATTATATTAATATAAATTACTTTTCAATTCCAAATGTCTCTAATGTAATTTATTTCTAGGATAATATTATTATGGTCCTAAATAATATCATAAAATAAAAATTAATCAATCATTGACTAAATTTCAACCCTAAATATTTGGTTTTAACCCCCAATTTAACCACATTAATGTTTATCGTGACAACATAGATTCTTACTCCTTAAGGGTTAATATAGATTATATAAAATGAAAAATAAACATAATTGAACAATGAAAGATATTTAAATCATTACCACAATAACACCTATAAATTTTATATTATTTGGTATGTTATATCATTAATAAAATATTATTTACAAAAAATATACATATGGAAAAATCTTAACCTATTTATTACAATAAATTAAATAATGTCAAAATAAAACATAAAATTAGATCCTATTTTTTAAAAATATCCCTAACATGTCAAACTAATCAATAAAATTCACTAAATATATTAATTATGAAAAGGTATATTAATTTTAATAATTTCCATATCATTTATTTGACTTTTTTAAAAATTGAGTAATTATTATATCTACGTTGTGGAAGAATTTAAGTGAATTATATCATAATAAACAATTAAAAATAATTTAAAATGATGAACATAATAATTTTATATTTCCAAATACACTTTATTGTCGAATATATCAGTGGTATTACACCAAATTAAAAATATTACACATATTGAAAACAATAGTGTGGCATGTCTTACTTTTCATTAAATAAAACCTTACAAAGGTAATATTCTCGTCCTTGTGTCTCAAAAGGACATAAATTATTCTATTGGATGCATATGGTCTATATATAATCATAAAATAAGATTTAGTCTTTTTATTCTATCATTTAATGGGTTCTTATCAATTTTACCCAAAATTACTCGATTTACCCATTACAATAGTAATAAATTTACTATGTTGGATATTCATATTGACCAAAAATACAAGGTACATATTTACAAAATTTGAACCCATTGATTCCAAAAATGACATCCATTTTTATAATTTTCCAAAAAAATTGAAGAATATAATTTGATATGAATTTTGTAAAAAATGTTTTTGAAAAAAAATATCTTCTTAATAATAAAATGTGTTTATACTAAATTCAATTATAAAACACATTTACAAAACATAAAAAATTTATTACTATATGTTGAAAATAACTAATGAAAATTTAAATATAATCCAAAATATAATTTTACCTTCTGGATTCATTAAAATAAAATAGGGGTTAAAATATAAAAATCTATATTTTTTAATATTGTATGAAAATTTATATTTATCTAAATATTATAAAAAATTCAACCTAATATTTTTTCATATGGGGAATATTAATTTATCAAAATAATATTTTATAATTTGAACTTTATACATTTAAATAAAATCAGATAAGAAATGAGTTTAATTAAACCATTGCTTTTTTAATTTTAAAAAATATTGTATATGTTCATAATGAATCTGACAATATAATTTTTGAATAAAAATAAATATTATAATTATTTATTCAATCATTTCCTAGGTTGTTAAACAAACACGCAGAAAATAGTGTCATATTCTCTTTTATACAAATTAATGATCCATCTTATATATAAACTATCACTTTTTCTCTTTTCCTTCTAATAATGCCTTGAATCTTTAACTATAGTAAGAAAAAAATAGATATTATTTATTTCATTATTTAACCTCTACATAAATATATTTTTTAGAGTAAATAAAAATTAAATTTCATGTTATATAGCATGTATTTCAAATTATTTATGCACTTTAATAAAGTTAAATGTTATATAATTTTAATCTAAAAATATCTAGATATTTCATCCAACTTATTTTCCAAAATATATATTATATTTATTGATATATTTTAAAAAAAAATCCTAGGTGAACCCACCGAGTTACCAAGGTCATCTAACCATAAGGCCTAAATTGTATTCCTGATCACCATAGCCTGATTAAAATTACATAGGGTATTAAAATAAATCATTTCGAATGGTTTCAAATATTAATATATGTAAATAAACAATAATCTCCTATCGAGTGTTCGACCTAGTGTAACAATAGGTTGGGCCATCATGCATGAAAAAATAAGTAATTATAGAGAAAAAATAAACCAAAAAATGGATATCCATCCAAAATATCCCAAATCACTTTTAAAAAAGAAACATTAAAAATAAGTAAGTCCTTTGTAATGATTTAACAGAAACCAAAATATAATGGCCGATGAATTGAGTGATACATGATATTCCTTATATAAACTATAAATCTAGATCCAATACTGAATCTTTTCCATGTGACTTGTGTTCCCTATCTCATCCCAAAAAACCCATCATCTCCACAAAAAATTTGTACTATTTACAATGAGAACATAATATTGATAACCATTAAAATGCATGAGAACCGCATACATAGAAATATGTGTATATATGGAGTAATATAGAGGTTCCCAATATTATTTCACCAAATATTTTATTTCATTCCAATTATAAAATGTTTCATAAATTCCAGTATATAAAATAATTTATAAATATAACCATTTTTACATTTCAGTGAATATAAATAATATTATCATACTTCAACATAACTTTTGAAACAAACCCAATAGTTTAAAAGGAAAACTAAATAGATCGATAACAAAATTATTGTAATTTTAAAATTAGTGAATATAAACTCTTATTTTTTTATTCATATCCCAAACATTTGATGATGGGATTAATGTTCATGATGGTGGATAAGTAAAATAGAATAATTATATTGGTATAAATAAGAACGATCATATATAAATAAAATATATAATTAACTACTTATAGAACATGGATATTTTCCAGAGAACATAACACAATAACATGACTGTTACAATGAAAACAAAGATTATGATTAACAAAGATAAAATTAACAAAATTAATTCTAAATAATAAATTATGAGAAAATATAATCAACAAAAAATTATTCATTAATTGAAAAAATAAATTAAAACTGATGAAACAATATGAAAACTAATAATTCATGAAAAAGACATATTATTTTGGCGAGACAATACAAAATTTTTTGAGGGGAGTAATATATTGGATTATTGATACATTTATAGAAATTAACCACCTTGACTTTTCTTAACTGGTCACAAATGGTGGTACTCCTTCTAGCAATATAAGAATCCTTACTAGGGTGTTCCAATTAGAGGGGAATCCTAACTGGCATAAAAATGTATTCACGATTTACCACTTACCTATTTAGTGTTCCCATGAAAAAAAATAAATTGATATAAGCAATTTATAACACCAAAATATTTTATATGTATTCATTTGAATTAAATTTTATTTAGGTAATATATTTATTTACACATAACTCTGAGTCAAAATCAATATGTAATATATTTTAACTTTATAAATCAATCACATGAATGGTGGGTAGGAATATTATTAATCGTGTTATGAAATATGTATATAATATATCTATAAAAAATGTATTGAAAAATGAAAAATAAATTATGATTACATTTCTAATAATTTCATTTGATGATTAGTATATAATTTTATGGAGTTGATACTTTTTTTACCATTTATGTATTATTCTTTAAAAATATAAATTTATCATTATTGAAACATGATTTAAATAAAATATATTCCTAATTTATATGAATAAATTAATAACCATTCATACATTAGTTGGCTAATTGTTATGGATGGAGTCCAATCAATTTAAATTTTAAATGTGTTATTTTTCATAAAAAAATCCTATGAGAAAAGTGTTTTTATCTTATAAATAATTAATCTTTATTATATTTAATAAAATTAATATATTATATATTCAATAAAAAAATATAAATTCATTTTAAACTTTTTATTATTAATTTAATTAATGTAAATTTAATTTTTTGCTTAAAAAATAATTTATCAGAAAATATTTTTTTTGCCTTTAAACATTTATTTAAATTTTTTTAAAAAAAATTTATGAGAGTTTAATTTGATGAAATTTTATCTATATTTCACATAATCATGTATTAATTTATAAATTATAACTCATTAAATGTTTTCATAATGAATAGTAAAAAATAAAAAAAATTACCAAAGTTATGGTTAAAACATGTTTACTAGGGGTTAAACCACTATGTAAGTATAATATGGACAAATAAACCTTTATAATTATTACTGTTGGAAATATTTCAACACAATGTTATCATACCTTCATGTTTTTCCATTTGGATCCACTTTATTTCACAAACCATCATGGGATTCCCCAGATAGGTCACTCGAGCTGACCCACGACAATGCCCAAGAGGCATTCTTGATCCTTTGAGGCTAGAAACTAATGTTAGAAATAAAAAATAAATAAAATGGAAACCATTTAGAACATAAAAAATTTAAATATAATAATTATTAATTGAAAAATAAAACTAAACACTACTATAATAAGGTAAATAAAACCACGCATAGCTCCTTCTGAAACTGTGGGTCACCACCGACCAGAAAACCAACATCACTCTACATAGACCTTCTCCGAGTAGGAAGCAACAACGGAAGCTAAAAAAAGAATAATCTATATGTGAAAATGCCCATCCAGGATATTGTATCACTGAGAGTGGGAGGTTTTGAATCAGTGATACAATTTTTCATTTATGTTTATTTTCTATTGAAACAACCTTCACCTCCTCCTAGATATTTTAATTCCCTACTGAAAAAAATCCAACACACATCCCAAGGATCACAAAGATTTACAAGGTTCAGAATTCAATAATGATAGTTATGTCCTAAGTATGGTTTGTAAATGTTCATACACCATAAAATCTACTAGAAATCAATCTTTGGATTAAAATGAATAGGATATAACCTTTCACTCATGTATCAATATGAAACAATCCCACCAGTGTGTGTGCACACTATTAGTATAAATAGGGTAATAAAATTTTCATGTGATAATACATGTTACCTATTCTTATTTTAAATTCAATAAATGAATTAAATTAAAATAAAATTCTTCAATTAATTTCCCAGAACGTAAGTAAAAACCCCCAAGACTTTGTTGCAAAAAATTCAATCCGAATTTTCTCAGTTTGACTTTCACAGTCTATTTCATCTGAGTATGATTATCCCAGACTTAGTCTTTGATAGAATAAAATATAAATGAATAGGTACAACTTCAATACAATTTCGTCACTCTGGAAATCCTTATTATAGAAATACATATTTATGAAAACCATGATGCCAATTATTTCAGCCTGATACTATGATCTACCAAATACAATTGACAAGCTAAATATGATGATACAATGAATATGATAAACCCTCATTAAGATTATCAGTCCAATTAAACATTTCAATATTCTCTCTTCTTATATGTATTCTTCCCATAAAATTATACTCAACATAAAACAAAACGGTATAACTTTCTCTCACTAAAATATTGGAGTTACTCTCTCAAATGTGATTAAAATTACACCATCTTCTATGAAGTACAATTTTCATTTACACATTTTATAGGTGACATTCTAGGGTTTTTGTAGGAAACGGAAAAACGATTTTTGCTCACAGAAAATCACATAAAATGAAATTTCTATGGATATATTGGAATGAATTTGTTAACTTCGTCAGATCTTCTCAAATCTTCTCGATTATTATTCAAATGTCATCTTCTATTCTCCAGACTTCCATTACAATTATTTGTCCAATTTCTACAAATGAAACCAATTAAAATTTTCGAGACAGATTTCAATTGTTGAGCTCAATTTCAATTACTAATAATGATTTCAATTAAATTATTATCTCCCCCTTGATATCTTATCTAGCAACCTCCTTCATTACTTCTCTTGACCCACATTAAATACAAACCATCATTTTCTCCTCTTATCTTGTACCAATTGAACTCCACATTAGTGGATGGACAAAATAAATCAATACTTTCCAACATGATGAATACATTTGAAAAAAAACAAGATTCATCTATCTCTTCCACCCTATATTTGATTAAAATGGATACGATCATTCTGATATTGATCATTATAATGTCGATTAACCTGATATTGATCTTGTACTTCCTAATCCAAAAATCGATTGTTCTGATATTGATCATTTTGATATTGATCAGTCTGAGATTGATCATTCAAATATTGATCATTATGATATTGATCATTCTGATATTATCATTCTGACCTTGATCATTCTGATATTGAATGTTTATGGCTTATCAGATTGATTAGTGGTTTTCTACTGTAGATCTGTACCACCTCTTCAATTGGAAAAACATTTTCAATATATAACACCTTATGGATCAATAACACATATTAAATCATTCTAGGTATTATTATCATGATATCCTTCTTTTTTTATGTGGTTTATGGAAAAAAAATTCTACAGTAAATCAGCATCACCACTATTACTCATCTTTCACACAGAAAAGATAGTTTTGAAAAAAACTGGAATCACTTCTTTATCTCTAACACCCAGATATAAAAAATCATTGTATAATCATTTTCCATATGATTGTATCTCTTTCACTACCCCTTTCTTTCATCTAAATTGCATCAAAATTTCTCAATTCAACTTATGACTTATGAAAAATATGAATCAGCATAGCATCTTCCCATATAAAATATCATAGTAATGCAAACCCCAATTCTACAGAATAATGAACACTTCTTTGAAAACAACTTATTCTCATTACGATAGACTATTATAGGTATTATAATTTCGTTCAAAACAAAAGTCCAATATTTTTCAATACCTCGTGTCTGGTTTTTATCAATACCACGAGTATCAAGATTCTTTCTGCAAACAAAGTGAAGTCTTTTCCTTCCTTAAAAACATACATTGACCACAAATGATAACACAAAAAATATTTATCATCATCTTGATCCTAACCATCTCTCCCATTGTATTTTTTTGGTCAACCATTTACTTATAAATCACTAAAATTTTTATCATCATGCAATAGATTACTTGTCAACAATTCAATTCTGATATAATCTAACTCGATGTTGGATACAAGAATCATTGATAGAAATACCATGTTATAAAAAAGTAGTGACTATGACCACATCTTTATCTTTTTTCCCCAGCTCTTCTACAACCTCCCCAAAATACAAACAAAATCATATCTATAACAACTCCATCAAATAGTTATAATATTTCACACTAAAAGCAATGATGAATTCACAGATTACCCAAAACTCTATATTTTATGTAATTGATTTATGATACAATACAATTACCCCCTTTAAAAAAAATCTAAAGGTAAGATGAAATAAGAAACATAACCACATACCACATCCTTGATGATAAAGAGGTTGGACGGCCATGTTTAACCTCAATCTAAAAAATGATTCCTTAAGAAATGGTAATCTAAAAATTTGATACAATTCTTTTGATGTTGAAACACATTATAGGTTTAATTCAATCTTCTCCACATTCTTGTCGATGAAGTGATATTTGATATCAATATTCTTTGAACAATAATGTTGAACTAGATTCTAAGTGAGACTGATTGTACTTTTATTGACATAGCCCAAGAGAGAGGTTAACATCACAACCAAAAGTAAATATTCCAATTGTGTTTTCATCCACATGAGTTGTGTACAATCTTGAGTGGAAGCAAAATACACAAATAAAGTCGTACTGAGAGTTACTACATTCTGTCTCTTTGAATTCCATATAAAAAATTTCATTCCCATAAAGAATACTCCACTATATGTGGATATTTAATCATCAACATTTACAGCCCAATCATCATCTAAATACCCATACAAAGAAATACTATCTGAAATGAAATAATGGATTCCAAATTCTACTGTGCCTTTTTGGCTTCTGATCATTATTTTTCCAACAACAAAATGTGATTATTTTGAAGCACTTTGAAATCCTGTACATATGGTAAAAAAATAAATAATTTTTGATCTTGAGGTAGTAGAATAAAATATAATTCCATACGTCTTTCTATACTCTTTCTGAACAATTTCTTTTCCTTCTCCATCTTTACTCAGCTTTTTCTCACTAAAATTGGTGTGGAAACATGTTTTGAGTTTTCCATGTTGAAATTTTTGTGTAGTTACTAGTCATACATTTCCTGGAAAGGAAAAATGTAATTTTTTTCTAGATTTATGACCTAAGAAATTATTTCATTTCCCCTAGCATAGACATTTCAAATACCTTATTATTCTCTTTATAAAATCAGTAAAAGCTTCGTTTAGCATTCTCAGCCCTGATAATATCTTCATCATATAAAATTATAATGATGTAATGATCTTTAATTTCTCTAATATAAATATATATATATATATATATATATCTATTAACTATTAATTTCATTGAATTCATCTTCATCAAGAAAGTATCCAATTTGGAATTCCATTCCATTGGATCTTGTTTTATCCCATACACCTATGTCATCAATATGAACCCATAAAATTCATATTTTCCAATAACAAAGTCCAAAGTTTGATCAATATAAACCTCATATTAATGATTACCATTTATTAATGTGGAATTAACATCTATTTGAATGATCTTGTATCCGCATTGTGCGGAAATAATAAGAAAAATTCCAATTGTTTCCAATCTGGAAACCAGAGAAATTGATTATTTGAAATAAATTCCATCAAAGTGTGAATACCATTTGAAAACAAATCTTGATTTATTTAATATAACATTACCTTCTTACATATTGTTCATGAAACCCCATTTTGTTCCAATCATGTTTTTGTTTTTATCATTCGGTACAAGTTCCCATGTATTGTTTTTTTCAATCTGATCTAATTCTTTATTCATGGATTGAACATATTATGGATGCTAAAAATCTTTTATCACATCATTTGGATCTACTTTTAAATACAGAGAAGTATGTGTAATTTATTATACTGTTTTTTTATTTGAACATTCGGATGTTGGTCAACCATTATATTCTGATATTTCACATCATTCTTTATCGGTGGACGATACTTTTTAGTGTCTTACTCATCTTTAGAAAGTGTTGTGTATGATTCTTCTTCTTGACTATGAATACTATTATTTGCAGCCTAATCATTATTTTTTATTCAGCATTGTCATCATCGTTTTCTGAATGAACATGTTTATCTTACTCTTCATTTTCAATTACATTCACATAAAATTAATCAACAGATCTTTTTTCCATTGTTGAAGAGCTTGTGTCCTCTTCATTCTGTAGAATAGCCATGGAAGATTTCAATTTATCCTTTATTCTCAAAGAATCCAATGTTTACACCTTTCATCATTATAATACAAAGACTCTCAAAAACCCTCAACTATTTATAACATGGAGCTTTCCATCAAACAATTTATATTAAGTCTTACCTAATTGAAGACTATAAAAACCAATGTTCTTAATATGAATAGAGGCACTCATGGATTTCCTCAAAAAGTAATAAGGAAGGTTGTGATCATGTATCATTGTGCATCACATTTCCACCAAGATTCTGATCTCTCAATCAGTAACTCCATTTTTTGGGCAATATATAGGGAACTATACACATGATGAATTCCATGATTTTCAAGATAGTCTTAAAACTCTTCAAATATACATTCACCACCAATGTTCAATCTCAACTTCTGGATTGAATACTCAGATTCCTTTTATGCTTTCCTTCTGGAACTTTTAATCATTTTCAAAACATCTGATTTTTGTTTCATATACATAACACAAGTAATGCGAGTTAAATCATAAATGAAATTAATGAATAACATATCTACAAATTTCTATTGTTTTCTCATTGGACAACATATATTGGAATGAATCATTTCCCGGGGTTGATTTGATCAAATATCAACATTCTTATACACTGAAATTGTAATATTTCCTTTCTGACAAATATTGAATCTCCAATCACTTCTTATTGGAAAATGAAGATTGTATTGAATATTTTTTCTTTTGGATGACTTTATCATGACTATATAACACATGTGTCCCAACCTTTTGTGCCACAATTCTTTTTATTCCACTATATTTATGTAACAAGAGTTCTGTATTTCATAAATTTGAAATAGATTCTATTTTATATGTGGTCCTCTTGTAACAATCATCTCATCTTGTTTACTTTTGAAAAAAATCCCATATATCTGGAAGATAACTTTGTTACCCTCATCACACAATTCTGAAAAACCCTGAAAATTGTGTTTCAACCCATCAGCAGACAATGTTCTCATTGATTCCATCTTATCTTTTCCAATGATGGAAGATCTAACACATTTGATTTTCAAGGATTCATAATTTAAAAATTTCAATGTTTCTTATTTGAAACCATTCACATTATTTGATAGATTCATGTCTCATTTAATTTGGGAATAACACTCTCTAACAAGTATCAAATGTTGTTCTCTTTTTATAACTTTCAATGTTATTTCCACTATAATATCCGTTTTTCCTTTCTTTTTTTCTTCACGTCTGGGTTCTGGGAATAGTAAGAATCATCTATTGTGCCAGAAACAAACTAGATATCATTTTTCAACGAGTTAAATTTGTTCAAATGTTTCACAAAAATTTTAGGGGCTGTATCCTATTTTCAATATTCATTCTACTCTTTTCATAATTATTCATGACAACTTTCTCATCATTCTTTCTTTGGGTGAATTTATTCCCCCTCAATCATTTCTTTTCAAAACCTGTGGAATATGAATAGTGTTGTTGTTTAAAAAAAACATTTTCTATAATTCTGAATCCACCACAATAACAACAATACCCATAAATAGAGTATTTTCTTATGAAACCACCATACTAATATGAATTGTGAATATGTTTCTCATCCAACTTCTTCTCATTATTTTCTGAGCCACCAACTATTATGTTATCAGCCTATTATCGTCCCCTTATTTATTTATTGGGAAAATAAGTATTTGATTCTTTTACTGATTCATAATGTTTCAATATATTTTCTTACTCATTTTTCATTGAGACATTATAATCTCCAGTGTTGATTCTCTTGGAATCATAAAAAAACATCCCATAATTCTAATTTTTAGAAACAACACCATTTTTATTATCACTTTTTAAAGGATACTTTTGTTGAAACATCTTTGGTTTCTCATTTTTAGAACATTCACCAACCTCAGTGATAGTGTTTTGGAATCTTTTGTTTCTTAATTAATCATATTATTGTTTTTGTTGGACATGTTTCAGCACTTCTTTTTTCCATCAACTTCACTTCCAAATGATCATTTCAATTTTTTTCATATTCAAGGGACTTTTTAAATAATCAATCAATTTCATTGGATATTCTTTCTGATGAGTAAAAAATCATTATTTCTGATTAGAGAACATTCATCTTCTAAATTTTTGTTTTTATTTTCAATCCTTGTGGTATTTTGTAGACATTCATTCAATTAATAATTCCAATTTATTTCAAGTTGATTTTCAACTTCTTCAGAGCTACTTCTTCTGAATTATTCATAATTTACTATTCAATTAAGCGTATTTTCAATACCATAAACAATTTATTTTTCATATTCATTATTACTCTCTTTATCATCCTCATCATTATAAAAAGCAACTTATTTTATATTTGAATAATTTCTTTTCAATTCATGTGGATTTCAATTTTTCATTTTCTCCATGTTTCATTCATGATCTTCTCGGATTTCGTTTTTCTTCATTACTATCCTCTTTATTCTATCATCGAGGAAAATTTTCCAAAAAGTGACCATCTCTTCAACATTTAAAACAATTTATAGGAATTTTACATTTGTATTTCCCTATACCACTTTTCCCATTTTTTCTAAATAGGATAAAATATCATTGAGATTTTTTCAAACCTCATTTTTAGAGTCAGAGTCACCATATTCTTCCTCTAAAAGTATATGCTTTGAATTTTCCTTCGTTTATCCTTGAAATAAATTTCTCTTTAAAATTTTGTTTTTCATCTCATTGATTTCTCTCTTCTCGTTTCATATGTACTAAGAGTACTATAAAAATCATCATGAGATATTGTTTTATGGTCACTTTATTCCAATGAAAAAAATATTTCATCAAATTTGTCTGGTTGGATTCTCAAGATCTTTTCAACAACTATAATGTCATATAGGTTTTCACTAATACATCTGATAGTACTCACTATATCATTCACCCTTATAAAGAATTTCCCAAACGATTCATGCTCACCCATATTCATGTCTTCATGACTCAATCTCTATATTTGTATTTTTACCATCTTGACTTTTGTATCTCCTTCCTATATGATTTTTAATTTATCCCATTTACCTTTGGAAATAGAAACACCTTTCTCTCCCCTAAATTTTCTTTTATAAACCGATGATAATATATCATTATTTTCACTTCCATAATTATAGATATTGTTCTCATCAATAGGTGTAATTGGATCTTTAATATCAATTGGTGGAAACCTAATTTTTTTTCTTCATGGTCATCATAACGTAGAGACATAAGATATGGAAACATTCAATCATTCCAAATATGATAATTCACTCCAAAAAAGATTGGAAAACCTTTACTATTCACACAATTCCAATTCTGTATGATCAATTAATAAAAAAAATGAATGTTAGCTTTGAAACAACTTGAAAGTACCAAGTGAGTGTATTATATCACTGATAGGGGAGGGGTGAATCAATGATACTCTTTATTTATTTAAGGTTTCTTTTTAATTGAAATAAACATCACCTCTTGTTTGTGATTTCAATTCCCTACTAAAATCAAATCAAAACACACTTCCACAAGAACATAATGATTTACAAGTTTCTCTATTTAATAAATATAGCTATGTCCTGTGTATGGTTCAGAAATGATCCAATACAATAGAATCCACTATAAAATAATCATTGTATTACAATGATTAGGATATACCATTTCACTCATCTAGAACAATGAAACAATCCAACATCTGTGTGTGCACCGTATTAGAACAAATAGGGTAATTCAATTGTCATGTGACAACTCATGTTACCTCACATATTTTCAATTCAACAATTATATTCAATTGAAATAAAATTCATCAATTACTTAACTAGAAGAAAGGAAAAACCTCATGGAATTTAATGGAGAAATATCCGTCTTATTTTTAGGGTCAAATTCTCCCAGTTTGATTCTTCCAAGTTCTATTCTCCCATTATGATTCTCTGATAGAATACAATAGAAATGAATCAGTACAACTTCTATAAAACTTCTTTAGTTCATTAATCCTTATTAAGGAAATACCCAATATAGAAAACCCTGAAGCTGATTCATTCATCCCGATATGATCAACAGAAAAAAATCAATTGTAAAAGCAAAATATGACGATCCACAAAATATGATAAACCCAAAATACGATGAACATTAGAATACAATGTTGCAATCTTGTCACTTCTCCTATGTATTCTTCTCATAAAACTGTCTTCAAAACAAAACAAAATGGCATCACTTTATCTCACTAAAAACTATGTATTTCTATCTCTACTAACATGAATAGTCCACCATCATCATTAAAGTACAATGTAAGTTTTCAAAATTTATACGTGACATTTGAGGTTTTTGGTGGGAAACCCAAAAACCATTCATGCTCACAAAAATTCACCAAAAATGAAATTTCCCCTAAAATACCAGAATTCATTTTAGACTACGTCAACCCCTCTCAAAGCTTCTCATTTCTTCTTCAAATCCCATCTCATCTTCTCCAGAAATCAATTTTTATATCCTACCTAATTTCTATGGGTATGACTGATATCAATTACAACGATTGATTTCAATTATTGAGTTTGATTTCAGTTACTAAGTCCAATTTCAATTGAATGTCGACCTCCCCCTTGATTGCACATCTAGTAAACTCCATCATCATTGCTCTTGACACACTTAAAATACAAAGAATATTCTTATCCTCTTATCTTGAACCAATTTATCTCCACATAAAATTATAGGCCAAATAAATCAATCCTCGACCCACTTGATGAATACATATGAAATCAAATCAAAGTTCATCAATCACATCCACCATTTCTATGATTATACTGGATATGATCATTCTGATGTTGATCATTCTAATGTTTACCATCCGAATATTGATCTTTTTCTTCATAAGCCTGATATTAATCATCTTGATGTTGATCATTTTGATATTGATCATTCAGATTTTGACCATTCTAATATTGATCATTCTTAGATTGATCAATATGAGGTTGATCATTTTGATATTGATCATTTTGATATTGATCTTTGTAATATTGATCATTCAGATACTAAGCAATCTAATATTGATAATTTTATGATTGATCATTCTGATATTGATCATTTAGATGTTGATCATTTTTAAATTGATCATTTTGATATTGATTTTTTGTTAATATTTGACGGATTATTAGGATTCTATAGTAGATTAGGACCACATGTTCAATTGGAGCCACCTTTTTAATTGATAACACATTTTCATTCAATACCACATTTTCAATAATTTTTTGTATGATTATCCTGATATAGATTTTAAGTATAAGTTAGATGGAAAAATGGTACTGTAAATTAGCATCACCAATTTTACTCATCATTCACCCAGATACAATTGTTTAGAAAAGTAATCGGCATCACTTATTTCTATCTACCACCTGAATAAGATATATCTTGGTATAATAATTTTCTAAATGACCCCATATTTTCAACTCCCCCATTCTTCCATCAATCTTTCATCATAGGTTTCTAATTAAACATATGATTTATTACAAATAATAGTTAGCCAGTTTATTTATACATAGTTTGAAAAAAATATTTAAATGGTGTAGGTTAATTTTTTTAAACTAATATGGTACAAAGGCGGAATCATCGGTCCTTCCTTTTCTCTCATGTGCCGCCTTTGGACGAGATTGATGACATGGAAAAGGAGTCAGGGGGGGATTCCACCTTTCGCCTCTGGGTAAGGCCAAAGGCGGCACTGCCGATGCCTTCTTTATCCTTACCCAGAGTCGATAGGCGGTATCAATGATGCCAATTTTTCTTCATCACCTTATTAAAGGGCTTCCCCCCCTCATTCTCCTCACTCGATTCTTGCCTTCATTTTTCCTAAATTCTCCCCATCTTTCTCTAAAAAATTCATTTTATATGAAGTTCTTTTTCAAAGCATCATTTAGAGGTATTTTTATTTACTTAATTTAATTTTTTTATTTAATTAAATTCTATTTAGTTTAAAATATTTCATTTTTTTAGTTGTTTAGGTTGTTCTTAATATTTCTTTATTAGGATCTGTAATTAGTTATATATTGTTTGAAATAATTATTTTTAGTAGTATAAATTTAGTATAGATTACGTATAGATTAACGTAGGATTAACATAGGATTATGTATTGTGATATTTTGGTAACATAAAGATTATTTGGTTATCTAAGCAATCAAATATTTGTCTAGATACAAACAAGTAGATGTTTCTCTGGAACAGATGTTCCTAGGAGTGTATACTCTGAAAAGGAGTTTCGGGCCTGACCCGGGGTATCCGGATACATGACAATAGACCTTACTGCAATCCTGGTTTGACACTCCTGGGGGATATGCTTAAGATTGTTCATGTTTTCTTTATAAACAACTAAAATATGTAAGAAAAAAGAAATTAAATTAGTATATTTATCAATGATAAAATGATAATAATGATGTTATAGAATGAAATAAATACCAAATCATTAATGACTAAAATTTATTATTATTAATTAAATTTGTTTAAGATGTTTAATTAGTTATATATAGTTTAGAAATAATACTTATTAGCAGTAATGACTAATTATAGGCTAATTAATGATAACATAGGATTTCAAATGAATATATATTATTCGTTAAATATAAATAAATAATGAATATAAAATGATTAATGATTGATGAATAAATAATTGAAGAATAACTTAATATTGATTAACTAGTTATTAAAGAATGAGTGATTAGTTAAAAATGTTATTATTAGTAATTAAATATTTTATGTATTAGGTAGTTTAGTTTGTTATATATAGGTTAGAAATAATACCTAATATTGGTAATGAATAATTATAGATTAATTAATGATAACTTACGATTAAAAATGAATATATATGATTAGTTAATTATAATTAAATATTAATATTTGTTACAGTATAATAATTCTAATGAAAGAAACATATTTGATGTAGTGAGTGATGTTAGATTGTGTGTATTGCTATGGGGTGTGTATTCAAACTGAGCAAGGAGATGCTTATAGCACACAACCAATAATGGTGGTTAGTAGAGCTGATTGTGTAAAAATTAGTGACCTTCAAGAGAGAATTTTTGGTTCATTAAATCTGGGACCCGATCTAGAGATCAAGTCTATGATTTATAGACATTTTCAATTCCCAGAACCACCGTGGCATATAGCTTGACCATTGGTTGCTGATGCGTAGTGGGTCCAAGAAATTAATTTATTTTCTCAATGGTCAGATGGTACCATGATGGAGTTATACATTTATGTTGCTATTATACAACAACAATGCCCAGTTGTACAAAGACATAGAATTACAAGAGTGGTTGAAGACAGTCCACCTAATTAAGTTGATCCAATTCCAAATGATGCAGTAGAAGAGGAAAACATAGATGATCTCTCGGATATACCTGTCAATCTGAATTCCGATGAGGAGTTTCATAATGGAAGATCAGGAGGTGACAATAGTGCTAATAACGAGGTATTGTCTGAATATTGGAAGGAGGTTTCGAGAAATGTATTAGTTTTACATCAAACTCGACCGAAAATAAATAATCAACCGCCCCTTTAATCATGGTTAGAAGCAATGACAAGTGTTCATGAATTCGAAAATAATGTTCTCACACATGAAAATGAGTTCCCTGGAGTTGTACCAGAGAGGTTTATTGAGCTAGATGAAACATTTTCTTTTGGAAGGAATTTTCCAAGTAAAGATGCATCAAAAATCACGGTAAAGAGATTTCATATTGAGATGTACTATAGCTATATAGTTAATGAATTATGCCATAATAAATATGACAAATGGTGTGAGAAGTATGGGGATGATTGTAGATTCTTCATGATGGAAATTCTAGACATTACATTTAGACGTTGTATAATATTGAGGACTGAGGTACCTCATACTTGCGTATAACCAATACTCAAACAAGATGATACCTCATTAGATGCAGAATTTGTGTCAAATATTATTTTTTAGACAATTAGTACATGTCAATATGTTCCAATATCCCTTATACTAGAGTGGATTCAATAGAAATTCAGTTATAAGATTTCCTATAATACCCATGGATGGAAAAATAGAAGTCAATTGTGATGGTATTTGGTGATTTGGATGACTTATATCAGTGGTTGTCGTAATTTCTAGCCATATTAAGTCTTAATAACCAATTTTTCTTCTATATGGATACAAAAACACATGTGTCTCATGATAAACGACTTGATTCATCTTAGGTTCAATTTCATCGTTTTTTCGGGGCATTACCTCCCTGTATATCTTCATTTCGTTTTAGCAAACTGTTTATTCAGATTGATGGAATATTTCTCTATGGAAAATACAAGGGAATATTGTTGATTGTGGAAACCCAAGATGGAAACTTGTCACCTCTTGCTCCTACCTTTTCCATTGTAGATAATGAAAACTATGAATCATTGTGTCGGTTTCTGGCAGGTATCAGCAACCATTTCACCATCATTTGGGGTGTTTTATTTATATCTGATCACCATCGAGAAATTAATTTGGCAATCAACACAGATCCAGATACATGGGGATACCTAAATTCACATCATCGGTTCTGCATTAGTAACATTACTACCAATGTGCATAAAAAATTATTCAATGGAACGATAAATAAGGGAATCACGAGGCATGGTACACATTGTATTTGTTATTTTTTACTATTTCAACCTAAAGATAAAATCAATTTATGTAAAATATCATCTATTCTATGTATCATACGAGTCATACCAACGACGGTTTGAAGAATATTTTGAGCAAATCCACCATTTTAACCAACATGTTTATGATTATATGATGCGGATTCCAAAAGAGAAATGGACATTGGCATATGACGGGGGGAAGAGGTACGAACACATGACGAAAAACATTGTGGAGTGCATCAATGGTGTCTTCAAAGGGCTTCATAAGATACCTATGACTACTCTAGTTCAAGAGACATTATATCAATGCATGAAGTACTTTGTTGATAGATAAAATCTAGAATCAAACAGAATATAGTAGTGGCTATGATATGGAAGACACTTTCAACTAGATATTGAAAAGTATATTGAAGAATCTTTTGATTATCATGTCTACATTTTTCAATGAGAAGACTCCCATTTTTAAGTTGAAGAGCATTCAGGCCACATCAAATATTGCATTGGTGAAAAAATTGTGGTATTACTAGAAACAAGGCAATGTCATTGTAGAAACGTTTAGAGCTTATGGTTTCCATGCAAACATTCCATCACATCATGTGCCTCTATGAACATATCATGGGAAGCCTATGTTGATCTAGTGTACTGACTGGTTACCATTTCTAACTATAATGTTGCACCATCGATACCTGTTGGGGAATATCAATATTTACTAATTCCCAAAGGCTAGCTAATAGTGATATCTGACATTATTCTGTTACGTCCTCATGGGTGACCAAAGGACAATAGGATGTGTAATGAGACGGAATGGCCTTAAGAACAAGGGCAGAGTTTACGATGCATGATATTTCATAATGAAGGTCATAGCCGAAAAAGATGCCCTGATGTTGTTGGGCCGAGTTCACTGCCTCATCTACAATGATGTATCGTATTCATTGTTACATTCTCATATTGTAAATAAAATGTTGTTATCTCTTCTTTTTTTATTGTTTTTATAAATTCCAAATACCAAAATCATAACACTTATCCCTCAAACATGTTTCCTAAACATTAATATAAAAATTCAAAACCCTAAACCCTCAAACCAAAACCCCAACCCCAAAATATCTTCCCTTTACCAAAATTTTTGGAAACATTATTTGTGACATTTTTATAAACCAATCTATAAGGAAATAATAGATTCATAATGATACGAATATGTTATTCAATAAAAATAATTAGAAAAATTCTTAAAATATCATTATTAATTGACATGGTTTATCTTAATCAAATCTATAATTAGTTAATCATAAATCACCTAGAAAATATTTCTAACCAAATTCAAGACCCAATAATTAAATAATAAAATTTATTTCAGAAAAAAAATTCATGCTTTCATGAAATAACATTCTCCTAATTCCTTAAATAAAATCATAGATAATAGAATTTATTTAATAAATCCCAAATCATAACACTTAACTAATATTGTAAATTAAATGTTATTATCTCTTCTTTTTTTCTTGGGTTTATAAACCCCAAAACCCAAAAGCATAACACTTAACCTAGAAACATGTTTCCTAAACCTTAATATCAAAATTCGAAACCCTAAACCCTCAGAACTAAATCCCAACCCAAAAAAATCAACCCTTTACCATGGTTTTTGGTAACATTATTTGTGATTTTTTAATAAACTATTATATAACAAAAAATATTAAGATAATGATTAGTATAAGTTATTCAATACAAGCAATTAGATAAATTCCTAAAAGATCATTAGTAATTGACATTGTTTATCTTAATCCAATCCATAATTAGTTAATCATAAAGCTCCTCCAAAATATGTCTAACCAAATTCAAGACCCAAATTTTTAGATAATAGATTATATTTCATTAATAAATTTATGATTTCAAGAAATAATACTCTCCTTATTCTTGAAATAAATTCTTATATAATAGAATATAGTTCATAAATCCAAAAGCAGAACACAAAAATAATATTTTAAATTAAAGGTTGTTATATCTTATATTTTTCTCGGTTTTTTAAACCCCAAAACCCAAAATCATAACACAATCCCAAAAACAAGTTTCCGAAACAATAATATCAAAATTCGAAACCCTAAACCCTCAAACCTAAACACCAACCCAAAAAATTTCCCTTTGCAATTGTTTTTGGTAACATTATTTGTGATATTTTAATAAACTATCCAATAATGAAATAATAGTTTCAAAATTATTAGCATAAGTTATTCAATACAGATAATTAGAAAAATTCTTAAAACATCATTTGTAATTGTTATGGTTTATTTTAATCCAATCCATAATTAGTTAATCATAATGCTATTCTAAAATATTTCTAACTGAATTCATCCCCCAATAATTTAGATAATATAATTTATTTAATAATAACATTCATTATTTCATGAAATTTATTTCTCAGTATTCCTTAAATAAAATCAGAGATAATATATTTTATTTCATAAATCCAAAAGCAGAAAACATTACACAAAATGTAAATTAAATGTTATTACCCCTTATTTGTTTCTCAGTTTCTTAAACCCCCAAACCCAAAATCATAACACTTAACCAAGAAACATGCTTCCTAAACATTAATATCAAGATTTAAAACCATAAACCCTCTAACCTAATCCCCAACCCAAAAACAACTTTACCTTACCATGGTTTTTCGGAACATTTGATGAGATATTTTAATAAACTATTCTATAACTAAATAATAGTATCATAATTATTAGAATAAGTTATTCAATACTGATAATTAGATAAATTCCTAAAACATCATTAGTAATTGACATGGTTTATCTTAATCCAATCCATAATTAGTTAATTATAAAGCTCCTCCAAAATATTCCTAACCAAATTCAAGACCCAATAATTTAGATAATATAATTTATTTCATAAAAACATTCATGCATTCAATAAATAATTTTCTCCTTATTCCTTATATAAAATAATAGTTAATATAATTTATTTCATAAATCCAAAATCAAAACACTTAACTCATAAGGTAAATTAAATGTTATTATCTCTTCTTTTTTCCTCATTTTTCTAATCCTCAAAATAAAAAATCATAACACTTAACCCAGAAACATGTTTCAAAAACCTTAATATCAAAATTAGAAACCCTAAACCCACAAACCTAAACCCCAACCAAAAAATCATAAACCTAAACCCTATAAACATAAAAAATCCAAAAACCTATATATATTTCTTTAAAGAAAGTATCAATTAATAATATTCTTACTAAGATATTTTCATTAATAAAATTATTTCACAACATAATTTTTTCAATCTATTTTTTTTCTCTTATTTCCTACTATTATCTTTATTTCATTCTGAACCAAAATAAATGTGGAATTATATTTCTTTTGGTAAAAATAACTTCATAAAACAATGTGAATAAACATGTAATGTATTCCATTCTAAAACTCATAACATTATTCTGACTATAATGGCATATTTACATTTTACACTTACAACTCATTTTATTTGTTTATATACAGATGGGTGATACAATACTACTCGCTCAGTAGCTTACCCACATTTCTTTGGTTGTGTTAGAGGTTCGTCTAGAGCGATTGATCAGGGTGTGTTGAGCGCCCCATTTTCATCACGGTGAGCCTCCACATGATAGTAGACTATACTTGCGCCATGTTGGATTCTATGGCCAAGCCGTATTAGATTTCACATTTGTAGATCATTACCTACATACTTCCCTAATTATTAGGTGGAGACCAGAGACACACACATTCCACCGACTTGAGGGAGAGATGACAATCACCCTCGGGGATGTGTCAGTGCTTATCGGTCTTCCAATTCAGGGGAGACTTGTTATTGGACACACTGGTGCAGCTTGGCCAAACCTTGATTAGTTCTTGTTAGGAGTTGATATTTTTTTTGACTCTAGGGATATAGATGGAGGGTCCATATATATTCCTTGGTTGGAGTCTAAAATTCCACATTTACTAGATTATGATGATGAGAAGACTATCATGTGTTACAACCATGCATATATATTATGGATCATTTGTGGTACAATGTATACTGATAATTCCGGGATGAACGTGAACATGATGTATATATCCATCCTAGAGAACATTGATCATGTTGGGACGTACAGTTGGGGATCATCCTTCTTGTCATACATGTATAGAGAATTAAGAAGGTTATCCCACAGGGACCACATAAGTCTTAGGAGATGTGTCAACCTTATTCAGATGTGGGCATGGGAGCACATCCCTGATTTTCCCCCAATTCTTGTTGTTCCACTGGTCGAGATGAAGGTGCAGCATGACGCTCCGTGTGGATGATGGTAAGATCAGTAATTTCTATTGGTTTCTAATTATACTATGAGTTGTTTACTATAATTACACATTATTGGTCACTATGAATTGTGTATTTTATAGGTGGTGTCCGTGACATAGTGTTTACATAGTTCCATGATAGAATTTGTGTGTATATCAAATATAGCTGGACTATCTCTTACCTGATCAGGTATGTATATACAAACTATAACTTCCTAAAATATTTAATAATAGTATCAATTTTTTTTTTATTTAGGTTATTTTTTTAACAAAATCACTTGTCATTTTTGATTTAATGGATTCCATTATAGAGTATTACGGACCAGTTTCCAAGATAGTGCATTGATGGCCTTGAGGATGCTATGGATGTAGTGTCCCTCATTCAATTCTATATTATTGAGTGGTAGCAGCCTGACCGAGTCATGCGCCAGTTTTTCTGTACTCAGTAAATTCCATTACCATTGAGACAGACAGACCGGCTTCATGGGATGAAGTTCACAGGGAGTCAAGATGATGACTTTCCCCAAGTATATGCAAACTTTATCGACAGTTGGCATAGACATGCAGAGTTTCATATTTATGGTGTTCCTACAAATCTATCTCCCTTTCGGAGCAGGTGGAGTATGCGCTATGGTATAGACTAAAGTCTAAACTGTATATTACTGCACCCGGCATTGAGATGCAGAGGATGGTAAGTTAATAAGTTTCCATTAGTTTGTTTATCAAACTATTTATAATTAAATTTGATTCTCTCTACAGGCCAGTCACATAGAGGAGCTTGTTCGCATGAGTGATGAAGAAGAGGGGGAGTCTTTATCCAGAAATCCATCAATGCTACAACACTGGAGACAAGGGTATCTTTTCGTGCACTTTTCAATAGCATCTTCACGCATACGGCCTCAATATTGGAGGTTCTTTCCCTAGAGGAACACCCTGAAGCTTCTGCTGGTGCTGAGGATCCACGATCACGGCGATGTAGACAGCATTGTGTTGCACGTGAGGCATCGCCTCTTCAACAAGAAGAGTCCGGGTCTCTAGTAGTCCAAGATCTTCCAATTTGGGATTGCCTCAGGTGGCATGGGATTGATATTTTTAGACAGGATATCTGCAGTTTACTCCATATTGGGATCCAGATCCATCGCAGCCTTGGATTACAGATCCATCGCCATCATGGGGTATAACTCCATTGCAGTCTTAGGTCCCCACTGTGTTGGAGGTAGGTCCTTCTACCACCCTAGTGGGATAAAGATATAGATAGTAGTATGAGATGCAATTGATAGATACTCCCACTAACACACAGATGGAGGATGCAGCAGTCGATGTTCTAGTTCTTGAGGATCAGCCTTCTCCAGTTCACCTGACCCCACTCCACACTCGATAAGTATGTCCTATTCACAAACCACCATACGGGATGGAATATCCTATCCACAAACATAGAAATTTATTTTACAAGTTTTTTTACATGTTTTATGTCTACTATAATCAAAATACTATTATTACTATAAGATCATTGTATATGTTTGTCCAGAATTTCAGTTTTCATTTATATTTTAGGCACAATTTATATTTGATAGCCTTCAAATTCGACTACCTGAAACATAGAAATAATTAGTAAATTTCAAGTAAATAACATTAAATGATTAAAAATTCTAAAGTATAAAAACAATGTAAATAAAATTTAAAAGATAACATTATCATCTAAAAATATTTTGAAAAAAAATTGTTTTATAAAAAAATAAATAAATAATAATGAAAGGAATGTATGATATTTAACTCAGAAGTGAGAGTGAAAAGAATTAATGTTGAGGAGGATCCTATGACACCTACATGAATTTGAAAGCCTATAAAACATAAAATATAATACCCATATAATTAAATAATAATAATAATTAAACTACTATTTATATCTTTAGGAAATGTTTTATTTTTCATTCATATCTGTCTCATAGTTTATATTATATCGTCCATCAAAGTCATGTACTTGAAATATTTTTACATTTCGCGTTGGTGGATTATAAACCATATAATTTATTTTTCAAGATGATTTTTTAATAAATTTGTTTTTTATTTTGGACTATTATTTATATTTTTAAGTAATGATTATAATTTTATTCATCTCAGTCTTGTATTTTATATTATATAGGCTAGGAAAGTTGTGTACATGAAACATTTTTATTCTTCAAGTAGGTGGATTAGAATTCTTATAAATAATTTTAACTAAGATTTTTTAATATTTTTTTTATTTTGGACTAATAGATATATGTTTAAGCAATTTTTAAAATTTCCTTCATTTTGGTCATGTAGTTTACATTATATAGGCCAGAAAAGTCACATAATTGAAACATTTTTATGTTTCATGTAAGTTGATTAGAAAGCATATAAATAATTTTTTGCTATGATTTTTTAAAAAATTATTTTTATTTTGGACTACTAGTAATATGTTTAATCATTGTTAAAAATTTAATTCATATATATCTTGTAGTTTATATTATATTGGCCAAAGAAGTCACGTACTTGAAACATTTTTATATTTCATGTAGGTGGATAAGGATGCTTATAAATAATTTTTCACCAATATTTTTTAAGAAATTATTTTTATTTTGGATTAGTAGTAATATTTTTAATCAATGTTAAAATTTTCATTCATATCAATCTAATATTTTATATTATATAGGCTAGTAAATTCATTTGCTTGAAATATTTTTATGTTTCAGGTAGGTGGATTAGAAAGGTTATAAATAATTTTTCACTCTAATTTTTTAAGAAATTATTTTTTTGGACTACTAGTTATATTTTTAAAAAATGTTTATAATTTCTTTCATATAGGTCTTATATTTTGTAATATATTTTCCCGAAAAATCATGTATGGGAATCATTTTTAAGTTTCAAGTATGTGGATGAGAAAGATTATAAATAAATTTTCACCAATATTTTTTAATAAATTATTTTTATTTTGGACTACTTGTTATATGATTAAGAAATGATTATTGTTTAATTCATATATGTCTTATATTTTATATTATATAGTTAATAATGTAACTAACTTGAAAAAATTTTACGTTTCTAGTAGGTGGATTTGAAAGTATAAATAAATTTTCACCAACATTTCTTAGGAATTTATTTTTATTTTGGACTACTTGATATATGTTTAATCAATGTTTAAAATTTTATTCCTATCTATCTTAATGTTTATATTATATTGTCTAGAAAACTCACGTAATTGAATTAAAGATAAATAATGATGAATCATTAAGTTATACATAATTATAACCATATGAACATAACAATAAATCATTAAAATTGTAAATATATAAAAACAAAATTAAAATAGAAAAAAATTAGTGTTTTACGAAAAAGGGGTCATCTGCGATGCAGCCATTAAGCGGTATTTTAAAAAAAATTAACCTAGGGTGTTTAAAAAATTTCATAAAAATATTAAATTTATCATAATTAAAACATCATCACCATGCTAACCCCAATTTTACAGCAAAACAAACACTTATTTTGGAACAGCTTCTTCTCATTAAGATGGACTATCATTGTGAGTCCAACTATTTACAAACACATGAGTCTGATTTTTATGAATACCATGATTCAGATTCAATACCTATAGATTAATTTTTATCAATCCCACGAGTCTGATTTTTATCCATACCATGTGTTTTATTTTTATCAATAACATGAGTAGCATGATCATTTCCCAAAAAAGAGAAGTGATTTCCTTCATTCAAAACATTCCATGAAAACAAAATATAACAAAAAAACTGTCCTCATCAGTTTGGTCCTAACGATAATCATGATTATTAAAACTCATCTAGCATTTCCCAAATAGTCTATTACCAATGAATTAAATTTAAATATAATATTCTTAAATTTCAAATTTCAAATAAAATATATTAACATGCGTTTTATAACATTTAATTTTAAAATGAATCAAGGTCAATTTACCTTTCAAATTTTAAATATGAAATATTATCAAAATAAGTAGGCTTTTAATTTTTTTAGAAAGAGAGGTAGAGTGGGGGGACTGATGTTTTTATTTAAAAATTAAAAATAAGAATAAAAAATTATCAAATAAATTTTTATGTCACATTTTATAACCAATTATAAACATTAAAAAAAAGGTATACCATACAAAAAATAAGGACCCACAATCACACAATAAGAGAAATGGGAAACTCCACATAGAATACCAAACAGGATGAGGCACCTAAATCATCCACCATTGATAAATATATTCCAATGATATATAGAAATACCTATGATCTCAAGGGATAATATAGAAGAAAATGAAACATGATTCATCCTTTAGGCATGCCAAACCAAATTCCACCAACTGGCCAAAACTCTCAGTCCTACCCTTCATATCCTAACCAAGGGACACAATTTCATAGTTGAGAAAGGCTCATTGTATGGTACACTAGAGATATATTAATCCTAAACAGATGCATCAAATGTTCTCGGATGATCCGATATCTATGAAGGTCTAAATTTCAAGAATAATTTAGGGTTAATCCAAACAAATCAAGAATATAAAAATCACAATCATATGCCTCTACATATTCCCCACAACCAAACATATCCCCTCAATTAACCACAAAAATTATCCCCTTTACTTTAACCTCTCACAACATGTGGGAAGTCCCATAATGAGGAAATCCCAATTCTATTAGCATTAGAAAAGGCAACTGGCACACCCCAAGGGTATTTTTCAAAATATAACAAATTTATAAAGGTTCAAAATTGGCCTCAAGAAACTTTTTAGAGATATAACACATATAATAATATTTAAACATATCATTTTTAAGGAAAACCCATTTACAAATACACTAAAGAAACAAAAACACATTTAAAATCCAAATCCATTCTTTGAGAACAACATGTCACTTATAAAGGATAACCAAGAGTTTTCATCAAAAAAAATTATGTGAAAAGTTTCAAAATATAATTTAGTACAAAGAAATTTAAGAAGGAATACACATCACTTCATTAAGAAAAATTATTCTAAAAATAATACATTTCTAATTACCATTAATGAGTGCTGTGAAAATAAAGAAATGAATGAATGTCCAATTTAATGGGGGATTCAAAGAGAAACCTACATCAACAAGACGATAATCAATATAAAACACACTGAGAATTGATTATTTTTATGACAGAAACACAAATCCACATTTACAGTTACATGAACATTCATTTGTATATATATATATCCCTATCAACATTGTAAATATTCTCATAGATATGATGGAATTTTTAAAATGATATATATATATATATATATATATATTTCTTACAAATGAATATGTCTGTAGGTCACCCCTATGAACTGTAGTCCAAAATTCACTAAAAAAATAAAAATCTTAAAAATCCCCACCATGACACACAAAAATAAAACAAACAACGTGGTTGAAGAAACCAACATCAAATAGCATAGGGTGAATCAAAATGGTCTGAAAAGATTCACCTTCAACATAGAATGCTGAAACATCCCCAAAGTTTTTACAAGAGACCAATTTCACACATTATTAATAGAAAAATGATCCAAAAATTGGGTTACCCCTGAAGAAGGGTTCTTCCAAATGGAGATGGGAATGATAAGAGAGAAAACACAATGAAAAAGTAAGAAGGAAGGTAGAGGAAATTGTACCTTAGAGAATCATCTAAGAACCCTGAAGAAATACAATGAAATATTCATGGAATGAGTGAGGTAATAAAGGGAGATAGTTCATGACAATGGATGGAAGAGGGGTTTTGGGTTTAGAGTGATGCCAAGGGGGTGAAGGGGAATGAAAAGAAACCCAATTAACAGTAAAATATGAATGAAAAAAAGAAAAAAAATTAACATTTCTGACAAACTACTTTTTTTCACATAGATTTTACATATTTTACCAAACCATTCCCCAACCATTCACTATAACTCCCTAGACCAGCCCCCCTACACAAGTTCTATAATGAGGTCACACAGTTCAGTCAAATCATGTGGCTGACTCTAGAAACTCCTAAGACATGCATTGATTCCAAAAGATAATATCATGATTTGACATACCATTCTATTGATGTGTAAAAGGATCTATCAAATCACATACCTTATTTGCACGAGCATTGTATGATTACTCCTAACCTTGTGAGGAAACAGTGAAATACATAAAATTATCCCCAAAAAAATTTAGATTTTGGGCCTCCAGTTATCATAACTCAAGCTCACTCAAAAACAAGATAAAATATGAATACGAAAAAATAAAATACAAGGGAAGCATTTGGATTGGGTTTGAAAATTCTCCTCACCATTAACATTTTATGCCCCTATAAATTCACCCATTCACACATGGAAAAAACTATGATTAAAAACTAATAAAGACCAAATGAAACTATGAATCCTGGTGTGATCTTTCAACTCTAATATTCACACCTGGCCATCTATAGAGAAAAAGACAGCATGATATATGGGGAAAAGATAAGGGTCTCCCCACCATTAATAAAATGTCAAGAACATCATTTTTTAGAAGATATATTATCAACGAAACCACCCAACAACATTAAAAGGGTTCATTAATAGAGACAATAATATAGAACATGGACATGACACAATTCATCATTTTCCAAAACACATGCTTCTCCAATTTATTACCACCAAAAAACTACAGTCAATCTAATGAAATACTAAAAAGAGTGTATATTAAAAATTCATGACTAAACAATTTCAATAGATAGAAACTCAAATAATTAAAAAAAAAGGTTTCCATGTTAATATAACCACAACATGGGAAACATTAAATGGTCACTACATCGATTTTAGGGAATTCCAATTTGATGGACACCCCCAACACTTGTAAATACCCAAACTCGGTGAAAAATAATTACTCTCAGATATAATCCCAAATGCCTTGAAGCATATTCTACATTGTGGTAAGGGATTGGAAAACTTGTACTAAGGTATAATCATTAATAAAAACATCTTATAGATATTTTCCCCAACCTCATCATCAAAATGAAATCATAGTAATATATGATGAAAGATTATAATTCCCACACTGAAAACACTAGTAGGGAACAAGTGCCTATTCTAAAGAATGAATGAATGGAACTAAAAAAGGAAACTTGTCTGTTATGTGTTCATCTAGTTCACACTACTCACAGAATGGGAAAACTTCATGATTTACCAAATAAAGTAGAATATAATATTCCATAGGACTCAATCTAATATTTTCCTAAACAAAATAACATGATCTTTAAACCCTGAACATAGATCCCACAAGAATGTATAATTTTCCAACTAACATATCAACACTATATCTCGATAAAAGGAAATTGGTTCATCAAAATTTACAACATTTCCCTTTACTATCAATTATCCTTCGAGATCATCAATGAGCTCTAACACATTTATCTCTTTCACTTCATCAATAATAAACCACTAGATGAAAGTGGCCTTCAAGAACACCCAAGATAGCCTAACTCGTAATGGGGATGGAATGACCACCATCCTCATGTCCAGTCCTGGTCCTTCAAACATACCCAAGACTATTCACACTCTCATGGAATCCAAAGTCCCCCAAAACATAAATACCTTATATACATCCCCAATATACATAACAAAGTATATCATACATTAATGAATACAAAAATAGGCAATGATTGAGTAAATTTTAACTCCACTACTCTACTAGGGCTCTTGGTATGACCAATTATTGGAAGAGACACCTTATAAACCCTCTAGAAATTTTTGGGGTCCTTACTCTCAACAACATAATTATAATAACAAATTCAAAATTTACCCATAACATGATCATTTATCAACTTAAACCAATTACCAATCTTATAAACCATAACATCTTTAACATAATCAAAACAAAATCAGTTCTCAACTGAAAAACAAAATCTATAAAAACATAAAACAAATTGAGAACCCTCTTTTAAAATTCACCATTTGAAAATTTAAATTGATGAAATTTTTTCCTACATCCAAAATAGTTTCAACTCATCCAATTTATAATATGAAAACATCACCGCACTTTTACCTTTAAAACCAAATATTTCATTAGAGAAGAATATCCCTTTTAATGGGAACCATTTTACATTTTAGAAAACCAAATTTGAATAACTAAATCATTCCATTATTTTAAATACATACATGAGACATCCTATGAACTATCATATATGTGTGGATCTGAATTTTAATTAAATCCTCCACGCAGATGTACCAAAATTCACTTTCAAAGAACACATATATATATTTGATCATTCTTATGAAATACTGAGGGTCACACATATCCTTTCCCCATAAAAAATAATCAAATACAATTTAATTCTCAATTAACATTTTATAAACCACTTGTGTCACGACCTGACTTCAACAAAAGGAGTGAAGGGTCAGCAGAATGTCAGGACCTTCCTTCATTATGTTGAAGGAGAGATAATGACCCTAGAATCCCGCATTCATTAGGTCCCATAGGGGTGACCAACACCAAGGGTAAATAATCTCACACAAAATGGAAGGCATTACCATTTTTATTTTTTATAGGATCGAGGGATAAGATTGAAACACAAACAATACCAATGATGAAAGTAAAGGTAAAGCCAAAAGTAATCCATTCCCATATTCATGTTCAGATGTAAAAGATACAAGCCACAAAACTCCAAAGGTAATGTACCAGGATAAAGGAAAATGACAACAGCAACTTCTCTAAGGTCCGAGCTAGTACGGTCCCACACGATCCCTGATGTCCTCCAGGAAACCTGAAAATAGTGTTATATGTGTAGGGTGAGAATACAAGTATACTCAGTATGGAAAACCAAATAATCTCGTGCACATGTGGAGAGGCATTCTAATACCCCGTGAGAAAAGAAAAACTAAATAACCTAGGAAGGAAAAACTATCCACCCATGTCTCACCAAGGCACACTTCACAAATAACGCTACGAAAGTAAAGTATAGTTATATCACATCGATTTTTGGGTACCCAGCGCCACTTTCCCACTATTTATTGAAGACATCCGACACATCGAACCAATCCCGCCATTCTCACAGCAATCCCACTGCCACACCCGCCAGCGCGAACCTGGGCCACAACAGCGCATCCCACCCGCAAACACCTAGGAAACAACAACCATCCCACCCGCAAAAACCTGGGCCACAACAACCACACGTAACCATGCCCGCAAACACCTGGTCCAAGAAACTACTTCCATGCCTAAGAACACATGGGCCAGAAAGCTACCATCACGCCTGAAGACACCTGTGCCTCATCTCGAAGACTCTTGGGAAAAAAATTTCCCGCAAACACCAGGGCCAACTTCCACAACTACCTTGCCCGGGGATTATTGGGCTAATAATGGACTTCAATACATCACATACTACCCAAAGAGTCGTGGGATATTAGAGAAAGGGAGCAGAAAAGGTTCTAATAACCAGCCACTCATAGGTGTGTTGGGAAAAACACCCTCTCCGTGAAATGGGGTGTTCGGCACTAAGTGCTCAACTTGGGTTGGGAGAGAATGAGAAACATACAAGCTACAGATATATGTATAGGTAACAAACACTCATCCCAACTTAGGGATTCCAAAACCTAATCACAGACACCCTTGTTACTATTCATTCACAAAAGAAGCCACGACACTCACGACCAAGTCACAACTCATTCCCAAACTAATTTCCCACTCAACAATTCTTGTTTTCATGTTAATGTGATCCCATTAAGGTGAATTATGCACTATCGGGAAACTAACAGGCCTAAACACAAGCCAAGAAAAAGAAGATACAGCTAAAAAACAATTTAAGTATTCACACCTGGTTATCTTGTAATGTCGCAACTGCAAAGGGATAAGGGATATCCCTCAAAGTACTGGAACCAATGAAAGCCTAACAAAAAGGGATAAGTGAGATCCCTCGAAGTACTGGAGACAAAGAAAACCCCAAGACATAGCCACATGTCCCCAAAACCCAGAACTCGTCATTTCTCAACAATAAATTATTCCACCCAAGTTTGTGTCACAGAATAGCAACCACACAGCTTCAAATTCACAACCAACAACCATTCCACAATAGAGGATCCCATCCCTATTCACATCTTCCCATAAGCAACAAGAAGAACAACACACCCACCACCAAACAGAGAGGAAAACATCCAGGTCCAAGCAGATCGTTCATTAGTTTCTTCTCTCTGTTTGTTAACCTTGGTGGTCACACAGAGATTCTTGTTTTATTAAACATCCATTTAAACCAACTGAGTTTATGTGGTTAACCAATTTTCAGATTAAGTCATTTAATCATCATAGAAGACAAAGGTTCATTAGTGCGCAAGGAAAGACCACCAACGACCAAGATTTTCATTGAGCATAGGCCCACACAATTCAAAACACATACAATATAAAATTAGTACAGCAGAAACATCAATCACACCCCTCATTCATTTTTTAAAATTCCATTCATTGTCTTCATTATGTTTGGTTTCATTAATTCCCACAGAGACAAAAGCATACCCACCCCTCTTGATACACATAAAGGAGAGGTGAAGGAAAACCCTACTTGATTGATCAAAGATCGAAGTTATTCTCCACGCACCAAGAATCAGGGAAAAGCGCCACTCGTAGGGGAGGAATTCCGTGGACTCCAAGGGGTGAAGAAAGATCCAGTAGAGGCGTACCACAAACACAGTAATAAGGGACTCCAGTCACACCAGGGGAAAGAATGAAGTTGTCCAATGGAATATGAGGAAAAATAACTTCCCATGCGATATATAGATATGACCCCATTGTTATGGGATATGGGAATTTTGAATGGCTTTAAATTCGGTTTGTGGTTCCCCACGCAGTTGGGTGGTTACATACAACTGAATTAATTATTATTTAATTCTCCATTGAAGAGTTCCCTCGGGATTTATTGGTTATTAATTATGGGATTTTAAATGTCTTTGCACCACTTGAAAAAAAAGTTGAATAGCCCAAAAGTGGCGTTACAGGGAATACTGCAGAAGAGAATCCCGACAAGGCTGGGTGACACCGATCGGTCGCGCCGATCGGTCGCGCCGCTCGGTCTTGTAGATTGGTCACCCCGATCAGTTGTACGCCTAAATGACATCCAACCACTGAGACGTTACCCCTAGGGTCTGGAATTTGGCCAAGGGGTGGACCGCGAGGGTTCGGGTCATCACATCAGATACCTTTGAAAGCATTCTCGCCCACGAGAATTTAAATCTAGACCTGAAGAAAGGAGGGGGGGTCCGAACAACCGCCATGGAAGATACCTCTCAATAGTGAACCCAAACAATTACAATCACTGTAAAACAAAGGATTAAATTGTCTGATCATGTGGTGAGGGGTTTACCTTCCTCCATGTTAAGATACTATCCGCTTTCGGCGGCTCTGACTCGCTCGCACGGGTTTAGGCGCATCAACTCTAATGCGTCTTAACCAGGGATTAGGTCCTCCCCTCCCCACATCTCATGATACTTCACACACATCCATAGAAAGTGGAAAGCCACACATTCCATAACTAACAAGGTAAAGTGTTCCATCACAATAAGTACAAAACAAAACAACACAAAACTGAAAACGACTCTAGGTATTAGGCACGCATTTGTGCTTCCCGTTCCCATGTACTTTCTTCAAGCCCACCATGCCTCCACAACACACGAACCAAAGGAATGGTTCATCCACGAAGCACCTTCTCCTCACAATCCTCGATCATCACAGGTCGCTCTGCGAACATTGTATTGTCTTCGATATCTAGCTCTACGCAGTCAAGGACATGTAAATCGTCATGCAGATACCGACGGAGCTGGGACACATGGAAGAATTCATGTATCCTCAGTAGCGATGGTGGTAATGTTACCTGATTAGCCACTTCTCCGACTTTCCGCAACACTTCGAAGGGTCTGATGAATCTGGGAGAGAGCTTTCTCCCCCTATCGAACCTACATTGTCCACGCCTAGGGGATAACATCAAGAAAATGTGTTCCCAGACCCCGAACTTCAAGGCTCTCCTCCTATTATTGGCATATGAATTCTATCGGTCATGTGCCGCCTTCATCCTTTCCTGTATAAGCTGAACCTTCTCTGTCATGTTTTGCCCTTCTTCCGGGCCAAGAACAATCGGTTCCCCAACCTTAGTCCAACACACGGGTGAGCGAGCTGGCCTCCCATAGATGGCTTCGAATGAAACCATGCCAATGGTAGAGTGATAGTTATTATTGTAGGCAAACTCTACCAGAGGAATGTGTACCACCCATGAGCCCCAAAAATCCAGAATACATGCCCATAGCATGTCCTCTAACATCTGGATGGTGTTCTCTATTTGTCCATCTATCTGGGGATGGAAAGAAGTGCTAATACGTAGCTGGGTGCCCAAATCATGTTGTAATCACCTCCAGACATGTGAGGTAAACCCCACATCCATATCTGAGACTATGGATCTCAGAACTCCACGAAACCACAACACCTCATCAACGTACCTTCGTGCTAAAGCATCCACTGCACCCAACTCCTTGATTGCCAGAAAGTGGGCCTATTTCGTCAAATGATCCACGACTACCCAAGATTGCGTCACAGCCTCCTCGAACCTTGGGTAGCCCCATAACAAAATCCATCGAGTTGTCGTCCCACTTCTACTCAGTAACATCTAAAGGTTGCAACAATCCACTTGGGACATGATGTTCAACCTTAACCTGCTGAAACACTAGGAACCTTACTACGAACTCTGCTACTGCCCGTTTCACCCCGGGCCACCAAAACTATCTCCTAATCCCATGGTACATCTTGGAAACTCTCGGGTGCACCGCTAGGGGTGAGTTGTGGAACTCACTAAGAACTTTTTTGCACATTGCCTACGAAAAAAACAGATTTCCTTGGAAAATCATCTTGTTCAGACCATCCTCCGTCCACCCTTCTGGAGCATTGCCCTTGTCCACTCGGTCACGCATCACTTCTCTTTTTGAGTCTCCCCATTTGGACTCTTCTACCTGATGCAATAGATAATACTGCACTATAATTTGATAAAACCATCCTCTACAACCTTCCATCCTAGCATCCAGGTGCAGGGCATCCAACTCCTCCATTTCCTTCCAAGTATCTTCCGACTCTCGGACTGCATCCTTCTGTGACTTCCTGCTCAAAGCATCAGCCACCAAATTCTCCTTTCCTTAGGTGTAGGAAATCTTGAAGTCATAGTATTGAAGGAATTCCATCCACCTTCACTGCCGTAAGTTCAGGACCCGCAGGGAGAAGATGTACTTCAAGATTTTGTGATCTGTGATGACCAAGAAGCGCTCCCCAGTGACGTAGTGCCACCACAGCTTTAGTGCGAACATGAACGCTGCAAGCTCTAGATCTTGGGTGGCATAGTTATTCTCATGGGGGAATAACTTTATAGACCCATAGGATATCTCCCCGTGCCACTACATCATCACACATCTGAGGCCTTGCCCTGAAGCATCATAGAACACCTCATATGTCACCCATTATTCTGGAAACCTCAGCACTGGGGCACTAACCAACTTCTCCTTCAGATAGATGAAGGCTACCTCGCACTGCTCATCACCTACAAAATCTTAGATCTTCTTGGTCAAGGCTGTCAAGGGTGCCGAAACATGGGAGAAGTTGGTCACAAACCTCTGGTAGTACCATGCCAGCATGAGGAAACTACGAACCTCCACCAGGTTCTTGGGTGCTTCCCAGGAAACAACCGCCTCGACCTTCGATGGGTCCACCGCTATCCCCTACTCGAACACAACGTGCCCAAGGAAATGCACATCTTTCGTCTAGAACTTGCACTTGGACAACTTACCATAGAGGTGGTGCTTTCTGAGGACATCTAAAACCATTCTCATATGCTCTGCATGATCCTTTTTTGATCTTGAGTAGATCAGGATGTCATCAATAAACACGACTATGAACCGTTCCAGATATTACCATAATAAAGATTTCCTGAGCCCCATGAACACGGATGGTTCATTCGTAACGCCAAACAACATGACTAGAAATTCAAATTGTCCATATATGCACCTGAAGGAATTCATTGAGATATATCCCTACTTCACCCTCACTTGGTGATATCCAGACCGCAGATCGATCTTTGAGAACGAACCTGCACCCCTCACCTAGTCAAATAGATCATCTATCCTCGAGAGAGGATAGAAATTCTTGACTGTCACCTGATTCAGCCTCCTGTAGTCTATGCACAGACTTATACCACCATCCACCTTCTTCGCAAAAAAAAACAGGACCACCCCACAGTGATGCACTTGGCCGAAAAAAACCCTTCTTCATTAGATCCTCAATCTGGATCTGTGAATCACGTAACTCGGAAGGTGTCATCCGATAGGGGGCCATCGAAATCGGATGAGCACCAGGTTTCAAGTCTATCCCGAACTCAACATCACGTCGAGGGGGCAGGTTTACCACCTCTACAGGGAAGACGTCCATAAATTCACTGACGATTCTTGGGACTCTCGCCATTTCTACATCCACCAAATCCACAGATAGATCTGCCATCACGGAGAGGAGGGGTTCCTATCACTTTCTTCTTCCGTGGAAACTCCGCTCGCCGATGAAAGTAACCCTTCGACCGCCCAAGTCTGAAATCAAAATCCTTCCTAGAAAGAAATCATTGATGGAACATACAGAGAACATCCATTCAATGCCTAGGAAGACATTGTATGGCTATATATGCAACAATAGAAGATCCCGGACTGACTAATTTGGCCCTATCATTAGTCTGCATCTTCAACAAACATACAAGAAGTCGGTCTGTCCTCCGACAGGTGTGCTCAGCACCAGGGGCACTAAAAGTCTCTCAAATTCTAAACCTAGAGCATGGGCTAGACTAAGTGTAACAAAAAAGTGTGAAGCTCATGTATCGAACAAGGAATATGCAAGGGTACTAAACAAGTTGATCATACCTGAAACGGCCTCTAGCCCTGCTGGAACTGCTGCCTCTACGGCGTGCAACTGCCCACTCCTAGCTCCTCTGGCTCTCGGCTATCGGCCACCTCCCTGACCATGCCTAGGTTGAGGTCCCTAAGGATCACCCTGAGGTCAGCCTCCTCCTGCAACATCGGCCCTTGGGGGAGCGGGAGCCCGCTGCCCCTACTGGTGCTGCTGAAAGGGCCTAGCCGGGAACTAATGATGCTGAGGTGGGTGCTGGACCTGCGCACCCCCACAATACTATAATCTCTCTGAGCACTGGTTTCGAAGTTTCCCATGGCTACCATAGATGAATCACCTCGGTCCCGGGCCCGACGGGATAGGGAGAGGACTGGGAGACCGGAACTGCAACTATTGCGGCCTGCTCCCTGCTGGTCGGAACCTAGAGGGCCCTGATGCTGGAGTTCTGCTGCTAACGGCCTTCCCCTTTGACGAGCCCAACTGGATCCCTTCTCGTGACACACCTCCCAGCGTGCACATCATCCCCACCCCTTCCTCCTTCTTCTGCACATCTAAGTATGTTGGTAGGGTGAAGGGAGTAACAACGTTCTGAAGAGAACGTCTGAGTGCCTCCTCTAAACGTCTCGCCCGAGGCTCCTCATCCGGAAAGAGGTATGGAGAAAAGAGAAGGAAATCCTTGAACTTGATCCCCAACTCTCTCACTGACATACTCCCCTGCTAGAGGGAGAGTAGCACCTGCCACTTCTCGGCCTTCATCGTGGATGAGAGGAATTACGCCCAGAACTCTTTCTTGAAGTCAGTCCATGCAACCCTAGCTTCTCTCTTCTCTCAAAGATAAATCGTCCACCACTGACGCGCTGCTACACGCATCTGGTTGAGGCCAGAAGAACCTAGTACTCTGCTGGAGCCCGGATCAAGCTGAAAGCTATCAGCAGCTCCTCTCTCCAGCTCTCCATCTCCATGTCAAATGTGCTTCCCTCATACTTCTCGAGGGTCTGTCGCTGAAAGGCACGAAGCATCTTCTGCCATTGTTCGTCGTCCTCTTCTCGTTCATCCCTTCATCGATCAGCCGAGTCAACCTCTTGGGCCTCGATCGCCAGTTTAACTCGTGTTCGTCTCCCAGGTGCCATAGCTGCAAGGTAAACAAGGAATACCCAAGCCCAAGTAGTGCAAAATATTGTTCTTAAATTTTCTTAGACTCCATTATTTATTTTCAATCCCCAAGACACCCAAGAAACATAAGAACAGAAGTCATTATGATGCATGTACCTTGAGTAGGGTCTCTACCCTGTAATCAGTGTATCCTCTCTCAGTCGTTCGGTAGGTCCAAATTCCTTGCAACGGATCACGGGGGGCCCTAAAATCTCGTGTCCTAGCTGGTCTTCCCTTGCCTAATTCATGCTCCAAGGTCACCCAACACTGTTTCTCTACCACCCCATGCAATCCTCACTAGGACTAACTCCAGACTCCATCCTATCTCTCAACCTCCCTCTAATACCATTCTGTCATGACCCGCCTTCACCAAAAGGAGGGAAGGGTTAGCAGAATGTCAGGCCCTTCCTTCTTTAATTTGAAGGAGAGATAATGACCCCCTAAACCTGCCTTCAATAGGTCCCGGAGTGGTGACCAGCACCAAGGGTATAGAATCTCACACAAAATGGAAGGCATTACCCTTTTTATTTTTAATTGGATCGAGAGATAAGATTGAAACCCCAACAATACTGAAGATGAAAGTAAAGGTAAAGCAAAAAGTAAACAATTCCCATATGCATGTTTATAAGTAAAAGATACAAGACACAAAACTCCAAAGGTAATGTACCAAGAAAAAGGAAAACGACAACAGAAACTGCCCCAAGGTCTGAGCTAGTACGATCTCGCACAATCCCTGAAGTCCACTTGGAAACCGGAAAAAAGTTTTATATACGCGGTGTGAGCATAAAAGTACACTCTGTAGGGAAAACCAAAGACTCTCTTGCACAAGTGAGGAGGAATTCAAATGCCCTATAAGAAAAGAAAAACCAAAGCACCTAGCAAGGAAAAATTATCCCCCCTAGTCTCACCAAGGCACACTCCCCAAATAAAATGACGAAAGTAAAGTATAGTAATAGAACATCGATATTTAGGTACCCCGCGCCACTTTCCCACTGGTTATTGAAGACATCCTATGCATCGAACCAATCCCACCATACTCAACGCAGTCCCACTACTACATCCGCCCGCACACACCTGAGCCACAACCATGCATCCCACCCGCAAACACCTAGGCCACAAAAACCATCCCGCCCACAAACACCTAGGCCACAACAACAACATATAACCATGCCCAAAAACACATGGTCTAGAAAACTACTTCCACGCCTGAAAACACCTGGTCCAGAACGCTACCCTCAGGCCCGAAGACACCTGGGCCTCATCCCGAAGACGCTTGGGAGACAACATGCCCGCAAAAACCTGGGAAAAACGCCACAACTACCCTGCCTGAAGATTATTGGGATAATAATAGACTTTAGGCCATCACAACCTGCCCGTAGATTCATGAGCTATTTGGGAAAGGGAGAAGAAAAGGAGCTAATAACAAACCACTCATCGGAGTGTTGGGAAAAACACCCTCCCCATGAAATGCGGTGTTCGGCACTAAGTGCTCAACATTGGTGGGGCGCGAATGAGAAACACAAAAGCTACAAATATATGTATAGGTAACTAAAACTCATCCCAACTTAGGTGTTCAAAAACCTAAGCACAAACACCCTTGTTACTATTCATTCACAAAAGAATCCACGACACTCACGGCCAAGTCACAACTCATTCCCAAACTAATTTCCCACTCAAACATTCTTGTTTTCCTGTTCAAGTGAACCCATTAGGGTGATTTCTGCCCTACCAGGAAACTAACAGGCATAAACACAAGCCACAAAAAAATAAAACATCAAATCAGTAATTTAAGCATTCACACCCAATTCTCTTGTAAAGTCACAACTGCAAAGGGATAAGTGAGATCCCTCAAAGTACTGGAACCAAAGAAAGCCTCACAAAAAGGGATAAATGAGATCCCTCAAAGTACTAGAGACAAAGAAAACCCCGAGACACAGCCCCATGTCCCCAAAACCAGGAACCCACCATTTTTCAACAATAAAGGATTACACCCAAGTTCGTTTCATAGCAGAGCAACCACACAACTTCCAATTCACAACCAACAATTGTGCCACAAAAAAGGATCCCATCCCCGTTCACATCTTCCCCTAAGAAGTATGTAGAACATCACACCCACCACCAAATAGAGTGAAAAACTTCCAGGTTCAAGCACATAATTCATTAGGTTCTTCTCTTTGTTTGTTAACAATGGTGGTCACACATAGATTCTTGTTTTATTGAACATCCATTTAAACCTACTGAGTTTACGTGGTTAACCAATTTCCAGGTTAAGTCATTTAATCATCATAGAAGACAAAGGTTCATTAGTGTGCAAGAAAAGACAACCAGTAGCCATGATTTTCTGTGAGCATAGGCCCGAACAATTCACAACACATACAACATAAAAGTAGTACATCAGAAACATCGATCACACCCCCCTTTCATTCATTAAAATTCCGTTCATTATCATCATTAAATTTGGTTTCAAAAATTCCCACATAAACAAAAGCATAACCACCACACATGATACACAAAAAGGAGAGGAAAAGGAAAACCCTACTTGATTGATCAAAGATCTAAGTTATTCTCCACGCGCTAAGAATCATGGAAAAGTGCGACTCATAGGGGAGGAATTCCTTGGACTCCTAGGGGTGCAGAATGCTTCAGCAGACGTGCACCACAAGCCATGGGAAGAAGGGACTCCAGGCGCACCAGGTAGAATAACGAAGTCGCCCAGAGGAAGAAGATGAAAAAGAACTTCCCGTGTGATATATAGATAAGATCTCATTGTTACGGGATATTGGAATTTTGAACTGATTTAAATTTAGATCGTGGTTCTCCACAGGGTTGGGTGGTTACATATGACGGAACTGATTGTTATTAAATTCTCCATTGAGGAGGTCCCTCGATAATTATTGTGTATTAATTATGGGATTTGAAATGGATTTGAACCACTTGAAAAAAAATTGAAAAGCCCGAAAGAGGCGTTACAGGAAAAACTGCAGAAGAGAAACCCGACAAGGATGGGTGACACCGATCGGTCGCATCGATCGGTCGCACACCGAAATAATGTCCTACCACCGAGACGTCACCCCTAGGGTCCAGAATTTGGAAAAGGGATGGACCGCAAGGTTTCGGATCATCACAAATTAAAATTAAAATTATTCTATAATTCCCATTTGAAGCTAAAAATTACCTTAGAAAAGTAGCATTTTTCTCCATTAAAACACTTTTTCACTCAAAAAACCTTTTTAAAAATCATGTTTCCATTAAAATTCCAGTCACACAGACTAAATTCAAATAAAATCATCACACATACCCAGAAAACTATTATAGGGATCTATTTTTCTTGAATACCTCAGAAATTTGGTTTAGCAGACCATAAACTGAGCCAGAACCAACCATTGGATGCATCTACAACCAAGAACTCAGTGCCCACTTGGGTCTCTACTACATTTAAACCTTAGTATGTTGCATTAGATTCCTTCCATAATCATTTCTCAAGTGATAACCCCAAAAATACAAGAAATAAAACTATATAATAAACCCTACATCAAGATAAAAAACTCAACCAATAACCCCAAGAATGAATAGAATTATATTGGGTAAGAGTTCCCAAATCTCTTCCCACCGCTACATATAATGTCTTGAAAATCCAATGTCTAGTCAACCAGTCCCCCAAAATGACATGTTTTGATCTAATACAATTGTAACATGACCAAACCTAGGATTGACCCAGACTGATCACAAGATCCAAGCTAAGACATTGTCTGAGAAGAATTTTTGATCTTCATAAGCTAGAAACTAGTGTTAGGCATCAATGATAAAGAAAATGTGAATCAAATTTCCAAAAAAAATTAAATCAAATAAATTAAATCTAAAAAATATAAATAAACACTATAAGGGGTGGGAAAATAAAAGTTTACATACCACCATGTGACCATATGGGTCAACACCGACCATTAAACCAACATTTCTCCTTGATTACCATGTCGGTGTCGAAAGAAACCACATACAATAATTTAACGAATAAACAATAGTTGTGTGGATTAAAACAAAGTTGCAATGAATGAAAATTATATTTACAATACATTTTCATTAAATAGAATATTTTTTAATGTGATATTTGGAATAAGGTCCATAAAATATGTTTTTTATTATATATTTTTTTAAGAAATCAATTTCCAATTAAATTTTTGAATTGTAAACAGGTTTATTTGTCAAAGAAAGGGGCTTAACATTTTTTGAGAATGGAATTGAGAGTGTGACATGTGATATAATTACATAAAAAGGAAATATAGTATAAAATATTCTCAATAAATTTTCCAAGAGACATTTTAATACTAATTATACACTTTTATAAATTCTTTAATCCATTAAATATAATATGATAAAAAACACAAAACAAAAAAAAATGAGAAACACCACACAAAAGGCTATACCAAATGCGTAACATAAAAAATCTATCATAAATAAATATGTTCCTAGGAAATATGTGACTGCCTATTAGTTTATGGGATTTTCTAGAACATACAGAAACTTGATTTATTATATTGGTGTTCCTATCCAGATTTCATCAAAAAGCGCAAATACTCGGTCATACCCACCATGGCCTAACCATGCCGAACAATACCAATGGAGAGCGATATCCATAATAAGTTCAAATTGACATATCATAATAATAATCTAGTGAAGAAAACATTGTCGGATATCACAATATCTATTTCATGTTCCCATGGAATGTCAAATGTGGGGATGAGACAAAAAATCAACCATATACAAATAACAATCATAATCTACAGCATGGTCTAAATAATAAAGAAATGCCATTTAATCACCCCGATAAGTATCTCATTTCCATAAAAATAAAAAAAACTTATTTCCCATGCACAGGACCTCCAAATTCCATTAACATAAAAAAGGAAAGAGGTTCATCTGAAGGGTATTTTTCAATAGTGGGAATAGTTATGTAGTTTCCAAATAGGGCATAGGAAAATTTGGAGTGACAAACCATTTCTACAAAGATTCAGAAATGCCATTTATGAATGAAACCCCATTTATAAATACTCTTTAGAAACCTATAACCCCTCGACCCTAGTTACCCAGAGTCGGTGCAATATTTTAATACATTGGCATGATTATATGGAATCTAATATCAAAGAACCAATCAGTTTAGCAGTCTAGGAAAATAGATTACATATATGAACATTTCATTAAAATGTTTCATATAAAACACAACATAAATAATCCTTTGAGAACACCATTATTCCTTTATATTAACCCTACATATCAATCATAGTACACTTCTTTGCATCCTTGGAAAAATAAAACATAAGAAAGGGGTAAGATTAGATGCTCGGAAAGGATAACAATATAGCAGAAAATATCATAAATAAGCATAATCATTTAAGGAAATGTATAAGACTAAAAAAATCCTTTTAAACTTATACATCAGAATAATATAGAAAATATAAATCAAATAATTCCATTTACATACTCACATAGATATTCTACTAATTGAATAATCACATGTTATATCAGTAGATAATTTCTTAATGATGGAGTGCTTAATGAAGGATATCATAACAACATAGTAAAGGCCTCATTCCAAGACTAAAAATAATATTCTGTCAAGGCCTTGTGCCAAGAAAATAGTTTTTCTTATGAGACCTACTGATGCATTGAAGAGCTATAACGGGCTCCACCTATCACTTACAAATTCCAATTCATTCCTCATGTGAAAAGGTTGAAACATAACATATACATTCATATTAAAACTAGCATATGAAATGTTAATAATTTAACCATAAACTATGAATGGTATAAAAATTGCACATCCACAGTCAAACATATCATAACTCATTCAATAAAATACTGATGATTGTATTATAGTAAATCAAACTTATTCAAGAATAATATCCACTAATGGATATTGAAATTGATGAAAATAATAAATAAAACTCTTTTAGAGAAATACCATTATTCAAGAAAACATGTAAAAGTTGTACAATTTATAAAATAAGTCATTTAAAATTTATTTTTGAATCAATGTTTCCCATAACTATATGAAACATTTGAATGAAATTAACACTTTAAAACAATCATATCTACATAAATAAATCCTTATAATCATTTTGAAAACATGGGCACTATTTAAAATAATTAAAAAAATATATCTTTGAAAACACTTAAAATGATGATCTAGTTAAAGATTCCATTACACAAAAACATAAAATATTCGTTTTTAAAACATTTTAATGAATCATGTACATAGATGATAAAAATTTCCCAGTAGATACTTACAAATAAATAATCTCATATAATAATTAGATTCAAGGAATAACCCTTACCTTGTAATTTTAATTGATCGGGGGTATGTTATCCTCCTATATAATAGTTAAATAATTGTTTATAAGTTATAGAATAACAAAATCATTAAATATTATATCATATATGATCATATAATATTTATTTTTTAGTAATATTTCAGTAGTATTTTTGATTCGGGTGTTAACAGATTCGTTTTTCATTATATGTTTTGATACCTATGTCATGTTTGTTATGGATAAGATTTATTTGATTCCTATATATAATTATATTAAGTTCTTAAACATTATTTTTAATCATAAAAAAAATTATTCTTGAATGATTACAATGGGGAATTAATCTCATCGCGTTCATGGAGATGGTAATCTGTACGTACGCACGAGCGACAATATCATTCTATTGATGATGAAATCGTAAGTAATTGGATGGTATATAAAATATAATGAATCATTATGTTGTTATATCTATTATTTACATCAATTATACTCATTATTATAACCACCCAAATAATGAAGTGTTGAATAAAAAACTACAACACAACCTGGAGACGGAATGTCATATAGACGCACGTATGGTGACTTTTTCATTCATAGGATGGATTAAATAATTAATATGGTTCTACCATATATATAATTACATCACAGTAATTATAAGGTACTAGATTTATTATTTTGTATTGGAAACAAAAAATAAATAAGATGTGGAAGAAGAATATAACTTTGAATGTGGTGAGAAAATTATTACCTCTTCTTCAGGTGCTTCCTTTTGATTTGATCAAAAGGGATCCTTAGGTTGTCTTATGATCAATGTAAGGTGTCTATGTTGAAGTGAGTTTAGTTGGAAGGATATTTAATCAGGGTTTGGCTGTGCCAAATGGCTTTGGAGGTGTGATGTTGAAGGAAGGGGATGTACCCTTTTTTAAGAGAGTTGAGGGTCACTTTAGGAAAAGCTTGAAATATTAATTTATTATACAATTATTTTCGATTTATAATGGCTCTAAAAAGATTTATTTCGTGGATATGGTGGTTCTGGGTACAAAACCTCTCAAACAATTGGTTTTAAATAGTATTATGTCATCATATTAACCTTATATTTTAGATCTAACTCTTAGTTAAATAGTTTATCTTTTACCATGTATTCTTGTATTATTATAATAAATGGTTAATAAACTAACAATAAAATTCCAAGAGAACACAAAGTTATTTATTATTGGTATATATAAGATTATTTATTTCCTTTGGAAGAACATTAGATTTTTAGGAATATTATATCAAATAATAAAATAGTATTTGTTTTAAAAACACATTTATACCTATTATGACACTATTTAGTATTTGGTATTTGTGAATGTCAGAAAAACATTATTACTCCGAAAAAAATTTATTTAATCAACTCTAACACTTCATATTATCCTAGGTAATTCTGGTAATACATAAAAAGTCTCAATTTACAATTATATTAATATTTATAATATCAATTATTTTAATCATTCATTAATAAGGTAATTATGACATTATCATTGTGTCATAAATAAATATAATTATTTAATGTCTGAAAATTATAAATCAAATAACATTATCTAGTAACATATATTGGCTTTCAGATTAATATTTATAGTCGAATTTATATTATGAATAACCATATATTAAAAATGTTTTAGTAATTAAACATTGAATTTAACACTTTTAACTCTTCTTTAAATTATATAATAATAAATTTCCTAATCTAATACAAGTGGATAAAAAGTTTCATATTTTATTCCTAAGGTTTATTTTGGTCGAAATAAAATTTAACAATAGAATTAGGATATGGGTTTGGAAATTATAATATCATTTTTACCTTAAATTACCCTATTTATTTTTAACCGAGGATAATAAAATACAAAATTTAATATTCACCAAATATTATTTTCATCCTATTGAAGATAATTTTACTTAATGATTTCATCCATGAATCTATTTTTATAGAAATTCAATTCGTAGAAGCGGTGAAGTTCCATTTTATGCAAATTTACAAATGTGTCTAGAATGTTAACAAAAGAGGGAAAAAGTTCAATAAAATTTTAAATATCTGATCCTATTATAAAATGACTCCAATGTATTACATTGGACTCATTTAAGTAGTATGTATATATTTTTACTTTAAAATAATTTTTAATTAAAAATAATTATTTAAATAAAAAGTTCGTATGAAACAATAACGTAGTGTTTTTCACAATTCATGAAAATTGAATGTTTTCAGAAAAATACCAAAAATTCACCCTATGATAATTTTGATATTCCTAATTCAAAACATATAAGTTTACTTAATTAATTAAAAATTAATTCCACTTGTCCAAACGAGAAATCCAGTTTTAAGAAATAAAAACTATCAAAATATTAATGTGTTTATGTATAATTTAAATGTAAAATTACTTCAAATGAACATCTTTGGATTAAATGATAAAAATATAATCTAATTATACATTGAAACCATTCATATGTTTAAATTAAAAAAAAAATTATTTTGACTAAAAATTTTGTATTCAATTAAAATTTAGTATTTTCGCTATTCAAAAAAATATGAAAGTTATCATAAAAACTCAAAACATTTTTCCAAACTAATTGTTTATTTCACTATTATAAAAAAGAATTTTATTTTTCCAAATTGAATATATATAAAAGTGTCAAATATTGTATTTAAAAATGGATTCTCCATTAAAAGTTCTTAAATTTTCATTTTTTTGAAAAACACTTTTTTTTCTAAAAATTTGGATTTGTTCTTATATTATGTCTAAAAATAAAATGATATTGATGTTAAAATTATATGGAGTATAAAAAATTAAAAATTTAGTTAATAATATTCATAACCTCTTTTTAAACAGATATCTTGGTAAGTCGTGGTGCGCTCGAACTTAGTGTTGGGTGTGGCGCAAGATATTGAATTACATTAAATGTATTTCAGAATACTAGGGTGTTACATTCTACCACCCATAAATAAATTGTGTCCTCGAATATTGAAATAGTTTTTCAAAGATAAATGTTTGAAAATCGAAAATACTTTTGTGGAAAACCCATATCGATAATAGGGTTACTAACTTTTAGTCTTAATAAGAGGAAAGGAAAATGAAAAAGTCGCCATAAAATTAGGGTTTGAATTGGAGAACATTTTTGGAAATTATAGACGCACAATTGGAGGAAAACTTAATTATTTAGGGAGAGTGATTGTGCTCATAAATCATAAACAAGTTAATAATAAATGGAAAATTGAGGTCATTAGAGCCATAAAAATATCGCCTATTAACAAAATCAAAGGTATTAGGGTAAAAAATATTTTGTTTTAAGATCTTTTCCATAACTTTTAAGATTCAATTTATTCATAGAATAAGAAAAAAATAATTTAAAAGTACTGTTCCATACTTTAACTAATTTCTACCACAAACTCATCTTTCACTCCAAAAGATAATAGAACTCAAAAATAATCTATTTTCCAAATCATATTGGGTTTAAAAATATGAATTTATAGTTCATATATGAGGTCATTCAAAAACGCAACATTATATAAAAAATGTCATTGCAAAAGCCAGTGGTAGGTGATGCACCCTTATCTCCCTTTGGTTTTGGGTTCAAGTCTCACAGCCTTGTCGGACACGACGGGTTATCGCCTGACCATTGGGTTGTCCTTTTTATATAAAAATAACAATCTTATGAATTTTTTTTACCTTAAACCATAGAATATAATGTCAGAAAAAATACATTACAATCTTTAGACTTATCCAAAATACTTGTGTCCAAACTCATAGTCCAAAATTTTATAAGGTCTACATAACATAATGAAGATATCTTTTGCCACATTATAACATGTGAGTACTTTAATCATGTATTTAAAACATGGTAACACCCTAAATTACCATAAAACCTTATTGGATACAAACATGCACCCTCATTCCTTATATAATACAAGATATATTCCTTGTATCCAAAAATTTTGAATACTCCAACAATTATGGAATAAAAAACCATTACTCAGTTCCAAGGTAGTCTAGAATATCCTATATAATTTATCTGAATCAACCATTTCTTATTCCAAAATCACTACTAAGTATTAGGACAATTTTATGGTTTATTTTTCAATCATCCAGATATTTTACAAAAATATTAACATGTTGTTGAGTCACTTTTCTTAGTACCATATAATCTCAAATCCTCAATGAAATAGTATTGTATTACAATCGTTATTTATTTCCATAATTAATTAAACTACTATATTATTGATAAAACACCAAAATGAAATTATTAATTAATAAAAATATAATAACACTAATTATTACTCTTCATATGTGGTAGTATCATAACATGATTATTATCCAATAACATCATTTGCGGTATACTTTGATAATTGGGACATAGATTTTTGTAGTTTCCCAATGCTTGCAGATGAAACATTGTACATTTTAATCCTTTTTCTTATCCTTGAAATCTCGAACATGGTGTGCTTTATCTTAACACTAATAAAAAACTACTATTGTCTTCGAAAATTTACGATGGTGATTCTTTCCATAGTATTCACATATGGGAAAATCATGCTTTCCATTATTCTCATTATCTGTCTTTTTCTCTACCTTCCTTTTCATCTCTGGATTCCCATCAAAGACATATGACTCATTGAATTATTTACATATCTTATTAACACATGATACTATTTCCCCATATGATGAGAATACATGGGAGAATATTTCCCATATAAATTTTGGATTAATACATTGAAATATATTATCCTTCTTACTATGTAGATCATGCGTATTTCTGGAGTTTTCATTACTTCTACTGGGAACAATTTTTAAACAATTGCATACACTAGGATTGATTATGAATCGCAATGAATAAATACAAATTTGGAAAATAACTAACATAAATTGAATAGTTTATGCATATAATCAATAATCATAAAAAAATATGTAGGAGATATTTACTTATAAATCCTTCAGAATGGTGTGTAAAGAAAATTTGAATTATACTAAACATATCCCCTAAGAGTGTCATAAACAACAGTGAATAAAGGCATATTTTCATGTACTAGGATATTCCAGGTAAAGCTTGAAACTCCTTATTGGAGTTTTCACTCATAGGTACAGCTGTGCCAGAGCCGCCTCTACCTTATCATATCTAGAAAACAATGTATTGCTTGGAAAATTCAATTATTTACTACATTACCAAAATTCTATGATGTTCTTCTATACTAATTATCAAAGTATATCTTACTGTGATGTTTTAAAATTAGAGTTTATCTAAATCTATTTCCAGGGTTGTTTCTAAATATTCTATAATACCAACTTTATTTCCTTGAACCAAGTCACCCAGATTCGGTGCATTATTTTAATACATTTGCATTATTACAAGGAGTCAGGTCTCGAAGAACTGATCAGTGTAGAAGTCTTGGAAAATAGATTATATATATGAATGTTACATTACAATTTCAAAAATAATACCAAACAAAAATAATCCTTTGATAACGCCGTTATTTCCAAAGATTAATCCTTCATATCAATCATAATACACTTCTTCACAACCTGGTAAAAATAAAACATAAGAAAAGGGTGAGCTCTGATTCTCAGTAAGGTTTAAAATATAGAGGAAACTATCATAAATAATCATAAACATTAAAAGAAATTTATAAGTCTTAATAACTCCTTTTAAACCTAAGCATCAGCATAATTTTTAAAAGATGAATCAAAATTTTCCATTTACTTTTTCACATGGATATGTTACTAGTCAAATAATCACATGTAATATTAATTGCTAATTTCATAAATATGGAATGCAAAATGCTGAACATCATATCCAAATAGGCAAGGCCTCATGGGAAGACTAGAAATAATAGTTTGTCAATGACTTGTTCTAAGACACTAGTTAGTCTCATTATTCCTTCTGATACATCAAGGATTTATAGTGGGCTCCACCCGTCACATATTATGTCCAATTATTTCCTCATATGAAAATGATGAAACATAACATAAAAATTCGTATTAAAACTAGAATAATAAATGTTAGTAATTTAGCCAGAAACCACGATGGTATAAAAATAGAACATTCACAATAAAAAATGTCGTAACTCATTTAATAATATGTGGAATATTTTATTCTAGTAAATAAAACTCAATAAAGAATTATATCCAATAAAAGATTTTGACATAGTTGAAAATAATCAACAAAACTCTTTGAGAGAAGCACTCATTTTCAAGAAATAATTTTCAAAGTCACACAATTTATAATGGAAGTCTTTTAAAAGATATCTTTGAATCAAATTGTCCAATACTACTTTGAAACTTTTGAATGAAATTAATACATTCAAATAATCATGTCTATATAAATAAATCCTTAAAATCATTTTGAAAACATAGACATTAATTAAAATATTTAGAAAAATAAATCATTAAATATATTTAAAATGATTATATAGTTAAACATTACATTTCAAAAATAATTAAAATATTCCATTTTAAAACATTTTAATGAAACATGGAAATTGGTGATAAATATGTCCTAGTAGATACATACAGATAAACAGTCTCGGATAATAATGAGATTGAGGGAGTAACCCTTACCTTGAACATTTACATGATCAAGGGAACGTTAACCTCTAGTTTAATAGTTAAATCATTGTTATTAAATTATACAAGAACCTAATACATTAATATGATATCATATATCATCTTCTAATATTTCATTATTAATAATATTTCAGTAGAATCGTTGTTTCTGGGGTTAAATAATTCGTTTTCCTTTATATATTTTGTTATGTAAGTCATGTTTATTCTGGATAGGATATATTTGATTCATATCTAGACATATATTAAGTTTTATACAATATTTTCAATCATTAAATGAAAATTATTATTGAATGATTATGATGGGGAATGAATCTCATCGCGTTCATGGAGACTGTAATCCGTATGTATGTACGAGCAAAAATATCATTCTATTGATGGTGAAATCATTAGTAATTGGATGTTAAATCATATATACAGTATCATCAAAATGTTATATTTATTATTTACATCAATTTTACTAATTATTATATCCACCCAAATAATGAAGTGTTGAATAACAAACTACACCACGGCGCGGAGACAATAATTCATACATATTCATGTATGGTGACTTTTCATTCATAGGATGGATTGAATAAAGAATATGGTTGTACCAAATTTATAATAACATCATATTATGTATAAGGTACCATATTTATTATTTTATTATGGAAAAAATAAAGAAATAGGAAGTGGAAAAAGAAAAGAACATTGAAAGAGGTGATGAAATTATTACCTCTTCTACGTGTGCTTCCTTTTCATTTGATCAAAATGTCATCATTGCTTGGATTCTGATAAATTTAAGGCCTATAATTTGAATTTAGGGTAGTTTAGAGAGAATTGGAGCAGGTTTTGGCCGATCCATATGGCTTTGGAGAGTGATTTTGAGAGAAGGGTAAGTACCATTTTATTAGAGTGGTTAGGGTCATTTTAGGAAAATCTTGAAATATTAATTTATTATATAATCAGTTTCATTTCTAATCACCACAAAATGATTTATTTCATGGATAAGGTTGGTCTGCATTGAAAACCTTTCAACCAATAGGTTTTGTATAGGTTTAGGTCATCATATAAACCTTATCTTTTAGATTTAACTCTTTGTTAAATAGTTTAACTTTTACCATGTATTCTTGTATTATTATAATTAATGGTCAATAAACATACTATAAAAAGAAAATAGTACCCCAAGTTGTTCATTATTGATATATATAACCTTATCTTATTCCTTTTACTGAACATTGATTTTTACAAAAATTATATCAATTAATAATATAGTATTTGTTATAAAAACTCATTAATGTCAATTTTGACAGTATTTAGCATTTGGTTTTTCTAAAAGTCATAACAACTTGTTCAGTTGGATAAAAATTTATTTAATCAACCCTAACTATTCATATTAATCTATAAAATTCTTTTAATACATCAATAGTATAAATTTAGAATTATATTAATATTTATAATATCTATTATTTTAATCAATCAATAATAAGGTAATTACTGCATCATCATTATGTTATAAATAAATTTAAATATTTAATTTATTAAAATTATAAATAAAATACCATTATATATGAAATATTATTATATTTATAATGAATATTTATATTCAAATTTATCTCATGTATAACCATATATTAAAATTGGTTTAGTTATTATACTTTTTATTTATCACTTTTAGATCTTCTTTAAATAAAATAATAATAAATGTCCTAATCTAATCCTAATGGACCAAATGGATCATATTCTATTCCTAAGGACTATTTTGGTCGTATTAAAATTATCCAATAGAATTAGGATATGCGTTTGGGTTATCATAATATCTTTTTTACCTATAATTACCCTAATTATTTTTAACCTTGGTAAATAAAATTCAAAGGTCTATATTCAACAAAATTTATTTTAATCCTATTGAACCACATTATACATACTGATTTCAACCATGTCTCTCAGATTTTTGAAATTCAATTTATTGAAGAGGTAAAATTATGTTTTATGCAAATTTTCAAATTTGCTAGAAAGTAGGAAAAAGACGTTAAAAACATCAATAAAATATTATATGTCTAATATTATTATAAAATAACTCAATGAATTTAATTAGAATAATATAGGTATTATTTATCTAGTTTTACTATAAAATATATTTTAATTAAAAATAAAAATTTAAATAAAAATTCTCTTTTAAACAATAACATTGTGGGTTTCACTATTCATCAAAAATTGAATGTTTTTAGAAAACTACCAAAAATTTAACCTAATCTAATTTTGATATTATGAATTAAAAAATTATGTCTATTTTTCAAAAATTCAATACATATAAGTTTCATTATTTAATTCAAAATTAATTCATGTGGTCAAAACCAAAAATCGAGTTTTTGAGAAGTAAAAACTATCAAAAGATTAATTTGTGTTTCTATCTAATTTAAATTTAAAACTACTTCCATTGAAAATAATTTTATTAAGTGATAAAAATATAATCTAATTATACTTGAAAACCATTCAAATTTATTATTTAACAGTATAAATAATTTGGATTAAAAAAGTTTCATTCAATTAAATTTTTTTATTTTTCACTACTCAACAAAATATGAATGTGACCAGAAAAACACCAAATATTTATCGAAACTATATTTTTATGTCCCAATTATAAAAAATAAGTTTATTTTGTCAAGTTGAATATATTAAAGGGTCAAATTTTGTTTTTAAATTGGGTTCTCTTTTAAATGGCGGTAAAATTTCATTTTTTATAAAAAACACTACTTTTATCTATAAAATTGGATTTGTACTTTTACTATGTCTAAAAAAACGTAATATTGATATTTAATTTTTATGGAGTATATGAAATTCAAAATTCTGTAAATACTATTCTTAAACCCTTTTTAAATGGCTAGTTTGGTAAGTTGTGGTGTTCTCGAACATAGTGTTGCGTGTGGTGCAAGATATTGAATTACATTAAACATATTATGAAATATTGGGGTGTTATATTCTCTCCTCCCTCAATAAATTTTTCCCTCACAATTAAAAAAAATCAAAAATAAAAGTTCGAAAATAGAAAATACCATTGTGGAAATCCCACATCAGAAATAAGGTTACAAAAATTTATTCTTAATAAGAGGGAAAGGGAAATGAAAAAGACACCACCAGATTAAAGATTTGAATTGGGGAACATTTGTGGTAATTATAGAAAAATAATTGGTGGAAATCATAAATATTTATAGGGAGTGATTGAGGCCATTAATAACAAACAGGTGAACAATAAATGGAAAATTGAGGGCCTCCCATCCATAAAAATATCATCAGTTTAACAAAACCTAAGTTATTATGATAACTCATTTTTGGTTTTAGGATCCTTTACCGAAATTTTAATAATTTATTTCTTCATAGTATAAGAAAAAATATATTTGACAAGTAGAGTTTCATACTTTAACAAATTTCTACTACATACTCATCTTTCACACCAAAAGATAACATAACTCAAAAATATTCTATTTATGCAAATCGAATAGGGTTTAAAAAATATATTTATAATTCATCTTTAATGTAATTTAATAAAAACTAAATTATACAAACCAGGACATCAAGTAGGCCAGTGGTAGGTGATCCACCCTTTTCTACCATTAGATGTAGGTTCTTGCCTCGCTGCCTTGATGGACGTGATGGTTTGTCGCCCGACCTTTAGGTTGACCTTTTTATAGAAAAAAACAAAAATATTATTATGAAATGTTTTAACATTAAACAATTGTTTCCAATGTCCAACATAATCCATTAAAATATTTTGACATATCCAAAATACTTGTGTCCAAACTCATTGTCCCAAAATTTATAAGGAAGTTCAACATAACATAATGAAGATCTCTTTTTCTACATAGTAACATGTGAGTACCTTCCTCATGTATTTAAAAACATGGTAACACAATGAATTACCATAAAACATTATTGATTACCTTGATTCTCCCTTAATACTTATAGACAACTAGATATATTATTTATTTACAAAAATTGTGAATACTCCAACAATGATGGAATAATCAAAGCATTAATCAATTCCATGGTAGTCAAGAAAATCTAATATAATTTATCCAAATCAAAAATCAATTATTCTCAAATCACAACCTCAGTATCAGGACCATTTATAGGATTATCTTTCCTTAAACCATCTATTTTACAAAATATTTATCTCGCTATTGATTCACTATTCTTGGTACCCTGTAATCTCATGTCCTCAATGAAATTGTACTACAGTACAATCCTCATTTATTTCTATAATAAATTAAACCAGTATATCATTGATACAACACTCAAATAACATATCTCATTAATATAAATATAAGAACACTAATTATTCCTCTTCTACTGTGGTAGTATCATTACATGATTAATATCCAATAGCATCATTTTTGGTATACTTTGATGATTACGACATTGATTCATGTAGTGTCCCAACTTCTTGAAGATAAAGTATTGTACATTTTAATCCTTTTTCGTACCATTAAAATCACATATTTGGTGTCCTTTTCCTAAACACATATAAAAACTCACATTAAATTCAACTATTTACCAAGGGGATTCTTCCCACAGTTATCACATATGGGAATATCTTTCTTTCTCTTCTTCCCTTTATCTATCTTTATATCTACTATCATCTTCTTCCCTATATTTCCTTCAAAGCCATAGGACACAGAGAATTATTTAATTATCAATATAACATATGATTCTATTTTTCATATAATTAGAATATGTGGGAGACTATTTCCCTTTCTAAATGTTTTCTTAAGACCATGAAAGATATGATCCTTCTTACTCTTTGGTTCATGCGTATTGATGGAGTTCTCATTCGATCTACTAAGAACCAATTCTAAAAAATGGAATACGGTTTTTTAGATTATGAATCACAATTCATTATTCCATATTTGTAAAATACCTAATATAAATTGAATAGTTTATACATATAATCCATAATTTTAAAAAAAATGTATTCATTGAAAGGGTATTTACTCATAAATCATTAATAATGGTTTGTATAGAAACTGTGAATTATAATAATCATAACCCTCATGAGTGTCGTATCTAAGAGTGCACCAAGGGCCATTGTCATGTACCAGGATACCCTTGATCAAGCATAAAACTCCTTGTTAATTTTTTCACTCCTAGGTACATCTCTGCGAGAGCCACCTCTACCTGCTCATATCCAGACATGGATATATTTTTGGATATTTCACAAATTCTCTACATTACCAAAATTCTAGGATGTTCTTTTATACTAATCCTCAACGTCTATCTTAGGGTAATGTTTCAAAAGAAGAGTTTATCAATATATATTTCCAAAGTTTATGCAAATTTTTCTCTGATAATAACTTTAATACCCTGACCCCAGTTACATAGTGTCGGTGCATTATTTGAATACAATGGCATGATTACAAGGAATCAAGTCCCGAAAAACTGATCAGTTAATCTATCATAGATAATATATTCCAAATATGAACGTTTCATTACAATTTTTAAAATAAAACACAACATATATAATCCTCTGAGAATGCCATTATTCCCATAGCTTAACCCTATATATCAATCATAATACACATCTTCACATCCTGAAAAGAAAACATAAGAAAGTGGTTAGTGCAGATACTCTGTAAAGATAAAATATAGAATTACTATCATAAATAAGCATAAACATTTAGGGGAATGTATATGACTAAAAAAATCCTATTAAACATAAACATCAGGGTACTCTGTAAATTATAAATCAAATAATTCCATTTACATAATCACATAGATATTACACTAGTCGAATAATCACATATAATATTAATATCTATTTTCATAATGATGGAATGAATAATTCCTAACATCATAACCACGTTGTCAATTCCTTATTCCAAGACTAAAAATAATATTTTTTTCAAGGCCTTTTTCCAAGACACGAGTTTGTCTCCTGTTACCTACCGATGCATCAAAGAGCTATAGCAGGCTCCACCTATCACTATGTCCAATTAATTCCACATATGAAATGGTTTAAACATAACATAAACATTCATATTAAAACTAACATACAGAATGTTAAAAATTTAACCCTAAACCATGAATGGAATAAAAATATAACATTCACATTCAAACATATCGTAACTCATTCAATACAATATTGAAGATTTAAATCTACTTAATCATACTCAACAAAGAATAATATCCAATAATGGATGTTGACATTGTTGAACATAATCCATAAAAATCATTAAGAGAAATACCCATTTTCAATATAGCATTTATGAGTCACACAATTTATAAAGGAAGTCTTTTAAATTTGATTTTTTAATCACATATTTCCTTACCACTTTGAAATATTTGAAATAAATTAACACTTTAAAACAATCATGTCTGCGTAAATATATCCATAAACTCATTTTGAAAACATGGACATTAATTAAAATATTTTGAAAAATAAGTCATTAAAAACATTTAAAACGACGACCTAGTTAAATATTCCCTTTGCATAAATACTTTAAATATTCCTTTTTAAAACATTTTAATGAAACATGGTGATATGTGATATATATGTCTCAATAGATACTAACAGATAAAAAATCTCAGATAAAAATGAGATTGAAAAAATAACCCCTACCTTGTACTTTTACATGATCAAGGGTATATTAATATCATTTATAATAGTTAAATAAATATTAATAAAATATAAAAGAACCAAATACATAAATATTATATCATATACGATCTTCTAATATTTCTTTGTTAATAACATTTCAGTAGTATCATTATTTCGTGTGTTAACTGATTAGTTTTCCTTAAATATTTTGTTACGTAAGTAATTTTTGTTATAGATAGGATGTATTTGATTCATATCCAGATTTTTATTATATTTATAAACATAATTTGTATTCAAAAAATGAAAAATAATTTTGAATTATTACGATGGGGAATAAATGTCATCACGTTAATGAAGACGGTAATCCGTATGTACGCATGAGTGATAATATCATTCTATTGATAGAAAAATCGTAAGTAATTTGATGTTATATCATATATAAAGAATAATTAACATGTAATATTTATTATTTACAAAAACTATACTAATTATTATACCCATACAAATAATTGGGTTTTGAATAACAAACTACACCACGACGTGGGGACGGTAAGTCGTACGTATGCACATATGGTGACTTTGTCATTCATAGGATGGATAGAATAATGAATATGGTTATACCACATTTATATTAACATCACAATAAGTATAAGGTAGTCAAATTATTATTTTGGTATGGAAACAACAATGAAATAGGAAGTGGAAGAAGAAAAGGACTTTGAAAGATGTGATGAAATTATAACCTCTTCTTCGGGTTATTCCTTTTGATATTACCAAAAAAGCTCTATAGGATGGAATATGATCAATGTAAGGCCTCTTGGATAATTTGAGACTATTTGGGAGGATATTTTAGTTGGTTATGGCCAAGAAAAATGGATTTGGAGGTGTTATTTTGAGAGAAGGGAAAGAACCCTTTTAAAAGAGAGGCGAGGGTAACTTTAGGAAAATCTTGACATATTTATTTTTTATACAACCATTTTGGTTTCTAATGGCTCAAAATGGATTTATTTCATTGATAATGTTGATGTGGATCGCAAAAAACTCATCCAATAGGATTATATAGGTTTAGGTAACTATATTAATATTATTTTTTAGATTTAACTCTTAGATAAATAGTTTAACTTTTACCATGTATTGTTGTACTATTATAATAAATGGATAATAAATATACTATAAGAATCCAAGATAAACCAATGTGGTTCCTTATAGATATATATAATCGTATCTAATTCCTTTTTCTAAACCATAGATTTTTATGAATATTATATAAATTAATAATATAGTATTTGTTTTAAAAATTAATTTATGTCAATTTTGACACTGTTTAGTATTTGGTTTTTGTGAAAGTCATAACAACTTTATCACTTCAAACAAAATTTGTTTAATCAACTCTAAAATTTCATATTAACCTATAAAATTCCTGGAATGCAACAAAAGTCTCAAGTTAAAATTTTAATAATATTTATATTATCAATTATATTAATCATTCAAAAATATGGTAATTACTACATCCTCATTGTGTCAGAGATAAGTTAATTTATTTAATTTATAAATATTATAAATAAAATACCATAATAAGTTTAATTTTTTATCTTTCTAATAATTATTTATTATATAATTTATCTCATGTATAACCCTATATTAAAAATGCTTTAGTTATTAAACTTTGAATTTAACACTTTTAACTCTTTTTAAATAAAATAATAATAAATGTCCAAATCTAAACCAAGTGGACCATAAGGATTATATTTTATTAATAAGGTTGATTTTGGTAGAAATAAACATATCCAATTGAATTAGTATATGTGTTAGGGTAATTATAATATCATTTTTACCTTTAATTACACAATTTACTTTTAACTATGGTAAATAAAATGAAAAAGTTACAATTCACAAAAAATCATATTCATCCCATTGAACAAAATTTAACATTCTTAGGTAAATGAATTCTCTCATATTTTTTAATTTCAATTCAATGAAGTGGTAAAATTACATTTTATGCAAATATTCATATGTGCCTAGAAGGTAGGTAAAAGACTTTAAATAGTATAATAAAATTTTATACGTCTAATATTATTATAAAATAAATCCAATGAATTAAATTGGAATAATATAGGTATTATGTATCCATTTTTACATTAAAATAAATTTTAATTAAAAATAATTATTTAAATAAATTGTCAGTTTTAAACAATAACACAATGTTTTTCACTATTCTTCCAAAATTGAATTTTTTTCAAAAAAATTACCAATATTTCACACTAAGATATGTTTGATATTCTGAATTAAATTTTTTTTCATATTTTAAAAAACTCAAAACATATATGTTGCATTAAATAATTTAAAATAAATTCTCATTGTCAAAACCAGAATGCAGGTTTTTGAGAAGTAAAAACTATCAAATGGTTTATATGTGTTTATGTCTAATTTAAATGTAAGATTACATCCAATGACCATGATTAGATTAAATTATAAAAATATAATCTAATTATACTTCAAAACCATTAAAATTTATGATTGGAAAATATAATTTTTTTTGATTAAGAAAATATGTTTTTAATTAAAATTTAGTATTTTCACTATTCATCAAAATATAAAAGTTATTATGAAACCCGAAAATTTTATCCAAACTAAATTTTTATGTCTTGTTTCAAAAGAAGAAGTTCATTTTGTCAAATTAAATATATAAAAGGGTAATATATTTTATTTGATAAGGGTTCACCATTAATAGGTGGTAAAATTGCATTTTTTGAAAAACACCTCTTTTATCTGGAAATTGAAATTTTTTATATATTATGTCTAAAAAACACATTATCTTGATTTTAAAAATATATGGAGTTTATAATATTCAAAATTATGTTAATACTGTTCATATCCACTTTTTAAACGGCTAGTTTTGTACGTCGTGGTGCGCTCGAACTCGTTGTTGCATATGGTGCAAGATAATGAATTAATTTAAAGGTGTTTTTAAATATGGGGGTGTTACATTCTCCCCTTCGTAAATATATTGAACCCTCACAATTTGAAATTTTTCTTCAAAAAGAAAAGGTTGAAAATAGAAAATACCTTGGTGGAAAATCCACATCGAAAATAGGGTTACTGTAACATAGTCTTAATAAGAAGGAAAGGGAAATGAAAACGTCACCACCACATTAAGACTTTGAATAGGAGAACATTGGAGGAAATTATATAAACATAATTAGAGGAAAATGTAAATATTTATAGGGAGTTATTGAATTTATCAATAAAAAAGTGAACAATAAATGGAAAATTTAGGGCCTCACAGACATAAAAATATCATCAGTTTAACAATAACTAAGGTATTATGATAACACATTTTTGGTTTTAAGATCCATTTCCTAACGTTTAAGAATTAATTTCTTTATATAAAATTAAAAAATAACATATAAAGTTGTGTTCCATACTTTAACTAATTGCTACCACAAACTCGTCTTTTACTCAAAAAGATAATAGAACTCAAAAATATTCTATTTGTCTTAATCATATAGGGTTTAAAAAAATTGAATCTATAATTCATATATCAGGTAATTTAAAAAAATACATTATACAAACAAGGATATCAAGAAGGCCAGTGGTAGGTGTTGCCCCCTTTTATCCCTTCGGTTGTAGGTTCAAGTCTCGCGGCATTTCCGGATGCGATGTGTTGTCTCCCGACCATTGGGTTGTAATTTTTATATAGAAAAACAAAAATAAACTTAATAAATGTTTTAACCATAAACCATAGTATCTAATGTCCATCTTAATTAATTGAAATCTTTAGAATTATCCAAAATTCTTGTGTCCAAACTCATAGTACAAAAATTTATAAGAAGGTCTACATAACATAATGAAGATCTTGTTTTCCACATAATAACATGTGAGCACCTTCATTATGTATTTAAAAAATGGAAACACCCTGAATTACCATAAAAAATATTTTTTACATTAGTTCTCCATTATTTCTTATAGAACACTATATTTTTTCCTTATATCCAAAAATGTTGAATACTCGTGTAATGATGGAATAAACAAACCATTAATCAGTTCCAAGGTAGTCAATAATATCCAATATAATTTATCTGAATCAACCATATCTTATTCCAAAATCACTACATCAGTATCAGGACCATTTTAATTATTATCTTTCATTCAAACATGTATTTTCCAAAAATCTAAACATTCTATTGATTAACCTTTTTTAGTACCATATAATCTCAAATCCTTAATGAAATAGTACTATAATACAATCCTTATTTATTTCCATAATTAACATAACTTGTATATTGTTGATAAAACACTCAAATGGCATTATTCATTAATAAAAATATAAGAACTCTAATTATTCCTCTTCATCTGTGGTAGTCTCATAACTTTATTATTATCTAATAGCATCATTTACAGTATACATTGATGAATGGGACATTGATTCGCATACAGTCACAACTCCTTGCAGTTGAAGCATTGTACATTTGAAAACTTTTTTTACCCTGCCATTCATGTACTTGGTGTAAATTTTCTATACATATATTAAAAACCCCCATTCCCTTCAATAATTTACCATGGTGAATCATTCCATGATTATCACATATGGTAAAATCATTCTTTCCCTTCTTCCCTTGATCCATCTTTCTCTCAACCATCATTTTCTTATCTGGATTCCCTTCAAAGCCACATGACTCAGAGAATTCATTACTTATCTTATTATCCTGTGATATTATTTCCTCATATGATGAGAATACATGCGAGACTATTTCTCTTCTAAATATTGGATTAAGTCCACTAAATATATTATCCTTCTTACTCTTTGGATCATGCGTATTGCTGGAGTTCTCATTCCTTGCATTGGGAACCATTTATAAACAATGGAATATACTAGGATAGTTTATGAATCGCAATGAATAATTCCAAATTCATAAAATACCAATCATAAATTGTATATTTTATTAAAATAATCCATAATAAAAAAAATTGTTTTCTTTGAGGAGGTATTTACTCATAAATCCTTTATGATGGTTTATAATGATTATTGATATTATCCTAAGAATATCCCATGGGAGTGTCATTACCAAGAGTGCAGCAAGAAATGTTTTCGTGTACCATGATACCCTAGATCAAGCATGAGAATCCATGTCAATGTTTTCACTCTTCGCTACATTTGTGTCATAGCTGCCTCTACCTGATCGTATCCATATTGATATGTGTTACTTGGAAAATTCACAAAATCCATACATTAACAAATTTCTAGGAAGTTTTTCTATACTAATCCTCAATATCTATCTTATGATAATGTTTAAAAAACATAGATTATCTAAATCTAATTCCAAGGTTGTTGAAAAACTCCCTTTGATACCAACTGTGATCCCCAACCCTAGTTACATAGAGTAAGTGTATTATTTTAATACATTTTCATGAATAAAATGAATGAAATCCTGAAGAACCGATCAGTTTATCAGTCATTGAATATAGATTACATATATGAACATTTCATTACAATTTCTAAAATCAAACAAAACATAAATAATCCTTTGAGAACTACATTATTCCCCTTGCATAACCCTACATATCAATTATAATACACTCCTGTTCTTCTTGGGAAAAATTATACATAAGAAATTTAAAGACCTGTAAAATTCAAGGGAATTTTTTTCTTAATTTTTTTGGGATTTTACAAGAACACGGTTTTTGACGGCACCTGATTCCGAGGCCCAGTGAGCATGGAATAATATTCCAAAGTTTAGCTCAGGTACATTCAGTGAATGAAGGAGTGGGTTTTCCTAACATTTGGACCGGTGCTCGGAATCGAATTCTGTGGGCATCGATGGAATCACAACGCCGGTAATTGATTAGAAACACCTTTTCTGGAGTTGTATTTGCTCGGTGTGGTAATTAAAAATTTTGAGTTAAGTGAAGAATAAAATAAAATGGTGCAACCAATTTTAATTTTATTTAAAGTAGTTTAACCGATGTTAAGTGGTTGGAGTGGGACCCACAATATCCTACTCCACTAGGTAGAATATTTGTGTGGTGGGGCCCACACAAGCCCCACCCTTTCAACTTTCTCAACCCCTATTAATTAGGTAACCCATGCGCACCCCCTTTATTTGAAGTCAACTCTTAATTAATTAATTGAGTAGGTTATTCAATATAATTAATTCTTGGTTTCATTTTGAATTTCAAATAAAATGTTGGCTTGTGCGTTAATTAAATAAGACAAAGTCTTATTTCGTGGGAGGTTAGTTCGTTGTGTGAGAGGATTTGGAGAGGAAATATCTAAGTTCTGAAGAACGTTCTTCCACCTTGAAGAACGCAAAGAACGCCGAAATACTTGGAGATCAATGACATGACGCAGTGTACCGCGACACCGATGATTCCCCTCTCCTACCACGACGCCTTCTTCCATGACGTTCAATTCTGGGATGAACCTTCATTCAACGATTTCATCGAGGTAGGGGATTATTTGTTTTGGTTCGTGCATACTTCTGTCGTCGTTTTTCGTTTTCAAATTGGACCGCCTGTTATCGAAATAACGGGAGGATGTCGGACCGCACGAACACGGCTGACCCTCCTCCCCCCCCCCCTTGATGCTTGACTTTGTTGCAACACGAGCAAGGCAGCGCGGTGCCGTTGCACCGTGAAAAAATATGAAGTATGGTCGGAGAAGCACGGCACTGTCACGCCACGCCGTTGAAGTCGAACAAAGCCGCGGCACTATCGCGCCGCGCCGGAGAACCTCGATGAGGCCGCGGCCAGAGAGGGGTCACGGTCGTGGGGGGTGGCGTCGTCGCGCCGTGCCAGTCGGAACAAGGCTGCGGCCTATGGTCGCGGCAGCCCCGCAGCAGCAGCAACCGGTCATCCGGTCACCAAGAAGGCTGGGGGTCGTAACCCCCGGCTGGGCGAAGGAGCGGCCACCCATGTGGGGTCCGCGGTGTTACAAACAAGGGGGCAGCCCCCCCCCCCCCCCCCTTCCGCTCGGTCGTTTCAGTTGAGCCGCCTGGCCACGCGGCTAGGCCGAGCGCGCCAGGTCGGTCCGCTCCCGTGCCGTGCCAGGCTGCGCCCAAGCTGGGCCGCGCCCTAATGGGCTGGAGCCAAACCCAGGTCGGGTCGACCCGGTTCGGGCCGACCTAGGGGGGTATCGGGCCGGGTCGGACCGGGCTCGAACCCCCTATTCACGGACATCTTTCGGACTTTTGCACATAACATGGGACATGGAACTCTGAACGATACACCATCAATTGCGATTCAATCCTCGGATCGAGACGGTCGTTTCGGTATATTACACTCAAGGTTTCGAAGAACTTTGGGTATGGCCGGGTTGGTTCGAACACGAAACCAACCGGGCCCTCGGAGCGGAAACTCTTATAACTTGAACTCCGGACGTCTGATTGACGTACCGTTGACTTTGTTGGATTCCTCTTAGTGTGAAAGTCCTTTTGGCTTAATCTTATCAAGGTTTGGACGCAGTTGGAGTATGGTAGGGTTGGTTTTGACTTAAAACCCAACCGGGCCCCTCGAACGAAAAATCCAATAACTCTAAGACCGGGCGTCCGATTAACACGATGTCTGTCACATTGAGTTACTTTTGATGATACAGAACTTTGAGATACATCAACTCCAGACTTTGTGTCATTTGATGTATCAGACCCTCGGATCGTGGAGCAGACCCTCCCGAAACGAGCTTGATGTGTGCGGAAAGCCTAGAGTTGACTGTGACTACGACAATGATGAAGACTACATGGGAATCCACTATGGATTTGACAGCGACGACTACAGCACTCAGATATCCTGTGTGGATCAGTGCTACCGATCCTGTTTGGGTAAGATCTTGTGTGGGATAGCGCTCATCGGTCCTCTGTGGGCCAGTGCATACCGATCCTGTGTGGGTCAGATCCTGTGTCCGTCATTGCGGGGGTTAGTACCTATCGATCCTATGTGGTTCATTGTCGGGGTTAGTACCTATCGATCCTGTGTGGTTCCGAGGGCTTAGATGAATCAGTGGCTACATATGATCATCTCTATCGTCTTACGAAAAAGTATAACTGTGTGGGCTGAGTCTTGACTTTCAATCTTTATCTTTGATAAGATTGAATTGATATCCAGTGTGGATTACGTTATGATTTCCTGTGTGGATTGGGTTGTGAATTCCTATGTGGAACGGGTTACGTTTTCTTGTGTGGACTGGATTGTACTTGGGCTCGGATGTTGGAGCTGAACTGAAATTGATGACTTAGGTATATGTATGGGAATATGCCTATGTAATGTCGGATGTTACTTCGTGATTGTATCTTTCCTTTGTGGATTATCTTTTGTGGATTCCGGGAGACCTTCAGGGGTCTCGGGGTCCCTACTAAGTAGCCTATACTCACCCCTGCATGGGCTATGCCCACACTACGTTGTGTTGGATGCAGACGACGGACAGCGCTGATCATGGCTGAGGCTTGTGGAGTGAGTCGGTACCTAGAGGTGGACCACTGGGTGGGACGTTCACGGAACGGACGGCTGGACCCGTAGAGCTGTGGAGACTATATGTACCCATCCTTCAGGTGGGACTTCTAGTGGACGGCTCGACATTGCGTCTTTACTTTTCAGTTGTTGTACTTTCTTTCCAGTTTTTCTTTACATTCAGTTTGGGTTTGTATTCTCACCCACTTACTTTTCCACACCTACTGTTGTACCCAGTTTTACATAGTGTTTACTTCTCCTTGCTTAGTCTGTGGTGTTTGTTTACATTACAAAGGCAATTCTTTCCCCTTTTGTCGGGATTTATGCCTTGGTGCTAGTCACCATCCCCTGGCCTATGAGAGGCAGGCTTGGGGTAGTCACGACACATGCCCCGAGGACGGGTTGTGACAAATTGGTATCAGAGGAGTTCGGTTCTACCACAGAACTCAGGAATCTGATCTTTTTCTATGTGAAGCAATAGTTTTAAGAGTATTGAATGTGGTTGTCAGTCTAGGGAGTCTAGTGTTGGTGCGGCGGCCGACGTATCCGTACACTAGGACCCTGACTTCGGATTTCTGACTTAGTGCACGAAGACACTAATTCCATATGTGAATCATGTTTTATTTATGATTACTTTGTGTCAGCTCACCAGGTATACTGTATCAACCGTGGCGCACCTGTTTCTTTTCAGGATGGCCCCACGATGACAGCCATCTAGAGTTCTGAGTTTTGTACGTGACGACATCCCACCGAGCGACGAGGCCTCAGTGCCGGGCCCTATTACTACGGAGGCACCGGTGGTACCACTACCCGCCAAGCCACCGATGCTACAAGCCCTAGCCACTGATAGTTCACGTCGCCTTACGGCGTTTCACAAGTTTCAGCATCAGAGACAGCCCAGGTTCCATGGGGAGACAGACCCTCATGCAGCCGAGGATTGCCTGGAGGAAGTTGTACGAGTTTTTCGACTGGTAGGGACACCAGCAGACCTCATAGTGATCCTTGTAGCGAGTCTCCTACATGAGGCAGCAGGCAGATGGTGGAGCATGATGCTCTAGGTGCACGACGAGGCATTTTTCCTATGGACGGATTTTGAGAGCCTCTTCTGCTTGGAGTTCATCCCAGCCACCCTCCGTGCGGTGCACATCCAGTAGCTACTACAGCTGTGGTAGGGCAGCTTGACGGTCGCCTAGTACTCGTCGAGATTTACCGACCTCTCGTGCTATTTGACGGACATGGTACGAGACCCATTCTTTCGGGCCCGAACCTTCGAGTAGGGAGTGAGGCATGAGATCATGGCATCGATGATCTCCCTCACCATTCTTCCACTGGCAGGAGTACTAGAGCGAGCTATTCTCAAAGAGAGCTTTCTTGCCGAGCCTACTCTAGCAGCAAGACCTACTGCAGGGCGGCAAGTAGCGGAGTCTTCTGCAGCCGGCAGTAGACAGATGTTGTAGAGGTCCAAGCGGACCAGGCCATCAGGATGACGACTATAGGATACTGGCTCAGTGGTGCGGGGCACATGCATCAGAACCAGTCTTACGAGTGGAAGACAGTGCTATGCATGCAGCGGGAAGGGCCACCTGTCTCGTGACTACCCGACCCGCCATATAGAGGGGTACCATCTGGTTGGGGAACCACCCAGGCCGAGGCAGAGGTTCGACCGTGGCGGTCCGTAGGGAGCAGGTGGACGATGCTGACGAGCTGGTCGAGTGACAGGTGGTGGAAGAAGTTTTGAGGCTCTACCACCACCACCACCAGGAGGTCCACCCCAACCATAGGGGATATCACAACTTCAGGCAGCTGAAGCTTATGATCATGGAGCTCCGGAAGCGGGTGGACAAGTACGGGACTAGCTCCAGTAATGGAGGCCTTTTCCCATAATGCCTCTATCATTGTTGTTTTTACTGCTTTGCGTCCTTTTACTTTAAGTTTCAGTAATAAAAGACACTTGCAATAGTTATGTTTTCTTTCTTGTCTTTTGTATGTTAATACTAAGAGATTCTGGTTAAAAAATGTTGACTTGACCCTCACATACGATATTCCTACTGGAAGAGACCAAGTGACCAGACACGGATGCCGAAAGTGTGACTCAACCTTGGAGGAGAGAGTAACAGTTGGATCTCTTAGTAGTAGTGTGAAGGCCTTATGACGTCATCCTTGGCATGCTTTAACTGATCATGGCGGGATTGACAGTATTAGGCAAGGAATGTGGTTTGGCCAGGGGATGAGACCAGATTTCTCTTATTGGAAAAGGATAAATCCTTGCAGCTTTGCAGAACATTAAGGAAGAAGGGGCAACCTTTCGTGTGGTTAGACTGATGTCAGTAGGGCTTCCAGGAGCTGAGACAGAGGTTGACCATCGCACCTATCTTTCATCTACTTGGGGATGTGACAAAGCAGCTAGCCGCTTTGCAAACATCCTTCAGGGATAGTGATGGAGCAGCATTTCTACAGTCACCCATAGTCACTCATCCACTTCTGTAGTGGGTCAGAGAGGCACAGCGCGGGGACATTGACTGTGAGACACGGCATGCACAGATATCATCAGGACAGGAACCTGATGGATTCTCTATGTGAGGTGAGCACGTCATCATTTTTAGAGGATGTACCATGGTACCAGTTGCATTACAGGAGGAGGTAATGAGGGATTTTCACACCTCCCCTTTAGCGGTACATACAGGAGTGGCGATGATGTATCGGGACCTCAGACGATAGCACTGGTGGCTGAGTATAAAGAAGTTTGTGGCAGAGTTTGTTTCTCGATGCCTCACCTTCCAGTAGGTGAAGGTAGAGCACCAGGTACCAACAGGATTGGTACAACCCTTGGAGGTCCCAAATTGGAAGTGGGACGAGATATCTATGGATTTCGTGACTGGACTTCCACGCACTTCCAGAGGACATGACTCCATTTGGGTGATTGTCGAATGACTCACCAAGTCGGCCCACTTCTTACCCATTAGAGAGCAGGGCTCAGTGGAGAGCTTGGGGCGCCTCGACGTTCAGGAGATTGTACGACTTCATGGTGTGCCATCTTCTATCGTCTCCGATGGAGATGCTCGCTTTACTTCCCGGATTTGGAAGGGGTTGCAGCAGGCATTCGGGATGCAGCTACGTCTGAGCACCGCCTTTCACCCTCAGACGGATGGTCAGACGGAGATAACCATTCAGATTCTTGAGGACATGCTCCGCGCATGTGTCCTAGACATTGGTCGCAGCTGGGAGGACCACCTACCCTTGGTGGATTTAGCGTAAAACAATAACTACCACTCCACCATCGAGATGGAACCATACGAGGTGTTGTACGGCCGACCTTGCAGATCACCGCTGTGATGGACAGACCCTGGGGAGTCATCACTTGTGGGATCAGAGATGGTCTAGGACACGGCGGAGAAGGTCCAGGTCTTCCAAGAGTGAATGAGGACAGTTCAGAGCCGGCAGAAGTCTTATGCTGACAGGAGGCGGAGGCCTCTAGAGTTCGAGGATGGTGACCATGTCTTCTTGCGGGTCTCACCTCGACGAGGATTACAGATATTTGGATGAGGAGGCATTTTGTCTCCACGGTTCATCAGACCATTCCAAGTCCTCATCAGGATTGGCGTGGTGGCTTATCAACTGGCTCTACCACCTCAGTTGCACCGGGTGCATGATGTCTTTCACGTATCTTAGCTGAGGTGATACGTGCACGACTCGACGCATATCATCGACCATGGGGAGATGGACATTGATGATGGGGTGACTTTGGCGGAGGTCCCAGTGGTGATCGAGGATCGACTGCAGCGGGTCCTACGTGGATGGTCGATTCCTCTAGTGTGCATCAGATGGCAGCACGAGAACCTCCAGGAGAGCACTTTGGAGTGGAAGGCTTAGATGCATGCTCAGTACCCACGTTTGTTTCCATAGTTTATGATGTATCTTTACGGGGACGTAAATCCCTGAGGTGGGAGTAATTTAAAGACCCTTAAAATTCAAGGGAAATTTTTTCTAAATTTTTTTTGGATTTTACAAGAACGCGGTTTCCGACGGCACCTGATTCTGAGGCACGGTGCGCCCGGAATAATTTTTCGAAGTTTGCATCTGGTACGTTCAGTGAACAAACAAAGGGGTTTTCCTAACTTTTGGAACAGTGCTCGGAATCGAATTCTGAGGGCACCGATGGAATCGTAGCGCCGGTAATTTCTTAGGTACACCTTTTTTGGAGTTGCGTTTGCTCGGGTGTGGTAATTAAAACTTTTGGGTTATGTGAAGAATAAAATAAAATGGTGCAACCAATTTTATTTTTATTTAATGTATTTTAACCTAAGTTAATTGGTTGGAGTGGGACCCACTATATCCTACACCACTAGGTAATATATTTGTGGGGTGGGGACCACACGAGCCCCACCCTTTGAACTTCCTCAACCCCTATTAATTATGTAACTCACATGCACCCCCTTTATTTGAATTCCACTCTTTATTAATTAATTGAGTAGTTTATTCAATATCATTAATTCTTGGTCTCATTTTGAATTTCAAATGAAATCTTGGCTTGTGGGTTAATTAAATAAGACAATGTCTTATTTCGTGGGAGGTTAGTTCGTTGTGCGAGAGTATTTGGAGAGGAAAGCACTATGTTATGATGAACGTTCTTCCTCCTTGAAGAACGCGAAGAACGCCAAAATCCTTGGAGATCGATGACGCGACGTCATGTAACACGACGCCGACGATTCCCCTCTCCTTCTGTGAAACCATCTTCCACGGCGTTCAATTCCGCAACGAACCTTCCATCAATGATTTCATCGAGGTAGGAGATTATTTGTTTTTGTTCGTGAATAATTCTGTCACCATTTTCCATTTTCAAATTGGACCGCCGGTTATTGCAATAACGGGAGGAGTTCGGACTGCATGAACACGGCCGACCCTCCTCCCCCCTTGATGCTTGATTTTGTTGCGGCACGAGCAAGGAGGCGCGGTGTTGTTGTACCGCGCGGAAATATGAAGTATGGTCAGAGAAGCGCGGCGCCGTCGTGTCACGCCGTTGAAGTAGGACAAAGTCGTGGCACCGTCGTGCCATGCCGGAGAACCTTGAAGAGGCTATAGCCAGAGCGAGGCCGCAGCAGAGGGGCGTGGAACTGTCGCGTCATGCCGGTCAGGCCAATGTCGCGGCCTTTTGGCGCGGCAGAGCAGGGTGCGGCGGCCGGCTTCCGACCGCCTGTGCAGGAGGGCAGGACCGTGACAGTCCCGCAGCAGCAGCAACCGGCCGGCCGGACTGGGCCAGCCGGTCACCAAGAATACCGAGGGTCGTAACCCCCAGCTGGTCGAAGGAGCAGCCCCCCACGTGGGGTCCGCGGTGTTACAAATAGGGGGCAGCCCCCCTCCCCCTTTCCGCTCAGTCGTTTCGGCCGATCCGCCTGGCTACGCTAGCCAGGCCGAGTGCGCCAGGCTGGGCCGCGCCGGCTATGCTAGGCCGCGCCCACCGGGCTGGGCCGTCCCCTAATGGGCCGGACCCGGACCCAGGTCGGGTCGACCCGGGTCGGTCCCGAACCCCCTATTCATGGTCTTCTTTCGGTCTTTTGCCCATAACATGGGCTACGGACCTCTGAATGATGCGACGTCACTTTCCATGCGATCCTTGGATCGAGACGGTCGTTTCGGTATATTACACTCAAGGTTTCGGAGAACTTTGGGTATGGATGGGTTGGTTCGAACACGAAACCAACCCGGCCCTCGGAGCGGAAACGCTTATAACATGAACTTCGGACGTCCAATTGACGTACCGTTGACTTTGTTGGACTCCTCTTAGTGAGAAGGACCTTTTGGCTTACTCCACACAAGGATTGGACACAGTTGGAGGATGACCGGGTTGGTTTTGACTTAAAAACCAACCGGGCCCCTAGAACAAAAAAGCCAATAACTCTTAGACCAGGAATCCGATTGACGCAACATCTGTCACGTTGAGTTCCTTTTGATGATACAGAACATTGGGATACATCAACTCCGGAATTCATGTCAGCTGATGTATCAGCCCCTCGGCTCGTGGAACGGACCCTCCCAGAACGATCTTGTTGTGTGTGGAAACCCTAGAGTTGGATCCGACTGTGACAACGATGAAGAACGCATGGGAATCCCCCGTGAGTTCGACAGCAACGACTACAACACTCAGCGATCCTGTGTGGATCAGTGCTACCGATCCTATGTGGGTGAGATCCTGTGTGGGTCAGCACTCAGCGGTCCTGTGTGGGCCAGCGCATACCGATCATGTGGGGGTCAGATCCTATGTGGGTCATTGCGGGGGTTAGTACCTATCGATCCTATGTGGGTCATTGTAGGGGTTAGTATCTATCGATCATGTGTGGGTCCGACGGATTAGATGAATCATTGGCTACATCTGATCATCTCTATCATCTTACGAAGAAGTATACATGTGTGAACTGAGTCTTGACTTTTAATCTTTATCTTCGATAAGATTGACTTGATATCATGTGTGGATTAAGTTATGCTTTCCTGTGTGGATTGGGATGGGAATTCCTATGTGGAACTGGTTTCGTTTTCCTCTGTGGACTGGGATGTACATGGGATCGGATGTTGGAGCTGAACTGGAATTGATGACTTAGGTATATGTATGGGTATATACCTAAGTAGTGTCGGATGTTACTTTTTGATTGTATCTTTCCATTATGGATTATCTTTAGTGGATTCTGGGAGACCTTTTGGGGTCTCGGGGTCCCTAATAATTAGCGAATACTCACCCCAACACGGGCTATGCCCGCACTATTTTGTGTGGGATGCAGACGACAGATAGTGCTGATCGTGGTTGAGGCTTGTGGAGCGAGTCGGTACCTGGAGATGGACTACTGGGCGGGACCTACGAGGAGCGGATGACTGGACTCGTAGAGTTGTGTATACTATATTTACCCACCCTTCAGGTGGGACTTCCAGTGGACGGCTCGACGTTGCGCCTTTACTTTCCAGTTGTTATACTTTCTTTCCAGTTGTACTTTACTTTCAGTTTGGTTTTGTATTCTGGCCCACTTACTTTTCCACATCTACTGTTGTACCCAGTTTTACATAGTGTTTACTTCTTCTTGCTTACTCTATGGTGTTTTTTTACTTTAAAAAGGAAATTCCATCCCCTTTTTGTCAGGATTTATGCCTTGGCTCTAGTCGGCAGCCCCTAGACTATGGGAGGCGGGTTTGGGCTAGTCGCGACACGTGCCCCGAGGATGGGTTGTGACAAGAAATGGGTGAGCTCAGATGCTCAGTAAGGATAAAAATATTGGGGAAACTCTCATAAATAAGCATTAACATTTAAGGAAATTTATTAGACTAAAAGAAAATAATTTTAAAGGTAAACATCAGCATAATATGGAGATGATAAATCAAATAATTCCATTTACTTATTCACATCGATATTATACTAGTCGAATAATAACATGTAATATCAATAGCTAATTTCATAATTATGTAATGAATAATGTAGGACATCATAACTACAATGTCAAGGCCTCTTGCCAAGACAACAAATAATATTTTGTCACGGCCTTGTGCGAAGAAACTAGTTAGTCTAATTAGACATATCGATGCATTGAGGAGCTATATTAGGATCCACCCGTCACTTTCTTAGTCCAATGTATTCCTCATATGAAGATCATGAAACATAACATAAAAATTTGTATTAAAACTAGAATATGAAATGTTAATAATTTAACAATAAACAATGAATGGTTTAAAAATAGTACATCCACAGTCAAACAAATCGTAACTCATTCAATACCATATGGAAGATTTTGTTATAGTAAATCAACCTCAATAAAGAATAATATCCACTAAATTATGTTGAAATAGTTGAAAAAAATAAATTAAACTCTTTTAAAGAAATACCCATTTTCAAGAAATCATGTAAATGTAACATAATTAAAAAAGGAAGACATTTAAAAGAGATTTTTTAGTCAAAGTGTCCCATACTACATTTAAACATTTGAATGAAATTTACACTTTAAAACAATCATGTCTACATAAATAAATCCATAAAAACATTTTGAAAACATTGAAATTAATTAAAACATGTAGAAAAATAAATCATTAAAAAATATAAAATGATGATCTAGTTAATTATTCTCGTCCATTAAATCTTAAAATATTCCTTTTCAAAACACTTTAATGAAACATTGTCATAGATGACAAATATGTCTCAATAAATACATACAGATAAACAATATCAGATAATAATTAGATTGAGGAAATAACTCTTATCTTGTAATTTTCCTTAATCGAGGGTATGTTAACCTCTTATATAATAGATAAATCATTGTTATTAAATTATACAAGAACCATATACATAAATATGATATCATATATGATCTTCTAATATTTCTTTTTAATAATATTTCAGTAGTATCATTGTTTCAGGTGTTAACTGATTCATTTTACTTTATATGTTTTGTTAAGTAAGTCATGTTTGTTATGGATAGAATGTATTTGATTCATATCAAGAAATATATTAAGTTCTTAAACATTATTTTTAATCATAAAATTAAAGTTATTCTTTAATGATTACGTTGGGGAATGAATCTCATCGCGTTCATGGAGACAGTAATCTGTACGTATGCACGAGCGACAATATCATTCTATTGATGGTGAAATCATATGTAATTGGATCTTATTTCATATATACAGAATAATTAACATTTTATACATATTATTTAAATAAATTATACTCATTATTATACCAATCCAGAAAATAAAGTGTTTAATAACAAACTACTCCACGACGTGGAGATAGTAAGTTGTACGTATGCACGTATGGTGACTATTTCATTCATAAGATGGATAGAACAATGAATATGGTTGTACCTAATTTATAATAACATAACAGTAATTATAATTTACTACTGTTATTATATTATAATGGGAACAAAAATGTAAGCGGATGTGGAAAAAGGAAACAACTTTGAAAGAGGTGATATATTATTAACTCTTCTTTGGGTGTTTTCTTTTTATTTGATCAAAATGGCCTCTTAGGTAGGATTATGATTAATTTTAGTCCACTAGGTTGAAGTGAGAGTAGTTGTAAGGATATTTGAGTAGGGGTTGGTAGAGAATAATCTCTTTGGTGGTGTGATTTTGAGATAATGTGATGTACCATTTTATAAGAGTGGTGAGGGTCACTTTAAGAAAATCTTGAAATATTAATTTATTTTTCAATAATTTTTTGTTTATAATGTCCTAAACGGGATTTATTTCATGGATAATGTGGGGTTGGGTCGAAAACCACCCACAGAATTGGTTTTAGACTTGTTTAGGTCACCATATTAACCTTATCTTTTAGATTTAACACTTAGTTAAATAGTTTATCTTTTACCATGTATTCATCTATTATTTTAATAAATGGTTAATAAACATACTATAAAAATACAAGGGAACCCCAAGTGGTTCATTAGTGATATATCTAACCTTATATAATTCCTTTGGTCGATCCCAAGATTCTTAAGAATATTAAATCAATTAATAATATTGTATTTGTTTTAAAAACACGTTTATGTCAATTTTGACACTGTTAAGTATTTGGTTTTTGTGAAAGTCATAAAAACTTTATCACATAAAAAAATATTTAATAGCCATAATGTTTCGTATTAAACTAGAAAATTCATGGAATACATCAAAAGTATCAATTTACAGTTATATTAATATTTATAATACCAATTATTTTATCATTAAATAATTAGGTAATTACTGCATCATCATTGTGTCATAAATAAATTTAATTATTTAATGTATAAAAATTATAAATAAAATACCATTATTTAGGAAATTTTCATATCATTCTAATTAATATTTTTATTAGAATTTATTTAATTTATAACCCTATATTAAAAATGGATTACTTATTAAACATTGAATATAGCACTTTTAACTCTAATTTAAATAAAATAATAATAAATATCCTAATCTATTACACGTGGAACAAAAGGATCTTATTTTACTCCTAATATCGATTTGGTTGAAATAATATTATGAAATTGAATTAGGAAATGGGTTTGGGAAATTATAATATCATTTTTACCTTTAATTGCCTTATTTACATTTAATCGTGGTAAATAATATTCCAAAGTCACTATTCACCAAATATTATTTTCATCCAATTGAACCACATTTTACATTATGATGTCAACAGTGTCTCACAGATTTTTGAAATTCAATTAACCTAAGCGGTAAAATTTCCTTTTATGAAAATTATCAAATGTTCATAGAAGGAAGGTAAAATATGTTAAAAAGTTCAGTAAAATTTTACATGACTAATCTTATTATAAAATTACTCCAATGAATCACATTAGTATAATATAGGTATTATTTATCTATTTTTAATTTAAAATAAATTTTGATTAAAATTAGTTATTTAAATAAAAAGTTGGTTTTAAACAATAATGCATAGTTTTCCCTATACATCAAAAAATGAATTTTTTTTTAGAAAAATACCAAAAATTCACCCTAAGCTAATTGTGATATTATGAATATAAAAATTATATCTATTTTAAAAAATTCAAAACATAGAATTTTCATTACTTAATTAAAAATTAATTCTCTTTTTTAAAACCAGAAAGCGGGTTATTGAGAATTTAAAACAACCATAAAATTGATATGTATTTATGTCTAATTTAAATGTAAAATTACTTCAAATTACCATCATTGTATTACATGATAAAAATACAATCTATTTATACTTATAAAACATTCAAATTTATAATTTAACAATATAAATTATTTTGATTAAAAAAATTGTTTTCAATTATAATTAAATATTTTTCAGTATTCATCAAAATATGAAAGTTAACATAAAAACACCAAAACATTATCCAAACTAAATTTTTATATCCCGATTATAAATATAAAAGTTTATTTAGTTAAATTGAATATTTAAAAGTTTCAAATAATTGATTTAAAAAGAGTTCCTCATTATTATGAAATATTACATCACTAATTATAATTAAAGTGAAGTGCCCAAATAATGAAACCAATGTTTCTATAATTTTTGGAGAGATGTGATGGGAACCCTACCTCAATGAGAAGATAATTAAGATAAAATTCCCAAAAAATTGATGAATTTATTGATGGAATCAATATTTTGTTCTATAAACTTAAATTCAAATGAATTTATTTATATATATAACCTAAGATTAATTATAAATATTCAGCATTCCATGTGTTAATTTATACAAAGAAGGAATACATATATCTATGTTTGTATGTATGCCTTACCCATTAATATTTTTGTAGAAAATCCTCGTGGATGAGGGTCTAAAACACACTAATAAAAAAATTAAATATTCAAAAATATTTAAAAGTACATAAAAATTTGGAAAAATCAATAGACTTTAATAAACTAACCAAAAATCACAATAACTGAACTAAAATGTTCAGAAATTCTTATCCATTGGTAGTGGATGTAGAAAAACTACTAAAGATAACTAAAGAAACACATTGTATTCCCTAATAATGGAAGAAATATCCAAAAAATTGGTTAACCCTTGACCTAGGGTTCAACTGAATTGGTAATGGTTATAGGAAGAGGAAAAAATACAAATAAATGGAAGGAGTAAGGTACATGAGATCATAACTCATAGAATAGAATAAAAACCCTCAAGAAATCAAAATAAATCTCCATAAAAATATTGATCATATAGGGAGGGTTGGAATGTGGAAGTTGATAGGGGAGGTGGTTGGGGTGTCTTGGGATTCCAAGTAAGAGATCTGGGTATAGAAAATAAAATCTAGTGTGGATAAAATTGGAAATAAAAAATAGACCAAAATTTTAAATTAGTTAAAACTCTGATAGTTTGTGAATGGTTTCCCGTATGAGGTTTCACAGTACAATAAAATAGTGTGCCTTAATTCACAAATAGATAATATTTTCATTGCTTCATGATGAGTTCCACATAGTCTGAAAAATCACTAAGAATCTGTGAAAAATATATTTGTCAAATGAAAATATCTAACCACACAGACACCATAGGGATACTCTGAAACTATGTGCGATAACGGTGAAAAAGATAAATATCCAAAAAAATATATAAATTCAGGAAAATTAACTAGAGAAAATCAATATTGATAATGTAAAATATATAATAAGACTAAAATAAATAAAAAATAAGAGTTTTTTTGGATTGGGGTGTGACACTTTCACATAAAAGTGACTTTTTATTAATTAAATATTTTATATAATTCCAAGGAAGCCTTCTCCCCCACTTATAAATGGGGACCTCTTCACCTCTATTACTCAAAAATATGGACTGTTATAGATCATTTAATCCATGTCCTAATACCTTACAAGATTCTTTAATTTCATATTAGATCCTCTGGTCTTCTCTTTGAAACCAATATTTCATGGCTTGTGGTGTATGTGAAAGGATAACTATCAAAAAAGAGGTATAAATCATAATAGAACTCGATCAATTTTATATCTTATTATTTTATCTCTATAAATATTATATCAATTAAAATAAAAATAATATTATTTCATCAATATAATAATATTTTATTATTTTGATGGTGTAACCATCTTCCACCACCATTATGACAAATAATAAATCAAATTATCTCTTGTGGGTATGTGTAGACTACTACCATCAGGTAAGGATATGATTTTTTCCATCAATTCCATAAATTTATTTTCATAATGATTGATACACTAAATATAAATTATATATATAATATAAATATAATCCAATAATTAAAAAAATATTATTTATCTTCATTTCATTATTTTCATTAGAAAATGGAAATTGTGTTCATGTGTATGTACAAACTAACATCTCACAGAAGAGTGTAATTAATTCTTAAATACCTACTTATTATGGATGATTGTAATTATTTATATAATTTAAATATATTACAATTTTATAATTATTATTATTCTACATATGATGTAACCTGGGTAAATATAAAAGGACCAAAATAGCTGAATCAAAACATAGATTAAAAATGAAACCGTTATCACCTCGAACAATGATTTTAATAATGAATATTAAATGAACTGGTGGTAAAATGATATAAGTAAAAAAATTATGTTTTTATATGTATTAATATAGTATTTTAAAATAATTATAATAAAATAAAAATTCATATATAGTTGTTTAGAAGGATTATATAAAGATTTGAACTTGAATTAAGGGTTTTATATTGCAATAACATTTTTATCGGTATTATTTATGCTAAAATATTTTTTAATGAAGTTAAAGGATATATCTCACAAAAAAACATATATATTTTCTTCTCATGTGGTAATTTTTTTAAATCATAATTCTTCCTTTCATTTTCCTCTCTCTATTTACCAAAAATTATCAAATATTATTTTCATGAAAACTGAATATTGTTTTTTTATTCGGTTAAAAATATTTTATTTAGGGTCTATAGATTCATTAAAATATTTACAATAATGTTTTTAAAAATTATAATAATATTTATAATATTAGTTTTATAAAATTTTATTATTTTATATTCAATTTTTTTAGGTAATATGCATTTCTCTTCTCAAATGAAGTACTTCTTACCAAATGTGTGGATGAAATCTTTGATTCAATGTATACCGCATGACTGAATGGTTTCCATCATGAACACTAAATATTTTGAGGAGAACATTAAATGTTTCCATGTTGATATTCAATGATAATGTGTTCCTAAATATTATAAATTTATTTATATTTTGAATATTAGTTTTAGAAAAGAAATATGTATTTTATTCAATAAATTTATGTGTGGTATTTTATTAAAATTTTACATCTATTATATCATAAAATGATGTTACTTATGATTCAAAGCAGATATGACTCTATGATACCATTCTTATTATTTTTTTCGGATGGTTTATGGTTATGATGATTAAATAATTATGGAAACCTTTTTATTTTCAATAGTTTAAGATATGAATAATGATAATTGTTTTCATGGGTTTGTGCCATGGATATTAATAGATTATGATTATGTTACGGGTGGATATATTATTTCCCTCCAATGTATTTATTAATGATTAATTTGTTATGATATAAAAGTGTACATATGAGGTTATTATAATCCCAATTGAGGGTACAGAAGTGGTTATCCAAATCCCAAAATAGGGTATACATGATGTTACCCCAATCCGAAAGGAGCTACATGAATGGTCATCCTAAACCTAACATTTGATAAATTTCTTGTCGGGTAACCTTGAGATGGAATATTTATCATTCTAATTATCCCAAAATATATGACACTATTTTATGAAATGATATTATGATGTATTTTTCTATCATTGAATATGTTCATTGATTCCATTATGATTAATTTGTTTTGAACTACCAATAATTTTTTCATGACTGATGACTATATCCTATGAATTGTTGGTTATGGTTTAAAAATGATAATATGATGTTTTCATAAAATTTTAATCATGTTATTATTAAATTATCCTTCATATATCCCTGGTTTAAATATACTGGAAAGCTAATCTCACTCTACTATGTTTCAATTTCCCCTTGACATAGAGAAAGGTTTTACGTATGATATTTCTATGAAAGGTTCATTATTTGAAAAACATTGTGGAAGATGATGCAGATATTTTATGCACCAATTGTTTATTTATCCAGCATTAAAATGGAACTAAACCTTTATGGTTATGAAATTTATCATAATTATATGTAATGAATATTCATATATCAAGATGAAATATTTCTGTATAAAATGTTTGGGTCACCTCAAAAACAATAAATTATAAAATTAGCACATACAAACCACAAAATATATAATATAATTCCAAGTTTCACCAATAAAAATCCATTTAGAAAAAAAAATACTTTTATAATTACATATATCAAATTATAATCAATTCATCTCACATAATTTACAAATCATACATGAAGTGAAATTCAAGGGGGATCTATAAAAATGTTGGTATACATGTCATGAAAACCACTAATGTTTTATTATAAAATTTGAAATAGTATTTAACTATATAAATTATAAAATACATGAAATCATTATACAATCATCGAAAAAACCCAATATAATAAATATATATTTTACTGAAATGACCCCTAATCATTAAATCCTCATTCAAACATTCTCCTAAAGGAATAAATATGTTAACATTCAACATAACGAATTTCAAAAAATATAATAAAAAAAATATTTAGTTTGTGAAAGAAAACAAATCCTTATTTGAAGAAAATTGAAATAAAAAACAACATTAGTTATCAATATTTTTACAAAAATCTAAATCTACATTTTCTTAAACACTCAATAAGAGACAATTTAGGTCATAGATAAAATTAAAAAGAACACCTTGTAACCCTTTATTTCAAGATCAATATCTATAGAAATTAAAAAATAATCATAATTCAATCAAGGATGATATATATAAATAAGTAAATCTCATACAAAATAAATAGAAAAATACAGGTACCTATTCCATTAATAAATAAAATAACTTCAAATATTTGTATACCCTAATGATTCAAAGATTTTGTTATTCCATAAAAATATTAATAGAAAATGAAAGGAATCAATCACACCCAAAAAAATTTAATGAATTATAAGGATTTGAAAATATATATATTATGGTTCGACCAACATATCGCCTTGAATAAAATAATGAGGGGGGAAGGAGAATAGGATTTTAGGATGAGAAGAGAAATATGTACTTCATATGGATATTCAGCCAGAATCAAATGATAAAATCTACTAAACATGGATAAGAGAGTATGGTTGGTTAGATATCTTCTGTAGGATGAGTTTAACAATTGTTAAGGTTATGAGAGAGTAAAAAAAATTAAAAATAATAATAAAAATTAATATTTTAAAATTTCAGCAATCCATAAGGCTATGAAAAATGGTTTACTAAACCATGAAAACATTGTTCATCCATATCTAGATATAATAAGATAAACATCTACAGCTACTTATCATGGTAATTTAAATTTTATGAAAACCATATTTTTTCCACGGGAAATTAGATAAAAACATTGAATTGATTGGGTCAATTATTTACCCCAATAATTCTCTGACCATGTAATATGTTATTTCATTAGTAGTTAATAAAATATCAGATCAAAACTTATAAAAAATGAAGATAAATATAAATTAAATAAGATAATATATCAATGCCTTGTTATAGTTTCATAATCCTTTCTATCATACCACATTATACCCCTAGAAGTTATCTGATTAATTTGGAATGGATATGATCATATCTCAACATCGAAAATACTGATCATCTGGAATATACAATGATTCTAATTCATAAATAGAAAATTAATTGTTCATTAAATAATAAAAAATGTTTCCTCTCCCTATCGATTCACTATGTAACACATTTTTGGAATTAAGGTAATCATGATTAAACAAGATGAGCGGGGGAGAGATATCTGAATTGTTTAATTAAAAATTGGGACATACATTCCCAAAAAAACAGAACCATTTTACAATGAGAAATATCATTATATCGTGTCGCTAATATTAAAGAACAAAAAAATAATTTTATAAAACAAAAAGATAAATCTAATATAAAATTTGGTTCTTGAACAAATGGACATGGATTCTATAGGATTGACTCTTCTAGATGACTAATTCAAGGAATATTTATCTCATTTTATTTTATAATTCTAAAAAGGTAAAATAAAATAGTCTCCCAATAGGTAGTCAACATTCATTTTTTTATTTAGATAATAAAAAATTTCATTATTTTAATTGTACTCATCTCAGGAACAACATGGTAATATTTTTTATCATGTCATATAATGTTTGTTTCTATAAGTAATGTATCACAAATTGGATTTCATAACATAGTAATTACATTCAAAAAAATTAATACCCCTTATAGGTCTCACTGACATAAAAGGGTGCCCTTTTAAATGTTGAATAAATAATCTTTTTCCATCACAACTAAATCACTACCAATCAAAATAAATCACCATAATCAAGGTGATAAAAACTAATGACAAATTTTACAAATGTTGTAAACATCCATGTAATACATAGATCTAAAATAGGGATAAATCATCATATTATGAATAATCAAAAGACTAATGATATTGGATTAATAGGATAAATAATATTTAACAAAATCAAATCAGAAAGATATTTATATCGTAAATTCAATTACTTATTGTAAATAAATCTTGACAAAGATACTTTCTTCGGGATTTAAATAGGTTTATTCATATCATGAAAACCCATTAAGATATGTTATTACCCAACGTTTGTCTTAATAAATTAGATAATCAAAAAAAGATAATTAAATTTACCAAATTTATGAATATGGCCCATATGGAAACAGATATGATAATTATTTATAGCTCTATTATGAGAAGTATTAGATTTTCCAGGTTCAATACATAGATAGAATATGAGAGGTAATTTGGTCTTATGAAGAATATTTTAAGGATGTTACATTTTATTCACATTATAATAAATTAATATTTTCGGTTCATCATTCTTATACTTCTCAAATAATTGGGTATCCTTGTTCATTTCATAAGGAATAGAGACACCACCTCATAGAGGTCCCCCAACTATATTGGATTCCCCTACAAAGTCCTTAACGACAACTTCTATATTTTTAGAAAAAAATGCTTCACGATGAAAATTATCTGAATGCAATCTAAGGTAGTATTATCATTTTGATGATGTGGCGTGATTGTCATCCACTAATATCTACTCGGTCTCCTAAACATGACCCTAAATGTTTTCACTCTAAATGGTTAATGATTTTCTTAAGATTATTTCAAAATTATATATTAATAACAAAAAATATTTGTAAATTTATCATTATGAAATATTCGAATATATTGATTTCATAATCATGTGGTCCCAGATAAAAAAATGATTTGGATGTGAATAGATAATAAATGGAAGTATCATACTCTATTTATGAGGGAGACCACTTCAAGAAACATGCATCAAACAAGCATCTAATAATTCATTTGTATATTTATATAATTTCTACAATAAATATAAATATTATATAAAATCAAATGAAAACCAATATTATGTTTCAAATCCCACCAACCAAACATAGGGAAAAAATTCCAACTAAATTTTCAAACACACAAAAATTGGACATATACATAACACCATAAAAACAACATAATTACAAGGAAAAAAATTTACGAGGGATAGAAAATTCATCTTTACATGTAAATATAGATTATAAAAATTATATCCCAATTTGAAAACATAATAAAATATATTTTAGTGATTTCACTAGAACTTGAAACCATTTTTTTCAACTCGTCCATAGTAGAGCTCAATAAAATCTACAAATTGGTTTTTAATTTAATGTTTACCATTTTGAAATCAATTATACATTAAAAACATAAATAATATTCTAAACTATCTCATAATGAGATGAAAATATATTTATATAGCTTATAAATGATAGATAATGATGTTTTGAAAAACCATGAAATTCATCATCTAATCAGTTTTGAATAAACATACACTCATTTAAAAACATTTTGAAAAGTATATCATAGAATGTACACACTGCTACTAAAAATACATTATTGAATGCAAAAAAAAATTCAAAATAATTTTAAAAACATTTTTTTATAAAATTTTGATATTCCACATGTAACTTTCTTCCTAAAAAAACACAACCATTTTAACTTTGTAATAGTAAAATTTCAAGGATAACCAAATAAAATGATTTAAAAAGTTAATGAAACAATATTTATTTAATTTACAATAAATCAGATTCATGATAGTGGAAATTTTGAAATCAATAAAAGTAAAAAATATATAATTTATATGATTTTATTTGGAATCATTTTTTAGTTGCATGGGGTGGAAGACTACGCACCAACTATGTAACGACCACAGGAAACCTTCAATAACCACATTAATTGTTTTCTACACTAGGAAAAGTAGACAATATTCTTTGGTTCTCCTTCTATTTCCTCCCATAAAATAATAAAATCAAAAATTAATCCATATAGTAAAAATATATATCAAAATACCATCAATTTATTATAAAATATGAAAACATATAGGACTCAAATGTAAGGTTCACAACTCGAATACCGATGGTAATTCATTTTTGTTCAGGAAAGGAATTTATTAAGAAACTATTCTTGACCTACAACATTAAATTTAAAAATCATGTATCCTCTATATTATACATTACCAAATAAAAATATGTCTCCAATTCTATTTCAAAATAATCCCACTTAAGATAAAAAATCAAATCACTCATGCCATCTTTCCATAAGGCCTAAAGTTCATTCTTCTTCACTATTGGATGGAGATAAGTGTCAATGGTATCATAAAATGAATATGGGAATTATTTCACAATAAATAATCAATAGGTAAACCAAAAAATCATCTTTGGAATCCAACATGATGAAACCATATTTTTAATCTTCATAAAAAATTTAATAAGAAATTATTGATAAAGAGACAACTCAAATAAAGAATATCCAGAACAAGCATCCCAACACACAATTAAATTGGAGACATTAAATAGAGGTACAATAATTTAATTATAAAAATTAATCTAAAATATAATGTTGCTTAAAATGGACAATACATGATCTTCTCATGAAAATCCTTAAAACTAAAACCAGTTTTGAATCATTACCATGGGACCCGTGATCACAACAGGATAACAGAACTCCCAATGACGGGAACAAATTAGTGCATTATATAAAATAGGATGTTATAATAGATACCTATACAAAGTCATGGTATTCACATAGACACCAAGAATGTTTTATTAAAATATTTCCATTATTATTTCCTTAAATATTTTATGCATTTAATTTAATAAAACACGTAAAAATGGTTTGAAATATAATAAATTTGAATAAACCGATTTAACATTTTAAGAATGATCATAAACATAAAATTTATTTAATGTCCCTTTTTAATCAAACCCAACACCATTAGAGAAAAATAATGGGATTAAAAAAATAAATTTTAATTCCTTTTATAATGAAGGAATAAAAATAGTTATCATTTTACATAAATCCATGAATTTTGTTTACTTGTTTAAAAATTTTCAATGATGGATAGAATAATAAAATCATTATATAGGTGAGGTTAAAAAAATAAAAATATTATAGAATTATATTTTATAGAATGGTCACCAATATTTAAGGATGAAACAAATACAAAAACATAAATATTTAAATTATATCATAGTGTATTATAAAATTAAATAAAATGAATGATTTTTTTGTTAATGATTATAAGAATACTTAATGTAATCAACCTAGAAAACAATTAATGATAAAAACTAATAATTTAATCAAAACAACACTATATAAAAACAAAAATAATATAATATATATCATGGTAATCCAAATAGGTTATATTTATAATATTATAGTTCTACATGACTGCGATAGTTTTTTTTCCTGTCAATTCATTCCAAGAATTTTACACCCAATATACTATAATCTAGCATCACTAGGTGGAAATCCCTGTATTAAATGAGAATTTATAACTAGGAGATACAAGTTATACCTAAATAAAAACTATCATTAAAATTTTATTCTATATTCATTAATTAAATACATATGATTTACATGACATAATCTTAATGGAGTGGAAAAAACTAGAAATCACAATATCAACACATAAAAATAATAGTACATATAAAATAATCTCTTATCTCATTTCTAATCACCCATCAATAAAAGATACCACTTTAAATTTAAATATATATATATATATATCATGTGAAAATGATCTCACCTCAAAAATATCACATGCTTACATCAAGAATAACATGAAGGCCCTGAATACCAATGGAAGTTCACATACAATAGAAACTATTATTTTATAGAATCCTAAAGAGTCCTCTGGAATTTAAAAAATATCTAAATATATGAAATACATCTTTCTATTTCAAGTAAATCCTAAAAAATAATATGAAAAAAAAACCTAAAAAAAACCAAAAATTTTAATCAACATGCCAATCATATAGTAAAATGAATAGAAAATTCGTATTTAAATTAAACTCATAGAAAAAAAACATAAACGATGAAAAATACATTAAATCAAAACCATACATATTATAAAATATTTTTAAGTAAAATATCTATATAGATATCAATTTATAAGAAAATACTTTAAAGAAATGTTCTATAACACATAGTTTGAATCACTTATGGCCAGAGAAGAAAATAACCAAGAACTCAAAAACCCCCTTTTATGGTAAGCTAAAAATCTAATAAATTAGATAAAAACATTTATAATTTCTTCATAGATACAATATAGGAATTCATCATTGTTAAAATTTTAATTTATAGATAACATTAAACCTATAAAAAATAAAATGAATAAAATTTAAAGAAAAATCCGACATTAATCCTTCACTAATTATAAAAATACTTCATCGAAAAAGATAAGAATAAATTATTAATAAGCTACACCACCAAAAAACCAAGAATGGAAAGGTTTAAATGAAAAATAGAATGGGTTTCATCCATCAGGTCCCCTTGTGGATATATATTATAATTAATAATGAATAAATGAGAATATTAATAGTGATATGAAGAAGAAATATAAGGTCTTAAAATATAGATTCACCTTATAATCAATAGAGATAATCCATAGACCAAGGATTATAGAGAGATGTCAACAACAGATATACCGTTGGATGATTAAGATGGGCTAGAGTGTAAATGGTAGAGTAAGATAAGTAATAAGAGTGAACTAAAATTTTAAAAATCTCGAACTTGTATCTTTTGGCCACATAGTTTACCCAATTGTGCACTATCTGTGCATCCATCTATAGACCCAATATACAAAAAATGTGAGTTATATCTACATGGTTCTTCATGACATGAACCAACCTTTCCTTTTCTATCAAAGAGTAAATTCAAAAAATTCTTGGTCGGGGTGCATCAATACCCCTAATCATGCAACCAATAATTTCATTAGAAGTTATAAAATCACAAATACAGTGTTCCTAATATTTAATATAGTTAACTGTTATAAAATTAAAAATGTTTCATCAAGGTGTCCCATATATTCCATCATTTATTTAATTTAATTAATGAACTTTATTAACTCCACTCTACTATAATAATTTACAAAAATATATAGTATATTTCACTTCTAATTAATTTTTGTGTTGTAATACCACAATCATTTGAATGAATAAAATCATGATGATTTCTATTTTCCTTATTCCATAGTTTTTATATTTTATGAATCATATTTTTTATCATGAATTAGTTACCAGCCTAACATTATTGTCTAATGAAAATGAAAATGTTTTTTTTGAAATGGATATAGAGATTATTCATTATTTGTTGATTTATATAGTCAATCCATCGATTTCAAAAATTATTCTCCTCTTTGGAAAACAAAAAAATTATTTTCTCATATCTATTGACTAGATAAATATTAAAATTTATCCATCTTCCATGAATTAATTCATTTTTTATCCTTTTAATTTCTAAACCACCTTGTTAAATGAAATGTTAAGGCTTGAATCACATAATAGATGCACACTCAACTGTTTAAATAATATATTCACATAAAGAACTCATTTTTTTTAAAAAAATATTCCAATTTTTATTTAGGATCTCTAAAGATTCACTATGTGGTGAATTCATCATTAAATTAATTTCCTCTATGTTCTATACATGAAAGAAAATTACTTATTGATGAAATAATCTTGTTTAATAATTTTATGAATATTATTCATCTATATTGATGATAACCAGGTTCCATCAATTAATTTTGTAATAAAACACAAAAAACAAGAAACCCTATTGGAATATAAAATTTAAAAAGTCACCCACTGAATAAAAATGGATACATAAATTTCATGATTAAAAAACATATGATAAAATAATCCATCAATCATCATAGTTATAATTATTATGTTTACCCATGAATTTTTATTCTATAAAACATTACCTTAACATATTTATGGTTCTCCCCAAAAATAAGACAAATAATATTTATGTTATATAATAAAGTGAGTCTTAATTGTCTAAAAATGACTCAATTTTTTAGGAAGAACAACACTTATATAACACTTATTCACACACTAAAATTGTTATAAAACAATGTGTGAAAATGTCTTCAAAACTCAACACATCCTTCAACTATTCATAGGTGTAACATTATAGTGGGGAAATATATTATACCTTAACTATGATAAGAAAAATAAAAACCACACTTTGGAAACCATAACAGCCCAATTTAACCTTAATTTTAACTACAAACCTGAAATCATAATTATTTATATTTCATGAATTTCATAATTGATCATTATATAAACATAATTTAGTTTTTCTATTAATTAATTTATTTCCTCATCTATAAAAGTATTCTAAATTATTTCAAAACTCAATCATCTCACACAATCATACACTGAAAAAAGTTTCTATCAATTTTTACTGAATTTTTTATTTTAATTTAAATTATTTAAAAAAAATTATATTCTCAACTGATTATTCTTCTGGTAAATATATTAGATAAATTCAACCCCCATAGTCACAATATATATTATTTAGGGACATATAGTTTCAATTTACACTGGATCTTTTGTGATAAATAAATATATAAAAAACATCAAAATCCTTAAAATATATATTTCAAACTTATTTCCATGTTTTTATATTTTTACCATTGTATAATAATCTAATAATTCATGATGTACAATTTTTAACATCTATTTTACCCCAACCAATATCGCATGATTGCGCAATAATATCATGATATTTTTATTTCATGCCCAGAACCATGATCAGTTTCCCATTTCTATTATGTTAGAGTATAAATTTGATGATTTATTCATTTATATATTCAAAATGAAATAATAGAATACTTCTTATTCTTCATGATCCAATATATATTCCTTTTCATTAAATACATTTATTATAAAAATAACACCCAGATGGGATATATTTTAAAAAAAGTATAAATTTGAAAAATTCATATTTCCTAGTCACCACAATCTACATTCCATGAATATGCGGCCTATGGTGTGATTTAGATTAAATTATATAATAATTATTATTTCCATAACATTAGGAATATTAAAGATACAAATTTCCCCTCCATACCACTTCAATACAATTTCAAACAATCAAATAACTTTGAGCTTATATAAGCCATTTGAATTCATTTAATTTTGTGTTTTATTCAATTGTTACAAATAAATTGATTATATGAGAAAAAAAAAGATCTATAAATCTCATGAACATACATTACTCTTAAATAGATATTATTCCACTTAATAAAACAGGATTCCCTATGAGATATATTGAACTATAACAACATCATGGCCATGATGGGAACACCCATTGAATTGTTATTACCACTATAAATAATTCAGTCTTAACCATGTAAATGAATCAATTTATAATATTTATATGAAAATATGAGTAAATTCAGTGTAACAAATAAAAATAATGAATAAATATATACGATATTACTGAAAGTGTAACTTGCAATTATATTAAAATGCATTGAATTCCTAAGATTACAAAAAAAAATTTAAAACAACTTCCTTAAATATATTTTCTCTATAATGGAATAAAACATACAAATTTTGTATATATTTTTATCTCCCCATTTACTAAAAAAAGCTAAATACATAAATAAGTTGTATGGGACACACTAACATATCTTTGAGAATAATTGGGATGATTATCATAATCATTCTCAACATTTTAAATGAGTCATTTTTAAATTTTTTGGTGAATAAATCTGTCACATTATCTCTTTTAGGAATAAAATAGATCATTAATAAAACTTATTCAAAAATTTATTTCATAAATAGGTTATTGATATCCATATTAATTATTTAGGAATATATAAATATAATTCACAAATGATTTACTTCCATTAGAATATAATATCCAATGATTAATGGAAAACCACCCTAAATATTTAGATATCTGACGGATCTTTCATCCAAACCAAATATTTTATTCTTGAATAAATAAAACATCAATATATTCCATTAAATATAAAGTAATAAAACACTATTTCTTTCTATTCCAATATGTAAAATTTACTCGAAACAGTAATATCCCACCATATGAAGTATTCTTAGCATTATAAATTTCATTCCATTAAACATTAATAGTTATAGAGTGATCCAAAATTATATAAATGTATTAATTTAGTCTAAAATATTGATTCCCTATATTTTAACCATGAATACTCTCCTACAATATTGATTGATTCAATTTTTTAACCATAAAATGACTCAATCATTTTTATTAACAAATAAAATGTCATGTCATGTTTCCGTTAAATATTGTACACTGTTAATGCTTTTTTCCCAACATTTATTGGATCACCTATTTCTAATTATCATCATTTTAATGTTATATTACCATAAATATAGTACATAAACTAAATTTTCATTATTTATACTAAACTATCCTTCAAATAATTATTTTTAGAATTTATAATTTTATCCTATTATTCTGAAACAAGAAGGCCCATGAAAAAATTAAATTCCCCAAGCCTTGATATTTTATATTACCCTATTTGATTTTAAATCTCCATGTATGAATACTCTTTATTTCCTAAAAATATAATTTCATCAACGATAATGAATATAATGAGATATATATTTTTGATATTATTAATTTTGAGGTAGTTTTCCACTATTCAATTCTAAAAATTTAATATTATCAACCATGATTCTAAATTAAAATTACTTGTTTGTTAAGGTTATGTAAACATAGAATTTTGATTTTATATCCAATAAATTCTTCATAAATTATTTCTAGTAAATATTTCTTCTGTTTTCTCAATGAAAACATCCTCTTATATCTCACAATGGAGGAAGGATAACATAACATTCATTTGGATGAATTTTTATCCTCAATGGGTAGTGATAGAATAAAAGTTCATATATTATAAATCCTTGAAATCATAGAAAATGTATCATCAAATCCATCACATAAACCTAAAAATAACCTTGAAAATTTATCATTCATTATTAGTCATCACTTCATCATTTTTCATTCAACTTGTTCTAAAACAAAAAATCTGTTCCTAAAACATTATAGAGATTTAGCTTAGTAACCAACCCATATGTGTTTCTATTCTCAAATAAGTTCAGTTATTGGTTATTTGATTCCATCCATTCTCATACTCCCATGTTTCACTAAAATATTATAGTTTTACATGAAAGGTATATGTGGAATATGATGTTTTATTTAAATATGACTTTATTTGAACTAGTAGTTCTTGACTACCAATTATATTCATGATATCCACTTACATTCTTAATTTTAAATTAATAAAATTTTATTGCTCTTCATAAATTCATATGGTTGATTCACAATATTGTTCATGGGAATTATTTTAATCATATGAACTTATACAATCATTATTATACTTCCAAAAAAATAATTCATCATTTTCACTTTTAATACCCATTCATGAATGTTCATCTGATTTTATGAGAGCTCAGACACCATCACATCAACATATTCAATAATATTCCCTATTTCCTAAACATGTTAGTAATATCCTCATCAATTTTGGGAATAACAAATGAAATGCTAGTCAATATAACAATTGTAAAATATTCCCATTTTTGGAGATTTTACATTATGATATAAGGTATTCCAAAAATATATAATCACATAATGTTATGTGACTTATTATATATATTTCATATGGGTGATTATCTAAATTTGTGTAATATAAGAAATTGTTTTGGATTTGAATTTTTGTCATTGATTGTTATTTCTAAAAGTTCCATGTTGTATCATTCTCCACCAATATTCTTTGAGCTAGATCAATTAAAAAAGTGTCAACTATTTATAAATGTCTTCTTTTGGTGTGTTGTGGAGTAAAATAATTTTCAGTACCATGGTTTTCTAGATACTCTTTAAATGCTACACTTATATTAAGAGCTCTTTTATCCATTAAAATTATTATCAAGATGAAAAAAAATTCTTTTAGACAAATATTTTTATAATCTTTAACAAAATAATGTACTATAATATACATTTTCAAATCATAAAACACGTACTAAACGTAAATTTATAAATAAATGAGATAAAATACTTATAATTATGAATCGATTTTTTATTCATTTTCCCATAGACACCTTAATTAATATTTTACAAAAAATATATTTTCTAAATCTCCACATTCATATCTAAATATTTCAAAATATTTCCATTTAGAACTTCTAAAAAATAAAAACCCATTTTTTCATCATTGGATCATTATAATTGTTTTCTCCTTGAGTAATTGTACTCATATTATTTTTGTCAATATAATGAAGTCCTGAATCCTAAAACAAATTTTCTACTATTAATATCAAATAAATTATAGTTTATGAATTTAATATTTGAAGTATATTACCTCATATTCATTATGCTATAGTCATTATAAGATTATCTTTCATCCACTTCACTAAGAAACCAACCATTCAAAATGATACAAATTTATGATATAAAATTTTTAAAATAAACAAATATTGTTTTTAGATCCGTAAATATAAGGTATATTCTTGGATTTTAATATCTTTGTCTACCAAACAATCATTTCATAGCAATACTAAGACATCTTTTAAAATTCCAATATCCTTGAGAAGAACAGAATCTCCAATCATATGAGATGAACACCAAGTCTCAAAAATCCATGACTTTTTCTTATGTTACATTTTTTATATACTATAATAATAGATCCCTACCATTTTTTTAATATAATTATAATATATATAAATATCAAAAATCAACCCCAACTCATAATTTTTTTTTTGGAAATTCACAACATGCTGACACATTTTTTCACATCTTCTATAATTTTATTTCAATATCTGAAATTTATTCTGCATATTAACTTTATAATTTTTATATTGTTTTTAAAATTTCTTTTCCTGATTATGATATTTCCTATTCAATTAATAAGTTATAAATATTTTTGGATTGTATAAATACAATACACTGAATAAACACCTCTTTATTTTTGTTTTAACTCACCTAAACACCAATAATAACCCTACTATGATAATTTTATTCTATATGTATATGATCTTATGAAATACATCACATGTTGTTTGTAAATATTTTTACATTTTATCTCATATCATTTTTGAAAAAAAATATGAGTTAATATTAACAGATTACTCTTTCAATATAACATTTTCGTTTAGATTTTCAATCTCATGTCATTTATATACATTTTCTTGAATAATTTATTTTATTTTTACATAATATTCATTTCCATTAACTTTTTTATAAAATTGAAATATTATTCTATAAATCCAAAATATTACACTCCTTTTGAGTGATTTTTTTAATAACAAATTTATCACACATCATTAATTATTAACGAACTTGGATAATAACCATCCCGATTTCTCCCTCTTCACTCATAGATTTCTCAAATTATTCCATGATAATGATCACATTAATTTCAATATAAAATATCATTTATTGTATATTATCAAGCTACATTTAATTCTTTTTTTCCTTTATATGCCTAGCATCTTTCAACTTCATTTTTTCAATGAGTAACACATAAACATATTCATTCTTCTTCAATATCATTTTGTCTTTTTCATTATGATATTAATGAAAATCATTTGAATTATGATATGAATTAATATAATCTCATGTTATATTTCTCTATATTTTAGATATTCAAAGGATAATCCTTTAATATAAGATCAATATAAAATCCAACTAAATTTATTTGACCTTTTTTTGAACCCCATACTTTTCACAAGTGACCTCATAATTATTGACATTAATAATCATCATCCTTTCATCTACTTCAATTAATTTTTTAAAAGAAGTTTCATCATCAAAACATTTTTTATCATCAAACATATTATAAAAATTAATGTTTCTAAATTTTAATAATAATTTCATCATTACCTTGGAAGAAAACATTTTTATAATCCTCTTGGAAGATTTATTTTTTATTAAATTTTTTTATGGAACGTTTACATTATAGCTTCCACTATCCATCATCCTTATAAAATTAGAATCAAATGTTTTAATAGATCTACAGTTGAAAAAAAAATTATTGTATGAATTCCTTATAATTTTTCATTACATTTACATACACTTATTTAGATTAATTAATTAAACTTGTCAAATTTTATCTAAAAATATTCATCATCCTATGAATTCTTATCTTCCTATTTAAATTTTTATGACTATTTTTCTGCTTTAACATTTTGAATGATATTTACTTTTCATCATAATTATTATTATAATGATTTTTTCTTTATAACATTTCATAAGATGTAAGCATTATATATAAATTATCCACTAAAAATATATAGATATCATATTCATTATGAGTTCATACGATTATAAAAAACATTCTGGTAAGTTATGAGGTATTCTTTTTGTACAAAATTATATTAAATAGTGTCACTAAAATAAATAATAATGATCATAAATTTATAAACTATATTAATACATTATTAAAATATTCATCAAATTTCATTCCAATACACATATGATTATAATAAAAAATCAATTAAATTTCTTCTCTCATATTCATTTGTCAATAAATGATGATGTAAAATCTATAAAGAAAATCCATTTTATATCATAGTACCTTTATATTGGCTAAATATATCACTGAAAATGTGTAAAATCATTATTTTGATGTCTATAATCATTCTAAATATTATCTTTATAGATCACTACTACTGAAAAAATATCATTACCTTTTGGTTGATTACGAAAGATGAGTTTTGTGCAATCATTCAGTTTGTGGAATCTCATTCAAACCGCTTCATACAATAAATTTTTTTTAGGATTTGAATACACCTAATGGTTCTATATCTATGAGGGAACTATTTTCCCAAAGGAGTAAATCTTTGGTAATATAAACCAATGATACTTAGGAACTGACAATGGTTCAGGTGAGCAGATGTTAAGCTCATCACAGCATTTTGGGGGGGATTTTTTCCTACAATTTGATTCTCTTATAGATTTATTGTATGTTAATGAATAGTTCATTAATTCCCAAGTATGATGTGGTCCACTCATTAATTAATACTCAAATATTAGTATTCATAAAACATAGAATCACCAATATTTAAATGAGGATCTTCGTCAATGGAGATATCAATATGTTTTGATGTTCTACATCAATATAATCCTCTGATTTAGTGATTAGAGATTCTTGGGTGATTATTATGATGATTCTAGATTTCAGCCACGTAGTGGGGAGATCATGATTGTATCTTCATCCAAGTAGATATGAGTTGTTTTGAAGTTGGTATTGGACCCATGAAATTGGATTCAAATTTATAATTGTCAAAGGAATAAAAACCCACATTGTTCAGTTCCATTTAATGGGGCACCCCAAACCTTTTAATTTAATTTGATAAGGAACTAACCACAAAATCTAGAATCATGTGGCAAGAATGACCTGGAAAAATTCTCTTAGTCAATGTTTGGTGTGGGACTTATACCAAAAAATTTCTAGGGAACCAGGAAGGGGTATGGATTTCTAGGAATAATTATACCCAATGGGAAATTTTTTCCAAATAAGATATGGATGTTATGGGATTTTTTGTTTGGTCCACCAGGAGTCATCCAAAATATCCCATTTTCATTAGAATCAAATCCCACATAGTTCGGTTGTGAGGAAACACCCCTTCTAGAGGACCTCTAACATTTTTTCTCATAGGGGAGTATGGCCCTTTGAGAGGATTAAGTTGGGGAAATTTATTAAGTAGGATTCCATTTGGAATAGTCCATGAGTGTTGTTTCTACTAGTGGGGATTTCTAGGCAGGTTTGGAGATTACTCAATAGAAGGAGTCCCATAGATGAGTGTGGTGATATGGTTTCCTTTTGGGTATTACACCCTAGGAATAGGCCCATGGATGATATTGGGGATTATTTATAAATAAGATACCCAAGTGAGATTATGGGGATTAAACCAAGTAGTAGGGATTTATTTGGTTGGGACATACACATAGAAATATTCTCATGGATATATTTGATTGGGGTTTTCTCATGAAGATGACTTCTAATTGTTTAGGGATCGTATGGATTGCATGACTATTGTCAACCTCTAATCCCATGTGATTCATGATCAGTGTGGGGAACTAGTGGAATCAAGTTATCCAAGAAAATATAAGATCTAATTTTCCTCATGGTAGGATACATGGCCATGAGGACCCATGCATATGATGTACCTCTTAAGTAATATGGTAGAACTATTGCTGTAAATATCATCAACCAAAACATTATTCATTCATGTGGATGTTGTAATCGTGGATATCCTTCAAGCACACACGATTCATGGTAATTCATGATTGAATATGGGAATCAAAATGAAGTGTAAGAATTGATGAATCACACGGTCCCTCTTCCATTGGTGCAAGAGGCTGGGGTGACGATAGATCCCACCTATCATAATATAATAGACCAAAAGGGAGAGGGAAAGGGATTTGACTTTACCATATCCCATTTTATTTTTTTAAACCAGATAAATGGTGGAAATAATGAATCAATATAGGTCTTGAAATAATGTATAGGGACTTACTCCATGAGGGATTCCCAAAAACTTGTTCTGCAGCAGGAGATGAGGATCACATTCCCTATCGAATGGAAAATAAATAATATTCCTCATCCTCCAAAAATTGAAACAAAGTCTATGGTTCTTAGAGTAGTCTAGGAAATGACATGGTCTTTAACCTTTCACCTAATACCGAAAGATCCCTAACACCTCCCACGTGATCATGGACATCAAGACCATAAGAAATCATACTTTGAAACAACATGGTAACCTATCCATAAGGGTATGAAAATAAAAGGAAACATTTGACCACATAAATTCATACCCAAATGGGAGATATTATAGTGTGATTATTTCCAAGGTTTTATAGGTCTATAGGATTTGTTGGAGGTGTAAATTTTTCCCCATCAAATGGTGGATCCGAAAGAATAGGATCCCTAAAATTAGGTTTATTTGGAGTCATAAAAGGGGATTATATAGTTACTATTGTAAAGGTTCTTTGAGTTATGCCTAGGGCTAGGGAGTGAATGATTGTGCTTCGTGTTAGTAGTACTTTCTTTCAGTAGAAATAAATTAATTGGGTAATGGACAACATATAAAACAAAATATGTGTGATGATTTATCCTACGAACACTGAATCCCATCAGGTATACATGTGTGGGTCCTGAGAAAGTCTATGGTTATGGATGGAGCCTCATGAAGTTGGTCTCCCAGTAGGGGTAAGGGGTCCACATGTAGGTCTTTTGTGTTTAAACCATGTGGATACATTGACCTCACATATACCCCCTAACTATCTCTACTCTCAAGTGTATGGAGAGATACCTGAGGGGCTTTTGAGAGTTGGGTGAAGGGGCTGCATGATAAGATATTATGGGATTATATAACATTTCTATATGGGAAATTGAAGAGCCTAAGGGTCCAATTTTTAGTAAAATATGGAAATGTGGTTGTAGGTGTATTTTCACGTAGATCCTTGTAATATGATCTCAGTGCAGGTGTCCCACGCAGGGGTGTACTGAAATTTAGTGTTGTGTGGTGGGCTTACGTGGCCCTTCTAATGCATAGGGGTGTGTGTACAGGATGATATTGGGATATCCATTTAATTCTTATTTGGCCTCTTCAATACATTAAAATTTCTAACGTGTTATTCATAATCATTTCATCTTCATTAATTATGTGTACTTCCAACAAAATCCCCCCCCCTCAGAATTGGATATTATTGAAAGAAAAAGGTTGAATGTAGAAGTAGATATAGGAAACGATTATGAAGGTGTGGGTTTTCAATGGGGTAGAGAATTTTCACATGTCATTGGAATATTCCTGGTGTGAAATTTTAGGTTGTAGTTTAATGGAAAGGATACATAGTGAAGGACGAGTGTGCAAACAAGAGGAGTCTATAAATATCAATAGCCCTTTTTCCATTTATCTCATATTGTTCTTTGGTAATTTTTTATATCTTTGTAAAAAATAATCCATCCATCCTTTCCACACTATTCCTTTCATGAAGGACATCATAAACATCTCCTATGTTATGGTCACTAGATTGACTATTTTTCATGTATACACCTTAGTGAGAAGACTATGGAAGGTATCTGGTTGAGGGGTTTGTATGAGGATGTTGGTAAAGGGGGGATGTACATGGAACCATGTAAAAGGGCATGAATGTGTAATTTCATTTTCCTAAAATATTAAGCCCTCAAAGTCACAATTTGACTTCTCTACTTCAATATTTTATCTTAATGGGATAACTTGATTTACTTTTTTTGGTTTTCAATTGTTTTCCTGAGGAATTCTACTAAAAAATCTCGTACACATTGTTATGATATGATCAAATATGTTGGGCTAGATTAAAATGATGTGGTTAAGCATGCTCATTATGATTAGGAAATTTATTTGGAACCATACCAATGCAAGTACCCATGAAGTTATTACCTATCATTATATGAGCACAATCTTTTGAGGGATGCCTTTATCAATGGGACTCATAGTTACTTCCCAAAGACCTTGTTTGTGAAGAACACAAACTTCTACTATTCCTATATTTTTTCTAATAGAGCTTATATTATGAAAAGAATGGGTCCCACCAGTTGTATCATGCTTCACAACAACTATACAAAAGATATAAAGCAATATATCATGGAATTGATGCATCATTTTTATGAATAAAACTTTTTTTCTTCACATACATATCAGAAAATATGTTGGAAGGTGGAATGATATTTATATTATGGAGGTGGAGTCACACCTCAGTGGACGGGGGCATAATGGGTGCATGAGACTTGAATAGATTTGGGGAAATAGTATAAGACAACCATTTTTATAGATTTCATTATGTAGGGATGACATACATTTACGATAACTCGGATATCATTACTGATCTACTATGCCAATGGAGTCCGTTGGAAATTTCGTTACGTTTGATTCATGGTGAGATTGGTATTAACCTATGGTAAGTGTACAAAATTTATAGAGTCCCTATTGTTGGGGATATGTATTATGAGTTCATCCCAATAAAGAAAATTTTTGATGACATTGAAAGGAAACACCCCCTATCCAATTAGATTTTTATGGTGGTAGGGAAATTATAGAATGAAGACCCTCAAACAAAGTGTGACACATATTCTAGAACATGGATTAATGATTTGTTATAACCAAGGTTTTTTTTCTAGAAATGAAGTATGGTTTGTTTTGGTTGTCAATACTCATTAGGTTGATCACGGAGACTCCTTGAAATGTGGTCCTACATTTGAAGATGAAGGTACAATTGAAGGTGTCATAGTTTCCTAGTGTTTGATCAATTTTTGGGCATCAAAATAATGATTTTTTTTAACAAATTACTTCTTCATATGAGTAAACGAGATTCCTAATGGTGATGGAAATCGGCAAAAGAATGGAACCGGGTAGCGTGGGACACAAACCGCATACCATGTTCCAAGAAAAGTTCTTACATAATGAAATATTGTATGCGGAATGGAGAACCACAAATCGAAAAGTGGGATTAGTATTTAGACCATATGAGAAGATATGGTTCACGGGAGATGCATGGTACATGGTGAAGGCAGTTCCGCGATGAGGATTTGTTAAATATATGTTTAACGTATTTTTAAAATATTTTTGTCCTATATAAATATCACTAATCCCTTCTTTAGATTGTGGAATAGAGATTATAAATATTGAGAGGAATTTGGAGAAAATAAGAAGCAGTTTAGAGGATGAAAACCCCATAAAGACTTTAAATAAAAATAAAAAATGAATTTGGTGATGTCTATAATAGTTTGAGGAAGAAAGTTTGTAGAGGAGAAGTAATTTGTGGAAGAAGCAGTCTACTTAAAGATGTGGTACGTGTTGGAAAGTTTGTACGTGGGGAAAGTGAGGTAGCACATGGAGCAAGGTAGTATATAAAGGAAGTAAGTACAAAAAAGGTGGTTTATGAAGGAGAATTTTATCCGCAGTGAATAAGTGGTACATGAAAAAAGAATAAAAGGAAGTTCATGGATAAGGTTGGTGAAAGTGGTACATGTTCGTAGTTTGTGGAGGAGGTATATAGAGGTGGTATGCTGAGGTGGTACATGGAGCACTCCAATATGCAGAGGAAGAATCATAGTATGGAGAGGACATGTTAGAGATTGAATAGTACATAGAAAAGTAGATTACATCTTCAATGTAAAATGGGGCATCAATAGAGAACCTATCTACATTTACGGATGAATTATTTAAATCCAACCCATTGATGAAACCTTCATTTTGATAAACTGATTTTAGATTCTTCCCAATATAGTGTTCTAAGGGGGGTCAACGAATGTTATCAGAGGTACACATTGTGTTATCCTGAAAACCATGTCAAGACATGGCACTTGGAACAGAGTGTATGTGCATAACCTTTTTACTCACCAACTAGTGAATATTTGAGGAATTTGGTATGACCGAAAACCTGTCGGGATATGCTCCTTGGGCCTAGCCCTTACGGTTGAACTAGGTAAAATTGTTGTGTCTTCCTTTTTAATGTGATTTTTTGATTTCCTAAATTTCTCATCAGATAGGTTTAACATGTTACTACCAACATGGGAACAAGATCAATCAGTTGAAAATAAAATGTTGACACCCTGATTTACCCCTCCCATCTCATGGTGTTCTGGGTTATTCATGATTTTTTCAATCCATAATGAGATGTTCCCACATTCTGGTTCCCTACAGGATATACCTCTTCAAGGAATAGGAGTTCTCCTTTAACATTGTAGCCTACACTAGAGAAGGGATAGTATACCGATTGGGTTTATTAGTTCATTCAAGAAGTTGATGTGAAGAATCACTATAGTGGAATCCTTATAATGTGGATAATTATTTACTTTCTTCAAATCTATAAATCCTATTTGTTGTGGGAGGATAGGGAAATTTTTTATTGTTGCTAACTACTATAGGGGAAGTACATAAGGTTGCTTTCCCTTGTTTGGACATGAATTTACATTTTCATTACACATACATATAATAGGAGATCCATGTTTATAATTTTTTCATTGTTTCAAGTATTTTGGGTGTGGATTATAGTACACTTTAGTTCATATGTTGTGTTTATCCCATTCAATGTCTTTAAAAACTGATTTCCCCCATTTTTTCACCTTGGTCCTAGAATCCATCCTCTAGACCAGACGTATGATGAAGTAAAAAAGGATTTTGGAAGTGTTGGGATAATAAAACTTATTTTAGTTTGGTAACCCACCGATAATTACATTTACCAATTACCAAAAGGAAAATAATTATGAGATGAGGTTATACATGATAGCATTTATAGACAATGTACTGGTGGATCACATTGATAGTGAGATCATATGTGAGTCTTATACTCCATATCAATTTTATCATTAGTTAAAGTATTTTAAATAGACATGCATCTTTCCTCTTATGTATGTGAGGATTGAGAAACATTTTTTTGTATCCCAACATTTTTGGATCCTGATTGCCATAAATTTGTTAAAGATTTCAATTATTTTTCCTCCATCGGATGTGTTAGTTAGGCTGGAGGCAATGTATTCCAAGGCATTGATATATTTATACCCTTTGGTGGTATTGAAGAAAGGTTTTTAGTGGGTTGAATCCATGAAAACGTTTTTCCATTCTCTACATTGTATAAATTATTATACTATGGGTGATGATATTGAAGCTCTATACCCTTCGACGTGATCTTAGGAAAAGACCATCAATCATGCTAGTGTCGAAAAAAAACATACCTTCTGTGCCATGGAGTTCCATTCATCACCTTCAAGAGGAGAAACATTTTATATCAACCCATTATTGTGTGAGATAAAGTAAGACTAAAGAGTATTCCATGTCAAATGGTGTTTGTTGTCCCACACATCCTTCCACATTAAAGAAAAATTGTGTCTGGCCCTTAGCATTTTATGTATGGATGGAAATAACTCCCAATTTCATGTTCGAATGGGTGTTTCTCTAGGATGGAATGTGAATCCTAGAGTTTTTAGATATCATATCACCCTATAAAATATATTCCTAATGTAATTTATATGAGGTTGGAAGGTATATTTAGGATCTATAGGCTCTGATATATGAAACTGATGACCAGATCCCAGTCAAAATGAATGTTTCTGACATGTTAAATCATGTTGTTCATGACGGGGTATCTAGTAATACTGATGGTGAATGGGATGTATATCATAAACATGATGATATATTTCTATTTTCTCCCTTGAAATTTATTCTATTTCATCAATTATTATTAATAATGATATGATTTAGTCCGTATCTCAAGGGATAAGAAGAATATGAAAAATAATAAGGAGAAGTTGCATAGGTGCTTGTGTCTCTAAACTATGGGTCCCCAATAACCCCCATCAAGGTAAGGGATGATGTGGGAATTCTTCAACCATCTCCTCAAGTGAATTTTTCCTTGTAGACTAATGTGGTCATTTCATCGTCTCAATAGAGGAAGAAAAAAATGAAATTAATTTTTATCGACACTTGTACCATAGTGAATCATTATGTTGTCATTCGATATCAAGACTTTCTCAACATACTCTTTATGACTGTACATGTCTTTTGAAAAGTCTTCATCACTTTCCACCATCAAGGGGTTTATCACTTATCCTTTGAGGACCAAGTTGGATAACTAGGTGAGGTACATTCCCATGCTCATGAATACATCATTTTTATTGAAGAAGCATCAAGAGATGCAACCACGTGTGCCCTCATTACTGCATAGAGGGGAGAGGGCCATGGTTACATCTAATGAACTCATTTAGATGTCATATTATATTTTGGAATTTCTTATTTTCAAAAAATTTAAAATCTATTAATTACACTGCATGACCTTACAAAAGTCAACATTGGTCCCATTGTAGCTTCATAATGGGTGAATAGGGATCTCAGATAGTCTAATGAAGGTTTTAATGCTGACCCTACCTCCATGGGGCCTGATATTTCTATTATATACAAGACTTTAGTGGAGGTAAATGATATTAGAGGTAATATGATTCCTTAAAAATGCATATTAGATACCCCTACTGGTGAGGATGATGCAATATTTGGTACCATGAATCATGAAATGATTGATCTAATTAATCCAGATATTGATATCCCATGTGCACTCAATGAGATTAAGGATTTATATATAGAATTGTGTGGATTCTATTTTTACCATTATTTCATCTTTTCTAAAACATATATCATTATTTCTATTAATTATTTACAAAAAAATATCAACTTGGGAATCCTTTTTCTATAGATAATATTGCCAAGTCACTTCCCAAATAATCCATAAAAGTTCAACCTACTCCTATATATGAGGGGGTAAAGACAAGAAATATTGATGCGAGAAATTCCCAAGACAACATGATCCCAAATACGGACTAAAATAAAGAGGTTTCTCCCCAATTGGAGGTCCCCACTCTAAGAGATGAGGTCGAGGGCACTGGAAAGTCATCCATTCTAATAGCTGACCCATAAACAGGTGAGTGATGTCAACTATTTTGGTCACATAAATTACATTCCTATTTGGTGACCTCTTTTTGTTGATGGTATGTGTCCCATATGATTAAGTTCCAATGGATCCAGTGACTAATCACATAGTGATTCTCTATTCAAATCCATGCTTACACTGTTGTTTTAAACTGGTTTTGTAATGAATAATACAAATATAATACTAAATTTCACTTTATGTTCGAATAAATAAATTAATTTATATCACTGTTTAATTGGGAAATTTTACTTTTTTTGGGTGTTTACATTGTTGGAGGAGGGGATTTGGAGGGCTCGTGGTGGAATTCAAGAAAAATGGGCTAAACTGCACAAGAGACCAAGCATGCCTGTTGAAAATTGTTTTTACTATGGATAATCTGTGTATCCAATGGTGATAAATATGGATTTATAAGTGAAAAGTATTGGTCTAAATTCCACTAGAAGATCATGATGCCCAATTAATCTTTTAGGAGGCCCAAAATAGGCCCACAATGTGAAGAAGTTTTGGGTAGGCCAGATTGGACCACCCTACTATATTTGGGCCATATATCGAGACTCATAGATCCAATTGGCTGTTACCACCTCCCTTTGATAGCTAGCTCGAAGACCCGAGTCTCTACTTAATTTCTAATCATTTTCACTTGTTTTTGTAATTCAAACAGTTGAATAAAAATTGATAAAAAATCATACATCAATAGTCACCAAGCCCTTTAGATACTTGACCACTTTATGTGAAAATATTGCTATAAATTTCCCATGAAATCACCCCTCCCCCTCGTTATCTGTGTGGAATGAACGGGGGTTAATGTTAGTAGAATTGGAGAGATCACTTCACCCATTTAATTTCCCTTCTCTCTCATGTACTTCTAAACCTCTTAGTGATCAATTTTGTGAGTGTCCTTTGTTGTAATCCTTAGATCCACACTTGTAATCTTTATAAGGTAATTGACTTACAGGTTTGTTGTCAATTGTTCTTCATTTATACCATCTAATTTTTTTATTCTAGTATGATCAAATAAAAATCATAGGAACATGAATCTACATGATTCCATGTATAACCTAGATCTTGTGATGATTTGAGTGTGGTTTCCTCCTTTCTCACCCCTCCCTTTCATGAGTGTGCAAATGTATTGCATGAGTTGATAAAACCTAGGAGCATGAACCTATGAGTATGCATGTTTTTGTCTTGTGGAATATTCTTATAATTGACACAAATCAAGTAATATCATCATTTTTTTGATGTGATTTATTGATTGAGTCTTGCTTTTTTACATTGATTCATGTTTTTTTATTTTGAGCGATTGCCGATAATCAATATCATTGATCGATAAAATCCTATGTTGTAACCTAGTAAGAACTCTAATACCATTTCTTGTTGTAGTATGTATAAAATCACAGAATCAATGATCCTTCCCTTTCCTTTGAGAGAAATTATGGATTGAGCATCAAGTGACACTTACCTGGGTTGATCACGATTTCTTCAACTGGTTTCATTCAGTAGTAATATTCTTTCAATTTTTGTTCTTAAATAAAAAATCCATAGTTTTATTAAACCCCATTTTCCTTTTAGTTTCATAATCATAACTTCATTTTGAAATAAATGATCTAAGGCTCCATCGAGAGATGACCTTGGATTGCTTCTATACTGCATAATTTCTTGTAAAAAATAAACATCTATTTTAATGTTCTTGACAACGAGATCCAATTTTGGAGCCTTTTCTGGGGATCAAGTATAATATTTTTCATTATTTCCTATTATTTATTTATTTTAATTCTTAATTAGTACTCCATTCAAAACCCTATTTCCATTATATTGTTTTTTTGGTTTTCGGTTATTATTTTTTGTTGTTTTGGGTGTTATTCCTATATATATATATCTCTCTCTCTTCTTCTTCTTTTCCATAACTCTCTACAATTCTGTATTATAACATTCTATTCTCATTTCACCCTTCTTAAGTGGTTTTATCCAAATTAAATCATAAAAAATCAAACTTCACAACTTATTTGGAAGACCTTATTAGAAAAAGAAAAACTTCTTGAATTTGACCCTAAAATTGAAAATTCATTCACAAACAAATCAATAAATCTAGAGAAGGTCATTTTAGTAACACAATGGAACCCCTTTTGGAACCTCGAGTGGTCATCATCAAATAAAAAATTGAACTCAATAAAATCCAAAAATCATGGTTACAAATAATTGATCCTTAAAAGAACTGACCACCACAGTTGTGGAGTACCAACCTATGTATATCCAATATCCTGAGGAAGCAGCCAAATTTAACTAAGATCAGGCCTCATCCACCTACATCCCAAATTCCATGGTCTTCCAAGTGAGGACCCTCATAAATACGTTAATTATTTTAACATATAGTGATCCACCATGAAACCCCAAAATGTTTCTGAGGACCTAATTATCTTTAGGGCCTTCCCATTCTCCCTTGATGGTGAATCCAAAGATTGTATATACTATTTTCTTATCACAATTGGGGGCTAGAATGACCTGAAAAGACTATTTTTTGAGAATTTCTTCCTATCCTCCGAAACATCATTAATTAGGAATGAAATTTGTGACATTAGGCAATCACAAAGAGAGACCCTTCAGGAATATTGGATGTGATTCAAAAGACTTTTGTCAAGATTCCCCCACCACAAGATTAGAGAACAACTGTTAATCCAATTCTTCACTGAGGGACTTATCCCAATGTATCATGGCATGATTGATACTGTAGATAGTGGCTCCCTAGTTGATAAAACTCATTCCTCTGATTGTGACATAATACCCAATGTGGCTCAAAATGTACAACTATTTGGTACATGATCTATTTCACCAACTCAAGGAGTCCATGAGGTAAGTCGTTCATCACTAGAACAAACGGTAGATAACAAGATTTATAGGATGCATACCTTTCTAAGGAAATTAGATCAAGAAAAAGGTTACTCTCAATCTCCTCCTTTTCCATTGCATTGGGGTATTTGTTCTGCAAATACCCATTTTTCTTACCAGTGCATACAACTTTAAGACTCACTTGAATCTTGTGCCACCGTGTTCCCAGGATATCAATTCCCAGAAGCACCTCCCTTCAAGTAATAACTATTCAGGCCAAATCCAATCCCCATTTAGAAAGCACAACCCTAGTACCGACAAGGAGGAAACTCAAGATACCCCATTAATTATTATTATCCACAAGGCCAAGGTATGAAACCCTATTATCCTTCAACTTCTCAAAAGATCATCCTACTCCTTCGAAATCTGAACCAAGCCTCGAGGATATGGTGAAACAAATGGAAACCCAGAACCTCCAGTTCAAAAAAACCACCCAATCAGCTATTCGAGACCAACAAACTCATTTGGGGCCATTAGAAAACACCATCAGTGAGCTTAATATGCGAGGTTCTGGATAACTACCATCCCAACACATTTCCAATCTGAAGGAAAATATTAATGTATGTGTAGTTAGACTTTGTAGTGGTAAAAAAGTCTCCCCTCATTCTGATTCTACACAATAGGTATGCCCCCCTCTTCAAAACTCACTTTCCCAACCCTCAAAAATTTCAAGTAGTAAGAAAAAGACAATAACGTAATTGAGTTATGAGTGATGATTCGAATGGAAAATCCTTCCCTCTTCTTTTCCACCAAATACTCTCTAAATCTAAGAAAAATTTTGATAATGATATTGATAAAGAAATAATAGATACATTTAAAAAGGTTCAAGTTAACAATACTCTATTGGATGCAGTTAAACAAATCCCTCGATAGCCAAATTTCATAAAGATCTTTTCACCCATAGAATGAGACTAAAGGGGAATGAGAGATTCCGCTAGGGATGGATTCTCTTGGACTTGTTTAAACTAGCAATGCCGACCAAAATCAAGGATCCATGCACATTCACAATACCATGTACTATAGGGGTTCCTTATTTTCTAATGATATGATAGATTTAGGTGCTTCCATTAATGTAATTCTGCACTCCATGTACACTTCTCTACTGGTTGTAGAGCTTCAACCAACGGGAATTGTCGCACAACATGACAACTGAAGTACTACGCCTCCAACAGTACAGATTGAGGATGTCCTTGTACAAGTGAAGAATATCATCTTCCCTGCTGATTTCTATATTCTTGAGATGGAGATACTTGAACCCAAGAAAATGCTCCTATCGTACTGAGGAGGTCATTCCTCAAAACAACAATGATGATCATCTACGTTCATAACAGAATGTCGTCCATGGAGTTCTGAGGAGAAAAGGTAAGTTTTAACATCTTTCAAGCTATGAAATACCCCCATCGAATATTACTCCTCTTTTCCTATCTATTATATCAATGTTCTATCAAATTATGCACACACAAACAATTATCTCCTCAACCCATACTCTGATCCATTTTCCTTTTTTCTCTATTAGATGATTTGATTTGTTATTCATGTTTTGAGTATTGTTTGGGTTCTCAAAAGTGTAAATTTTGTTCTTTAATTTATGAGTGTGTTTATTCTGAGGTACTCATGACAGTTGATGATTCTGAAAATCCCATTTCAATATATTTCCTATGATTAGAGAATAAACATGAGCAGATAGACAGTATAACTGACCTCACTCCACCTAAATTTCATCCCTCAATCTAGAAACCACTTGTGTTGGAACCTAAAAAACTTCCTTCTAATTTAAAATATACATATCTTGAGGGTATTGACCAATTCCCATCATTATTACCAATAAACTCTCTCCAAAAAAAGAATCCAAACTGCTCAACCTTTTGAGAGAGTTTAAAAAAGTAATATGATGGACATTGGATGATATTTTTGGGAATAGACCATCTATTTGTACTAACAATCTACATTTGGATGGTGAGACTAAGCCTGTCTGACAATCTCATTGTCGGTGGAATCCCACTCTCCTTGAATTGTAAAAATTAGAAGTCCGTAAATTACTTGCTATAAGGATCATTTATCCTATATTTGATAGTAAATGGTTTATTCGAGTGCAAATTGTGCCTTTAAAAAAAGAATAACAGTTATGTCAAATGAAATGAATGAATTGGTTCCCACACATCTTCAAAATAGATTGTGAGTCTTTATTGACTACCATAGACTAAATCAAGCCCCATGGAAGGACTAATTTCCTCTACCTTTCATTGAACAAATGTTATAATGATTCACTGGTAAGTCCCATTATTTATTCCTTTATGAAAAATTGAGTTATTTGCAAATACATATAGCCCCTAAGGATCAAGAAAAGAAAGCATTTACTTGTCCATTTGGCACATTTTCATACAGAAGGATTCCATTTGGTCTACGTAATGCTCTGGGTACATTTCAGTGATGTAGGTTGAGTAATTTTTTTTTACTTTGAGAGTTGTATGTATGTCTTTATGGATGATTTAATGGTACATGGTTCTTCTTTTAATGATTTTTTGGAAAACCTAGGTTTTTTCCTCTGTCGCTTCATTGAAGAATATCTTATTTTAAATTATGATAAATGCCATTTTATGGTTGAGAGGGGAATAGTTCAAGGGCATGTCATTTTAAATATGGTAATTCAAGTTAATAAATCAAAAATTGAATTAATTTCATCCCTTTCGTATCCAAAATTTGTTCATGAGGTACGTTCTTTCTTAGGTCATGTTGGTTTTTAAGGCCGATTCATTGAAAAATTTAGTAAGATTTCACTTCCATTGTCCCAATTATTGTAAAAAGATTCTATGTTTGTGTTTGATAGTAATTATGAGGATGCATTTAATTCACTAAAATGGAGTCTCACATGACCTCCCATCACCCAACCACCAAGATGAGATATACCATTTCAGCTTATGAGTGATGTCTCTAACATTGCAGTTGGGGGAATTTTATCACAAAGGTTTTAGAAGGCTCTTTATGTCATTGTGTATACCTCACGTACCCTTGACCCTGCCCATGTAAACTACACAACCACTGAAAAAGATCTCCTTCCTGTTTTTTCCTTGGAAACATTTTGTTCATATATTCTTGGGTCAAATGTGATTGTTTTTCTTGACCATGCCACCATTCAGTTCCTCTTAATGAAACCTGAAGTTAATCCCCACCTCAAACGGTGAGTGATCCTCCTCCGAGAGTTTGACCTTGAGATTATAGATAACAGGGGAGTATAAAATGGTGTAGTTGACTACATTATTAGGATTTCTCCACCACTAGACAACCATGATGACTCATCCATCCCCATTAGAGAATTATTTCCTCATGAGAACCTTTATGATGTTGTGGACCTTACCCCATGGTATGTAGACATTGTGAATTTTCTAGATACATCATGGGTCCCCACTGATTTCATCACATCCAAATCCCAAAGACTTAAATAAGATTCTACATGGTACATTTGTGATGAGACATATTTGTGGAGAATTTGTGGAGACCATGTAGTTTGTTGGTGTGTCTCTGACTATGATTTCAACTCTATTTTGACCTTCTGTCAAACTTTGGCTTGTGGGATCCACTTCGTATCTCAACAAGTAACTAAAAAGGTACATGATTAAAGATTTTATTATCCAACATTGTATAGGTATGACCAAATATTTTTCATGTCAGGTAGTCATTTTCAATTCACAGGGAATATCTCCAAGAAGAATGAAATTCCCCAACATCGCATGTTATTCTATGAAATTGTTGATTCATGGGGAATTAACTTCATGTGGACTTTTCCAAATTCATTTTGCTACATGTATATGTTCTCAGCTATGGAATACATGTATAAATGGGTGGAAGCAAAGGCTACTAGGACCAATGAATCTCGGTTTTTTGTTTATTTTGTGAGGTCCTAAATTTTTAGTTGGTTTGGTTTGTTGAGATTCATCATTAGTGATTAGGGTTCCAATTTTTTCAATTGCACCAAGAACAAATATCTTCATAAGTATGGGGTTGATTATAACGTATCCCCTTCATATCACCCCAAAAAAATGGACAAGAATAAATACCAAATCGGGATGTTAAGAGAATCATTGGAAAACGATACAACTAAATAGGAATGATTGGAGTGTACGCTTGGATGATATACTTTTGGTATACCATACAGCTTTTAAAATCCCAATCAGAATGACACAATATAGAATTCTGTTAGGACAGGCCTGTCACCTCCCAGTGGAGGTAGAAAACCATGTATAATGGGTTGTTAAAAAATGTAATATGAATCTTTAAGATGCAGGTGAGTAATGAAAGCTGCAGATTCTAGAGTTGCAAGAAATTCGACGTGATGCATATGGGAACTCCAGGAACTCTAATGAGAATAAAAAAGCTATCCATGATAGCATGATTCATCTGCAAAAGTTCCATGTTTTTTAGAAGGTCCCCATGTAAAATTCCAGGCTATATTTCCACCTAGGTATGAATCGTTTTCGATGGCTCGGTCCATATATTGTTACAAATGTTTACCCTTTTGGAAAAATACATATTTTTCATGAGTAGAGTAGAAGAAGTCTTACCATCAATGGGTAAAGACTTGAAAAATTATATAATGATATTAATAAGAATCTGGTGGAGTAAATCTACCTTCTAGAACCAACATACCAGTGAAACACACCAGGTGTTATCCTTCCTTCCCACATTCTCAATTATTACAGTGAAGACACTACACAATCTAGGTGTGGGGGGAGGATACATTCTTGAGTTCATTAGTATTTTCATCATCATTCTTTTTTCTTATATTTTTCTCATTCTTGATAGTATTTTCACTTTTCCCCATCTTTTTGGGTTCATTAGGATTTTCATCATATTTCTACATTCATCTCTTTTTCACCTTCTTTATGGTATTTTCACTTTTCCGCATCTTTTTGGGTTCATTAGGATTTTTGTTGTCTTTCTTCTTTCTTCAATTTTTTTCCTTCATTATGGTATTGTTACGCCCCCTTATGGTCACAGAATCGTGGAACTTACTAAAAATGGATGTTGAAATTTTTGATTCCATATTGTTTTAACATTTTATGAATCCTTTCTCTGTTATTGAATGAATATTTGAATAAATTTAACTTTATGGAGTTATTTTTAGTGAATTGGTTTTCTGTCAATGATATAAATGGTTGTATCTATGTGAAACAATTAAGATGATTGATTCCCCTTATGTGAGTTGTTTTTAAGAAAATAGTGTCACTAATATCTCAATACATTTATCCACCAAACCACAGAGTGTGAATATTTATTTCTTAATTGGTGGTAAATTTAAGTTAGGTTAATATTTTTCAACTTAAAAGGATATTTACAAACGTTCATTCCTTACCCGGTCTATTTCATTACTATACCGTATTGACCTATCTGTGTTTACTATATATCCGACTATTACACGCCCTAAAAACATGGGTTGTTTATTGGGCAGGTAAAAATACAATCCTCCTCAACCTTTGATCTTCTTATAACTATTACAATTAGTGTCGTGAGGAGATAAAAAAAGGGTTGGGAGATATGTGTGAGATTTGTTCCAAATGGAACTTCTGAAAAAAAATTGAGGGGAGTGATGAAATGTGAAACATGTGGTGATGTCTAGGTTAGGATCTTATGGTTTGACTTTCAGGAAATCTTAAGAGAGTGGGGCTTGAAATATGATTACAAAGGATGTAGGTAAGGTTCGGTGGAAAAAATCTTTTAAGATAAAACATTAAAAAATAACCAATATTTATTGTATAAAATGTGGAAAGAATATCATGGAATGGTTTTCACACACCCACACACACGATGATTTTTGTGGCATGGTAGACTTTTGAGTTCCTTGTTCAGATTTCTATCATGAATCTCTTTGAATTTCATTGTGATATGATTTATGAGGAATCTTTTTCTATTTTCACTAGGAAGAACTCCTTTGTGTGGTTTGTGCATTGATCACATTACATTAATGAATTTAAATTTCCCCAAATTATAAAAACTTCATGATGCTGGGAATATATTCATGCCTCCTTTTTTGGATATGTGAAATTTCCCAAGAGTTCAAATGTTTAGGGGTGGGGGTGTGATCGCAATGTGATTCACTATTCAAGTCCACCCTTACACCGTTGTTTTAAACTGGTTTTGTAACGAATATTTCAAATATAATAATATATTTCACTTTATGTTTGAATCAATGAATTAGTGTTTATATCTTTTTAATAGGAAAATTTAACTTCTTTTTGAGTTTACATTAAAGGGGCAGGTGATTTGGAGTGCTCGTGATGGAATTCAAGAAAAATGGGAAAAACTGCGTAAGAGCCCCATCATGAATGTCGAAAATTATTTGTATTGTGGATAATCCATGTATCCAATTGGGATAAAAATGGGAGTATAAGTGAAATAAATGTGGGCGACATTTCTCTAGATGATAATAAATCCCAATTTGACTATTTGAAGGCCCAAGATAGGGTCACAATGTGACGAAGTTTTGGGTGGGATAGATTGGACCACCCTTCTATATTTGGGCAATAACTCGGGGCTCGGAGATCCTATTGGGCTAATTCCACCTCCCTTGGATAGATAACGTGATGCCCCAACTCTCCACCGAATTTCAAGTCATTTTTACGTGTTTGGTCAGTCAACTAGTCGGATAAATATGGTGTAAAAATTATGCATTGAATAGTCACCTAGCCTTTTAGATACTTGACCACTTTATTTTAAAATATGGATGTAAATTTCCCATCAAATCACTCCTATGCATTATAATCTATGTGGAACGAACATGGGAAATGGTTATTCTAAATGGAGATCTCTCTTCATCCATTTTATATCCATTCTCTCTCTTGTACTACTAAACCTCTTAGTGATCAATTTGGGGAGTGTCCTTTGTTTTAATCCTGAGCTATGCACTTGTAATCGTCATATGGTAGTTGATTTCTAGGTTTATTGTCATTTTTTCTTCATTTATACCTTGTAAATTTGTGTTTATTCTAGTATGATCAAATACTAATCAAAGGAACAAGAATCAACATGATTCCATGCATAACCCAGATCTTGAGTTGATTTGAGTATGGTTGCCTCTTTTCTCACCCCTCCCTTTCATGAGTGTGCAAATGGATTGCATCAGTTGATAAAATCCAGGTGCATGAACATATTAATACGAGTGTTATTATCGTGTGGAATTTTTTGATTGAGTTCTGTTTTTACATCGATTCATGTTTATTTATTTTGAGCAGTTTCTCGATAATCAATATCGTTGATCGATCAATTACTAGGTGGTAACCTAGTAAGAACTCACATATCATTTACAGTCTTATTATGTATATAATCAAGGTATAAATGATCCTTTCCTTTCCCTTGAAAGCTATGATGGATTGAGTAGCAATGGTCACTTACCCAGGTTGATCATGATTTTTCCTACCAGTTTCTTGTAGTAGTAATATACATTAAATTTTTGTTCTAAAAGAAACAAAACCCAAGTTTTATAAAACCCCATTCACCTTTTAGTTTCTTAATAAGAACATCATATTTTTAAATAATGATATAAGGATCCTTCGAGAGACGACCTAGGGTTGCAGCTATACTGCAGAAATTATAGTTAAAAATAAATATATAATTTGATGCTCTCGACAACGCGATCAGGGACTAGGGTCAAGATGGGGGCTTCCATTCCAGTTCTCCCAACATCGATAGGTGAGGCTAAAACTATTTTGGAGGGAGAAGAACAAGGAATATCATTTGGTAAATTAATCATAAATTATGTATCACCCTTTAAGAGTATCTCTAAGTCTAATTTGGATATATAGGAAGCATTTCAATCTACATGCCACATTTTATAGAAGGCTATCTAAAAGATAATTGGGGAGATCACACTTCAATACATGTCTTCATTACTTCACATAAATCTATTCTAACATTACATAATAGCATATTTTGAAATTATTACCATGAGATCCATGATGTGGTGAAGTAAATCATTAGGAAAAGGGAGGAGTAGAAAAAGTCACAATAAGAGAAGGAACAATTGGAGGGTTATATTTAGGAACTCAAAGCTACCATGACCCAAGTTGAGATTCAGCACATCAATGTGAAGGTATATCATGATCACCTAGATGGGAAATATTTTCTAATTGTACGCCATCACGAATATTTTAATAGAGTAAAACAGGAGGTAGTTCAACTCCATCAATCTCTAGAACGTTGATATGAAAGAGAAAAGATATATTGTTGGTGTAGAGAAGGATAAATTTCATAAGCACAAGAAATCCATTGCTAAACAAACTACTAAAATTAAGGAAGATATTGAAATTGATCAAGGTGCAATTTAACTTTTTTAAACATTTTTTGAGAAAAAACAATAAAAAATGTAATAGAGGCTCCATAATATTGAATTTCAAATTCATTTTAAAACATAAAAGAAAATCATATCATCTACCAATGACATTTCCTTGCATTATTTACCCCATTGAATGTCATCACATCATAATTTCAATAACACGATTGAGGTAGTTCTCTACGTTTATCCTAGGACATGGGTTCATGTTTGGGTAGTTTAACTATTTCTAATTTCATGTGAAACCCTATACTAAGATTTCCTTTTTATGTAACCACCATAATTATTTTCTATGTTCAATTTTAGGAAAGAATTATGAGTGAGACTTATATTTTGATTACACTACCCTTTTCATTTTCATACTAAAATTATTAATGATTATTTCATTTAATTTATATATTTTTTGATAAACCGCATGATATGTAGGTCTAGCAAGATGATACATGAAATTTCTATAAACATCGCATTATGTGTTTTTAGTATGAAATGTACTATCTTATTTGGTTTATAGTTTATATTTTGTAAATATGGACTAATGTTACTAGTGTTTTAGGTCAAACAGATTTTACATTATGTTTTGAGAGGATGCACCAAACAAGACTTGTTGGTCAATAATGTTCTAGAATTCTTCAAAAACATAATGGGGAATTTTCGAGCCATGATATTTTTTACTAAATTTGAATCACGTCCTTCAGTAATATAGGATGTCTCTATTGATAATTTAGTTACAATTGGCCGACAATATAGTTTTGTTGGAAACTTCATGAAAATATAACTAGGGTGTGTTACTATATAATAAAATGGTGGCATCATTTGGCTGACAGACTCTAAAATTTGTGAGAAACTTATTCAATGCCAACTGGGGAACGTTACATCATAGATATACAAATGAGATCTCTAAAATTTTTACATTCAATTTCTAAAGACGAATAGAGGATTATGAAGATTCTTATTTCCCAATACCACATAAGGTGGGGTTTTCCTAGGGAATATATCTGAGAATGATATAAGTATTTGTATTGGTGGTGTCCATTAATGAGTAACCACACCAACATGAATTTAGATTTTGTAAAGGACAATGTATTTGTTAAATGTATGAAGTCATGGGGGAAGGAATATTTTTTGACAAGGCATTATTCCTCATGCAGTTTAATGTCAATCACTGGGATATTGATATTGTGGTTAAATGTTGTATAGAGCAGATGTTGATGTGAAAATTAACATCTTCTAACAAGTTTGTTATGCTATGTTGTTTACTGTCATGTAATAAGGATGTTATGTTATGTAGTTTAATGTATTACATCATGTACATTATAGGGGGGTATAATTTCAGTTCTTTAGCTTTGACCAAAAGGTTAATAATCCTCTCCATTCATATAATTATTTTTTGGAATGCATATTCACATTCATGTATGTGAAAGGGATTTTTGTATGATGTAATATGGGTATATTCCGATATGACGAGTGGTATGGAGGAAGAGGACTATGGTTCTAGAGGAGCTATCCTATGAGGATGAAGTTATCAATAGTTGGAAAACCTATTTAGGGGGCTACATTATGGAATGCCAACTGGGGTGTGTTACAACATAGTTAATAGTGGAATCCGTTGGATAGAAAAATAATTGTGTATGATTCGTTATTCAAATCCATATAGGTCATGTTATAACATAGTCATCAAATAATTTCTCATATATTTAGAAATTCTATTACTATTGGATGATGGATATTTGTGCAGATTCATATTTCCATGGGGAAAGATCTTTCTGTTGTGGTAGAAATTTACATGAATACAGAGGGTTCAATTCAATTAAAAATTACCAAAAACATATATGAATAGGTTCCCTATGTTCGTGTGACCTAGATGTAGGATATATGGTACCTTTAGTTTTAGTTAATATTCCATGGATCATAATGTTATGGAAATGATATGTGATTTATGGAAAACTAAACCATGGTCGTTTTGGCCTACTTCAGTAATAGAGGCAAAAATTGTAAACCATGTTCTTGGGGGTTATCAGATCGATACAAAAGATATTGAAACAATGTGTAAAGTATTACCACATAATAATTTTAAATGTTGTTTATAACAATATGTCATCTAATATTACAAGGAAAAAAGAGGCTTTTGATGTGGGAGAAGTTTACACTAGTTGAAAAACTACCGTTTCAGGATACATAATACTAAGACAACAAGGGACTGTTACTGCATAGTCAAATAGTAGATTCCTGTGGATGGTAGGCCTATTCTGTGGGTGACATATGCAAATTTGATTGGGGAATGTTGCAGTATAGTCGGTAAAATGATTCGTGGGGTATCATAAATTTAATCACCAGAAGCTGAAAAATATAACGAAAATACAAAAGTGTCTAAGATTATGATCATGGAATGTAGTGGGGATATATCGAAGAAAAAAGGATGTGTTTGGAATAATATTGTATATAATATGTGGAGTCCCTTAAATATATCTGACTCATATGTAGAAGGGGAAGGTCTATGCTTCCATGGTGGACCCCCAGATGAGGGGACCCAAATTAAGATCTCCTACATAGATCATTGTTTGTATGCATAAGAGGGAAAAAAATTACCGTGTGGTTGGGGCTTGGAAAAAAGGCCTAGGTTTTATCACATGTCCCACTATAATTATAATCAATCCACATGTAGTTATTAAGGACCATGAAGTTTAAATTCATATAGTTAGGACGTTAGACATATTTTTCAACATCATGCGGTAAGGATGTATATGCTAAAGGAGCCTTGATGTGATATTTATTAAACCAGGATATTGAACTGGGGCATAACTATATATCTTATTTGTGAAAGTATCGATCCACACATAGTACTAGAAAACAATGATCCTCCACACTGATTTTTTTTGGAATACAGGTTCATGCATATAGTGAGAACCCATATTGGACACTCTCATATAGATCTGACTGTACATGGGGGCATGGGGGAATTTCCCGCATTATATTGTAGATAAGACCATGTTGGAAGATATATACATCACTACATATCTTACTTGAATTAGAATCATGTTAGATGTCGTTCTTTTGGAAATAGGGCAGTTTATTGTCATGGAATGAGGACATATGTTGTGGGTTTAAAATTCTTGCAACAAGGCCATGATAATCCTGATGCATATTTATACTACATAATTATATTGGTAACTATTTTACAAAAAATCCTATGACCAAGTGAGATATACTATTTGAGAGAAACATGGATTGAAAAGGGTACCTTCCACTACAAAAAGGTAATAGAATGGAAGGATATGGGTACTTATGTTTTGTGGTGGCTTGGCCAAGAGGTATGATCAAGGCATTGCTACATATCTCATTTGGATGGGAATCAAGCCATACATAGTTCTTGAAGGATTCCGTATGCATGTTTGACTCATACTCATGGAGTGGGGGCATTTGTTTTTGGCTAGATCTGAGATTATAGATATAGGCATCACTACATAGGTCATTGGAATGAGAATCAAGCCACATGTTGTTTTTGAAAAATTAGGCATGCAGGCATAGCCCATGCACATGGATAGAAACATTTTTGTAATTTATTATGACAAGGCCTAGAATTGTAGATATAGAAATATATACCTATCTTTCTGGAGAATGGACCATGCAACACAAAGTTCTTAAAAAATTACCCATATAGGTCAGGCACATGCATAATGAGATGGAAATATTATACTTCTTTGTAGGTGTGGACAATATATAATATCTAAGAATCATTATGTATCTTAATGAAGCATGAATCATGACACAAATATTTCTTGAAGAACCATGCAACCTAACATCATACCAAAAGGATAATATCTTCTTGATTTGAAAAGGGGGTATTGCAGCTGGACCAAGGGATAAGACTAGGGTGTCAACACTTATCTTATTGGGGAAAGAATAAAACCACTTGTAATTATTGGAAAAACATGTAGTTTAACATCGTATTGAAAGGATGTAGAATTTCTGACATGAAAATGGTTATTTTTCTTGGACCATGAGATATTAATCGAGATTCACTACATATATTTTGCGAGAAATAATCAAAACACACATAGTTCATGAAGAATTTTTTACCACATCAATTAGTTTTGGATATGGGGAAAATTGTATTTGATATATTTAGGAATGATGGATAGTTCCATGATAAAAGGACTAGGAGTCACTAAAAATCTCATTGGATTGAGAATCAAACCATACACAGTTCATAATGAATGGTTCGATAGGGTCACCAGTTCGGGATATTATGATCTGCTCAAACAGTGGTAAAAAGGTTTCACAATTTTACCCCATGCCAAAAGAAAATGAACAATGACGTATAAATTCATATGGATAGGAGGTGATAAGGCTTGGTTTATACCAATAAATTAGTCATTTGTGCCACTATGGAGTTGAAATGGTGTGAGTTGGGCTTCATAAGGGGATACGACCTTCACTTTATTTGTCTTGTATGACGAATAGAGCATCGTGAACCACTGAGTGGTTAGAGGGATGTGATTGGGGAATGCACCTAAGAGGGAGGCCCATATTTAAGGGGATATAAGTATTATTGCATCTCATGGAATTTTAGGGGTTTATTAAAGTCTAATGAGATAGATTTTAACCATGTAGTAAATTTTACTATGATATGGAAAATAATTTCTTGTAGTTTTAGATCATACGACTAGGATCATATGTCATGTAATTTATCATCGTACGATATGAACAATAATTCCACATAATTTAACATCATGTGGTATTAACATTATGTCTTTCCATTTTAGGTCATGTGGAAAAGACCAACTATGCAGTTTAACATCTTGCAGTGGGGATGTTCTTCATTCGATTACATGAAATATTTCTCTAGGAATGTTGCATTGTTTGGGGTTGTATTTATCTCTCTATCCATTTATATGAAGTAAGAAGATATATTATAGTGGAACTTGTGTATTGAGTAATTTCCCTCACACATTGGTTCATGATTTTGATGATTATTTCTTTGTATCATTACAGTTTGAGGAGAAATATGAGTTCTCTTGGGAGGAATGAACAAATGCGGACCTTATTGTTAAAATCTCACACTATTTGATTTTTATATACCTCCATGTGATGCAGGGGGTGATGTATTTTCTCATAGAGGTACTCTAATTCATACAGTTTTATTTGGGATTTCTCATCTATGGATATCAATTCATAGATGGAAATTTGGAGCCATGGAAATTGATTCCCAATGGGAAGCGATGTTTCTATCTCATATACCATTGAGTATAGGATGGCTCGTCTACCAGTTTGAGTTATAATCTATTAATCCCATATATAGTGATAGAATTATAATGCCATGAATATTTATCTTCATGCACTTCCTTATGGAGTATAAGTGAAAGAGACTTGTAATAGGACTCTATCTCTACATTATTCACTACATGATAGCGAGGTGAATAGTTCAATTTGTATCATATTCTTGAAACATATTTTCTTCCTCATCAAAATAGTGGTTGGTGTCATTTTCCATCAATATTTATTGAGAGACACCAATTCTAGAAATGATGTTCGATTTCGTGAAGATAACAATTCGGTTGGCCCTAACATATTCGATAGGTATCACCTCATCCCCTATAGAGAATAAATCCTTAGTATTTGACATGTATTTAAATTTCTTTTCCATGAATGGTGGTATGGAGACACAACATTCATTCCTCATATGGAAAATAGATATGATTATTTGGTTTCTTGTACAAACTCTTTGAGTATATGGATGATTTTCACATGCACTTGGAAGGAATGACATTTCATATTGAAATATATGAAACCCTTTATTATTGGATTATATTAGTATCCTATAATTCAGAATTTTTTTTGAATGATTGTATCCTATCTAATGTGCATCCTGGGATCTCGAGTAGACATATTCCATGAAATTGGGAGACTCTTCCCATACAATGCATCTAATAAACCCCACCAAAGTCTCATTTTAGAGAACATTTATTGCGAATTTTTAACATCCGAAAGAGTTATGTTTGTTTCTTGAAATATGATTTTCTTCTTCCCATATCTTTCCAATGGGAGTACACCATCTCAAAAATATTCCATGATTAGAACCATCAACATTGTGGTAGAATCAAATAGTTCAGTGATAGGTCTGATTTTGTTGATCTCTTCTATTCTGATTTGAACAAAAGGTGAGACCATTCGAAAATGGTAAATGATGATGAACATTTCATACCAGGTTGGATCCACCATATCCATAGATTCATTTTATTTTTAATTTTCTATGGAATTCTATGATCATGATATGTGATTCAATGTTGGATGTTTGGAGAACTCTTCTATCAACCATAATACATAGTCAAGTTGGGGAATTATCACCTATTTTTTGATTACATGATCTAATTGATATTTTTGATTAACAACGTTGATTTTAAATTCTCATCCAGGTGGTCCACTATTATATAAAGTTCAAATTATAGGATTTAAATGGGAGTATGTTATCATACCTCATTGTTAGTACTACCTTCTGATAAATGTAGTGCATAAGGTAAAACTTCCTTAGCTGGGAAATGAGAATGATTCTTAACCCCACTTTATTGAGTTTTGGTTATTCCATTCTCCACCTCGTTGGTCTCTTGGATGAAACATCAAAATAAACAACCCACGTTTGGGGGGTTCCATGAATAAAGAATATTTCATCATCTAGAAAATTAGTATTTAATGAAATGTTTTCTATAGAAGGGTAGTCTATAAGGAATTATACCAAGGCCTGAAATTTCACAAATTTTTTATTCATGAATTATATATCAAACTTCTACAGATTAACCGTAAATCATTCCAGTCATCTTATCGTCATAGGAAATATGAGGATATATTTGAGTGGGTAATTGGGAGAAACTGAATAGTCCTCATAGTGCTACATATAGTCCCTCGGTTTCTGAAGTGTTAAGAATAATTCAAGGAATCTCTTATCGATATCTGAATAATAAGTCTTAGATTCAAGCATGGTTAGAATATGTTAATAAATGTTTTTTACATTACCATAATCATTATTTTGTGAGGTTCCAAGTGATCACTCTAGGGTTGTTGCATATCGAATGAGAATCTTTCCCTCAACAAGATACATACAGACTAGTGGGATCAAGAGTTATTTTTTGAGGTTTTCAAATTCACTCTAATAGTAACAGATCCATTAGTATGTGACACCCTTCATCATCAGTTTGGTGAAGGGAAAAAACTTTCCAACAAGGTTGGATATGAAGCGTTGTATGTACAAAAAGTGTCCTAGAAGTCATTTCAATTATTTTATGTTTTGAGGTGGGGACATACTAAGGATATATTTTTTCATAGGGTCAGCTTCTATATAGTTATGGAATAAAATGAATCTTATAAAATTCCCCATGACTACCCAAAAATAATATTTTATGTGTTTTATATTCATTCTATGTTTTCATAGCATGTTGAAGATGGTATCTAGGTCATCTAGGTGGTCCGAATGTTATCAAGACATAACTATGAGATCTTCAACGTAGCATTTTAAGAAATTCCCTAAAAATGTTTGACGTTGAGATTCATGGAATATTATTATGTGGAGCCTATGTTCTTCAATCCAATGGGAATTACCCGATTTCAAAATACTTCCTAGGGATGCATAAAGGTGGTTAGTTCTTTATGTTATTGGTCGTTCGAATTTATTTTTACCCTGAATATTTTTCCATGAAGGATATGTCCTAAATACTACTTTTTGCAAAAATCAAGAGTTATATGTTTGGAAATAATAAGTCATCTTTTAGAAAGTGCCAGTTGATATCTCTAAAGTTGATCAAAACATGGATTACACCTGATTTTTCTATAGGGAGACAATTTTGGCTATTTATTTCAGATGATGTACCTCCCGGATTAGGACAACCATTATGATATTTTTCACTTTGGACCCAATTTTGGAATCATGAGCTCCGTGTGTGTCTTGATACTAGGGTATATCATTGATGTTCTAATAGAAAATCCATGTTATGGGTGGCCACCTCGGGATCAAGGACTAGAATCTCTATTTAATTATATGCAATCACATCTTGGTGTTTCTTTAGGAGGGGCTTGTATTCCTCGTGTTATTCAAATGTCATATCCACACTATTCAAGATGTGTTATGGATCTTCAGTTGAACCCAAATGTATTTCTCCATATTTTTTAGAAGTTATGGAGACCACTTCCTCTAGTGTGGTGGTGCATCTATAAGGTCTTTCTCCTCTCTCGCTTCCTAATGTTTTACCTCTTATTCCTTTTCCATGGGGTATTTGTGATGAATAAGGTTTATTAGTGTCCTGGGAGGAGTTGATTTTTTTTTATTTGGAAATTAAAGTAACCATTTCTTTCCCAATTGATGGGTTGAGGCATTCTTGTGGATCTGATGGGGAGACAAAGTATTGAGAATAAGAATCATTATTTTCTTCGATTGACATGGTTACATCATCCATCCTAGAAAATAGAAAATGGATGTGTTGGATCATGGGGTGATGGAATGAGGACACAATAATCTAGGCATCCATTACTAATCAGATATTTGAAAACATATCATCTATTTTTGGGCTGAGTTGTCTTGAATGAAATCATAGATGTTTTTATATGTGGGCTTGAATTCAGGCTCCCCCATCTGATTATAATGATGGTTAGCACGTAACATGCAATGAGATTATTGATATAATTGGATGAAATCATTTATATTACATTTTGGGAATTGATGACAGTGACATTATTATCCATGGACTATTTTCCATTCTTTTGGTAAAATCATTTGTCAATGTATTATGATTATAATTATTTAAATGGGGATCTTTCACCTTTTAATATACCAATATGGTCAATAATAAAATATTTGATGCACTCGGTGTATGATGAAGGGATACCTACATACTGACATAGCCAAGGTATTCCATGTAGAATTATTAAGGTCATGTCCTATGTAAAAACCATGAATTCAATGTCATACACAAGAACCCTAAACTTCATTATGAGTTTGGTTTCACCAAGAGGAATTTTCTCATTCTTTTCATAACCCTATTACATTAAAGTGGAGGGGGAAAGTGATATTTTTTTAAACCAGGTTGATGATGTATTCATAATGGAATGATTTTGACTCTTTATATATTGTCAACAAAGTCTAATTTTATATCAATGCACTTTAAGGTTCCATATATATATATATATATATGTATGACGTTCCCCTTTTGTCTTTTAATGATACAACCATGTCGAATTCTAGAGGGTCATTATCTTCACAATAAAATTCATTAATAGTAGCCTCAACTTCAAATTCTTTAGGTATTCACATGGCCTCTTTGAGTGCTTCCCATATTTCTTCTGATAGACTCAATGCATCCATTATTGACTACACCTCCAAAACTAGGGATAATTACTACAAAAATAATACTTATAGTCCAAAGGTATTCCATTACTAGCATGAGGATGCAACTATAATGGTAATTTAGGGGATTAATTACTTTATGCGGATGGATCATCCTTTGGAATAGGAGATGAAGGTGTTTTTTCTCCCATTGGATGAGGTCGACTAGACATGTCTACATGCTAGGTTTGACTAGGAAATGACGTATTATTAGCTTATCTTCCAAAATAATGTTGTTAGGAAACACTCTAATGTTTTGGGGAATATTTCTTATTCCATGGGTTATTTTAAGAGTTCCACCATGAGTTTCAATCATGTAGATCGTTTTGACAGTTACGTGGTTAAAGTAATGGCCCCTAGCATGATTGCAACATCCTTTGTACCCTCAACCCTAATGGCCTCTTCCCCAAGTATTGTAAACAAGTGTACATAATTTGGTTTCATAGTAACATTCATCATCTTATAAGGAATCCATTATGTGAATAAAATTAATAGAATGTGAGATAATATCCCCATATGATGGAGGTTCTGTCTGGAGGGTCAACAATTGTAGTTTCATTTGGAGATGTGGTTCCAATTATTCTTGGAAGATAGGAATTAAGTCAAAAAATGTTAAATAAAACATTGGATTTTTAATAGCCTCGTCCACTTCATTTTATTATTGATTTTCATTCCATTTCTCTTTTTTGGAACACTGTAATTCTATGGATTAATATATATGTGAAGTTGGCTTTGTGGTAGCGGAAGTCATTGAAGTCCAAATTGTAAATTTTATATATTTTTAGTGGATGGAGTGACACTAGTTCATCATCATTATGACCATCTAGTTACTCAATGTTTTCATACTATTATTTGTAACATCCTAACATTTAATCTTATCATGTAGATAGGTGGTAGAGACACATGATACATGCATAGGTGGCCTTCCCAACTTCATTTTCCCATAGTCTATCATCTTTTTCCAGAGGTCTCTATAAATGAAATGCTTCTAAATTTTGTGCCTTGAATATTATGGAAGGGTAACTAGTTTTGGAGATACTCATCTTCATATTTTATAGTCTTACTAGGAATTTTTATCTTAATCATGTTATTATCCAATGCCAAGATGATGTATCTTGGGACATGGTTATTTATAAAAGAATAAAACTTGTTTTTCATACCTTCAAAATTTTTCTTCATTTTCTCTATTTTATCTTCCTGACGTGGTGGGAATTGTTTCTGAAACACATGATCTTGTTCCACATTATATAATGGAGTTTTCTAGTGGGAGTGGGTTTAAGGGTCTTCCTAAGTGTAACAGTGGTGGCCTCTTCTTTCCCTATTATTATTCCTTGAGCTGATTCAATTACATAAGACCTAGCTTTGGTCATTGTGATGGATTATTTCAATAATTGAGAGATTATAACAAGGTCATGAATCCCTCATAACTATTTGATATGGAAATGTAGTTTCTGTAACTATTCATGAAGGTTTGTTATATAGACAGGGGAAAATTATTCTTCAGGTATCTTTAGGTTTATAGATTATGTCAACCCTTTATACTGATCAATGAAATATGATACCCTCTCATTATCACTATTTATGTAGTTTCAGCGGTCAAGGACTACTTCCTTCTATAATTTTGAGTTATACTGGAAGAGAAACATCTGATGGAGGTTTTCCCACCTTGTAAATGACGAATTTAGAAATCTAATGTACCATAAAAAGGATGGTCCTTCCAATTATTTCATGAAGCACTAGATATTCACCACCCGCTATTTTTCTTGGGTCCCCATCATGGGATCATAGTGAGAGAAGAAATGTGTCAAATTATTCTCTAAATATGCTAAGATATTAAAAATTGGACATGCAGGATTCAAAAATATTCAAAGGAGAAGAGTCATATCTACCCATTCATGGTAAGGATTCATTTACAGTTATATAGGCATGTTCCACTCCTCCATGGCTTCTAATTGATCAATGAGTGACTCAAAAGAGTACATAGGCTCTCAAGGAATGTTAGACAGAGTTGGATCCTGAACAAGTGTAGAATCTGGTAGGGCCATATTTAGAGGCATTGGTGGTATATACTATACATATCCTATGGGGGTAGGTTGGTAAGGATGTACACGGACCCATTTTTTGGTGTTTCTAATGAAGGGAACTCTCGGGATACTACAACATGATTCAAGTATATTGATGGATGGTATCCCATACTAAGAAGATTCTCTAGATATGTTTTAGTTTAAACAGTAAAAATTATTTATTAAGTTTCACTAACTAGGATTGTGACTTGAGGGTATTCTTGTATAATATATACAGCATGTAGAATGCATCATTGCATTTTGTTATTGATTCTACTAAACTAATTCTTTTCATCCTTTTATTGAGTGAATATTTTTTTCATGTGAATGATGATTATCCTCTCAAGGTGGTTAGGGAGGTACAATCTAGCACATACACATTTCCTTGTTGGGTTCATTTTGAGGAGGTAATGATGAATTTTTTAAGGGAATTACCATGTTTAGGGTAAGAATCTTTTTCTAGGTACACACACCACCTTCAATTTTTCCGTGTGGACCATATTTTGAACAAAAACATTCTCCTACATCTCTTCTTATGAACCAAATTCATGATAAATAGGATATTTAAGGGAGAAGATGATGAAATTCACTAATAGTAAGTATGATGATGATATTATATCAGTATCATTGCTTAAATATCATTTTCAATACAATACATGTGTCCTGGAACGCCCCTTTTCTAATTTTATGGGTAGCATTTGTTGGATGGTAATAAGAATGGAATCTCTAGATAGTTAAATAATAGACATCCCTAATGATGGTATCTGGCCAAAGGATTGGATCATTTTGAATGATCCACTCAGTAGTGTTTCCCCTAATTATGATAACACTAATATCCATTGAGGAGGAGGTTTCTGAGGTGAAGAAGTAAACATCCATGAAGGATGGGGATTTTCCCATTTCACTTTGACAACTCTTCAGGCCTAGTTTTCTGGCCATGATGGTTGTATTGAAAAATTCACCATCCTTATGGGAAAAGGTTTCTCATGAACTACCCTAGATAAACTTTTCATGTCTTCCCTTGTGATTTTAAATATTTAATTCTTAATAGTTGTTGGGTTAATCATTTTTTATGCACCTGAATCACTCACTTCTAAAAATCACTATGATTTTTAATAAATTTTACCTATATAATGGATGTATTCTCTTAAGTGGGATCCTTTCTCAATATTTTCAAATACACGATACAAAATTATCCCAATATCCTTAAATCTTAAGGCCTCACAATAGGGATATCCAGCTAGGGCCTGTTTTAGTTAGAATATTTTTGGTTTTTAATATGGTCCATTTTTTAAAGTCATCCCAAAGAAATGAATTAGCATGATACGTATTTCGGTTGGTTTTTCTGGTTATGGATAGTAGTGAAATTTAATGCTCCATGTTCACCCAATCCTTGGATATGAACACCATATGGGGTATCTATGAACAACGGTCATGATATTTTTAATGCAATATGGAATGTTCATTGATGGGATCACTTATGATTCCTAAATATTGGATGTTGTGTAGCTAGGAGAAGTTCCGAGTAGGTTTTCCATTGCATTCCTTCAATTACCTAAATTTTTATCTGGTACTTGTCATATTGTATATCATTCTATATCAAGTGATCAATATTTTTCCATATATTATGGTGTATGGGGTATACATAGTCTTATGGAAATACCTCTGGAATGATGTATTTAGGTGTTTCTAAAGGACAAAATATGATTGTAATGCGAACGTTTTCTAGCTATTAACTTATTTATAGTACACCATATTCATATTTTTATAATGTCCCTTCAACATGGTCTGACCAAAGGGGAAACTTTCTCAATGATTTGTCATAAATAACTAGATTTTTAGGGAGTTATTTTTCATGATGAAGGATATGTGACCCAAGTGTGGTCTGGATAATGAACTATTCCATTGTAAATCATCTGGATGATAAAAAATTCCACTTTTCATTGGCATGGAAGTAGATCTTAATGGCCTTGTTTTTTCATGTTCTGTGTGGTAGGAAGGATTTATCATCACTACATTTACTCGAGGAGGACCCTTTTGCAAACATTAAATACTAAAATGGAGAGAAATATCATAGTGAATGCCATCGTTGGGAGGACAACAATGATGGATTATTGCAAGGGAAAAAACTCTTTCTTCATGATCTTCAGACTATAGGGTGGGATTCCATGACTCTCATCCTAAGATAAGCTCTTGAGATCGATTGGATCATGGTCATGAATAAACCCATCATACTGAAGTGTATAAGCAGGACATTATGAATTAATAATACTACCCTCTTAATTTGATAATGGGAGACTAAGATCATAATATGACATAGATATAAGTTTAATGGATTTAATAACACCATCATTGTGCCGAGCCACACCATAGACCAAATTTTCATTTTCCGTTTGTTTTTACTAAGGCTTCCAGCTATATTCTTTTCATCAAATGACTATGGTCACTTGCTGGTGGAATAATTATTTTGGAATGCAGTATTTTTTAACTCTATAACATGTGTCTACCATAATTTTCCAATAGGATTATTGAATTTTTGAAGGGTTTAGTGCCTAAATAAGATATTCCATTAGAATAGGCCAATTTCCTCTTATTGAAATTGGTGTATATTCCTGATCATGTTTTCTGTATATCATGGGGCGTTTCCCCCATCGACGACCTAGATGCGAGAAGTGGTGTATGTCTTCTCCATGGGGAAATACTAATGATCCACCACAAATTTGGGGATTGACCTATGCATCCATCAACCTAGTACTACTTCTGAAATCATTATGATGTTCTGATAGTTCTTTAGGATGTGTTAGAGGATTTTTGTCCACCCTTTAACTATTTCTAGGACCCTCTTGGTGGATTATGTGACTAGAACATGGATATATTATCATTCATTATTTAAATAATGGGTATGTCACTTATCACATAATACATTTCCTTTCAATGGATATTGATAGACCTCGTTTGTGGGGTAAGAGAGTTGAGTCTTCCCACTATGCATAGTTTATACTTTCTGACAGATTTATTTGAGTACTACCAAATAAAACTATTGGGAGGATTGATAAATGAATGAATGTGTATGCGTCAAAATTTTTTTCTACAAAAATTGATAGTGGTATTCTTTTAGTGATTCCATGAGATGATACTAGTATGTCTATAGGATATGGAAATGGATTTGTGTATTCCTGTAGATTGATAAAAAAATTCTGGAGGGATTTTTGGGTGAGGTACAGTGTTCATTCCTGCTCACTGTGTTCTACCATATTTGGTTTTTCGGATTCCTTGGATTCTTCCAAGTGAGTGTTATGGCTAGTTCAATTAAGGAGGGGAGGGGTATTTTCATACTCACATCTCACCACCAAATTTTATTGGAGGGTTACTCCATAGGGGAGATGGGTGTGTCACTACTCCATGTTGTCAATTTTCTACCCTCAATGGGTTGTACTACATGACTATGTCTAGATAACCTGTTCTGAACTGCTACAAATGACACTCTCATTAGGTAGAGGGATCACTGTTTTGTGACACTGGAGCCGGATTATACTAATAAGATTCCTTTGGATGGACCCATATGTCTTAAAAATTAGGATGTTTATAGTCTCTTGATCCAAATTTTAGAGATATTGAGGAGGCTAGTTGTTTCATTCTAGGAATAATTAACCAAAATGGTTGAAGATGATAGTTGGTTTTGTCTACATCTAGACCACCAGTTATTGATGACAGGATGATCGGTGGGGCTTCATGAGTAGGAGTGATCATCAAAAAACCTTCAAGGTCAGGATTTTAATATTCTTTTGATACCACTGGACTAATTCACTGATTATCTTGAATCGATGATGTTGGGTTAGTAACAAAATCATTTACCTCAAATAAGGACTCATTTTAACTATAGCATGGTACTATGTTTACCGAATCTAAGAACAAATAAGTGGAATGAAGGGAATCTAATATAAAGTTCCAGATTATATATGAACATCGTAAATAAGAAATTCCCATCAAATAAGTATCCCATTTAAAGATAAACATGCATAATTGATTTCATTTTTTAGAACTTGTTCATTTTGATAAAAACAGGGCCTGACAGAATGGTGACACCATTATCATTGTGAAGGATTCACGTCAGTTTCACCATTTTTGTTTTTAAATAAAACTAATGCTACTTAGTATTTGATTGAAAGTGTTTGAGTTCTATGCATTCATTTACTTTAGAAAAACTATTTTCGATGTTCTTCCAAAAGTAATTGTTCATGGGGTAGGAAACACCCAATGGTTCTATTTCCCTGAGGGACCTACCTTCTAAAGGTATGAAATGGTTGTTTATTTTTGGCAACGAAATATAATAACTATCATTTGTTGAGAAGATTAGAGTATGGGCTCATCACACCCTTTTGGGGGGAATTATTATCCACACCAGGACTCTATTATATAATAACGATATGTTTGTTAATCTTTCATTAATTCTAAAGTATGACATGAGTCACCCTAGGATTAGTAATCAATTATTCGTATACATGGAACTAATAATAATTTGTATGTATTTGATATTCTTCATCAATGGAGGAATTAATATGTAGAATAGGTTCTCTACCAATTGTATCATCTTATGTATATATTAAATATTATTTTTTCATTTCTATGATTATGCTAGATTTTATCTTCACAATGGGGTGTTGTGGGGAATTTCTTCATCCAGGGAGATGGATTTTTTTTATGTTGGGATCAGACCCATGAAATAGACATCCTGTGTATCCTTGTGAATCGAATCAGAACCCACATAATTCAGTGCAACTTAATGGGACAACTAATACTTTTTATTTTCATATGATAAGTACCTAATCATTAAAATAATCATCATGTGGTAGGGGAATCTAGGGTGAAGGTTTCTAGTAAATGTTTGTTCTGGGGTTTGTGTCGAGGAAGCCCAGGGAACGCAGAAGCTATATGTATTTCTTATTTGAATTATACCCTTGTGGGAATGTGGAATAGAGAGGAAATTTTTTATTTGGGATTTTTTGTTTTGACCTCAGGGAGGCTTCAAACATATCCCATATGGATGAGAATAAAGGCACGCATTGTTCGGTTATTATGACTCATTCCTAATCGAGGCCCTCTAAAGGTTTTCCTCATAGGGGAGTATGTCCCTTTCAGAGGATTTGATTTGGGAATATTTTGGGGAAGGATTCCTCATGAAAGAGGTTATGGAAATCTTTCAAATCATAGTGATTTAAAGGATTGTTTGGGGCCTACAAATTAGGATGAGGACCATGGATGAGTTTGGTGATATGAGTTCTTGTAAAGGGATTACACATGAGGATGAGGCCCATGTATTTTTATAGGGATTATTGCTAGGGAATATTCCCTAGTAAGATATTGGGGCTTATACTATGTAGGAATCTCTAATTTTGTTGGGTCACACTCTTTGAATGATGCTTAAGGATTGGTTTTATTTGGGATTACTCTTGAGAAGGATTCCCAACAAGTTTGTAATTATGTGGATGGAATGACAGCCATCAACCACTAAGACCATGTGAGTAATGCTCGGTGTGAGAAACAAGAGGAAGCAATCCATCTCAGAAACCACATGATATTATTTTCCCTAAGGTTGGATACATGTACTTGGGGATCCAATTATGTGGAAGCACTCTGAATTAAGATGAGAGAAAGATTCATTGGAATATCTACTTCCAAAACATTCATAGGATCATGTGGATATTGTGATCATGGATATAATTTAATCCCATAAGAGTGATGATGATTCATATTTGAATGTGAGAAACAAGAGGAAGAAAAATATCCGACAAACCACATGACCCATATTTTGTTGGTGGAAGGGGATGGGGTGATGGAACATCCAACCCATTGTCATATCCAGTGGCAAAATAGATAGAGAAATGGATTTGACATGCCTATATAACCTCTTATTTTTTTATCTAGGATAGATGGAGGATGGAATGATGGTAGATAGGTCCTCTAAGAAAGGCTATGGGATTAATAATAGAGGTATACTCTAAAATTAGCTCTCCAGAAAGAGTGGATGATCTCATTCCCAATTGAATGGAAAGGCATGTGTGATCCTCACCCTATATTCCTAGAACATGTAGCTCATAGTCTTAGAGAAAACATGGGGAGGGAATTATCCTAATCCTAGTTACCATGATCGTAAAATCCATAACACCTCCCCCAGGGTTGGGTCCTTGTGACTATAGGATTTCATACTCACATTCACCCTAAGGAATGTACCCATTAGGTAGGAAAAGTGTTGGAAACCTCTAACCATAGGAATTCATACCCAAATGGGAGACACACTGGTGTGACTCTTTCTAGGGTTTTTAATGTCAAGAATCTTCAGTGGATGTTTCAATTTAGTCACCCTCGAATGAGGGATCCAAATGAAGATAAGACATTCCATTGGATTACCGGTAGAGTAATAAATTTGGGCTTGTGCATGTCCTAAAATAGAGGGAATAAATTTTTTGTGGAGGGCCTAAAAGAAACTGGAAGTTCTTCTTAGGGTGAGGTGTGTATATTACAACGCATTCTAGATTTTCCTTTCTTGACGGACCTCTTGGGAAATAACACATTGGTGCGGAATTAGAATAGGAACCATGGGTATCCTTAAATGTCCATAGAAGGGTATCACTAGTTCCTTGATTAGGGAAGGGGACTCACACTAATGGTTTCCACTAGGGGTAAGGGGTCCTCTTGTAGTCATCTTGTGTTTTACACCATGAAGGTACTTTAACCTAAAATATCCCCCCTAATTATCTCTACTATCATATTTGTAGAGAAATACATTATAAGAATTTGAGACCTGGGAAAGGGGCCACCTGAACAAATCATGGGGGAGTCTTCAAGTTTTATTGTTGTGAAAATGAGTAGCCCAAGGGACCTTTTTATAGAAAAATTGGGATCCCTAATTGAGGAAGGATGATTGAGAATATCTTTAGTAATTGTGTTTGGTACTAGTGTCCCACAATGGGGTGTCCTAATAAATTGTTACATAAAGTGGCTACGTGGTCATTCTGATGTGCACGAACTTGTGCGCATGGTGGTTTTGGGATGTCCCTTTGAATCTTATTGGGTATCTTCACCAATTTTACTTGTTTAAGTATCTATTAAAAATATTATCACATCCCTTGAAGACACAGAGTGTCAAAAATCATATTCATTGTGGAATGATCCATATGTAGAACATACACATTATTTTCAAGTCGATAAGATCCAACTTAATTGATAATAAGTATGGATGAATTTTATCATCTAATATGTGATATCTATTTCTATATAATATTATAACTCTCATTCATGTAACTAAAAATATATGAACCATTAAAGTAATTAACATTTATTTAAATCATATACATTATGATAGAGAATAAAGTACACTTCTAGTCTTAAAATAGCATTTTTTTCTCAGAGGAAACAATGAACACTACTTTGATACTAATTTTTATAACTAACTTACAATAAATATTAAAGATCACTGAAGATTTACTACGAGGTGGATGAATTAAAAAAATATTAATTTCATAACTAAAAAACAATTATATATTACTAAAGTGATTAACATGCTTTATATTTTGAAAACCTTTCATCTTCAATAAATAATACTATTGATTTTAATCACAAAATTAATCACATGAATCATTAAAAAATATAGACATATTTGGAATAGATAAATAAGCATGTTTAATATTAAATAAAGTGGGTTAATGATATCATGATTTATATAAATTGATATCACGTGATTCAATTATCATTATGGATAAAACGATTATTGTTTCACATAGAACTCTTGTATCATATAGCTATCTATGAACTATAGTAAACTGATCGAGTAAAATCAAACAAATAATGTACAATATACATAATAAAGTTATTTTTTAAAATCCAAAAAATACCGCAGTTTAATATAAATGCCCCCACCCATTATTTACATCATCACGAAATAAATTTTTCCTAAAAATGAGTGAAAATGGATTCAAATTAACCAACATAATTTTTACTTATTCAAGAAGATATCATCATGGAGGAGGAAACTACTACCATTATATAAATAATTGTAAACTAAAAAATTATTTCATTCACTTTTTTATTCAAAAGCTACTTCATGAGTCAATTTTAAATTGTTTCTACTTCTACAATTAAATGGACAAATAAAATATAAACTAAATTTTATTTCACGGTAATTTTCATCTCTATCATATTTAGTTATACTCTTTAAAAATTTTGAAACACTTTATACCCTCACACACTTCTACAAAACAACTATCATTTTCATGATTTTAATTAAATTTTATTATATCAAATTCTAATTCCATCACTGGATTAAATTATGATCCATTTTCACTTTAATATGGTCCATTAGATCAATACATACATCTTTGTCACCTCATATATTTTTGAGCGACATTAGTAGTTGAGTTGGGGTAGTCCATGATTTAAATGTACAATAACATTTTAAATATAAATCAAATTTATATTTTAGCACTATAAATAGAGTGTTGACAATAACCCCATGGAATAATGATTTTCAATTACTCAAAACCAATTAAAAAATAGAATTCAACTATGAAAAGTTATGTCAGACCGTGGAATAGTTTCATGTCATTTTTCTTCCCAACCCAACATATTGATCAGATACCCTACTATATTATTATAGATGAATTCATGAATTCAATACAATAAACCATGATTGCGACTCATTGACCAAGAGTAATGGAATCCTTATTTTTCCTCATTTTCTAATGACCATTAAAAATACATATATGAACACATAATTATATGGTATCTCTATCATGGAAATAGATTTTTTTAAAAATTAATCCTCTAAAACGATGATTTTTTATTCATCATAATAAATTTTTCATCCACACGTTATCCTTAATGTGATTTGGACTACACCATAATATAATTATTTCTACCATAACATCAAATATCATTAAGAAAAAATCCTGACTACCAAACATCTTTTAAAAATGAATAAACTAAAAAAATAACATAAACATCATCTGAATAATCTAAATTCATTTGATTATAAATATGATTAGTTTTTTGAAAAATTAAATCAAACTAAAAAACAAGTATGACATAAATCATATTCACATAACATATTATTCAACCAAAAATTGACCCCTTTATGAAACACCCATGTCATCAAGAGCCATCACACACATTGAAGAACTAATTTACAACATCATTCTTATTTACCATCTCCTCCCAAAAAAAATTTCCAAGTTGGACTACTTTTTTAAGTTAAATGGCTTAGGTTCCTAGTGAGTCAATATATAAATTGGGAATAAGTATCCCTTACTAAATGATAAATAACATATAATATATGATGGAAATAAATTAGAAATCCCACTTAACACTACCATAAGTATTACATTGTCAACTATATATAAAATAAATTTAAAAAAAACAGATACGAAAAACTAAAGAAACATGACATACAAGAAGATATATGGAATAAAATAACGGAATAATGAAAAATTGTTCTGAGCTTATATAACCAATATATATATATCCAAAAATTAATGAAATGAAATGACATATAATATCCCAAAAAAATATGATTATATTCATTTTTCACAATCTCCATGTTACTACACACTATTCCATGGTCTACTCATAAATTATTTAAAACAAAATCTCATACCTTCATAATTAATAAAGAAGATATATATTAATGAATAATGAATTTATACATATAGTTAATAACCAAAAATCCCAGTAGGATACCTCTAAATATTCTATAAATTTTTTTTCTGAAAAACTAAAAATTCTATTTTGAATGTAAATATGAACACAACTTTTTTGTATTATGTTAAATATGGTAAAAACTTATAGTTTTATCATTTTTTTAAAATATATTTTTAATCCCCAATAAATAATCATGAATTGTAAAATTCATTTATTTAAATGCCAACAATTATCTATAAAACAATAATGTAATAAAAATTAAATCATGGAGCGAGTTTTAGAAACCAATCATATATTAAACAGGTCCCATAAATGATCACCACACCATGGATTACAAAACTATGTAACAATGAAAACTCGAGATCAATCTATAAATGTTGATCCATCCTATTAATATAAATGAAACTAGTTACCAAAAATTGAATATCAATGATTTATTAGGTTCTCCCACTAGTCAATGAGAAATCACAAATATATGAAAAATTATTTAATGAAAAATTATAAATAATATTTATATTTAGATTGAAATAATTACTAGAATGAACTATCGTCAGAATCATGTATATTAACACATAAATACTCTAGGAGATGTGAAATATTGATATGTATAAATCAATAAAATATTAAAAAATAAACCATATCACATTCAAACATGGTCTCACTGAAAAAATGTATTTCTAATATTCTCATTCCAAATAATTAAATCCAAATCATTAAAAGATAATAACAAATGGAAAATATATAGAACCTATACACTAGATCATAGATCCCAAATCTTAATATGGACTTCCATTTCACCAAAATAACTACCCTTAATTTACTAGAGATATAAAAATGTATTATTGGATAAAATAAACCATATTTAATTACTTTACATCAATAATAAATCCATAAACTACACATGATCATGTAAAATTTCATTAAATTTAAAATGATTTACATAAAATATAATTATAACCAAATCAACCCAAAATTAACATATAGAATACCACAAAAAAGAAACATGTTGAAATAAATAATAATATTCTTAGAACATAATAAATAATAACCTTAGTTATAAATCCAATGTTGAAATATATACCACCACTAATAAATAAGGATTTTTCCTACAAGCATTATTATTTAAACTCTTCTATATAGATACTCCTGAGTAAATGTAAGAACCTATAATTTGGAAAAAAATTTACTTCCCTATATTATATTTCCATAACTATTAATTTTTTTGCGTTTTTTTTAAATTATTAAAATAAATTATAAAAATAAAGATATAATATAAAGTTTCCATGAATAATTTTTTTTAATTTAGTCGAAATATTAAAAATAAAATTTTAATTAACTTTTTTTTAAAAAAGGATATATAAAATAATACTATAAAAATTTCATGAATAGTATAAGAAAATAGAAATTGAAAATATAGTTGGATTAAAGTATTCATACTTGTCTTCTTCCATAGAATATTATTACACATAGTATAACTATAAGAATAATTAAAATCATTAGACGTCAACATTCGGACCGAAAACTAGTCTAGAATTGTTTTTATTTTTTTGGTTTCTTATTTCCATATATTTACTTCAATAATTCTTAAAGATATGAATAATTCATTTAATTTGTATTATATATATAATATAAAGTGTTTATAAATTGTATCCCACTCATATATGATCAAGATTGTTGTATATTCGCATCTTCTTCTTCAATTATCTATAGTTTTGTATATTTTCAAAATATTAAAAGCGTTTATTTTGATATTGTTTCGTAGAAAGTCCTATTATGGTGCAAAGTGGTAACTATTAAATATATAATTCTCATTAGGAGGACCTGTGATTGATCTATTCCCACTGATGATTAATTCTATTGGAATGTAATTTAGCTTTCTTCTAAATTTTTCTGATTTATCTTTCCTAAAGACAATATTATTCATCATATTTTAATTTAGGGAGAGTAAACATTTTTATCAGGTATTTTCTAGGTGTCACTATCAGTGGGGAAGTTCAACAAAACTCCACTGATAATTTTTTGAATGGATTGAAGAATATGTAAGTTTACCTATGGAGACCGTATTTAATAGTTTGATGTTGGCTACAAGGTATTGGTTCATATTCCAACCTCAAAATTATTCTTGGAGGAATGAAATCATATAATCCCTAGTTAAAATGAAATTGATACTTCATTCTCTCATTACAAACATAAGTTATGTTTATGTAGAGGTAATTATCCGTTTATATGTAAAAACATGAAACTCTTCCACTTATGGAGAATGTTGGTTTATTTTCTATTTGTTAGTGAGTGAGATTGAATTCTTCTACCTGAGGATTAAAATTGAATATGAATGTTTCATTTACTAAAGGTTCAATAAAGGGTGGGGGAATTTTCTATGGCATGAGGTTTCTGGTTTTTGTCATTTTGGCCCTTCTATGGCCGAGGAAGGTACATTAAGGATAAACTAAAATCCATACTCATCTTTCTTTAATATATTAAATAGAACAACAATGATCAATATGTGGTGAAAATGGGTCATACATTATATTCTAATTATCTTATGGGTGTTGATCAAATCTACTAGTCCATCAATTAAAAAAATAGAGTTATAGGGTACTAATCATTGAATATATGGTCATCTAGAACACATGAAGTGAGGGTAACATGGAATATAATGCCTTTGATTACATACTGAGTAGAACCCCTCCCAACAATCATTTTTTCAATTTTAGAAAACTATATCAGTATACTCTTTCTCCATTTGATAAATAAGGATGATTTGAAACCCATCAGGGGATAATAAGGTACCTCAGCCCCATCTCAACGCTTTTCAATGAATGATATCATTTTTTTACTCTAGGTTATATAAAGAATATTAATAATATCAATAAGTACATACTATATTACTAAGGAATATCTTGTCGGGAATCTAGTTGGAGAAAGTATTTCATTTACTTGGGAAATAATTTTCCAAGATCATAGAGAAAAAAATAATCAATGATTGGGGTATAAGGGAAGGATATTTCCCCTTTATCTATCCAGGTGTTCCCGTGTTTTGGTTATGACCATGTGAATCTTATTTCACCAAAATTTTAAGTCATATTTGAAGTAAATTATCTTCGTGGAAATAAAAATCTCTCTCAATGGCTGAAAGGGCTTGTCTTGCCAAGAATGTGATCATCTTAAAAATGGTTTAATCATTCATGGATTACTCCTGGAATACCTTGGTCATTAATACCATCAACACCTTGCTGCAAAATTTCATTTGGAGTGGGATTATCTTGGACAGAAATATGTTTATTGTCACATGGAATAAAAATTGCATGCCATATGCCCCTAGAGGTCTTTGAATAAATAATCGGATCTTGTTTTATCAATCCATTCAAGATCAATTTATATAGAAGATTATCAATAATAACTCAGACTCCTTGGATTTAATTAGATTTACATTCATGTATAAGCTAATAATATGAAGTATCTACTACATGGAGTCCTCAATATGGCCTAGGCTTAAGGATTTATTCTACATGATCCTCAGGTATGCTCACTGGTTGGGCAGTTCTAACTCCTCGCTCATGCTCTGGTGTGATAATTGGAATGAAGGTCCTCTCATAAATCTTATTTACTATATGGATGAATGTATTGATTACAAAATTTCCATCAACGATCGAGTGAATAATATGGCTTCTCTTCTAGATGACATCAAATAAGAAGTTTCAAACTATACCATCTTACACGAGAAGGAAAATAAAATTTCAGAGTTGAATCAAATAGGGAACGTGACTCTAAGACCTTATATAAAAACATAATCCAGGGTTCTAGAAAATGGGATGGTGATATCAATAAAAATGGTTTTCTACTTCTAGGATCAACCGATGTTGGAGGCTGTACTTTAATAAAAAAAATTGGATTCTAATATATAGTTATTAGGTATCTCTCATTGTTCAAGGTGTGTACTCTTCCAGAAACACCATGAAGATGTTGACTATTTATTTCTCTTCTTTTATACTATATCCTCACTGTGGAAATATTTCTTTGATATCTTTTAATTTATTTACTCAAAAGCTAACTCCATTAAGGATTTTTTCTTGAGCTTCTTAACATCCATCTTTCAAAACATCTTTCCAATATCTTCTAGGAAGCATGTGTTGAACTGATGCACTCTATTTGGATTGGACCTAATAATACCATTCATGATCATACTCAATGCAATAAAAAATAAGACCTTTATAAAAAAATATAGTTATTCCGTAGGTTAATACATTGCATAGTGAACATTGTAACAACTCAATGAATGACCATAATGTGATGATGTGTCTTAGATTTTGTTGAAATTATCCTCCTCCATATAACAATATTGATATTTTCTAGTATCCCCTTATTTATAGGTGGAGAAAATTTAATTTGGATGGGGCCTTGAAGGGTAATCCTGGGCAAGTAGCCTACGATATCATCATCAAGCCTATTCTAGGGATGTTATTAAATATAAATCTAAACCTTGTGACATGGCTACAACCTTGGAATCTGAAATGTCTGAGATGATAAATATTGTCGACCATGAAAATAAATGGAAGTAGAAAAATGTCTATTTTGAATTCGACTCAACAAAAATATTCATTTCTATGTGAACTAAAAATATTATCCTTTCGTGGAAATTGATTGATATGTTAATCAATTGTCTTGATCAACCTTCATCAATGTTCCATTTTATCAACCATGTATTTCATAAAGCTAATACACTAGTTGATGCGCTTTCAAAAAAGGGTGAGATTGAGGAGGCTTGTATCTCGTATAACACTCTACCTAATTACTTGATTCCTATTTTACATAGCGATATCTATAAGATGACGTCCTTAATACTTTTGTTATGTTTCTCTTTCCTAATGCAAGATCCACTAATCTCATTTTTCACAAAAAATTATGGAAGTGTAGTTCAACATATGAATGATTTCTTGATATGTATGAATGGTTATATATTGGAATATAAAATTTTAATATAGTCTACAGATATATATATATATCCATTGTATATATTGTCATTGGGTGCGACACATTCTAATATATTACTTATTTATAATTAATAGTGTTAATTATTAAAAATAAAAAATATTTTGATATAAAAAATAAATATAAATAATGTATTAATCATTTAAATAGTTTATAATAAGTAGTTATTGAATAAAATAAAATGAAAATAATTTCCTGTTGAGAATAATTTATATTCCATAAAACTGTGTATTATTACATATTATTTAATTTTACTTATATAAAATAAATATAACACATTTAAATATTCATTCTAATGAACTTTATTATATTTAAATAAGTATAATAAAAATCATGGAATGATTGGAAAATGGTAATAAATAAGATTAAATTTACAAAAAATATAAAAATTGTTTTCCCGAAGTAATTATTTTTATATATATTATATTATTATTTTCAAAATTAAATTCCCATAATATCATACATTTAATATAATAAAATTAATTTCATATTTTAAATTTGAAATATAGAATAAATTAATTGGGCCATTTTCATTCTTCATTAAAATAATGTTTCCATCGTAAAAAGTGGTTTATAATGATAAACGGTAAAATATCATAAATAGTTAATATATTAAGTAAGGTTAAAATATAACACTAAAACATATTATAAAAAAATATTTGTTACAAAATTGTTTACTAATGTTCATTATTTGTAAAAAATTTAGAAATATTCATAGAAAATATATATTCATTATACATTTTGTAATAGGTATTTGCAAAAATGTAACTCATTCCAACTGATTGAGGGGACCCTCACCGAAGATATCTAGAAAACGATAGATTTAATAATTTATAAATAAAATAAAATAATAAAATCCCTATTAATCCCCCTCCTGATTTTTAGGAATTTTTCATATGAATAAATCCTAAGGATTTCAAAACAATGATGTTTTTTAAAGGAATATTTGCTTCTTCATCATAGGCATAATTTCATTTATTAATTTTTTTACATTATATTATAACTATAACTATTACTAATTCTAATATAGAATAATAAACAATTAAAAATAACATAATTATATTTTTATAATAATTAATTTATGACAAAGTGACATCATATTCATAATCATCTATTAATTATCACAAGTGTATGTTTAGGTCGGTTTAGCCACTTACATGAAAAATGATATAGTATTTTCATCATCGATGACCATTAATAGATAAATAAATATAATATATGGTATTAATAAGTAATTTAATAGATTATTATTTATATAAAATTGTAATATTAATATTTAGAACAATATTAATATAATAAATTATATTTTAGAAAATTAATCAAACAATAACATTAAGGATTTTATCTTGAAAAATATAAGAACTAATTTCTAGTAATTTACATGGTACATAAGAAAAAATTATGGAATTATTATTCTAATACATTATAAATTTTTTATTTGACTAATACATGAATTAGGAACATTGATCAGGACCTTTGTACTAAAACATGTTTGGAATAATTAAAACTATTAGATATTGTTGATCAATATAAACAATATATTACTGATAAATTTGAAACAAATGAATATAACTGATTAATATAAATGGTTACAAATAATAATATGATATTTAGATATATTATCAATAGACTATTATAGAATATACTTGGATCTAGGGCATGTTCCAACAAATATGAAGATAGAGTATGGATTCTCTTCTCAATATTTTATTTTATAATTAAGATTCATTCTTCATTCATTAAATTTAACTTTTATAATGTAAAAAATATACTTTAAAGTGGTATTTATTTATTTTAATCTTATTTTAAATAAGATATATTTATTTTTATTATTCTATCATTTATTGATCATTTAAACCATATATATTATGAACTTTCTATGTGGATTTCCTAAATTTAACTTTTTTTTGAGATTATCCATGTCATATATATATATATTTATTTATTTAGATGTTTTCTTTGTACTATCCACATGAAATATTTAATCTCATCCCATTTTTCAATTTTCATTTAATAAATATTTTATTTTATTTTATTTTATTTTGTTAATTCTATTATCACACATTATGATATTAATATGGGGGTCTTTAACAAAATAATTTTTCATTGTGTTGTAAACCTTATCTAAAAATTTCATTCTATATTATTCATTTTCTTATTTTTTTCTAAAGTTTTATTTCCACTTATTTTCTAAGGATTTTTCAAATTCATAAATGAATATATTTTACAGAATCTTATTTTATAAAAAGAATCATTGTAAATGAAAACATCCAATCAATATTTTTAGTGTTTCTCTTCCATGTCCATATTATTTCTTTCCACAGATATTTAAATTTATTATTTTAAAATATTGATATTCACATTTTATTTGATGCTCACATATTTCTATTAAATTTTATTTAAAATAAAATTTTTTATTTCATTCAACGATGAGGGTTACTTCAAACAATAATAAGTTCTTAAAAATTAATTTTTTCACATTTAATTTCAGTTATTATCTTCTTCTATGTGTTTATTTTTAATTATTCTTATTTAATTTCATTATTTTTGTATTGTGACATTGATTTTTGTAAATTCATTTTCAGTCATTTTTAAAATTCTTTTCAATGACAAATATTTCTATATCTCTATACAAATGTTAACAATTCACTAAGAATGATTTTTTCATGATTTATCCAATAATTGTATCACTTTCATGACATAGTTATTTTTAAATTATTTTGATTCAATTATATATTTAAAACATATTGAAAACATATTTTTATTTAAAAATATATATATTTATGTCATTTCTTTATAATAGTTTTTATGTAATTTTATTCCTTATTTATTATTATTTTAATGTTGTTTTAAAACAAAATATTTCTTTATCAATATCTTATATATTTACTTATCTTCAAATTATGTATTTTCATCTATATCAATATGATTTTCCTTTTATTACCTCTTATTATATCATTTGTATGATAAATTACTTTGGAAAAAATCCTTTCACTTAAAATATAAATTATTGTGTGTCATTATAAAATTAGAAATGAAATAACTATAATATGATTGATATTTCACTACTTTTTTATTCCTTATGATCAATTTTTCTTAATTATAAACATTGAATAAAATTATATCCATTCTGATAACAATATACATCTTTTCCGGGATTGATGTGTGTTCACATAAATTATTACACCATTTTATTGAATAGGTAAATCTATTATAATGATTGAATATATTTTTACTATATATAGTGTGAATACACTATACACAATTATTTTAATTTAATTTGATTAAATAGGTGGCCTTTATCATTATTTGGATTATTTATATACCTTATGGATACTTGTTTTCAAAATATTTTATTTTCATAGTTTTACTATTTTAAAAATTTATTTTATGATTGATTGATTTCATGTGGAATATTTATGTAAGGTATATGGTTATCTATGAATTTTACATATAATATGTAGCCCTATATTTCATTTGGTATGTAATATATCTTATGAGATTGGAATTTTTATGCTATCTAGTGAGTGGACCAAATCTATTATGTTATGGGATGTGGGTTAGGATTCCCATTCCACTATCAGACCTGGTTAGTGATTCACAATCCTCTATGTAATGATGGCCTTCATAAAGATACATGACATGTGTCATGGTAATCTATGCTTATGTTTTTGTAAAATTATTATGGAATTTAAAATTAAAAAATATATAACCATGGTACATTTTTATTATCTTATGATTTCTCATTATTATTATATGGTACATACTATAATTTAAGGACAACCATTTTATAGATTCTACTCCATGATTGAGGATTACACTTCTACCCCATGATTAAGGATTACACTACCATGCCACAAATTTACATCTTATGATTCCATGATCTTATTCAACTAATATATTAATTTCACCAATACTGATGTTCCAATAATGTTTATCATCTACTGATAAGTCCTTTATGTAATCTTTATATTTATTTATAGCTTTCTAATAATTTGATATCACACTTTTATTCTATTTTTAATTTCCCTTGTATTTACAATATCATGATTTGTCTTTATGGGAACCATGTGTGACGTTTTTTATGAATGTAATGTATTTTTTATGAGTAATTTTATAAACATATATATATATATATATTCTTGAATGATACTAAGAATTTTGGTTCTGGATGTTTGTTTTTATTATGAGATTATATTTAAGATCATGGAAAACATTATAATTTCATGGGTTAACTTAGTTGGTATCAATTTTTTTGTAATGTATATTCCTAGTAAACTATATCTAGGAGTGTAGTTTTATTCGATCATTGGTCGGCATCAAATCAGGTTTTATTTATTTTTGGGTATTATGTTAAAAAGTGACAGTGTAAAATACCTAAATTATTAATGGTATAATAAAATATGTTATAGGTTAATAGTTATTGTGTTATTAGTTTCATATTTTATTAATGTATTATTTATATTTTATTGGAGATTATCATTATTGAAAAAAATTGTTTTATTATGTGGATTCATTTAAGAGGAACAACTCATCATTGAGTCCTTTGTAAAATTAAGATCATTATCCTTCTGTGTATCTTTAACTGGATAAATGGATGAAGAAATGGGTTAATATTATAGGAATTATATGATTTCAATAAATAAAAAAAATTAAAAATAGCCTTCGTTGTTCACTCTTGAGGATATGAAGAAAATTAACAGTGGAATTTGATTATAATTAAAAACTAATTAATGAAATCATTCCTATGGAATGAATGGAATTCAAAGAATATTTCTCTTACAATCTCCACCAAAAATGGTGATAAAATTCCATGAAAATTAGAAAAATAGAAACAAGTATACCAGGTCTTATATGGAAACAACATAACATATCCATGGTGAAATTATCAAAATTTTTTGTCAAGTATGATTCTTCATACATACTAAAGAATACTACACGGAAAAATGATTGAGATTGTATCATTTTCGTATTATGAAGGAAATGAATAGTTTACTTGACATTCCCATCAATATAAAGGTTGTATATAAATATAGAATATATATATAAAGTTATATCTATTTTAATAACATACACACAAATTTCTCATCGATGAGAGAAAATTAAATTTTACGGGGTGATACATTCAAAGTGGTAAGAATTTTACAACTCAATATTTTAATCAATTTTCCCCTAAATATGATGCCTAAAATTATTGAATATAATTTTCCTTCCATTCAGCGCAAATGACTTCTTGTATAAATAAATCATATTGAATATTTAATTAACACGTACAAGGATTCAAATTATTATGGTGTAATATTAAAATATAAAAGAGAAAAAAATTATTAAAAGGATGTAAAATGAATAATAATTATGAAAATTATAAGTGGAATAAATCCCCATGTAGTTAAAATTTTTGACAAGCTTAAAGAAATCATCCCCTTTGTTTACAATTTATATGATCCCATATGGTATAAATATAGACTGAATACATATAATTATATATAATTTATACATATTTGTTAAACTAGACGAATTATTTTTTGAGAAGTATAAGTGGAATGATATAAGAATAAAAATGTAAATTGGTGATTTTATATATACTTATTCTATATATAGTTGGCATATGTTATCTAATAAAATATTTTACCTCATAGACATTTATTTATTATTTTAAAATTTTAAACATTATTTTGATAAAAATGATTTTTATATAAAAAATATTAACATGTAATTAATGTATAATAAGTAATTATTGAATTGAATAAATATATATTATTCCCCGCTTCATAAATATCTCATATTCCATGATTTTTTTTTAAAATTTTTATAGTTAATTATGATTTATTTTCAAAAGTGAAATATATTTTTTAAACAATGATTTAAAAAGTGAAAATATAAATATAAATATATATATATATATAATAAAATAACTATCAGAAAATGATTATTAAATAGAATGAAATAAAAATAAAACCATTTCATATTTTAGAATAATTTTTTATAAAAAATTCACAATTTTTATATATAATATAATTTTCTCTATATTTAATATTTTTCATAATTAGAGTTCGAATTTTATAAAATAGGTATTATAATTGTATTCAATGTGCTGAAATTATTTAATGAAGTCATTTATCAATTTAAAAAATTATCGACATGAAAGGAGAGTTATGATGGTAAATGATAAAATGAAATAAATAGATAAAATATTGAGTATTGTTATGCAGTCACACTATACCATACCAATAAATTGTGTGAAACATGGATTTTATGGTGATATATAATTATATTTTATAATTCTAAATAACTTTCCTTAAAAGAATTACATTCCTTATACAGTAAGGGCTGAGAATTTTTAAAACTCCCAATCGTTGTAACTTATATAAAGACCTCTCAACCACCCCATGACAAACCTCCTTCTCTTTTTGGATCCCCCTTTCCCAATAACATATCTCAAGGATATAAAATCAATAATGTTACCTGAGGGATAATTTGATTCCTCCCCAATAGTATCATCTTCTGATTAATCTACATTGATTATTTTCTTCCATTACCTATTCCTAATTCTGATGTATAAAAATAAAAAAACTGTATAATATAATTAAACATATATAATAAATTCAATTGAATAAAATCAATTCATTACCATTAACATCCATTAATTATTGTTTATAGATATTTGACTCTGTTCAACAGCATACATGAATGATGCTATAAATTTTTCCACAGTAATTCGTATGAAGAAAAAATATTATTAAGATGTGATATTGATTATTAAATAATGTTTATTATTGTTCTATAATGGTAATATTAGTATTTAATTTATTATAAAAAATACCATTTAGTTTCAAAGAATAAAAAACAAGAACATTATGGATTTGATGTTTATAGTCCCTCCAAGCAGCTTCCATGGAATGTACATGAACATCATAACTCCTAATAGAATTTTTACTCAAATTCCTAGATTTTTATGATGAAATTATCAATAAATAATAACCACTATGAATATCATGAAAAAAAAATCATGAAATTTTTTAAAATAACTTACAATTGATGAAAAATAATAACAAAGTGTAACTAATACATATGTAATAAATTAATATAATTGATCACTAAAAATGATTTAAAAAAATAAACATGTTTAAAAACATTTTATTAATAAACTATTATTAAATATAAATATATTCAAATAATTTTTATGAAATTACATTGTAAATTTTTGGTTTCTCATTCGGAATTTTATATTTTTTAGTAAGATTATTTCTTTATTGACTATCATATTATACAGAATATAGATTCTATATTTTAGTATTAAATATCTCTTTTAGAATTTTATTTAATGATTTACATTTTCCTTTTTATATTTTACAATTTTTGTGATCCTTTATACATTATAAATTAGGAACTATGTATATGGTTATCTCTCAAGGTATATTATGATTTGATATTCTCTATGTATTACATTTATTTAAATGATTTGAATGTAATTTCTCTATAAAATCCCATATTTCATCATATTCTAGTTATTTTTTAAAATTAAAACGATTTAAAGTATTTTAATATTGTTGATTAATATTTAACTCATTATAACCTTGGTAGAGGTTTTACCGACTCAATCACTATTCACAGAGATGTATAGATTCTTCTTCACCGATATTCATTTATGTTTTTTATGTTCTATCATTTAATTTTATAAAATTATATTTATAATTTTTGGTTACCTCTATGATGGTTTTATAGTTGAATTTATAAATTAATAAAACACATGAGGTATAGCATAAGAACTATCATTGGGGGCCATTATCAGAGGACGAATGATGTACAATAATGGTGATCAATACTTTAAATTTTTTGAACAATTATTTATTGAATTTTTTGAAAATTTGGATGTATGATTAAAAAAACTAATGTGATACCTGAGATAATAACATTAAAATCAAAACAAAATATAGGTGATTCAATGGAAGTATGAATTGCAGTTAGTGGGAAAATTTGAAGACAGAACTGGTTTTACTAAAAATAGAATATCATTATTCTACAGTACATTTTTGTCTTCTAGAAATAATTTTCAACCAAGTTAGTGATGTCTCATATAACATAAAAAAATTATTATCTGAAATTATGAATAATCCTCATTATAAGGTATTGTAGTTCAAATCATACTCTTCTGGTACGTTTCATGTAGTTTACCCAATTCCTCAAAGAAATTCATGATCCTTCCCCACTCACGATTCACTCTAAAAAAATAAATGACTTATGAATGTAAGTAACAAATTTTAATGAATATAATTAAATTGATAATGGGAATTTGGGGGTTTCACCACACAACATGAACCATATACTAGGATATTAAAATGAGCACAAAAATATAATAGATTTACATGTCTAACTCAAAAGAATATTGTTAATATACTCCCTCAACACAAATGTGTGGGTTATACTAAAACTGATTGTGAATATAAATGATTGAACTACAGATAATAGAACATAAAAGAAAATATTGTGTGAAACATGAATAAAAGTAAATAACTATGCCGTGAAGAATAAAGAAAACATGAAAAAAGGGTAGAACATAAATCCAAAACAATGAACCAACTGAAGTTGAATTAAAATAAAAGTTAATTAGATTGAGGGAGAGATTCAAAAAATCACCACATAGATTTAACATGTTGTTATAATGGTAACACAAGGTAAATAATTAATGAATATGATGAAAAATTAATGCAAAAATGAATTAAAAAAATTAATATGTAATGAATATCTTGATAGTCCTTAGACACTCTTTTTGTATGATGGGAATGGAAAAAAATACTACCACATCCACATTTAATATTCAAAAACACAATAACCATGAAATATCATAATATTTGATAAAATAAAATCAAATAACATATTTTTCATTCAGTTTATAGTATCATTCACCCTTCAACATGTCTGTATTAATAAATTCGGATGGATCCTAGAATAATGTCCCCTAAAAATATTCTTATTTCTTTATGGTTAAATCCTATTACTGTATGTCTAAAATATTACAATCAATATAAGTAAATATGTTTCAATTTATTGACCCTTTAATGGTGAATTTATCAAATCCTTGAGTAGTCATCTTGACTACCCTAATTATGAATAATGCCGGGATTGGGTTGGTTGAGCATAAGGTTGGTTTTTTAGTAATATTATTCCCCTCAAACATTGGAAAAATATAATTAACAACCACTCTAATATAAGTTATTAGTTTAAATTATATTATCACCCAATTTAATCTTTGAACTCGATTTTGAAAAGCGATGTGAATGTAAAGGTTTAATCTTTCAAGAAACATGAACATTGTAGAATAATTTTATCAATGAATTGTCAGGATTATGAAATTGGGTTTATCTAGAGTAGTATATGATAACACATATTGGAACATAGGATCAAGAAACCATGGAGAGGCAATGTGGAATAGTGATTGATTAATTTTATGTTTTCCTTTTAAAAAACATTAACCACCATTTATAAGGAAATTTTTATATTAAAAAACATATGAACACATCGAGAGAGAAAATGAGATGAAAATTTTTATTACTCAACATGACTATCTAGTCCTTGGAATCATCTAGTAAAACCCATGTTCATATGATACACTAAAATAATTTTCAACCACATTCGGTATGGAAATTTTTTAAAATAACGTACAAGTCTTCAAAATGTCTTGTGGACACATCAAAGAAAGTGCATCCCCTGCTAATACAAAATTCAAATTATAAGGATGAAATATATTTTTCTACCTCCTATATACAATAATATTGTTTTTATAGTGTGATAATATTTTCTTCTACATCTTCTCTTCTTGACCATTAGGGGATTCACATCATTTTTCAGAAACAAAACTTCGTGTTACCACTGCTACCTTAACCACGCCTCTTCCTTAACCAATAGTAACAAACACACAAACTGGTCTGTAAATATATGGTTATAATTTAATGATAAATTACTGTCACTCTTTTATCATTATTCATAATTCAAATATAAATGATACTATGTAAGTATATATGAATTAAAATTTATAGAAAAAAAATTAGATATAGTCATCACAATAATTCTATGGGAAAAATCATTAATAACTGTTTGTAACTACATCGAGTCATGGAGTAATTGAAACAACATATTCAATATTATATAAAAAATATGTTTCTAAAACCATAAATCCATGTGTATGTATCAATATATTCATGATATAAATATGTGATCACATCATCTTCCATCATGGAATTCTTCCTCATAATATTGAACCACATTTCTTGAGAAAAAAAACTCATCACATTAAATTATCAGGAATTAATTCATGAATTAATTATGTTATCCCTTAATTTACATGGAAAATAAAAATTCCCATGATGTCTTATTCACTATTTTATTCAACCAATGTTGAATACCTATGTATAGAGGTGGACTTCCTAGAAAACTCATCAAACCATTTTTCTTATACATGTTGTTTCAAATGTGTAGAATACACATACTTCATTAAATATATACTTTTCAAAAATCATGATATTAAATATCATGATATTATATAATTATAAGAACACATTATATTTCAATAATATATTTACATTCATGGTGTTGTTAAATATTATGGGTACACATTTGCTCTATTTTTCATCAAAAGGTTACATCCCTATAATAGCACTTGATGGTAGCTCACCCATGGTAGAACCTGACTATAGAAGACCCATAGTAGGACACCACTTTTATTACACATTAATTGGAACCTCAATAGTAGTCACTCAATGGTACCACCAGAATGGTAGAAACTCAACGGTTCAACCCCAATGGTTGAACCTTAGTAGTAGCACCTCAATTGTTGTAGCCTAACAGTTTCAACTAGAAAAAATTAATAAAATTACTAGAAACAAAATACTCTTTCATAAAAAATCATTTATTAAAATAAAACCACATCACCTTAACCAAGAAAACTACATCAACACAAATACTCCTAGTCCAAACAATATCCCCCATTTGATTTTCTATTAAACTAGGGAACAAAACCCCTTAAATATCTGTAACTCATGGAATAGATCACTATCCTAATTTTCTAATCAATTGTGACTATACTCGGTGTTAGAAATAAAAATCCTTGAACTGAAATGTCATGTTTTCAATAATCATTGATTTAAGAGACTTGTTAAAGATTATTTATAGTTTTCTAGATTTATAAACAATAATAAAACATGAAGAGATAAAATCAGAAAAACATATTTTACCTGCTTCAAAAAATTGTTAAAAAACATGTACAAAATAAAATCACTACATAAAAATGTAAAAAAATTCTCATATATATATATATTATCTCTCTAAAGAGTTAAAAGATATATTAATAGATTTATTATATTGTATGTTTCTCAACTTTTCAAAAATAACATAAAAATATAAGAATAGAGAGGGGAGAGAATAAAATACCTTTTCCATGTACAAGGTGCGGTTGAACACCCAACATTAACCTCATATTGTCGAATGCATGTTTTAAAAAAGGAATAGTGAATATATTAGAAATATTTTATTTTGTTGAATGAAACTGAAACATAAATTAATTTTTTCTCTACAAGATCTAGGATGATGTGATATTCATTATCAATGTTCTTGATCCAGTAATGTTGAACTAGATTCATTAACATATTGATTTCACTTTGATTATATAATCCAAGAATCGGACGAAACATCACACCCATGGTCAGTTTATCCAGAAAAGTTTTCATCCACAAAAATTATGTTCTAGCATATGTTATGGCCACATATTATTCCTAAGAATTTCTCAAAGATACAAAAAATTACGTCATTATATTCTAGAACACACACATATAACAATGATGCAAAAAATCACTAGATGTGTATTCTATATCATTTGTAAGACAATCCTAATAGGTATTAGCATTAAACACCAAATTCAATTTCTATTTACTATAATAGTTTGATCCAAATATATTTTTTATTTTATATTTCCGGGAATACATTTTAATTTAAGAGAATGATTTTATTTTGGATAATATTAATATATGGGACAAAACGTGACAATATATAGAATATCTAGTCTTGAATTTTTTATGTTTAATAAACTTCCAATAAACTTTATAATATCCCATTGATTAAATTATCCTCCCTTTACATCTTTGGGAAACATTATTCCCACTTAAATGTCATTGGAATGATTTTTCATATCCTCGCAATAGAATCATTTCAATAGTTCATTTTCATACATCTCTTGAGAAAGAGTCATATGATCTTTCTCTTGGGATATTTGAGAAAAAAATAAAGTACCACATCTCTACATTATTATATATTCAAATAAATCCTCATTTCATTGGAATACATCTCGCAAATTTCATTAAAAATATAAAGAAACAATTTTTTCATATACATAACCAATTTCAATGAGAGTTCGACCATTACTATCTTTAATATATATATTTATTTCCAATTTCCTCCTACTAAAATTCAACTTCATCATTCTTTTTACTAGCATAGAATACAAAACATTTGTGATTGATTCATCACAAATAAAGACTTATTTTACATATAAATATAATTTTCATGTTATCCAACTAGAAACCCACGTATTTGTTTAGTAGAAACCTCTAACTATAATTCTCCATTGAAAATTGATAACTTGAATTCCATTTGGTATAAATTTTAATGATGTTATAAAATAGTGAAAACAAATATTTGAATGGTTTCCATATTTTATAATTGTAAAAAGGTTTAATAAATTTATTCTATTTCAATATATGAATAGCCTTTACACACAAATATTTCCTTATTACTCACCACTAAACCTATTTCATTTAATTTAATTTCTAACACCAAAATTTTCTTGTTTTTATTCTTATATTAAGGTTTGAGAACTTTTTACCATATCTAATATTCATAATTTTATCTAATTATTCATTCATTAAAGAAATAAACTCTTGATTATCTAAATCTTTCTTAAAATATTTAGGATCAACATGAATGAATTAATAAATTTGAGATAACTAGTATTTAGTACCAGTTTTTCATCATTTCCAACAATTTTATGAACATGAAATGGTCTTATTAGTATTGGATGAGTCAAATTTATTTATTCCTAATCACATTGAAGCCTGAATCATTAACTTTTGTATAAATCTTTATCATTGTTTCCTTTAGAAGATAATTAATCATGTTTTTTAAAATAATGTTCTACAATAAAAAATCCAAAACTAGTTTCATTATAAAAAAATCCCTATTTGAAAATTGGGGGATATTTTTATTAGTTCTATAAATAATTGTACCAGTCACCTAGTTAGAGTAAATAAATATTTTTCAATTTGGAGGATATCCATGAAATATTCTTATAACACTAATTGGGTAAAACGAGCCAAATTTTCACCATTAATATTGATGATAAAAGGGAATACAAAATATTTAATATACATCTACATTTGATTTTTATTTTACTATATATATTTCAAAGTTATATTGGAATTTTTTCTATATATGTTGAAATTATGAACATGTTTGACTGTGGTAATATATTACCATAGAAATTGTTCATAATGAATTCCATGTTTTCGAGATAATAATTAGACATGTTATTAGTGTAATTTTTATGATTATATATCCAAAATATCTTTAGAGAGTGACAACACTCTTCTTCAACATATATTATGGAACTCTTGAACATCTTTATAGACACTAACTTATATTTCATAAACACAATACGTGTAATTTAATTAGAATAATATATAAGGGAATTGAAATAATTATATTTATGTATTGATTACATTTTCATATGCCAAAATATATCTTAATTTATTATCTATAAAATATGTGATGTCTCAATCATAACATTTTTTGTGAGGAATTATAGATCATATGATTATGATGTGTAGATAAAATCTTTTCAATCAAACTCTTAATTTTTGGAAAATCATAAAACCTATCCCTATAAGAAATATTTCTCATATTTATTTAGAAATATAACCAAAACGTCTATTCTATGGTTTATTTTAATCAATCATGTTTAAATATCATGAATTATATTCATTTCCAATTTGAAATAAATTTCAATTTATTTACTTTTCTTTAGTAACAATCATTCCATCTTCTGGACATTTTTTTCAAAACCATATTTGATGAAAATTTTCTTATTCCCATAAACCAAATGTTGTAAAACATGTGACATATTGTGTTTCATACCATCAAGATAAATAATGATCTTGGATTTGATTCTTTCTTTTCCAATATCATAAAAACCAATAGCTTTAATCTTGAGAGGCCCTTAATTTCCAATGGTCCTTGATCCTTCTTCCCATTTTACAACGTTACTCAACAGCATCATATTCCTTATAATATATAAAGAGTTACCTATATCCAATATCCAAGGATATCCCTCCTTTGAATCATTATAAGAAACTTATAAAACAAAAGTTTTGCTTTAAATTTTTTAGGAGGTATATTTTTCAATTGGACTCGAATCCTAGTGAGAGAATATGATTCACAATGACCTACCAGATCAAAATATTCATATAATTATTTTATCTATTGAAATATATTCTCATTCTTAATATATGATTTTATAGGTTGTTTTTGGATAATTATTATTTGATTATGTCGACTCAACCTCAAATATGGTCTCTAAATTCATGTAGAATCATCATGATGATGGAAATTAAAATGAAATCATCTTTTATGTACTCAAAAGGGCTCCAAAACACAAAAAATATCTATAAGAGTTATATATATATAACTTTGAAAATTTAACTTTTTCCATAATAATGTATAATTTCCTCAACTTTTATTATTTACAAAATCATGGTTTCCATTTGTAAAAAATGATTTTGGTATGCTTCTAGAATATTTATCTTCACGAGAGACCGATCTTCAACAATATTATAGTTACCTTAAGTTGGTTTTTTATTCAAATTTAACAATCATATAATTTCATGATTTTTGGGACTTAATAAATTTAATTAAAAACATGAAACCTTTGAATTCCTTCTTCTTAGAAAATGTATTATCTATATTTTCAACATAAATATAATCATGGGAAGATGAATTTTAATAACCTTCGTGTGCATCATTATTCATTGAACATTCTTCAACTTATTGAATAGAATTTTGAAATATAATTCCCTAATAGCTCAATTTTTCTAGAAATTTAAAATTAATTAGTTGAATAAGATCATAATTTTTTTTAAATCATATATTCTATTCATTTATCTTAATAGGAAAGGTGTTCTCAATATTAATTTTTTTAAAAAATTATTAATCTCCTATAATTTCATAGATTTTTCTTCTTCATGTGTGGTTCCAATACTATCATTAATTTAATCATCCTTATTGAAATTCATTTTTACCTTTTCATGTTTTGAAATATTATAATCCTAATATCTTAATTATCCTTAATAATAACATCAATTTTATTTTTCTCATCATCACTTAAATAGTTAATAAATTAATCAAAAGATAAGTGTTCATTATTATATTTATCAATTAAAATCATTTCAATAACATAATTTAGAGAATAAATCTCTTATCCCCATTACCCCTTTCACATTTCTTGTATTTTGATAGAAAATTTCACCTTATCTTTATTGGGAAATTATTATCTTTTCTATTATGGTATAATTTTTTCCATGATGAATACTTCAATAATGATATTTTTATAATTTCTTATTATTCTTCACTTTCCTCATATTCTTTTGATTTATGAAAATTTTCTATATATTGTACAATATATCCATAATTAACTAATTTCAGAGGTATATTACCCTTAAACATTCCCATGAATCTTATAACATTTCTTGGGGAAAGGGAAAAAAATTTTATAATTTTACATCCTCATAAGATTATTGATTAAATATTTTAGCATCATTAACCCCAAAAATAATATTTTATCATTTCTCATATTTGTAGACTTTAAATGAAATTTACTTTTATGACTATTCTATTTAATTAATTAGATAATCATTCCACACTTCATAATAACTTAGAATATTTTTTAGATTATCAAGAGGAATATCAACTATATATTTTAATTAAAAATCTGAGACATTTTATGAAATTTAAATGTAAAATACAATGTTTTTTAAAAAATATCTAAATCATTAAACTTATCACTACAGACTCTGATGTTAATCACAAAATCCGTCACCCTTGTAAAGAAAATATTAATAGTCTAATCAACATTCCTTAAAAAATCACCATACATGAGTCTCTATAACTGAAACATAAACTAATTTACTTTTTATAACCCTTATTGATATTCTCAAGTATATATCAGCTCTCTTTTATTGGTTTGATCCCAATAACAATCAAAAAATCACCTTCTAAAAGAAAAATTGGAATATAATTCATAGCAAAACCATCATATTATAAATTCCCCTCATTTTTTAGTATAATAAAAACACCGTTATCATGAGGAAAAATATATCATTTTATACTTATAGAACATCATAACAAATAGGAAAGAGACGTGGTGGAATATTTAGTTTCAATATACAAAAACCCTTCCATTAAAACATGGTGGTTCCATGTCTTTTATTTGAATTTTATATATAAATATAGGATATTAAAAATATATAAATCATCAAACAATAATATATTAAGTAATTAGTCACAAATGAAGGGTAGCTCTCATCGATATAAATTTTATGACCCTATGATCAAGGAATCACTAAAAGAGGGATGCTTCGATGATTCAATAGTTCTTTATATTTCCATTTAAAAAAACACTACCACTATTTATAGTGGATTTTTATGTTAAAGAAAACATAATCACACAATGTGAGTGAAAACATGGTTTACAAGGTTTATTCCTAGTGTGAGTTCCTAGTCCATTGAAAGATCTTCTAAAACCAAGGAATATATGGTCCAAAAAAACACTATGAACCAAAGAAAGTAGGGAAAATATTCAGAGAATTCATATATGCCTCCATAATATTTTTGACTCCTTCATATCAATGGAATCAAGTAATAATAAAAAATTAAAATTACAAAAGACAACAGATTCATATTCCTCTTATATGAAATAATCTAGTTTTCAAATGCATTAAGATCTTATTTTTATTTTTCTCTTCTTTCACAGTTCTGGTTTCACTTCCATTTTTTTGAACACCAATTTATACGACCACTGATACTTCATAAACACCTCTATATAGTCTTATTCTCATGTGCGCACACACACACATATTCTTTAGATAACAAATGATTTATATTTAATTTACTTTTATGGTTACTCTTTTCTATTTCTTCTAAAATAATATATTTATAATACCACTTAATTATATATTAATTCATTATTTAAAAAAAAACAAGATCTATTCATCCTAATGACTTCTATAGGAAGATGTTGCATAATTATTTCTACCTATATCATGTCATGAAGGAATTAACATGACGTCATCACAATTCTTTAACATCTATGTTTCTTCAATATTAAATCCATGTGTATGCATCAACACATGAATGATACATATATATGATCACATTATCAAAAATATTGGTATTCTTTATGATAAATGACGGCCTCCATCTTTCCACGGAATAATAAAAACTCATCTCTTGATGTAATTATGAATTAATAAACGAATTAATTCTTTCATAAATTTCATTATATATATTATAATTATTTACATGATTCCATATTCAAGATTTATTTTAACCATAATTGAACACCAATTTAAGAAGTTTAACATCATGGCCAACTATACCGACTATCATTCATCTTCATGTGTGTACAAATGTGTGCAATATACCTTTTTCCCTTTCAATCCATTCTTTAGTACACTAAAATAGATTCACTAAATCAGACATTATTTACTCATCGTATTGACTTTATTAAATTGATAGTTTTTCAAGATTTAAGATATTATATATCATGTTATTTAATCTCTTAAAGAACACTTCACATTAGAATTATATATTGCAATTAATTATAGTGCCAAATACCATGTGACTCAATGTTTCTCTATTTTCCAACATGTGGTCACATCGCTAGGGTATCACTAGATGGTATCATACCAACTATAAAACCTAATGTTAGTAAACCCAATAAATCACTAGGATGTATCACCTCACTTGTAGCACACAAATTGTAAAACACTAGGGGAATCACCCCAACATTAACACCCCAATGGTATCACCCTAGTGGTAACACCTAAATATTATAAAACCAATAGTAAAACCCTTGAAAATATCATAAAAGTTTTCATAAAAACATAAAAAATACAAAATATAATTTCATATATACTAACTTCTTAAGTTAATCCAAAAAAAACATAAACAGAAATCATCCTTTTCCAAACAACCCGTACACCAGAACTAATTTTTTTACACCAGATGTCAACTAAGGAGTATGAAATTATTATTTGGAACACTATATTATATTCTTTATCTTCACCCAAGTTCTTCCCCAACACCATTTTTCTTATTAAACAATTTCAGTAATGGATATTTCAATTTCAAAAAACATGGTACACTTTGATCAGGCCCTAATGTATTCATCTCATATAGATGAATACTGATAGATTTATCAATATGATATAAGACCCACATTAATGATTAATAAAATGATATATTTTCACTCTAACATTTTCAATATATCTCACTATCACTTTCATGAACCCGTTATACCTTTATAACCTTCCTCCTATCAATGTAGACAAATATCTTCTAATTTACCACAACACCATCCTTCCCATGAATCATTCAGGACATGTCGTTGAAAAGGAATTATAACATCTTTAAATACACTACCTTCTATAATAGGTTAAGCTTCACAGTTATATCCAACCATAACTATTATGATCTATGGGATTTCCCATTAATCAAAATTTGTCATCCCATAATATTTCATTAGTCTAATATTGTGATCCTATCATCTATTTAGTATATTAATTTTAATTATATGTGAAGACTAATTATATCTTATATAGGCAGGGGAGGATGATTAAATTATACCAAACAGATAATCAATTATTATATATTTGGGTATTATTCTTACTCAATGACACCTCTCTCACATTTAATAAATCATAGAATCATAATAGTCAATTTTTTCATTTCAAATGGGGTTGTGGGAGGTATAATTATGACACTAGTAGATAACACCAGTTATTCTTTCAATACACTTTAATTTCAACATTTTAATCAAATTTAGGTTCCCCTATTACTTCTCATTGACCAAATATTTACCTAGAATTAACTAAATGAAAATTTAATGTAGTAGAAAATTTATAGAGGTTTTTAAATAATAAACAATTAAAAAATTCTTTTTCTTTTTAGAATTTTATTCTTAAATTAAATTAAATTGTATACCAATAATATTCATGTGGGATTAATTAGTTAAATTCAATATTTAAGAATTTTATTTATTTCAATAAATAGACATGAAATTGAATAAATGAAGGAAAATGAATTTTTTTGGTAATGTATATAAATAAATGTAGTGTTTTTAATGAAAATATATAAAAAAACTAAATAAAAATATAAATGACCACGCATACCCACCAAATTTTTACACTCCCAAGAAAAATATAAGACCTCATTCTTAACTCGAACCAAAAATAAAAAATGTGAGACCCTGTAATGATTCATAAAAAATTCAATAATGTTTCATATATGAGTTCAATTCTTCTATTCTTATTCTCCCTTATACTCGAATTATTTTGATGACCATTATCCATCCACTCTCACTTCATAACCAACCTCACATTAATTACATTTCAATTTTATCTCTAAATTAATTGATATGTAACTTTATAATAATCCTAATAGCGTGTAAAAAAAATATTGAAGAAATTATAATATCTTCGTGATAGAGACAATGGAGTTTCATTAATCTTGAGTATTTAAATGGGGTTGTTTTGTTGGAAAATGGATGGTGCATATGAAATTGAAATCAATGATTAATTGAGGAGTTTTATCCCTTAATATATTTCATGATATATTCAAAAATTCTTATAGGATATTATCTCACTCAATGAATAAGAACCAGTGTCTCAAGAACTTATTATAACAACAATTTTAACATAATGAACCCTAAAAGTCTAAAAACTTTATAGGTATATTTATATTTAGAGAATAGTTATTTAGTAAATAAATATTTTAATAAATAAAAACATCTTTATTTTGATCTCTATTGATTTACCTTCAATTGATCAATTATTTTATTACTTCAATAGAAATCTTGAGGGAATACATAATGGGAAGGATAGACCTATAAAACACAGTAATGTTATAATCAATGTACAACTAGAAGATGTAGTTACATGATTTCATCAAAAATCAAATCACGGTATTATAAAATCAGATGATCAAATTTCTTGTAATGTTAAATTATGGAAATAATATCAAAAGAATAGGATATCATAAATTTGTGTAAATAACATAAAATATGACATTATAATCAAAATCCAAGGCTCACCATGAAGATAATATAACATAATATGTTATGATAATTATCAAACACCATATATGGTATCATATGAAATGAAAACTTTACCCAAATAATTTAAGGAAGTAATATTATATACCAACTGATCACATAAATATATGTAAATTCATAATTGTATCACATAAAGAATGAAATTAATTAAAAAAACATAATAATGATAAAAACCCATTCGAATATAACATGTTAAATAATCATAACTCAAATAATAAAAAATGATATAACATTAATGTTGTCAACAAGATAAGGTGTTAATTGTTTTTAGAAATTAGAAATTGAAAATTAAATCACAGGCCATGGATAAGTAGATCACCTAACGAAAAGTCATAAGAAATGAGTGGAGACATATTTATAAAAACAAACCCCTGAAAGAATGTTATAATAAATTAATAAAGAAAATATAAATTAGATTTGTAAATTGTGATTTTTATAAAACAATTATTAAATAAAATAGTTTTTCATATAACTGATAATATTTTAATAACATATTTTTGTTAAATGACTTTCAGATATTGAAATTTGAAAAAGAATATGGAATAAAAAATCCCCTTTTAATTTTTATTTCATTAAAGAAATTATTCAAATGAAAATATGAAAAAACCTATATCTACAATAAATAAAGATAAAATAAACTATGTATATAAGTATTTATATGTATATAAAATATATAATATTTATATGTAAATAAGCAAGATAGATGTATAGGATTTGAGATGATAATAATACTCTAAAAAGAAAAAATGTTGTTTCAGAGTTTCTCTACCACGGTTTCTAGCTCTCTTGGTACGTGCATCTAATATTCCAAGTTATAAAATTATAATAATTAATAAATTTTTTGTTATATAATTTTGTTATTTATATTTTATTTTCATGTCAAATAAATTTTTTAAGATATATGTTTATGTTCACCATCATGAGGATTTTAGTCTCACAATTCCAATGTCAATCTATTTTATTTATTATGATGGGAGTTCTTATCAAATTATTCTATAACATCATAATTTTGATGTCATGAATCTTATCTAATTCTAAAAAATCAAATGTTCCCAAATATTCAAAAGTTTTGAGACATAGAAATTGTTCATTAAGTATAAATGTAATCATTTTATGCATTATTTAAATAAGAAACCTTATAAACTATTATCAAATTTATTTATTTTATTCATTATTATGATCATTTACCCTTTCACAAATATGGTTACAATTATAATTTAAATAACAATTGCTCATTTAAAAATAAAATGGTTTATTATTACCATTCATGAACATAGTAATAGTTGTTTACCAAAATCTGTATATGTGGATATACATTCGATGAATTGTTTTCTATTTATAAAAATTACTATTTTTTCATTATATTGTTTTTAAGTAAAATATATATTATTCAACTATTATATTTCTTATCAAATTAAACCTAGATATAAAATTTAGTGAAACACGCATATTATTAAATAAATTAATGTCATTTATTTGTTTAATTATGTATGTATTTTGTGTAAAATTCATTTATTTTTTTAAAAAAATTACCCTTACTTAAGTTTTATTGTGTTTTTTAATGGTAAGAGTGGTTTTAAATATGATGATTATGAGTAAAATCATTTTCCCATAGGATATGTAAGTGTAAATCCCTTTTTATATGGGTTTCATAAGGTTAAGCATGTTTTGATTGGGTAAATCCCAAAATATTTGGGTTGCATAAGGGTAATCACTTTTTTTAATATTTCATGTTAGGGTAATAAGGGTGTTTCTTAAATTATACATATACTTTATAATGGTTACATAAGGTTATAATTTAGTCATGTAGGCAAATGTAATGGTACTATATAAGGGTATTGGCTTGCGTAAGGGTAAACCTTCATTGTGTAATGTTATCAATGGATATTCAATAGAGATATAAGGGTTACTTAGGGTAGTGTAAATGTGAGACACTATTTTCAAAGGATTCATTGAGGTCACCCTTTACCCTTATGTCAAACGTAAGAACTGTGTGCTGGTAAACTGTGTTAAGATTACATAGCACGGTTTCAGGGACCAAAACAATGATTTTTATCATTTATTCATCCACAATATCTCCATATAACAATATTTTAAAAATTATTACAGTTTCAAATCACAAAGCATAAATATTTTAACCAAATTCGTTGTTTTAAATCATGATTTAATTTTTTCAGTAGCCTCTGCAGTCACGCTTTTGGTGAAATAAAAATGAAATTGTTATTTTAATTAGAGGTTTTTAATTTTAAAAACAAAATACCTTATGCATGTATTAGTAAGTATTTATAGATTTCATGTCAGGATTTTGAGAGGTCTATATCAAAGTATTGGGTGACTGGGGGTAGGGTGATTGATAGTAGGGTAAGTTTTTTTCTTTTGATTTTTTGACATTAAACATTCATGTTTCTACAAAATATCCCTCGATTGGTTTTCTATAAAATATATATTATGGTAGGTGGTTTCATATGGTATTCATATATTTTAATACCATTTTTTCTTAATAGCTCTGGAACAGATTTCTAATTTAATTTCAATATCAATTTTGATTCTTTTTTAATTAAATATAAAAATAGACTACAATGTGTGCTAAAAAATTATTTTAAATTTTCTTACCATTATTTTTTTATTATTTTACGTTGGTATTTTATGATTATATTCTATGATTTAAATAACTAAAAATGATTTTTAAGTGTAATAGTCTGTGTAATTAACATCCTTGATGGTGGATGTTGAAAATTTATATGAGGATTTTTAGAAAAAAGATATTGGGTTGAAATAGTGATTTGAAGATGAGTTTGACTGAAGTTTAAGGGAAATATATATTTTATGATTTTGAAATGAGGTGGCTTCATGGATATTGATAAAAAAAAATTGATATTTATTATTTAATGAATATCATGCTATTTTTAGAAATAACCATTTGATGTTAGTTTTTAAAATTGAAGGAATAAAATTGAAATAAAACAGTTTGAGGTTTGTTTTTGAAATAAGTGGGAAAATATTTTAGTAAATAAAAAATTTCAATATTTAAAATAAAATAATATTATTAAACATAAAATTGGGGTCATAGGATATTTTTATTTAAATGATTGATATTTTTTGAATTGAATAAAAGTACAATAAATAATTTATTTACTTTGAATAACATTGGAGTGAAGGTAGTTATGTTGTAATAAGATATGACATAAATGTTTATTTTAACCTAAAATTGGATTAATGATGAAAAACTAACTAAAATCCCAATGTAAATTTAATTTTTCATTAGGGGTCTTCTCTTATTTCCCCAGACTTAGAACTATTTTCTAGGATTAGGCTAGGAATGTGTTCACATTGAGAGGCTTACATCCCAATGATGAAAGAATCCCTATATGAATATACTCATGGGTCTCTTAACCATAGAATTACAGTTGAATGTTATTTTAATTCTAAGGTTATGAAATTCTCCACTCATCTCAATTCAAATTTATTTTCATTATTCATTCTCTTATTGATAAACATATTTTTATATGTTATATTCATTAGATTTCCTCTATATTTATCATTTGATAACAGGTTACATTCATTATAGTTTTGAGAAATATTTTTATATCTATTGGACCTAATATAAATACACATTTTGTACCTATTTTTTACTAGACAATACTTTTTTTCTAAATTCATTTTTTGATAGAAACATTTAAATATTTACATGTTTTTAAAAAAAATAGAAATGGTTTATCTAATATATAATTTATTCATAGATCACAAGGTGAACTCATACTATATTTTTTTCTCCGACTCAAACTATAAATTTGTTTATTTATATAGTTTTCCTATTCTATGTATTTATAAAATGGGAAGCACCATTTGCGGGTTGTGGCTATACTTTGTTAGTAGGACATTCAAGTTAGCAGTGATCAATAAATCATGATATCCCTATTTCTTATTAAGTGTTTGGGTGGAAGTATTATATTCTGGTCTAATGAATTAATTTGTTTCACCATATTAATACATTTATCTAATAGTTTTTGCAATCATATTTTGTTTTCATTCCATAATTAGTAATTTATTTCTTGTAATCATTGGGTGAAATCATACTAACCTCATTATTTCAGATGAATGAGTACTTTTTAGTAGTTCATGGGAATAAATGTTTAAAATCAGGTCCAGGCTGGATTAGCTTAGATACCAATTTATATTATAGTCTAGTTTGTATCATTATAAATTTTATTATTGGAGTTTTTTCATTATAATTCTATGAAGTCTATTAGTGTGTATGTATGACTAGTATAATTTATTTAGTCCTTTATTAGAAGACTCTTGATCACTACCCATATAAGATCACTCTTTGGTTAACACGATTTTTTAGGATGATTGAGTCTTCAGTTTGAGAATATCCCTCAATAATTTCTAATTTATTCTTTTTGGAATTTTGATTTCATGAATAATGTTTCAAATTATGAACTTAGGGGGAGTTCTGATGGTAACACGTTACTACAAAAAATATTGGAAAACCATGCATAGATTTTCCAACTATATTGGGTTGAATCTAAATGGACTCCTCATGATTCTTCCAGAATATAAAAAACATGTTTCCATTCCATACACAACTAACATTTCATGTGATTTTCAGCTTTTTTACTTTGATATTTTGGATTATTATTACAATTTAATTAATTTTGAAACATTATTTTAGAATAATTTTCTATGAATTTTGTTTTTATTAAGAAATATTTGATAAAATAAAATCCATAAGATGTCTAGAAAAGAGGGATAAATTTCAATGAAATTTTTATATGTTTAATATTTATATGGTTGTATGACTTTGGGAGTTTGGAAAATATTTTTCATTTCAAACAATGTATTATTTTTTTAAAAATATGGTTTATTATTTTAAAAATTAGTTAGAGTTCTAATTTATTTCAACAATTCATTATTAATTTAATAATTTTCAATTGAAATCAATAAAAATCATTTAGTGAAATGTTTTAAAATATAATTTAAAATATTTTAGTTATATATACTTTCATTAAACATTTTTAATGGTGTGAATACTCTTGATTAGTAAATTAATATATATTTTTTGAATGTAATTTTTGTAAAAACCTTTTGAGTCAAATATTGGAGTTCCTCTCATAAAATATTTAAGACAAAGGCTTGTTGGGTTTGAATTTGATAATGTGATGGTTTTAGATTCTCTGCTTATTTTTTTGAAACTTCTAGGATTGTAATATTGATGTTTCTTTTGATGGGTTTGTTCTTATTATTTTTAGAGTACATCCCTATTCAGTTTCAATGGACCCTTTGGATGGTTTGAATTATCTTAGACTTGCTTTACCATTGACCCATGATACAAGGTTCCACTCAGTCACTGGAATGAGGTTTATGTATGTTGGTTTCAAATCCTGGATCCCCCAATTATTTGGATAATGGGATTCTCTAGAATAAGTGATGATGATAAAGAGGATTGAGGTAGTATTTTTTTCAAATTGACCATTCCGAAATTCTAAAGGCCTTGTTTGTATTCATCATTCTCAATAGTCCAGGATGGATTTGGTATATGACTGTTAATCAGGATAATCCAAAAAATTATTATTCATGGGTTGATTTCAATGAACGTTTAATTCTTTATTTCATTCCTAATTCATTAAGGGTATCAAAGGGTATTTTATTTTATGTTCTTCATAAAGAAGATGAAATGGTGTGGGTGTTCCCACATCAGTTTATTGAGTATGTGTCATTTACTCATCATGTGACCACCAGATGAATCTCCAATGGTGTGGTGTTTCTAAAAAGTTATTTTTCTTAATCTACAACATGTTTTTCCTCCTGTTATAACGGAATCATTTTGATTCAATTAGTATACATTATTTCAAGATTTTAGGAACATCTAGAAAGATCATAAGAGGAATTTAGAGGATCTCATATTCCTAGATATTATGAACAAGTCTCTATAAAAGGAAAAAAGAAATTATACAAATTGATACCTATTGAGTAGTGTCATAGAGTAGGGGATGTGGTTCTTCTCACGAGATTCTTCTATATAGTGACACATTATTTTTTTCTAATGTGTAAGAGATTTCCATTTGAATTTAAATAGTAATAATACTCTTAAATTTTGTCATTATTGTATACGTCTTGGTTATTTATATAAGTTTTTCTAGTTTTTTTCATCAACTCAACATGATCAGAAATAGTCTGATCCTAAGGGAACTGATCTGAAATTATAACCTTCTCACCAGAAAAACAATATATCCACTTGTTTAATGTGAATGAATTCACAAATTAGTTGAGCTACTGGTGCAAGGTGGTTCTAGTTAATATTTTGTTAATACCAATTTTATATTGAAGACCACTGAGTTTTCATGATTTAATTCATTAATTATTGTGTATAATGTGAATTTAGTTACTATATTTCCCATTTCCCCAGTTTCATAGAAGTTATTGTATATTATTTTATGACATATTTTAGATTCTATCTTAATTAAAATGGATATGGTTTTATATACTTCCTTTTTTACCACCACATTCTTGAATTTTCTATTATGGGGATTTGGTATTAGGAGGTTTGAATATGATAGAAATTAAATATGATGGGGATATCACCAATATTTATTTTTTCATGTTGAAATTTTTTTCTATAATTATAAAAAATGTGTCTTTTTTTGTCCATTGTGGTGATCATGTTCATTTTATTATGTATTTTTGGGACTTATAAATGTTTTTAGTGGTGTGGACACATGGATTAGCCTTATGAGGAACTATATTTTGGGATATCATACGGTTAATAATCAATCACAGACCATCCGGGCGTAAATATGGGGCACCATATGCTCTCTGATAACAAGGATCCATTAAAAGGACTTGGATTGATGCTTTTTATACAGTAGAGGATATACCCATAGTTGTTGATTTTGATCTATATTATTATTTAAACTCAAATATAGAATACCATATGAGTCTCTCTTATGTTTTTAGTTCATAGAGACCTTTTTTGAGACATTCATGCCTTATCATAGGGTATTTTTGGATAATATAATATAAGACTTCTTTTTGTTAGTGATTGTGGTTTAAATTCCATAAAACCTCATTTTTTAAAATTGTGGATGCGTATTCTATAATGGGTAGACTTTATCTAGAATGTTTTAAAACCCATTATGTTTTATGTACTCTTTAAGAAATATTAGAGTCTTTTTTTGGGAACCATTGATTTTTTGGGGTTGTTGGTCTACAAAATCCCTCATGCTTCTTCCTTTCATGGGTGTCTCCCTATGGTAGGTATTGGATATCATTTGGGTAGGTTTTTTGTTCCTTGGTATCCCCTTGTTTTTTACTTGATGTAAAGATATCAATATTCATATATTATATGACCCTCCTCGTGGGAATATAGTCAACTGTTTATACACTAGCCGTTGTTTCAATTGATTTATAGTTGTACTTGGATAACAAAATTTAGTGTACACATGTAGGTGGTCCTAGATGAGTCTTATACGAACATGGAATCTAGATTTGTGGGTGTATGGTTTGATGAGCCCATCGAGTAGTGAGGTTTGGTATTACAAATCCTATGTTTCCCTTGATCACTTCACATTGAATGAAATATCGGTCAATTTTTTTTCTTTATTTGTTGATTGTTGAATATTTTTTTGATTATTAGTGTGTTTTCTCTTTTCATAATCATTGAGTTTTTTTTGGAAATGTTGTTCCTTTAGATTTCAGTTACATATATAACTTTTTTTCTTGTGGAGTATGATCAAAGATTGATATTTTAGTAGAGGATATATTGTTTGTAGTTGTTTGTTTTTCTTTTTTAATAGTTTTGGTTAATATTTAAATAAGGGACATCATTACCAGGTCTCTGGTTCTATGTTATTTTTTATTGGTTATTCTTATTATTATTTAGTTTTATTGAGACCCTATGTTTATGTCGGATTTTCTTCATGATAATAGCTTTTTGGGTAAATCTTTCTCTTGTATCCTTGATTTCCCACCTCACAGGTTGAGTAAGAGATTTATTTTAGTCACATATTTAATTATATTTTGGAATGTAATAATTCTGGGGTATGTAATCCTTATGTTGTGGATAATTGAAATGCACCCATTTTTTATAATAATTAAATCACATATTAAGTTTCTTTTATATGTATTTTCATTTGGAAATCCATTATTTTATTAAAAATATCTTTCTTTTTTATGTTGTTATGTAAATGTTTAATTTGTTTTATGGACATTGTGTAATGGTAAAATCATTTTCCCATAGTCATAGTAAGGGTAAAACCTTTTCTCTATGAGTTTTGTAAGGGTATGTGTGTAGTGTCATGAAAACAACCTAAATATATGAGTTGTGTAAGTGTAGTCACCTTATAAATGTGTTTGACACACACATATATTAATTAATATTTTTAAACAATTTGTATTATTTTAAATGGATTTTCAATTAGAATTAAATAAATTAATTATTTCATTAAATTATGTGAACTTATAAACAATGAGTTAAAATGAATCTAAATGTAGGATTTTAGTGGTTTATCTATTGAAATGATATTTTTTGAAATTCATATATATATTTTAATGTGTTCCTATATAAAAAAATTGGTCCAATATTTGATGAACATCAACCAATTGAATATATAACCCTAGCCGTACTAAATGGGTCTAGTTGGTCAAGCCCCTGTCAAGAGGGCAAGCATGACTTGACAGGGGTGTAAGGTTGAATGGAGGGTAGGCTTGGGCAATGTCTAGCTGGTTGGGAGGATCCCACAAGTGCATATGCAGAGTTATAATTTCTTGGTCCACACATTCCATTTAGTGTGCATGTGTATCTGTGAGACCACCATGAAGCTAGCCTCTGAGAGGATGAAGAATCTACATTATATTTAAATGAGCGCCTAAATGTGGTGAAATATAGAGAAAATATTTTTAAATACAATAATTTGACATATATCAATGAAATGATTTAGATCTAGGAACTATGATTACAATCTATTTTGTGGCCAGATGTTCCCAAAATTAATTCTATAAAAATATTAAATATATTTCATTACAAGTGCACATGGTTTTTTAATAAATAATGGTGTATCTTTTAAATTGTGCCTCTAATTTAAAATATGACACCCTGGATGATTCTAGAGATCAGGATTTACCATGGTAGTGGTCTAGAAGTGGTTGGTGCGAGACATTCAGATAAGGAGGCCATTGGAAGTTACATTAGGTGAATTACATAATTATTTTAATTCATTCATTTAAACCTAATTACATCTACATATATCAGGTTATGGTGAATAATTATGTTTGTTCTCATAAAGGTGGGATCTATTAGAATTTAATTTCACCACCCCTTATTTTAAAATTGAGATCAACTGATAGAATACTTTTAGATGGTGGTGAATCAAGGCCCAGAAAATGGAATTGATCTTCCCCTTTAATGGGAGAAATTTTTTCACCAATGATCATTCTAAATCAATGTAGGAATCTTATTTCCAATATTCCACCACATATTATTAAAATATTGATCATGTTCCATTCTTTCTCTTTGATATGTGTTTCATTTGATCCTTTTCATGAACCCATGTATCATATTTACATTTTTTATTCAATCCATCTCTATTTTGGGGTATTTCTCACCCTAGATATCCCCAATATATATTCATTGCCGAATAACAATTTTCCAATTATTGTTTCAATTTTATATTGTGTTATTTTACCCCGTAATAATTCATGATCTTTATTATTGGCCTATGGGATCCCTAATTGACATTGTTGGGCGGGGTCAGGTGTGATTAAACCATTGGATTCATTGTAGATTCTTGTGAAATGACCAGATCATTGTTTATAGGAATTAGTTAGTGTTACTTCCTGACTATGAATTTGATATAGTATTTATTTTTGTTATGGGAAACATGTTTTCATATTCCCCTAGTAGGATTTCCCCAACACACTTAGTGGTTGACTTGTCAGAGAAATTGGCTTCCATGTTGCTGACACTAGTTAAGGTGGTGGGTACAAATTTTCATTAATAAATTGTGTTGATTCATCCACTTATCTAGTGTGATAGAGAGGACCAGTAGGGATACATATTGTTTGAGTTCATATGAGACTATATATCTATAAGTGATTCCCTAGATTTATTTTATGATGGAGGGAATCACATCATTTTTTCCATGTAAAGATGGTGGTCCTAGCCTTAATGTAGGTGGAGGTGATAAGGGAAAATCATACATCTCCATTTTCTAACATCCCAGTGTTGCAATTTTATATATATATATATTCATTGGTTGTTTTGGATGGATTATATAATGCATATCCTGGAGGAGTTTTTCTCTCGATGCCTCATGCGTCTGTCGGTAAAGGTTAATCATTTGGTTCCGGTAGGATTGTAATAGCCTCTTGAGATCCCATAGTGGAAATGAAATCACATGTATATAGATTTTATTATATGGGTTCCATGAATATTTTTATTCCATGACTCCATATGGGTGATAGTTCACCTACTTACGAAGTCGGTGTAATTACAAGGAAAACGGGAACACAGTTCAGTGGATAGTTTTGTATAGTTGTTTGTGTTGGAGATCATCCACCTTCATGGTTTTACATAAACAATTTCTTACAATCATGATGTGTGGTTCATTTAATGGTTTTGCAGTGGCCTACATGAAGCATTCGTGACCCATATGAGGCTTTGAACTTCCTCTCATCCCCAATACAGATGGCCAGAATGACCACACTATCCAGGTGCCTTTATATATGGTGAAACATTTCATATTAGTAATTTTATGGGGCTTAGAGGATGTATTTACATTATTAGTGTGTTATTATAATAATATCAACCACTCTACTATCTTTGTATAAACTTTTGAGGTCTTATAAAAGATAACCTTCTGATAGACTGAGATTAGTGATGTTTCTCTTATTGGGACAAAGATGGTGTATGCGGCAAGGGATAAGGTGTAGGTGATCCAAAAATGTATGAGGATAGATAAGAGTATTTATAAATATTACTCCTATAAATATCTTATTCCATTTTAGTTCAATAAGGTAGATTATGTTTTCTTTAGAGTCTCCCCAGGATAAGTTTTCTAGATATTTGACCATAGATGCAATCTATCACCTAGATTTACAAGGTCGTTGATGAACTTTCATAGGGTTGGTGAGGTTTCCTACTTCCATTCCTTACCCCCAATGTTGAAGTTGTCACATTTCATATTCTAATTTTAATTGTATTGGAGATACATGCATGATCTCATTCATGTTATTGATTGGGGTGGGATAAAAAAACAAGGATGTAGCCACTTTCATGGAGCACCCGATATCCATAAAGGATTGGTAAAAGGGGATCTAGAATGGATATAAAATTTCTTTGGTTTGCATGTTGTGGAAGCATGATAGCCTAGAGGAGAACTAATGGGAGGTGGAGAGACGTATGTGTGCTCAATATCCTTATGTATTTGTTTATTTTTATTTTTTTCTATGATAAAAAATGTTGAAAAAAAATAATTTAGATACAATTTTTTAGTTTAGGACTTCAAAATATATAATTAAATATTTTAATAGCCATGAAATTCTACTGCACATTATTACGATTCCCGGTGTACCCAAAATTAATTTAATAAAAATATTTAATATATTTACATCATGTGTGCATTATTTTTAATAAATAATTGAATATATCCTTAATGAGTAATCAAACAAAAAATTATATACCATGAATGAATCCATATCATCAGGCTAACCCTAGGTATGGTCTAAAATTGGATAGTGTGGGACGTTCAGATAAGGAGATAGTTGGTGGGTACATTAATTTTATTAATTAGTTATTTAATTAGTTCATTTAATTCTAATTCAGTATATATATATATATATTTATAGAGAATATATCAGATTATCCACATCACTTTGGGGCCATTTAGAAGAGGATTCCACTAACCGTCATTGGATAAATGATATTAGATTAGGATATGAATCTAGATCCTGGTTAGTCAATGTGTTATGTGGACAGAAATTCATCTTCTTCATTGGATGTAGTTTTTTTCCCCAATAATTTTATCAAATCAAGATATGACTCATTATTTTTGGTTTCCACCTATTATTATAAAAGGATTGAGCATGATCTATTCCTTCTCTCTCATCTGTGTTTCATTTGAACTTTTACCAAGGTCCGTGAATTTTATTTTAATTATTTATTTAATCTATAATTGTTGTCTAATATTTCTCACCCCAGATATAACAATATATATTTTATAATTCATAGAAAAAGGAAAATTAATGAATTAATCATTTTTATGTTATATCCCCTAATTGTTTTTCGCAGTCATTATCGTTGTCTTATGGGATCATGGTTCAACATTTTCAAGATATATCAAGAATGATCAGACCCCAGAATTCATGGAAAAGAATGTGCGATAAACAAATGGACAATTATAGTATGGGTAATGATGTTTTCGAGATATAAGTGATTCTAAAATGGATTGAAAATCCGGTATGGCAATGGGTGGAGCCGCGAGCGATGGTGGCACAAGGTGACTACATATAGGCCAACCAGATTCCATTTTCCAGCCAATGGATGGCTATAAATGATGGTCTTAGGTACAAACCACCCGTTTTGTGTAAAAAGGGAGCCTGATTGAGGTGTAAGAACTAGATCTGGGCTCTGTAGAATACATATCATATTTATTTGAAAAACTCAACTACACGATTTGTAGTCTGATGAACACACGTCGTGTAGTGGCACAACTACGGTGACTATGATTTTAGATTTAGATATATATCACTCACCATGGAAGGTCCAAAAATTCCATCAGTTCTGCTGGACCAAAAAACACTCCGGGATTACACTGACAAAAAATATTGGTAGTCACATTACATGTATTGGAACATGGCCATGGTACATAGACACGACCCGAATGTCATGTGCATGACCAGGAAAACATTTCTTGACCTCGAGTGGTTGAGACACACTGTGTAGTTCCCTTACACTATGGGTATGGATTCATGGATAGTGAGTCGTGTAATATCATGAATGTAACTATGAATAAGTGTAGGACCACATTCCATGTGGTCACTTACATTCCTCGTACATACTTTTGAGGAATCTTCTAAATCACATATCTCTTTCATTTGGACTCTTATTGTTTCCTAGGAGTACCATGTCATTAGTTTTCTTCTCCATGGAATCTAATGGTATACTTCATAGTCAATTTTGTTATATGATGGATGATGTTCAATGTTTTGTTCTTCTTTAGTGGTGCTTATTGATGGAAGTGATCAGGTATGATCATTAGAGTGGTACCCCATATCATACTAGGTTGTGGATCCTCTATCTATATAGTGGTACACCCTAAGGGACTAAGGTTTCGGTCCTCTATCTATTGAGTGGTACCTCGTGATGGACTAGGGAACGAGTCCTCTAACTCATGATCGGTACCCCACTAATGGACTATAATGTGGGTCATCCATATACTGAGTGGTACCCCCTAATAGACTATGGATCGAGTCTGTCTACAAAGTGGTACCCCTAATGAAATTGGGTTTGGGTCTTCTATTGTTGAAGTGGTACCCCTACCCCAATCATACTAGGTTGTGGGTCCTGCTATCCCTTGGCAGAACCCCTGATAGACTATGGATTGGGTCCTGAAGCTACTATGTTTTGTCCCCTTGACAGACTAGGGCGCATGTCATATATCAATGTAGTGGTACCCACCCATACCATATATTACTAGGGTGCAGGTCATCCTTACATTGAGTTAAACCCAATGACACACTAGGGATCATTTCCTCTTCTTCGATCTCCAAACAGTACTTTTTTATTATTTCAGGTGGGGACATCATTCTAGTTGGGTATGAATTTTCCCCTTTACTTCAAATAGTGTTTTTTTCTTATTCTTATATTTCATAGAGTTTATTACATTCATGTTTGTTACTATAGAAATCACAATATTTTATATTTACTACAATGAATATATCCATAGATATGGTTGGGTGCATGCATATAGGTGCATTACCTAAAGGCCTCCAATGTTAGTTATGCATTTAGGTGCTTGTTGCTAGCCCCGAGCCTATGGAGGAAGGCATGAGGAAATTTCTTATTGGATCTCCAACATCCAGGTAAGATTCAGTGGGTTGGGAATTGACAGACTGGTATCAGAGGTGGTTTGAGCTCGAGACAATGTTTGGAGTTTTCCCCTACTAAGGGATGGTTACGATGGTAGCAAAACAGTTTAAAAGTTTTTTTTGAGTGTTTATTTCATGCTAGGGAACCCAGTGTTTGTATAAAAGTTGAGGTGTCTATACATTATGGTTCTGACTACCATCGTTTGGGGTCAATATACTGAGGCATTGGATAAAGGGAACATTGGTGAATAAATAATATAAGATTGTATCTTTTGACTTTTAATCATAATTTATCTCACCATATATATATATTATCATTTTACTATAGTGTGTCATTATAAAAATTTTAGGATTCCATTTCCAAGACATATAACTAAGTTACCATTTCATGACCATGATGGAAATGTAATCTATTATGACACCTCAGTTCAGGGGTCATCACATGTGATATTTCCTCTAGGTAAGTCGGTATAATATGGGGATGTATGCATGATTAGTTCACAGTATAGGGATGCACACTGTTTTATTCAACTTTTCAATTTCCAGCGCCATAGGCCACTATTGTTCCTCTATGAGCTAGATCCCTAGGTGGGAGATGATGGGCCGGAGTTAGTGAGTTAATTTTTTATATTTATCTAGACACCGACTGATCTAGTGGTTATAATAGAATCCAGACTATTCTATAGAGAACTTGGTCGCTGGTTGAGTCTAGTCTCACAAGTCCATGATGAATTGAAACTCAAATGAACATACTTCAAGATGCTATTTTTAGGGGTATTAAAACTTCATTCTTGTGTTAAATTTGGATTTAGGATATTCTATATCACCATAGTGGAGGGATGATAATTTTTGTACATGTTTTCAGGTTCGTTGATGCCACAAAATAATCCCATGACTTGATTGAGGATTGATGCATCAATGATTCAATGTTTAACTAGGGTCTTCGTGGAGACATTCATGCTAGTGTGGTTCCCCTTTACATTCCCAAATATGTTGTAGTATAGGATTAGAGGCTAGTGATGGGGAGATTCTTGTGAGTGGTGTTCCATCCAGCTTGACATAGAGGGGGGTTTCAAGGGGCTGGGTCATCTATAGTGGCACTATACGGTAGGGTCTCACCGAAAGTGACCTCACCATGAAAAAACTCAAACATGCGGCCATACAGTACATGGACTGTTTAGATGAATAGGGTATCTCATAGAGGGGAAGTGTTATTCATGTGATGGTTAAGGTCACATTGAATGTTATTTATTAGCTTGACAAGTGGAGGATGGAATTCATAAATAATATATACGACCATGGGAGAATCACCATAATGATTATGGATCTCCAAGGATTGGCCATTGCAGCCCCTATGGAGACGTGTTTGGTAGAGAAGAACGTAGGTATACCAGGGAAGGATATGTAGGTGGTGGATGATTTTATGAGATAATTCCACCATTATCACTAGGTGTCCCAAGACAAGAATAGGTATCTAGAGGTCGAGGTCTTAGGAAGCTTCGGGATATGGAGGCTTATGGCCTGGCATCTCAATAGATGAATAGAGTTATGATAAATTTTAATTAAACTCTTTCATTTAAAGCATTAAACAAAGGTTTGATTCATTACCTCAACTTTTTTTCCTTATCCACGATCTATCTATCCCTTTTGAGTCTTGAGACCCACAACTTTTCATTGATATTCCTTTGGGTAACAATTCTTCGATATCTTTAATCTTCCAGGAGTACTAGTTAATTATTGGTGGAGAGATATTCTCATGGGACATTTTGTTCATCATGACGATACCTTATGGAGACATCTTGGTCATGAAATGGTTTCCACATACAAAACCATGCCTGATTTTCATCGAAGATTAGTAACATATTATTACAATAATGGGATGAGATTCTCATTTGTTGGAGAGAGAGATGTCATAGAAGGAAGAGTGTCATTTTCAAGGAGAAAGATAAAAAATATCACTCATCATTTGAATAGTGTATCCCGTGGAACATTATGATATTTAGGCATCTGGATTCCTTTAGTCAGGGGGAATTACAAGTATGTATTCCATGAGGATGTTCTGGGACTACCTACATGGAGGGATATATATTTTTAAATATAAATACACATCGGGACCACTCTCATAACATCAGAACCATATTATATGTAACATACCTAGATCAAGGAGATACAATTACATATGCAGGTTCTTCTATAGAAGGGTTTTTATCAGACCAAGTGTATCCTCCTAGGAAGCTCTATTGTTGTCCATGAACATCGAGGATGGAGCCACACAAATTTCCATATATTATCCCCACCTAAATTGGGCCCTAATAAATTTCAATTATCCATTTCTAAGGATTGATGATTTCTTTCATCATTTGTGAGGTGCATCATGGTTCTTGGAAATTGATCTCATTTCCAAATACTATCATTTCAAGGTTCTTATGGCTGATATTTTAAATCTAGAAATATGATGTTTCTATGGACACAATGACTTCCTAGTGATTCCTATTGGTGTTACTAATTCCCCCATTGGGTTTATGGATTTAAAGAACAACATCTTCCAAACATAGTATGTTCAAATTTTTTGTCCTTATTAAAGTCATACTCACATACTCAACATTGGAGGATGAGCATGTAGAGCACCTCGTGATGGTCTTAGACTTTTTTAAGATAACCATATCTATGGTAATATCTCAAAGTTCCAGTTATGGATTCATGAGGTTCACTTTCTCGGTCATGTCTTTTCTAAAAATGGATTAGTTATGGACTTCGTGAATACTGATGTAGTTCTTGCTTGAGATCCACCCAAGAGCTTGTCAAAGGTTTAGTGTATTTTGATATTGGAAGGTCACTACAAGAGTTTTCTGTGAGAATTATACAACATTAAATCCCTATTTATCACCCCTATAGGGAACGAGTATCTGTTTACCTAAAAAGAGTTGTTATAGAGAGGATTTTAAGTGTAGAGGATGAAGATTATGAGTGTTCTAGTTTTGAGAATATTGGAGTGGTGGAAGGAATACCTATTATATTTTTATGCCTCTAGGGTTGGGTTCAGCTATGTGATAATGTTGAGGTGGGTGGTGGTCTCATATTATTTTGTGTTTTGGAGAACCCACAAGAGAAACAATATGACTCACGACCTTGAGTTAGAAATCGATGTCTTCTCTCTAAGGATGTGAATGAAAAATATTATGTGAGCGTTATTTTTTGTTAAATTGAACCATTACAGTCTCAGTATTGTATTCATGGATAGAGAGAAGAAATTGATATAGAGGTTTTGGTTAGATTACCTATATGAATATGATATAGATCTAGGCTATCTCTTTGGATGAGAATGCTTGTGGATTATTCCATAGTAAAAAGTCTAATGCTTTCTTGGTGTAGGAGGAGTCATAGATGTGATATTCTATATAGATGGCCCTAGTTGAGGAGGAGGGTTCAACTTTTATTCAGCCGATGTGGTTGAATCCTCTTCCTCTTCTCCAACATGTGTGAGATACCTAGTTTAGATAGATCAACTATTTTTTCATATGCAACCAAATATCCACAAGATATTCACTAGATTTGTTTTCTAAAGGAGGGAATCACGTCATCCTTTTACATGGATGGATGGGGGTCCTCATCATGATACTGGAAGATGTGATGATGAAGTTACACACTCCTTTATTGGGTGTACATCCTGGTGTGGTGAATATTTTCAAATACCTTCAATGATAGTTTCAGTGGGAAGACATAAGGTAGAGTGCACCCAATTTCATCTCTCAGTTCATCATGTGTCAGCAGATAAATGATGAGCATTAGGTTATGATAGGTTTTTATAGCCTCAAAATATCTCATATTTAAAAGATATTTCATATCCATGGACATTTCTATTGGATTTCGACAAACAGTGAGAGGACACAATACCATTTGGGTGATAGTTGACAGACTTGATGTCAACATACTTTATTACTATTTGGGAGATGCTTTTTACTAAAGTGATTGGGGCATTTATACTTGTGTGGGATCATCCACCTTCATGGGGTTTCATGGATGATTTTCTTAGATATTGATTCATAGTTTGGATCATGGTCATGGATTGGATTTCTAGAGAAATCCAGGACCTAGATGATGTTGAGTACATCATTTCAACCCCTTCCAAATGGCCATATCGAGCACACTATCCATGAGCATGAGGATATGATAAGGCCTTTCATATTAGACTATGGGATGATTTGGGGGATCACATAGCTTTATTAGTGTATTTTTATAATAATATTTACAACTATACTGTCAGTGTATCGACATTAGAGTCTATTAATGGGAGATACTATCGTTCAAAATTATGCTAGACCGAGATCGATAAGGCGTCTCTTGTTGGGTCAATGATGGTTCATGTGAAAATAGATAAGGTCCATGTGAACTAAAAGATGATGATAATATCCCAAAAATGGAAACAATGTTATTTTGTTTGATGTTATAGGCCCTTGTTGTTTGATAAAGGAGACCAGGTTTTCTTGAGTGTCTCCCCACGAAAATAATTGTAGAGATTCAGTTTGGTAAGAAATCCATCCCCAAGGTTCATTAAGAAATTCGTGATCTTATAGAGGTTTGGATAGGTTTCCTACCGCCTATCCTTACCCCCACACTTGGAATAGATTAAAAACAGATTCCACATTTTTTAATTGAGGAGATACGTGCATGGTTTCATGAAATTTATTGACTAGGGAGATATGGACATTGAGGATGGTGCCACATTCAAGGATCTCCCAGTAGAGATTGAGGATCGAGATGTTATGATCCTATATATATTGAATATTCCATTTTTTTGTATGTTGTGGTATTGTGGGATCATGGAGGGGATGTCGTGGAAGCGGGAGAGATAGATGTGGGATCAGTACCTCAAGCATTTTATTTAGTTTTTCTTTTAGGGGATGAAAATATTGAAGGAGGTAATAATGTATAGACTTTTTTCCTTTTAAGACATTGAATTATATCAAGAAGTATTTTTTGATCGAGGAGCATATATAACATGTTATTACAAGGAACAGTTTCCTCAAAACTGATTTTATAAATATATTAAATTTATTTCATAACATGTGTGACTTTAAATGAAAAATAATTAAGCATCACCTTAATGCAGTCTCAAATTGAAAATTGGATTCAATAGTTGAATCTGAAGCATGGGGTTTACCCAATGTGTGGCCTGAATTTTTTCGTAACGGTATGTTCGAATAAAGAGACTGTTGGTGTGTATATTTATTGAATTATTTATTAATTTTTGATAATTAAATTAAACCTAATAACCTCTATATATATAATATTATTAATAATCTATGGGATTATCTGCATAATCATGGGACCATTAACAGAATAATGCGATCACCCATCAATAGATAATTGATATCAAATGATGATGGGGTTCCATATCCGAGTGAATCATGTTAAGGTAAATGAAACAGATCGTCCCCATAATTAGTAGAAGAATTATTCCCCAATCATTGATCTCAATCATACAAGGACTCATAATTCATGGATTCTTACCCTTAAGATTAAACTATTGATCATGACCAATTCATTCTCATTGATCTACATTTAATTTGATATTTTCCATGCACCTGAGTATCAGATTATAATATTTTATTCAATCAATACTCTTTATGTGATATTTCTGACCATGGATATCCCCAATCAATATTAATTTACCAGGAACACTAATCCATTGATTATTACACCTTTTAATATTCTTTTCCTCTATTTTTCATGATCATTACCATTGTCCTATAGGGTCATAATTCGAAATTTCCAAGAAGGATCAAGCTCGATCAAACCCAATGAATCATAGAAAATTAACATTGGAAAAATAGATCAGTCATTCTAGGATAGATCATGATTTCTATAGGATACAAGTGATTCCACCATAGATTGAGAATCCTATGTGGAAACATGAGGTGCTTAGAGTGATGGTGGTGTATGGAAAACTCAAATAGGAGATCAAAATTTTGTTTTCCCACCAATTCACAATAGGAAACGATGAATGTAGCTTCTTACAATAAGCCTTGGGATAACATTGGTCCAATTTCATACCGTAGCATAATATTTGGGATCCTCTAAATATATCTGAGATTCCGGAAAATACATGACTACATGGAATGTATTTTGATGAACAGATGTAGTGTAGTGACCATGTTGTGGAATTTAGGGGTTTCATGTGAGATAAATATCACATGGATTGTGGGGCCCCAAAAATCTATGTGACTCATTGAAAGTGGCATGGTGTGCACTCAGGGAGTTCACAGATATTATCATGACATTGTATGATAGTCCTATATCTACTGATTTGTACCCCCTAATGGACTTGGGTGTCTTCCTCTATCTATGTAGTGGAACCCATGTCATACTAGTGGGGGAGTCCTCCTAATGGTAAGTGGAACCACATGATGATATAGAGTGTGGGTCCTCTACAAATATTTTCTGCCCCCCCCCCACCCCCCTCTGATTGATTAGAATGGTGGTGAGGTGTGGACCATCCACATTATTACCTCTTTAAATACACATATGTTATATAGGAAATCATTGATGTATCTCTTGTAACTATTGGAATACACTTTTCTTGTGTGTGGCTGTGAGATATCGATCTCATTTATCTCTCTTACTATGTTTTTTTGAGAATATCTATATATATATATATATCCTTCTTGTTTCATTTCGATTCCCACATTTTATGGATTGAACATTTTACTTCTACCATGACTCATTTCCCCCCCCCCCTCTTGTTTTGGGGGTGTCCTACTAGGAATGTATATTCTCAACTCTTCATGGGGTTTCACACACTTGTCATGTCTTATAAAGATGATATACATATCGAGGGAAACTACATAGGATCATAAGGGAAACTTGGGAGAATTTGACCATGTACGGTGGTTAGGGATTGGAGATTTGAATCCTGGCTCTCTTAGATTTACATGTCTAATTTTTATTATGTTGGGAAATATGTCTTATTAGGATTTAAAATTTCCACTTTAAAATTCATATTACATGAAAATACTCGTTTATTCCAATAATGTTCTTATATTCATGGTTTTTACTCCTGATGTTAGTGTATTTTATATTTATTCCCCTACACTTCTTTATGGAGATGGTAGACTATGTTCATACAATTACATTAGTTAAATTCCACTGATATTAGTTATGACTTTTAGTAATTTTTTCAAGCCCCTGGCCGATGGAAACATTCATGGGATAACATAAACTCATCTCTCCACCACTCATGTGGGCTTCTATGGATCAATTCATGACACGAATAATAGCTATGAGAAGAAAAATTGAAGAGATATAATTATTTTAATAGAAACAGTGTCATCCAATGTCGTTCTTGTATTCCCCATGCCTTGACACCTCTATTTCACCCCTCCTAACCACCTTTTCATTCAAAAATGGGTCACCAAAATTACAACACAATGGAATATACTGTTTTAGTTCTAGGAGAGCTTGTTCTCAAGATATTTCTCAATTCCAGCTCCGGAGAACACCTTTGATCATCTTGGTACCTCTTCCGACCACCATGATGTGAAGATCAACTTCATCCGTCCACATAAATGGAAAATAACATGGAGGATACTTCCCTTCAGACTACCGAACAACACCAAGGTGCCACATAGGACCACTATTTCACCTCAACACACCTCCAACAATCCCATGCATTAAAATGATAAGGGTTCTCTCTTCTCTCATTAAAGAAAAATGGAAACCACTAATGTATTCTGAGATTCAAATATCTGATATTTAATATATCCACATTCAAACTGTTATCTGAATTTTAATGATAAAAATAGAAACATTAACCCTATTGCAATGAAAGGATATATAAATGTGGAAGATCCCATCTATAAATACAGTTCCAAGCATCTACGAAGATAATTCTCAACTAATCGGGGAGTCATGGATGGGTTGCATGTTGTTGTTTTATTTTTATTCTTATTTATTTCTATTTTGTTTGTTTGAAATTATTTTATGGATATCATTTAATTTAATTTATAAAACCGATTCATGAATAATTATTCATTCATGTTCGTTCACTTGAATAACATCACTTTTCATCTTCTTCTTCTTCTTCTTATTCTTCTTCATTTTCTAATTTTTAACATTCTATCTTTTTATTTTATTTTATTTTGTCATTTTAATTTATTTTATTTTATTTCTATGTATCTCTCTCATATTATTTTTATTTATTTTATATTTATCTTCTTTTCACAGGGACCTCTTACCCTGGATAATGAGAGGATAACCTAAGGATTCTCTTAGTGGAGGAAATTAGTGTTTTTTGTATTATATGCTTCAATTCATATAGTTTTATCTTTTTTTTTGTGAGAAAGTGTTATTTTCCTGGGTGTGGTGATTTTCCACCACCATAATGAACTCAAACTAACATATATGATATTATTTAAATAATTTACATCCCTTTTATTTGGGATTAAATCTTCATATTATAGATTTCATCTGATTAATGAATGAAATAACATATGATGGTTTTGGGTCCTAGAAGGTGTCATAATCTCAATTGAGTTGTTTCATCATACTTGATTATAGGATGGGATATATTTATGTTTGTCTAGAAACTCAAAATTTCCAACCAAATAAATAAAATAATTGTATTATAAGTGTGATATTTCATAATTAGGCCATAAAACTAAATTAAATCATTGTCAAGAAGAATTATTGAACCCATAAACCAAACCATAAATTCTATGTTCTGACATTACTAACAACATTATGTCAATTCATGTTAGTATAATTTTTTAGATTCTATTATTCCATTTAAATTTTGTTTTTTAAATAAAATAATAAAAAAATAAAAACAAGTAGTTATTATGTTTAAATGAATTCGTATGTAGAAAACTATATAGCTCCTTAAGTCTAAAGACTCTGGTCAGCCACTATCTTTCACTAGGAACAACATATAAATTTTCCTTTTCCAGGACCTACAGTAGGTGTGTGTTATTTTTGTATAAGTGTAATGAGGGAACATATTAAAGTAACCAAAACTTAATAAGTTTTATATAAGGGTACAATGTATGGGTACATGATCATGTAATGGTACTGCATAAGGGTACTAGCTTACACAAGGGTAAACATTCATTGTGTAAAAGTAACATCATATTTTCAATGGTCATGTAAGGATAATGAGGGGCTATGTAATGTTAAGCCACTATTTTAAATTATTTTGTTAGGGTAACCCTTTAACCTTACGCGAATCCTATGATCTTTGTATGTGTAAATGATGTTACAATTATAAAATGCTAACTTTGAAAAATATAATTAATAATAAATATGTCTTCATTTAATTTTCCTCAATCTCACCATGTAAATAAATTTTAAAAATAAAATAGTTATAAATATTATAATTTAATTATTTAAACCAATTTTAATATTATAACTCATGTTTTAATGTTTTTAAAACCATCTAAATTCATGAATAAGGTTAAATGATAAATTAAAATGTGATTTTTTATTTCGAGTTATAATTTTTTTCAAACCAAATTCCTCCTCTATATATTTATAATTAAGTATGGATTTTATGTATGGATTTTATGATGTCATACATTCAGTATTGATAAAAACCATTTATTTAGTTTTTGAGACAAATGATTTTATCTTTTGATAAAAACCATTTCAATTGGGTTTTTCAAATGAGTGGAATGAGTTTTTGATTCTGAACTTTTTATTTGTTGTTGAAAAAAATACATGTTTTGAAACATAAAATTGGGGTTATATGGAATGAATATTTAAATTATTGATATCATTGGAATTTAATTAATGACCCATAAAATGTTTTATTTTCATTGATTCACATGAGAGCCTAGGTAATTGGGTAGTAATAAAAAAACATTAGGAAATTATTATATCTCCAATAAATTTTATTGATGATGCAAATGATAACGAAAATATGGATGGAAAACAGATTACTCCCTATGGATATTCTTTTATTTCCATACTCATAAGACTATTTTCTAGGATCAGGCCATGGAATGTGTGTACATCAATAGCCATACATTAAAAAAATTTATAATCCCGACACAAATATACTCATGTGTCACTTAAATGTGGTGATAAAGTTGAAAATGGTTTCACACGTTAATGTTAGAATTACTTTAATAATGTCTATTATGATAAAAATGATGTATTCTTTTCTATTTTGAAAATGATATTTTTATCTATCAGTTTTTTATAGAAATTAATATCCATGTCACTTTTGATAAATGGAACATTCATGATTTTTTGAATAATATGTTTCTATCTACTAGATTTGATGTAAATGAACTTTAATACATTCATTTTATATCATATTAAAGGATTTAAATATCATGATTTTACATATACTAAGAAAATGTTTTTTACTTTATTTAAATTAAGCATAAATGGTTTATCAAATATGGAATTTCTTATGAAATAACTTTTTTAAATTCTATTAGGATTTTTTTCTCATACCCTACCTTTTCTATCAGAAATTAATATATTTTTCTTATTCTATGTCGAGGAAAAAGTCCAAACACCACTTGGAACTGGTAGGTGTATTTGATTAGTGGGACTTGGGAGCTGGTAGTGACTGTTGGAACAAGAGAACCCGGTGTCAAAAAGAACATCTTTGTGGATTTGTTAAGGCCATATCTGATGATGTTTGTTGATATACTACCAATAGAAATGTGTGTGCTACCTTTGGGAACAGTAGTTTGTTTTCTATTCATTTTATTAGTGTATTTCCTGTAATCATGGGATGAAATAGTTATAAAATCATTGATTTATTTTCCAAAGTTCATATCGTGAGCTTTGCAATTTAGAATCACCCTTCGAGCAAGTGGTGGATCATCCCATATATTAGTTAAGAAGATACTCTTTGTTATATAATTAAATTAATGGGGTATAATATGTTTATATAAATGAATATAAATTAAAAACTTTGACATGGAATTATTATATTACGAATTGGGATAACTCTATTTTTAAATCAATGATTCCTATGAATGGTGGGATTTTGATTAGACCCATTCCTCTTGAACATGGTTGTGGAATTTTGGTTATGTTTCGACAATACATAAATATTTTGGTCTGAGGATAGGTGGGGTACATGTGGTATTTATAAGGGGTGGAGAGAGAAGTTTTATTATAAAAGATTATATCATAAAAAAATTTATCAATATTGTGATTTGATAGTAATGGGATTACAATGGAATAGTAAATAAGAAAATGAAATTTCAATATATCCTCTAGAATACTAAAAAAATAATTCATTTTCATCTTTATTGAATATGATTCTTATATGATAATTATATATTATTTTACTATTAAACAATGTGTATCACTATTTATAAAAAATAAAAAATATTAAACCTACCTATATTTTGACATGATGGTTCCAAAATGTAATAAATTGAATCAAAATAACATTCAAAAATTTCATAAATTGAAATTTTAATTCAAATCCATATTTATCTAACAAAACAACAATATTTTATAACATATAAAATTTTAAAACCCCAATAAAATTTACTATAATTTGATAAAATTAAATTATTATTAAAAAAAAGAATTTTATTTTATTGAAAAAATTAAATATATTTTTTAAATTTATATTTATTTCAAAATTTATTTAATTAAAATAAAAAATATTTGTTTCTCCCATAAATTTAAATATTATTTCTTGATGTAAAATATTTATTCTATACTTTAAAAAAACTAGTTTACATATGAAAAATGTTTAAAATATTTTAATTTCATAGGATGCCAAAATATTATTTTTATTTTATAATAGTAATGTTATTTTTAAAATGGCCAGGTTAGTATTTTGATCATCCAGTGAATATTCAAGAATTCAAATTTCCAACAATAAAATATCCATTACACACCCTCTAAATAGAACAAATAAAAACACTTCATCATTCACTAAATTTTTTTCATGGATCTACAATATTCATTTTCTGAATGATGATTGTGTTATTGGTATTTTGATTCATTTATATAGTGTAATTTATATGTGTGATCATACTAGGAGGCCTAGATGATCTAGATTTTTCTCTTCAGGTTATTATAAATTATTTTTATTTTCCCATTTTATTATTTATAGTATTCCATAACATATTGTTTTATATTAATATAATTATAAAAAATTAACTGAATAATGTATTATTGTATTATATTTACTGGTTCGTGGGATTTATACTATAAAATATTCCAAAAATATGACACACATATTAATCCAAAAGAAAAATTCTATAAAAAATACTCTATATCACTAAACACATCCACCATATAGAAATTTTAGCCATAAAATTTATTTATACACTCTATAATGGAAATATATTGGGTTACTTATAATTTATTTCATCCTTGAGTAACCATATAGTTTTCATACATATGGTTTCTCCAAAATGCATTAATTTAGCGAGTTATCTTATTTAACATATCATAGTCACTATAGCCCATGATCTTCACCAGCCTCTCCTATTAAGAGAGATCATTCTCTAAAAACCCCATCTAGGGTATTATTTAATTTTGGGGATATTGTATATACATCCTCTATTGGGATATGTGGAATCCATCATTCCTTCAACAAATGTTTGGTGAAAGTGATAGCTTATTCACTATATCTTTTTCGTGATCAATAATATCGAAGGTGTAAATGTGTATTTGACTTAGCATTCCCTTATTCCAAAACCTCATGACTCACTTACACTGATATGTACAATGGAACACTATCTCTCCAAAAATATAATCCCATTTTAAGAATGACTTTACACAAATCACTTATATTGACTCGGGGTTTATTTGACATATTGTTGAATTGATTTATCCTTCACTACCATTTCTTTAACATGTTTACGTGCTAATAGATTATATTCTCCATCATCAACCAATATGTTTTAGTTCAATATTTATTCAAATAGTGGGAATCATAAATATCCATCTAAATAATTAAATGGAATCTATTATTATTGGAGAACTAATCTATATATATACATTTATCCTTCCCTCCATTATATTTCATGGATAAAGTTATCCTGTTTTGTTTTAAAGTTTCAATAACCCTTTAAGATTGAATATCTACCTAAAGAAGATATGTCGTACAGATTTTTAGAACTAAGTTCAAGGAATGTTGAATAGTTTTCTATAATATTGAGGTGTAACATGGATTTGGATTATATATAATCAACAAATGTCTTCTACATATCCTCAATAATTCTATAAGACAAATCATTACATGTTGAATGAGTGATAAGTCCTCTGGAAAGTCAATGATGTGATCAGAATTTATAATAATTTCCACTACAACCTATATGGAATAAAATCATTTATATATTTATAGAGAACCAGTGAAAAAATCCATTCTCAAGTTCTCCCACTTTCATGTAGTTAGTTTTAATGGTTTTATCATCCCCATTGAAAATTTACTTTCTCCTATAACATGAAAACATACAATTCAATTTTTTTATATTCTGAAATATCCTTCTTTATATTTTTTCTTAAATGTTATCTTATAGATCTATGTGATTTTTAATTCTCCCATGGAGGATATAGAATGATTACCTATGAGAATACACTAATAGATCCTTCTTTATCCTATTTTTATGGTGTATATAACATTATATACAATCATTAAATCCAAACATTATCTTTACCTAATTCCTAATATTTACCATTTCATATTTCTTTAACCTTATATGGTATATCCATGTAATCCCATCTAAATTCCTTTATATTCTCTATAATGGATGGTTGTGAAATTATTTGTGTAAGGTAGTTTAGCAACCAGACCCAAACAACTATGTCTGGTCTGATATTTCACACAACCTCATAAAATAATCCTCATAAGAAACAGACTTCTAGCAAGTCGTGAGGGTGATGGGAATGTCTTATTTGGACTATACCCTTTGTTCAAGGAAAAATTAGACTACAATATTGGAATAAATAACAAAAAAAATCAATAAATAATAATTAAAACAATACAAAATCAGAGTAGAAGCATAAAAATAGTTAAATCCCATGATCTGTTAGTATAGAATTTCCGACACATAATCCAAAACTGAATTGAAGGATCCATACAGAATGTGGATGATGGTGTGGGGTAAATACACTAAATGGATGTAATATCATTAATCCATCTAAAATTATATCATTGTCATCCACATCTACATAATAAACCTATAGAACCATCCACCATAGGGCCCTTTCGCTTTCCCAGATCTCCATTCATGAAATATAGAAGCACATTGAATACCTTGAGTATAGTGTGGATACAAGACATACCAAGAAACAAACAATAACCCTTAATATTAGTGAATATAATTATATTTGTGAATAATATTATATGTATACCTATAATGGATTCTCAAACACCAGCTCTATATGATTTTTCTCCATTCTAGATGGATCCTCGAGCAAGGACCTTGTACATCCCTTCGATGGGATAGTCTAAAAACATTTCTGGCATGTCCCACATGAAGGGATAGTTCAAATCCATTTTGACTATTTTTCAAAAACATCCCTCATTAGGGATAGTAATTATAGATCAACCTACATTCTGAACATAATGTAAATAATAACAACACATATGAGACAAGATAAGACATACTAGATAAAAATCACATCATATCAAGAACTAATCATGACCACCACAATCCACATAGAAGAAAAAAAATGCATAGTTTTCAAGGGATACACATAAAAACCTCATGTGATTAAGTATCATACATTGGTCTCGCAATTCTATACAAATGCATGCCAATAATCATGGAAAGAACTCATATAACATGTGTTAATGCCATGGACATCCCATTAGTTGACTGATGGGACTAATATAACATGAAATGTTACAAAATTTCCACCAATTGATCCTCTTCCTTATTCTATCATTCTTAACACATTTAACCCACCTCAAAACATAGTAAACTATAACAAAAAGATATATAAATGTAGAAATGTGGAGTCATTTAAATTATTGGTGTCACAATTAATACATTTCACTTTCCCTTAGGGTTCTTATATATACCATTTTTATGAGTAAGAATATTGGTTCCTACTCAACATTCATCATGGATATGGTTATATGATATTTTCTAATAAGATTTATAACTACCATTTTAACATATTTTGGATAGTAATTGATTAAGATCTCATGGTTGTTGATCAAATCTAACTATCTTCATTAGAAAATGTTTATATCTATCATTGTGAATTTATACATTCGGATCAAGAGATCCATTTTCGTGTGTGTGTATTCAAATATTATCTAAATATACATAATTATTTGAAATATAAATTGAGAAAATTATAACTACCAACTCTAGATCATGTAATGATAAATTTTTCTCATTCACCAGTAATGTTCCAGAAGCATAAGTTATTAATTTATCATTTTTCAACAATACATAACCATGGACCTTCATTGATGTATCACTATATACCAGAACTCAATAACTAATTGTGTGAATTGTGAGTAAAGTTTCATTAATTAAACTCTTGTTAAACGCCTTGAATCTCTTCTCAACATTTTATTGATATTTTATACAAAATGAATTGTTATTTTTATAAGAGTTTCTATATTATTCTATATTATATAATGAGAATCTACATATATTTTATTTATTTATTGGATTTTAATGTAATTTACAACTAAAAACACATATTCCTTGATATTCTAGTAATTTTTGGAAGCTAAAATGATTTTAAATATTTCATATTATCGATTCATATTTCACAAATTACGACATTTATAGTGGATTTCTAGACTCAATCTCCATTCAAAGAGGTATATGATTTCTTATTCATATGTATTCTATTATTTGGATTATATTATAAATTTTAATTTTTAGATTATATTTATGAAATGCGATTAATATTTTTAAGGGTTTACAGGGAATATTATTAATTTATAAAGCATGATGGGTGTATCATAATTAACATCCATGGGGATCATTATCATAGGTTGAGGGGTATTCAATCTTGGTGTTTTCTTAAATAATTTTTTAAATAATTTTTGAAAATTTATTGTTTTTTAAATTATTCGGAAGAATGTTAAAAAATGTGAGTTGATGCATATGATAAGAAGATAAAAATAGAGAAATGAAGGTAATTCAATTGAAGGATGGAATACAGTTATTAGGAACAATTCTAGTGTGAATGTTTTTTACTAAAATATGGAATATCATAGTGTTATAATTTATTTATTTATTTATGAATTACTATTCAACCATGTGAATTATGTCTCACATCACTTCCCCAAATTTATTTTGTACAATTGTCCCAAATAATTACTTGATTTTATTAAAAATCGAATTATATTCTTCTAATTAGTGCAATGAAGTTTCTCCAATTCCTCAGATAAATCCATGACACATATCCACCCCTAATTCACTCTATCAAGAAGAAAATATAATGAAATTTTTTGAATAATTTAATTGATGATAATGAAACCAGTAAGGTATATTGTTGAGTTATCCCCGCAAAACATGAACTGTAAATAGTGGTCTTAAATTGGACAATAAAAAAATTAATAAAAAACATTATGAACACAAAACCATATCATTTTCATGTTTCCTCAACCCATATGTGTGTTTTATCCTTCCACCAAGGATTTATTTATGTAACATAACTAGAGGTAAATTAAATTGACACCAAATAGTGGGGAAGCAATATAAAAATTGAAGAGAAACACAATAAAGAAGGGAGAGAACACAAAAAAAGGAAGAGAATAAAACCAAAACATGATCCAAAGTGACATAGACTAAAAATATAAATGAATAAGAATTAGCGAGAGAAAACCAGAATCCGAATATAGATTTTTGAAGGTGTTATAAATATAAATAAGTTGAAAATGCAAAATATATTATAATTTTATTCAAAAAATTATTATAAACATAAATCTAGAATGATAATGTCGATATTAATTATGAACTCTTCTATATTATTTGTAACACCCCATGCTTCCAAGGTATTCTTATCTTTGAATAATACAGTAGCATGTGTTGTATGCAACTTCAAGATTCTAACACACCACAACCAATCAAACTCGCCGTTATGAATAGTAATACACACTATTCATAATTTTATAAATTTTATCTCTAAAAATTGTCTTCATTTTTTGATTTAGAATATCTAAATTAACCTAGGGTAAAATTTTGGAACTTTTCAGATAACTTTTATATTTTGATGAGTAGTGAAAATTACTAAATTTTAATGAAAGCCAGCTTTTTTTAATCAAAATAATTAATAGAGATAAATTATGAATTTGAGTGGTTTTAAAATATATTTAGAATATATTTTTACTATTTAATACAATGTTTTTCATTGAAAATAATTTCACATTTAAACTGGATATAAACAACTGTCAATCATTGGATAGGTATTATCTCTTAAAAACCCGCTTTTTGTTTTAACAACGGAAATTAATTTTAAATTAATTTCTGCCACTTCTGTTTTTTTAATTTGGAAAAATGGTTTCCATATTTGGAATCAGGAGGTCCAAATTTTCTAAATAGGTAACTTTTATTTTTAGGCATTTTGAATAATTACTTCGGTAAATATTTTATTTACTATGGTTAAAGGGTAAATCCGATAAATAAGGGTAAACAAATAATATTATAATAATAATAAATTACCCTAAAACGTGGACTAACATTATTTTTAGATACATGTCCGACCATGGTCATCTTTGGGTCGATTTTGGGACACCATGGAGCCACTTGTAGGTGATAAGGACACTTTATATTAATTAAGTTAAAGTAAATACAAAAATGACATAAGCATATATCTTTTAGAAAAACAATTTTTACATAGGGTTATATATGATATATGTTAGACTATAAATATTCATTAGAAATATAAAAATATTTCATACATAATGGTATTTTAATTATAATTTTTAGACATTAAATAATTGTATTTATTTATGACACAATGATGATGAAGTAATTACCATACTAAAGAAAGATTAAGATAATTGATATTATAAAGACCCAAATAAATGTACTTTGAGACTTTTTATAAATTCCACTTATTCTTATAGGTTACTATGACATATTATTATTGTTTATATAGATTTTTTTCGAAGTAATAATGCTGTTATAAATTTATGAAGAACAAAATACCCAATAGTGTCAAAATTGACATAAAAGAGTTTTTAAAACAAATATTATATTATTAATTTATTTTAAATAACTAAAAATCAAAGGATTGTCCAAGAGACTTATATCATGATATGTTTATCATTAATGGACCACTTGAGGGTCTATTTGAGGTATATAGTTTGTTCAATAACTATATAATAAAAAAATATAAAGTGACATGGTAAGTGTCAAAATAATTAACTAATAGTTAAAAATAAAAGATAAGGTTAATATAATGACCAAAACCTGTCTAAATTCTATTGGTTGAGTGTTTTTCGACCTATACCCACCTTAACCTTTAAATAATACACATTTTGAGACATTATATACCAAATATGAATTTATTATAAAATAATATTTCTAGCTTTTCCAAAGGTTCCCCTCACCCCTCTTATAAAAGGGCACTCCACCTTCTCACTAATTCACACATTCAAATCCTTTTGGCTCTGCCAAAACCAGCCCAAATATCCTCTCAACTTCCCTCACTTCAACTTAGAGGCCTTATTTTGATCATAAATCCAACCTAGGGAGACTTTTTGATCAAATCAAAAGTAAGAACCCGAAGAAGAGGTAATGTTTTCACCACCCTCTTTCAAGTTCCTTTCTTCTTCAACTTCTTCTTTCGTTGTTATTACCATTATAAAATAATAACTCCAGTATCTCCTATATACTGTGATATTATTATAAATATGGTAAAACCATATTCAGTATTCTATCCATCCTTTGAATTACATGTCACCATATGAGCGTACGTACGGCTTACCATCTCCATCTCGTCATGTAATTGTTATTCAAAATAATATTATTTGGATGGGTATAATAATGATGTGTAATTCATGTAAATAAAAAGTATCACATGATAATTATTATGTATATATGATATACCATCCAATTATGTATTATTTTAATATCAAAAGGATGATATTGTCGCTTGTGCGTACGTACGAACTACCGTCTCCACGAACGCGATAAGATTTATTCCCCAATAGTATCCATTCAAGACTAATTCTCATTTGATGATTAAAATTAATTTTTAAGAACTTTATATCATTCTATATATGAATAACATACAACCTATCCCTAACAAACACAACCTATGTAACAAAATATATAAACGAAAACGAGTTACTTAACACCCGAAACGACGATAATACTAAAGTATTGTTAACAAAGCATTATTAAAAGATCATATTTGATATCATAATTATGTATATGGTTCTTGTATAATTTAATAACAATGTTTTAACTATTATACAAGAGGTTAACATACCATAGACTATGGAAAAGTACAAGGTAAGGGTTTATTTCACAATCTCTTCATTATCCTAGGTTGTTTATACGTAATTATCTAATGGGACCTCTTTATCATCCACATCCATGTTTCTTAAAAATGTATTTCAAATCATTCTTACTATTTTAAAAACTATGGGTTAAAGTCATTTATACCCTTGTTGATGTTTTATAAGAAGTTTATAATGGAATCATTCTGTCATTTTCCAAACAAGGTCCTTTTTAACCTTTTCAGCAGAATTAAGGTAAGAATGTATTTTTTAAACTTATACGGCGGGTGCGGCTATTTTCCGCCATTTTAAAATCTTAGAAGGTTACCTTAAAAGATTCTACGAATATTTTCAAATTTAATGTTTTATTTTATAATTATGTGGATTTTAAATGATTTCAAAAAAGAGATATTTCTATCAAATAGTTTTGATTTCATCTATGTCAACATCCATTAATGGATTTTAAGCTTATTTGTAGTTTATTTATTATGATATAAAACTTTCATATTGTATTGAAGATTTTGTGATATATTTGACTATGGATGTGTTATTTTTATACCATTCATGGTTTATGGAGAAAGTATTTACATTTCTTATGCTACTTTTAATATGAATGATTATGTTATGTTTCAACCTGTTCATATGAGGAATGCATTGGTCTTAATAAGTGATGGGTGGAGCCCACTATAGCTTATCAATGTATCATTAGGTCCCATGAGACAAACTAGTGTCTTGGAACGAGGCCTTGAAAAAATCTTATTTGTAGTATTGGCACGAGGCCTTGGCTACGTGGTTATAATAGTATGGTATTATGCATTCCATCATTATGAAAGTGGGTATTGATATTGCATGTTATTATTCGACTAGTAGAATATCAATGTGAATAAGTAAATGGAATTATTTCATTTTATCTTTTCTATATTATGCTGAAGTTCAAGATTAAAAGGCTTTTGTTTTAGCTATACATTGCCTTAAATGATTATGCTTATTTATGAATGTTTCCGCTATATTGTTATCCTTACTGGGCATCTGAGCTCACCCCTTTCAAGGTTTTCTTTTTCCCAGGATGTGGAGAAGTAATTTATGAATTACCTGTAGGGATAATATGACATGATATGAATAAAATATGTTGTTTTAGTAGTTTTTCACTTTATTATATAATGTAAACTTTATGAATGTATCAAGTTATTCCAAGGCTACTAAACTAATTAGTCTTTCAAGACCCGATCATTCTTGTGATCGTGCCAATGTTATGTAATATTGCACCGACTCTGGGAAAATGGGTTCAGTGCTTTACAGTTGGTATCAGATTAAGTTTAGTACTCTCTTAGGAAGCTAGATTTAGATAGACTCTAATTAGAGCACACAGACCTAAGATGGACTTTAAGGATTAGTATAGAAGAACTTCCTAGAATTTTGGTATTGTAGATATTTTGTGAGTTTTCTGACCAATACATCCCTATCTGGATATGAGCAGGTAGAGGCGGCTCTGGCATAGATGTACCTAGGTGTAAAACCGGAAAACACCATTTTGAGATAGACTCGAATGGGAATAGGTGCACGACAACGGGCCTTGCTGCACTCTTGGTTACGACACTCATGGGGGATATACTTAGGATAATTCTCATTTTCATTACAAACCATTATGAAGGGTTTAGGAGTATATACTTCCACATAGAAAACATTTTTTATGATTATGGATTATATCAATAAATTGTTCAATTTATGTTAAGTGTTTTACAAATATGGAATTTTGTATTTTGATTCATAAACTGATCTAGTTCATGCCATTGTTTATAAATGGTGCCTAGTGGAAGAAATGGAAACCTTATCAATGTACACGATCCATATAGGGATTTTCCTCCTACTCAAGATAATTATAGTGGAGATGGTGATGCAACTGGTGTTGATCAGCTAATCACCATACTGGGACAACTCACTCGGGTTATGAATAATAACCTTACCCGTATGAAGCACCCTAATCCGCAACGTGGAGGATCAATGTTAGACCGCTTCATGAGGCAACAACCACCAACATTATATGGGGTACAAATACATTGGTATCTGAACAATGGATAAGTTCCCTAGAAAAAATATTTCAGGATTTGGGGAGTAGTGAAAGGGAGAAAGTTATCATGGCAGTTTATCGCCTCACTGGAGATGCTGATCAATGGTGGTCATTGATACAAAACAAAAAGGATGATGATGAAGTATCAAATATGGAATGTAGGGATTTCAAAGAGATTTTCATAGAAAAATACTTTCCTCGTGACCATCGAGTGGATATGGAAAGACAATTTATGAGTCTAAGGCAAAAGGAGGACGAGAATGTTGCAAAGTATGAGTATAAATTTACAAGGTTAGTGAGGCATGCTGCAGATTATATACGTAAACAAAGAAGTAGGATTGATTTTTTCTTTTATGGGTTAAAACCATTTCTCCGTCGAGCTTTATTATCATAATCCTTTTCATCGTACGAATATGTTGTCTCGTGTGTTATCAAGACAAAAAAAGAATATTCTATGTCTTATGACAATAAAGTAAAGAAGTAGAAGAATATAACGGTGGATCAAGAGACAGATAAAGGTAAAGAGGGAAAGAAGGATTTTCCATTATGTGATAATTGTGGTAATAAACACCCCGGTACTTGCCTAAAAGGAATGGGAGTTTGATACATATATGGAGAAAAAGGTCACCAGACTCGTGATTGCAAGGGAAAGAAAGAGGATGTCAATGTTAAATGCTACAATTGTAGAGAAATGGGGCATTATGAAAATTAATTACCTAATAACCAATGAAACTTAGCTCAGAAAAGGTCAAGGGAGCCAGGCCAAGCTTATGCTGTTACTACAGATGAAGTTGAATAATTAATGTATTTGTCTTTTTGGACTCAAGAATTATATTATGGTTATAAGAATAATGTGATATATATAAGGATTGTACTGCAGTACTTGTTGTTTTTATTAAGGTTTTAATATGATGAAGGTAATATTATTATTTGATAATAATAATCATTACTTTGTTTGGGGAATCTAAAGTTACGATTGATTTTGGAATTTAGAATCCTTTAAGAGAGAGAGTTTGGACAGAAGTATTTTGGATAATTATAAAGGTCAGAATGGATTATGTTGAACTTTGGATCGTATGGATTAAGGTTAAAACATTTCTTAATATTATTTTTGGAATATTATAATACTATAGTTTTAGGAAAAGTACAACCTGCAGGTCGGGGGATAACCCGTCGCATCGGACAAAGCTGCAGGAATCGAACCCAGAACCATAGTGCGACAGGCCATTATTACCTACCACTATCCTACAGGAAGTTCCTAGTTTTTACAAAATTGTTTTCCTAATCTAAATGGTATGCGTTAATATTTGGAACCTTGTATGATTTGAATAAATATAATATTTTTGAGTTCTATTATCATTTTCAATGAAAGATGAGTTTGTGGTAGAAATTAGTTGAGGGTTGAAACCCTACTTTCCAAGTATATATGTATATATACCTCTGTCTTATTCTATGAATAAATTAATTGTTTAAAAATAGAAATGGGATATTAAAACAAAAAATGTGTTATCCTAATAACTTATGTTTTGTTGAACTGATTATATTTTAAATCACCATAGAATGAAGGCTTTGAGGCCCTTAATTTTACACTTTTTTGTGATTGATGACCTCAATCACTCCCTATAAATATTTACATTTTCCTCCAATTATGTGTCTCTAATTTCCACCAATGTACTCCTAATCTAGATCATAATTTGGTGGTGACTTTTTCATTTTCCTTTTCTACTTATTAAGACTAAATTTTATTAACCTTATTTCTGATGTGGGTTTTCCACAAAGATATTTTTTATTTTCAACCTTTTATTTTCGAAGAACAATTTCAATCTGTGAGGACACAATTTATTGAATGAGGGGATAATGTAACACCCCAAGCTTCCAAGGTATGCTTCTCTTTGAATAATACAGTAGTGTGTATTGTACGCAACTTCGAGATTCTTACAGACCACAACCAATCAAACTAGACATTACGAATAGTAATACCAACTTTTTGAAATTTTATAAATCTTATCTCTCAAAATGGAATTTATTTTTGGATTCATAATATCGAAATTATCCTAGGGTAAAATTTTGGAACTTTTCAGATAACTTTTATATTTTGATGAATGGTGAAAATTACTAATTTTTATTTAAAAAGAACTTTTTTTAATCAACATAATTAATAGTGGTAAATTTTGAATTTGAGTGGTTTTAAAGTATATTTAGAATATATTTTTACTATTTAATAAAATTTTGGTCATTGGACATAATTTCACATTTAAACTGGACATAAACAACTGTCAATATTTTGATAGTTATTTTCTCCTAAAAACACTCTTTTTATTTTAACAACGGGATTTAATTTTATATTAATTTCTTCCAATTCTGTGTTTTGAATTTGGAAAAATGGATTCCATATTTGGAATCAGGTGGTCCAAATTGGTTAAATAGGTAACTTTTATTTTTAGACATTTTGAATAATTACTTCGGTAAATATTTTCTTTACTACGGTTAAAGGGTAAATCCGATAAATAAGGGTAAACAAATAATATTATAATAATACTAAATTACCTGAAAACATGTCCTAACCTTATTGGTGGATACATGTCCGACCATGGGAATATTTGGGTCGATTTTAGGACTCCATGAAGCCACATGTAGGTGATAGGGACACATTATACTAATTAAGATAAAGTAAGTACAAAAAATGACATAAGCATATATTGTTTAGAAAAATAATTTTTACATAGGGTTATATATGTTATATTTTTGGATATAAATATTCTTTAGAAATCAAAAAATATTTCCTACATAATTTTAGTTGATTTATAATTTTTAGACATTAAATAAATTAATTTATTTATGACTCAATGATGATGTAGTAATTACTGTATTAATGAATGATTAAGATAATTGATAATATAAATACCCAAATAAATGTAATTTGAGACTTTTTATAAATTCTAAAAAATTTATAGGTTACTAGGACATATTAGGATTGTTTATATAAATTTTCTTTGAAGTAATCATTCTGTTATAAATTTATCAAGAACAAAATACCCAATAGTGAAATAATTGACATAAAAGCATTTTTAAAAAAAATATTATATTATTAATTTAAATTCAATTCCTAAAAATCTTAGGATCGTCCAAGAGACTTATATCAGGATAGTTGTATTAGTAATGGACCACTTGGGGGGTCTCTTAGAGGTATATAGTATGTTTATTAACTATATAATATAAAAATACAAAGTGACATGGTAAGTGTCAAACTAATTAACTAAGAGTTAAAACTGAAAGATAAGTTTAATATAATGAACCAAACATGTCTAAATTCTATTGGTTGAGTGTTTTTCTACCCATACCCTCTTTAACCTTTAACTAATCCACTTTTTTCCATTAGAAAATGAATATGAATTTATTATAAAAAAATATTTCTAGCTTTTCCAAAGGTGCCCCTCACCCCTCTTATAAAAGGGAACTACCCCTTCTCACTAATTCACACATTAAAAGCCTTTTGGCTCAGCCATCCCCTTCCCAAATATCCTCTAAAATTCCCTCAATTCAACCTAGAGGTCGTAGTTTGATCAAAAAGGCAACCTAAGGATCCCTTTTGATCAAATCAAAAGGAAGAACCCGAAGATGAGATAATGTTTTCACCAACCTCTTTCAAGTTCCTTTCTTCTTCAACTTCTTATTTATTTGTTATTCCCATTATAAAATAATAACTCCAGTATATCCTACATACTGTGATATTATTATAAATATGGTACAACCATATTCAGTATTCTATCCATCCTTTGAATGACATGTCACCATACGTGCGTACGTACGACTTACCGTCTCCATGTTGTGGTGTAATTGTTATTCAATGTTTTATTATTTGGATGGGTATAATAATGATGTGTAATTCGAGTAAATAATAAATATAACCTGATAATGATTCTTTATATATGATATACCATCAAATTATATATTATTTTAATATGAAAAGGATGATATTGTCACTCGTGCGTACGTACGGACTACTGTCTCTACGAATGCGATGAGATTCATTCCCCAACGTATCCATTCTAGAATAATTCTCATTTGATGATTAAAATTAATGTTTATGAACTTTATATCATTCTGGATATGAATAAGATACAACCTATCCATAACAAACATGACTTATGTAACAAAACATATAAAATAAAATGAGTAAGTTAACACCAGAAACGACGACAATACTAAAGTATTATTAACAAATCATTATTAGAAGATCATATAAGATATCATAATTATTTATATGGTTATTTTATAATTTAATAACAATGTTTTAACTATTATACAGGAGGTTAACATACCATCTACTAAGGAAAAGTACAAGGTAAGGGTTTATTTCACAATCTCTACATTTTCTGAGGTTGTTTATACGTAATTATCTACTAGGACCTCTTTATCATCCACATCCATGTTTCTTAAAAATGTATTTTAAATCATTCTTATTATTTTACAGACAATGGGCTGAATCCATTTATACACTTGTTGACTTTTTATAAGATGATTATAAATGAATCTTTCTGTCGTTTTCCAAACAAGGTCCTTTTTAACCTTTTCGACATAATTAAGGTAAGAATGTATTTTTTAAACTTATACGGCGGGTGAAGATATTTTCCACCATTATAAAATCTTTGAATCTTTCCTTACAAGCTTATAAAGAAAATCATCAAAGTAAATGTTTTATTTTATAATTATGTGAATTTTAAATGATTTCAAAAAAAGGGATATTTCTATCAAATAGATTTGATTTCATCTATGTCAACATCCTTTAATGGATTTTAAGATTATTTGTAGTTTATTTATTATGATACAAAACATCCATATTGTATTGAAGGTTTTTTTATATATTTGAATGTGGATGTGTTATTTTTATACCATTCATGGTTTATGGAGAAAGTATTGACATTTTGTATGCTAGTTTTAATACGAATGTTTATGTTAGGTTTAAACCTGTTCATATGAGGAATGCATTGGACTTAATAAGTGATGGGTGGATCCCGCTATAGCTCCTCGATGCATCGGTATGTCTCATGAGACAAACTAGTGTCTTGGGATGAGGCCTTGAAATAATATTATTTGTAGTCTTGGCACGAGGCCTTGGCTACGTGGTTATGATAGTCTGGATTTATACATTCCATCATTATGAAAGTGGTTATTGATATTGCATGTGATTATTCGACTAGTAGAATATCCATGTGAATAATTAAATGGAATTATTTCATTTTATCTTTTCCATATTATGCTGAAGATCAAGTTTAAAAGGATTTTGTTTTAGTTATACAATGCATTAAATGTTTATGCTTATTTATGAATTTTTCCGCTGTGTTGTTATCCTTATTGAGAATCTGAGCTCACCCCTTTCAATGTTTTATTTTTCCCAAGATTTGAGGAAGTAATTTATGAATGACCTGCAGGGATAATATGAGGGGATATGAATACAATATGTTGTTATATAGTTTTTCAATTTTTGATGTAATGTAAACTTTATAAATGTATCTAGTTATTCCAATGATACTAAACTAATCAGTATTTCGAGGCTTGATCTTTCGTGTGATAATTCCAATGTTATGTAATAATGTACCAAATCTAGGAAAGTGGGGTCGGGGCATTAAATTTGGTATCAGAGGATTTTTAGAACTAACCTTAGAAGCTTGATTTAGAGAAACTCTGATTAGAGCACATAGACCTAAGCTGGACGTTGAGGATTAGTATAGAAGAACATCCTAGAATTTTGTTATTGTAGATATTTTTTGAATTTTTCGAGAAATACATCCCTATCTGGATACGAGCAAGTAGAGGTGGCTCTAGCACAGATGTACCTAGGTGTAAAACCCGAAAACACCGTTTTGAGCTAGACTTGAAGGGGAACTGGTGCATGACAACGGGCCTTGCTGCACTCTTGGTTAAGACACTCCCAGGGGATATACTTAGGATAATTCTCATTTTATTTACAAACCATTATGAATTGTTTAGGAGTATATACTTCATCAAAGAAAAAAATATTTATTATTATGGATTATATCAATAAATAGTTCAATTTATGTTAAGTGTTTTACAAACATAAAATTATATATTTTGATTCATAAACTGATCTGGGTTATGCCACTATTTATAAAAGAGCCTAGTGGAAAAAATGGGAACTGTATCAATGCACGCAATCCATGTAGGTATTTCCCTCCTGCTCAAGATAATTATAGAGGAGCTGGTGATGCAACTGGTGCTGATCAGGTAATCCCCATACTGGGACAACTCACTCGGGTTATGAATAATAACCTTACCTATATAGAGCACCCTTATCCACAATATGGAGGACCAATGTTTGACCTCTTCATGAGGCAACAACCACCAACATTCAATTGGAGTAGAAATCTATTGGTAGCTTAACAACAGATAAGTTCCCTAGAAAAAATATTTCAGGCTTTGGGGAGTAGTGAAAGGGAGAAAGTTATCATGATAGTTTATCGCCTCACTGGAGATGTTGATCAATGGTGGTCATTGATACAAAACACAAATAAAGATGATGAAATTTCAAATATGGAATGGAGGGAGTTCACAGAGCTTTTCTTAGAAAAATACTTTCCTCGTGACCATCGAGCGAATATGGAAAGACAATTTCTGAGTCTGAGGCAAAAGGAGGATAAGAATGTTGCAAAGTATGAGTCTAACTTTACAAGGTTAGTGAGGCATACTGAAGATTATATACGTAACCCAAGAAGTAATATTGATCGTTTTGTTGATGGGTTAAAACCATTTTGCCGTCGAGCATTAGTAGCACAATCCTTCTCATCGTACGAAGATATTGTCTCATGTGCTATCAAGATAGAAAATGAATTCCCTAAGTCTTATGACAATAAAGTAAAGCAAGAGAAGAAGATAATGGTGGAGCATGATACAGTTAAAGAGGAAAAGGGAATGATGGATTTTACATTATGTGATAATTGTGGTATGAAACACCTCGGTACTTGCCTAAAAGGAATGGGAGTTTCTTACCAATTTGGATAAAAAGGTCAACAGACTCCTGATTGCAAGGGAAAGAAAGATGATGTCAATGTTGAATGCTACAATAGTAGAGAAATGGGGTATTATGCAAATTAATTCCCTAAGCACCAAGGAAAATTCCCTTAGAAAATGCCAAGGGATCAAGGCCAATATTATGCTGTTACTAGAGATAAAGTTTAAAAATTAATGTATTTGTGTTTTTGGACTTAAGGATTATATTCTGGTTATAAGAATAATGTTATTTATATAAGGATGGTACTGTTGTACTTGTTGTTTTCATTAAGGTTTTAATATAATGAAGGTAATCATATAATGTGATAATAAGAATCATTACATTGTTTGGAGAATCTAATGTTACAATTGATTTTGGAATTTTAAAACCTTTAAGAGGGGACTTTGGACAGAAGTATTTTGGATAATTATAAAGGTCAGAATGGATTATGTTGAACTTTCGATAGTATGGATGAAGGTTAAAACATTTCTTAAGATTATTTTTGGAATATTATAATACTATAGTTTTAGGAAAAGGACAACCTGCAGGTCGGTGGATAACCTGTCGCGTCGGACAAAGCTGCAGGAATCGAACCCACAACCATAGTGCGACAGGCCTTTATTACCTACCACTATCCTACAGGAAGTCCCTGGTTATTGAGATATAGTTTTCCTAATCTAATTTTTATGAGTTAATATTTGAAACCTTGTATGATTTGGGTAAATATAATATTTTTGAGTTCTATTAACTTTTTCAGTGAAAGATTAGTTTTGGGTAGAAATTAGTTGAGGGTTGAAACCCTACATGTCATGTATATATATATATATACCTCTTTCTTATTCAATGAATAAATTAATTATTAAAACATAGAAAAGGGATATTAAAACAAAAAAATTTATCATAATACCTTATGTTTTGTTGAACTGATGATATTTTAAATCACCGTAGATTGAAAGCTTTGAGACCCTCAATTTTACACTTGTTTGTGATTGATGACCTCAATCACTCCCTATAAATATTTACGTTTTTCCTCTAATTATGTGTCTCTAATTTCCACCAATGTCCTCCTAATCTATATCATAATTTTTTGGTGTCTTTTTCATTTCCCTTTTCCTCTTATTAAGAGTAAATTTTATTAACCTTATTTTCGATGTGGGCTTTCCACAAAGGTATTTTCTATTTACAACCTTTTATTTTTGAAAAACAATTTCAAATTGTGAGGACGTAATTTATTGAATGAGGGGAGAATATAACACCCCAATTTTCCAAGGTACGATTCTCTTTGAATAATACAGTAGCATGTGTTATACGCAACTTTGAGATTCTAACACTCCACAACCTATCAAACTAGTCGTTATGGATAGTAATATCCACTATTTGAAATTTTATAAATTTTATCTCTCAAAATGGACTTAATTTTTAGATTCAGAATATCGAAATTATCTTAGGTTAAAATTTTGGATCTTTTTGGATAACTTTTATATTTTGATGAATAGTGAAAATTACTAAATTTTAATTAAATACAACTTTTTTAAATCAAAATAATTAATAGTGATAAATTATGAATTTGAGTGGTTTTAAAGTATATTTAGATTATACTTTTCCTATTTAATACAATTTTGGTCATTGTACATAATTCCACATTTAAACCGGACATAAACAACTGTCAATCTTTTGATAGATTTTACCTCTTAAAAACAGGCTTTTTGTTTTAACAACGGGAATTAATTTTAAATTAATTTCTACCACTTCTGTGTTTTGAATTTGTAAAAATGGATTCCATATTTGGAATCCAGAGGTCTAAATTGTGTAAATAGTTAAATTTTATTTTTAGACATTTGAAATTAATTACTTCGGTAAATATTTTATTTACTATGGTTAAAGGGTAAATCCGATAAATAAGGGTAATAAAATAATATTATAATAATAATAACTTACCCTAAAACGTGTCATAACCTTATTGGTGGTCAAATTTCTGACCATGGGCACCTTTGGGTCGATTTTGGGACCACATGGAGCCACTTCTAGGTGATAGGGACACATTATATTAATTAAGTTAATGTAAATACAAAAATGACATAAGCATATATCTTTTAGAAAAACAATTTTTAAATAGGGTTATATATGTTATATTTTTTACTAAAAAAATTAATTAGAAACATATAAAGATTTAATACATAATTTTATTTTATTTATAATTTTTAGACGTTAAATAATTTAATTTATCTATGACACAATGATGATGTAGTAATTACCGTATTAATGAAAGATTTAGATAATTGATATTATAAATACCCAAATAAATGTAATTTGAGACTTTTTATAAATTCAAATAATTTTATAGGTTAATATGACATATTAGTATTGTTTATATTTAATTTTTTCGAAGTAATAATGCAGTTATAAAATTATCAAAAACAAAATACCCAATAGTGTCAAAATTGACATAAATGATTTTTTAAAACAAATATTATATTATTAATTTATATTCAATTCCTAAAAATATAATTTTTGGCCCAAAGACTTATATCAGGATATTTGTTTCATTAATTGACCACTTGGGGGTCTCTTGAGGGTATATAGTATGTTTCTTAACTATATAATATAAAAATACAAAGTGACATGGTATATGTCAAACTAATTAACTAAGAGATAAAACTAAAAGATATGGTTAAAATTGTGACCCAAACCTGTCTAAATTCTATTTTTTGAGTGGTTTTCGACTCATCCCCACGTTAACTTTTAAATAATCCACTTTGGATCCATTAAGAAAGTGAATATAAATTTATTATTTTATAATATTTCTAGTTTTTCCAAAGGTGCCCCTCACTCCTCTTATAAAAGGGAACTCACCCTTCTCACTAATTCACACATTCAAAGCCTTTTGGATCGGCCAAACCATACCCAAATATCCTCTAAACTTCCATAGATTCAATCTAGAGGCCTTAATTGGATTATAAATCCAACCTAAGGAGACCTTTTGATCAAATCAAAAGGAAGAACCTGTAGAAAAGGTAATGTTTTCACCACCCTCTTTCATGTTCTCTTCTTCTTCAACTTCTTCTTTCTTTTTATTTCCATTCTAAAATAAAAACACCAGTATCTCATATATAATCCGATATTATTATAAATATGGTACAACCAAATTCATTATTCTATCCAACCTTTGAAGACATGTCACCATATGTGTGTACGTACGGCTTATCGTCTCCACGTCGTGGTGTAATTGTTATTCAATATATTATTATGTGGATGGGTATAATAATGATGTTTAATTGAGGTAAATAATAAATATAATATGATAATGATTTTTTATATATGATATTCCATCCAATTATATATTATTTTAATATCAAAAGGATGATATTTTCGCTCGTGCGTACGTACGGACTACTGTCTCCACGAATGCGATGAGATTCATTCCTCATCGTATCCATTCAAGACTAATTCTAATTTTATGATTAAAAGTAATGTTTAAGAACATTATATCATTCTGGATATGAATAATATACAACCTATCCATAACAAAAATGACTTATGTAACAAATCATATAAAAGAAAACGAGTAAGTTAACACCCGAAACGACGATAATACTAAAGTGTTGTTAACAAAGCATTATTAAAAGATCATATATGATATCATAATTATGTATATGATTATTGTATAATTTAATAAAAAAAAATTCACTATTATACAGGAGGTTAAAATACCATCGACTAAGTAAAAGTACAATGTAAAGGTTTATTTCACAATCTCTTCATTATCCGAGGTTGTTTATACTTAATTATCTACTGGGACCTCTTTATCATGCACATCCATGTTTCTTAAAAATGTATTTCAAATAATTATTACTATTTTACAGACTATGGGTTCAAGACATTTATACCCTTTTTGACTTATTATAATAAGTTTATAAAAGAAATCTAGTTGTCGTTTTCCAAACAAGGTCATTTTTAACCTTTTCGACAGAATTAAGGTAAGAATGTCTTTTTTAAACTTATATGGCGGGTGCGGCTATTTTCCATCATTATAAAATCTTCGAAGCTTCCCTTACAATATTATAAGAATATTTTCAAATTAAATGTTTTATTTTCTAATTATATTAATTTTAAATGATTTCAAAAAAGCGATATTTCTATCATATAGTTTTGATTTCATCTATGTCAACATCCTTTAATGGATTTTATGCTTATTTGAAGTTTATTTATTATGATACAAAACATACATATTGTATTTAAGGTTTAGTGATATTTTTTATTATGGATGTGTTATTTTTATACCATTCATGGTTTATGGAGAAAGTATTGACATTTTGTATGCTAGTTTTAATACAAATTTTTATGTTATGTTTAAACCTGTTCATATGAGGAATGCATTGGACTTAATAAGTGACGGGTGGAGCCCGCTATAGGTCCTCGATGCATCGGTAGGTATCATGAGACAAACTAGTGTCTTGGAATGATTAAATGAAAAACTATTATTTGTATTCTTGGCATGAGGCCTTGGCTACATGGTTTTGATAGTCTTTAATTATGCATTTAATCGTTATGAAAGTGGTTATTGATATTGCATGTGATTATTCGACTAGTAGAATATCCATGTGAATAAGTAAATGGAATTATTTAATTTTATCTTTTCCATATTATTCTGTTGTTCAAGTTTAAAAGGCTTCTGTTTTAGCTATGCATTGCCTTAAATTTTTATGCTTATTTATGAATGTTTCCGCTATATTGTTATCCCTACTGAGCATCTGAGGTCACCCCTTTCAATGTTTTATTTCCCCCAGATGTGAAGAAATAATTTATGAATGACCTGCAAGGATAATATGGTAGGATATGAGGACAATATGTTTTAATAGTAGTTTTTCACTTTATGATGTAATGTAAACTTTATAAATGTATCTAGTTATTCCAAGGCTACTAAACTAATCTGTCTTTCGAGACTTGATCTTTCTTGTAATCATGCCAATGTTATGTAATAATGCACCGACTCTGGAAAACTAGGGTCGGGGCATTACATTATTAGGATGGATAAAACTTAATACCCCTTAAACATATTAAATAAAAGCACAAAATCATCTTAAAATTTAAAAATATTCAAAAAATAAAATAAAATACCTGATTCTTCAGTGATTTACTAGTATCCAACATCCATATATGTATCTATATCAACTTTTTTAGGGGGTATGTCATAAACTCACCTTATAATAGATTCATTTTTTATAGTGAAATCCTATATCAACGTAAAATCCTTATTTTAATCTCTCTGATAGATTCATATTCAATTTGTTTACTACTGATTGTTAAATTGATATAATTCATGAGAAGTGGGAAAAACTAGCCTAATTTTTAATAACCCAAGTCTTGGGATGACTAATGTTAAGATTGGGTTTTTGGATTTCGTAATCACCTCTATTATATGTAATAAAATTAGAAACTAAATCTTTTGAATTAACTTGTTGTAATTATCTAAACACCCAATTCAATCTCAAAACATGATTTAGACCTATTGTGGGAAAGTTCATGTTGATAGATTGAACAAACAAAATAATATATAGAATAAGTTTATAATGAACATGATTTCAATATAGAATCAGATTTATCCCGAGTACAAGAAGCTAACATGAATAAAAAAACTCAAACTTTTTCATAACATGACAACCAATAAACATGAAACAATGATTTCAATAATCATCTATAGTTATAATCTTCTCTTATGATCATAATCAACTTCAATAATATTATTCTTTATCAGTATAAAAGTCCATTTCAGTTTCATACAACATAGATCACTTCAATATATCCATTATAACATTATTAAGGATTTATTTATACTCATAGATATATTGATATACTCTATGATCCACATAATAGTATAATATAAAAAATATTTGAAGTCCAATATCTTAAATATGTGTCGCCATTTCATTCTTGAACTCCTTAGACCTGAACAAGATTCCTCCCATCACTACAAAAAAAATCTGTAATTATTTACAACAATACAATACTTCCCCAAGCATCAATTGGCAGTTTATGTCAAAAAGAAACAATCTCATAATTAATTATACTACCAACAAAAATAGGTTAATCTTATACAGAAACTCATACCATATAAATTAATATCTATTGGATTCCCCATTAATATTACATTTTCATCCTATAAAATATCATTATTCTAATATAGCAAGCCTATTGAGGTTAAATTTTTTTAAGATTACTAGTACGTGAAGATTAATTTAATATTTCATTATTTGGGAGAGAATGATTTTGTCCTACAAAACATACCATCATATCATTATATAGTATGAGACTATATTATCTCCGTGAACTCTTAGTTGTATTTAAAATTATATAACATCATAATAGTCAATTTTCACATATGTAATTGGAATTTTAAAGTTACTATTATGTTTCAAAAAGAGAAATCAATTTAGTCTTACACCACACATGAATTTTAAGAATTTATTTGTGTGTCTTATCTCTTTTGTTGTATATTGAACATATATTTACCGAGAGTAAACAAGAATATAATCTGAGGTTGTAGAAAAATAAAAGTGGTTTTCAAAACCAAACATTTCAAAAATTTCAACATTTTTTTTATTAATATAACATTATAACATTTATTAAAAAGGAAACCTATAATTTTCTTTTTTTATAAAAATTAAATTCATGTTTTAAATAATTATCAAGATATTCAAAAATAGACACTAAAAATGTAATAATGAATTAAATCTTAGTTTACACAACATTATATAAGATATTAATAGATTATTTTGAATGGAATTAATAAAAAAAATTGAAAAAAATATGGACCATGTGCACCAAATTTTTTCATTACTAGAAAAAACATTACACCTCAACCATAATTCAAATAATAAAAATAAAAATTGTCTCTACCTCTATGAATTATTTAAGAAATTTCTTCATGTTTCATTAATGAATTTAGTTCCCAAATAAATATAATCTCTTATACTAAAATTACTTCAAACTAAATTATTAATTATTTCTCACTTGACTACTAAACTCACATTAATTATTCATCATTATTCTCTCAATTTTAATTAATTTTCATAGTTAAATTCTTCTCAATAATATTCTAGAAAAAAATATCCCAAAATAAATTCTCCCATGTCCTAGGTATATCAATTAGAGTTTCAATAGCCATAAGGTTTTACATAAGGTTTTTATATTGTAAAAGGGATCATTGGTATAAAATTTAACTTATTTTATAAAAGAGGAGAATATGCTTCTTAATATAGAACATGGTAAATTAATGAATGCTTCATGGAAATCATCCCACAAAATATATAACAACCCATATTTTAGAAACACATTATAACATCAATTTTAATATAATAAACCAAAAATGGAAAATAACTATATGTCTAGTATATTTTGGAGGTTAGATACATAATTAATAATCATAATAATAAACAAAATAATCATTATTTCTGTCTCTTTTTAATGCTCCTAAATACCATGGTTCTTTTATTACTTCAAATTAATTCATAGTGAAGTACATTATGGAACAAATTGATCTATAAAACCTTATATAGGAATAATGAAGTTATATAATAATGATAAAATACTACATATCATACACAATCATATCATTATATTATAAAAAGGGTCGATCATAAGAATGGTTGTATAGAATAAAGGAAAAATAATCAAAGTAATACTAAAACATAAATATCTGACTACTAAATAAAATATTAAGTTATAAGAATATGTCACGGATCAACTTGAATAAAACATAACATAGTGTTCTAGGCTAATTTACCCTGCAAGATGTATGGTATATCATGAAATTAAAACATTACTCAATACATTGGGGGTATTATAATTCCATTTCCACCCATAACATAATAATATATACATTAATATTTGTATCATATAAGAAAATTAAATAATAAATGAAACATAAGCATGAGAAAACCCATGAGAAGAAAATGAGTTAAATAATCATGTCAAAAATATTAAATAAATGCTATATCATAAATATTCACTTGAAAAAAGTGGTTTAATATTTTTCGTAATTTGTAATTAAATATTTTATGATATGTCATAGATACAAATCTCATGTGAATACAAATATTACAATAAATGATTGGGGAAAATGGTATTGAAATGAACATCTAAAACATTGTTTTAATAAGAGAGTAATAAACTATTAAATAAGGTTAGTACATTGTGTTATCCATAAAAATAAAATTAAATAAAATGGGTTTTCATATAATGGGTTTATATCAAAAAAATAAGTGGTAATAATATTAAAAATATATATATATATAATTAATAAGGAATAGAAATGGTCCATTTAATTTTGTTTACATTAATGAAAATACTAAGAAGATCATATGAAAACATATATATCACAAATAAAGAAAGGTAAAATTAACATGGAATCTATTAATAAAAAATATATAAAAAATATGGAATTTGTAAATGTAAATAATAAGGATATATATATATGGAAAGTGATTGACAATGTAATATAAATGAAAAAATGGTTGTTTTGTAGTTCCCCTATATGGGGTCCTTAATCACTTGGAATCTGCATCTAACCACAAAAATAAAAAAATAAAATTAATTAAGTACTTTTTTATAACCTTTTTCTGGTATAATTATTTTATTATATAATTTTTATGTTCACGAAACAAATTCGTTAATACATTATATTTTTTTCACTATCATGAGGATGATTATTTCATTATTCCAAGGTTACACTACATTTTTTATAATGAAATAAGTTCTTATAAAAAGATTCTTTACCTATAGAAGAGAGATAATTTCATTCTATTTCAATTTAAAATAATTAATTATTTCTTGTATATTCAGACATATAAATTGTTTCTTAAGTATAAATGTTTTTGTTTAATGGATTGTTTATTTAAGAGTCATTACTAAACACTTTAAACAAAATTTGTTTTATTTATTTTAATTATTAATTTATCTTTAAATATGTGATTCATATTATAATATCAATATGAAATTTATATATTATAATAAAATGTATTATTATGATCATCTATAAAGTTAGTAATTTTTTTAGAATCCAAATCATTATGGAAAGATATACTGGCTAGGAATGTATGTTTGTTTATAAAAACAACTATTGTGTCATTTTATGGGTTTGTATTACTGTTAAAATATCCCCATATAATATTTTTTATGAAATGGAATCTATATATGAGATTTTTAGGGAATATGATGTATTCATAAATGAATATAAATGAAAAAGAGAAAAAAAGTGTTCTGATATTGATCATTAAGAAAACCCCATTATTAAATTTTGTGATTCCTATGACGGTTGGTATTTTGATTATAGAGTATTAATAAGAGTGATATAGAGGGATTTTGGTATTTTTTTGATAATATATTATACTAATTTTACAATGGTATGTGGGGTGGTGTTGGGTGGTATTAATAAGGGGAGGAGTGCAATGTTTTAGAATACAATAATATATCTTCCAAGATTTATCATAATTGTGAATCATTAGTAAAGGGATTATTAGTTTATAGTAAATAAGAATATATATATAAATATATATATATATATGTGTTCTACAAACCATAATAAATTCATTAATATAAAATAATATAGAATAGGGTAATTATGTGGTACTTATATTGTATTTGATTGTTCTCTAGTTTATTTCACTATTTATAAAAAAATCATCAATAAAACCAAATTTTGATATGATTATTTAAAAATGATATATTTTTTATAAAAAATAAAATTACATGGATATGGATTTTTATTTTTAGTTAAAATCCAAAATTAATAAAAAACTATAAATTTATAATACATGAAAAAAATTCTATTCCCAAGTAAAATTACATATAAAATTATAAAATTATATATTTTTTCATATGTAAATAAGTAAAATTTTATAAAAAACTGAAAAGAAATTTTTATTTTACATTTTTATATTTATCAAAAATATGTATTTTAATAAAAATAAAATAGATATGTTTTCCTTCAACTACAATTATTATTTATTTATTTCAATATTTAATTTATCCTATTTAAAAAAATATTTGATTATATTATGATATAAATTTATTAAATTATTATTTTAAAATATACCCCAAAATTATTTTACTATTTCATTTTTAAGGTTATTAATCTAACAACCATGTTGCTATTTCAATCATCTTGTTATTATTCCAATAGGCATATTTACATAAATCATATATCCTTGACACACCCTATAAATATATCTTAATATAATATTTCATTACTCCCTAAGATTCCTCTCAAGGTTCTATATTCTTCATTTTTAAAATTATGATTAAATTACTAATGTTTTGATTCATTTTTATAGTGTTGTTTGAAGGTGTGATAATTCTAGGAGCCCAAAAAGATTTATATTTCTCTGTTTGGGTTATTTTATTTAGTGATGTTTATTTTCTCATTGTGTTATTTTCCGTTTTCTATATTATATTTATTCAAAAATTATAATGTTCTAAATTAATTAAATAATATTTTTGAAATTTTTTTATAATATCTTATATTCCAAAATATTATACAAGTGTTTATTAAAAAAAATCCATAAAAAAGTCTGGATTGTTATATTCGTCCACCCCTTGTAATTTTTTAACATGAAATTTCATTCCACACTCTGAGATGAAAATATATTATGGTGGTTCTGTTTTATTTTTTCTTGAGGTTTGAATATTTAATTTTCATGCATATGGATTCTCCAAAAGACTTTAACAAGATGTGTTTTCTTAAATCACATAACATAGTCACTTCATTATAAGATCCCTTTCAGCCTCTTCAATTAAGAGAGATAATTATCTAACTATCCCACCCCACAATCTTGTATGGGTGAGGGATCAGTTAAGTACTTCCTCTATACGTTAATGTGAAATATATCATACAATTGAGACACATTTGAGAGTAGTTATATTCAAGATATCGCATCTGTAAACACCCAGAAATTCCATGGGAATTTTTTTCCATAAATAAAAGGGATTTATACGAGCCCGCGAAAATTTACGGAGCATGATTCTGAGGCCTGGGGTGCCCAAAATAAATTTGAAAAGTTTTGTTCAATTACATTAATAAACGTACGAGCGGGGTTTTATTAATTTTTAATCGGTACAAGGAATTGGATTATGAGGGCATCGTCGCACTCGCAGCGCCAGCATTCTCTTATGTAGACATTCACTTCGACGACAGTGGGTCCAGTTTGAAAGATATTTTTTTGGTTTTCTTAAAATAAAGTGTAGCTACACTTTACATTATTTATGTTGTCTTGTGAGTGGTTGTTGGTTAAAACCTCCACTATGGAGTCAGAGGTGGGACCACCACACCCTAACCTCCCATGAGAGTTTAGGGTGGGTGGCACCTAAACATAACCTCACGTGATAGGTTAAAATGTGGGGACCACACGAGTCTAAAACCCCCCCAATTAATGGGAGGGTGGAAAATTTCCCAACACCCCTCATTAATGATGGGGGAGTCCCTTGACCTCCTCTACCATTAATTGGTGCCACCTTCCCCTTTTAATTAATTGTGTCAACTCTCGTGGTTTAATTAATGGGAGCCTATGTGATTTAATTCTCTATTTTTAATTACATACCAACATTAAAATAATATACAATCTCTTATTATTAGTTGGGTTGGAATTATCTTTTTGTGGAATTTGGGAGAAGGGGGAAAAGCTCCCAATGAAGAACGAAGATCGAAGAACGTGTTCTTCCAATGAAAGAATGCTGATGATGAATCTTATTTGACTTCTTCCTCAGTCTTCTACCCCAGACACCTGCAGACCTATCCTCCACAACCTCATAAACTAACAGACACAACTTGGGTTTGGAGACGTGCGGTGGACAAGATGAATGATGGTCTCCATCGACTTCTTTCTGTGACTCTGTCAACGAAGGATGAACGACGAACAAGAGGAAGGGGTTATTTGAGTAGTAATCCTTTTCTTTCTCACCTTCAGTTGGAATGGAAACGTTGAGGAAATTGATAAGAAACAATTGAAGACCATCTTCTTACTTCTTGATGAACCGATTGTTACCACCCTAAATGCGGAGGGTGTGGGCCAAACCATCTTGGCCCAAACCCTCTGTCAATATTTTTTATGTTTGAACTTCGTCTTGACGATGACGAAATAGGAAATGGAGGTGGCAACGAGAAAGGCCACGCTACCCGCGGCCTCCGTGAACCGCACTGCCCCAGTAGCGTTCCGCACCACCTCCGGCTGAACCTGCACCGTCCCGGCCTCCCGGCCGTCTAGCTGCCAGTGCCACCCATGCGCCCCGGAAAAACCATGTGCCACCTCGTTCCCTGCCAAATCCATGGCCCGCCTGGCCACGCGCCACCCAGAGACAGCCACCGCCTGGCCGCGCCATCCGAACCCTTGTCCCACCAAGTCGGGCACCACCCTGTGTCTGTCGCCGCCTGGTCGTGCCCTGCAGATCCCGTGGCCCGCCTGGCTGCCCGCCTTGCCATTCGTTGTGCTACTCCTGGCCGCCCTACCGCGCCCAGTCCGCCACCCTCCCGTCCACCCTTCTGTGCCCACTACGGTGCCCTGCGGCCTGCCCAGCGCCCTCCAGGACAACCTGCAGTGCCCTTCCCCGTGCCCTGCCAGCCTGCCCCACGACCTCCACGCGTGCCCGTCACGCCTCTAGCGAACCAGACCCCTTTACGGCCACTCGGGCCGAGTTTTCGTTCCACGCCCCTACGCGGCATAGATTGAACCGGCCTAGGCCTTCGTGATAAGCTTCCTACACCGCGACCTCCAGGTCGAACCACCCTCAACGCCCGCTTGGCCAGGCCCAGTGGACTGGGTTGAACCTAACAGGCTGACCAGCCCAACGGGTCAGGTCTGACCCAACTAGTCTGTCAGGGTTGACCCGAAATAGGTCCGCCCATACTGGGTTGGGCCTAGTCCGTTCGACCTGGTCGGACTGGACCCGATCCCACTACTGACCCCTTTACTTAATTTGGACATATCTTTGGTAACGGATGTCTGTTTGACAAACTGTAAGTGACGATGGTAATCTCGATGAGAGACAGTCCTTTTGCGAATAACCCACTAGAGTTTGGGGTGTGGTTGAGTTACGATGAGGTTGGATCATACACGTATCCAACCGGGCCCCTAGGACTCAAAGGCTAATAACCAATAGAACGGGTGTCCTTTTGACGCGTCGTGTGTTGCGTTGAGACCCATATGACATGGAGGACCATTGAGATACTTTTTCGTGGGACTTGGTCGTAGTTGACGTGTCGAAACTTGGCATTGTGAGTAGACCCTCCCAGAATAAAGCATGCTTTGTGGAAACTATGTGGATGGTTGTACTCTGACAACTATTCCTGGATCATGTGTTGGTCCGACAGTTCTGACTTCTGTTCTTGGATCATGTGTAGGTCCGACAGAATAGAAGGTCCTGGATCATGTTTTGGTCTGACAGCTTGGATGATTTAGTGGCTACATTTGACCATGTCTATCTCTCTACAAAAGTTGTATACATATGTGAGATGAGTTGATGACTTTTTTGTTTTACTCATGATTGAGATGGGTTACTACATAACTTAGGTATATGTATGGGCATATACCTAGGTAAATGGTTATCAGTTGATTTAATACTTTTTTTATCCTTGTTGTATTTTGCGAGTCCTTGAGGGTCTCGAGGTCCCTAATGAGTATCGTTATACTCACCCCTGCATGGGAAATGCCCGCACCTTGTTGTGTTGGTTGCAGATGACGGACAATGCTGACTGAGGAGCACAGTAGCAGGACTAGATGGTACCCAGAGTTGGACCTTACGATGAGTTGGTACACGGAGGAGACTGATGGACGTGGAATACTGAGGAGGCTATCTGTACCTACCGTTTAGGTGGGAACCCCGGGGGATGACCCAGTAGTTGTTTTACTTATCTTCAGTTTTACTTGATTTCTATTTGTACTTGTACTTTACCATTGGGCTTGTATATCCAGCCCCTTTACTTTTCAGCACTCCTTTTTGTATACAGTTTTATTTAGTATTTTACATGCACCTTCCTCTATTGTGTGTGTTTATAGTTTATAATGGAAATGCCTTCCTTGTTTTAGGGATTTACACCTTTGGTTCTAGTCACCTGCCCATGGCCTATGGAATGTGGGCTTGGGGTAGTCATGGCACGACCCCCAGGGGACGCGTCGTGACAGCATCTAGGATGTGATCAAGAGTTTCAGAGGGGCAATGTATATCATACACAACATTCCCTTATTCCAAAACCGAATGAATCACATCTATTGAGATATATAATGGAACTCTATATCTCCAGTCTCAAACTCCCATCTTGTGAATGATGTTCAACCCAACTCAATTTCAAATCATTTCTTATTTGATATTTTTTTGAATTGATTTGACCTTATCATCCATTTCTTCAACTACTTCGGGTCCCAATAGCTTATATTCTCTACTATCATCCCAATATTTTAAAAACCCATATTTATTTCTATAAAGGGATTCATAAAGATTTATCTAGATTAATAAATGGAAGCTAATGTTACATGAAAACTCAACTATATGAATAGATTGATTCTAGCTTCCTATATAGCCTTTTGAGAAATCTCTCTGAATTTGTTTTAGAATTTTAATTGTACTTTAACATTAAACATCTATCTATGTATGATTTGTTATATTGTCGTTTATATCTATGTCCATGGAATGTTCATTATTTTTTAATAATGTTTAGGTAAGCCTTGGATCAATATTAGATACTATTTTATCATGATTTGAGGTGTGGAATGGGTTTCACTAGATGGTTTTATTGAGGGGTGGTCTTTGGTCCTCGCTAAATTTCATGAACTGACTTTACCATTTGTTTCACATTTATGATAAACTCCCAATGGTTCCCTCATTCGTAACTAGGTAGGGACCTGATTTACAATAGTTAGCAGTCATCTGGGATATCTCGCCTAATGACTCTTGGATACTCGCATTGCGTGAGAGGATGGATGGTCGGGCTCAAAGCACCCTTCTGGGGAAAATTTTTTCACACTTTGAGACTCTTATAGATTTTAGATATGTTCATGAATATCTTCCTAATCCCAATACGGGACTGGTCACCCTAAAAAAATGAGTATAGGTTAAATATCTTTCATGTGCAAAGGATTGGGGTCTATTTATTGGATCCGTCTATATGTATCTATTAATCTCTATCATTTTCTAGCAATAAGAGGCTATATAAGTGTTGAAGTCATATAACCAAGTTCTTTGGAATGTTATTCCATGAAAGAATGTAGTTAATATTATGAAGAGGGTATTGATACATTATGAGGTTTCCAACATATCTTGGTTACTAGAAGAATCAAAACTCGCATAATTTATTGGACATGTGCAGTTTTACATCAGGAAGAAAGGATTTATATCATTGATCTAGAACATAGATTATTCATGATCAATCTATAGAGGTACTTCCAATGTATCCTGAGTATAGAGATAATCAAATTTTTTGTAGTTCATTCATTAAAAGATTATATATCAAGGATACCCTTTTCATTATAGAGACTCGTGGTGAATATGATATGATTATATCAAATCCATGTGCACATTTAAACAATATTCAATGTGATAAAAAGGGGTAGAAAATTAATCATTTCATTTCTCATGATATTGGACTTATACGTTGATATTTCCCTATTATGACTTATCCTAGAACTCAGGTCTCAGAGGGAAGTCTGACATTTATAACTATAATTATGGTCATCATGGTTCAATTGATATTGGAGTGTACACATTGATGTTATAATACCATTATAGAGGTTTATAGTGAATATTTCATGATCATTGTAACCCCCTAATCCCATTGGATCCATTATCGTTGTGAGAAATAAGGGATAGCGTGTAATCCAATTCATTAATTTGAATAAGGAACATAAATACTGGGATGCCCGTGGATGGTCAATTTGGAGTTAGAACCTCAAAGGTGGCGTACTTATCATGAATGGACAGAATCAAAATTTTTGCAGTTCCATTTATTTTGGGGCTTATACATTGAGGCTGCATGTATGACTTGACCTTCTAATCTGGAGGGTTTCCATTGACCTATTTGACATTTCTAGGGTACATCGCAACTTTAAGAGGGTTTTTCCTAGGACCCATTTCATGACATAGATAGCTTTCTCAGGAGGTTTCCCATGATCTAGTGGATGTTCCTGGTTTTCATTCACAAAACTTGATTTGACACATATCGATGGGGTCATCTGATTCAGTATGAAATGGATTCGAGTATGTCATGTATCTTCACTAACATACCTATAGATCATCACTAGACCTAACTAACATGACTGGAGGACGTCACATGTCTCTGATTACTTCTCTATAAGGTAGTGTGGCAATTTAGTTGTCATACCTAGGGGAAATTACACGACTTTAATTGCATGAAAATTCATCGTTATATGATTCAGTTGATGTCTCTGAAAGACGTTTCCTGGTTCGAGCGATAGGTCAAGTGGGTTTAGTGAGACCAAATTGGTCTGCCTAATGGTACCGTATGAATTTATTTGACGCACACTAAAAATTTATCATTCTCCAGATATAATTCTAAAGTAGCGTCGTAAGATCTAGGAGACATGTCTCGGTACCATCACGTGTCTTTGAATGAATCACGTGAAGTGAAAGAGGGATAGGAAACATGTATTTTTCTTATGTATTTCCCTTTTAATATTAGTTCTATTCATTTTATTTTCAATTCAATATGTTTGTTCAATATCATTTTTTCTTGAGTTTTTCATGATCTGGGGAATGTTTAGTATGTCATTTTCACACCTAACTAGTTATCCTTCACGTAATCTATGAATAACCTTGGGATGTACAATATGTATGGTGCATGATTTCTCCAATGGTTCACTAGTATATTACCAGATGAAAGACTTGTCGGTCACGAGATCTGCCACTATGAGAATACATATTTAACATTGAACCTAAGAGTATATAGGTTGAGAGCCAAATCATCCAGGGTACAAATCTTTTTTCATGATTCGGTAGGAAGTTTACACGCATCTCCAACCTGTTTTTTCACCATTTTGTGTTGAATATCTATCAATAATACCAGGTGGAGTTGGTTAAGGGCTCTTGTTCCACACAGCTTCATGAGTATCATTTTTGGACCACTTTGAGGGTGTCTCCTAATTTTCATCAACTATGAGTCCCTCCATCTATGTGGCGTTTATTGGAGTATTTACTATTAATGAGGTCTCATTGAATCATGTGGTCATGCTGAAGGAATTTCTTATTGTAAAGTTCATAAGATGAAAGGCCTCCATGATATAGGGATTCCTATTGAGTGGGATCTTCGTGATTCTTGATGACTTATCTTGGAAATATCACAACACAATTATGGTTTTCTTAGAGGTCTTGTAGGACTACGATGCAGACTTTCTTAGCATGTTTCTAGCGTTATGGGATCATAAGAGTATTCCTACTCATCCTTGTTTTATTCCCCTCGTTTTATGTGTAAAGGATTGGGATTCAAGAGAGATCTAATGAGTAATGTCAAGGAAAACTACTCTATTTTTATGTGAATTGTTGTGTGACTAATATTGGTCATATAGGGTTGTGTAAGCATTGGATTGGAAAAATACATCTATTTTTTCTTAGGGAATAGAAGGGTAGTGGATGGTTTCCATGAAATACCCGAGGTATTATGTGTGACAAGGCTCACAATACAAAGGGTATTAGCGATATAAGGCAAACATGTCACCATGGACTCATGGTTTCTTTTGTATCACCATGGGAATGATGTATGTATTTTAGTGACCACAAGTAGCTCAAGCCTCATCCCTTTTTATCTCTTCTCTTCTATTTCACAAATGGTTTGAGGTCTTGCAAATTTTCATAGATATATTCAAACAAAATTTCTCTTCTCATCAATGATATATAATGTAAAAATTATTATTGTAAGGGGACTCCACCTTTTTTTCATCCTTCCACGCATTTTCAGATGATATTCAACTTGGAATACTAGGTTCTTATCACTTACAAACTATGTGGCCTAAGGTAATTCATTCAGCTATGACCTGTGTGGTTATTGGTTCCCTACAACACCATTGTAAAAGGGGAGGGACACATTGAAAAGGGGAATCTTTAGGATCCTCTACAGGTTATGCGATGCACTCGGAGACTACGGGTGACTATATAATGGTCACATGATCACGATTCATATAAGGTTTCTCACGATCCATGGGTCTCGACCATATTCCACTTCAATTTATTTTACAAAATAAATAATACACATATTCAGGTATTTCTTCCCTTGCAAATTTTTCAATTCATACATGGTGGGAATCAAAAAATGACATCCCTCGGAATTTATGACCATGGGATAAGGGATCGGTTACGAAGAATGTAAATGACCTCCATAGTCTTTGGTGGATTAATGAATCAGTTCTATGGGTTATGTTTGGTCATCTGAGTGATGCTTGGTATTCCTCAAAATTCCATGTATATAAGAGGGGTGGAGAGAAATTAATTACACTGGTCACCACTTCTCCAGAGTTCTCTTGACATTGTTTTTGTTTAATGCCACAATCATAAGATCATGTTTCGGATAGTGATTGTGAGACCATGTTTGAAAGCCTTCACATAGATATCTATCCCACAATACATGTATTTTCTCAGGTGCTCATCCAGTCTATACATGAACTCTAATTCTATAATTGTTTTGAAAATTCAACAATGTTATATTGTGATGGTCTTAAGGGTTTCGCACGGTCTAATGGTTTGATCATTCTATTAGTTGATGAGGAAAAACATGTGTAAAGCGGTCGAGGCCATTGTTTTGGTGACCCCTTGGAGGATTTGAAGGATTAGTTAGGTCACCTTTAGTTTATGTTTCCTACGAATGGTTATGAAGGATTTTATTATTATGAAACTCATACATTGGTAAATAAATTAATTTCTTTTAGAAAAAAATATGACCCTTGAATTGAGGGTAAGAGGTGTTGAGGGTTCAACTTTAGTGAAGAAGAACTGGGATGAGGCTGTAAAATAATCCTCCCAAAATTTATTAGATTATACCACCTACCGGGATGTTGTTGATGCTAGTAAGGTTGAAATCTGCCATATTTAATATGAAATTGTTTGTATCTAATATGAGATCAATAGTCTTCATGTAGAGTTATCACAATTTAATAACACACTCCAAACATAAGAAAATATTGTAATGGATCAACAAGGCCTTATTGAATTGGAAACAAGATGTGATGGTGGAAACTAGATCTTTAGAACTATAACAAAAATATGTGGCTTACCTAGAGAGTTGACTTTGAAAGCTCAATGTGTCATGTAGTAAAATGTTGTGATGAAATAAAAAACATTCAATATTTCTTTGGATAGTATCTGCATGGGAGCTACTTCAATATATAGATATTCCTCTTGTTTCATGTTTTGTTTTTGACAAATAGACTTCATCAGAATTTATATGTGTTTTGAAAAAAATTCATTCCTTCATCAGATGCATGAAATATTTTTGTTCCATTATTTTTTGGATCATCGATGATGCCTATATCCTTATTTAAATTGAATAAACACAAATGACTATAGTCGAATATTGAAATTCTAATAGATTCCCTCTTATAGATACTTGTTAATTCCCATAAGAACATGTTTAATTATTGTTAATATTTTCAAGATGTCTTGAAATTACCTAGCAGGCAGTGGGATCATCTAGGTTGAAAATGTTTCATGAAGGGTGAGTGCCTTCTATATTTTTCAAAATTGATAAGCTTTTTTTAGAGAATCTCAATTGTGTTAAGACCAAATAGTGGGAATCATAAGATTTTTCTAGCTATATAATTGTCATGCGCTTTGCTTTAGGTTCTTTTATCATAGACCATCCATCACTTTAGTATAATTTCATTTAGATCAGACCTTTTGTTACCTTAGTTTAAGGTTGTTTATCTCATACCTTCAATCTCTTTAGTTTAAGGTCATTTTTTCAGATCCTTTGGTAGAATGTAGTTTAAGGTCATCTAACTAGGACCTTTGGTGTACTTTATTTTAATGTCTTCTAGCTCAGATCATTGTTGTATAGTAGTTTATGGTCTTCTACCTTCAACCTTTGGTGTACTGTATTTTATGTTATTCAAGCTCAAAAATTTATAAAATTAGGGGCTGACATACCAGGGATTACTAAAAAATTATGGGGTGATGAGTTTTTTGTGGTGCTGCTAAGGCTTAGGAGAATGTGAGTTTTGTCCTTTTAAATAGGATATTCATTTAGATGGTCAGTTAAATCCCTTTTTTATTGATATCATGGCCATGAAAATCATATATCATCTCTTTTCCATGGGTTATAGAAGATTTGTGGAAGAATGTATGGATGAGGGAGAAATACTAGGAATATGTGGTCGACCTCGATAATTGAAGTGCGGTTAAATTTAAATCATATCCCAAAATCATGATTATGTGAATATGGGATGGGGTAGACATGTGATTTTTTATCCATACAATTTTGAGATGTTTGGTTCCACCACAGAATTTTGGGGGCTCGCAATGACTAGAAGATCCTCTCTTTTAAGGAGAAGATACCTTTAGTTGGTGGGTTAACTACCTCATTCATTGATTGCATGGCCAATAAAGCCTGATCACCACTTCATTCCAAGGTTAATGAAAGATTTTCATATACATGAACATCTACCTGATGAAGTTGTTTATGGAAGGAATACTATCTAGGAAGGGTTCTCTAATCCTTGGGAAATCCAACTCTTATGTTATGAAGAAAGATCCCTAGACAATGTTATTTCAAATCACGATTTTGGGAGATCAATCCTTTAAGAATGAAGTGGAGAATTCCAACCTTGATAATGGAAATAAAACATGGAGATTAAATTTCAGGGATGTTAGGTCCTAATTAATATTCTAATATGGAGATTTTAAATCATATCCCAAAGTGATCATGTGATGAGGAATGTATGGGGAAGTTTCTCTACGGATTTCTTAAAACACTATCATCTACTCAATTTCTCCATGATTATTCCAGGCCCCCAATAATCATAAATTAAATTATATCGGTCAAATATTTCTTTCATTGGTCGGTCTAAGACCTTCTATATCAATAGAATGGTCAAGCATAGAGATATTTTTTATTAATTTGGGGAAATGGATGGTTTTCAATGACTCAAAAATATTTAAATAATGAATTGTGATTTAGGGAAAATATATGATTCAAGAAGGGTTTGAGCACCCAAAAAGTCATTCAACCCCAATGAAAAAATATTCTCACATCAATGAAATTTGAAAAATAATTACTCTAACTTTTTCCTTGACCAAGGGCGTCCATCAAGAATAACATGGAATTTATGTTGGTTATATATAAGACACTGTGAGATTTTTTCATTTAATTATCACCGTAATGTTTCCCTAAACTCTAGACAATAAGATTTTAGCAAGAGAAGATTTGATTTTTTCTCAGGCCACCCTTTATGGGTTTTCTACATGAAATGTTTTTCATATCATAAAATGGAATTATAAGGTCAAGTTATTTAGACCATTATAGGATAGATTTTAAGTTCAAACATCTTTGGACAAAGTGTGGATAGTTTAATATCATGACTCACATGGATCAAATATGGGAGATGTTACACAAGAGCCTAATTAGGATATCCATCCAATATCCTTCCAAGCATGAGGTGGAAATGTTGTAAATAATGGGCCAATTTCTTCATATCATGATAAATTATATGGAATATCCTATCGAGGATGTCCCATAACACCCTAAGATGTTTGGTTCCACCTCAATGATGTCAGGAACCCAAGAATTATTATGCCCATTATATTGGACTAGGATGTCACTGGTTGGTCGGTCTAAAGCCCTTTTTATTTAATACCATGTCCAATTGAGATGTAAAAACCTTTGATTTCATATTAAGTTATCTATTTAAAGTAATTTAATAACTTATATTTCACGCAATAATGACTTGGCTTGCGTTATATGCAAGATTTAGTTTCTTCGAAACAACAAATTAGTATTATAATTATTTAAACGATATATTTATTTATAAGGTAAATATTGTAATATGAATAGTAAAAAATATAATTTAAATATTATTTATAAAATTTTAACATAAATAAAACATATTCATAATGAAATTTATATGTTTTTTTAGAATATTTATATATTTAGAAAGACTATTTACCTAAAATAACTACTTTTTATGTCATTTTGTGAACAATAATAAAATAAAAAATATACACTACAAAATATTGAATTTGGTAAAATAGAAATATTTTTTGAATCTAGAATATCAAAATTATCTTAGGGTGAATTTTTTGTATTTTTTTGAAAACATTCAATTTTTGATAAATTGTGAAAAATACTGCAGAGTACATAAAAACCAACTTTTTCTTCTACATTTTTTTTAATTAAAATTTATCTCAAAGAAAAAAATTTGACAGAAATAGTTGTCATCAATAAGTAAAATTTGGTTATATAGGATTAAAATAATTTTTGGTTAATAGTAACTTTTAAATTTTATTCACCATTTTAAAAAGTAAATAGGGTAATTAATGGTATAGATAATATTCTAATTACCACAACACATGTCCTAATTCTATTGGATAACTGTTTTTCGACCAAAAACAACCATAGGAAAGAACTTATGAACCTCATTTATTCACTTCGGTTAGATTAGGACAATTGTTATATTTAAGGAAGAGTTAAAAGTTTTAACTTCAAATTTTAATAACTAAACCTTTTTTAATACAGGGTTATACATAAGATAAATTAGACTATAAATATTCATTAAAAAGATAAAAAATATTTCCAACATCATGTTATATTATTTATAATTATTAGAAATTAAATAATTATATATTTTTATGACACCATGACCATAAAGAAACAAATTCGTGGTAGTGGGGAGAGGAATCTCCTTCGACAGAACTCAGATTTTAGGGTCTGGAAGGGGGGGTGACGAGGTTCTTTCGGATGTGTGTTTTAATTTTTTTCATCCCTTTTTACTTTCTGATCCTTGTGTAGGCCTTTGGGTTCTATTTATTAGGGCTTTTATTCCCTTTTCATGTAATGAGTTTCCGCTTCTCCCAGTTCATTACAGATGTTGTTTATTTTTTGTTCAATTAAGAGGGATTGAAACTCTACCTTTTCAAAAATTATTCATGACACAATTAGGATGCAGTAATTGCATTATTAATAAATGATTAAAATAAATGATATTATAATCGTTAAAATTAATTAAATGATATAATATTTCTGAAAATATATGATTTTCCAAATTACATAGATAATCTTAGATATTTCATTAATGAACCACTTGAGATTCAGTTGAATTTTATAGTAACTATAGTAACCATGTAGTATAAAAATACATGAATACGTGGTAAAAGTTATACTATTTAACTAAGAGTTAAATCTAAAATATAAGTATAATATGGTGACCTAAAATTGTCTAAAAAATATTGGTTGAGAGGATTTGACCCATCTTCACGATATCCTATAAATAAATCCATTTATAGATATTATTAATGGAACATAATTTTATATTAAATTAATATATCAAGATTTTATTAAAGTGCCTTCACCTCTCTTATAAAAGGGTACCTCCCCTTCTCTTAAACTCATACCTCTAAATCCATTTGACTCGAACAACCACTGATTAAATATCCTTCCAAATACCCTCACATCAACTTAGAGTCTTTACCTTGAAAAGAAAGACAACCTAAGGAGCCCTTTTGTTCAAGTCAAAATGAAAACACTTGAAGAAGAGGTAATTATTTTATCACCTCTTTCAAAATTATTTTCTTCTTCTACTTCCACTTTATTTTTTGTTACCATAATAAAATAATAACTCCAATACCTTATACATGATGATATTTTTTTATAAATATATTACCAGCATATTCATTATTCTATCCATCCTATAAATGACAAAGTCACCATACGTGCGTACGTACGACTTACCCTCTCCACTTCATGAAGTAGTTGGTTATCCGACACTGCATTTTTTGTATGGGTATAATAATGAGTATAATTAATGTAAATAATTAATATATCATTTTAATGATTCGGTATATAGAAAATACCATCTAATTAAACACTATTTCACCATCAATATATTGATATTGTTGCTCGTGAGTACGTACGGCCTACTGTCTCCATGATGCGATGAGATTCATCTTCAATGATCACCCTTAAATAATTTTTATAAAAATATATATATTCAATAATTATGAGGTATTTGAAATAATATATCTAATGGTTTAATATATATTTGTGTTGATACAAATATGTCATTTACTTACTTCCATACTATATGATATGAAAATGGAAACAACGTTCATGCGTACGTACGGACTACAATCTCCATGAATGGTGTTTCCATTTCATATATCTATCTATTATGTATATTTATATTCTGAATATATATTATATATAAATAATGTTTCATATTGTGGAAGTATTTAAATCATTATTTATGTGATAAGATCAAGAATAACAAGTTAAAATGCATACGATAAAGAAAACGATTATTACACGAAATGTTACATTATCATGGAAATTAATAATAAATGGGTTGTATAAAGTCATAAATGAATCATATAGGATATCATAAGTATTAATATGGTTTGGGTATAATTTAAAAACATACTACAGTAATTATACAAAAGGTTAAACATTCCATCAACTAAAGAAAAATACAAGGTAGGGGTAAATTTTTCAATCTTATTATTATCCGAGATTTTTTGTGTTTAACTATTTAATGTGAAATATTTATTATCCATATCCATGTTTCATAAAAACATATTTAAAAAGTATATTTTAGGGTTTTATGGAATGGAATCTTAAACTATATCATCATTTTAATTGTTTTAAAGTTTTATTTTTCTCAATATTTTTAAATAATGTCCATGATTTCAAAATGATTTTGAGGATTATTTATATAGACATGATTGTTTTAATATGATAATTCCTTTCAAAAGTATCAAAGTGGTATGGGAAACATTGACTCAAAATTATCTTTTAATTGAAATCCTTTATAAATTGTTATACTTTTAAATGATTGCTTAAAAAAGGGATATTTCAATCTATGAATTTTACTGATTATTTTCAACTATGTCAACATCCTTTATAGGATATTATTCTTGATTGAGGTTTATTTGATATAATATAATATTCCATATTTTATTGAATGAGTTATGATATCTTTGACTTTGTATACTCTATTTTTTACACCATTCATGTTTTGTGGTTAAAGTATTGGAATTCGGTATGCTAGTTTTAATACTAATGATTAGGTTATGTTTCACCTTTTTCATATGAAGAATGCAGTGGACTTAGTAACTGATGGGCAGGGCCCACTATAGCCCATCGATGCTTCGGCAGGTCTCATGAGAGAATCTAGTGTCTTGGAAGAAGGCCTTGATAGAATATTTTTCAATGGTATTAGCACAATGCCTTGATATAGTAGTTATTATGTCCGGAATTATGCATTCACACATTACAAAATTAGTTATTACATGTGATTATTCGACTAGTAGAATATCCATGTGAATTTTATATGGTAATGTATGATTTATTTTTTCCAAATTATGTTCATGTTTATTTTTAAAAGGTTTTCGTTTTTATTATACATCTTTCCTTAAAATTTTATAGCTTTTGATGAATTATTTACTATTACTGAGCATCTGAGATCACCCCTTATTATGTATTATTTTTCCCAAGATGCCAAGAAGTGTATTATGCTAAATATGAAAGGATAATATTTTGGAAAAATGGAGTTATCATAAGATTATTTATATTGTGTTTTATATTTTAAATTTTAATGTGAAGATCATGTATGTAATCTATTTTCCAAGACTGCTAAACTGATTGTTCATTTGTGACTTGATTCCTTATAACCATTCTAATGTATTAAACCAATGAACAAGCTCTAGTATTTTGGTGTCGGGGTGTTACAGATGGTATCAGAGAATGTTTAGAAATTAACTTAAAAACGAGATTCAGATAAACTCTTATTAGGATAAATTACCCTATGATTAACTTTAAGGATTAATATAGATGAACAACCTAGAATGTTGGTATTGTAGAGATTATGTGGGTCTTCCAAATAATAAATCCATGTTTGGATAAAAAATGTGGATGTGGTTCTAGTATTAATGTTCCTAGGGGTGAAAACGGTGATATGATGTTCCTATCCTGACATGGGGTAACCTGGTATATGACAATGGGACTTACTGCGCACCCGTTTGGACACTCATAGGGGAAATTCTTAGGCAAATTCACATTTTCATTAAAAACCATTAGGAAGTATATATTATTAAATATTTCTGCGAAGAATCCATTTTTATGACTGAGATTAGATATGCATAATTTTTTCAATTTATGTTAAGTATTTCAATTGTTTAGAATCATCAATTAGGACTCATAACCGAATCTATTGTATGAATTTTTTTTTTGAAATGGCTCCTACTAGTAGGAATGATTACTTCACCAATTCACATGTTCTAGAGAGTAAGAATGATCCTATCATTCATGGTATTAAGCCAACATTTCGAAGGAAAATTGCATCCCATGCATTCTCATTGTATGAGAAAATAATATCATGTGTTAACAAGATAATTAATGAATTCTCTAAGACCTATGTCTTTAAATAGAGTCAAGATAAGAAGAGGATGGAAGAGAAAAATATGGATAAAGGGAATATGTGAAAAAAATTATTTTTCCCACATGTGATAAATATGGAAAAATTCACCCTGAGAAGTGCATGAAAAGACTACGTGTTTGTTATTAGAGTAGAGAAAAGGGATCGTTAGGAAAAATAATTCAAAGGGAAGAATGAAAAGAATAATGTTCAGTGATTAGACTGTAGCAAAATGGGGCATTAAAAAATAAATTTCCTATGATTGAAAGAAATATAGCACATAAGAATCAAATGGATCTAGGTCAAGCATAATCTATTTCTATAGAGGATGTGGAATAATTACTGTATTCGTTTTTTTGGATTGAAGAATTATGTCATCTGAGTGTCGTATCAACGATATACTAGTTATATGAATTATGGAAATAAATAGGGATTGTATTGTGGTACGATTTCATTGAAGATTTGAAATTGTATGGTACCAAGAAAAGTGACTCAATAGCATGTTAAACTTTTTGTAAAATAAATGGTTGAGGTAAATATATGATTTAATATGGTCATGATACTAAGGCAGTGATTTTGGAATAAGAGATGATTGATTTGGATAAATTGGATAATCATGAATACCTTGGACTAATTAGTTGTTTCTTTATTCCATCATTGTTGGAGTTTCCAACATTTTTTATTTAAGTAGTATATCCATTATTTAATAATTAATAATGGAGAATGAATGTATTCATTATGTCTTTAAGGTAATTTAGGGTGTTATCACGTTTTTAGAAAATACATGATGATGGTATTCAAATGTTATTATTTGAAAAAATAGATCTTCATTATGTTTACCTCCAATATGAAATTTTGGACTCTCAGTTTGGACACAAGTATTTTGGAATAGTCTAAATAATGGAATGGAGTATGTTGAACACTTGATATTTTGTTTGAGGTTAAAGTATAATTTATTGAATACTTTGACCTAACCTTTTGGATTTCACTAAACAAATTTATGATTAAGGAAATATATTTGGGCCTTATGATTTATAAAATGTTTTTCGGGAATTTAAAAAAAAATTGAACATTCATTTCATAGTGTATGGGATGAAATGATAATAGATAAAAGAACAACCAAATGATGAGATTATGATTATCATAGGAAATTTAATAAATTATGTTTTATTGAGTTCTTTTCTTGATAGAAATTTAATCCCCCCTCTTCAAAAGATAGTATCTAAAAAAATTATCCAAATACCTTATGTTTTGACAAACCTATGATATTTTAAGTCTTCATAGATTTATGGTGTTGAGGTTCTCAATTTTCTATTTATTGGATACTTTTTTTGATTGATGAACACACTCACTCACTCCCTATAAACTTTTACGTTTTTACTCCAATAACGTGTCTCTGATTGCTAAAAATGTTCTTCTATTTGAAATCCTAATTTGGTGGCCACTTTTTCATTTCCTTTTCACTCTTAATTAGAATAAATTATATTAACCCAATTTCTGAATGGGGTATTCCACAAAGGTATTTTCTATTTTCATCATTTTATTTTCAAAAAACAATTTCAAATTATGAGGATGTAATATATTGAAGGAGGGGAGAATGTAACACCCTAAGATATCATAATATGTTATCTCTTTAATGTAATTTAATATTTTATTGTTCAAGAAACACCAACCTGGCTTGCGTTATATGCAAGATTGAGTTTCTGTGAAACAACACATTAGTATTATAATTATTTAAATGGTATATTTATTTATCAATTAAAAAATAAAATATGAACAGAAAAAAATATATTTTAAATGTTATTTAAAATGTTTTCACATAAATAAAATTTATTTATAATTAAATTTATATGTTTTTTAAGAATAGTTATATATTTAGAAAAACCATTTTCTTAGAAGAACTACTTTTTATTTCTTTTATGAACATTAATAAAATTAATCGTAGACACTCCTAAAAATTGAATTTGGTAAAACAGAATTTATTTTTGAATTTTAATATTAATATTATCTTCAGGTGAATATTTGGTATTATTCTGAAAATATCCATTTTTTAAATGAATATTGAAAAATATTTCATAGTATATAAAACCCAACTTTTCATTTAAATAATTATTTTTAATTAAAATTTATATTAATGTAGAAATAGATACACAATAAATATATCAGTACAATTCAATTAATTTGAGTATTTTTGTAATAATATTACATATATAATATTTTATTGAACATTTTAATATATTTTACCCACCTTCGAGAAACATTTGAAAATTTTCATAAAACATAATTTTTCTGCTTCTGTGATTTGAATTTCAAAAATTCGACAGACACAGTTTTCATCATTAAGTGAAATATAGTTCAATATGATAAAAATAAATTTTCGTGAAGATTAACTTTTGAAATTTATTAACCATGGTTAAAAGTAAATAGGGTAAATAAATGTAAAAATAATATTCTAATTAACCCAACACATTTTCCTAATTATATTGGATAAGTATTTTTAGAAAGAAACCAACCATGGGACAAAAGAATGATTCTTTTTTATTCACTTGGGTTATATTAGAAATTTTATTATATTTAAAGAAGAGTTAGAAGTGTTAAATTAAAATTTTAATGACTAAAAAATTTTAATATAAGGTTTTACATAAGATAAATTTGACTATAAATATTCATCAGAAAGATTAAAATATATCTTATATCATGTTATTTTATTTATAATTTTTAGACATTAAAGATTTAAATTTATTTATTTCACAATGACCATCATGACACAACTTCTTGGCTGGGGACGGGGTATCTCCTTCGACAGAACTCAATTTTCATGGTCTAGAAGGGGGTGACGATGTTCTGTTTTATGTTAGTTTTAATGTTTGCTTCTCTTTTGACTTGTTGTTCCTTTTTAGGACTTGAAGTTTTGTTTACTAGGGATTTTATTCCCTTTTTATATAATGAGTTTCCACTTATCCTAGATATTTAAACAAGTTTTGTTTTTGGCTTAACAAAGTGGGCTTCACCCTCAAGCTTTGTGAAAATAATTTATGTCACAATGATAATGCAATAATTACCTTATTGATGAAAAATTAAAATGAATGATATTATAAATGTTAGAATTAATGTAAATTGACACTTTTGACTCCATCCATGAATTTTCTACGTGAATATGACATGATATGGTAGATTTAATGAATAGTTTTCAAAGGCACCAAGTTGTTATGACTTTCATCAAAACCAAATATTAAATAGTCTCAAAATTGACATAAATGGGTTTTTAAAACAAATACTATTTTATTAAATTATATAATATTATAAAATATGTAAGATACTTCCAAATGACTTAGATAATTTTATATATTTCATTAATGAACCACTTTATGTTCTCTTGGTGTTTTATAGAAACAATATTAACCGCGTATTATAAAACTACAAGAAGACATGGTAAAACCCAAAAAATTTAATTGAGACTTAAATCTAAAATATAAATTCAATATGGTGACCTAAACATATCTAAAACCTAATGGTTGAGAGTATTTATACCCATCCCCACCATATCCTCGAAATAAATTCATTTTGAGCTATAGAAAATCAAAAATATTTTTATAATAAATTAATATTTCAAGGTTTCCCTAAAGTGTGCTTCACCTCTCTTATAAAAGGGTACTTACCCTTCTCTTAAATTCACAACACCAATGAAATTTTTCTCAGCCAAACCCTGATAAAATATCCTCCCAACTAACTTAATTTCAATTAAGAGTCATTAACTTGAGTAAAAATCCAACCGAAGGAACCCTTTTGTTCAAATATTAAGTAGACATCCGAAGAAGATGTAATTATTTTATCACCTCTTTCAATGTTCTTTTCTTATTCTACTTCCTCTTTCATTTTTGTTACCATAATAAAATAATAACTCCATTACCTTATACATTCTGATATTATATATATATAAATATGGTACAACCATATTCATTATTCAATCCATCCTATAAATGAAAAAGTCACCATGTGTGCGTACGTACGACTTGCCGTCTCTAATTCATGGTGTAGTTGGTTATTTAACACTGCATTATTGGAATGGGTATAATAATGAGTATAATTAATGTAAATAATTAATTTTACATGTTAATTATTCTTTATATATAATATACCATCCAATTAAACAATGTTTCCCCATCAATAGAGTTATATTTTTTATTGTGCTTACACACTGCTAACCGTCTCCACGACGTGATGAGAATCATCTTCAACGATCACCCATCAAGAATTTTTATAAAAATATATATATTGATTAATTATTAAGTATTTTAAATTATATTTCTACAATAATAATATATATTTATGAAGATAAATATATTTCATTTACTTACTTCCACACTATACGATAAGAAAACAGAAACAACATTCATCCGTACATACGAACTACCATCTCCATGAAGGTTGTTTCCATTTCATATATCCATATATTATACATATTTATATTATGAGTTTATATGATATATAAATCATGTTTTATATTACATATTTATTTAAATCATTATCACAGTTATGCGATCATGAATAGCAAGTTAAAACACGTACGATAAAGAAATCGCTTACTACCCAAAATGTTACTTTAACATGGAAATTATTTTTGAATTTGTAGTATAATGTCATAAAAGAATCATATAGGATATCATAAATAATAATATGGTTCTATTAAGATTTGATAACTTAATATGGTATCTATTCATGAATTTAAATGTAGCATCGATTGAGGAAAAATAAAAGGTAAGGGTTAATTTCTCAATCTCATTATTATCCGAGATTGTTTATGTGTAAGTATTTACTGGGACATATTTATCATCCATATCCATGTTTCATAAAAAAAATTTATCAAATGGAATATTTTATGGTTTTTATGGAAGTGAATATTTAACTAGATAATCATTTTAAATGTTTTAAGGATCTATTTTTTAAACTTATTTAATTAATGTCAATGCTTTCAAAATGATTTTGACGATTTATTTATATGGACATGGTTTTTATAAATTGATAATTCCTTTCAAAAGTATCAAAGTATTATGGGAATAATTGATTCAAAAATATCTTTTAAATGACATACTTAATAAATTGTGATACTTTTAAATTATTTTAGGAAAAATGGATATTTCTCTCAATGATTTTTGCTGATTATATTCAACTATGTCAACATCCTTTATTGGATATTATTCTTGATTGATGTTGATTTATTATAATATAATATACCATATTGTATTGAACTAATTATGATATGTTTGACTATGGATATGATATTTTTATACCATTCATGTTTTGTGGTTATAGTATTGTCATTTTTTATGCTAGTTTTAATACTTATGATTATGTTATGTTTTCCCTTTTCGTATGTGGAATGCATTGGACATAGTAATTGATGAGTGGGGCCTGTTATAGCCCCTCAATGCATCGGTAGGTCTCATGAGACAATGTAGATTCTTGAAACCATTCCTTGATGGAATATTTTTGAATGGTCTTGGCACAAAGCCTTGATGTAGTAGTTAATATGTCCGGCATTATGCATTCCCCCATTATGAAATTAGTTATTACATGTGATTTTTCACCTTGTAGAATATGCATTTGAATTTTTATATTATAATTTTTGGTATATTTTTTCCAAAAAAATTTCAAGTTATTGTTTAAAAGGATGTTGTTTTTATTATACTCGTTGCCTCAAAATTTTATTTATTTTGCTGAATTATTTACCCTTATTGAGCATATGAGCTCACCCCTTATTACGTTTTATTTCCTTAGGATTCTAAGAATTGTATTATGATTTATATGTAGGGTTAAGCTAGGGGGATAATAGGGTTCTCAAAGAATTTTTTATGTTCTTTTTTGTGTTATAAATTGTGATATGATGTTCATGTATTTATTATGTTTTCGAAGACTACAAAATTGATCTGTCCTTCGGGACATGATTCCTTATAATCGTGCCATTACATTAAAGTAATGCATCAGCTCCGGGCTTCTAGGGCGGGGGTTTTAAAGTTGGTATCAGATAATATTTAGCAATAACCTTGTAAACTATATTTGGATAAACTCTAATTAGGTAACTTTACCCTATGATAGATATTGTGGATTAATACAGAAGAACTTTCTAAAATTTTGGAAATGTAGATATTTTGGGGTTCTTTCAAACAATACATCCATGTCTGGATACTACCATTGGACATGGTTCTAGAATGGATATACCTTGGGGTGAAAACTACAATAAGTTGTTCCCGACCTGACTTGGGGTATCCTAGTACACGACAATGGGCCTTACTACGAAGTCGGTTTGACACACCTGGGGGATAAACTTATGAAAATTCTCATTTTCATTACAAACCATTATGAAGAATTTATTATTAAATATTCCTCCAAAGAATATATTTTTTTGATTATGAGATTAGATATGGATAAATTTTTCAATTTATGTTAATTATTTCACTATTTTATAATAATTCATTAGGACTCATAACCCAATCTAGTGTATGAAGTTTTTTAGAAATGGCGCTTACTAAGAGGAATGACTACTGCACCAATGTGCATGCTCCAAAGAGTAAGAAGGATACAATAATTCAGTCTTAAGCCAACATTTCGAAGGGAAATAGCCTCCCATGTATTCTCATCATATGATAAAATAATATCATGTGTTAATAAGATAAGTAAGTAATTCTTAAATCCTCTATCTTTGAAGTGATGCAATAGAAGAGGAAGATGAAAGAGAAAAATTTGGATAAAGGGGAAAGGGGAATGAATTATTTTACCACATGTGATAAATGTGGAAAGAATCTCCCTGGGAAGTTCTTAAAATGACTAAGAGTTTGTCATATGTGTGGATAAAAGGGGTTACCATGGAAAATAATTCAAATGGAAGAATGAAAAGACTATTATTCAGTGTTTTAGCTCTAGTGAAATGGGATATTACAAAAATAAATGTCCTAGGAGTTAAGAAAATATACCTCATAAGAATAAAATCAATCATGGTCAAGCATAAGCCCTTACTATAGTTTACATGGAATAATTATTTTATTTGTGTTTCTCGATTAAAGAATTTTATCATTTGAGTGTCGTATAAATGTGTTACTAGTTATATGAATTATAGAAATAAATAAGGATTGTACTATAGTACTATTTCATTGAGGATTTAAGATTGTATGATAGTATAAAATGTGACTCAATGTCAACTTACATTTTTTAAAAAATACACAGTTCAGGGAAAGATAAACCTTAAAATAGTCTTGATATTGGGGTGGTGATTTTGGATTAAGAGATGATTGATGCGGAGAAATTGGATATTCTGGCCTACCTTGGAAATAATTAATTGTTTGTTTCTTCCATCATTTTTTGAGTTTCCAAAAACTTTTCTTTTCAGAAGTATATCTACTATTCACTATGGAATAAGGGATCAAGAATGTATTCAATAAGGTTTTATGGTAATTCAAAGTGATACCAGGTTTCAAGAGAATACATTATGAATGTATTCAAATGTTATTATGTGAAAAAATAAGATCTTCATTATGTTTATCTCCCTTATAAATTTTTAGACTGTGAGTTTGGACATAAGTATTTTTGATATGTCTAAAGGTTCGAAGGGAGTATGTTGAGAACATGATATATTTTTTGAGGTTAAATCATTATTTATTGAATAATTATATATAATCATTTGGATTATAGTAACCATATTAATGATTTAGGAAATACCTTTGGGCGTTATAATTTATAAAATTTTATCCAAGCATTAAAAACCTTATTTTGAACAGTTATTTACTAGTGTGTGGGATGAAGTTAAAATAGATAAAATCACAACCAAATAATGATATTATGATTATGATAGGTAATGAAATCAATTATTTTTTTTGAGTTATTATCTTGATAGTAAATTAATCCCCCCCTCTTTAAAAAAAGTATATAAGAAATTTTTTATCCTAATACCTTATGTTTTATTGAACCGTTTATAGTTTAAATCATCATAGATTTATGGATTTGAGGCCCTAAATTTTCAATTTATTATTAACATTTTTGTGGTTGAAGAACTAAATCACTCCATATAAATAATTAAATTTTTCTCTCCAATTACGTGTCTCTAATTTCCACCAATGTTCTCTTATTTGAAATCAAAATTCTGTGGTGAAATTTTCATTTCCCTTTCCCTCTTATTAAGACAATGTTTTAGTAATCCTATTTCCGGAGAGGGTTTTCCACAAAGGTATTTTCTATTTTAAAACATTCATTTATGAAAAACAATTTCTAATTGCAAGGAAATTTTTATTGAAGGATGGGATAATGTAACATCCTATGATTTCATAATACATTATCTCTTTAAAGTATTTCAATAGCTTATAGTTCATGCAACACCGACTTGGATTGCTTTATTTGTAAGATTGAGTTTCTGTGAAACAATACATTAGTATTATAGTTATCTAAATGATATTTTTATTTATCAATTAATTGTTATTATATGAATATTAAAAAATAAATTTTAAATGTTATTTATAATTTTTTAACATAAATAATATATATTTATAATTAAATTTATAAGCTTTGTTAAAATAGTTATATATTTAGAAAAAAAACTCTTAAAAGAACTAATTTTTATGTCCTTTAGTGAAAAATAATAAAATTAATTATATAATCTCATAAAAATTGAATTTGGTAAAATAGACTAAATTTTTTAATATCTAATATCAAAATTAGATTAGGTGAATTTTTGGTATTTTTCAGAAAAAAATTCAATTTTTGATGAATCATGAACAATACAGCATAGTACATAAAAACCAACTTTTCATTTAAATAATAATTTTCAATTGAAATTTATCATAAGACAAGAATAGATAAAAAATTAATATATTAGTCCAATGTAATTCATTTCAGTCTTTTTATAATAAAAGTAGATATATAAAATTTTATAGAACTTTTTTAACATCTTTTACCCACCTTTTAGTTCCATTTGAATGTTTGTATAAACCGTAATTTTTCCGCTTATGTTATTGGAATTTAAAAAATTATAAATACACAATTTTCATATGTATGTAAAATGTAGTTCAATAAGATGAAAATAATTTTTTTTGGATAGTAAATTTTGATTTTGATTTACCACAATTAAAAGTAAATAGGTTAATAAAGGTAAAAATAAAATTCTAATTAACCAAAAACATGTCCTAATTCTATTGGACAAGTTTTTCTTAAGAACAAAATCCGCCATAGGACTGAAATATGACCCTCTTTCACTTGGGTTAGATTAGGAAATTTTTTATATTTAAAGAAGTGTTAAAAGTGTTAAATTAAAATTTTAATCACTGAAACATTTTTAATATAGTATTACACATAAGATAAATTATACTATAAATATTCATTAGAAAAATAAATATTTCTTACATCATGGTGTTTTATTTATAATTTATACATTAAATAATTAAATTTATTTATGACATAATGATGATGGAGTAATTACCATATTAATGATAGATTAAAATAAATTATATTACAAATGCTAAAATTAATGTAAATTGAAACTTCCGATGCAATACACAAATTTTATAGGCGAATATGACATTTTAGGGTTGATTAAATGTATTTTATTCTAATTACTCAAGTTTTTATGACTTTCACAAAAACGAAATACTAAATACTAAAATAATTAACATAAATGAGTATTTAAAACAAAAACTATTTTATTAAATGATATAGTAACCCTAAAAAAGCATTGATTTAGCCAAATAACATAGATAATGTTAGATATGTCATTAATGAACCACTTTAGTTTCTCTTGTAGTTTATAGTAACAATACAAACCCTGTAGTATAAAAATACATGGCATGGTAAAAGTTAAATTATTTAACTAAGAGTTAAATAAATAGGATAAGGTTAATATAGTGACCAAAACATTTATAAAACCTATTGATTAAGAGTATTTAGAACCATTCCCACATTATCCTAGAAAAAAATCTATTTTTATCTATTAGAAACATAAAATTATTTTATAATAAATTAATATTTCAAGATTTTCCTAAAGTTTCTTCACTTATCTATTAAAAGGATACATCCCCTTCTCTTAAATTCACACCTACATATCCATTTTTCTCAGACATCCCTTTCTCAAATATCTTCCCAAATTTCCTTAATTCAACTTTGAGGATTTTCCTTGATCATAAATCCAATATATAGAGCCCTTTTTTCAAATAAAAAGGAAACAACCGAAGAAGATGTAATTATTTTATCACCTATTTCAAAGTTCTATTCTTATTCTACTTCCAGTTTCTTTGTTGTAGCCATACTAAAATAATAACTCCAGTACCTTCTACATTTGGATATTCTATTATAAATATTGTACAACCATATTCATTATAATATCCGTCCAATGAATGAAAAAGTCACCATGTGTGCGCATGTACGACTTACCATCTCCACATCATGGGGTAGTTTGTTATTCAACTCTACATTATTTGGATGGGTATAATAGTGAGGATAATTAATGTAAATAAGGAATATAAAATTGTAATGATTCATTATTTATAATATACTATCCAATTAAACACTATTTTACCATCAATTGAATGATATTGTCGCTCGTGCGTACATACAGCTTACCATCTCCACAAAATGATTAAATTCATCTTCAATGATCACCCATCATGAATTTTTATAAAAATATATATATTGATTAATTATGAGGCTTATGAAATAATATTTTTACTTTAATAATATACATTTATGTAGATATATATATTTTTTACTTACTTCCATACAATACGATAAGACAACGGAAACAATGTTAATGCGTACGTACGGACTACCGTATCCTTGAACGGTGTTTCTATTTCATATATATAATTATTATACATATTTATATTCCTTATTTAAATGATATATAAATCATTTTATTATTATGGATGTATATTAATCATGATCTAAGTGATACGATCAAGAATAAAAAATTAAAACACATATGATAAAGGAAGTGATAATTTCCTGAAATGTTACTTTAACATGGAAATTATTTTTAAATGGTTAGTATAATGTCATAAATGAATCATATTATATATCATAAATATTTATATGGTTTTGGTATAATTTAATATCATACTATGGTCATTATAAAATATTTTAAACATACCCTCAACTAAATGAAAATACAAGATACGGATTAATTACAAAACCTCATTATTTTCTGATATTGTTTACGTGTAAGTATTTACAGGGACATATTTGTCATACATATCCATGTTTCATAAAAAAAATTAAAAAGGAATATATTAATGTTTTTTGGAAGTTAATATTTAACTAGATCTTCATTTTAAATATTTTAAATATTTATTTCTCTAAATATATTTAATTAGTACACATTTATTCAAAATTATTTTGATGATTTATTTATATATACACGATTGTTTTAAAAAAATTATTCCTTTTAAATGTTTAATGTGGTATGGGACACCTTGATTCAAAAATATCTTTTAAATTAATTCCTTAATAAATTGTTATACTTTTAAAAAAAATCATGAAAAATGATATATCTCTCCAAAAATGATACTGATTATTTTCAACTAAGTAAAAATGCATTGTAGGATATAGTTTTTTGTTGATGTTGATTTTTTTATAATACAATATTCCATATTTTATTGTATGAGTTATTATATGATTGACTATGGATATTCCATTTTTATACCATTCATGTTTTGTGGTTAAAGTATTGACATTTCGTATGCTAGTTTTAAAATGTATGATCATGTTATATTTCATCATTTTTATATGAGGAATGAATTGAACTTATTAGGTGATTGGAGGGGCCCACTATATCCCCTCGATGAAACGGTATGTCTAATAAGACAATCAAGCGTCTTGGAAGTAGACCTTGATAGACTATTTGTGAATGGTCTTGGCATAATCCCTTGATGTAGTAGTTATTACGTCCAAAATTATTCACTCCCTCAATATGAAATTAGTTATTACATGTGATTATTCGACAAGTAGAATATCCCTTTGAATATTTATATGTAAATTTTTTATTTATTTTTTCCATTTTTTTCAAGTTTATTTTAAAAGGCTCTTGTTTTTATTAAACATCTTCCATAATATTTATAGAGCTTCCAAGGAATTATTTACCATTACTGAGCATTTTACCTCACCCCTTATAATGTTTTATTTTCCTAGGATTCAAAAAAGTTTATAATGAATGATATGAAGGGATTATATGGGGGGATAATTGTGTTCTCAGAATGTTATTTATGTTGTGTTTTATGCTATAAATTGTAATGTGATGTTCATGTACATAATATATTTTCCAAGACTGGTAAACTGATCAGTACTTAAAGACTTTATTCTTAATAATCATTCCAATGTATTAATATAAATTTCTGGCTCTGTGATTCTGGGGTTGGGGTGTTACACGCGAGATCACTTTTTTCCTTTTCATGGGAAATGAAATGATTTTGGTATCCCGATGCATAAAAGATGTGAAGTGTGGCACACGGATTAAGTTAATTTTTAGAATATAGTGGAGCACCTCAACATCTCATTGATTAAGGTAGGTTTATTGTGGTCCTTCAATAAGGAATGATAAATTGGATATGGACTATAGAGTTTTTCATCATGTATTAGGGACGTTTGTTCTAAATTTTTAATTTCATACGACCAAGACATTTTTCGTCCATATTAACACCATGTTGTAAGGATGTATTCCAATGCAGATTATCATCATGCATTAAAGACATTTTACTTCCAATGAAACATCAGGTAGTAAGGAAAAAAGTTGGTGTACTTTGTCATCATGTGGTAGGGAATTTGATCCCCCAACTTGAAATGGTGGAATCTGGATTGGGCTCATGAATGGAATTGTGGGTGTCACTACATATCCCATGGCGATGGGAGTCAATACATATGTAGTTATTAAATGAGAAACTATCTCCACTGGTCTAGCCTATACATAGAGGTGGTAATAGTTTCTATTGAATATTTTAGTTGGGACAATGTTTAAGGGGATTAGCAGTCACTATGTATCCTATAATGATAGGAATAAATCCTCAAAAAGTTCATTAAGGGACAATGTATATTATAATCTTGTGACAAAGATTAATATTGACAGACGTGAAAAAAGTATTATTGTGGCTCAGTCTAGGGATGAATTTATTGGCATCCCTATGTTTCTCATAAAAATTTATTAAAGCCATATGTATTTGTGGAAATCCCATGTAGTTAAATGTCATTTGGCGAGGATGGAGGTGACCTGATGTGAATTGATGGGAATATTGTAGTTGGGTTCAATCATGGGAGTCTTGTCATCACTACATATCTAATGAGAATGAGAATCAAACCACACATAGTTTTGAATATTTTTGCAGTTTATCATCTTGTAGTGAGGATCGATGTTATTCCTTTTATGGTCTTATATTTAGGACCAATACAATCTGGTCGAAGCTGATACACCTTGTTTGTATGAGGAACCCCCTTCCAAAATTCCTAACACCATGTGATCTATTGTCAGTGTGAGAAATATGGAATGGAAAGGGTCCCAAGTTTATGAATTTAAGAGAGGGAAAGGTAATTTTTTATCAAGTGGTTGTTTGACCATGACATAGAATCAATGTGTCCCATGTACCTCATTAAAAATGATAATCATGTGATATATGTTCTACAGAGCCCTGCAATTTAACATCGTGTTGTAAGGATGTTGGTGACTTGGTATGAATCCAAATAGAAATTATCGTTTTATGAAATTTTATGCCATGTAGTAAGTGAATTGGGTCACCCATTTTCAAGGGGTAGTTCTGGATCCATGTAGTTTTACATCATGGGGTAAGAACATGGGATCACTCGATGGTAATGGAATGTAATCCTATGGATATGGCAAAGAATAGTGATTCTAGAATCAGTACTGTAACTGTAACACCCCGAGATTTTATGAAAAATATTCTTTTTAATTTCATTAATGTCTTGTGTTGTACGCTACATCAAAAGGATCTTGCTCAACACGCATCCTTGACTTTCCTTTTATTACACGCAATCGTGACCTTCCTCGATAGCGTGTGTAGTACGCAATACCGAGTTTCACTAAACAACGATATGCTATTAAAATATTATTAAAACTAGCCGTTATGAATAGTAATAACCACCTTTTAAAATTTTAGAAATTTTATCTCTCAAAATGGACTTCATTTTTGGATTCGGAGTATCGAATTTATCCTAAGGTGAAATTTTGGTACTTTTCGGATAACATTCATATTCTGATGAATAGTGAAAATTACAAAATTATAATTAAAAACAACTTTTTCAATCGGAATAATTAATAGTGATAAATTATTAACTTGATTGTTTTTAAAGTATATTTAGAATATATTTTTACAATTTAATACAATGTTGGTCATTGGATGTAATTTAACATTTAAACAAGTTATAAACAAGTGTCAATCTTTTGATAGTTATAATCTCTTAAAAACACGCCATTTGTTTTGACGATAGTAATTAATTTTTAAATTAGTTAATTTAACTGATATATTTTGAATTTGATAAAATAGACATCATTTTTGAATTCATAATATCAAATATAGCTTAGATCTAATTTTTGGTATTTTCCTGGAAACTTTCATTTTTTGATGAATAGTGAAACCACTAAGTGGTAGTTAAAAAACTGAATTTTTCATAAAACATAATTTTACCACTTCTATGACTGGAATTTAGAAAATTAGAGAGACACGGTTGATGTCAGTAAGTAAAATGTGGTTCAATGAGATGAAAATAATTTTTGGTGAATAGTAATTTTTTTCTTTTTTTTACCACGGTTAAAAGTAAATAGGGTAATTAAGGGTAAAAATATTATTATTATTACCCTAAGACATGTCCTAATTCTATTGGATAATTTTAATTCGACCAAAAACAACCTTAGGAATAAAATATGACCATTTAGGCCCACTTGGATTAGATTAGGACATTTATTATTATTTAATTCAAAGAAGGGTTAAAATAGTTAAAATAAAAGTTTAATAAGTAAATCATTTTTAATATGGGGTTATACATAAGATAAATTCGACTATAAATATTAATTAGAAAGATAAAAATATTTTCTACATAATGGTATTTTATTTGTAATTTTTAGGCATTAAATGATTTAATTTATTTATGACACAACGATGATACAGTAATTATCTTATTAATGAAATATTGAAATAATGGATGTTATAAATACCCAAATAAATATAATTTGAGACTTTTTATGAATTCAAATAATTTTATAGGTTAATATGACATGTTTTTATAGTTTAAATTAACTTTTTTCGAACTAATCATTCTGTTATGATTTTCAAAAAAATCAATTACTAAATAGTGTCGAAATTGACATAAAATAGTTTTTAAAACAAATATTATATTATTAATTGTTATTTTATTCCTAAAAATCTAATGTTTGGCTAAATGACTTAGATAAGGTCATATATATTAATAATAAACAACTTGGGGTTAGTTTGGCTTGATATAGTAAGTTTATTAACCTTATAGTATAATAACACAAGAAGAAACGGTAAAAGTAAAATTATTTAACTTAATGTTAAATCTAAATGATAAGGTTAAAATAGGAACCTAAACTTGTCCAAATTCTATTTGATGAGATTATTTCGACCCATTCCCACCTTAGCCTATAAATAAATCAATTTGGATCTATTTAACACCGAACTTGACTTTATAATAAAATAATATTTTTAGTTATTCCAACGGTGCCCCTCTATTCCCTTATAAAAGGGAACCTCCTCCCTCTCTTCCTCACACAACATTGAGCTTTCAATCTCTTCCAACCCCTGCCAAGATCTCTTCTCCACTTCCCTAGCAACATCCTAGAGGTTCTTTTCTTCCTCAAAGACCAATTTTAGTGCCCTAAGAGGAGGTCTCAAAGAGGCGCTTCGAAGAAGATGTAATTTCTGTTATCGATTCTTTCACCTTTATTTCTTCTTCCACTTCTCCTTCTTAGGTTGTTTCATTATGAAGTAATAATATCATTATCACTCATATACTGATATGTTATTATAAGTATGAAACAACCCTATTTCACCATCTATCCATCCTACGGAAAACAAAATCACCGCGCGTGCGTACGTACGGAATACTGTCTCCACGCCGTGGTGTAATCTATTTTCCGCCACCACCTTAATTGGATGGGTATAATGGTGTAATTAGTAACTATATATGATTATAATAAAGTGATATTGATACTGAAATAGTATACATACACTTCAACACAAGTTCGCGATCATGAGAACGATATCATCGCTCGTGCGTACGTACGGACTACCGTCTCCACGACGTGATGAGATTCATTCTCCACTTTAACCATTCATGAATGATTATAAAGTATATATAATAAGTAATCATGAAATATATGACATAATAATGATACTGGATTTATGTGTATATATATGTATGTCATCTACTTAATTCCGTTCAACTCAATAAGGAAACGAAAACAGCGTTCATGCGTACGTACGACCTACCGTCTCCATGAATGGTGTATTTCTTTCCATTTACTGATTTATAATATATATGTATATTCTGAATATATATATATATATAAATCATGTTTTATATTCTATAATTAAGTAATCATGATCTAAGTAATCATATGAATAATTACAAGTCAAAACACAGATGAAAAATGAAACAATTTTACCCAAAACGCTCTTTAACATGGAATTTACAAAATAACGGGTAATATAAAGTAATAAGTGAACCATATATGATATCATAACAATGAATATGATTCTATAATAAGTCAATGACATTATTTAAATCATTATACAGGAGTTTCGGACACTTACGAAGCAAATCGGACCTAAGGTAAGGAAAATATCACAATCTCATTTTATCCGAGATTGTTTATACTTTGGTATTTACTGGGTTGTATTTTATCATCCACATCCATGTTTCCTCAATATGTAATATTATTTCCATCCACCTACAATTGTTTAAATCCAATTTTACCCTTAGGTGAGTTTTTAGTAAAGGATATGAAAGGAATCATTTGTCGTTTTTCATATGAGGTACTTTTTTTACTTTTCCGACAAAATTACGAGGAAAATGTTTTTTTTAACTTATACGGCATGAATGGATTTTTAAAACAAAATTTCCAAGAATCTTCCTTTACAATTTTTCAAGTTTATTTTTAATCAACTTCTTTTAGTTTAAAATTGTATGACATGTTAAGAAAGTAAAAATGTTTTTGAAGTAGAAAGTATATTTTCCTCAAGAATGATGTTCAAGTGTTTTATCAAAATTATTTTCCATCTAAGATAATAAAGGGTTCTGATTTTATCCCTATTATTACATTGATTTGATTATGTTGTGATGAAATTATATTTTTATGAATTCATTTATCTTATATGAATTGTTTTATGATGTTTAAGATTCCCATTTTTATTACATGGGTTATGAAATGATGTATGATTTATGATTTTGTGGCACACATAAGAATGGTATCATTATGAGATGGGTGGGACCTATATCTCCCTACAATTCATTGGGTAAAGATTTTATATCTCATGAGATAGACATGGCTGGAATGGTAGGTTATACCGGTTCAGTGAAACAGGACTGAAACGAGGGTGACTCGGTTCCGAAATGGACTTTGTCCACTAAGATAGTCTTGGCAATGAGTCTTGACTAATAAGAAATGATTCTCTATGATTATCTGTGTATGCCACAAAGTTTAATTTTTTAAGTTATGATTATTGTGATTACATTTCACTGCCATGAGTTATCCCAGGTTATGAAATTATGATCTATTTTATAGGTTAAGATTTCCAAAAGTTGTATGCTTATGTATATGATGTGATTGATATTTCTTTTGTTTATCATTATTGAGAATTTGAGCTCACCCTTTTATGTTTTCTTTTCCCCAGGATATAAAGAAAGGTTTTAGGTAAAAAAAAAGGAAGATCTTTATGGAAGATGTTGAAGATCTTTTACCATGATTAGAAGATTACGTTTCGAGTTTCCAAAGACACTAAACTATTACGGTCCTTGTGTGTGTGTTTTTTTTATGTACTAAGTATTCTGCAAAAGTAATATAATGTCAATGTACGTCAAGCTTCGGGTCTCTATAGTTGGTATCAGAGGAATGGTTTAGTCAACCTTTAGAAACTAGGATGTGAAAACGCTAGTGAGATCCCTAGAGATATTTCTAAGGTATGTCTAGGGATGTCCCTAAGGTTAAGTATACGTATAGGTTATAGTACTAGAATTACACTAACGATCATAGAATTAAACCTAAGATGTTATATATTGAAGGTACTCCCCCTTTATTATGTTGTTTTCCCTAGAATGATTTTTTCCTCTCACACTATTCTTTTTGGGTTTTAGATGATGGCTGGACCCTGAAGGAACCGTGTTGATCAATGAAATGGACAATGCAATGATTTCCCTCCTGAACAAACAAATGTTATGGGAGATGGAGTGCAAAATCTTATTGCTATACTTACACAAGCTATGAATCATTCTAGACATCCAAATGAGCAGAAAAGGGAACAATATTCTATTGAGTCCTTCATGAGGCAACGTCCACCTTCTTTTAGTGGGTCTTCCGAACCACTTGTTGCTGAATAATGGATCAGTACCACTGAAAAGATATTTTCAGTTCTTCAATGTTCTAAGCATGATAAAGTCATCTTAGTATTATATCGTTTGGAAGGTGAAGCTGATCAATGGTGGAATCTTATCAAGAATACGAGGCCGAGAGATGAAATTGACTCCCTGGAATGGGACAAGTTCAAGAACTTATTTTTCAATAAGTACTTCCCTCGTATTCTCCGAAAAAAGTTGGAGAAATAGTTTCTTGAACTGAAGCAAAAGGATGATGAATCTGTTGGTACCTATGAAGAGAATTTTACAAGACTTGCAAGGTATGCATCTGGCATTATCATCCAACCTGAAAGTAAAGTTGATCGATTTTTCAGTGGCTTAAAACCAAGTCTTCGAAGGGCATTAGCTATAAGAGACTTCAGTAACTATGAAGAAATTGTGCGTTGTGCTATCAAGGTAGAAATGGAAGTTGGTGTTACATATCCATCTCATGGTTTTGACAAGAAACGAAAGATGGAGTTCAAGGAGAAATCTCAGAATAATGGAGAAAAGAAGATGAATGATTCCTTATGCATAAAGTGTGGAAAGAATCATAGTGGAGATTGTCTTAAAGGGACTAGAAAATGTTTTATGTGTGGAAAAGAAGGTCATCGAGCAGCTGAGTGTCAAAGTAATGGAAAAAGGGTTTCTAATGATGTGAATAAAGAAAAAACTGCAGAGAACGCACCACCAACACTTCAATGCTTCAAGTGCAAGGAAATGGGGAATTATGCTAATAAATTCCCTAATCCAAGGGTTAGTAATGATCGACATGAGCAACCGCTTAAGGAAAAGGAAAAAAGGGAAGTCACATGCGATCACTATTGGCGATGTTGAATATGACAATGATGTGGTGGAATGATTAAGTGTTTATGTAATGGGATTCCAAAATAATGTTGTATCATAAAGTATTGGAATACTTATGTATTGGTCTAATGTGGTATTCAAATTGATTGATATATTTTTGGAAATAAGATGATATGCGCATAATGAAGGGAAAACGAGAAAACGAAATGTTTAACAGTATTCATGAGCTCATGATTGATATAAGGACTAAGTATATAGAATTTTGAGGATTTTGGTATGTGGAAAGAGTTATCTTTTGACAACACTCATTTTTTCACTAAGATTCAATGGGTATTCATTTTTCAAGAGATTACATGATTATGGTATTCACATGACTGGAATGTGAGGAACAAGATATATGAGGGATAAATGGTGGCATTCACGTGATCATTTTCTCTATACTATGAGCTAGGACCGAAGTATTTTAGATAAGCCTAAAGATTGGAATGTATTATGTTGGACATAAGTTAGAATTGTTTAAGTATAAAACTTTTTTTTGATATTGTTGATGGAATGTTATAGTAATATAGTTTTAGAAAAAGGACAACCTGCAGGACGGGTGACAGCCCAACGCATCGGACAAGGTCGTTGGAATCGAACCCACAACCGAAGTGCGACTGGCATTTATCGCCTACCACTGGCCTACAGGAAGTCCCTGGTTAGTGGAAACTAGTTTTATTTTAATAAGCGGTATGGTATATGAAGTATTAGTCCATTTTAGGAACTATATAGGATTAATCTCACTATAGATGGACTTATGTATTTTTTGATAACTTTTCTAACCTTTTGTTTGAGACAGATGGAATGACCCATCATTCTATCACATGATCTGCTAACACATCACGAATGAAAAATTCAACTTCATTTATTTAAGAGATGAAGTGGAAATTGTCCAAAGAACGAAAAACGGTGAGACTATACCAAAATCACAAAAGTATTTCTTCTAATTCCAATTTCATCAACTTTAGGGTAATGATCTTCAAAACCCAAAATGTTGTCCTAGTGCTCTTATATCAGATAAATCATATGGCACCCTAGATCATCACAAATTTATGGCTTTGTGATTTCTGGTTTTTCCATAGCCATGTTCTCTACCACTCTCCATCAGAACATGATGGTTAGATTTCTCTCCCATATCCATATTTTCACCTATGTGGAAACCCAGTGATTAGTTTATTTGGGTAACCGTTAAGTTTCATACTTTTGTTTTTAAAGATTGGTTTTGGTGTTCCTTTTTACGATGTGGGTTTCTATTAAAGAAACTTTCGAATAGTAAACCATTTATAACCCCGACGAATTTCGAGGGAGAAATTCATTTTAAGGGGGGTAGAATGTAACACCCCGAGATTTTATGAAAAATATTCTTTTTAATTTAATTAATATCTTGTTTTGTACGCTACACCAAAAGGATCTTGCTTAACACGCATCCTTGACTTTCCTTGTATTACAAGCAATCGCGACCTTCCTCGATAGTGTGTGTAGTACGCAATACCGAGTTTCACTAAACAACGATATGCTATTAAAATATTATTAAAACTAGCCATTATGAATAGTAATAACCACCTTTTAAAATTTTAGAAATTTTACCTCTCAAAATGGACTTCATTTTTGGATTCGGAGTATCGAATTTAGACTAAGGTGAAATTTTGGTACTTTTTGGATAACTTTCATATTCTGATGAATAGTGAAAATTACTAAATTATAATTAAAAACAACTTTTTCGAACAGAATAATTAATAGTGATAAATTATTAACTTGAGTGGTTTTAAAGTATATTTAGAATATATTTTTACAATTTAATGCAATTTTGTTCATTGGATGTAATTTCATATTTAACCCAGTTATAAACAAGTGTCAATCTTTTGATAGTTATAATCTCTTAAAAACACGCCATTTGTTTTGACGACGAGAAATAATTTTTAAATTAGTTAATGTAACTGATATATTTTGAATTTGATAAAATAGACCTCATTTTTTAATTCATAATATCAAATATAGCTTAGATCTAATTTTTGGTATTTTTCTGGAAACTTTCATTTTTTGATGAATAGTGAAACCACTAAGTGGTAGTTAAAAAACTGAATTTTTTATAAAACATAATTTTTCCGCTTCTGTGAGTGGAATTTCAAAAATCTGAGAGACACGGTTGATGTCAGTAAGTAAAATTTGGTTCAATGATATGAAAATAATTTTTGGTGAATAGTAACATTTTTCTTTTTTTACCACGGATAAAAGTAAATAGGGTAATTAAGGGTAAAAATATTATTATTATTACCCTAAAACATGTTCTAATTCTATTGGATAAGTGTAACTCGACCAAAAACAAACTTAGGAATAAAATATGACCATTTAGTCCCGCTTGGATTAGATTAGGACATTTATTATTATTTAATTCAAAGAAGGGTTAAAATAGTTAAAATCAAAGTTTAATAAGTATATCATTTTTAATATGGGGTTATACATAAGATAAATTCGACTATAAATATTAATTAGAAAGATAAAAATATTTCCTACATAATGGTATTTTATTTTTATTTTTTATACATTAAATAATTTAATTTATTTATGACACAACGATGATGCAGTAATTATCTTATTAATGAAATATTGACATAATGGATGTTATAAATACCCAAATAAATATAATTTGAGACTTTTTATTAATTACACTAATTTTATAGGTTAATATGACATGTTAGTATAGTTTAAAGTAACTTTGTTTGAACTAATCATTCTGTTATGATTTTCACAAAAATCAATTACTAAATAGTGTCAAAATTGACATAAAATAGTTTTTAAAACAAATATTATATTATTAATTGTTATTTTATTCCTAAAAATCTAAGGTTCGGCAAAATTACTTAGATAAGGTTACATATATTAATAATAAAAAACTTGGGGTTGGTTTGGCTTGATATAGTAAGTTTATTAACCTTATAGTATAAGAACACAAGAAGACACGGTAAAAGTAAAATTATTTAACTTAATGTTAAATCTAAATGATAAGGTTAAAATAGGAACCTAAACTTGTCTAAATTCTATTAGATGAGAGGATTTCGACCCATCCCTACCTTATCCTCGAAATAAATCAATTTGAAGCTATTTAAAACCGAAATTGACTTTATAATAAAATAATATTTTAAGTTATTCCAAAGGTGCCCCTCTCCTCCCTTATAAAAGGGCACCTCCTTCCTCTCTTCCTCGCACAACATTTAGCCTTCAATATCGACCAACCCCTGCCATGTTCTCTTCTCCACTTCCCTATAAACATCCTAGAGGTTCTGGTCTTCCACAAAGACCAATTTTAGTGCCCTAAGAGGAGGTCTCAAAGAGGCGCATCAAAGAAGAGGTAATTTCCGTTACCGATTCTTTCACCTTTATTTCTTCTTCCACTTCTTCTTCCTTGGTTGTTTCATTATGAAGAAATAACATCAGTATCACTCATATACTGATATGTTATTATAAGTATGAAACAACCCTATTTCACCATCTATCCATCCTACGGAAAACAAAATCACCGCGCGTGCGTACGTACGGAATACCGTCTCCACGCTGTGGTGTAATCTATTTTCCACCACCACCTTAATTGGATGGGTATAATGGTGTAATGAGTAACTATATATGATTTTTATAAATTTATATTGATACTGAAATATTACACATACACTTCAACACAAGTTCACAATCATGAGAACGATATCATCGCTCGTGCGTACGTACAGACTACCGTCTCCACGGCGCGAGGAGATTCATTCTCCACTTTAACCATTAATGAATGATTATAAAGTATATATAATAATTAATAATGAAATATATGACATAATAATGATACTTTATTTATGTGTATATATATGTATGTCATCTACTTAATTCCGTTCAACTCAATAAGGAAACGAAAACAGCGTTCATGCGTACGTACGGCCTACCGTCTCCATGAACGGTGTAATTCTTTCCATTTACTGATTTATTATATATATGTATATTCTGAATATATATATAAATATAAATCATGTTTTATATTCTGGAATTAAGTAATCATGATATAAGTAATCATATGAATAATTACAAGTCAAAACACGGACGACAAATGAAACAATTTTACCCAAAATGCTCTTTAACATGGAATTTACAAAAGAACGGGTTATATAAAGTCATAAGTGACCATATATGATATCATAACAATGAATATGATTTTGTAATAAGTCAATGACATTATTTAAATCATTATACAGGAGGTTCTGACCCTTACGAAGAAAATCGGACCTAAGGTAAGGAAAATATCACAATCTAATTTTATCCGAGATTGTTTATACTTTGGTATTTACTGGGGTGTATTTTATCATCCACATACATGTTTCCTCAATATGTAATATTATTTCCATACACCTACAATTTTTTAAATCCAATTTTACCCTTAGGTGAGTTTTTAGTAAAGGATATGAAAGGAATCTTTCGTCGTTTTTCGTACAAGGTACTTTTTTTACTTTTCCGACAAAAGTACGAGAAGAATGTTTTTTTAACTTATACGGCATGAATGGATTTTTAAAAAAAAAATTCCAAGAATCTTCCTTTACAAGTTTTCAAGTTTATTTTTAATCAACTTGTTTTAGTTTAAAATTGTATGACATGTTAAGAAAGTAAAAAAAAAATTGAAGTAGAAATTATATTTTCCTCAAGAATGATGTTCAAGTGTTTTATCAAATTTATTTTCCATCTAAGATAATAAAGGGTTCTTTTTTTATCCCTATTATTACATTGATTTGATTATGTTGTGATGGAATTATATTTTTATGAAGTCCTTTATCTTATATGAATTGTTTTATGATGTTTAAGATTCCCATTTTTATTACATGGGTTATGAAAATGATGTATGATTTATGATTTTGTGGCACACATAAAAATGGTATCATTATGAGATGGGTGGGACCTATATCTCCTTCCAATGAATTGGGTAAATATTTTATATCTCATGAGATAGACATGGCTGTAATGGTAGGTTATACCGGTTTAGTGAAACAGGACTGAAACGAGGGTGACTCGGTTCAGAAATGGACTTTGTCCACTAAGATAGTCTTGGCAATGAGTCTTGACTAATAAGAAATGATTCTCTATGATTATGTCTGTATGCCACAAAGTTTAATGTTTTAAGTTATGATTATTGTGATTACATTTCACTTCCATGAGTTATCCCAGGTTATGAAATTATGATCTCTTTTACTGGTTAAGATTTCCAAAAGTTATGTGCTTATGTATATGATGTGATTGATATTTCTTTTGTTTACCCTTACTGAGCATTTCATCTCACCCTTTTATGTTTTCTTTTCCCCAGGATATAAAGAAAGGTTTTAGGTAAAAAAAAAAGGAAGATCTTTATGGGATATGTTGAAGATCTTTCACCATGATTAGAAGATTACGTTCCGAGTTTCCAAAGACACTAAACTATTACGGTCCTTGTGTGTGTGTTTTTTATGTACTAAGTATTCCGCAAAAGTAATGTAATGTCAATGTACGTCAAGCTCCGGGTCTCTACCGTAACACCCCAAGATTTGTTTAGATATATTATTTTTAATTTATTTTATATCATTTCCAATATTCTACACCAATATTATCTTGCACTATATGCAACACTTTATTAGCTTTCAGTATACGCAACACTGTACTTCGCTTGTGTTACAAACATTTACAAGTTCTTTTGATAGAATTCATTTAACAAAACACTGAGTATAGTTTTGTTTCAATTGATAAAAGAACTATGTTTGGATTATGTTATACATAACAATGAAGGAATATTGCACTAAATGAAACACTAACTTGACTTGTACTACATGCAAGAGAGACCTTCTTTGATATCATGCACTGTACTCAATAACAACTTCCACAAAACAATGATGTATTATAAAAAAAATTATTATTTAAGGGGATATAAACTAGATATTATGAATATTATTAAAAAAAATTTAATTTTACACAACATTGAAATACAAATTTTTTATTTTCTTGAACATGATATAATAAAAAACTCAATTTTTCAGATTAAAGAAGTATTTTTTTTAAAAAGCAGTTTTGTCGCCTCTTGATGGACCACCCATTTTAAATATATTTCCAACAATTTTATATAATCCAATTAAAAAACTAAACTAATTATTTGGGAACGGGACATAAAAAGTTACTTTGGTTCAATTTTTTTTATTTTTCTGAAATAATTCATATTTTAGTGAATAGTTAAAAATAAAGTATTTTAATTCAAAACTGAATTTTCATCTAATTTATTTCTATAAATAGATTATATTTTTAATTGGTTTTAATGTGTAATTTGATTATGTTTTTATCAATTAATCGAATACTATTGTTTGGATGTAATTTATCATTTTAATTAGACATAAACATGTACCAGTCTTTTGGAATGTTTTTACTTCTTAAAAACTGAGTATTTGGTTTTGACAACGAGAAGTAATATTAAATTAATTTATTCTAATTATCTATTTTGAATTTTGAAAAATGGATCCAATAATTTGAATTGGAATTTCCAAATTTTTTAAATATGTACCTTTAATTTTTGGATACTATTAATAATAATTGTGGTAATTTTTACTTACCATAGTTAAAGGTAAATTAGGTAAATTAGGATAATAAACAATAAGATAAGGATAATAAAATTATCCTAACACCATTAAAAATCCAATTTAATGAATTGAATTCAACCAATATCACTAAAGTGTTAGAATTAATTGATTTAGTGGACACTGTTTCATGAAAGTGATGTAATTATTATTAAAACAAAATAAAGTGATAACATGTCACTCTCTTATCTCTTATATGTATAATAATTTTAATGTGATGATAAAATGGATAAAACAACAAACATAAATAGTGTATAAAAATATAATGAAATTATCTTCATAATGGGAATTTATTCATAATATTTATATATTTTATAATTACAATTAATGATGGCACAATAGTGATGAAGAAATAATTTTATTGATAGAAATATAAAATAAATTGTTTTATAAATATTAAAATAAATATTACATGAACTAATTAATGCGATACACAAATTTTATAGGTGACAATGAAATGCGAGGAGTTTATTAAATATTTTTTTCGATTTTATCTTCAATTAGGATTTTATTTAAATTTATATAAATGAATAGTGACGAAGTTCAAACTATTTATATTTTATAAAAATAACACATTATTAAATTATTAAAAATTAAAAAATTACTACATAAATTGAAAATTAAAAATTATATTATCTAAAATTTCATAATGTATCCAATTATGGACAATTGACAACACATAATTAAATATTAATAACCATTTATTATTTATACTAGTATTACCACAAATAAAATTAAATAGATTAAATAAAGATAAATCAAAATTATAAGGTTTAAAATAAAATTAAAACATGTCTGAATTTTATAGGTTTAGATTATTTTGACCCATTCTCATTTTATCTTTAAAATAAATTTGTTTGGGTCTATTTTAAACCGAAAATAAATTTATAATAAATTAATATTTCAAGACATTCCTAAACTGTCCCCCTCCCTCGTATAAAGGGCCACCACCTATACCCACTTACTCACAGCTTTAAATAACATTGTATCATTCAAACTCTGATCAAATAAGGTCCCAAAATCTATCCCTTTCTCTTAGAGGTCACAAATTTGGTAGAAATCCCCCCTAGCGAGATCATTTGTGCAAATCAGAAGAAGATACTCAAAAAAGAGGTAATTGTTTAATCCCTTATTTCAAAATTCCTTTCGCCTTCCACTTCCTCTTCTAATTTTGTTTCTATACTAAAGTAATAAATCCAGTATATTATACATGATAATATTTTCTTATAATAATGTTACAACCTTATACTCCTTTTGTTCATCCCACAAATAACAATATCACCATGCGTGTGTACATATGGCATACCGTATCCATGTCATGGTGTAATTCATTATTCAAAAATACTTAATTTTTATGTGTATAATGATGAGTATAATGAATATAAATAATTATTATAATATTATTACTATTATATATAATTAATATACCATCCAATTCAATAATTATTTATCATCAAGTGAATGATATCGTTGCTAGTGCGTAAGTACGGCCTACTGTCTCCACGACACAATGACATTAATTATCCACGTTAACCATTCAATAATGATTATAAAGTATATATAATAAATAAATAATGGAATAAATGACATAATAATGCTATAATATATAGTTATATATGTCATTTAATATCTTCCATTCAATTCAATGAGAAAACGGAAAGAATGTTGATGTCTACGTACGGCCTACCGTCTAAATGATCTGTGTTTTCTATTTCATTTATATATATATATATTAAAAATATTAATATAGAGAATATTTACGATATATAAATCATTTTCTAAATCCTGAAATTAATTAAATCATGATCTACGTAAAAGGGTTATGAATGACAAGTTAAAACACGTACGATAAATAAAATGATTATTACCCAAAATGTTTTTTAACATAGAATTGATAAATAAATGCATAATATAAAGTCATAATTGAATCATATATGATATCATAGATATTATATTGGCTCTATTACAATTTAATAATATGTTTATACCCACTATACAGTCATTTCAGACTCATACTAAAGAAATTGGACCTAAGGTAAGTGATAATTTTTCAATCTCATTTTTTATCCGAGATTATTTATACATAAGTATTTATTGGGGGTATATTTATCATCCATGAACAGGTTTTCTAAAAAAAATTACATAAAATATTTAATACTATTCTATGTAATTTTAATTTCATTTTTACCCTTTTTTTTCTTTTACTACATGGTTTGGGAAGAGTTTTTTTTGTTTACCAAACGATGTATATTTTTACTTTTCGGTAAAAAAAGTACGAGGAGAAGGTATTTTTAACATATATTCATGAATATATTTTGATGCATTAATGAAGAAATATTTCAAGGAATATTCCCTTAAAATATTTAAAGGTTATTTTCAATGAAATTTTATTCTTTTAAAATTGAATGGTGTTTTGAGAAACAGAAATTATTTTTTTAAGAAGAAATGATATTTTACTCAAGAGTAACTTTCATGTGTTATATAAAAACTCTTTTACATCTAAGATGACATTTTTTTAAATAGGGTTATGTTTCTATCCCTATTATTATTGTTAATTGACTATTTTTATGATGGAACGCTATTTATGATATCCATTTTTTCATCGATTATGTTATGATCGAATGTTGTTTTAGAAACCCATTTTCTTTCATGGGAATTTCTATGATGAATGATTTATATTTTTGTGGAACATCTTAGAATGAATTCATTATGAGATGGGTGGGACCTATAACTCCTTCCAATACATTGGGTAAATATTTATATCTCATGATATATAAATTACTGGAATGACAAGTAAATATGGTTCAGTAATATAGGGTTGGAACGAAAAGTAAATATTGTTCAGTAATACATGGATGGAATGGAATGTAAACATAGTTCACTAATGGACTTTTTCCACTATGATTGTCAAGGAAGCACTGAATTGGCATATATTGAAATCGTATTATGTGATTATTTTTTTCCACAATTCCATGTTTTATGCCAATGCTATTCTATCATGGTTAATGTTCCATTAATATTTATTTCATACATACTGCCAAGATTTATTTCTTGACTCATGATTTTGAAATTTAAACAATACGTTCATGTTTTTACATTTTTATGTTTATGGTTTGTTTTATGTTCTCAATTATTACCCTTTCAGAGCATTTGAGCACACCTTTTTAATATTTTCTTTTCCCCTGGATATAAGAAAGGTTTTAGTTGTCAAATGAAAAGAAGAAGATCATTATGGGAGATATTTAAGATCATTAACCAAGATAGAGAATTATGTTCCATGTTTCCAAAGACACTAAAATAATAAGGTCTTTCCATGTATATTTTTGTAAAGTATTAAGTATTCCACAAAAGACTCTAATTTATATATAGGTAAAGCTTAGATCGTTAGAGTTGGTATCCGAGCAGAGGTTTAGTCGTCCTTTAGAAACTATGATGAAAAAAATTTAGAGAGACACCGAGATATATTTATAATGATATGCCTATGGATTTATTAAGGATATTTCAATTATATGTTCCAATACTATGGTTTTTATGATAATCATGAATAACCTAGGGTTAAATCGAAAATATCATGTATTTAAATATTTTATTTCATTTAACACACTTAGATGTTTCTAATCTGTAATATGTATTTATCGCACTTTGATTTCTGGAGATAGTCTATAGCTAGAACTACATAGATAATTGTTAACCATTGAATATTTTGGATGTGTAAATAATAAGAATTATGAATATGGATTTACTAAATTGAAATATCATGAAAAGAGTCATGATGATGGTACAGGTATTGTCCATAATGCTAGTGATAGAGAGATTGTAAATTACATGTTAAAGGTTTGTGATGTTCTTAAATTATTATTAACATTAAATCTAAGAATATTGAGGTTTAGGAACCTTAATACATGATATATATTCTATTAAATATAAAGAATATGGATCTAGTGTAATAGTTTAAGAATAAATTTGGAAGATTTAGGTGAATTTGATTTGGAATTCAAGGATTACGTTACATGAATCATGAAATATATAAGTTATTTCAATAGAAGTTTTTCATTATGGATTGTAAAAAATATGTTGAATAGTTATATGGAGCCAAACATTAGATTTAAGGGTAGGGTGATATTTTTGGAGAACACGTGATTTAGGTAAAGATAACCATTAATATGTTCCATATATTAAGATAATGATGTTTGGATAAAGATATATTGGATTTGAATAAGTAAATTGGATGATTCTAGTTTCATGATAACTAATTATCGATTTATCGACAAGAGGGTTATGATATCATAGATGAAGTATACCAATTTTTGGGATTAAGTAATAATCCACTATGTTTTTGAATAAGGAAACATGCATGTTCTAAATATGGATATCTGATAATTCAGTTTGTTATCCTGACTCAATAGAATACATGATAAAGATGTTCACACATTTTGAATGTGACCAATGAGAGATACATTATTATATATTATGGATAAATTTTAATTTGTGTAAGTGAATCATTTTATATAGTTTTGGATTTTCATCATTTATAAGGATTGTAAGTGTTTAAATTTATGGAAAGATTATATTAATCTTTTGATGAAATTAGTTAGAATAAAGACTTATCTCACTGTAGTTGGAATTATGTATATTTAATAACATGTGATAACCTATTTTTTGAGAAAAATGTAATGTACTATAAGTATATCACATGATCTACTAACACTTAAAGAATGAAAAATTCAACTTCATTTCTTTAAATAATAGAAAAATTGGAAAGTTTTCAAGGTACGAACAATGGTGATATTGTACCAAAATCAAGTATGTATTTATTCCCATACAAACATCATCAACTATACTGAAAGTATATTAAAAAAAATTCATTGTACCTTCTTATATGATGAATCAAATGGTCCCATAAGTCATCGTATATTTATGGATTTATTGTTATTAGCTTTCTCCAATAATTGTTCTCTATCACTATCAATTAGAACATGATGGTTATATTTTTCTTCCATATCCATGTTTTCAATTCCCACCTAAGACCTCCTATGTGAAAACCAATGATGATTTACCTTAGGTAACCATTATGTTTCTAACATTACTTTTTACAATGAAGTCTTATTATTCCTTTTTTGATGTGTGTTTCTATGAATGGAACATTCATGTAGTAAACCTTTCATAACCCCAACGAATTTTGAGCGTGTAATTCATTTTATGGGGGAAAATGTTACAACCTGATATTTTATGAGATATATTATTTTTAGTTTCTTTGATGTATTGTTTTGTATGCTACACCATGATTATCTTGTGCTATATGCAACACCATATTAGCTTGCAGTATACAAATCAATTTTCATGGCATGTGTAACACACAATATCCTTTTCTTTTGATAGAATTCATTTCACAAAAAAACTGGTTATAGATTTTGTTCAATGTATAGAAGAACTATGTTTGGATTATTTTATATGGAACACCAAATGAAGCATTCACTAAATGAAATATTTACTTGGCTGGAATTACATGTAACCGCGACCTTCTTCGATAACTTATGATGTATTCAATACATAGTTAAACTAAATAATGTTATATTATTAAAATAATAATATTTAATGGGATATAAACTAGCTATTATGAATATTATTGAACACATTTTGAATTTTATATAACATAAAAATTCATCTTATGTGTTTTCTAGAAATTAATATAAGAAAAAATTCATTTTTTCAGATAAAAGAAGTACTCTTCCAAAAATGCAGTCTTGTCGCCTCTTGATATAACACCCATTTTAAATCTATTTTTTAACATTTTTATATAATATATTTGAGAAAATAAACTACTTATTCTGAATTGGGATATCAAAATTTACTTGGGTTGAATTATTTTTATTTTTCTGATAAAATTCATATTTTAATGAATATTGAAAATACTAAATTTTAATTCAAAACTTCCTTTTTATCTAATTTAATTATATAGTTAGATTATATTTTTAATTCATTTTAAAGTGTAATTGGGTTATTTTTTATCATTTATTCCCATTTTTTTCCTTATATTTAATTTTATATTTAAATTTGACATAAACACATGTCAATCTTTTGAAACGTTTTCTACTTCATAAAAACCCACTTGATGGTTTAGACAACATGATGTAATTTTAAGTTATTTTATTCTAATTATGTGTTTCGAATTTGGAAAAATGAATTTCATATTTGGAATTAGAATTTCCAAATTCTGTAAATATGTAACTTTTATTTTTTTGACACTATGAATATTATCTTTGGTAATTTTAATTTACCATAGTTAAAGGTCAATCGGGTAAATTAGGATAAAAATGATTAGGATAATAAAATTACCTTAACCCCTGAAAAACCTCTATTAGATGAATAAAATACAACACATATCACCTATGGATTAGAATTTATTAATTTAACGGAATTCTTCCATAAAGGTGATGTAATTATTATTAAAATAAAAGAAAGTGACAACATGTCACTCTCTTTTCTCTTATGAGTATAATAATTTTAATGTAGTGATAAAATTGATAAAACATAGAGCATAAATAGAATCCCGAATACTAATGAAATTATCTCCATCATTTTAATTTATTTATCATTTTTATATAATAAATAATTTCCATTAATGATGACACAATAGTGAATTAGAAATTATTTTATTAATAGAATTATCAAATAAATGGTTTCTAAAATATTATCATAAATATCATATGAACTAATTAATGTGGTAGATGAAATTTCTAGGTGAATATGACATTTTATAAGTGTATTAAATATTTTGTTTCGAATTTATCTTCTTTTTGGATTTTAGTTAATGTCAACTAAATTAATACTGTCAAAATTGGCCCTATTTATATTTTATAAAAATTACATATTATTAAATTATCTATAAATCAAAAAATATATTTAAACATTACAAATATAAAATGATATTATCTACAATTTTAAAAGTACCCAATTATGCAAAATTGGAAACACATAAGTAAATATTTATATCCATTTAATATTTAGAATATTATTAACACAAATAAAATTAAATAGATCAAATAAAGATAAATCAAAATGATAAGGACTAAAATAAAATAAAAACCTGTATTTAGTTTATTTGTTGAGAGGATTTCGACCGATATGAATATTATTTGAGAAATAAATGAGTTTCAGACCATTATAAAAAAATAAATTTACAATAAATTAATATTTCAAGACATTCCTAAAGTTCCCCTCCCCCCTCAATTAGAAGGCCACCACCTCTACCCACTTACTCACACCATTAAATCCATTTGTATTCTCGAACCTCTAATCAAATAAGCTCCCAAAATCTATCCATTCTTATTATAGTCCACACTTTGGGTATAAATCCATCTTAGGGAGACATTTTGTGAAAATCAAAAGAAGATACTCGAAAAAGATGTAATTGTTTTATCACCTCATTAAAAATTATTTACTTCTTATAATTCATATTATTATGTTTTTTGCATACAAAAGTAATACATATAGTGTATTATATATTCTAAGATTTTATGATAATTATGTTACAACCTTATACCTCATTTTATTTTTCCTACAAATAACAATATCACTATGTGTGCATATGTACGAATTACCATCTCCACATAGTGGTGTAATTTCTTATCCAACAATAATTAATTTGGATTGGTATAATGGTTAGTATAATTCATTTATATAATAAATATAACATGCTAATTATTTATTATAATTAATATACTTTCCAATTCTATAATATTTAACAGTTAACTGAATGATATCATCACTCGTGTGTACGTACAGCCTACCGTCTCCACGAGGCGATGAGATCTGTTATCAATGTTAACCATTAATGAATGATTATAAGGTACATATAATAAATAATATTGAAATATATAACATACTAATAATAATTTATATAAAAATATATGTCATTTACTTACTTCCATTCTATTCAATAAGGAAACAAAAACAACATTCATGCATATATACGTCCTACCATCTCCATGAATAGTGTATTCTATTTCATTTATTTATTCATTATATATATTTCTATACTTTATATTTATGATATATAAATAATTTTAACATTCTGGGAGTAATTATGTCTTGATATATGTAATAAGATCTAGAATAACACATCAAAACACGTACGATAAATAAAATGATTATTACGCAAAATGTTGCTTTAACGTAGAATTGATAAATAAATGGGTAATATAAAATCATAAGTGAATCATATATGATGTCATAGATATTATTATTGTTATATTACAAGTTAATACTTTTGTTAAACCCACAATACAAGAGTTTCAGATACATACAGAAGAAATTAGACCGAAGGTAAGGGATAGTTTTGTGATCTCATTTTTAATACGATACTGTTAATATGTAAGTATTTACTGGTGGAATATTTTTCTTACATATCCATGTTTTCTACAATTGTTTCCCTAATATTTTTAATATTCTTTTATGTATTTTAAAATTAATTTTTACCTATTTTTTAACTTTTACGACATGGTTTAGAAAGAATATTATTTTTGTTTACCATACAATTTTTTTTTCTTTTTCGGAAAAAGTACGAGGAGAATATTTATTTTAAATTACACAAAATGAAAATATTTTTACTCTTTCATGACACCTTATTTACATGAATATTAGCTTACATGTTTTCAATTTTGTTTTAAAATTAGTTTTTTTCTTTTATAATTTCATGGGGTTTTGATGAAAGAAATTTTTTTAAGAAATGATATTTTCATCCAAAATTAATTTCATGTGTTATATCAAAAATATTTTCCATATTCCATCCTACCTTTTTAATACATAACTTTTCATTAAATTCTACATACATAGGATCTTTAAAGTCTAGAGTCTTGGAAATCAGGAACCTAATACATGAAAACAACATAAACATTATTGCACCCCACTTGTAAGGCTTCATCAAAGGTTCATCCTATGTATATTTACTTCATTTCATATCCTGGATATAGACATCAAAGGAAAGTTTGAGAAGATGGCCCGGTATGGGTAAACAAGGGAATCAATGTACTTGTGATATCAATAAGAACTTGAATGAAAACATAAATACATGAGAAATGAAACAATATAAAAATCATAATGAAAAGAACTTGAATAATAACTTGAATATATGGCTACAACATTTCATTTAGGAATTCATGAACATATCACTAAGGTCCATCCCCAAGGTGTCATAAAAATTACCAAGGTTATTCACCAAGGAATCATAAAACTTGTCATCTCTGGAGATTAATACTTTACCCAATGCATTGGAGTGCTATTAGGGCACACCCTTAACATGTCTTTACTTTCATGTGATCCACATAGATCATAAAAAAACATTTCATAAATAACCCAAATGGAATCAAAGTTATGGGTTTCATGTCAAAATCGTGACGTTTAAAAAGTGCTTTAAAATAAAATCATTATGTCATTTATAACCCATGGAAATGGTGTCAGGGTTATATATATGTCAATTACAGAATCAAATATATCAACTTTATATATTTATGAACACCCATGGAAATGAAATAAGTCTGGGTATTCACATAAATAAACAATTTAATTTCTTGAGAGAAAGTGATTTAAATTTTGAGATGAAATTTCAACAGCATAACGGCTATATTACATGGTTTTAGAAAACATTGAAAAGGGAGAGGACAAGGGTCACCCACTCATAAATAAATCATAATATAGTATGGGTAATGAATAAGATAATGGTGTGGATATTTTAATGACATACCACATAAAAATAAAACATGAAAAAAAAAGAGAAGATTTGATTTCTTTTACAAAACATTTGACAGCCTAAAGGCGTCACTTAAAAATTTAGATAAAAAATTAATGAGAGCCGAAAGGGTCTCTAAACAATTATACATGAAATGGAAATAAATGAGAACATAAAATAATATACCCTCGATATAAATATTTGGAAATTAGAAGACACAACATAAACGAAGTCGTGACTTAAAATAGGTGGGTGAAGGGATCCCTTACCTTGAAAAGTAACATTGAAAGCTTGATGGTCGGGACCTTGGGAGGCTTGAGGGAACCTTGGGAGGACTCCTTGGGAGGTAAAGAGACCAGAACTTCGTTGGGGATAATTTGTAAATGATATTAATGAGGTAATGTCTTGGTATTTATAAGAGAAGTGAGAGGACAAGTCATTAAAGGCCAAGGGACACCGCAACGGTGGTATTGGAAACCCCATGGGCTTGCCCATGGTATTTTCCCATGGTATTGAACACTTGGAAAAAATCATTACTTATCTTACTATTCATATGTCTACCAGAATTATTTAATGATTATTACATCCTTAATGATGTCATTAAACTACCGAAACACAAAACTGTATTTTCACTATTCACTAAAAATTCAACTTTCCCAGAAAGATCCAAAAAAATATCCTATACCAAATATCGATGCTCTAATTTCAAAAATGAACTCCATTTAATGAAAATAATTTTCTAAATGTTTTTAATTTAGTTTTTTTAAAAAACACTATTCACTTAAAAAAAGAGTACTTAACCAATAATTTCTGAAACATTTATTTACCTATTTTAGTGAAACACATTTCTTAATCTAGGTGACTAAATTATATTAATACTTTCTTAAGTGAGGATACATAATCCATTTGATCGCATTACTAATCATAAGCATAAAATCACTATTCATAATTTACTATTCATCAAAAATTATGTTGATCTTATTAGACTCTAAATTTCATACTGAATATAACTATACAAGACCATTTTTTTAAAATCATTACACTTTATTAATTAATTCAGGTTTACATAAATATTTTTAAAATATCCTTTTTCTAAAATTCATCAATAATTTCGATACTATATTTATCCGGACATTTAAAAATTCACAAACTTCACCATATGAAGAAATCACAATTTTTATTTAAATGAAACGATTACACAAGGAAGTTATGGTCTCATTACATAGACCTTTATTACACCAGCACAGGACCTAAGAGTACGTTGTGCTAGGGTGATAGAATCTTGGGGAGGCTCGTCCAACATTTCCCGAGTAGTGATTTCGATCAGCTTGAACTTCTCATGAAGGAGATTGTGTTCCAACATCACACGAAGATGCTCAGATTGGGTTTGGTATCGAGCAAAGCCCAAAGGTGATACCTTCTTCTCGACTTCCGTAAGATGGGCTTCGATCGGCCCAAGACTACTGGATGGGGCCATCAAGTCTTCTTTTTGTATTAACCAATATCACTTTTATTTTTAAAAAATAATCGTAACATTTAGATTCCAAAGACCATATTTACCAACGGTCATATAACAGTCGAAACCCAACGGTCTCATTTTTATTATACTCATTTTATTAAATGAAAAATAAATTATCCCATAAAAATTAGGGAAAAAATTTTCTTCAAATTTTCATGTCGTTACATTCCATCTATGATGAAATTATTTAAATAGAGTTCTATTTTAACCCTATTATTACTATGATTTTATTTTTTTATGATAGAATTTTATTTATGACATAGATTTGTTTCCCTAGATTATTATATAATGGAATGATGCTTAAGAAACCAATATTATTTCATGGATTATACAATGATGAATGATTTATGTTTTTGTGGCACATGTAACAATTATTTCATTATGAGATGGGTGGGACATGTATCTCACTCTAATTAATTGGATAAATATTTATATCTCATGATATAAACATGACTAGAATGACAAGTAAACCTGGTTTAATAATACAGGGTTGGAACGAGAAGTAAATCTGACTCCATAATACAAGACAGGAATGGAATGTAAACATGGTTCAGTAATGGACATTGTCAAAAATAATGGTCTTAGAAGTAATGCTTTGGGTACTATGGAAATTATATTATGTTCTTATTTGTTTATTCAATTCCATTTTTTATTCCATTACTATTTTCTCATGGTTAATGTTCCTTTAAGATCTATTCCTTATGTACTACCAATATTTATTTCCTGACTCATGATTTTTATATTTAAACTTTATGTTCCTGTTTTTACATTTTTATATTTATGATTTATTTTATGTTCTCAATGTTTACCCTTACTGAGAATTTGAGCTAACCATTTTTATGTGTTCATTTCCCCAAGATATAAATAATGGTTCTTGGTAGGAAAAAAAGGGGAAGTTATTTGTGGGAGATATTGAAGATCTTTCACAAATATAGAAGATTATGTTCCATATTTCCAAAGACATATAACTAATATGGTATTTTGGCATATATTTGGGTAATGTATTAAATATTTAAAAAATAAAATGTAATTTCCATGTTCGTCAAGCTTGGGTCATTAGAATTACCTATCCTATGAGAGTAGTAATTAATCCATACTTAGTTCTCTAGATACCGTGCAGTTTAACATCATGTGGAAAGGATGATCTCTATAATGTTTAACATAATCCGGACAGGACATGTTTGCATTGTTTTCTATAATGTACTCAAAAAAAATTATAATTCTTTCTCTGATGTGGAATCCCTTGTAGATTATAGATTATGAAATGTATTTCTTGAGAAATATTTCATCGGTGGGTGGTGTGACACGCTCCCTATCCATGGTGCCTAGTGAATATGCTCCATTAAGATAAACCTTGTGAATTACATAGGGTCCTTTCCACATGGGTTTCAATTTATTGGAATTCATTATTGGTATCATTGTTGTTTTGATAGATATCACCAGTTATCCTTGGAAAAATTAATAAAGTAATCCCTTTTTGTTAAATTCATGTGCTACCCGATTCTGATAGATGTATAGGTTGTGCAATGTGCCCAATCAGTTCTAATCTATACATTCCAATTCATACAACGGCTTTTGTAAATGATCATAATCTGACAAAATATCCCAAATATATATTTGGAATGATGGAAGCTAGACTTCTAGGGTTAATACTACCTCATTTTTATACACCAATGAGTATGGCGTTGAATGTGTGGATGTACGTATGGTTTTACAATAGGCCGATAAATCCCAGTGGAGTTTATCCAGCCAAGACTTCTTATCCATGTTCACCATCTTCTAGATTTTGTTTGATAAAGTCTTTTTGAAGTCCTCTATCTATCCATTTGACTTTTTATGATAGTGGGATGAGTGTTTGGACTCGATATTGTACTATTAGTATATCTTTTTAGACACCATGGAACCGAAATTGGTGTCGTTTTCCGTCAATATTTTATGAGGGACTTTGAACCTGGTAATGATTTTGGACCTCTTGAATTTGTTAATATTATATATCTAGATGTACTTGAAGGTAATTTCTTCATCAAATTTGTAAAATATTTCAATATAACCAAGGATGTACTTGAACTTCTTAGTTATGGATGAGGGGTATGGCCCTTCCACATTCATCCTCAATATAGAAAATGGCCTTGAATATTTAACTATATGTAGAAATTTTAGGGGTTGATGGATGATGTTATCATGAATCTTTAATGAATGACAATTTCATATCAATGCCATGTAGTTTTGTATCATTATTTTCCAATAGTATTCCAACCTCTTGATTTGGTGGGACATCCTGGTTCTGTATTGATGGGAAACACAAGAGCCTTCAAGGTCTTCTTCTAGGATTTAAAAAATTTATTCCTTTTTTGTTAACTGAAGTGAAATTAAATCAAATCCATGTTTTTAGTGGACTTATTTCTCATTTGAAACATCATTTTGAGTGATTTTTTATTCTTGGAATCAAATCTGTTCCCTTCTAGAATTATCAGTTGAGAAAATCCCATTTCGGATATAACCAGCTATGGGCTTCATACATATAAGAGTGTTTATTGGTTTGTCATGTTATAGGCCTTTGATGGCCAAATTGATTTCTTCCATATCATATATGATGATTGATGAGACCATTATTTCATGTATGATATATAGGATTTATTCATCCTGGTCAAGGTTATCTAGGATGGTGGATACATTAGGTATTGTGTCGATGTGAGATTATTCTTATTGGGGACAATGATGAAATGTCAGTTCAAAATGGAACTGTACCACCAATCCCTTAACATAGACCATTATGGGGTATTGTTCTTCCTTTTTAATGAAACTAGTACTCGCCCGTGCATTCACACGGTGTTACTTCTCAACCCCTCAACAATTATTTTCAATATGTGTTATTTTTCAATTTCAATATAGTTCATTAATATTGATTATTTAAATAAAAATTTTGAAGTGTAAAATATTAGAATACAAGTTGAAAAAATATGGAATCATCATCAACATAAAAATAAAATGATGTATATTTGGATTACATGATTGAACTACATTTGAAATAACATTCACAGAAACATTATTTTGTAGAGTGAAAAAAAATTAACAGAAAACTCAAATAGAATTCTCATATTTTGCTGTACAAGTTAAAACATTGGTTGGAGATCATTAGTTTAGTAGAAAACAATTAAGATAATTTATAATGAATAAAAATTAAGTTTCATCATGAAATGTAATGGTTGTAAATAATTGTGAGTTAAAAATTATAAAGAGAAAGAATCAATAATTTTGGGGGGGAAATAAGTCATTTGATAATTGAATCTAATCACTTTACATTATAAAATATCCCATAATGGAGAAAAATCATGCTGAATCTCAAAATCATATTCTAAAAATACTTCATTGACAAGGCTTGGAAAATCTATTCAAAAAATAGTAGTCATTAAATTTTGACACAAAAAAACTAAATTTATAGTCACATAAACATGAAGAACCATTTAAAAAACACAACATCACATGAAACTTATAATGATGATAGAAACAAATGTATGTTTCACACTTCAGAAAATAATTTCTCCGCAAATTATCAATGAGGAAAAGTACTAGAAATAATTGTGAAGAAAACTATTGTAGGGGGAAGAAACTTTGTAACAAAACTGAATGAAAATAAACACACCCACCCAACCTACCCACCCAACAAACCCACCCAACCAACATAAACCATAGTGAAAATATAAGTACTAACAATTTTCATGAAAGCTCAAATGATATGATTTTTTTACCCTTTTCATGAAACTCGAATTCTCTCAACCTACAAAATGTTTCATGGTTTTTTGTCATGATGAATGTAATGTGATTGCGATTATAGTAACCTTGAAAGGTTTGGTATGGAAAGAAATGTGTAAATTTATTGAATGTAACAATAATGATAGGAATATGTTCACTTTTTTGCAATTTTAATGTCATGTTTCAGAAATATCATTCAATATGAAAGGTAAATTAAAATTGTTTCTCTAGATATTACAGCACATAACCAATTGCAAATTAGATTTTTTGGTAGTAAATGAGAAATAGAAAGAGAGATGGATGGTAGAAAAATCTTAAAACAAAATATAAGAAACTCATTTATCACTTTTTTGTCCATTTAATAATAATTATTTTTTTTAACAAACATATTCTCATGGGAAGAAAATGTATACCATTAAATTTAATTACCTATTCTCTTCCTTCCATTTCTTCTCTCGGTCTTGAGTGGAGTATGGGGACCTCGTAGATGATTGCTCCACCACTTGTGATATGCTTTTCCTTCCATCTCTTCTCCCTATTTTGAGTGGAAGATGGGGCCCTCCAAGCTACATAAAACAAAAAAATGGCATTAGGTCACGAAGTTGAAGGAGATTTAAGTATGTATTGTTGTTTTAGGTGTATTTTTTTCTATGCCATCTGTGACGATCAATGGGGTTCAACCAGATTCCCCTGAGAGGCATATTTGAGTACAAAGAGAAATCCCTTGGGGAGAAAATCCATAGATTTCGAATCATTTAATTAGATTTTATTAAAATATGGTTGTTTTACATGTATTTTTTGTTATGCCATATGTGTTGATAATTGTGATTGGTCCAGATCCTGATCAGTGGACTGTTAGGGAACAAATATAAATTAATATGGGAAAAACCCACAAAAGGTCAAATCATTGAATGAAATTTTTGTAAAATATGGTTGTTTTAGGTATAGTTTTTCATATGTAATATGGATAAAATTGATCATAAGAAATATTTTAAAACACTATGTATGAGAAATTAATAAAAAAATATTGTACAACCAATCCAAAAAAAGAGATAGTTTAGAACAAATTTAACATAAAAAAATGTGTACAGAAAATTCTTTATTTCAAAAAATAAGGTATAAGTTTTTCTCAAAAAGAATAATCATTTAATAGTTTTTTGTTGTGTCTTTTAGAGAGATAGTGTCATCCATATCCTGGTATGTAAAAGGTTGCATGTCATTGTTACTAAAGGGCTCATAGTAGTCATTTGATTCATTGCTGTAGTGAATCCAACATTTGGGATGTTGGGTTGAATGCGTTGTGGATCCCTATAGTATTTAGTATGGGGGGATGTGATTTATATTGTATACAGTGGATATTCATGTAAAAAAATTTGATACTTGTTGAATCAAAATAAAAAAATTAAAGGAGATTCCTTAGATGTTACCTCTGAAAGTTGAACAGTATTCTGAAATTCTAATATTTTTTGTTTCATTGGTCTGGAAGTAAGATAGTCAAATCAATTTAATCATTCAAGTCATATCAAAATATATATAGTAGAATGAAATTGAATAATTACATGAATGGGTTTTTCTCGAAGCTCATATACAGGTCTTAAAATGAACTGAAATAGAACAATAGAGATAAAGACAGAATTTCAGGAATTATCCAGCTGTCATATTGCTAGGTCTATGGAAGCTGGTGTGGAGATCTAAGGTTGAATGATATAACTAACCTTGTAGGTTCAGTCAATCTGCATTTACAAAATGGAATCCAATTATAAGGAATTATAATCATTGTCAATCGAAAATAGATTAAAACGGTCCTCATTACAAAATATACTCCTTAACAACACATAAATTCATGGTCCACCTTTGACTCAACAGATTGAATTTAGAAAACAACAACCATTTGATTGCATACGTATATACCCTCATATACTTCAATATTGATTCTACATAAATATCCGAACCATATATAGACCGATATCACAACCTAAAAAATATACCCATACAAATGATATTTACTCTATAGGCATAGTGCATGTAAATACATGAATAATTATATGCAATAGGGGTACCAGTATTTTTTCTTTAAAAGAAACACAGCACCAAAGGTGATCCAAATAAGGGGGTTACATACTCCATAAATTGTGGGCACATTCCCCATCACTATGGGAAGTACCTACTCCACTATGTATAAAGTATAAAAACACCTTCTAAAGAGTGTTTTTATGGTTTTACTAACCCCAATATACTACAATATCTTCCCACTCCTATAACTAACTTTATAAATCTAAATAAAACCATTTATCCATACACATCAGTTAAAAAATCAGATGATGAATAGATACGTGATGAAACATTCAAAATACTAATACACTCCTAATTGAATTTGAATATTATAAAATACGAAACCCAAATTAAATGTCTTGTAAAACACCAAAGGCATCAAAATGCACATCTTGTTCATTGATTTCCATGGTGTATAGGATTCATCTAGCTATCAATAATGTACAAAAACTCTATATTCTATATGGGGATGACCTATATAGTATGTATATATGTGTACATGGTGTAAGTGACTATTCTGGCTGCTTAGTGTAAACTTTTGTTACATATATAGGCATCTCACTTATTGTATAATATATGTACCTTGGGTCACATTAAAAGAGGTTACAATGACTTGAAATGGTTGGTATGTGTTTAAACATTGGGGAATTTAGTCCTAATATAAACAAGTATACGACCTGTTGTCATATACCATGTGATAATTATAGTATCATTTAACCACAATTCAGTAAAATATAGTATTTATGCCATGTCTTAAGGATATACATGTAGAGTTGATTTATGATGATTTTAAATTTTATAAAGAAACATACATGATGTGTGTATTGAAAAAATACATGCCATGAAATAATAAAAATACCTGAATTATTGGAAAGTGTACCTTGAGAAGCTAATGCATCAACAATGATGTTACCTTTCATCTCGGTGTGATTGATGATGATGTCTTGATTGATCAATATTTAGAAACATCTAAAAATATATGTTAACCACCATCAATGTTTTTGGTATCCTCTCTTCTGCTTCATGAGAAGACCCGACACAAAATGATGCATTGAACCCCAGCACCACCAACCCACAGTTGTCCTACCATCACACATCTGCTCAGATAAGGAAAAATAGTCCACATTTAAAATCACCCCTTCAATGAGTTCATTCCATCAAATCCATATCACCTGTTTTACATACCTTACCTTCCTCCCAATTCAATCTCTTGGTTGCAACAGTTTGAAGGCCACAACCAAGTATACCCATTACATTGGAAACCCATGTACTACAACCTATACTTTCACATGTACCTGGAATAAAATATGTGAAACAGGGTTTCCCTCCCGTGACCAATTGTGTCCTTCCCATAAAATCATACAAATAGTGGAAAAGATAATAGAATGAACCTTCCTCTATCTGAAATTATATATTTAATGATCTCTTCCTGCAGCGAGTTCCTATCCAGATTAATGTTATGCTTTGAATAAAAAAATTCCTTGTCTCTATTGACCTATCTCCAGAGAAGAAGAGATTATACAAGGATTCATGATGATGTGTGATGAAGTAATGGAATCTTGAAAATGAGGACACCCGGCCAACAAACACAAACCAAAGTAAACATATATGTCCTAAAAATTGGTTAAAATCTTAAGTAATATCAACAAATTTTTAGCATTTTCCTGGTAATCATATTCTCTTAACCTACAAAACGATACAGGGTTGTTTGGAAGGATTCAAGTAAATTTATTGTAGAGAATCATTTAATTTTATAATTGTAGTCATATGATGGAATGCAAGTTGAAACACTTCACAGATGATTGTTGTAGAACTTTGGATACTGGGAGACATACAAAACACAAGGGTAATGTGATAGTTTAAAAAAATATTGGAAACTACTTGAATGTTTTTAATAAAACACATTTTCATTTCTTCTTCATGTAATCATATGAAGTAATAAAAAAATAGGAAAGATATACCAACTACATGTTTCAATATCTGTCAAATATTAAAATCCATTTACCTCATCTTAAACTGCAATAGAATGTATCACATCATCACACTGTAAATCCATAAGAAATTGTGAAATAGTTATTTAAAAAATAAATCTGGAAGAGATATATTGGACAAAATCTTACATGAGAAAATGAGCAGGGCACATGTAAAAAAGGAATTATATCTGAAAATATCATTGATTTGTTCTTAAATAGGTTATACTTTAAATGAGAAGAGCACATGTAAACAAAAATATCTCATATAAACCTATTAATAATAAATGGGAAAAATATATAGGTGCCACTTGAACCAATGAACACTATCTTTTTTTAAAACTGAACTGTGCAGGCTCCAAAATTATAGAGGCTATAAATAGTGGATCCCTAAGGCTTATCCCTTAACAAAAGAACATACAATCAACCAAAGAGGACCAAATTTCATCATAAATGATATAATTATTTGAAAGAGTACCTTGAGAAGCTGATGCATCTGCAAATAAGTTACCTTCCCTCTCGGTGTGTTTGATGATGATATCTTGATTGATCAATCTTTAGAACCTTATAACCATATAAGTTAACCACAAACTATGTTTTTTGTACCCTATCCAATGCTTCAATTGAATAATCGACACCAAAAGATACGTTGAACCCAGCACCACCAAACCAAAACCGTCCAACCATCACGCATCTTCCCAGCTAAGTAAAAACACTCCACATTTAAAATAAACCATTCAACGAGAGAATTCCATTATAGCTATATCCCCAGTTTGATATACCTTACCTTCCTCCCAATTCAAGCTCTTGGTTGCAGAATTTTGAATGCGACAACTGAGTCTCCCCATTCACCCAGAAAACCATGTTCTAGAACCTGTAATTTCACATGTACCTGAAAAAATTTATATGAAAAAGGGCAGCCCTCCCTTGCCAATTTCTCCCATCCAAAAAAATGCTACTGATAATGGAAAAGATAATAGCATGAAACTTCCTCTCCATATACAACTTATGGTAGATAGAAATCCATGATTAGTATATATATTAGATTCCACTCACCACAGACATAATGGCCGATTTGAGATGAATGTATTGACATGCTTGCTTCACGAACTTGACGAATATGAGAAAATCATATCTCCCTTATAAATAGTACTTCATGAAAAAAAATAGTTTAAATAAATATATAAATCAAAAAGTACATGAAACACTAATTTCTTTGAAGATGTAGCAAAATAATATATCAAACAAATATTGATTTCAAAAAAAACAAAAATGAAACATTATGAAAATGGAAATAGAAATAATAAGAAAAATAATTACCTTGAATATTTGATACCATAACATCGAAAAGCTGGAGATGTTTATAAATATACCTGATTCAGAAAGACATGTAAATTCATTGGACACCGTTTTAGTAATCAAACAATGTATAATCAAAGTAGAGATCCGGAATAATATTTCATTTGGTAGAATGTACATCAAAAAATGATTTTGTGAATAAATACTAGATAATAGAATAAAATAGATGTTGTTGTTTATAAAGGTCTCCTGAGGAACAGTGTCCGGGTCATTCTTACAGTCGGCCAACAATGAGTTCTGGGTGCGAAGTATTCATCAAATTATGATCCTTTAGAACCCCCAAGAAACTTCAGAGTGCTCTCCATAGACATCTCAAACGGCACGAAGTCATCCTCTTTCAAGCCAGTGAGGGTTGCGCTGGTTTGATATAGACTATGACGTTGAAGGAGGGGTGACCTCTAGAAAGGCACCCCTCCATCTTGAGTATGAGGAGATCGACTCCATCCTATAGCCATCCATGGTCTAGTAGACGATGGTGTGGTTCGACCAGGATTTGAGAGTCACAGCCATGGATGAGAAGCTGTATTTTCTGGGAGATGACAGAAACCCCCACCCCAAGGGGGACATCGAGGGTTCTAAATCATCATCATCAGGATATTCCAACACATTAAAAAATCTTTTTGCATAAAAATTAAAAAAATTATAAATTTAATGTATTACAATTATAATAAAAGTTAATGAAATATGAGAACAAAATTTATGCAGGACATCTGAGACATTTAAATTGTTATAAAAGTGCATAACTCCAAAAAGTACACCATGTTCCATGATTTCTTCAGGAATGATAGTCTGAGGCTTTTCAAATGTTGTGATATTTCAAAAACATAAACACATATCAATCTCTCATGAAATCCATTTTCAGAAATAATAAATTACGTAAACATGATTGATGAAAATAAGAGACACAATGTAGATAAAGTTGAATGCAAGCACATACTCATCCAATACCAGTGTGATTCAAAGAAAGTCCATATGGAATCATCATGAACCAACTTCATCTGAAACAACACCTTCCCATATAAAATACCCATTTTTCTATGCAAACTCACGTCCTCCGTGTTTGAAGAACAGAAAAGATAACAACATGTTTGTAAAAATAAGGTTGTTTTGCGCATAAGGCTATGTTTTTAATAGTAGTTAATTTACCAAAACAGGTTAAAAAATCAGATAGAATAAATCATTATTTTCAAAATAATGAATTGAAATACATGAATGAAAACATAAATCCAATCGATGATTTATATTCTGATCAACAAACATTTAAAATAAAATACTACATTGGAAAAAGTAACATATTATTGTAAAATAATAATATATATCAGTAACTTAATAAATTTAGAGTAGAAAAAAATCTAAATAATAACCAAAAAAAATTTGGTACATGGAAAGTCAAATTATATAGAAGCAATATAAACTAATAACTCAAATAATATAAATACACAATAACTATTTAATATAAAAACCCCAAAAAAACCTATATTTCATGTAAAAATGACAAAAAAAAAATTTATTACAGAGATATAAAACTGATGATAACAATAATAGATGAAAATGGATTTAACAAACTATAAAATGAGAAGTTTCAAAATATAATGATAAAAAGTGTGTCAAAATTTCTAGCTGGATTATTTATGTTTGTATTTATAGAACATTATCATTCACTGACAGTGAAATGATGTTGTAGAATGTTTACCAATAATGATATCACATTTTATTGAATATTCTTCTTCAAAATCATGTTAGATTTTTTTCATCATAGATAGTAAATGCACAACCATGTTTAGAAAAATCATGTTACTTAATTCTAGTAAGACTCATGCATCAAGGAAAAAAGTAAATTTGAATGCCATGGTAAAAGATAATCTGTTTGGAGAAACAAAATTATGCTTTCAACTTGTACTAATTCTTCAACTTCGAAATCATCTTACATATTTTTCTACAGAAACATTAATGTTAAAATATAAGAATAGATATTAATGAATATTGAAATCTGAAAATTTAAATTGTTAATGATACACAAGAGATATTTTAATACCATGAAATCATAACAAAATGTGTGTTAACAAAAGAAACCAAACAGTATAGGTGGATAAAACCTATTTTCTGCACGATGAATCTAGATCTAAAGCTACAAAAATGCAATACATTGTTCAAAAAAATCATATCATTTAATTTTAGTAAAACCCATAGACTGAAAGGATGAAAGGTAATTTGGATTCCACGGTAAGGAGAAGAAAATGCAGTAGCCAGAGCATCCCCAATACAATTAATCATTAGACCCCCCCCCCCCTCCCAAAAAAATATTCAGATCCTCCATCATACCTTGAGACCAATAGGTATGAATGATGGGAGGTGGAGAAGCTCCGGCACTGGCCTCTATAGAGATTTGGGAATCTATTATCATCCTTGGGTAAGGGGATCGACGAGTGTTACAGTGAGGACCTGAATGTGGGAGTGCCGAAGTCAGAGGCACGGAAGTTGCTGGTTTATACCTGGGATTACACGCTCATTATCGAGTTCGTAGGAACACAAGGTTGTGCAAAGGATCTGAACATCGAAGAGCCGAAGTGGGAGTCACTAGTTGCGGATAAGGAATAGTCGTAGGAGGAGAACATAGAGGAGTGTAAGTTGAAGGATTGGATTTTTGAGGAGCCTATGTTAGAGGAGATAAAGTCGGATCTTGCCCAGGTAGAGTTGCGGCTAGAGAGGGGATTCTGGGGGGGTAGGGGAGCAAGAGAGTATATTTGTGGAGGGGAAATCAGGGAGGGTTGCGAGAACCTTAGGCTAGGGAGAATGGAATTGATGAGGTGAATTAGGGAGTGAAGCAAATAGCTATGGGAAATCTTGATCACGGTCGGGGTCACGAGAGGTGTTTTTGGGTTTGGAGTGTCGATATTTGGTGACGTGGATGCGTGGGGGGAGTAAACAAAATCAAAAATAGCCTTCTTTATAAGATATATATATATATTCACCCTTAAACTACTTTATCACCAATTTTGAATCAGCTGGATATCTATGTAGTCAATTTTCATCTATAGGGATAGTTTCATCCTAGCGACAAGGGATTGGTATTCTTCCTCATTATTGGTTTAGCATTTAGATAGAGAGAAAGTGTATATCATAACGACATCTATTGGAGACAAAAATAAACTCCCCATACCAACCCGATCCGGATTCATGTTATCCATTCATGTGTCGATATGACTCTAAGAGGAACCATCAATGTAAATCTCTCTTTTTTGGGGAGTTTTGAGGTCATAAAAGACCTCTTAATTTGGGATCTCAGTTTATTTTGATATATTTTTTTGGGTAGGATTTTATATGAGGAAATCATCTAGGGATTTCCCATGCCTTGACTTCGGTTTTATGAACTGGATGTCATATTGTTTTATAATGATAGCTCGTCGAGACAAGCACCCAGTTAACATAGGGTGGTAAATGATTTACTTAAGCGTAACAATATGAGATACCTAGTGCTGTAAGTAGTGCCTCAGCTTTTTCACTAAAAATATGAGTGAAAGGAAGTTATTTTGAACATCAGAATATATGTTCTTAGTATCTAGTATCTTATAGATAAGGTAGTAGAAACTATTATCACTCCCTGCATCATTATTTCTACGCAAGGAGGGAACCCAATGAGCATTTCGTGGCATCCACATATAGGATGAGTGGCCTCCCTTCCACTAGAGGCATCGAAACTGGTCGGTTCATCAAGTACCACATCATACATTTGAATGATCTTTTTACGTTCATCAAACCAATGGTAGGAATATATATACTTGATTATCCTGGTGAAGGGGAGAGATTTTTCATCCAAATTACATATAAAACACAAGATGTAGGAGAGGTTCCCTTGGATCCCCTAAGTTCTTTTAGATTTATGGGGGTGACCTTTCTAAGATAGAACCTACGATTTTCTAGTTCGACCTCAATATTTTAGTGGTCTACCAAAAACCCAAGGTATTTTCCTAATGTTATCTCAAAAGCACACTTCAATGTATTCAACTATAGAATGTGATGTCACATCTTCTTTAATATTATTTAGAGATCCATGAAGTGATCACATCACTATCAGTATTCAACAACCAGGACTTCGATGTAACACTTGGCTATACTTCCTAAAAATGGAAGAAATATATGATACCTAGAAGATTGATATGTGGAGGAAACATTATTTAATTCGAAGGGCATGACCCGATAGAAGAGGATCCCATTAAGTGATCTAAAGGTGGTATATTATTCATATTTGGGGAACATATTGTTTTGATTTTACCATTAGTACCCAACCATGATAGAAGGGTCTTGGTTTCCTGAATTTACATAGATCAATAGTAATTTGATCGACAATGGTATATCGTTCTTTCAGGTAATGATGATTAAAATCTTTAAAATAAATTCTAATCCTAGTGTTTCTATTCGTTTTCTTAATGGGGAAAATCATAGAAATCAATCTTGAGTACAAAACTTAATAGAAAATGTTTTCTTTGATAAACATGTCAGCTTCCACCTCAACATTGGTAGAGTGCTAGGGGTGTATCCTCCTAGATGTATGTTTGAAGCCTATATGATTATTGGGTAGTTTGAGATGGTGTGTAACCACATATGGATTCAATCTTGGCATATTTATATAGTTCTAGGAAAACACGTATTAGTGATGCCTTAAAAATTTGATGTACAACTCTTTCTCTTCTAGGAGAATCAGAGAACTAATCCGAGTAAGCTCTGGGTCCTCTTATTTTTACAAATTTAATTGTATTAGCTCATCTATATTGGTGGAGGAGCCTTACACAAATACTAGATGGGTGTTCTTGAGGTCATACTCAACCTCATCCATTTATATGATTTTAGAGATATTTTCAGGTGAAGATGGTGACCTGGGGGTTTCTTTGTCACTATCGTGATTACAGAGGCTATTAAAAGATATAGCACCATTCCTTTCTAAATGAGTCACCATATATAGTTCTCAAATATCATTTTTTCATATTATTGTTGAAAATAGTCATGTCTTGGATCATTGGGATTATATCTTCTACTTTGAATATATTTATGCGGAACACATAATCATCATCGAGAAAACTCTAGTGGTTTATAGGGGAGTTACCCCATCCATTTTTTTTGGAACCAATATATCATCATAATCTATCAGTTTCATGAATCTATTTTTAATAAATATGATTTATTATATTTTCATCTGCAAGATTCAAAGTGGGTTTTGTCACCATGTAGTATGTCGAACATTCCATTGATGGGGTACATCAGATATTGATTGAATGTTAATGGTCCTAACATGTAGATAAGAATCTAGGGCGTTCAAAATAAGAAATTATATTTGGTTTCTTTTCCAAAAATGATTAACTCAGCATCATATATGAGTTCCCCAAATTGATATTGATGTTGGATCTTTCAATGAGGTCTTTCTCATGTTTATCATACCCCTAAATGGATATCATTGTGTGGGATAAATATCTTTCACTATATCCCAAATATCAGAGAGTCTGAACTGAGAAAAGGTTAATATCGTGTGCATTATCAATCCATACCCTTTGGAAATTGATATTATTGAGTCTTCCCAAGACTATTTAGGGCCTGATGTTCCCATGGACATACTCTTCCTAATCTCAATCAGTGAATTAGATGGTGATATGACATTATGAAGACATACTCTAAACTCAATAGACCTCGACTGCATCGACTTCTATCTCAAATTAGAATGGGATCCATAGGGGTTAAATATGTGCCTCCTTGAGTTCTTTTGGATGGTGGAGTGCATCAAGGATTGAGATCAAGGTGGGAACTATTGTAATATATTTTATAAAATCATAAATTTGTGCTAGAGGTCTACGCGTCCTGACATGGGGATGATCTTAGGCATGTAGTTCGGGAGATGAAGTATCTGAGATAGATGGACTAGGTATTTGAACATAATTTAATAGATTATTTACTTCCAATGGTGTAGGCTGTGTTGGTCATCCCTATTGTGAGGGTTAATCAGATAGAAATCCTGATAAGCGGCCATGCAAGACTTTCATATGCGGGTGATTTCTTGAGGGATCTAAGGTACCTCTATTACCCTATTTAGCATACAGGAGTGATTTCCCATGAGTCTCAGCTACATATATTCCCTCTATATTTATATTAATGGAATATTGGGCCAAACCATGTCTGTGTTGTCCCCTATATCCTCAGTTTTGGTACATGCAGCCTCTCATTCCCTGATTGTGTATGGGAAAACCATATTCAAGATCATATTCATCATTTGAAAGTGGTTATTCTAAGTGATCACATTGAAATATAAATAGGTGCGCTCTTCATCCAATTAATGTTCAATTTAGGGGGAAGTTCCCATTCTATATATGGTGTAGGGATGAAATTTGCAGGGGAAGGGGATTACTTTAGAGAAGAATATGCATCTTCTTACTCTATCTCTTACTACTACCAGTGGTCATGCCCACATTTATGAGGAACATTTTATGTCTCTTTCCTGGATGGTGGAGCCATAATGAGTCCCCCAAACTGTGATTTTATACTTTTCTGAGCCCGACCAACTAATTTTTTGAGTAATCCTATTGTCAAAAGAATTTTCATGCCTAGTTAGAACTTTTCTCAAATCATCCTATTCTTTTTACCAGACGATGGTTATGTATGACACATTCTCTAGGAAGTTATCTAGAATCACCTATCTAGAGTTTACCATACCAGGAAGGACATATTTTAAGATGATGGAATCTTTCATATTATGACCCACCCATCTATGGTAAGGCCAATAGTCATGATTTTTGATGAGGTTGACATCTTTAGGATTTGTGTACTATGGAAATTTGAGTATGTTATTATCATTGGATGACTATAAATAATTGTGGAATTGTTCATTTCGGAGGGAGTATACATTGTTCATTCGTTCCTTAAATCCGATACAAAACTGATTTCTTTTTTACTTCTGGATGAAGGAGATTTTGTGGATTACGCCACTCAATAAGAGGTGATGGGTTGTTCGAGAACATCCTTGGTTCCTGGATGGGTACCACTATAGGATGGTGAGTGATAGTTGTAGCTTCTTCTCTACATATATTTATCCCATATGCTGCCAGTATGAGTTAAGTCTTTGATCGGGTTCAATGAATATCTTCTTCATGACATTTTTTATTTCAGAAAACTCTCAGAAGCTACCTAGATATTTCCTAGGGATTAGGGGTGTCTATAAATCATTTCTAATATTTTCATACAAGTGTTACATTAGTTTATTTTTCTAGAAGATAATTTTGATTGAATTCGTTAAAACTTTCCACCATGCCAGAAAATCAGACAGCCACTCGTTCTCATGTTATTTTAATTCATCAGATCGAAGATCATTTTTCTTATTTAAATTAATATGATATTATAAAAAAAAATTATGATGATGGTCTTCCCATCCTTTAATAGATCCTTCAAGAATACTTTTTTCCACATGAAGGGAGGCCCCATCTTGGTATTCACGAAAAAGCTAATCATTAATGCCTCATGCTGATCTCCATGGCCCATCATCATCCCAAATCAAGATAAAAAATGTGTGGTATTTTGTTCAAGGTCACATTCACTATAAATGGTAGATAAGGTAGGGTTTTTGATGTTGGGTGGAGGTGGAGTATCATACACCCATTCGAGATATGTATTCCTTTTAGGCTGAATAGGTGAACATCTACCTTTCATGGCTTCTATGCCAGAAGATTGGAAGTCGATTGAATTAATAAACATTAGAGGAACTGCCATTGGAGACACCTTCCATCTATAGGGAGTAGGTAGGGGTTCATGAGGCGGCCCATATATTATCTCCCGTTGATTGATAATTCTTCCTATGACTAAATGATTACCCAGATTGGGGAAAGACTATCACTTCAATAGAGAGGAGTCCAAATCATTTTAGATTTCCTCATTTATGAAGTCATCCTGGCTAGATTTAGATCTAGTCTCATGGTCGTATACCCATTTTTCTTATTGATCTGCAATGGAAGGAGGAATATTAATCTTTTTCTAGAGACAATACCCGAAAGGAATATTTCCCCATAGTTTCTCCTCATTGATTTATTGGAGAGCCCGTATTTCAAAATGATGTGGTGATAATTGTTCTTCTAGGGAAGGAACATCAATTATACTGGGATATGATTGGGATGTATATACACCATTCCCTTTTTCATTAATTTTATTCTTCTAAAGAGGTGGTAACAAATTATTCGGTGGTTCTAAATTTTGAAGCCTTCTTTGGTTCTGGGAGCACACAACATCATTTGGTTCATCCAAATCACACTCTAATGGGGGTAAACTTTTCACATTATGTCCCCATATGTTCACATATATATCTATTTCTAGGATGATAAAATGATGAAATTCACATAGGCATTCTGGGAAATCGTGGTGGTGCCTTTATATTCAACACAATATGTTGATTCTTCATTACCTTTATGTAGACCATTATTTTAACCCCTGTCCATGTTGGTCCATTTGGGATTGAGCCTCCAGCGAGTTCTGATTTCAATTTTCATATGATTCTCCCATCATGGCCTATGAATAATTACATTGAGGGAGTTTTTGATTATGGTTATCAAACGAACCCCAACCAGCAGAGGTTTTTCTTATGGTGGGTGGAACATGTTAGACACTAATCGATTATTTTTTCCTCCCAACCTAATGAATATTGATTCTCTTTGTGGTGATACTGATGATGAAAATTACCCCATACCTATAGGGTAGTGTTCATTTGGGGTCTCTATTGTAAGTGATTTTTCATGTTGATGAGGACCCAATGACTCTAGTTGGGGACTTGATGATTATACTAACACACCTATAGATATAGATTCCCCTATCCAAGTGGGATTGTGGTGATCTGAAATCACCACTAATTCGTACATGTCCCTCTTAGGGGATGTTGAACATATAGACAGTAATTGAGATATAAATTCCCCTACACTAGCAGGCTACGGTTCGTCTGTGGATATCAAGGATATATCATGAATCCAATCAAGAATTGATGATATGACTGGTAGGGGTAGTGGCAGATATTTTCCATTCCCAAGGGACTAAATCATATAATGGACAGTTACTGTGAAAACTACTAATACAACTCATTTTATGTGGTGCATATGTCCTCACATGGGAGCTTGGTGAGATTGAAGACCATGATGAGAATTATTTTTCAAAGGAAGCTACATTAATGATGACAACTTCATTTGTTTTGTTCGGAATGTTTTCTCATCACATAGATGGTCTTATTTTGATGTCATGTTGGCTATCATGTTCCTTCATTTTTTATTTCTAGGCATCGTTTAAGTGGGGTCATTCTATTGTAGTGACCAACCAGCTCAATAATTATCTAGTCCTATGATTTTACTAGAGGATATAACATTACAAAAATCCAAATATGATGGGTTTACGGGTTCCATGTGTGAGGAAAATTTTAACACTTCATCCTACCTCCATCCTCGAATACAAATGCATGAAGTCGATTTACATATATACTATTGAAGTGTCATGATGAAATAGTAGGAAGCATTTTTTAGATTTATGATGTAATTTTTCAGTTTTAGATCTCTAGACATGGAGATAGCTTCTAGGTATAGCTGATAGTATAATATTATGATTATCTGAAGGTGGCACTTGTATCTTAGATATGTGAGATCTTGATCCTTCAGTCAAGGATGAGTAGTCCACATATTTTAGAATAGGTAAGGAATTCACTAATTTCCTAGATCATCGGTGACCTCATACCTAAAAGTAGAAAGGGGTAAGAACATGATGGGGAGGTTTTTTTTATCTAACTCTCTCCATATGTCAATCTCATCCTTCTTCACGTCACACTGACATGACTCCATCTGATCGGCCCACAGAAGATATCTCTTATGGTCACATGTAGATGGAAGTGGAGTGTTTCTGGAAGTTTATGGGGAACAATATATAGTTTACCCAAACATTTAAATCACATATCTATACAAAGGTGTTGGAATTTTGGACACATCTCTACATGGAGGAATCGAGGAAGGGGGATTTCCTTGTCTGTGGGAGAGATTGTTGTGGGGAGGATGACCATGATAGATGTTAGGAGTTGAGTCACTAAAATCCATCTCCACACCACCATGAGGAGGGCTATCATGATAATGAGCTTATTCTACATCCACATCAATATAAGATTCTACATACCCTCGAGGTGTTGTGAATGTGTCTCAAAAGAACTCAAAGGCACTAGCAATGAGTAGATTATGAATATGGGCCATGTCCTGCATCATGGTAGGAATATTACAAACTTCATTTTTTGATTTCGTAGGGATATGAGTATGCAGTGTGGAAGATACATGAACGTCTATATAATTATATGGTTATGTGGGAGTATGAGACCACTACTGAGAATATTTTGGAATATGTTAACATGATGACACGTTATTGACAGGGATATGAGCCTTTCCCAAGGCATGCTTCATTATAACTAGGTAACCCTCAGTAAAGACTTGGTTATGATCCCAATATTGATCCTTTTAGATATGTCTCTAGTCATTCATGGTAGGAGTATGAGCCTTCCCTGAGGCATGTTCCACTCCCACTTGGGGAGCCCCATTTGGAATAGGAATATAAGCCTGATCCAAATAATAATTCCCAGTTAGAATATTCCCATAGAAATCTGAAATTAAGGAACGAATATGGGCTTCCTCCTCTATTTCCTTATAATTATGTTAGAGTATTCAATCTATATTTTAAGTAGTAATATGTTACATTATTCAATGATCTAATGGAATATGAATCAATATTCACTAACAGGAATATGAGCCTATCCCAATGCTAGTTCAATTCTCACTCGGTTATCCTCACCCAAAAAAAACAATATATGCACAATACTAGGCCATTAGAGTATTCTGATGGACTTCTTCGATAAGAATAAGATAATTTCTTAAGGCCTTTCCCCCTTGCAACATGGTGATACCTAAATATAATGGGGATTTTATCTCGATCTTGGGCCTTTGGATTATGTCACCAAACATTTTCAGCATGCATGTGCCCCTATCTCGATCCATGTTACACACTAACCCGGTGATCCCTAGTTGTAATGGTAGTATGATGTTAGTAAAATGTATCATCCTTTATAGAATATACCGATAATTTTCCTATATCGGAGTAATAGTGTGTGATGGCTCTAGTACAACCACTTTTTCATGATGGTTAGAGTTTTGAGTTGCCCTTTCAATAGGGAAAGGAGTATTAACCTAGCCCATTATCTAAAATAGTCCTATAATATGATGTCAAATATCATTAACTATTTCTAAAATATATTTGAATTTTTGAAAAGTTAGTGCAGGGATATAAACATTCTCATTTTCCATCTTCATTGACCACTAGAACATGTCTTCGATTGAATAAGGGATATGAGACAACTTTTTCCACATTGTTCCATTAGAGTATGTTGATAGAAATTATTCGTAGAGGTTAGGAAATGCACCACAACAATTCTTATTGTGCGAATTTTCCTACTATCTTGTTCTGTATTGGCTGTGAGATGAACCTTCTTGTTGGTCCCTATCAGAGTATGTTAGCAGGAATCATCAGCAAGAGTTGGGATATGAGCCACTCTGATGGATATCCAATTCCTTCCTCCCTCAATTATCCTTCATTACTTTTTATACATTGGAATCATATGTTGCATCATGTCTGGTGGTACTCATAGTAGGCGACGGGTGGGTACTAGTAGGATTATGCTTGAGATATAGGTTGGAAAATTCCCTCCTTGGTGACACCTGAAATGAAAGAGAACCATATTTAGAATTATATTACACCTTCATTAGATATGGATGTTTTCTATTATCGTGCTCTGGGGATAAACACCTAAAGTGGTTGGTTTTAGTGATGAGGGATACTTTCTTAGTAGTAGCATTTACCAGGCGATGTGGATACGTTGTCTACTATTCTTCGAGATCCTTACATGAATATTTCATGTTCGAGATTGTAATGTGTCTAAATTACTCATGAACCATCATATTTAACACCTATCATTCTAACTTTTGAGCGTGGGATATTTCTCAGTTACCAATTAGGGTCTCAAACACAAATGATTTACCTGGGTGAATTATAGATGTTGAAGGCATTGCCTCAAGTTGGTATGTTGTCGATGATATGAGAATATATTACCAACCACACAAAAAGGGGGAAATTTACCAATTAGAACTTTATAATAGGATTTAAAGTTCTCAATCAGATACACCGGGTTAATAAAATTGTTATGTCTTCCTGGTCATGCCATTTTTCTCACAAGGACTTGTCAATGAGAGGGTGGACTTACAAAAATTATGGTTTTAGAAGATAATCAATATGATCATATTGATCATACTTATTTTATTGTATAGTTATTTAAAAACAATTTTTCCTACAACATTCATGTCATCCTTGTTAGTGACGTTTTCATATTAGGGAAAACCAATGTCTTGATGGATTATAACCGAATTTCTTTATTACATAGTTTCATATAAAGTTCAAAAAAAAATCATATATTGGAAAAACAAAATGTTCTAGATTATTATAACCTAGTCATTTCTTATTTTATATAATCAAATCATGTTCACCATTTTTTTCGTTGAGATTCGAGTTATGGAATGGGTTTCACTCGATGGTTTGGTTGAGGGGGGATTCATAGGTCCTTATTTAATTTCATGCATATTTTTTTTCATTTGTTTCACCTTTCCTAGAAACTCCCTATGGTTCCCCCATCTATAGCTGGGTATGGACATGCTTTCCAATGATCAACGATCATCTAGGTTGTCAGGCCCAGTTACTTTAAGGGACACTCATTGGTCAAGGGGATTGGAGGTTGGGTTCATCCAACACTTTTGGGGGGAATTATTGCCTACTATGGAACTCTCTTATATATTTATGATATGTTCTTTAATCAATTCATAATCCCGACACTGGATCTATTACCATAACAAAATGACTATTGGTTAATTCTCTTTCATGTGCAAAGGACTGGGGTGTCTTCAGTGGATCCATCTATATGTAATTGAGGTTCTCCATCATTTTTCCATAATAAGGGTCTATTTACATATTGAAGTTATATAACCAAGTGCTTCAGAATATGATATCATTCCAAGAGGTAGTTAATATTATGAGTAGGGGATTGACCCACTCTGAGACATCCTATGTATCTTGGTTATCACTAGAATCAAAACCCACATAGTTTTTGCACCATCATAGTTTTATTTCATTAAGAAATTAATTTAATGGGTCATCTAGAACATCGATTGTTTAATATTTAGGCCCATAGGGACATTCTACATATCCCAATTATAGATACAACCAATATTATTGTAGTTCATTCATTTAGGGATGATATATCTAGGATACCACTTTCATTATAGGATCTCATGGGGTAGATGAAATGATCATTGCAACACCCTTAGCTCATGTGATCCATGATTTGTGTGCGAAACAAGGGGGTTCAAATGATCATGTCATTTCTCATGACATGGGGCTTATGAACTGGGATTTACCTGAGATGATTTAACATGGATAATGGGTCTCAGAAAGATGTCCTATGTATACTCATTATATCAGGAATCAATGTCATCATAGTACAGTTGATATTGGGGTATACAAATTGAGGATTCAAATACCACTATGGAGGTTTATAGTTCATATATATCGATCATTGCAACTCACTAACCTATGTGATCCATGGACATTGTGAGAAATTAGGGATTGAAATTAATCAATTTCATTGCTTGAACGAGGGACTTATATGCTGAGATTTCCATTTATGGTCAATATGGATCTTGAACCTTGGGAGGGGTAGCCATAGTATCCTAAATATGGATGGAATCAGATTCATCATAGTACCCTATATATTGGGTCTTAAACACTAAGGATCCCCATAATACTTGTCTTTCTTGTCTATAGGGTGTCTCATGACCCATTTTACATGTCTAGAGGACAACATAAGAACCATATGGTTTGTTCTGGGATCCATTGCCTGAACTAGATTGAATTCCCAGGAAGTGTTGCATGATCTGAATAATGTTTCCTTAGTTTCATTCGCAAGAGTTGGTTTGACACATATAGAGGGTGTAGCATGTGTCAGTAAGACATGGCTCAAAGTATGTTAAATATATTGGATAACATACCGAGAGGTCATTATAAGGCCCGATTGTCATGTCTGCAAGTGGTCTAGGTCTCTGCTGTCTTGTCTGGAGGGTATCACCAGAGCTTAGTTGTGATACCCATTTGAAACTGCAAGACATGACTGACATGATCAGGCGCTGTTATTTGATTCATGAAATGTATATAATGTATGTTTCAAGGATTGGTCGATAGGTCTAGAGAGTTTCACGAGGCTAAAGTAGTGTTTACAATGGGATCATATGACATTTGCAGACATGCCCAACGGATTTTTCATTCTCCAAATAGTATGTTGTTGGAGTATCGCAAGAGCTATGAAACATGTTCTAGTAGTATCACGTGTCTTTGGTGACTCATGTAAAGCTCGTGAGGTACATAAAACATATCTTTCTCTCATGTGTTACCCATTTAATCTTGGTTTTATCCGTTGAATTTTGAATGTATTAGGTTTGTTCAATATCTGTTTATCTTGAGTCTTTTGTGATTTTTGAAATATGTGGTATGTTCTTATAACACCATGATATTAGTCCTTTTCATGATCTATGAATGATCAAGTGAAGTACCTTATGTTTGGAACATGATTTCTTTGGTTGTCCACAGGTATATTACATGAAAACATTCTCTTGGTCGTGAGAAAAGTCACTCTAAGAAGTCCATTCTGACCCTTTCACCATAGTTCTAGAGGCCGAGAGTCGAATCGTCTAGATTACATCCTTTTTACATGTTGGGGGAGATTTATAGACATCTAAACCGTGGCTGTTCTTGGGTTTTTGTGGCGTATCTGGTATGAATCCAAGATAGAGCCGGCAGAGGTCTCAGGTTCCATGTGGCTTTGCAAGTCTTTATCAAGACCATATCGAGGGTGTCTTCTAGTTTTTAAGAAACCCATGTCACTCCATCAACACATCCTTTTTGGAGTATTTCCAAATAATGAGGACTCGTTGAATCATGTGGGCATGTTGATGTTCTTCTTTATTTTCATGATGGCATTACTAAGGGACTTCAACAGACTATGATTCTTTTTCAAAATGGATTCGATGCTAGATGACTTATCAGTGAAGTTCAAATAGATAACGATGGTTTTCCTAGAGGTCTCGTAAAACCGCGATATGGACTTTCTTAGCATGTTGTGAGTGTTTTATGCCCATGAGAGGCTTCTGACTCTTCCCTATTTTATTCCGTTTATTTTATGTGACAAATTTGGTGAGTCATGTGATATTTCATGAGTAATGTCAAGGAAAATTACAAAATTTTATTGTGATGCGTTGTGTGACCAATATGGGTCATATGGGGGTTTTTGAGCATTTCATTGAAAAAATCCATCCATTTATCCTTAGGGAATTTAAGGGCATCACGTGTTTTCCTAGTTATACTCAAGGCATTTTGTGAAATGTGGCTAAAAAGAAAATTTGTCATTGTTAGATGATTCAAACATGTTTTTGGGGAATTACATCATCTATTGGGTTTCCAAGGGTGTTCCTCGTGTCTTTAGGTGACCACGAGTCGCTCCCGCCTCCCCCCTATTATCTCCTATGTTTTATTTTACATTTGCTCAGAGGTCTTTCAACTTTTCTTATATGTTTTCAAGAATAATAACCCCTTTCATTGATGGTATTTTGTGTAAACATTATAAACCCAAGGGAATTCCTCCTTATGGGAATCCATCCTTTTAAATAATTTTCAAGTTGGATTTCTAGGTGCATGTCGTTGGAAACCGAGATGGAATAGGGGAACTCATCTGGCTACCACAAGCATGGTTACTAGTTGTCCAAAGAACCTTTTAAAACCAAAGTGACTCATTGAAAAGGGGACTCTGCTGGATTCTTCGCAGGTTATGCGTAGCACGTGGAGACATCGTGTGACATTATAATGGTCACACAATTGTGTCTTTTGGGGTTTCTCATGATCTATGAGTCTCAGTAATCTTCTTATTAATTTTCTTTTGTGGATGAAACAATACATATTTTCTATTATTTCTTCCCCTGTGAATTTTTCAATGCTTATTTGGTGGTTGTCAACATATAAAATCAATTGTTGTGTTCTATCTATCCTCACTACTTTTCAAAGGTATATCATTTATTATTAATAAAGAGATAATTTGTCAAAAATATAAATGATGTGATTAAACTATGTTAGACTACCCATTATACCCTCTAGGGAATTATTTCCTTCCGATCTATTTGGAATACCTAGGATAAGAACCTTGGAGATTTTCTCTGATTTTCATATAGGTATGGGTAACAGTTGTACCATGTTGTTATATTTTTTTCCTTTCTTCATTATCTTGTAAACCTACTCTGAAATTTTACATATATTTAGTAGTATTCATCTTCATATTTTATAATGATAAATTATCTTCAAAACTCTGCATATCATTTCGATCATAGGGTGTATATAGAATATTGATATATAAAAATCATAAAATAACTCTTTCTTCATATTATTTTGTGATAATGCATATAATCTTATATGAAATCTTGCATGCCCAGTTTTTTCATTGTTGAAATCTAGGTGTTTTCCCTTACTTATTGAATCCACCGTCTTTAGTATATTCATGTCATTCCAATAGAATTCCATAATCATATCTATAATTGTAGGTTGATAAATAGTTTGAGTAAGGTATTGTAAGACATTACCCTTGACCACTATGTCCGATTTGAGATGCCACATGACCTTATGTGTGCTTCCCCATATTCAAGATTTTGTATCACTAGTGGAGAAGATTAACGGAACATCATCAAGAGACTATTCACTTAGTTTCATCTAAACATCAGATATTAATAATTTAATTGATAACAAATAATAAAAAATGAAAAAATAAATAAATCATTGGAGTAATAGAATATAGAAATAGTACACACACATTCAGTAATAGTATGTGATGTTATAAATATAAAAAACTAAATAAAAGGATCCCTATAGAAATTAGATCAATGTACATGGTAAATACACTACAAATATGTTTTGGCATATATCAATCCTTATGTATATCATATACACCCACATCCTACTATAAATCCTTCTCAATAGTCCACTATGATGTCCTTTCCCTTCACCAGATACCTTGTTATGATATATATATATAAGGACATCTAAATTCCTGAATAGGTTGTGAATAAAAACCCATGTAGGATTCCATCGATGAACCATAATATATAATCATGAAACATAATGTTTAATGACATTAATGTAAATAAAATACAAATAAAAATACATATATCAAAAAAGAAAAATATATATGTTGGTTCATTAAATACAAACTCTACCTTATTTAGCTCTGTATTAGAATGAACATCGACCTGCCACCTGAAACATCCCCTATGATGGGATAGTTCAAGAACATATCTGATGCATCCCTCTAGAAGGGATAAACAAAATACATATCCATGAAGAGAATGACACCTCACAATTAAGGGATTGTTCATGTGACTCAACCAACATGCTCAGCATCAACTATTATGAACAATAGATATGATACAAGATCAAATATAATAGATCAGACATCACAACATGTAAAAAAATAATTATAACCACCACAGTAGACATAAAAGAAACAATAATCATTGGTTTCATTGGGATATAGTTACACACCTTATGGGATTATAAATCAAACCTAGCACTAATAGGACTACACATGCTTTCCTAAAATAATTACCCGATATAATAAAACATTTTATAAATTCATGGTATTCCTACATTAGGTTTAGCAATAATTTAATGATAATGGTCAGTGTCTGAATCCAATTACAACACCAAGTACTAGAACTATTTAAAAATACACATAATTATTAAATTTTGATAAAGGTTTTAGAGAAACCACAACAAAAATTAATGTCAAGGTAAAACAAACATAAAAATATTTAATTCCAATAATGAATGAAATGAAAACATTGCATAGATTCTAATTCCCTAAATATGGGTGCTGATTCTATCAGTTATTCTCGATTATTCTTCAAAAAAACAAAACCCTTGAATTTTATGGATACATCAAGGATATATTATATGTTGTAAAATTAAGATAGATGAGTATTGTTCAATATCAATAAAATAACTTACATTATTTGAATAATTATATTGAAACATTGTTTATTAATCGAATGGAGGAGAAATATGGTGGGTGTGGGAGAAAAATTGATGAAGTGTGATCCTAGTATGCTGGGAGTCGAAGATGACATTAGAGAATGAAATAATTTGGGTGGAGGAATTTTTTATAAAAATAATTTTAAACTCAATTTGTTCAATGGTATCTAAAGTATTATAGTAGCTATATGATCACCACTAGGAAAAAATACTTCATCTTTGGAGCCCCACTTGTAGGTCAGTGTTCTCCAAAAGTTTGTTGGGGGATTAGATGTTGAAATATCTCATCCCAAGAGCCTCCCCAACTTCATAGTGGGACTACTGTAACTTGGGAATTTAACACTTGTCCACTATTCTAGCCTATGTTGTGTTATAGCCATCAAATCATCTTAAACCCAACACAAAACACATAAAATATAATCAAATTCTATGTAAAATTTAAAATTAAAGGAACCTTAAATTATATGTTACACAGTTAGAATGTATTACTTTCATTTATGATTCCCATAACAAAACTTTTAATTTTATGAAAATATTGGATCTTTCTCAATCATAATCATGGATTCGGTTACATGATATTTTCTAATATACTAATATACTATCATTTTCACCATTTGAGTATAGTAAGGGATTAATTAATTATTTTCATTGTACAATAATAACTAAAATTTTTAGAACTCTTCTTCTCTTTAATTGTCAATTTATACTATAGAATATAGTGTTCCGTGTGTGTATGTGTGTGTGTGTATGTTTTTTTTACCCTTATCTCCATGGACATAATTCCATTAAATATTAAAATTAAAAATTAATACAAGAAACTGTAGATCATGTGGTCATAATTTTTCACATTAACATTCAATTATCTTGAAGCATATTCAATTATTTTAATATTTTTCACCATTATAAAACACAAAAACTTTGTTTTATAAAATTATTTATATCTATAATACATCCCTTATAAAGGTAGTATGGGTATAGTTGAAATAATTATCCCCATATTCAACTCCTTGATGATCTCTTCACATTGATTAGTCTATAAAAAATTAAATCCTTTAGCAATTATCTTTTTATATGTTCAAAAATTATTGAGATGTTCCTCAAAAATCATTAATAATACCAATCCAAACTAAGTAAACTATTAATATCTATTATAGATGTCGGTCTCAACCATTACTCAAGCTCCATTATCTTTAAAAGGTCCATAGATATCTCATATATTATTATGATGTTCCCATTAAATTTTAAATTCACTATAAAAAAGGCCATTTTACTATACATTATATATAACTTCCTCATTGGAAAAGTATATATTATAGTACAAAAATTATCCTCATGTTCCTTATTTCTTTTAGAGTAAAGGGAAAAGCATCTATAAATGAAACCATAAATTCGATAAGGTAAACTCAAAACATTTTTTTCATCATACCCATGAAATTTTTTATATTATTTATGAATTTGAATGGAATCATTATAAACTCGAAGTGTCCATACCTTTTATAAAATTATTTCTTAAGGTTATCCTTCTAATTCATATTTAATTGATGATATCTTGACTAAATATCCACCTTAGATATGTATTAGGCCCCATTTACTTGATTAAAAAATTCATCAATATATACCAGCTATTACTTATTATTTATCGTGATCTTACTAAATTCCTAATAATCAATGAAAATATGTAATGACCCATCATTCCTCCTAAAAAATGGAATGAAAAATACAATAATGAAGAACTTGGGAATAAGAAATCATTTCCCAGATTCTCATTTAAATTTTTTCTATGGTTCATGCAATTCAATGGGGCCAACTTTGTAGGGAATCTAGGATATATCCAATCATGGATCACTACAACATTTATTATACAAAATGGACAATGACAATGATTTCTAGGATATTCATTACAAAAATGTTAATTGGTGAATATTTATATACTTCACAATCCAAAATTTCACCACCTCTTTTTTTCACATATAACTCAACCTCTATATCATTAATTACTTTTTGAATATTTCTCTTAGTCTTGCACGATATAAATAATGAATATATAAATATATACAAGTATGTAATTAATTTTATGTTCATTAATGGATTATAACAATTCCTTTCCCTATATCATTCCAATTTTATTAAATTTATAAAATCGTAATAAATATATTGATGATAATACAAAAAATTACAAGAATACGAAGGGAAAATAAAGAACTTATAAACATAAAATTTTAAATTACATATTTATATATCCAAACATATTAATCTATATTATTAAATCTATGTTATTCATAGTCTACTTGATATGGGGTTATCTTAACTAATACTAGAAGCTAAATAAATACTTATACAATATGAAATATAAAAACCTATATCTTATACAAAAGTATATTTTAAATATTAAAATACATAGAATAAAAAACTAGGAAATATATATATCTAGTTTATTTATGAGATTAGTTATAAATTGAACCACCTTAAAATTAAATATCATAATATTTATTTTGATCTATATATTTTTCTCCTAAATACGTTGGTTTTTTTGGGGGAATTTTATACCCTGAGGTCATAAATAATGTAATATAGTTCGATATAAATCCCATTGAAGGAATAACCATGGAAAATAATGATGATGAAGTAATACATATGATTCATGATGTATATCATGAAATTTTAAAATATTAGGATAAAAATATGGTAATACATAATAATGAAAATAATATCATAAAAACATGGTGTCATAAATACATAGAAATTAGAAAAAACATCACATCATTTGAATATTTTAAGGCCACCTTCAAAGACAACATATCATAGTGTGCAAGAAAAATTTCTTGGAAACCATATATATTATATATATCACCTTAGATACAAGGTGTAACCTCTTTTATGTTTAAGATTATTTTTCTCAGGTTTATAGGTCATTGGGAATTTTTTGGGAGTTTTTCATTGATCCTAGTATTGGTGTTACCTAAATTATGTTTTACATTATAAGAATATATATTATGATGTAAATAATTATAGGGGAACTATCCATGAAAATGGTTTTAGAGTAAATACATTTACACCATATGAAATTATTTGGCATCATAAATATATCACACAAAGAAATTTAACCCAATAAGACATCTTTTTTAATGTACATGAATTCTGGGGATTTTACAGCATAAATCCCTAATTTATAATATAATCCCATATTTCCCAGTCTATTTTATGTGATGGAAGCCAAAAATCTAATTCATCCATAAATTGTTTTTTTTTCTACAAACCAAGTCCCTTCCAAGAAACATTGTGTGTTTCCTCCTCCTTTAATATCCTTGTTCTGAGCTCAATATTCAGTTGGGTTGTGTTTTTTCTCCTCATGTAAGCAGAATTTGTTATACTTCATTACTATTATTGTAACAGTGGTGTTAAGCTATGTTTGTAGATCTCTAATCATGTAGTAATGATTCTACATCTTTTCCTCTAGATTTTTTTGTGTTAACTTCTTCATGAGGCCAACCCTAATTCTTTTTGTGGCGTGACATGTGAATTCCTTGACGTATTTTGGGATCTATCTACTCTATAGATAATTTCATTTATAGCATCGATTATAAGTTATCAAAATCGTTATTAGGGACTCCTTTGTAGTCTATATGTAAATCCTAGTGTGTGTGGATCCTATTGTGGGTAATTTATAACCAATGTTAGATGTAGGTGTCCAATCTCTATCCTATTTTGAATTAACCTTGAATGATTTTTTCTATAAATTTATTTATTACGAATTTATATGATTAGTTTATTTTTCTATGAGTAATTTTGTTTTTGAGAAAAGATGGTTGTCCCCTTATTTTGGTGAAGAGAAAATATATTTTTAATACAATGATAAATTTATTTATTAAATGGATTTCAAATCTTGGTTATTGAGTAAATGATTTCGGAAATGTACCATATGGTAATATGTGGTTAATTAGGTGGAACATATCGCAATATTCCTCGTCTATTGACACTGTCAATGGTTTTACTCATGCGGTGTTCCTCTGATCCCTATTTTTAGTGTCCTATGGATTTTTTAGACAATTTTGGGGGATCACTTTATGGCATGTTCTTCTGCTCTATTTTTTTGATGCAAATGTCTTGGGACTTGATCCATGTGTTTCTTCATGTTGGGGTATGATTCATCTATCTATCCAAACCTATTGTGATCATTAGTGGGACTTACATATTCTTTGGTTTGATTTATTTTTTCCTTGATTGAATTCATTAATAAATGTGATATGTTATGAAACTATTTTACCTGGATAGTATTAGACCATTGGAAAAAAGAGAATTTATTTACAATTATTTTAAAATAAAAACTATTTAATAATTATCTTAAAATGTGTCTTGGTGAATTGAGAATGTATGATCGTTTTATGGTGACTTTATATTGAACACCTGAGTTGGATCCTACTAATTATTTTTATCTCAAACCATGCACACCCTTTCGGTGGTGTATAGACCTTGTTTTGTTTTTTGATGCATGAAATGACAAGCCACTACAGTGAGGCAGCGATGTTCAGGTTAGTTAGCTTTGGGTAGTTTATGGTGATATGGTGGGAGGTTATCCACCTATCACACTGAGTAGTGTTTTCATGTTTAGATTTTTCCTTTCCCAATTTTAATATTACCTTTGGGTTTTATATATATTTAATGTTATATCACCACCGCTATTTCTCTTTGGTTATTGAATTTATTTCATTTTTCATCCACAATTTATTTCTATTTAGTTTATATTCCATTTATCTTGTTTTAGGTCCGGCTAAATCATTCTTTATGGTTTGTGTTTGATAACCATGGGATTATTTCACATTCATGGAGACCAGGAATTCCCTTTGGGGAAGTTTTAGAATGGGTTGATTACCTGTGATAGATATTAGCTTGTGTTATTTCCTTAGAAATTGGTCTCAGAGGGATATCATTATTATAACATTTTGGAATATGGTAGAAAAGTGATAGGATTTTCTAAACTAGAGATGTATATTTTGGTGAGTTTCTATCCATCTTTTCTCATGATGAGCCTCATGTTACCATGGGATGTTTGGGTGTTTACATCTCTTGTATTGAGATTTTATAATCATCTCAGTTTTTTGTGAATTTGTAGTTGGAATAGAGATCATATTATTTCCTAATAATTTTCTTTGGTTCCAATTGTGTAGTAGTATGCCTCTGAGATATCTTCCATAAGTTCTACATGATGGTAAAATGGATTATCCTCAAGGGAATCCTCATCTAGATCAGAATCTTATTGGTTCAATCATGTGAGAAGTTTTTTCATGGGCCAAAATGTACCATGAGTTTAGGAACTATATTTTGAGGCACATTTAACATTTTTAGGGGATATAGATAAATCATGATATTTCTCACTTAAAAATACCATATATATTAAGTTTATTAATGAAACCTAAGATGTCGAAGGATTTATAGAAATGATTGATCAGATTTTAGACATCATGGGTATATCTAAGGGGATCAAGGTAAAGTGTGTGACATTCAGATTTTAGTGTCCCAATATGTGGTGGTAGGATTACATTGTGAAGGTGGATTGAAATTTGGGATTGGATTGAAAACGATTTAAAAAACGTCTTCTTACATCAGTTCTATCCGGAGTATAAGATAATGGAAATGCCTGTAGGGTTTCTCTAATTGGAAAAATGAGAGAAGTCAATGTTAGAGTACACCATTCAGTTGGTAAAGATAGTTCATTTTTCTCTGTAGGTAGTAAAGAATGATTAATTGAAAGAACAAAAGTTGTTTTAGGGTCTATGACCAGATATCTAATCATCGATGAATAGGATAAAGCATTATACCTATGATGACATAGTGGACAAGGATATTATGGAATAAATTGTTATAATGGGATATATTGGTTAAACTTCTCTTTCCCTTACACTCAATGGTAGTTTTAGTGACATACAGAAGATGAAGATAAAGTGGCATGATAATCATAGGTGTGGGGGAGGTAGTTCTTAGCAGTGGACCCCATGTACACCATTAGTTGTAACCCTTACTATTCCACTGACTTGCTATCGGTGTTCCAGGTTAGGGAATAAGAAACATTGTTTTCATTTTACCTTGAACATGTTAAATTATTGAAACCACTATGTCCATCAATAGATGATCATAAAGGCCATTTATAAACCTCATTATGGTCAATTATCTTCAGCTCTAAGTCCTACTATAGAACAGTAAAATGATTAAAAATCTATAGGGATATAGACATATGCTTCAGGAGTGAAAATCCTTCACATATTATATATCTCTCTAGAGGAGGTTGATGTAGTCCAAGCTATAGTGGGAGGTTCCAATTTTTGTTGCAACATCTATACTGACTACACTATTTGATATATTTACCTCACACTTATTAATAAATTCCCTATTATTAATTGTAAAAAAATATCCAATGGTGATAATGTAATTTTTGATGGAGTTAGTAAATCCAATTGTAGGGTAGAAAAAGAGGGGTTTTTAATTTTCATATTTTTATTAATCAATATAAGATGCAGAGTTAGTCTAGGACTTCATGGTTCTCGATTTAGATCTTTTTGAGATTATCAATATAAAGGATTATATTTTTTCTCACAGTGATAAATTTATTATTAGAATTGGTGTGTTTTATTCCTATTGTCGATGGGAGCTCATGAGTGTTTTTGGGAGAGTGAGATTTGAGGCCTTGTCTTGCATGGCCTTCTCACCTAGAAATCATGATTTTTTGTCTACTATTTTAGTTGATCATGGTTATTTCCCACTGTTTTTTTGATATTTCTCCTTCCTATATAACTTCTATAGTCTTCCTCCAAATAAGAAGGAGAAGTTTTTTGTAGCATTATGACCTGGAATCCACTTAAATAGTGCCCCGAGTAGGTTGTCCACTGGGCCTCAATCACACCTCCATGTACTCCAGAGGCGACCGACTAGTATTGAGGTTCTTCTAATGATATAGTGGTCATAGTATACCCTCATTATCATTGTAAAATAGTCATATAATAATAATAGTATTAATAATATATCATAAGTAGTATAAATAATGGAAAAGCCAATAGAAAATAAAAATAATTTAGAAATTGGTTGACATGAAATGTATAACTCTGTATTCATGTCTAGATGTGGCTAGATAAAATAATGTACTAGCATACAATAGGTGATAAAATATAGTAAATTTTTAAAAAAATGAATATTGACCCAAGCCTATCTCCATGAGAATCATGAACACTAGTTTAGTCTTTTTATATTATCTCCCATATCCAATGGTAATAATAAGAAAACTGAATCCAAAACATTATCCTATAACCATTTGGTCTGATCAGTTACCCAAATGAAATGGCTACCTAAAAATGGTGTGAAATATACTGAGTAGGCTTCCACCAATAGTTTCTAAATATATATAGTTATTTAATATAATATATTATAGTGTGCAAATATAATTGATAATAAAATAATAAATAAATAAAAGTAAGAATTTTGGTCTTAGGTCCCTCAAGGACACTTGGATGACCACACCAACTTCATCCTAATTCGGAAAATAGCTACGCACCTTCTATTATAAATATATATATATATTCTTATTCTAGAAAATAACTTTCACATATATACATACATTGAAATGGACCTGAGATTTAATACCAAGGAATACACCTAAGAAACAATAGTAATTTATTTCATATTCTAATTAATCCATACCATGTCTAGGTATCATAATGTAAGGGACATCATTCCCATTATCAGAAGTCATGGTAAGAAGTTCCCAATATCATATGGTAAAGGATTAATTTCTCAGAGATTCCACTCTCAATATCATAAGATAAGGGATGCCTTTCTGTGGAATGCCATACCCAGTATCACATCATATATATTGGATGCCATGATTGACTATCACATCAAATATAAGATAAATCCTTCTTTATTGTCACAACATATAAAGGACTTCATGCCTGATTATCACAATATAAGGGACTTTGTTCCCAAGTATTAAAATATACTATCGACTCCATTCCTAGGTATCACAACATATAATCATTTCTAATTCAACTATTCATTTCGGCCACATCCCTTTTAAAACAAAAAAAAGGAATGGGAAGTACTCATGGCGTATTATAACTAATTTAATTGATTCACTACCTTCAAGAGGTAATAAGGACCATGTTAATATAAATTAAATTTTAACACTCAGCATGACCAATTTAACTTCCTAAAATAATTACCAGGATCATAGTATCTAAGGATCCATTTTTTTAAAAACATATCACATCCCATTTAATGAGCTCATTTAGTCGTTATTAATCAATAATTAAGACAACACACCATAAAAACGTGTTTTTCTACATAACCCACATAATAATCATGAGAAATTTTTTATGAGAGTCTTACATATCATTCCACCCTTATATTATAGAGAATACCCAATAATTTGACATAGACCTTGTACGGTTATAAGCATAAGATCAATTCAAAAAATTCCTTTTTAACCTAATTAGATGATTCTTATTTAAAGTCCCAGACAAGATCACATAATGGATTTTTTTTATTTTAAATATTCATGATCAATGGAATGTCGGTGAAACACCCACATAGAAGTCTTTATTTAGGTCTTAATCTCAAACAACATCATTGTGATTTCTAAGGTCTGTATATATTATGCTGAGAAATAAAATTATTGAGTTCATAATTTAGGAGAAATTCCTAGAAAATTTAGTGTATGGTATAGAAGAAATATTTCATAAACATAAAAACATTTAGGTAATGTATTAAAATACACATAATTTATACTTGGGATGGTCCATTCATCTAATATTAATCCTTGATTCAAGATGAATCAAGATGAATCAAAGAAACTGACAAGCGCTATAAAAATATGGGTGAATTAGCTCACATAAAGATACCCTCAATTATGGAGAGTCCAATGAATAAGTGAGAATGTGGATCTAAGAAATTGTTGTTACACATATAATAGCACTAGTGTAAATTTATTGTGACATCGATCAATGAAGATAACTCAATGCCTAGGAGATTAGAGGAGGACCTCCTAAGGTCGAAGGGATTGCTACGCAGGTATCAGAGGGGATTATAGGGGAGACTGATTTAAGGGATGAAAGAAAGAATATTCATTTTTATCTCTTTTGAAATTTTCAATGTCCAGCCACATAGTTTGGAAAATCATTCACCAACAATGTGGACCAATTATCCAAGGGTCCTTCCTCTCATGTAGCTAGCTACACGGTTTGACAAACCATGCACAACCTATATGGTGTCCACATTCCAAGCAACATAACCCTCACATGGATATTTTTACTATTTAAAAACTATACATAGACCTATGTGGTCACCACATTCTACAATATAGAACTCCACATGTTCAACATCATGGTTTAAAAAATCATGTTTTGTACCTATGTTCCTCTTATTACCACTCTAGAAAATAGGTTTTCCAAGCCCAATTCTGTCAATACTCTTTCGGGATTCTGAAACAAAATTTGGACCTTAAACCCCATCTAGAACAACATTTCCATGTGTTACAAGGAATGAATTTTTATTGTATTGATCAACTTAAGAATTTACCTGTCCACCAAACGAAAAATTCAAATTCATTCAGAAAACTCCACTCAGACCAAAATGTGAGATTCTAGAATATCCCCAAATTAAAACTTCGCATCCATGAGAAGACTTGGGGAACTAAAAAATCATATGATTTACTTAGATCATGAATTTTCATTCCAAAATATGCATTGTGTTTCTAAATCCCCAAAACCCCACCATGAATCCCATAATATTATGTTACATATTCCATTAAAAGTCAATCCAATGCTCATATTTCGAAATGGAACATTGAGACGACACATTCTCAATCCCATAAAAAGAGACACACAATCTTATATTCATATCCTTTTTGGTTCACAATGTTTACAACCATGGGGTTTAACATTTAATAGCCAATTATGATCTATAGTACCCCATCATTGGAATTTACTATTCAAGAATTCCATTAGTTTACTAACAAAACTTCCAACATGATCCTTAATTTGATTGGATTTCAATTTCCCAATTGAACCCATTTATCGGTGTTGATATATTTTTTTAATCATCATCAAACTTTCACTGCACTCACCTCATCCAAATGACATTCGAGATGTCATCCCTCACTAATAGTATGAAAAAAGATAGATATATTTATACATAGAGAGGGAGGGAGGGAGATTTTATATTGATCCATCATCAATAAAATTCATTAAAAATTGTTAGATTAGATGGATAATTGATTTAAAAAAGTATATCATAATTCCATTAAACTAGTTTATCTCATTACCACTTAGATTACACTCACTAATGTCCATAGTAGGATTTTGGCACTATATCTATCCCAAATGGTCATTTATGTTGTTTTGTCACCGCACTCGCATAGTTATATATCTGATTTTGTACACATATATTGTTACTCATCAAAATAATCCTATAAGAGAAAATTGATGTCCAGGGTAACATTATAATCATCAAATAGTGTCTAAATATTCCACTAAAGTTATTCCATACTTCAGTGTTACAAGTGAGACGTTTATTCCTAGTTTAAACATCCCCACATGAGAACCCTAACAGATTATAATAGTAATCAAGTTTAGATTCAGATAGTGTCCACGAGTGTGTCTAAGGAATTCATAATTATGAACCCAAATTCAATTCATGAAAAAGAAACCACTTAAATATACCACACATAAGAAGCATAACTCTCTTGGATTTTAATTATCAAGCCCAATGGAATTTAAATTTATCATGGAATATAACTGACACTATCTCAGTGCACCCCTGACGATTCCAATATAGGGGGCATGATCATCTCTAAATAAGAAGTACACAAATATGATTGTAACTATTCTAGTTGAACCTCATATTCTTCCATTATATCTAAGATGATGTTCCCTTTATGTTTTTCATAATACCACAACCATCTACTAATGAGAAAAATAGTCGAACCACCACTTGCCAAATTCCATTGAAAATATTTGATATAACTGCCAGAGAATAATTATATCCTTAACATGATGACCTTACCAAAAATGAATATGATGCAAAATCAATCATAAAAACTAAATTACATATTTGAATACTATTGTTTCGATGGTTTTCATCACAATCATCTATTTTTTCATTGTTCTCCTTTGGAAACAATGATACACTTCCAAACATACCTGCATTATGGGAATTCAAGGGAATGTAGACCATTTCCATAAATGGTCATTCACTAGTGTTATATATTAGTCGAAAGAATTATCTAAATAATTTCAATGTGACATTCCCCATATAATATTTTTCCTTATCAACATTTTCCAAAAAAAAATGGAATCCATCCTATGACAGACTCTCTATCAACCCCTTAATGAGGCTCCAAGATTTGGCCAATAGGATTTTACCATATGTCAATTCAAAAAGTTAGGGAAAATATATTCCTAAAAGTGTGATGGATTATATTTAATCAACACAAATTCATGCCATTCCTTTCAACTTATTCCCATGCACGTAAAATTATTAAGAATAAACTCAAATAAAAAATGATCAGCATGTCAAAACACCCAATCCCCTTTAGAACATCATTCTAAGAATTAGGATGAGTAAGGATTCCTATAACACCCAGGTCCATCTACCACATAGATTAACTATGATTTGAGAATAATATATCATGATTTAAATGATTATCACCAAATTCATACAGTTTGTTATACCATTTTTGCAACTTGATGAGTACCACATGTATCATTTCCTACTGCCACAATGATTCATCTTTACAATTACACATCATCATATACTATCCATGGGTTTATTAATACTATGAATTTCAATATTTAATGGACTATAAAATTAAAAAAAGTTACATATTATCAGGTATGACTATAAATCTGGATTATGACCTATCAATTCGTCCATCACTAAAGAATGAAAAGGGTCACATGGACCACTATGAAGTTTTCTATAGTCTAGGAATGTCAAAACCACATAAATAATAGAATATATGATGTTCACATCCCTAATAAGGGGCATGTAGTTTAATTAACACCCATCCAACCTGGTATTTATTTTAGATCTAAGATTTATACTAGGAAAAAAATGATTCATAAACGGTGCCTCAACTATAAAAAAGTTCAAAATTATTTTTTAACGTTTTAATGTTATAAGGGAACTACATTCCTTTTCTAGAAACTTAATCAATTAAAAATTATCAAAATTAAAACATGGAAACTCTATGGATTTTTACGATGTACTATCATCTGTCCTTTTATTCACTTTAACCTCTGGAAATTCAATCATGATCCATTAGAAATTTCCATGTTCTCATCCAACACGTTGAACAAGGAACAAAGTATGGATAACCCTTACAAGGTGTTTCAATACATAAAGAACTCTAAAATTTTCATTTAATTCATTAAATTGAATTCATAATTTTTTTTCTAATCATTTTAGGGATTGTTTTTTTGACATAAATTACTATTCAAAATGAATGCTTTATACTTAATTTAGCTAATGCCACTTGGCACACATACAAGTCATATTAAACATCATTTTAAACATTTATATTTAATTGATATTATATCATATTTAATAAATTTATATTATAAATTAAATATTTTAAAAACATTTATTTATTCATTAACATTCACAATTATCTTAGTAATAGAAAATATTAATTACAATATATAGAGTAAAACACCATTTTGGATGAAATTACCATTTTAATTAACTAACGCCTCATATATGTTCGTCTGAAAAATAGATTATAGGTTTTTTTATAAATAAAAATGTTTATTGGTCAGGTAATATTCCACCATACATATATATGTGGAATAATATTATAGGTTTAATACATTTTAAGTAAATATTCCAATAAAATGTAACTACGGCCCCAAGTGTTTAATCACTAAGGCATAAACGATAAGGTGACCTATGAGGGTACTATTAGAAAACTATGGGTTAATATAAATGTGATGAAAAACATTTTAAACACTAAAATTATGAAATACCCTTATTGGGTTCATCTAATAACAATTTAGTACCATTACCAACCTACAAGGGTTGAGTTAAGTTGTTTATATAACCATAACCGGTCACGAATTTCTAACTTGGTTCGAGTTATGTAAATGTTCCATAAGAAACCAATTTTGTTAATGTAAAATTTCAGGAGATTTTATATTCATAAATTTTCTAATTGTATATCATGATAAGTTGTCTTGATTATATGGGTTACCATTTTCCCAATTTATAGATAACCCAAACACTTTATATATTTCAATTTTGATACCATTTAAACAGAACCAGTATGTTTCATCCCATGAAACCAATGGTTCATGGCTCAAACATGCCGTGATTGGTTTTTTTAGGTTCCACCCTCAAGATATATGGAAAAACTCCATTTTGTTTGATTCATACACATTAATAAAAAATTATGTATTAATCATATAATTGGGAATGTTACCACAAGTAGTAAATATAAGAAAACATGGAAATTAATTACTTATTAAAGTAAAACTTACAGACTTGATGAATAATCTTTCATCATGGAAAAATTATCGCATAAATATGTTTTACGTGAAATCATGAGAAAAAATAAAAAATACAAGGAATAACACTCAAATAATATTTCAGTATATTGGTTAGTCTTAGAATGAAACCTACATGGAATGGTATATGCATGACATGTGAATCTATATGTTACTATAATGATGCATGTAATGCAACTTATAATCTATAATAGGAAAACGGTAAAATAATTTATATCCCATAAATCCATAATTATAAAAATGTGTAACATTCAATCAAGGTGAAATCATAATCAATTATAGAAATTCACATAACGAATGGAAGCTGCATCTTTCACCACCTGATCATTTTCTCTTGAATGGGTTGATCCCTACCAGCCACAACTCTTTACCAAGCACATAAAATTTTTTATTATCCTATCTACCAGCCCAAAAAAATAAGGAAAAATAAAATAATCCTAATTTGATAACATTTATATATTCCTAACCCAAAATCCACTAAAATGGTGGCCCGGTTTGGTTAGCCACTGGGCCTCAATCACACTTCCCTGTATGCCATAGGCTGGAATCTTGAAGAGAGGATCTGAAGATGGTATACTGGGGAGACTGTACCTTCATCATCAGAATAGAACAACTATATAATAATAACAATCATAAAACAACATTAGAAGTAGTGTATATAAGTCAGAAAGAATAAAAAGATAAAAATAGTTGATAAGGGGCTAACAGAAAATATAAAACTATGCATGCATTTCCGAATGACGATACATGAACTGAATAAGTAACATATAGAATGAGATACAATATAGTACATATACAAAAAATGAATAAATATTTGAGGATATCCTCTTGAGAATATGGAGATTCTTCTTAGTCTTTTGATTATATCTACTATATCCAGGGGTAAAAACAAACAAACCAAATTCGGAATCTGATCCTGTAACCATGAGGTCTTTTCAGGTACCCTAGTTTAATGGTGACTTAAATGGGGTGTGAGATATACTTAGTAGGAAATCACCAATACTTTATAAACCTATCCAATTCATGAATATAAAATTAATTATTGTGTAGTTTTAAATAATAAAGAAATAAAATATTTATTAATTTAAACAAGTCGGGCTTGGGTTCTTCGAGGACACCTCGTTGTCCATGCCAACTTTGGCCAATGCTGAAATGTCTCAGCACACCTAAAATAAATATACATATGCATACATAAGATAATAATTTTCACATATATAAATAAACCAACATGTATATGAGGATTAATATGATGGATTTCACCTTAGAAAAAATACCAATGAGTTTCATGTTCTAATTTAGGGACTCCATGATCGAGTATCATAATGTAAGAGACATCATTCCTTATATCAAAATGTATGGGATGTTGTGCCCAATATCATAAGGTTATGGATACTTTTACTTGGAATAGAATTTCTTATATCGTAATGCATGGAAATCATTTCTATGGGAATACATTCCTAGTATCACATCACATATATTGGACATCATGCCCATGTGTCACATCACATATAAGGGATTACATTCCTGAGTATCCCAAAATATGTCAGATGCCATTTCTAGGTACCACAACACATATAAGAGATTCCATACTCGAGTATCACATTATATATTGGATTCCATGATCAGGAATCCCAACATATAATCATTTCTAATCCAATTATAAATTGTGACCCTTTTGATTTTAACACACAAGGAGGACATGGGAAGTACCCATAGATTATTTTACCTCAATGAATTAATCCACTTTATTCAATATGTAATAAGGGTAATGTAAATTAACATTCAATTTAACTTTTCATCATGAAACATTTAACATTATCAAATAATACCTTGATCATGGTTAATAAGGATTCAACAATGAATAAACATAGAAAATATTTTTTATTGAGATCATGTTGTCATTCCTACAAAATATTTATCCCACCACACCTTATAAAATTATTTCTCTACACATTCCAAATAGATATTATGAGCATCCTCTTTTTAGATTCATACATCCCTTCTTTGATACTATTACAAGGTGTACCCCATAATTTAACATGGTAATATTATGCATATAAGCTCAAGAAAAATTCAACCAATTACGTTTAAAAATCATTAGATGATTCTTGTATAAGGAAAATCCAAACTCACTTAGGGGTGGTTTTGATAATTAACCACATTTTTCAATAAGGGCTAGTGTGTGACACACCCATATAGTGGTCCGAATTTATTTTTTAACATCTAAAAATATCAAAGGGCTTATAAAGGATCTATATAATTGTCTGATAAGTTAAATTTAATTGTTTTTAATTTAAGAAGGATGATCAAAAAATATGATATGAGGAACAATGAAAATATTTCATAAATAATGCTTCGTCAATTGAAAAACACATAGATCATGTACCTCATACTTTAGAAGGTGAAATCATGTAATATAAATCGTTTATACAACCTAAATTAAGATGAATTAATGATATATAAAAACTAACTGAATATAATGTAAACTATATCACATGATGATAGAACTAAAGATGGAAATATGAAGGAAAAGTGAGAAAGAGGAACAAAAATCAAATCAGAATACATCTGATGAGACTAACACCAAGTTATTACAACATCAAATGAGATAGATGGTCCATACCTAAGAGAATAGAGGAGGAATTACCATGATTATAAGGGGTTTTATATATGTGTTTAATGAAAATAGAGGTGTGTAATTTTAAAATTGTGGAGGTAAAAATCATCATTTTCCTTCTTATAAAAGATGCATAGTTCTTCTGCATGGTTTGGAAATTCATGCACTAACTGTGTGAACATGAATTCCAAGGGATAAGCCCATCACATGGATAGTCACATGGTATAAAAGAGTATGAATCTTTCTTTCCTTGGTCACTATCCACCCAATCCCGCATCATATTGTAAACCCCACATTTTAACAGATAATTCACTACACCCATCTCTATGATGTTGCCTCTCTCAAAAATGGGTTTTTAATCCCGATGCTCCTAAAACACATTGGGGATTCTGATATAGTTATTTTTTATTCAAACAAACCCAAAAACAACTCATTATAATTTTCCAAATCTTAGGTTTAAATTCTGAATATCAGCATTGGAATTTACCTATCCCTAACATGTAAAATACAAATTACATTGAAAAATTACACTCAACCCAAAATTTGAGACTCTACATTAATGATTGATCCAGTTTCAGGTGTTAATATTATCTCAATACCCACATAATGTATGGAACTAGTTGATTTTATATACCTCAATATCCAATTATATGATTTGATAGAGAAATTTTTAGTTCACCCTATTGTTTTATAGTGGGATCCCCCCTTCTCTTTTCCATTAATGTTGATGGTTAACATCGATTTTTTTTGGAATATCATATGTTGAACTGGTACTTGGTTAATAATGATTACCATTTTTTGTTATGGATAATTTTTTGATCAGTTTAAGGGGTAAAATTGGTTTTCAAATATTGATCTTTGGTTAGGTAATCATCAACTCAGAGTTTGGGAGTCTGATGTTCCAAATAATACTTTAAAAATTATTTATGTCCATTATGATAATATTATAATATATTTTAATCTAACTAATTCTATTATATTTTTTATGTATTTGATGAACAAAATATTCCATCAGAACGTATACACTTTTTTCATGCTATTCATGTAGAATATACTTAATTATTCAAAATATGATCGTGATCATGATCACTATTTGAATCTTGTTTTGGAAAACATGAAGAATCCCCAAAATATTAAAAATATATTAAAAATATATTTATAGATTTAGCAATTAGATTTAATTGGTCATCTGATTGCTCATTTTTTCCTATCAATCAATTATGAGAAGGTGAAGGATTTCTTTTCATGGGAGGAACCATGGGACACCTATATGATTTAGAACATCTTAAGTATTTCTATATATTATCAACTTATTTTAAATTATTTCTAAATTTAAGCATCACCTTTGATATCTTTTACCAATAATGGTGTGAAATTCACATGGTATGGTAATTTTTTGTCTTCGTTCAATTAATTGACATGAATTATGACATCAATACCTATGTTGATCTAAACTGTTCTCGTTAAGGAATATGTGGTATATTATGATACTTTTGGTGTTTTTTCTAGGTTTATTCTAATGTAGGATGATCATGTTGTTTCCTATAGTACTATTCATGTTTTACCAAAATAGAAAGAATACCCCATTCGTTGTTCGGATATTGTTTTTGATTATTTGTTTTCTTAAGTGTTGTCAATACTATATTTTTTGGGAGAGTTTCAAGGTCTTTTATGATCATAAGATTCTGATATATATATATTCTCATAAATACAATAAATATTAGAAATAGATGATTTGTGTACTGTCTCCAAAAATTAGACATGAACTTTTTCTATATACTTGTGATAGAGATTGTTTTTCTGGACATTCTCAATTGGAATGTCATGTCATAGCTTCTAGGAGAATAAAATAAACTGTGGAAACTGATTGGAATCTATTTTTAGTTATACATGGATTCTGAGGTGGTGTTTTAGGTATGTTTATAACTAGTGTATATCTATCATCATAACTCTAATAGTTTATTATGTAGATCAAATATTAGGAAAATGAGTTAAGAGGGATCAGAGAAACCCTTTATGGTGGGGAGACTGTTCCTGGTTGGTTTCTCTCTTCAAATGTTATAATCTACTTTGGGAATTGGTTCATCATCCCAGTGTCAATAAGGAGTTAATTATTACATGATTATAATAGTTCATCATGATTCATTCATCTAGGAATTATGAATTTGTATTATAATATGAAATGAAATTTTTGTTGTCGGGGATTGTAGAGAGGCATTACTTGTTTTTTGTCCCATTGTTACTCCAATAAATAGATAAAGGTGATGTATTTGAAGCCTTTTGATCTATTCTATCATCTTCTATTGTGAGTTTATAAAAGGTACAAGGTTTTACATTGACATTTTTTATAGCTTACATAAACTCATTGAGGGGGTAATTCTATCTATGTGGTGGTTGATCAGTAGGGGAAATATTATCATTTCATTACGATTTGGGAAAATACTAAAATTTAAGTTCTGGATAAGTTGTATATATAAGATATCATGGAGTTAAATTGAGTTTTCACATTCATTATCTCATAAATGGACCCTAGTTTCAACATTGAATTGTAGAAGAGTCTTGATGGGGTGATGGAGAATTAGGTTTCATTGAGTAAATCATATCATCCATATATAAACAGATAGAAAAAGATTGTTATTATGATCCTTGAGGATGTGTTTTTTGATTGCATCATAAATTTTTCTTAATCATGGGATATCAATGTGGGACTATTTGACAATAATTATAAAAACATTTATCAGTAATCGATCAAAATGGAACCCTTCAAGGATTTTTATCGTCACCTGTGTATGTCATCTTTTAGTTAGTTAGGAGTTAGAATGGCCTCTATTAATGGATAGAGTCCCATTTAAGAGATGTAGGAAATGATATTTGATATACATCATAACTTGATTATAGTGTAAAGTTAGAGGAAATTGTGTGGGGTTAATCTACATTGTCCATTAAATTATTTTTTTATTAACTGGGTTTTATTAAAAAAAATCTCGATTGGATCATCATTGAAATAAAAAATCGGAAAGATTTATCTAAGCTATGTTAGTCCATTTTAGGTCACTAGATTTCATGGATAGGTATATAATTAGCTTGATTTATTGGATTAGCGTACAAGTATCCAAGATTTTTTCTACATATTTATCTCAATAAGTACAATCCTAATCATTCCCATGTTCAAAGTTGGAAATTGACTAAGTCGGAGTGAGATATTTCAATTGTGGAGAAACAGAGTGATATCATTAATACATAGGTAAATGTTTTTCATGAGAATTATATTAATTTTTTCAGGGTGTTATGGATACAATTATTCAATTATCAGGAGACATGGGATCATGAAGTATTAGTGACAGAGTTGTGGTTTCCTCTCCTTTTAGAGAATCCTTTTTCTGCATGAGTTCCTAAGTAGAGATATTACTATGGTGGTGAGATTTTAACATCCAAGATATTAGGTACACCCTATTTTATGTTTATGATTATGATTCTTATGTTTAGTAGGCATCGTGAATGTTTTTGGGATTTTTTCAATAGTGAATAGCCTGGGTTTTTCGTAAAGGATGTGATTAAATTGTAAGACAATATCTTATAGCCTAAATAAGTCATGGGTTGAAGGACAAGAAGATGGATTGTAGTGTAAATATATTTACATTTTAAAAACCTTTTTTACATCATAAATATATCAGTTAGGATGATTTATCCCATGGTGACCTTTTTTGGTGATTGGTAATTATGGGGATTTTACACCTTAAATCCAGGATTTACATCATAAACAACTTGTTTCATGTATATTTTATGTGACACAAGTGTTAAACCTATTCAAATAGTTTTTTTCTTATATTAATTGATCTCTAGGGTCTTCAAAAAAACTCTGAGTGTCTCTTCCACTTTTGGATAGCTTCATTCAAAGCTAGACCTCCGGATGGTTTGTGTTACTTCTCTTTCGGTAAGTGGTCTTTATGATTTTTCATTCACTTGTTGTATTATTAGTGTTTCATTATATTTACTGATTGGTAATCATGTAGTGATGTTTCTCCTATTTAATTCTATGTCTATTTTGTGTTCTTCTTTTGGGGGATAGCCCTAATGTTTTTTGTGGTGTGGCATCATAATTCCTTGAGGTATGTATTGATCTATCATCTCCACTGACTATTTCATTTATAGAATCAATTCGATGTTATGGGAATTGTTTTTGAGGTCACATTAAATGTTTATATGTTCCTCCTAGTATGTTTGGATCCTATTTTGGTTGATTTTTATCCCATGTTTGAGGTTGGTTGTTTCATCTCTAGTATTTGTTGGATGAATGATGAATTATATGGTATAATAAATTATTTTATAAATGAAGTAGCATGATTAATTTATTTCTATGTGTGTGAATGGTTATTTGAAAAAATATGGTTCCTATTTGTCTTGGTAAATTGAAAAAAGGTATTGTCAATGCATCAAGAAATGCATTTGTGGAATGGTTTTCAAATCATGATTTTGATTAAATGATTTGGGAAATGTGTAAAAATTGAAGGCTTGGGTTGTTAGGTGGAAGGTATAGATATATTCCTATTCTACATATACTGTTTGTTGGTTCACTCTTATGGTGTTCCTTTTATACCTAGGCTATGTGTACTAGGAGCCTATTATACTAGTAAGGGAAATCATTTTTGGGGGTGTTCCAATACTCCCAATACTTGATGAATATTTTTAGGGACTTGAGGTTATCATTTTTCTATGTTGGTGTTTGAGTGATATTGATTTCCTGGAATGTAGAGATAGTTTCTCTGTATTACTTGTTATTTGGTTTTTACTATTTTATATTTGATAAAAATATTTGACAATTGTTTTTTCTTTCAAACTTTTTTACATAGATGGTTTTAGAACTATAGAAGTTGGTATTTATTTAACATGAAATTGATAAAAAAACAATTTAATTTCTTATAATTCCATGTTTCTTTGTTAATTGAGAATGTTTTTATAATTTTATATCGATTTGATATAGAACACCTAGATGGGATACTACTAAACCTCTTTATCTCACACTGTGTACACCCTTTCAGTGGTGTCTAGACATTATTTCTTCCTTTGATGTATGAATGGGAAAAGGTGACACAATGACTCATTGAAGTTTATGTTACGAAATTATGGGTTTCTAGTGTTGAGATAAGGGTACATTCCCTACACATCTATTTAATTATTGGTTTCATATTTGGTTTCCCCATTCTCTATTAGAATTGTAGCTTTTGGTTTTATTAGTCTTTCTCATTGTATCTCTATAGTTGTTTCTATTTTGTATGGAAAATATTTATTTTAGATTTATTTAAATATTTGTTTCCATTATGTATATATTATATTTATCTTGTTTTAGGTTGAGTATAATCATTCCCAATGAGTTTTTTATTCCTAATTTCTAGTCTCCAACCTATGGGGATCAGTAATTCCATTCAGGTATGTAGATGATTAAGTCAGTTACCAGTGCTAGAGGGTAATCATTGTTAGTCGGTTACATTATTCTAGTAGATTAAATCATTACCAAATTACTTTTTCGGGGGGGGATAAATAATTCTTTTTCTTCCCATAACAACTTAATATGTACATGTATATTTGTTCCAAAAAATGAAAATAAATTTTATATAAGGAATAAGAATGAGAAAACCCCGAAGATGGAATTCAGATACATTATCTTATCTCAAAGCATAACCAAATTAACTATCAGAAATATTACCTTGAATATTTTAAATTATATATTATTTCATGTTAATAATTTATAAATGAATCACCTTTCATGAAAATTTATTTATATTGAAGAAAAGGTCCTAGGGAATGACCAGATATGTAGGTATAGAAATGATCCTCTTAAATGATGTTTTAATAAATGAGTTAAGATAATTTAATGAATGTATGAATGTAGTGTTTTATTGAAAATATAATAAAGATAAATTATTGAATATATAATAAAAAATTAATACATGTAAGGGATATGATATTAAAAGACTGACATATTAAAGAGATTAAAGAATGGAAAAAGATCACCTTTGGGGTTTTCTTTACAAGAAATATTTAGATAAGAACAAGAAAATATTTTATATTACTACTAATGAAATGGAATATAAACAAAATATATATGTAATAATATTATATAAATAGTATATAATATTTACATTTCAATTATAGAGGGATAATTAGAGGTAAAGAGAGGGAAACATAACCTTAAAAAAATTGGGTGGTATGGGAGTTTCCTTATCTTGGGATCAAACTCAATTGGTACGTCCATCTACCCTCCTAGATAATAAATTTAAATTTTTTAGATACATTCTTTATAACATTTTTAATTTATATTTAATTAATTATTATTATTTTCTTTTCATGTAAAATAACTTTATATTGATATTATGTTTAGGATCATTATTTTAGGTATGTTGGTTTTATGGTTCCACGATAGAAATAGTTTGTTGATAATGATAGAAGTTATAGTAAAATTATTCCATGACTATTATATGTGTGATGAAATTATTATCATGTCTTTATATAAGATCAGATAGTCCAAAATATCTTTTATTATTTAGATATTGATGTTGTTCATTGATTATAAAATATATCAATCAATAGTTTTTTCATTTTATTGATTTTACTGTTGTAATGAACATAATATGTTATTATTAAATTTATTATTATTTAAACATGTAATAATATAAATAATATAGTAATATAATTATTATTTTCATTTTATACCATAATTGTATTAGTTATAACCTTCCATTAAGGTGGTAATAGTAGTTTAAAAACAACATCCTTCTAGGATTTTATATAGACCATAATTATATGTATGTTTATAAAAAGTACTATTATGTCAATATATGATTTTAAAAATTACTTTAAAATATTATAATATCATATATTTTTTGAAATGGGACATGTATATAACATATATTCTGTATAATAGGATGATATAGAATAATATAAATTAAAAACATTCTTCTTGGAGTTCATATCATACTACTTTGAATGACTCCTTTCCTAATTGAACTATTCTTTCAAAGGATGATATTTTGATGAGAAAAGGACCTATAAACATGGTTAATATTGTTAATAAGAAATTGATCTAGTGTTTATCCAAGATAATTATTGCAAGGTGTGAGAAGAACTTTTCTAGTTTTTATAAGGTTATAAAGTGGAATTTTAGGATAAATTATTAGAATAAAATATTATTGTTTATTACCACCCAATGAGATTCAAAAATATTAGGATAAAAAACACATGGAGAGTATTTATTAATTTATCAACACAAGTAAGGAAAAATCAACCTAGAACATGACGATCATTCGGATATATCTGTTGAATCATGTTATTCCCAGGAGGACAAGCGATGGAATGACTCTTAAAAGGTCTCAAGGATAATGAATGTGCTTCACATGAATCCACTCTGATAGATCCTCATGATAATGCGAAGGCCCATAAAAACATATATCTAGTTGAGGTATATCCCTATGAATCCAAATAAAAGTTGATTTACTATCCATGATAATGCTCGCACAACATCGTAAGATCAATCACTGATCATGAGACACACCACATACAAGTGGGGAGACTGACCATGAAAATTATTACTCGATGTCGCAAGTCCCATAAAAATCATGATATGCACCATATACTATAAGATATATTGTTTTTAATAAATATCACAAACAATCATCATATCCATTTCTGATCATGTGACACCTTGATAGACAAATGATGGGAAAATGGTAGAATTCTTGTAAAATAAATAAATAAAACTTAAAAAGGGAGGAATCCTCATGCAATGAAATATTAAATTATTAATCAAGATAAAGGGGGTTATGTGCCTCATATAATAAGCTAATGGGTCACAAAAATGACCTTTGACATGCTATCTCGATCTCTATATGGTCCCAATATAAGCTCCTTGATCACGGGAAATCTAATTCAAGAAAAATCTTTGTCCCATGAAGACTCCAAAAAATGACATCTTGATCCTATAAACTCACTTTAACATATTGAAATAATCTTGATAAATCCCTTTTACATGTTTATGCTCCAATAAATATGGAGATAATTGAGTTTTGTAGTAGTCGATGTTTATCTTGTGACACAAATATGGCGTCATGAATAACTCGTGATAGGATCATGTAAAGAAAATAATTTGATTCCCCCTCTACTGACTCGGTCACATATCTATGATATATGTGTTTCCTAAGGAATCACATATATGGGTGGTGAGGCTTATAAATTCACCCCTCATCATAAAAAATATAAGGAAAACATTCAAGGCACACTAATGAGAGAATATAAGTCATAGTGTACTTCTTAAAGTGTAAAGCCTTGTAATTGAAATAGTGTTCCACCAACTAAACGTGCGGAAAACTTGAGGTATTTTACAAAATATGTATAATTTTTGTATGATCACCCTATTTATGGTGTAAATTACTTTTAGGTCATTGAATAGATTTTGTAAATTTGTTTCAATATGTCTAATTGGTTTCGTGAATCCTCAACAAGCCATTTCTTGAAAAACATTTAGTTATTTAAGTAATAAATTCATAAAAAGATTGAATCCTTATAGAAAATTGGATATGATATTTTCCAATGAAAGAATTCATTTTCTCCTCATAACCTGTTCAGGTCATGAGGTATGACCTAGAAATGTTAGCTATATAATGTAATATTCGCCAGACATGTCAACCAAATCATAAGAAGTCCTCTGGACAATACATATGAATCATGTGACGTTATCCAAACATGTTAGATGAATCAAGAGAATTCCTGCATTCATATTTTCAATGTCACGTGAAGGCCTAATGAAATTTCAACCAAGTAATCTAAAATCATCTATAAATTTCATCATGATATTATGAAATCCATTCGGTATAACATCCTTACTTAGACGACACCACTGCAGGTTTCTGTGTTGATCACATGAATGCCCTCTAACTTTTCATTCAAGTCATGTGAAAGTCCTGTGGACTAGTCAACTAGAAAACCCAATGGACCTCTAAAATTTATGCATCAATCATTTGAAGCACTATGGTACATTCCATCCTTGTCATGTAGACACCTAGAATATTTCATATAGAAACTCAATACATATCAACCATGTCCAGAATAGACCCTCCGACAAGTTAATCATGTTACTCAGATACCGAGGGACATGATAAATTTATCTATAATGCACAATTGGATATACACCATTTTGAACTAAAAATGATTATTACCCAAAACGGAAACATAGGATTCCTTCCAAAGGACCATGATCCAATTAGGAATCCAGCTCATTATTATTCCCTCTATATCTTAAAAACACTAACCCATGAGACCAAATATATCCTATGGGTTTGTCATTATTCCTCATAAATTATTGTATTCAGATGCAATTTGAACTATAATGAAATATATTCCTAATATAAACAAGATAAGTAATATTCTTTCCTATTAACCAAGATCCATATCAAACACTCTTCTAGGGCCTCCCAATTTCATAAGTCCAGAATCCATTTGTGATTATTCTTGTCACATTCTGTCCCTTTTTCATCATATTGATCAGGAATCACATGGGATTAGGCAATTTTTGATGATCATATTACTCAAATCATAAATTTACACTTCCAAAAATCCCTATTGTGTAATCCCCATGAATCCACCATGAGGTAAGTCCCAAAGGATTCCCATATTTGTAAGCCCAAGGGAAATAACCATCATGGGAATTGATTTTTTATTACTTTCCATTAGAAGGTTGATCAATCATTGAACTATGAAATCACCAATTCCAACTATAATATGGACACATAGGATGCCTTAATAAGGATATGGAAATATAAATGTGTTCTATGTTTCCTTAAATATATATATATATATCCTTTCTATGTGATATTAAACCACATGGCTCAAACCCAAATAAACTACATGTTTTTTATACCTTTTATAAACAAGATTTGTAGGAAACCTCATAAATGTATAGTCTCATCCTTGATACACCAATCCACTTCCTAAATTTTTGTAAACTCTAGAGTTCCTTGTAATATGGCCTAAAAATAAAAACATATACCCATCAATAATAAATAATTTTAAATGGATGACAAACCTTGGATACATAGAGATGGTATCATATATAGAAACCCCCTTTACACATAAGAGGATTCAACAACTAATCATTCTATTAGGATAACCAATCTCATGTAGGGATTTGGAAGAGATTCATGGATATATCTTATATATATAATAAATTCCCAAGATATGAAATAATTTATCCCAAAAGGGTTCAATGGGCTCGAACTCCCATCCACTTGACCAATGTGATTTCCTAGTCATTTTTGGTTCTAAAAGCCCGAATGACCACCTACCTTTATAAATCATGTATATAGTTAGCTATGGTTATGGGAACCACTGGGAATTTTTATGAGATATGAAAAATTCTAAACCAGATGTGAATGATTTTGAAACCATGATTGGACCCCCACAATGAATCCTCAAACATGAAACAATGATGGTGAACCAAATGTAAAATCCAATAATGACATTTTTACTAAATTTTTATGATCATTAGGAATATTTTATCCCAAACCTCGTGGATACCATTAATATATCATCATCTAAATGGAAAAAAATTTCAACCTGATGTCAATCTCTTAAATAATTAAAATGAACAGTTTACCATGAGTCAAGATATTTTGTTTTTCATATCCTATAAAAACAGAAATGGTATGCCTGAAATGAAATACTTAGTAACTGGGGTTCCCATGAAATAATTTCATTCTAACCATGAAAATTCCATGTGATCAAAATGGTGGAACTAAAAATAAGATTGGAAAATGATGTTACATATGCATAGATGGTTGAGAATGTTTCATACATGAAATGATACACATATTGGTGAAATTGTTCCGTGTTTCCATTGTGACTATAGATATAGCTATTAGAAACATTGACCTAAGATCATTTATTCATCAAGAGAACATTCTATAGCCTCAGTTATGGAACTAAACTCTGATTTTTGTAAAACAAAATCACCCCCTAACAACATCATATTCAGGTAGAATACATGATGATTCAAAAATACCACCAATATGGTATGACCCTTACCATCAAGTATATATAAAACCATCTTAAAATGATAAATATTAAGATTTAATCTAATTCAGGGAAAGCTCCAATGAAACGAGTTGTACCCATTACCACCATTAATCTCTACATAATAATTTCCTTGTAGTACTAAAATCAGTACCTTCCATATCCTAGTAAGGATGGTCAAGGTGTTGAATATGGATCCATCTCAGTTTAGGATCTACCTTGGATGGCTCCTATAAAATATTGTCCCCAGAATCATCCCACTAATTCCTTTTAGACACATGCTAAGGTCACCACCTAAAAATTTTCCACTATGAACAGTCTTGTATGTGGAAAACTATGTATAAATGAGAGTGGGATCAAATCCTCATTTCCTCTAAAAAACAACATCATGATATTTTGATGATAGTTGGTGAGAAATCTCTTATCCCAAATCACTCAGATCAATTCTGAACACATATTCCTACAACAACCCTAGTGGGAACATATCCCTTTAACCAGGCATGAATAACCTTGGTATATTATATTGGAACAAGGAGGAATGAATTGGGATTACATCCACACTTCTATAGAAGAAATGTTCCAATATATTTATGAGACTAAAAATATTCAGGCCTATATCCTTGCACATAGTTTAATAAAGTGTCACTACATTTTATAACCAATGGAAGAGATATGTAGACATATTTTGAAACTGGTAAAAATAAAGGGACATGCACATATTCTTATCCCTGTATCCAGAGCACCATATCACCATGATCAGTACAAAGAGGTGGATACTTTTGAGAAAGATCCCATATAGGTTAGTTTTCAACATATTCTGATAAAGGATGAGGCATAAAACTAGGATCATATCCCCATTACAACCAAGGCTCTCCATGTTTATTTTTCAAACTCCATTGGAAATGAACACATTACTATTGGAAAATACCACTAGCATATTTATGTCACAGGAACAGGCTGATTTGTTCATTCTGATTGGTGCTCACCAACTCAGTTTGGCACATGCCTCAAGAATAGATCATATTACTCTCAAAATACTCCACCAACATACTTTAATGACATAATATTTAAATCATATCCCCGCTTACATTATGGTTTTCTTGGATGATATGGAAATCACCTCTGATAATGCTCATATACATGAAAATGAAGCTACTTGGCATATTCCAACAACTTCTGGAATCCTGGATCATATCCTTACTTTCACGAATGAATGAATGCACCATCATACATAAAAATATGTATAAGAGGAGGCTCATATCACACTTCTTCTTGAGGAGGTCTGTTTGAATACTTCAATAGGGAATTAATATTTCAATGTAGCTCATATGCCTACATTATCTAGGATTGTTAGACATGTTCCTACAACCACCTACTAGAAGGATCAAATTACGTCCTATAATTCAGAATCTAATTGACATAATCAAGAAACTTCTTAGAAGTGGGATCCTATTTTTAAAGAAAAATATATTTATCAACATTATCTATAAACATTCATGTAGCTAACAAAAATCCAAACTCAACCCCAAATTGTAGGTTGGCATATTCTACCCAAAATGCAAAATTTGTCTCATAACCCTGATCTAGTAATTACATGTTCCCCTTGAGATATTCGACAAATATCTGCAACACCTTAAGGGTATGTTGACTCTTTAACTGATGAATAATAAAATCATTACCTTGATAATCCTCCTCATGGAAATGGTTGATATGGATTTTAGAGACTCTATTCCATACATTCATTGTGGTCAAACTCCCTAAGGTTATTTCTATCATATAAGGAAATCCACCTCTTCCCAATACACTATCATATATAGTGGTTCTCAAAAATCAGACACATTTTTACGGATAGGTTCTAGGAACACCATGGATGACCATATATTTCTACCCCATCAACCATCACCAAAAATTCACTATAATTAGTAGGTGGCCCATAAAAGAAACTTCAATGGTATGACGGGGTGGATGTATATAAATTTGATAAAGATTAGGCGAACATTAATATATAGAGATATTTTTCTAGAAACAACCTCCCTACCTTGTTCTGGAAGATCACTACTTCCTACTATGATATCCATGATAATCTAGGTAAGGTGTTCGTGCCTTACCTATACCAAAATATGTGGTAACCTCATCCATGGTTGAAGGGTAGGTGCATCCCTTATCCTGAATATGAGGGCCTCCTTCAGAATATACACATAATCTAAATCCAAATGGATATGTATTCTATCTCTATATCCCAGGACCAAAACAATAATATTATAATGAAAATATTTAACATGATTGGCTCTATTATACCATAACTCTTCAAAAACTAATTGCTAAAGCCTATAAAGATATGTGTATCAAAAGTTGGGTAATGTATGTAGTGTTTCACTTCACCAAATTCCAAGAACATCAAAACTCCCTATATATGGAATCCAATAAATTCATAGCCACAAGAGAAGTTATGGGACCAAGTAACACGTGATGAAAGTGGCTATCTCAAAAAAAATTCCCCACTTTGAATATGCTAATAATTCCTCAATAGAGGGAGTGGGATAAAAAATATTCTTAAGATGTGAACCTAGAAACATTGGGAAGGATTTATGGCATAGATTCAGAATTTATAGACTTCCCAACAACTTATGGTATGAAATAATTCCCATAATATATTGTCATTCCACCCATCTCATACATGAGGACAATTGCACCAAATTAAATGGATTGTATTATCAGTCTCTATAATAGTCATCTTGGAGAGAACACAACCAATAGGTTTGGGTAAATTTTTATGACTACATCAACCACTCAGGTTATCAAACCCTAAAAGGATTCATGACTTATCATCAATAGCTACGAACCATCCCCAACCAATAGGGATAGGGAAATTGTCATCTCCATGATCATCACCAGGTTCATCTAACCCTTAGAGTGTCCCAGGTAAATCATTAACAGTTCTAAACCTACTTTAATCTGGAGGGATGGAGGAATTTATATATTAATTTCTATCTCAAAAGCCATCAAATCATTGACAATATTCAGAAAATCCCCAAACATAAGATCAATAATTCCCTATAATAGACCTGAGTTTTCCCCATCCCACATTGATAGGGGAATTTTTCTCATTGTTGTAACACTAGAAGTAATCATCCTTCTCCACTATGGGAGTTAAATATCAACAGTCAGTATCCCATTCATTCCTCCCATTTTTAGATAATCCTTTTCCATTTGGGAATTGTTTGAAAAATATGACTAGAACTCCCTTAAGGTCAAAATTCCTAGACCAATACATGGGTAATGTATGATGAAGGTAATCATACCCCTTGACTCTTGTAAGATAAAATTATCCAATATAGATAGGAATAAAATAAATAACTTTGATGCAACCCTTTAAAGAGGAGTAAGTGGTGTATAATCACCCTACCACGTTGAGATTAATTGGATAATAACCATTTCCTGATACACCTATGTGAATTTTTTCACCATCAACAAAAAACATTATATGGACCGAGCCCCAAATGCATTGGTGAATAATGGATAAAACATACCTTGAGATGGGGGTAATCTAGATGCACCAACTAATGATGAATGTATTTTAAATTAGAGAAGTAGCCCAACCTAGATCCTCTAAAGATTTAATTTTCATATCCATGGTGGAACTCCACCAAGGATAAATGGACTAGTTTCGCTACATCCCTATCAATGCCCATATGATCTGAAATCACCTATATATAGAAGTATCTGACATAATTTAAAAATGAAAAATAAAATATCAGACATTTCTATAAGAAACTACTCATGGGTAACATTCATATTGGGTATCATCTTCAAATATAGATTAATATCCCTCCTCCCACATATCAGGAGAGATATATTCCATATTAATGAATGGAATATGAGAGGTAAGATGGCTTGGTATCCATGAAACAAATCTACATAAATTTTGAAGTTGAGGATGATCATGACATTCCTCCATTATAGTTAAAACTGATTCCTCTTCAGTACAATCATTCTCTCGTAGAAAGAATTGATAATTAACAGGATATGAAAATAGATAAAACTCACCAAACCTCAAATTCTCCCAATATATGTAAGGTGGTCCAGATAGTGGTACCTAAATAACTCCTCTCTGTCATTGAATCCTTAGCTACTCAAATGAAACCATAGTTGGATGGCTCACACCCATGCATCCCGAGAAGAATATATATCCCAAATGGGTGGATGAATCTTTCTCACCACTAAAATTTTGAAATCCTACCTTCTCAACCTTTGAAAGCATGCGAGATCTAGAATTGAAACTCACACACTTTGTGACATAATTTTTTTTGATGATGTCCCATCGAGATCAGCATGAGGCGACTAAGATGATATGTTTTGTACAGGCTCCAGTTGGTCTAGAATTTATTTGGTACAATAATCTTCTAGTATGATCTAATATAGGTTGGGAATACCTTCATCATCAATTTATTTATTAGTTCATATCCCTGTTAAAGAAAATGTAAATTTTCAATCACTCAAATTGAAAAAAATTAAAAAATTATAAGGTTTCTGACTTCATCACCAAATCGAAATATTTAAACTATTCACTCAATATCCCTCTCTCGCATGAGAAAAAACTGGAAATTTTTTCTGTAACCATTAGGATGTTCAATACAAAACCTTTTTACCACTAAAGTATCTAGGTTTATTTTGGAAATTTTCAGAAATGGTATAATTCCTAGATGATGCATTTAAGTGGACATAACTAGATTTTTCCCCATGCCTTCAACATAAGTAAAAAATGCTTGGTAAGTAATATAATATCACTTTTACCCTCAGACTAATAATAGATATCATTCAAGCACCATGGTAGACCCTGAATCATCTAGATTCTCCCATTAATTGGTAGTAGAAAAAAATCATCCTCAACTAGAAGAAAATAGAAATTATGGTTGTACATGATTTGAGGGATGAATGAATTTTATTTTTTTCTTATTATGTGAGAAAGTTCCCAATTATATCCTTATATCCGAAGAAAATAAACTCCTCAAGATACCAAATCCCATGATACCCATTGAGGAAAACCTCAAAAGTCATCCTGATTATTTCCCTTTCAATATGAAGTTGGGTAACACCACCTAGTATTACTTTTTCCTTAAATATGTTCTTCAATACATGGTTATTTATGGAAAGATGATGTAGGAAAATTATACAGAACATGTGACTTATGTATTCATCCCCCAACCATAATAAGATGGATAATTTAAAGAGGTTACATCCCATCAAGGATAAAATATTGATAACTATATGAATTGAAATAAAATTTACATATATCATTCCACCCTAATATCATAGAATAAAAAAACCAAAAATAATCCCTTCTCCAATGGCACTAAAATTGAATGCACCTCCTAGAGTTGGATGCAATTACTAGAAAACAGAAAAGACACAATATATAGTGTCTTGTCCAGCACCGATTAAAGATTTAACTCTTACATATTTATTTCCTTTAAATATTTAATGATTGGGGAAATCCCCCACTAAATGAAACCCTCATCATATTTTAATATAATATTTTTGTTCCGTTAATGTATTTCACCTAACATACTACTTCCCCAATGATGAATACACCTTCGAGTATGAGTTCCTCACACTTGACTGGGGTACTAGACATTGAGGGTGTAGAAGATTAGGATATAAGGGATGGTGTGGTCATGTTCAAACCCAATATTTCAGTCACATCACTGCAGAATCAATATATAAAGTTGAGACACATGGGAGAGCACTCAAACAAGACCAATAGAAAAACATATATACCCTAGAGCCCCCAATCAGTAGTTTAAGCCCATTAATCTTAAATGACCATCTATTGGGGGTGAATGATTGATCACCCCAGAAAAAGTAGAAGGTTTATGTAACCCATTCAATTGAAAGTAGATTATCGATCTACCTCTATTAAATAATCAGACACATACTCCTCAAACACCATAATTCCCAAACCACATAAAAAGTAGAAACCCTACCATTATAAGTAAAAACTTTTGGCACAAAAGTATGAAATAACGAAATAGTTGGAGTTTTTCCACCAAAAAACATAATTACTAATTCTCTCCATCCTTAAAGAGATCATAGATTGGAACATATATATTCCATCCAAATATCATAGGTGTTTGAAATAAATTTTTATTAATTTATGGATTACTAAATGGATATTAGGTCATCATAATTCCATTTCACTATCTCATTCACATAACAAGATTAGTAAGACATTATCCAAGGACAAATAGGAGAACTTTATGATTTATGAATGATTGGAAATGTTAAAATATTAAGGTATAAAGTTGAAAATGGATCTTGGATCATCCTAATTCGAATTGATACCCAAAGAAATTTGGGATATAGTGATGGGGACTTACCATAGAAAACTCTAACCATTCACAGTTGTGATAAGTGCGAGTAAAGGAAACATGGGAAGATCAAGATGAATGCTCAGTTTTGGGATCTCACATCTAATGTTGGGTTCAAGTTTATCCATCCAGATATACTAATTAATGTTCTACTTGGAAGACCTGGGATTCATTGAAACATAGTGGTATCATTAAAATTTCATCATTCCTTGAACTACCCCATCAATGGGAAGGTTAGAATACTACATGCTAATAGTGACCCCATCAAGTCTTATGAAAACATATATTCTTAGGAATTTTTATACGGGTATATACGAAATGAACAATAGTGTATTATGATATTATTTTTGTATCCCACAATGGATTTGGGATTTCTTCTAAGAATACTTGTGGCATTATCGACAATGATTATGTGCTACCCAAAAACATGATTGAGGAGGAAAACAAAATCCTAGATGTTCAGGACCCTCCATACCTCATTGGAAGTATAAAAGAAAATAATCCACTCCAAAATATTTCTATAATAACTTTAGAAGTTCTTGATGACAATGTCTCTTCTGGTGTCCTCACTTACCTCAATAGTGAAAAATATATCCCTAGATTATACACTGTGTATAAAATTGAATCCATTAACATAGAGTTTTAAGAATAAGTATATTTCCATATAAATTCCCCTCCCACATTGGAGAAAGGAATCATCACCACCATCAATGAGCTTGTGAAGGTGAATTTTTTAATAAAACAATAGTTGTGGCCTACAACGATTAGTGTTTCCAAGCCTCTCGAGGAGAAGGATATGTATATGACATTTCTAATGTTAAAAATATATATTTTATCTCATAATTATTCATAAATTCCTTGTATGGACATGGATGTGGCTTCACACCCACTAATCATAACTAATGACAATTGAGGATTCAATCATGTAGGCAGGAGGATGCACACCTCCCATTATATTAATTTAAAATCAGAAGATGGAAATTTTTTCAAATCCATCTTTGTCCAGAAAGTGAACAATCCAAATTAAATCACCAAATTGTTCATATCATGAAAAGATAATTGGAATATTAGTGTCTTCATTGATTTTATTGACATTAATTTACACATCCTAAAGGACGATTTTCCATTACTAAAAATAAATCTTCTCCTCACAAAAAACTGCTATATTACATGCCCTTTTCTTTAGGGATGGGTATTCATGGTATAATCAAGTAAATATGGCCCCTGAAAAAGTGTAATTCACCACTTTTAGGGAACATCAGGGTATCATTTTCAATCAGTTTATTACATTTGATTTAAATAATGATGATGCTACTTTCCAACAATAAATTTTTCATATCCTTAAAACTTTTTGGGATGAATAGAAGAATGTTATATTTATGACTAGGTTGTAAAATATTGGTAGAGATGTGATAACTTCCAATATATTCAAATAATATTCAACAAGTTATAGTATTATAGTTTGAAGATGAATCCAATTAAGTGTACTTCTATGGTAATATTTTTAAAAGTACTTGTCTTTTTGGTACGCCAACATGTCATCAAATTCAACCAAAAAATAATAATGAAGTCCTAGAAAACTAATTTTCTCAAATTCATAAATTAATGAGGGTGTCCAAGGGAACCTTCTTATATTATGAATTTTATAGATAACCTGGATGGAAAATATCTCCCCTTCACCAAGAAAATGAAGAAGGGAGTTACCCTTCTATGGGATGAAGAATTCCAAGAATTATTTGATAATATCAATATGTTCTTACTCAAATCACCAATATTGATGGCTCTTATATATGTAAATTTTCATATCGAATATGTATCTATTATTGAATGAAACCATGGTGGTATCCTCACAAAAAAATAATGTGAGGAATGAAAACAACAGATAGTACCTCTGTCAAATCATTCTAGGTAATAAGGTCTGGTATTTTCTTGTCAGGAATAACTTCCTTTCACTCATATTTTTATGGAAAAATATGATATATACATGAAATATAATGTATTCCACTTAGTCCCTGATGTTGAATTTCTCAGTTAAATCCTTTATAATCTTATGTTGAATGAGTGTTTGGAATAATGGGAGGTTATTTCGAAATAGTACAAAATATAGTTTGTGTCGTAGAAGGATGTTAAAGGGTAGGACCTGGTTGATTTTCATGTGTCACATCCCACCCTAACAATCACACCAATAAACACAGAACTTCCATACAAATAATTTTCATATTCCCATGACACTCCCCAAACATGGGAGATATATTTTGATGATGCCTCTTGAATTCAGGTTGGAATGATGATGGAAAACAGAAATATCAATGAGGATTGTCTATGGATTGTATCTATTTTTCTAGAAAAATCAATTTTTTCCAACTCCTTATCACTATTTGAAGGTTGTTCTAATAATGAGGCAGAATTCTAAGCCCTCATTGTTGGCTCGAAACTATCCCTACAACTGATGATATCCTACGTAAACATAAAACGAGGTTCATAGTTAGTAATCAAAAAATCATTGGATAATATGTCATTATGAAGGATGAATTGGAACCACTCATAGGTTATATCAGATGACTTATGTGATAGGTCACTTTTGAAGAAAATACCATGTAACTGAGACAAAAAAATTTCATGATGTTGCATATGATAATTCATCCATATTCCTAGATAACTCCTATTATGATGAAGTATTTTTTATCATGCACTGATTAATGATATCATTATTCATCCCTTGTGAGAAGGAGGAAATGAATTTCATCAACAATGACCCAGATCATGATGGAATAGTATCCAACCATGGATATATAGATCCCATAATTGATTACGTTTAAAATGGGACACTCCCAATAAAATCATCTAAAAGTTAATAGACTTAGTAGTGATCATAAAACTTGACCTTTTGGGATGGTCCAACTAAGAAAAAATCCCTCAAAAATATTTTTTTAAGGAATCCTTTATATATTCCAAGTAGAATGAGAGATTCATGACATCATGGAAGAAGTCCCTGCAGTCTTGTAAGAATCTCATCAGTTCAGGATTAGATTGGCCCATCAATTCTTGAGGCATGGTGACTCTAGTAAAACAATTGTATTGAACTAGGTAACATGCACTAGGAAATTTCATTCATTCCATATTCCTCAAAACATCATTTATCAACCCCCTAGAGTTGTTACATACAGCTAAATATTCATGGAGATTTTTTATATGGGAAATGGACATTGTGTGTCCTCATCCACTAGCCACATGTAAGAAGTTTAAGTATATATTTACTACTACATACATATCTTCCAAATGATTTGAGTTAATTATCATATGACTTTCGGTATGAATAATATTATTAACTTCATAATGACTGATATCATCAATAGATTCAGAGACCCACACACGATATTGATGGACAGTGGAACACAATTCTGTTTTACTGAATTATAGAATTTATACTAGGAGTATAATATTTAAAACAACCATCCTCCCTATATCATGAAGTGTATAATGAATAAATAAATTCCTAAAATAACTCCTTTTCAAATCAAACATAAATGTTGGTTATAAAGGACCAGACATCCTGTACATAAAACTCTATCATGCTTTATTTTCCTACCATACACCACATGCATGACCACACAATAAACCCCATATTTCTATGTGTAATAAAATGAAGTAGTGATAAAACTAAAATTACACTTGATATGTATGGATATATATGGAAAGATATCAAATAATAACTAGTCATAAAAGTAGCGGGATGAGTTGGAATGGATTGATGAGGAAAGGTTACATACACTGCACAACCTCCATGTTCACTATGACTGGATCTCACAAGCCATCAATAAAAGTGTTAACCTATTCTCTTTCCTTTAAAGTGAACTGGTATTGAAACTCATAACAATAATAATCCCAAGAAAGAAACCTCCAATGATGGAACTTAAACAGTAAGGGCCTTACATCATACTTAATTTTTATTACAATTAGGCCAACTCATTAGCCACAGTTGATGAGTAACACGTAATTCCGCCCACCAATGCAATGTTTCTCAAGAATTACATTACACATATTATATAAATTATCTTTCATCCATTTCATATGAAGTTATCATGCATGATATATCATCAACCCAAGATGTTAAACTACACCAAAAAAATTCATAGTTGAAATAAATTAAGTTAAATAGTGTCCATGGTCCTAATCATATGTCCTAAAACTAAAAGACACCATTCATCCATCCAAAATGACATAAAAAATATGGAGAGGTCATTATGAGAGGACCACAATATGAACAAACCAAATTATCAATATCATAAAAAAAATCTATGACAACATCATCTACACATGACATTAAAATGCAGTTTCACAGTGTGCACAAAGCCTAGGATGTCTTGGAAAAACACCTCAGGAAGCCTCATGTCACAAACATGGAATGCCTTTTATGATTTGATTTCCTGAATTCCTAGAAAGTTTTTATGGGGATTTAAGTATTCTTTTTCACTTTGGTCACCCTTAATATAGACCACATGATATTAAACTACACAGTTTACATCCCACTCATCCAAAATTACAATTTTCCCAGAACTAGGTACATCCTGATTCTCATTCCATTGAGATACATAGATACACATAGATCATATATCTTGTCTTATACATTACATGATATAAATAAAAATGAAATTTATTTCAATCACCTTTACGTGGTGAAATAATTCTCTTTAATTCCTTGTTTACTATACTTATGATAGCTCTTGTGGGCTTAGAAATTTTGGTAATGGCTTCCCAACATGATTGAGATATATCAGCTCACATCAGGGTTAGCATGGTCCCAAATGCCATACCTTAAAAGGTACACCAAATCTCATTATTACATTAAATTAAACTCATTGTTGAAGTCTATTGAATGACTAAAACTCTGAATTATGGTGGACCTCAGCTGAGAGGACCACTACCATTATTTTGGATCTCCCACTACACCTCAATCTAAGAAATACATATGGTCTGATTCCATAACAAGATACATAATGATTCCAAGATCTAAAATCCTAGGTCCAGGAGATATATCTCTGGAAATATTCTCCCCTCTAAATATGGGTCAAACCTACATAGAGAGTTTTTCATTCAATAAAAATGTGTAGGTTGATTCCTTTCATCACATGGTCCATAGTAATTCCTATATCTGAAATTAGGGGTCCTACCACAATATCAATGGAATGAATGACCCCCCCCCCCCCCCCCCCGCTATGTATGGGTTATACCAACATGATACATTGTTCCACATAGATCTCAAATATTGGGTCCATCAACAATATCAATTGAAAACTCCCCCAATCCATATGGGTCAAAACTTTTTAGATATTTACCCATTCAATAATCAGATATGTCTTTATTTCTGAAATCATAGGATACATAGTGACACATAGATCTCAAATACTGGCTAGAGCTATAAGAAAAAACAACACCCACATCAATGTATGATTCAAACCTATGTGGATGTTTTCTATTCAAAAAAAATGTGGGTATTTATTTCTTCCATCAAAGGATATATAATGACACACACAACATAAATCCTGGTTCTAGACACAATATATATTGATAAAAATTCACACATCCTACATATGGTCTAGATCTATTCTATGAAATGTCTGAAAAATATGTGTCACCTAATTACTACCATCACTTGATATGTAGTCATACTTGGATACCTTATTTTAGGCTCATCCATGGTTTTCCATCACTCCTATAATATCCCCTTTATATGAGTCAGGTCTACATAGAGGGATCACCTTAAAGAATCTTATTATAGAATGATTCATTCCATTCCAATATGCACATGGAAATAGAGGAAAGACCAGCCATTATATTTTATTATTCCACTGTTTGAATAGGGTCAAGTCATAAAAACTCTTTCTACCTATGTACAAGTTGGATATATAAATATATTACTTTGTATGAGATATATTTGTGCAAGAAGGGATCTTGAAAATGGACACCCATATATAAGCATGTGTTTGGATAAAAGGTGCTTCAAACATGTAAATTCCACTGACCAATGCGATGTGTCCCCAATAATGTATTCAAAATTTAACATTTGTTTCTACACCCGTACTGCATTATGTTAATCTTCATGGAAAATTTCTATTTCACATGATGTTAGATTGTATGATATATACTTTCCCCAAACATGATGTCAATGTATGAAGACTATCATCCATCATCATTCCCATTTAAATCTCCACAAGATCCTGACCATTGTCAAACTGAGTAGGGTTTCATTCCATCATCATTTAGGCACCTCAATCCATAAATCATACTTCTGGTCGTGAGTGACACAGGTTTCCAAAAATCATTCACTTACCAATTAAATAATAAAATATCTTTCTATTTGTCCATGATAGAGTTGGATCTACATTATTGATTTACACCAACCAACTAAAGTCATATTTTCCCTATATGAATGGTTTTCTAAAACATCTAATCCCTGACATCATTATAGTGGATCTCATCACCATATAGTGATTCATGATCTTTTTCTACATGATTTTCCCATATCATTAGTCATAGCCTAATAACCTTGATCCCTACATTTTCATATCTTAATCAAAAGTTTTTTGGAACATCTTTCACCCTAAGTATCCTAATTAATTGATTTTGTATCATTATAATCTAAAGAGGTCCACCTACATAATGATATTAAAATGAATGCACTTTGTTCAAATATTTAAGACCATAATCCTTTTCCATTGATGGACCAAATCACAACACCTAGAACTGTTGGTTTAAGAGACATAAAAAATTTGAGGCTAAAAACACGCAAAGGGATTCCTAATTTAAATTCAAGTATCCACTCACTGAACTCTTCATATCTATAGATTAAAAAATAGGTCATAAATAAATAAGTCATAAAGATCATAGGTACAACTTTGTGTCCCTAGAAAAATTAGAGTTATGCTTGTCGGACCCCTAGTCTAAGAAAACATTATAGTAATGATTTTTCAAATCTCCTCACTATGATATCATGTTCACTAGGTGGAGACACAAATTTTAGGGAGATGAAAACTTTCTTTAATATTATTCTTTTCATAGACCATGTTCATTTCTTTGAAGTCTGGGCTAACGGAACTAGTTCCTCAAGTTGGTATCCTTCTCTTAGAAGATTCTGGACCTTGATCTTCCTTGTTCCTGGATCTCCCATATAGAGCTCCAGTAACATGGACTGTAAAATCTAAAATTACACCACTAGGACTCATTGAGGAATTGGAACCATTCAAACTATCTTGTTCCTAGAGGAGTTGTGTTCCCAGAATGAACCCCCAACATTAAATCTAAGATTCATTGTCCTAACCATGTGGAATATGGGATTACTCCATTAACTATGGTTGACCTGTACCCACCAGTTTCCACTAACTATAAAATAATATATTCATATTCCATGATTTATAATCCTATAATAATATTATTTAAGAGGAATCGATATCCTCAACATTGTGTAACCATATATTGTACCCTTTCTCAAAAATGAATGTTATATTACATTCACAAAACACTTCATGGACCACATCACATGAATAAAAATCACATGAAGTATGAATTGTGTTTCCCAATTAAAATTATAATTTCCCAAGGGTTCTAGAACCTTTCTCGGATATATCTTCTCTCTACACCCCACTTCATTATCCAAACGTTTGAGTCTACAAAAATATTTCATACCCCTTGTAAAATATTAGGAATCACCTCTTCTGGTTGATTGATGTAATTAATATGGGCTCATGCAATAGGTCCTTTGACCTACCAACTAGAGAAATCTCCTCCATACCTAAAATAAACTCTTATCCTCATGAGCTCCAGTTACACTGTGGTGGAACTCAATACCTTAGAGTGTTTTGGGTCATCCCAGTTATGTCTTACCCCTTCCATATTAATCAATTCAGTCTCTTGGACACATGATTTAAAAGACCTCATATCCCAACTATCCAGGTGGACTCCACGTCCACAATATTTTAAAATCCTTCAATACCGACTTTACCAAATCATTCATGGCCCATGGAAAAGATTTGGGATCAACTATGATTGAATATTTACCCATAATCCCTATAGGACCATGAATAAGGGCCTTTGAACCACCAAATAAAGGCCTCTCAGTATTTATGTAAAGGATCACCAATCCTTATGATATCCAGCAATACCATGGTAGAACTCAGCATCATCTGGTGTTTTGGTTCGTACCTGGTATGTCTTCCCTGTTCCACTCATGAGACTCAAAATTACTACAGTGGAAATCATGACCATAGGGTTTCTTGGGTTATAACCAATATTTCAACCCCATTCTACATTTATCATTTAAAAATGTTGTGTTATGACTTAAACAACCCATATTCCAACGGTACAATTGGGACTATCATCTCTCTAATAATATTTTGTCATTGAAGGAAGACATTATACAATATGGAACCCAATGTCCTGGAATCAAGACTTTAAACTGCATAGTTTCTCAAGCACTAGATGTAAGAATTTAAACTGAATAGTAGTATACATCATTACCACATGATGTTAAACAAAATAGGAGACTTCATTACTACATGATGTAAAACTACATATAAAACATTCTTACCGAATGATGTTAAACTACATAGAGAACATTAATTCATGATTGGTACACTACTAGACATTGAAGTTCCAAGATTATATACTCTGAACTATAGAAAAATAATGGACTAATTAACAAGACCTGAAAACATCCAAATAAAGGAGAGACAATTCTCTCCAGGATAAAAATCCATAAAGGACTCCAATGGAAAAAAGATGACACTCTTATCACAGTATATCCACTTTATGTGATCCAACCAATACTGAAAACTTATAAAATATAAGAGGAATAAAAAATTTAGTTTAAAAAATAATGAAATGGATTCCAAAGCAATTTCCTTGTCCACACCCTCAATGAAGTCCCCCATTCGAAACATAGGAAAAAATTGGGGTTATAAATAAAAATAAGAAGACATAACTATCTTTGGGATTATTATTTTTCCATAGTACATAATCAAGATTTTCTAGATAAGTCCATTGAAATAGTCATATATTATAACATTGTATATATAGGACCTATATTTCACCAAATTTTTCCTCTTAAACCAGGGGATCCTAGGATATCAGGAATAGATACATTATTAATGAATCTTGTTTCGGTAGGAATTAATGAGAAATTTTAAGGTGACATCATTTGTGATTTAATATTTCAAATCCATGATTTTTTTTAATTGGTATTAAATAATGGTTTAGTAACATTGATGATCCATATGATATCATGTCATTTAAATTTCATGAACATGATGAAAGATATAAAGATGAAAAAAATGTAAATTTCTCATTATTTATTAACTGATAATGTAAAAAAAATATGAGTACTGACATTTTGGAGTCTCTCTAAATGATTCAATTAAAAAAGAGATAAAAACCATATACACCCATAGTCGTATCATAATAAAATCAGGTCAAAATAATTTTCCAATTTAGTCATATTTTTTCTAGAGGTATCAATTGAGTGCTAATGTGTCACCTCTTCTATCTCTTCTACTACTTCATAGGGATGAAGATTCTCAATTTAATATGATATATATTCAGCTATTTATGAGTAATTTCAAATAAATATGATGATATAAGAGGATTAGATCTCATGATAGTTATCCATTATTTGTAGTCTTCTATTTCTATATTCAATACATCTATATAGAACGTAGATGAGTGAATTTTTTATGTCCATTATGAAGAACCACTGAAGATTCCATTATTGACTGGTTTAGAGAACATTCTTCATCAATGCTACATAAGTACTTATCAATATTTGAAATTTTTTTGGGAATATAAAATCCTCTACATGATATCATATCATAGATGACATTCAAATCCACCGACCCCAAAATCATAAAGGATCTATCAAAGGAATTCCCCTTTAGCACAAAACACCTCTAATAGAGTCTTAGTGAACACGGTATGTATTTTCTAACATACTACCCTATATGGTATTTGGTTCTCTAAAATAATAACAGTAGTATCATTGTAAGGATGAATGGTTGATTGAGGGTATTCAAATATCAAATCATAAAATTATGGATTGTATTAATCTATCGAAAATCAAGAGACGAAGTCTCATGTTAACTCCTCGCAATCGGTGCATCATTTTTTCTCATATAAAAGGTTCATCCCCTAAACAAACATTGTAAAAATAATTGTAATTTCATCAGCATGATGTGTTTTTTTTCTTCAATACTCCCCCAAGTCTTGATGAAACTCCATTATTAACACACATAAGAGTTTCTATGAGGAAAATGGCTGGCCCACATGGAGGACTGGTGGATTAAATAAACTACTCAGGTTAGATTCCTCACAAAACTAGGTGTATCCAAAAGAGAGATAGATAGAAGCATTTAAAAGAGGAAGAAAAATATCATAATTTGTATCATCATGTTCCAGCAAGAGCCAGAATTAGAGAATGAGACCTGGATATCATTCTTCCCCACACTAGATGAGAGAAGATGGGAAGATGTTTGAATATTGTGAAACTAAGTAGAAAATTAGTAATAGGGGTATGGATCATTGGAAATGAGCTCATCCACACAAGATTCTAGAACCCCATCCCATGGAGATATTTTATATAAACTTTTATCAAGACAACAACTTCCATCATTAATAAGTATCCATTTGGGAGAAGGATAATGAATGAATTTGAAACTGTCATACCGACACAACATATCAATCATCTCATTCTTAACAAATGGAATATACACAACCCTATAAACATTTAACAACATGGGATAAAATAAAGAATGTGTATATTATAACTCTTTTGATATTTGTAACACTGGAAACATTAACCTATTCGGCCAAATAATAATTAGAAAGGGCCACCAATTTAGAAAGGGATGTTTCCTTGTAGGATATGTCCTGGGTGTTGATAATGGAGAGCAATAGTGAGTATGGTTGGATTAGAGGTCTAGACCTCTACTAATCGGGATTCTATAATCTATGTAGATACTCGAATACCCAAGTGTGAATACCTGACTAGAAAATTCATCCCAATCCAAAAAAAGTATAAAAACTCTGTAAAAAGATTTAGGGATAACTATGATCACACCTGGTGTCCTCAGGATGCATACTCCCCATATTCAATAACAACCCAATAAAATACTACACTATTTCAGGAATTCTAGAAAATACACTTATAAAAATTTATAGTGGTTTTTATAGTCCCACTATACTAAAGGAACATACTAGCCAAATCCATAAAATAAATGAACGAGAATATGTTCATCTCCTTCTTTAACTTCTCCTTCACAATGAATTGTATTTCCATTTATATGGCTAGAGGTAGTGTAGGGTCATACCAAACATCACTTGGGGGAATAAAATTTCCTCACTTATCCCCAAGAGGATGTATTCATTCTAGCTGGTAAAAATCCAAGAGGATGGTCCAATTTTTTCAATGATATAGATTAAAGGAACTAGATCTAGGACACCGGTGAGAAATTAGATTTTTGACAAGTTCCATAGGAAGGTACATGATAAGCTAATAAGTTCATGCCTCCTCTTAATGATGAATATCGTATTACTATTTGGTGAATTCTAATCAGTTATTCCAAACATATAATGGATATAATCATTCATCAAAAATGTTATCGCCATGTCGATAGTTGTAATGTCTCAGACCTAGATTCCATCCTATGGTGCCCCGAGCCTGGTTGGCCATATTGCCTCAAGCACATCTTCCCAAATGCCATAGGCTGCCGATTAGCAGCGAGGGCCTAGGTGAGTCGGTGGGGAGACTATTCCTTCATTACCAAAGTATCAATGTGGATGTCAAACACATAATCAATACTATAAGTGAAATAAACAACAAAAAACATAAAGTAAGGAAAGACTATAATGAATATAAATCACCAAGAGTGTCTCATATACAAAATTATGTAGATTGTACAAGTTTCTAGAAATAAGACAGAATAGTACATGGAAATAAAATACAATATATATATCTCAAAAAGAAAAAAAGTCCAAAATTGTATTGCAGCATTACAAGCCTCATCTTGGTCATATGCGCCCCTACTATAAAGCCACAACCAACCACCGATACAAGTTCGATTTCCCTTATCTTCACCTACATCCATATAATCGTTTTAGGTCCCCATGGAGTCCCAAATAAGGTGTGAGATAAACATCCTAGTATGAAAATACCTAGGTCTAAGAAGTTCTAACTACAATTGTAAAAAAAAGTGCTAGAAAGTGTAAAAAACTGATAAGTAAGGGTGTATGTCCTTAGAAAAAGTCTACAATAGTAATTAAAACCAAACATCCCCCAAGGCTACCTGTAATAGAGATTCATCTCCTAAAAAGGTATCTATACAAGGTAAATAAAAATGTCACACGACCACGTCATACATCCATCGGTATTATAAAACCCACAACCACATTGTATAAAGAACTAAAGTATCCCACATCCAAGTTGAATAGTGAAAGTATCATCCCACAACCATGTTGAATAGTTAAATGTATACCCCAAGGGCTGGATCCAAGGTGTTAGCAGACCAATTCATCCTTGTATAAATATATAGAACATGCGGCATGGATCCAAGGAGCTTGTCCAAGGAATCCCATCAACTTCCATGGGTAAAACTAGTGTAAAATTTATTAGGCACTGGTTGGGGTCCTAGGATCATGGTAATAGAAAGTCTTATGTGTTCCCATGAATGCTGGATCCACAAGGTACCAAGGCCCGATGCATCCCACGGTATAAAGACCCAAGAGGTAGAGTCAACCCACGGTGTACACTACCACATTCTAGATCCATGAAGAGAAATCTATGGCAGCTATCAAACCATTCATTCAAGCATTCAAGCATTCAATTTAAACATTATAAACATGTGTGTATACCCACTCACATCAATAAGCATAAACTGTGAGTATACCCACTCATGAAAACCATTTTTCACTTAACATATATATGGCCTACCTTCCCATATAATCCATTTACATGGAAATAGTCATTTTATATAGGTATACCCACCCATATTTTCCATTAAATGTTCCAAACTATCAAAACATTTAAGGAATAACATGATTTTCATTAAGAAAGGAGGAAGTACATCTCTTAAGAAATATATTCATGATATAAAGGAATATAAGGGATTTTCCTAACTAGTAAAGAATAACAACACACCCCTTGGGTGGTTTAAATAGGCATAAATAGTAATTTCCTTAAGGCGCACCCATTGGGTGACATTGAAACAAGAAACAGGTGCCAACACACCTAAACGGATCCCATGGTCAACCTCACTAGGTCTAACTATAACTAATAAAAGCTAATAACTCAAAAACAATATCTCATCAAAATATTCAACAGATGGAATATCGCCCAAATGCCATAAAACACCAAGAAATGCCGAAATAAAGTATAGACCACCTACTTCACCTCGTCAGTAGATAGATCATCGAGTATCAAGTCTTGATTCATCATGATTTGAAATTAATATGATGAAACGATGAAGAATGGAATATTAAGGAATATGATCCTAAATCCAAATAGCTCATTCATTGTTCTAACGAATCAAGAATGACTAAAAACTAACCGAGGACTTGCCTTTGAAGATCTGATGATATGATCAGTGATCTCAATGGAGGTCGGATAGAGAGTAAGGATCAAATCCTATATTAGGTTCCAAAGGGAGAGCTCCAAGGTAGTTATTTTTTCAAATAAGACAAAACCCAAATCGGTTTTTAAAATAAAATATATTTTTAATTAAAATTAAAAAAACATCTAACAAGGTTTCACGGTTTACCCACCCGGTTTCCCAAACCATGTGGAACCTCTGTGCACCTCTCTTCCTAGGAGGGGCACTTCACATGGTTACCCCACATGGTTTTATTATCCATGTAAAATCCATGATAATGTGCTCTACCCAAAAATGGTACTTTTAAGACCTCTCGCATGGTTTAGACAAACCTTGCGCTAACCACCCACTATGTCATTTTCAACACAAAACATGGTTCAAGCCTCCGAACAAGCCCTAAATACCTCCAAAATGCCCATGATCAAGTTAAGTATTCACATAAGACCACAACAAAAAATTTAAATCCAAAATAAAAGGGTTTTTACCTCATATGAAAACTTGGGTTCTTACAATCTCCCCCCATTATAACAATTTGTCCTCGAATTGCTCTCTGAAGGGTGGTCATGATTCGTCTGAGAACAACTCCGTCCACTAAGCACGTAGGTCGGCCTCCCTCCCCCAATTCTGATACAATAAACAGCCATGCATCCATAGCATCCTTACTATAGAAAATTACTGGCCTCGACGAACCTTCATAATCATATCAAAGATACGAATCGAATGCTCCTCAAATGATGAATCAACCTGAAGCACAACCTCCTCGGGTTGAAAAATGTGAGACAACTATGAGTGATAGCGGTGCAGATGAGATACATGGAAGACTTTTTTCATGTATCAGTACCTCTGAGGTAACTGCAACCAATAGGCAACTGACCCGACTCTCTCTAGAATCTCAAATGGCCTGACATATCTTAGTGAAAGTTTACCCTGACTCCTGATCCACCTATCACGTAACCTCGGTGAAACACGTAAGAAACCTCGACCTTCGACCTCGAACTCTAGAGGTAATATTTAGTGATAGATGTGTGATTTCATGCGATACTTTTCAATATCCAACAGCTTTTGAATCATTTGGACCTACATGGAAGTCTCTTACATGAGACGCGGTCTGAGTAAAGATGCCTCACCTACTTCTAACCAGCATAGGTGAGAAAGGCATGTCCTACCATATAAATCCTCTTAAGGTTCCATCTGTATCATCACCTGATAACTATTAATGTAGGAGAACTCAAATAGGGGAATTTTTATCTACTAAGAGCCCCCAAAATCCAGGACGAAAGCTCGCAACATGTCCTCTAGCACTTGTATCATATGCTCTGACTGACCATCAGTATGAGGGTGGTATGATGTGCGGAAAAACACTTGTGTACCCAGCACCCTCTGAAAACGCTTTCAGAAAAGAGACATAAAGTTGGAATCTCTATCTAAAACGATAGTGTGTGGGTCCCATGAAGTTGTACAACCTATCAGATGTATGACTCTACAAGATCATTAAAAATGAAGGTCTCTTAGATTGGTAATAAATTTGAGACCCTCATGAAACTGTCAACGACAACCCAAACCACAACATTACCTTGAGGCGATCATGGAAAACCCATCTCGAAATCCATCACAACATCATCCCATTTCCACTCTAAGATAGGTAAATGCTATAAAATCATGTCTAATCACTGATGTTCTACCTTCACCTCCAGATAGGTGGAACATCAAGTAAAAAAACTAGCTACCTCTCACTTCATTCTTAGACACAAGTACTTTTCTCACATGTTGTGGTACATCTTGGTAACTTCGGGATGCACTACCCAAGAAGAAGCATGAAACTCCCACATCATCCCCTCACGTATATCCCCTAGAACCCCAAAAGTACCTTATATATGCAAGATCTAGTCAATGCCTACCGTCCATCCAGGAAGACGGTCCTCACCTGCCACACCATCCAATAGAAATAGTCCTTCTAAATTTGATAGCTACCTCATACTAATTCATTCCAGAATGGTAGAGGTAACAACTAATTATGAAATAAAATTCTTCATATGTCTGTTATGCACCTCTAGATGCTTCTTAAGGAACAACCCCATAAGCTTCCACTAACTACTGGCCTACTGCACTGCCTTTATATGAGTCTTCTTGCTCAATGAATCATCCGCTGCTTTTCCCTTTCCAAGAATCTAGGAATGATCAAATTCAAAGGACTCTAGGTACTCCACCCACCATAGCTTCCTCAAATTTAGATCATGTTGCATAAAGATTTACATGAAGATTTTGTGGTCTGTGTAAACCAAAAAACTCTCTTCTAGTAAATTGTTCATCCAACATCCAATGCATGAACAACTACAACTAACATGATATCGTGAATATGGTAATTATTCTCTAGATCCGTCAACTTCCAAGACCCATATTCCATGTCTCAAACTCCCTATATTTTCACTTCCCCCAACCCAATTCCTAAAGAGCCATAGTACATCCTGTAGCTCTTGCCCTGCTATGGTAGTTTCCGGACTGGTGCTGATGTCAGCCTCCCTTTCATCTCCTGAAAGGCTCTCTCATAAGATTTCGACCACACAAACACCACGCCCTTCTTAGTCAAGCCCATAAGTGGCACTGCTAAGAATGATAATTCTTGTATAAAATGCATGTAGTATCCAGCTAGACCCAAGAAACTCTGTATGTAAAAAATGTTCTTGGGATGTTCCTAGGAAACTACAGGTCTCACCTTCTCTAGGTCCACTAACACTCTTATCTGTGAGATAATGTGACCGAGGAAGTGAACTTGATCCATACAAAAGTGGCACTTTGTGAGCTTAGCACAAAACTGATGATCTCTTAGTGTATTCAAAATTAACTCAAGATAGTTGGCATGGTCATGTAGATTGTGAGAATACAACAAGATATCTTCTATGAAAACAACCAAAAAAAATCCAAGTAAGTATGGAATACTCGGTTCCACGTCTCCATGAAAACCACTGGGAGGTTCGTGAGGCCGAACATCATAACCAGATACCCATATAACCCATACCTGCTATGAAATCCAGTACGAGGTATGTCTGTAGGTCGAACACACACCTCATGATATCCGTACCTCAAGTAGATCTTTGAGTAAACATGATCTTTTGAAATCTGATCAAATGGTTCATCTATTCTTGGAAAAGGATATCAGTTTTTAACCCTTAGCTGTTTTATTTTCCGATAGTCCATGCATATCCTAATAGTTTTTTCATCCTTTTTCGCAAAATGTACTAGAAAACCCAATGGAGAAGTACTGGGTCTCATAAACCCCTTTGACTCCAATTCTTCTAGCTACCTCTTGAGCTCCTACAACTCTTTCGTACCATCCTATAATATGTATTGGATACTAGCACACCTCATGGCACTAGTTCGATTGAGAACTCCACCACTCTCTCTCTGGAGGTGAACCCGAAAAGTCATCAGGAAAGACGCCCCTGAAGTGTTCAACCACTGGAGGAATGTCCACATGAATAACTCTATAAAACCCCATGGTTTTGAAAATAAATAGTGAATTCATGAAACAAAATTTCCCTACAAAACAAAACATTTTATAATCTAGCCATTAAATACAACATTGCCTCTACTAAGTTTTCAATTTCTGAAAAATATACATATAGAGTTGGGACCAGTAATTCATTTGTTGTTTGATAGAACAAACTTGATTTTTGGTGAATAGTAACATACCCTTTTTAATATTTATATATGTATTAATATGACCCTTATGAATAGTAAATATTTTTATAATTTTATTTTCTTTATTTAATATGATAACGAGATCTTAATTAATTTTTCAATGTGATATAAAAATAATTATAACTTTAAAATTTTTATTTTATGAATTAACTATGATTTTATTTAATATTAAATTAATAATATATAGATAATTATTTTATAAAAAATTATTTCAATTTTGAATTATACACGTTGAAAAATGGTAGGGGTGAATTTTTGGTATTTTTCTTAAATACATTAATTTTCCATGAATAGTAAAAAATACAGTTTTGAGTATTCGGTATATTTGATGACATCATAACGATGTAATAATTAATATAAAATTCTAGTAGACTAGTGTAAAGTACTATAAGATATTAGGTGTACCATTTGGCTAATGACATGGGATAATAGCACAGGTAGGCCCCAAGATTTAATAAAACCACTAATCAGGTGTCCTTTTAAATAATAAAAAAATATCTCTCTTTTAATATAAATAGCCACCAATCCATTACATTTATTCCATTACAAATCACATATCCACGAAGATCATGTGGTTTTACCCCTAGGATTACTCCGAATGTGTCCTTAAGTCCCCAAAGTCCCAACCTATATGTTCTAGGAGTTACTCTACAAGGTAAACGATCCTTTCACCTTCTCGTTTCAGTAAACACTTCTTTTATATTATCTCACTGAATTTCCATTCTCATATGTTGGGGGTTAATATTATTTATTCCGCATAATTTACTTATTATTTCCATATGATGAGATATACGTTTTCTCTCATCAATTCATTTTATGAGATTTTTAGCGATGTTGTTATACTGATGAATTTTCATAAGGGATCTCCCAACTTTCCTATTATTTTCATGTTCTTTTTTTCATTTTATATCCTCACCTCCTATGTCCAAATAACAATGATAACTACAGTATAATCAATATAATGTAATTATATCTTATTAATGGAATAACCATCGTCAATATTCTTACTCACTCACTTTAATTTTTTTTAAACAAATCAACGTCCATGAGGTTCCAATTTATAACCTTTGTGGACGATGAAGTTCCATTATTCAAATTATCCTTCATTACTCATCATGAAACCATTTATATGGTTTAAACAGACTATAATATATGTATTATAACCTAATTAATATTCAGGGACCATTATATGTACATACTGTTAATTTATATGACAAAACTAGTTCATAATTATACAAATACCGCCAAATAATTGAAGTGGTTGTCATCCAATGAATCATCCTCATTCCCTGTAACCAAATTATAGAAATTTCAAATAACAATTATTTAGGGTTATTAATTATATTTAATTCCAATTTTTAAGATTTATAACCATTCCACATTAATTCCATTACAGAAAAAAAGTGAACGCGTTATGAAAATCAAGAAAACGAACACTCTGGAACGATAGAATTCGATATTATAACTTATCAATAAGGAACTAATGGAACAAAATAGAATTATAATAAAATAAATAAATGTATAAGATTTTATTAATTAATTTATTAATGTGTATAATTTTATATTCCATGACCTCATGTTCATGAGGGGAACACAAACATACTTAAGGTAAGGGTTTTCTCACACAAACAGCTATTTTTATTCGGGTCTCTTTTATTGCCAAATTACCTCAATTAAATTCTTTTATATTATTATTTAATCCTCAAAAAATTCGTGTGATTGTTCTATATATGTTTACCAACCATAAAAATTCCATATTTTATGGATATTTTCATGTTTTAAATTTAACATTCAAAGTTGCTTTCAAAATACAAGCCCGATTCAAGGGAATTTCTCAAATTCTAACCTATTTTCAAGGACACTATATAATATATTTTGGAAACCATTATCTTTATAAAATCACTCATTTTATTTGGAAAATACTATATTACATCACTTTTGGTTTTATACAATGATTTTTTCAAAAGTACTCTTCTTTTCAAAATAAAAGAGTATTTATCTCCAGAATTGTTTAATGATTTTATAAGAGTATTTTCATCTCATTCAACACTCTTGATGATTATTATATATTATTTGGTTTAATAATTTTTTATTTCATCTACCATATTTTATTTAATGGTTTATGACTAATTTTATTTTGGATGATCTATCCTAAAACGATTCACCATATTACCCGGAATGGTTTCTGTTTTATTTTTAATGACTGGGGAAAGATAGATACATTTCAAATGATAGTTTCAATATGAATCTATATGTTATTTAAGTTTATCCCTGCTCATATGAGGAATTAATAGGACTTATTAAGTGATGGTTGGGGCCTACTATAGCCCCTCGATGCATCGATAGGTCTAATGAGACAAATAGACATGGAATTGGTTGAGGCCTTTCCCAATGTGATATATGGATTTGATTGAGGCCTAAATCATTTTAAGACGTCTTGGATGAGGCCTTGATAAAATGATTTACAATTTCCGGAATATTCACTTCCCTCATTATGACTCTAGTAATTTAAATATCATTTGGATATTCGAATATTGGAATACCCAGGATTATGTTATGGAAATATTTACTCAACTCATATTCTGGAAATATTAGGTTCAAGTTTATTTGTAAAGGCATGTGTTTTAAATTATTCACCAAGTATAATATTTATGTTATATTACACTATATTCTTACTCTCACTGAGCATTTGAGCTCACCTCTTTATTATGTTTCATTTTATCATGATACGAAGAAGTAAATTATGAATGACTTGCAAGTATAATCTATGAGGCATGGATGTTAGTAATGGAATAAATTAGTGTTGTTTTCCTTTCAAAATGTAATGTTGAACTTATTTATGTGTCTTGTTTAAAAAAGATACTATATCAATTGGTCCTTTGGGATGAATATTCCTTGTTTATTTTACAATGTAATAAAATAAGGCACTGGCTCCAGGAAACTGGTGTCAGGTCCATAAAATTTATATCAAAAGAAGTTTAGTAGAAAACCTAGAAACTAGATTTAGTAAATGTAGATTATGGAATCAATCCCTCTATTAGTCCATGAGGATAATCATAGAATAACATCCTAGTATTTTGGTTAAGAATATATTATGTGTATCTTTCCAGCAAATAAATACCTATCTGGATACAAATATGTAGAGGTGGCTCTGGCACAAATGTACATAGGAGTGAAAGCTCTAACAATGAGTTTTGGGATTTACCTGGGGTATCCTAGTACAGAAAAATGGGCCTTGATGCATTAATTATATTGATACTCTCATGGTATAGGTTTAAGATCATTCAAAATTTCCTTACACGCCATTATGATGTATTTAAATGTAATATTTTCCTCGAAGAAACCATTTTTGTGATTAACAGATTATCCATGCGTGGGATCTCAATTTATGAAAAATATATTTTTTAAATTAAAATAATACATTATGATTTATAATATAATCTAGTGTATGAAATCATCTATAAATGGTTCCGAGTGGAAGGAATGGAAACCACACGAATGTGCATTTCCCATGTAGGGATTTCCCCCCGATGCAAAATAATGATGTTGGATCTGGTGTTGTGATTGGTGCTGAGTAACTTATAACAATACCAGGACAACTTACTCAAGTTATGAACAATAACCTAACCCATATGGAGCATCCAGATCCACCATGTTGAGGTGCTATGTAATATCTCCTTATACAACAACTACCACCATCGTTCAATGGGACTACAAACCTATTTGTATCCGACTAGTGGATAAGTTCCCTAAAGATGATATTTCTCACTTTGGGATGTAATGAAAGATAGAAGATCAATATGAATGTTTATTGACTATCGGGATATGTAGATTAGTGGTGGTCATTAATCCAAAACATAAAGGAGGAGGAAGAGATAGAAGAGATGGAATGAAGGTACTATAAGGAAATCATCAGACAGAAATAATTTCCTCGTGAACAGAGAGCAGATATGGAAAGGTAGTTTTCGAATTGGAAGAAAAATAATGATGCTAATGCTTTTAAAGTATGAATCTAACATCACACAGTTAGCAAGGAATGTTGTAGACTACATATGAAATCCAAGAAGAAAAATTGATTGATTCTTTGGTGGCCTAAATCCATTCCTCTGGCATGCTCTAGTCTCCTAGATTTTCTCATCATATAAAGATATTGTTTCATGTGAAATCAAGACAAAAAATTAATTCTATATGTCTTATGAATTTAATGGAATTCAAGGGAAGAAGAGGTCTTCTAAATACTCTAGGAATGTAAATAAGTGAATAGGGAAAAGGGAAGAGTTTAATTTCCACACTATTACAATTGTGGAAGGAAACACCCTAGTGATTTCTTAAAAGGAAAATTAGTATGCTATAAATGTGGATATAAAGTCCATCATGATGGTAATTTTAAGGGGGAGAAAGAATCCACTAATGTTCATTGCTATAATTGTTGGGATATGGGACACTATTCTAATGATTGTGCAATGCATCAAGGAAACATGCAACCGAAAAGGCCATAGGATCATGGACAAGCTTATGCGATCACAACTACTGATATTGATGTCTCTAATTATGTGGTTTTAGGTACCTTAATTGTTTCATCAAACTTATCCAATACATTATTTTATCCTTGATCATGGTAATAACTTATATCATCTCAGTTTTTTATGAAAATTAGACATTTCCAATTTGATTTAATAAAGTATTTATCACTCAAAATGACTAGTGGATGTATCATTGCAAAAAATTCATGTTGATTAGTCCCCCTGATGTCCCATAAAAGTTATTTAGTTTCTAACCTTATCATAATACCAATTATTTACTTTAATATAATTCTCTACATGAATTGGCTATCAAATTATGATGTGAATATCTATTGCAAGAAGGAGGAAGTTAAATATTTTGAGAATGGTGTAGAATCCCTTGTCTTTAGAGTAGAAACATCATCATCTGATTCTAGTCTATATCTGACCCCAGTAGCTCTACTGAATTAAATTATTGGGGAGGAAAGGAATGAAATAACTATGGGTGAGGAAACAAATCTTCAAATAGAATATGTATCTATTGTGCAATAATATATTGACTTATTTCCAAAGAATTTTCATGGACATTCTTCGGAGGGGGAAATTGAGTTTTCCATTGAATCAATTCCTTGTTCAAGTATAATATCAAATACCACTTATAGAATAGACATTGTGGAGTTAGTGGTACTAATGAAACAACTAGAGGAATTGAGTGATAAATTATTTATTCTCCCTAGTGTTTCTCCATGGGGAGCCCCTGTTCTTTTCATTAAGAATAAATATGGGGCTATGAGGTTGTGCATTGACTACAAAGAGATCAATTCTATAAAAATAAAGAACATGTATCCCCTACCTCACATTGATGATTTATTTGATCAACATCATTGAGCCCAAAATTTTTCAAAGATTGATATTTGATTTTGATATAATCAGTTTATTTTGAGGAAGGAATACATTCCAAAAAAACAACATTCCAAACCATGTATGGGAATTATGAATTTTTTGTAATGCCTTTTGAAATAACAAATGCACCATCTGTTTTCATGGATCTAATGAACATATTTTTCAAGAATTTTATTGATAACTTTGTTGTGGTGTATATTAATTATATCATGGTATACTCTAAAAGCAATGAACAACAAGGAAAGCAGATGCACACTATTCTATAGACACTTATAAGAAATGAATTATATGGGACGTTTAGAAAGTGTGATTTTTGGCTCCGAGAAGTTTCCTTACTAGGCCACATTTTGTCTAAGGATGGAATATATGTATATCCTGTGAAGAAAATGGTTGAGAATGAATGTCCCACTCCAACAAAAAAAACTGAGGTACATAGTTTTATTAGTTTAGTAGGTTATTATCTACATTTCATTAAAAACATCGCTCGTTTAGCCAACCCAATGACCAAGTTTACAAGAAATGGGGTTGTGTTCATATTGAAAAAGGAATGTGAATTTTTTTTTTAAGAATTGATGATAAGATTAGTGAATTCTAAAATATTGACTCTACTATCCGGGAATATTGATTTGTGATCTTTATAAATGCATCAAAGAATGGACTAGGTTTAGTCCTTGTGCATATTGATTGAGTGATTTACTATGAATCTAGAAAGCTAAAAATACATGAACAAAAATATCAAACTCGTGTTCTTGAGTTACCATCAGTAATATTTTCTATGAAGATTTTGATAAATTACCTCTATAGAGAAAAATGGGAGATATATACAGATAAAAAGAGTTTGAAATATATATTCTCATATAAATAACTCAACATGAGACAATGGAGATGTATTGATCAACTCAATGATTATTATTTCACAATACACTACCACTCAGGGATGGAATATAAGGTTGTAGACACTTTGAGTAGAAAGGAACACAAAATCTTGAACAAGATGAGAGTTGAAAGGGATCCTTTGTTCTTGGATCTAGTAAAGATGGATATGGAAAGTATCATGGAAGCTATAAAATCACTACATTTCAAATGGTAACCAAACCTTCTTTACTAGAAAGGATAAAAAGTTCTCACGCTGATGAGGAGTAGTTTTAAAAGAAAATTAAAGTTGTAAATGATGTGAAGTTGATTGAATTCATATATGAAGGTGGTATTTTGAAAGACGGAAAGAGGATTTGTGTTCCCAGTATTCCAAAGCTAAAGAGGGAACTATTGGATGATGCTCATAGCTCTAATTTATCTATACACCTTGGTATCAAAAACATATATAGGGATCTAAAGAAACATTTTTGGTGGGAAACATTAAGAGGGATATTATTTATTATGTGTCAAGATGTTTGGTTTCACAATAGCTGAAGGCTAAATAAAGACATCCAAGAGGAGCCATGCAACCCCTTTCTATTATTATGTTTAAATCGGGTTATATTAGAATGGAATTTGTCATGATACTACCAAAGAATCCCAGAAAAAATGATGTGATATGGGTAATTTTTATCATCTTACAAAATTAGAACATTTTATTTCTATAAAATATGATTTACCAATTGAAAATTTAGAAATACAATATATTAATGAAGTTTTAAGACTTCATGGAGTACCCATATCAATTTTTTTTGATTTTGATCCCTATTTTACATCACAATTCTAGAAAAGTCTTCACAAATACATATATTTTGATCTTCATTTGAGCACTGCCTACCACCCAAAAACTAATGAACAATTATAATGGAATATTCTAACATTGTAAGATATGTTGAAGTCTATATCACTTGACTTTCAAGGTATCTGGTATTAGTATTTACATCTCGTAAAATGTTCCTATAATAGTTTCTTTCATTAAAGTATTCAGATGGCACCATATGAAGAGTTATAGTGAAAGATATGCCATACAACACCTTGTTGTGATGATGTTGGTGAAAAATATCTCGTAGGCCCAAAACATGTTGAGTAAACAATGTAATAGGTGAATATTATCTAAGACCATATCAAAACAGCTCAAAATCGGCAAAATATTTATACTGATAACCGAAGGAAGGATTTGGAATTTCAATAAGGTGATCATATTTTCTTAAAGGTATCTCAATGAAAGGGTATTATACGATTTGGTAAGAAGGGAAAATTAAGTCTCAGGTACATCAGAACTTTTGAAATTATGGACCAAATTGGAGCCAAATCTTACTGTTTGGAAAATCCTCCATGTATTTTCAATGTTCACAATGTGTTCCATGTGTCAATGTTAAGTAACTACATGAAAGACCCAACACATGTTCTCACCTATGAAGAAGTAGAACTTGAACCCGATATTTCTTATTGTGAAGAGCCTAACAAGATTCTTGATACCATAGAACAAGTATTGAGAAATCAGACAACTCTTTTGGTAATGGTTCTTTGGAGTAACCATAAGATGGAGGAAGAAACATGGTTGTATGAGGAACTTATGTGGAAGACATACCCGAATCTTTTTAGGTATCATTTTTGTGAATTTGAAGGGAAACATTTTTGTAATGGGGGTAGAATGTAAGACCCCAAGGTTTTGAAAATAAATATTTAATTAATGAAACATTGTGTCCCTACAAAATTTATATTTTATAATCTTTCCATTAAACACAACTTTTCCTCTACTATGTTTTAAATTTCGATAAAATGTTCATCTAGAGTTGTGACCAGCAAGTCATTTGGAGTCTGATAGAACAAACATGATTTATGGTGAATAGTAGCATACCTTTATGAATAGTAATATGACCATATGAATAGTAAATAATTATTTTATTTTATTTTCTTAAGCTTATAGGATAATGAGATTTGAATTAATATTTCAATGTGATATAAAAATTATTATACCTTTAAATTGTTATTTTTTGAAATAACAATGATTTATTAAAAAATTAAATAAGTAATATTCTTAAAATTATTTTGAAAAAAGAGAGATCGTTTTTAAATTCTATATGTTGAGAAATGGTAGGGGTTAATTTTTTTGATTTTTCTAAAATACATGAATTTTCGTGAATAGTAAAAAAAATACAGTATTGAATTTTCTGTATATTTGATGACATTTTAATGATTTAATAATTAATAAAAAAATTGGTAGACTTTTGTACAGTGAAATAAGATATTATTTGTCCCATGTGGCTAATTCCATGGTCATGTACCATTGTAAAGCCCATGTTTTTACAAAAACCGCTAATGAGGTGTCTTTTAAAATTAATAAAAAAAAATATCTCTCCTTTACTATAAATACCCACTCATCTATTCATATTGATTCATTATAAATCCTTCATCCTCGACTATATGGTGTTTTTACCTCCATATGATTCCTCCAAAGGTTTCCTTAAGCCCCCAAGGTCCCAACCATCATGTTCTAGGAGTTACTCTACAACGTAAGGGAACCTTTCACCATCCACATTTAATCAACACTTCTTTTATGTTATCTATTTGAATTTCCATTCTCATATGTTGGGGTTTGATATTAAGTATTACTCTTATAGTACCTTTGATATCCATATGATGATATAACATTTTTCTCTCATGAATTTATTTCATGAAATTTTAAGTGACGTTGTTAGGATGCCAAATTTTCATAAAGGATCTCTCAACTTTTCTTTAATTTTCAAGTTCTTCAATTTTATTTTTTTCTCCTCAACTACTTTGTCCAAATGACTATGATAACTATAGTATCATCTCTATAGTATAATTATATCATTTTAATGTAGGAACCATCATAAATATTATTACTCCCTCCCTTTTAGTTTTATAAACAAAATCGAAGTCCATGACGTTCCAATTTATAACCTTCGTGGACAATGATGTTTTGTTCTTCAATTTATCATTCATTATTGGTCATGAATCCATTTATATGGTTTAACCAGACTATAATATATTTATTATTACCTAATTAATATTAAGGTAGTAGTATATGTACATATTATTAATTTATATGACATAAATAGTTCATAATAATTCAAATACCACCTAATAATAGAAGGGGTTATCATCTAATGATTCATCCTCCTTCAATGTAACCAAAAGATAAAAACGACCATTAGAAGTTATTTATGTTCATAAATAATTATTAATTTCTATTCAGTATATTTAAAACCATTCCACATGAACTCCAATACTTAAAACAAGTGAACCGATTATGAAAATCAAGAAAAAGAACACTCCGGAATGACATAAATCAATATTATAACTTATCAAAAAAGATATAAAATGAACTAAATAGAATTGTGGTAAATTAAATAATGGTCTAATAGGTTCTGAATTAAATTATTAATTAGTATAATTTCATATTATAGGACCTTAATTTCAAGAGGGTAGCACAATCGGACTTAAGGTAGTCGCTTTCTCACAGTTACTTTTATTATCTAATTACCTATATGAAATTATTGTATTTTAATATGTAGTAAAATCTGTATGAGTGTTATAAATATTCTTAAAAACCATAACCCTTATTTATTTTATGGGTATTCACAAATTTTAAAAGGAACATTTAATGTAGTTTCTAAAATACATCCTCGAATCAAGGGAATTTCTCAAATTCTTACCTATTTTCAAGGGCACTCTATAATCTGTTTTGGAAACCATTATCTATATAAAATCACTAAATTTATTATTAAAATACTATCTTACCTAGATTAAGGGTTTAATCAAAGATTTTTCCCAAATAACTCTTCTTTTCAAAATAAAAGAGTATTTATCACAACAATTGATTAATAAATTTATAGGTGTATTTTCGTCTGATTCAACACTCTTTTTAATTATTATGTATTATTGGGTTTAACAATTAATGATGTCATATAAAACATTTTATTTAATGGTTTATTTATAATTTTATTGTGGATGATCTATCCTAAAACCATTCACCATATTACTCGTAATGGTTAGTGTTTTTTGTTTAATGACTGGGGAAAGATAGTTCCATTTCATATAATAGTTTCAATATGAATGTATATGTTTTTTATGTTTATACCCTATCATATGAATAATTCATTGGAATTATTATGTGATAGATGGGGCTCACTATATCCCCTCAATGCATCGGTAGGTCTCATCAGAAAAATAGAGCTATAATTGGTTGAGTCCTTTCCCAATGTGATATATGTATTTGTCCTAGGCCTAAATTATTTTTAGATGTCTTGGACGAGGCCTTGACAAAAAATTTCAGAATATTTGGAATATGCACTTCCGTCATTATGAAGCTTGTAATTGAAATAAAATGTGGTTATTTGACTAGTATAATAACCATGATTATGTTATGGAAATATTTAATCTACTCATATTCCTGTCATATTATGTTTAATTTTATTTTCAAAGGAATGTGTTTTCAATTATTAATCATGTCTAATATTTATGTTTTCTTCTGATGAATTTCATACTCTTACTAAGCATTTGATCTCACCCCTTTCTTATGTTTCATTTTCTTAGGATATGAAGAAGTAAATTATAAATGACATTCCAACATAATCTAGGAGTCATGGATGTTTCTAACAGAATAAATTTATTTTTTCCCTTGTAATATATAATGTGGAACTTACTTATGTCTCTTGTTTCCAAAATCTACTAAATTACTTGTTCTTTCAGGATGGATATTCCTTGTTTATATTTCAATGTAATAAACTAAAGCACCGACATTGGGAAACTGGGTTAGGTACTTACACACTCTTTGATCATCCAAAAACCAACTTGAAATATGGGTCCTTATCTCCTCAAGACCACAATGCTCGGGTCCATATCTGCTCACCTAGACATCCAATTCACCTTTCTAAATATACACTACACCCTCTTATTAATTGAAAATAACCCTTCGGTGATAGCAGTAAATGTACGCCCATTAAGACACGTTCCAGTCCATTCCGAGAATGACATTAAAACTTGTCATCTCAAGGACATAAAGATTCCAAATGAAGTGGAACCCACCAACCTCAAGGGGAAACTTCATACAATGGCGTACATCACTTGTTCTTACTCCCAATGGTGTGTCTAGCATCAAAATGCACTCAGAAATCAAAACAACATGCCCATATATTTTTACCACTCATGGAGAGATAATGTTGTGATAGGAACCTATATCAAAAAGAGAAGATGAAATAGTATAAGATACTCTGGTTGTACCTTTTACAATAGACGGGTTGGGATCCTATTCCTATTAGGTATGTTTTACTGCATATGTTTGGCCTATACCGGGGCCCTATGATCCGGTCTGGCTACCCTGAGCTAATTCACCTTGTTTTCTCTAAGAACCTGGTTTCTGGATACCATGGGCATGACCACCCCTATCCAAGGCTGGCAGACATGCCATGCTCTGGCTACCATCCTGAAGCAGAGATGAAGAACCTACTCTTAAACATGACATCGGAGCTGACCCCTACCACTCGTAGCTAGAGGGAAGGTCCTACAAAACCGCAGTATGTGTCCATTCCTGCCAAAAGCTCAACACTCGAATGGGTCATGGTCGCACTGATTTCTTATGACGTCTCTCCTACTACAATGATGGAAAAACACCAATATTCCTACACCCATAGCCTGACTAGAACTCAAGTCATTGGAATTGTAACGTCCCTGACCCGAAAGCCACTAAACTGATGCCCTGAGATGAGTTTTTAAATTACCTCAAGAGTACCTCCCCATATGCCAGAGGTTTCCGACTAGTGGCGAGGTTATAACGATCCTCGTGGAGAGACTATACCCACTTTACCAGAGTAATCCATATTAGAACACAAGATAAGTATCACAATAATATAAACAAGTAATGAACATGCATAACAAAACTTTTCCCAAACCAGGTACAAACCACAAATCAAATACAACAATGTCATGTCAGACTAGAGTGAAAGTGAATAAACCCACAAATAAAAAAAATGTCGAAATCCTAAAATGGGTCCCGACTCTATGTCTAGCTCCTTCTTCATGTACATCTGAGCCAAACTCAACATCCTAGATTAGGGCCTTCTCCCTTGTCTAGGCCTTCAACCTAGAAATCTTCTCGGGTACCCAACGACAGTACGAGTAGGGTGTGAGTATAAAATTCAGTAAGCCACCACCAAAGGTTTCTATAAAATATATTTTCTAATAGATAGTGCATGCAATTACAAAATAAATAGGATGTAATTAGGGGACGGTTCATGTGTCATTTGTTAACAAGGGTCATTTATGTTCATGAATAGAATTTATCCAAATTCCCTTTCTTACGTCATCTTAATTAGATAATCCATTTTTATCACAAGTTCCATGGGTTAAGCACAATTATCACCAATAGAAGTGTCTTAGGAAACCAATCACAATGAATAGGGGAAAGAAAACAAGTCCCTATCTCACTAGGGATCCATATATCAGATCAGTGCATTTTCCTCACCTCAAAGCCTCATTCTTGGAGGAATGAAACCTTTAAGGGAATGGATCATCCCTCCCCTTCCTTAACTCGTGTATTTTGGGGTGGATTTTGGAGCCTCAGTCTAACTCGACCCATGGGCATAGAACCTCAATTAAATACCCTACTCTAAAAAGCCATGTGCACATGATAAATTATCAGATCACAATAACCATACCATAACACAACATTTCATTACCAATACCATTGGAAATCATCAATCACAATGCATAATGAACAACATGGGAATTAATACTATTCCATACCCCATTAACACATTTTCCAATTCCAATTTATATCTATTTGTCCAAATTCCCATTCTTGTGCCTTAACCATTTAAGTGTATTCAACAACCCCTATGACTTAGCAAAATTCATCAATTCCCTTAGATTTACCCTTTCATTTCATTTATCATTTCACAAGCATTCACCAACTTAGGAATTTCAAGTACATTTCTCATATCTTTTTACCCAACAACCTATTACATTAAACCATTAGGTGTACCACAATTCCCTTGTATTAAAACATTCAACATATTAATCCATTTCATTATTAAATATGATTGAAATCCTCCCAATTTCACATTCCATCATCTAATTTCAGCATTATCATTTGATATAAAACAATACTCTTAGGAAATTCTAACCATATTTCACTAAACAATCAACATAACCTCATTCAACCTAATTACCCATTTTCATGTCATTACAAAAACACCTTATGAATTTACCTCCCTAGGAATATTTATCATCATTCCGTTTAAAATTTAATCAACCATTAAGACATATTCTATTTGGGTTCCACATTCTTATTTGACAACTAATCATTTAACCCTAACACATTCTAGGTCCGTGTTTGTTGGCATACCGAATGGGTAGCCCTAAAATGGTCAATTAATGTTCTTTGAATCCAATAGTGATTTTGAGGGTTTCAAGAAAACATTTTGGCACCCAATTTACCAAATCATACTCCAAATAACCAATAAAAAACTAGAGAATGTCAAAATCTCAACACACATACATAAATCTATAACCGAACAATGGGATATAACTTGTTGACCACCTACCTCGAATCATTTAATGAACGCACTCGTAATATTACTCTTCAATCCAGATTCATACATCCCTTGAATCCCATACCTAAATTTCTCCTGGAAAATAGGGTTTTAGGGCTTCATAATGAGATGGTATAAATAAGAAAACCCTAATCAAAATGAGGAAGCAAGGAGAAGATTAGACTTACATGGGGCTTCGATCTGCAACCAAAGGCACTCCAAGCATCCCCTAATCAAAGGATAATCACCTCTTGGAAGATCGGGTCATCCAAATTCAACACTGGGGATGTAAGAGTGGAAAGTATGAGAAACTATAGTTGGGTTTTGAAATCCTAGGGTGGAATTTTTTTATTTTTTCTCAAGGTTTTTGGGTCGTACGGTTTACCAGCATGGTTTCCCAAAATATGTGAAAGCTACTGCTAAAAACTCACCTCCTTTGCATGATTTCCTAGGTATTTTATATGGTTTTATAATCTATGTTCAGACCATGTGTATGCCTGTGTCCATGCCTGCATTGTTCCCACCTGGTTTTCACTAACCATGTGCAAACCATGCAACATGTCCAGAAACTCTCTTTTCATCCCCATTTCCTATCTTGAACCCCCATAACACCCATGAGTCTCCTCATGAACTTTGGAGAGAAATAATAAACCAAAATAAGGGACTTAAACTGAAACATAAACTAGAACATATTTTAAGACTATCTGGGATCTTACAACCTCCCCACGTTATAACGATTCGTCCTCGAGTAGCTCTTCCGAGCAACACCGAACATCCATAACAAGGGATCACGCCAATGGGCCTACCTATCTATTCTCACATTTGATGTTTTTGGTTCCACATCATAAGCCCACCAAACATGGATCAATGCCACAGACTTGACCCTCAATACATCCTCATGACAACCCACAACACAAACTAGAAAACTCCTCAAGGATGCATCAACAACAAACATTCCCACCCCAAGAACACCATGGGCTAACTAAGGCGACAACACCCTACTCACCACAGATGAAAACATAACACACAACATCACATCGTCATGGAGAAACCAATCGTCACCCCATCGGCTCGATCCTCTATATGACTCATGACTAAAACCCCATGGCATAATTTCCTTCCCACCAAACTTTAATAGTGACCAAACCCAATATCACCCAGAAAAAAACACATGATCATTCAAACCACATTTCTGGATGATTCCATTCCAAGACTACACATCGAAACACAACCCAAACTCTCGGCTACTTGACCAAAAAACCCATGCCAAAACTCTCTTCCATGGCTGACTCACCTGAATAGTGTCTACTCAATCCCTTCAAACTCAAAACTATGATCATGTAATCAACCAACCATTTATCTAGAATGGTTCTCTCATCCATTTTGGTCACTTGTAACCTCCACATTTTCCGATAGACCCCCAATATCTACTCAACTTTCCCATCATCTAATATTCTCATGCTCATTGCGTCCAAACCTCCTTAGGATATGAACCTGAATTATCATCTAGCCACACCGTCAAAACCATTAAGGAGTACATTCCTACAATATCCATTAATGGAATAAGATCTACTTGACTTCACTCATGTAGGAATTCAATTCAAAAAAGAACGTTCCACTACAACATGAACGTCGAGGTGTGTCACTACCACCACACCCATTCATGTTTACCATCTCAGGTCACTCACACCTGACTCGCTTGTTCCAGAACACTAAACATCCATTGATGGTATGTAACCCCTTTCTAACCTTCCCAAGGTGCTTACTAACTTGAAGCCTATCATTATCATCCCACACACCCACTCAGATCGTCCCCTGAATTTCGGTATAATTCCATCATTAAGACATTACCTCCCTCCATACTATCATCGGGTATCACTCTTGGCGAGGAACTGCATCACATGGACAAGGTTCCCTCAACATAAATATCTTCTAAAACCAATCAAAGGTAAGTTACCCAGGTCTAACCTCAATAATTTTTTGAGTTATAGAACCCAACCTCTTATTCCAAAACCTATTTTCATATCCAACAACACCCTCCTATGATTCAGTGCAGACATCATAGGCTTCACAAGAAACCACCCTGAGCTCAATCCAACACAAGGATCATCAGACATTACGTCCAATGCCCACATGCATTTTTGAGGAACCTGACATGCACATTATAGGTTCTTCATTGGCACCTCGATGCCACTATGTCGACTTGATTTTCTCTTCTCCACGTTCAGGACTAACTTACCACCCCCCACCTTAAGAGTTTCTTTTCCATTTCTCACAATGAGGTATTCCAACCACCACATCATTCACTCGATCGTAAGAAAAACCCCGAAACATGGACATGTATATCTAGGATTTTCCCAAAAAAAGAAAGAGAACATCACACAGTGCCCATTCTCAGCTTCCGTGAACAACACCCATGGCATATTTTGTCATTTGGTCCTTCCCAGGGACATCACCCCAAGCTATCAAGGGTGTAAATCCCACCACCAAGATCTAAATATACCGTTTCCATGAGAGAAAACTCCAAAATCTCCCTCGTCCAACCAAACTCCTCCATTTCTCTTGAGCGTGATACATAGATTCTCAATGTACCTGGGATGATGTCAATATGTTTGGCATGCTCGTCACTATCTGAGGTACGCTAAAGAGTTTTCGAAGAACATCACCAACACCTTATCCATTTTTTTCAAACTATAGAACACTATGACCTGCCAAGGATATCAGGACTCCTTGCCTAACGCATCTCATCAACACTTAAGCACCACCAATCATCTGTGATTTCCATCCAATTTTAACCATCGCTCCATGATCAAATCACAATTACACCATAAAACAATGTTTCAGGTGGTGTTATCTTCTCCACACCACCTGAATTCTTACGATGTGTTCCAGACAACCACCAACCAAAGCACACTGTCTACCACACCATCCAAACCATCAACCTCTCACCAAAAAACCCTAACTTTTGTATATCCCATCACCTACTTAATCACATAACAATGTCTCTTGATTAGTCAACCTCGTCAGCCCTAATACTGCCTCTCCATCTCCCCCAACAACCCAACCATTTGTACGAACATGTTATGCCACACGACCACCCTAAACAAAGTGTCACCACCGAGCAAAAGCATAAAAACACACTTCAGACACCCTTGTCTTTCTACTCAAAAACAGCTTCCAGAGCTCCACTAATCCTCACCCAAACAAGTGAGTCATGAGTTCCTATGATACAACCCTTTGAAACAATCCTTACCTAATATCACAGAACTAAGGTTCCCTTGTGAATGAAATGGGAACCACTATACCATTTACTAAACTCAATGGTACTTAACATGCATTGACAGCACCTCTGAAGCATCTCCCATGCTTCATATTCCTAGGCACATACATTGCTGGAATAACCTCCCATGAGGTCAACATTGATTTTAAAAAAAAATCATCACATAACTACAAATCGAGTGGCCCCACCAACCATTTACCTTCCCACTTGTCCCTCTAGGAAAAATCGACAACATACAACTCTCTGAGTTCCACAATTAGTGTCCACAATATTTACATGTGCTACTCACACCCCAAATCACTACAAACCCTACCCAGCCTCTCTCATAGATCATCTTGAAGGTTGAATGGAACCAACTCCTTTGACTACATTCGTAACTAGGAAAATTCATTTTTCCTATCTCCAAACCCAACATATCATGACGTGAATATTGAAATCCTCGTGAATGGAACACTCACACCAGTTTCGATGCACAATGTTCCTAGCACCCCAAACAACCATTTACTCTAGGTTTCCTACCATATTATTACACATTCATCATCACCACAAACAAAACATCTTATCCAGGATTCAAAATACAACTCGTAAGATCTCTACATACAAGGCTACCAAGACCCAAGAACTATCTTTAAGGTTCGGCATGCACTCCATACGATCACGAACCATAAGATTTTCCTCACTCACTTTACTAAATAAAACTTCTTGATCAAAAGGCCAAGACCATTACAAGGGATCCCTAAACAAACTACACAGCCATATCATTACTTGCAAGGCCTCACGATAAAAATTCATGATCTCAAACTAGGTCACCATAACTTCCCAACCAACACATACTTCGGTCAAACCAACAACACAAAGGATACCCACTTTTGAACTCAATAAATCTTATTTTTAAACATATCATCCACTCGAAGCTTCAATGAATGACCAAAAGGATTTTACCACAGATTGGACAGATCTCACGCTATTAACCATAAACAAACCCTTATTCATACTCTACTCCAACGGTCAACATCACACATAGAACACTACCCTCTACCATACCTACTGTTGGTCACAGTCAACATTGGTTAACCAATTTACTTAATCACAGGTCTTTTATAAACCCATATTCAAACCAATTCTTCATTTAAAACATGATCATTTCCTCTTAGTAACATTTCCAATTTCATAACATGTTACAATCATCATTTTAACTCAATTACACATTTAATTATGAAATAATTACTTACCAATTTTACCATCATTATGCAATATTTTTCTTTTAGACACTGAATCAACCTTTACAATTTATCACAACCAGAAATTTAACCCGATCACAACATTTCTTTATAAATAATATTCCTTATAGATTCATTTGTATCCTTCTCATTTAGACACTTTTATTACCATTAATAGGTATCATTTCTTTCATATTTATCATGGAAATAAATTTAATTCTACACTCTATGCCCCGTACACCCATCCCATGTTTTTGCCTATAATGATGCATGCCACCTATATACTTAGGTTCCATAAATGATGCATGAATGAAAAACCCCATCCCATTCTGGCAATGAGTGAATTATCATAAATTAATCAAATCACATAGCATTTGTGTCTCCCAATAGTGAAATATCAACCACCTCTAATACCACACATTAAGAACAACAATTCCCACCCATGGTGACTTGGGTTTTCCCTCGTACTTGGGTTAGATACTACTAAGAACAAGCTCATTATAGAGGCCCGAAACTATCTTAATATCCTTTCTAATATTCCCAAATAATAAGAAAGATACAATAACTCCTCTGATACCACATTGTAATGTCCCCATCCCAGAAGCCACTAAACCGGTTCCCTAATCCAAGTCTTCACATGACCTCAAGCATGCCTCCCCGTATGCCAGAGGATACCATCTAGTGGTGAGGGTCTAATGATCCATATGGGGTACTATACCCTCTTTACTAGAGTAAGCCACAATATAACACAATAAAAATAGAAAAATAATATGAACAACTATTGAACATGCATAACCATACTTTCCCAAAACAGAGTACACACCAAAAATTCAATACAAGCATGTCCTGACACATATGTAGTGAAAGTGAATAAAACCCATAATAAAAGAAATGGAAACACCCTCAAACAGGTCCCGACTCTATGTTTGAGTCCTTCTCCATGTACATTTGAGGCCAACTCAACATCATAGAGTAGGGCCTTCACCCTTGTTCTAACCTACAATCACGAAATATGCTTGGGTACCCAATGGTGGAATGAGTAGGGTGTGAGTTCAAAACTCATTAGGCCACCCACAACAGTGTCTACAAAATATCCAGTCTATTAGATAGTGAATGCAAGAACATAATAAATGGTAAGTATGAAATGGATGATTCAGTTGCCATTAGTTAACAAGGTTCATTTAAGGTCATGACTGGCATTTATCCCAATTACATTTCATACACCCTCATCATTATGTAATCCTTTTTGAAAACATGTTCCATGGGTTAGGCATAATTATCACCTACATAAGGGTATTAGGAATCCAATCAAAATGCATAGGTGTAAAAAACAAGTCCCTATCTCACTAGGGATCCACATTTCACATCAACACATTGTCCTCACCACGAAGCCTCAGTCTGGGTGGAATGAAACCGTTCAGGGAATAGATCCTCCATCTCCTTCCCTAACCCATGCATATTGGGTTGGAGTTTAGAGCTATAGTCTAACTCGACCCGTGGTCATAGAACACCAAGTCAACACCACAATCTATAAATCCATGTGCACATGCTTATTTATCAAATCACCACAACCATACCATAACACAACACAACATAAACAGTTCCATTTGAATTCCTAAATCCTTATTCATAACAATCAACGTGGGAATTAATATTATTCCAAAAACCATTAACACGTATTCCAATTACAATTTATATCCATTTAGCTAAATTACCATTATCATGCCTTAACCTTTTTATTATATTCCACAACCCCTATGCATTATCCACATTCATCAATTCCAATGTATTTACTCATTAAGACCATTTATCATTTTCCAATCATTTTCCCACGTATGCATTTTAAGTACATTTCTCAAATCTCATAACCCAACCACTATTTATATTCAACCAGTATGTGTGCCACAACTCCCATGTATTAACCCATTCAACATATTCATCCAATTACTTATTAAATCCCACTGACATGATCCCCATTTTCCATTCTATCATCCAATTATAGTTTCATCATTTGATATACACTAGTCCTCTTAGGAAATTCTAACCATATTTCACTACAAAATCGACATAACCTCATTCAACACAATTACACATTTTCATGTCATTCCAACAACACCTTATGGAATTTCCACCCAAAGAATATTTATCATCATTACATTTAAAACATAATCAAACATTAAGACATATTCTATGTGGGTTCCACATTGTTATTCGACAACCCATCACTTTACCCTACCACACTCTAGGTCCGGGTTTACCTGGGCACCCCATGGGTGGCCCTAAAATGCTCAAGTCCTTTAATACACGTCCCATGAGGATAGTGATGGTTTCAAGAAAACATTTAGACACCCAATTTACTAAATTATACTATAGTTAACAAATACACAATAATAGAAAGGAAAAATCTCTACAAAAATGCCGAATTATATAACAATAAAATGGGATATAACATATAGAATACATACCAAGAATATGGTTACGAATGCACTCTTAATCATAGCCTTGGATCAGGATTCAAAAATACCCTAAATCCCTACCCAAAATCCCAACCAAAAATATATGGGTTTATAGGTTTGGAAGGAGGTGGGAGGAAGAAGAAAACCTTAATAAAAATGTGAAACCAAGGATGAGATTATACATACCTGGGGCTTCGATCTACAACCAATGACACACCAAATGGACAAGAATCGAAGAAGGATAACCTCATGGAATTTTGGGTCATCCAAGTTCTTCACTATGGATACAAGGGGTGGAAAAGAGGACAATCCTGAGTTGGGTTTCAAAATCCTTGGGTGGAATTTTTATAATTTTCTCAATGTTTCTGGGATGCACGGTTTACCTGCCATGGAAGCCCAACCGTGCGCAAACAGTGCGGAAGATACTCCCTTGAAATCACCCCCTTCACACAGTTTCCTAGGGATTCTTCATGTCATGACCCATACCCTAAGGCTCGTGTTGTGACTACCCCAAGCCCGCTTTCCATAGGCCAGGGGCTAGCGACTAGCACCGATGGCATATTCCCTAAAACTGGGAAGGCATTGCCTTTGTAACCTGAAAGCACACGTAACTAAAAACATGGAAAGATAAGAACACAAGTAAACTAAATTGTAAACAAATTGAGTGCAGTAAGTAAAAGGGGCTACAATACCAGCCCTACTTGAAAGTACAAATACAACTGAAATATAAACAATTGAAGAAAGAGAAAAGACAGCTACTGGATCGTCCACCGGGGTTCCTACCAGAAGGGTAGGTACAGATCGGCTCCCCAGCACTCCACGTCTATTCGTCTCCTCAATGTATCGACACACTGTGTGGTCCATCTCCGAGCACTGTCCAGTCCTGGTACTCACATCCTTGATCAGTATTGTCTATCTTCTGCATCTGACACAACAAAGTGCGGGAATAGCCCATGTAGGGGTGTGTATAACGATACTCAGTATGAACCACGAGACCCTCTAGGTCTCCCAAAATCCAACAAGGATAAAACATAAAGTATGAAATCAAAAGATAACATTACTTAGGTATATGCACAAACAAATACCTATGTTACCAAGTAATCTATCTCAATCATGAGGAAAACATAGTGGTTCTGACTCAGGTCAACCAGGATTTTTTCTAAGGGTGGTATCAAGTAACATTCCTATCACAACGTTGAACGCCTCGGCTACTGGAGAAATACTCCTCTATCGAGTACAGTGGGCCTGCCATGTCACACTGAGGTGCTTTCCACTAACCTTGGACTGCTGAGGTACTCCTCCTGTAAGGTATCGTGGGTGTTCTACGTCACCAAGGCGCTCCCCACCTTGGGTCTGCCGCATCACCAAGGATCTCCCCCTCATATCCTATTGAGTTAATCCTCTTGTCGAGTATCATGGTTCTGCCGTGTCACCAAGTATCTCCCCACCATGGTTCTTCTGCATCACCAAGGTGCTCCCCACTGGTCTAGTTGAGTCGCTCCGAGTCAAAACGGCCAGCAGACGTCAAGTCTCAGCCAGCCGCTGGGTTCCCGTACTATGCTAGCTCGTCTCTGGGAGGATCCACTCCACGATCTACTGTTCGATACTAAAACTTCCATGATTTCCCATGAGGAAGTATCTCAAAGGTTTGTCATGTCACAGGGGTCTCAATGCAATAGATTTCACATCATTCGGATGCCCGGTCTGTGAGTTAGTAGCCTTTTAGTCTCGGGGGCCCGTTTGGATTTGTGCTCGATCCAACCTAACTGTTCCCCATAACAATTCTAAACATAGTGGGGTATCACTCAAAGAACTTTCACAGTCCCAGATCTCTAGCGACACTGAAGGATCGTCAAATGGACGTTCATTGCCAGTGTTATGTCCAAAAGAAGGTAAAAGGGGTCGTAGTGGGCCTCGGTCTGGTCCGACCAGGTCGGACCGACCCAGCCTGTGAGGGCCGTGATGGTGTCTCAAGGGTGGCTCGGCCGAGGGGTACCGAAATGTAATGGACTGGCCATGAGGGTACAGACCGACCGTGAGGGCATGGATAGGCCATGTGGGCATGGACCAGCTACGAGGGCGCAGACCGACCACGAGTCGGCGCAGACCGTTCGAAAGTCTATGGTCGTTCTGTTAGGAGGGTGAAGTGGCTCAGCTCGGCGGTGCAGCTTGGCTCAGTAGCGTAATGGCTTCGAACAGATGGCAGCGCGGCTCGGTTCAGACGATGGAACGGCTCAGTCGGGGCGGCGCGGCGAGTTCACAGGTCGGCCGGGTGGCCTGGTGAGGTCATGGGTCGCGGCGCTGTTGCATCCGTTGGCTTCTTCGCCTTCCTAAATTTCGAAGAATACACCAAAGAAGATTGGAAATGGGGTCAAGTCATGTTTTTTGGCCTGTACCCTCTGCATTTATAGTGGTAGCAAGTGGTTCACGAAGAACGAAGCATGAACATGAAACCATAACCTTCTGCAATTTCTATTCCCAACCCACACAAGAAATGAAGGGATTACATGGAAAGTGATAAACATTTAGGAATTAACCCCTACCTAGTTTTTTTTGGGTGTTGGCGCAAGGTTGAAGGTGAAGTCGTCAACATTCGTCGCGTCCTCCACACACCTCCAATCCCGGGCTCGTGCATCGGTTCGTCGTAATCGAATACATTCCTTGTCAGCGTTTTTCGTGGAGGAAGCGTTCTTCATTGCAGAAGCTTTCTCCAAATTCCACCCTAATGTAATGTGGTTCCAAAATAATGGATTATCCCCTCTATTATGTTTGTTGGAATAAATTCAAAATTGATAAATTAATTATGGTGGGTGGCATAATTAATCAAGGGAGGGTTGGCACAATTAATGTGGAGGAAGCTCAAGAGCCTACTCCACATTAATTAGGGGGTTGAGATTTCATTCCACGGGTGGTATCCACCACTATAATATCCAAGAAGGGGTGGTTACTACAAAATAAAATAAAATGTGTTCTAATTTTATTTTATTATTTCCACGAAAAACCCAATAATTATCTTTCACCCCCAACAAATTTTCATCGAGGTTAATGTCTCCTTAAGCAAATACCGGTGCTGCGAGTTCAACAGTGCCCCCAGATTTCAATTCCGGGCACCAGTTCAAATGTTAGAAAAACCCACTCGTACATTTACTGAACGTACTTGACTAAATGTTCAGAAAATGATTTCAGGCACACCGGTCCTCGGAATCATGTGCCATCAGTTTTTGCACACTCATAAAATTCCCATATATTTAAAAAAATTACACAGAAATTCTGGGTCTTTACATTCTCCCCACCTTAGGAATATACATCCCTGTAAGCCATAACTCAACTTGTTAAACAAGTGGAGGTACTAAGCATGCATCTGATCCTCCCGCTCCCACGTGCTCTTCTAGAGGTTCTCATGATACCAACGAATGCGCACCATAGGTATCAACCATCCACGAAGGACCCACTCTTTTTGATCCTCAATCTCTACTGGAACCTCTGTAATAGTATCCCCATAGTAGACGTCCATCTCTCCATGGTCGCTGATGCAAGAAGGGCCGTGCATGTATTTCTTCCACTGGGGTATGTGGAAGACGTTGTGCACCCGGTGCAACTGAGGTAGAAGAGCTAAGTGGTAAGCCACCTCACCAACTCTGCTGAGGACATAAAAGGTTTTAATGAATCTCAGAGAAAACATGCCACCTCGGCCAAATCTCCAGAGACCACGTCGGGGTAAGAATTGTGGAAAGACGTGGTCACCATCCTCAAACTATAGAGGTCTTTGTCTCCTATCGACATACTAATTATGCCTGCTCTGTAGAGTCTTCATCTGCTCCTAGATGATCTGAACCTTCTCTATGGTAGCCCGTACCATCTTTAGTCCCATGGGTGCTGACTCCCCTGGGTCAGTCCAGCACAAATGTTATCTGCAAGGTCGCCCGTATAATTCCTTGAAAGGTTCCATCTCAAAGGTGGATTGATAACTGTTATTGTATTAAAACTCCACCAAGGGAAAGTTATCCTCCCAGCAGCGACCGAAGTTGAGGATGCAAGCACGTATCATGTCCTTGAGGGTCTGTATGGTCTGCTCAATCTGACCATCCATCTGAGGATGGATGGCTATGCTCAAATTAAGTTGCGTCCCAAAAGAATCCTGCAACCCCTTCCAATGCCAGGATGTAAAACATGCATCATGATCGAAGACAATCGTCGAAGGTACTCCGTGTAGCCGCACAATCTCCTACACATAGAGGCATCCCAATATCTCTACTGAACCCTATCCTCTGATCAGTAGGAAGTGGGATGACTTCATGAGTCAGTGGACAATTACCCAAATCGAGTCTTGTCCCCTAGATGTACAAGGAATTACTATCACAAAGTCCATGGATATCTCATCCCAAATCCACTCTGGGACCTCTAAAGAATGAACCAAGCCTTCTTGTACCTAATTCTCTGCCTTCACTTGATGACAAGTGAGGCATAGAGACACAAACTCTTCAAATAATTTCTTCATTCTCAGCCACCAGTGTTGTTGTCAGATATCATAGTACATCTTCTCCACTCCTGGATGTACCGCTAGTGGGGATGTGTGGAACTCCCTCAAAACATCCTCCTGAAGTGACACTGGTACCATGGTACAGCCTCTGAAGAGGATGATGTGCTCCCCACCTTCAAAAAATCCATCAGGTGCATGTTCTGTGGATATTTGAGGGCGTCGTGTCTCACAGTTAGTGATCCCATGCTGCACCTCCTAGACTCGCTGAATAAGTTGGGGGTGACTGGAAAAGACTGAAGGAAAGATGCTCTATCTCTATCCACAAAGGATATTGTCAAAGCGGCCAGCTACTCTGTCGCCTCGCCTAGCAGTTGTATACCATATCTCTTACTGAGTGCATCTGAAAAAACGTTTTCCTTCCCATGAGTATATACTATCTCAAAGTCATTGTCCTAGAGGAACTAAAGACAACATCGCTATCTTAGGTACAATTCCTTCTGATAGAAGATATACCTGAGAATATTGTGATCAGAGTACAAGGGAAAACATTATCCCATGAGGTAGTGCCACTACATTTTCAAAGAGAAGTCCACTAATAATAACTCTAGGTCATGGGTAGCGTAGTTCTACTCATTTTGTCTCAGCTTTCGAGAACCATATGTGATCCCTGCTCTCTCCTGCATCAGGACACATTCGATTCTAGTCCCTGATGAGTCGCAGTAGACTACATATGCTATGACATCCTTTTGGAAGCCTCGTGATGGGGGTACTTGTCATCCTATGCCTCATCTAATGAAAACTCTATTGGAATCTCTCTGACCAAATTAAGGGTTGCCCCTTCTTCGTCAATGTTGATAGTGTTTCTGAAACACTGGAGAAGTCTAGCACAAACCTCCGGTAATATCCATCCAATCTATGGAAACTCAATACCTCAATCACACTCCTATGTGGATCCCACGCAAGTACCACCTCAATATTCCATGGACCCACTGCAACTCCATCCTCTGATATGACATTTCCTAAAATGTGAACCTCTCGGATCCAGAATACAAGACCAACTAGAATGTACAAATACCACTGAAATGAAAACAAATAGAGAAAGTGAAAAGATAGCTACTGGATCATCCTCTAGGGTTCATAACTGAATGGTAGTTACATATCAGCTCCTCAGCACTCCACATATGTCCGTCTCCTCTGCGTATCGACACAACGTATGGTCCACCTTCAGGCGTTGTCCAGTCCTAGTACTCACATCCCCGATCAACATTGTTTGTCGTCTACATCCAACACAACAAGGTGGGGGCATAGCCCATGTAGGGTTGAGCATAACGACACTCAGTAGGGACCCTGAGACCCTCTATTTCTCACAAAATCCAACAAGGATAAAACACAAAGTTTTAAATCAATAGATAACCTTACTTAGGTATATACCCATACATATACCTAAGTTATCAAGTAATCCATCTCAATCATGAGGAAAACACAAAGGTTTTGTCTCAGATCAACCAAGATTTATTCTAGGGGTAGCATCAAGTAACTTTATGAGCACAACATCAAACACCTTGGCTTCTAGAGAACTCCTCCTCTATCGAGTACTGTGGGCCTGCTGCATCACATAGAGGCGCTTCCCACTAACCTTGGACTCATGAGTTACTCCTCCTGTCGAGTACCGTGGGTCTTCCGTGTCACCAAGACGATCCCCACCATAGGTCTTCCGCATCACCAAGGCGCTCCCCACCATGGGTTTTTTGTGTCACCAAGGTACTCCCCACTAGGCCAGTCGAGTATCTCTGAGTCGAAATGGTCAACAGTCGTCAAGTCTCAGCCAGCCGTTGGGTTATCACACTATGCTCGCTCGTCTCTGGGAGGATCCGCTCCACGAGCTACTGGTCGATACTCCAACTGCCACAAAGTCCCACAGATAAGTATCCCAAAGGTCTTCCACGTCATAGGGGTCTCAACGAAATATACGGCGTGTCAATCAGACACCCAGTCTGTGAGTTATTAACCTCTTAGTCTTAGGGGCCTGGTTGATTCGTGCTCGATCCAACCTGACTGTTTCCCATCTCATTCCAAAACACAGTGGGGTATCACTCAATGGGACCATCACATTACAAGATTTCCATCACCGCTGATGGTTCTCTAAACAGATTTCTGATGTGAAGGTTAGGGCCAAAAGAAGGTAAAAGGGGTTGTAGTAGGCCCGTGTCCAGTCCAACCCGGCTCGGGAGGGTCGCAAGGGTGTCGCGAGGGAGGCTCGGCCGAGGGGCACCACATAGGAACAGACTGGCCATGAGGTTGTGGACTGTCCATGAGGTCACGGACAAGCCATGAGGGTGCGGACCAGCCGCAAGGTTGCGTACCGGCCGTGAGTCGGCAAGGACCATCCACGACTCAGTGGCGGTTTGGTCAGGAGGGCGGAGCGGCTCGGCTTGGTGGCACAGCTCGGCTCCGCAGAGACGTGGGTGGGCTCTGACGGCAATGTGGCTCGGCAGACAATGATGCGGCTCGGGTCGGATGGCAGTGCGGCTCGGCGGACGGTGGCGTGGCTCAGCTTGAACGGGAGCCCAGCTCACTGGAGGGTGGCGCAGCTCGGCTCGATGGACAGTGCAGCTCAGCTTGGCGGTGTGGCTCAGCTCGACGAATGGTGGTGCAGCTCAGATCGGATGACGGAACGGCGTGGCTCGATGGCATGGCGAGGCCGCGGGTCGGCCGGGGCAGTGCATGGAGGTCGTGGGTCATGACGTTGTTGCCTTCGTCATCTTAGTCGCCTTCTCCATTTTGAAGAATACACCAAAGAAGATCAGACGATGGGTTGGGCCATGTTTTCTTAGACCGCACCCTCTGCGTTTAGACTGATAGAAAGTGGTTCCCAAAGAATGAATCATGAACGTGAAACCATAACCTTCCGCAATGTTTCTTTCCCAACCTACACAAGAAAAGAAGGGAGTACATGGAAAGTGATAAACATTTAGTAATAAACCCCTACCTTGTTCATTTTCGGTGTAGGTGCAAGGGAGAAGGTGATGTCATAAACATTTGTCTCATCCGCTACACACCTCCAATCCGGGGCTCGTGCATCGGTTCGTAGTAGTCGAATATGTTCTTTTCCAACGTTCTTCATGGAGGAAGTGTTCTTCGTTGGAGAAGATTTCTCCCAATTCCACCCTCATGTAAATTGGTGCCAAAATAATAGATTATCCCCTCTATTATTTTTTTGGCATAAATTCAAAATGGATAAATTAATTATGGTGGGTGGAATAATTAATCACGGGAGGGTTGGCACAATTAATGTGGAGGAAGCTCAATAGGCTCCTCTACATAAATGAGGGAGTTGAGGTTTCATTCCACGGGTGGTCCCCACCACCATAATATCCTCAAGATATTGGTTACTACAAACTAAAATTAAAATTTTCTTATTTTATTTTATTATTTCCACGAAAAACACAAAAATTATCTTTCACCCTCGACCAACTGTTGTTGAGGTGAAAGTATCCTTATGATAATATCAGCACTGTGAGTTCAACGGTGCCCTCATATTTCAATTCTGAGCACCGGTAAAAAAGCTAGAAAAACCCACTCTTACATTTACTGAACGTACCTAATGAAAAGTTTATAAATTTATTCCGGACACACCGGGCCTTGGAATCATGTGCCGTCAATTTTCGCAAACTCGTAAAATTCCCATATAATTAAAAAACATTACATGGAAATTTTGGGTCTTTACACTTCACTCTTTGTTTAACTGTGTTCCAACTGTGCATATGCCTCTGTCCATGGATGCATGGTTCACACACGGTTTTCACTAACCATGCACAAACCCTGAAACATGCGCATGAACTCCATTTTCATCATATTTTCTTGTATTAAACCCCCAGAACACCCCTGAGCCACTTCATGATCTTGGTAGACAGTTATTTGAAAAAATAAGGGACTTAATCTGTTACATAAATTGGAACATATTTTAAGAGAATCTAGGATATTATAAGAATCCTCTAAACGAGGTTACCTTCCTGGAGACGTAGAACCACTAGGGTGAGAAACAGCACTCCCCTGTTCTATACCCCCAGTTTCCCTCAGGTTCCTCTCATTAAATAAGACCTTATAAAAATATCAATGATAAAAGGAAACTTGAATATGTTGACAAAAGATCTGATATCATGTATGAGACCTTCCTCAAAGTGCCTCACCTTCGACAGCTCATCAGTAAGATACATCGGCACAAAATTTTATAGCTCTTTAAAGTATGCCGAGTATTCCATAACCATCATCGTACCCTGCTCCAAATGCATAAAATCACTATCCTACTCTACTCACAGATTCTTGGGGTAAAAGTATTCATAGAAGTAGATTTAGAATTCATCCCAACCCATATCACGCAGTCCATAATCCTAGTTCAATACATCACACCCGCGCTTTGCTGCTCCACATACCATATACGTCGCGAGTATGACCCTCCACCCCCGAGGCACCTCCGGGTGATCCAAAATCACTAACATGGTCTCTATCCATAGATCTATAATATGTGGTCCACAATACACCGAAAATGTAGGAGGATGATTCTACTGGAGAACCAATTTTAGTTCTTCCATAGTCAAGTATGGATGTGTTGCTCCCCGGAAAGTCTGTATATAACAAAAGTAGCCCTCGTGGAACTGTGCCTCATGAAATTTGTCCGGAACAGACTCAGGTGCCATAAATGGAACAATAGAAGGATAAACTGGTACCCTATGTCCTACAATATCCAATGTATTTTCATCACATCCATCGTAGTGTACCACTGGAGGTCGTGATTTGGGAATATCCCGAAAATTCCAAATTCACTCCTCATGAAAGAACACCATCGAATAACAAAGACAAAAGGAGTAGGATAGGTCAAAACCCTCCTGGAATCCAAGTCAAACCCACCTTCTACTCAAAAAACTAGGACTGTATAAGGAACAGCCATCAAAATAATTGAAACTATGCCTCTCACCCACTCAAAAGATAGGTCTAGGTTAATTCCTTATTTTCTATAATTCATGTTCTGTTTCCATTTGAGTTCACATTTAGTTACCCATGAAATCTGACCAAGGTTTTACCAATTCCCGAGTCCATGAAAACCCATAACACCTCATTAACCCAAAACATTGTTCCCATTCAAACCATACATGTAACAAGATCATTTGACATTTACATTTCATTAGGGCGTCATTTACCAATTCATAGGGGCCCATACACCTTATGGATTGAAAGATGATGTCACAATTTTATATACTACACCCAACTAACACAACAGAAGGCACAACAATCAACTCCATTATCTTAACAGCGTGAAATATATAATCCATCCTAGATAGCATGGCATAATCCATGCAATGTGATTCTAACAAGTTTCTATATGATGCATGAGATGGAACACCCTCATCTCATTGGGTTACAACTGAAATAGAACCCAAAATTGCATCAATATTATTTGAAAAAATCATGTGTGTCACCCAACAGTGGAATATAATCAACTATTATAGTCAAAAACTAGAAAATCTAAACTCAATTAATGGAAATTTGTCTTTTCCCTATACACGGGGTAGCTAATCTCAGGCATAGTTTATTATGAAATTCCATTTCATTCTTATCCTTGTATAATTTCTCCAAATATTAAGTCAACCCAGATAAGAAAACCACCTCTGATACCACTTTGTAACATCCTGGATCTGGATGCCACCCTATGGTTCCCTAATCCCGGTTGGCCACATGGCCTTAAGCGCATCTTCTCAAATGAAAGATTCTATCGGCTAGTTGTGAGGGCCAAGGTGAGTCAGTTGGGAGACTATACTATCATTATCAAATTATCACAGCGATATTCAAAAACAAAATCAATAGCATAAGAGAAATAAAAAGCATACGACAAAAAAAATATAATACAAGAATGCATATAAATAATAAGGAGTGTCTCATATACAAAATTATGTAGATGGTATAAGTATCTAGAAAGAATCCAGAAAATTATATGGAAATATAATACAATACAAGAATCCCCTAAAGAATAAAGGACCAAAAAGTTATCCCAATATCACAAGCCTCAGCTTGGTCCTATGCTCCCCTACCACAAAGCCACAAACAACCACTTGTACTAGTGAGCTTTCCTGTATCATCACATGCAACAATATAATCTATTTGTGTCCCCATGGAGGCCCAAATAGGGTATTATATAAACATACCGGTAAGAAACCACATTGATCTATACAGTTCTAACAACAATTCTACAAAAGTGGTAGAAAGTGTAATCAATTGATAAGTAAGTGTGTATGCACATGGCATAAGTCTACTACAGAATGTAAAACCAAACATCTCCCATGGCTACCTGAAACATATAGTCATCTCATAACAAGAAAGTTATACAATGTAAATAAACATGTCAGACAGCCACGCCGCACATCCATCTCTAATATGAAACCCACTACCAAGCTATATAAAGAAGTCAAGTATCCCCCAACCACTCTGTATAGTGAAAGTAGCATGCCACAGACACGCTACATGTAGACCCCAAGGGCCAGATCCAAGGTTTTATCATAGCAAGGCATCCATGTAAAAATATCTAGACCATGGAGGGTTGGATCCAAGGATCTTGTCAAAGGATTCCCATTGAGTCCCATGGGTATCCTTGGTGGAAACTCAATAAGGAACTGGTTGGGGTCCTAGGATCATGGCAATAGAATGTCCTATGCGAGCCCAAGTCTGATAAGTCCATAGTGTAGTAAGGCGCGAGGCATCCCACGGAATCAAGACCCAAGGGGCAGAGTCAACCCAAGGCATCCACTACTGCATTCTAGATCCATAGAGAGTAGTCCATGGCATCTATCAAACCATTCATTCAAGAATTCACACATTCAATTTAAACATTCATAAACATGTGAGTATACCTACTCGCATCAATAAGCACAATCAATGTGTATAACCCCTCGGGAAAACCATTTTTCACTTACCAATCATATGGTCTTACCCTCTCATATAATCCATTTACATTCTATTAGTCATTTAATATAGGTATACCCACTCGTACTATCCATTTAATTTGAGTAACTATCAAAACAGTTAATGCATAACATAATATTCATTATGCAAGGAGGCAATAATTCTCTTAAGTAAGTTACTCAAGCTAACAAGGCATCTAAAGGCTTCCAATATCTAGGCATGAACAAGAACACACCCCTTGGGTGGTTTAAACAGACATAAATATAAATTTCTTTAAGGTGCACCCCTTAGGTTACCTTGAAATGAGAAATTGGTGCCAACGTACCTAAACAGAACCCATGGTCAACCACACTATGTCCAACTACAACTACTAAAAGCTACTCGCTCAAATAGGAGACCTCTTTAAAAACACTGATGGATGGAATATCAGCCGAATTCTCTAAGAACACCATGAAAAGCTGAAAGAAATTATAGACCATCTACCTCACCTCGGTAGTAGATTTCTCATCTAGTATAAAATCATGATTAGTGTGGGTTTGGATGAAATATGAAGAATGGATGAATAACTCTATATTTGGTAATATGATCCAAAATCCAAATAGCATAGTCGTTGTTCGTAAGAATCAATAATGAATAAAAAGGAATTGATGACTTACCGTTGTGGATCCGATGAGAAAATCAACGATCGAAACGGAGGTCATGTCGATAGTGGGGCTCAAACCTATGATAGGCACCAAAGGGAGAGCTCCAAAGGAGGGATTTTGTACATATAGTAGAGAACCAAAATTGGGTTTAAAAATAAAAATTATTATTAATTAAAAATAAAAAACAACCAAAATGGTTTCATGGTTTACTCGCACGGTTTCCCAAACCGTGCAGAAACAGTGTGCACCTCTCTATCTAAGAGGGGAACTTTGCATGGTTACCCCCAAAAAAATTTACTAACCATGAACAATCCATGTGAACGCTCTCTTCCCAAAACTTTCATTCTTAATACCTCTTGCACTATTTAGACTAACAATGCACAGGTCATGTGCAAACCATGTGCCAGGCGATTTCCAAACCAAAACTTGGTTCTGGCCTCCAAAAAAGCCCCAAAAACCACCAAATCACTCGTGATCATGTTAATCACTCACATAAGGCCATAACAAGGCAATTAAATAGAAAATAAAAGGATATGTACCTCATATAAAAACCTAGTTTCTTATATAGGTCCCACATTGAGATCCAACCACATCTTGTATCATTCAAAGACAACATGATTATGCTCGAATAACTCTAAGAAAATGTTTTATGGGTGAGATAGTAACCATATGGGTCCGAAAGGGGATTTATCAAACATATAGAATAACCCCTAGAGGAGTGATACAACCAATTGACTATCTTCAATAATATTCATTTGAATATATTCAAGAGAGGATGGAATCCAATGAGATGGAACGTCATAATTAGGTGAAGGAATGGTGGTATAATGAAAAAGAATGAATCCATAAAATTTTATTTGATTCAAAAGATTATAGTTCTAAAGTTCATGTTGTAGAATCACCTTCATATACTCATTGTTAGAGAACAGTTGATATCGAGTTCCAACTATACGATTCTCAGCAATCATAACCATCAAATAGGTAACATTAGCTGTTTTATGCAAGATGGAAGCCATATGCATAATCTTTTGAAGAAAAATGAGATGGATTACCATGTTGAAAATCTAATATGCTAAAGGAAACTCCTAGCATGGGTATAATCATATGAATTATGTTACCCATATAAAGGTTTGTGATTGTGTGACCCGTTACCAATCATTAAAATTGAATGACCCATATAAGGGTTCTCGATCACGTTCCCCATTACCAATATCACGGATCATGTGACCTTTGTAACTCCTCAAAATTGTGTGATATAAGTTTGATCTCCATGACCATATGACCATATAAGGGCCAATTGATTCAAATAAAGATCAAGAAATCATGTAATAAATAATATTTGAGCCATGGAATGTATGTGAGATAGTTCTATATTTAATGGTGTGTAGAACATCCTGTTGAAATTACACTTGGTTAAGAAATAGTTCTTTTGAAAATTTCATCAAGATAAAGTGGTCAGGTGGGGATGTCACATGTTGAGATCAGACGATAAAATTATATTATTTAATCATATGAAATTGTTATTTTAAAGAGGTCTTGTGAAGTAGTAATGAAAAAAAATGACAAGAGCTCTAAATTTTTTTTCTGTAATGGAAATAGATGCTTCCTCGAACCCCTGTTATTAGGATGCCGCATGGAATAAAAATGGTCTTCAAGAATAACAAGAACCATTTGAAACACCCGTCAATAGAATCCTCAAGGTCTCATGTATGAATTTTTTCTCCTGAGATTCAATTCATTGTACCAGAAGACCTCACTCTGGGGAGGGCATTTTTTTAATTCCAAAAAATGATAATCAAAAATATTATGATCGAATAAATATTGAAACATAGATCTGAAATTACCTATAAAAGGAATTAAGGATCATAAAGGCTACCTAAATATAATGTTTATGGATTATGAGAACTACACAACCCCAATGGGGACATGTAATTATATGATACTAGGAAGGTCACACCGATGAATCCTGATATTCACGTGATATATAAATGCTCACACTTATCCACTCCAATAGGCCCTCATGGACATGTGAAGGCCTTTGAACACATATATTATTTTATCTTATGCCCCTATGAATTCATATACAATTTAGGAGACTATCAATGACAGTGATTTCATGACAATGTATGATCCATCAATAATTATTTGGTGAACCACATTTAATAAGGGAGACTTACCATTATGGTACTCACACATAGTCACATGAAATATATATATCTTGTGACACACCATGAAAAAGAAGAAAGACTATTTGTGAAAATTTCCACATATCTCCAATAGATCCATTACTAGTCATTTGATTCCCTAAAGGATAATGGATAGGAATGTCTAGTATCTTGTAAAAAAGTAAATAAAAGTTGAAAAGGGAAAAAGGCCCCATGGAATGAATATCTACACTATTTTTCAAGAGAAAAGGGTTATATGCCTCATTTAATTAGATAATTGGTCATGTGAAGGCCCTTCGACATGTCATCTTAATCTCACGAACAATATTAAATAGTTAATGTTAATGATTGTCAAAAAAATCGCATGAAGTTTCATTGAAAAAAAATAAGTAATAGAGAGAAAAATATGGATATTGAAATAAATATGAATATAATCTAGATAATATTAATAAACAATCATTTTAATATAGAAAAAAATACTAGAACAATGAATATCTACTAAAAAATAAAATCATATTGAAAAAAAGACATTTTATATAATAAATGAATTAAAGACACGAAAACTGAGCATGAATGAATTTATATGTTTGTAAAATATATATAAAATGTTTAAAGTACATCATTCAACCAATAAATATTCAAAAAATTATAAACTATCCATCCACCAATATACTATTACACAAATTAGGAAAGGTGAATTATCTCTACATTGTGAAATGATTATTTTTAAGTGGTTTTTGGAAATATTAAGCCTCGATTGGGGTTATAGAAGATGAAGGAAAAGGATCATCATTTGTTTCTCCAAAAAATCACCCAAAATCAGTAAAGATGATCCAAGTCTAAATCAATCAGTTGAAGAAACCTTACAGATGTGGATTAGATGTTATAGGAAGCATGTTGAGGTCTTCCCATGTTAATGTTATCTACAGGTATAAAGTAAAGTTTAGAAAAATTATGGTTATATGAAAATAAACTCCTTTTGAAAATCTCATATTTTCCCGTTGATAAATATCAGCATGATCATTTATTTATTTTAGCCATTGTGAAGAAGATGCATGAACATAAATAATGGCATGTCATGGAATACGTTTTACTCAAATTTGAAATAAGGAATCAGTTCAAGTGTTTATCATTCAAACATTTCAATATTGCAACAGTCTAAAAGTGTTTTATATCCATTCCATATTCACTGCGAGAAGTTTCCAAATAGGTTCTGAGAATCACCATTATTTTAAAAACTAATCACCAACTTGTTCAATGTTTCAAACTGATTGGACAACATAAATGTCCAATGATAAAATGAAACAATCTATTTTCCACATACTGACATTAGAAATTCTTGAGGTTCAATAAAATCATCAGACAATAAATCATAATTATCTTCTAATGCATTGGGATTCATAATTGATATAAAAATTTGATATAATTAAAAATATATTTAATGAAACTTAAATTTTATTTTAAGGGATATCAATATATTCTATAATCCAATAATAAGGAAACATACATTCTTTTGAGATTTCTATGTCAACTATTTAACTTTTTTGTTGTTTTCTTATAATAGGGTGTTGAAGTTTTTCTAATATTGATAAATTAATTCAAGAAAATTATTATGAGACACAAACATACATCTAATTATAGCTATCAAGTCCCTTTGAATATCCCTAATTTCTTTATTTTGTAATATGTCCCATTTCATAGAAGTAATTGTAGGATTAATTGGGTAAATCACTATAGTCACTCATAATCTTGAGAAAATATTAGATTGATTTGAGTTTTTTGTGGAGAATTCTACTAACATCTTCTTAACCACATACTGAACTTAAAACATCACTTATTTTTCATAATCATGGGATGTGAAATGATCATAGAGAGTCTGAATATCATTCCTATAATCTAGAAAATGAACTTTTAGATATTTAAATTTTGACATAAACTTCATGTTGATTTCACTAGATCGTTCACTATCAATAATCAACTTAGCTGTCAGAATTTATGATCGAGAATTATTTTTAGAAATTGGAGATAAAGTGTCTTGAGGATCATTAATGCTTCTCATGTCATCTATTTTTTTATTTTCATTAGTGTTGGGTCTTTCTTATTGAGATGGTTCTCCAAAAACTAATCTAACTCTTCCACTTTAAACTAAATAAGTATAATTTCACTATTCTTATTCTTCTCCTTCACCAAAAACATTCTAACTAGTAATTTCAAATGATTTTGTACTTATTATCACACTCATCACACTGGAAGATGGTATTTCAACTATGGGAATTGAACCCAACATAGTAGATATCTTTCCATGACTAATACATACTTATATTGTGATTTTAGATACCAAGTCTTGTCTACTATATGAAACTAGGATAACATTGGGTATTACTAATATAGGATAAGGGGTTAAACTATGTCCAGGATCCTCATCTCCTCTAGAATAAAAAACTAACCTATAGGTATTATTCTTTCCATGAGGGTATCATCTTCTAGAACATCTCTTACAACAATATAGTGGACTAACCACTAATAAAATGGGAAAATCTATAGTAACATTAAATCCACTATAAAGACACATTCTTGTTGATTCCCACATAGTCGAAGAATGGTCTATTTCAATGTCTTCTTCTCTACTGACCAACACTAACTTCTTTAAAGAGCAATTTTAACAAAAAACCACTTCTTCTCAAAATACTTACACTCAACGTTGTTAATCCCTAACAATGAGTGGTGGTATTATCATCCTAACAAGCACCAAATTATTGAAAACTAAGGATACATTCCTTCAAAAAAGAATTAAATTCATAGAGTTATTTAGTTCTTGACACATGTACCTCATAACATATTTTGTTAAATTATCAAGCTTTTCAATGATGAAACAATTTAAAAAATTAATTTACTGAAAAAAAACATTCTCCAAATCACTATTTAGTTGAGTGATGCTGAATTGGATGTACGTAATGAGGACTCTTCATTTTGATTCTAGATATTTATCTTGAATGTTCTCTACATCACTATAATAGAATATAGACATAATGATCTCATGTGTAATCAATCCATATATAGTGTGAAAAAAATTCTGATATCAATTTAAAATTTGTGGGGGAACTTGAACACTACATCCATTATCGATGAGGTTGACTAAAATTTGTTATGGTTTACCATTACAGCGACCGTCTCAATATTATCCCAAAAATAATAAATTCTAGTCTTCAAAAAATTATTAAACACCATCTGAAACATGAATTCAGTTCCTTTTTCATCGAATGAATATTCTCATAATTGATGATTGATAACCTTCTGTAGGAACATATCATCTCTATCGATCCATGAGAAATCAATTTCTCATCCACACAATAATTTTCATAATTTTCTTTTCCTCTTTGATTTTCTTCAGCATGAACTATCAATATTAATATTTTTTTAATTGTTTACAAGATTCAAAAAACTAGAGGGTGAGTGAAATATTGTTTTCGTATTTGATATAAAGTGAGGGTTTGATGGTTTTCAAATGCTTCACATATAGAACTGACACACTTCCTTTAATTTGGTTATAAACTATGGGTTACGAAGTGATGTTTTGGGTATTCATCACAAAATCTAGGTAATTTTTCCTATTGATATATGACAAATACTCAAAATATAGAATCCAAAAACATACAAAAATAACTAAAGTATTTACTCAAATACAAAATTTTTATATTTAGAAGAATCCCAAAATAATATCAAGTAAAATTCAAAAATCATAATTCAGATTTAACAAAATAAAATCTATCAGAATGAAAGGGATTAGTGAAAATTTCTTTTAATTGATTTTATATAAAAATGAATTCTATAGGAATATTATTCTTTTTTGAATAATCTCTACAGAAATGATATCTTAAGTTGATTTCCATTGTTCATGAATGGTTAATTGTATTTTTTGAAATATTTATAGCACAAGTGTTATAAAAATTAATTTTAATAATTATAAAATTAAATCTGGAAACCATTGAGGTTTGTCTCATCCCCAAAATTTTTTAACAAGAACGTCAAGCGGCAATATATTCTACTTTAGTTAGTTATTTTTCTACAATGAGTTTCTTCTTTATTGATAAATAAACAAGATATTTTACAATAAAATAATAGTTTTATGAGGTTCTCTTCTTATCATGTATGCATCCATTAAAATCATCATCTAAAGTTGAGGTTAAATTAAAGTTAGGATTTTTAGAAATAGACAAGAAAGAGAAACGATCACAGTTAAATATCTTAAAATTATTTTGGCAGAATTTAAATGGTAACCTTTTTCATTATCTTGAATTATTTCAAAGACATAATTAGAACAAAACATCTGGTATACTTATATTGTGATACAATAAACATAAAATGATTCCTGTATAAAACATGTTTCCAATTAGTTTTCTAATATCTTTTATTTCATGTTTAATGTTTGATCGCAAAAGATCTTAATGAGTCTTACTATTTTCAATTATAAACTTATTATGTAAATAAAGTATGTATTTTTATTGATTTAAAACATTTTTAAAGTATTTTTAGTATATCTTAAAGCCTAGTAAATAGTTTTTCTCACCCATAATACTCATCACAATTTTTTTTCAATGTTTTGAAAAATTATTACTGGTTTTTTTATTTTTTGATCATAAAATATCATGATCAGCATTAATTAATACTAAAAAAATATTTACAGATTATGTTTTCTTAAATAACATAGGATTTTCCATTACTACTATAAACCCATTTGATAAACTAAAAGAGATCAATATGTCATACCATGTTCTTGGTGCTTGTATCAGTCTATTTAGAGGTTTCTTATATTTAAAAGCAGAATTTTGAAAGTGAGGGTATTCATTAAAGGGAGGTTGTTCTACATACACCACTTCTATTAAAAATGAATATAAAAAATAAACATTAACACCTATATAAAATAATTTAATATTCATATGTTATAGGAATCAATATTTCTTCTAACCCAGTTATAAGAGGAAATATGTTTCTTGTCTGTTCCTTCTTCATGATTGTAGCCTTTTTTGACTAATATAACTTCATTTCTATTTATTACTCCATAATCATCTTGTTTGTTTCTAAATACCCATTTGGTTCAAATTATAGGATAATAAAGGGTTCTATAAATTAATTCCCACACTATGTTACTTTTGAACTGATTAAAATGATCATGTATAATTAGGAACCAACTTTCTTCAGATAAATAATCTTCTATAGTCCTAGGCTCTAGTTGGGACAAAAGGTAGATAATTCATCTAGGTTTCTAATATTTTGTTTTATTCTAACACCTCCATCTAGGCTTCCTAAAACTATTTCTCAATGATGGTGTTTATTATTTTTATGTAATATAGGCATCACACTTTATTGCTTAGTAGTATCAACCCTTATAAGATTTGGTTTAAATTAATAAGGTTTCATATCATCATCCTTCTTCTTTCTAAAGAGAGATTCGGATCTCAACTCCTCAAGAGATTAATTCAACACATCAATTTAGGTCATTATGTGATCGGAATGATCAGTTTCATAAAACATCACATGGTTTGAACATTAAATCAACTTTACCCTTTTTTTAAAATACTATATTCATAGGAAGTAGTAGAGTAACCTTGGAAGATACCTTAATTAGCCTTTGAATTAAATTTACCAAGATTGTCCATAGTGATCACTATGTAAACCGTGAATCCAAATAATTTTTATAATCCAACCTTTGGTCTTCTATTATTCCACTACTCAAAGGGTGTCTTATTTTTTATAGGCCTTCTTAGAACTCTATTATTGATATAAAATGTTTTGTTAATAGCCTCCCTCAGAAATGAGTGGGAATAATAAAGTCACATATCATAATATCTCGAATTTGTTGCAAACTAATTTTAGTCTTTTCAACAACACCATTCTATTGAGGTTTTCTAGGGTCATAGAATGTATATTAAATTATTTTCATTAATAAACACAAATTAAATTCACAATTCTCAAATTCACTTCAATAATAACCTCTCAATGTCAAAATTTTAGCATTATTTTTATTTTTCATAGGCTTGCTGAAATTAATAAAAATATAACTGGGTTCACTTTAATGTCATAAAAATTAAACCCATGTATGTTTGGAAAAATTTTCAAAAAACACAAAAACAAACGATTTTAAATCAAGAATTTCAATTCAAATAGGTATAAACAGAACCATATGGATAATCTCTATAGGTATATATATAGCTACCACTATAATTGGTTTAAAAGTTGACTTATATTTCTATCTCATTTGAAAATAACCACTTTGTTTCATTTAATGCAATTTGAGGTCAGGAAAGTCAAAAATAAAATTTGTTTTAGATATATTTTTCATTGAATGAGCTTTAAAATGTCTATGTATTCTATTCAAAATCCACGATTCATCAATTTCATCATCCAAAAAAATTAATTTCTTTCTACACATGTAATTGTGATCTAATGTAAAGACAACATCATTTAACGGTTATTTAAAAAAAACAGATTTATCTTTCAAAAATTAACATTCTTTATTAGAAAAATATACTAAATAACCATCATTATAATGTTAAGAGATACTGATTCAGTTGTTTCTAAAACCCTTAACATAAAGAACATTGTTGATGATGATAGATTTTGGAAATCCAATTGATCAAATTACTATTACATTTCCTTCATCATTTTCACCAAATTTGACATAGCCTTAAACAATCTTGTATAATGAATAAAAACCCATCAAATATTCAATAAAATGTATCGAATATCCAATATCCACACAAAAAAAAATTCAGTGATCTTCTTATTGATGGTTCCTTACAATGAAAAATAAAATAACAAAACTTTTTGGTTCCAGAAAACATTTTGTTCCATAAATCTCATCTATATGTGACATATATATACAATTTGATTTTGTCTTCGAGAAAAAATAGAAACCTATTATGAAAAATATTTTTTTAGAATAGCATTTTTTTTATTCCACTAAATTGATTATTTCACAGATTTCATATTTTATAATAATTTCTTATATTTCTATAAGGAAAATAGTTAACATCTGAAAGGGTTCTTATTTTATAAAAAATAAAACAATTGTATGATTTTTGTCTTTTCACAATCACTTCCTATTAAAAAATATTACTCCTTAAGATGATTATAACCAATAATTTCATTCAAATAATTTCCCCCTTTGTGAGAACACTTGTATTATATCTAATGTTTTGAACTTCCTTTTGTATATTTTTGACTGTAAATGTTTTTTCTGTTCATGATGGAAAATAATTTTATAATTGATTCTTCAATTCTAAAATTTGTTTATTTATGTCGTCCTATTTATTAAAAATCATATTGTAATAAAAAATAAGAGTGTTTTTTTATTTTTCAAGAATTAACGCATAGTATATATCATGGTTCAACATTCATTTAATTATTTATATAAGTATTTCACAGTTTCTAATTGATGATCAGTATCAAGAGTTGTAAGAATGTACCTTATCTAAATGTTCCAGAGTGAATATTTCGGACTTTTTGAAAAAGGCCTTATGACTATGACAATGTTCTTCCTATATAATCTTTATAATCATTCTAGGTGTCCATTAATGATTTATTAGCTCTCCTATTTTGACCAACTTTATTTATGTATTTAATTTATATACTTCAATAATTCTTAATATGTGGAAAATAAAGGTCTCTTTTTCCTAATTTAATGCACTCATATAATATCAATTATTTAGTGTTGTCATTATGCCTCATTTACATGTTGGAACATATTTTGAATAATTTTTTATTATTATACAATTTATTAAACATTTATGAAAATTGTGAAAGATCACTATTTGATCTAGAATAACATGAGGAGTATTCTTCTTTAGATATTTTAGATATTTGTATGATTTTGTTCTTACTTCCATACTTATAAGTATAAAAAATCAAGAAACATTTTCTTTTTGGTAATTTTATACTCGCCAACATCATCATCCAATTTATAATTTTAAATCATAAGAGTTCCAATAAGATATTTTATTTTTAAGATCATTTACTTTTGTTGATTGTGTAATATTAGATTATATTACACTCCACTTGGGTGGTAAGACATTGATATCATTAAATTATTATTCAATCTCCGTTATTGGAATTCGTAGAGGAAAAATATTTTTTATAATCACAGTGATTATTTCAGTTGGTTTAGTAATTCTTTCTCTTTCATCCATTTTAAAATTATAAAACATTGGTTTTTAAGTATCATGTCTAAAATATTTCACATTTTGTATACCTTTATAAGAAACTTCTATAATGTCCCACATTTCATAATCTTTTTAACACTGATAAACACTTTTGACCTTATCTGGTCATAATCCATAGATTATAGAATTCATAGTAATAGAGATTAGATAAAGTGTTTATTTATTTGTAGGATCTCATGTTTAAGTTTCTATATTATTGTTTTTATGGGATTTACTACATTGATATAAACCTTTATTCCATGATTCTTCAGGTAGATGGCCATGTGAGCCTTCCATCAACCATAGTTTTCACCATTAAAATTCTGATCTAAAACCCTTGAAATACATTATCGATTATCAGCCATAACATCCATTTTAGGATAATATATCTTTTGAAATCAAACAATTATATACATTAATTCATGATTTACTTTCTCAAATTACAATTTCCATCCCAAAAAATGGATAATTGAAAACTCTAGAGGGTGGTGAATTGAGTTACTAGATCTTGTTTTATAGAAAACCACCCTCTTCAGGTATGATAGTTCATATTTTTTCAATAATATGAAGGGATATAAGAAATATAAAAACATATTAAAAAGATATTTAATAAAAGATACTTATAGTGGTTTAGGTAATAGAAATCAACTAGTACATTCCATCAACACTCTACTATATGAGTTTGGTGATTTTATTTATAACAAACATTTTACCATGGGCTCCCAACTGAGTACAAGTTTTTTTCACTTAATAATAATGTCCAAGAGATTTTAACTAAGATCTACCTTTACAAGACATATACATAGTATTAAACCACACTCATTTAATGAGTGAAAATAATATAGAATTAATAATATTTTGAAGTAACGATTTCAGCACACAATTACCAGAAATAACTAATATTAGTCAAATATAAATCCTAATAAGATGATAGTCTTCAAGATGTAGCTCAAAATTATCTTTAGTGAAATTGATAACCTTTTAAGCACAACTAGACATTATTTAATTGATATTTTCTATGCAAATTTATTTTTTTATTAAAATATTTTTATGTACATGTCTTCTATATGATCTTCTCATCTCGCGTTTACATGCAGCAACTTACTCTACTTTTTATATCTCTAATTTAATAATCAACATATTCTTGAGAAAATATTTATATTTTATTTGATAATACCTTAAAAGTGACATGAAAATTTATTGATGGCATGTATACATTCCTTCTAAATAGGGAATAATGTTCTAGAGAAACACTTTCATAGATCTAATTTTATGTATCTTTTGACACCTGGTAACATGACACTTTGTACACGTCAATATTCCATTAAATGGACAATTAAAAATTTGATATGTATGAAAAGAATGAAAATAATTAATAATAAATTAGAAAATTTATCATGAAATTCTACATAACAACTAATTATAGGAAATATATTCAAATAGGAGTCTTCTTCTTGAGGAGATAAAATTTTGATAGACTTTTTAAGATAAAAAATATATTTTCTATCATCAATGTGTATGATAAGATGAATTAAATGTTGTTTAGGATCAATATTCAATGTAAGATAAATATGTTAATGATGTGAGACACATAACATTGCTATATTATTGTTATATTCATAAAATAATAATTCATTAATATACTTGTCATTAGATAACATCTTCTCAAAAATTCATATTGTTTATAATAACTTACTTTGATCAAATAGAAACAAAAGAATACTCTTCATAAGATAATATCTTAAGAATTAAGATAATATTTATCATATATATTTATAATTCTAAGTTGATGTAAGATAATATTTCATTCTCATAATATATAATACTTTCTTTCAAAATGAATATTTCACATGTTGTAATATAACCACTTATAGATTCAATGTAAGATAAATTCTTTTGATAAATGTAATCTGAAACACTTAAGAAAAATTTGTTAGAATAAAAATAGGTACTTTTAAATGGTAAAAGTACATCCACACTTTTATATATTGAAACTGTATAAGAATGTCTAACTTCATGAAAAGTTTAGGACCTATCCATATCAAATAATATCACCCAGACATGTCATCCATATCATGTGAAGTCCTCAAGAAATTTCAGCTAGATTAGGTGAAGTCCCCTAGGCATTCAACAAAATCATGTGAAGTAATCCAAATATGTTATCTAAACCATGTGAAGTCCTCTAAACATGTTGTTAAGTCATGTGAAGTCCCATAGTCATGTTGGAAAAGTAATTTTAGGCCTTCTAGAGATGTCATCTAGATTAAGTGATAGCCCTCCGACATGTCATCCTTGATTACACAAAACCCTTGGATCTGTCTGTAATTATCATTTGAATACCCATTGACATGTAAGGAAATTCATGTGATACTCCTTTATACACGTCAACCATATATCATGGTAGACCTCCAATGTGTCTAATTCAATCATTAGAATCACCCTAGGACATGCCATCATTGTCATACATACACTCTGGAAATGTCAGATAAACATACAGGACATGTCAACCATTTTAAGAATATACCCTCCAACATGTCAATCATGTTTGGAATTTAACACATGACCTGATAACTATTTTTGGTTTCCACTCGGACATAAACCATTTAGAACTATTAAAACACGAATTCCTTCCCAAATAGGATACTTATTATTCCTTCCTTAGGCATGATCTTCAATTTTTTATCCCCTAGAGTGTAACTACCTCCATTTATAAGACACTATAACACATGGGACCCCAACTCTCCTATGAGTTTACTATTCATCCTCATCCATCAGTAGATTTATAATCTATTTTGACTTATAATAAATTTGATTCTAGATTTCAATAGAATAATTTTGATGCCTTCCTAGTGCCCAAGATCTATATAAAATATATCTCTTGGGTCTTCCATGTGCATAGGTCTTCAGTCCATAAATAGAGAGTTTGATCACTTTTTCCCCTTTTTCTCACACTAATAATGGATCACATGGGATTAGGGATTTTAAATGATCTTATCACTCCCATAAAAAATTCTCCCACTAGGGAATCCTTAGTGTGTAAGACTTAGGTATGCACCTACATGTATGAACTGAAGTCATTCCCATATTGGTAAAACATAGGGAAAAACCCACATGGTAATTGATTATTCCTCACCGCCCAGCAGCAAGTTGAGCGCATCCAGAACTATGATGTCTCTAATTCCTTGTAAATGAAAGATACATAGGATTCCTTATTAAGGCTCAAGGTCTATAATTGGTGCCTAAGTGCACTCATATATTCCTTTTATGTATAGCAGTAAACTATGCAGATTGAACTCAAACAAAAAATGTGGTTTTTGTTACCTGATATAAAGAGGATATTTTGGATTCTTCATAAAGTTTCAATCCCATTCTCAAAACCCCAATCACCATCCTAGTCATATGTAAACTTATCAGTTCCTATCCATATATATTCAAAATAAAAACAGCTACCCATTTATAATAATTAATGTGAAAAGATGACGAACCTCAGATATATACATATTGTCCCATTAATATAACCCCCTTTATACATAAAAGGTATAAACACATGGTTTTTTATTAGGTGTAACACCCTGAGTTACAGTAAAAATAATAATTTTAAATAAATTATAATTTAAGTAAATATGTTATAAATGTATGCAATATGTTTACTTATAAAAAATATATACTTGGTAATAATAATAAGCGATGTATTTTATTTATATATATAATTGTTTTATTAAAATATAAACTTATTCTAATTATGTTGATAATAATATTAATCAAAATATTAGTTTTGAATTACTATTACGAAATTATAAATTTTGATTAGATTAATTTGGTATAAAATTGTTAATAATATTAATTTTGTTTAATAAAATTATATTTAAATAAGTAAATGAATTATAATTTAAATAATTAATGTTGCAAAAGATATCAATTAAGAAAAATGAAAATTTTATGTTCTTATTTGTATTAGTTTTCAAAAAATGAAACTTTTTAGTGTAAATTAAATTTATTATTAAATAATATTTTTATGAGCAATATATTAATATCTTTTTTTCAAATGAAATGTTGTTGCATGTATTTATAATTATATCTAATTATAATGAATTTTTGATAAATTGAATTATATAAATATTAAACATTATTAATTTTAATCTTTCAAAATTATAAATATTTTGTACGAATTATGGAAATTGTTATTTTGGTATATTTTCGAATTATTAATTTAATTGATAACATTTTAATTATATATATATATATATATAATTGTTTTATTGACAAACATAATAATAATAATTGAATAAATATATTTTCATAATTAAAATTTTATTTACTTTATAAATGTATTAATATTTTGGTCTTATCTAATTTTCAAATGATAAGATATATATATATTAAAATTGATAAAGTTAAAATTAGATAAACATATAATTTTGATAATTTTTGTTTTTATAAACTTATTAATCTTATACTGTATATATATATATATATATATTTGTTTATAAATGAGTATAATAATTAAATTATTAAAAACATTACTTTTTAAAATGTATTGTTAAAATATTTTTATTTAATTAATAACTTTGGACTTGATTTAGTATATATAGATATATATAATAAAGTTTCTGATATAATAATAATATTTTTCAAATAATAAAAGTGTTTAAATGGGGTTAATGGGGAGAGTCACGGGTTTCTTAGACAAAGTAAAAAAGGACAAAAAATATGATATTATGATTTTAGGATATAATAGTTAATAAGATAATTGATAAAATAATAAAGGATAATAATAATAAAAATAAGGAAAATTGTGAATGGGATTGAGGAAATTTTCATGGGTTGGCATATAAGAATAAATAAATATAAAATAAGGATATAATAAAATATGAAAAATTATAAGTAATAAATAATAATAGTAAATTAAAAAAGAATGAAAAATCACGGGTGATTGAATGCGATAATGAGAATTAGGGTTTTGTTTCTATGCATGGAGAGCCACGCGACTCATGGGACTCGTCTGAGAGTATCTCCACATGGCGGGTCTGAGGTCGACTGAGGTCGGAGAAGGTGCGACGATGCGAAGCGATAAGCGGCGTGATTGGGAGTGTCTGGGTGTGCGCTGCGAGCAGAGGCGAGGCCGCACTGCATCGTTGCAAGTCGAAGGGTAGCGCGCAATTGGTTAGCGCGTAGGTTACGCCCGGAGATGGGGTGCTTGAGGAGTCTGAGTCCAAGGATAGTTCATCTTCAGGTGAGTTCATGGTCAGTCAGTGGTTAGGGTTCATTTGGTCCAGATCTTTGGTAGGTTTGTGGTCTTTGAATTGAACTGTAGGGTTTTGGATTTATTTTTATTTCTTTCTTTCCTAATCCTGGCCATGAATCTAGTTCACTGTTTACTTTTACTAATTTTAATCTTGTTTTGTCAATTTTTCTCATCTGCTATTGATGTCTAATTTTTTTGGTTTCTATCAATTTGATGTCGTTAAGTGATGTCCCGGTTGTCATTTTATATCTTATATGTCAATTGTGTTTTTGTTTTTCTCTATCTTTAATAGTCCCGTAGCTTGCACAACATACATAACCTTTGAGTTTTTAAAGATTATGAATAGAAGTAGTTTGCTCGTGTAATTCCTCACCCCCTGCACACATGATGCCATTTGGAATCCTCATTGCTTTGAATAAAGGTCACCTCACCTCATTTTTTGGTTCCAGGAAATCCAAGTAAGGGTTAGTTTTCAATCAGTTTTGAATCATCAAACACCTTTTATAAGTTTATGTATATACAACATATATATATATATATATATCTTTCCCTCTCTCCCATTTTAAGTTTTTCAAAATGGGTATTGGTGTATTTTTGTTAAATCTCACACATTGATAAACTATGTAAAGGACTATTTTACATATTTTTGCTATGAAAACCGATTATACATGCTTTCGGTATAATCGGGTATATTGTATTTTGTGTATATATATATAAACAATCTCTATTCAAATATAATTCTAAAATTTCCAAATAATTCAGTATTTTATACTAAGAATTTTATACTTATAAACGTTATTTTGAATCTATTTTTAACATGCAGATCCTTTACATAAACTTTGTATATTTATATATATAACTATGTACATATATATATTTAAGTATTTCAATACAAATCATTTATAGTTTTTAAGAGATGAATACCTATATTTAAATAATATTTTATATGTGAACAAGGTTTTGGGTTTATGTTTAATCATGTTATAGTATGAAAACAGAGTTTTTATATATTTAAGTACATACGGTTACATAAATAATAAACCTTATATGGTTTTGGTTTCAATCAAATAAATGATTAATGGTTGGAGGATTTCAGATCTTGAGGAATTTAATGGACCTTGATTAATTTGTATGAAAACACATATATACACATTTTTTATATATGATTATGTATATGTGTATTTATTAGTTTAATTTACAAACCCTATTTTCAAGTATTAACTGTCAATAATTGGTTTATGTTTGATAAATGTAAGATTTTAGTGTTTTCCAAGCCTATATGTATTTTGTTTATGAGTATAGACTAATGATATTGTATAATTAAAGTATTCATACTATCATATATCCTCGATGTAATTTATGTTTTAAAAGAATGTGCTTCATCTTGATTTAAGTTAGAGGACTAAGAATTTATGGGATTACATTATCATGCAGTAACCATTTATTATTTTATGTTAAAGCTGATGCAGTGATTATTAGTGGTTAATCTGGTTATGGTTTAACTTATTTTCATGTCCATAGTCATGGTTATCACCATAACTAATGACAAGTGTTTTCATTATGTAGTTCCTCCATAAAATAAAAATTTTAAAGAGTTAACATTTATCAACCCTTGTGGAAAATTCGGTTATTTTATTATCTTGTATACGTAAGATGATTTAATAAATCATGAATGCCTCAGATTATTTATTTTCATTTCAACTATCATATCATGTATTCACACATAAATGTAAAATGGTTTCATTACCCATTCTATTCATCAATGTCCATAATGAATGCATATGATATACCATGATAATGAACTAAGAATTAAATTACCCAAAGTGGTATGGGACACGTTGGGTAATATGAATTAAAAGTTAAATATTAAAAGTGGTATGGGACACCTTGAATATCAGACCTTATTGAAATATGAGGAATGTATTGGACTGTCGGGTTGGGGACTGGTTAAAAGAAAGACCTCTATGTTGGGGACTGGTTAAAGTAATTCCTCCAGGTTAGGGACTGGTAAAAGTAAGCACTTAGGGTTGGAGACCTTTAAAAGTAAGCTCCTCGATGCATCAAAATTTCTCATTAGACAGTTTATGTGGGTACTTATGCTTAGGTTAGCGCACGGGGCCTTGAAATGGAGACATGAGTCCAGAATTATACGTTTCCTTACTTTGTTTTAATTTATGTGACCGACCAAGTGATTATTTCGACTAGAGGAATATCCTTGGTTATAGAACCATTACCTATGAGTTTGAGGTTTATGTGCACATGGATCATGATGACATAATGATGATGCATGCTCAGTTTACCTTTCCAGAATTTTAATGAAAATGTTAGCATTACATAATGTAAATTTTACAAGATGTAGTGAAATTGTTTATGCAAAACTCTGATAAAGTTCAAGCATTGTAGTACTTGCATACCTTGCATGTTATGCATAATTTACATGGTAGAATTCATTAACTTCTATACAAACATGCTTACTACATTTCAATTAAATGTTCAAATACATGTGTATGAAATTATTTAATTTTTTTATAGCGACCTTTGAAATTTCATGATGTTATATTCAAAGGAATAATTTTTATGTATGTGAAAGTATTTTTAAAGAATGTTTTCAAAATCTATATTAAGTATTTTCAAAACCCATTACTGAGTATTCGTATGCTCACCCTACGTTTTTAATGAAATAATTTTAGGTATCAATCATGTCTTCAATGAAGTTTCGTAATGGAGCGGGTTTCCCAGAACTTGAACCTCACGATCCTCTGTAGCATGAGACATGATGTGATAAATGTAAATGTAATATAATAATTATGGTATATCGTGTTTCATGGTCACCGGCATCGGGAACATGGGGACCAGTTGTTTACAGTTGGTATTAGAGAGTAGGTTCAGATAACTATGGAAAACCATAACTGAACAAAGAAAAATTTATTTAAGCATTACTATGTATGATGTTTCTGGAAAAAAAAATAAAAAAACTAAAAAATACCAGTCTTATGTCTCTTTGGAGACATCCGATAAAATTAGAACAGTATTGAAATCATGGTTATGTGTTACTAAGTAATTTTTTCCTTAAATTTTCACATGGTTGATGCATCACGGCTTCTGTCTCTCCCAACGGAGATAGTGGAAATGATAGTGACCAATTCATGTCCAGGAAACTATGAGACTTTCGAAAACATTCGATTGCCTTGTAAACAACTCCATAGGGTGTCGATCTGCCCAAACATTCTCCATCATTACCAATGAAGCAATCTATTCTTTTACCGCATAGAAATTTCACAATTTGCAGCATATAGGAAAATAGGGATGTTTCATGAAGCTCTTTTTCTGTGTTTCACTTTGGCTGATAACTACCAAGTTGTAGGTAAATTTATAGAAGCTGCTTTGGATGGTGACCATTGAGTGGCCAACATATTCCAGGTCCTGAGTTTTAGTATATACGGATAACTCTATGACATCAATATTTTCCAGAACAACGTGGTGCGTGGGACTTATAGGGATTTAGTTCACTCTAAACATTCCAACCTCCGCACCTCTCGTTCCTCTTTAGGGAAGGCTGAGTGCTTTAGGCACAGTTTTGACCCTAGCTACTCCCAGTGGGTCTGGGCCAAAGAAATTGAGCATCTTAATACTACCTGAGGAATCCACCTGAGGTTGTCAGCACCCTACCATCGTTGGTTTTCCTGATAGAGGGACCTCGAGAGTGACGTGTGTCTGGTTTTTCTATGGTTTATGTACAAATATATTATAATTGTGAGGATGCAATTTTGTTAAAAGGGGGATATTGCAACACCCCAAGTTTTAGTAAAAATAATAATTTTAAATAAATTATAATTTATGAAATTATGTTATAAATGTATGCAATATTTTTACTTATAAAAAATATATATTTAGTAATAATAAAAAGTGATGTATTTTATTCATATATGTAATTGTTTTATTAAAATATAAACTTATTATAATTAGGTTGATTATAATATTAATCGAAATATTAGTTTTTAATTATTACTATTACGAAATTATAAATTCTGATTAGATTAATTTGATATAAAATCGTTAATAATATGAATTTTGTTTAAATAATTATAGTTAGATAATTAAACGAATTATAATTTAAATAATTAAAGTTTCATAGGATTTGATTTATGAAAAATGAACATTTGATGTTTTTATTTTTATTAGTTTTCAAAAAATGACACTTTTTAGAGTAAATTAAATTTATTGTTAAATAATATTTTTATGAGTAATATATTAATATATTGTTTTCTAAACGAAATATAATTGCATGTATTTATAATTATTTTTTAGTATAATGATTTGTTGATAAATTGATTTATATAAATATTAAACATTAATAATTTTAATGTTTCAAAATTATAAATATTTTGTACCATTTATGGTAATTGTTATTTTGGTATATTTTCAAATTTTTTATTTAATTTATAACATTTAATTATATATATATATATATATGTAAATATAATTGTTTTGTAGATAAACATAATAATAATAATTGAATAAATATATTTTCATAATAAAAATTTTATTTAATTTATAAATGTATTAATATTTTTGTCTTATCTAATTTATAAATGATAAGTTATATATATATATATATGTACTTATAAAGTAAAAATTAGATATAATTATAATTTTGATAAGTTTCCTTTTTATAAACTTATTAATCTTATAATATATACATATATATTTGTTTATAAATGAGTACAATAATTAAAGTATTAAAAACCTTACTTTTTAAAATGTATTGTTAAAATATTTCTATTTATTTAATAACTTTTTACATGCTTTAGGATATATAGATATATATATAATAAAGTTGAGGATATAATAATAATATTGTTTAAATAATAAAAGTGTTTCAATGGTGTTAATGGGAAGAGTCACGGGTTGCATTAACAATGGAAAATGACCAAAAAATATGATATTATGATTTTAGGATATAATAGTGAGTAAGATAATTGATAAAATAATAAAGTATAATAAAAAATAATAAGGAAAATCGTTAACGGGATTGAGGAGATTTTCACAGGTCGGCATATAAGAATAAATGAATATAAAATAAGGATATAATAAAATAAGAAAATTAATATGTAATAAATCATAATAGTAAATAAATAAAGAAAGAAAAATCTTGGTTGAATGAATGGGATAATGATAATTAGGGTTTCGTTTCTATGCATGGAGAGCCGTGCGACTCAGGGGACTCGTCCGGGAGTGTCTCCGTGAGGCGGGTCCAAGGTCGACTGGGGCCAGAGAAGGTGCGGCACTGTGGAAGGTGAAGCGTCACAATGGGGTGTGTCTGGGTGTATACCATGAGTAGAGGCGAGGTCACATAGCGTCATCACAAGTCGAAGGGTAGCGAGTAGTTGGTCAGCACGTAGGTCTCGTCCAGAGATGGGGTGCGCGAGGAGTCTGAGTCCGAGGCTGGTTCGCCATCAGGTGAGTTTGTGGTCAGTTAGTGGTTACTGTTCATTTGGTCCAGATCTTTGGTAGGTTTGTGGTCTTCGAATCTATGTGTAGGGTTTTGGATTTTGGTGTATTTCTTTCTTTACTAATCCTGGCGATGAATATGGTTCACTGTTTACTTTGACTGATTTTAATCTTGTTTTTTCAATTTTTCTCATCTTCTATTGATGTATAATTTTGTTTTTTTATATTCTATCAATTTGATGTCATTAAGTGATGTCCTGCTAGTCATTTTATATCTTATATTTCAATTTTGTGGTTAGTTTTCTCTATCTGCAATAGTCACACAGCTTGCACAGTAATATTAACCTTTGAGTTTTTAAAGTTTATAAATAGCAGTAGTTTGCTCATGTAATTCTTCACTGCTTGCACACATGATGCCATTTGAAATCCTCCTTACATTGAATGAAAGTCACCTCTCCTCATGTTTTGTTTACAGGAAATCCAAGTAAGGGTTATTTTTAAATTAGTTTTGAATCATCAAACCCCTTTTATACGTTTCTATTTATAAAACATATACATATATATATAGTTCCCTCTCTCCCATTTTATGGATTTTAAAATGGGTATTGGTGTATTTTTTTTAAAGCTCACACATACATAAACTATGTGAAGGACCATTTTACCTATTATTGCAATGAAAACTGATTATACATGCTTTCTGTACAATCGGGTATATTGTATTTTGTGTCTATATATATAAATAATCCCAATTCAAATCTAATTTTAAAATTTCCAAATAATTCATTATTTTATAATAGGAATTATATACAAATATAAGTTATTTTGAATACACTTTTAACATGAATATCCTTTATGTAAACTTTGTATACTTATATATATAACCATGTACTTATATATATAATTATTTCAATACAAGTCAATTGCGGTTTTTTAGAGATGAATACCTATCTTTAAATTAAATTTTAGATCCAAACTAGGTTTTGTGTTTATGTTTAATCATGTTATAGTATGAAACCAATGTTTTTATATATTTAAGTACATACGGTTACATAAATAATTAACCTTATATGGTTTTGGATTCAATCAAATAAATGATTAATGGTTGGAGAATTTCAGATCTTAAGGAATTTAGTGGACCTTGATTAATTTATATGAAAACCCATATATACACTTTGTGTATATATTATTATGTATATGTGTATTTATAAGTTTAATTTCCAAACAATATTTTCATGTATTAACTGTCAGGACTTGGTTTATGTTTGATACATGTAATATTTTATTGTTTTCCAAGCCTATATGTATTTTGTTTATGAGTATACACTAATGATCTTGTATAATTAAAGTAGTCAAACTAACATATATACTCGATGTAATTTAAGTTTTAAAAGAATGTGCTTCAGCTTGATTTAATTTAGAAGACTAAGAATTTATGGGAATACATTATCATGTAGTAACCATTTATTATTTTATGTTAAACCAGCTACAGTGATTATTAGTGGTTAATCTGTTTATGGTTTAATTTATATTCATGTTCAATGTCATGGTTATCACCATAACTAATGACAAGTGTTTTCTTTATGTAGTTCCTCCATAAAATGAGAATTTTAAAGTGTTAACATTTATCAACCCTTGTAGAAAATTTTTTTATTTGATTATCTTGTATACATAGGATGATTTAATAAATCATGAATTCCTCAGATTATTTATTTCCATGTCATCTGTCATATCATGTATTCATAATTAAATGTAAAATGGTTTCATTACCCATTTTATTCATCAATTTTCATAATTCATGCATATGAAATACAATGATAATGAACTAAGAATTAAATTACACAAAGTGGTATGGGACACCTTGGGTAATATGAAGTAAAAGTTAAATATTCAAAGTGTTATGGGACACTTTGAATATCAAACCTTAATGACATATGAGGAATGTATTGGACGGTCGGGTTTGGGACCGGTTAAAATAAATATCCTCAATGCATCGAAATATCTCATGAGACAATTTATGTGGGTACTTAACCTTAGGTCAGGGCACGAGGCCTTGACATAGAGACATGAGTATAGATTTATATGTTTCCTCGGTGTGTTTTAATATTTGTGACTAACCAAGTGATTATTTGACTAGAGGAATATACTTGGTTATAGAAACATTACCTATGAGATTGTGGTTTAAGTGCACATGGCACATGATGACACAATGATGATGTGTTCTCAGTTTACCTTCCCAGAATATTAATGCAAATGTCAGCATTACATAATGTAAACTTTACAAGATGTAGTGAAACTGTTTATTTGCAACTCTAATAATGTTCAGGCTTAGTAGTACTTTCATACCATGCATGTTATGCTTAATTTACTTGGTAGAATTCATGCACTTTTGTACAAACATGCTTAGTAGATTTCAGTTAAATGATCAAATACTTGAGTATGAAATACTTTAATTGTTTTCTAGTTACCTTTGAAATGTCATGATATTTTTTTCAAAGGAATAATTTTTATGTATGTGAAAGTATTTTCAATGGATGTTTTCAAAAGCTATATTAAGTATTTTCAAAACCCCATACTGGGTATTCGTATGCTCACCTTATGTTTTTAATGAAAAATTTTCAGGTATCAATCATGTCTTTAATGAAGTTTTAGAATACATCTAGTTTTCAAGAACCTGAACCTCACAATCATCTATAGCATGAGACATGATGTGATAAATGTAAATTTAATGTAATAATTATAGTACATCGTGTCTCACGGGCACCGGCTCTGGGAACTTGGGGGCTGAGTGTTTACATTAGGGGTTCCAATACCATATAAACATTTGGAAGATATTCAAAAACATATAATAAATCAATAAGAGATTCAAAGAATATGAAATAATTCTCCGTAAAAGGGAGTGATGACCTTGAACTCCCATCCAGTTGACCAATGTTATTTCCAAAGTATTTTTGGGTATGAAACCCCAAATTACTACCTACCAGTAGAGAGAAGTTGTGCACATAGTTATGGGTGTAAGAAATGTTCATCATTTATTTGAGATATGAAAATGGTAAACCCATTGTGAATGATTGGGAATACAAAATTGCCCCCCCCATAATCTATCGTCAAACATGAAATAATGATGGTGAACCCCAGGAGAAAAAATGTATTGAAAAAATAAATAAATCATTACTAGAATTGGAAAACTAGTCTCCCAAAATTTGGGTATACCATATATCCAATATCATTTGAAGGAAATAATATTATCATTAAATAGCGCTCAAACGAATTATTCAATAGTAAAAGTATTCATATTTAATTTTAAATGAAATATTAAAATATTCATATATTTCTTAGAAGATAAATAAATCATTAATATTCACTATTTAAAAAATACTATAATTATACATTATTTTTATCCTTTTACTATTTATGAAAAATATAATAAATACTTCCCTAACTCTATAAAGATATAATTATAACAAAATGATAACAATATTTTCAAAATAGTTTTTAAAATATGAAAATTTTAAATTCTAATTAAAATCCATAAATATTAAAAACATTCTTGATTTTTTATGATATGATCAATTTTTAACCCTTAGAAAAAGTACTTGTGATTTAATATAATTATATTCTAATTTTTTGAAAAATATATTATTTTTACAACCAAATAATCTTCTATTTTAGAATATAAAATTCAAAACATATTTGTATTGAATAGAAATTAAAACATATATGTTTTCTAAAAAACAATTATACTTCATTTTTGTCAAATATTTATTATATCATGTTTAACACTTTAATTTAATTTAAATATGATATATGTTTAATATATTTTTATCTCTTAAGATACCCAAATATTATTTTAACATTCCAATGGTCATACTACTATTTAACCATTCATGTTATTATTAAAAATGATAATTTAGTATTCCAATTTCTATATATTTATTTTATATAGTATAAAAACATTTTATATTAATAATTCAACATTCAATAAAAACTTTATTAATATTCAACATTCATCATTTTAAAATTTTTGATTTTATTTATAAATTTTGTTTCTTTATAACAGTATTTTCTGCAGGTGTGATTATTCTGGTAGTCCAAAATGATCCAAATTTTTCTAAATTAGTTTTTTTATCATTCAATTGTAATATTTTTTTCTTTATACTATATATTTATTCTCAAAATATAATTTTATGAGTTAATAAAATAAACAATTGTCAGTTTATAATATATAGTGCATGTATTTTATACTACAATATAAAATTATATATGAAACATATGACTATTCAAAATGAAAATTCCATATAATATGTATGTGATGTTAAACAATCTCACTTACAAGTGATGGACCCTTAAATTTCCCATTAATTGCCTGAATTTAGATTATGAGATGAAAAATAAAGATTAATGAATAATATTTCAATTCTTATTCTACTATTTGGTTGTTTTTTGATTTTTATTACTTATATATACACCATTTTTGTTAAAAATTTTATTAATAGGTGAATAGAATTGAAATGTGATATAAAATCGATAATTTCTCAGGAATATTACTTTAATGTTCTCAATAATGAATGAATCAACCCTCCCATTAACCAACAATGTGAGGCATCTCGAAATTACTCACACGACCTCTCATCCTCCAATTTTTATCCTTAAACAACCATAAGTGGTATCTGAAGTAAAGTTCTGTTAAGGATATAATGATACTGTAATTTTTCCTTAATCTATATATAAATTGTTCATGAACCAACCTAATTTACCTTTAAATTAATATTCTAAACCAACTCATGAAATACCAGAGTCGTGTCCCTAATTGATCCCGGCTAGAAACAAGTTCAAGGCTCCCATGACATAATAAATAGAAACATTTTAACCTTTAGTATAAAAAAAATAAAAACCAATAAAAACATTTAATTTGAGTAATAAGTATAAAAATATATATATAATGTAATCTAAATAAAAAATTATCGTGATACATAAAAAAATTGATCTTGGACATCAAAGGTGATTCCTAATAATCACACCAAAATAAAAGATAAATACCCTAGAAAATAACCTAACATAAGTTTCATTATGAACTATTATTGATCTCTATATCCAAATCCAAACATCTTATAAATATTTAACATGATGTAAAATGATACCAAATCATAAGAACATAAAATGAATCCATAAGTGCTACAAAAGAAAAATGATATATGTATGGGGTGACTCAAACTGGGCATAGCAATATTTCACCAGGTATATTATGTTATTACTTTTAAAATAAAATTTATTTTTTATTTTTTGAAATGAATATATAAAATAAATGTTTCTTACATAAGTAAATATAATTCAACATCACATCCAAATAAATTTTATCAACTAACTCATTTTTTCTAAAATAAAAATAAACACTGGTAAAATTGTTTTCCCAAGTGCAACAAGGAGTGTAGAGGTGTGGTTGATGTGAGTGGGAAAAGAAATAATACATAGCTAGTATGGATATGTTTTTTAGGTGACAAGAAATGGGGATAATCCCACTTTCATTATTATATCATATTAACAAGGCTTCCTAGAACACACCATAGTTTTTGGGGGTGAGGGGCCAAGACACTTCAGGTAGTTTTGAATTATTTCCACCATGGTATGAGGACCACAATGCGGTAAGGCCTTTATGAGGCTTTACCATAATTTATGGACATAGGATATACCATGGTTGGGTCTTGGGGGTCATTTAATCATTGGGGTGTCCAATGAACATCACAACCCCCTATATGGGTAATTTTTATTAAGTGAAATGGTCATTTTACCCACTCCTATCTTAAGGGGTATCAATCCTCCTTCTTTCATCACATTAAAATGATAAATGTAAATATTTATAGAGTTTCTAATCCCAGGATAAATTGATTTTTGGACATATTATCCTATTATATTGAATTGTTTATGGTATATCTTGTATTCCTATTGGTTTCTATTATCCTGTTTCACTCTTCCCTACTCTTATTGGTTATATATATTTTTCAAGACATTAAAATCCATGGGTGTAGTGATTTAGGGTTTGGGTGAGAGTAGTCTACGAATTTATTTGGAAATGATTATTGAAGGCCTCCCATTTCATGTTAAATCATCCTATATTATTAGTGACAACTTCCAACTTGATTACCATTGAACAACGGTGGATGTTTTTTATTTATCCTTTAATTGGTATTTGATTTTATTCTTGGTGATTTTAAATTACTTTGTTACAAAATTAGATTTATATTCGGTAGTTCAATTTAGTTTTATAAATATTTGGGATGGAATCATACTTGGAATAAAGGGTTTTTAAATTTTTTAAATTTAAGAATTTTTATTTCATTCAATGTGGTGGAAAAAATATTTAAGATGGTCTTTCTAAAGTAAGTAAAATGATTAAAATATATTTTAAATAATTTGTGTCTTGGGAAGGATAAAAATTAATGCATTAATGTTGAATATGTTTCCAAGAAATGAATTTATATTCTAAAATGGTATTAAATATGGGTTTAATGTATTGGTTTTTAAAGAATGCTTTGAAATGGAATCCAAAACCACTGGAAAATGATTTCAAATTATTATCCTATTTAAATAAATTATTTTGTAATTTTTTACAGAATTTCAGGTGATGTGGTAAAATGAGAACATATTAAGCCTTATTTTATAGTTATTAACTTATACATTGGCCCAAGGGAAACGTTTTATATTTCATTTATAATAAATATTGTTATTGTGAATTTTTTTAAGATGGAGTTCATGGTATGTTGAGATTTTTAGGCTATACTATTATTCTTGTCTAAATTTATTGTTGACCTCCTTTTTTTATATTGTTATCCTGGGATCAATAAGATCCTATTGAAATGTATTGTTCTTTTGAAACACTAAACAATCATGTACTACTAGTACACCCTCTTGTTATGCTATTGTGGTATTCCTATGACGAGGTATGTTGTAGGATCGTAAGGTGGATTTTGTGGGTAGGATACGAAATATATCAAAAAAAATCATAGTGTACTTGGTAAGGTATAAGGTCAGTCTCACCAAATATAATGTTTAATTTCCCATGATATTAGATTGTACTCCATTGGGGATATAAATTTAGGTACCATTAATATATTAGCCTATATGGAACCATGATCCATTATAATTTCCTATTTTTTTATCGCATTGGTGACATGGTGGATTATTATTTTAAAAAATTATTCTCATTCATTTTATTGTTCTATAAAATGAAATCTAATATTTTTTTAAAAAATAGTTTCTATAAATTTATTTTTAAATAGGATTTAAATGGGTGTTTTTTTGAATAATTTTTTGGCTAAAGAAAATGGTTTCCATGTGATTTATTTCAATTTTGAAAATGAAGGATATAATTTATAATAAAATTGGATGTGATGGGAGATTTTATGAAAATACCTAAGAAATGTCTCTTTTATGGAAATATTTTATACCAATAAATATAATATTATTTTCAAAAGTAATGTCTCAAAATTTTTAGTGAAATAATATGGAACTAGGATTCACTTACACCTATCATACACCATTCATTATATCCTTCTTTTATAGATTCCTTTCAGGAGCCTCAGATTTGGTCTTCTAACTCAGTTTTTCATGGTTGTATAAAATGTTTGACTTGGGATATGGATAGTGACCAAGGATAAAATATTAATTTATTTTAGTGTCTTGGGTAGGGTTTTAATCTTTCATTATGTTTGGATATTTATGTATCAGCCTTGATTTCCTAAATCTTTTTTGTTTACAAATTTCAAATCTTAATAATTAAATTATGTTATGTATCTTTATTTATACTGCTTAAATTTATTAGATTCTATATTGGTTATTATTTTTTAGACATTATGTTAAATTGTACCCATTGATTATGATCTAACACCCTATGATAAGGTTTTTGGTTAAGGGGTATCCTTGGTTGTTTCAGGAAGGAATCCTTCGAAAGTACGGGCTCAAATAGAATAGAGGTAAAGTTGGGTATAGAGTGGTTAAAAATGCTCTAAGAAAATATTCACCAACATAATTTCAATACAACCTTTATTCTCCAAAATATTTAAAGGATACAAACATCATGTTTTAGTTAACACACAAATAATTTAGATCACTTATGAAAAGTGTACTAATAAGGTGATGATATATTTTTTAGATTGTGTCATATAATAGAGAATATGTACTACGATAGTAATTAATTTGTGGGATATAAAAAAACCATTAAAACATATATGAGTTTAAAAATTTTGAATCCAAAGGAAATGTAACATATCAATTATCACATAGAATTATTTCAGAATATTTAATGAGATTCTCCAAAATCAACATCAGACTAAACAATTATCATTATATTTCATTTCAGATAAATATTTTTCAAACAATAAAAATTTTAAAAACAAATTAAAATGGTTGAAATTATTAAATTATAATTCACATATATCACCTCTCCCACATATTTCATTCACTACCCCTTATGATAGTTCTAGAATTAATTTTCAAATAAAATATAATGAATTGTAATGAAATATTAGATTATAGAGCAGAGATATATAACTTGGTTTTCATTTTTAGGGTTATTTGACAACACTTATTGGATTATAATATTAATTTCAAATTGATTCCAAGTTTTTCTTCATAAAAAACTTTTAGATGATTTATTCTATCCAATTGAAACCCAAGTTTTTTAATTCTAAATGATGTGAAATTATCATCCAGTCATGTATATACTTGAAAACCCATTTAAAAGAACTATTAAATAAAATTTAATTAAAAATAATATAATGTTGAATAAATTTGGAGTTTAATCCACGCAAAAGTGTGTCGTTGTTAATTTGAACATTGTGGGAAAAATCTAGATGGTTAGCCTTAGTTATTTGGTTGGATTGGATTTTGATTTATCAACAACCATCACATGTTCTATAAATTTTTATCCATTTTCCATTTTCCTTAGAGGTCACAATTTCCATGATGAAGGTTATCCTACCCATGTTTAGGGAAAATGAATCCTATGAAGTGGGTGGAATGTGGTAGGGATTGCCTTTATTGAACTATTCTTTAGTGAATGTGATAACCCACTAGTTTTTAATGTAATAATCATGAGTTGATTGAGATTATATGGTTTTGAAAAGTGGTTCAATAATATTTTTATGATATTTATCATCCCTCTTGTGTGACTCAAAGGGAATCACCTTATTGTCTCGTATTGCGATTCACTCTCCTACACTTCTACAATTAATTCGTTATGAATTATTATTACAAAATCAACCATTACATGCTCTAGTGGAATTGTTTCTATAATAAAAATATAATCTAAATTATTAAATATATATTTTTGGAAAATTGAAAACAAAATAATAAATAAAATTCCTTTTCTCTATCTATTTTATAGACTGGAGGAACATTTTCCTAGTTTGGAATCTTTAAAAAACCTGATAAATTCAGTTTGAAAAATATATCATTTCTTCAAGATAAAATTCTTTCAATGTAAGATCATATTCACCTAAGAGGAAAATAAAGTAAGTCATTGTTTTGAAAGTATAGAACAATATATATATGTTTGAAATTACACATCAATGAAATTATAATAAAATGAATTTAAAGAATAAAATCACACGTTTTTTGATATTCGAAGTCCTTTTAAATGTAAAGTGATATATCTAGTATCACTAATTATATAGGTATGTATTTGACTGATTATTTCATTTCCTTTAAGAAAACATATATGGGTATGGTGATTGTGGGAATTTCCACAATTTAATTATTTTTTAACTATTTTATATGGTGGTACCACCATTATTTTTTATCATTTTTAGAAAAACATTAATAAATATTTTCACCACTAATGGACACATAAAATCCATCAATTGTTCTATCAAAATCATATTAATCATCCTATTATATTCCATAAACTAAATAGAACATGGACAATATGATTAAAATATTATATTTATAAATTTGTTCCAACATTATCATAAACTTATCACATCCATAAAAAATTATTATTCATTATCAGGAGTGATCTTTATTAACAAATGAATAAAAATCATATATTTTAAAATCATGGATATATATTATTTATATTATTTTGTAGTTAAATAAATCAATATTAAATAAGTCCTTCGAAATAATGACTCAAAGAAGTGGTACACTATGACCATGACAGAATGTCACCAATGATCTTTAAAATAATATAGTACACTCAAAGAGTAATATAGGGTCTAACCTCATAGATCATTCTCTATGGATGAATGGTATTCTATCGTAGTGTTCCTCCACTAATTATTTTTTTTTATTTTTATAATACATACTTTTTCTGATTTTTAAAATATTTAGAAGTAAGTGAAAAATGTTTTTATTTGATACACAATAAAATAAATTAAAAATATGAAAATAAAAATTATGTGTTGGAAGGATGGAATGAAATTAATTTGTTCAATTCTAGGATAAAGTATTATTACTAAAAAAATTATCTTAGGGTTTTTATTTGATGATTTAAATCTAATAAGATTATTCAATCAAGTGTATTATTCTTCACATCACCTCAATAAAATCATTCATTAAAATTGTGTTAAATTCTTACCATATGGTATTATAATTTGAAAAATACTCTTCAAACATGCACCACAAAATTTCCCAATTACTGTAGAGAAATCAATGACAATTCTCCACTCATAATTGAATTTTTAAATATTAAAAACCATTGAATGGAAGTAAATAATTATATTTATGGATAATAAAAAAATAATAGGAATTCATGGGTTATCATCTCATTTTTTTAACCATAAACTGAGTGATAAGAGTGTGTTTCAAAGACAAATACATGATACAGATTTCAAACTCAATACTACAATTTCATTTTTCTCCCTAAGACCATAAGTGTGCATTATATCTCTATTAATGGAGGCTCAAGTTTACCGTAATAGTGAAGATATTAGAAAACACTATAAAATTTGATAAACATAAAGAAATATAAATAACCAAACAAAAAAATGGAAGAAAAGACACAATATGTGAAAAATGTAAAACTACATCATGAAACAAAGTGAACAAAATTAAAAAAAAAATATAAAAATATGGGTCAAATGATGAAATAATAACATAGATTTGGAAAATATTTTTTTGGTAAAATAAGAAGAAAAATAATGTATGGAACATGACAAAATAGTTAGGAAAACAATTATGAGAAAGGTTTTTATGGATAGAAATTTTTAATAGTCATTAGGCACTTCCCTATATGAGGGGTTGGATAAAAATATCTACCATTCCCACTTTTAAATGAAAACACTTGATTCCATTGAACATTAAAATAATCAGAAAAAGAAAATCAAATTCTATATTTTCAATTGAGGTTCTATATTCCCTTGTCCATCCAGTTGTTTGTCCAAATTGATTTTGGTGGATCTCATAAAAAATACCATTAATAAGATATTACATTCTTCATAATAAAATCATATCTCTATTTGGATGATATATTTACAACCTTATGAAATTAATATTTTCAATGGATTGAATTCAATGGGATGAATTTAAAAAAATATTTACCATGGGGTTGGACTATTTTTATTTTGTTTAATTTAGGTTTGGGGTCGACTCAGGTTGAGGATAGTCCAATTAGTTTTCATTTCCCCTTATAATATTTTTAAAAAATATTTTTATCATAAAACGATATATAATTCATCAGTTGAAATTCTCTAAGCACCAGAGTTGAGCATTGGACTCAATTTAAACCTGTAATGACCGAGTATAGGTTGGGTTATTCTATGATCAAAAACAATATATACAAATTTCTTCGTTAAATTAATGTACACATCATGTTTACTTTGGTTTCATGTTTTTTGAGGTAATCCTAATATAAAAACTAAAACCTTTGAATAAGATAACAACTATAAAAAATTGTTTAGAACATTATATTTGGATCATGAGCTTCAACAAAAATATTTTTTCACATTGTTGGTAATATTATCCAATAAAGGAAATCGATAGTTTTAGTTTACAAAATATAAATCACATTGGATGAGCCACTCCATTTATTTCATAAATTGGGGTATAATCATTGTTTCATCGATCAATTTTTATATGCGCTTTGATTGTAGATTTAAAAAAATCATTAAACTCTTAAATCTTCAATGCTTAACACTATCAATATCTTGAACCCCTTATAAATTCAAATAATTCATCCCATTACTATACAAAAATAATTTATCAAACGAAAGAAACACTTTTCTTCATTGATAATTATTTGTAAATCATCTCAAAATGAAATCCTCTCCTCCAGAATTTGACTTCTAACTACAACATGGTTAAGCTTCTTAGTTGACATCAACAATATTTGTTATGTTTAACTATATTCCCATTTAACTTATGTTAATGGAATTTCAAATGAAATTTTTCTTATATTTAAATCATATAATATCTTATATACAATAATATTACTCTTAAAAAATATGAATTTAATCTTATATAGATGGGGAATAAATGATTTAATCCCAGGAAACAAACCTTCTATTCTTACATGGAAAGACTATAATCTCTTATATTGGTAGAGATAAATCATATAGAACAGATGAATTTAATATTATATACATGGGGGATAAATTATTTCATCCCATGAACTTGAATTTTATTCATATATAGTGTGTGATTAATCTTACCTAATGTCCTTATACTCTAATTTAATATTATGTAGCATCAGAAAACTAAAATTTTCCAGACACAAAGGGCGTGGTTATGATAATATTATTACACCATTAAATAAATATAGATAATATAATGGCACACATTCTCTTCTAGATTTTAATCTTTTATAAAATTTTATGTAAATATTATTGACCATGTAATACCTAGAATGTTCCAAAATACAAATTAAAGAAATAGAAAATTCTAATAGGTTTTAAATTAATAATCATTCAAAAATTTCAAAATATTTTTAATAATTTGGAAATAATATTGAATATCAAACAATAATTTTCATGTTTTTTTTATAAAATTGAATTCACTAATATTTTTAGAATTTATTTATTTTAAAATTAGAAATTAAATATGTAAAAATCAAGGAAAATGAAATTTATTTAGTATTAAATGTAATTGGAGGTGAGTATGTTCAATTAAATTAAATCTAAAATTTCATTTAAAAAAATGTTAAACTTCCTATTATTTATAATATATTTTATACCTCTTTATGAAAACCTTCTTTTTGATCAATGCATACATTATAAAATACATCATTACAAAGTAAAAATTTCACAATATATTTTTTCTATGATTATTCTATACTCATATTCATTTATATAAAAAAATTTGTTTTTTGTTTTGAAATATGAATATGAATTTTCATTTATACTTATTATATTTACCTTCAATTCACCTAAAATTATTTTTTTTGTCTTTAAATGTTTAGGGTTACATAAAACCAGTAAATATTAATTAACGTATTTATATCAAATATATACCATTTATTATATTCCTCTTTATTTTACCTCTAATTTAGCCATATTTATTTAAATTTTAATTTTATTGGGGAAAAAATCATGTTTACGGTGTTTCAATTATAAAATTATTTTTTAAGTTAGATTTTTTTATCATTATAAAAATGTTTAAAAACATTATGAAGACTCCATTAATGATTATAATTTCATTTTATAATATTTATATTTAAGGTTAATTTTTAATCAACTAATTTCTACAATAAAATTATTCAATATATATATATCATATTTTTAGAAGAATAATTGTTATCATAAAAAAATATTAACTGAATTTCATTCCATATATTTTGATTATTTAAATGTTAAGTAATAATAATTTCATTAATAAAACATCTATAATTTGTTATATAAACTAAATTATTTTTCAACTATGTTAATGTCACATTTCTTTTATTATCTCTCTTTAGATCATTTTCATAACTTGTTACTATTCTAAAAAAAATTACACATTTTCTAAATTATTGTGTATCAATGTTTAATATGTTATGAAATCTCTATGAAAGGATATTTATATCACTTATTTTGTATTTAATTATCATGAATGATTCTTAGTGATAACCTTTTTGTTAATTTCTTTCAATTTTAGGTACCATATGATTTCTTCTCATGATTTAGTGAAGTTCACTGGGATATAAATACGAGTTAATTGACTATGGAATAGAATTATGATGATCATATACCCATTTTTTTATATTTTTTTAAAACATTAATCTTTATAATATTAATTATGAGAACATTCCAAAATAACCACTAATATTATGTTGATTGTTTTCACACATTATACATGTAATATGCAGCCCATTTTATTTTTACAGTTTAATCATGCTATGATTTTAATTTATGATAGATTAGTTTCTTATGACACACATATATTTGGATTGGATATTTGTGTCTAGAATTACTTATTCCTCTAATTCGTTGGGTAAATATTTTATCTCAGAATATTATTTGTTTATAATTTGTGTGCAGTGAACCCCATCCACTTTTTTTGGGATACGAGTTTTGATTCCCAGTCGATTACGTTATGGTGCATGGGTAGTGATGAAAAATCAAATATGTTATAATTGTATTGTAATATTTTCATAACATGTGTTATGGTTTTCTATGATTATATGGGCATTAAATTCTCATTTCATTCCACATTCCTACATTATGTTACCATGGATCTTTATTAACATATTATGATTTCCCATTATTATTGCATAGTATATGTAAGGCTTTTATGAACAATATTTTATGGATTCAATTCAACGATCGTATATTATATTGTTATGCCTTATGATAACTACTTAGAATTTAATTATCATAATCCATTATTAATATAATTTATCCCATGTTAATATCCCTCTCATGTTTATTATCTAATGAAAAATATATTATAATTTTTTGATATTGATTTTATCTTATTTATTATTTGAGATCTCTATGTTATTATGTTCTCCAATTTCCCTATGATTTCATATGTTTTCATCATTATAAAGGGGTGCCATATATGAATTATTTTATTGAATAAATGTATATTTTTTAGAGTAAAAATTTGAAAATTTATCTCATCACCAAATACAATAAACATTTTGGTTTTATAGTTTTTTTTAATTTATGATATGGTGTATATGACCATGTAAAATATTAAAAAAGTTTTTTGGACATCTTAGTTAACATTATAATTTATGTAAAACTAGGTATTTAGAAAAATTAATCCATTAGTGCTGGTTTGGTGATGCTTTAGAAAACCTATTATAGGTGAGTATAAACTCAATAAGATTTCCCCGCGACTTTAATAAATATCCATGCTTGAGAAATATCAATATTAAATGCTAATACAAAACTATAAATAAAAAATAGTATCTAAGATAAATAAATTGATTCATCTAAGTCATTAATTTAACTAAAACATTATTTTATATTAATATCCACAATCTCTTAAAATAATTAATTCAATGCACAATTATAAAATATTTATCAAAACAATCCATGGAAACCATTAATAAAAAAACCCCATATTTCAAAATTATAATAAAATCATTGTATTCCAAAAAATTAATTCATTTTAAAATATCAATTTCAATAAAAACAATCATTTCATGTTATAATGACATGACACCCGAAGTCCTGAGTTAGTGAATTATTTTATAATATTGGCATAAATACACTGAATCTTATCTTAAAGGACCAATCAGTTTAGTAATACTTGAAATATAGATTACATACAAAAAACCCATAATAAATTGGGTAATAGAAAATTAAAACATGATACATAATAAAATGAAATAAATTTCATCCTTGAAGTATTATTCAAAGACTTTTTCTTCATAGCCTCTAGAAAGAAAGCATAATAAGGGTGAGCTCAAATGCTCTATAAGGGTAAGTAAAATGTAATAAATAATGAATCAATAAGAATAAATTTAAAGGAAAATAATTGATAGTACATTCTATTGAAATAACTAGATATGTAAATATTAATATGGAAAGGTATAAATTCAAAACACATGCCATTTAATCAATGAACTTAAAATGAAATGCACCGATAGATCTATCGATGAAAAATCTCATGGATAAAAATGATAAATAAAATTAAGAAAATGAATTAACATTGGACATCATGTATCTGAAACTTGAACCAATATACGGTCAAGATCCATTCTCAAGATAGTTTAAAATATTCGGATTTAGCCAACTGACTCTTTCACGATTCATCCCCTGGGGATCATTTTAGGACTAACCCAAGCCCACCTCTTATGGAAAAGGGGCTGGTGACTACCACCGATTAGATATATCCCAGAAGTTGGTGTAATTTACCCTTAAACCTGTACATGAACACCCGTCTCCAAGAAAAATCTGAAACTAAAAACACTATGTAAACATGGATGAAAACAACTACAAAAACCCACTCAGAGTAAGGTACAAAACTGAAAGAAAAAGGGGAAAAATAAAAGACCAACTAAAATCGAAAAGTACATTCTCCTGGATATCATCTGTAGAGAACCATACCTAAAGGGTATGTACATTATGTTTTGTGAATGTTGCTGAAGCTTACCATGTTTGTTGGGTCACCCTAAATCACCCCTTGTCTCTATCCCACCAATGACTCTGTTAAAGATATTCATCATCTCCACAAGACACAACACATATCGGAAAAGACTGTGTAGGTGTGAGTAAAACAATACTCATTTTGGACCCCAAACCACAAAGGAATTACAAAAAGTATACCATACAGAATCACATGAAGTACACCAAAAGGAATGACACTATTAAATAGACCATGTAGACTACCAAAGAGGTACATGATGTGTATCCTATAAGAAGTATAATCGAGAGAGTCACTAGAATCATACCACAACAAGTATAGATCTATGGTTTGTAAATATTATTTTTGTTAGAATCCAGAATACCCTCAAGTAGTAACACAAAGAGAGTTGGTAACACACAGGGTGTACGTTACACACAGAGTATTGATAACACACAAAGTGTAGGTAGCACATGGAGTGTAGATAACACAAGGATTATTATTAACACACAGAGTGTCATCAAATACTAGGGGACCCACACCTTGGTGGTACATGGGAGTACTGACTCAGTCTTGGTGAGACTCTTAGACTATATAAGAAACATATTCTAAGTAATACATGCAGTTTAGGTAAGATACACAGTCTAGGTAATCACATAGCTTCTTGGTCGCAGCCACCCATAGAATTCTATCTTTAGAATTCTCGTTCAAAGAGAACCTACTCCTCGAGCTAAAATTCTGTATTCCAAATTCAACAAAAACTCACTTATATTATCTCAAAAGATCGTCCTCGTTGTGAGGCTACCAACACCCCCAAACGACTCATCAAACAGACACACAGTTTCAAAGTTATGGACATTTAAGTAAAAAGGATTTGGTCTGACCCGATCGGACCGACCCAACCCACCAGGTCATTCCCGACCCGCTGGGTCTGACCTGGCCCACTTTCGATCTAGTTTGGCAGCTTAATCCCATCAAAATCAAGTGGTCCAGTTTATCTCACCTGGACGTGGTGTCTTCTACATCCCAACCTTTTCAACACAACTTACCACCACATTCAACACATTCAACCACATTAGGGTCTCACCGTGGTCCAGTTGGACCATGCCTCCTTACTGCGTGAGGTGTCTTTGTTTATTGTTCGGCCGAGCATACTGCTGACCATCGAGTTAGTGTCTCTGTATGCCACCAAGGGCCACCAAGCCATAGGTTCCTCCTCTATCATTCATCGAGATAGTGGTTGTCTACTGTCTAGTGGTCGCACAGCCGTGTTCTTCTATCGGTTCCACCACACACAGCCGCCACCTTCCCTCCTTCTTTGAGTCATAGACCTCGCTCTGGTGTTTTGTTTCTTACAATGGGTCCATCTGCATGATCCTCAAATCAGGTTCTTCACATCATTGGAATTTGTTTCTTCTCTTCATCCTTACAGGGGTCTAATTGTGTTCGGAACCTCCTATAAAATCATACCATAACCACGGCGGTCCATCATTGTAGAATTATAGGAACAAGAATATGAGAATCACCAAGAACACCATAAGGATGAACATCAAGCTTGTTATTTTCAACCTTCCTTCATACTATTTGAAAAAGTGATCAAAAAAATAATCATGCAGAGTAATTTCCCTTAAATACCACAGTAAGGGTTACCCATCCGACAAGCACGATCGAACCACATATGAAAATATTCATGGGTTGGTCCATGTTCATCAACGGAAATAATAACGAGGAATGAAGTCATAAAGAAAAATAAATTCCCTACTTAGAAATAATATCAATTGTAGGACAGAAACCATCATTAATGGTGGTCCATCAATGGGTGTCCTTGATCTGTCAATCGTCGACATTCGTCATTCGTCATCGCCAGTGAGAGACCTTCCTTCTCTATCCTCAAGGAAACTTCCCAGATCTATGAAAATTCTCTATCATTATGAATTATACAGTACGATCCTACCCCTAATTAATGGAGGAAACATGGTAACAATTTTTATCATTTTATACACATTTCAGAATCTCCATGACGTTGCATTAGAGCGTTGCCACAATGCTGCATTGTAGCGTCGTTGAGTCGTTGCACTGAAGAATGGTTGTTTCATCACGAAACATTAAAATAAAAATAAAATAAACTCTTTAATTTTATCTTTATTCTTCCATTAAATTTTTGAAATAGATTTTCCATAGTCGACCAATGCCAGTTGAAGTTAGGTTCTACCAAAGAAAAACATGTGGCTCTGAACATAATGGTTCCCTCAGATTTCAAATATGAGCTCTCATTTAAAAGTTACCAAAACTGCACATGGTCACTATTTTTAATAAATATAAAAATAGTTTGAATATTTATTTCAGGAACCCTAAGACTCAGAATGATGTGCCATCTCCGTTAATGGTCTAAAAATATTCCAATATATTTTCTAAAAAATTACATGGAAAATACAGGACATTACATTCTCCACTCCTTAAGAATTTAAATCCCCAAAAGCCAAAACAAGGGATAAAAAATGGGGATACTGAGCATGAATTTGAGCCACCCAATCTCATGTGATCTCCTGGATATTCCAATGCTACCACCAAACATGAACTTGAGGAATCGATGTACCACTAAGGGTCCTCTCTACTCAATCCTTGATCTCCACCGAGTACTCTGCAAAAGATGTCCAGTCGTCAATGTCCTGCTCTCCACAGCCAATGACTTCTGAAGGGTCATGTATGTATTTCCTAAACTAGGATACATGAAAGATGACATGAAACCACTTTAACTTTGGATGTAGGCCCAAGAATTAGTCCACCTATCCCACTCAAAAAAGTATTAGAAAAGTTCCAATGAACCTTAAAGATAACCGGTGACGTTGACCAAATCTATTTATCTCACATCGAGGAGCAACCTGAAGGAACACATGGTCTCCCTTCTCCAACACCAAGGGTAACTGTCACCTATCAACGTATGAGTTATAATGGTTCTTTATAGTCTTCATCTACTCCTAGATGACCTGCCCCTTCTTTGTAGTATCATGCACCAACTCTGGGCCCATGAGTGCTAACTCTTTGGGGTTAGTCTAGAAAATTAGTGACCTACAGGGTCACCCATACAAGGCCTCACACAGTTTTATACTGATGGTGGAGTAGGTGTTGTTTTATGAAAAATCTAACAGGTGTAGGTCAACCTCTCAACTATGGCCAAAATCGAGGATGCAAGAACGTAGAATAACCTCCAAGACAAGAATGGTTTGCTACGTCTAGTCATCTATCTAGGCTTAGAAATCTATGCTCAAGCACAACTGAGTCCCAAATGCTTCCTGAAATTCCTTCAACAATTGGGATGTAAAGTTTGCATCTTGGTTTAATACTACCATAAAAGGGAATATATGGAGTATAGAAATATCCTAAACGTATAAGCGCCACATTTTGTCTACTTAACCTTGTTCCTGAATCGCTATAATGTTGGTCGACTTGGTGAGTTGATCAACAATCATCCAGATGCTATCATTCCCCTGGGATGTATCTAGTAAATCATTCATAACATCCATTAATATTCCATTCCACATACACTTTGGAACCTAAATTGGTTGAGTTAATCCCACTAAAACCTAGTGCTCGACTTTCACTAGTGGACAAGTGAGGCATCTAGAGATGAACTATACCACTACCTTCTTCATCCCCAACCACCAAAACTGATGTCGGAGGTCCTGTTATGTCTTTTAAAAAAATGGATGTACCACAAAAAGGGGTTTATGAAACTCCCTCAACACCTCCTCTTGTAAAATATTTGGTAAAACTATGTGTCCTCTGAAAAGGATGACATTCTTCCCACCTTTTGAATATCGATCATGGGAATGACCTCGGGACATCTGAACATGTATAGTCTTGCAGATCACATCATTGAGTTATTCTTCCCACACATGTTGTAAGAGTGGAGGGGTAACCACCATAGACTGGAGATGAGCTACTTCATTTCCAGCCAAGAAGGATATCTGAAGTGATTACAACTACTCCAAGGCCTCATTCAGTAGTTGTCAATATGATCTCCAGCTGAGAGCATCTACCTCCACATTCCTCATACCAGATGTATAGACTATCTCGAAGTCATGGTCTTAGAGTAACTCTAGCCAACACCATTCTCTTGGGTTTAGATCCTTCTGAGAAAGTATATATTTGAGGATTTTGTGGTCTGAGTAGATGATAAACTACTCTCATGTAATCTAGTGTCCCCACATCTTTAATGTGAATACATTAACCTCCAACTCTAGTTTAGGGTTTTTATATTCTTCTCATGTGGTATCAAATTCCTTGATCCTTATGAAATCACCACTTTCCCCTTAATTAGTACACAACCAAGCCCAATAATGATGCATCGCAAAATTCCATTTACTCGACACAATCCTCTAGCACTCTCAGGATGGGAGTGATCGTCAAACTCTTTCTCAACGGTTTAAATATCTCCATGCACTTATCTGTCCACACACAATGTTTCACATTTCATGTCAAGGATTTCATGGATGTTGCTACTATGGAATAGGTTGGTATGAACCTCCAATAGTACCTAGGCAACCCAAGGAAACTTTTCACCTCAGAAATGTTCTTGGGTGGATCCAAAGAAAGCACATTCTCTATCATCATTTGATCTGCTGCAACTCCATCCACCAAAATGTCATGTACTTGAATGTGGACCTCCCTTATATATAACTGACTTCGATAGCTTCCAATAAAGCTAGTGCTCTCAAATTAAGTCCTAGACCATCCTTAACTATATCGTGTGCTCCTCCTCATATGTCGAGTACAATAGGATTTCATAAATAAAGACCAATACAAACTGGGACATTCATTAAACCAAAAAGCATCATTATATACTCGTAGTGATTGTAGAGACATCTGAAAGTTGTATTTGAGATGCCCTCATCCTTCATCGGAAGTACATGATAGCCCGATCTGAGGATTTTCTTCAATAACCATCTTTCCCCCTTCAATAATCAAAGAGGTCATCAATCCTTAGTATTTGATATTTATTCTTCACGGTCACCTGATTCAGGTGACATAGGTCCAAACATAATCTCAAACTATTTTCTTTGTTTTTGGAAAATACTACTAGGGATGACCATGGTGAAACATTGGGAATCAAGAAGATGCTTCTCTATAAGTCCTCTAACTATACCGTCTATTCACGTAGCTCTGGGGGATCCATCAGATATTCTGAAGTGGATATCGGGGTCATCCCATGGTACTGTTCAATGCAGATGTCTTCCTCCCTATAAGGAGGTAGTCCTTAAACATCTTACAGAAACATTTCATCATGCTCATCCACCACTGTAGTAAACTGAGGACTCATTTTATCTACTACATTGAGTGTCATGCTAGAAAACTAATGTGAGATTGGATTCACCCTCTTATGTGTGAGTCCATCCTGCTCTTCTTGTGTCTCCCTTTCTCCAAAAAATAGAAAACATAGTCCCATATCTGTAGACACACCATAATGTGTGCCTAAAACAATCGATCCTAAGATGAACTGGGGATAACCAGTCCATAACCAGAATGTTTTCATAAGCCCTTGATGATACCACCAAGAAATCCCAACCAATACTCTCTCCGGAAAGATTAATGGATCACATTCAACACCTGTTTGGGATAATAAAATCTCCTCTCATTGGAGTCTCTAAGCATAAGGATGAAGGAAACGGTTCCACTAGAATCTCTATGTCTCGAACAAGGGCTGTGAAAAAGATAGAGTGACTCGAACCCATGTCTATAAAAACTACATCTATGATGGAGATGAAAAACATTATACCTTTAATCATCATGGGACTCACGGGATTGTAATCCTCCATCCTTGAGCTTGGGGTGGACCACCTGGGGGTGATGGTGGTAGCGTCTCGAACCTCCTTCCACCTCACGTTGCTTGTCCCTCTCCTCTTCCACATCTTCCACCTAGAAGAATGCCCTATTTTTACCTTTTCCACTACTTAAGAGGTCCCTCAACCATCTCCTGGTAAGTTGTATAACAGGTCGGGAAATCTCTAGCTAGATTCCCCCAATTGCAGCATGAGTAGAACAGTCTATCCTTCAGCTGACTCGATCTTCCCCAGGTGGCACACACCACTGATTCCATTTCCTAGGGTCATCCCCTGGACTACATGACCCACTTGTGTCCCCATGTTATCTATCAGCCACGTGCTACCGAAGACTACACTACCTGTCACCCAGTTGTAGGTCCCATTGTTAGTTCCTTCTCCACATGGATTCTCTCTACTAATAGATCTTCCTTTGGAATCCCATCACACATAGGGAAGATAATCGATATCATTAATGCTTTGATATGCTAGAGTTGTCCATTATCAAAGGTATGTGCCCTATAGAATGATTCCCACACCATATTGGTTGAGTTGTGAGAAAGTTTTGTGAATCATTCCAAATAATTTACTAATGACTTCCCTTTTTTAGGTTTAGTAGCTTCTATATATTCATAGAGTGTAATGTCTCCAGAAAGAACTCCTACCTGAATAGGCACTTGAAGTCTGTCTAGGATAGTGTCACCCCCTCATGAATCTGAGTCATTAGGCTCTGCCATCTCCCTGTCAAGCCTGGAAGAAGGCTCACGTCTAGGACTACCATCTGGTCAGGAGGTGTCCTCACTAAGTGGAAGACTTGTGTAACAACATGCATCCAATCCTAAACAATCTGGGGATTTGTCTGACCTTGGATCATGATAGGTCGCTACCTCTGGAACATGTGTAATGCACTAAGCCTACGCACATCCTCTACTGTTAACACCAGATGGAACTTCTAATCTTCAGGTGGTGGTATCATTGGTACACCACCAAGAGGTTCTATCGTTGGCAACAGTACATGCGCTAGTTCCTCATCACTCGACAGACCATCCTCACGGTCACTCCCTCGAATCATGGTAGTCTTCCTTTGTTGAAGCATAAAAAAACAGAACAATTTGTACCATGGTAAATATAGTATACCTGGTGAGCTGACTCTTACTCAAGAAGGAAATCATAACACACTAAATTTATATATTATGTGTGAACGATTAATTTCCCATGAAACATGGGATTTTTATGTACCAAGAAGGAATGTAGAATTCAAGGTCCTAGTGTATGGATATGTTAGTCATCACACCAACACTGGTTTCCCTAGCCTGAATCCCAAACTCAAAACACTTAACACTATTTCCCAAAAACAAGAGTAAAAATGACCGCCCTTTAACACCACTCTGTCATGAACTGTCACCCAGGGTCTATGTTGTGACTACCCCAAGCCCTCCTCCCATAGGCCAAAGGCTGGAGACTAGCACCAAGTAGACATATCCAACAATTTGGAGGCATTTTTCCATGTACCTGTATGCACACAACCAACTCAAAGAAAAAGCTGAAAAAAACAACACTAAGTAGACATGGACATAGAACACTATGAAAACCCACAAAGGTTAAGGTACAAAACTTAGAGAAAAGGGGGATAGAATACATTCCCAACTGAAATGGAAACGTAAAAGCTCCTAGATCTCATCTACATGAAAAACAAACAGATGTGTAGGTATAGTAAACTTTCTGAATGTCACTAAAGAATACCATATCTATCGGGTCACCCTGAAGTACCCCTGTCATCGACACACCAAGGACTCTATCAAATTTATCAATCGTCTAGACAAGACACGACACATGCTGAAAAATCCCATGCAAGGATTAGTAAAACAATACTCAGTAGGGACCCCAAACCCCAATGTAATTACACATAGTATACCACAAAAAATCACATGAAGTACACCACAAATAACATAACTAATAAATACACCTAGTATACTAGAAAATAGGTACATGAAGTGTAGCATATAAAAATTATAATCAAGAGAGTCACTATAGTCAGCTCACACCAAGTATATATATATGGTACATAAACATGATTTTTATTAGAATCCACAGAACCCTCAAGTAGTAACATGCAAGGACTTGGTAATACACAGGATTGTAGGTAACACATGGAGTGTCAGTAAAAAATGGAGTTTCAGTAACACACGGAGTGTAAGTAATAAACGGAGTGTATATAAAACATGGATTGTTGGTAACAGATGGAGTGTCTTCAATGACTAGAGGACCCATACCCTGGTGGGACAGGGGAGTATTGAATCAGTATTGGTAACACATAAAGTTTATATAAGAAAAATATTTAAGGTAAGACACATAGTCTAGGTAATCACATAGCATCTAGGTCATAGCCATCCATAGGATTTTGTCACTAGCACGCTCATTCCGAGAGATCCTACTCATCGATCCAAAAGTCTATATGTCATGTTCCACGATTACTAAGTTAGATTACCTCAAATGTAACTCCTCGTCATGTGGGTCCCAACGACATAAACGACTCCTCAAATGGGTACATGGTTTCCAAGTTATGGGAATTTTAAGAAAAAATGGGTTGATTGGGTCCAGGTCCGGTTTGACCCAGTCATATCAACACGACACTGCCTGACTCGGGCTGTACCTCACCTGACCCACCGAGTCGACCCGGCCATCCCTGGGTGGGCTCGGACCAGCGTCGTCCCAACCTAGTACTTGTCTAGTCCACTAGATTTATCCCAGCCCTCTCGAGAGGCTGCTTCATCTCACACAGATGCGGCTGGTTCTGCACCTTGCCTGGTCAACGCGGCCAACTACCACATGAACTGACCCATGGTGTAGTTATACCATATCTCCTTGACGTGTTACATAGCTTCTTATTGCATCCAATCAATCCTACCACCAACCATCAAGTAGGAGGCCTTGTCTGCCACTGGTCCCTACCACGTCATGGGGTCCTCTGCCGTTGACCATCTACTACCAAGCAGCCATGTCGTCACACACTACCACCAGTGCCACAATGCACCTCCAACATCCCTCCATCCATGGGTCTCTGGTCTCACTCTTGTTCTTCGTTTTTTGAAATGGGGCTATCTATGTTATCCCCAGATCACATTGTTAACTTCCCTGGAATTCATTTCTTACCAACATTACTCTATGGTGGGTACAACAATGTTTAGATCCTCCCAGCAAATCGCTACATGACCAAAGGGGTCCTTCGGTGAAGAATGAAAAGAATGGGGATAATAGAATCACAAAGAACACATCAAGGATGAACATCAACCTTATTGTTTTCAGCCTTCATGCAACCCCTTACAAAATAAGAGTGAAATAATAATCACATAGATTAATCTTTCTTCAAACCCATAGTAAAGATTACTCATCATGCACACACGATCGAACCATTGATGAGCATGTTCATGGTTTGGATTGAGTTCATCAGTGTAAATTTGAATGGGGAAAGAAATCAAGAAGAAAAATAAACTCCCTACCTACAAAAAATATCAATAGAAGGAGTGAAACCATCTTTTATGGCGATCCTCCCATGAATGTTCTAAATATTTTGTTCATCAAAATTCATTATTCGTCATCACCAGTGAGAGAGATTCATTCTCCTTTCTTAGGGAATCATCCAAGATATATGGAAATTTTCAATATTTATGAATTGTAATTATTTTCCCTATCGCTAATTTATGGTAGAAATGTGTTAACACATTTTAGTGTTTTAAATGTGTTTCAGCATTTCCTTGATGTTGCATTGCAGCATCATTGAGTCACTGCACTGCAGCATGGATGCTTTATAAAAAAACATTAAAATAATAAGAAAATAAACTTTTTAATTTTATCTTTATTCTTCCTTAAAATATATGAAAAATATTTTCCTTAGTCGAACCAATCCAGTCGAAGTTATGTCCTATCTAAGAAAAACCAGCCGCTCTGAACACAACGGTGCCCTCAAGTTTCAAATCCAAACACTCGATTAAAAGTAACTAAAAATTCACATCATCGTTATTTTTGATAAACTTAAAAATAATTAGAACATTTATTATAGGCACCTAAAGCCTCATAATCACATTCCATATCAACACCTTATCTCAAAATAATCCCATATAATTTCCCAAAATAAATATATAGAAAATATGAGGCTTTATATATTCATATGAGGAAACTACTGATGGATGTTCATGGTTTGGTTTAGAAATTTACATGAATATGAAAATAGGGTTATTAAAGTAAATTTCCAAACAAAATTATTAAAATAATTTGATTTTTTATGATAAATTTAACAATAAAAAAAGGAAGTGAGAATGAAAAGATAATCATTAAAAATATTATTTAGGAGAATAATCTTTAATTATTACAAATTTCTCAGACCACTTTGAAAAAATAAAATCATAATCCCCATGAAAGAATAATATTAAATGAAACATAGAATATCATGAGAGTAAAATGATTTTCGATATAAAATGTCAAAATAAATTATATTAAGAATATAAAAGTGAATTGCTGGATAATTACCAATAATTCTCAATGGAATGTTAATTAAGAAGAAATTCCCTTACCTTTAGTCTGACTTGTATCATGTGAGAATACCCATCTAGGATTTAAGTATCACTTAGAGGGGTGGTTGAATAAGTTACATATTTTTTTATTTATTCCCTATAAATGATAGAACCTTCTCCTCCTATTAAATATTTCTTTCTCAGATAAAAATAATTCAAACAAACATCCACATGAACATAATAATTTACAAGGTTCACCATTCAAAAAGAGTAAAAATTCCTTGGTATAGTTCATAAATAATCCAATACCACACTATCAATTGGAAAAAAATACTTTTGTGTGGAATATAATGAGTATGATATTCTCTTAAACTCTTGTAGCACTATGTTCAATAAAATAATGCATGTGCTTCACGTATCACGTAATGATGTAATAAAATTTATAGGTTACTAACTCACTTTCACAAATTTGTTCTTTCAAAACCAATATCTAATTTCTTACCCATATTCTGGTAATATCTTGTTGGACTTCATAATGATACCCAGTCAGATACCCCAGTCCAATTTTGAAGTCTGACTGCTAAAAATACAAAACTCACTTCCATACATACTGTTAGTTTAAAGAAATTGGTTTTGAAAACTATTTTATTCCATTCATGAACTTCCATTACCCACCTTGAACTATCATATGTTAACATCATTTCACTACATGGTTTGAGTTCTTTTCAGACAAGCATTTTCTTCCAAGGAGTGCCCATGCTTCAGGAATGTCTGATTCTTCCATGGACCACCCCTGAATTGAGGATGTTTGACTCTTTTGCGGACCACCTATTCGGGTATTACCTTCTTAATTATTGGATACAGTTCCCCAAAAGACTCCTTTTACAGGAAAATTCATCCTTCATAGAATTTTTCTTATACAAACTATTTCCTTCCACCGAATTCTTCCCCGAGAACAATTAATCCTTCACAGAATTATCCCTCACAAAATATTTCTTACTAAGATGAATTATTCTAGAAGAAATGATATATTAAAATAAAATTCACTTATTTAATGATTTTATTAGGGGAATTTATATAAAAAAATAGATCCACAAAACCCGCTAATCCAAATAACCCAAACATCCGATGTGGAATACCCTTCACCATGTACCGTTTTATGCAGTCTTCATAGTGTCTTTCTCCACTTGCGGTGGATGATGTCATCCAAAAATGAATCAGAAAATCTCAACCACAAATTATGGAATTATGAAAGCGGTTATCCTCCCATGAACTGAAAGCCTCCTATGAACTATTTTCCCTACGCAGTCCACATAGAGTTCTTCTCTTTCTGAATAGTGTAGCTATACTGAAATTCATCTTTTTATGATTTATTTTTTTGGTTCAGTGAACCTATTTTTCAGAAAAAATATCATTTTCCCAAAACAAAGTCTTGATTTTGTGGCCCAAAAAATTGTAAAACACTATAAAACTTCACTGCCTTTAATATCTTCCTCGATAGAAACAATCATACTAGTTTTTGGTAAATTTCCTTAAACAGCAGTCACAAATTGATACATCGTTAAAGCTTCCTCTATCTTCTACCAAAATTTACATGTTCTTTCATCCTAATAAATATCTATCATGATATTTAAATATTTATCAATCATCATTAGTATCATTATATTTTTTGATGAATGTATTGTAACTATCTTATCTTCCGATAACATCTTTATTTCCAATCAATCCAAAATATGATTGGTAGCGCCTTTTCTCCACCCTTCCTTCATAAGGCTTACATCACATGTTATCTAAACAAATTATTATATATTTGAAAAAAAAATATTTGAATAATCAGCATATTTTCAAAGAATTTTTCAATGTAAATTGATTTATCGTTTTTGAAATCAAAAGACAACCCTTTTAAAAAAACTTCTTTTACATCCAAAAATCTTATCCATCCAACCAGGCCCTAACATCCTGTTTATAAATATTATAGAATTATAAATGTATCTTAATTATTTAATTTATTTAGGAAATTTTTAATTTGTATCATTAAATTTATTTCACTTATTACATTGTTGTATACAACTACTTATAACATTATGATTACATTGGGTGTTTAGATGAAATTCAGTTCATGTGACAAAGAGAGCATCAGTAGGTAGACTATGATCAAAGGGGTATCTATATAAACATATAATAAATAATAATCATGAAGTAATTATCATATTTATAGTTATATTAAACTTTTTATTCAAATAATTAAATATGTTTATGAAAATTGATTCAATGTTAAAATCATGGGGACGATAGGTCATACGTGTGCATGAGTAACATTACCATTTTAGGTGATCATTATAGAAAGAAGCTAAGAGACCTTATCTCTTTCCAAAATGATCATTATATCATAAATACCATTTTAGTAAATCATATATACTTATATAAATAATTCGTATAATGTAAAAGGAAACACCTCATCTCGAGGAGGCGGTAGTCCACACTTCCACAAATGGCGTTATCAGTTTTTAAATGTGTGGATGGGTGATGAAGAAAATAGATTATATTATATTTCAAGAAACTTAATTATTTAATTAGTATAATATATATGGTTTTAATTTAATATATGTTTAATTAAAAACATCCTTTATTAATTACATTAATGGCATGAATGAGTCACATCGCTTTGAGGAGGTGGTAGTCTACACTTCCCCAATGATTTTATCGTGTTTACACAGAATAGAAAGTATAAGGTTTTTTGCTATAAAATTATTAGAAAATAATAAATAAATAATAAATATAATATAAATATATAAATCATATATAAACATAACTTCCAAAATAATTCCCCCAATTAAAGGTGATAATGGAAAACTAAAAATCATCATTTGATGAGGTGGTAGTTCAGAGAACACATAAATAGTGTGTTATTTATACATTATATGGAAGCGTGTGTATTTTTAGTTACAACCCTTACAATAAAAAAATATTAGTATATTTAATATACTTAAATTTTCATATAATCACATAATAAGGATATTTTTGGTGGTTTTGAATTGAAATGAAACTAAAGAGCTTGAAGAAAGGTGTTTCCTCTCAATTGGTTATTTTATTTTGGTTTGTACGAAAAGGAATACCTGGATGGTTTTTTTTACAATTTTATGATTCCATAATGAGGTTAGTTGTGTTTAGGATTGATTTGGGTAGAGTTTGGTTAAGCCAAATTTTAATTAGAAGTTTGTTGAAGTGGGACGAGTGGAGGCTTTTTATAGAGGAGGCGGAGTTTCACTCATGTAATATTCTGTTAATGGAATTATATAAATGTTATTCAAATTGAAATTTGCACTAATAATGGACCAAATTAGATAAATGGGATTATAGGGTCGCAATATGGCCATCCAATGTATTTTTTAGAAGTGTATATGTCATTTTTTTCTTTTTTATTAAATTTTACTCCCTTGTTAAGCTTCATTTTTCCGTAATCTATGTAATTAATTTTATTTACATTCACTAATATTTTTTGTAAAAACCAAATTTATCCTTATTAGAAACTAGAAATTATTCTTATTAAAAATATGGAATCAATTTGTAAAAACTCTAATCACAGATGAGATAGAAATTAATTTAACTTTAATCTCGTAGATGGAACGATAATATGGGTTTTTATAGGAAAAACATCCAACCTTTTGTTGTATTTTTATAGTAAATTTCAAAGTGAAATTGATTTGAATTATGAAAATTTTATTAATTTATAAAAATATGATCTAATTAGACAATAAAATTAATTATAATTGTAATTTAACCTTATAAATAAATCATATGAAAAAGAATTTTTGGACTAAAATTCAATATTTTCAACTATTCATTCCAAAAATGAAACCTCCAAGAAAAATACCCAAAAAACCCTAAGAAAATTTTTAGGTTTCACATCCAAATAAAAATTTATTTTTGACATATATAATTTATAAAATGATAAATTTTTAATTTAATATTTGTTCTCCATCAAAAAGTGTCATAACTACCATTATAAAGATATAATATTTTATGTGTAATATTGGGTTTGTCTTTATCCCATTATTATCAAATTTATTTTATTAATATAATAAATATTTGATTAAATAAAATATATATATATATATATTAAATTAATATCCCTATTAAAGTAAAACATCGTTGTGAGCATAAAAATATTTTTCTATAAAAACATTCCCTTTATATTCAATTGGTTCTTATATCAATTTCTAATTAATTTACAACAAATGAATTCATTTTATATTTTTAAAAAAATATATTTTAATATTTTATTCAATAATATATATAACTAGTCATTTACTATGTAGGTTAGGTCTTATTATATTATGTAATAATACATTTATAACATATTTTTGTTTGGTGAAACTCGGTCTTCCATGTAATGTAATCTCATTTAAAAAGTCTCTCATGCGTGTAATGCTAGAAAACTCAACTTTGGAAAAATATTAAATTAGAGAATATATAAAATCTATTTAAATAGTAAATAAAATTTACTGTATTTGGGTATTATATTCCCTTACATTCTTGGTGTCATGTTTCAGGCATGCTATTGAATATAAGGTTATTTATTTAGTATTTTGGGGTATCACGTTATCCCCACATTAAATAAATTGTGCCCTAAAATTATTAACATGATATAAATACTATAAGGATTGAAAATAAACTGTTTTTGAAATACCCACATCATAAAAAAAGATAAATAATAAATATTCATAATAATATATCAAGGAAAGTTCAATGGTTACTTGACTAGGTTCCCTAGTAAGAGAATATATAAGGGAAATGAAAACATGGATTCAGAAGAAAAAATAAAACAATGTTGTTCTGATAGAGAGTGAAAAAATAACATGATCAAATGAATGTTTTTTATTACAAAACCATAACCATATGTGTGAATAAAGGTCATTTATGTCATAAAAAATAATGATAATATGATGAAATTTTTTTAAGAAATATTTCCTAGAGATGTGGAATTCATTCACTCACTATTGATATAGTTAAATACATGTTTCTATAAACATAATATTTTCCTTTGATTACGAATTGAACTATTTATACCTCCTCTCTTAGCACAAGATGCGTGTTATGGTTAAATAATACATTATCCTCTAAAATACCATCAATTTATCATCGTAAAAAAGTTTATAAATAGTTACCTTTTCCAAAAGATTATGATACAATACTATTGAAGGATTGTTAGTGAATTTCCAAAATTAAATTATCATTATCATTTAATCAATATGAAGTAGCTCTATATTTTTACATTTCAAACATTTGAATAGTTTCATAATGTATTCTCTTGAAATATGGTAATAACTCAAATCACTAAAAAAACTTTTGGAAACGTGAATTATTCCATATTCCTTAACTAAGACACATGTTTTTGGATATATTCCTTAAATCATAAAGTATTTTATATTCCATAAATGATATCTTAGACCACATAACAACATGTCATTAATCATTTCCAAGGTATTCATTACATACCCAAATCAATCATTTCATCATCATTATCTCATCATCAGGATCATATTAATGTTTATCTTTTTGTTAATCATGTGTTTCAGAAAAAGTTTAACTTCTCACTAAATAAAGTTTTTTTGGAACCATTCATCATATAATCTCAAATACATAAAGAAAAAGGAATTTTAGTACAATCCTTATATATTACCTAAATAATATGTTGTGAACATAATAAATAATATATTGTCAAAACATATTTTTAGATCTAAATACAATAGAATGTTATTCATTGCACTTAGGTTGTGTCAATAACATATGTTTGTCCTTGATCCCTTATCTTCTTCTGAGGAATGTTCTATGGATTTTTAGAGATTTTTTTTCATAGTTCTCTATATCCATAAAGTTAAAAAACTAAATATTAACCATTTTATTTTCCCTTTTCATTCATTAGTATGGTGACCCTTATCTTCAAACTTATAGTAAACTCCCATTCCCTTCAATCATTTACCATGGTGATTCTTCCCCTAGTTAGCACATGTTGTAAAATCCTTCTTTCCCTTATTATTTGATGCATTAACATTTTTATAGTTATCAGATAACCTCTTTTACTTCATGTTTCCCTTGAATATATTGACTCTAGAAAGTTCCTTCTCTATTTTGATGGCACATAAAACTATTTATCTATATGATGAAAACATTTTTATAACCAGTTCCCTTAGAATATTTGGATTAAGACCATAAATGAATTGGTCGATCATGCTCTCTATGTTGTGTATATAATAAGTATAATACCAATATAACCTTGTAGAGGTAGATTCATAATCTAAAACAGTTACTTATTCATTTTTCTTTATTCTACGTGACTTCCTCTTCAACTCAATTTTTGGATCACAAGGGAATTATATATCAAAGAATGTATCCTTAAAAGTTCTACATTACATGAGTTATATTTATTATTCCTCCCTTTTATTATGTACTAGAGACCACCATTGGTATGCATCTCCATTCAAACTATATACTAAAATTGTAATCTTTTCTGTTTCACCACATCCCAAATCTATAAATATCTTCTCCAATGACTTAATCTATTTCTCACATTCCAATGGATCAATAGTCCCACTAAAAATGAATTGAATAAATAGATCTGTCGATGTAAAATATCATGGATTAAATTGAAAAATAAAATAAAGGAAATAATTTAACATTGTAATTCATGTATCTAGAATATGAACCTCTATACCGTCAAGATATATTCTAAAGACAGTTTAAACTATTATGATTCGGAAAACTGATTCATCTTATGAGACTACCGATGCATCGAGTGGTTATCTATAACTGATCCCAACCAATGTATGTTAATCCAAATCATTCCCCATATATTGAATTATAAATTTAATTAATAATAAATGTTCCTTATCATAGAATATCCATATTCAATTAAGGATACAGATTTATCAATAATTTCTCATTCAATTAAATAACTGTCAAATAAGAATTCTTATGTAAAATGATATATGGTTTAGGGAATAATAATATAAATCATATAAAAATATATATATTCAATTCTATTATCAATTGAAAATGAGTAAATTAAATTTAGTTTTTCTTGATAAAGTTAAAAATAAAAAAATTAAGTGATATTTCAATGAAAATCATTAAGAACATTCTTTAGGATAATAATTTTTAAACATTCCAAAGTGTCTCATACGACATTGAATCATTTAAATAATAATCCCTACGAAGTAATAATATTAAATGAAACTCATAATATCATGAAGGTAAGGATACTTATTATATAACTTTTTAAAAGGTAGTATATACACCATATAAAAGTGAAATAGTGCATAATAACAAATATTTCCCAATGGAATTTAAATTGAGACGAAACTCTCACAACTTGTGTCTAAATTGTATCACGTGTCTTAATATTCCTAAAAGATAAAATTATGTAAGTTATTCAATTTATTAAAAATATTTCATTTTTATCATTACTTTTATTTCACATATTAATATGTTTTATAAAACTATGTAATCAATTAAACTTATATTGGGTGTTTTGATGAAATTCAGTCTCTATGACCCAAATAACTTTGGTAGGTCGACTATAGTAAAAGGGGGATTTATATAAACATATCCAGAATAATAATAATGAAAAAATTATCATATTTATACATCAATTATACTTTTAAAACCATTCATTAAATATTATTATAAAAACTAAATCAACGTTGCAATCATGGAGATGGTAAGCCGAACATATGCATTAGTAACGTTCCCATTTTTCTAGAAATCATTATGAAAAGGTGGTAGGAAACATTATATATTTAAATAATTATAATTATATAATTAATAACATTTTATTAAATCATATTTGATTATATATCTAATTATGTTTTTGTAAAATGACTCACATCGTGTTGAGGAGGTGGTAGTCCACATTTCGAGAAACAATGTTATCACTTTTTTAGTGTGTGGAAGAGTGATAAAGAAAATGGTATATATTATATTTATAGAAATTTATTTATGTATTTAACATAATATATATTTATTTATTTCCCATATGTTTAACTATAACCAACCTCTATACATTCCATGTCTGGCATGGATGAGTAACATCACATTAACGGGGCGGTAGTCCACACTTCTACGACGATGTTATCATATTTACACAAAATGGAATGTATAAGGGAATGTGTTATAAAATAACTATATAATGATGAATAAATAATAAATATCATATATATATATAATATATACATAGTTTCAATCATAATTTTCACCTTTAGAGGCGGTAAAGGAAAACTGAACAATCAGTGTTTTGTGAAGCAGTAGTTCGTCGTACACGTAAATAGTATGTTATTTATACATTTGATTTATGTGTGTTTAAGTGTAGGTATAAAAAATAGGATAAAAAAATAATATATCTAGCCTAATATTTCGTTTATAAAATCATATAATAATGAGATTTTACGAGTTGGTTAATGGATATGAAACTAATGAGCTTAATGAAACATGTTACCTCTTAATCGGGTAGCTTTTTTTGGTTTGTAGAAAATCGTTTCATTGGATGGATTTATTACCAATTTAGGTAATCTAGAATGAGTTTATGGAAGTCTAGAATCTATTTGGGTAGAGTTTTTTCAATAAATAGATGATTGAGATGTGTTTGAATGTTAGTGGAGAGGATTCCCTTTTATAGTGGAGGTGGATTGACACTCTTGTAATATTTTTACAATGGAATTCCATAAACATTTTTTCACAATTATAGAGGATAAAATAACAGAACCAATTCTTTAAAATTGATTATAAGGTCTATATATTTATATAAAATTTATTTTGGATATGTTTATAAGTAATTTTTTCTACATAATATAAATATTTATTTCCTTGTTCATCAAAATTTACCTTAATCAGTGTAATTAATTTTAATTACATTCACTAAAAGTTTTGGTTGAAAACAAAGTTGACCTTATTAGAAATTTATAACTACTGTAATTGATAATATTGAATCAATTTTTCCAAATTCCAATCACATAATGGGCATAAATAAATTTAAATTTAATCCCTTAGAGAAGACAATAATGCGGGTTTTTCAGGTAAAAACATCCAAAAATTTTCTTTGTTTTTTATAGTCAATTTCAAAGAGAAATTGATTAATATTAGTTAAATTGTTATAAATGATAAAAATATTACTTAATTAAACTTTAAAGTAAAATAAAATTATAATTGAGCATAATAAATAAATTATATGAAAAAATAGTTTTGAAATAAAATTCAGTATTTTTTACTATTCAGTAAAAAATGAAAATTCCAGGAAAAATAAAAAAAATCACCTTAATATAGTTCATATGTCTCACATAAAATTAAGATGTTTATTTTCAAATATTATATTTATAAAATGAGAAAAAGTTTATTTGAAATCAGTTCTCCATAAAAAGGTGGCAGAACTACATTTATAAAAATATTGTATTCTATATATAATATTGGGTTAGTTATTATATTATTCATATCAAATATATTGGATAAATATCAAAAAAAATATTGAATATATAATATTTATATTAAATTTATATACCTCACTAGTTTTATTTAATTCAATTTATTTATGTGAAACAACATTATGAGCATAAAAATTGATTTCCAAAAAAACATTCACTCTATATTAAATTGGTTACTATATCCATTTCTAATTAATTTAAAAAAAAATGAATTAATTTTATATTAGTATAAACCATATATTTTCATAATTTATCAAATAATATTTATATCCAATCATTTAATGGCAAGGTTAACTCTTATCATATTAAATAATAATATATTAATGTTATATTTCTGTTCTGTGAAACTCGGTCTTACACGTAATTTAGGATTTCGAAGAAAGCCTCTCTTGCATGTAATGAATGCTAACTCTAAGTTGATTGAATTTAAAAAATATAATATATCAAATCTAATTAAAATAATTAATATATTTTAAAGTGTTATGGTATTATATTCCCTGAAATTCTTTGTTTCACATATCATGTACATTATTGAATATACGGTTCTTACAATAAAATTTCTCAGTGTTACCCTTACTCTTAGAAACATTATGTAAAAATATAAAATAATAATTTTTTCCTTATTAATTATTCTATATAAATTAAATAAACTATAAATTCCCATTTATACATCCATAACTCACACTAGAGTGAGTTTTTTCTTTAATCCTTGATTATTCCACCCATTTTTCATCTAATGCATTCGCCTTAAGCCACTCATCCATATGGATGAAACATCGAGTTTGTGAAACTAGGTTTTATAAACTATTTTTTACACATGAACACACCCGATGTTAAAAATCTAAAAAAATCATCATCATATTACAAATCATAATCCAACATATTCTCCATTAATATTCCTGAAAATATATTTTAAATTGAACTATATTTTTTATTATTTAAATTAATCAATTATAAAAAAATAAATTCCAAATTGGAACGCCTAATTTTACTTAAAAACATATCAATTTCCATTAAAATAATTATTATTAAACCCATCTAAAATTTAAATTGGTTATTTATTATTATATATATTTATATTCTTAAAATAATTTCAAATAAAAATAATTAAAAAACCTTAATTTTTATATTAAATTATATTTCTTCCAAAAATACAGTTTTTTCATATATTCAAAATTTTATACAACCAGAAAAAGTATTCGATGATAAATTAGAGTTATGAAAAATTTTAAAATAAATTACCCAATTCATAGATGAAGTAGAGACACTAACCTAGTCATGTCATTTCTTGAAACCCAAATTCTATAAGTCGAGATCACTTGATGGTATTAAATATTTAAAATCTCTAATATGATGAATTTTTGTTATTAATATAAATTAAAAATTCCATGAACATGAAATCATCATGTTGGAATTTGAGAAAAAATCAATTATATCATGGGAGATAATAATTGAATTAAGAACTGGATAAAATATCAATCCAAATTGGTTAATTTATTGTCAATTCAATCAATGATTGAATGAATTTTAGTATTCATTGTAAAGTCTACAATATCCCTCATAAGAATCTCTAAATTCATCCAATATATAAAGAGAGTTCAGGGCTATAAAATTAAAAATGTGGTTTAAAAAACCACTTAATAATACCCAATATGGATAGTTTTATAAAATTATTATCCTAACCACGAATCTATCTATTTTGTGATACTAAAAAATCATAATGAACAGTTAAATATCAGGGTAACCAACCATATGATAACACATGAACCTCCCACTTTTTAACCATCCATCCAATATTAGATATTTATTTCATTTTAAAAAGGTAAATTATAGAAAAAAACAAAGAAAACTTACATCTGGTCCTAAACCCACCCCCCCCCCCAACAGACCTAAGGAGGTCGGAAATAATGGAGGCCTAGAGCATCCCCACAAACCAAATTTACCCCCTCTGGTTTCATAGAAACAGCTGTGTGGAAACAAATAGGATCTGGTCCAGGAACAACAAGAGAGGCAAGATGGTCTGCGACCTTATTCCCCTCGCGCCAAGTATGGGTCACACTGGTATTATTAGATATCATACCTCGGCATGCCCTCATGCTATAATGAACCGACCATGGAATGGAACCAAAACACTGAAAAGCATTAAGTAGAATATGTGAATCAGTTTCAATCTGAGCAAGGATAATTCCTTCTTGGCGACATAGTGAGAGCCCCAACTTCAAAGCCCCTGCCTCCACTTGTAGTGGAGTACCACGTCCCAACCGGCCTGAGAAAGCCATGATAACTGACCCATAACTGTTTCTGACCACCCCTCATCCTTGATTAACCCCGATGTTGCATGATCCATTGAAATTGAGCTTTATCCCTCTACTGGGAGGATTCCACCTCACCCATTTCCCTCTGCTGGCACTCCTACTTGCGAGACCACTAGTATTTCCTGTTTGAAGATGGCTAAGAGAAGGCGCCTCCTACCATTGTTTGAAAGATCTGATGATATGCAAAATCATGAACTTGGTACGAAGGATAATCCCTCGTCCAGATATGGTAAACCCCTCGTGGCAGGCCTTTTTCGGAGCTTGCCAGATCGTCCAGCATCCCGCATGGAGAATCAATGTCTGGGCCATCTGCTCAGGGCCCCTCTCCACCGCTCCATGGTACCATCTATCCAGAAAAGTCCTGTCGTTCATGAGGTTATCCGAAAAGGACATGAACTCACCGAAATGAGTCCAAACCGCCCTCGCCCATTCGCCTTCAAAAAACAAGTGATCAATGCATTCTTCCCGATGCTCCGAGCAACAGTGACACTTTGAGGCTAAAAGAATGTCGCACCTCCTAATGTTTTCATCCGTAGGAATGGCTTTGTGCCGTATCCTCCAGTTTAGAAATTTTTGTTTGATTGGGGAAACATTGGACCAAAGAACCTCATTCCAGGAGGTGTTGTGATCGGGAATGGCCAAGGAGCGTCGAAAATCCTTTGATGAGAAATAACCCGATGTAGAGATGGTGAAAACTCACCTGTCTGGTTCGGGGTTGATTTCTATCACCTCATAAGTGGCACGTTGATCGTCATCAAGTACAGCATCAATGAAGGCTGGATGGTCATTAGCTTCCTTGAATGTGATCATGGTACCTGGACACCCTGGGAAACCGAGGATGGTCCCAGCCCAGTTATGATGCTAGAAGAGAATATCCCCCCGACCCACGAGCCATCTGGAGTTGGGTTCAAGCACCTTGATGAGAGACGAGATCGTCGACCAGTAGAGGGATACAGTGCCAGAGCCTGCGCTTCCAAACATGGAACCTGCATGGGAGTTGTGCATGGTGATCCCCCAAAGCGTGCGTTGTTCCAGCACCTCCCAAGCTAACTTTGCATGCATGCACATGAGTGTGTCGTCGAGCCGGCGAACATTTATACCGCCTTCTCTAACAGGTCTCGCCACCCTGTCCCAAGAAGCCCAGTGACGCCTACCCTCGGTTCGAGGATCCCATATAAACCCGGATAGAATCTTGTCAATCCTTTTGATAACGCTTTTGGGAACCATGATCGACGATAGCGAATGAATAGGAGTGGCAAGAAGGACACTGTTGACCAGCATTATCCGTCCCCCAAAAGATAGGAAAATGTTATTCCAATTAGGAATTTTGGATGTGATCTTATTAAAAATACCCTCGAAGCCACCCACCTAAAGCCTCCCAGAGGAGATCGGGGCACTGAGGTATTCGATGGGAAAAGTTCCTCTTTTCATGTCCAAGTTTTGTTGTAGGTCATGCGGCCGAGAAGCGCCGCATCCATTGGAGATAAAGAAATTATTTTTTGCCTTGTTAATAACTTTCCCACTCCAAAAAAGATATTCTTGCATGATTCTGTTGAGGTCGTTGATAGACCTCCGGCTGCCATTGGTGAAAATAATTTTATCATCTGCAAACATCAGGTGAGAAACAGGGGGGGCTATCCTTCTCTGATGATAAGAAACAAGCTCACCTCTGTCAAGACCCTTGTGAATATGTAGACTGAGAACATCTTGGGTCAAGATGAATAGACTCGGGGATAAGGGATCACCCTGTCTCAAACTGCAGGCAGACTGAAAGAGGCCACAATATTTCCCCATGAAGATGACGGTCATCCAGGAAGAACTGAAACATCTGAATATGATGTCAACATTCCATGGGGAGAAACCCCTTCTTGCCAGTACCTTGTTGATGAAACCCCACTCAACTCGATCATATGCTTTGCTCATGTCTAGCTTGATCGCCACATTGGAGCCACGCGTCTTGAAGTTTAAATCCCTGAGTAACTCCTGTGCAAGGTAAATTGCCCCTTCGATTGACCTTCCTTTCACAAAGCCGTGCTGTTCTAGGGACACACACCGGGGGATAAGAGTAGATAGTCTTTCATTAATCAAACTGGAAAAATATCTTATAAGGGTTGTTGCACAGGCTTATTGGCCGGTACTGAGATATGGGAAAGGGGTTGTTAATCTTGGGAATGAAAACAACGGACGTGGCACAAGCTACCCTTGGGAGATTTCCCCATCGGAAAAAATCACGCACTGCATGAACAATATATTCCTGAACAACGTCCCACGAAGCTCTGTAAAACGACCCCGGAAAGCCGTCAGGCCCTGGAGTGCTTTCTGGATTAAGCCTCATCATGGCTCCAAATATTTCCTTCTCGTCCGGCAAGGCACTCATATCATGGTTGTCCTAGGCCGATATTTGATTGGGAATCACGTCAAAATTAACCTCCTTCCTCTCCCGGATACCCACGGGTAAAACAGGTGTTGTGGCCTATGAGTAAGTCTTTTAAAGAAGCCAAATCCAAGGCACCAAGAGTGTCCCTATCATCAGAGTACGTACCGTCCTCCAAACGGATATTGGGAGTCACCTTGTGTCTCCTCTCCTTAATGCAGGCGTGAAAATAACCTGTATTATGGTCACCCTCTCTCAGCCACTTGATCCTGGAGTCATCTCTCGCTAGGCGTTCCTGCTTGATAAGCATGTCTGCTAGATCTTTCTTCTTGGTGGACAAAACATCGAAGGTTTGGTCATTCCATTCTGCTTCCAAGTCCCCCTCCAGACGATCCACATCCTGTATGGCGGTAGAGATTTCCTTGTCCGAAGTGGGTTGGTCCCTATCGCAAGTCTGAAACCTTACCTTGAGTCTACGCAGCTTATTATGGATGGTCATCCATGCGTGACCCACCACCGGCTCATCCCAAGTGTCCTTAACCAAATCATAAAAACCCGGGAGGCTACCCCAGTGATGGTAGTAACGAAAACCACCATGATGGTCCTGTCCAGGGGAGAACGAGACAAGAAGAGGAGAGTGATCTGAAAGCCCCCGTACCAAATGCCTAACCTTGGTGTTAGGGAATGCAGATATTACATGAATGTTGGCACGGCAACGGTCCAAACGGCTCCATGATCGATTCCTCCCCCTCTGATTGTTGCACCAGGTGAAAAGGTTATCCAAAAAACCGAGATCAACGAGCCCCTTCCCTGCCATGAACTGGGCAAAGTCCAAACTTGCATTACAGTGGAAAGGCCCCCTCCCTTTCCTCTCCATCGCATCGACGACCACATTGAAATCCCCCCGCCCCCCACGAACCAAGGAATATTCCCTAGATCAAAGGATTTGTGATCGCTCCAAAGTCTCTGTCGTTGTCCAGCGTCGCAGCTCCCATAGACGAAAGAGATGAAAATGGCCAAACAACCGTACCCTATTCTCGTTGTGATGAACTGGTCGGAGGCCTGCACCAGATCAACCGAAACACTCCTGTGCCACAGAACCCATATATGCTTGTTCGTCGGGTCTGCATGTAAGCAACCATGCATGTTGAGTGACCGGGAAAGGTTCTTTAAAAAAGAGGTTGGCTGTTTGTGCTCGAGGATAGCAACCACGGAAGCCTTGTGATTTTTAATCTCCCTAGAAATGAAGTCTGCCTTGACCCTAGCCCAAATTCCACGGGCATTCCATATGAAGAAGGAATTCATTAAGAAAATAGAGTCCTGGAATTGGCCCCATGAGACATGGCCTTGTCATCGTGAGAAGAAGAGGATTCCTTAAGATTCCTCGTTTGCGATCGGGTGCAGACTCCTGCTGACTTGGGTGTCAAAGGAGTAGCCAGTAAAAGGGCCTTCCTAGGACCCTCAAGGGAGTGGCCTCTAGGTCGCCGCCCAAAACGAGGGGTGTCTCGGTAGGTGGTAACAACCTCCGAGATTCGCCACGAGACGAGGACCGTCATAACAGGCCGCCACTCACCAAGGCATGATTGGGAACAGTCTGAGACCAAGGTCGTAATCATCCTGGGAAAGGTTTCCTGAGAATGAAAGTCTGAAACAAACAAAGGTTGAACCTCTGAATCACACAGCACAGTCAGGGGAGACGACAATTCTGAATCCATAACGTCGAGAAAGTCTGTTATCCTGAAAGAAAACCAACACCCATAAAGCGGGCTCTGGGACAGCGAAGGACAAAGCAGCAAAAACGCACAAACAGCATCCGAGGGTAAGTCCCTGTCTTTAGTAAAAGAAGCCAAATCCTGGCCATTCTCCGATAGTCCAGGAGCCAAAGATATCGAGGCCTCCGTGGGATCAATAGAAACATCGGCTGAAGGAAAACCCGTCCGCGGATGGGCCACTACCTCAGAACCAGATTTAGAAAAGGAGCATGGGTTGGGTTGTTCCTGTCAGCCTACCGTCTGGTGATGTCATCTACAAACATTAACAGAGTGCCCCTGGAGAAAACATGCAGAACAATAACGGGGAAAAACTGGGTAGTAAATATCATGTTCCCAGACTAAACCGTCTTGCACTTGGAGGGAGATAAGTTTCGGAATGGTATGGGAGAGATTCATCTCAACACAAACGCGGGCCGGAGCATCAACCCTGTCAACAGTGCAAAGAAAACCTCCCAGAGCGTCACCTATAGCTTGAAGAAAACCCATGTTCCTGAAAGGCAAAGGCAAACCTGGGAGGGTTAACCAAACCGCTGCGAAAGGGCTCTCTTTTCCCCTGTGAGTAATCATGGACCAGCGAGACAGGCTAAACTTCCAGCGTCTAAAGACGCGGGGAGCGTTGCACCAGGCCAACACAAAGTCGCCACGCGTAGCAAGGGAGATGCAGAAAGAATTGCGATGAACAGGCGATATCTGCGCCAGGGCCTGGAGACCCCAAGATGCAACAAAGCGTTGAAAGATCGCAAGCGGAGGTTTCTGAGCGCCAAAGCGTGCCGTAAGTGTCCATTTGAGGTCCTCCACCTCCGTCGAAAAGACCGATGCAGGGAAGACCATAGATACACGAGAACCATCACGGGAGACGTCCGAAACCACCTTGGGGGGACAGGGATCAGGAAAAGTCCTACACGGCCCGCGAAGAGCGTCCCTAAAAGATTCTGGACGAGGAACCTCGTGAGGAACCGGCACCGGTAGCGAAGTTTCTCCTGAAATCACGGGCCCCGGATCCAGAGAGGGCTGCAAGCAAAGATTTCCAGGAAAAGAACCAAATGAGATCACCGGATGATGGGCGGCGGTCTCGTTGGAAAGGCCAGGCGAGAGGGGCGGTGGATCTGAAAACTTGGCCGAAGGAGTCGCAATGGGAAAAAATTCAAAAACTTCGGCCGCGCGTCAGGCGCGTTCTCCAGGAGGCTCAAAACCGCTCTCTATTCTTTCTTTTTTCTTTTTAACCTAAACTCAAATTATCAATCGGAAAACATAAAAAATTATTGAAAGAACACAAATTAAAATTACAATAATTTACAATTAACACCACAATTAAACATTTCATCCAACCAAATTCATTAATCTATATTTTTTATAAAATAATCTAACCATTACTATCTCATATATACCTCTCTCATCAAATTTTCTTCCTTTAACATGTAGGGAATGAAAAACAACCATATAAATACATTTCTCCATCCCCGAATTTTATATTCTCTATAATCCAAAAATAGAATAAATAAATCTATAAATAAAGTGTTTGGCCCCAATTTAATCGTATCAAATATCTGAACAAGGCATCGTGCTGGTTCATACATCTCTAACTAAGAAACATGAAAAAATTTATGATCCTCAACATAAAATTATATTATATAAAATCTATATGCTAATTATATATTCTTCAAAATGATCTCAAAAGACCCCACATATTTTGGAATCAACTTCTTATGCCCACCCTACCATATATTCCTTATGATCAAAGACACATTATAGAACAAATAATGTGATTGATCAAATATCAATGGTAATCCTAAAAAATTGGTGTTATATTTTTCCATATTTGATCTGTAAAAATACCATTTTAAATCAACCGAAACTGGATTTCCATTTACTATATTAAATTAATTACTAAATAACCCTTCACTCTTATTTCATCCTAATATAATATCAATCTAAACATATGAAAATAAAACTCTTCAACAGATTCTTTATGAAATGATGATTCCTCGTTACTATTATAAAAAAATTCCACCAATGAATGATTATCCTACAATGACCCTTTGAAATAAATAACACATGTTTAGATAATATCCTCTAAAACCTTAATAATTTTCCCTATCTTCCCATCAATCCAAGGATGATATTCCGTGTTCATATTCAATTATATCAGATAAATAATTTTCAATTTAACTATAGAATCGAAATGTAAATCGAAAATATTTATCTAAGATGATAGAAATTATAACACCATGACATATAATAATAAATTTCAAATAAATATGCATTATCCCATATATAATAAATTAAGTATTAATAAAAAGAAATGTATTAAACTAGAAATACATTGAATTAAAACCCAAATATAATTTTTTTTTTGGTGAAATTGGAAATATTGTAATAAAATTATTAAATATTTTATCTCATTTCCATATCAGGACCATCAGAGGTTGTGAAAACCATACTAGTAATTATTTCTCTTCCTTTACACATTGAAAATCAAATATTGACAATGAAATAATGTTATATATTAATTTATCCCAAGACACCAAAATATGTGTCTGATATCATAATACAACATGGTAGCTTCATAATTCACTTCCCAACTATGAAGTTTAATATATTTCAAATCATTAATAAAATAATTCATAAGAAATACTATTTAATTTTTTACAAATTAATTTATTATTTAATATCCTATTGTCCATTATTTTTCACCTAAAAATTTATGTAGTCTCATAGCTTCATGTAATTATAATCATACAGCTACCCTTATGTCACCTGCTCCACCAACATGGACATAAAATTATAGCTTGAGATAAATATATCAAATATTTTCGCCATCATTTCTATTTAATTGATTAATTATAATAACATATCCACACACTACTATAAAGATTCATTTAGTTCCAGTGTCAGAATTTTCGTGCACAATCCATCCAATTTGATGTTTGCATGAGATCAAATTCAAATGTTTGAAGATATTCCACCCACCACAACTATCTCAATATTAGGTGATGTTGTGTGAAAATTTACATTAACATATTTTGATATGTATATGATAATAAATTATCATAAAATGTAATGTATCTAACTATTCAATATGTAAAAATAGTAGTTATGTATTTGGAAGGGTATTTATTCTCATGAGATATTATTTTCTTATAAATATATTATATAACTTTATATAAATGTCTCGGGACACCGTCTAATCCAAATCCTTATGAATCGTGAAACCATTAATATCCATATCATGTTATATAAATAATCTGGAAAAGTGTTTACTATATTACCTTATTTAACTCCTTGAATAATTCTTGATATTTCTCATTCCATTCTAATAGTACTCCCTTATGGTTGAATTATACCATAGGATAAGAAAAAAATTATAAATTACAAAATGAATCTTTTATAATATCGATCTAGTCCTAAGAAACTCTTAATCTAAAACAAGTCCTTCAGTCTCTTGTAAGAAATAACTTCCTAGACCTTCTCATAGTCAATATAAATTCATCTCTTCTAAACTATATGACTATGTAACATAACCTAATAAATAAAAATTATAATTTAATCTACATAGAATACTATATATAAAAAAATAGTATCAAAAATTATTTTCATCAGTCTCTCACGATCATTATAAATCCTAAAATAAATAAGGATTTCATATAAGAATAATACCACAAATAAATCCAACTACATAAGGATATTTTATTCCTTAAAACCATAAATATTACAAGTGCATTGGTAATAATAAAATGAATATAAAATAACTTATAGTGGTTTTGTCAATAATTCACTTCAATTTATGGAATATCCAATTATTTTATCCTTAATTAATGATAACCAGATATAATTTTTATCTTGAAGAACCAATTATCTCCCATCCATTGGTATAAAAATCCAAAAAACAATGCTAAAATATATATTTTCTTAATCATCCCATTGTTATGAATTTGAAAGTACATTTTCAATTTCAACCTATAATAATGATTAATGGAAAATAAATATATTTCTAAACCAGGGAAACACTCATTCTAATGGATTCCTTCAACACAATCTCATAAAATTATACATTTAAGTCTCATTACTCAACTGGTTGCATTAAATAATATGAAGATTAAATGGGACACATCCCATTTACCAAGATAATAAAAAATTCATATCCGTCTTAGACAGTATTCCAAAAAAATATATTGGAAAAAACATTAAATATTTATCCAATACCATAAAAATTTTAGTTTTTTCTTTCCATTCATATATCCATGTTGTGGTCCCTCAATCGAAAAAGATAAGGTCCGAATTTTTTCTCCAATTGGACCCCTCTTACATACTTGACTATCCCACTCTCCCATGAATGTGGGAAATGTCAATTATACTATCAAAAAGAGAAAACTTGACTATAGTAATTGATTCAAGAAATATATAAAACTAAATAATCCTCCTTGATAATAAAATTTCACATTTTTATCTCATTAACTAAAAAGAACCCTAAAATTTCTATATTGACAATAATTTTGAATAAGAAAGTGGGGGATGTTAAAAATGGAAATTAGAATATGTATTCTTCCCAAACCAAATCATTAGTTACATTCAATTTTCTGTATTTTTTTCTCTAATATATAAAATTTTGGCCTCAAATATAGTTAAGTTTCAAATGGATTAAAAAAGTGGGGGATGTTAAAAACGGAAAAAATATTACTCCTTTTATTAAGATAAATACTATTAGAGTTCTTCTGGAAATTTTCTCTATGAAATCATTGAATTTTTATTTTATTAGTGTGAAGAGTTATTCCTTTCACAGAGATTTAGAGGTATATATATATGGCATAAAAATGGGAATGTTGAATATTGAAAAAGAGGGACTTTTTTAAATCCTAAAAAGAGTTAATATCATTGAATATTAACAAAAGCATTTGAACCAAAAAATTTATGAATTCTTAGCAAAAAATAATTATATGAGATGAATCATGGGTTAATTTTTCTTTTTTCCAATAATTTAGTAATTTATATATCATGATATTATTTTTTGTGCATAAGACTTTCATTCTAGGGGTGATTGATAAAATTTTCAACGAGTTAAAGATGAAATTATCAAAATAATTTCAAATTAAAAATCCTATATAGGTAAAATATCTTCTTGGGATAAGGATATTAAGAGATCAACATACTGGATTCTTATAGCTACAGAAAATAGCCAACATGGAGATATATTTAATGGGTTCAATATACTAAGGAAGTTTCATCAACCAACCCAGGTCAACCCTTAACTGGTCACCTGAGCCGGTCTTTGGCATGGCCCAAAGGATAGTCCCAATCCCCATGGGATGGAATCTAGTATTGGGCAAAAAAATAACATGTGGGAATGATTTGTCCCATAGTTTAAACACAAGTAAATATACAAGAAACTGACGATAAAATTTAACCTAGAAGGGAATAGAGAAAAGGAATAAATGGCGCAAACCTCCATGTGACCTACTAGGTCACCACCTAACTCAGAACCATGATCGCTCCAAGAACAATCATAAACATTGAAAACATGAAACTAATATGATAGAGTAGGCATGAGAACCGCGATTCTCGGTTAGAATGCCAAAATAAACCACGCATGATGCCCCGCCTCTAAAATTAAGTTTATTCATGCTAATTTGAAAATAGGATATATAAAAATATTTTTTTCCATTCCATTAACAAAATAGTTAACTTGATTTTACATTTAAGAAAAAACCCATTTTTGTTTCATTTTTCTAAATCAATTGAAAAATATAAGTCATTCTAATGAATTCATTCGGTAACTGACTATTACCCAAAATAGGTTCTATATTATAAAAAAACAATGTAAAAGTGTCATGAGATAAAATACCCAAAAGATCCATAAATGAAAGTAGGAACATAAAAGTATCAAACCATGGGAGTTTCCTAAACATACCTAGAGTGATCCCTGGTTGTACTTAGTTACGAACCACCTGTCGGCATATGGTCAAAACCCCTAAGTCAATAACCAACTAGCTTCCATAACCTGGCCTCACTAGTGGCATAGCTCGCCTGGACTAACATCTAATCTAGGGGTATAAACTCGTCTAATCATGAATGATTAGAAACCATCACTCGACCCTCTAAAAAACGCTTAAGAACCCATGGTGGTAGTAATACTGTGTACGTAGGAGGCCCTCACACTCAGGACTCATCTTACCTAATGTCAAAGCACATGCATACCCCAAACACGGACACCATATAAGATAACCCATAAATGGATATCCCCCTATAGATGTTCCCACTAGATATATATATATATATACATTAGCCTGTCGCGTCAACTATGGTGCCAACCGGTCTGTTACGTCACACAAACTTTTAAACCATTTCACAAAGCACTTTGAGTCTCCAACTGGGCATTCACACTTTCAAAGTAACATATGGTGCCAATTGGGCCTTTTGTACCATCATTCCAATATACAATAAAAATATTTCAAACCAAATTTATTTCTCAAATCCATTTCCAATTTTGTGTTAAAAACACACAATATACTTAAAAAGTTCCAAATGGGCCTTCGTGTCATTGAATTATCAAACCACGCTTCATGGTTCCAAACAAGTCAGGTTTTATACAACACATTTAACCATATCCTTTTAGTTTCACAATATACACATCACATCTAGGGAACATTTAGTAAACTATTTTAAAATACTAGGACTCCTTAATAATTTATACCAATTCATAATCAATCTTGGACAATTTATAAAAATTAATGGGAAACCAATCTTCAAGAGGTTCAATCCAGTTAACCAAACACATGTACATATCTATATATATAAATATCACATGAATATGTTAAAAAAAATTTAAAAATGAAATGAAATAACAGAATTCGAATAAAAGTTTTGGGCACAAAGGACCTAACATAAAAAGGAATCAGATCAAGCCAAGGCACATTAGCTCTAGATGATTTTTATGAAAACCACCCACACCAGAACACACAGATACATATATATATACCCTTAATCTAATGTACATATTCCCCGCGCCATGAGGGAATATGTGCTAGGAAGTTATATATATATATATATATATACATGTACACATATGTACTTATGTATATGTGTATGCGTACCACAATGGAGCCATAAAATCTTTAACTAATTAACTTATACGGAAAAAAATCATTTAGAAATAATGGAACATTCAAGAATCCAATGTTTTACGAAAACACTATTTTAAAGGTGTCATTTTCATTCTAGGTAACATTCATGTGTGTAGCTAATGCACCCACGGATGTGCCAACATCCAATGGAACACCCAACCAACAAAAGGACTCCCAACAAAATTTTAAAAAACGACGAATTCCTTTAAAACCACAACCAACTTCTCACAAAATATAAAGAATATAAAAAAATCCCCTTGAAACCATATAACCCCTTTTCCAAACATTTTACATATTAAACAAGTCATAGAATTACTAAACCAAACACACCAAACCAAGTTAAAAAATACCAAACAACCATCACACTATAATTGAAGCTAAAAATTTCATGGAAACCATTATTTTCCACAAAACAACCCATTTCCATTTTACACACATCAAAACCACTTGAAAACACTTTTCTCACCACTTATGTAACTCATGAACTCAATTGGCACATTTTCCTAAAGAGACATAATAAGTTCAACAAATTTTTTTCATGGTCCAACCCCTTCCAAATCAACAAACAAGTAAGTTACCATTTTAAAAAATGTTTCACATCATTTACACACTTCACATTACACATTTAGAGGTGAAAAAGAAAAAAAAATATCTCAAACCAATTTATTTCCCATTAAAACCCCATTCTTTAACACATTAGCACCTCAAGTTTCATTGAAAACACAATTCACACCATTTGAATATACATAAAACACATCAAAAAACACCACAATGAAACACATACATATAATAACCATTTTCATTTGAAAAAATATATTTCACCACATATGCATGTGAAGTAACCTTAGGATCAATTTTTAACAAATTCCAAAAATTTATAAACACCATCATGGACTAATTAAATATATTATAAAGCTGTAAATAATATTTAGGAATTAATTGAACCCATGCAAGAATCCATCGTGTGTGTTAGAATGGGAAAGGATAGAAAAGCCTACATCGGATGTGTGTGAACGTGACAACACTTCAGTAGAAGGGGGAAAAGTCATCGTGGACCCTCCTCACACCATAAAAACCAACGGAAATGCATAACACCTAATCCCTAATCATGGAAGAACCCTAAAACAAGGGCAGAAGGAGAAAGATGGTACCAGAGGGGAGGCTAGAGGCTGCCGAGGGTTGGTCAAAGGGTCACTGGCTAGAGGAGGTCTGACTAATGAAGGAGGATTCGAGTGGAGGTGAAGTGGCTCATGCTAGAAGGGCAAAGGAGGGCAGTATCAAGGCCTAAGCACGTGGAGAGGGTGAGAGGTGAGGGAAATAGGGTTCTAGTGCACCTAACTAAAAAACAAAGGGGGAGGGGAGCTTTTCGTTCCATCCCATATCGAAAGAAGAGGGGCGCCTCCCACCACGGGATGGAGTAAAAAAGGGGAGGCGCCTCACTCCATGGGTGAGAAGGAGGGGAATCAGGGGGCCACGGGGTTAGACTAGGGTTTTATTTTTTTCATTTTATAATAATAATAATAACAATAGAAATAATAATATTAAAAATAACCATAATAATGATAATAAAAATAAAAATTAATAACAATAAAACAAAAAATAATAATAATAATATCAAAATTTTATAACAATAAAAATAATAATTATAGAAATAATAATAATAATAATATCAAAATTCAATAAAAACAAAAATAATACATATAAAAATAAAAATGATGATAATAATAATTAAATAATAATGATAATAATAAGAGTATTAATAATTAGGAATTTCCTGACACCTAGGCATATTGTGCGGCTACTGCCAACTACGCGGGGAGGACACCCTGGTCTGAAACCTAGTAAATTGTTAAATGAAAAAAAAATTAAACTGGGACCCAGCCCGGTCCTTAACGTGAGATCCCAGAGCAAAGAAATAATAAAATAATATTAATTAAAATGTAGGGGTGTGACAATTCTCACCACCACAGACACTTTCAACCCCCAGAAAGTCACCCATCCGAACAATATTCAAAATAAGAATCGAGGCCCGGTAGTAACCGAATGAAATCACAACACAAGAGAACAAGAAAACCTAAGAGGGTTCTCCCCACCATAGTAACTCAAATAGTGGTGAAATTTAACACACAAACATACCACCCCAGGAAGGGGGACTGACACGGGAAATCACAACTGATCCAAACTAACTTCCATAGCATGAGTGAAAAACTCCTCCGCTTAAAAATGGAACTATAAACCCACACAAAAAATCCCAAATACTAGAGAAAAACCTCTGAGAAAAACTTAAACCAAATAGTGAACCTGAGTATAACCAAAAAAATTGATACTTTCTCATGCACTTACCTCTATAAACTAACACAACTATACTAAGATCAACCCATACAAGGGACAAACATAATTTTAAAAATAACACATGATTATGAAAACCACATCAACACTAACATGACTGCTTTGATTATAATAGGAAGAGTCCATCATAACTTCATAACAAAAAAATGAACTCCCAATGTCAAAACATTAAAAATAGAAATACAATAACATAAATAAGAAAAATGTTCAACTTCCAATATGGAACACAAAACCCGAAATGAGGCTTCACACCCATAGAAACTCCTGACTGCATGAGAGCTTTACCCCAAGAACTATGGTTGGGGATCTTATGGATGAATCATCTTCTACCTCATAGTTCGACACCAAAATCCTACAGTCACAGTTTCTTCTTCAGGCGACGCTCCCTTCTGAACTTCTCTAAATGACCCAAACATCCACAACGATGGCATGTCTATAGAGGGGTGTGACATGATGGCTTTGTGTGCCCTAAACATCCACACAAATGGAACACCCCTGGACGGTCCAAGGAAATGGAATCTAGAACCATTTTAAAGGAATCCTTAGAAATAGGTCCCTCTAGCACACCCTGCTCTCTAAATGGGGACCCTTCCTGAGCAACCAGATATGCTAGATTTCCAACAATCTGCGCTCCTGATACCAACTCAGCTTAGAACACCTCATCCACCAGATTCTCAAAAAGATTGTATGTATAAGGGAAGATTTTCTATATGATATTTAGATGAAAACCCCTGACTAGTAGGGATGTTTTATCAAATCTTATGATTCTACCTCTAATGAAAATGACCCAAGATCCTTGAAATAGTCAACATATTCCTTCACCGTCCATTAGCCTTGTTGAATACGCATGATCTCTTCACTTTTATTCATCTTCACCTCTCCAGGTATAAACCCTCGGACCAAGAAGTATATAAAGACATCCCACGTTAACCCAACATTTAGTGATGGTGGGGAGAAGAACACCCATGTTTCCAGAGCTAAAACACGAAACAGAACAAAAATAGCACACACTCTGACATCTTCTTGAGTTCCTAAAACCCTGAAGATGTGTTCGACCTCTTCAAGCAACTCTACTGCCTCAAACAGACCCTAATTTCCATAGAGGATAGGTAATGACTGAGAAGGACCAAAAACATCACATGACATATCAAAAACTATGTGGACCTTTCTGGGAGGTATATTTTGAACAACATATAAAACACCAATATGAAACTGATATCAAATCATATTATAATTAAAAAGAACATCCAAATCCGAAATGACCGACTCAAAGAACAAAAAAACAAAACCTATAATTTCCTTTTTGTTTTAGATTTCAAAACTACCTTCTTTCAAGGCCGCTTTCCATATACCAAGCTCTCTTTTCAAACCAAATTCACTTCCCAAAATCATTTCTCTTTTTTAAAACATACATTAGAAAACTAGGTCAACCCATTAATTCCAAGTAAACACCAAAGTAATCCCATAAACCAGTGCACATGTCTTCATCCTCTTTCATCCATATGTACCAACACAGACTTTCCATACATCCCCTTACATGTAAAAATGATTATAAAGAGTACCTGAGGTTTTATCCAAACCATTTCTATACCAATGTCAAGAAATCATCATATTTTTAGACCAAGATATTTTGGTTTTAAAACCCATTTCTAGAATTTAAATCAATTTAAAGTAAATCATTATCATCTCAAAAAAACACTTTTTCATTTTCAAAGTCTCACTTAAACCAACCTAGACCAAGACAACACTAAAATTTCATCACACTAATAGAGTGAGGGACTAGTGGTCATGCTTAACCAGGCAACATGGTAGTGGTCCATCCCCAAGAAAGTGTCATCAACTAGAAGGAACTTAAACCATGTACTCTAACTCCACATGGGTCACTACTCAATGTGAAATCACGATGTAACATCAGATTTACTCAATTGTTATCCTTCAATCTAAAACAATCTAGAACGAGACATCGACTTAGTTACCAGACTACTCCTAGAAACTCGAGGTTCGAAACTAACGAGGGTTCATGATATCCTTCCCATACCTACCTCTTGAGTCCATAAAGTCCTATTCTCCATCTACCGAACACCCCAAATAAAAATTGATTACTCTGATACCATTTTTTTACAATCCAACTCGGGTCGACCCTGAACCAGTAACCCGATCCAGTCTGCAGCATGGGATGAAGGGCATTTCTGATCCCTACGGGCTAGAAACCAGGGAAGGGCATCAAAACTATCATGTGGGAATGATTTCACCCATAGATGAAACATAAGTAAATATTCAAGTAACCAACAATTAAATGGAAACTATAAGTGAAATGAGAAAAAGAATAAACTGCACATACCTCCAGGTGACCTACTAGGTCTCCAGTAAACTCAGAACCATGCTCTCTCCAAGAAGAATGGGAAATATGGAGAACCTGAAACTGAAAAGATAGATTAGGCATGAGCCCTGAGATGCTAAGTAAGAATGCCAAAATAAACCACGCCTGATTCCCCACCTCTAAAATGAAGTCCATTCTTGATAATTTGGAAATATGGTATTTAAAAACGTGATTTTATATTACTTTAACAAAACTAGTAACATGATTTTAGTTATAAGAAAAAACCCCCTTTTTGTTTAATTTTTCTAAATCAATTACCAAAATATTTTTAATTGCAATAAATTATTTCTGGAACTGACTAGTACACAAAACAGGTTCAATATTATTAGAAAAACAATGTAAAAGTGTCATGTGATCAAATATCCAAAAGTCCCATAAAATAAAGGAGTAACATATAAATATGAAACCATGGGAATTTCTTATACATCCATAGAGATATCCCTAGACTTAATCGGTTTGAAACCCATCTATCGACCTATGTTGAATCCCCAAAGTCAATAACCAAATAGGTACCCTCACCTGGCCTCACTAGTGGCATAGCCGGCCTGAAATAACAACAAATACAGGGGGTATCAACCTATCTAATCGGGGATGACCAGAAACCATCACTTGAGCCTCTACAATACGCCCAAGAACCCATGTCGGTAGTAATACTATGTAAGAAGGAGGCTCACAAACGCGGGACTCATCTTACCTGTCATCCATGCATTTTCCTACCCCAAACACTAACACCCTATATGATAACCTATATTGGGATATCCCTCCTATAGAGTTTCCCAGTAGATATATATATATATATAAACATATGCATGTCATATCATCTAAGGTTCCAACCATTCCATTACGTCACATGAACTTTTAAATCATATCATAAAAGAATTTTTTGTCACTAACCGGGAGTTCACACTTTCAAAGAAACATAAGGTTCCAATCGAGCCTTTAATACCATCATTCCAATAAACCATAAAAATATTTCAAACCAAATTAATTTCATAAATCCACTTCCAATTCAAGGTTAAAAACACACAGCAGGCTTAAAGTGTTCCAAAAGTGCCTTCATGTCATTGAATTTTCAAACCAACCTTGAAGGTGCTAAACAACCCGGGATTTAAACAACACATTTAACCTTATCCTTTTAGTTTCACAAGATAAACTTCACAAATAAGTTTATTTTAGTAAACCATTTTAAAATACTAGGACACATTCATAATTTAAATAAATTTGTAAATATGCTTAGACATGTTATAAAAATTAATGGGAAAACTATCTCTAAGAGGTAAAATCAATTTTTCCAAACACATGCACATATCTACATATATAAATATCACATAAATATGTAAATAAACTTTTTAAAAATTCTAATCAATCATAGAATTAAAATTAAAGTCATGGGAATAGAGGGACAACCACAAAAAGGAAGCGGATCAAGGTGAGGCACTTCAGCTCTTGAAGCATTTAATGAAAACCACCCACACCATCACACACATATATTCTCATACATATATATATCCCTAATAAAATTTACATATTCCCCTCTCCATGTGGGAATATTTGCAAGGAAGATATATATATATACACATGTACACATACGTACCTTTGTATATGCATGCACGAACCACCAATGGGCCACCAAAGCTTTAATTAATTAACCTATATGGTCCAACATCATTTAGAAACAATATACCATTCCAGAAATCAGGGTTTTAATAAAACATAGTTTTATATGTGTCATTTTTATTCGAGGGAAGATCCCTGTGTGCACTTAGTGCACCCAGGGATTTGCCAACTTCTAATGGAACACCTAACCACAAAAATAAAACCCAAAACTATTTTAACAAAACTACATCATGATATAAAACCACCACCAACTACTCAAAAAATTTAAAGAACATAAAACAAGCCCCTTGAAACCATAGAACCCATTTGTAAAACATTTTACACATTAAACAAGTAATAGCATTACTAAAACAAACACACCAAACCAAGATCAAAAATATAAAACTAACATCACACTATAATTAATGCTAAACATTTCATGAAAACCATTTTTTTCCATAAAACTACCCATTACCATTTTAAACACACTAAAACCACTTGAAAACACTTTTTCACCACTTATGTAACTCATGAAACTGAATTATCACATTTTCAAAAAAACACACAATTAGTTCAGCAATTTTTTTTCATGGTCCAACCCCTTCCAAATCAACACACAAGTAAGTTCCATATTTAAAACATATTTATCATATTTACAAACTTCTCATGACACATTTAGTGGTGCAAAACAAAAAAAAATATCTCTAAAAATTCAATTTCTATTAAAACCCCATTCTTTATCCCATTTACACTTCAAGTGTCATTGAAAACACAATTACCACCCTTTTCCTAACCATAAAAAAAACTTCATAAAAATATCACAACAAAACACATACAAAAAATAACCATTTCCTTTTGAAAAACTCATTTTCACTAAATATGCATGTCAAACCACCGCAAGATCTATTTTAAAAAATTACAAAAAATTATAAATACAATCAGGGACTAATTAAATATATTATAAACCTACAAATCATTTTTAGGATTTAATTGAACACATGAAATAATTCATGGTGTGTTTTGGAAAGTGAAAGGATTGAAAAGCTTAACTCATATGTGTGTGAATGCGATAAAACTTCAATAGAAGGGGGAACAAGGCATCACATACACTCCACACACCCTAAAAACCAAAGGAAATACGTCACACCTAAACCCTACCAATGGAAGAACCCTAGATCAAGGGGATATAGAGAAAGATAGTACCGGAGCGGAGGCCAGAGGGGGTCGCGGTATAGTTGGAGGGTCACCGATTAGAGGAGGTCTGACTAAAGAAGGAGGTGATGGGTGGAGGTGCGGAGGCTCGTGCTAGAAGGGAATGGGAGGGAGGTGGTGAAGCCTAGGTGCGTGGAGGGGCGAGAGTCGAGGGTGACAAGTTATTGTTGTGCCGAATGGGAAAAAAGGGGAAGGGAAGTGTAACACCCCAGGTAAATATAGAATATGAAATTTTCATATTTATCCATATTTGTGAATAAAATATTAATATGACTTTAAAGGGGACGCTATACTCGATGGCGTACCCAACACGCAACAACGAGTTTCTTGGGAATCTTACGTTGCACTCTAATAATAAAATAATATTATTTTAAATGGCAGTTAACATGTAACCGTTGTATTGGTGGGAATGGATAGAAATAACTAAAATATGATTATATATGTTTTTAAATGTTTTTACATATATCCAATAAAATATAAAGGCTTAAAATACGGAAAGAATTCAATTTTAGGCGTATATGCCCTAGTTTTCACTAAAGGTTCACTTATCGACTTTTGATGGAGAACCATCATTAAATATAGTTTTGTTCACTCTTATACATCCTTTTGGAACAAATAAAACTCTTCTTAAGAATTGGGACATCAAAATTTACTTTGTGTAAATTTTTGGTATCTTTCTGATAAAGTTCATTTTTAATGAATAGTGTAAAATGTTGTATTTTAATTCAAAACCTATTTTTTAATCTAATTTATTTATATGATTAGATTATCTTTTTAATTGGTTTTAAAGTTAAATTAGAATAGATTTTTACCATTTAATCCAATAGTGGTCGTTGGAATTAATTTCACTTTGAAATCAGACTTAAACTAGTGTCAATCTTTTGATACTTATTGTTTCATAAAAACACGCTATTTGCTCTGACAGCTGGAATTAATTATTAAATTAATTAATGTGACTTATATGTTTTGAATTTTGTAAAATAGGCTTCATTTTTGAATTCGGATTATCAAATATAGATTAGGGTGAATTTTTGGGATTTTTCTGAAAAACATCAATTTTTGATGAATAGTGAAACCACTAAATGGTACTTATAAAAACTGATTTTTCCGTTTAAATGAAATTTTTCCATCTTTGTGTTCTGAATTTCAAAAATCCGACATACATGGTTGTCATTAAGAAGTAAAATGTGGTTCAATGGGATAAAAATAATTTTTTGGTGAATAGTAACTTATTAAGTTTTTAATTGCGATTAGAGGTAATTAGTGTAGTTTAAGGTAAAAATAATTTTTTAATAATATGAAATGAACTTGACACATGTCCTAACCTCATTGGATGTGTCATGGGAGACCAAGAAAACCCATGGGTCAACTTGGGGACCCCATGAAGCCACTTTGGTTGGAAAATGACATTAATATCTTTTTATTTAAAGTTAAAGTAAAAATGAGAAAAACATGATATGTGTTACTAAAACAATTTTTACATGGGGTTATAAAAATCATATTTTTGACTATAAATATTCATTGGAAAGGTAAAACGATTTACTACATCATAGTATTTTTTTTATAATTTTTAGACATTATATAAATTAAATTATTTATGACATTATGATGATGCAGCGATGACCTCATTATTTAACGATTTAAATAAAATGGAAAGATAATGTAATATCTAATACCTACACATGTCCAAAACCTATTGGATGAGTGGATTTAGAACCCTTATCACCATATCCTCGAAATACATCAATGTGTGACCTTTAAAATCTGAAACGCGTTTGAAAATAAAGTAACATTTTGTAACTTTACAAGAGTGCCCCTCCTCTCCTCTTATAAAAGGCCCCCACATCTACCTCCTTAACCACACTCCCAAAGCCTTTGGATCGGCCAAACCCTGCCCATTTTGTCTCTACACTTCACTATCTTACTCCTTGAAGCCTCACTTTGGGCAGAAGTCTTCCCAAGGAATCCTTTTAGCTCAAACCAAAGGGAGTTACCTGATTTTAAGGTAATGTCTTCACTTGAGTCCTTTTCTTTTATTTTGCCTCTCCAACCCCCTAAACACTTTTTATTAATTTATTTTGTAACAACTCCAGTATCTTAAATATACTAGGATGTTTTTATAATAATTATTCTAGCTACACTTACACACACCTACATCTAATGGTTAAAGAACATACTGTTTCCGTGGATGGCGAATTTATGCCTCCCGAAATGATGATTGTTCAACATTCTTTTAACACCTTCAAAGGTGTCCATTAAGATGTCACTATATTTATATATGATATATAATATTTTTATGTTTTACTTAAGCTTATGTATTTTTATTTTTGGGAATACCTTTATGGTTTCCATTATAGGTAAACGCGATATCTTCATTTAAGGAAGTGCGGACTACCGGCCCCTCAAAGTGATGTGATTCATTGATGCCATATGTGGGGCGTATAAAGGATGTATTTAAAGTTATTATATATGATGTTATACTAGAATTATAAAATACCTCTATATAATTATTATTCCATTCCATAAAAATATGAAATAGAAATGAAAGTACCGTTCATGCGTACGTACGGCTTACCGTCTCCATGAACGGTGCATTTCATTTCTTACCTCTAAATGATTATGTAATATTATAAATACATGTATATTCTGGATATATATGATATATATGATATCCAAATCATGAATATAATTCTTGATATAATAAAAATTTGACCACACGAACAACATGTAATTGTAAGAAGTCCACTTTCGACTTAAGAACCAAATATCGACAAAACAAACATTATTAACTTAAATGATTAAATAATGTTTATAACATTTAAATAAGTGATATAAAAGGAATAATGAACTAGAAAAATTTTCTTAATAAAGTGTAAATTAACTCAAGTTTATTATTCAGGACGTTAAAGAATGATCGAGTCAAGTCGGACCCGAGGTAAGGGATCCTACTCCTCTCTTTCTTTTTAAGTACACTCTTTTATGTCATTCCTTCTAAGCTCATATTTCTTGTGATTGGGATGTTCCTTTATATTAATATTACTGTAATTTTTATGTTCATATGATGAGAGACCCTATTCTCTCTCATTAATCCATTTTGGAAGTTTTGAGTGGCGCCGTTAGGCTGCCGGATTTTCGTAAGAGATCTTACCTCTCTCTTTCTCTTTAAGTACTCTCCTTTATGTCACTTCTTTTAAGCTCCACTTTTTTTATGATGGGGGATATTATTTTATATTCCTATTTCTGTAAATTTTATTTTAATGAGATGATATACCCTATTTTATCTCATCAATCCATTTTGGTAAGTTTTAAGTGGCGTCGTTAGGCTGCCGAGTTTTCGTAAGGGATTTTTCATCTCACTTTTATTCCTGTGAGATTTATGCTACATTTTCCACAATTTTATTTGAGTGGTTTATGTACTTCCCATTATTACAATCCTTTTGTAATATAATTCCATTTATGGGTATTTAAATATTCATTGTATGACACTTCTTCAATGGGGTGTACTTTTTGAAAGTTACCCAAGTCGGTAAGGGAACCTTTCACCCTCCTCATTTTAAAAGACTTCGTTTGTTATGTCTGTTAATTCACATACTATTATGTTGGGATATGTTCTTCTATATCCTTATTGATGTAAATTTTATTTCCATGTGATGAGATTCACTTTTTATCTCTCATCAACTCATTTTCTGAATTTTTGAAGTGACGTCGTTTAGGCTGTCGAATTTTACCAAGGGAACGTTTTAACCCAATTTTGATTTCTTTGGGTTCAACATATAGTTATTGAATATGTCATCCTTTGAATATGTGTGAATGACCTTTTATTGTTTTACACTTAATATCCAATTATACTGGGTGTATTTATATTTTTCACACATAATTTTGAGATGATTTATCCTTAATTTAAGGATACCTTCTTTATAAGGGATTTCATCACATTTTACATCCCTATTGAGACTTCATTGTTGTTATGCACCAATTCACTCTTATATGGTGTATATACTGTCCTTTGGAATATTATATCATGAATCCATTTATTCTCATGATATTATAAAGTTCTGATTAAATGTTATTCCTCAATTATTGTATTCAAGTGTCTCTAATTTTGGTAAAAACCCTTTAACCAAAATATCGCTTTAAATGTTTTGATGATTTGTTCTTATTAATATCCATGTTTTCAAAATGGTTTTAAGGATTTATTTATATGGATATTAATGGTTTAAAATGTTAAAATCTTCAAGGTGGTATGGGACACTTTGATTCAAAAATCTCCTTATTAAATGTTTTAAATGGTTTTCGAAATGGTTTCTTTTTGAACGGATTCATTATTTCAATATACTAAAATGTTATATTGTGATTGAAATGTGGAAATGTTATGTTTCCTTTATACATGTTTTATGTGATAAGTTTATGTTATGGTTCTTGGTCATTGTTATGAAAATGGGTGGTTACGTGATAAACTATGGGCGGGTGAGCCCGATATAGCTCTCCAATGCATTGGGTAACGTGAAGGAGTGAAACATTAAGGTTTCTCCAAAGAGATTTAGGGAATATACTGTGATGGGTATTCCAAACTTAACCAAGAGGGTTACTCCCTACGTAAGAATGTTATGAATGCCTCAAGTTACCTTTATGTCTTATGTTTTCTATGATTTATTCATGGTTTGATGAGGTATGTTAAAGTTCATATGTTTTATGGGTAAAGTATGATTTCATTCTTATGTATATATGAACTCATGTTTCCTTTCCATATTTTTATAACCCTTACTGAGATTTTTATGCTCATCCCAAGTTTTTGAAATGTTTTTCACAGGTCAAGGGAAAGGTACATGATGTTATGATAGTGTCAAGGATGTGTCAAGAAAGAATCCATGTTTTATTTTCAATATGTTTCCGTTGATGGGAAGAATGAATACTATCTTTTATGTAACCACTTTGTTTAAATGTGGAATGTAATGCAAGTTTCATGATCTAATTCTCTAAAACTCTAAACCTGAAAAGATCCTCAATGTGTAATCTTGTAATAACTCAAGATTAAGTAAGGTTTAAGGCTGGGACCTTATAGGAAGCACATCTCACCGCACCGTGTGGGAAGAAGAAGGGAACCTCCCACCGTTGGAAGGAGGAATAAAGGGAGGCACCTTGCGTCGTGTGGGAGAAGGAGGGGAACCATGGGATGCCATGGAATTGTACTAGGGTTTTATTTTTTTATTTTATAATAATAATAATAATAATAATAATAATAATAAAATAACCATAATAAAGATAATAATAATAAATATTTATAACAATAAAACAAATAATAATAATTAAATCAAAATTTGATAACAATAAAAATAATAATTATAGAAATAAAAATAACAATAATAATAATATGAAAATATAATAACAAAATAATAATAATAAAATAATATTAATATTAATAAAAACTATAATAATAAGAATAAGAATAATGAGAAATTTCATGACACTTGGGCCAAATGTGCGGCTATCTCCAACTGTATAGTCATCATGCACTGGTCTGAAACCCTGTAAAATTGTTAAATGAAAAACATTTTAAACTATGACCCAGCCCACCCCTTGGTGTGAGAACCCAAAGCCAAGAAATAATAAAATAAAAATTAATTAAAATTTTGGGGTGTGATAGGAAGAACTATTATATATTCTTATTCATAGACACTTCAAGATATCAAAAGAGCAGTCACAAATGTTGGATGATGAGTATGGTTATATTTATAAAATCTTCTATACATTATTTTTAGGTATTTTTATGTTTTTAATTTTTTTACTCAACTTGACATAGAACATGTAGTGGTAGTTATCAACATATTAATAGAAAATCCAATAATATATCATTGGTATTTTGTGAACTAGTTCTTCAGATAATTGAATAGGGAAATGGTATGTGACTATCTTTTAAGGTATGGATACTTTTGAAGGGATATGATTATTTTTAATTGGGTAGAGATACTGATTGAAGTATAAGTATAATATGTTATGTGTATACCTATGGTGGCACAACACTGACATTATTTTCATAATTATAAATGATTGGGTTATTTTCTTTTATATATTTCAAATTCATTAAAATTACAAAATTTGACAAGGGGATAATATATTTTATGAGTTTTTTGAAGGAATTATATAGGAAGAAGAAAAAAATATATTATTATTTTTATTCAAAGTGAAATATATCTTTCAAAGAATCAAATGTTAAATTTTAAAATGAATTTAATGCAAATAAAATATCATATTATTACAGGATTATTAAAGGATGTATCATTGGTGTTAAGGAATATTATTGGAAGTTGGAATCTAGTTGGGAAGACGAATGTGGTGATGGTGTTCAAAACATTAGGGCATTATGTTGCTTTTATTTAGATTCATAGATGATAAATGAATGGGGATTTTAATGCAAAAATGACTATTATTAGACATTATTTTTTTTGTAAAGAATGTTTGTAATTTGTGTCAATGTGGGGGTTGTTGAGATATTTTGTTCCAAATTTAATGTGATATAAACTATTCACAAATCCCCCAATTCTTGTATTCTACTTCGACACTAGGTTTTTGGGGGATTTCTTGGGTAGCTCCCACTTACATTGAAGGGCAAGTGTTTTAGGAGAAGATTCCTCAAAAATATATTTTATATATATCTTTTTCCAAGTGATGTGTTAAAATTATAAATTTAATTTGGAGTTTACACATAACGTGGATATAGGAAATTCAATTTCACATGAGATTCATGTAGATTAATAGAAATAAATATTTCCATGGGATATATAGATAGATGTGTAAGATAAATATTAATAATGATGTGAACATAGATGATCCAAAAAATTCTTTTCCCATAGAATGTTTTTTTGTTCATAAATTTATCACACACGTTTTTTTACAACTAAACATTTATATTACCTTGAAAATATTTATGTTTAATTATACACAAAACAAGGTATATATCCTGGAGAATAGTGAAATTTGTTTCTCCCTCAATATAAAGAAGTTATTAATCCAAAACCATAAAAAATTATGTTTTATTTTATTATATTTTTATTTGTTTTTTTTTTAATTTTATTAACACCTCGAATGGATAAAATCCATTTTCAACCCTAAAATCCCCTGGTCCACATAGAAAGGTAACTTTATCATATATTCCCGAGATATTTCTACTAATCTTGAATCCTAACCTCTATGATTTTTTGGATAAATAAAGAAAACCTAATAAAGCCTCAAAAGCCTCCTCATACTTAGAAATACTCAGGGAAAACCCCTGTGGGATGTAATTAAAATGTCACAAAACAATTTCTTCAAGAAACACTTCCATTTGAGTCCATGAATAAGAAAAAAATGTTTAATAGAATCTCTCATAATATTGATAGGATATAATCATACCTCAAGATCAATGGAACCTAGGATTAATTCCATTATAAGTACTTTTCACAAACTATATAATTATTTCATATCAAATGGAACATACCACATGTATAAAATTGTGTTGAATTCAAGTAAATCCTACATCATAACCATAATAAACATCACATTGAATATTATTTAATAAATCTAACTCAATTATAATAAATCATAAAATATGGAATAATCTACAATGTTTGGTATATCTAGTGAAAATTTATGTTTTACTAAGATAAAATAAGAATAGATTAAATTTGAATCTTGACCTAACCTATATGGATCTATGAGGATATAAATTTCATGAATAAAATCACTAATAGATGAGATTGATACTTAGTAATGAAATCTCAAAGGGAAGATATTTGGAAAATTTATGTAGTTGATGGTCACAATTTAATACTTCAAGTTCTAATGAGGTTTTTTTAAGGGAAATTTCAGTATTTGGTCCAAGATTACAATGATGGTAAAAATATAAATATTCCATAGTAAATGATCTGAGATATATTTTTATGATTCTGTTGATCTCATAATGTGGTGTTCACCCTAGGTTTGTAGTTTTATAAAATTATAAGTTTGTTTTATTTTTCATGATATTTGAATATTTTGTAAGTAAATACAAAATATCCCTACATGCATGACATTTGGTATCTCTTAATGGAGTCTCAAATTAATATTAAAATTTCATTGTTGAATTTGGAATGAGAGTTTTTACCTAGGAAAGTTATTAATGTTTTCCATATTCGGGGTCACAAGATGACCTATTAAATTTGTATTATATTATATTAAATTAGTTAATTAAAATAATTTTAATCCCCCTTTTCCATGATATTTATATGAAATGGTGGAGTGGGTCTACCCTATTGCACATTTTTAAACCAAGAGGGAAAGGGTAGATAGGTTCTGTTGGGATTAATTTATGAGTGATTGGGGAAGATAATGACTACATGACATGTAGTCCTTGAAAAAATGTTTTGAAGGGTGACTTAGGTTTGGTTTGTTACTCTTACACAAACCTCATATGGGGGTACATGGTTTTGTATGGTATACAGCTTGACCTTGTGTATGGTGCATGACCAGATCCCTTACCGAGTATCTTTTCATAGTCCATGTTATGTACATTAGTAGGAATCCCTTCTGGTTTTCACACTGTATAGTATTAGAAAGCACCATGTACTTTGCAGATACATTGTAGTTCTATATGAGGTATAAACCCAGAGTGGGATATTCGAAGTACACACCATCTACAATAAGGTATATGTCATTTACTATTCTTTTAAATGAATGTTTGAGTGATTTCATGATAGGTAGCTATAACTAGATATTTGAGGATTCCATTATGAGTATTTTTCTATATATAAGGTGACTACTGATCCCTCATAATGACATTATGACATTTTAGAGATTATTTGAAACTAATGGGAAATGCCAGAGAGTATTCTCCATGATATTTGGTTAAGAGTTATTCTAAGGGAGATATGAGATGATAACGTTTTGGGTGTCATAAAAAGATTTTGATATCCTAGAATGATATTTTCAAGGTTTTCAGTATAATATATCTTAGAAATTTACTTGGATAGTGGGATAAATTTTTGATGTGAGATTTTGATGGGGATTTTCTCTATCCTCCTAAGGCCGGAGTTGAATTGAGCCTTAAATCAGTGAAAAAACATTGGTGAGGGATAAAAAATTATTCCATGGCAAAGATACATGGTGTGATTCATAATATCCCATGATGAATCCATGTGTGCTTCATCCTAGGTACTTAAAAAATAATTTTTTTTAATTTTGTTACTAAATAGTCAAATTTATTATAAATGTATAATGAATAAATTGGTATTTATATAAATTAAGGAATATATACAAATAGAATAGAAACTTCACATATTAAAGTATATATTTAATTTATGCATCATATATGTGAAAATTTGATATATTAATATCATCGAATAAATACATAATTTTTTTTGGAAATGAAATTCTTTGTGTTGGAAATTTTTGTGAAACATAAATTTTAATTTATAATTTTAAAATTAATTTAATGATTTAAAAGAAAATTTATCTTCCAAAAATATATTAATAAATAATATATATTTTTCTTATGATTATAAGATAATTTTATGACACCGTAATTAATTTTTTAGAGTGTTATAAATTTTGTCATAATTTTAAAATTGGTATTTTTCTAATAAATGCTTATTATGATAAAAATTAAATTTATCATATTTATAAAACTATTTTAATAAAATGGAGTTCATTTCTGAATTCTAAATTCTGAAAATATTTATGGTGAATTTTTGGGACTTCTTTGAAATAGTTGATTTTTTAGAGAATAGTGGAATACGATAATTTACAATATAAGTTAAATACAATAATTATTGAGTCGTATATGATTTATGGATGATGTAAGCCCATAATCTAGAACCCTCATTCATTATTTTAATATATTTAGTGATAATTCTCTATCTATTCATTTTCATGATCAAAAATTATAATCCAATGAATATAATAAACAAAAAACACCCCTCTCCTCAACTATAAATCCCACCCCTCACCAACTCTTATCATCGCACCTCAAATCCCTGTAGCTTGTTTAATATCAACCTAATTACCTTACCAATCCTATATTCCACATCCAAGACTTTATAGTCCCACAAAAAGTCCAAAACAATGTTCTTTAAGTAGTTTCTCACGGAAAATAATTCAAGAGGTAAAATCCTCTTTCATTTTCTTTTATTTTTCATTTTTATTTATTTTATTTTTTTATTCCCTCCTCACCTCCCCTCATCCAAGTGACATTATTACCATAAAACATTACATATATGGTATTTATATTTTTTTAATTGTATATCCATCATCAAACCTCTTCTCTTATCCTCTTATTCAAAAAAATGAAAACATTGTTCTTGATGTGTTGATTTACCGTCATCGTGGATGATGTGTTTTCATTTTAAAATAATTCCATAAAGTATAGGAATAAAAACATTATTATGGTAAAATAATATTTTATTATACACATTATAAGTTATATAATTTTTTTATCCAATATAAAAATATGATATTAAATAAAATGATATATTTTTTTGATGCTCATAAAAAGAGCCAAAATAAATTATATAATTTTCATTAATGCTATTTCTAATGAATCATCATAATATAAGAAAATAATGATAAATAGTATAATTAAAAATTATAGAAACATATAAATACAATTTAATTCCACTTATGCTATTTTTCTTCCATTTTTCAAGAAAATCCATAATGAACCAACCATCAAAACCCTGACATAAATGCGCAAAAAAAATAAAAATAACAAAATATTATCGATAAATTAGTGGAAAGTTGTTTTAAGAATATAATATAAGGAATTATAAATATTAATATGTTTGTATAATATATTAATAACACTCTTTAAACCATTATACATGGTATTGAATACAATTTAAGTAATACAACCCTGAGGTAAGGGGATTTTCTTTAAAAAATCATTTTCAAAATTCTATTTTTAAAAAAATCAAAAGGATCGCCTTTATAATATTATTTTTTTATGAATATGTTCAGGTTCTAATGAATTTATTATGATGAAGATTGGGATTTATATCTCCCTCTAATTATTTGGCTATGTTTATGTTCGAAGTTGACTATAATGGTTATTCAAAGTGTAACTATGATGGTTACACCATTAGGTAGTCATGATGGTTATAACATAAGGTAGTCATGAGGGTTAAATTGTAAGGTATCCATGATTGTTACAAGTAATATAGTATTAATGAGGGTTACAATCTTAATTAAGTGATTCCCTAAGTTATATTTACATTTTTATTTATGTCTATTATTTTTATGGAAATCTATTTTTTCACAAGTTAAGTATATGGTACATTATGATTGAGAAGTATTTCGTTGTGAAAGTGATTTAATATGTTTATAATCATTCATGGAATTAAAAATCACTTTCTATTATATCTCTTAATGATATTTTTTCTCATCCAAATTGTTTTAAAAATATAAAAGGGTTTGTGGAGGGGTAACATAAAAGAATATGCCAACATAAATGTTGTGAAGATTTTTCATGGAAAAAGTTCACATTATATTAAAAAAGTACAATGAAAGAAGTGTATACTATTTTAGTAGTATCCAATTTTTATTATATTGGTTTGATTTTTATGAATTATTTTCTTATTATCTAAATCTTTAAACGGATATATCATTGGGAGTATAAGAAATTGAATTCTAAATGAATTTACTAGTTTATTTAATGTTTATGGTCAGGTCCTTATAGTTATTATAATATTATGGATTAGATAAATTTAGTGATTAGGATGATGTTAATATTATAAAATGAATAATTATAACATTTTGGATATGTTTAAATAATATATCATCTAAATATTACCATGTTACTTCATCTAAGATATGTATATTTAGAATTGTTTTCCACAGAAGAAAAAGGGAAGCTAAAGTAGAAAGGAAGAGGAGGATGATATCTTTCAGAATATGATACCTTGAATTTTGGGAATTGTAACTGATTATTTTTTGATATTAATAGATCATTTGAAATAGGATATAAATGGCGGTGTAATAAATGGAAGATAATAGATAGATCTACCACAAAGGTAATGATTATAGTGGAACATTTTATGATGGAATACACTCCAGCTTTTAGTGGATCTTCTTGCCCAGTGGTGGTTGAGGGGTGGATTAAATTCCTTGAAAATATATTCTATGTCATGTGAATTTCATATAATAAAAATTTAGTCTTTCTATTTATTATTTTAAAGGTGAATTTTCCTAGTGGTGGTTAATGGTCATGAATGTTAGGGATATCGAGTAGATTGATGCCTTGGAACGGGATAAATTTCATAATATTATCATTGAAAAATATTTTCCTATGGTGGTATGACTTATGATGGAAAATAAATTTCTTTAATTGAAACAAAACGAATAAATTTCAGTGTCCATGTATAAAGAAAACTTACCCGATTAGAATGTTGCGCTCCAAATCTTATTTGGGATCTTGATAGTGCTCAGAATGGCCTGAAGTCCTTCTTTTTATTTATTTTGGATAATCCTCATTACAAGGGTTAAAGGGGAATCCTTACATAGCCCATAAGAAGAAAAAAGGCGCATACATGACCCCATACATGACTTGAAGGACCAAGACCCAACACACTTGAGAAATCCCCTCCCCAGTATCTGCTTCTTAAAGGAACCTAGCTCCCTACCTCGTATGAATAATCATTCAACACTACCCTGTGTAGAGATGCATAGTGCTTGGTCCCGATGTTAGTTTCTATACCCTATCATTCTTCCATCCTAGTTAGCTATGTTCTTGGTGGCTGCTTTTTGTTGATCTGAATCCTTGTATAGGCCTTCTCCTGTGAGGTTTACCCGAGTTTCTTTTTATTTGATATGGGTTATATAAATTTCTTTATTCATTACAATTTTTTTTCTGAATTGGATATTTTACCTCCACAAATGAATTAGAACTCATGGTAAAAACACCAGGGAAAATAATAAGGCAAACCGGCATTATAAGAATCTTCATGTTTTTTTGTGGAAATACATTACTTTCAAACCATGTTTTTATCCCATAGTATATTTTTATGTTATTATCGATATGGAATGACATTAATTTTGTCATGAAAATATTGATTATAGAGATAAATAAGTTTTTCTCATAAATAGTTTTAGTTTGTATACAATAATGAACACATACCATTGATAACATATCAGGAATCTAAGAATATGTTAAAAGATGAAATTAAATTCTATCTAGCACCTATTGTTGAAAACAACGTAACTATTTGGATTAATGATTTGAAAGTGGTAAATGAATACCATTATGTTTTTTCTAATGAGTTTGATGGTGTAATATATGATTAGGTATTTGAATTTACTACTGACTTAGTTCTTGATGCTATTCCAATTTCAAATCCCCCTTATTGAATGGCATAAGTGGAAATTATGGAATTCAAAAATAAGTTTATGGAGTTTCTTTTAAAAGGAAGTATTCATCCTAGAACTTCGCAATGGGGTAGTCTGGTGTTTATTTTTTTTTAAAGAAATGTGTTTACAGGGGTATTTTAATTGATTATAGAGATTTTAATTACATTAATATTAATAATAAGTATCCATTGGATCATATTGATGACTTTATTGATCATCTCTAGGGAAATCAAAATTTTTCAAAGATTGTCTTGAGATCCTGGTACCATCAACTGAAGTTGAATGAGCATGACATTCCAAGAATAGTGTTCTGGACTAGATTTGAGAATTATGAGTTTGTTTTTATTCTTTTTGGGTTGATAAATTCACCTTTTTTATCTTTGTTTCTTATGAATATAATCTTATATAAATATTTGGATAAGTTTATTTTTGTTTTCATAGATGATATTTTTGGGTTTTCAAAAATTTATGAAGATCATTAAAAAATTGAAGGATTGTCCTACAAAAACTAACATAAATGTATTTAAATTTGAAATTTATAAAATGTTATTTCTGTTTAAAAAAGAATTTCATTCATTAGAACATCATAAATAAGGATGGCATAATAGTTGATCCTCCCAAATAAAATTGTTGATGAATTTCCATGAACTAAAAATGTTACCAAAATTTATTGGTTTTTTAAATTAGTAGTCTAATACCATGTTTTTTAAAAACATTTCATACTTAACAATCCCTCTAACCAGGTTAACACAAAAATGGGTTTAATTTATTTCGACACAAGAATATGATGCTTATATTTAGAGTCTAAAAATAATATTTCTGAATTATCTAGTTTTGGTCATATCATCCATAAGTAGTGATGTTTTTATCTTTATTGATGTTTCATTTAAGGGGATTGGATATTTTTTATGCAGAATGATAGGGTAATGTCATATACTTCTAGAAAACTAAAACCTAATGAGTTAAATTATCTCACCCATGATCTATAATTACCAGTTGTAGTTTTCCCTTTAAAAATTTGGTTGCATCATTTATATGGATCCAAATATGAAATATATACTAACCATAAAATCATGAAGAATATATTTAGTCATAAATACTTTAACATGAGGTAGAGAAGATGGATGGAACTGATCATGTATTATTATTGCATGATCAATTAACATCTTGGATAATTGAAAAAAGTTCTAGATTCCTTGATTCAAAAACATCATGCTAAATTAACCATGTTAAATTTGGAAAAAATACCCCTTGATTAATAATTTTATGAATTTGGGAATGGAATTTGGTGGTGAAGGAAATTAATCTATTTTTTCAGGTGTAAATGTATTCATCTCTACCAAATATAATTAAGAAAGTGTATAAGGAAGACAATGAATTAAAAAATATGTAAAAAAATTTAATGAAAGTTATCAGAATTTGACATTGAAAAAATATTGGGTTTTGATTTTTCGGTCGAAATTATATGTCCTTTGCGATTAATATATTAAGAAAGAGTTATTAATTGAAGCTCATGGCTCACTATTTTCAGTTCATCCAAGATTCACTATGATATAGAGAGACCTTCGAGATTATTATTAGTGAGATGTAATGAAAAGGGATATTATTGATTAAAAAATTAAAAGTTTGACTTGTAAATAGGTTAATGCATAGAAAAACTACCAATGTGGACGCTTAATCCATTTCCTGTACTAGAGTGAAAATGGTAAAATTTATCTATGGGATTCATTGTTGGACTACTATTTAATTCTCAAGGTAATAATTTGATTTGTGTTATTATTGATAGACTGACTAAATATTCACATCTCTTTCCTATTCAAGACAATCTTTTCTAGATCATCTTTCATGAATGTACCTCAAAGATATTTTAAGGTTACAAGAATTTATTCTCTCCATTTTATCAGAATGTTATCCATGGTACACTTCTATCATTTATAAAGGCCATTATAATTCATTGGTAACTGGATTAAATTTCCACACAAACTTTCATCCTCAATCAAATAGATATACCGAGTGAAAAATTCACACATTTTAATACATGTTACATACTTGTTCAATGGATTATCAAGATAGTCGAGATAAAAATATTTATCTAGTTGAGTTATCTTGTAATAACAGCTATCATTTCAGCATACATACGGAAACTTTTTTAGGTGTTATATGGAAAGCATTGTCAGCATCCTGAATTTTGGGATGAATTCAGGGAAAGGATGTTGATTGGGCCATAATAAGTATAAGATGTAGCTAAGAATGTAAATATGATCCAAAAACACATGATGATAGCTCAGGTAGAAATAAAAGTTATGTGGATAATAAGAGGAAATACTTTTCTTTTGAGGTTGGTGATCATGTTTTCCTTAAAATAACTCCATGGAAAAGTGTTATATCTATTTTTAAGTAAGGAATGTTAAGTCCATGGTTCATTAAACCATATGAAATCCAAGGTAATGTTGTACCGGTAGATTACTAAGTAGATTTGACTCTGATTTTATCCTGGATACACAATGTTCTCAGGTTTTGATGTCAAGAAAGTATTTTCAAAATTCATCTCATGTTTTGAGACCAAAAGTAGTTCAGCCAGAAAATAACCTTTCCTATGAGGAAAATCCAATTCTGATTCTTGATCGTGGTGATAAATTATTTTGGAATAATATCATTCACGTGGTTAAGGTTTTGTGGAGAAACCCCATTATTGAAGATTAAAAATGGGAATCTAAAAATGCATTGAGGTAAAGGTATCCTGATTTTTTAATAAGTGAATAAAAATTGAAAGGATGAAATTACCAGATTGAGGGGGGAATGTAACAACCTAGGTACTTGTAAAATAATTGGTTCTCATTCTATAATTAAATAGTCAAATTAATTATAAATAAATAATGAAATAAGTTGTATTTATAGAAATTAAAGAATATGTACTAATATATTAGTAATAACACCTCTAAAATTAAAAATAAAATGTATTCATCTTATAAGTAAAAATATGATACATTTAAATCAATGAATAATTAAATAATTTTTGTAGAAAATGATAAATAACTGTTCATATTTTTGTTACAAATATATTTTTATATACAATTTTATAATTAATATATTTTTTTAATATAAATTTTATCTTAAAAAAAATTAATAAATTAATATTTTGTTTCTTATTATTATAGTATACTTTTATGAGACCCAAATTAATTTTTCAAAGTGTTCTAAAATCAGTTATAATTTTAAAATTTGTATTTTTTGAATAAATTATTATTTTAATTAAAAATTAAATATCTCATATTAAGAAAAAAAAATAATAAAATGTAGTTCAGTTTTTAATTCTACTCATAAAAAAATGGTTAGGTTTAATTTTTGGTATTTTTCTAAAATAATTGAATATTTGTTAATAGGGAAATACGATAATTTAAGATATAAGCTAAAAACATGAGTTATTGAGTCATATGTGATTTAAGGATGATTTAAGCCCATAATCTCGAACTCTAATTCATTATATTAATATATGTACTTACAATTCTAAAAATATTCATATTCTTGATCCAAAATAATAAACTAATGAATAAAATAATCAAAAAAATTCCCCTCTCCTCTACTAATAATACCACCTCCCACCACCTCTTCTCCAAACACCTAAAAGGCTTATGTATTGTTTAATTTTTACCCAATTACCTTTCTGGGCCTCTTAACTAGGTCCAAGACCTGTTGGTCTCACCAAAAGGTCAAAACTAAGTTCCTTAATAAGTTTCTCAAGGAAAATAATTCAATAGGTAAAATCCTCGTTCATTTTCTTTTATTTTTCTGTTCAATTTAAATTATTTCCTTATTCTTTTCTCACCTCCACTCTTTTAAGTGACATGATAAACCAATTATCCTACATATACTAGAATTTTATTATGTCAATAAAATTACCATCATTGAAACTCTCATCATATCCCCATATTCTGAAAAATGAAAACACTTTCTGTGATGTGTTGATTTAACGTTATCATGGCCAATGTGTTTTCATTTTCTTTTATCCCCTACAAGGCTAGTCAAAAACCATTTTTAAGGGTAAATCAGATATTATTGTAAATAATATTTTTTATATAATTTTTTCCTAGTATATAAATATGATATTAAATAATATTATATAAGTTTGTGTTGGTCGTAAAAACCACCGAAATAAATTAAATCATTTTCATTAATTTTTTATCTAATAAATAATCATCCTATCAAAAAATGATATATGGTATTATTTAAAATTATTTAAACTTATTAATACTATTTATTTCCACTTTTATATTTTTTTCTTCTATTCAATAAAAAAATCCATAATGAACCAACCATGGAAACCGTGAAATAAATACACCCAAAACAATGAAAATAACAAAATATTATCAATAAATGGGTAGAATTATGATATTATAAGATCATATAAAGAATTATAAATGTGAATATTGTTCTTTAATATATTAATACCATATTATATACAAATTTATAGGATTTTTAATACATTTTAAGTAAAAAAACCTGAAGTAAAGGAATTTTCTTTAAAAATCATCTCTTAAATTTATATTTTTACAAAATTCAAAATGATTTTTTTTATTCCTATTTTATGAATAATTTTTTGTTTTTTAGAATTTTTTATGGTTAAGGTTGGTACTTATATCTCCCTCCAATTCATTGGGTACGTTTATTCTGAAATTTGATCGTAATGTTTATTCCAAATGTAATTCCAATGGTTACAACATAAGGTAATTGGTGAGGGTTGAATAATAAGGTAGCCATGAAATTTATTTTACAATGTAGTTATGAAGGTTAAAAATCACATGGTGGTAGGGTGTTTTAAAATCTAAAGTATGTAATTCCACATGTTACATTTGTGATTTTATTTATGTTTTCTATGTTTTATTGAAATATCTTGTTTTCAAAAGTTATGTGTGGTGTGCTTTATGGGTGAGAAGTATATATTTGTGAAAATTATTTCATAAGTCTATAATCATTCATGGATTAATGATTTCCTTTCTCCTATATCACTTATTTATCTTTTTTTCGCATACCATGTTTTTAAAAAAACATAGAGGGTATAAGGATGAGTATGAGAAAATAAGAATCGAAGATGAATGTTGTGAATATTTTTCATGAACAGATTTCTTATTTTATTAAAAACCACTTTATTATGGAATAATTGTTGCGGTTTTAGTAGTACCCACTTTTTATGCTTCTAGGTTGATATTTATGAATTATATCCTAATTATCTAAAATTATAAACAGAAAATAACTTTGGGAATGTAAGAAATTGTATTCAAAAAAAATTACTAGTTTATAAAATGTTTAATGTTGGCTCCTTATAATTTGGGTGGGATAATAATATGAATGAAGAGCTCATATTGGATTTCATTGAATGTTTTGATTTAAGGAATCTTGATAGGCATCCCCAATTAAATATTGACACCATAGAGGGTTTGTGCATGAAATCAGTAGAGATGATTGTGAGTGTTATCATAGAACTTAAATTTATAATATAAGCCTGATATGATCATGATGGTTGTTATAATTCTTGTTCTTATGGTATGATTTTGATGTGTGTGATGGTTTGGAAGGGTTTTGAACCTACATTATTATTATTATTATTATTATTACTACTACTATTATTATTATAATGTGATGATGTACTCATCGGTGGTTGTAGACCTTGGATACATGGGGATATATTATAGGTATTACCTCCCTAGTATCAGATGATATTTTTTGAATGTGTGATGTCATATATTACAAGAAAAATATCTATTCACGCATATTTATTGAGTAGTTAGAGGGATCACTTCTATAGGATCATGTGGTCATGCCTTAAGATTCTAGGAAAGGAGACATGTGATTTATAGAATATTGAATAATTCTCAATTGTAAATTATGATATACCTAGTAAAACATTGGATATAATAGGACATATACTAATACAATATGATATTACTAGTTATTATGAGGATATCATGGATAAATGTAGCGAGTAAGAAGATTCATAAGAATCCTATCATCTGAATGGATGCCAATGGATATTATGATATTCCTAGAATTACAAGGATTTGGAGTGATACATAGGGATTTGATATTATTCTCAGTATTTCTAAAATATTTCTGATGAACTTTGTGATTTATGGGATGGTAAGGATAGTTAGGATCCAACCATGACATCTAATATAATATGAGATGTCTAGGATAATTAAGAACTTGAAATTATACCCAGAGTTATATGAGATGAGTATAATGTCTGGTATCTTGATATTGTTCCTCTTGTTAAGCGATTCTTAAAATATTCAAGGTACGAGGTGATGATACCTGATATTTTAGGAATTCTTAGGTTTCCTTAGATATATTGGTGTATCTAGTGAAATAATACAAATAAGATCATTTTGAATTACTTGTATCCAAGAAGTATATGTGACATTCTTATAGAATCTATTTTATATGACAAAGTAGGTTTGTTTTATAATAAATTGAATCTTATTGCCCAAGGACATACGATTCTTATCAATTTATTTCTTTACTTTAGTTATCTCCCAGCTAGGCTAGGCATAACATATGTAAATAAACTTGTTTATGATAGAATATGATATGTAAACCATTAATGGTGGCCTGTATAGAATTTATCTCTCACAATATACATGATATCATTGGTTTATTTACATAACATAATCATTCTTTAGGATTTTGAAATTATTTCTTAGCAGATAGGGAAGAGGACTTTTTTTCTATGATCAAGTTGGTATTCTTCAGTGGAGTCAGAGGATTGAGTTGGAGTAGCTCAATCGATGATGGGGAACATGTTTAAGGTATGAATTTGGGATGGTATTTATTCCCCTTGTATAATTATTTTTTATCTTATATTGGTGATTTTTAGGGAATTATACATCATTGTATGTCGTCATAACCATGAATTTTTATAACTGTATTCTTAAAAAGTTTAATTTGATACAATATTGTTGTCTATTTATTTGTTTTCTTATACAATGTTTATTGTTTTATTATTGTGGATTATGTTTGGTTAAATTTCAATTGTGGATTATATAATGTGATGGTATATTACACCAATGGTATCACCATAATACCATTGCTTCTATTATGATGTATCTAGTGTATTGGGAGGTGCACTTGAGGTCACATAGTGACCCAGTCTAGATACTATTTACAATGAACCGAGATTAGGATATTATAATTTTTGTATCAAATCATTAGTTATTATTACTATTTTTTGATATATTATGGAGGTGACATAAGGATTTTCTAGGGATTATGATGGACCTAAAACCGGTGCATCACAAACCCCTTTTTTGATTGGAATTCCATGTTACAAGGAACAGGATATTGTTATTCTACTTTTTAATGTTACTGTTGCATTACTCCACCTAGTTTCACTCAATAGGTTTTTACCTAAAAATGTTTTTTCGTTTTATTTAGAAAAACATTTTAATGAAATTTGTGAAATCTATAAAGTACACAAAGAAAATCAATCAATATGATACATCATAGAAGAATCTAAGATTTTTATTTTTGTCCTTTTAGAGATTGTACATTAGTGAAGACTCCATTGACGAACAGTAGCCTTCTAAACTGGATCCTCCCGGAGTTGGTTTTAAAAATTGTATTCCGTCTTTTCCCATGTATGAATGAGTTCTTCCATATATATCTTCTACCTATTGACTCTACCAGCTGGTATTCCATGTTGTTTTTGGGACTATTCATGCTACTCCTTGGAAATGATACCCTGATGAGGCCTTATAACCAGCATGTAAAACTCCTTTTACGTAGTGATTACCTTTAAAACATTAACAAATAACTCTTTGTATTCATCTATTATGGTTTTCCACTCATCACAGTCTATCAGTTCCCTCCCATTCTGGTGGAAATTGGATTCAGTAGGCTACTTTCCATTACATGCTAGTTCAATGATAGAATATTCCCCTTCTAGTGGATCATGATTTTTAGTTGACTTAGCCTCCAACTTCTTGGGAACCTTTGGATAATTATTTCCTTTACTTGAGGATCTAGTAACATGAGGTCTAGGAAAGGAAGAATAGCATTTTCTCCTCCACATACTCTACGTGTTCTTAAGAAACCCATTTGAATGAATGATGGTTTTCTTTCCAAACATTGAAGAGGATCTAATATAGTCATATACAATGTCCACTTCCTTAGGCTTAGGTAAATTTGTATTTATTTATCATGTTTTTCACGTACAGTTTGTATGAACTGTTTTTTCTTTCTTATGATAAATATCACTAATAACATAGAATTAATTTAATGAAAGTGTTAACAAAAACTACTATATTGTTTCCCAGATAACTTTTTCATGGTGTTCTACATCGATGAATCATTTTGTATCTCCTTATAATTAAATAACATGCTCATCATATAGTGAGACATTCATTGGTTATTGATATACAATCTCTTTGTGAAATGGATGTATAGTAATCCCTTATGGGTTTATACAGGAATTTGATGTCTATATAATAAACCTCTCATCAGTGTTTACAAAATATGTTTTGTTCCTTAAAGTGTAAAAAACCTATAGGGTGTTTCCCCACATATTCATTTTTGATTAAATATACTTAACTGAACCGTAATACTCTAATTTACACGAAACAAACCCTTATAGAGTTATTTTATTATGTAGATATGTAGAGAGGTTTCATTATGATCCTTGAGGGATGGATTCTATATATAGAGGATAAGTCAGAATTATCCTTAGATCATAATTCTTGAAGGGGTAAGCCCATATATATATGCTAGATGAGGATTTGTTTCCTATAAGGTTTATAAATAGTCATGTGATCCCATATATGTATATGATATAAAAGAACCCTAGAGTGGGTGTTGTGGCACATAAGATACTATTTAACTAATTAGTAGGAACTTAGTGGGGTTTCCTATGATATAGGACAGATTTAGGACCTATATTATGGACTAATATGTACATATTAGTTACCATTTAGATGAAATGTAAGAGGTTAATCTGATAATAGGGTTAACCTAGGATTTTAAGTGCCACATAGATGAGAAAAAACCTCATAGACTTTAGTTTATGACATCGGAGAATGTGATGTTCTATAAGGTAAATGGTTTAGGCATGGTGATGCCTTGAGAATTTTTCATGGATTTTAAAATTGAGTACTTGTGCATAGGTATCATGGTTAGGGTTTGGAGGGAAACACTTTTCAAGTTCATGAACATGTTATTTCTAGATGCTTCTTCCAGATCGATGTGGTTGTGTAGTATGTAACATATAAATATGAAACAATTATGGTTGGCATGAATTCTTATGATATATCCTTTCATGTGTGAATGAATCAATTTTTAAGATGAGTGTTAAGGGTTCTTCTTGATAGTTAATATTAATGTGATGTGTTAATGGTGTGTTCTTTAGGTGCATGATCCATAAAATGGTATATGTCTCTAGATGTTATATGTTTGTAGGGTAGCATCAGGGTGTATTCCTAATTCAATTTTTTATATAGTAAATGGGGGATATTGAGAACCATTATCAACAAAACACATGAATTATAATTAGGAACATTTAATGGGTTCAATAATCCTATTTCATAATAAATTTCGCAAGGACATAGTTAATTTTTTATATTTAATACATGTATGGTTTCTAAGTTGTTGTAAGAAAAATAGAAATGTACCTTCATGGTATAGGATACATCATATATCTATTTTGGAGTCATGATATGGTCAACCTTGTTATTTTCATTGATATGTAATATCATGTATTTGTAAATATGTAAACTATTGAAGTTACGCTTGAGGATCAGTATAAGGTAATTCATTTGTTCGGAATTCACCATTGTTCATTGGAGTGTGTGGCCCTCATTATATATAGATATTAATGTGATGTTAAGGATAATATTATAAGTGTGTCAATAAATATTATTGATTGGTGTGTTCTTGTTGTTCTCTAGTTTGACTAGGAATGTTTAATTTGATCATCATTTGTGGTGATGGGGGAACTATGGTCCATATAGATTCAACACATATGTGGGTAGGGTCAGGGGTGATATTAGACCATTTGTGGGGTTTTCAAGATACCTTTTGAATGTTTGTTAACAAGTGAATCTGATTGTATTTGGTTTTTTAGTGAACCCTATATTTGAGGTTGTGTTGTTTTATTTGGATGATTCTTTGTGTTAGAACTTAAATCTAGATGGTTTTGATGATATTTGAGGGCGAGTCGAATTAGATATGTGATGGTTGTTATATATGTAGTATATAGTGGTTAATGCATATGGTCATTGATCAAATTGTGTAATTAAATAGATATTTTAGTTCATAGTTTTTTTGGTATATGGATGACCTTACAATGACTTTTGGAGTTGAGTAATTAGGATTTGGGGAATAGATAGTGCACTAGGGGAGTAGGAGGAAATTTTATTAAAAAATTGGACAATGGGGTACTGAAATGTTTTTTATATATGATAGGGTTCATTGAGATGGAAAAAACTGAATGAGTTTGTGATACATTAATAATGTGTTTTCTCATGTGATTCAGATAGTGGGGATCACTATGGCTTAGTATCAGCCTTCAGAATGTGGTTACTATAGTGGGGAGCACCATAGTATTTTTATGAATTTTTTAATTACCCTTTGGGTGTCTTATGATAGAATGGTGTGGGTTAGAACAATCATAGTTATTTTTTTAATGATGATTATATGGAGGCTCTATTTAAATGAATAGTGAACCATGTGTTGGGGAGTTGAACAATGAAAACTCATTTGGTGTTCCACTATAAAATGTGACTTGTTGATTGTGAATTTATTATCATGGTTGGTGGGGTTGATTTTTTAAAATTTCTCCAAGGATTCGTAGAGATGATAAATGTTATAACGGGGAAATTATAATAACCCATGTCTAGATGGGATGTGTTTTTTAAAGGGATGTTATAGTTTTTTGTATTAGGTAACGATGATAGGAGAATGGAAACTTCTCTAGGAAAATAATCTCAAAAATAATTTCTAATTATTCCATTAATCATAGAATTTGGGTTTTACCATTGAGTATTAATTTTGTGGAATTTCAAGATGGATGAATTTTCCAACATATTTGACTATTTATTAAAAAAATTATTTAATATTATCACAAGTTAAATTGTTGATATCACATAAATAGAGGATATGATTAAAATTTTAACTAATGATTGATTTTGGAATAGTGATTTTTACAAAGGTGATGTATAAACTCTACTCATGTTTTGTGTTATGAGATTATCTATTAAATGATTATTATTATATTTTTTCTTGCCTAATTACTTAATATGTACACCAAAAAGGGTATGGATACTGACCTATCGAACAAGTTCATGTTTGTAGGTAAGGGGGAATGGGTTTCATTGTGAATAATTTGTGTAATTTATAGGGAAATGATTGGGATTCCGTGGACGTGGACTATAGATTCAATCTTTATTCAATGAAATTTAACTATAATGTAGGAAAATTGGATAATTTATAATTCTTTTTTTATAGAATCATTATGTTTACTTTCATTATGTTTATTGGACTAATTTTAAGTCCTTAAAGGCCAATTTCATGTGATTTAGAGTTAAAGGGGGTTTCTAGAACTTCATAGGGGTTCTCTATTCTGAAAAACATACTACATGGTGTGTAGTCCATGAGGAAACATGATGTATATAGACATGGGGTGTGGATAGGTACTCATATATACTCCTCTTGTGGGGATACATGGTCATGTATAGTATATGGTTAGATCCCATATAAGGTTCATGACCATAGGTCATGTAGAGTATATCTTTAGAGGTCATGTGAGGTACATGTCTAGGTACCCCTTGTGAGATACAAACCATGTATTATTGAAACAAAATGTGAACATGGGAGATGCATTACATTATGGGTTGAAGTATATTCTTGGAGTGTCTTACTCGGAGTATAAATAATGTACCCTATGGTATATGTAATGTATTGTACCCAAATATACATGTTTCAATTATTTCACAGCTTTAATCTAGAATTACGAAAATGATAATTTTATTTTCTGTAATATAGTTGTAAAAATCCATGGTGGATCCCTGTTAGTAATTTGATGAAATTTATAAACAAAATCATCACTAAATGTATATAGGAAAGATTATTTTAAATAATATTAGGTTAATAGTTCTTCTGAGGTAGATCTGGAATTAGACCTATGTGGGGGTTATGAAAATGATTTGATGACCAAACATTGGATTTTAAAGGTCCATGGAATGAGATACCTCAGTATGATATATGTTTATTGAGGCCAGGTTTTATTTCAGATAATTATAAGGATTTATACTAGAATCCAATGCCATTAGATGAATTAATCCTATGAATAGTGAGAATACCATAGGCTTTGGATAGTTTATGGGTTTAGTTTTTATATCCTTTGAATGGGTTTGAAGGATGCAACCAAATTCAATACAGGAGAGATAAATATGAGATAGAAGATCCCATGTAATGATTCCATCTATTTTTTGACTCAGTGGACCTTAACAGCCACCTCGGTGATTTATTGGCCCTAAATAGGTTGTGCCTAGTAAATCGGTTGAGGGAATTGGGGGTGTCACCATTGAACATGAATCCATGATGTGATCCTTATGTGGACATGATAGTGATGATACATCATGCACTTAATGGGATGACATTGTATGTGTATTATTTTTTTGGAAGACATCCAATCCATAGTATTATTATTTTTATTTTAACAATTATAACTTGATGAGATACTATCAGGTAGATAAAGGCCCCCAGATACAAGGAAAACGAACTCAAGGATTACCTCCTGAGTATTTGATGATGTCTGAAAAATGTGGGATGTTAGAGATTTCCTCCATAGGATCTACTGAAAATTATTGATTAAGGGATTCCAAGGTTCACCTCTTTAATATTTTTTGTACATGACTTATGATGTTTTTAGAAATTCCCATGGATTCCCAATATCTAGTGTGATTCCTAGTGATAAATTAGGACAATATTATTGAATCGTATGATATAGGGTGATGATTGGTTATACTATATGATATTTTTAGTGACTTATAGGATCCCTTTTTTGTACCTGGTGAGAGAAGATAATCCTATGACACCTAAGATCGTGCATGATGCCTTGGGATATTATGTGATTCCTGTGAAACTTAGGATCTGGTAAGATTTCATTGGATGTTATGAGATTTGTAAAATCTAACTACTGGTATTGAAATTTTATGGGATGCGTAGGATTCCTAGGATGCCTACAATCCTGTATTGATTCCTAATATAATAAAACATTCATAATCTACCTATATTCTAGTGAGTATTCCTTGTGTTATGTGAGATTGCTTGGATTCCAAAAATCATGTTGTTGTTCCAATTGTGATTGGATGCCTAAAATATTCCTAGGTCCCAATGATGATACCTTATACATTATAGGATTCTTGGGATGTCCTATAATCTGGTGATGTGTGAAATGGAGTCCTATTTAGGAGATCACAGGGAAGGATTTTTATCTCTCGAAGGATACAATACATGATCAGAGACACTATATCACTAGCCTAAATAGGTTCTTCTGGTTCTGGGTGGAACCATAGAACCTGAGGATCAAGGGATTTTATCTCTTTATATTTTTATTTTACTTTTTACTCAAAAATAAATAGAATATAACATGTTCATTTAATTTTTTATGATATAAAATTTTATTAATAATGTTAGAGATAGTATATTGAGAATATACTTCCCACCCACTAAAAATAATATTTGTTCTCATTCTTGTCATATGTATTATTTCATATTGTGTATAGGTTTTATAGTGGATAATTTAGATGATTGGTTTTTCATTATCAAGAACGTCTACTAGGGTAGAGTAGGAGGATCAGGCTATAATAGCTTGGAAAATATTGGGAACCCTATTTGAGGTACGACAAAAGTATGGGAAAGGTTCTACTTGTATATTTTTTTTATGTATTTTCATTTTAGTGGTAATCATCCTTTTGGGAATGAGTTATTGTGTATTGGGAGGAATCTGAGTTTTTATGACTATTTGATTCCACATATTCATTTGACATTGCATTGTTTTTATTGATTTTAATCAATATACACTATTGGATTTTCCAATTTTTATGGATTATTTTAGGTGATTTTTAAATTATATTCAATCTTATATAAAGTTATAATCTCCCCAAACCAACATTCTAGACCCTCAGTGCTAGTAGACAACCTTTGGTGTAAAGGGAGACACATATGAGGTCACATTGAGACCCTACCTAGTTACTATTCATTGTAAACAAGAATAGCAGAATTACCCATAAAATGAAGGATGATTAGTTTAAATAATAAAATAAAAAATTATTATTATTTAAATTAAAACAAAAAAGTACCACATTGGTACATATCGTTTATCCATTTCACCAGCATCAGGCATCTAATTCTACGTCGAGTACCTGCCATATTTTTATAGGAAACTTGATAGCCCTCTAGCCCCCCTCCCCCACCTCTCTTGACATCTCCATTGAGTAAATAGTATTAGACTATAGATAACTCACTATTCTATAAAATTAGATAATATTGTCTCAATCAAGTAAAACTCTTTGACATCCAACACCTAGAATTCACCAAATCCACAAAAACATGAAACCATCAAAACATGCATGGTTTGAAAAAAAATTATTTTCACCATCAAATATCTAGATTGTTACAACTTCTAAACACCTAGAAACTAATTATCATGGTGTTTAATTAAGATTCATAGAAAATATCTCTAACTATAGTGCTCCTATATTAATCTATTTATCCCAAGTATCCTCCTAGATACACCCATGTTTTCTCTACATTCATACTGAGGGTATATTCCTCCCATGTTTGATATTTTCCCTCAAGTATACTATATAAACTAGTCATTCCTTGAATGAAAGATTAGCCTATATCTTACCATCATAAAAAAATGAACACTTGATAAGTGTAGGGATTGTATCTTAAAACCTAGGACACATGTAATACAAAATGCATCATATGAATTATTTGAGAAAGTTATAATTACAAATCCATGGTATTGGTCCTCTTGAAAACATCATACATCCCCGCATACATGGTCATGAACTTCATCTCCATTTATATCGACCTACTCCTCATATGAGGAGACCCTCACATGAAACCCTGGCCAATGTAATAACCATGACTTAAATATATGTAATTTTCATTGTGAATAAATTTATTATTTAGTAGTATATTATAAAACACATTCACCACATAATAAAAAACAAAAAAAATATTATATTAATATGAAAAATTATATTTAGAGGATAAATCTGCCTAGTAAAATTTATAATATTGGAATAGGAAAATAAACACACAAAATAAGATAACTAGAATAGGATAATTTGGATTTCTTAAGTTTCCTAGAATAGTCACACAAGAAAAAACATGATAAAAATGAAATAAAAAATTAATATTTTATCCAATATATTTGATAATGAAGAATATAAAAATTATATATGTTGAAGTTAATTACTAATAAATCCAATATGAGGTATTTTTTGGAATTTTAAATCTTACATGGTCATGGGAAATATGACAACTAGAATAGTATCTGGACATTGGGAATTGTAAAATGGATGTTATGATAATAACTATATTTTTATATTAGTAAAACAATATCTGGTTATATTATGAAATAAATATATAAAATATTAAAATCCAAATAAAATTAAATAAATGTTTTTTATTTCATAAAATAATTATTTAACATAATCAAACCATGTTTGTATTTTTTCAAAAAAAATATATGTTTTATCTTCACTTAAATACATTTATATAACAAATTTTTTAATTTGAAATGATATTTTTTCACTAAAATGGTTTAATAAAACACTATTTATTTTCATATAAATGATAATATAATTTTATGAATTCATATTTAAACATTCTAAGGGTCATAAATTTTATTATCTCATAAAAACATTTTTTATCAATAAATACGTATTTTAATTTAAAAATAATTTTACCAAATTTAAAAAATTATTTCTGTAAAATTAATTTCATTTTATGAATCATCACATAGAATTTTTTTAAATTTAGATTTTTTTCATAAATAAGAACATACATAGTGTAATAATAAGGCACTGTATAAGTTCCAAACTTTATAATAGTGTATATGGACAAATTTTTGATAATTATAGAAGTTAGATAAATATTTTAATTTCTCACTTATGATTAAATAACATGGTACTTATGATTTAATAAAAATAATATATTTTCTGATTTAATATTTTATTTTAATATTTTATTCTAAAACAACCACCCCCTCTACTTATAAATACCACCCTACTCTACACATTTCTCTTCAAATTAAAAATAACTTTCCTTTCACTAAATCTTCCTAAATCCCTCCCCAAATATCTATAAAATTATATATTATAGAATCATCAAAAAAATAATTCACTAATCCCTTATATTTTATAAAAGGATGATATCCAAAGGAAGATATAACTATCTCAACTGAGATCTTTTAAGTTGTTTTCTTCTTCTTCTTACTCCAAATCTATTATAACCGTCCTAATTTAATGAAATATTTATCAAAATTATTTTGAAATTATATCATCTTTATTTAATAACCATTATCTAAATTCCTATCATTTATTCTAAAACGAAATTATCTCCCATAAAATGGCCAGTTCACCACCTCCTTGGATAATGCGTCCTATTTTAGAACATCGCCACCATGTGTGGTTGTCATATTTGTTTTATTGTTAAAATTGAGAATAGTTTTTTTATATAATGAAATGGATAAATAAGTATATAAAATAAATAAAACCAATTATGTTTATCATCTTTTAAAAAACACATAAAATAACTAAACATTAACTGATAACATTTACACTCTATGAGCGATGCTAATTTTTTATGAATATTTTAAATTTAGAAACCTTTAAATTTATTAAAAGAAATAAAATCCAAATCATTACACATTTATACTTATAGATAGATTTTATAATGACATCCATCATTATTAAGAAACTTATGTGACATCTAAACCATTAAATAAACATCCTCGAGATAGTGAAAATGAACATAATTTCTATGATAAACGATAATAAAAACATTAATAAATCAAATATAGATGAAAAAGGTTATGAATAATGTATTAAATAAATTTAATTTTATTATTCATGATGTTATAAATATGTAAAAATTGATTCATAATGTGAGGTAGGGTAACTCCCAAACCACTCTTTTTTCTTTTTAGACTTTCATTCTTTTTTGTTACCTCTCATTCTCTTTCTTTTCTTCCACTTTACTTCACCTATATTCAAAATATATTTTACAATATTTTGAACTTTTTCATATTAAATATATATTCATAAATAATGTATCTTTATTCAAATATGGAAATCCTATATCTTTAATTAAGTCTTTTCGAAAAATTATTTATTATATACCATTTTTTATGCTTCAAGAGAAGATTATGTAACCCATTCCCTACTAATGGATTTTTTTCATTATTATTATTTATATGTGATTTATTTTCTTTATTTTTCACACATATTTTTATATATATAATGATATTATTGGTGGGAATGGAATTATATATCCAGCTAATACATCAAGTAATGTTTCCATCTCATTAGATACAATCTATTATGTAGATGGAGTAATCTGAACACACTATGTTATGATTTTTTTGTTATGATGAATTATATGTATGATTTAATGTTTTATGCTATCTCCAAATTTTTTGGATTTTAATATCTTATGATATTATATTCATCTAGGATGCTCATACATGGATATTACATCTTTTTATATGAATATTAAATACATTACACAAACACATGTCTGAGGACCATAAAATTTTTACTGAGTTTGGAAACATGGAACACAATCTTCTTAGTTAAGTGAAAGATATTCAATGTATCCCACAAATATTATCCACATTCAGTACTCTTATAAAACATATCCTACAAAAAACATTCTTCATAAACTAGTAATAGGAAATGTAGGAAAGGGCGAGCTTATATTTTTAGTAAGGGTATACAAGGTAGATACATAAGAAAAACATTTTTATAAGGGTATTAGAACATGATAATAACATTTAAAAACCATACCATTCATATAAAATATCATAATATTGGGTCATAAAATAAAGATTGAATTTTCATAATACATTAATCATAATGGAATCAAAAAACATGATTCTTGATTGCATAACATTTTTTGAAGACATTGATTTTTTGTCAAACGTATCAACCTAAAACACTGTTAACATGTGTAAATATAAAGAGGTTCACTCAATAAAATATGGACATTATATAATTCTATATAATAAACATATGAACATTAAACATTCCCCAAACATAACATTATGGGCCTTAAATACGGTCTACTCTTAACACTATGAACAGGAAATCAGTGTAATGACCTCAATCCTAGTTGCCTGTATCTGGTTCCTTACATCATTACATTGGCATAATAAACAATTAAGTCATATCCCAAAAGAACTAAATAGTATATTACTTTTAGAAAACTATATACAAAGATAATAATTACATTATAAATTTTTACAGAAATACAATATAGAGATTCCAATGGAAACATCCATATCACATAGAGTATACCTTCATGTCATTCATAATATCCATCTTCGCATCCTAAGGAAAAGTAAAACATAAGAATGGGGTGAGATCAGATTCTCAATAAGGAAATTTAATATAGTTGAAGCATAAATATAAAACATGGTGAATTACTAAAAGTATGCACACTATTAAAACATAATCTTGGGCATTAAATGGTCAGAATAAAAAGGTGATTATGTAATTCCATAAGAAAACATAACCATGGATATTCTAGTAGTCGAATAATCAAATTTAAAATCAATTACTAGTTTAGAAGTGAGGGAATTTATAATATCAGACATCATAAACATAGAATCGAGGCCTTGGCCAAGACACCATACATAATGGCTACAAACCCAGTCTAGTATTTCTTATAACACCTACCGATGCATCAAGGGGATATAGCTAACTCTACCCATCACCTACTAAGTCTAATGAATCCCTCATATGAATGGGGATAAAAATGAAAAAAAATATACATATGAAATTTAAATAACATTCCCCAATCTATAAATATAATCCCTAACCATTCCGAGTAGTATGGTGAATGGTGTCAAGATAGAACATCCATAGTAAAACTAATTATAAACCACTTAATAAAATATTATGGATGAAAATAGTAATAGATAACCCAAAAAATAGAATAAAATTAAAAACAGGTGTTAAAATATATAACAATAATCTAGAAAAAACATGGAGGAATTCTTGAAAGAAAATCCCTTTTTACTTTGTAATGAAGATTTATTTTGGAGAAAATCATTTGTATTTGTAATGATTGTTTAAATAGAACAAAAAATAAAAAATAATGTTTTTCATAAATAAAATATTTAATTTTAGAAAAATAAAGGTGTATCAAAATAGATTATGGATGGTACTTTAAAATGTGTATGAAATCTGGAGGTTCACTTTAATCGGGCTTTCTTATTGTGAAGAATTGAGAATGATATTTATAAAACATGAAACTCCACCATCAAATAAATAATTATATTTAATGGTAAACATATACATAACATTAAAATATAATATAGTATAAGTACACAAAAATAATTAACAATTTCATTGGGGTGAAGTGATAGAAAGTGTAATCCTGAATGAAAACGAAGGTTTGGGGAGAAACCCTTACCTTATGTCTGAATGTGTTCTTCAATTGACCTTAATATCTAAGAAATTGAAATTAATTAATTAATTAATTAATTAACTTAAATTCATTTATTTTGTTTATTATAATTTTATTATGTTCAATTATGGATTTTTTGATGAGTTATAAGATACAATTTAATTTCTTGGAAGCATTCGTTTCCTTGGTTTTCACGATCGGTGTAGTTGTATATGAGTGTAGAAGTTCAGGTTGAATGATTATAATTTTCCAAGATTTAATTTATATAATATTAATGATAATGGATAGTATTAAATGGTTATATAATCAATTTTTTATATAGTATGAGGATGATTCAGTTGATAAAACACAATTGATAATAATTTAGATTATTTTGGTGGTTTTTCAATCATTACGAACTAGTTTCATCGTGTGAATTAATATTATGTAAATATTTTATTTATAGAATATTAAATAGTTTTTAATAAATATATTATAGTACTTTTTAACAATAAAAATGGTTTCATTAGAATCCTTTAAGGATAAATTGATGAATCGAAATTTGTCATCCACAAAGGTTGTAAATAGACACCTCACAAACAATGATTTAATTTTTCATTTAAAAGATATATATATATATATATATATATTTATATAGAAATAAATGATTATGATGAAATATATTTAATTAACATGATATAACTCTAGTATATGTATGATATTGTATTCATCATTCTCATTTGGACAGAGAAGGAGAGGATATAATAAATAAATAAAAGAACCTTAAAATAAATTAAAAGGAAAAGGAAGAGGATTTTACCTCTTCAATACTACCCTTTGCGAACCTTCATAAAAGGATTGGTTTTGGGATTATGTTTAGACCAAGATCTCATGGACATGGGGTAGGATTGGGGATAGGATTGGGAAGAAATTTGACAATATTCAAGGCTTATAACTGTGAGGATAAGTGCTAGTGAGGGGTGATATTTATTGTGGAGGAGATGGGTAATTTTCGAATATTTTAATCATTAGTTTATTATGTTAGCTCAAGTCAAGAAATATTTTTTATTTTTGTGACTAAATATAGAAAATATTTCATGTAATTTATAATTAATGGTTGTTACCTCATAATTACATCAAAAATGAGTAAAAAAATCAGGTATCTAACATTTAACGTAAATTATCATATTTTATTATTCATAAAAAAATCAATTATTTTAGTAAAATACCAAAATTTCACCCTTAATATTTTTTGATATGTAAAATTAATAAATGAAATCCATTAATGAAAATAATTTTCTAGATATTAGATATTTAGTTTTTAATTTAAACCATCATTTAATAGAAAAATATAGATTTTAAATTTATAACTAATTTTATAACCCTTTAAAAATTAACTAAGGTCTCATAAAATTATACTAAAATAATAAGTAAAAAAATTTCTAATTTATGAATTCATTTTATATAAATAAATTTTCTTTAAATAATTTTATTAAATATAATATTTTAATTCAATATTTATGACTTTCAAAAACACCACCACTTAATTTAACTATTTTTAAAACATTCATTTACTAACAATATAATATAATTATATGATATGTTAATTTATAAGGTGCATAAATTTTATTTATAATTTTATGGGTGATTTTACTATTCATTAGTATAATTTAATATTCATAAGGTTCATATTACTACTCCTATGGTCAAATTACGATTTCATCAATATAGGTTACTTAACTTTTAGAAATACCTCTTAATTCGTTTATTCTTCATTTATGATGTTTTTATTGTGTTATATAAGTCATTGTATGTTATCTATATTATATACACCTCAGAATGTAAATTTCATTGATAGAGTTGTGGGTCTTTACATTCTCTCATCCTATGAAATACAAATTCCTTGAAATGTCATGATTTTTACCCCACAAAAACATTTGTGTAGTCCTTCAGCATAAGATCATCAGGCTCCCACATTTCCTCTTCAATTTTATTATTTTTCAAAAATAACTTTACCAGCTGAGTCTTCTGATTTCTCAATAATTTTTTTTAGTGTCTAGAATCAAGATAGGATCTTCATAGTAAGATAATCCAGGTTCCAATTATATTCCTTTGGAAGTGAGAACATGTATTGGGATAGCATGTATATCCTTACCAATGGGATAAGGAACACATTGTGGCATTAGTAAGGCTATGTGGAATTTATAAAAATATAATCCACAACTCTAATTCCCTCTAGAATTTCAAAAGGGAAAATGTACCTAGGGATCAGTTTCCATTTCTTCCAAAATCTTATAACAGCCTTCCATGGAGATAATTTCATTAAAACATTATCTCCCACTAGAAATTCCAAATCCTTCCTTTGATAATCGACATAGATCTCTTTTCTACATTGAGCTACTTTGATATGGGTTTCAATAGTCTTTACATTTTTCATTTTTCCTTCTATAAGAATTGGGACCACATACTTCCTTTCAGCAACTTCATCCCAACAAATTTTTCTATGACATCTCTTTCCATATAGTGCTTCATATGGCCCCATTTGATTACTAGAATGGATTTTATTGTTGTCTGAAAACTCTACCAAATCATCTGCTAACTTGTTTTCTTTCCATGGGTTGTGGTTTATTAAACAATTATAATTCATTAGTAACTATAGTCGTTGCCTTTTCCTCATGTTGAATTATTTCTATGAGAATATATATTTTAAGCTCTTGTGATCTTTATATATCTCACATCATTCCCTATATATATTGTACCTCCATATCTTTAGAGAAAATATTATAGATGTTAACTCAATATCATGAGTTGTATAGTTCAATTCATGAATTTTTTACTACCTTGATAGATAAGAAATAACCCTTTCATTCTACATAAGGAAATAGCCAATTCCTTTATTTGACACATAAATATAAATCACAAACCCACCATTTCTCAATGTTAGATTCTAGATTAGGACATTCATTAATCTCCACTTTAATTATTCAAAACATTTTTCACATTTTTTTCCATACTAACTCAACCCCTTTAAGAGTAATCTTGGTTAATGGGGTAGATAATCGGGAAACGTTTATAATGAAATTCCAATAATAACCTACTAAACAAATAAAAATATGTACCTCGGTTATTTTCATTGGTGCAGGCCATTCCTGGACCACCTTTGTCTTTGAAGGATAAACTAATATTCCATCTTTAGAGACAAAATGGAAAAGAAAATAAGCTGTTTGAATCCAAAAAATCTCACTTTCTAAATATCCCATATAATTCATTCCATCTAAGATCCTTAAAAACAATGCTTAAATGATTCTCATGATCTTCATAGCTTTTTGAGTATATTAGTATATCATCAATAAATACCACAAGGATGTCATCCATATATTCCTTGAAAACACGATTTATTAGATCCATGAAAATAAATGGTGTATTAGTAAGTCCAAATGGCATTTCTTTGAACTCATAATGTCCTTACCTTCTTTGAAATACTACTTTTGAAATATCTTCCTTCCTCACACACAATTCATGATATCCATACCAAAGATCAATCTTTGAAAAATATTGGTCTCATTAAAGTTTATCAAATAAATCATCAATGAAAAGTATTGGATACTTGTTCTTTATAGTAATATCATTGATATCTTTGTATTCATTGCATAGTCTCGTAGATCTATATTTATTCATAAATATGAGTAAAAGCTCCCCTTTGAGAAACACAAGGGTGAATAAACCCCTTACTGCTCAACTCCACTAGTTTTTTCTTCATCCTCACTAATTCTATTTTGGGTATTCTATAAGGAGTATTTGATATAGGCCTGGCAGCATGAATTAAATAAATAGAAAACTTAATTTCATATTCAAGAGGACAGCCAGGTAAATCCAATGGAAATAAAAAAATATTCTTTTACAATGGATGCATCCTAAATTTAAAAATTTATTTCCTCACCCATAGATATTTAATTTTATTCCTCCATAAGAATTTAATTTAGTAGAGAGAATGGGATGGATTTTGATAAGAATTGTATAGTGGGGTTTCTACTTTAAAGATATGGGATGGTACATTAATCTCAAAAATTGTAACTTCCTTCTTCTTCCAATAGATTTTCCAATAATAATTTTAAATCCAATTAAATCCAATTATTATATAAAAATAAGTCATGGGTATGATGATATGGTTACCAACTAAATAATATTTATGTTTCATAAAGACGACAAATTGAAATATCTTAATTGTAATGATATTTACCTTAGGAGTCTTGACTGACAACTCCTTTATTAAATCAAAAGGTAAATGTCTAATTTTCTGAAAAAACTGGGAATATATAAAATAATGTGTTGATGCATAATCTAATATAGTATTGGATAACTTTTATTAAATGATTAAAGTACCTTCCACCACATAATTAAGAACATCAACCTCATCAGTTATGATTGCATAAGCTTGGCCTTTATCCATTGGCCTTCTTTGGGGAACGTTCTATTGGCACAGTGAATAATAATCTTTATAATCTCCCATCTATTTGTAATTTTATCATTTATCAATGATAGATTCTTTATTTCACTCTAAATCATTGTCTTGGTGGGCTTTTTCTCCAAACTTGTAATAAACACCCATACCCTTAAAAAATGTTTTGGGGTGTTTTGTCCCACAATTATCATAGGATGAAAAATCAACTCTTCTCGTATTCCCCTTTTCCTTATTTCCTTTTCCATAGTGTTTAGTATCCCTCTTACTCTCATAATATATGTTGATGTCATATGAAATAGATAATTCTTTTATATTTTGATAGCCCAAGAGACTATATATTCGTATAATGAGAAATTTTGGGAGACTATTGGCCTTTAGAGGAATGTTTTTAAACAATCAAATAATTAACCAATCTTGATCCTTGAATTATATATATAGTTCACACCATTATTTTCTAGCCTTGTAAATTTGTATTCATACATAGAATAATTCGTATCCACCATTTTCCTTAGATTCAAGAATAGTCTTTCCATATTCTCTCATTGGTCTTGAGGAAAATATATTTTTGGGAAAATTTACTTAAAATCAATCCATTAAAAAAAATTTATTTATTTATCCTCTTTTATGATTTTATTTAGTGACCACCATTGATCCAAATCTCCTGAGAGATGATAAACAGCCATGATATCCTTCTCCCTTTCGTTACATTACAAAGTGAGAAATATCTTCTCAAATGAACTAATCCACTGGTCCACTACCAGTGGGTTTATATTCCCATTTAATGTTGAATATTATTGTGATAAAAAGTGGTCTAACATTTATCCTCCACGTTATGAATTAGGATGATCTGTATGGGTAAGTGTATTGTTTATAACCTGAGTTAGGTGTCCCCATATAGTTATAAGTTTCTCATAACTAGTCACAACTACAATATCAACATATTTATCTTGAATAGGAGGGAAATATCCTCATGGGATATGTGCATGAATAATATTTTCATTCCCTTAACTGGGTTCTATTTCTAAAAACCATCATACCCTAGATTAGGTTGTGAATTGTAATGTATAATCTTAAACTAGAAAAATAGTTAACATAAATTGAATTTTTTTGCATAGATAATCTCATAATCATAAACATGGTTTGTTTGGGGACATATTTACTTTTAAATACTTTTAAATGGTTTTTAAAGAAAAATATTATGTATCCTAATATTATCCCTCGGGAGTGCCAAAATTGGGGTGCATTAAGCCTCGTTATCCTATACCAGGTTTCCCCAAGTCAGGCCTGGCACACCGTGTCAAATTTGTTATCCCTAGGTACATCTGTGTCAGAACAACATCCAATTGTAATATCCATATTGAGATATATTACTAGGAAGATCCACATAATCTCTACCTTACCGAAATTCTAGGATCTTCTTCAATTATTATCCTCAAATTCTTTCTTAGGGTGATTTTCCCTAATCTATGTTTTTAAAATCAAGTTTCCATGGTTTCTACTAAACATTCATTGATACCAGTGGTAAATAACTCAACACCAGTTTCCTGTAGCTGGTGACTTACTTCATTGCATTGTTTTAATAAACAAGGATGTCATAACCTGAAGGACCAAATAGTTTAGTTGTTTTGGAGAACCATATAAAAATATAAGATTAACAGTACAACATTTAAAGGAAACACAATATAAAGATTCCATTATAAACATCCATAACTCATAGATTATCCCTAAAAGTCATTCATAATATTCATCTTAATATCCTGAGGAAAAATAAAACATAATAAACAAGTGATCTCATATACTCAATAAGGTTAAGTGATATAGTATAATCATAAATATAAATCATGGTGAATAACTAAAATTATACATGCCATTAAAAAATAATATTTAGCATAAAATGTTAGTAATTAGAAGTACATTAAATAATATAATAATAATACATAACCATGGATATTCTACTAGTATAATAATCACATGGGAAATAAATTAATATTTTTATAATGTCATAATGAATAACGGAAAACATCATAAACATAAATTCAAGGCCTCGAACAAGACACCATATAAAATGGGTAAAAACCCAGTTTTATTTTTCCCATAAGACCTACTAATTTATCAAGGGGGTGTATCAGACCCCACCATTCACTTTATATGTCAAATTCATTCCTCATATGAGTGTTTATAAACATAAACAACATATAAATATGAAATTTAAATAACTTTCCCTAGTCTATAAACATAATCATAATCCATTTTGAGAACTATGGTGAATGGTATCGGGATAGTACATCCACATTAAAACTAATCATAAACCATTTAATAAAATATGGGAGATGATAAAAACATTATATAAACCTCAATAAAGAAAACAATTTTAGTATATGTGTTGAAATAGTTGAAAATAGTTTAATAAAATCAGCAATGAATTCTTGAGAGAAATACTATTTTTACTTTTCAAAGAAGGGTTATTTTGAAAAAAAATCATTGTTATTTGTCATGATTGTTTGTATAAAACCAGAAATGATAAAATATACTTTTTAATGAAAAAAAATTCTGGAGTTATAATAAAAAAGGTTCCTTAAAATATATTATTTATAGTACATGATAATGGGTAAGAAATAGGGATGTTCCCTTTAATCAGACTTTCTTATTATGAAGAATTCAGAAAGATATGTATGAAACATGTAACTCCACATCAAAGAAAGAATGGTTCAGATAGGTAAACATATATAGAATATTAAAATATAATTCATGATAATTTCATAATAATAATTAATAATTTCATTGGTGTAAAGGGAGAGGAAGTGTAATCCCGAATGAAATATGGTGGTCTGGGGAGAAACTCTTACCGTATGTCTGAATGTGTTCTACACTTGACCATATAATCCTTGATAATCATATTAATCCATTAATTAATTAATTCATAAAATTATCTACATGTATTTTATTTATTATAATTTTATTTTGTTCATTTATAGACTTTTTAATGAGTAATAATATACAATTTTATTGCTCGTGATCATCCGTTTCCTTGGATTTCACAATCGATATAATAGTATATAAGTATTTAAGTTCATGTAAAATGGGTATAATTATACAGAATTGAATTTAAATTATATTATTGAAAATTTATAATATTAAATGGTTATATAATTATTTTCGTTATATGGTATGAAGATAATTTATTAGATAAAACATCAGTGATAATCATATAGATTATTTTGGCAGTTTATCAATCATTACAAACTAGTTTCATCATATGAATTAATATTACGTATATATAATATTTATAGAACATTAAATAGGTTCTAATAAATATATTAAAGTCTATATTAACCATAAAATTTTTTTTACTATCCTTGAAGGATAAATTGGAGAACAAAAATCCATCATCCATGAATGTTGTAAATCAGCACCTTGTGGGAAATGATTTCATTATTAATATAAAAGATATATATATATATATATATATAAGAGTTTGAGGAATTTTATTACATAAAAATTATATCATTCTATTTTATATATGATACTGGAGTTATCATTCTCATTTTTAATGTGGATATGATGATATTATAATAAAAGAAAAGAACATGAAAAAAATTAAAAGGAAAAGGAAGAGGACTTTACCTCTTCAATACTCCACCTTGAGAACCTTCATAAGCAGATTGGTTTTGGTATTTTGATATGTCAAAGAGATCATGGGCATGGGGTAGAGGCTTGGGGAGGGGATTGGGCATAAATTGGAAAATCTTTAAGTCTTAGAGGTGTGAGGATAAGTGGTGGTGAGGGATGGTATTTATAATAGAATAGAGATGTGATTTTTGAATATTATAATTATTAGTTTATTATTTTGGCTCAAGATAAGAAATAGTGTTGATTATTGTGAATACATATAGTATCCATTGCATCTGATTTTTATCTAATTGTTATCACCACATACATACATCAATAATGACTAAAAAATTTATATATTTAACATTTATCATGAATTATCCTATTCATCAAAAATTCATGTATTTTAGAAATATCGCAAAAAAAATCCCCCTAACCATTTTTTATGGGTATAATTAAAACATTTACACCATTTTATTAAAATAATTTCTTAAATATTGGATATTTAATTTTTAATTAAATCCAACCTTTACTTGAAAAATTCCGATTTTAAATTTATAACCGGTTTTATAACAATTTAAAAAATTAACTAAGGTCTCATAAAATTATCCTAAAATAATAATGTAGAAAAATGATATTTAATTATAAAATTTTATATAAATAAATTTTCGATTAAATATTTTCATTAATTATAAAATTTTAATTAAATATTTATAACTTACAAAATTACCAACACTAAATTAACCATTTTCAAAATATTTAGTTACTTATACTATGATATATTTATATGATAATTTAATTTATAAGGTGAATAAATTTTATTTATAGTATAGTGGGTAATGCTACCATTCATTAGTCGGATTTACTAATCATAAGGGTCATATTAATTTCACCCCAACTACATAATATAATATAATATCATAACCCATTAAATGAAAGGTGTTTCATAAACATTTAATCATATCACGACCTGGGGAAAAGAAAATGGTATCATATTATTAATTATATCATAACCCCCACACTATTCAAAGAAAGAATAAGAATGGTATCCTTGGATCATATCTAGGAATCCTAAGGTAACATCAACATATATCATTTTAGATGGAAAATAATTTTGAAATATTGTTTAGGACATTTATTTAAGAAAATATTCTTTCCTCTTTGAAAAAATAGAATATAAAACATTTTTAAAATTCATTACTCTAAAAATATACTTAAAATATTATAAAATAATCATTAAATTAAGTTGTTTTCATGATGTCGGATAATTTTGTTCATGTTTGACTTCTTAAAACAAAAATTCCTTTCACGTTTTCAAAAAATCCAAACATGTAATATTTTAGAAAATGAAATTAAGATTCATTTAAAAAAATTAAAATTTCAAAAATGATTTTAATTTTATTTTTAAAATCATAGGTGAGTAATAAAAAAAATTAAAAACTTTTTTAGAAAACGTGGTTTTGGAATAAAACAGATTTCTGACCAAAGAGATAAATCATGTCAGATCTCCTTAAATCAATTTTTTCAATTATTTTAAGTAAAAAACCGTGTGAAAATATTAATATTAATTTTAATTTTGATTAATAACAATATAATAATAAATTTCATGAGTTTCATGGTATATGGACTGTAATATATCATTATATGCAGCATAATAATAAACAATCCTGATAGACGGTGAGATAATAACATAAGACTATTGCCACATTGGTAACATTGAAACATAATAACCATGAAATAATAACATCAAAGGGGTCATAAATTATCATGATTATAAATAAATACATGATATTATATTTAAAAGTGTATTTATAAACATATCATGAAATAATATAGGATTATAACACAACACACATCTAAATGAAGGAAAATTGGGACAAAATTATCATACCGCTTTGGTAACATTGGAACCATAAAACACCAGAAAGATAGATCATCAAATGGATATGTAAATCCACATAGTTTTAAGGTTATTCATCACAAAATACATTCTTGTGTATTATATATACTACATAAAATAAATAGATGGTGAATATGGAATGTGGCTCACAAAAGTAAAATGTGAGATGAAAATCCCCAACCATAAGTCTTTACTTCCTTCACACATGTTCAAACCTACTATATAACAAATATAATTTTATTAACAATATATTAAATAATAATAGAAATATATATATATATTATACCATATATTACTTACAGATGACCTATAATTACCTGTTTCTTAACAATTCCATGTAAAAGTTTTTTTCGGGTAATTGCCACTTTGTTTTTCTTATATGTTTTGATTGGTTTTTTAGACCTATTAATTTGATAATTATTTAATCATATAAATAATGATTAAAATGATATAAATATCTTCTATATATTTATTATATATTTATTTATTTTATTCTATAAAATATATAGATAGAAAATGAAATACACCATTCATGGAGATGGTAGGTAGTACGTACACATGAACATTGTATCCATTCTGTCTACATATTAAGATAAAGAAAAGTGAATTATATATTGTAATTATTGAATCATTTTTATTTCATATATATCACATATTTTCATTAAATAATCTGTATCCCCTTCCATGTAATGTGTTAATGAACCATATCTTACGCGAGGTGGTAGATTGTTGTACACACGAGCAATGTTATCATATTCTCACAAAATTGAAAGAATCATTTTATGTGTGATATAATTACTAAAAATTCATAATAATATCACAAATATCATATATAAACAAAAAATTAATCATTATTCCTAACTTTGAGAGGAGTTAATGGAAAAAATAATGACATCAATTCATGGGGTGACAAATCTTCCAAACACACAAATGAGGATTCTATAACCCATTAGATGGAAGTAAAAGTTGTTTTAGGTCATGAAATTAACATAAAAAATATAATAATATTTAATATAATTAGTTTATGGTATCATAATTTAATAAAAATAATTTAAGGGGTTTGATGAAGAAATAAAACAAAATCACCCATTGATGAATGTTGCCTCTTCTTCAGGTATCCTCCTCGGGTTTTCACCAAAAGCCTTCATAGGATGGATTTGTCTACACACTAGATCTTCTATGATGAGAGGGGGGAATTTGGGATTTTATATGGTTAGTTGGTTTCCAAAATAGACCATATTAATATGAGAAGAGAATGGGTGTCCATTTATAAGTGAGGTGAGTGGAATACAAGTAATATTTTGAAAGAAAGAATTTCACACATGTTTTGTCATGTCACAGGGCTCCAATAATGTACCCCACTAGATAATATAAAAAATAAGGTATAAATATATCTATAAAAAATTGACATATTTTGTGTAATTTTTCCCTTATCATTTTTTTAACATCCCCCTCCTGGTGAAATCATGTTTACCTTAACCATGGTAATTAATTTTATCAATTTTGACTATTCACTTGGGTGAAAACTTAAGATCTCTTTATAAGATAATATAAATTATGATGATTATAAATAATTATTCCATTTTCACAATTTCTATTCATATAATTGGAAAATTTTATTTTCAAATTAATCTGACATACATGAAGAGAAAGCAGATTTCCAAAGAGAGAATTTTCAAAAGTTTATAATGTGTTTATATCCATAATAAATATAAATTTCATGCCAACATAAAATTGAGTTAAATTAAATAAATTATATTAAAATGTATATAATTAAACTAATTAAATATTAAAAACAAATTAATATATATATTACCATTAAAAATTTTGAAAGAAAAAGGTTGCTTTCAATTAAAATTCACTATTGTTCACTATTCGTCAAAAAATTTATCCGTTCGTAAAATTATAAAGCAAAATAACCAAAACATAATTTATAAATAATTATTTCAAAATTTAAATTTATTTTTTTGAATAAAGTTTATAATAATGTAAAAAATTATATTTAAAAAATCCCACAGACGGGAGGAAAATGCATGTTTTTTATAATTGTATTTTTTTGAAGCATAAGATGATTTTTATTAAATCATTGTTTAATAATAATCATTTTATAAATAACTATTATAAATTTTAGATATATAATATTTAAATTTAATTTAAAAAATTAATCATAAGTTAATATTTTATTTAATTAAAATGGATTAAAATTATGCACTTTAAAACTATTTTCTGGAAGAAAAAACCCCATTTTTCAATCCAAAAATAAACTTATAAATATTAAAATATAAATTAAACTCATAATTAATTAAGTAGATTAAATATTAATGAATAATTATTATTTTACTTTAAATCATAATTAGTAATTTAAATTACTTAATTTATTTAAAATAGGTGATAGTTTTAGAAAAATATGTATTCTTCATTATTCACTAAAAATCAATATTTTCGGAAATATACAAAATTTCATCATAAGATAATTTTGATATGATAATTTTAAAAATAAATTTAATTTTATCAAATAAATTTTATCAAATAAATTTTATAAAATCTTGATAAATTATTGATAATTGTTTTTCATAAAAATAATTTTTAAAAAACATATTTTGGAATAATATAGTTAAAATAAGAAAATTTGATTGATTATTTAATAATAATTCATATATAAATTTATATTTATTTGGTCATTTATATGTATAATTCTGAAATTATTTCATAATATTCATACTGACCTATTTAATTGGATTGTTTATAATAGAAATATTCCAAATTATACTATCTTGTGGTTTGTTAAAGCTCGGTGTCATTTTTCATGCGCACTATCATTGTTGCGTGTAATGAAATTTGAACTCAATGTTTTGTATAATGCAATATATACTCATTATTTCATGTAACTCAATATAAATTATGTTTTTTTTAATGATAGATATTGAAAAGATTAAATTTAGATGAAAAAATATGTTTCACAAAATCTCTGTGTGTAACATTCTATCCATCATAAAATGATTTTTTCCCTTGAAATTTGCCTTCTTCCTCAAAGTTTTAACATTTTGAAAATCATTCATATAAAACCACATCATAAAAAGGATTAATAAATATTCCTCTTGAAAAACTATAAAATGATGTGTGATGGTTATAAAGATTAACACATAATAGGTTTCCAAATATGATAACATATGTGGGAATTGAAAACATTGACATGAAATACAAAGGAAACATGAAAAAAATAATGGAGAGTGATAGAAAACATTAAACAAAATAAAGTGGGTTATCTAGATAAGATTAACTACCAAAAACCCATAAACCGTATAATTTTTAAAAAGTTTATTGATATCATCAAAAATTATGACAACATGTTAACATTTAATTTCAAGATCCTTTTCATAAAGTTAAATAATTTTCATAAGAAGATCTACATACTTGATTTCATTCCATTTAATAAGAAGAATATTACCCTTTGGTTGTCCCTTGATAAATTTCCAATTCATCTCTAACTCTAGGAAATGAATGTGTATTTTTTATACTTGAATCACTGAAGAATCATTTGGTCAATAAATTGAATGATAATTCACTCAATCTATCCTTTGTTATTATCACAAAAATGTTGTTATATTGGGTTATCTAATATACAAAAATCATCATATGGTTAAGTAATACATTAATCTCTAAAACCTCATCCATATTTTAACTTACACCATTACATAACTGGTTAACCTTATCACCCTTCCAAAATTAAATGTTTATAAATATGGTCAGTAATTTTCTAAAAAATAAACTTAATGTTAATTTCCCATACAACAATAAGTAGCTATAAATGTTAACATATAAAACATATGAACACATTAATCATGTATTCTCTTGAAATATGGTGATAACATTAATTACCATAAATACTTATTAAAAACATACATGATTCTTAATTCCTTACATAAAAGAAAGATAACCCATGATAATAAAGATACATGATTTTTAATTCCTTACATAAAATAATAATTATTTGATATATTCCTTAAATCCTACAATGTTGTAAACTCTATAAATGATATCATAAACCACATTGTCAAAAAAACCTTTATTATTTATAAGGTCATCAATACTATCCAATTTACATTACCCATATCAATCATCTCATCATCCAAAATGAAATCCAATTTATAAACCCTATGAACATATTAACGATTATCATCCCTTAATAAAAAATACTACCTTGTCAATCAATAAAATTTTCATTCCATAAGTACTTTTAGAATATTCTTGAAACATATTAATTAAAAACTATCATGGAACATTTTTTTGATGTTTCATGATTCTAATAACTGAAATGAAAATAATTAAAATAAAATTCTTTGAATCCCAATATATAAATCCATCAGTCATTCCACTTTCTTCACACACCACTAACCAGACCTCATCATCTTAATACTTAACAATTATTTATTTTATATGTCATTTTGTAGTCTCATAATCATTATAGAAATAACCAATACTCGTACAAGGTTTCAGATTTTCATCATGATATTTCCCATTAGGACATAAATTTTTAGAATACACATACTTTCCACATTTGAAACCCTCAACCTTCAATGAAACCTTATGGAGGCCATTATTATCATCCATTCAATTAAAAGAAACTTTACTATTTTCCTTTGAATTAACTTTCTTTGTTTCCTTCTTTTCCACACCCCAAACAACTTATCTTCCCTCTAATACATTCCTTTGGGTGCTTCTATCTGTATTATCAATATATGGGAGTCTGAATCTTCATTTCTACATGGTCTCCAATACTACAAATCATAGTGAAATCTTTCCATCTATTCTTTGGTGAGTCGGATAGTTGTCTAAGGTGCAAGTTATTAATCACATATTGTGATAAATGATTGGGTATAATCATAATATTCATCACTTTAGGCATCATCTCATTTGGCTTCTCATCCACAAATTGTCTGTCATATTCAATTTTAACTCAGTTCCTTCTGGTTTTCTCTATTGACCAAAACAAAAAGAATAGTATGAGTCATTATAATCATATTGTGAAACCAAATAATCATCAAAATAATTTAGAGTATTTATAAATCATCGATCCTTTTCTTAAATATATGAATCCCTTTTTATCCAACATCATTCATAGTCATAATTTATTTAAATCATTCATTACGGTTTATAGTGAGTTTTTTTATTTAAAAGAATATATAGGTACTTTCAAACTATGAATGTATAAAGTCCCATTTTTTAGGAACCTTGTGAAAATATAGTCCAGCACAATGTTACCTTTATGGAGTTATTAACCCTAGGTAACCCTATTTTTTAGTCACATCCTCTTGTAGTATCCAAACAAAGATGTAATTCCTTGAAAATAACTTCCTCTATACTTTAACAAAATTATAGGAATTTTTCCAATACTTTGACTCGTCAATTGACTTATCTATATTTATATACCTAAAAATGTCCTTCTAAATATCGCTAGGGTTATCATTAATGTTTTTCATCCTCCTTTGGGGGGGTAACTTAACATTTCATCTAATACCAATTATAGAGTCCTAAGATTATCATGCATGGATATTACATCTTTTTAAATGAAAATTAAATTCATTACACAAAAAAAATTCTCAAATACCAAAAAAAAATTGTCCCTCTATAATATCCTAGAATTTCTAAGTAATTTTTTTTAATTATGTGGAATTAATTCGAGAACACACACATTGAAGACATGTGATTTCGAGGCTCTGTGAGCCCATAACATAATTTCGACATAATTTTAGTTTGTTAAAGTAAACGTGCATGTAGGTTTTTCTAACCTATAAATAAGTGCTCAAATCAAAAATATGAGGTCACCATTGAACTCAGAATGCCATGATTCGGCTAAAAAGGACCTAACTTTGACCAGCAAGGGTCGGATAGAAAAGTTAATTTTTATACTTTTCGGAAAATAATAAAATAACTTTTCAAGTTATATTATTGTATTCCCCCACCATTGAGAGGCGTATGGCGGTGTTGAGGTTCGAAAATGAGGCTCATTAAATGAAGTTCATTAATGACTCATTTTTTTTGTAGCTTAATGATGCATTAATTTAAGCATAACTACGTGACATCACATCATAACAGAAACGCAGTAATGTATTTTATTTTTAATAGTCTATTAAGTTAGAGAAATGTGAACTAAAATATGGAAATTCTTTGATGATCCTACATTATGGATTCCCTCCAATGAAGAATGATGAATGTCGGTAGGATCACTAGAAAATTCAACGCTTTACGAAGAATGGGATCGACAAGCGATGAAGGAAAACAGTGCTTTAAATCACGAGGGTGGAGTGATTCAATAATAAATGTTGATCGAGGTAGGGGATTGATTTATGCTTGAGTGTCCCCATTATTTATTCTAAAAATGAAGAAGGTGGATCAATCCATGAATAGGTTAATATATGGATCATGAATTCATCTGGCAGGGGGTATTTCTTTGGTTTTCAATCTGGTATTTCATTATTGTTTTGATAGAACTCTAATCCCAAGGACCCCTTGTTTTAAATTTCTAATGTGGAGGGCACGGGCTGAAACAAACAAGGCCTGAGACCCTCTACCTAGTTTTTTCATTGTGGATGAGCATTCGAAATGGTATCAAGAAGACTTCAAGGACATTGTAGGAAAGAGGGAATTCCCTATAAACTATAGGCGCAAGCGGCCTGAAAAATAGACCACCAGAGCAGACCCGGTGGTCTGTAAAGTACCCTACTGGTGGCGGCGGCCTGCGGCAGCAGCCGTGGGTGGGTGGTTCTTCTCCATGATAGCGCATCGGAGGTGATTGTCAAGCCCATCTTGGGCCTTAGTGAAGTTGTAGGAGTTGCCGGCTGGCGAGAGGGATGTGACCCGTTGCCACATGACCCACTTCTCAAGGGCACGCGGTCTCCTGACCGCGTGCAGGAAATCTGATTGACTGCATAGTGGAAAGTCCACGGTCGATTGACCAAGGCCGAAAAGGCGACCCTATGGATGACCCGCAAGGCGATGGAGAGCTAGACGCGACAACCAATAGCGTCATGGCTTGGAGGACCGAGTAGGGTGTGGGTCGCCCCATCAGGTTGGGTTGGACCTAGGCTAGTCCAGATCTGGATCGAGTTGGTGGACTCGGGTTGGGTCAAGGGACCCCAGGCTGGGTCAGGTTGGGTCGGTCACCCCAGGTAGGACCTAACCCAGACCCAACCATCCCCTTTTTGGAAAACTCCAGTATCTTTCAAGTCTGGTGTCCGATTTATGAGACATTTGTGGATTCGAAACCCTTGCGGTGAATAGGATCCATTGGAATACTCTATATAGGATTTCATTGAATATGAAATTTGTTAAATTACATGAGGATCAGTTCTCCCAGAATCAAGCGCACCACATGCAGAAACCTAGTGGTTGGCTGAGACCTAAAGAATGCTGACAAGAGACTCTATGTGGATCATATACTATGGACCTGTTAGAATCGGATTCTGTGTGGCCCGGTAGGCCCATGGTGGCAAGCGTCTTCAGTGTGACCTGACAAACCCACAACACTCGATATGAGGAGTACCTCAATATGTCCAAGGAGGGAAGTGGCTACTGTGTGACCCGGCATGGCCACAATGGAGAGAGGATTCTATGTGACCCAGCATACCCATGGTACACATCAGGTATGAGTACCACAGTTGTCCTAGGTTAGTGGAAAGCATCTCTTATATGACCTGGTAGGCCCACTTTACTCATTGTGGAGGAGTTCTCCAGCATCACATGGGATTCGATGATGTGACTAATGGTTCTAATTTCATACTCTATATTATACCTAGTGTGACCCGTCTATCTTCGTGGTTTTACTTTGTGGATTTATTCATGGTATTCTGTTATTGTTTTGGGGTACCTACTGAGTATACTACTACTCACCCATGCATGGGATTTTCCCCCACGTGTTGTGTCTAGTGCAGAAAATCACTGCCTTGATGGAGGACATGGTGGCCCAAGACCCAGTGGTGTCTAGTGAGACAGGGCATGAAGTTCATACTTCTATGACTTCCAACGGACACTCATCACTTAACCATTTGGTGGGGATTTCAGCGAACGAGTTCCAGAGTTTCCTTGTACTTTTCTGTATTCAGTACATATTTTGTTGGGTTTGTATTCAAACCCATTTGACCTAAAGATTTTACTTTTACTCAGTGGGTTTTTAGTGGAATGCATGTTTAATTTTCCATATTTCTGATGTTGTTGTGTGTTTGTGTGAATAGGTACTCAAAAAAATGCCTCCCACTTGAAGTTTGGTGCCTTTAATGTTAGTCTCCAACACCTGGTCTTCGAGAGGCGGGCTTGGGGTATGTCCCTTCATGATTCTCAAGGGAGGGGTCATGAAAAACTAGTATTAGAGGTGGTTGGATCTACCTCAAAGACCAAGAGTCTATTGTTTTGTTTTGGGGGTAATAGTGTTGAATGTTACAAGTTCGACATTCAAATTTAGGGAGTCCAGGGTTGGTGTGGCGACCGACGTATCCACACACAGGGACCCTGAATTATTTTTTTCATCTCTATACATGAAAATACTGGTTGCATAATGGTATACTTATGATATTCTTGAATAAGATTCATCTCACCATGTACAATATTCTTACTATGGTACATCTTGATCTATTTCAGTTTTTCTCCATGCAGACAGCTAGCTAGGCATCTGATACATGATTGTGTGGACATCCCGCATAGCGATAAGGAATTGGTTCAGGGACCAGTGCTATATATGGCCCCACCGGGTGGTGCACCGGTGTTTCCACCACATTTTGATTAGAAGTTACTACCAGTGTTATCATTATAGTATGTACTCATACTTAGTGCCTTGAAAAAGTTTCAAAGATACAGACCTCTTAGTTTCAAGGGAGAGATAGATCCTCAAGTCGATGAGGACAGGCTAGAGGTACTGAAACTAGTATTTCGATTAGTAAGGACACCACTTGAACATATGGAAATCATATCCGTGAGACATCTATAAGGCTCGACAATGTGATAGTTTAGCTTTACCATACATACTAATGATGAGGCATCCCTCACCGAGACAAAATTCGAGTGGTTTTTATGGGAGGTGTTTTTTCCTGCGACTTTGCGCTATCTCCATATACAGGATTTTCTTCACCTGCATCAGGGCCACATATTAGTGGTTGAATACTCAGTGATGTTTAAAGAACCATATCTCTACTCCATAGACAAGGTTTTTGACCCTTTCTTAAGGTCTCAAACCTTTGATCAGGGATTCAAATGGAAGATTAGGGCATCCATGGTGTCTCTTAGCATCCCCATTGAGACTGGAGTTCTAGATTGTGCCCTTCTGGTGGAGAGATTCTTAGAAGACCTGGCACCAACATCAAGAGCCACCAGAAGACCTCAAGCAGTAGTGTATTTAGTAGTGATTAGTAGGAAGCAGACGAGGGGACCCATGTAGGTCAGATATTTTAGTGGAAGAACCCATGACTCGGGGTCAGTAGTGTGGGGCTCCCATAGTAGAGAGTGTCTGTAGGGAACCAGGTTGGGCTTCACGTGCATCAGTCAGGAACACAGGGCTCGTGACTACCCTAACCGCCACACAGGAAATCAAAAAATGGCCAAGGGACCACCATGGTAGAGGAAATGGTTTGTTCAAGGAGTTCCACAGGGCATCAGAAGTGGCAGGGGAGCAGGCCGAGCGGCAGTCGAGGGATGGCAGTTCGAGGTGCTACCACCACCACCCCCAGGTGGTTGACCATAGGCTCAGGGAGCTTGCGGACATGGGCCATGCCAGCTTCAAGCAATGGAGGCACACGACCATTGTTCTACGAAGATGATTATATGTGTAATCTATGTCTTCTCTACCGTATATGTTGTTCTTATAGACATAGATTCCACTAACACATTCCTTTTCACAGGCCTCGTTCAAGGCTATAATATTCTGATGGAGTTTTTTTCTTGATCCATATTATTAGAGACTCATATGTGAGAGGATTCGATGATTACACATTGGTGCCTATAGTGTGACCTTACTCTAGGAGTTGAGAGTTCAGCTGGGATCTTTTAGTAGTGGTGTCATGGCCTTATGATGTCATCTTGGGTATGGAATGTCTACCTATAGTTTATGCTCAGATTGACTATTTTATGCAAAATGTGCGGTGTGTCCATGAGGATGGGACCAGGTTTTCTTTCACCGGTGAGAATGGAACTTTATTAGCACTGAAAAAACTTTCTTAGATGATGGTGCATCCAATAATTCACTATTTGGCTAGCCTCACCGTCAGTGCGGTAGATGAGAGAAGTCTAAGATTTCATATAGTGGTGGATGAGTATGAGGATGTGTTTCTGGAGGATATTTCGGGAGTACCTCCTTGTAGAGAGGTGGACTTCTTTATCAATATATACTCGAGTAAGAAACCGATATCCACACTGGAATATCTGATAGATCCTTATGATCTTTGTGAATTGAGGGTGAAGCTAGAGGACTTTCAGGATGAGGGCTTTGTGAGGCCCATAGTTTCACCATTGGTAGCCCCAATGTTGTTTTCCAAGAAGGAAAACGATATCTTAAGGCTATGAGTGAACATACAGTTCATGAACAAGGTGACCATGAGGAACTATTATCTGCTACCGAGGATTAATGACCTCTTTGACTAGCAGAAGGGAGTGAGGTGGTTCTCGAAGATCGACCACAGATCAGGCTATCATCAGCTTCAGGTATGGGATGAGGACGTACCAAAGATAGCCTTTAGATGTCGGTATGTCCACTATGAGTTTTTGGTGATTCCTTTTGGCATGACCAATTCCCCAAAAGTGTTCATGGGAATCTTGAATAGTATATTCCCTCCTTTCCTCGATCGCTTCATGGTTTGTCTTAATTTATGACATATTTGGGTACTCGACATCGAAGGAGAAGAATGCCACACACCTATAGGTAGTTCTGGATACACTCTGAGGGAACCAGCTTTATGGTAAGCTCTAAAAGTTCCAATTCTAGATTCGGGAGGTCTAACTTTTGCGAAATGTCATCTCGGAGACTAGAGTTGTAGTGGATCTGGTGAAGACAGATGCAGCGCTTGCTTGGGATATTGACATATATGATGAAATAGTTCAATGTTCCTTTAATTTCATGATGAATATTATTTATATTCAGAAGTCTTATGGGTATTGATATAAGAAAGGATAATGGATTTTTAATCAATAGTACCACCAGGTAAATCTCATAGTGGGATTAAAATCCAACTACCCACATGTTATATGTTTTGGATGAAAAATCACTAAAAATACCCCAATTTGACAAGGATATATTTCAATTTTGTAATATTGGGGAATCAATCCAATGAATGTTTAAAGGATAAAGACAATACAACAAATATAATAGTGTAAAGGAATGTTTTAATTAATCCTCCACCTAGGGATAAATGTTTCGACAATAAGAAAAAATGGAAACCATGAAATTAATTTCACTAATCCAAGGGTTTTTTAGGATAACCAATGAAAACCACCACTAAGTCCACGAGAGGAATGATAGTATTAGGAAATAACTACTGGTAAGGTGGATCATGAAAATGAAGTTTTTACAATAAAATATTTATTCCTTAAATAATATGTGATATACTATTTGATTTTAGTTTTACACATTTTTTTATCATGCAAGTTCGGTGTAAATATTAAAAAACTACATCAATACATGGATTTTATATTATCATTGAAAACAAAAGGTGGTTCAATTATTTAATATCACGTATATAAACCTTCCCCAAATTATAATAATGGGATGAATATCCTAGTAAAAATTATTATACTTAATTTATCAAAATTATATTATATATTGGAATTTGATTAAATGTATAGAGAGAGAGAGAGAAATAACATTTAGATAAGGAAATTATATTTCATATCCCAAATAATCCACCAATTCTATACATGTTCAAGGAGAATAATGAATCCCTTTAAGAAATTCCTTCCTAATCATAGACATTTTTTTAAGAGAAGTTATTTCTAGAAATAATATAAAAAAAATTATGTGTTTTGGGGTTTTTTATTGAAAAATTTAGTTTCAAACATCTAATGGATTATCTAAGGGAGTTATATGAAATAAATATAATGTATTTGATTAGTTAGTTAGAAGGAATGGTGTATTTACATGGTATATTCCATGTTCTGGTACAGCAATCCTTAACTATAGTGGTTGGATAATAATGGGAAGTATTGTTTCACTTCATCAAACATGAATTTTTTATTTTTTGAACTACTTGTGAAACATGGGGAGTATTTATAAACCAAACTATGGATCTTGGAATCTTTTAGAGGATATTTTCTTATATAAAATATGTTATAGTAGTTCTCCCATTGTGGAAGTTGTGTTAGAGGATCAATAATTTTATTGAAGAATGGAAAAGTTTGAAATAACCATTACAGGGCCTCCAAGCCATTGCAGACTCTAAGGTTAGTTTTTAGAATCCATTCTAGAAATGGGAAAACATAATATGATCATTTTGGTCATCATGGAGGACTCCTATAAGGATAAATAAGTTAGGAAGGTGGATGATATCTATGTCAAAACTCAGGGTGTTTTGTGTCTTGAGATTATAATACTAAACAGAAATATTTGAAATTTAACAAAGTACCAGGTATTTTGAAGGGTATTTTTACTAGAGGAGTGATTATTCCATGATTATAAATATGGCTTGTAATTGTGTTCAGATTTATTATGGATTCAAAAATATATGTTTTTTTATAAATATTTGAAGATATAGTGTAAACATTCTAGAGGTTCAAATGGAGGCATTCCACACACCATGATAGATATTTCCATTCCATATTAGAGGTTGAGTTTACCGAATGGTAAATTTTAAAATCCAAACTTTCAGGTGGATGAATTAGGAATTTATTAAAATATTTCAGTTCATATTTCAAGTAATTACTATGGAAAAATTTACCCTTATTAAACTATAGAGGATTGGGGATCTAACTAAGGGGTAACATGATGATTATACAGAGATGTGAAGGATTTATCTCGTTTATTGCAATTTGGGGGAATGCATGAAAAAGTAAGAGTAGAGAATATAGATCAAAAATTCAAAAAGGTAGCTGATAACAAGTTACATACTATTTCTAGAATTTTTGAGGTATACGGTGTAGAATTGATACACCACATTTGTTGTAAAATTTCTTTTGGTCGGTGTGGATCAAGACTAAAACACTCGTCAGTGTAGTGTGCTACATGAGTATGTGAGAAAAGGGAATTCATTATTTCTTTAGAGTTTTTCAACCTAGTAAGTTACTATGGAAACTCTAAATAATAATCAACCAAAATATTGTTTTTGATTTTGGTTATAGAACACATAATCATTATAGGATCCTTGGATTTTCTTGATTTTCATGAACCAAGTAAATTTCTTCTGTTTCTTTTTTATTACTTTAGTCATTATTATCGATCATTAGGGATTGGATTGTTACTGATAACATAAGGAATAATATATTTGGTAAGGGTTAATTTGAGAAAGGCCAACATACCCAGATTTACACCAACCCCGTATAGTATATAACTACTCTCAAACTAATAATATGTGTTAGAACCAAAGGTTTTTAATGGTGTTTATTCTCCCAAAATTGATGGTTGTGGCTTTAAACCATGAGAGGTTTCTGATCCATGGAAAAAATAATATCAAATATTAGAATAAACAAATGGATCAAAACATTAAATTATTGGGAATGCATGTGTACATTGGTACCATATATGGAATTTCAGCAAGCATGGAGAGTAGATCTGTATCGAATAAAGATCAAAGGGAACATGATTTTGACACTAGTGGATTCAATGTATGAAGAGGTTATTTTTCCAATTATATATCCAATAAGGTGATGTTCTGTAACTCCCATCACACCATATAGAAAAAAAATTAATATATTGGAATTATATTGCAATATATAAGAATCTATACTATAGGTACTCCTAATTAAGTGAATGGATCTAAGGATACACCCAGATAGGTCTATCAATTAATTCATTGATTAGGAGAACATTTTCAGGGAGGATTTGAACTAACATACTTCAAATATTAATGATATTGAAATCATGAAGAGAATTTTAAAAATATTTCTATATCATTTCATTACTAAGGTCCTGGTACTTGAATAATACTTCCTAAATGAGGTGACATTATGTGTTCATCCTTTAAACCTCATTAGAGTTGGGACTAATCTTGATAAAAAGGGTAATTTCTTAATTACTTGTTTCCATGATACTGATAACTCAATAGTTGATGTTATGGAATAGAGTATGATTTTTTTATTAGGATACCAAGTAATATGGGAGGATCACAATTATTATTGGCATAAAATTAAGTTGCATACTCTGTCTAGGTTGATGATTAATGTTAGAGATTTAATATCAAATTTAGGTTCACTATTCATGAATTGGGGTCTCTCTTATACCCTTAGTAGCCTCATAAACCTTCAACCATGGAGAGAAATGAAAAAAAATCCTTGGTTTGAAGGTTCTTCTAGAATTATCTTTAAAAATTTCTTAATCATAATACATATGGTGTGTGCAACTAGGGATGTACGAGGGGTGGTGACATTATCTGTGGCTTGATGGGCTAGGTTTTCATGGTATTCAATTTCATTGATGGGAAAGTTAAATCATTACAAAATGAATAAAAATATATTATTAGAGACCTTCACCTTTATATACATCACAAAATAAACCTCTATTTCATTGAAATGAACTCTACTCTAGTGGCTAACTTCATATATGGTATCCTCCCAATATATTGGTCCATATCTTATGACATATGAGCTTATAATGGATTAATTTTTCATAATGTGATGATATATAATTCTCTGAGAGGTGGAAATAAGGAAACTAAAATCTTCTTTTTTGAAAGATCTGTATGAAGAAAACATTATCACCTATTCTAGTATTGTAACTCTTCTACTAGTTTTCATGCACAAATTTAATGTAATGACCTGCCAATTCTCATTGGCTTGATAGTACAATGAGTCATTACTGGGCCTTAAGCAAGATCCCAAATATTCTAAAGGCTAGAAATAATTTCTTAAGGGTCTAAAATACAAGTGGGGGATAATTTAAAATTTAATAAATAAACCAATAAACCAACAAACCATAACCAAACAATTATTAAATGATACAAGAACAAAACGAAAACAACTAAACCACTTCATGTATATCAAAACCACATCAAGGTGTAAAATAATATAAGACTAATCCATTATCAATTTTAAATGAGGATGAACAAATAAATACCCTAAATAGAGAGAGAAAACTCCATGATCCATAAGCTCGATGCTCCATAATCACCTAACAAACCAAATTTCATGAGGTAATGTTAAAAATGTGGTAAATGTTACCTTTTCCTATATCCCGGAAGATAGCATCGGAAAAAATCACCAAAGTTTCCAAGAAGGGGTGACTATAAAACTCATTAGGCTTTACCCATTGACTTTCCTACTCATTCCACTAGTATATAAATGTTATCCACATTTTTATAAACAATTTCTATAAAACAATTTACCAAAACAGTTTATAACCAATATAAAAATGTTCAAAAAACTATTTGCAACAAAGTGAAATCAAATCTAAATGAAACCAATTTCCAGAATTTTATTTTTCCATAAAAATAACTAATCAAATCTTAACACCAATTCTTATTATCCTTTGGAATACTCATTCCATAGATCACCACACACCCACACATGCATGCTTCGTTTGACAGTTCCATACTCTAGAGAAGACTCTCGTCCAATTACTTTGTGTCCCAATGACACATGCCCCTGATCCATGGTCACAACCCCTATACCCCAATGGTACATTCCCCTTGTTATGAACTTGTTAATCATGAACTCATACTGACACCTTTTATGCCAGATACTTCCATTTCCACAATAAACCATTCAAATAAAACTGTAATTTTATTGAAAACCAAAGCACAACCAATTTCAAATAAGCATTCAACTTCAATAAAACATTCCCCTTTTGTTGAAAACCTATAATCCCAATCATGTTCCAAAAATCTTTGAAAATCCATTTTTTAATATCCACATTTTATAACCAAGAACCAAAGGACTCATTCAAAGTCCCCAAATTTCTATACTTCACAACAATCGCTCAAGAAGGTTTAGAACAAGTGTTAGACTGGAAAAACACAATCAATTCAACACCAAACATCCAATTTTAAAGAATTATAATCAGTTCTTCTAAGTGTATTTGATAAAAAAATCCACCTACCTCTATGGTATTAATAAAACCCCCATCAAACAAAGAACGCACAATAAAATCAGGTTGATTCTCCAAGAACCCACCTTAGATCTCTTCTTCTAGAAAGATCTAGTACCAATCATATAATATTTGGCATAAAACCACCAATATCAATCCATAATGGGTGTATATCTAAGAAACCAATAGAATTTGAGAAGTTGATCTATGTAGATCTAAGAAACTGAGAAAGAATGATGATGAATGATCACCTAACTCAAGAATTTGGCTTCAATTCACCAAGGAAAGCCTTCGGATCACCTACAGATCTTGGGGAGAACCTTCTTTGGCCTTATGTGAAGAAAATCCTGAGTTAGATCCAGTTTGGGGAAAAAAAGAGGGACTTATGGGGAAAAACTAGGGAGATCCTATTTTTAAGGATCTCATTTTTATCCTATGCACGGTTTGACCACATGGTTAGGAAAACCGTGCACTAACCGTATGGTAGAAACTTGCAGCACAGCTTCCCCTTGGCACAGTATCACAAGCTTCTGATCCAACCATGCTAGAGCTATTGCCTCAAGAGGACCATTGTGCATGGTTTGGTCACACGGTTAGGCAAACTGTGTGCCGCCCGTGCGACTTTTATTTAGCCCCAAAAACACTTCTAAAGCTCTCCCAACACTCCTGTTGGGAAAAAATCCCCCAAGGAATCATTGAATCATTTTTGAGGTGATTGTGTTTGTTGACAAAGTGGAAATATGAGTGGCGATTGTTGACAAAGAAAAACAATGACATACAAATTTGTTGACAAAGAGGATTTCATGATGGAATGTCGAGTTCAAGAGCTGAGGTCAACGATCCATGTTTGGTTCAAGAACGTCGACAAAAGGAATGGATGATCTGGAGGTGGTACAAAAGAACAGATACAAGGTGGCGCCATTTTCCAGTGTTTGCCAAATTTTTGGGCCTGAAAATCGACAAATGATGAAAAGTGTTTTTGGCAAAGAGACTTGCGAGCAAAGGACTTTGAGTATATGAAACTTGCGCGCCATATGTTTTTCAAGATCAGAAGATCAAAATATGGCTAAGGAAACAGGTTCGCACAAGTTTGGGAGTTGGTCGCGTAAGTGTCTAAAAGGACAAAAGACTTGCGCGCCGAGACTGGGTCGCGCAGGTGACTTACACACCGTCATGCAGGGTGGTCAATTTGCCTATAAATACTAGACCACCCCTCTTCATTTAGTACTGAAGTTCAACACTTTGAGAAATCCGAGCTCCCGTCGCGCAGGTGTGGTGGTCGTGCAAGTGGTGTGTGTGGTCACGCAGGTGGGACTTGCGCGCCAGGGTGATAGTTGTGTGCTAGTGTTTGAAGCTGCGCGCCAGTGTGGAGTTGCACTCCAATATTGGATTGGGTGTAAAAGGAAGTGAGTCGTGCAGGTTTGGAGTTGAGGAAGCTTGAGTTGCGCAAGTGTCTAAGGAGGACTTGCGCGCCCGCTGTGACTTGCGCGCCGATACTTGCGTGTCGAGGTTGACTTGCGTGCCAAGTAAGGTTTGTTTCCAGCAGTTATTTTCGGGCTGCGTGGAAGCTGGAAGTTTTCCCAATACTTTCGGTGCAACGAAAGATTCATCTACGGGTGAAAATTGGGCTTCAGCATAGCATCTACTTACAGAGGAAGATGCATTATTTCATGCAAATGAAGAGACCTACAGGTCTATAAACTGTGAGTGGATCCTTTCCGGAGCAGTGAGAAAAGGAAGAGGAAGAAGTTGATCCTCTCCACCGGCAGTGAGCCAGAGAGAGAGAAACATAGAGTGACCCTTGGGAAAGCAGTGAGCTGACCCTAAATCTTGTAAAGGAAGTGAGCCTGGGACAGAGTGACTGTACCCGAACATTGTATCCACATCTAGTGAAGAATAGTGGAATTCAGTATGACCAGCAACTTGTCAGCGTATGCTCCTTGGACGTAGCCCAGTGACGGTTAACCAAGTAAAAATCTCTGTGTCTACATGTTTTCTTTCCTAAATTGCATTCAAAGCTTCATCATTAGATAAATAAGTAAAGAAGTTATCATAGTTTACAGACAAGAGCAAACAAAGTGACCCTTGTAATAAAGAGGTCAAGATCCAGTGGGGTAGGAAGAACTTTGAAAAAGAATATCCATACCATGATTCACCCCCCCCCCCCCCCCCTCTCAAGGTATATAGGCCCCTATTGGTCCTATCAATTAGTATCAGAGGGAAGTTTGTTGTTATCATATTTTTTTGCTCCAACTTGGTATAGTCGATCTGTGTTGTCAAAGAATCAGTATGCTCTTATCTCGGTGTGCCATGGCGAAGGGAAAAACATCAAAGAAGAATCAGAAGTCAGGTGGTATCCCTCAGTGTGGAAGTGTTTATGGGAAAAGTGTGATTCAACTAAAAGAATCAAACAGCTTACTGGAGGAAGTCCTGGATGAATCAAATAGGGAAAATATTGATTCACTCATTCAAGATGTTGGAATGAGTGAAGTACATGAACATCAAAGTGATTCCGGAACAACCGATGATGATGAAGTTTCAAGAAGGAGTCCACCAGTAGATGTTGTCAACATGAAAAAGGAAGTGGACCAGAATTTGGATGAAGAAGTCAAATATAAAGATATCTGGATCAAAGTATTGGAAATTGAGGTCAACAAGGTAAAAGGATTAAATAAAAGTCTTATTGATATTGTTACTGAACTAACAGAGAAGAATGATTCACATGCCGAAGAGATACAAAAGATGGCTAAAATGAAAGGTAAACAAAAGGCTGGTGATTATGAAGAGAATCAAAATTCAGATGGTGTTCAGAATATGAAATCTAGAAATGATGATCTAGAAACACAGTTGTCTGATGATGTTCAGAAGAATCGAAAGCTACAACAAGAGAATGAATCTGTCACTGAATCTGTTTCTGAGGAAAAATGTAAAGTAAAGGAGCAGACTAACATGGTGAATAAGCTGACACGTGAATTGGAAGATGAGATGAGTAGAGGGAAGCTTCTCAAGGGAGAACTTTATTTCCAACTTGAATCAAGGGATATAAAGATTAAAAAGTTGGAAGAAGAGCTAGAATCAGTCAAGAAAGAAATGGAGAAGTTTAAATCCAAAGATAAACCTAATTTCAAGGATGTACTACACTTACTATTCGATTTTCCTTCAGAATGTGATGACAAAATGAAAAGGAAGTATGAGATATCTGAGGAGAAACAACAAAATATTTTCTTATCTCAAAGACCATATAGTTTGGGAAAATCTGGCATTGGATTTGATGAATCCCCTCCCGTGCATGATAGATGGAGAGCTGTGAATAGTTCCAAAAGTAGAGAAAATCTTGTAGGTGCTGGAGATAGGCCTAAGAGGACAGTTCCAAGAAGTAGTGAAGGCATGTGCCATTTCGGTGGGATTCATGGCCACACATCAAGCTTATGTTTAGAGGCACAGGAATACATCTCAGGATGTGAAAATAGAAACATTACTAGATCTGAGAAGAAGAAGATGTGTCATGAGAAATCAGAAAGAAGAATCTCTCAGAGGAAAGCATCTGTTAGATGTTATTACTGTCGAAGAATGGGACACACTATGAGTATGTTTCAGGAAGCTCAAGAGCCTCATGTCAGAAGAATAACTCAAGGTGTATCAACATCTCAACATACAAATGACGAAACGAGGTATGCCTTTGATGGAAGATGTTTTATATGTTCATATTATGGGCATTTGGCACGAAATTGCAGCAAGAAGAACGCAATAAATGAAAAGGAATTCAAAAGTAGATTCAAGACTTCATTGATGCATAACAAGAAATTATATACTACGATACAATGTGGTAAGGGGAAGAATTGGCTTAGAGACTCAGGGGAATCACATGGAGCTGAATGAAAGGTGTATCAGTCACCTTCTCTATCACACTCACAACCACCCTCTAAGAAATAACATGAAAAAATCTGGAAGAAAAAGGGAGGAAATGATTCAGTTGTGAGTAAGAAGAATGTACATTCAGTAGAGGATGCACCTCCAATGAAAAATAGTGTGGTGACTCAGAAATATGATAAGAGGAAAATAAACAAAGAACGCATTGAAAAATTTGCAAGTCGTGTGCCACAACAAGAATTGGAGAAAAGAGGACAGTCCTTGCAATGGTGGAAGAAGCAAGGGAAGATGGATGGAAAAGAGATTCCTACTTAGAGAAATAATCAAGGAAAATGGAATTTTGGTAGAACATCAAAGACATAAATGTGTACTAGTGTTCTTAAACCCCAATTTGCGAGAAAGGCCAGGCTTGCAGAATCTTCATATCAGAAAAAGACTCAGCATGCAGGTGAGGAATGCTTAGTCATATGAACAGAGCAGTTCAAGTAGGCTAGTCAGCTAGAAGAAGCTAGGAAGGAGTGTGATGCTATACAAGAAAGAATCAAAGGGTTGACCCATCAGGGTCAACCACAATCCTCATCTTGAGGAGTCTGGAAGAAACCCCTCTCCTTATGAATATAAATTCTATTTACTGATGAGTCATGTGTTTCAAGATTTAGGGAGATACGATCCAAGGGGAAGTGTCATCTAAAGAAGCAAAGTGGAGAAGTGATATGCTCTAGAGTTTCAATTGATTCAATTCAGGTACCAGAATTGAAAAAGAAAGGGAGCAACAGACCACAATAGGAAGTGATTGTGTTATTAACATTATCTCTTGTTTCCTACACCGAGTTTCAACTCAGTAGGCTTAGAGATTTTGTTAATGGATCATCTCTGAGTGGAATATGAGAACAAATGATGCAGGAGGAAAAGAATAGTTTTGGGCCTAACAATTGGAAGAGTTGCATAACACAGTGGGAGCATTCTATATCCTAATCAGATTCATGATCTCAATATGATATGAAGGATTACTGTTTATGCTCATGGAGAATGATTGGTGGAAAAGCAGCAACACATAGGTTTTCATGATTATCTATTTTTCTCTAACAATGTGGTATCAGTTGACTGCTTTTAGGATACCAAGAAGCTGCGAGAGAAAATCAAAGGTGTGTCAACAAAAATCTGAGAGAAGATGTTCAAAGAAATGATGTCATTGAACAATGACACAGAGAAAAGTAGCTGAATGAAATGAATCCACTAAAAAAATGAGTCGGTGAACAATTTCCTGACAAAAGTTTTGAGGAATAAAGAAACACAGGGGGAGAATAAGTGGCTTATACTGATTCAGAAGAAGGCACTGATGATGAACAAGAAAGTGTCAAGTATGTGTCTACAAGGAAGCCAAAGAGCTGAGCTGAAACTGATAGACAGAATATCATTTTTGATCAGGCAGCTCCAGTTCAGACTAGAATAATGAAGTCACTACAACAGTCATCATTCTTATCTCATGTAGAACCGAAATTCTTTGATGATGCAGCTGAAGATGAAAACTGGGGCCAGGCTTTGAATGAAGAGCTTAACCATATTGAGAATAACCAGACATGGGAGATTGTTTCGAGGCTAGTAGATAAGAATTTCATCAGAACGAAATGGTTCTATAGCAACAAGATGAATAAAGATGGCACAATGATTCGGAACAATGCACGACTGGTGTGAAAAGGATACTCCCAAATAGAGGGTATTGACGTTGATGAGACATTAGCACCGGTTGCGGGGCTGGACATAATCAGATTATTTTTTTCCATAGCAGTGCAAAGAAAGTTCAAAGTGTTCCAGATGGATGTCAAATCTGCATTCTTGAATGGGGTTCTGGAAGAAGAGGTGTACATTGAGCAGCCAGATGGGTTTCTCATTCATGAGGATGAGAACAAAGTTTGCAGGCTGAAGAAAGCATTGTATGGGATGAAACAAGCACCAAGAGCATGATACTCAAGGCTTGATCAGTACTTGAAGAATCTTGGTTTTCAGCGTAGAGGAGTTGATTACAATCTCTATTTCAGTAATGACAGTAATCAAAGGATGATGGTGCTGGTGTATGTCGATGACATAATTTTTGGTGGATCTGATGAGGCTCAATGCAGACAGTTTTTCAAATTCATGAAAAATGAGTTTGAAATGTCAATGATTGGAGAGCTAACATTTTTCCTTGGTCTACAGGTGACACAAGGAAGGAATGGAACATTCATTTCTCAATCTAAATATGCCAAGGAGGTTCTGATAAGGTTTGGAATGGATAATTACAAGGAGATGAAGACTCCGGTTTCTACCTGGATAAAATTATCAAAATATGAGGATGGCAATGCAGTTAATATCACAGAATATAGGCAAATTATTGGAAGTCTATTGTACTTAACCGCAACAAGGCCTGATATTGTTTTCGCCACATGCCAAGCAGCGAGATATCAGAGTAATCCCAAGGAAAGCCACATGCTTGCAGTGAAAAGAATCCTTCAGTATATCCAAGGCACAATGGATTTCGGCTTGACATATACTGAAAAATCTCAAACAGAGTTATTGGGATATACTGATGCAGACTTGGCCAGTTCAGCAGATGATAGAAAATCAATGTTAGGTGGTGCATTCTATCTTGGTGGGCTATGTATTGCTTGGTTAAGAAAGAAGCAGGATTGTGTTTCATTGAGCACTGCAGAAGCGGAATATATTGCAGCCACTTAAGCATGCACACAGTTATTGTGGATGAAGCAGCAGCTGAAAGATATGGGAGTTGAAGTGAAGTCTCCAATCAGAATCCAGTTTTATAACTCAAGTGCTATAAATCTTCACAAAAATCCCATCCATCACTCAAGTACAAAGCACATTGAGATAAAGTATCATTTTATCAAGGATAAGGTTGAGCAGGGAATCATGAATTTGGAGTATGTGCCTACAGAGCTCCAGGTTGTAGACATTCTGAAAAAGGCCTTACCCAAGGAAGGTTTTGAGAGGCATCGACTGGCTCTGGGAGTTCAGTCGATTCCCCGCACTTGAAATAGTGTGTATGTGGAACCACCCCCCTCTCCTCGAGGTATGATGTGTTTTTCCCTAATGTGCTGATATGTGTTCTCTACTATGTTACAGACTAAAAAGGAGTGTCCTTTTGGTTCGTTGACAAAGGGGGAGAAAATAGTGATTGTTCAAGGGGGAGGCAATGTGGAGATTTGATAAATCGTGAATGATATGGGGAGAATCTGACAAGTGGTGAAGCCAAATAGGGGGAGTTGAAGCTAGTTGAACGTGCTTAGCCAGAGCTTAGCTTGGACAACACAAGAAATAGGGCTAAAGAGGTTCTGAAGCTAAACAGGTGTTGAATCTACGAGCAGAAAGGCGGATCGTATTAAATCTGACGATGCTAGAAGTGATTGATCAAAGATTATATATCACGACAGCTGAGGATCGTGATAAAAGCATAAGAGTAGTGTTGGAATGTGGTAAAAATATTTCCAAACAAAAATTGGTCTTCCAACAAGTCCTTCAACAATTTGTATCAGTTTAGTACAAATTGGTATCAGTTTGGTGTCAACAGTGGATGTCAAAGATGAAGTGATTCATTGATGAACTTTTCATTTACTCTTGTTTCTCATGCCGAGCATTGCTCGTGTGGGCTTAGAGTATATGTTGAGTAAATCCTTGATTGCTATCAGAATCACCAAAATCGAATGGTGGCTGAAGAATTAACGATGTATCTTTCCATAAAAGAGTTGTAAACAAACCCAAAGGGGGAAATTTTTGGGAAAAAATCCCTCAAGGCGTCATTGAAGCATTTTTGAGGTGATTGTGTTTGTTGACAAAGTGGACATCTGAGTGGCGATTGTTGACAAAGAAAAACAATAACATACAAATTTGTTGAAAAAGAGGATTTCATGATGGAATGTCGAGTTCAAGAGTTGAGGTCAACGATCCATGTTTTGTTCAAGAACGTCGACAAAAGGAATGGATGATCTGGAGGCGGTACAAAAGAACAGATACAAGGTGGGGCCGTTTTCCAGTGTTTGCCAAATTTTTGGTCCTGAAAATCGACAAATGAAGAAAAGTGTTTTTGGCAAAGGGACTTGCGCGCTGAGGACTTGGAGTATAGGAAACTTGAGCTCCATATGTTTTTCAAGATCATAAGATCAAAATATGTCTAAGGAAATAGGTTCGCGCAAGTTTGGGATTTGGTCGCGCAAGTGTCTAAAAGGATAGAAGACTTGCGCGTCGAGACTGGGTCGCGTAGGTGACTTACGCGCCATCATGCAGGGTGGTCAATTTGCCTATAAATACTGGATCAACCCTCTTCATTTTGTACCAGAGTTCAACACTTTGAGAAATCCGAGCTCCCGTCGTGCAGGTATGGTGGTCGTGCAAGTGGTGTGTGTGGTCGCACAGGTGGGACTTGTGCACCAGGGTGATAGTTGCGCGCTAGTGTTTGAAGTTGCGCGCCAGTGTGGAGTTTCGCGCCAATATTGGATTGGGTGTAAAAGTAAGTGAGTCGCGCAGGTTTGGAGTTGAGGAAGCTTGAGTCGCGCAAGTGTATGAGCAGGACTTGTGCGCCCGTTGTGACTTGCGCGCCGATACTTGCGCGCCGAGGTTGACTTGCGCACCAAGTAAGGTTTATTTCCAGCAGTGATTTTCGGGCTGCGTGGAAGATGGAATTTTGCCCGATACCTTCGGTGAAAAGATAGATTCATCTACGGGTGAAAATTGGGCTTCAACAGAGCATCTACTTACAAAGGAAGATGCATTATTTCATGAAAATGAAGAGACCTACAGGTCTATAAACTATGAGTGGATCCTTTCTGGAGCAGTGAGCAAAGAAAGAGGAAAAGGTGATCCTCTCCACCGGCTGTGAGCTAGAGAGAGAAACAGGGAGTGACCCTTGGGAAAGTAGTGAGCTGACCCTAAATCTTGTAAAGGCAGTGAGCCTGGGACAGATTGACTGTACCCAAACATTGTATCCACATCTAGTGAAGAATAGTGGAATTCGGTATGACCAGCAACTTGTCGGTGTATGCTCCTTGGACGTAGCCAAGTTAGGGTGAACCAAGTAAAAATCTCCATGTCTGCATGTTTTATTCCCTGCATTGCATTAAAAGCATCATCATTAGATAAAGAAATAAAGAAGTTATCATAGTTTACACACAAGAGCAAACAAAGTGACCCTTGTAATAAAGAGGTCAAGATCCAGTGGGGTAGGAAGAACTTTGAAAAAGAATATCAATACCCTGATTCACCCCCCCTCTCAGGGTATATAGGCCCCTATTGGTCCTATCAACTCCCATCCATCATATTTTCACTTTATTACCATAAAAAGAATCAAGTATGGGTTACATACCAGAATCTAGGGGTACTAAATTAACCCCAACTTTGGCCTTTACATACTCAGAAAGTAGAATGCACTCACTGATATGAAAGAGTTCCACCATTGCTCTTTCATCTCCTTCTCACATTCCCATGTCTCTACATGAATATGAACATGAAACCATGAAACCCGCACTAGAGTGATGCTTTTTCCATGCAATACATTCTCTTACTTATCCAAAATCCACACTGAGATATGTGCCAATGAAGCATTCAGTTATAGGTCAACGTGATCCCATCTGATCACATGGTTAGGATTAGGCTCATACTTTTTCAACTTTGTTACAAGGAACACATTATGCACCGAATTGAACTGTGGTGTTAATTCTAACCGATATACCTTCTCTCCAACCCATTATAGTATCTTGAAAGGGACAATGTATCTAGGATATAACTTTCCCTGCTTCTCAAAACAATGATGTCAAAGCCTTGGAGATATCCTCAAGAAAACATGATTACTCACCGCGAATAAAAAAGGTCTTTGATGGGGATCTGCATAGTATTTCTAATGAATATGAGTCATTTTCATCCTCTTTCTAATTAATTGAATCTTCTCTGTTTTATCTTGGACAAGGTTCATCCCAACTAGTGAACTCTCACCCATTTCCACCCAACATAGTGGACAATGACAAGGACGCCCATTCAATGCTTCAAACAGATCCATATGTATCAAGGCCTGATAGCTGCTATTATATGAGAACTCTACTAATAGTATATGCTCCTCTCATGATCCACCAAAATCCATTACACAATCCCGCAACATGTCTTCCAACGTTTGTATCATCCGCTCGGATTGACCATCTGTCTGAGGATGATACACCTTCATAATAGTCAACTAAGTCCCATGGAATTTTTGTAAGGATTTCCAAAAATTAGAGGTCAACCTCATATCTCTTTCTAAGACTATTGACATTAGTATTCCATGCCTCTTTACTACATCTCAGATTTAGATTTTTGATATATCCTCCATAATATGAGTTCATGAATAGGGATGAAATGGGCCGACTTTGTAAGATGATCTCCTATAACACATATTTAATCGTTTTTACGGCACATTATTGGAATACATGTAACACAATCAATTTCTTTCTTCTCCCTTTATCACACTGGGATAGGTAAAGATTTTATTATACCCACAGTTCTTTGTTTCTCGGCCTTAACTTGCTAAGAAGTTGAGCATCGCGAGACAAACTCGACCACCATTATTTTCATACCTCCTCACCAAAACTGCACCATCAACACCTTATACATCTTCTATGTGCCTGGATGTACATCACAACTCAAACAGTGGTAATCATGAAGGATTTTTTCTTGAGGAGCCCTAGGTACAACCATCTGATCTCTAAAACCCAAAATTAAACTCTCATCATGTTTCCATCCCTCAATGGTCTCCCCACCATTGAGTTTTAAACTCATATATTGACATTATACATAAGATATTTGTGCATATATGACCATATTTACCAAGTCAGGAACAAGAGTAGCTAAAAATAAAACATCCATTTACCTCAGTCTTCACATTCACACGCATGTCATTTAGGACCAACATCAACTGCCCTTATCTGAAGCTTCTTTTACCAACTGAGCATATAACTTTATATTCAATGCATCTACCACCAAATTCCCTTTTCCCAGTGTATACATAAAGTCAAATTCAAATATCTATATATACTACATCTATATCCTTTTCCTCAGATTCAAATCTCACTGGGAGAAAATGTGTTTCAAGCTTCTGTGGTCTGTGAACACAGTAAATTTCTCACCAAATATATAGTGTCTCCATGTTTTCAAAGCATGGATGAATGAAGCTAAATCAAAATTGTGTGTCGGGTAATTATTATCACACACCCTCAATTGACTTGTACCATAAGAACCCACAATGTCTCCTATCATGAGAACACCACCCAAACCCGATCTTAAAGCATCAGAGTACACGACATACCATTGTACTGATTCTGGAAAAATTAAGATAGTTGCTGATGTAATCCTAACATTTAGATCCTGCAAAGACTTCTGGAAATCCTCTATAAATTGGAATGGAGCATTATTCTTTTTTCATATCTATCATTGGAAAAGAAAGTCAAGATAAATCATGCACAAAGCATCGGTAGTAACCAACTAGACCAAGAAAACTTCGTATCTTGAAGACATTATTTGGTGGTTTCCATGAGATAATGGCTTCTATATTTTTAGGATAAACAAAAATGAATTTCTATGAAATTAAATGGAAAAGGAAACGTACTTCCTATATCCAAAAATCACACATTCATAATTTGTCATACAAACGGTGATTTCTCATGATTTGTACAAATGTTTTCAGGTTCTCCTCATAGTCAGATCTTATTTTTGAGTACACCCAGATGTTTTCCACAAACACCACAAAAAAAGAATCCAAATATTTCTGAAATATTTGATTCATCAAAGCCATGAATACCATTGGTGCATTTGTTAGACCGAAAGGAATGACTACATATTCAGAGTGTCCATCTCTGCTTCTAAAAGCTGTCTTCGAAATATCTTCCTTCGAAACTCGAAATTGTTGATATCCTGATACCAAGTCAATCTTGGAGAACCCTTGAGATCCTATTAATTGATCGAACAAATCATCAATTCATGGAAGTGGATATCATTCCTTTATCATAACATGGTTAAGCTTACAATAATCAACACATAGCTAAAGATTTCCATCTTCTTTCTTCATGAACTAAGTCGGTGCAGCCCATGGAGACATTCTTGGTCAAATGAAACCCTTGATTTCCAACTCCTCCAACTGAACTTTCAATTCCCATAACATTATTGGTACCATCCTATAAGATAGAATGGAAATAGTATTAGTCCCTGTAAAGTGGTCAATCGTACACTCCACTTCCCTTATAGGTGGTAACCCTGATATGTTCTTGAGAAATACATCTCGAAATTGAACCATAACTACTGGAAAACTAATATCCACAATCTATTGCATTTATGTTGAAGTCATCACTACCAAATATTAATAGATTCTTCCCACCATTAGTTTCAGAAATCTTTTTTCACCTTTCTTCACCATCCTCTCTCCTCTGAAGAGATGTCTGATACTGCACTTATTCATGAAACTAACTATTATTTTATAACAGTCGATGTGAGCCTTAAACGTTGTCAACCATCCCATACCCAGGATTACATCATATACATCCATGTCCAAAATTGAGAAGACCCATTTCAGCTCAGCTCTATCAAAAGATATAGCACATGATCGACAGTCATCAAGAACATCGACAATATTCTATCCTGTTTCATCTGGGATGCAAGGGTTGAAGGCAAGAACTCCTGGGTTTCATGGAGGAAGATGGAGAGACCCATCCAAGAGGGTGGTATTAACGTTCAAAGTCTTGCAGACACTCTCCTCTGCATTCATGCTAAACTAGCTTGGGAGATACATGAATGTCGAACCTTATGGGGTAAAACCATGGGCATTTGCCTTGGAAATGGTGTTCAGATGGATGATAGACATTGTTCTCCCTTTATGCGCACCTTTCTTCCCCTGTTCTAGGTCATCCTCCCGCACATTCGGTGGGTCATCGGGGAAGGGAAGGTCCCCTTCTGGCATGCAAACTGGTCGGTTAGAGTCCTCGGCTTCCCAAGGTGTCCTGCTTCCAATATCTCATTTGGTGAGGCCCGTAATTACCCGTATTTTATTATGGAAGTGCTGGAAAAGGATAAACAGGAGACGTTCCATCTCATTGACATCAATTCGGACGCTGATTTGTGAGTCTTCTCCCCCTAAAGCTTGGGCGCTTTCTCTACTAAATCCGGACAAAGTATCTTGATCCCACCTTCTCAGCCATACCAATGGAACACTCTTCTTTGGCCCAAGCACATCCCCACAAAGTTTAACTTCCTCACTTGGAGGCTTAGGTATAGTTCCCTAGCCACTGATGAAAATGTCAAAAAAAATCAGTATTCCAATGACTTCCCGCTGCCCCTGCTGCACTGACCATAAAGCAGAGAGCATTATACACCTCTTCTTTGAGGGGGTTTGGGACCATAGCGTCTGGCAGACCTTTGGTGTGTTTACTTCTGGTCTCGCCAATGTGTCTAACACTGAGTCCTTCATTGCCCACTAGTTCCAGGGCTTGGGTGAGAAGGGAGTGGAGCGATCGGCCAGGTCTGCAATTCTTCTTGCTGGTGTGTAGTGTATTTGTAAAGTAAGGAACAAAGTGAGATACAAAGGGATCACCTCTTTATCAAGGGACATCATTAATCGCACCCAGTGCCTCCTCATTGATCTTAGCAGATTTATTAAGGGATGGCGTGAAGCTCCCTCGCTGTAGTTCCTGCTCTCACCTTCCTATGATATCCAAGTTGCAACCTCGCTTAGTAACTGGGTTCGATGGCACTCGCCTGCCTATGGGTTGATGATTAACACAAACGGCTCCTACACCGAGGGGAACATGAAAGGAGGAGGGGTGGTTAGTGATGACAGAGGCTCCTTTGTGTTTGATTTTGCAATTTCCTAGGGAAGGGCACCCCCTTACAGGCAGAGGCCCTTTCCTTCCTCTCTGGTCTCACCCTCTGCTACTAGGGGGCATGGAAGTCTCTGAAGCGGAAACGGACTCTAAAATTCTCCTCAACTCGTTGCATGGAATTTGTAAAACCCCTTGGTCTATCTCGTACTTTATTAGGAGAACCAGAAACATCCTCTCTAATATCCGGGTGAAGCATACATGGCATGAAGGAAACAAGGTGGCAGACTATTTGGCATCGATCGCGATCCATGGAACGGGTAGTTTATGCTTCTATAATCTCAATCAGCTTAAACCTGAGGCGGTTGACCTTGTGAGAGGGGATTCCCTCGGCTTACATTACTTCCGTCCTCCCTATCCCTCCCCTTCTTTTCCCTCCCATCCCCTCTTTTCCTTTTTAATTTTCTTCTGGTTCGTGTTTTTCATACTTTGGTTTCCCACTTTCCCTTAAAGTGGCTTAAAAAAATTTATATTTGGATGGTATAGCACATGCTCGACACAAAAAGTCTTTACATTCTCTTTCACTGAGTGGAGTTTGGAGTTTTAAGATAGAAGGAACCATTTTCAACTTTAATCATAGAGAATCAATAGCAAGAGAAGCAATGAAAGAATGTGACACACCAGTATTGAAGAGCACTTGAACAAGGCTTGAATTCAAAAGAATCGTAACTCTCACCATATATGGTATATCTTGATCATCGTCAATCATTTACTCATATCCATACAATTACTTCATCACAGCAGAATTCTCCTTATTTTTTTGCTGAGATTTCCCTATTTGAATAGTCATGGTATTTCTAGAATCATCATGGCTAGCTTTACTCTACTGATTAGACTAGTTCTGTTGTCCACGCCCGGTCAAAGCGTACAATGCTTGCGACGTGTGAGAAGTGTCTCAAGCACTTGACCTTAAAGCACTTCCAAAATAGCACTGAAGTTGTACCATATTCTTGAAGTTATGGAATACTCTAGTTTGTTTCATACACTCTCACTTTATATAGTCAATCATACCATATTGAAAACAATATGCTTTTCTCTGGGGTTGGGGAGGAAGTATCACTGATCCAGCTATCAAATTCGGTTTTCCACTTACACCATGGAAATAGGTGTCCCTTTTCTGCTTATTGTCATCATTTTAATTCCCACCATTCCAATAAGGTATCATCATACATACTACCATAGATCTTGAGATAAAAAATTTATCCACACCCTCTCTCTTTACTATCTTTATATAATCTATAATACAGAGCACTGTAATCTTTGATCGAATCACCTGTTGTGGATCCGATTCAAATATGTGTGCCTTCAAAGATGTAATTTTCGAATCATCTAGTGAGAAACGCATTAATTTAGGAACTTAGCTGAATACATTGTTATATAAAGACTCTCCTATTTTAGGCTGATGAAGTTCTTTGTTTTTTGGATCTTGAACATGTGGGGATAGAATTTTTTGTTGAACAATTCCTCAAAATCCTCCCATGTAAAGCATTATTCCAATTTTGCATGTACCACTAAATTCCACCCCTAGCGTGCAGGATACATGATCATAAACATCGCCTTATTCACCTTCAGCTCCATTGGTGGGCCGATGAACTTGATGATACGATTAATCTTATTTAGCCAGACCATTACCTTCTCAAGTTCAGTATCACCCCAAACAATAGGTGGATTCTACTTCATGAATTCGATGGTATGATCCACATTCCTTGGCTCATTCCTATGGTTTCCTGTATCCAGAGCTTGAAAAACAAGGACAATACTCTGATTCATCTTTTGGTTCACCCTTGTTTTAGGTGAAACCACATTCTCTACAACTTCTTTGGGTTGGTTTCAACGATGCCTATCAGTTTTCTTGTTCTAAACCAATAACAAACTTCGTCAATCTCATTATCAGTCCACTGATGGCTTATAATTTCAAATTATTTTCACATAAACTATTACAAAATGGTTTTACAAAAACAACCTTTTTCATGTTAAATTTTTTTTGAAACATTCTTCCAAGATTCTTAAAACCAAACCATTTTCAAAATGCACCAAATATCCTCTTTTCAAATTCTTTCATTTGAAAAAAAAATTCTGCAGCTTTTTAAAATTTCCACATTTCACAAAATCGTTATTCATCACTCCAAATGAAATTAGCAATACTAATGGGAATTTGTTCCTCTACAATTCATGTCATTCTCATCTCATTGGATAATCCCATGACAATGAGATTTCCAAATACTGGAAGTGTCTCCCTACACTTTTGTACCCAACTCCCTCGTATCTTGATGTTCAACATAAAAGGGTTACATACGTCCTTTTATACTGTACATTTCAAGTTTTGACAATCGTACTCCTTTATAATATTCCAAAACAAGGAATATACAAGACAAAATTTAAACTCCATGACCTAGAATACTAATGTCTACTTGTTAATAAATGATCAAACAAGGTGATAGCATCTGTACCTCAATGGACAGACCAGACTGATACCATTTGTAATGACCTGCCAATTCTCATTGGCTTGAGATTACAACGAGTCATTCATGTGCCTTAAGTGACATCCACAAGATACCAAAAGCTGTAAATAAATGATGGGGGGTTTCAAATAAAATTGGGGGATGATTTTCCCTTTAATAAATAAACCAATAAAACAACTAACCAAATCCAAATCATTACTAAATGATTCCAGAGAAAAATAAAGACAACTAAACCACTTCATGTATCTCAAAACCACATCAAGGTGTGAAACAAAAAAAAGACTAATCCAGTAACAAAGTAAATATTAGATAAACAAATCAATTGTCTCAAGACACTAAAAAATCCATGCTCCACAACCTCTAAGATCCACAATAACTGAATATCCCAAATATTAGGAGGCAGTGCTAAAAATGTGGGAAAGATTACCTTTTCCCTGATCACAGAAGATAGAATCTGCAAAAGCACAAAAGGTACAAATCAGGGGTGAGTGTAAAACATAATAGGTTTTCCCCAATGACTTCATACTCACACCACTAGGATCAAAATTTTATTCACATTTATATAAAAAAATTTATATAAAACAATTTACCAAAATAGTTCATAAACAATATAAACAAGTTGTGAAATCCATTTTCCACCAAGTGAAAACAACACAAAATGAACCCAATTTCTAGAAAAATATTTTTCTATAAAAATAAAAAATCAAATATTAAAACCAATTCTTATTATCCTTTAGTATACTCATTCAATAGATCACTACACACCCACACATGCATGCTTCGTTTGACAGTTCCATACTCATGAGCGGTCTCTCATCCAATTACCTTGTGCCCTAGTGGCCCGATACAGGGTCACATACCTTGTACACTAATATTACTCATTGCTTTTTAAGTTCACATTAATAATTAACTCACACCAACACCATTTATTCAAAATACTTCCTTTTCCACAATAAACCATTTCAATAAAACAGAACTTTTATTAAAAACCACAACCCAACCAACTTCAAAAACAAAATTAATTTAAATAAAACTTTCCTCTTTTATTTAAAACATTTAATACCAATAAGTTTCCAACAATACAAGAAAATACCCTTTTTAAAATCCACATTTTTAAACAAGTAACCAAAGAACTCATTCAAAGTCCCCAATTTTCCAGCTTTCACAACCATCACACAAGATTGTTTCTAACAAGTTTTCAACAGCTAAAACACATTCAATTCAACACCACACATTAAATTTTAAAGCATAAAAATCATTTTTACTATGTGGAGTTGAGAAAAAATCCTCCTACCTCAATGTTTTTTATGAAAACCCCAACAATTGAATAACGCACAAGAAAACTGGGTCGATTCTCTGAGAACACAACTTGGTTCTCTTCTCCTTGAAATATCAAGAAACAAATCTCATTATATTTGGAATCCAAACATTTAGATATACCCATACTATATTAGATATAAAAAACCAAGAGAATATGATATATATATAACTAGGTAGATCTAAGAAACCAATCATGGATGATGAAAAGCGATCACATACCCCAAGAATCCGACTTCAATTCAACAAGGGAAACCTTTATATCACCCATGCATAAATTAGAGAACCTTATATAGCCTTATAAGAAGAAAAATATCTAGTTAGGGATAGTTTGGGAAAAAATGTGGGAGTTACGGCAAAAAAGAGTGGGATCCTATTTTTTGGGATCTCATTTTGACCCTGCGCACGGTTTAAACGCACAGTTAGGCAAATTGTGTGCTAATCATGCAGTAGACACTGGTCACACGACTTCCTATCACACGATCTCCCAAGACTTTCCCAAATGTGATGGATCTAGTTCCCCAAGAGGACCATTGCACATGGTTTGGCCTCATAGTTGGGAAAAATGTGTGTCGCTCGTGGGACATCCATTTATCCCCAAAACTACTTCTAGATCTCTCCTAACTCTCCCATGCATCACCCTTAATCATTATAACCATAAAAATCATCAAGAAATGGTTACATACCAGGAACTAATGGTACTAAAGTATACAATGATCATCTCATGCTTCGCTGCTATTTACCCCCATTGACTAGTTGGTGGGTGTTCTTACCCTTTTTTTCTTTTCTTCTCCTCATAATAATAACATTGAATTTTTATTGTGAGTAAAAAAGACAACAAATCCTTGGTGAATGAAAGTCTTCAAAAAGTGTAATTAATGGAGATGAGGAAACATTAATTAAAATATGGTCCTAGATAAGGAAAAACATTATAATGTGATTTCATTCCTTTCACTAAAACTAAAAATGTTAAAAGTAATATTTAAATTTAACATTTCACATACTCTCTTTTTTGGTCGAAAATTTTGGATTCTTACATCAATGTTCCTAGAGAAATTATGATATGATGATGAAAGATTACCTTAGAGAATTAAACTAATGGTGTAAATAGAAAGAGTAATTCATAATTAAAAATATTATTAAGGAATATCACTATTTACCAATAGGGTGTTTGTTCATAATAAACTAACGTGAATGAAGTTAAAGATTAAAAATACCTAAAAAGATGTTATTTTGGTTGTCATATATAGACCATACATGTAGGACAATAAAGATAAATGTATTGAAGTTAAGTAAATGGTAGATCTCAATATTGAATTAGAATAACATCTTTTAGAGGTAAATGTTTGGAGTTCTTAAATAAAATATTATTATAAATGGTATGTAATTAAAAACTATATATGTAGTAGTATGAAAAATAAAAAACTAAGTTCAAAGGTGAGATTGAACGTCTAAAATATGGAAATAATGAATGATTGGAGAATAAGGTTTTAGTCAAGATCATTATCAACGAATAGTCCCAGATCATTGATAGAATAAACAAATCAACTATAAAGTCAAAAGGATTAATGAATTCTAATTTTAAGTTCTATCAATGTGTTGAAAGATCAATAATAAAGATATGTCTATCTCTCGACAAAAAATTATGAAGTCAGAGTAGATGTTATGTGGAAACAAATTTATGGAAATTCATGGGTTGTCAATAAAGAAAGTGGAAAAGTTTTAAAAAATATAATGGTTTATTAATAAAGGAAAAAGATTTTGATTGTGTTAATCATATGAAAACATTAGTAGTGGTTGATGTAAAATAATAGAAACCCATATCACGTCCTGGTCTGGTTAACCCTATAAAAAGTAACCGGATCGGTTTGTGGTCATGAATCAAGCATTAATCCCCCTATATTTGATGGTAATGACTAGTAGTGAGGGTATAAATGTGGTATAATGGAGAGACTATACCATATGGATCAATAATGACCACATCATAATAATAAGAAATTAATTTAAGTGGACTAAAAAATAGTTTATAATCAATATTCAATAAATAAACTAGCACGTGCCAATAGAACTAACCATGCATGAACTTACTATGTCAAAATATAAGTAATAAATATGAAGTTGATAATACATAAAATAGGGATAACTGTTAGGCGGAGAAAGAAGAGAAGTGATGGCAAGAGGGGGTGAATTGCCTTTTAAAAAAATGATTAACAAATTAAAATCAAAGTGAAAGTTCAGCGGAAATAAAAGAGGAAAGACACGCAATTGATAACGGAGTTCGGCCTAAAACCCGGCCTACGTCTCCACTCCCAACTCAACCGTTGAGAGATTTACTACCGCTTGCTTTTCAATGGTTGTAGCAAGAAACCCACTAGCCTTTTTACGGGTGAAGGCTAGCTCACCTATTACAGCTTGCTTTTTAATGGTTTGAGCAAGAAACCCACTAGCCTTTTTACGGGTGAAGGCTAGCTCACCTTTGTCTCAAGACTTTTAAAAGGGAAGGCTTGACTAACCTCTTCACACCTTGAAGGTGGTGTGAGAACCCAAAAGAATGGAGGAGAGAAAGAGTTGGGGGTTTGTAGGCACAAACCCAAAATGATGCTCAAAATAAATAAAACAATAAAAACCGTAATGGGAGAAGCCTTGGGCGCCAATGGATTGATGGAGCTGATGAAGGGAGCTCCCAAGCTTCTTTGATGGTGCTCCTTGGATATGGAAGTGTGTTGGAGCAAGTGGGGTTCCCTTGGAGGAATCCGCCGGAGGTTCGCCAAATGATGGGAAATGTGTCCGTTGGCTTCACAATAGTTCCGGCTATGTTCCTTAGGATTCCGGGGGTTCCTAGTCCTTTATTTATAGAGGGGGAACCCTCAAATGGCCGTTGGAGGAGTCTTCGGAGCCGTTGGAGAGGTCTTCGGAGCCGTTGGAGGCCAAGTGGACAGGCTGGTCAAAAGCCCAACGGCTAGTTTGACTGGCTCCACCGGCTGACCGGTACTGAGCCACTGGTTGGCCGGTGTGTGCAAAATGGAGGAGGGATCGGGCTCAGGCTCCACCGGTTGGCCGGTGAGGAGGCCACCGGTTGGCCGGTGCTGAGGCAGTAGGTGTCACTGTTCTGGCTGGGTGCCACCGGCTGGCCGGTGCTGAGGCCACCGGTTGGCCGGTGCGGAGGCAGTAGCTACCCCTTCTGTCTGGGTGCCACCGGCTGGCCGGTGCTGAGGCCACCGGTTGGCCGGTGCTCTGGACAGTTGAGAGACTTTCTGTCAATGGTCCATCGGCTGGCCGGTGTCATGCCACCGGTTGGCCGGTGCACATGAAAACAGTGCAAGTTGGCTTTTTGCCTTCTTGTCCTTCTTGGCCCAATTCCTTGGCACCCTGAATTTATGCCTATCATCCAAAAACACTTAAAACAATATTAGATAAAAAGGAAAGTGATTGTGATCATGAAAATTAAACCACGAGGGGTACGAGAGGTACAACAATCTCCCCCTATTTTGATGATCACAATCACCAAAACAATCAATGTAGAAAATGAAATGAAAAGCATGCTTTAAAGGATTTCTCCCCCAATCAACCAAGAATTGCTCCCCCTTTGTGATTATCAAAATAGCACGGGGCATAAAACTTGATTGAGGGAAAATGCTAAAAAACAAGATGGAGATTTTAAACCAAATGAAATTTTTGAAATTTGAATTGAAAGTTTTGAATCAAAAATTTTGAAATGAAAAATTGAATAACAGTTTGAATTGAAAGTTTTGAAAAGAAAATTGAATAACAGTTTGAATTGAAAGTTTTGAAAAGAAAATTGAATAACAGTTTGAATTGAATGTTTTGAAAAGAAAATTGAATAACACTTTGAATTGAATATTTTGAAATGAAAATTTTGATACCAAGTGTTGAAATTGAAAGTTTGAATCGAAAAAATTGAAATCAAAAGGGATTAAATGATCCTAACACCCCCTAAATAAAAACAACAAATCATCGGGGAGAGGTTTTTGGAACCGAGACAAATTTTGGCCTGGAGAGACTCGCTAAGAGGGATTTTTCAATCCATACTTGTCTAGTGGCGGGTCTTCTCCTATAAAATTCATCATTGAAGAAAATAGTTTTGGGCCTACCATACCGGGAATTTTTGCAATTGCACTCATAGATTAAGTGCCCGGGTTTTTTACAATAATTACAAAATTTAAATTGGGAGCTCCCCCTTACAAAAATAGTGGGTGCATGGGAGGAGGAAGCTTGCTTGGAATAGCCAAGCCCTTCGGTGGTTCTAGATATGCGTTGGGAACCGAGGAGTTTGGTCAAATTTTGTTCCCCTTGGGTGAACTTGGCAAGGGATTCCCTTAGGTCTTTGATTGTAGATTCCAATGATTCAACATTGGGAAGGTTTTTTATTTTGAGGGACAACTCCTCCTTTTCTTTGAGAAGTTGTTCCTTTTCGGAAGTAAGGTTTTTGAAATTCTTTTTTAAAGCAACAAATTTGGAAGAAAGTTCGTGAAAACCTTCCTCCAATTGATCTCTAGAATGTTGGAGATCCTCATAAGACAAATGATTGAAAGAATTGGAAGAACTTGAGGATGAGGAGTCGGAAGATGTTACCTCATTACATGCCATTAGGCATTTGTTACCGTTTTCGCTCAAGGAGGAGGAGGAGGATGATGTGGATCTATCACTCCATGTGGCCTTGAAAGCCTTCTTCTTTTCCTTTTTCTTGGCCTTTTTCTTGCGGGATGGGCAATCGGGCTTGTCATCGCCTTTAGTACCTTCATGGGTTACTTCTAAAAGATTCCAAATTTCATAAGAAGATGAGAAAGTAGAAATACGATTAAATTTATTACGGTCTAACCCACAATGAAGAGCATTCATGGCTTTTCCATCAAGCTCAAAATTTGCAATGTCTTTGGGGGTCCATTTGGATTCATCGGGAGAAGAAAGTGAATAACCATGCATGACAATTTTAAAAATAGGATAACCAATGCTTTTAAGAAATGTAGTCATGCGGGTTTTCCAAAAATAATAGTCAGTTCCATCAAAAAATGGAGCACGACCCAAAGAATAGCCTTCGGGGGCGAAAGAGGTTGATGCCATCACAATGGATCTTAAATTTGAAACCGGTGAAGGTATTACTCAAATTTTCCCTCTGATACCAATTGTTGGGCGGATAAAGAAGATAAGTGATGGAAAGAGGGGGGGGTGAATTTCCTTTTAAAAAAATGATTAACAAATTAAAATCAAAGTGAAAGTGCAGCGGAAATAAAAGAGGCAAGACACGCAATTGATAACGGAGTTCGGCCTAAAACCCGGCCTACGTCTCCGCTCCCAACTCAACCGTTGAGAGATTTACTACCGCTTGCTTTTCAATGGTTGTAGCAAGAAACCCACTAGCCTTTTTACGGGTGAAGTCTAGCTCACCTATTACAGCTTGCTTTTTAATGGTTTGAGCAAGAAACCCACTAGCCTTTTTACGGGTGAAGGATAGCTCACCTTTGTCTCAAGCCTTTTAAAAGGGAAGGCTTGACTAACCTCTTCACACCTTGAAGGTGGTGTGAGAACCCAAAAGAATGGAGGAGAGAAAGAGTTGGGGGTTTGTAGGCACAAACCCAAAATGATGCTCAAAATAAATAAAACAATAAAAACCGTAATGGGAGAAGCCTTGGGCGCCAATGGATTGATGGCGCTGATGAAGGGAGCTCCCAAGCTTCTTTGATGGTGCTCCTTGGATATGGAAGTGTGTTGGAGAAAGTGGGGTTCCCTTGGAGGAATCCGCCGGAGGTTCGCCAAATGATGGGAAATGTGTCTGTTGGCTTCACAATAGTTCCAGCTATGTTCCTTAGGCTTCCGGGGGTTCCTAGTCCTTTATTTATAGAGGGGGAACCCTCAAATGGCCGTTGGAGGAGTCTTCGGAGCCGTTGGAGAGGTCTTCGGTGCCGTTGGAGGCCAAGTGGACAGGCTGGTCAAAAGCCCAACGGCTAGTTTGACTGGCTCCACCGGTTGACCGGTACTGAGCCACCGGTTGGCCGGTGTGTGCAAAATGGAGGAGGGCTCGGGCTCAGGCTCCACCGGCTGGCCGGTGAGGAGGCCACCGGTTGGCCGGTGCTGAGGCAGTAGGTGTCACTGTTCTGGCTGGGTGCCACCGGCTGGCCGGTGCTGAGGCCACCGGTTGGCCGGTGCTCTGGACAGTTGAGAGCCTTTCTGTCAATGGTCCATCGGCTGGCCGGTGTCATGCCACCGGTTGGTCGGTGCACATGAAAACAGTGCAAGTTGGCTTTTTTCCTTCTTGGCCTTCTTGGCCCAATTCCTTGGCACCCTGAATTTATGCCTATCATCCAAAAACACTTAAAACAATATTAGATAAAAAGGAAAGTGATTGTGATCATGAAAATTAAACCACGAGGGGTACGAGAGGTACAACAATAACCTGATAAAATAATAAATAAATAAATAATATACTTTAAATCTAGAATTAATCCCTAGTACATACTAATCCATTACTCCCTTGTTGATTTATAGCCCAAATTATACAAGAGAAAAGTAGCATGAGCCACACCCTAACATATAGTCACGAAATCTGTCTAGGTAATAATTGGAAGCCGATATAGGGTGTGATTAAAAATCACAAGTACACCACCAATGGATTCTAATGAAATAAATTCAGTTAATATAAAGTGAGAAGTGTATAATTATAATAAATAAGGACAATAAAGTATTGATGTAAAAGTAAACGCTATCAAGATCAGGTTCATCGTGGGACACCTCGAAGACCACACCTAACGTTTCCAAATATATTATGTCTTTGAGAACTTTATATGTTTCATTTACATTAATAATTCTTTGACCCATAGAATATAACATATAACAAATGAGTATATATATATATATATAATTATGTAATATTTCCATCAATTCCTTGGATTTTAAGTTTTATAAGCTGGGATAAATTCAAAGGGTTGTACCCTTGGTAATTCTACCTATGTGGGGAGTTCTACCCGAGAATTTGGAACATATCCTAGGTATCAACGTTGTGATACATTAATAGATTCTATGTAATAATCAAAGGTGTTATGTAACATCAATATGAATCCAAAGAGAATCATCCAAGGCATTTAATTTAATTTTAAGAAATATGGGGAACCCTAGGTGATAAGCTGGGGTAATCACAATATAAGACTATGACCAAATACATGTTTGGTACTTAAATTTAAACATGGATCAATGAATTGGTTGGTATATCATGATTCCACCTAATGAACACCATAAAGGGAGTCTATGTATCACTCTAGGATTTCCATGCATTTAAAGGTAATTCAGGTATATAAGAATAGTCAAGCATGATATAATAATTATTCTAGATCCCATAATCTTAATGATATACATAATTATACTTCATAATTAATCAAGGTCTAGGTTACATGGACATTACATTCACCTTTCATTTAAATCAATTAACTATTTAAATTGTAAGTGAAAGTCAACATACATTAGATGGTGATTTAATTTCATAACCAAAGATTAAAGGTATATCAAGGTACCCATGTCATAGAACAATTTGTTAATAAATTTAATTAATTAAATTAAATTAATCTATTTAATTTTATTGTTACATTTATTTATATAAATTTGGAAAACTAGTGAATATACCAATTAGCAGTTCATTTAGTCCAAAAATTTCATTACCCATTTTAAGAATCGAGATAAACAAACCTATTGGTGTAAGTAGAGAATTAATTAACCATTTTAAATAGTCATTGATCGTTAGGGTTTGAGGGTGTGTATCGAATATTCTAACAAACATTGATTTAATAACATCACCGTTTTTAAATAATCATTGTTCATTTGGGTTCGATGGTGTGTATCGCATATGCTATCGAACATAGTTTTAATATTTTCAAAAACCTAGTAGAATTACTAGATGTGATTTAGAAAAATGATATGACTCTTGGATTTTAACCATCTCTATATAGCTATGTGTTTTGGACAAGGGAATTAAATATCCAAAAATAGTTTTCTACTTATAACAAGGGATGGAAACTCTCTATTTGAGTGATTTTTTTGAATTGATAACTCTCTTTTATAGAATGTACGAGAGTTTCTATTTAAGATCATTTAAAATTTATGAGAGTGTTTCCATTATTTAAATGGTAGGATTTTTCCAATATCAAATATAAAGGATTAGAGTGTTTATTCCTAGTGGTAAAAGGAGAGAAATCCTATTTTATTTTTTATATAGGGGTGTTTATAGATGATTTTCAAGGGGTAGTTGGATACAAGAGGTTAGGATTATATAAATCATATGAGTAGTTACTATGGTGAATTTTTTTTTAAATTTATTTCTCATGTTAATATTCACTCATGTGAGATTAGATTGGGTTTTCAATCATTAATTTCTTCAAAAGATGATGGTGGAGTAATTTATACTATATAAATAAGTTCAAATTTAATGTTCTTACTTAATAAATGATGAGTTTTCTTTGTTTTGATTTTGTATGGGGGTTTTTAAAAAACAAAAGTGGGATATTTACATAAAAACTAACCTTATTTTGTTTTGGGGATGTTTTTTTTGAAAAAACCATCTAAATACTTCCAAGGGAGTCTATAAAGTCGATATATATACATAAAGTAAGGATAAAACAATTGAATAGGTTTTCATAAGTTATTTTTTTAGTCTATAGACTAGGATATGATAAAGAGATCCATTATTATGGTGGTTTAAATTCAACAATCATGTTGTTTCCATGGCATGGAACATGATTTTTTGAGTTTGCAAAGTACCAGTTAAAATTTTTGAGTATTTATACACCATTTCATGTTTTTTGGTGGTTTACATTGTATGTTTTCATTTATAAAATAGGAAATGAATCTTTTAGTGTTCTGGAATCCATGGTCATGGTTCAATTATTTTAATAAATAATATAAATGGATAGTATAACTTGCAGATGGGTACTATAGTTTAGAGAAAATCGTGTTTTTTTATAATCCTAATTATAAATTATAAAACCATTTATGTGTGTTTTCTTTGTAATATGTGTGATTAAATTATACTATGTAATCTTTTCTTTATAAGGAATCAATAAAATAATTCCTATATATTTTTTCAAGAACATGATTAAAACCTAAATTATAATTTTTTATAAATTTAATATGATGAAATTAATTTTATTTTTTAATTAATTATCTTATAATAATCTTAGTAAAAAAATTGTTCTTTTCTAGAAATTCATTATTTGTATGTCAATAGTTAGAAAATTCCAATTTTAAAAATTTTTACCTTTTATGACATTATAATATTATAAGAATAACATGACGGTTTATGAAAAAAAATTATAGATCAAGGATTTTTTAAATATTTAATATAATTAATATAAAAATATAATTTTGAGCTTATAAAAATACACTTAATATTTATCAAATCGATGTAATGTTTTTCTTCAAATAAAAACTATTTTGGGATATTTTATTTTAATAAATTATTTACAAGTCACTTTAAAGTTATGTCTTTTTTCTAAATAAAATGTTTCTCCTTTAATTTAACATAATCTAATTTCTTCCATTTCAATCAACATTATACTTTATTTTTCTATGAAATAATTTTTATGGTTAAAACAAACATTATTCTAAAAACTATTTTCATTATATTTTTTTGACATATATTAAAAGTAATTTCCACCTCTTCTAGAAGATTAATATTTTAAAATGGATTCCATATTATGAATTGGGATAATTAATATTATGTGATAATGATAACGTAATTTTTTTCACAATGAATAATAGTAATGGTAAATATTTATCAACTCGGTTAAGAGAAATATGGGTTAAACTGGTTAAAAATAAAGGGATAATGCTTCATGATAACACAAAACACTTTATAAAACCCCATTGGTTGTTTTTTGTCCATACCCTTATTACCCTTGATGACTATTCATTTTGGATCCATTTTGATTTATGAATACATTAATATATTTTCATCCTTTTAAAATTAAAATCCCATGTAGATGATTTATGAGTATAGTTATATTTTTTTGTCAATATATAAGAAGTAATCTAAGTAAATGTATGATCAGGTACTTTATTATTAGTAATTAATAATGGAAATTCAAATATTATTAGACTTTAATAATTGTTAAATAAGGATACAGGTGATTTCTAGATAATTATTATGGATTCTTTAGATCTCATTAACTAATAAAATTAATCATCGTTAATGCGATAATGATTGGTGAGTTGTTAAGGACTCGTTAGTTTTCATTTGTAAATACTATACTCTGTTATGGGTGATTATTCCAAGAGAAATGATATGGATTCATCTTACATAAATTGACATCATTATTAAAAAACTCTCCTTGTAAACTTGACGATTGTTGAAGTGATCTTAGGTACAAAATACTAGTGTCATTGATGAATTTTTTTTACTATATAATGAGGAAGAAATAAAAGATGGGAGTATGTGAAAAAGATTGCCTGAAAAATATATTTTGTATTCAATAGGAAATAAGTGAAGTCCATGAAAAATATAATTTCATGAATAATAGTTGAAGTTGAGATGTTTGTGAATAGAATAGTGGAATATTTGGATAACTCTAAATTGGCCTTATATTAAACATATATTACAACCACACATGCCCCCAATGGTTATCCCTCAAACATGCATTTGGGGAACTAAGTATTAACCCCCATTGGACAGACTACCAGAGGTATCTCTTATATAGGTAGAGGGGAGGACCCATGTATAAAGCCTATAGTAGTGCGTGATGGGAAGCACATAGGGTCTCATGTATAAATCTTACAAAGGAGATGGGCCACACTGATAGAGAGACATCACAGCATGGAAGTGTCTATGGGTGGACCCCATACTCTCTTATGGTTTCTTAAAGGGATGCGTTGATTAATAAAAAAGTTGCATTATTTCTATATGACGGATGTGGGAAAAATGTGATGCAGTTAAAATCACCATGTATAATAGGATTTGGAAATTTTTATGTCCATATAATCTAGATAATATGATCCATTTGATTTAGGGAGTCTCACCATCTTCCTCCTCTCACATTTGAGTGTGTTATCTGTGTGGTAATTCCTCCATTGATGAGTCATGACAATAATGGTTGATAACCTCAAATCAAACCAAGGCCTATTCTACATTAAATAAGGTCTATTTAACATCTTCATATCTAGGAATTATCAAAGAACTTATTTCACTTGACATTTCTCACTTCCATGCATGAAGATATGGATCTCAAGCCATGATGATCATATAATGAAACATATCCTCCATAAGATGTTAATAGTTGATAATTAATGATGTATAATTGATATTTTATATTCATGCAGTTTAACATTCAAGAATATTCCTTGAATTGAAAAACTAAGAGGAATCCATGTCTATCATGTTGTGTCCAGCAGATGTGATATTCATGCATGAGAATTCATGAATGATGCATGAATTAAAGTGGCCATGATGATGAGTTATGACATGATTTTTCAATAATGGAAGAATCCACATGAAAATATAGACGGGTATGAGTATTTGGGAATTTATAAAAGGATAATGTGGGGATTTCTTATCCCTCAAGAATATTTATGAGAAGGATTATTCAGGTGATGGTTGGATAACCTGAGAATGATTTTCATGCATGCCTTCATGTATTTGGTGTCATGGGTGACCACCTAGACACATGTGGGGAATAAAACATAATACCTATAACCCTATTGTATGGGAGAATCATGTATAAATTTATACATCACATGATGAATGTAATACATAAAAATTTTTGGTAATTAAGTTGAGAAATATAAAAAAATTAATTCCATTGGTTATTAAAATTTAAATAAGTAAAAATAAATGTGTTTATTTATAAAAACAATAAAAGGAGGATATTGTGAATTATTTAAAAAATAATTAGGAATTAAATCATAAAATAATTGAGTTCACCATGTACTGAGTTTTTTGGGTACAAATCATTGTGTGTAGGTGATGAGAAATGTGTACACAATAAAAATATCATTTGGAGATCCCAATAAAATCTTTGAATTGAAGAGATTATGATCCAAGTCTGGATAATTATTCAAGATGTTTATCGATAAGATATACCCATGAATTTTAAGAATATTTTAAAGACTAGTAGATATAATAATTATTAGTTTCTATTAAAGAAATTGTGAGAAAGACCAGTAGTTAATCTAAAGAATATTCAATTTTTTAGGCTTCAACTGAACAAGGACCATATGCACACTGCATGAGTAGGAAAAATTAGTGGAACTCTTGTTCATAGATGGTTGTGAAGAACATTGAAAAACTAGAGGGATTACATTATAAATAACTAGATCTTTTCACGAGACATCTCAAATCATGCGAGTAATTATAAGGAACCATGGTGGGATTCCAGTCTAAATATCATATCAAGAGATGGCCCATAATAATAATTCATGAGCAGATATTATGAGGTTTTTTTCTGTTAATAATTTTAGGATATTGTCTATAATTATAATAATTTTTTTTACTATTTGGAATCCATGTTTGAAAACCTAACCAGCATGTCAAGGAATCAGTTTTTTTGTCAAACTATGTAAATCCATGTGTTCAATTCCTTTTTTATAGCATTATTCAAGGAGAGGTAGAGTAACAGAAGAAGATTGGATCGAATATATTTTTATCCATAGAGGTTTAATTAAAGATAATAAATTTGTAAAATAAAAAAGGGATCACTAATTTTTACCCTCCCCCTATCAGTGATATCACATTGATATGGGTACAATAGGAGGTATTATATGAGTTTACCTCTAAAAATATTCAATATTCACTTCCAACCAATTTTGTAGAGTTTGAATTATGTCAACAAAAAAGGTACATAAAATTTAATGGTTTGCTTTTTTTAAAATGATTTAATTGTGGTTAAATTTTTTTATTTTAAAATTTATTGTACAAATAAATAATACAATGATACCGAGAGTTAAACAATGAATATTTATTGTGAATAAATCATGAAATTAGTCAATGATGTGAATATTCCTCCCAACTTAAATTGTCTATAACTATAAGTGTGACTAAAAAATATTGAAAAGATGTAATTCGAGACTTCCGAATCTATTGAAAAAATAATTAATACCAAATATTCTTTAGATAAGATTCCAATTACATAAAAGACTAAATATATTGGTAAAAAATATTGAGATTATTTAAGGATAAAACAACTGTAGGATCATTAAAAAAAGGAAATCCTATTTTTAGATAAATCTTTGAGTACTGATGTTTTTTTATTTCCAGTGTAGATTCAATTTAAAAATCTTAACAGGCTTGGGAGAAAAAATATTCTCAGGCATCAACTATATTTTCAAATATTTATATGAAAAAAATTTGAATTCTTATTCCGTAAATAAATCAAAAATTAAGAAATATATTTTCCAAAATCATAAATATTTAAAAGGTAGAAAAAATGTTCCACAGAAGAAGATATTAATATTTTTAGATACTATTGGTGTTTTTGGATGTTTGAACATCAAGAAATAAATTTTTGTAATAGTATATTATTATGTGAATATTAAATAATTCATACATTTAGAGGGATCAAATAAAGAGATAAGATAATACCTACAAAACACAATTAGAATTCATAGGAAATGAATTATCCTATCAATAATAGATATTAATATCTGAAAGATTTATATGAGTATTATAAATGAAGTGATAATTATTATGATTAGTGCTCATATATACCAATCTTTCCCAAATAATATATTGACGTAAGAATAATCCCATAAAAAACGGTATCATATATGAAAATAAGATGAGATGTCAACCATGTTATGTTAACAAAACAATAAAATTGTTTAAAAAACTGACACGAAGTTTTTGAAGAATAAGGTGAGGATTTTCACACCAAATAGAGTATGGTTCTATTTTGATAGTAATGTTTCCATAATGGACCATTTTTTGTTATCCACCAACATAAATACTAAAATAAGTAATCTTAAACAATAGAAAGAATCAATCTAGAATAGAAATAATATGATTTATTTGGTGAAAGGAATTTATGATGAATAGTCTGAAAAGATTCTAAAAGGGTAACTTGGTGAAATTTAAAAACGGGTTATAAATTTTTTATGTTTTGGAATTCATATAAATAATTCTTGACATGGTTTCTAAGACAAAGTCAATTCTCGATAGCACCTATGACCTCTAATGTTTAATGAAGGATTCCATACACAAATTAATGACTTAGCATGTTCCTTATTAATGATTGACCATATGGGAATAACTATTGTAATAGGCTATAAATATCAAAAAATAACAGAGAACTAAAACTGGTTTTCTAGAAAATGTGAAGAATCCAAAATCATCTAAAGAGATAGCATGGTTGATAAAAAAACTCTCAACCCTCTTTCTCTAACTAGTAATCATTGATATTCCACCTTATTCCCAAATATTTTTATATATTATAAGATAAAATTATGGTAATATAAGGATAAATATTATCAATTATGGATTTCATCCATTTCAATGATGATAAAGGAGTTCACCCCTTTAATATGAGAAAACATAACAGAGATTTCCCCAAGGCTTCTTCCATGAATACCTGGAAGATCAGGTAAATTCTAAATAAGTTGAAAATTTATACTACCAAGTTAAACTTTTTTCACTTATCATGATTATATCAAATATGTGCATCAAGTGGGAGGTTTGGTTGATGAGTATGATCATATAAAGGGGGAGTGAATTATTATTTCACTTGAAATTTATGATATTTTTTTAAGTTTGCAAGAAAATATATATTTCTTGATAAATCTCTTTAATACAGTGTACCACCCCAGAAATTTGTTTTATAATTTTAATACAGTATGTCATGAAAAAATAATAATTAAAAGGTAAGTGTTTTAATTAATAATACTTATATTTCAAACTTATAGCTCTCAAACTATTTTTAAAAACAAATACAATTTTACAGTTTTATTCTGTGTAAAATAATATTTTAATATTGTTGGCGCCAAAATATTGCACGAATGGAAGGGACGGAAAATAAGGTCGGCACGCTGCCTCGTGAAGCACCGACGCGAAGCACCCCGAGAATCGCGGTCTCGCGAAGCTCCGGAGGCGGTAACTCTCCGCGAACGCATTTGACGTTCACGAGCCTGCCGCAAAGCTCTGTAGGTGGTAACTCTCCGCGAACGAGTTTGACGTTCGTGAGCCCGCTGCGAAGCTCTGGAGGCAGTAACTCTCCGCGAACGAGTTGGACGTTCGCGAGCGCGCCGTGAAGCACCTGAGGCGGTGTGCGAGTTCTGTTTCCCGGTGCCCCTTGCCTATAAATACTGGACTCCCCCTGAGTCTCGGGACGGACAATCTGACCTTTCGGCTTCTCCTCTCCTGAATCTCGAAGCACCCTTTGCCCCTGGGAATCATTAGCTCCGCGAGGTAATTCTACTTTACGTGACTCCTTCGCTTTGAATCGTTTTGAGCCCCTCTTCCGAGAGGGATGCCCTTCACGAAGCTCAAGGGCATTCGCGAAGGAGGGGAATTCCCAAGGGAACTCGGGAATCCGCGGAGCGTTTATGCTTCGCGAAACACCCATCATGTACTAGTGATCCCTATGTTAAGGCAGGATCGCTACACATCACGAAGCACACTGCTTCGCAGCACCCTGCTTCGCGAGGCACATCTTCTTCGCGAGGCAGTGCTCCACGAATACTGTTCCACTTCGTAAAGAACCCTCCACTCACACCTATGCCCCATGCTAAGGCCAAGGCACTCCACTTCGCGAAGAACACTCCTTTGCTTGGCAATTCCTCTTCCCGTGTGACCCTCCAGGTTTGCACGATGTGATTTCAAAGTCCCAGAGGCAATACCACTCGTAGCGTTGCTTCGCCTAATTCTTCTTCGCATAGGCACGCTAACGGGTATTGCTTCTTCGCATATCCACGCTAACGTGGACCCCTCGATGGTTCGCTCCACAACCCCCCTTGACCATGTCCTTGACAGTACCTTCCCTCCCCCAAGGACCAGAGGGTACCGGTTATGTAAGTCCTAGGGGTGCGGAGTGAACCCACCTCGTCCGAGCTGCAGGATGTTAAACTGCCAAGCATCACGTCCTCAACACATGACGTTAAACTGTGACCCAACCTCATGCCTCTCACGAAGGGTCCCCCCAGCTCGAACATTTTTTACGCCACTCGTCTCCACAGGAGTGGAATCACCCATCCACAAGGGTTTATATCCTCCTTATTGGAGTGATGTATGTTCTTAGGAGAAGGGCGACCCTAGTTCCCCAACGGATGGCTGCACCCTTGCATCTCCATACTTCCCCACTACCAAGGTCAGTGGAGGGCGTGATAGGGAACGAGGAACCTCCCATCATTGGTTCCAAATCCCTCTTTCGTCGTGCTTTGTCGCACTCCGGGCCTCCATCCTGGAGTAAGTCCTAGCACCATGGTCCACCTAACGCGTAAGCCCCTCTTCGCTTCACACGAATGCACCCTTCGTGGCGTGATCGTCAGGACCTTTCTGTCTCTTGTTCCTCACACCGAGCATGACTCACGTGGGCTTAGAGCTGGCATTGGCCATGACAATACCTCGTCCATCATGATGTTAAACTATATTCCCTCGTCCAGCATGACGTTAAACTGTATGCTTTTATCCCGCACGACATTAAACTGCACACCCATTTGACCTACGAGGTCTTTGATCCATGTCAAGGCATGGTACATAGGAGGCCTCCACGAGGTTCAAGCCCACCAATCATCCAATTCACGTCAAGTTATACCTTCGTAGAGCATGACGTTAAACTGCATTCCAGTCCCACGACAAGCCATTGTGACCACCCTTTGAACTACGAGGTCTTTGATCCATGTTAAGGCATGGTACATAGGAAGCCTCCCTGAGGTTCAAGCCTAACAATCATTGGCCCAAACCGTCTCCTTGTCGGTGTGACAACCCCACCCCCCCCCCCCATTTTCACCCGAACTACGAGTACTTTGATCCATGTCAAGGCATGGTACGTAGGAAGTGTCCCAGAGGTTCAAGCACATCTCCCATCGGACCAAGGTCCCTCCTTCTTTATGTCGGTTCGCCGACACCCCCCACCCATCGTTTATTCATGTTAGGGTTCACTACCGTCCCGCATGACGTTAAATTGTATTCCATCAATCCTTTGAACTATGAGGACTTTGATCCATGTCAAGGCATGGTACGTAGGAAACCTTCCCACGGTTCAAGCCCACCACTAGTGGACCCCCGGGTCTACTTTCACGTCGGTTCACCGATGACACCCTTTGAACTACGAGGTCTTTGATCCATGTCAAGGCATGGTACGTAGGAAGCCTCCCCGAGGTTCAAGACCATCTCTCATTGGACCAAGGTCCACCTTCACGTCAGTTCGCTGATGAATTCCATCATACGAACTATGAGGAATTTGATCCATGCCAAGGCATGGTACGTAGGAAGCCTTCTAGAGGTTCAAGCCAACCACCCGTCGGACCAAGGTCCACCTTCACATCAGTTCACCGACAAAGCCCCTCTGAACTACGTGGTCTTTGATCCATGTCACGACATGGTACGTAGAAAGCCTCTACGAGGTCCAAGCCCACCACCACTAGGACCCTCCTGGTCCTCCCCATTCACGTTAGTTCACTGATCATGCCCATCGGACCAAGGTCCACCCTCATGCCGGTTCACCGGCACCATCCTGAACTACGCGGACTTTGATTCCCTACCACGTGGATACGTAGGAAGCCCCTTCAAGGCTCAAGCCCAACTTCACTATTGCCCTTGCGATGGTTCTTTTCCATTCCCCCCTTCCACTTCATTCGTCTATCCATCATCCACCATGATTCTCGCCCGGACCGTCATATCCCGGTGAGACCATGTCGGTACGCTCCTCTTCACAGCCGCCCATGGGCTGGTCCCGGTATCGGCACCCCTTCAAGGGAAATCCCTCAATCTGATCTATTCTAGATAATGCTCCGATCGGACTGATCCGTCTCCGCTGGATGTTAAACTCGCGGCGTACCCTGTGTTAAACATGGGAAGCTGAGGAAAACATTAGAAATGTGTCTATGGCATATAATTCCCCGTGCTAGATGTGGGATGCCTTGGGCTTCCACGCCCTTGAGAAGCCCTATGATCAAGGATAATAGATAGACATTCCAGGTTCCCCATCATCCAGACAGGCTACTGATGTCTCAACGTGACTACTCCCCCGACTGAAGGTTGCTGCCCTGACCAGACCCTTTGGAATGTCCCGACAGAAGCAGTGTAATTAACCGGAGTCCATGGAAACATGGCACTGGGAAGAGTTTCATGACAAACGTATTAAATCTATGAGGAAGACCCGGACTAGGTGACGATTTCTGAGGAGGAATCCACAGAAGGAAGAACGGACATCCCATCATCCCGTTTCGATCAAGGAGCAGACGTCCCTAAATAAGGAGAGAATGCTACCCGCCTTTGGAAAGCGGGAATGCGGGGCAACAGCGCAGCGCGTCCTCCTCCACGGATGGACGGATGCGTGCGGCCCGGAAAAAGCGTCGGAAACAGAAATGGTGAACCCGACGTGAAATTATTCTCCTCAATGTGGAGATTAGTAGCGTTCGAGACACCAGTAGATTGATGTGTCACCGGATCCAGATATCCGGCGCCTGGTCCCGCCAAGAAAATAGCGGACCTGTCGTGAAACTCACCGGAAGTCGGGGCAGTAGAACTGGGGCACTCCGTTCTGCAGCGTGTTGGTGTGGATCCTTCTTACAGACGTAGAGAATGGAAGGACGCTGGGGCACTGGTTGTCAATCCTTTTCCTCGCAGTGCTGATGAGTTGATCCCTTCATTTCTCAGGAACCAGGTTGTTGTTACAGAGACACGATCACCGCCCGCTAGCCTACGCAGGGGCAGTGGAAACATCGCCACAACCACCCTGCATAGCGCCGCTACCGCCACGACGGCTGCCACATCGCGGAATATGGGGCGCCCACGTCCCCTTTCTCCATCAGAGGTTATCCATCAAATGGTGATCACAACCTCGTGCACAGGTACGAGGAGGAAGGTGTCATCCCAACTCGGGATATGGCCCGCCTAGACCTGGAGGCATCCAGGCTCCGCCGCCAACGCCTCCCTAACAGGCCGCGCAGGGAGCCCCTGCTCCCCACCCCAATGTTCAACCGTTTCGAGAGCCTGTCCCCGGAACGCCTTGACAACTCCTCGCCTTACGCTGATGAGGCGGGCGCCGTCCGGCTCAGCCCGCTAAGGGTCTCGACCCAAGGGCTCCAGGCAAGAGCTCCCATCCAGCCACGTCAACGCCGTCGTCCGACTCCGCATGAAGAGTAGGCAGGCCATGCCCCTACACCACCTGTGCTAGCTCGTCTGACCCGACGTCAGCACCGGGCCCGGGCTGAGGACGCTCGCCCAGATGTGTCAACGTCAACAGCTATAGTGGCCCGCTCCACCGCCGACGTGCATCATGAAGTCCCTGCATACACTGAGCTGGGGCACTCTTTCACCCAACCAGGATCGAGACCCCAATCGCCCCACGGGCAGGCTGGGTTGACTCTCCGGGTTGCAGGCCCGAGTGGTGATCGCAGCGAACTAAACCGCAGTGATGTCACCTCGTACGGAGGCCCTCCACGTACCACTACTCCATAGAGTGTGGGCCTTCCCCGCTCCGAAGCTCTTCATGGAGGTATGCCTCATGATACCCCCATCCCGAAGGAAGACCTGCCCCGCGGTAGTGACGTTCGGTGCGGAAACCTTTCCCGCGCCCACTATACAGGGTATGGAGTCCATCCTCCTGACCCCGACTGCCGATCTGATGGCACTATCCATCAGGTCCTTCTCCAACGTGGGGGCCCTCCCTACGTCCTCTCTGTAACCGGCGAAGGTCCTCCTCGCCCCAGCAACTCGAAGAGTGAAGGTTAGCCTTGCTCCGCCCTCATCGACCATAGAGGTCCTCCCCATGCTCTTGCCGATTCCAACAGAGGCTCCGCCCACATGGGTGTGGTCCATGGAGGTCCTCCCCATGTGCCCTTCGACATTTTCCCTGGTTCCCCTCACACCTAGGCTATCTAGAGCGGGGGCCCTCTCTGCCACGGTGTCAGTGCCGCCCCGAGGATACCTATTATGGATCAACCCTGTCCCGAAGAGCCGCCCCGGGGCAGGAGAGCGGGTCGTCACCGCCACAAGAAGAGTCCTGTGAAGGCCCGGGTGGAGATCAAACCTGCCCGCTTCTCGGACTCTGAAGCGGAATGCGACTCAGCAATGGAACCATCTCCCCGCTCCTCTGTATCAAGGATTGGGGTAGGAACCAGGCGCGTTAGCCTCATTCTCCCGGAATATGAGGTCCACCAGATTCCCATCTCCCTCCGCAGGTACATCCAGGAGGAAGAAATCTTGGGAAGTCTGCAGGTCTCGACCGTGAAATCACAACCATTGTCACCCGAAGCACCCTCTACCTCTATCAGAGATCACAGAGAGCTATTTTGGGGGCTAACAGCGGTAGAGCGATGACATGACCTGTCACCGGTAGCCGTGACTCCTGTGCCGGAAGCTGGGGCTATCAGCCCATCGTATCGTGACATCGTGGCCAAGTCACCTCACTCTTCAGAGGATGTCCCGGAATTCGGCGGCCAGTCAGCTCATTCGCCGTATTCTCCACCGACAAGTTTACTATCCCAGAGGTCCACCTCGGTACCGCTACCGGTCCCTCAGCTGCCCCCGGTTGACGAGTGGGGAAATATAGGGCCAGACCCTGAGTCTGAACCCAGGAGCTTCTGGAGTATTTTTGCAGCGGATTACTTCCCGGAGAAGTTCTGGCCAACGGAGGCGCTGAACTGTCGCACACCAGAGTCCCTTACCCCTGAAGAAGTGGGGTGATTTTGTCGAACCCTATGGGTGACACACTTTCGCCTTCGTTATGAGCGGGTGGTGTACCCCAGAAGTCGAGAGCACTTCGAAGAAATCGGTGAGCAATGCCGCCTGATCGACTTGGCCGCACTCCTTGTGGCCCAGCACCCTGAGTCGCCAGGCCGCCAGAGCACCCTTCAACGGAAATGTGTTCAAAGTTTCAAAATACTCCGCAGAATCGTCAGGGAAGCTACCCCCCATGTGCAAGTCCGTAGTTGGGGATGCTATGTCATTCTCCTCTTCGACCCTATCCAACGACAACCCGATTTGTTATGCGACATCGAGGACATTCCCTCAAGAGGGGTCGCCGTCCACATGGCTGACGTAGTGGACAAGGAAGACGAGATTGAATTCCTTGATGGAGAATTACCCCCTGAGGGCGTACCGCCACTGCTGGACCCATCAGGGAGGGTTACCCGTCAGCAGAGGAACCTGCTAGGCCTTCCCGTACCCACCGAGTCGTTGGTACTCGGTCGAAATACCGGAAAGGGTAAGGAGCATGTCGGAACTGTCAAGCACTCCGACCCGTCTGCATCTGTGCATAAAACAGATGAAGATCTTGAGAAGGCCACGTTACGCCAGCAGCTTGCTGAGCAGAAGAGGCTGGTTGACGAACTCTTGGCTGAGCGCGCTGCAGAGCGGCGACCCGACTATGGAAATCCCAGGCCGGGGCAGCAGGGGCAGGAACAATTTCCCCCCAGTGAGATGCCTCCGGGAAACCCTGATCATGCTACTGCCACAGACAGGGCAGAAGCCGGAACTTACGGCAAGAGGGCGCGATACATCTCGCCAAACCCCCCCCCCCCCCCGAACGACGGGGCAATCTGAAGAATTCAGTCTGGGTTCCCCTAGTCTCCCCACAGGTCGTTCCGCCAGTTGATCCACAAGCTGCTGAATCCATCTACCGTGTTGAAGAACCTAGAAAAGCACTTGTGGTTAGGGATCCCCGTCAAGATAGGGACCCCCACCCGGATGATCTTATAGAGGCACTCACAGCCCACCTCGATGCGTTGGAAACGCGGCAGGTGGCGGTCCCACCGGATGGCAAGCTGTATCCCGCGTGGGTAGATGATATGCCCGCGCCCCCGGGTTTTGGGAACCCCACTTTCTCACCCTTCAACGGGACATGAGACCCACCACAGCACTTGGCACATTTTTCTTCTAGGTGTGGCCCCATGCTGGGGACCCCGGCTCAGCAAGAAGCCGTCAAGCTCCGATGTTTCGTACAGTCATTGGAAGGTCCAGCATTCGTCTGGTACACTACTGGTAAAACAGATATTTGCGACGGGCCATTTGCGACGGGATCCCGTCGCAAATGGCCCGTCCCGGAAAACGGTGTCGCAACAACAATTATTTGCGACGGGCCCATCGCTAAAGACATTATTTGCAACGGGGATCCTTCCCATCGCAAATATTACTCCGTATATTTGTAAAAAACTTTTAAAATAGTAATTGGGACGGTCCCCGTCGCAAATACTTGTTGCGACGGGTCCGTCGCAAATACTATTTGAGACGGGCCCCGTCGCAATTACTATTTTAAAAAAAACTATTAATAATAATAATACTATTTGCGACGGGTATAGTATCCCATCACAAATACTATAAAAAAATAAAAAAAATAAATTATTAATAAATTATTTCATTTAATATAATAATAATCCAATTATAATTCAAAAATAAAAAATAATAAAATATTAATAAATGATTTTAATTAATATAATAATATAATTATAATTCACGAATAAAAATAATAAATTATTAATAAATTATTTTAATTAATATAATAATAATAGAATTATAATTCAAAAATAAAAAATAATAGAATATTAATAAATGATTTAATTAATATAATAATATTAGAATTATAATTCATAAATAAAAAAAAATTAATAAGTTATTTTAATTAATATAAAAATAATAGAATTATTTTACATTCAAATATTAAAATAATTCAAATATTACAAAAAAATATAATTAAATTATAATATTATAAAATTTTAATATATATATATATAATTTAATATTATAAAATATAAATAATATTATTATTCATATTAATATTGTTATTTCAAAATATAATATTATTAATATTTTATAATGAGACAGAAACTACGAATAGAAAAAAAATTCATATTTTGATTTAACAAACTTTATAACATAAAAACAAACTCTAATCTGAAGGAGGGGGGGAGGGGGAGGGGGAGGGGGGATCTGCAGATGCTGGTGGAAGAAACTCCATCCCTAAAGCATGAGTGAGTCAGCGCATGTACTCCATCTGCTCCTGCTACTGCTGTTGTCACCGACTCATCTGCTCCTCGTACAGCTGCTGCTGGCTTCGACGCTCCTCCTCATGCTGCTGCTGCTGACGCATCTGCTCCTGCTCCTGTCGGAGACTCTCTATCAGTGCAGTCTGAGATCGCAACTGATCCTCATACTGTGTAGCAGAAGAAGATGCATGAGCTCCTCTCGAGCTGGACGCCGACATCGCAGCACTGCCATAATAATCTCTGGGAGTCAGTCGAGAGCTAATACCAACTACCCGGCCCTTCTCGAAGGCATACTGGGTGGCCAGCATCCATGCCGCCTCATCAAACTGACGGCCAGTGGTCTGATCTGATGACTCGGCCTGACTCTCAGGTCGGGTTTGTGACATTGAGGCCTCATATGACTCCTGTAGTTGCAATTTAAAATTAAAATTGTGAATATATTATATGCAGTTAATTTTTAAACTTGAAAACAAATAATTCTGTCCATGATGTGATGCTGACAATCACCTCTGAGCTCCCCAGTAGCAGGATCACTATACATCCTCCGATATACGTCGTACTCCGTAATATCAGGGTGCTCGACAGCCTATAAGAATAAAAAATAAACTGTTAATATTTATAGTTATATAAAATATTTATAAATAATGTATGTACCAGATGCTGTCTATGAGTACTGAAAGAACGACTCCCAGCTCGATGAGTCACCTCCTGTCTCCCCCGATTCTGCCTCCCCACCGATGATCTCCTCTGAAAGGCACCACTCAACCAGTGCGCACATAATCCATCCCATACATGGGATGAAATGTACTCTGGTCGGTGTGCTCTACATGACTCGTCAAAATATGACACTTCTTTATTCGTGGCAGCTTTTCTTAAATTGTTCAAAAACTGACGAAAGCGATCACGCATGGCCACCTCCCATGCCTCGTGGATGGCGTCATGCATGGTATCCTCGATCGGATACCATAAACCCTACAAATAAATAAAAATATCAAGTTAGAAATGAAATAATTTTCAAAATAAAAATTATTTATTTATGTACGTACCAACCAATGGCCGAACATGGCATGCTGCACATCAATGGGAATCTGCTCCCATGTGGTCCATGACTGAGAGAAATAGTTGCGCAAAATAGCGCTGCCCTGTCCGACTGCTATATGCGGAAAACTGTAAAAATAATAAACATTTATTATGTGAATAGATTAATTAAATCTTAGTCAAATCTATAGGTTATCACACAGGTTATCACACCTCTGTGTGCATGGATCAAACCCAAGACGTGGACATCACTCGGGGACGGGGTCAGGAATCATCAATCGTGCAAGACTGCTCCCCCTCCGCGTACTCCCTGGAGTGCCTGCAGGCTAAGGGTCATCTGCCAGCAACTCATCCGCATCGAAAGGCAAGTCAGCATCCGCCAACTCACAAAATGTTTCGTCGTCGATCTGAAATAGAAAATGTTAATGTTGTTAGCAAATAATTGATAATTACTATTATATATACATATATATATATTATGATTGTATATAACTAACATGGAATTCTATCAGTGTTCATCTTCATCATCATCTTCATATATGTCAATGTCATCTTCATATTCCTCCTCAACATCATCGATATCCATTCGAGTTCCAGTTGCTTCATCTCTTACCATTTCAAATTCATATGTGAAATCATTAACATCATCGTCATCACCGACTCTTAAATGTGGGGTGTCGTCATCGATACTCATGTCTCTTTGTAAAAAAGATTGATTTTGAGTACTCTCTTGAAAAACTTCAATTCTTTGCACATTAGTGAAATCACATTCACTTTGACTAAACTAATTGTCTCGAATTTTTATTTTTATTACACTCCACCAATCAGTCAAGTCTCTTGATGTAGCACAGTACTTTGCGTAATAAACTTGATGTGCCTGTTGAGCCAATAAGAATGGTTAATTTACTACGAGAACACTTTTACATTTAATATCGATAATTCCATGAGTCGGATGAACACGCACGCCTTTCTCTATATCCAACCACCGACATTTGAACATAGTTATATAATGTTGTCCAAGATAACAGAGTTCAATGATTTCATCAACTATGCCATAAAAGTCAACTTCATTTTCTCGATGATGAGATCCTCTCAAGCTAACTCCATTGTTCATTGTTTTTTCATTCCCCATATGCATGTGTGTGAAATCGAAATCCATTCACCATATATGCATTATAAGTTTTAAAAAGTTTGGAAGGTGGGTTACTCAATATACACAGTCGTTTGTCAATATTGATAATTTTAATGTTATATTGATTTTTTTATTTTTTTAATAATACTAATATAATTTTTTCATAAATATTAATTATATAATAATAAAATTATTACATTATTAGTATATTTTATTATTAATATTAAAATAATATAATTTTCTATATTATATACAATTCTCCTTTCATCTGTGTGTTTAACATTCTGTCTCCACATGTAATATTTGCATTCACTTTCACCTCTCCATTGGCGAGTAGGTTGATAATTTTGAAAAAGAATGCAAATATTACATGTGGAGACAGAAAACACACAGATGAAAATAGAATTGTATATAATATAGAAAATTATATTATTTTAATACTAATAATAAAATATAAAAATAATGTTATAATGTTATTATTCCTAATTATTGGTAATTATTTCTAATTATTTGTAATTATTACTAATTATTACTAATTATTACTAATTATTACTAATTATTACTAATTATTACTAATTATTGGTCATTATTGGTAATTATTACTAATTATTGGTAATTATTACTAATTATAGGTAATTATTAGTAATCATTACTAATTATTAATAATTATTACTAATTATTACTAATTATTACTAATTATTACTAATTATTGGTAATTATTGGTAATTATTACTAATTATTGGTAATTATTACTAATTATTGGTAATTATTGGTAATTATTACTAATTATTGGTAATTATTACTAATTATTGGTAATTATTACAAATTATTGGTAATTATTACTAATTATTACTAATTATTGGTAATTATTACTAATTATTGGTAATTATTACTAATTATTGGTAATTATTACTAATTATTGGTAATTATTACTAATTATTACTAATTATTGGTCATTATTGGTAATTATTACTAATTATTGGTAATTATTACTAATTATTGGTAATTATTACTAATTATTGGTAATTGTTGGTAATTATTACTAATTATTGGTAATTATTACTAATTATTACTAATTATTACTAATTATTACTAATTATTACTAATTATTTGTAATTATTGTTAATTATTAATAATTATTGATAATTATTACTAATTATTGGTAATTATTACTAATTATTGGTAATTATTGGTAATTATTACTAATTATTGGTAATTATTACTAATTATTGGTAATTATTACTAATTATTGTTAATTATTACTAATTATTGTTAATTATTACTAATTATTGTTAATTATTACTAATTATTGGTAATTATTACTAATTATTGGTAATTATTACGAATTATTGGTAATTATTACTAATTATTGGTAATTATTACGAATTATTGGTAATTGTTACTAATTATTGATAATTATTACTAATTATTACTAATTATTACTAATTATTACGAATTAATACTAATTATTTCTAATTATTACTAATTATTACTAATTATTACTAATGATTACGAATTATTGGTAATTATTACTAATTATTGGTAATTATTACTAATTATTGGTAATTATTGGTAATTATTGGTAATTATTGGTAATTATTACGAATTATTACTAATTATTACCAATTATTGGATATTTATTACTAATTATTGGTAATTATTGGTAATTGTTACTAATTATTGGTAATTATTACTAATTATTGGTAATTATTACTAATTATTACTAATTACTAATTATTACTAATTATTACTAATTATTGGTATTTATTACTAATTATTAGTATTTATTCTTAATTATTGATAATTATTAATAATTATTCCCAATTACCATTAACTATGAACAATGAATACTAATAATTCAAATTTATTAAGTAACAAAACAATGTAAACATAATTAAATTACAACTAATTAAGAATAATTGAAACTAATAAAAAAATTTAAAATAAATATTAAATTAAAATGAACATAAATACCTTTAAAATTGATCTGAGGTTGATCTCTGATCGTTGTTGAAAACTTCAATATCAACTCCGGAAAAAAAAAATTAAACTCAAGAAATGCTGAACTCTAAAAATAGAGTTTTGAGAGAAGTAGAAGATCGATTTTGAGAATGAATGAAAAAAAACGGATGGGAGGGTATTTATAGGTTAGATAATTTGCGACGGGTCTATTTGCGACAGGATACCCGTCGCAACTAGTAGTATTTGCGACGGTACCCGTCGCAAATACCTTAACCCGCATTGATTACGGTCAACGGTTAAATAGTTATTTGTGACGGGTCCCGTCGCAAATAGTAACCTGCCGACATACTATTTGCGACAGGAATATACCCCCGTCGCAAATATCTTTTACCGCCACCGGTTATTTGCGACGGGCGGTAACTGCCTATCATAAATAACTTTCCCGTGATTTGGCGCGCAAAGCGCGCTAGTCCTTTTGCGACGGGGAAAGCTAACCCGTCGCAAATAAGTTTCTAACGGGACTATTTGCGACGGGATTTATCCCCGTTGCAAATGCCCATTTTTCCCGTAGTGGTACAGCCAGCTCCCTATCGGATCGGTGACCGGTTGGGAGGATCTCTACCGGCAGTTCCTATACCAGTTCAGCTCCACCACGCGGAAGACCAGCATTGCAGACCTCTTCAAGTGCAAGCAAAGGCCTGATGAGCGAGTCGCAGATTTCATCCCCCGGTGGAAGGGACTTATGTATTCCCTCGATATGCCACTGACTCAGGAGCAATTACTGATGATGTGTGTGGGGAACGTCAAAACGGAGCTGGTACCCTCCCGGATTACCCAGAACTACCTTGGAGGGTTCAGTGATTTCTCAGATAAGGCTCAGCGCCTTGAGGAGGCTCCGCAACAGGCTAGTCAGACACGTTCGTTGCCCCCTATGATTCCAGCTAGGAGGACCGCCAGAGCTGAACCTGCCGCGGTGGCCCAAATAGAATCCCCTAGGCAGCTGGAATTATTGCCAGCGACACCATCCCCGCAACCACGCAGAGGTCCCCCACCTCAAGCACAGGCTCCTGCCCAGCAGCGACCGCCTCAGAATCGACAGGTTCCCCGCGCAATGCGCCACCGCCACCCAGCCGAGACAATCAGGCGCCGCCTCCTCGACAGGCCCCTCTGGCCCCTCGTCAGGGCCAGGCCCCCAGGGCCCCCTATCTGGAAAGAAGGCACCAGTCTTATTCGTTCAATGAAAATCAGGTCTCTGGCTACTTCTGAAGTGCTCTAGAGCAAGGGATTGTGCGCCTGCCCGAGTGCAGAAGGCCGGCAGAGGTGAATCTCACCGATCACCCCAAATACTATCCTTATCATCGGATTCTGGGGCACACCCTCAAGCAATGCTATGTGTTTAAAGAATGGCTTCAAGACCAGGTCGACAACAACATAGTCAAGTTGGCCCTGACACCAGCACAAGTGGCGGGTGTATTTGCAGGATCAGAGATCGGCAGCGACAGCGATGGCGAGTGGCAGCAGGTTCCCAGCCACGGATCCCAGAAATACGACGACTGGATGGCTCGAAAAACCGTCGTCCGTTCCCGTGGTATCATCCGGGCGCGTCTGAAGCATCCGGAACCTTCATGAAAAGTAGCCGGTACCTCTGCATCACCTTCACAGTCGACCTCTTCCCAGAAGGGCAAGCAGTGAAGACGCAAGAAGAAGCAACCCGCTCCGCCAGTGCCATCGCCATCCCACACTCTCGGCGACTTTATGCCCCCTAAAATGGGGATTCCTCCCAGAATCCGCCTGGTGGTGGATGACTCCTCGACTGACAGTCAGGGGTACACTTCGGTTAACACCGTGGAGCTGGTAAAGCCCTATATGACTCCGGACGAGGCGGAACGCCAGGCGAACCTCCCCAACATTTCCAGCCGACGTCAACGTCAGCGGAATCGCAACCGTGCCGGTCATCGAGGTACATCAGCGGGCACTTTAAGCCAAGCCGTGCACGCTACTGAGACTAGACAGCAGGCTCAATGCAGAGCTCAGCACGCGCAACCCCATCTAACGCCCTCGTCTCTACCTCCACCGCCGTTTGTGCTACTAGATCAGGGAGAGCAGCCTCGTTCGTATCACAGTCAGTCTTTCCCTGCTACAGGCCAGCCTCCACTGTCTGATCCTAGTCCGGCGTCTACTCTCCAGGCTTCAACTAGTAGGCAGCAGTATGTACCCAGTACTAGCTGATCGCTGGTTCAACCGGCAGGAATCTCTATGCCTCCAAATGTCGAACGACCTCCTGTAGGCAGAGGTTCGCATTTGGCACGAAAGTATGATGTCCTGAAGCACCTGGCCGGCATTCCGGCAAGGCTTTCTATCCTTGAGACCCTTCGCCTGTCATCTGAAATGCGTGAGTCACTTTCCGAGGCCCGAAAGAGCCCCCTCCAGTTTGAGACGGAGGTAGCAGCTGCAGAAGCCTTCCATACCGAGACAATTGAGAACGCCGAATGTCAGGCTGTTATCTCATTCTCTGGTGAAGATGAGGACCCTCCTATACAGGGGCATATTCGCCCGTTGTACATCACTGGCCACTTCAATGGTGTGGAAGTCCACCGCTGCCTCGTTGACACGGGTTCCGGAATCAATCTAATTTTGACTCGGACGTTGAGAAAGCTGGGTCTGTCTGAAGGCGATTTAATTCCCTCTGACCTCAGAATCCAGGGGTACGACAGTACCGAGCAAACCCCAGTCGAAAAGATCGGCCTGAAGACTCAGTTCGGGGGCTTAATTGCCAGCACCGAGTTCAAGGTCGTCTCTCAGGACACCGCCTACAATGCGTTGATGGGTAGGCCATGGCTCCATCTGCATGCAGCGGTCCCTTCATTGTATCACCAGTGTCTCAGATACTCACTCAACGGTCGAGTAGGCGTGCTCCAAGGAGATGCGTCTCCTTTCACCTCTTGTGAGGCCCGCTATCTGGATGTGGGTTATTACAAGAGTAAGGATAAGCAAATCCTAGTAAGTGAGGATGAACCCGCCCCAGTCACAAGTGATCCCTGGGCAAGCATGGATGATGCCTACATCCTCCCGATCCACCGATTGGAGGCCATGACCCCCGACATGGGGCAATGTTTTGTTGTTTCGGGTACACAAGGAAGGCATTTTCCCGTGTCCAAGCGACGACAGAAAATCACCTCGTACTCCTACATCAACCCGGCTCAGGTGATCCCGGAACCTCCTACCCATGTACGGTACCAGAATGTCAAGCTTATGACAACGGTGGTGTGCCATACGTGTCTCTTCCACCGGGCTGGAATCCACCGACTCAGGCCGACACGTCACCACTGCTTTGATATCATCAAACGTGGCCCCTTAAGCTGAAGGCCAGATGGGATAGGGTCGACTGCCTTCATTGCTATGGTCTCAATGGCGAGTGAGCCTCCTGATAGAATGACCACTGTTGCCCGAGACGGAACCAGCTGCCCCTCCGGTTTTGATAGCCCAGGAGTATCTCCCGTCGCAGGAAATCCCCCCACGGGTGGAGAGGAAGACCTGGAGGATGCTCCCCCCGCCTTTGAGGAAGGCGTCTCTAACACAGTTGATGAACTGGTACAGGTGAACCTTGGTAGTGAGGAAGATCTGAAACCCACATTAATCAGTGCATCCATGTCCCCCAAGGAACGGCAGCAATACGTAGACTTCCTCAAACAACACCGTGTCTTGTTTGCCTGGTGTTACAACGAGATGCTAGGACTAGATCCCCAGGTAGTTGTTCACCGTCTGGGCCTCCCGGAAAACCATCGTGGATTTAAGCAGCCTCCCAGGAAGATGCACCCTTCTCATGGTGCTATGGTTGAGGCCGAAGTTGACAAGCTTATCAAAGCCAACTTCGTCAAGGAAGTCCAGTACCCCAAGTGGCTTGCCAACATTGTTCCAGTCAGGAAGAAGAATGGGCAGATCAGAGTCTGCATCAAATTCCATGATCTTAATCTCCACTACCCAAAGGATGAATTCCCACTCCCGGTGACAGAGTTATTGATTGATGCCACGACCGGGTTCCAAGATCTCTCTTTCATGGATGGGTATTCCGGGTACAACCAGATCTGAATGGCCCCCGAGGATGAGGAGTCCACTACCTTCAGGGCTCCCCAAGGTACCTTTTTCTACCAGCTTATGCCATTCGGCTTGAAAAATGCAGGTGCCACTTATCAGAGGGTCATGCACCGCATATTCAAGCCGATTCTCGGAACATTGGTCGAATGCTACGTAGATGACCTAGTGGTCAAATCATATCAGTGCCAAGATCATCTCAAAGACCTCGAGAAGGTGTTCGGTTTCCTCCGTTCCCATCACTTGAAGATGAACTCGTTGAAGTGTGCCTTCAGGGTCACCTCTGGGAAGTTTTTGGGCTTTGTTGTTAGATACCTAGGTATTGAGATCGACCTAGAGAAGATCAAGGCCATCAACCAAATGCCTCCCCCGAGAAACATTCGAGAACTTCGAGGCCTCCAAGGACACTTAGCCTATATACGCTGATTCATCGTGAATCTGGCCGGAAAGTGTAAGCCCTTTTCCTGCCTCATGAAGAAGGGCGTCGCCTACGAATGGGATGAGGAGTGTCGGACCACCTTCGAGGAAATCAAGCAGTATCTGATCCAACCTCCGGTTTTGATTCCACCCGTCTCCGGAAATCCGTTGGTCCTTTACGTGACCGCCCTGGAAAGATCCCTCGGTGCGCTGCTCGCCCAGAAGAATAAAGAGGGTACTGAGAATAGTCTCTACTATCTCAGCCGCATGCTTCTCGATACGGAGGTCAGATACTCCCCTATCGAAAAGAGCTGCCTTGCGCTCGTTTTCACCGTGCAGAAGTTGTGACATTACCTGCAACACCATGAGGTGAAATTGGTCTCCCGGGTAGACCCACTGAAGTACATCATGAACCGACCCATACTAACTGGCCGACTAGTATGGTGGGCGGTGATTCTCCAGCAGTTTGATATCAGGTTCGTACCTCAGAAGGCCATTAAGGGACAGGCATTGGCAGAATTTTTACCTGCCCATCCAACCTCCGCGGATCAATCCCTGGACCTGGATTTTCCTGACGAGACGATCCTCTCAGTCGATCATGTCGTCCCGTGTTGGAAAATTCATTTCGACGGTGCCTCCCGGAGCCCCACCGGTAGGAGGCTCAACGATCCCAAGCTCAACAGAGTGGTCCTCGGTATTGTCTTCATTACCCCTGTGCAAGCCTTCCTGCCATACTCGTTCCTGTTGTCAGAAGGCTGTATGAACAACGAGGCAGAGTACCAGACTCTCATCACCAGCCTCGAGTTGGCCCTTGAGATCCATGTGCCCCATCTACATGTGAAAGGCGATTCTGAGCTACTAATCAAACTGGTTAATGGCGACTACGTCGTCAGGAAGTCGGAGCTTGCACCGTTGCTAGAGTACACCCTCCGCCTAATGGCCCAGTTCTCTTCTCGACCAGAGATTACCCATGTCCCATGGTCACAGAACGGTCAAGCAGACGCCTTGGCTGGCTTAGCCACGTCACTCGCAGAACCCGAGCAAGATGATTTGATCATACATGTGGCACACCAGAGAGTCATTGCCCACGTCACCCAAGAGGACAATGATGGCCTGCGGGTAAGTCATCTCACTGCCGGACCCTCTACGTCAGGGGTCCTGGGTTCGTCAGACACAGTGGATGAAGCCACTCCAGACTGGAGGGCACCTTTTGTCGAGAATCTTCAAAATGGTCACCTCCCAGATGACCGAGATGAGCGCGAGCGAATCTGACGTCGGGCGCTTCAATTTAGCCTCTAGAGCGGCCCCAGTCTTGAACAGATCCTTTATAAGTGGAGCTTCGATGGCATCCTCCTCCGTTGCATCCAAGGAGTAGAGATTCCTCAAGTCATGCAAGAGGTTCACGCCAGTTCCTGTGGCACCCATCAAGTTGGGCCGAAGTTGTCCCATCAAATCCGGAGGTTGGGGTACTTCTGGCCCTCTATGATCCACGATTTTATTGGGTATTCCAAGAGATTCCATGCGTGCCAAGTTCACGCCAACTTCCTGTATCGGCCGCCGGAGCCCCTCCACCCCACCAAGTACTCTTGGCCATTTGCGGTATGGGGACTTGATGTAGTGGGACCGTATCCACCGGCAACAGCTCACCAATGTAGGTTCATCCTGACTGCTACAGATTTTTTCTCCAAGTGGGCAGAGGTAGTTCCGCTCAAAGAGGTCAAGGCCCGTTCCATCGTCGACTTTGTGAGCTCCAATATTATCCACCGGTTTGGGGTCCCTCACGCCGTCCTCACCGATAATGGCACCAACTTCTGAGCGGCTGAACTAAACAAATTGTACGCCAAGTACGGAATCCGTTTGAACCATACCTCCCGCTACCACGCGCAGGCAAACGGACAGATCGAGGCATTCAAAAAAACCCTCTCTAACATTTTGCAGAAGATGGTTGGTCAGAACAAGAAAAGTTGGCCGGACAAGCTCCCCAATGCCCTCTGGGCTTATCGGACGACGACTCACAACTCTACCCAGGTAACCCCATATTCCCTGGTGTATGAAGCTGAGGCCGTCCTACCCATTGAGATCCAGCTGCCATCGTTACGCACTGCAGTCTATGATCGCCAGACATCAGATGAGGTAGCTGAAATCCGTCTTGCTGAATTAGAAGCACTGGACGAGAACCGGCTTCGTGCCCTGCACAATCTGGAATGGCATCAGGATAAGATAGCGAGGGCCTTCAACAAGAAGGTTCATCTCCGCACTTTTCTACAGGGCGACCTAGTACTGGCCCTTCGAGCGCCAATGATTCCTGGTAGGAAACCGCCCAAGTTAGAACCCAAATGGGAAGGGTCTTATATCATCCATAAGGTTTACCCCAATGGAGCATACTCCTTGGTGACCACGGATGGAGAGCGCATAACTCCTCCCACCAACACCAAGTTCCTCAAGTGATACTTTGCCTAGGGAAAAAGGGTCATGCACGACCTTAAACTGCATCTTCGTCCTGCAAGACGATAAACTGCAAAATGGTCCCGCATGACCTTAAACTGCTCGTTATGGTCCAACACGACCTTAAACTGTAAAGTCCTGCATGACCTTAAACTGCATCTTCGTCCTGCAAGATAATAAACTGCAAAATGGTCCAAGCTCTATGACCTTAAACTAAGATCTCCCCTCGTCCTTACTGCAAGACGTTAAACTGCAAGCCAGTCAGGCCTTCATGACCGTGGCTCAGCCTCAGGCCCCTTGGCCTCCTTGGGCCCCAAGGTCCCCCGTCCTTACTGCAAGACATTAAACTGCAAGCCAGTCAGGCCTTCCTGACCGAGGCTCAGCCTCAGGCCCCTTGGCCTCCTTGGGCCCTAAGGCCCCCCTTCTTCACCACGAGACATTAAACCGCAAGCTGGTCAGGTCTCTATGACCTCGGTCCGGCCTCAGGCCCCTTGGTTTTCCCCGACTTACCCTCTTGCGGGATTGTACGGTATGGTGTGGGACTACATCCTCATTCACATCGGATTACATGTTGTACCTTACATATCTCCAAATGAGATGCATCCCCATCCCGCAAGACGTTAAACTATATCTCAAGAACTACGTGTGGCTTGATTCCCATATCAATGGGATACGTAGGAATTCTCAGACGCCTCGTCTTGAGCCCAGTCCCAAGCTTTTCTCTTCCACTATCCCCCATGGGAATAGTTTCCTTGGAGGATCTTTGTGTAACGAGGGGTAGGCTTTCTTAGCCCCACTCATACAACCCCACTCACACAATGATTGTAAGGGTCGCACCATGTGCCCACTCCCGTTCTTCTATCCCCCCACGTCCTCACCGCATGACGCTAAACTGCATGGCCTTCAAGAACTACGTATGGCTTGATTCCCATCCTAATGGGATATGTAGGAACGCCCGGACATTTTGTCTATTGGCCCAGCCCAAAATCCAAAATATTCCCCTCAGGTCAAGACATATGGTCGGGTGCACACTTTTGCCCCAACTCACGTCGAGCAAGCCTCGAACCGGCTTCACATCCCCCCTGGAGATGTTTGCCTCTTTCGTGGATGGATACAGCTACGCTTCACCCACTCCTTGACTGGGATTCCATCATTTCTGCACACCCAGAGGGACCCCCAAGAATGTCTTGGATACTACGCCCAAGTTCTCTCCTACCGATACGGGCCAACGCCCCCGAGGATTTTCAAGCAACAAGCTGATACAAGTCCCGCGTTGCAAATTTGGTCAGCGGTCGACTCTCATTTGTTGCTCCCATATCAGGTCACCATAGGAACACTGTGTTTCGAACATGGTCAACAGTGTCCTAGATCTTCGTGTCCACCCCGAGATGTCCCAAACATCGAGTGCAGTGATTCGTTCTACCCCATCCCGAAGTGATAAAATTCCCCCCCGAGTGGTGCTAGCGACCGGGCCCACGACGCCGATTCCCCTATAAGGGGTGTACGGTGTGGTGTGGGACTATGTCCTCATTCACGTCCGAATCATGTATCATGTTGTACGTCTTCCCTTACGAGGCCCAGCCTCAGGCCCCTTGGCCTCCTCGGGTCCCCGTCCTCATGTAAGACGTTAAACTGCAGACGCGTCAGGCCTTCCTGACTGATGCCTGACCTTAGGCCCCTTTTCCTTCTCGGGCCCCTTCGCTCAAACTCTTACCCGGGGTGTAAGGTGTCGTGTGGGACTATGTCCTCATTTACATAGGGATCATGTACCATGCCGTACGCCTTCCCTTACAAGGCCCAACCTCGGGCCCCTTGGCCTCCTCGGGTCCCCGACCCTCGTCCTCACTACAAGACGTTAAACTGCAAGCATGTCAAGCCTTCCTGACCAATGTCTAACAATCAGGCCCCTTGGTCTTTTCGGGCCCCGGACCAGGTCCTCTCTTATAGGAGTGTATGGTGTGGCGTAAAGTTATTTTCTCATTCATGTCGGTTTATTCGTCGTACCGTACACCTCCCTTGTTTGGGGGTATATTACTCCCCCCCTCGTCCTGCATGACATTAAACTACATCTAGAGAACTACATGTGGCTTGATTCCCATCCTCATGGGATACGTAGGACCACCCGAATGTCTAGGATTCGGGTCCAGCCCCATCTCTCGGGAATATTCATCCCATCTTGGCCCCTTGGCCCACCCTTCCTCCATGAGAGGATTATATGGTGTGGTGTGGGATTATGTCCTCATTCACGTCGGTCTCATAATGACCACGCCATGTACCTCTCCCTCCTGAGCTTCTTCGTCGATCCCTTTTTGGAGTTTCACCAATGTGCCTAAGAGTAATATGGTTTATTACCTGGAATGCCAAGCTTTACTCGGACACGTCAGCACCCGCTTTCCAAGCTTTGTGTATCCCTGCATTAGGGCTTCCATCATCTTTCACACCCGGAGTGACCCCCAAGAATGGCCTGGATACTACGCCCAAGGGCTCTCCTACCGTTACGGGCCAACTCCCTGAGGGTTTCGGACAACAAATCGATAAAATCCCACGTTGCGAATATGGTCAGCGGTCGATGCTCATTTGTTGTTCCCACCTCAGGCTAACGCGATATGGATGCTGCGTTTCCACCATGGTTAACAGTTTTCCCCTCTTGCCATGCCAACCCATTATGCCCAAAATGTCGGGTACACAATTCACACCCTTCATCAATTCATCGTGTCCAAGTAGAGTCTCGGAACTCTTGGTACTTTTCCTCCGTGCACGTCTGCATGTTGGGGAAACAAGCCGTGTCGAAGGTGTCCTTCGGGGCTCTCTACCAACTCCCCTCTGATGGAAGCCCCAAGTATTGTGATGAGGATCCCCCCCCCTTGTTTCCCACACCGAGTTTAACTAACATGGGCTTAGGGATCGGGTTGACGTCTGCGCTAACTTGGGAAATTGTTACCATTCATGGTCCGAGCTCTAAGACCATAAACTAAGATCCATCTGGAACTACGTTCAGCTTGATTCCCATCCTCATGGGATACGTAGGACCGCCCGGACGCCCTATCCTCGGGTACAGCCCATTTAGGGAGCCAGTCTCTCCCTCATTTTCACCTCTTACCTCTATATAGGCCCCTCGGCCTAAGGTCTCCCTCTCCGAGTGGCACACAATGTGATGTGGGATCATGTCTGCATCAATTGTGTTTTCATGACATTGCGCACATTCATCGCCTAGCATCGTCTCTGCTACGTCTGCGATGCATGACGATAAAATGCATGCTTGGTCCTATCATAAGACCCTAAACTGTGACATTATCGTCCTGGCCGCACGACGAAAAACGGCACTGCATTGTGTTGACCTCGTTGTAGAGGAAATCACGTTGGGTATTGGTCACGTGCCATGCCATTTGTCAACTCCCATCACGGCTTGATCCTTGTGGCGACATCACGACCTACTACTCTAGGCTCTTCGCTTCACAAAAAAACCATTCACCTTAAAGGACAAACAAGATTTATCAAATTCTGCTTCTTTTAGTGAAAGGGCCACGACCGCACTCCCCTTTTCCCCTGGCACTAGTATCTTACCATGTCACCTTTAAGAACTACGTGTGGTTTGACTCTCATCCTCATGAGATACGTAGGAGCGCCAGGGAACTTCCCCGCGGGCCCAGCCTAACCTTTGTGTTCGGTCCCTCGACTTGAGAATTTCCCCAGAGAGCGCATGGTAAGTAGGTCTTAGGTCCTCCTTCACGTCGGGTTTTTTTTCCATGTGTTGTAACGCCCCGACCCCAGCTACCCAGAGTCGGTTCATTACTTCGTAACATTGGCATGATCACAAAAGATCAAGTCTCGAAATACCAATTAGTTTAGTAGCCTTGGAAACACTAGATACATTCATAAATGTTACATTACATCATATGGTGAAAAACTACAATAACAAAGTCTCCATAGTCCACACGCATATCCTCTTCTGACTATCCCTGCAGGTCATTCTTAAAATACTTCTTCACATCCTAGAAAATATTAAAACATTGAAAGGGGTGAGCTCAGATGCTCAGTAAAGATAACAATATTGCGGAAGCTTTCATAAATAAACATAAACATTTACGGCAATGTATAACTAAAACAAAAGCCTTTTAAACTTTAACATCAACATAATATGGCAAAAGCAAAATGAGATAATGCCATTTACTTCTTCACATGGATATTCTACTGGTCGAATAATCACATGCAATATCAATAACCACTTTCATAATGATGGAATGCATAATGCCATACTATCATAACCACGTAGCCAAGGCCTCGTGCCAAGACCACAAATAAGATTTTGTCAAGGCCTCGTGCCAAGACACTAGTTTGTCTCATGAGACCTACCGATGCATCGAGGAGCTATAGCGGGCTCCACCCGTCACTTATTAAGTCCAATGCATTCCTCATATGAATAGGTTTAAACATATCATAAACCATAACATAATCATATCACATAAAACATGCATAAAGGAAACATAACATTTCCACATTTCAATCACAAGATTTCAATAAAACACATTGATATAATAAAAACGCTTTCAAAACCATTTTCAATATCAAAATAAAAGTAAATTAAAACTTTGTATTTATTTTTCATTAAAAAAAGTGATGGCTTGTAGAGGAAGCTGAAACTCAAATAATGGTCACGGCGGCGGAGAAGTCGTTGTCGCCGCATATGTACGGAAAGAAAAACATTCCCTTTTTGTCATTTAGTAAAACGCTTCGTATAAAAAATATTCCTTTTGAATAAACGTAAATGTCAAAGGGGTTTATACACCGTATAAAAGAAAGTTGTGTATAAAACCAAATATGCCTCAATGAAAGGAGATTGAGACGAAGTCCTTAAAAAGATCATTTTTAAAATAAAATAGATCTATTATGTGTATTCACTATAGGTACACATAAATAAAGTAAAAATACAAAATAAGACATAATAATATCATGACATAATTTGAAAGTAGGAGATTAACCCAAATAATGGAAGTTGGGTTAAGAAATTCCCTTACCTCGTGTCCGACATGACTCAACCGTTCTTTAACCTCCTGAATAATAAACTATTGTTAATATCTACCTTATTAAGAACCATTTTCAATTTAAATATCCTTTTTATATCACTTATTACAATGTTATGAACATTATGTAATTATTTTTGTTAATAACGGTCGTTTTGTCGATCTTTGGTACTTGAGTCAACAATAAACTTCTTATAATTACAAGTTGTTCATGTGGTAAAATATCCATTATATCCAGAATTATATTCATGATGTAGATATCATATATATCATATATATCTATTATATACATTCATTCATAATATTACGTAACATTTAGAGGTAAGAAATGAAATGCACCGTTCATGGAGACGGTAAGCCGTACGTACGCATGAACGCTACTTTCATTTCTATTTCGTTTTTAATGGAATGAAATCATAATGATATAAATGTATAATATAATTCTAGTATAATATATCATATAATAACATTTACTCCATCCTTTATACATCCCACATATGGTATTAACGATTCAAATCACTTTGAGGGGGTGGTAGTCCGCACTTCCTAAAATGAAAATATCGCGTTTACCCATAATGGAAACCATAAAGGTATGCCATAAATGAAAAATATAAAATCATTAGGAAAACAAAAACATAATATATATCATATATAAAAATAGTTTCATAATAATGGCCACCATTAGAGGTGTTATATGAGTGTTGAACAATCATCGTTTCGTGAGGCAAAAATTCGTCATCCACAGAAACCAGTATGTTCTTTAACCATTAGATGTAGGTGTGTGTAAGTGCAGCTCGAATAATTCTTATAACAACATCCTAGTATATTGAGGATACTGGTGTTGTTAAAAAAGAAATTAATAAAAAGTGTTTAGGGGGTTGGAGAAGAAAAATAAAACAAAACAACATTAGAGAAGACATTACCTTAAAATCGGGTAACTCTTTTTGATTTGAGCCAAAGGCTTCCTTGGGAAGAGTTCTGCCCAAAGTGAGGCTCCTAGGAGTAATAGGGGGAAGTTGGGAGAGTATTTGGGCAGAGTTTGGCCGAGCCAAATGGCTTGAAAGTGTGAATGAGGTGGTAGAGGTGGGGGCCTTTTATAAGTGGAGAGGAGGGGCACTCTTGGAAAGTAAAGAAAAGTCACTTTATTATAAAATGAGTTTCGGATTTTAGAGGTCCCACACTTATATAATTTGAGGATAAGGTGATAAGGGTTCTAAATCTACTCATCCAATAGGTTTTTGACAAGTGTAAGCCTTTTATTTTACATTATCTTTTTATTTTATTTAAATCGTTAAATAATGAGGTCATCGCTGCATCATCATGATGTCATAAATAATTTAATTTATTTAATGTCTAGAAATTATAAAAAAAATACTATGATGTAGGAAATATTTTTAGATTTCCAATGACTATTTATAGTCAAAAATATGAATTGTATAACCCCATTTAAAAATTGTTTTAGAAAAACATTTCATGTTTGTGTCATTTTTTACTTTAACATTAAATAAAAGGTATTTATGTCATTTTCCAAATAAAGTGGCTCCATGGGGTCCCCAACTTGACCCATGGATTTTATTGGTCGGACATGGCACATCCAATGAGGGTAGGACATGTTTCAAGCTCATCTCATATTATTAAAACATTATTTTTACCTTAAACTACACTAATTACCTCTAATCGCGATTAAGAACTTAAAAGTTACTATTCACCAAAAAATTAGTTTAATCCCATTGAACCACATTTTACTTCCTAATGACAACCATGTACGTCGGATTTTTGAAATTCAAATCACAGAAGTGGTAATGTTTCATTTAAACGAAAAATCATTTTTTTAACTACCACTTAGTGGTTTCACTATTCATCAAAAATTGAAGTTTTTCAGAATAATGCCAAAATTTCACCCTAAGCTATAATTGATATTCCGAATTAAAAAATGATGTCTATTTTATAAAATTCCAAACATATAAGTTGCATTAATTAATTTTATAATTAATTCCCGCTGTCACAACAAATAGTGTGTTTTTAATAAACAATATATATCAAAAGATTGACAATTGTTTATGTCCAATTTCAATGTTAAATTAATTCTAATGACCACCATTGGATAAAATGGTAAAAATATATTCTAATTATACTTTAAAACCACTAAATAGTATAACTTATCACTATAAATTATTTTGATTAAAAAAGTTGTTTTAAGTATTTTTCACTATTCATAAAAATTTGGAAGTTCTCAGAAAATTACAAAAAATTCAACATAGGCTAATTTCAATATTAGGAATAAAAAAATTAATTCCATTTTGAAATATAAAATTTCTATAACTTTAAAAAGTGGGTATTACTATTCATAACAACTACTTTGATTAGTCGCGGTGTGTTAGAACTCGAGGTTGCGTACAACACACGCTGCTTTATTATTCAAAGAGGAGCGTACCATGGAATCTTGGGGTGTTACATTCTCCCCTCCTTCAATAAATTGCGTCCTCACAATTTGAAAATTTTCTTTGAAAATAAAAGGTTGAAAATAGAAAATACCTTTGTGGAAAACCCACATCGGAAATAAGGTTAATAAAATTTACCCTTAATAAGAGGGAAAGGGAAATGAAAAAGTCACCACCAAATTATGATCTCAATAAGGAGAACATTGGTGGAAATTAGAGACATATAATTGGAGGAAAAACGTAAATATTTGTAGGGAGTGATTGAGGTCATCAATCACAAACAATTGTAAAATTGAGGGCCTCAAAGCCTTCAATATTTGATGATTTAAAATATTATCCATTCAACAAGACATAAGGTATTAGGATACCACATTTTTTGTTTTAATATCCCTTTACTAAAGTTTAAGAATTAATTTATTCATAGAATAAGAGATAGGTACATATATTTATTCTTGACAAGTAGAGTTTCAACCTTCAACTAATTTCTACCACAAACTCATCTTTCACTCAAAAAGATAATAGAACTCGAAAATATTATATTTATCCTAATTGTATAAGGTTTAAAATATTAACACATACCATTTAGATTAGGAAAACTATTTTGTAATAACCAGGGATTTCTTGTAGGCTAGTGGTAGGTAATAAAGGCCTATCGCACTATGGTTGTGGGTTCGATTCCTGCAGCTTTGTCCTACGCGACGGGTTATGCCCCACCCTGTAGGTTGTCCTTTTCCTAAAACTATGGTATTATAATATTCCAAAAGTAATCTTCAGAAATTTTTTAACCTTAAACAATACTATCCAAGGTTCAACTTAATCCATTCCATCCTTTATTGTTATCCAAAATACCTCTGTCCAGACTTTCTCTAAAAGGTCCCTAAATTCCAAAATCAATTGTATCATCAGATTCCTCAGACTAGGTAAAGTTTCTCTTATTGTCACATACAAAAATATGATTAACTTCATCATATTAAAACCTTAATGAAATCAACAAGTACTGCAGTACAATCCTTATATATATCACATTATTCTTATAACCAGAATATAATCCATGAGTCCAAAAGCACCAATACATTAATTATTCCGCTTCAACTGTAGTCACATCATATGATTGGCCTGGATCCCTTGGCCTTTTCTGAGGTAAGTTTCCATGATGCTTAGAACATTCATTTGCATAATGACCTATTTCTCTACAATTGTAGCATTCAACATTGATGGCCTCTTTCTTTCCCTTGCAATCACGCATCTGGTGACCTTTATCTCCACATTTATAACAAACTCCCATTCCTTTTAGGCAAGTACCAGGGTGATTCTTCCCAAAATTATCAAATAATGGAAAATCCTTCTTTCCCTTTTTCCCTTTATCTGTCTCTTGTTCCACCGTTCTCTTCTTCTCTTTCTTTACTTTGTTGTCATAAGACTTAGAGAATTCCTTTTCCGTCTTGATAGAACATGAGACAATATCTTCGTATGATGAGAAGGTTTGTGAGACTAATGCTTGATTGAGAAATGGTTTTAACCCATCAAAGAAACGATCAATCTTACTTCTTGGGTTACGTATATAATCTGCAGCATGCCTCACTAACCTTGTAAAGTTAGTCTCATACTTTGCGACATTCTCATCCTCCTTCTGCCTCAGACTCAGAAATTGCCTTTCCATATCTGCTCGATGGTCATGAGGAAAGTATTTTTCTAAGAAAAGCTCTTTGAACTCCCTCCATTCCATATTTGATACATCATCATCTTCCTTTGTGTTTTGAATCAATGACCACCATTGATCAGCATCTCTAGTGAGGCGGTAAACTGCCATGATAACCTTCTCCCTTTCACTACTCCCCAAGGCATGGAATATTTTCTCTAAGGAGTTTATCCATTTCTCAGCTACTAATGGATTTGTACCCCCATTAAATGTTGGCGGTTGTTACCTCATGAAGCGGTCTAACATTGATCCTCCCCGTTGCGGATCAGGGTGCTCTATACGAGTAAGGTTATTATTCATAACCTGAGTGAGTTGACCTAGTATGGTAATAAGTTGATCAGCACCAGTTGTATCTCCAGCTCCACAATAATTATCTTGAGCAGGAGGGTAATCCCTACATAGAGTGCGTGCATTGATACGGTTTCCATTCCTTCCACTAGGCGCCATTTCTAAACAATGGCATAAACTAGATTAGTTTATGAATTAAAATACATAATTCCATATTTGTAAAACACTTTACATAAATTGAACTATTTATGGATATAATCCATAATCATAAAAAGAAATGTTTTCTTTGAGGAAGTATATACTCATAACCCTTCATAGTGGTTTGTAAAGAAAATGAGAATTATCCTAAGCATATCCCTCGGGAGTGTCGTAACCAAGAGTGCAGCAAGGCCCGTTGTCGTGCACCAGTTGCCGTTCGAGTCTAGCTCAAAGCGGTGTTTTCGGGTTTTACCCCTAGGTACATCTGTGCCAGATCCGCCACTACCTGCTCGTATCCATACAGGGATGTATTGCTCGGAAAACTCACAAAATCTATATAATACCAAAATTCTAGGAAGTTATTTTATATTAATCTTCAAAGTCTATCTTTGGGTTATGTGCTCTAATTAGAGTTTATCTAAATCTAGCTTCCAAGGTCAGTACTAAACTGCCTCTGATACCAACTGTAACGCCCTGACCCCAGCTACCCAGAGTCGGTGCATTACTTCGTAACATTGGCATGATCACAAAAGATCAATTCTCGAAAGACTGATTAGTTTGGTAGACTTGGAAACACTAGATACATTCATAAATGTTACATTACATCATATAGTAAAAAACTACAATAACAAAGTCTCAATAGTCCACACTCATATCCTCTTCTGACTATCCCTGCAGGTCATTCATAAAATACTTCTTCACATCCTGGAAAATATTAAAACATTGAAAGGTGTGAGCTCAGATGCTCAGTAAAGATAACAATATTTTAGAATCTTTCATAAATAAACATAAACATTTAAGGCAATGTATAACTAAAACAAAAGCCTTTTAAACTTGAACATCAACATAATATGGAAAAAGTAAAATGAGATAATTCAATTTACTTCTTCACATGGATATTCTACTGGTCGAATAATCACATGCAATATCAATAACCACTTTCATAATGATGGAATGCATAATGCCAGACTATCATAACCACGTAGCCAAGGCCTCATGCCAAGACCACAAACAAGATTTTGTCAAGGCCTCATGCCAAGACACTAGTTTGTCTCATGAGACCTACCGATTCATCGAGGAGCTATAGAGGGATCCACCCGTCACTTATTAAGTGAAATGCATTCCTCATATGAATAGGTTTAAACATATCATAAACCATAACATAATCATATCACATAAAACATGCATAAAGGAAACATAAAATTTCCACATTTCAATAACAAGATTTCAATACAACACATTGATATAATAAAAACTCTTTCAAAACCATTTTCAATATCAAAATAAAAGGAAGTTAAAACTTTGTATTTATTTTTCATTAAAAAAAAGTGATGGCTTGTAGAGGAAGTCGAAACTCAAATAATGGTCACGGCAGCGGAGAAGTCGTTTTCTCCGCATATGTACGGAAAGAAAAAAATTCCCTTTTTTTCGTTTAGTAAAACACTTCGTATAATAAAGTTTACTTTTGAATAAACGTAAAAGTCAAAGGGGTTTATACACTGTATAAAAGAAAGTTGTGTATAAAACCAAATATGCCTCAATGAAAGGAGATTGAGACGAAGTCCTTAAAAAGATCATTTTTAAAATAAAATAGATCTATTATTTGTATTCACTATAGGTACACATAAAGAAAGTAAAAATACAAAATAAGACATAATAATATCATGACATAATTTGAAAGTATGAGATTAACCCAAAGAATGGAAGTTGGGTTAAGAAATTCCCTTACCTCGTGTCGGACTTGACTCAACCGTTCTTTAACCTCCTGAATAATAAACTAGAGTTAATATCTAACTTATTATGAACCATTTTGAATTTAATTATGCTTTTTATATCACTTATTACAATGTTATGAACATTATGTAATTATTTATGTTAATAACGGTCGTTTTGTCGATCTTTGGTACTTGAGTCAACAATAAACTTCTTATAATTACAAGTTGTTCATGTGGTGAAATATTCATTATATCCAGAATTATATTCATGATGTAGATATCATATATATCATATATATCCAGTATATACATTCATTCATAATATTACGTAACATTTAGAGGTAAGAAATGAAACGCACCGTTCATGGAGACGGTAAGCCGTACGTACGCATGAACGCTACTTTAATTTCTATTTCGTATTTAATGGAATGAAATCATAATGATATAAATGTATAATATAATTCCAGTATAATATAGCATATAATACCATTTAATCCATCCTTTATACATCCCACATATGGTATTAATGATTCAAATCACTTTGAGGGGGCGGTATTCCGCACTTCCTAAAATGAAAATATCGCGTTTACCCATAATGGAAACCATAAAGGTATGACATAAATGAAAAATACAGAATCATAATGAAAATAAAAACATAATATATATCATATATTAAAATAGTGTCATCATAATGGCCACCATTAGAGGTGTTATATGAGTGTTGAACAATCATCGTTTTGTGAGGCAAAAATTCGCCATCCACAGAAACAGTATGTTCTTTAACCATTATATGTAGGTGTGTGTAAGTATAGATCGAATCCTTCTTATAAAAACATCCTAGTATATGTATGATACTGTTTTTGTTACAAAAGAAATGAATAAAAAGTGTTTAGGGGGTTGGAGAAGAAAAATAAAACAAAACAACATTAGAGAAGACATTACCTTAAAATCAGGTAACTCTTTTTGATTTGAGCCAAAGTCTTCATTGGGAAGAGTTCTGCCCAAAGTGAGGCTTCTAGGAGTAATAGGGGGAATTTGGAAGAGTATTTGGGTAGAGGTTGGCCGAGCCAAATGGCTTGAAAGTGTGAATGAGGTGGTAGAGGTGGGGGCCTTTTATAAGTGGAGAGGAGGGGCACTCTTGGAAAGTAAAGAAAAGTCACTTTATTATAAAATGAGTTTCGGATTTTAGAGGTCCCACACTTATATAATTCTAGGATAAGGTGATAAGGGTTCCAAATCTACTCATCCAATAGGTTTTTGACAAGTGTAAGACTTGGAATTTACATTATCTTTTTATTTTATTTAAATCGTTAAATAATGAGGTCATCGCTGCATCATCATGATGTCATAAATAATTTAATTTATTTAATGTATAAAAATTATAAAAAAATACTATGATGTAGTAAATATTTTTAGCTTTCCAATCAATATTTATAGTCAAAAATATGACTTGTATAACCCCATGTAAAAATTTTTTTAGTAAAACATTTCATGTTTGTGTCATTTTTTACTTTAACATTAAATAAAAGGTATTTATGTCATTTTCCAACTAAAGTGGCTCCATGGGGTCCCAAAGTTAACCCATGGATTTTCTTGGTTGGCCATGGCACATCCAATGAGGGTAGGACATGTGTCAAGCTCATCTCATATTATTAAAACATTATTTTTACCTTAAACTACACTAATTACCTCTAATCGCGATTAAGAACTTAAAAGTTACTATTCACAAAAAAATTATTTTAATCCCATTGAACCACATTTTACTTCCTAATGAAAACCATGTATGTCGGATTTTTGAAATTCAAATCACAAAAGTGGTAATGTTTCATTTAAACGAAAAATCGGTTTTTTAACTACCACTTAGTGGTTTCACTATTCATCAAAAATTGAAGTTTTTCAGAATAATGCCAAAATTTCACCCTAAGCTTTAATTGATATTCCAAATTCAAAAATGATGTCTATTTTATAAAATTCCAAACATATAAGTTGCATTAATTAATTTTATAATTAATTCCCGATGTCACAACAAATAGCGTGTTTTTAAGAAACAATATATATCAAAAGATTGACAATTGCTTATGTCCAATTTCAATGTTAAATTAATTCTAATGACCACCATTGGATAAAATGGTAAAAATATATTCTAAATATAATTTAAAACTACTCAATAGTATAACTTATCACTATTAATATTTTTATTAAAAAATTTGTTTTAAGTATTTTTCACTATTCATAAAAATTTGGAAGTTCTCAGAAAATTACAAAAAATTCAACATGGGATAATTTCAATATTAGGAATACAAAAATGAATTCCATTTTGAAATATAAAAATTCTATAATTTTAAAAAGTGGTTATTACTATTCATAACGGCTACTTTGATTAGTCGCGGTGTGTTAGAACTCGAGGTTGCGTACAACACACGCTGCTCTATTATTTAAAGAGGAGCGTACCATGGAATCATGGGGTGTTACATGTGTCCCCTGCTCCCTTTACCCATTTATGGTCTAATTTCTATCAAGAACTACGTGAGGCTTGATTATCATCCTTATGAGATACGTAGGAGCGCCCGGGCACTTCCCCGCGGGCCCAGCCTAACTTTCGCTTTCAGTCCCTTGACCAAAAACCTCTCCCAAGGGGGTCGTGCGGTGTGATATGGTATTACGTCCTCATTCACGCCAGGTTGTTCACTGCACCGTACACACCCCCTATTCCCATTCACGCCAGGTGTTTGAGTTACTCCTCCATGTGCCTCTTATGTCTCCTCCCATCCACGGTCCGAATTCTATGACCCTAAACTAAGATCTTCCTATGGGAAAGGAATCTGCTCCCTCTATCTAATACGTCTCGTTGTCGTATTCAGATGTGTTTTGACAAAGATCCCGAAGTGTGGGATTTCCATACGGACATTCCCCTCGTCCCATGACCAAGCTTCGTGAGCTCTCTATTTGGATCCTCATCCTCTTCCACATCCAAAAGGACCCTCGGACGACGTGGATACTAGGCTTAAGGGCTCTCCTTGAATGCTGGACCTAAGGGCCCTCCAATCGTTTGGGGCCAATGTCCCGATGGATATCTGACAATATTTGTGACATGGTCCCGTGTTTCGAACATGGTCAACGGTCAACCGTCATTTGTTTGTCCCCATTCTAGGATAACGCGATATGGATGCTGGGTTTCCGCCTCGGTCAATAGTTATCCTCCATCGTCAGGCCGCCATCATCGTGATCTGAATCTCGAGCGCCATGATTCACACATTTCCACTTCCTCATGTTCAAGTGGAATTCCATCATACTCGGCTCTTTCTCTTCGCGCATCTAGGTGCGCTAAATGATCGTGTTAGTGTCATTGGGTCAGTATTCACTGAGCGTCCCTTTTCCCTAACCTGCCCCTTTTTGTGTCGGGAAATTCGCACCACTACTTCTTGTTTCCCACACCGAGCACGACTCACGTGGGCTTAGTGGTTTTAGCAGGATGTGTACCAACACGGCCAGGCTTCTCATCATCCCGCATGACGTTAAACTGCGCTTCCAGAACTACATATGGCTTGATTCCCATCTTCATGGGGTACGTAGGAACGCCCGACCACTTTGCTTCAGGCCCAGCCTAATCCTCACTCTTGGTCCCTCGACCTGAAGAGTTTCCTCTAAGGATACGTGGTGTGATTTGGACTCCAAGTCCTAATTCACGTCGGCTTCATATCTACTGCACCACACACTCCCTGGGATCTTCCCTTTTATTCCACATCCTATCGTATGACGTTAAACTACAGGAGTCCATGTGTCCTCAACGCATGACACTAAACAGTGGTTCTACCCCGAACAAGCTCAGGACGCCCCATGTTAATCATGGGATGCACCAGAGCCTCTATCAGAGAGGATTTCACCTGCCAGTGTTGGTCTTTGACTGCACTGTGCTTCCAGAACTACGTATGGCTTGATTCCCATCCTTATGGGATACGTAGGGATACCCAGGAATTTCACCTAGGGTCCAGCCCCAGGAATCGTAAAATCATGTTCCTCCCCCTGGTCGGACCCCTCATAGGGGACCGTGTAACTATGAATCTACCCTGAACAAGTTCATAATGCCCCGAGATTACATTGGGAAGCAGTAAATCCCCTCGCCAGAGAGGCTCTATCTGAAAGAAGGAATGATCCATGATCAAACCAATGTGCCCATATGGTGTACTCCCACCATGGTGGTGTAACTACCTAAGTGTTGGATTCTGTTCGGACAAACCATCACTCCATATTCCACGCTTTGCGTGCCCCTTACTCGGACCCTTGTCCCCTTTCATGTCTCACGGGACCCCCTAACGGCCTAGTCTCATGCCGCATCGGCTTACCTACCATCGTGGGCCAACGTTCTGGAAGGCTGGTCATGTTTGGAAGGACCCCCTAACAGTATGGATGTTTGACCTATGGTCTGCCAACTATCATGGGTCAATGTCCTGAAAGATTGACCGACAATATTTGTGACATGGTCCCGTGTTTCGAACATGGTCAATGGTCGACCCTCATTTTTCCCCCATTACAGGCTAATGCAGTAAGGATACCGCTTCTCCTCTATAGTTAACGGTTGTCCCTTATTGTCACGCCATCCCCACAGTGTTCAGAATCTTGGGTATCGTGTTTCACACTTCCCATTTTCATCTGTTTGGACCGATTTCAGCGCCCCTGGCATTGCACCGTTCGTGCATAAGATCACGCTTAGGAAATGGTAATTCTTCTATCCTGAAAAGTTCCTTCTCCGTTCAAGCCTCTCCCATCTTTCGAAAATCCGGAATGGTAATCTGAATCCCGGATGCCCGGAGCATGGTCTTCACTCCTATGTTAGGTGGGACGAGAAGGCAACTATCTCCTGTTTCTCACATCAGGCTCGACCCATGTGGGCTTGGGGAATTATCATCGAACGTCCCGCAAACATTGTAGGGATGTAACGAGGCTATTCAAACAGTGTAAATCGTGTGCGCTATGGCATTCAAAAGAAATAAAGAAAGAATTGAAGCACGAAAGTACCAATAAAAGGTTTTTATTTTGTTACAATACCCGGGGGTCGACTCCCCCCATGGATAGGTTGACCCCATCAAAATAGCGTTGCAGCTCCGCCACCCGTTGGCTTGTGGAATCCAAGGCTTGCTGTCGCTGACTTAGCTCCCGCTCCTCCTCAGCAGTGGTGGGGCGCAGTTCATCAGCCTTGGCTTTGGCCCTCTCTACGCCAGCTTGAACAGCAGCCATCTTCCCAGAGGCATGCCTCATATGCTCTTCTGCCTCTGCCAGCTAGGCCTTCAACCATGAGATCAGCTCAGATTGTGCATTCATAGAGGCTGAAAGCTCATCTGCCCGGGTCTGCATCTGTTGGACCTCGCTTTCAGCCTCCTAGAGATTCTTGATGTTGGTCTCCTTCCTCCGCTGCCAGCCCACGCTGAGCCCGTGATCATGCTCCCGGATCTTCTCAGCCATAAGATCTCAGATGAGTGTGTGAGGACGTTGGGCATCCACTCCCCCAGCACACAGTTTGTGCAACTGCGAGCGGAGTCTGTCCATTTCGGCCAGCCATTGCGCTTTGGGGGTGTCCTTGATGAAGCGCGTGATTAGCTTCCACGATCGGCGGCAGACTATGATACTGTCTTCCTCGTCGGAGGCCGTTTCATCCCAGTCTGCGCGATTGGCAGGCTTGTACACGGGATACGCCCACAAGAAATCCTCGGCAGGATCTACATCTGCTGTTGAGTCCAGTACGACATCTGGCGCCGAAGCAGGTGTGACAGGACTGGGACCGACCGGTTGATCCTCTTCATCGGAGTCCACCTCGATGACTTCGGGCACGACCCTGCTGGTGGTCCCGCCAGTGATGATGTGTGTTGCAGCTTGAGGAGATGGGGGGACTATCGCCACCATCACCGGCATGCCCCTAGGAGGGACGCCACCAGACATCCCGACTAGTCTTGCCGCAGCAGCCCACGCCAGTCAGATAACTATACGATAGAGAGGGACATGAACGTTAGTTGGCATAGTCTACATAGGATGACAAGGAAACCGGTAGAGGAAACTTATAGATATCGACCTCCTGGCGCTGCTCTTGAGCCGGTACTGACGGGACCCCGAGGCGAGGCCCTCCGTATACTGTTGGAAGGTCTGGAGATTCCGGAGGAGCCACCTCGGGTGCTCTGGTCCCACCAGACGCAGAACTGGACACATCCATAGGCGCGGGTTCTGAAGGTCCCGCATCATCACCCGCCGAGGGGCGAGAACGAGGCCTGCGAACAAGTTCCTCCTGCATGGATCAAACATCGGTCAGAAGTCCATAGTGTCCCAAGAACCGACCGTAAGGAAAGAAGTTCGGAATGCTACCTCGAGAGCCTCTGCGAAATCATCGGAATCTGAGCCTTGATCTTCGACCTCGCCCTCCTCCAACGGGCTCCCTCCTCCAGCCTCATCCTCCTGAGAGGAGTCCTCTGATTCTTCCGGCAGGGGGAAGCGCACCCTCAGATCGGCAGCCGATAACTGTGGGGGGACCGTTCGATTCAGCAACACCCTCACCAGGTCTATCATTGGGAGAGGGACACTACTGGAGTGGACGTAATCCTCCATCTCGTCCAGGTATTGCTCTGCCTCCGCCGGAGACGCCATGAATCCAGCCCGGACCGGGCCTATGCCTGGTAATTCCATCCTGAGGCGATTCAGGTGGGCCCATATCTTGGGTGGGCTGAGGAATTGCCGGTTGACATCCCAAATGTCCCAGGCTTCTGGGAAGACGGCATCCTCTGCCAGGTCGATATGACGCAGGTGCTTCCCCTGACCCTGAGTGGATATCATACGAAATCCCCTCGGTGGCTGCCCCTCGGGATGGCCCTACTCTTCTGGAATCACCGGATCTGCCACTGCTGCCACACCTTCGGCCGGTGCGGGTCTCTCCTCCATGGCAGCTCTGCTACTGCGAGAGGCCCTAGCTGCCCTCCGACCCCGACCTCGAGATAGAGGAGGCTCACCATCACCGACCCGAATAGTCGGCTGCTTCAACATCTCCCCTGGGTAAGCAGCTTCCCAACTAATGGCATACTCCATCACCAATCCGAAAGCGGCAGTGGATAGAGGCAATGCAATTCGTATCTTCCCATATTCTTGTGTGAACATGAGCCACAACTGCCTCATCACACACGGGTGCTCCTCGTGACGCACCTCCTAGTAGACCTGCAGGGTCAGCCGCTGGAGGCACCGGAACTGCCTCGCAAACCAGTGTGGGGTGTACGGTTCACAGAGTGGCTCACGATCTACTCATGCCACCAAAACTCCACCTCGAAAGGCCAAGAGGTAAGCCCGATGTTCTTCCGTTCCCTGCCTGTCGTCAGTATGTATCCCCGTAGGCAATGGGAAGGGGTGGAAATTAAACTCATCCACCCTCCACACCCGATTCAGCACCATCGGCACGGTTAGTTTGAACGGGAAGCTCCCGACCGCATTTAGGATAGAGGGGTGGAAATTTCATCCCGGTGGTGAAATGGGGTTTAGATACTCATAAATCCCCCTGATGTGCGCTGCGATCCACCCATACAGGAGGTGGAAGGGCCCGCATATCCTTGGCAGCTTCTTTCCCTCACTAATGTGCCGCAGAATTCTATATAGTTTGGTAAGCATTGGAATCCCCAGATTGATCCGCTGACCCATGGACAACATGGACGCCATAATAAACGAGTTGGGCCGCACCCCATGCTTGTATCCCTCACCGGTAGAATCCAACCGCATATGAGAGCCGCGATGAACGCCGCCAGCCTGACTATCGGTTGTTGTTCAGTGCTGACACTGAAACCCCAAGCCTTCCATTGGCTTTCCTCCAAGACCCGCCAATACAAGTTCCCCTTACCCCATTGGCCCGCCCTTGGACAAGTTCGAGGCCTCGTAGGGAACTCTCGATTCTTTGGGAAATTCAGGAAGCACTTGAACCATCTCCTAAAGTGGACATCCCTCACTGCCTCCTTTTCCTCTCCAGGGACAAATGCCATCAGCACTGACGCCAGTCACGGCATTTTCTCTGTATCCTCCCACGCTCTCATGACGGGGAGGAACTCATCATACATGGCCCCCAAGATCAGAACCCCAGAAATCTGGTGGACATCCCACAGGCTGATGCCCACCTCCATGTGATGCAGGTGAAAGGTATTGGTCCTAGACGACCATCTGCTCAGCAATTCCGGCATCAGTTGTTTTGGTTGGTAAATGTGGAATTGGGAGGCCCATGCCACCTCATATAACCCCTCTCTCTTCAGCTCGGACCCAAACTCCTCTCATGAGGTGCTACCCAGTAGGCCCAGGCCCAGTCATCAGTAAAGTTGTCGCCCTGGCGCAGGTCCCACTCATCGGACCATCCCTTCTTCGAATCCTGCAAGGCCGCCTTCAGCATGGTACGGTGGTGAGGAGGGGACGTCTCCGGTTGCAGTGGATTCCCGTCAATATCGTTCACATGGTTGTAGAGACAGTCAGCGGTGACGGGTGTGAAGTCCTCCTGCGCATGACCATCGGCCGCCCTGAACCATTGGTGCTGATATGGTGTGCTCCTGAACCAGCAAGTTGGTTCATCCCTACTCGTCTCAGGGATGAAGACGTCATCCCTCAACCCGAAGTCGTACAATGGAAACTTCTTACACTGTGGATAATTCTTCTGACCCTCTAATAGCAGATCTGTCAAAGAAGCGTGGTCCGAATGGCTTTGGACCATCTCCCCAAGGCCTGGACAGTTGGCCATCTCATCCCGATGGGTGGCATCTGCAAGCACCCCCAATACAGCCTCTCGATGGGCCATTCCAGTTCCAGCACTCAGAAAGGAATTTTTTTCAGAACAGATCGCGAAGATGGATCACGAAGACAGCTCACGAAGGTCAGTCGCGAGACCAAGCCGCGAAGTCTGGCCTAGGCCGACAAGTATAAGTTCGCTTGGCGTGGACGCGGAGTCGGAGACCCGCGGTTTGCCGCGAAGCTCGATTCGCGGAGAGCAGGCACGGAGTACGCGGAGCTTCGTGAAATCGAGAGCACAAAAAGACAAGGAAGTCACGTGAAGACAAAAGACTTCAACCCCCATATTTATAGGTGGTGACCCCGGAGCATCGTGGCGCGCCCCGCCCGCACGGAGCATCGCGGCGCATCCGGATCCGGGGCCCCGGTCAGCACCACGATCCCCCTTCGCGAAGCCACATCGCGAACCACCGCCAATTTTGGTGATTTTACCTCATACTTTGACCCTTCACCCTCCGCAGCTCCAAGTATGAGGGGGGGCATTTGTTGGTGCCAAAATATTTCACAAATGGAAGGGACAGAAAAGAAGGTCGGCCCGCTACCTCGCGAAGCACCGATGCGAAGCACCCTTAGCATCGCGGTCTCGCGAAGCTCCGGAGGCGGTAACTCTCCGCGAACTCATTTGACGTTCGCGAGCCCGCCGCGAAGCTCTGGAGGCGGTAACTCTCCACGAACGTACTTGGCATTCGCGAGCCCACCTCGAAGCTCCGAAGGTGGTAACTCTCCACGAACAAGTTTGACGTTCGCGAGCCCTCCGCGAAGCTCCGGAGGCCGTAACTCTCCGCGAACGAGTTTGACGTTCGCGAGCGCGCCGCAAAGCACCTGAGGCGGCGCGCGAGTTCTGCTTCGCAGCACCCCTTGCCTATAAATACTTGACTCCCCCAGAGTCCCGGGATGGACAATCCGACCTTTCGGCTTCTCCTCTCCCGAATCGCGAAGCACCCTTTGCCCCAGGGAATCATGAGCTCCGCGAGGTACTTCTACTTCGCGTGATGCCTTCGCTTTGAATCGTTTTGATCCCCTCTTCTGAGAGGGATGCCCTTCACGAACCTCAAGGGCATTGGCAAAGGAGGGGGATTCCCAAGGGAACCCGGGCAGCCGTGGAGCGTTTATGCTTCGCGAAACACCCAACCTGTACTAGTGATCCCTATGCTAAGGCAGGATCGCTACACATCACGAAGCACACTCCTTCGCAGCACCCGGCTTCACGAGGCATCGCTTCTTCGCGAGGCAGGGCTCCGTGAATACTGTTCCACTTCGCGAAGCACCCTCCACTCACACCTATGCCCCATGCTAAGGCCAAGGCACTCCACTTCGTGAAGCACACTCCTTTGCTTGGAAATTCCTCTTCCCGTGCGACCCTCCAGGTTTGCACGATGTGATTTCAAAGTCCCATGGGAAATACCACTCATAGCGTTGATTCGCCTAATGCTTCTTCGCATAGGCACGCTAACAGCTATTTCTTCTTCGCATAGCCATGCTAATGTGGACCCCTCGATGGTTCTCTCCACAACCCCCCTTGACCATGGCCTTTCCAGTACCTTCCCTCCCCCAAGGACCAGAGGGTACCGGTTATGTAAGTCCTAGGGGTACGGAGTGAACCCACCTCGTCCGAGCTGTAGGACGTTAAACTGCCAAGCATCACGTCCTCAACACATGATGTTAAACTGTGACCCGACCTCGTGCCTCTCACGAAGGGTCCCCCCAGCTCGAACATTTTTTACGCCACTCGTCTCCACAGGAGTGGAATCACCCATCCACAAGGGATGATATCCTTCTTATTAGAGTGAAGTATGTTCTCAGGAGAAGGGCGACCCTAGTTCCCCAACGGATGGCTGCACCCATGAATCTCTGTACTTCCCCACTACCAAGGTCAGTGGAGGGAGTGATAGGGAACGAGGCACCTCCCATCATTAGTCTCAAATCCCTCTTTCACCGTGCATTGTCGCACTCTGGGCCTCCATCCTGGAGTAAGTCCCAGCACCATGGGCCACCTAACGCGTAAGCCCCTCTTCGCTTCACACGAACGCACCCTTCACGGCGTGATCGTCAGGCCCTTGCTGTCTCTTGTTTCTCACACCGAGCATGACTCACGTGGGCTTAGAGTTTGCATTGTCCATGACAATACCTCGTCCAACATGACGTTAAACTGCATGCCCTCGTCCAGCATGACGTTAAACTGAAAGCATTTGTCCCACATGACATTAAACTGCACACCCATTTGAACTACGAGGTCTTTGATCCATGTCAAGGCATGGTATGTAGGAGGCCTCCACAAGGTTCAAGCCCACCAGTCATCCAATTCACGTCGAGTTCTACCTTCGTCCAGCATGACGTTAAACTGCATTCCAGTCCGACGACAAGCCGTTGTGACCACCCTTTGAACTATGAGGTCTTTGATCCATGTCAAGGCATGGTACATAGGAAGCCTCACTGAGGTTCAAGCCCAAAAATCATTGGCCCAGACCGTCTCCTTGTCGGTGTGCCAATCCCCCCCCCCATTTTCACCCGAACTACGAGGACATTGATCCATGTCAAGGCATGGTACATAGGAAGCCTCCCAGAGGTTCAAGCCCATCTCCCATCGGACCAAGGTCCCTCCTTCTTTACGTCGGTTCGCCGACACCCCCCACCCATCGTTTATTCACATCAGGGTTCACTAACGTCCCGCATGACGTTAAAATGTATTCCATCAATCCTTTGAACTATGAGGACTTTGATCCATGTCAAGGCATGGTACGTAGGAAACCTTCCCAAGGTTCAAGCCCACCACTAGTGGACCCCCGGGTCTACTTTCACGTCGGTTCACCGATGACACCCTTTGAACTACGAGGTTTTTGATCCATGTCAAGGCATGGTACATAGGAAGCCTCCCCGAGGTTCAAGCCCATCTCTCATTGGACCAAGGTCCACCTTCACGTCGGTTCGCTGACGAATTCCATCATCCGAACTACGAGGACTTTGATCCATGCCAAGGCATGGTACGTAGGAATCCTTCCAGAGGTTCAAGCCCACCACCCGTCGGACCAAGGTCCACCTTCACGTCGGTTCGCCGACAAAGCCCCTCTGAACTATGTGGTCTTAGATCCATGTCACGACATGGTACGTAGGAAGCCTCCACGAGGTCCAATCCCACCACCACTAGGACCCTCCTGGTCCTCCCCATTCATGTCATTTCGCTGATGATGCCCATTGGACCAAGGTCCACCCTCATGCCAGTTCACTGGCACCATCCCGAACTACGCAGACTTTGATTCCCTGCCACGGGGATACGTAGGAATCCCCTTCAAGGCTCAAGCCCAACTTCACTATTGCCCTTGCGATGGTTCTTTTCCATTCCCCCCTTCCACTTCTTTCATCTATCCATCATCCACCCTGATTCTCGCTCGGACTGTCATATCCCAGTGAGACCATGTCAGTATGCTCCTCTTCACAGCCGCCCATGGGCTGGTCCCGGTATCGGCACCCCTTCAAGGGAAATCCCTCAATCTGATCTATTCTAGCTAATGCTCCGATCGGACTGATCTGTCTCTGCTGGACGTTAAAATCGCGGCGTAACCTGTGTTAAACACGGGAAGCTAAGGAAAACCTCAGATATGTGTCTATGGCATATAATTCCCCGCGATCGATGTGGGATGCATCAGGCTTCCATGCCCTCGAGAATCTCTGTGACCAGGGATAATAGACAGACATTCCAGGTTCCCCAGCATCCAGACACGCTACTGATGTCTCAACGTGACTACTCCCCCGACTGAAGGTTGCTGCCCTGACCGGACCCTTTGGAATGTCCCGACAGAAGCAGTGTAATTAACCGGCGTCCATGGAAACATGGCACTGGGAAGAGTTTCACGAACAACGTATTAAATCTATGAGGGAGACCCGGACTAGGTGACGAGTTCTAAGGAGGAATCCACATAAGGAAGAACTGACATCCCATCATCCTATTTCGATCAATGAGTAGACATCCCTGAATAAGGAGCGAATGTCGCCCGCCTTTAGAAAGCAGGAATACGGGGCAACAGCGCAGCGCGTCCTCCTCCGCGGACAGACGGATGCGCGCGCCCCGGCGAAAGTGTCAGAAAAAAATATGAATATGTGTATTTGATTATTAAAAAATTTATTTTTTCCAGTAGGTTATAATTTATATTGACTATTATAATTATTTTAATAAATACTAAATTATGTTTCGAATATATTCACAATTAATATGACACCCCAAGATTTTATGGAATGTTCTTCTTAAATAATTTCAATTTGTTTGATATATTATATGCACACAACACTAAGTCACTGTGAAACAACAATTTTTTATATCCTATCCAACGAACTTAAGTTTTCTGCTTCTATGTTATTAAATTTTTAAAAATAAACATACATGGTTTCATTCAGTAATTTATTTAGATTCCGGCATCATCAACTTAATTTTTGGTGAATAGTAATTTACCCTTATGAATCGTAACATACTCGTATAAATAGAAACATAAACTTATGAATATTAATATTCCCAATGGAGTACTAACCTCACCTGATAATGTATAAATAAATTTTTTGTTCCATCATTTCACTTTTGAGTTCAGTTTTTCTTAAAATTTGACGAATTTAATAAATTGATTTCTCAGGTAAAAATTGTACATTTTAGATATATTTAAATTGTTATATTAAAGAAAGTTTTTATTAATGTATATAATAATTAAATATTCTTATCAAAATACTATTCGTTAATTACAAATGATAAAATATTTTTTTAAGTGTCGAAAATTTCACTATGCAATTAATGTCTCATATTGTTTTTTAATAAATAAGGTTTTTCATAGATAAAGGTTAAAGTTTACATATTTAGTGAAATATTATGATAAAATAAATTTCATTTTAGAATTAATAACGTTAATATTAGGTTACACTTATTTTATGATGATTTTATAAAATACTTTAGTTTTTCTTGAATACTAAAAAATACAGTTTTGAGTTTTTGGCATGTTTAATGTTATCATTAATGATGTAATCATTATGTAATAATTTTGGTAGACTCTTGAGTAATAAAATATTATATCATGTGTCCCAAGTAGCCAATATTATGGTAAAATACCAGGGTCAAGCCCATGGTTTGGAAAATACCACTAATGAGGTGTCCTTGCAAATTAATAAAAAAAACTCCCTTTCTTTTATTATAAATACCCACCCATTACATCATTTTCTTTAATTAAAAATTCATCATCCTTAAATATATGATATTTAAGACTCCCTATCCATCCTCTCAAGGTTTTCTAAATCTACCAAGGTCCCAACTTTCATGTTTTAGGAGTTACTCAATATTGTTAGGGAATCTATCACCCTTCTCTTTTTCAAGAACTCTTTTTAAGTTATTCTCCTTTAATTTAAATTGAATTATATTGGTATATGTCATTCCATATAACCCTTACTGTCCAATTTAGGTAATAATTATTAGATACCCATTTTCTCTCATCAAAATATTTTATTAATTTGTAAGTGATGACGTTAGGATGCTGAATTTTCATAAGGTATTTTTCAACTCTTCATTTATTTTGAGTTTCTTTATTTTCTTTTTATATCGTCACCTACATTCATAAAACGTTTATGATTACTCCAGTATCTTACATTTACTATAATGTTTTTGTTATAATAAAATTATTCATCATCCTCTCTCCTTTACCCTTCTTTTATACTGGAAATAAATACACCATCTATGATGTGTTAATTTTTCACATTCAAGGACGATAGGTTTTAAATTTCTATTACCATATTCAATTATGGTAATGAAACAATTTTATGGTTGAAAAGGACTATAATATATGTACAATAACTTATGTAAGGTTCTGTAATCTTTCTGTGCACATGATATTAATTAATAAATTATAATATGTTTATTGTGATAAAAATCGCCAATTATCCCAAATAATTATCATTAAAGTTTTATATAATCATTCATCTTCACTCCCAATAACCAAATTATTTATATAAACATGAAATAATTTGGGTGTTAAAAAATAAAATTCAACTCCCATTATGGGTAACCATTCTAATCTTACATGTTTATAAGTAAACCGATCTTGAATACCAAGGTGGAAAACGCTTCCAAACAATATAATTGAACCTCATAAACACATCAAGAACGCCATGAATGAACTTTATAAAACTATAAAAAATAAATTAAATAATTTATTTTTTATGAAAATATTATTTAATGAATTTAATTTGGTTATCCAAGACACTAATATCAAGTGAAGAACACCATCAAACTTAAGGTAAGGGTTTCCTCATCTCAATGCCATTTTTGTGAGACATTCCTTATTAACTAATATTACTTGTGTATGGTGTATTTATAATGACCATTGATGTATCATGTCATGAATATATTTAATCTCATTTTATTTAATGTATCATTTTTTTTATATTTAGTTTTGGGGCTTATGATTTGATTGATTACAAATTGGTAAGGGATTTCTACCCGAACCTCCATTTTTTTGAGTTACTCTTTTTCTATAATTACCTTAAAAATTATTATTTATTCTTATATACTCCTTATAAATTGTGTCTGAATGTTATATATTTGTGTACTAATAATAATCCTTTTTTATGTTATGTGGAGTTATATGTTTTAAAAGGATATTTCAAAAATATCATGATAAACAACCTCGTTTCAAAGGGAACTTCTCAAATTCTTACATATTTTAAAGTGCAAAATATAATATATTTTAAAGCATTGTTTTTAAATAAAAAATTGTAAAATGAAAAATATCTTGCTTAATTTATGGTTTTATGAAAGAAAACACGACTTCCCGTTTTAAAATCTCTTTAATATTCTCCTAAAATCGCACTAAAATTGTTTTTTTTATAAAGTTACATTAAAAACTATTTTTACATTATTACACTTATGTGGGAAAACATTTATGCCTGAAATATAATTTCAATGTTCTTCCCCCTTCTTTTATGGGATATAAATTTTTAAAAAACTGATTTCATGAAAAATACAAAATAACTCTTCTTTCCAAAAAAAAGGATTTTCCATGTCTCGCTCTAAATTTTATGAGATATACGCTTTGTCCACCACTTATTCCTTGAATGTGGTGTATGTAATTCCATTTGTTATATAATATAAATATTATTCTTATTCTCATGATATTATAATGGATTATGATGTGAATGTTTCAAGGTGGTATGGGACACTTTCGAATGTTTATGGATTATTTCCTCCAGAAATTTTCAATGGTATCATTTAAAAGTATATTATCTATGTCAACATCCTTGTTGAATAATGTACTTAATTGAGGTGTATATATTATAAATCATATACATTATGTTGTTGAAGGTTTTCTGATTTGATTGATTATGGATGTATTATATTGATACCATTCACCACATTACTCTGAATGGTTAGTGTTTATGATTAATGATTGGGGAATGTATTTAAATTTCCTATATTTGTTTCAATATTAATTTATACGTTTATTATGTTCACCCCATTAATATGATGAATGAATAATGCCTAATAAGATATGGGTGGGGCTTGCGATATCCCCTCGATGCATCGATAGGTCTAATGAGACAAACTTCGGTCATGGCACTAGGCCTTGTCAAAATTGTTATTTGTAGCATTGTCATGAGGCCTTAATGGTATGGTTATGATGTCCTAAATTATGCATTCCGCCATTATAAAACTAGTAATTTAATGTTCATGTTGTTATTCTACTAGTATAATACCCATGATAGTGCTTTATTATGGAATTATATATTCATCTTTTATTCCTTCCATAATGTGTTCGAGTATATTTTTAAAGGAATGTGTTTTTAGTTATTCACCATGCCTAATGTTTATGTTTATGATATCTTCTGTTGTATCGTTTACCCTTACTCAATATCTGAGATCACACCTTTAACATGTTTAATTTTTCCATAGTTTTTGAAGAAGTATATTATGAATGACAAAAAAGGATAACTTAAGAGTTATTTTTGTTTTCCAAGAAGTTCTATATTGTTTCTCCTTTCATGTTGCAATGTAGAACTTGTGTCTGTTTTTTTTCAAAACTTCTAAAATTTCCCTTCCTTCAGGATTTGATTCCTTTTAATCATGTCATTGTAATAAATTAATGCATCGTCTCTAGGCATCTGGGGTCGGGGCATTACAGTTGGTATCAAAGAAAGTTTAGTAGAATACTTGGAAGCAGTATTTAGAAAACGTAGAATAGGGACCAAAACCCTAATGTAGACTTGATGATACACATACAATAACATCCTATAATTTTGGTAAGTAATTGATTATTTGGATCTTCCTAGATAATAAATCTCTTTTCTTGATACTACAAGTGGATGTGGTTCTGGTACAGATTTACCTAGGAGTGACAACTTTGACAAGGAGTTTTGGGATTGACCCGGGGTATCCTGGTACATGACAACAGGCCTAACTGCACACATAGTTTAACACTACTAGGAAATATGCTTATGATAATTAACATTTTTCATAGATACCATTAGGAAGGATTATTTTTTTCAAAGTATCCAAAGTATATGGCTCTAGGATTTGTGATGCATAAATTTATGTTATGTGCTATGTCTTATTTAGATTTAAATATTATTAATAATTTAATGAGCTAATATAGTATATGGAATTGATTAGAAGTGGTTACAAGAATAAGGAATGATAACTTCACCAATGCATGTGATGTAGAGTGGCAGACATATCGTATATATTATGGTCTTAAGCCATAATTTTGATGCACGATAGTCTCCCAAGTATCCTTTTCCTATGACGAAATAGTATCATTTTTTAATAATATGTGTATGGAATTATCAGAGTCCTATGGATTTTAAGGGAATTAAGAAAATAAGAGGATGGTTGAGAAAAAGATGGATAAAGGAAATAATGGAAAAAAGAGTTTCCCCACATGTTATAATTGTTGAAAGAATCACCCTGGAAAATTCTTGAAGAGAATGAACGTTTTTTATAAGGGTGGAGAACAATGAAACCAATTTCATGATTTCAAGGAAAAATAAAAAGGTTTCAAATGTACAATGATTCAACTATAAAGATATGGGACACTCTATGAATCAATGTCCTAAGAGACAATGAATTTTCCCCAAATGATGTTACTGGATATTGATGAAGTCATGATACTGTTATAGATGATGTGGAATGATTAAAATGCCACTTCAAGAATCATTTCATTTGAATATTTTATCAATAATTTTCTGGTTATAATAATTATGAAATATATGAGGATTGTACTACAATACTATTCCATTAAGTATTAGAGGTTGTATGATGAATTGAACCAAGGATTAGAGACATTGAAGAAATTTAATAGTTTGGAAAAGTATACGGTTGAGGGAAAGAAAACCATAAATATATTCCTAATGATTATGAAACTGGTGAATAAATGATTGGTTTGGATAAGTACTAACAACCTCAAAACTGATTGTTGATGTGTCAATAAGTGGTCTATTCTATAATTGATAGAGTTTACAACATTTTTGGATATAAGGAAAATTTCCAATAGAATATGTAAGGAAGGATTCATGTTTCCAATCAGGTTTTATAGTAATTTTAGTTATTACCATATTTTAAGTGGATACATGATAAAGATATTCACTTGTTTGGACTATGAAAATTTAGGGTTACTTCATGTGGATTAGAGGAAAATAACGTAGAAGATGCATTAGGTAGGATAGATCATGGAGTTCTAAACAAATGAGGACGTATAAGGACCCCATGTACATGTATTTAGTAAGTATGTATATGAGAATGATTCTAAAGTATGGGATAATGATCTTTTGTAAAGTTAAACTATTTATGAAATGGTTTAAGTTGATCATTGTATGAGGTTTTAGAGTTTAATGTCACCACATGATGCAACCTGTGCTAAAAGATGATGTGTAGATAGATCAAGGAACAAACAAAGGATAAGATTGTTCTTAGGAAATGGAAACATATATTTATACTCTTATATAGTGGAATAATTAATCAACTCTAAGAAAACGGTAAAAATAAATTTTCAATTATCAAATTTTTATTTATATCAATGAAATTTTTCACAATTGTTGTTTATGGTTTTTTGTTAATAAACATTCATCTGAACTTGTTATATATCATGTTTGATCAGAACATGATGGTTATATTATTCTTCCATGTCCCTATTTTATCTTTTCACTAATTATATCTTATTTGAATTTGTAGATTTTTGGTAACCTATGCATTTCACATTCCCCCTATTTAAGGGAATATTTTGTTAACTTGATTTTCGATGGGGGTTTCCCATAACATAATTTTCAAGTATCAGCCCTGAACTTTTGAAGTGCAATTTCGAATTCCAAGGAAAAAATTTTGTTGATGGGGGGATAATGTAACACCCCTTTAAATTTTTTTATAATTTTAAATACATTAAGTTATGAAAATAATAATAATTTAAAATTAACTGTTTAAATTAATAATACTTAGGTTTCAAATTTATAGTTTTTAAATTAATTTTAAAAACAAATACTATTTTACAGTTTTATTTTGGGTAAAATATTATTTTAATACGAATATGAATATTTTATTATTATAAAATTCATTTTTATCAATATATTGTAATATATATTTACAATTATAATTATATTGATAAATAGTAAATTACGTTACGAATATATTCACTATTAATATGACACCCAAATATTTATGGAATGTTCTTCTTAAATAATTTCAATTCATTAGATATATTATATGAACACAACACTGAGTCACTGTGAAACAACACTTTGTTATAACCTAGACAATGAACATAATTTTTCTTCTTTTATGTTTTAAATTTCAAAAAATAGACATATATAGTTGCATTGAGTAACTTATTTAGAGTCTGACAAGATCAAATTAATTTTTGGTGAATAGTAACTTACCCTTATGAATAGTAACGTACCCTTATTAATATTAATATTACCAATGGATTAGTAACCTCACATGAGAAATTATAAATAAATGTGTCATTACATCATTTCGGTTTGGACTTCAGTTTTTCTCAAAAATATGAAGAATTTGATAAATAGATTTTTCAGGTGAAGTTTGTATATTTTTTAGAGATTTAAATTATTATATAAAACTATGGTTTTATTTATGTATATAATAATTTAATAGTCTTATCAAAACACTATTATTTTATTAAAAATGATAAAATGATTTTATTTTTTTATTTGTCGAAAATTTTACTATGTATTTTATGCCTTTTGTTATTTATTAATAAATAAGTATTTTCACTGATAGAAGTTAAAATTTTCATATTTAGAGAATTATTATGATAAAATAAATTTAATTTTTTAATTTATAACATAAATATTATCTTATACTAAATTTATGAGAATATTATAAAATAATTTAGTTTTTCATGCATAATAAAAATAGAGTTTTGAGTTTCTAGTATGTTTAATTAAATCATTAATGATATAATCACTATTTAATAATTATGGTAGAATCTTGAGTAATAAAATATGATATAAAGTGTCCCAAGTGTCCTATAACATGGGAAAATACCATGGTCATGCCCAAGGTTTTGAAAATACCACTAATGAGGTGTCCTTGGAAATTAATAAAAAACTTCCTCTCTTTTACTATAAATTCTCACCGGTTCATTCATTTTATTTCATTAGAAATTCATCATCCTGAAATATATTGAAAATTTAGCTCCTCAAGATTCCTCACAAGGTTTTCTTAATCCCACATGGTCCCAACCTTCATGTTTTAGGAGTAACTCTACAAGGTAAGGAAATCTATCACCCTTCTCTTTTTTCAAACACTATTTTTATGTTATTCTCTTTTAATTTGAACTAGATTATGTTGTAATATGTAATTACATATCCCCCTTAATGTATATATTTTGTAATAATGATGACATACCCTTTTCTCTAGTAAAAATATTTTATGAATTTTTAAGTGATGTCATTAGGCTACCGAATTTTCGTAAGGGATTTCTCAACTTTTCATTAATTTCGAGTTCCATTCATTTATTTTTATTTCCTCACCTAATATCATAAGAATGTTATGATAACTCCATTAACATACATGTACTGTAATTTTGTTATGTTAATGGAATAATTCATCATCATCTCTCATTTCTCCTTCTTTTATTCTAAAAATAAAAACACCACCTAAATGTGTTAATTTTTCACACTTAATGACGTCTAGTTTTAAATTTCTATTACCCTCTTTAATTCTTGTCACAAAACCATTTTTATTGTTGAAAAAGACTAATTTATGTATTATAACTTATTTAAGGTTATGGAATCTTCTTTTATTCATGATATTAATGTATAAATTAAAATGAGTCTGTTGTGATAAAAAATTGCCAATTAACCCAAAAAATTATCAATAACATTTTATATAATGATTCCTTTTCACACCCAATATCCCAATAAATTATATAAACATGAAATACTCTGAATGTTAACAAATAAAATACATCTTATATTCTGTATAACCATTCTTGTCATATATTTTTGTCCTTACATGTATATAAGTAAACCTATCATGAATAATAATGAAGAAAACGCTCCCAATCAATAACATTGAACATCTTAAACACATATAAAAGGCCATGAATGAACTTAATAAGACTATAATAAATGATTTAAAAAAATTTAAGTTATTTAAATATTAATTAATGAATTTAATTTGGTTACCCAGGACACTAAGATCAAGTGAATAACACCATTGAACTTAATGTAAGGGTTTCCTTATCTCACTTCCATTTTTATGAGATATTCCTTATTCAATACTATTACATATGTATGGTGTATTTATAATTACTATTTATATATCATTTTATGAATCTATTTAATCTCATGGTATTCAATTTATCATTTTATTATTATTAGTTTTTGGTCATCTAATTCGATTTATTACAAATTTCTAAGGGATTTCTACCCGAAACTCCATTTTCTTTTGGGTTACTCGTATTCTATAACTACATAAAAATATACTTATTTTTTATTATATACTCATAATAAATTATATTTTAATGATCTATATATGTGTAACATTCATAATCCTTTATTTTATGGGGTTTTATATTTTTTAAAATGATCTTTCAAAAAATTCCTCCCGATAAATAGCCTTATTTCAAGGATCCTTCTCGAATTATTTCCTATTTTCAAGTGAAATATGTAATATATTTTAATAAATAATTATTATTCAAAAAAAAAAATTATCATGAAAAAACATGTTTTATTTATGGTTTTTTGAAACAGAACATGTCTTTTCATTTTAAAATCTCTTTAATATTTTCCTAAAATCGCACTAAAATGTTTTATTTCTAAATTTTCTTTAAAAACTATATTTTCGTTATTTCACTTTAGTGGGAAAACATTTATTCCTCAAATATACTTTTATTGTTCTTCCCTTTTCTTTTTTGGGATATAAATGGTTAGAAATCTTATTTCATGACAAATAAAAAAGAACTCTTTTTTCAATGTAAAAATGGATTTTCTCATCTCTCTTTAACTTTTATGAGATATACCCATTGTTCACCACTTATTCCTTTAATGTGGTGAATGTGACACCCTTTAGTATATCAAATCAAGAGTTTCCTTATTCTCATGATATTCTAATAGATTATTATTTTAATATTTCAAGGTGTTATGGGACAGTTTGGAATGTTTAAGGATTATTTCCTCAAGAAATTTTCAATGGTATCATTTACAAGTATCTTATCTATGTAAAAATACTTGATGAATCTTGTATATCATTTAGGTGTACCTCTTATGATATTATATAAAATATTTTTTTGATGGTTTTCTGATTATTTTGATTGTGGATGTGCTATCTTGATACCAGTCACCACATTACTCTGAATGGTTGGTGTTTATGTTTAATGATTGGGGAAAGTATTTAAATTTCATATGTTAGTTACAATAATAATTTATATGTTTATTATGTTCATAAAATTCATATAAGGAATGAATTATTGTTAGTAAGTGATTGGTGGGGACTATGATAGTCCCTCAATTCATCGGTAGGTCTCATGAGACAAACTACTATCTTGGAATGAGGCCTTGGAAAATTGGTTATTTATGGCCATAGAACGAGGCCTTGATGGTATGGTTATGATGTCCTTATTTATCCATTACCTCATTATGAAACTAGTAATTGAAATTTCCTATGGTTATTTGACTAGTATAATACCCATGATAGTGCTTTATTATGGAATTATTTATTTAACTCTTATTCCTGCAATAATAGGTTCAATTTTATTTTTAAAGGCATGTGTTTTTAGTTATTCACCACTTATGATTTTTATTTTTATGATGTCTTCTACTGTATTGTTTACCCTTAACGGTCATCTAATATCACCCCTTACAAATGTTTTGTTTTTTCCCAGGTTGTGATGATTTATATTATTAATGACATACTGAGATAACCTAGGAGTTATGGATGTTTTCAATGGAGTTCTATGTTGTTTCTCCTTTAAAGTTGTAATGTTGAACATTTTTATATTTTTTGTTTCAAAAAACTACTAAACTTTTCATTACAGTGGTATTTGATTCCTTATAATAATTCCAATGTAATAAATCATTTCACTAGCTCCAGGAAACTGGGGTCGGGGTGTTACATACAGCCCCATATTTTGAGAAATAAATAAGATACGATTATGATATCATATGAATGGTTCTTAATGGATATAATTTACAAAATTGGTTATATATATTAAATTTTTTACACCAGTTCATCCCATTTGGACTTATAGTGGACCAAATAAAGGATCATTGAAAAAGAGAACCATGTGTTATAGTCCTTCTTTCATAAAAAAGAGAATTAATTTCTAAATAACATAAAGTGAAAAAGAAAATCCCTACAAAAATCCTTTGAATTTATTGTCAATATTAGGATAATGGAAATTGAATTTATGGAAATTGTATTGACAACAAATCCAAAGGGGGTATTGAAAATCCCATGTGGATTTTTTATGAGTATGGTTCTATTTTTTTCAATATATTAGAAGGAATAAAATTCAACATTTTATGTAGACCAATATTATTAGTAACTAGTAATATTAATAGAATGATGAGAAGAGTTTAAGAACTATTTAACAAGGCAACTGTTGATTCATGTAGAATTGTTATGGATTCTACAGATATCATTCACTAACATAATTCTCCATGATTGATGTGATGATTCTTTGAGAATTTTTATGGACTCATTAATTTTAATTTGTTAAGACAATTAACCATGATTGGGGATGATTAATAAATAATTTTTATGGATTTTTTTAATGGAATAATATGTTTCCCATGGATAATTCTCATTGTGACTATAATGATTTATGAAGTGATCTTATGTTCTAATGACTTGTGTAATTGATGAAATTTTGTTTAATACATGATTAAGAATAAAATTATGATGTGAGAATGTAAAGATTATTCCATAAAAATATATTACATAAGCATGAGGAAAGAAGTGAGTCCAATGAAAAATATAATTTCCTGAAGAAAAAATGATGTTTAGAATTTTTAGAATGGGTTGGTGGAATATTCTGATAACTCTGAATGGGTATTGTTTTAAAATATATAGTCTAAACACACATGCCCCTAAGAGATATCCCAAAAATACACATTAGGGAACGTGAGGGTTGACCCCTATGAGTGATCCCACCTGAGGCATCTTTAATGTTGATAGTGGTGTGCGCCCATGTATTAGGCTCGTTGGATTGTGTGCTCGCAACCATGCATGTGCCTTTGTATAAGGATGGTAAAGAATATTTTCCATACAGTAGGGGTAGAAAAATAGAAAGTATGTAGCTAAGAGTAGTCCATATCACTTCTAGGTTATTAAAGGTGTGGGATGATTAATAAAAAGTATAATTATTATCATGTTGGTGTGGTGGGACAAACATGGGGTGGTTATTGTTCCCACATTTAAAAAGATATTAAAATTTATGTGTCCATATGATCAAGATAATCTAAGTAGTTTGATAAAGGGAGATGCATTTTCATCCTCATCTTATGTTTGAGGGTGTTTTATATTTGGTAATTCCCCCATTGATGAGCCATGATAATCATGGGTGAGCACCTATAATGAATCCAAGGCCTCTTCCACATTCAAGAAGGCTGATTCAACATCCTAAGCTCTAGATGAGATCCAATAACACATTTAAACATATATTCATTCACTATCTTGCGTGAAAAAATGGATCACAATCCATGATGACCATTTTATGAAATAGAGCCTCAAGATATTGTTAATACCCGATAATTCTTGAGGTATTATCGATATAATATATTCATGAAATTTCAGTGGAATGAATTTTCATTAAATGGTTTAAATAATAGGAATCCATGTCCAGAAAGCTTCATCTATTGGATTCCAAATTTATGCATGAGAATTCCTGCATTGTCCGTGAAATGAAAAGGCCATGATGATTAGTTATTCCAAGAGTTTTAAAATAGCGAAGAAACCATGTTATTAAAGAGCTTGGTCCAAGTCATCAAGAATTTACAAAAGGAGAATATTGTATTCTCTTATGCATCATTAATAATGAATATCCCAAGTATTATAGTGATGTTGAGATCTCATGAAAACGATTTTCATGCATGCATGCATGCATGTATTGTGAGCCATGAGTGATCACCAAGTTTCATGACAATAAGAGAATTTAAAACCTGAACCCCCTCGAGTATTTGAGATTCACTCATAAATTGGTGCAATTCATGAATTATGTAATATCGATAATTTATCATTATTTAAGTTCATAGATATAACACTGTAGATTCCATATGGTATTAATATTTCAAGGAGGAGAAAAAAATATGTTATTTTTAAACACAATAAAATGAGGATTTATATTAATTATTTAATATAAAAAGTTAATGATTTTTTAAATCATAGAATAAATTAGATCCCTATGCACCACATTTTTTTGAATAAATATATGCATAGAGGTGATGATAATGGTTTTCACCATTGTAATATATTCGGAATATCCCAATATAGACTTTTTATCCAAGAAAGATTCCAAATCCATGTAATTATTCACAATGGTGATCGATCACACATACCCAAAAAATTGAATAAGAGATTAATGACCAGTGAAGCTGATCATTGTTGATTTATTCTAATGAAAAGGCGTGTAATACCATCATTTATTCTAAAAAAGATTTGATTTGTTGCAATTGAGAAGTACAAATCCAACGTAAACACTACACCAATAGGAAGTAGCGGTTGAAGAACTATTCACCAAAGTTTGTGAATACCATTTAAGAACTTTATAGATTCCATTATAAACAACTACATATCTTAATGAGATGGATTAAATAGTGGGATTCAGTCTAAAGAAGACAATTGGGATGCCAGTTTAAAGATCTCTTCCAAAGACAACCCATTGTAGTATTAAGTGATTTAATATTATGATAGTTTGTTATATTAGGAATTTCGAGAGATTCTCTACACTCATAATCAATTTTATTTACTAATTGGAATCCATATTGAGAAATATAATTAATATAGTAAAGAGTAGGTCGGTGTACAAAACTTTTAAATCCTTGTGTTGTGTGCCTTTTTTCATAGAATTATTCAAGGATTGGAGAGTGACATAAGAATAGTGGATTGAAGAATTAACCATACTACATAGAGTCATAATTACAAAGGAAACATTGTAAAAATAAAATTAATCTCTGATTCAACCCTCCCCACCTTAGTGATCTCACACTAATCCAGGCACAATATAAATATTCCAAGTGTTTCCTCTCCCTCGCTTATAAAAGTACACCATGTATATATTATTACACTAATATCAATAGCCTCCTAATTTAGAAAATAAATAATCATATACCTTTGTAAAATCCCTTAACATGGTCTATTTTTCCTGATTTTTTTAAAATATCAACCTTATTGGGATTAAGTTGTAAGCCAAAGGAGGTTGCCCAATGAATAGGTACAACTCTTAATTAAATATTTTCATTTTATTTTTTATTATACCACCTTAAAATTTAACTTATAATAATTATATGATAACATTAATATTTCCAATATATTATGATTTTATAATTTTTATAGAAGAAACTTTATTCATCTCATTCTACATAAAATTGGAAATGAAAGCATCATTCATGTATACGTGTGCACTACCACCTCACGAAGTAATGTATTTAATTTTTTCTTCAACATAATTTATCAATGGTTAATATGGTGAATATAATGTTTTTGTAAGATATTTATAACATAATTAGTATTTTTTGAATATAATATATCATTTAATGTTTTACCATTCCACCCTTTATAAAAAATGTTAATGTCTCTCGTGTGTACGTGTGGACAACAACCTCCAAAAAGCGATGTGATTCATTTTTCATTTCCAATTTTCATGGATTATTACAAATATGTATATAATGAATATATAATATATTTATCTAAATAATTTTTTTTAGATTATGGAACCTTGATAAAGATGAAGGTACTGAAACTACCAAACAAAATCTTACATGAAAAGTGAAATAGTTTACACTCATAAACAATGATCTTAGTATGGAATTATTAATAAATGGGTATTTAAATGTTATGAGTGGATCATATATTATATTATAATAATTTTTATGTTTATTAAATAAAATTATAATTAATTTAAAACTATTAAATATTAATTTAATAGAACTTATGCGGCAATCCAAAATTGTGGTATGGGATTTTTTTACAATCTCATTTAATATTGTTAAACTTAATGTTCATATTTTTTTGGAAAAATTATATGATACTAATAATTTAAACCATATATTTTCATATCCTATATTTTTTTATCATGTTTATTTTTCATTAATTTATTTTTTATTAGGAATCAAGATGTTATGTGTATGGGACATTCTTTTAAAGATCTTGTTTTGTGGTTTTCCTACGAGCACTTTTTCTTCCATGTCTAAATTTTCATTAAAATGTTTTTTAAGAATGTTTTTAACATTATATAAATATTTATTAAATAGATTTTTACCCATTTCTGAATTTTTTATAAAAAATTATAATGAATCTTATTATCATTTTCTAAAAAAGAAACTTTTAATAAATGTTTTGAATAGAATCTTTATTTTAACATACACAGTATGAACAAGTATTGTCATCAACGTGAATTTTATTTTCATTGAAGGATACATTAAATCATTTAGTGGTTATTTTCAAATACAATTTTTCCTAAATATTCAAAAAATAGATTATATATATGTTATTTCAAAAGGATATTCATATTTTATTTAAAACATATCTAGTGATTTTTTTAAATGTATATCCATCTTTGAAAACCCCAATTATTATTAATTGGAATATAATCAAATGTTACCATATTTATTGTTTGTCTAGATGCATACTGAATGTGGTGATAAAATAATGATGTTTCTTATTCTCAATTCAGTATGGATAATTGATGACCTATAAGGAATTTTTAGAATGAATTGTATGGATCATTCAAAATATGTGGAGTGCATTGGATATATAAGTGATTGGTGGGCCTAGTTATATATATCCCATAGACACATAGATGGGTCACATGAGAAAAAATAGTTGGCATTCCATATTATATTTTTATCTAATTTATAATTACCCATTTGTTATGATTTATCTCATGGTTGAGAGGTATTAATGGTATGATTAATGATATATTGGTTGTGCGGCCTTGATCATTAATTCATAGAATTATGTATTTTCATTATTAGGAATACATTTCTTGTTATCTAATTGTTTTTTATGTTGATATTATCCCTAGATATTCATTGAACTCAACTTGTTGATTGAATGGAATGTTCTTTTATAATCAACATTTCCATATTGATTATGCCTTATTAACTCTAGATGGATTATATTGAATGTTACCCTTACTGATCATCTTAGCTCACCCTTCTTTTATTTAAGATATGAAGTTGGATATTATGAATGATTTCATGGATTCATTAGTTTTTCTTATGCTTTTTTTATATTTCCAATGTAATATAGGGATCATGTATGTATCTAGGTTAGAAATACATCTAAACTAATCAATATTATGTAGTAAAATACATTTTATTTTATAACAATGAAATAAATTAAACATTATCTATATGTTTCTAGAGTCAGTGTATTATTGTTTATATCAAAGAATGGTTAATAGGATTTGTGGAAACTAATATTTAAATGAATTTATCTAACATGGGAGTTAATGTAATCCCTTGGGGTATTTGAGATATTTTACCATCATAATGATTTTTATTTTAGGACTCAATATTCATGGTGATTATGAGTTAACTCACTCTATAACATTATTTAGAAATGCTTCCTAATAGATATAATGTAATCAACACCCATAGTCAATGTTGATATTTCCCTCCTGATAAAGATAATACAGTTGGTGTTGTAACTGAGAAGATCATCTAAATAATAAGGAAGTTGACCCAAGTTATCACAATTAACCTTGCCTATATAGAGAAACATGTTATCCCATAGTGTGATTCAAATATGTTGTATTAATTCATGTGATAGAAACCACTATCATTTTTTTAAAATTTTGATCCATTGGTAGCTATAAAATAATCAAGACCCTTGAAAAGAAATTCATGGATTTAGTAAGTAATGAAGTGAAAAGATTATTTTGGAAGTACATTGTCTGAAGGAATAAGTCTGTCAATGGTGGTCATTAATCTAAAAAACTAAATAAGTCAATGAAATAAAAAATAATGTATCAGAAATATTTTGAAGATATTTCCTATGAAAAATAATTTTTTTGATAATAATGACATGGAATAGATAGGTTTTTCCTCACTTTAAAGCATAAGGAAGAAGAAATTGTTTCATAATATAAGGTTAATTATACCATTTTTTTGGTATGTTTCAAACCACATATATAACCTAGAAAATAATAATAACCATTTTATTTATTGGGTTATGTTAAAACCCTAAATGGAATCAGTATCATAGACATTCTCATTATATTATGATATAGTATCAACTTCCATCCAAATAGAGAAAAAAATAAGTATTATAGATTAAAGTGAAATTAAGGAAAAAATGAGTTCATCTGAGCATCATGTAACATAAGATGTTTCAATGAAGAAAAGAATTGAGGATTTTGTTTCCAACATGAAATAATTATGGAAATAATCACGAAATAACTTTTTAATAGTAATTATAGTTTGTTTTAATTAAATATAAAGGGGTCATAAAGCTGTAGAATGAAAGGAAAATAACGAAACCATTGTTATCAGGTCCAATAGCTATATAGTGATGGGGAATTATTCAAACCAATTTCCCATGGGTAGAAGGAATTTCCTATAGATGATTATATGGAATGAAGTTTATCCCTATGCGATTACTATAGAAAAATTTAAAGCTCCCAAATATGTAGTGGAACATTGATCATAACCTTGTATTTAGCTAATTATTCCTTAGATTTTGTATCATTACAATTTTATATCTTCCTTTTCTTCCATGAAAATTAGATATTTCCCTATCACCCTATGAATGGAATTGTAAATAAAGACTCCTACATGAATTATTATTGAAACAATGATATATTAGTTCATTCCCATTTTGGAACATAGACAAAAACAATTTTAAAACATGATTATTATTTGTATCTTTAAAATTCATATAACTATGATGTGGATTAGCTTTCAATTGATAATGAAAAACATTATTCTCGTGATAATAATATTATGATCCATGATGGAAATGTGGAGTCCCTTTTATTTATAAGGTAGACTACATCATCCAAATACATTTCTAGATCCACATTAATTAGTTACCCTTAATAAAATTCTTAAATAATAATAGTTAATGAAAACTATGAATGGGATATTTATCACTAGAGTAGAGAATGTACCAATTATGAAGGAAACAATTGGTTTGTTTCTAAAAGTACTACATGGACATCCTCTAAAGTAATAAGTTGAGTTTTCTATTGACATAATCCCTCTTGAAAACACTATATTTAATTATCTCATGATGATCGACCTTGTGGGAATAGTGGAACTGAAACAGGAAACTATATGAGTTGTGTGATAAGTTGTTTATACACCCTTGTGTTTCACCATGGGGAGCCCATATTCATTTTTTTAATAATAAAGATGAGTTTATTTGGTTGCACATTGATTATAGGGAAATAAATTCTATTAACATAATGAAAAATTATATCTTCCATGATTTAATGACTTGTTCAATTAACTACATGGAGATTAATATTTTTCAATTATTTTTCTTTTTTCTGGGTTTCATCAAATGTGAGTAAAAGAGGTTGATATTTCAAGTGATGGAAATTATAATGACTCATGAATATTTTGAATTTATATTAAATCCTTTTGGATTGAAAATTTCAGCCCCTTTTTATAGATCATATTGATATAGTATTCAAGGATTATCTGGAAAATTTGTGTGTGGTGTTTATAAATAATATCTTTATTTACTCTAATAGTTACTATGACCAAAATATTTTTTTTGAATCATTCATAAAAATATTAGAGAAAGAGTAATATGGAAAATTTGGAAAATTATAATTATGGATTCAGAAAAAAATCATGGACATATTTTATCTATGGAAGGAATATCAATATATCCATCAAATAAAATGGTTGTGTCAAAATGACCAGTGAAATCAAATACTATTGAGGTTTGTAGTTTGTTTTCACTAGAATGTTAATATCAATGAATTATTCAAAAAAATCTAAATTTTTTAACATGTTAAATGGTTTATATGTAATGTGGTTATGTTCATATGGATAGAATAAAGAAATTAATTTTTTGAGTAATTAAATAAGATACTAGTCAACAAACCATAATTAAGCTTACCATCAGGAAGGGATGAGGTTTTGACCTAAGAAATACATCAAATAATGGAATTGGATGTTTTTTTATGCAGAATGATAGTGTCATTGCCTATTTATAAAGGTAGCCAAAAATCTATGAATATATATATCCAACCCATCTTCTTGATTTATTTGGAATAATATTTTTAATAATGATATTGAGGCTATATCTTTTTGTAAAAAAATGTAAAATATATACGGATAAAAAAGGTTGACAGACATATTTTTTCATAATGGACTCAAAATGAGTCTAACGAAAAGGCTAAAATTTCTAAAGAATTATGAATTCCCAATACATAAAATCCCTAAAATAAAAAATAAGGTGTATGAGGTGTTTATTATTAAATATCATAAGATTTTTACTAAAATGAGGATTAAAAAAATCCAATAGTAACGGGTTTTGTAATATAGGATATAATAATGATTTTGGAATGATAAATAGAATATTTTTTTAAAATTAATTCCAAAATAAACTTTTTAGGGGAAATTAAAAGTTCGTAGATAAATTATAATAATTTTTAAAAGAAAAAATCCATGGATGATGGGATGTTGGTAAAACTAAACTGTAAAGATGTTATATTGTAATTTGGAAAGACCTTATGTGTTCCAACCGAGCGTGAGTTAAAAATAGAATATTTATATGATTTATATTTCTTTAATTTATTTATACACCTTGGTATCACCAAAATTTAATGTTATTTGAGGGGTTATTTTTGTTGAGATAATAAGAAATGGAAAATTATAGAGTATTTGTCAAGAATCATGGTTTTTCAACAGGTAAAGGCTACGAGACAACATCATAAACTTTTCAGGTTACCTCTACATATTACCATATAGAAATTGAATGATATTTCTATGAACACTATAACTATATTTCCAAATAATATAAGAAATATATATTATATATGGGTTAATATTGATCAATTTAAATAGAATACACATTTCCTCATTATAAGGGAAGATCTAACACATGAAAACCTTATGAAACTCTATAATAATGAAGTTGTGCATAACAATCCAGGATTTTTAATTAATAGGAACATATAGTAATAAAAAAATTATGGAAAATAATAATAATAATTAAAAATAGTGAAAATAAATTTATTAATTAATAATATGTATGTATTAAATTTTTAGTAAGGTCATTTTATGTTTTAAAAAATACATTTTCTTTAAAAATGGTTTTTATCACATTTTTATATGTGACAATAAAAATTCATTTCAACAAATTTTAAAAACATTAGTTTTTAAAATGAATATAATTTTTAAATAATTTATTAATATTTAATTGGATGAATTTTGGGAATTTTTTATAAATAAAATTGATTCCAATGAATATTAAAAAATAATGAATTATGTAAAAATATCATTTCATCTCAAGTAAAACTTCCATAATGATTTGAATTTATTATTACATTTACATAAATATAATTTAATTATAAATAATATATTTAATTACATAATTATCATCCTTTTAATTGATTTCAATATATTTTTATTTTTTGTCCTAAAAACCCATTTTTCTAAAAAAATGTTTTTAAGTGAACAAGGGAATGACCTGAACACTATTATTTTTATTGATTTTGTAAAAAAAACCATCCTCAAAAGATAAATCATGGAGGAATAAAGTAGTGAATTCCCACCACATCATTAACAACAAATTTAATTTAGTTATAAAAAAAACCTATGTTAAGAATGTGGGATATACATTGTTTCATTGATGATGTGGACACCAAGAAGTCAGCTACTATATTCTCCTCCATCCAGGTGTGAGTGATATCCATATGTGTTCCCATGAGTTATTTAAACTTCTTTATAATGTATTCAAACATCTAGGGGTAATTTTCATTGTCTAAGAGTGATTTGTAGGGTATCAAGGAATCTCTCTCCACCACCTTCAGAATGATGTGTCTTTTCTCAAATAACTCCAACTCTATGACCATAGCCTGGGCCTCAGCCTGTAGAGCATCTCCTATTCCAAAAAATAATGATAGAGCTAGTAATACAGACCCCTCCTAGTCCCTACTAACTCCTCCACCTCGCATCTCACCACTAAGAAGGGACTCGTCCTTATTGAATTTGATCCCACATCTGAGAGGGTGACAACGACCTAATGCCCCTACCTCGGCCTGCTAACCTAGTTTGATAAAACATTATTTGGAATGGTTAGTCTTAAAGATGGAGTTTCATAGATTTATTTTCACAAAATAAACAAGTCCAGTAAGTTTTCCTTCATTTCAATGATGATGCTGATTTGAGAGGATGTTGTATTTTTGTGGCGAGCGTCATTCCTAGTCTTCTAGATGGTCCACCATCCCACAATGAGGATGATAGCACAGTATTTTCTCTCAGTTCCATGATAACCCGGTCCATGATACAAAAATTTGAGAAAATTGTCTTACATTACTCCTTGATCGTTCCAACCTATGAAATCCTTGAATTCATGCCATACCCATATAGCCCAATCACTATCAAATAAGTGGTGCCCCGCCATTTCTTCTTTAGGATATCTACAACACCAGCACCTAGATTCCATGCTCACACCCTTGAGTTGGATGTTAGACTTGGTGGTAAATTCTTTATTCATCACTCTCCACAACATTAAATTAAACTTATATGGAACCTCTTTGCACCACAGTGTCTCCCCCCACGGGTCGCCATTAGTTGGATACATCTTTGCATGAGAAAAACCTGTTTTTATCATAATAAATTGAATTAATACCTATTTATTATTGGTTTTTATTAAATTTATATATAATTTCTTAAATAATATATTTTAATAATCACTTTACGGTTCTAACATGGAAATAATTGCAAGAAAAGTATTCATTACACTTAATGATTCAATATTCTAAAACAGGTTTTTCTTGTGGGTTTTGCGCCTATTTAAAATTAAATTATTAAAATTAAGAAAATAGATTCTACTAAAAAAATTTAAATATTTTTAATCATATAAATTAATATATTATAATATTTTTAACTTAATTTTTTATCATAGTAAATAGAAAAAAAAATAAATTTGTAACCACGGTTATAGATATAACGGGTTTAATGGGGGTTAAAGCAAGAGATAAGGGTATTATTACCTCCAAAAACTATATATTTTTTATTTTTTATAGATATTAAAATAATATATTATCCTAACTTCAAATACTATGGCATTTTTATCCAATTATAATTAAAATTTACCATATATCATTGAAATCTTTTATGGGATTCCATGTGTGTCCCTCCTCTCACTTATAAAAGGGAATAGATTATCCTCCCCTGTTCACACCATTTAATCTATCTAACTTAGAAAAACCATTCTAAAAAACCTATCTATAATCTCTAACCCCATCCAAGATATATGTTTCTTCTCTTAAGATGAATCCTTCAAGGGATAAAAAGTAGGCCAAAGGAGGACTCTCAATGAAGAGGTATAGATCATAACCAGCAACCTCCAATATTATTTCTTCTTAAAACTCATAAAAATTTATTGTATCAATAATGAATTATTAATAAAGTATCAAAAATAAACTTATATGTTTGAATTGTTATGTGACAACATTTTACCACCTATTATACATCAAATTATAGATGAAATTATCGCTCATGCGTATGTATGGACTACCGCCTCTATATAGTGATATGATTCAATTTTCATCCACATATTTATTTATTGGTTATTATGTAATATTTAATGTATATATATATATATTATATTCATTATATTAGAATGATTATTTTATGGTGAATTAATATTTACCTTTCTTTTTTTATATCTATTGAGAAATAGAAATATCACTCATGTGTACGTACGGACTACCATCTCCATGTAGTGATGTAATCTATTTTTCATCACCACTTTTTATGGATGCATATAAATATGAATATAATGAAAATATATTATATTTATATCAATATGAAGATATTAATAATCCAATATCAATATGAAAGTACAATAATTATCAAACCAAAACATACAGTAAAAATAAAGTTGTTAACACTTGAATCGATGGTGATAAGAAATATTGTTAATGAATGGGTGATAAGATATTTTTAGTAAACCTTGTATAGAATTATATATATATATTATTATTCTAATATACAAATAAAATAAAATTTAAATTTATTATATACGATGTTAGAGCTCTTATTAAGTAATACTAACTTGAAGTATGGGTTTATGTTACAATCTATTTTTTACTAGGATTATTTATGATTCAACTTTTTGAGGAAAAAATAGTTTAATCTGTATCTGTAAAATCTTTTACCATTTATTCACCTATTTTTATTTATTTATATTCCATTTTTTCATTTAATTTAACATTTTTTTAGTACCCTAAATATGTAAATGATGTTTTAATGTAAAATTGACAGTGTTTCAGCATTCGATAAACAATCATTTCTTACATGCCAATATTTTTATTAAAATGTTTTAAATAATATTTTTAATATTATATAAAGATTATATAATGTTTTTTTATTATATTTTACTTTCTATATAATGATTTAAAAAGGACCATCATATCATTTTCCAAACATGGTATTTTAATGTTTTACTGAAATAAAAATAATTTTTATTTAATATAAACCACATGAAAAAACATTCCCTTCCATAATTAATATATTCAAACATAAATTTCATAAATAGATAATATATCTTAAAATATTAATATTCATTACATATTATTAAAAACATGATTTAAGACCATAAAAGTTTAGTATCTTTTGAAATATGGATACATAAACAAATGGTTCATAAGTGAATTATATCATCTTCTGCTAATTTCTTCATAAATATAACCATTATTAGAAATTTCAATCATAATAAATTTCTTCATAACCTATGAAAAAAAATATTAATAAATTTTTATCTCAAAATCTCGGTAATGGAAAACTATTTAGATGTCAACATAACATGAGCATAAGGGTATTAGATCAGGATCATAAAATTTTAAAACTATACCCTACATAACATATATCACAAAATTGAGTCATGGAATAAATCTTAGTAGATCATAATACATAAATAATAAAAGAATAAAAGAAAAGAAATCTATGGGATCATGAAATTGGTATAATTCATAGATTTGGGGCATACACATAAGTAGAGAAAATCATTTAATTAGTAGACAAGGCTCACTTTCAAGAATATCATTTTGGAACAACTTCACTCCCCAAACAATCACAAAAGACAATGTGCACTCTGATGATTATTATAATAGAAAAATTACCTTATTGAACTAGGTTAACTCCCAAATCTAGTTTAATTTATCCCATGATATATCAATCATTAACCAATTCATTATAGGAAAATTTAGGTCTCACCCATCCCATAGTCCATAAATGTTTTTGCAAAAAGATCATAAAACATTCCTTACACCATAACATGTAAAAAGGAATGGGTTTTCTGATAATTTTATTTTATCATAACTCGTATAAAATAAATGGGTTTCATTAAAATTTCATCAATTCATAATATCATAAAACATGGAAACTTTATGGGTTTCATGGGATTCTATACATTTAGTAACCTATGGAAAAGAAACAGGTTTCATAAACATCTTGCAATCATAATCATAAACCATATCGATAAATTATATGGATATTATCATTAGATCATATCCCTAGAAATTCACAATCAAAATTTTAAATTGTTGTCGTTAATTAATATAAATACCAAAAAATGATCATTGAGACTCTCATGAGGAAAATATCATGTCCATTTTAAAATCACCTCATTAAAATCTAGATAAATTAAAAATATTAAAGATAAAATTTTATATGAAAATAACCTTGTAAAATATTAGAGTATGTTTTTAAAAAATTAGTGTTCATAGAGGTAGAAAATACTATTCATGTCATACATGTTAAAATAATGTTTCCATTCACATTTTCAATAAAAACCTCAAAGTAACTCATTTAGAAAATGAAAATAATATTCCTATTAAACCATTTTTTAAAAAAATAAAACCATGATAAAAATTTATCTAAAAATAATTAGATAATATTAAAATCTTTTTTTAAAATATTTTTAGAAAACATGGTCATGGAAGAAAGTGGATTTTCGATCAAAGAGATAAATAAAGTCAATTTTACATAAAAAAATATTTCATCCACTTGATTACAAAAAAAATAGGAAAATTAAATTGAAATATTTGTGCTCTATAAATAATCAAAGGATAAGTAACATCATGATTTTATTGATATATATATCATAATATTTTATTACCAGAAATATAATCGTAAATAATCTTGATAAATAATGAGATCGTAACATAAAGCCTTTAGCACCTTGGAAACTTCTAAATAATAATCCCCATGACATAATTTACCATAGACATACACTTATTTCAAAAAAAAAATGATCATAATTCTAAAATAAATTTATGGTTATTATATACACAAAAAACAATGGTAAATATGGCATGTGTCCTATAGAAATTAAAGTGATACGAAAATCCCTTACATCATGTTTGGACATTCTTCATACATGTTAAAACCACCTATATAATAAATATATGATTATTATTAATATATTCATGGATAATAATCATATTTAACATACCAAATATGATAAACTTATAACCTTTTCCCACACTTTTATCGATAATTCTATATTGAAATAATTGTTTCAAGTGATTACTGCTTTGTTTTTCATATATGATTTGGTTATATAGTTTTTGTCCATGAAATTTGATTATCATTAAATAATATAAATAGTTTTAATCATGATAAAAATATCATATATAATCACTATATACATATATAGAATTTTCCACAAAAGTTATAGATAAAAAATGAATTACACTATTCATGGAGATGATGGGTTGTATATATACATGAACGTTGTTTTCATTTATCAATGGATGGAATGAAAGAATGTTATAGATAAATATAAATTTAAATAATGATTTATATATAAAATATATTTATTACATATATCCTTATTTCTATCTATGTCAAAATAAAATGAAAATTTTATCACATCGCTTTGTGGTGACGGTAGTCCACATGTATACATGAGTGATGTTTTCTTTTTTCATCGAATTAGAATGCATGAAAGAATATGTAATATTATAATTCTAGAAGTATAATTATTTCATAAATATCATGTAAATATGTTAAATCCATCATTATATCTAACTATATGATCTGGTGATGGAAAATGAATTATTTCGGTTCACGAGGAAGTATTCAATTGCACACATGATTGATAATTTGGTTTCACATTTGATAGAAGAGGAGACTGATGAAATTTATTAGACTAAAAAAATTAAAATTTCATTATATGATATATAATGACGTTATTATATCATCATATTTGAATAATATTTTAAGTTTTTATAACGATAATTAAAATAGAAACATGTGGTCAAGAACTATACCTCTTCTTTAGAGAGCCAATTTAGGGTTATAATAAAAACCTTATTATGAGGTTTCCCTAATGAAAATAAAGCCTATAGGATGTGGGTAGGGAATTATGTAATTTATTTCAGTGGTTATTTTAGGAACTAAAAGGATTTTTAAGTGTTAATATGATAGTAGAGGGTATTTCCTTTTATTAGTGAGGGAGGGGACCTTCATGGAAATTAAATAGAAATTTCCCAAAAGAATACAAAATGATAAAGTCATTCCCATGAAATATTCTTCAAAATTAAATTATATTTGAATTTGGGATAGGATAAGGTAGAAATATGTCCATCCAATATTATTTTTAAAATTATAATTAGAAAAATAACCCTTTTATTTTGGTTTAACACCCCCACCCCTAGTAAACCAATTTTATCCTTAGCTGCGATAATTAATGTATTACTATTTTCACTCTACATTCGGACAAAAAAATAAGTCTAACTTCTTATATAATAATAATTATTCTAATTTAAAATTTGGAATATATTTTTAAAAATTCAGTTCATATAAGTGGTATAATTTATTTTAAAATTAAACCAACAAACGCGATGAAAAAACGGTTTTCCAAAGAGACATTTTTCAGAAGTATAAAAAATAATATTATAATTCAACATGAAATTAATTCAAATTACATATATTAGAATTAAATAATATAATATAATTATTTTTATTTTTAAAAAAATATTAACAAATTGAACATGTAATGATTTAAAAAACAATTATTAATAAAAAATCTATTTTTTTAAGATTAATTAAAAAATTATATTTTCAAAAAATTATAAGAAAAATAAATATAATTTTTTTAAAAACATTGATATAAAAATTTAATTTCATATTGTTAAATAATTTTTCTAATATTGGAAAAAAATGAATTTTATTATATATTACCAAAAAATAATACAAATAATTCTTGAGGATAAATGTATTTTTGAACCATATAAAGACATTGCTATAAATTAAGTACTTATTTATCAACACATTTTCTTTATATACAATCCTTATACTTAATTTTCTAAATTTGTTCATTCCTATTCATACTATAATGTTTAAGGCTGAGTTATAATGGTCATATTTAAATAATTTTATTTATAGCATATCATGGTTTGATAAAACATGGTGTTGCATATAATGAATTTTATCCAAGAAATTTAATTTATTAGAAACAAAATCCTAAAACTATATGGTGTTACATTAAAACCCCCGTAAAATTTATTTTTTCATCAAAATTATATTACTCAAATACATGCAACTAAAGTTCCCTCTGCCTCATTATATCCTTAGGTTCCCGTGTAACTTTATAAACATGCTGGTTTCACAACAAAACATTGACCAGGTGAGTGGTCTTGGTTCCCTGAAATTTATATCTATGATCTGTAATCTTTGTAGGTATTTCCACATATAAAAGATCATAATCTAGTTAAATTACCACTAAGATCATTACATGTGAATTGTAACACCCCGACCCCAGTAACCCAGAGTCGGTGCATTATTACATAACATTGGCACGATCACAAAAGATCAAGTCCCAAAAGACTAATTAGTTTTGTAGCCTTGGAATAACTAGATACATTCATAAAGTTTACATTGCATCATAAAGTGAAAACTATTACAAAAACATCTTGCCTTCATATCCCCTCATACTATCCCTACAGGTCATTCATAAATTACTTCTTCACATCCTGGAAAAAATAAAACATTGAAAGGGGTGATCTTAGATTCTCAGTAAGGATAACAATAAAGCGGAAACTTTCATAAATAAGCACAAACATTTAAGGCAATGTATAACTAAAACAAAAACATTTTAAACTTGAACTTCAGCATAATATGGAAAAGATAAAATAAAATAATTCCATTTACTTATTCACATGGATATTCTACTAGTCGAATAATCACATGTAATATCAATAACCACTTTCATAATGATGGAATGCATAATGCCAGACTATCATAACCACGTAGTCAAGGCCCTTTGCCAAGACTACAAATAAGATTTTGTCAAGGCCTTGTTCCAAGACACTAGTTTGTCAAATGAGACCTACCTATGCATCGAGGAGCTATATAGGGCTCCAACCATCACATATTAAGTCCAATGCATTCCTCATATTAATAGGTTTAAACATAACATAAACATTCGTATTTAAACTAGCATACGAAATGTAAATACTTTCTCCATAAATCATGAATAGTATAAAAATAACACATCCACAGTCAAACATATCACAAAACCTTCAATACAATATGGAAGTTTTGTATCATAATAAATAAACTTCAAATAAGCTTAAAATCCATCAAATGATGTTGACATAGATGAAATCACAACTATTTGAGATAAATAACTCTTTTTCATAAATAATTTAAAAGTCACATAATTATAAAATAAAACTTTTACTTTGAAAATATTCTTATAAGCTTGTAATTTAAGCTTCTAAGATTTTATAACAGCGGAAAATATCCACACTCTCCTTATAAGTTAAAAAATACATTCTTACCTTAATTCTGTCGAAAAGGATAAAAAGGACCTTGTTTGGAAAACTACAGAAAGATTCCTTTATAAACTTATTATAAAAAGTAAAACAAGGGTATAAATGAATTTAACCCATATTCTTTAAAATATTAAGAATGTTTTAAAATACATTTTTTAGAAACATTGATGTTGATGATAAAGAGGTCCCAGTAGATAATTACCTATAAACAACCTCGGATAATGACGAGACTGTGAAATAAACCCTTACCTTGTAATTTTCCTTGGTTGAGGGTCTGTTGACATCCTCTATAATGGTTAAATAATTGTTATTAAATTATACAATAATCATTTAAATTAATATGATATCATATATGATCTTTTAACATTGCTTTGTTAATAATATCTTCGTATTATCGTTGTTTCGGGTGTTAGCTTACTCGTTTTCTTTTATATTTTTTGTTACATAAGTTGTGTTTGTTATGGATGGGTTGTATCTTATTCATATCCAGAATGATATCAAGTCCTAAAACATTATTTTTAATCATTAAATGAGAATTATTCTTGAATGGATATGATGGGGAATGAATCTCTTTGCGTTCGTGGAGACGGTAATCCGTACGTACGCACGAGCGACAATATCATTATTTTGATATTAAAATAATATATAATTGGATGGTATATCATATATAAATAATAATTATCATGTTATATTTATTATTTACATTAATTACACATCATTATTATACCCATCCAAATAATAATTTATTGAATAACAATTACACCACGACATGAAGACGGTAAGCCGTAAGTACGCATGTATGGTGACATGTCATTAAAAGGATGGATAGAATACTGAATATGGTTGTACCATATAATTACATCACTGTATATATAAGATATTGGAGTTATTAATTTATAATGGGAATAGCAAAGAAAGAAGAAGTTGAAGAAGAAAAGAACTTGAAAGAGGGTGGTGAAAACATTACCTCTTCTTCGGGTTCTTCCTTTTGATTTGATCAAAAGGGCTCCTTAAGATTGATTTCTGATCAAAATAAGGCCTCTAGATTGAAGTGAGGGAAGTTGAGAGAGTATTTGGGCTCGTTTTGGCCGATCCAAGAGGCTTTTAATGTGTGAATTAGTGAGAAGGGGGAGTTCCCTTTTATAAGAGAGGTGAAGGGCACCTTTGGAAAAGATAGAAATATTATTTTATAATAAATTCATATTCGGTTTCTAATTGCTCCAAAGTTTATTATTTAAATTTTAAGGTGGGCATGGGTAGAAATTATTTCAAAAAATAGATTTTAGACAGGTTTGGGTCACTATATTAACCTTATCATTTATATTTAACTCTTAGTTAAATAGTTTGACATTTACCATGTCTCTTTGTATTTTTATATTATATAGTTAATAAACATACTTACTATATACTTCCATGTGACCCACAAGTGGTCCATTAATGATACACCTATCATTATATAAGTCCTTTGGTCAAACCATATATTTTTTGGAATATAATATCAATTAATAATATAATATTTGTTTTAAAAAATCTTTTATGTCAATTTTGATACAATTTAATAATTGATTTTTGTTAAAGTCTTAACAACATTATTAATTCGAACCAAATTAATTTAAGGAATAATAAAATGTAATATTAATCAATAAATTTTTTTTATGGAATCAAAACATTCAAATTATATTTATTTTAATATTTATAATACCAATTATTTGATTCTTTCATTAATAAATAAAATACTATATCATTATTCTTCCATAAATAAATTTAATTATTCAATGTCTAAAAATTATAAATAAAATTCTATTATGTTGTAAAACGTTTTATCTTTCTAATGAATATTTATATTCGAAAATATAATATATATTACCCTATGTACAAATTGTTTTTCTAAAAGATATATGCTTATGTCATTTTTGTATTTACTTTAACTTAATTAATATAAAGTGTCATTATCACTTACAAGTGGATCCATGGGGTCCCAAAATCAACCCAAAGATTCCCATGGTCAGACATGTATCAACCAATAGGGTTAGGACACGTTTTAGGGTAAACTAATATTATTATAATATTATTATTTTTACCCTTATTTACCAGATTTACCCTTTAACCATCGTAAATAAAATATTTACCGAAGTAATTATTCAAAATTTCTAAAAATAAAAGTTACCTATTTACGAAATTTGGACCTTCTGATTCCAAATATAGTATCAATATTTCTAAATTCAAAACACAGAAGTGGCCGAAATTAATTTAAAATTAATTCCCGTTGTTAAAACAAAAAGCATGTTTTTAAGAGATAATAACTATCAAAAGATTGATAGTTGTTTATGTCCTGTTTAAATGTAAAATTATGTCCAATGACCAAAATTGTAATAAATGGTAAAAATATATTATAAATATAATTTAAAAACACTTAAATTCATAATTTATCACTATTAATTATTTTGATTAAAAAAGTTGTTTTTAATTAAAATTTAGTAATTTTCACTATTCATCAATATATAAAAGTTATCCGAAAAGTTCCAAAATTTTACCATCGACTAATTTCCATATTCTGAATCCAAAAATAAAGTCCACTTTGAGAGATAAAATTTATAAAATTTCAAAAAGTGGGTATTACTATTCATAACGGCTAGTTTGATTGGTTGTGGTGTGTGTTAGAATTCGAAGTTGCATACAACACATGCTACTGTATTATTCAAAGAGAAGCATACCATGGAATCTTGGGGTGTTACATTATCCCCTAAATCAAATAATTTTTTCCTAGAAATTTCTAGAATACTACTGCATGAAAATACTTGGGTGTTTCTTCATCATATGTTCCTCAGGTTCCCACGTTGCTTCTTCCATCTTATGGTTTCTCCACAAAACTTTTACCAGACGAGTCGTCCGGTTTCTTAGTACTTGTTCCCTTGAATAAAGAATCCTGATGGGATCTTCACAAAAAGACAGATCGGGTTCTAGTTCTAATTCCTCATAGGTGAGTACATGCATTGGGTCAGGCATGTATTCCCTCAACAGTGATACGTGGAACACATTGTGAACTTTGGAGAGACTTGGAGGCATTTCCAAACGGTAAGCTACAGCCCCAATTCTTTCTAAAATTTCAAAGGGTCTGATGTACCTAGGACTCAATTTATCCTTTTTACCGAAACGTATAACTCCCTTCCATGGAGATACCTTCAAGAAAACATGATAACCTACCTGAAATTACAAATCCTTCCTTCGGTTATCGGCATAGCTCTTTTGCCTACTTTGATCTGCTTTGATGTGGTTTTGGATTGCCTTTACCTTTTATATTGTTTCCTCCACCAGTTCTGGGCCTACAAGTTTTCTTTCACCAACGTCATCCCAACAGGTTGGTGTACGGAATCTCTTTCTGTATAATGCTTCATATGGTGCCATCCGAATACTTGAATGGAAGTTATTATTATAGGAAAATTCTACCAGAGGTAAATATTGATCCCACATACCCTGAAAATAAAGTGAGGAAGATCTCAACATGTCTTATAAGGATTGAATAGTCTGTTCTGATTGTCCATCTGTTTGAGGGTGGTAGGTAGTGCTCAAATGAAGTTTAGTATCTAGGGCCTTCTGAAGACTCTTCTAGAATCTTGAATTAAAACAGGGATCACGGTCAGAAAAAATCGATAGGGGTACTCCATGAAGTCTCACAACTTCATTAATATATAGTCTTTCTAGATGTTCCAGTGGTATATCTTCTCTTATAGCTAGAAAATGTGCTGACATGGTAAGATGACCAACAATAACCCATATTTCATCGTTCCTTCTAGGAGTCTTTGGTAGCCCCATGACAAAGTCCATCGTAATATTGTCCCATTTCCACTCTTGTATGGGAATAGGTTGCATGACTCCTCCAGTCTGTTGCCTTCCAGCTTTCACTTGTTGACAAACCATACATCTTGACACAAAATCAGCAATCTCCCTCTTCATGTTGTCCCACCAAAAGTATTCCTTCAATCTCTATACATTTTGGTTCTCCCAGGGTGTATAGAGAAATTGGATCTATGAGCATCATCTAAGAATTCCCTTTTCAGATCCGGTATATCGGGAACACAAAGTCTCTTCCCAAATTTTAAAATTCCTTCTTCATACACAATGTCTCTCAATCTCCCATCATTCACAACCTTAATCTTCTTTAGAAAATCTTCATCATCGGTCTGAGAACTCTTAATCCTTTCTAGTAAAGATGGTTTGGAAACCATTTGAAAAAGCATTGATGTTTCACCTTCCATGGTTATTCCCATGTCCATCTTCACTGGATCCATGAAAATTGGATCCCTTTAAATTCTCATATTTTTCAAAACTCCTTGATCTTTTCTTCTCAAAGAATCATCCACCTTATTTGCCATCCCCAGGAGGTAGTGTATTGTGCAATCATAATCCTTGAATAATTCAAGCCATCTCCTTTTCCACATGTTGAGTTCTTTTTCTGAGAAAATATACTTCAAACTCTTGTGATCAGTATAAATCTCACATTTTCACTAAAGAGGTAGTGTCTCCATATCTTCAAAGCAAATATCACAGCTACTAACTCGAGATCATTAGTATGATAGTTTTGCTCATGAATTTTCAACTATCGTGATTCATAGGAAATAACCCTATCATTCTGCATAAGGACACAACCAAGTCCTTTCTTCGATGCATCACTATAAATAATGAACCCATCATTCTCCAATGATAGATTCAATATATAAGAATTGAATAATATTCTCTTCAGTTATTCAAAAAATTCTTCACACACTTTTTTCCAAACAAATTTAACTCCTTTACATGTGAGCTTCGCTAATGGGTTAGCCAATCTGGCAAAATTCTGGAAAAAATGCAGATAATAACCTGCTAAACCAATAAAACCGCATACATCGGTTATACTCGTTGGTGTTGGCCATTCTTGGATTGCTCTTGTATTAGAGGGATCAATGGAAATTCCATACATAGAGACAATATGTCCAAGAAAATAAATCTCATAAAGCCAGAATTCAGACTTGCTAAACTTCCCATATAATTCATGTCTTCTCAGAGTCTTCAAGATAATGCGCATGTGATTTTCATGGTCTTCATAGATTTTGGAATATACCAAGATACCATCAATAAATTACACCACAAATTCATCGAGATATTCCTTGAAAACTCTATCCATTAGATCCATGAATACAGAGGGTGCATTAGTCAATCCAAAAGGCATTACTGTAAAATCGTAATGCTCGTACCGGGTTCGAAATGTTGTCTTCGGAATGTCTTCCTTCTTCACACACAACTGATGATATCCAGATCAAAGGCCATGTTTTTAAAAGTATTTATCTCCATGCAGTTGGTCAAATAAATCATCAATGCGAGGTAGGGGATACTTGTTCTTTATTCTTATAGCATTTATTTCCCTGTAGTTGATACATAACCTCATAGATCCATCTTTCTTCTTAACAAAAAGGATAGGGGCTCTACATGGAGAAACACTAGGGAGAATAAATCCATTATTACTCAATTACTCTAGTTGTTTCTTTAGTTCCACTAATTCCACAGTGGTCATTCTATAAGGGTTCTTCGATATAGGCCTTGATCCAGGAATTAAATCAATGGAAAACTCAACTTCTCGTTCTGGAGGATTTCCAAGTAAATATTTCGGAAACACATCTACATATTCGTTCACAAAAGTTACATCCTCTATTTGAAAATTAATTTCCTTATCCACAGTCATTTCATTCTCTTCCTCCCCAACAATTGAATTTAGTTGAGCTACTGGGGATGGATCTAGGTAAGAATTTGGTGGTGGTGATTCTGCTCTAAATATAAGGTGTTCCTTATCATCATCATCAAAAATCGTAAGCTCCTTCTTCTTACAATAAATCTTTTCATCATGGTCTAAAATCCAATCCATACCGAGGATTATATAAAACTCCATCATAGGTAGGATGATGAGATCAGCATATAAAGAACATTTATATGCATTAATGGGTACTGATTCATAAAACATTATTGCAATGATACATCCCTTAGGAGTTTTAACTGACAACTCACTTGTTAAATAAAATTGGAAATATCTAATTTTTTGAGAAAATTGGGAAAATATGAAACAATGCGATGATCCAGAATCAAATAATACATTTTTTAAACTTGAGGAAACCATTAAATTACCTTCCACCACATCTTTCAGAGCTTCTACCTCAACAGTGGTGATAGCATAAGCTTGGCCTTGATCCCTTGGCCTTATTTTAAGTAAGTTCCCCTGATGCTTATGAAATTCATTTGCGTAATGTCCCATCTATCTGCAGTTGTAGCATTGAACATCAGTATCTTCTTTCTTCCCAATGAAATCATGATCTTTGGTGGCCTTTTTTCCCACATTTGTAATAGACTCTCATTCCATTCAAGAAAGTACCAGGGTGTTTCTTCCCACATTTACTATAGGATGGGTATTGAACTTTTCCCTTATTCCCTTATTTCAATTCCCAGAGTGATCAGCAGATCTTTTCTTCTCTTGATTTTCTTTAAAGTCATAAGACATAGAGAATTCCTTTTCTGTCTTGATAGAACATGAGACAATATCGTCGTACAATGAGAAGGTTTGTGAGACTAATGCTTGACGGAGAAACGGTTTTAACCCATCAATGAATCGATCAATCTTACTTCTTGGGTTACGTATATAATTTCCAGCATACCTTGCAAACCATGTAATGTTAGCCTCATACTTTGTGACATTCTCATGCTCCTTTTGTCTCAGACTCAGAAATTGAGTTTCCATATCTGCTCGATGGTCACGAGAAAAGCATTTTTCTAAGAAAATCTCTTTGAACTCCCTCCATTCCATATTTTATACTTACTCATCATCCATTGTGTTTTGAATCAAGGACCACCATTGATCAGCATCTCCAGTGAGGCGGTAAACTGCCATGATAACTTTTTCCCTTTCACTACTCCCCAAAGCCTGAAATATTTTCTCTAGGGAATTTATCCATTGATCAGCTACTAAGGGATTTTTACTCCCATTGAATGTTGGTGGTTGTTGCCTCATGAAGAGATCTAACATTGATCCTCCACGCTGCGGATCAGGGTTCTCTATATGGGTAAGGTTATTATTCATAACCTGAGTCAGTTGTCCTAGTATGGTGATTAGCTAATCAGCACCAGTTCCATCACCAACTCCACTATAATTATCTTGAGCAGGAGGGAAATCACTACATGGAGTGCGTGCATTGATACGATTTCCATTTCTTCTACTAGGCGCCATTTCTAAACAATGGCATAAACTAGATCAATTTATTAATCAAAATACATAATTTCATACTTGTAAAACAATTAATATAAATTGAACTATTTATGGATATAATCCGTAATCATAAAAATGATTTCATTGAGGAAGTATATACTTATAAACCCTTTATAATGGTTTATAAATAAAATGAGAATAATCCTAAGCATATCCCCCAGGAGTGTTGTAACCAAGTGTGCAGCAAGGCTCGTTGTCGTGCACCAGTTCCCATTCGAGTCTAGATCAAAGTGGTGTTTTCAGGTTTTACCCCTAGGTACATCTGTGCCAGAGCTACCTCTACCTGCTCGTATCTAAACAGGGATTTATTTCTCGAAAAACTCTCAAAATCTCTACAATACCAAAATTTTAGGAAGTTCTTCTATATTAATCCTCAAAGTTTATCTTAAGGCGATGTGCTCTAATCAGAGTTCATCTAAATCTAGCTTCCAAGGTTTGTACTAAACTTCCTCTGATACAACTATAACGCCCAGACCCCAGTTACCCAAAGTCGGTGCATTATTACATAACATTGGCATGATCACAAAAGATCAAGTCTCTAAAGACGGATTAGTTTAATAGCCTTGGAATAACTAGATACATTCATAAAGTTTACATTACATCATAAAATAAAAACTACTAAAACAACAATTTGTCTTCATATCCCCTCATACTATCCCTACAGGTCATTAATAAATTACTTCTTCAAATCTTGGAAAAAATAAAACATTGAAAGGGGTGAGCTCAGATGCTCAGAAAGGATAACAATATAGAGGAAACTATCATAAATAAGCGTAAACATTTAAGCCAATGTATAACTAAAACAAAATCCTTTTAAACTTGAACTTCAGCATAATATGGAAAAGATAAAATAAAATAATTCCAGCTACTTATTGACATGGATATTCTACTAGTATAATAATCACATTCAATATCAATAACCACTTTCAAAATGTTGGAATGCATAATGCCAGACTATCATAACCACATAGTCAAGGCCTTGTGCTAATACTACAAATAATATTTTTTCAAGGCCTTGTGATAAGACACTAGTTTGTATCATGAGACCTACCGATGCATCGATGAGCTATAGTGGGCTCCACTCGTCACAAATTAATTCTAATTCATTCCCATATAAATAGGTTTAAACATAACATAAACATTCATATTAAAACTAGCATATGAAATGTCAATAATTTCTCCATAAACCATGAATGGTATAAAAATAACACATCCATAGTCAAAAATATCATAAAACCTTCAATACAATATGGAAGTTTTGTATCATAATAAAAAAAACTTCAAATAACCTTAAAATCCATCAAAGGATGTTGACATAGATGAAATCAAAACTATTGGAGAGAAATATCTCCTTTTTTTAAGTCATTTAAAAGTCACATAATTATAAAATAAAACTTTTAATTTGAAAATATTCTTATAATCTTGTAAGTTAAGCTTCGAATATTTTATAATGGTGGAAAATAGCCGCACCCACCTTATAAGTTAAAAAAGACATTCTTACCTTAATTCTTTCGAAAATGTTAAAAAAGACCTTGTTTGGAAAACGATGGAAAGATTCCTTTATAAATATCTTATAAAAAGTCAAACAAGGGTATAAATGAATTTAACCCATATTCTGTAAAATATTAATAATGTTTGGAAATACATTTTTAAGAAATATGGATGTGGATGATAAAGATGTCTCAGTAGATAATTACGTATAAACAACCTCGGATAATGAAGAGATTGTGAAATAAACCCTTACCTTGTCATTTTATTTGGTCTAGGGTATGTTAAACTCTTGTATAATGGTAAAATATTTGTTATTAAATTATAAAAGAATCATTTAAATTAATATGACATCATATATTATCTTTTAACATTGCTTTGTTAATAATATCTTAGTATTATCATTGTTTCAGGTGTTAACTTACTCATTTTCTTTTATATGTTTTGTTACATAAGCCGTGATTGTTATGGATAGGTTTTATCTTAATCAGATCCAGAATGATATCATGTCCTTAAACATTATTTTTAATCATTAAATGAGAATTAGTCTTGAATGGATACGATGGGGAAGGAATCTCATCACGTTCGTGGAGACGGTAATCCGTACGTACGCACAAGGGACAATATCATTCTTTTGATATTAAAATAATATATAATTGGATGTTTTATCATATATAAAGAATTATTATCAGGTTATATTTATTATTTACATGAATTACATATCATTATTATACCCATCCAAATAATAATTTATTGAATAACAATTACACCACGACGTGGAGACGGTAAGCCGCACGTACGCACTTATGGTGACATGTCATTCAAAGGATGGATGGAATAATGAATATGGTTGTACCATATAATAAAATCACAGTATATATAAGATAATGGAGTTATTATTTTAGAATGTGAATAGCAAAGAAAGAATAATTTTAAGAATAAAAGAACTTGAAAGAGGGTGGTGAATACATTACCTCTTCTTCGGGTTCTTCCTTTTGATTTGATCAAAAGGGATCCTTAATTTGGATTTCTGATCAAAATAAGGCCTCTAGGTTGAATTTAGGGAATTTGATAGAGTATTTGGGAATGGGTTGTCCAATCCAAGAGGCTTTTAATGTGTGAATTAGTGATAAGGGGGAGTTCCCTTTTATAAGAGGGGTGAGGGGCACCTTTGGAAAAACTAGAAATATTATTTTATAATAAATTTATATTCGGTTTATAATGGATCCAAAGTGTATTATTTAAATGTTAAGGTGGGGATGGGTCTAAATCTTTTAAACCAATATATTTTAGATAGGTTTGGGTCACTAAAGTAACCATATCATTTATATTTAACTCTTAGTTAAATAGTTTGACATTTACCATGTCTCTTTGTATTTTTATATTATATAGTTAATAAACTTACTATATACTTACAAGAGACCCCAAAGTGGTCCATTAATATTACACCTATAATTATATAAGTCCTTTTTCGGAACATTAGATTTTTAGGAATAGAATGTCAATTAATAATATAATATTTGTTTTAAAACCCCTTTTATGTCAATTTTGACACTATTTAATAATTGATTTTTGTTAAAGTCTTAACAAAATTATTAATTTGAACCAAATTCATTTAATAAATCCTAACATGTCATATTAATCAATAACATTCGTGGATGGCATCATAAATTTCAAATTATATTTATTTTAATATTTATAATACCAATTATTTGATTCTTTCATTAATAAGGAAAATACTGCATCATTATTGTATCATAAATAAATTTAATTATTCAATGTCTAAAAATTATAAATAAAATAATATTATACAGGAAAACGTTTTATCTTTATAATGAATATTTATGGTCGAATATAATATATATATATATATATAACCCTATGTACAAATTGTTTTTCTAAAAGATATATGCTTAAGTCATTTTTGTATTTACTTTAACTTAATTAATATGAAGTGTCATTATCACTTACAAGTGGATCCATGGGGTCCAAAAATTGACCCAAAGATGCCCATGGTCAGAAATGTATCAACCAGTAGGGTTAGGACATGTTTTAGGGTAAATTAATATTATTATAATATTATTTTTTTTACCCTTATTTACTGGATTTACCCTTTTACCATGGTAAATAAAATATTTACCGAAGTAATTATCCAAAATGTCTCAAAATAAAAGTTACCTATTTACACAATTTGGAACTCATAATTCCAAATATGGAATCCATATTTCTAAATTCAAAACAATGAAGTGGAAGAAATTAATTTAAAATTAATTATCGTTGTTAAAACAAAGAGTGTTTTAAGAGATAATAACTATCAAAAGATTGACAGTTGTTTATGTCCAGTTTAAAAGTGAAATTATTTCCAATGACCAAAATTGTATTAAATGGTAAAAATATATTCTAAATATACTTTAAAACAACTTAAATTCATAATTTATCACTATTAGTTATATTGATTAAAAATGTTGTTTTTAATTAAAATTTAGTAATTTTCACTATTCATCAAAATATAAACTTTATCCGAAAAGTTCCAAAATTTTACCCTAGGCTAATTTTTATATTCTAAATCCAAAAATGAAGTCCATTTTGAGAGATAAAATTTATAAATTTTCAAAAAGTGGGTATTACTATTCATAACGGCTAGTTTGATTGGTTGTGGTGTGCGTTAGAACTCAAAGTTGCGTACAACACACGCTATTGTATTATTCAAAGAGAAGCATACCGTGGAAGCTTGGAGCGTTACATGAACTATTAGTAATGTAATTTCTCCTATGATATACATAGAATACATCAGACTGGTTTGGTAGAAGTGTCAAGTGATAAAAAACCATCCCTACCCATTCAAGAGTCTAAAAAGTTCCAGTATTCCATGGTATTATATTTTCATTCATTCAAAATATATTAGCCATTTTTAATGGATCAATTTTCAGAAACACTTTCTCACCAACTTTAAATTAAATATCATATCAATGATTATCAGTATAAATTTTCTATTGCCTTTATTCTGGACTTATGTGTTGTTGAATGGATCTAACATTCTCGAATATTTCATTATCCAACTCTTTTCCCAATGTCTTTATTTCTATGAATTCATTGTAAAATGTATAATTTTTACATTTATTTCCATAGGAGTATTCATTAGGAGCCATCTAAATTCTTGATTCAAAGTTATTTTTGTAAGAAAACTAAACTAGAGGAAGGTTTTGATCTCAACCACCTTTTAAATCTATAGAATAATATTTTAGCAATCATCTTGGTTTTTAAATTTTCTCTCCAACTAGAAATCATTTTTATGATGGTATGAAGTGTTGAAACTCAATTTGGTATCAGGATATTTCTAAAGGATTCACCAAAAATTTTAGGTAAACCACGGAACCCAATCAGATTTTATATAATGTGGTACTTTATATAACCTTTCTAACATTTTAATGTATCTCATGGAAATATGATTTAGATATAAATATTATTTGATAGTGATGAATGTTTATAACTTTTTTTGGTGGATGAATATAACCCCTATTTCATTATGTAGTTTAAATGTTTTGGGGATTCGAATTATAAAATCCATGGTGATATTTTCCAATTACTATTCTTGTATGGGTAATGGTTGTAACAAAAGCGTATAATTTTTCTTCTTAGACTTAATTTACTGACATACCAAGCACTGAGATACATACTCACCAATTATTCCCACCAAAAATACACATTAAAATCCCAATAAATTTTCATATTTCTAGGATACATAGAGAATGAAGAAATATGAATTTCATATAATATCAAATTCTTAAAATATTTTATAGATGTAACAAATAAATAGTTCCTAAACCATACCATTCCATCATAATCATGGTTAAACTCAGGAATATTTCTCATGTTTTTATGTAGCTATACATCTTATTTATATGCATATTTAATTGTTACATGAATATATGGTTGAACAATTATTTGAGAATGATAAAATTTCTCCCCATACTTCAAGATCTCGAGATTAATTGTAAAAAAACATAAATATTGGGTCTTTCGCTATCCTAATTGTAGTGATTTTTTCTTGTTCTTTTTGACTCAATGCATCAGCCACCTTTTTTACTTTCCTAGGATGGTAATTTATTGAGCATTCATAATATTTAATTAAAACAAACCATCCACTTTAGATCATATGAAACTCTTTATTTTTCAAAATATACTTTAAACTTTTATTATTAGGATATAAATTAAACTTTTCACTATAAAGCTAATGGCACTATAACTTCAATGAAAACAATTACCAAGTCTAAATCCAAATAATTAGTTGGTTAATTTCTCTCATTGATCATTAATTATATTGATTCATAGGATATAAACATGTCATTTTTATGATAACACCTCATAGATCCTTAGATGAATCACTATATATTACAAATCATTCCCCACTATAGGGTAGTGTACTAAAAGTTTCCCTAACTAACCTTCTCTTATGTTCCCAAAAATTTTCTATATATTCATCTTTCTAAAGGAACTATCCTCCCTTCCAACATAACTTGGTCAGCGGACTAGATTGAAATACTAAATTCTCCCCAAATAATCCATAATATCCATCATAGCCAAGATAACTTCATATCGCAGTCACAATGGTTTCTCTGGGGTAATGTTCAATGACATATATCATTGATTGATCCATAGATATACACTCTATTGAGATTATATGAACAAAAAATGAAATTTTTTGGATCCAAAATTCACACATGGTAAATTTTACATACAGATTCACCTTCCTTGTGGTTGTTAGAACAATTATGAAGTGGTATTCAGGCACATTATTTCCCTTTGAATATATAGTAATATAATATATAAAGATTACAACAAACATATCAAGATAATATTTAAATAATCTAATCATTGGATTCATTGAAATAATTTGAGAATTAGTAAGAAAAATGGCATCACTATATATTTATAGTTTCTATAACTATTAAGGAATAATATCTTGGGTATATCCTCCATATAACCCTCAATAAATGATATCCAAAATTTTGGTAAATCCTAAAAAATTATTAATCTCCATGCATTTGGTCATGATAGTAATCAATACATTATAGATTGTAAATCCCATGTATTTATAGAATAATACATTTTTATATCTATTAATATTATAGAATTTAATATTAATTTTAGTTTAAATGGGACACTATTTATGATAGTGTACACGACATGCAACAATGGGTTTCTTCAAAATATTACATTGCACAAAACCCTGAGTTATACCAAAAATAATACAACAATAATATTATTATTTTAAATGGTAGTTAATGCCTAGCCACTGTGTCTGTGGGAATGAACATAATTAACTATATTAGGATTTTCAATATTTTTTAAATGTTTATACATTTATCCAGTGAATTTTAGAGGCTTAAAATGAGAATGAATCTAATTTTAAGCTTAAAATACTCTAATATTTTTAAAAGGTTGTTTTACCTCTTTTTGATGGAGAACATTTTTAAAAAATATTTTTGTCACTTTTATATGTTCTATATGATAAAACAAAATTCTTATTTACAAGCAAGACATCAAAATTTTCATTAAGTATTTTTCTGATAAAATTCATTTTTTAATGAGTAATGAAAAATACTGGATTTTAATTCAATATTGTCTTTTCATATAATTTATTTATATAGTTATATTGTCCTTTTAATTGGTTTTAAAGTATAATTGGATTATGTTTTTATCATTTACTCCAATAATGGTCATTTGATGTAATTTCACTTTTTAATTGGACATAAACACATGTCAATATTTTGATAGTTTTTTCTTAAAAACCTGTTTTTTGGTTTTGACAACGGGGATTAATTTTAAATTATCTTCTGCCAATTCTATGTTTTTAATTTTGAAAATATGATTCCATTATTGGAATGAAAAGGTCCAAATTATTTAAATACGTACACTTTAATTTTGGAAATTATGAATAGTAACTTCAGTAATTATTTTTGTATACCATGGTTGAAGGATAAATCGGGTAAACAAGGGTAAAAAATATTATAATAATATAAAACTACACTAAATCATGTATTAATCCTATTAGATGAGATATATATGACCATGATCGTCTTTAAGAAGATCTTTTGGTATTTGGGATTCACTTGGGTGTGAAAATGACATTTTAAAATATTTAATTTAAAGAAAAGGGAAATATAACATAAACATGTGTCTTTTAATAAAACAATTTTAATATTGGGATATATAACTGATATATTTGAATATAAATAATCATTGTAAATATAAAAATATTTCCTACATCATGGTATTTTATTTATTAATTTAATCCATTAAATAAATAAATTTATTTGTGACACAATGATGATGGAGTGACTACCTTATTAATTAATGATTGAAATAAATAATATTATAAATATTAAATGAAATGTAATTTGAAAATTTTGATGACTTAAACGAATTTTTTTAGATTAAATTTACATTTTAAGGATGATTTAATACTTATTTTAAGTGATAAAGATGTTATGTCTTTAACAAAAATCAATTACTAAATAGTGACAAAATTGACATAAATGAGTTTTTAAAAGAAATACTATTTTATTAAATGATATGATTTTCTTAAAAATATAAGATTAGAAAAACATACTTTTATAATGTTATAAATGTCATTAATTATTCACTTTTGTTTCTATTTTGATTTTATAGTAACTATAGTAAGAATATATTATGAAGATACAATAATACATTGTAAGAGTTAATGTTTTTAAAAAAGGGTTAAAGCTCAAAGGTAAGGTTAATTTTGTAACCTAAACTTGTCTAAAACCAATTGGTTGAATTGATTTAGACTAATTCTCATCTTATTATCTAAATTTTTTACTTTTTAACCATTATAATTTGGAAATCATTTTATAATAAAATAATATTTCAAGACTCTCCTTAAGTGACCCTCCTCCCTCTTATAAAACCCACCACCTATACCCACTTACTAACACCTCTCAAGACCATTGGATTTCCCAAATACTATTAACATAATCTCTATACATCTCTCCCTTCATCCAATAGGCCACACATTGGGCATAAATCAATCATAATGAGAAATTTTTTTAAAATTAAAAAGAGATACTTGAAAAAAAGGTATTTGTTTTATCACCTCTTTCAAAATTCATTTCTTCTTCTACTTCCTCTTCTAATGACATTTCTATACTAAAGTAATAAATCAAGTATATTTTATATTCTAAGATGTTATAATATTAATGGTAAAACCTGATACTTCATTTTATCCATACTATGAATAACAATATCACTATGTGTGCGTACGTACGGCTTACCGTCTCCATGTCGCGGTGTAATTTTTTATTCAACTAGACGTAATTTGAATGGGTGTAATGATGATAATAATAGATGTAAATAACTAATATAACACGATAATTATTCATTATAATTAATATATCATCCAATTATATATTGTTTAACCATTAAGTGAATGATATCATTTCTCGTGCATACGTACGACCTACCGTCTCCACGATGCGATGCAGTTAATTCTACATTATCTTCATTAAACCATGATTATATTCATGAATATAATGAATAAATATGATATATATTATATTTATATTGACTATATGCTTCTGTAATTTTTATTTACAATATACTTTTATGCTTTCCATAATGTGTATATACAATAATTTCATTTGAGGAAGTGTGGACTACCGCCGCCTCAAAGTGATATGAATCGTTCATACCATACATGGAACATAAAAAGGATATAGTTAATGAACTTATGTAACATATATAACATATATATTATAATTTAATTATTATATACCTATTTATCATTTATTTTTCATTCCTTTAATATGATGAAGAAATGAAAGTAGTGTTAATGCGTACGTACAACCAACCATATCTGTGAATGGTGCATCTCATTTATTATCCCCAAATGATATAGACTATTCTAAATAAAAATATACTGGATATATATATGATATTTAATTTATGTAAAATATTCTATAGATGATGTAATTTTTACCACATGGACAATGTATGTCAAACAAGTTCATTTTCTACTCAAGTACAAAATATCGCCAAAACAACCAATATGAACTTAAATAATAATGTAATTTTTTAAAAGGGTAAAAATTGATATAAAATTAATACTAAATTTTAAAAAGGTTCTCATGAAAGTATAAATTATCCTATGTTTTTATTTATGAATATTAATAACAAACAAGATATGTTTGATTTGAGGTAAGGGCACTTCTTAACCCAATTTTCACTCATTGGGTTGTATGCATACTTAGTTTATTATATTATGCCAAGATTATGTGTGGAACCACTATTTATTTATTTATGTTGTAAATCCCACTTCCCTATTTTTGGATACACTTTTGATCCACATAATCACCCAATTGTAAAATTCTTACATCATTGATACAAAATTTTTAAGGGAAAAATTAACTCAATCTCCATTCATTGAGTTCAATATCCATGTCATTGGTTTTGTTTTTCAAAGAATATTTGTTAATGACCTCTGATTGTTTTACATAGAATATCCACTTATATTGCATGTATTTTTATTTTCCCATATAATAATGTCATTGATTTATCATTAATCTAATGATACTATCTTTGTAAGGGATTTCCTCTCAATATCTTTTCATTGAGGCATATTTTAATTTATATACAATATTATTTTATACGTTGTATAATCAACCCCTTTGAATTTTAATTTCATTTAAACATTTTCAAATGAATCTTTTTTTTACAAATCGTTTTACTAAATGAAAAAAGGAATGTTTCTTTATAACATAGGCAGTAACAACGACCTTTCTACCGATATAAGCATTATGTGATATCTAGATTCATCTATAAGCCATAATGTTTTTAAAAATAAAAAAAAACACCATATTCATTTTTTAGTTATTTTTTATAGAAAATGGTTTTTATAAGGGATTTATTATATCAATATCTTGGAATGATGTCATATGATTTCAATGTGGAAATGTAATTTTTCCTTTATTCTTGTTCATATATTATGATTATGTTACTGTTATTTGGAAATACTTATGTATACGGGTGGTTCCGTAATAAACAGAGGGAGGGTGAGCCTGTGATAGCTCTCCAATGAATTGGGTAACATGAAAAAGGTAAACATTAATGATTATCCTAAGATATTTAGGGAATATACTGTGATGTTTGTTCAAAACAAAACCATGATGGTTACTCCCTATGTGGTTGTGAAGACTACAATGTAAGTATGTTATGGATGCCACAAGAACCCATTATGATTTATTATTTCTATGATTTATTCGTAAATATTATGATTTCATGAGGTATGTTAAAGATATTATATTTTATTAGTAAAAAGTAATATTTCATTGATTTTTATGTATCCATGGACTAATGTTTTATTTCATAATTTTATATCTCTTACTGATCTTTTTATGCTCATACCAATTTTTTGAAATGTTTTTCACAGGGTATAAGGAAGGGTAAGGGAAAGGAATAATTCATGAAGTTTTTTATTGAAAAAATAATTCTTGTTTTTTTAATGATTTTTATTGCTGTATAAAATTATATATAGTATAAGTGTCTACTTTGTAATATTTGAGATGCAATGTAATAGTTATGGCCTAATTATCTAAAACTCTATACCTGAAAATATCCTCAATGTAAAAGAAAGTAAATTCTTGATCAAAAATAAAGATTATGTAATGATTAAGGCTAGGGCCATATAGTTGGTATCAGAGGATGGTTTATACAACTTTTGGGATCCAGAGTTTTTGATATCCTCATGGTAACTATATATGTCTATTATTTTAGTTATATCAATTTTTTATAACTTTTTCAGAGCAAGCAAAATCGATTACAAAAAGAAGAAGGGGCATCCCAAACATCATTCTTATCTCTTCTGGATGACAAACTTGCAATAAATATTTCAAAGTCAGGTTTGGATGATTGTGAAAATTTTTCTAACATACAAATCACTTGAAAGTAGTTGATTGAGATATCAAACACCTCCACCATACCTCGATACCATCGTGTATCATGGGTTTTATTTTATCAAATAATATTTTCTCAATATTCTCATTTAATCAAGAAATGTAATATTATCAATGAATTTTCAAATATTTTACCTTATCGCAAGATTTTGAAGAATATTATGATTTTAAAAAAGGTGATGAAGAAGGAGAACCTTGAATGACCTATTTTTATTTTGGTTTAAAATATAGTCCTTCATCACATAATTATGGTATTTTTAAAGGACCACTAATTGAATGTTTAAACTCAAAATTAGTCAGACCATTTTATAAATAACATGTTTTATTAGATGCTTTTAAATTATATTTCATACAAGATTATTTTTAGAAACTATTATTATATGAACACTTATATGACCCAAGTTGTACAAGGTGTATTTGGAAAAAGGAAGAAAATTATTTTAATGGATCTATTAATCATTGTTACAATACATGGGCCTTCTATATATGTGAACAAGATGACAATGAAACCAGGTAGACATGATAATCAAGGTACAATGTTCTTTATTTGGGAATAGTTTTATTTTATTATATGGAGGTGAAATAATATAAATTTCAATACATATATAAGACTTCATGAATTAAGATGATGAGGTCATTATGAGTTGTGATGAAAATGATGCGTATAAGACAACCATTTAGGTTAAAATATGTCAGGGTTATTTTTGAGTTTTATAAAAGTGACAACCCTCAGGATGGGTGACAACCCATCATGTCCGGTAAGGTCCTGAGAATCAAAGTATGACTTATTATGTTTTGTTAAATGATTTTATAGATCCATAATAAGTTGATTTTGAGAACATATGTTTTATCAAATGTATATCCTTATTATAGTAAAATTATTTGGTGATTAAGTGATAAATGTTATTTTGGAATATGTTCACTCATTTGGGAACACTATATGCCTATTGAAAATATAATACTATGAGATTCCATTTGAGGAGTAATGGTTGAATTTTATTTTGGAAAAATATATGTTTTTATTGTGGACATATGGAGATTTGGGTTATTTATGGAAATGATTAACCTATCATGGAGAATATGTGATTAGTTTAATTACTTTTAATCATGAGAATTTAATGGTAGTAGATGATATTTGGAGATAAAAGTTAAGATTTATCATGGAATATTATGTGATCAAATCCTTCTGAATTTTGGGTTTCAAGTTTTGTTTAGATTATTTTAAAGAGTTTTAAGGATAATTTTTATTGAATATTCTTCTTTTAATTTTGGGTAAGGTTTTTTTATTTTTAGAGATTAAGAGTGGTATTTAAATTTATAAAGGATTATTCTTTTTTGGGGATTATCTGATCTTTAACTAAAAATTTTGAGTTTGGGTTAATTTCTAAATACATGGGAAATATATAGGTCATATTTTGTGGATTATTTCATTCTCTATAATTTGATTCTATAACTTCATGTGTGACTATGTCATCTTGAATACTCATCATTTTAAGAAAAGATGAGTTTATTTTAGATATTTATTAAAGGATGAAACTCTATTTGACAAGTTAGTGTGTTTTATTATGTTCTTAGACAATATCATAAATAAATTCCTCAAATTTATGAAAAGGACCTTAAAAAAATTTTCTATTTACTTTTCCTACTAGGAAATAAAATACCGGTTAAACCATCACAAGTTTATGGTTTTCTAGTTGTTAATATTCTCTTGATCATGTTTTCTAATCACTCTCCATTTGAACAAGACAGTTAGTTTCTCTTCCATAACCATGTTTTCCTACATGGAATCCATGAATGTATAATATCAAGTGACCTTTGTACATATCTTTTTATCCTTTAATGTGGTAGTTATATTGACTCTTCTTTCTGTTGTGGGGTTTTCAATGAAGTTTCCATGCCCAATTTTAAAATTGTGGGGATGAAATTTCCAAAAGGGGGGAATGATGTAACATCCTAGGTATTTTTAAAATAATACATTTTAATATTTTTTAATATTTTTTAATTTAATATTAGTTTTATTTTAAAGGGTACACTATGTATAATATTGTTCCTAACACACAATAATGGGTTTATCTGAAATCTTATGTTGCACACAACACTAAGTTAAACTAATAAATAATACAATAATATTATTATTATTTTAAATGGTAGTTAACACCTAGATGTTGTATTGGAGGGAATGAATAGAATTAACTATATTATGATTTTACATATTATTTAAATCATTATATATTTATCCCATAAATTTTAGAGGCTTAAAATTAGAATGAATCCAATTATAATCATAAAAAACTCTAATATTTTTAAAAGGTCATTTGGCCTCCTTTGGAGGGTGTAACCATTTTAAAAATAGTTTTTGTAAAATTTATATGTTCTATATTATAAACTAATTTTCTTATTTAGAAGTGGGACATCAAAATTTACTTTGGGTATTTTTTGATAAAATTCATTTTTAAATGAATAGTTAAATATATTGGATTTTTATTCAAAACTGCCTTTTCATCTAATATATTTATATAGTTAGATTGTACTTTTATTTGTTTTTAAAGTGTAGTTGGATTATTTTTTATCATTTATTATAATAATTGTCATTTTAAATAATTTCACATTTTAAGTTGACATAAAAACAAGTCAATCTTTTGATAGTTTTTACTTCTCAAAAACCTATTTTCTGGTTTGGACAATAGGAATTAATTTTAAATTAATTTCTGCAAATTTAGTGTTCTGGATTTGGAAAATTGGATTCCATATTTGTAATCAAAAGTTCCCAATTATGTAAATAGGTGCGCTTTTTTGACATTATGAATAGTAAATTTAGTAATTATTTTTATTTACCATGGTTAAATGGTCAATCATGTAAATGAGGTTAAAAATAGTATAATAATAATATAAAACTACCATAAAATGTATCCTAATTTTATTTTACGAGATATTTCTGACCCTGAGCATCCATAGGATGAAATTTTGGAATTTCGGAGCCACTTTGATGTGAAAATGACATTTTATATTATTTAATTTCTAGAAAAGGGAAATATAACATAAACATGTATCCTTTAATAAGACAATTTTATTATAGGATAATATAACTGATCTATTTGACTATAAATAGTAATTTAAAATACAAAAAAATCTTATATCATGATATTATATTTATAATTTTTAGAAATTAAATAAATAAATTTATTTGTGACACAATGACGATGGAGTGATTACCTTATTAATGAGTGATTCAAATGAAAGATATTATAAATATTAAATTAAATGTAATTTGAAAATTTTGATTCCATCCAAAAAAAATTTGGATGACATTTACATGTAAGGTATTATTTAATTCCCTTTATTTTAATGAATCATGTTTTTCTAACATTAACAAAAAAAAATTTCTAAATAGTGTCAAAATTGTCATAAATGAGTTTTTAAAACAAATACTATTTTTTTAAATGATATAATAGTCCTAAAAATATAATATTATGAAAAATAAGTTATATAATGTTAAAAATGTAATTAATGATCCAATATCGGTTCTATTGGAATTTTATAGTGACTATAGTTACCATATATTATGAAGATACAAGAAGACATGGTAAGAGTTGATGTTTTTAATTAATGGTTAAAGCTAAAAGATTAGGTTAATTTTATGACCTAAAGTTGTCTAAAACCTATTAGTTGATAGGATTTAGACCCATTATAATCTTATCCTTTAACTATATCACATTAGAACTATTATAATTCTAAAATAATTTTATAATAAAATAATATTTCTAGACCTTCCTAAAGTCTCCCTCTTATAAAATCCCACCACCTTTACCCACCTACTAACACCTCTCAAGCCCATTGGATCAACAAAAGTCTACTAAAATAATCTCTAAACATCTATCCCTTCCTTCTAGAGGCCACAATTTTGGCATAAATTCATCCTAAGAATACCTTTTGTGAAAATCAAAAAGCGATACTCGAAAATGAGGTATTTGTTTTATCACCTATTTCCAAATTATTTTCTCATTCTACTTACTATTATTATGTTGTTTTTATACTAATGTAATAAATATAGTATTTTATATATTATTATAATTAATTATACTTATGTTACAACCTTATACCTTCTTTTATCCATCCTACGAATAATAATATCACTATGCGTGTGTGCGTATGGCTTACCGTCTCCACATCGTGATGCCATTTTTTATTCAACAAGACTTAATTTGGATTGGTATAATAATGAGTATAATAGATTTAAATAATTAATATAAAATTATAATTATTCTGTATAATTAATATATCATCCAATTCTATAATGATTAATCATTAAGTGAATGATATCTTCACTCGTGCGTATGTACAGCCTACCATCTCCATGATGTGATGTGATTCATTATACATGATATTTATTAAACCAAAGTTATATACACTAATGGAGTGTATAAATATGATATATATTATATTTCTATTGACTCTATTCTTCTATAATTTATTTTACAACATAGATTTATGATTTCCATAATGTGTAAATATGATAATTTCATTTGAGGAAGTGTGGACTACTGCCCCCTCAAAGTGATATGACTCATTCATACAATACTTGAAACGTATAAAAGAAGGTTTTAATGAACATATGTAACATTTATAAAATATATATTATAATACAATTATAATATACCTATTCATCATAAATTTTTTATTCCTTTAATATGACAAATATATGAATGTAGTGTTCATGCGTACGTAGGGTCAACCGTCTCCTTGGACGATGCATTGAATTTATTATCTTAAAATGTTGTGTACAATTATAAATACATATATACTGGATATATATGATATTTAAATCATTAATAATATTCTACGTATGATGAAATTTTGATCACATGGATAATTTCCATCAAATAAGTTCATTTCCAACTCAAGTAACGAATATCGACAAAATGACCAATATGAACTTATTTAATTATATAATTTTTATAACATGGTAATAAGTGATATAAAAGGAATAATAAACTTAAAAATAGTTCTCAATAAAGTATAAATTAACCTAATTTTATTATTCAGGAATATAAAGAATGAACGAGACAAGTTGGATTCGAGGTAAAGGAAATTCTTAATCCAATTTCCACTCATTGGGCTTTATGCATACTTAATTGATTATATTATTCCAAGAATATGTGTGGAATAACTATTTATTTATTTTTTTGTAATTTTTACTTCCTTTAGTCTGGATATACGGTTGATACACATAATCACCCCATTGATAAATTCTTACATCATTGATACAAATTTTGTAATGGAAATCTTAACTCAATCTCCATTCATTGAGTTAAATTTCCATGTCATTGGTTTTGTTTTTCAATGAATATGTGTGAATGACCTATGATTATTTTACACTAAATATCCAATTATATTTGATGTCTTTTTATTTTAACACATAATAATTTCATTGATTTATCTTTAATATAATGATACAATATTTTTAAGTGACTTCGTCTCAATCTCCGTTCATTGAGGAATATTTTGATTTATATACAACCTTCTTTTATATGTAGTATAATCAACCCATTTTAAATTTAATTTCATTCAATGGTATTCAAAAGAAATATTTTTTTTAAGAATCATTTTACTAAACGACAAAAGGAATGTTTCTTTTTAACGTACGAGGAAATAACGACATTTCTGCCACCGTGAGAATTATTTGAAAACTAGATTCCTCTACAAGTCGTAATGTTTAAAAAAAATACCAGATTCATTTTTTAGGTATTTTGGTATTTAAAATGGTTTTGGGAATGGATTTATTAGATCAATATCTTGAAGTGATGACTTTTGCTAGCACTGTGGAGATTTTATATTTCCTTTATTCTTGTTCATGTGTTATTATTATGTTATGTTTCTTGGTAATTGATTATATATACGGGTGGTTATGTGAAAAAATGGGCAAAGGTGAGCCTGTGATATCTCTCCAATGCATTGGGTAATGTGATGGAGGTAAACATTATGGTTTCTCCTAAGAGATTTAGCTAATATACTGTGATGGGTATTCAAAATGTATCCCTGAATGTTACTCCCTATATGGATATAAAAGATACAATGTAAGTATGTTATGGATGCCACATGTTACCCTTATGATTTATGATTTCTATGAGTAATTCATAAAAAATTTGATTTTCTGAGGTTTATTAAAGTGCTTATGATTTATGAGTAAAAGCTATGATTTGGTTGATATGTATGTATTTGTGGACTAATGTTTTCTTTACTTATTTTATATCCCTTACTATGATTTTTATGATCATCCCTAGTTTTTGAAATGTTTTTCATAGGGTATAAAGAAGAGTAAGAGAAAGGAATAATTTGAGAAGAATTTTTTCAAGAAAATAATTCTTTTTTATGGATTTTTACTGTTGTGAATATAATTGGATAGAGTATAAGTGTCTTCTTTGTAATATTTGATATGTAATTTAATATTAATGGCCTAATTTTTTAAAAATTTAATCCTAATAAGATCCTAAATTTAAAATAAATTAAATTCTTGGTAAAAAACCAAGATTATGTAATGTTTATGTTTGGGTCCTTACATAGATGATAATTGTTCTTGATTTTGATCTTGTTCTATTCTCGATAATCGATGTAGAGTCGCATAGACCCATATTTATTCTTAAAAAATGATAGGGGAACACCAAGGTGACACAATTTTTTGAATAAATACCTTTCCAAGATCATCTTGTTGATTCTTCATTATTTATTCCAACTCAATGAGGGACATTCTATAGGGATTATTTGAAACATGTTTATCACTGTGTATGAGTTTTATTAAGAACTCAACTTCATGATTCGGTGGAAGACTATGAAACACTTCCATAAAAATATACAAGAACTCCATTTTAATAAGAATATAATAATTTTTTATTTTCTACCCATCCATACAATATAAACACCCCTTTTGAATAGGAATTAAAACCCAAAGAATTGTTTTTATCTCCATTGAATTTTCATATCTATCATCGCATGGATAAATAGTCATACATTGGTTTGGAAAATCAAACATGACTTCCCTTAATTGGGAATTTATAATATATTTATGTATATAATTATAATAAATGGAAAATATAACATCAAATTTAACTAGAGGGAGAATAAAAAGGTTTTTAGAAAGCATATCCCCACAAAATTCAATAATAAAAGAATCATATATGTGCGATGTGATTATCACACCATTAATAGTTTTCACTACAAATTCAAAATCTAATCATTAAGTATAGTAATTAACATATATAGATACTTTTCAAGATATAAGGTAATTTATATATCTAAAATAAAATAAGAAACATCAATATTTTATCATACATGTCACCACCCCAACTTCATTATTTTATCATCGATCCATTTCTAAGGCCAAGATCGTCAGCATTGCCATCATGTGTCATTGATAAAAATAATTAATCCTGAAAAATATTCCATGTTATTTCTAAATCAAGACTGATTCTTTTCAAATTATGACATATTTTGTTTAACCTATGTCATTATTAGTTTTCATGTATATAAATCCATCTGTCATATTTGAAAAGAACTTTTGAATTTCCAAATCATATCCCCATAGAGTGTCAAACTGATTGTGTAATAAAGATCATTCTCACACACTAGGCGAAAATCAAGTCAATGAAAAACTCCCCCTTTTTGAAGATATTACCCCTAGGTAGAAATTTTCTAGAGACACATCATGTTGTTATATCAAAACACTGATTTTATTTCATGGAAACCAGTCTCTCTATCATTCACCAAAATTTCAAGATATTTTCCAATACATAGGCTTAATGTTATGGTTCTCAATAATGTTTTCTCATACCAATTTCCAAAGGTTAACTAAGCCATAACTTTTATACTAACAATAAAGAACCATACATTTTATACATAGATATTACATATTAATATATTTTAATTCAATCCATTTTACAAAAAAACACCTAGGGACCATAATGGTTTAGTGTCATTGGAAATTTTGATACATAAAAAAACAATTTCATATGTGAACTAAATCATCTCTAACTAATTTCATCATAAATAAAACCAATATTATACATTTGATACATATTTTTTTTCTTTATAAACTAGTGAAATGAAACATAATAAAAGGTTATCTCAGATTCTTAGTAAGTATAAACAAGGGAGATATCAACATAACATGAGAATAAATGTTTGATAATGTGCTAATAACATTTTAAAACCATACACTACATATCATATATCACAATCCTGAGTCATGGAAAAACTATTGACATTTCATAAGACATGAATCAAAAAGGGATAAAAGAACATAATCTATGAGATGATGAAATTGGTATAATTCATATATGTTTGGTATACACATAACCATAGAAAATCACTTATTTAGTAGTCTAGGCTCATTTCCATGACTATTATAGTTTAATAGTTACACTCCCCAAACCATTTTAGTATTCAAGGTTAACACCTAAGAGTATCATAGTGTAAAAATCCCTTAATAAAATAGTTTCAATCCCAATTTCATTCCTATTTATTTAATTAAATTTCTATCATTACCCAAATCATTAAAAGAAGATATATGTCTCACCCATGACATAATCCGTACATCTTTAATCCATAATATCAAATATAATTCATCATATTATAACTCATTAAAAGAAATAAGTTTCATAATAATTTAATTATGGAATAATTCTAGGAAAAGAAATGGGTTTTATTAATATTTTTTCAATTAATCATGTCATAACACATGGTAATGGTATGAGATTCATAGGCATATCAACATTGAGTAACCCATGGAAATGAAACAAGTTTCATAAATATCATTTCATCATAAACATCAAGAATCTAAAAGAATGATATAGATATTATCATGAGATCATATCTCCTTTAAATCAAATGTAACATCCTAGGTTATTTTCATTAATTAATTGAAATACCCTAAAATATCATTAATATATTCTTGAGGAATATATCATTTATAATTGGAAATCACATCTTTAAAATATAAAAATGTACCAAATATTAAAGAAATCATTTTATTTGAAACTAACCTTTTAATATTTTACATGATGTTTTGAATCTTTGATTGATCATGATGGAAAAAAATACCAAACATTCCGTACATGTTAAAATTAATAAACCTTTTACATTTTTTGTAAATATTAAAAAGTACCACATTTGGGAAAAAATAAGTATATTACTTATAATCCATTTTTTTAAAGTTAAAATTGGGTAAAATTTAATTTAATAAATCATTGGATAATAGTAAAATCATAATTTAATAAATTTATATAAAACATCATCATGGAAGAAAAAATTATTTTTGACCGAAGAGTGAAATAAATTCAATTTTTCATAAAAAACCCATTATTTCGATATCTTGAGTACTTAAATTGATTAAAATGAAATGAAAAAATGTATTATCTATAAAAAGTTAAAGTAGAAGAAATCTAATGATTTTATTAAGATAAATATCATAATATTTCATCATCAGAAACTTAATCATAAGCAACCCCCATAGACAATGATATTGTTACATATAAACTTTTACCAGATTGGTAATTTTTTGAATTAGAAGGACCATGAAAAAAAAGAAACATATATGGTTATGTATATCCTCATAATTTTTATGTGAAGAATTATAAAATACATTAATGGATAGTATATAAACCAAATAAAATGAAACAAGTGGTGAATATGAAATGTGTCCCATAGAAATAAATGTTAGACAAAAATCCCCTACCTCAATTCTTGAAATTCATCTTACATATTCAAACCTCCCTTATAATAAATATAGGTTTATTATATATATATTCCAAAACAATACACATAAGTATCATACCATATATTATTTACTTATAACATTTTACCACCCTTTTATAAACAATTCCTTTTAAAAATCCCTATTTCATTTGATAACTGCTTCATTTTTTATGTGTATTTCAGTTTGGTAGTTTTGGCCCATTCACTTTGATTATGGATCGCTTATATCAAACTGAACCACCTAAGACTACCTGGATAGTGCAAGGTCGATCCATGACCACCCTAAGCCTCCCTTCAATGGGATTGGGGCTAGAAACATCCACTGTGAAGAAATAATGTAAAATAGGAGGCCTTCTTATAATGTACCTATATGCATACACCCAACCATATCTATTTGATTGTGTAGAGTAATCTAAAAATACAAGGACATATAGAGTAAACCATGAATTTAATAACCTCTAGTGTTTACATCAGCATACAATATAATAATACCATAGTGTAAAATTGAAAATAAATTCCCAACCATAAAAGAGGTCCCAACCTGAAAAACTAGAAAATAAATAATGTTAAGAGAGCATGGATCCTAATATCTATGTCGTGACCACCATATGTGGTCAATACACCCATGTATTCTTAAGCTCCATTATATATACCATTGATCTATATGACTTCTATATAAGACACGACACGTGTGGGAAATTATCATGTATGTTTGAGTATGTACATACCCAGTAAGACACTTTAAAAACTGAATAGGGAGTGATATAGAGATACAAAAAATGTAGTCAATTCAATGAAAAGAAGGAATTTTTGTCAGAAGTTTAGATAAAAATTGTAAAGATCCAAATTTTCTCAATAAGAAGGAAAAATAAGGGAGAAAGTGAACCTCCAACTCTATATTACATATAAAAATAATGAGTGCCCTTTCAACTTCAAAGGTCCATCTCTAATACCCATCATCTTTCGCAACCACATAATAATTTGTATATAGAGTCCAACACCTTTCCACTACACTCTACAACTAAGGGATACTCATCTCCAAACCATAAATCTTGTGTAACCTCTATACAATATGTGTGGATGATCTTGCACCTCGCTACTACACTCCACTATTGAGGGAGACATAGCTTTAATGGAGGACCCACACACTATCGAAGCTCAATGATGGGGGTGTACCACTCCATAGATAGAGTATAAGAACCCGGTTCTCCTGTGGATGTACATATCTTTTCTTTTCATTTTATACTTAATAAAATGGGCGTAAATGAGGTCATGGTCTAGTTTCAGGCATGTTACACACCTTGACAGGGGCCTATACGATGTGTACTTATAGGTACATGTAGTGTATTGAGGGCTACATGCAAAGTAATCTAGGTACACGGCCATGTAATGATAAATATAGAAATTGTACGAACACCGAATGTAGTATCACGTACATGCCGGGTACTTCTCTTTTTTTATTAAGTCAGGCAGTATCATCCTTTTTTCAGATAGTGAAAATTGAACCCCACCCCCCCTCAACGAGTAGTGCACCCAGGAAATCCAAATGGAAAATTTCCTCCTGTTTCATCGTCCGAAGGCCGATTTGAACACTGTCAGATCCGTTGAAATACCCTTAGTGAGTGCTCCATTCCTTTTGATCATTTATTCGTGATTTCTTTTATTGATCTAGTTATTGAAGATTAAGTTTTTATTTTCGTTTTGTATATCTACTCTGTTCTAGGTCAAATTAGAGCCTGACACTAGATGAGGATAGTCGTAAAAATACGAGGAAGGTGGTCTCGTGCCTTTCAAAAATTTTCAAGGTAGTTATATTTTTAGGAGTTCCATGCACCCATTTTTGGTTGTTACCTAATTTAATATTGACCTATTTTGTTACCTAATGTTGATTAAGTAATCGATTAAATGATTATAAGGTATGTTAAATATGGTTATCCTTGATTGAGGTCCACCCTGTGGGTGAGTTTTCCCTTAGATTACCAACATTTAGCGGTTTGGACTATGATGCCTATGGGAATGCCTTGGATATCCTTTTATGGGTCATTTAAAATAGAATTGGTTAATTTAATGATTTGGAGACATGAGAAAATAAATGGTTATGCCTTGCAATAGTTTAATTCTCATGTTAGGATTGTGATGTGAGTTACCCATGTGATTTATAATTTATAATCCCAGTGTTTGGTAGATTACATGAAAGGTTTGTGGCATTTTTGATGCCCAAGTGAGTTATTGTGTTGTTAACCATGTAATAGTGTAGGTTAAATGGATTTTTTTATGATGAAATGATTATACACTGATCTTGTCCCCGATACCTATTGAAATGATTATATACTGATTTTTGACCCTAGCACATGATTAAATGCTTATATGCTGGGTTTTTACCCGAATTGACTACTAAAATGATTATATAGATTGTTTTAAACTATTTTTCTATTATCTTGTACCATGGTTATTTGGTTAGGGTTAAACATGCCAAGAGTGATACTTGAATTCCAATTTAGGATGCCAGGACCAGACTCACATATAAATTGAATAATGAAATGAAATGAATAATGATGGTTATGCCAATCTAAAGAACAATCTTGGATTCTGTCTTCACCCATACTGAATTAAATTGTCTTATGAGACATATGTTATGCTTACTTTTGAGTAACTACTATTTACTGCCTTCACTATTGTACATTTCCTGTTATATATATATATATATATATATATATATTTACTAATAGATCGGCATAGATCATGGGTGGTTTCCTACTTGTATTTAGTCTCACTCTTCATTTAGTTCATGCTTTTTGACCTAAATAGATTATATGATTTCAAGTGTTGATCAGGGAAATTTCCCTTCTACTAGTATTTTATTTACTGTTTAGATGTAGGAGAGCATGAGATTGAGTTGAGTCTTGGAATTATTTTTATATTCCTTTTTCCTTTTGTGATTTTGGAATATATATCATGGATTTTTGCAATGTACTAGTTAAGGTTGTTTTCTTAGAACATTACATGATGCATCATCTATTGTATGGAATGATGTTTCATTTATTATTTTTCACCCACTATTAATTTTTGTTGTATGTTGTTTACTATTTCCTCCATTGTATTATTATTTATTTCACTGTGTTACACTCTACCAATGAGGGCATAGTTTCCCCACTATCACACCCTAGATCATCGCTGCTAGTCAGTAGCCTCTGGAATTTTGGGAAATACACTTGAGGTCATGTGGACAATCGGGTACAAGTAACCAATTGAGTGGCATCTATATCCGGGATGTTATAAAGAGGACCCACGCTTAGTGTAAGGGAGTAAAATATCTATCAAAATTAGGATTATAGGGAAAATGCACCATTGTGTGATAGAAAATTACTAACCCTGGAATCTACTTGATAGTCCTAACTTGATCAATTATATCATTAAGAATCACCTAAATAAGTGGAATGCTCAGAACATCTTATATCGTATATCATTTTCCATAATGAAGGTTTCAATAACGGTCTACAAATAAAATTACATAGGATTAGATACTCATGAAACAAAATATAAATCCAAAAAAGGATATAAGGGAGGAAGAAGTTATTGAGGTAAGTAACTGGCATGTAAATGGTCCACACGGTGTGTGGCCCTATATCATTTGTAAGGTGTTTTCTCTTTTGGACATGGATTTTAAGCCGTGTAACCATTTATAGTGTGAATTTATTATAAATGGTGTTTTATAGGAACTTGGTACATTCCCATGTCTTTATATATGTGTCTATGTATGTTGGCCCATGGATTTATACCTAGACATGTACCCAGTCTATAGAATCCCGCCTTTTTATCACATACACTTTCATTACATTTTACAAAACCGAGGATCTTTAAGGTTTAGTGTCTTGGAAACCAGGAACATAAAACATGAAAACATAAAACATTATTCTTAAACAATTGAAAGGCTTATCCTTATGTTCATCCCAGGTTCATTACTACATCTCATAACCTAGGGACATACATCAAAATAAAGGGTGAGCAGAAGACCCAGTAAGGGAAACAAGGGGAAACATTTAACATGTGAACTTGAGATACATCAACAATGTCATGAAAAAGAACTTTAAGGCATGAGAAAGAAATCATGAGGCATATCATAATAAAAATAACGTTTTTCATAACTTGAAGATGTGTCTAGGACATTAAATATTGAAAATCATTTCTATTTCACCAAGGTTCATCCCCAAGGTGTCATTAAAAATTACCAAGGTTATTCACCAAGGCGTCGTTAAAAATAGTCATCTCTAGAGATTAAGTCTTTACCTAATGCATTGGAGCGCTATCAGGGCGCACCCATGACATGTCTTTATTATCATGTGGGCCACATATATCATCATAAATCATTTCATAATCAACCCATATATAATAAAAGGAATGGGTTTCATTTCATAATCATAACGTTTTAAAACTGCTTTAAAGACAAGATCTTTGTGTCACTTTAAAACCCACAGAAAAGAATGGTGGGTCATATGTATGTAAATCCCAGAATTTAAAATAGAACATTTTGGTATATATGTGAATAACCATATAGAAGATAGATCTTTGAGTATTCACTTAATAAAATAAAATAACTTTAAAAAGAGAGAGAGACATTTTGAGACTGAAATTCTACATCATAACAACTATGTTTCGAGGTTTTAGAAAACATTGAAAAGAGAGGGGACATGGGTCAAACATTCATAAATGACCCATAAAACAGTAGAGGGACAGAATATGAAGGATATATGAACATGTTAATGAAATTTGAAAGATATACCCTATGAAATGAATAACATGAAAGGAGACAAAAATAAGATTTCTCTTATGAAAATTCGGCAGCCTAACGGCATCACTTAAACTTTAAAAAATGAATTGATGAGATCAAATAGGGTCTCTCATCATATGAACATAAAATATCATAATTATAGATATATAGATCATACCCCAACATAATAAAAAGGAACTTGAAAGACATGACATGAAAGTAGAACTTTTAAAAATGAGAAAGGTAAACGAATCCCTTAATAATTCGGCAGCCTAACGGCGCCACTTAAAACTTCAAAATACTGAATTAAAGAGATCAAATAGGGTATCTCATCATATGAACATAAAATATCAGTATGATAGATATATATATATCATACCCCAACAAAATAAAAAGGAACTTTAAAGACTTTACATGAAAGTAGAACTTTGAAAAATGAGAAAGGTGAACGAATCACTTAAAAATTCAGCAGCCTAAAGGCACCACTTAAAACTTCAAAATACTGAATTGAAGAGATAAAATAGGGTATCTCTTCCTATGAACATAAAATATCATTATGATATATATATATATCATACCCCAACAAAATAAAAAGGAACTTGAAATACTTTACATGAAAGTAGAACATTGAAAAATGAGAAAGGTGAACGAATGACTTAAAAATTCGGTAGCCTAACGGCGCCACTTAAAACTTCAAAATACTGAATTGAAAAGATCAAATAGGGTCTCTCATAATATTAACATAAAAGATCAGTATGATAGATATAGACATCATACCCCAAAAAAATAAAAAGTAACTTGAAAGACTTGACATGAAAGTAGAACTTTGAAAAATGAGAAAGGTGAATGAATCCCTTAAAAATTCGACAGCCTCACGGTGCCACTTAAAACATAAAAATACTGAATTGAAGAGATAAAATAGGTTCTCTCATCATATGAACATAAAAGATCAGAATTATAGATATAGAGATCATACCCCCAACAAAATAAAAAGGAAATTTAAAGACTTGACATGAAAGTAGAACGTTGAAAAATGAGAAAGGTGAACGAATCCCTTAAAAATTCGGCAGTCTAACGGCACCACTTTAACATTATTAAAATGAAATTATGAGAGAAATAGGGGGTATATCATCATATGAACATGAAAAATACATAAGTTTGAATATAAAAGGACATACTATAACATAAGATCATTGAGCATAAAAGAAATGACATAAAATAGATTACTTGAAAAGAAAGAGGGAGGTAGGATCCCTTACCTTAAAACGTAACTCTTAAAACTCAAAGGATGGGACCTTGAGGGCTTTGGGGAACCTTGGGAGGACTCCTTGGGAGGTAATGAGACTAGAGATTCATTGGGGGAGAGTTGGGAGTCGAATTGATGAGAGGATGGCTTGGTATTTATAGGGAAAGTGAGGGGACAAGGCATTAATGGCCAAGGGAAACCTCATAAGTGGTTTTGGAAAAACCATGGTCTTTCCCATGGTATTTTCCCATGGTATTGGCCACTTGGGACACCTCATAACTTATATTACTATTCATAAGTCGACCATATTGATTACATACTTAATACATCATTTAATGATGTCATTAAACACCCGTAACTTAAAAACTGTATTTTCACTATTCATCGAAAATTCAACTTTCTCAGAAAAATACCAAAATTTCACCTTAACCAGATATCGATGCTCTGATTTCAAAAATGAACTCCATTTTATAAAAATAATTTTCTAAATATTTTTAATTTAATTTTTGAATAAATACACTATTAACCGAAAATTCATTTCTTTCAGAAAAATCCCCAAAAATTACCTTAACATAATATCGATGCTCTGAGTTCAAAAATGAAATCCATTTTATAAAAATAATTTTCTAAATATTTTTAATTAAATTTTTAATTAAAAAACACTATTCAGCTGAAAAAACTAATACTTGACTAATAATTTATGAAACCGTTGTTTAACCATTTTATTGAATCACATTACTTAATCAAGGTGCCTAGATTATATTAATGCTTTATTTAAGTGAGATTACTAATCCATTTGGTCACATTACTAATCCTAATCATAAAATCACTATTCATAATTTACTATTCATCAAAAATTAAGTTGAACTTATTAGACTCTAAATTTGGTACTGAACATAATTGTAGAAGACCATTTTTTGAAAATCATTACACATTTTTAATTATTTAAGGTTTACATAAACATTTTTTTTAAAATATCCTTTCTCTAAAATTCACCAAAAATATGCATACTATATTTATCCGGACATTTGAAAATTCATAAACTTCATCATAAGAAGAAATAAAAAATTTTATTTAAAACAAAGGATTACACAAGCCAGTTACGGTCTCCTTACATAGCCCCTTATCACACTAGCATAGGACCTAAGTGTAAGGTGTGCTAAGTTGAGAGAATTCGAGGGAGGCTCGGCCAACATCGCACGAGTATTAATTTCTATCAGTTTGAACTTCTCGCGAAGGGGATTCCGTTCTAGCTTCACACGATGATGTTCGGCTTGGGTTTCGTCCAGAGAAAATCCTAGCAGTGCTACCTCTTTCCCAAGTTCTGTTAAATGGGCTTCGATTGGTCGCAGACTACTGGGTGAGGCCATCAAATCTTCTTTCTATATTAATTAACCAAGATCACTTGTATTTAGAGACAAATATCGAAATGTTTAGTTTCTAGCGGTCATATTGACCAATGGTCATATAACAGTCAAAACCCAACAGTCTCATTTTAATAATACTCATGTTATCAAATGAAACAGTTTTGTTGAGTATAAAAAAATAAAATAACACACAAAATTAGGAAACAAGATTTATTCAAAATTTTGGGTCGTTACAATCTTCCCCCCTTAAGAAATTGCATCCTCATAATTTTTAAAATTGGGTTTTGAAATTTCATTGAAAGTCCCACACCGGAAAAGGAGTCAGTAAAACTATTACTTTAAAAGAATGAAAGGGAAGTAAAAAGGCCACCCGAGTGAACCCATACTATGATTCCATGTAGGAAAACATGGACATGGAGTAAAAAACAAAGGGTCACGTTCTAAGGGAGAGTGATAGAAAAAATGATTATGAGAAAGTTAACAACAAGAAAATCATAAAATTATGATGGGTTAAACGGTATTCGATTTCCCATTAGGAAACGTTAACAGACAACATTTTTGTTTTACATTCCTTTTCATAGTTTTGAGGAATTCATTTACTACATAGAATAAAAACACAAGGAAATATATTTACCTTCAAGTAGAGTTTCATCCTTTAACAAGTTTCTACCAAAACTAATATTTTCTCCAAACGATGAGCATTTAAAACTACTTGGTCTCATCGAAACACAAGAATCATCTTCTATAGAATCACATAATCCACAAAAGATTAACTATCTATTTCTTCTATCTTTAAACATTATCACAAAAACACAAGGGGTAAGATAAAACAACTCTTCAAAAAGAAAGAATCCCATAGGAAGGGAAACTACTTTTAAATCTTCAATGTTCCATGGTACTACCAAGAGTTCATCATAGAGCATTCCGTAAATAAATTTCCTTAAAATTCCTCAAAATAAACCAAACTAAGATTGAAACCCAAATACAAGAAGGATTTGATAACATAGTCTTCCAAGATAAACATTATTGTTCATATCCAAACAACATCAACCACTCCTAACATATTATAACAAAAGTAACTAACCTAAACATATTTTCCCCATGATAGGTCAATCATTTCCATAAGTAACCTATAATACCATAATTTCACCTTAAATTAATCGATTCATCAAAATATAAGTCAACCTTTATTCCTCAAAGAAAATACCGTAGTAATCTATTTACCTCGATAAAATAGGGTTCCCAAAATAGTGAACGTATTCCAAAATAATAATCATCTTTTAATCCCCTAATCATCATTGTCAAATTAATATGACAATCGTCACATTTCCTATCACATTTCTTGTTGGGACATGTTTTTTCATTTCCCGCCATTAACTAAGGAAAGAAATTACAATTAGGGGCTTAAATACTTAGCCAATAATCATTAAAAGGAAACTTAAAGCATAGAAGGATAAACTTGTAGAAGAAAAGTATACCCTAACTTGTGATCCCCTAGGTCCCAAACTAGGTTATCCATGATAATATATTCTTATGTGAATCTTTATTTTCTTTTATCTTTTTTCCTTTAATAATGGTTCATACTAAGCTTATGAATTTACCAAATAATATCCCCCAGGAGTGTCGTAACCAAGAGTGCAGCAAATCCCATTGTTGTGTACCAGTTCCCATTCGAGTCTAGCTCAAAGCGGTGTTTTCGGGTTTTACCCCTATGTACATCTGTGCTAGAGCCACCTCTACCTACTCGTATCCAGACAAGGATGTATTTGCTTGTCAACCCCTTACTCAATACTCACCAAAATACCAGGAAGGTTTCCTATATTTAAACTTTTATATAGGGTTCTTCCTAAAGTTTTCATATCCTAGTTTCCACAAATAACTAAACCATCCTTTGATACCAACTATAGCATCCCGCCTTTTTATCACATAAACATTCATTACATTTTACAAAACCGAGGATCTTTAAGGTTTAGTGTCTTGGAAACCAAGAACTTAAAACATGAAAACATAAAACATTATTCTTAAACACTTGAAAGGCTTCTCCTTATGTTCATCCAAGGTTCATTACTGCATCTCATAACCTGGGGACATACATCAAAAGAAAGGGTAAGAATAAGGCCCAGTAAGGGAAACAAGGGGAAACATTTAACATGTGAACTTGAGATACATCAACAATGTCATGAAAAATAACTTTAAGGCATGAGAAAGAAATCATGAGGAATATCATAATGAAAATAACGTTTTTCATAACTTGAAGATGTGGCTACAAAATTTAATATTGACAATCATTTCTGTTTCACCAAGGTCCATCCCCAAGGTTTCATTAAAAATTACCAAGGTTATTCACCAAGGCATCGTTAAAAATAGTCATCTCTAGAGATTAAGTCTTTACCCAATGCATTGGAGCGCTATCAGGTCGCACCCTTGACATGTCCTTATTATCATGTGAGCCAAATATATCATCATCAATCATTTCATAAACAACCCATATAGAATAAAAGGAATGGGTTTCATTTCATAATCATAACTTTTTAAAACTGCTTTAAAGACAAGATCTTTGTGTCACTTTAAAACCCACAGAAAAGGAAGGTGGGTCTCATGTATGTAAATACCAGAATTTAAAATAGAACATTTTGGTATATATGTGAATAAACATATATAAGAGAGAGCTTTTAGTATTCACTTAATAAAATAAAATAACTTTAAAAAAAGAGAGAGACATTTTGAGACGGAAATTCTGCAGCATAACAACTATGTTTCAAGGTTTTAGAAAACATTGAAAAGAGAGGGGACATGGGTCAAACATTCATAAATGACCCATAAAACAGTATACGGACAGAATATGAAGGATATATGAACATGTTAATGAAATTTGAAAGATATACCATATGAAAAGAAGAACATGAAAGGAAGACAAAAAAAGATTTCTCTTATGAAAATTCAGCAGCCTAATGGCGTCACTTAAACATTAAAAAATGAATTGACTAGATCAAATAGGGTCTCTCATCATATGAACATAAAATATCAGTATGATAGATATAGATATCATGACCCAACATAATAAAAAGGAACTTGAAATACTTGACATGAAATTAGAACTTTGAAAAATGAGAAAGGTGAACGAATCCCTTAAAAATTCAGCATCCTAACTGCGCCACATAAAACTTCAAAATACTGAATCGAATAGATAAAATAGGGTCTCTCATCATATGAAAATAAAATATCAGTATGATATATACAGAGATCATACCCCAACAAAATAAAAAGTAACTTGAAATACTTTACATGAAAGTAGAACTTTTAAATATGAGAAAGGTGAACGAATCCCTTAAAAATTCGGCAGCCTAACGGCGCCACATAAAACTTCAAAATACTGAATTGAACAGATCAAATTGGTTATCTCATCATATGAACATAAAAGATCAGTATTATAGATATAGATATCTTACCCCAACAAAATAAAAAGTAACTTGAAAGACTTGACATGAAAGTAGAACTTTGAAAAATGAGAAAGGTGAACGAATCCCTTAAAAATTTGGCAGCCTAACGGCGCCACTTAAAACTTCAAAATACTGAATTGAAGAGATCAAATAGGGTCTCTAATCATATGAACATAAAATATCAGTATGATAGATATATATATCATTCCCTAACATGATAAAAAGGAACTTGAAAGACTTGACATGAAAGTAGAACTTTGAAAAATGAGAAAGGTGAACGAATCCCTTAAAAATTTGGCAGCCTAACGGTGCCACTTAAAACTTAAAAATACTGAATTGAAGAGATAAAATAGGGTCTCTCATCATATGAACATAAAATATCAGTATGATATATATAGAGATCATACCCCAACAAAATAAAAAGGAACTTGGAAGACTTGACATGAAAGTAGAACGTTGAAAAATGAGAAAGGTGAACGAATCCCTTAAAAATTTGGCAGCCTAACGGCGTCGCTTTAACATTATTAAAATGAAATGATGAGAGAAAGAGGGGGTATATCATCATATGAACATGAAAACGATAGTAGGATGAATATAAAAGAACATCCTCCAACATAAGAGCATGGAGCATAAAAGAAATGACATAAAAGAGATTACTTGAAAAGAAAGAGGGAGGTAGGATCCCTTACCTTAAAAAGTAACTCTTAAAACACAATGGTTGGGCCCTTGAGGCCTTGGGGGCACCTTGGGAGGACTACTTAGGAGTTAATGATACCAGAGCTTCGTTGGGGGAGAGTTGGGAGTCGAATGGATGAGAGGATGGCTTGGTATTTATAGAGAAAGTGAGGGGACAAGGCATTAATGGCCAAGGGACACCTCATTAGTGGTTTTGGAAAAACCATGGGCTTGCCCATGGTATTTTCCCATTGTATTGGCCACTTGGGACACCTCATACCTTATCTCACTATTCATAATTCTAACATATTGATTACAAACTTAATACATCATGCGGTGTGATGAAATCCACTACATCAGTAGGAACTCCCTCAATGTATTTCTTCCAATGTTTCCCGTTGAATATAAAGCTCTTTCTAGTGTTCTCTTGTGTGATCTCCACTGCACCATAAGGAAAAACATTAGTCCCAACATAAGGACCAAACCAACTGGAATACAAATTACCAGGAATCAGCTTCAGTCGTGAACTATAGAGCAAGACTTTCTCTCAAACTTGAATGTCTCTTTTCTAGATCATTTTGTCATGAGATGCTTTTGATATTTCCTTGTAGAGCCTTTAATTATCATATAAAGACAATAAAATCTCCTCATGATCTTGAATTTGTATCTTCCTTTGGATTCCATCTTGGGCCAAATCCATGTTACATTTCTTTATAGCCCAATAATCCTGATGCTCAACTTTCACGGGTAGATGACAAGATTTCCCAAAGATAATATGAAATGGGGACATACCGATGATGGTATTGTATGCTAACCTATAAACCAACAATGAATCATCCAAGAACTTTCTCTAATCCTTCCAATTTGGCTGCACGGTTTTCTCCAAAATTTGTTTCAACACCCTATTTGAAACAACAACCTAGCCATTTTTTGGGGTGGTATGGTGTTCATGTTTTGTGTGTCACATCATACTTCTGAAGGAGAGAAGAAAAATTACGATTGCAGAAGTCTGTCCCTTGGTCACTGATGATGGACTTTGGTACTCTATACCTACCAAACAAATCTGTTTCTTGACAAAGTCCACTACAACATGAGAATCGTTAGTCTTGGGGGCCTTAACCTCCATCCATATACTCACATAATCAAAAAAACAAAATGTACAAAAACCCCAATGAACTCGGATAAGAACCCACAAAATCGATGCCCCATACATCAAAAGTATCATAGAATAATATGGGTTGTTGGGGTATCTCTTGTCTCATAGAAATATTACTAGTGTGTTAGCAACATGAGAACAACTTTCAAGACACATGATAATCATAGAATAAACTAAACGAATACAATCCAGAGTCCAAAACATTCCTAGGTATGGGTTGGGGTCCAAAGTTCTTACTACAAGCAAGTGTATGACAGAATTTCAGAACAAACTCAAACTCATGATCAGGAACACATGTCCTAATACCATGGTCACTACACATATTCCATAAGTATGGATCATCCCAAACATAAAATCTATACTCACTCTTTAATTTTTGGACTTGATGTTTCTATATATTTGTAGGAATTTCTGTAACACCCCAGGTAAATAAAGAATATGACATTTTTATATTTATCCCTATTTGTGAAAAAAAATATTAATATTACTTTAATGGGAACGCTATGCTCGATGGCATACCCAATACGCGACAACGAGTTCCTTTGAAATCTTACAGTGCACTCTAATAATAAAATAATATTATTTTAAATGGTAGTTAACGCCTAGCCATTGTAATGGTGGGAAAGAATGGAACTAACTAAAAAATTATTATGTATGTTTGTCAAATATTTTTACTTTTTACAATAAATGTTAGAGGATTAAAAATTCGAATGAATCCAATTTTTAAGCGTAAACATTCTAATATTCTTTAAAAGGTCGATTAACCACCTTTTGATGGAGAACCTCTTTTAAATCCACTTTTTAACAATTTTATGTGTTATCTTTGACAAAATAAAATTCTTTTTTAGAATCGGGACATAAAAATTTACTTTATGTAAATTTTTGGTATTTGTCCAATAAAGGTCATTTTTTAATGAATAGGGAAAAATGTTGTGTTTTAATTCAAAAATGCTTTTTAATATAATTTATTTATATGATTAGATTATCTTTTTAATTGGTTTTAAAGTGAAATTAGAATATATTTTTACCATTTAATCCAATGGTGGTCATTGGAATTAATATCAATTTGAGATTGGACATAAACGAGTGTCAATCTTTTGATAGATATTGTTTCTTAAAAAACACGATATTTCATTTGAAAGCGGGATTTAATTATAAAATTAAGTAATTCAACTTCTATGTTATTAATTTGGTAAAATAGACATAATTTTTTAATTTGGAATATAAAATATAGCTTAGGGTGAAGTTTTGGTATTTTTCTGAAAAACCTTAATTTTTGATTAATAGTGAAACCACAAAGTGGTAGTTACAAAAACTGATTTTTTCATTTAAATGGAACTTTACCACTTCTTTGATTTCAATTTCAAAAAACCAATTTAAATTATTTTTATTATTAAGTAAAATGTGGTTCAATGGGATGAAAATAATTTTTTATGAAAAGTAAATTTTAAGTTTTATTAATCGCGATTAAAGGTAATCAGTGTGATTTGAGGTAAAATGATATTATAATAAAATGAAAATATAATGACACTTGTCCTAACCCTATTGGATGAGTCATGGAAGACCAAGACAACCCATGGGTCTATTTCTGGGACCCCATGGAGCCACTTGGGTAAGATAATGACATTAATGCCTTTTATTTAAAGTAAAAGTAAAAATGACACAAACATGTATTGTTTTAATAAAACAATTTTTACCTAGTGTTATACAAGTCAGATTTTTGACTATAAATAGTAATTTGAAATATATAAAGATTTAATACATAATAGTATTTTTTTATAATTTTTAGTCATTAAATAAATTAAATTATTTATGACATCATGATGATGCAGCGATTACCTCATTATTTAACGATTTAAATAAAATGAGAAGATAATGTAAAATATAAGACCTAAACATGTCAAAAACCAATTGGATGGGTGGATTTAGAAACCTTATCACCTTATCCTCTAAATATATCAATGTGGGACCTTTAAAATCTGACACTCATTTGAAAATAAGGTAACTTTTTTTTGACTTTCCAAGAGTGCCCCTACTCTCCTCTTATAAAAGGCCCCCACCTCTACCACCTTACACACACCTATAAAGCCTTTGTCTCGGAAAAACCCTGCCCATTTCATCTCTCCACATCCCTATCTTAATCATTGAAGCCTCAATTTGGGCAGAATCCTTTCCAAGGAAGCCTTTTAGCTCAAATCAAAGAGAGTTACCCGATTTAAAGGTAGTGTCTTCTCTTGTGTTCTTATGTTTTATTTTGCTTCTCCAACCCTCTAAAATATTTTTATTCCTATATTTAGTAACAAAAACAGTATATTAAATATACTAGGATGTTGTTATATGAAGTATTCGAGCTACACTTACACGCACCTTCGTCTAATGGTTAAAGAACATATTGTTTCTGTGGATGGTGAATTTCTGCCTCACGAAACGATGATTGTTCAATCATCTCTTAACACCTTTCATGGTGTCCATTATGATGTCACTATATTTTATATATAATATATATGGTAATTATGTTTTCTATATGCTTCTGAATTTTATATTTAAAACATGCCTTTATGCTTTTCATGTTGTGCAAATGCGATAATTTCATACGAGGAAGTGTGGACTACCGCCCCCTCAAGTGATGTGACTTGTTCATGCAATACATGGAATGTATAAATAATTAAATTAATGAACATATGTGACCTATATAAAATATATATCATACTGTAATTATAATATATATATCTCTCAAATATTTTTAATTACATTAATATGAAAAATAAATGAAAGTAGTGTTCATGCGTACGTACGGCCTACCGTCTCCATGAACGTTGAATTTCATTTCTTTTTATCTCCAAATGTTATGGAGTAGTATAAAATGAATATTTACTGGATATATATGATATTTAAATCATTAATACTATTATGGAGATGATTTACTTATAACTACATGGACAATCATTTTCAAACAAGTTCATTTTTGACTCATGTACTAAACATCGACAAAAACGTCTGATATGAACTCACATTATTAACAAATTATTATAACATTATAACATGTGATATAAACTGAATAATAATCTTTAAAATAGGGTCTTAAGAAATTATAAATTGAACGAAGTTTATTATTCAGGAATATAAAGAAACAGACAAGACAAGTCAGACTTGAGGTAAGGGATCCAACCTCTCTCTTTCTTTTTAAGTACTCTCTTTTATGTCATTTATTTTAATCTCATCTTTCTTATGTTTGGGATGTTATTTTATATTTCTCATACTGTAATTTTTATTTTCATATTATGAGAGACCCTATTTTATCTCATAAATCCAATTTTTTGGAAGCTTTAAGTGGCGTCCTTAGGCTGCCGAGTTTTCGTAAGGGATCCTACCCCTCTCTTTCTTTTTAAGTACACTCTTTTAGGTCATTCCTTTTAAGCTCATCTTTCTTGTGATTGGGATGTTATTTTATATTAATCCTACTGTACTTTTTATGTTCATATGATGAGAGACCCTATTTTCTCTCACCAATCCATTTTGTAAGTTTTGAGTGGCGCCGTTAGGCTGCCGAATTTTCGTAAGAGATCTAACCTCTCTCTTTATTTTTAAGTACTCTCCTTTACGTCACTTCTTTTAAGATCCTATTTGTTATGATGGGCGATGTTCTTTTATATTCCTCTTTCTATACATTTTATTGTAATATTATGAGAGACCCTATTTGATTTCATCAATCCATTTTTTGAAGTTTTAAGTGGCGTCGTTAGGCTGAAGAGTTTTTATAAGGGATTTTTCATCTCACTTTTAGTCCCGTGATATTTATGCTTAATTTGCCACTATTTCCTTTTAGTGGTGTATGTACTTCCCATTATTATACTCTTTGTGTAATATAATTTCATTTATGGGTATTTACATATTCATTGTATGACCCTTCTTCAATGGGGTGTACGTTTCGAAAGTTACCCAAGTCGGTAAGAGAAACTTTCACCCTCCTTTTTTTAAAAGACTTGTTTTGTTATGTATTTTAATTCACATACTATTATATTGGGATATATTCTTCTATATCCTTATTGATGTAAATTATATGTCCAAGTGATGAGATACCATTGTCTCTCTCATCAACTCTTTTTCTGAATTTTGAAGTGACGCTGTTAGGCTGTCGAATTTTTGCAAGGGAACTTCTTAACCCAATTTTGATTCTTTGGGATAAACTTTTACTCCATGAATATGTCGTTATATGAATATGTGTGAATTAACTCTGATTGTTTTACACTTAATATCCACTTATATTTTGTGAATTCGTTTGTCACACATAATTAAGTCATTGATTTATCCTTAATCTAAGGATACCATCTTCATAATGGATTTCATCTCAATTTACATTTCCATTGAGAATTCATTGTTGTTATGCACCAATTCACTCTTATATGGTGTATATACTGTCCTTTGACATATTATATCATGAATTCCTTTATTCTAATGATATTATAAAGTTCTGATTAGATGTTATTCCGAAATTATTTGTATTCAAGAGTCTCTCATTTTGTTAAAAACTCTTTAACAAAAATATCATTTTAAATGTTTTAAAGATTCGTTATTCTAAATATTTATATTTAATGTCCATGCTTTCAAAATGGTTTTCAGTATTTATTTATATGTACATTAATGTTTTAAAATTATAATTCCATTAAAATCATCAAAGTGGTATGGGACACTTTGATTCAAAAATCGCTTTTAAATGGTTTTTGAAAATTGATTGATTAATTCAATATCTAGGAATTACTTATTGTGATTGAAAATGAAATGTTGTTATTGAAATGTTTATATTTTCAATATTTTATGTGTAATGATGGTACTTGGACATTTTACGGGTGGTTACGTGATAAACCATATGACGGGTGGTGCTGTGAATACCAAGACGGGTGGTTACGTTATAACCTCCAATGCATTGGGTATGGAAGTCGGCCGTATGGCTATTCCATTAAGTGATATGTGTGAAAGTCGACCGTATGGTTATTCCATTTAAGTATGTTTATGTCCCAAGTTACCTTCATATGTTATGTGTTCTTTATTTGGGTTTTATGGTAATCTTTTGGTTACAAAAGGGTAAGTATTGATCTTTTATTCAGTGAAGATTTTTTACTACTTCATAAAGGTGAAAAGTATTACTTTGATAAAGTATACATGGTTTACTTGTTGTTTTGAAAAACTAACAGTTTTCATTCTTTGTGTTTCCCTTACTGACCTTTTTATGCTCACCCCATGTTTTTAAATGTTTTTCACAGGACTTAAAGTGGAATAGGGTCAAGGATTGGATCAAGGAAAAGTCATGCTATCTAAAACATGGAACTAGACATGTTTCTTTTTAAGAGTTTTTATTTTATGGAAACTTAGTAGAAGTGTCTACTTTGTAATATTTTGAGATGTAATTGTTATGTCATAATTTTCTTAAACTCTAAACCTGAAAAGATCCTCAATGTGAATTATTCATTTAATTCAATATTAAGTAAGGTTTAAGGTCGGGGCCTTATAGTTGGTATCAAAGGTCGGTTTAGACAACTTTAGGGATTATGAGTTTTTGTTAGACACATGGTTAGTCCCTATATCTATTATTTCAGTTAAATCATTATTTTATAACCTTTTTTAGGTCAAGTAAAGTCAGTTATGAATGGAAGGAGAAGGATCTCAAAAAACATTCCTATCTTTTCCTAATGACATGCTTGCAATAATTATTGCAAAGTCATGTTTGGATGATTGGGAAACTTTTTCTAGCATACAACTCACTTGCAAGCAGTTGTTTGAGATATCAAACACCTCTACTATACCTCATTATCATCATGGATCATGGGTTGTATTTAGAAAAATACTATTTTCACAATATTCTCATATTTTCAAGAAAGGAAAATATTATCAAGGTATTTTCAAATATTTTACCTTATCACAAGAATTTGAAGCATATTATGATTTTAAAAATGGTGCTGAGGAAGGAGACCCTTGGGAAACCTAATTATATTTGCTTTTAAAATATAGTCTCTCAGCACATACTTATGGTATTTTAAAAGGACCAATAATAGAAAGTTTCAACTCAAATTTTGTCCGACTATTTTATAGAAATCATGTTTTATTAGATGTTTTGGAATTATATGTCATACATGATTATTTTCCAAAACTGTTTTTCTATGAACACCCATATGACCCATGTTGTACAAGGTGTATTTGGATAGAGGAAGAAAATGATTTTGAAGGATCTCTAAATCATTTTTGTAATACATGGGACGTCTGCCTACGTGAACAAGATGATGATGAAACCGAGTGGACTCCATGATCAAGGTATGCTGTTATTCATTTTGGGAATCGTTTTATTTTATCTTATGGTGGTGAAATAAGACTTCAAGAATTAATATGTTGAGATCGTAATTAATTTGGATGAAAATGAGAGGTATAAGGAATCTGTTGAGGATAAAACATGTTAGGGTTATTTTTGGAGTTTTATAAAAAGGACAACACGCAGACCGTGTGACAACCCGTCGCGTCAGACAAAGATGCGGGAATCAAACCCACAACCAAAGTGTGACTAGTATTTATCGCCTACCACTGGACTAAGTGAAGTCCCTAGTTAGTTTGACTAATTATTTTTAGTTAGATGATTTTATGAATTAAGAGTAAGTTGATTTTGGTTTATCTATGGAAATTATTAACCTGTCATGGAGGATATGTGATTAGGTTAATTACTTTCCAATACGAGACTTTAAGAGAAATTGATGTTGTTTGGAGATAAATGTTAAGATTTAACTTGGAAGACTATGTGATTAAATCCTTCAAATATTTGGGTTTCAATCTTAGTTTGGTTTAGTTTTTGTCTTCATTGAACTTTGGGTCTTGTTGGACAAATTTTGGAGATTAAGAATAGATTTCCTTTTTATAAAGGATTATCCTTTTTAAGTATTATCTGATCTCATACTAACCTTTTTGGTTTTAGTTTTGGTTAAGGTATAAAGACATGGGAAGTATACAGTTCTCTTTTCTGGATTAGGTGATTCTCTAGAAGTTGATTATAGCTCTCTTAATGTAAACAAGTCATCCTAAATACTCATCTTTTGGAGAAAATATGAGTTCTTGTAAGAAATCTAGTAAAAGTTGAAAGTCAACATGACAAGTAAGTATGTTTCCTCATGTTTTAGTTAAGCTCAAAAATAAATTCCTCAATGAAAAGTAACTAAAAAAATTATTTTCCGTTAACTTTTCCTACTGGGGAATCCAATACCGTTTAACCCATCACAAGTTTGTGATTTTCTTATGGTTAATTTTCTCCTAGACATGTTTACTATCACTCTCCATCAGAACATGACCCTTTGTTTTTTCCTCCATATATATATTTTCATACATGGAATCCTAGTATGGGTTAACTTGGGTGACCTTTGTACTTCCCTTTCATTCATTTAAAGTGATAGTTTAATTTACTCTTTTCCGATGTGGGACATTCAATGGAGTTTCCAAGCCCAATTTTGAAATTGCAAGGACGCAATTCCCAAAAGGGGGGAAGGATGTAACACCCCAGGTAAATAAAGAATATGAAATTTTTATATTCATCCCTATTTGTGAAAAAAATATTAATATTACTTTAAAGGGAATGCTATGCTCGATGGGGTACCCAATACGCGACAACGAGTTCCTTTGAAATCTTACATTGCACTCTAATAATAAAATAATATTATTTTAAATGGTAGTTAATGCCTAGCCATTGTAATGGTGGGAAAAACGGAACTAACTAAAAAATGATTATGTATTTTTGTAAAATATTTTTACTTTTTACAATAAATGTTAGAGGATTAAAAATGCGAATGAATCCAGTTTTTAAGCGTAAACATTCTAATATTCTTTAAAAGGTCGATAAACCGCCTTTTGATGGTGAACCTCTTTTAAATTTACTTTTTAAAAATTTTATGTGTTATATTTGACAAAATAAAATTCTTCTTTAGAATCAGGACATAAAAATTTACTTTATGTAAATTTTTTGTATTTGTCCAATAAAGTTCATTTTTTAATGAATAGTTAAAAATGTTGTATTTTAATTCAAAAACTATTTTTAATCTAATTTATTTATATTATTAGATTATCTTTTTAATTGGTTTTAAATTTAAATTAGAATATATTTTTACCATTTAATCCAATGTTGGTCATTGGAATTAATATCACTTTGAGATTGGACATAAACGAGTGTTAATCTTTTGGTAGATATTGTTTCTTAAAAAACATGATATTTCATTTGACAGTGGGATTTAATTATAAAATTAATTAATGAAACTTCTATGTTATTAATTTGGTAAAATAGACATCATTTTTTAATTTGGAATATCAAATATAGCATAGGGTGAAGTTTTCGTATTTTTCTGAAAAACCTTAATTTTTTATGAATAGTGAAACCACAAAGTGGTAGTTACAAAAACTGATTTTTTTCATTTAAATGGAACTTTACCACTTCTGTGATTTTAATTTCAAAAATAAAATTTAAATGATTTTTATTATTAATTAAATTTTGGTTCAATGGCATGAAAATAATTTTTTATGAAAAGTAACTTTTAAGTTTTATTAATCGGGATGAAAGGTAATCAGTGTGATTTGAGGTAAAAATGATATTATAATAAAATTAAAATATCATGAAACTTGTCCTAACCCTATTTTATGAGTCATGGCCGACCCAGACAACCCATGGGTCTATTTTTGGGACCCCATGGAGCCACTTGGGCAAGATAATGACATTAATGCCTTTTATTTAAAGTAAAAGTAAAAATGACACAAACATGTATTGTTTTAATAAAACAATTTTTACCTGGTGTTATACAAGTCATATTTTTGACTATAAATATTCATTTGAAATATAAAAATATTTCCAAAATTGTGGTATTTTTTTTATAATTTTTATTCATTAAATAAATTAAATTATTTATGACATCATGATGATGCAGCGATTACCTCATTAGTTAACGATTTAAATAAAATGAAATGATAATGTAAAATATAAGACCTAAAAATGTCAAAAACCTATTATATGGGTGGATTTAGAACCTTTATCACCTTATCCTCGAAATATATCAATGTGGGACCTTTAAAATCCGACACTCATTTGAAAATAATGTAACTTATTTTTGACTTTCCAAGAGTGCCGCTCCTCTCCTCTTATAAAAGGCCCCCACCTCTACCACCTTACAAACACCTCTCAAGCCTTTGTCTCGGCCAAACCCTGCCCATTTCATCTTTCCACATCCATATATTCATAATTGAAGCCTCACATTGGGAATAATCCTTTCCAAGGAAGCCTTTGAGCTCAAATCAAAGAGAGTTACCCGATTTAAAGGTAGTGTCCTCTCTTGTGTTCTTATGTTTTATTTTGCTTCTCCAACCCTCTAAACTCTTTTTATTACTTTCTTTTGTAACAAAAACAGTATCTTAAATATACTAGGATGTTTTTATGTGAAGTATTTGAGCTACACTTACACACACCTTCGTCTAATGGTTAAAGAACATACTATTTCTGTGGATGGCGAATTTCTGCCTCACGAAACGATGATTGTTCAATCTTCTCTTAACACTTTTCATGGTGGACATTATGATGTAACTATATTTTATATATGATATATATGGTATTTATGTTTTCTATATGCTTCTGAATTTTATATTTAAAATATTCCTTTATGCTTTTCATGTTGTGCAAATGCGATAATTTCATACGAGGAAGTGTGGACTACCGCCCCCTCAAGTGATGTGACTCGTTCATGCAATACATGGAATGTATAAATAATAAAATTAATGAACATATGTGACCTATATAACATATATATTATACTTTAATTATAATATATATATCTCTCAAGTATTTTTAATTACATTAATATGACAAAGAAATGAAAGTAGTGTTCATGTGTATGTACGGCCTACTGTCTCCATGAACGGTGAATTTCATTTCTTTTTATCTCCAAATGTTATGGAGTAGTATAAAATGAATATTTACTGCATATATATGATATTTAAATCATTAATACTATTCTGGAGATAATTTACTTATAACTACGTGGACAATCATTTTCAAACAAGTTCATGTTTGACTCATGTACCAAACATCGACAAAAACGTCTGATATGAACTCACATTATTAACCAATTATTATAACATTATAACATGTGATATGAACTGAATAATAATATTTAAAATAGTTCCTTAAGCAATTATAAATTGACCAAAGTTTATTATTCAGGAATATAAAGAACCAAACAAGACAAGTCGGACTTGAGGTAAGGGATCCAACCTCTCTCTTTCTTTTTAAGTACTCTCTTTTATGTCATTTATTTTAATCTCATCTTTCTTATGTTTGGGGATGTTATTTTATATTCCTAATACTGTACTTTTATGTTCATATTATGAGAGACCCTATTTGATCTCATAAATCCATTTTTTTGGAAGCTTTAAGTGGTGTAGTTAGGCTGCCGAGTTTTCGTAAGGGATCCTACCCCTCTCTTTCTTTTTAAGTACACTCTTTTATGTCATTCCTTTTAAGCTAATATTTCTTATGATTGGGATTTTATTTTATATTAATCCTACTGTAATTTTTGTGTTCATATGATGAGATACCCTATTTTCTCTCACCAATCCATTTTGTAAGTTTTGAGTGGCGTCATTAGGCTGCCGAATTTTCGTAAGAGATCTAACCTCTCTCTTTCTTTTTTTAAGTACTCTCCTTTACGTCACTTCTTTTAAGCTCCTCTTTGTTATGATTGGGGATGTTCTTTTATATTCCTCTTGCTGTAAATTTTATTGTAATATGATGAGGGACCCTATTTGATCTCATCAATCCATTTTTTGAAGTTTTAAGTGGCGTCGTTAGGCTGCCGAGTTTTCGTAAGGGATTTTTCATCTCACTTTTAGTCCCGTGAGATTTATGCTTCATTTGCCACCATTTCCTTATGTAATTCCCATTATTATACTCTTTGTGTAATATAATTTCATTTATGGGTATTTACATATTCATTGTATGACCCTTCTTCAATGGGGTGTACGTTTCGAAAGTTACCCAAGTCGGTAAGGGAACCTTTCACCATCCTTTTTTTAAAAGACTTATTTTTTTATGTCTTTTAATTCACATACTATTATGTTGGGATATATTCTTTTATATCCTTATTGATGTAAATTTTATGTCCAAGTGATGATATACCATTTTCTCTCTCATCAACTCTTTTTCTGAATTTTGAAGTGACACCGTTAGGCTGTCGAATTTTTGCAAGGGAACTTCTTAACCCAATTTTGATTCTTTGGGATAAACTTGTACACCTTGAATATGTCGTTCTATGAATATGTGTGAATGAACTCTGATTGTTTTACACTTAATATCCACTTATATTTTGTTAATTCATTTGTCACACATAATTATGTCATTGATTTATCCTTAATCTAAGGATACCATCTTCATAATGGATTTCATCTCAATTTACATTTCCACTGAGACTTCATTGTTGTTATGCACCAATTCACTCTTATATGGTGTATATACTATCCTTTGACATATTATATCATGAATTCCTTTATTCTCATGATATTATAATGTTCTGATTATATGTTATTCCACAATTATTTGTATTCAAGAGTCTCTCATTTTGTTAAACTCTTTAACAAAAATATCATTTTAAATGTTTTAAAGATTAATTATTATAAATATTTATCTTTAATTTCCATGATTTCAAAATAGTTTTTAGTATTTATTTATATGGAAATTAATGTTTTAAAATTATAATTCCCTTAAAAGCTTCAAAGTGGTATGGTACACTTTGATTCAAAAATCTCTTTTAAATGGTTTTTGAAAATGGATTGATTAATTCAATATCTTGTAATTAATTATTGTGATTGAAAATGAAATGTTGTTATTGAAATGTTTATATTTTCAATATTTTATGTGTAATGATGGTACTTGGACATTTTACGGGTGGTTACGTGATAAACCATATGACGGGTGGTGTCATGAATACCAGGACGGGTGGTTACGTTATAACCTCCAATGCATTGGGTATGGAAGTCGGTCGTATGGCTATTCCATTAAGTGATATGTGTAGAAGTCAACTGTATGGTTATTCCATTTAAGTATGTTTATGTCCCAATTTACCTTCATATTTTATGTGTTCTTTATATGGGTTTTATGGTAATCTTTTGGTTACAAAAGGGTAAGTATTGATCTTTTATTCAGTGAAGAGTTTTTACTACTTCATAAAGGTGAAAAGTATTACTTTGATAAAGTATACATGGTTTACTTGTTGTTTTGAAAAACTAACAATTTTCATTCTTTGTGTTTCCCTTACTGAGCTTTTTATTCTCACCCCATGTTTTTAAAAAAAAATTCACAGGACTTAAAGTGGAATAGGGTCAAGGATGGGATCAAGGAAAAGTCATGCTATCTAAAACATGGAACTAGACATGTTACTTTTTAAGAGTTTTTATTTTATGGAAACTTAGTAGAAGTGTCTACTTTGTAATATTTTGAGATGTAATAGTTATGTCTTAATTCTCTAAAACTCTAAACCTGAAATGATCCTCAATGTGAATTATTCATTTAATTAAATATTAAGTAAGGTTTAAGACTGGGGCATTATAATTTCAGAGGCCAGATGGTAGTTCACTAAATCATCATACTAAGGATGCATACATGAGATGGAATAACTATGATCATCGGGGAAAGTGTCCTAAATTGGTACCTAATAGAAGGTGTCATCCTCTAGTGTGTGGGTGAGCCTACTCATGTGGTCCACCACTAGGTTTTCCGACTCATTCTTTTCTTTTATCTCAATATCAAATTCATGAAGAAGGAGCATCCATCAGAGAATTCTGGGATTTGTGTCTATCTTCATCGTGAGGTACCTCTGATCTGCATGGTCAGAGAAAACAACTACTTTAGAGCCTGATAAATATGAACAGAATTTATCTAAATAAAATAAGATATAAAGAAACTCATTTTTTGTGGTTGTGTAATTTTATTGGGATGAATCCAGTGTCCTTGATGCATATGCAATCACATGTGAACGTCCCTCCACCCTCTGAGATAATACATCCCTAACTGCGAAGTTGGAGGCGTCACACATAAGCTCAAAAGGAAGCTCCCACCGTGGGGGCTGTATGATATGTGGAGTGGTCAGACACTACTTCATATCATCAAAAGAAGTCCTGCAAGAATCATCAAACACATTATCAAAATCCTTTTTAAGTAATCGTGACATAGTAAGAGAAACCCTAGTAAAATCTTTGATGAATTTCCGATAAAATCCTACATTTTCTAGGAAATATCTAACATCACTCACAAATAAAGGATAGGGTAATGATGAAATGATATCTACCTTAGATCTATCTACATATATCGCATGTTTTGACACTACATTCCCTAATACAATCCCATGCTCTACCATAAAATGACACTTTTCAATGTTTAATACCATATTCTTCTCAATACAATGATTCAAAACCTTTCCCAATCTTGAGATACAATCATAAAATGAAGACCCATACACTGTAAAATTGTCTATAAATACCTCCAAGAAGGACTCAATGAAATCTGAAAAAATACTCACCATGCATCTTTGGAAGGTACCTAGGGCATTGAAAATTCCAAATGGCATCCTTCGGTAGGCAAACGTACTAAATGGAAAAGTGAATGTTGTCTTCTTCTAATCATCCAGAGAAATAGGAACCAGAAAATATCCATAAAATCCATCCAATAAATGATAATGTGTCTTCCTAGTTTGTCTCTCAATAATTTGATCAATAAATGGGAGGGGGGAAATGGTCCTTTCAAGTGGTTTTTTTTAGTTTAGTATAATCAATACACACAGGCCGACTATTTTTTACCCTCATTGAAAGTAACTCATCTTTCTCATTTTTAAAAACTGTAGCACCACTTTTCTTAGGCACAACCTGAATAGGACTCACCCACTGAAAATATGAAATGGGATAAATTATACCTGCCTCGAAAAAAAATTCAACCTCTTTTTTAACAACTTACAGAAGGGTTGGATTGAGTCTCCTTTGTGGATGCCTAACTGGTTTCGCCTCATCCTCCAAAAGAATCATATGCATGCAAATGGAGGGATAATACTTGATATGTCACCCAAGGTCCACCTGATTGACTTAATATTTTCCCTCAAAATATTCAAATTTTTTTCTTCATGTTTAAAAGGCAGATTATTAGCAATGATAACAGGTAATTTCTCACCACTTAACAAGTATGAGTATTTGAGATTAGGTGGAAATGGCTTGACTTCCAATGTAGGGGGGTGATGTATGGATGGAGAAACTGAAGGAACTGAAATATGTGCACTATGAACATTAGTATCAGAATATACATCATCAAAATCAGAGAATAAAGCATCAAATCCATCATCATATTGAACAGCCATGTCATAATCAGAGTTCACATGATCAAAATCAGAATATGAATCCATTTCAAAAATAAAATCTATGAGATTATTGTGCATTAGAAACAGGTGTGGAAGTAATCTTAAACATCAAACTAGAACCAATACTCATAATCTCCCTAATCATAAGATAATAAAATTTCATGGGGTATTTATTTTGTGGTTCAAAATGGGAGATAAAAATTGCATAATGGTCCTTTGAGGGGTACTTTATGGAGTCCATAGCATTAAATATGAGAACTTCATCCCCAAACTCCATATATGGTGTACCCTCAAAGACATTTATGATAGTTTTTTCAGTTTTGAGGAAATTTCTACCTAAGATAATGAGATCATGAGAACTTTCCTTATCATCCTCCTTGTTAAGAATGTAGAAATCTGCTGAAAATATCATGTCTCTTACTTAGAAAAGTACATCCTCATGGACTCCTAATGGATATGTTGTATCTCTATTTATCAACTGCACCACTACTCTTGTCGGATTAAACTCACCAACTTTTAAAGAAGAGAATACAGAGTGAGGCAACACATTTATGGAAGCTCCTAAATCACAAAGAGCATCATAAATGTTCAACTCCCCTATGGTTCATGGGATGGTGAATGTCCCAAAATCCTTGCACTTTTTTGGAATTTCTAGAGTTAGTGTAATGAGTGCTAATATATTACTTCCAAGATTGATCCTCTCATTTCCCATGATACCTCTTCGATCGGTAAAAAGTTCTTTTAAGAATTTCTCATACCATGGATTTTCTTGATAGCTTCATGTAGATGGATGTTTATCTCCACACGCTTAAATGTGTCCCAAAACTCTTTTTTGCATTTCCTCTTTTTCTATATTCTTGTTTTGTACAACCCTGTTTGGAAATTGAAGGGGTTTAGGAGGAACATCATCATCCTTTTTCTTACTTTTGTCTTTCTCCTTAGGTTTCTCATCAGCTGGTTTTGAATGGGTCTTTTCCAGAGTTGAGGAGAATCCTGGTGGAATGGTAGGTGTTGAAGAATCATTTTTTTGCTTCCCACTTATCAATGTTATGGAACCGACATTCCCCTTTGCATTTGGAGTGGGTTGTGAGGGTATATTTCTAGAATTCGTACACACTAGTTCATGGAGGGCGGTGGAAATATGGCTCATTTGAGTCTTCCACTCCCTCATCTCTGAACCTTGACTCTTCTTCTCAATCTATTTATTAAAAACAATCTCTTTGAAAAGATCATAAGTATTAGAATCTAATTTTGGTTGATAATTCCCTTGTTGTTGAATTTTTTATGCTTAAGCTTCAAATCTCATTTGGGGTTGTTGGAAATCCTGTTGTTAAAAGGATGGTGTTGGATATTATGTTGTAAGGGGGGCCTTTGTTGTTGTCTATATGCATAACTCATGTCAGATTAATCCTTAAACCCTTTTTGTATGCTGGTGAAAAGGAATCAAATTTTTTTGGGGATGTGGCTCTTGTTTTTACAGATATGGTCTCCCATGGAATTCCACTGCCCAATCCTCTGTCTCTAGTGACTGGGGGAAACAGTCAGTTGGGTTTTCTATTTTAGTGGAAATGCCATATGGCCTCATAAGAGTGGGTTGGGATGTTTTTTGAGCCAATGAAATCTTCCTCACCTTATTGGTCAATTATTCTAACTTAGTATCAATAAAATTTCTTTCAAGAGAAGAAGGACTTACCTAATGTACTCCTCGAACATGTGGTTTACCTCGATCGCCAAATTGTTGGGTGTTCTGGGCCATCTTGTCAATCAATGCATGTGTAGCTACTACTATTTTGTCCACCAATGCTCCTCCAACTGAGGCATCCACCATGTTTCACTCCATAGGTGTGATTCCTTCATAAAATTATCGGATGAGGAGTTTCTAACTAATTTGGTGATGTGGGAAGCTTGCAGACAACTTCTTGGATCACTCCCAATACTAATACATTGACTCCCATTCAGCTTGCTTGATCCTAGATAACTCCTTTCAAATGGATGCGGTCCTTGATGATGGAAAAAATCTCTGCCAAAAAATACATTTCAAATTGTTCCAACGTGTTACATCTTCAGGTTGTAAATAATACATCCAATATTTTGTAGCTCCATCAAGTGAGAATGGGAATGCTCCTAGTTTTATTTGGTCTTCAGATACATTTCTTGATTTAAGGGTTGATCAAACCACATTAAATTCTTTTAAATGTTTTTTTGGATCCTCACTAGATAATCCATGAAACTTTGGATGAAGGTGAATTAATCCATATTTTAGTTCAAAGTCTAATTCGATATTTGGGTATGCAATACGATTTGGTTGATAATTAATATCAGGTGCATCCAACTCTCAAATGGTTTTATTAAATTCATTTTTATTTTTTTCATACATTGGTTCTTGTTTTAGTTTATAAGTAGAAGTGTTTCAGATTTCAATGTTCTTGTAGTGGAGAAATTCTCCTACTAGTTGAATGTTGAAACTTCCTCTGGACTGATAATGTCTGATTTGACCATAAAGGCTACATTCAATCTCAAGATCAAGATCAAAGAGATTATCAGGATTAGTTCATGTCATAAATCAAATAAAAATGAAAAGAAGAAAAGTGGACCATAATGAAATAAAAGATAAGAAGTTTGAGCTGATGGTCCAAAAATAAGAATAATAAAATAAATGATTAAGGAAGAAATCATATTGGGTAAAGAAGGAAGAAAGAAGAGAAGAAGATAATAAAATGTAAAATAAAATAAATAAATCTAATTGGTTGAAATAATTACATGCCTCCCTATCAATGGATCAAATTTTAAAGGAATTGTCTTGGGTTCCCTCAAATGATTAGTGTTTTTTGGTTAATTAGGTGTAGTATAGTGGCTAACCAAGGTTGTCTCTCAAAGGAGGAAGTAAATTTGACAACTTAATAGAGGTATTTTTAAAATATCATAAAATTAAATAATGTTCGATAAAAAAGACACAACAAGAAGATATTTTTTTAGAAAATATTTTAAAAGGTGTAATCGATCTAACTCTAACTCATAAATAATTTATTAGTCATTATCATTTAAATTTATATCCAGTTAATTATGATCCATTAATTTGTTAAATCTTGAATGCTACAAGAATTAACTTTACCACAAAGATTAAGTAAATTTAACCCTAGGATAACTTCGGAACATGCAATCACAGCACCCTGCTTTGATTGATGTTCTAAGGTTAGCTTATGGTCAGTGGTAAATTAAGGCACATATACTCTCTATAAATTAGAATTAATTGAGATTAGGTATTATATTTGAACACAACAAATTGATCTCATGTTGTTTTGAATTACCAATTAAGTTCACGCTCTCACAACTCACACATTTCTCGACCTCGTTTGACTTGTGTTTATTGTTCAATTTCTTGATTAGTTTCATTTAAATTAAAAAAATCAATTAATATATCATATTATGTGAATTATAGTAGGTCATTGAGTCAAAATAAACGAATGAAGGAGGTGAGAGGTAGATCGATTACTAAAAAGAACTACTCTTCCTTGGGCAGTGTAGTCACTGTAGAAACATTTTGCATTTGAAAAGGTTTAGAGAGGGTAGATCCTAATCTCGTTTCTACTCCTGATTACATACCAATTTGAAAGATTAATAGAAGAATAAATTTTAACAAAAAATTATAAAATAGAATAAATAAAATAATAACAAAGAATTTTTTTACACAAACAAAAGCATTACAACACGAAGAAGAAGAAAAAGAAGAAGAAGGCTTATTCAAAGGGATCCTTGGTTCAAGATCTAACCTTATTGTAATGGTTGTATAATTGGATTCGATCCACTTATCCTCTTCCCTAAACATTCTAATTCACATTCCAACCCCTCAAAAATAGAAAAACACTAATTTATAGAGTGGAGGGGAGGCTAGGTTTAAATAGGTTTCAAGTGTGAATGGGGAATATCAGCCAAATATTTTATGCCAAATTTCACCTCCCATTTGACCTCCAGAAGGCATGAACCAGTTGTTCTTACAGTAGAATGATTTGTTCAAAATTGGGTTTAGATCTCCTCCCAATATTTGGGCCAAGGCCAAGATCTTATGTATATGTTATATCCCAAATACAGAACTAATGTCCAATCTGGCGTGCCCAGCCCACCTTTTCCTTCGTGGTCTATTTACTCCAAACTAATGAATGATTTAGCTATATTTTCCTTAAAAAAAGTTTTACCCATTGATTCAGGAACACAGTTACAAAAATATCAAGTTGATATAATAAATATTGAAATATTTATCCTATAAATACTATAGTCAACTATAAAGGGTAAATCTATAATTTCAATCAAATTTTCAAATGAATGATCAAATCCCAAATATTTTATAAATAGATATATTTAAAATAATGTGAGGAAATATTATCATTTATTATCAATAAAATATTCAATAAAATGTGTTTTATCAGTAATATTAATATATTTAATATCATTTACAATATCAATTCTTGGATCATCGAGCCTGAAAATTTCACACTATCTTAGTGCATAGCTATGAAAATACTTTTTAATATATCCCAAAGCCATATAATGAAAAAATTGAGTCATTATATTCTAACCTCCTTTAAGGATTTTCACCATGAAATGCGCTAGATAAATAAAAATAAGGGTATACTAACACTGAATCTTGCTCTCCCACTCTCTGGATCTCTCTTGCATGCTCCCATGCTGTAATAACACATAAACCAAGGTAATTATCCATCCATAAAGGATCCTCTCCTACTGATCCTTGATAGTTACGAGATAATCAAAAAAGGTGGTACCATCCTTGAATACCAGATCACCCCAATCAATCACATTAATAAGACCATGCATGTATCTCCTCGTCTATGAGACATGGATGAAATCATACCCCAAAACTATTGTGGTAAGCTTATGTGTTAAGAAACGTCACCATCCCTCTGTTGGATCTGAAAAATTCCAATGATCCTTGGGGATAACTTGACTCTGGGGACAAATCTCTATAATCCTCATCATGGGTATACTCTCAAGAAAACATGGTCCCACTTCTCAAACTCCATGTTCTTATTACATCAATATGTATAAATTTTATCCCTTCTCCGGGATATCCTCATTTGCTCCCAAATCACATGAACCTTCTCTATCATCACCTACAAAATCATTTTCTCAACACGAGAAGTCACACCAATATCACACAGGAATAAGGTTAACCTACAGGGTCTCTCATATTGGGACTTGAATGGTTTCATGTTATTAGTAGTGTGATAGCTATTATTATAAGAATACTATACTAGTGTAAATTGAACCACCCAAACCTAGATGAAGTCCAACACCCTAGATCTCGGCATATCTTCCAACACCTAGATAGTCCACTCTATTATCCCATCTATCTGGGGGTGAAACACTATCCTCGTCCTAAACTAGGTCTTTCTTACCTTCCTCAAGCCTCTCTAAAATAGGCATATAAACTATACATCATGTTTGAAGAAGCACACTGAGGGTATCCTATGAATATGGGTGATCTCCCACATGTACACATTCACCCAAACACTCAACATAACTCTAATTTTTTATTACATGGATGTGTGATACCTATTTAAGATAGTCAAATATCACCCAAATGGAATCATGGGATTGCAATTTCCATGAAATACATATAAAAAATTCTATTGATATGAAATCCCATTCTACTTTATGATCTAAATAGGTTGTGTCAAACATGCCAAAACTTGTTTCTAAGTCTTTACCTACTGCCATGTGAGACACTAATAAATGAACTCGGCTACACTCCTCCTCATTCCATCCAACCAGACTACCAATAAAATTTCATGTACATCTTTAATACATAAATATGTTAAACCAAAAGAGAAGTGTAAAACTCCTTAATCACCTCATGCCACATCATGACTATAACCACCATTTATCCCTGGAAAAGGAATATTCCATCCCCTCCTTAAGAGAATCTATCTAGTGTATCCCTTAAGGATATCTGGTCATAAAGGACCTCATAGTCGATACATCCCAATAGATAATCCATCACACATTGGATTACTGGAGGATTCCACACTATCTACTAAAGAAAATAATCACCCCACCTCTACACCAGGGTCAGCTACAAATAATCCAACTTCTTAGATGCTCCATCCCTAATGTGAGAATGGGACTTCCTGCTAAGGTTATCTTCTTCCACATTTCCCTTCCACATAGTACATACTATCTTGAAGTCATAATCCTGAAGTATCTCCATCCAATACCTCTATATTTGGATAATATCTCTTTTAGAGGATGTGTTCTGGATGCTTTGGTGGTTTGGGTAAACAAAAAAATAAACTCACCAGGAAGGTAGTATCTCCACATCTTCAGATAAAATACTAACACTTCCAACTCTAAGTCATGATTAGAATATTTTTTCTCAATGTCTCTCAACTACCGTGACCCATATATGATCAATACCCACCTATTCATGAACTCTAATCCAATCATAGATCAAGATTCATCATAAAATATTATGCACTCCATGTCGTCCTCTGATATTTTCAGGATAGGATCATGGTTCAACCATAGCCTGAACTTATTGAAGGCTCTTTAACACTACTTAGTCATGGTAAATGGTTTCCATATACACATTAGGGTGGTAAAAGTGATTCCTACAATCAAAGGTTCATGGATGAAAGTCCAATAGTAGCCCAAAAAACAATGAAATCTTGTCACCTCCTTCATTCTCTTGGTTGGGTCCCAATTAAGTACTACATTAATTGTTTCCAGGTCTATCGGTAAACTATGCTTAGAAATGACATTTCCTAAAAACTGAACATAAAATATCCAAGACTAGAAATTGAAGAGATTAACATAATGTTGGTGATTCTGTATTAAGTGTAGGACCTTGCTCAATTGTATTGTATTCTCCTCCTATGATGCAGAGTAAATAAGTATTTCATTATTTATGACAACCAAAAATTGGTCCAAGAATGGAATAAACACCTAGTTTATCAAATATATAATCACATATGGGAAATTCATGACACCAAAAGGGATCACCATTAACTCATAGTGTTTATAGAAATATCATAATTTAATATTTATAATATTTTCTTTGTGAACCCTCAATCGGTGGTAGCCAGACCAGAGATCGATCTTCAATAACCAATTATGCCTCACAACTAGTCAATGAGGTCAACAATCCTCGAAAAAGGGGTAATTTTTCTTTATTTTTACCTTGTTTTTGGTGATGATAATAAACACAAATACTCAATCTCCCATCATACTTTTTCAACAAAAAACTTATGTTCCTTGGGGTGAAACACTAGGTCTAATAAAACCCTTTTCTCAATGTCCTCTAATTGGACCCTCAGCTCCTAGATCTTAGTAAGATCAATATAATATTCTGTAGAATATATAAGTGCGATCAGGGGTAAAATTAAACATATATGTCCATCTCCCTCTATAGTGGTAGTACCAAAACATCTTTATGTAAAATGACTATTAATTACTGCACTATCATAGTATAGTGAAAGATGATAGAATCAACTTCTCTAAGGGTTGTGTTATCTAACTATTAACATATCAGCTATGTCCTCCTACACATGTTCTCATACTGCTATTCCAAAAACTCCTTCTCCCCATGGAAGGAAAATTACATACCATCACCTTAGGTACATTGTATCCCTCCCTGGTGACTTTATTCTTAGCATGTAAAGTAAGTAATTAGTCTACACTAAGAAAATAATTGTAATCTATCACGGTCATTGAATAAAGATTCCATGTGAGGTTCTCTCACTCCTCTAGAGTTAGGTCACACTTGAAATAAGATTTTATGACCACCGATCCTCTTCAAGGGAACCTCCCAACATAAGGGTCAAAAAAATGGATCCACTTGTATCACTAGGCCTCAAATAGGTGATACATTTATGGAAATGTGGCTCTTAACTACATGTTAAACCTATATATATGGTAGTGAACATGCTTGTCTTACCTTGAACCATACATGAGCCTCTAGGACAGAATCCCATTTTTTCTGAATCTCATACATTCCCTTTTCTATCGTCTCACTACAACTAGGACCATCCTCAATACCTCATCACATCAAAATGACCTCAAAAATACAAGTCAAATGAGCTCATTCACCACACCTTGACACTATCCTATTTCAGTGGCACTAACTCCCCCTCATAGTTTTTAATCTTTTCATGAGAAATCATCTGGGTGGGGGATGTTCCCATCTCCCTTTTCTTCCTGATTTAATATCAAATATATCTAATATAGGGCAATATTGATTACCTACATCACCCTAGATATGTCTTGACACAAGGTCCACCATCAATAGGGGTCCCATCTGAGAGATATATTCACACCATATGCTCTATATATCTCCCTACCACCTGAGAAGTGGTTTGGGCTCAATAATAATTCTGGGTGATCTCTATATCTGAAACTCATGATGAAAACATAGCACTAGTGTGACATCCTTTGGTGCCACTAAATCCAACACTTCTTATGAAGGAGATTTTTTAATAGGGAAGCAATAGACTGGATGGTGTCTACATAATCGAGAGAAATTTTACCACAATATTGAACTAATAATCCTATGCTTGAGGGTCTATCTCATCATGAAACCTTATTGGTCAATTGTTTGAACTCACGTAATGTGAAAAAACCTGCATGCACCATCAGCCTATCCTATTAGAGCCACCGACTTCTCATCATAGAGATTATCATCAAAATGTACCACTAAAGGTGGTTCCATGAACTACTCAATATTTTGTAGCATTCATTGGTTCATGTATGGAGGAAAAACATCATAAAAATGTCTATGATTTGCAGCCTCATTGCCTAAATAGTTATCATCATCGAACTATCTAAAAATCCTATATGGATTTCATCATTGAGGCATATCTAAATTTTTAAAGACATATCAGGGTCATAGAGAATATCTAAGGAGAAGAATCAAGAAGTTTAGTCAAAGTAATAAATCATATGTGATGCATGTATCAATTGTTCCCTATAACCAATGTCTTAGTATGCCAAGTAGACAATAATGTAGTTAGGATAATAGTGTATAGATACATCATTCTACATCATAAAACGAAGTTACTTGGCATGAAAGATACACTAAAGAAACATTAATACCAATACACTAACTTCAAAACCAATCCTAATCCTAGATCAAACCCAACCACTGACCCAAGGATTCACTCTTTCGATATCCCTCTATCATGACCTGGATCACTGGGGCCCTCATGGTTGGGAGAAGGCTGATATGTGACCTCCCCAAGAATTCCTATAGTACTCAAGGGTCTAAAAACAAGTAAAAATTTGAAACAATGTAAAATGGGAGGCCTTTTCCTAATGTTACTATATGCATTCACTAAATTGTGTCTATGAAATAGTTCAAAGGAATAAAAAAATATAGAGTAAACCATACATGCAACAACCTCGTTAGAATAAATTAGAGTAAAAAATAATAATACCAATATATAAAGGGGGAAAATATACACCCAACTAAAAAATAGGCATTGGTTAGAAAAGACTGGAAAAGGAAGAAGGTCAAGGTATCCCAGATAATGATCTCCAAGCCTTGACCAGCATACATGGTCAATGCACCAAAATATCCCAATACTTCTAAAAAGTAACCACCAATATCTCCATCATCTACATAATAAATTTTATGTGTGGTGAAATACCATATAGGGTGGATTATATACTTACTCAGTAGGACACCCTGAAAGCAAAATACGGGGAGATAAAGAGATAAAACAAAAGTAGTAAGATCAACCCAAAAAAGTATGTTAAATTAGAAACTGAGATGACCACCATAATCATCTAGATATTATAAAAAATAATCCTTAATGAGAGAGAAAATGAATCTCTATCTCTACATGATAGCTTAGAAAGATGGTATGCCTGCAACTCTAAAGCTCTATCTCTAATGTCCAACATCACGCGTAATCGCATAAGAATCTGTGTGGAGGGGAATATACCTCACTGTTATCATCTATAGCATATGGAGCATCAAATATAAACCAATAATCCTACATAACCAAACCAAAATATGTGTAGAGGGGCCCACCCCTCACTATAATGCTCTACAACTAAGGAAACTGCAACTCATATGGAGGTCTTATACCCCACTAGATCTCTAAAATGATGGAGTATCTCTCCATTGATAAAGGACATGTGCCCAATGTAGTGAATTCTTGTCACTATATGTATAAAGGGTATTGTAACACTCTCCCTTGGGTGACAGGGTAGTAATAACCCTAGAATCTCTTCAATGATCCTACACTAATCACTTCCATAATGAGGAATCGCTTAAATAAGTATCATGCTCAAAATATCTCACGTCATATCTCATATTCCATAAAAAATACCACCATCACAATATGCATGGAAAATTATTTAGTATACACTACTCATGGGATAAAATATGAGTCAAAATGATGGATATATAATAGTAATATATTTTGGATGGAAGTATATGGAGTGTAAGGGGTCCACATATCATTTGGATCCACGTCATCAATTATTCATGTTTTCTTCTAGTAGATATATGGAATCGATGTCATCATACATGGTGTGTGTAGATCATACATGGCATGTATCATCCACCCATAGAATACCAATGTCTTACTCATTGTGCCCAAATATGCTAGCTTTTTCCACATTACCTAGTCGTATACATGTCAGTGCATGGGTACTAGCCAGTGCTCATGTAATTCCAGAGTACACAGCATGTCCTCCGATATGGGGTCCAAGGTGTGTGACAACTAGCACATGGATTGGGCACCAAGGGAGGGTCACTTGGTTTGTGGTTCCTCCCACGTTTCATGTGATCCATAGCTATTCTAGAAACCCTATAACCATAGATAGGGGATACAAGTCATGTGTTCTTTTGTGATTCACGTCATGTAGTATGATTTTTCGTAGAATTTATAGATTCCTCACATGGTTTATAGATCTATACTCATTCACGTGAATCTTACACATTGAATGTATTAAATTGATGTAAATCTCCCTCAGTCACCTTTTTTTTCCTCTACAGTTAGAAAAAATAATTTGGTGATCGTCATAATGAACACAATGTTGAGGTTTTCATCTCTTATCTCCTGGCACTAGATTTTATTCCCACTTCAGACCCTGGATACATGAAGAATCACCTATAACTCCTAATATGTCCAAATACATCCTAAAACCATTCATTTGTTCATCATGAAAACAACCACCATGGATCTATGGGATTGTTCATTCTTGAACCTTCCCCAATAATCATGAATCAAGACCTTGTGGTCTAATTATAATGATTGTGAAGAATGGCTGGGGAAAAATCACAAGACTAAAGCTGCATATGTCTTTGCCCATGTATTCTAAGAAAATAATCATAAATCATGGATATAAAGGGTAAAAATCATGGAATATACATAGTAACTAATGTAAAAAAATGGTCACATGTGAAAGGAAAATGAATTAATATCAAAAGTGGATAAAATATTCAGGCTCAATCATATAATTAAATGGATGAAAATAAAAATTAAAGATTAATGCATCGATTGGGATTGATGATTAATGAAGAACTCATTCTTTAGTAAAGGAAATGTCTTGTTTCATTTTCTACCTCTCGAACCACCTTGATTCAATCATTCATCATCCTCTGATGTGATACACTAATGAAGAATTCCCATTGCTCCTCTGAATTATCCCAAGGCTCATACAACTAACCCTCTAGAATTGTTATAATGAGTTATAAATAGATTAAATTAAATTTTTTCTATTTAAAATGAAATAAATAAATTTAAATATTTATTTTAACTGAACTCTGTACCAATGACTACCTCAACTGGACATCTAGCGATGACCAAACTTATTTTATTGAAAGGGTAAACCCCATGTTAACAACTTAACTGTTTTCTTAGATTTAGAATATGATTTTATATTCATGATTTATACCACTGTTTCAGGAAAATTTTTGTGTTTGATATTAATATATTTAATATTCTTTATAATATGAATTTTGATCTCACAGTTCCTCATAACCTTATGACTTCTTAGCACCATGCTCTGAAAATATTCCTTAATATAATACAAATCCTTAGAATAAAAAACTGAGTCACTAAATAAATAATCTACATAATTTTAATCAAGATATAAATATCATATATACTCAGTATATTCATATATAAATTCATCCATTAAAGTTAAAGATAGAAAAATGAATTACATGATTCCTGGTGATGATAGGTCATACAAACACTTCAATATTGTCATCATTTTTTGTGTATTGAAAGAAATAAAGGTAAATAATAATTCACAATTTTAGGATAATTTTTATATCACAGAAGTCATATATATTCATTATATATATCCTCATTAACATCCATGTTAATATTAAAATAAAAATGTATCACCTCACTTCAAGGAGGTGGTAGTCCAAATGTACGCACCAGTGACATCATCATTATCTAATGGATTGGAAGGTAATAAGGTAGATTTGATATTATAATTATGGAATTATAATTATATCTTAAATATTAAATATATATTTTAATTCCATCATTATTTCCTTCCATGAGATGAGGTAATGGAATACTAATTACATCAGTTTGTGAGGTGGTAGTCCTCTGTTCACATGATTGATGGTTTTGTTTCCGATTTTATAGATGATGAGGTAGATTTAGGTTATGAAACTGCCCTAATAAAATATTATTTTTTTAGATACAATTTTTATTATATTACTCTATTATAATAATATTTTAAAGAGTTGGGATAAGAAAAAAACAAAAAAAATTGTTTAATGACTATATCATTACTTCAAAGAGCCCCTTTAGGATTATACCTAAGACCTTCTTAAGAGGTTTTCATAATAAATTAGAGGCCTATAAAACATGTGTAGGGTGTTAATGGAAGTTTTTTGTAGGTATTGGAAAATAAATATTTAAGAAGTTTTAAGAGGAGAGGATAGACGAAGTCCTTTTATATGAGGGGGAGGGGACCATCTTGCAATTTACTTGGAAGTTTTTTAAAGAATACAAACTGATAAATTCATTCCCAAGAAAAATGATTCCAAATTACCATAGATTATAATTTATTATATAATGAGTTTGAAATATGGCTATAAAATTGTATTTTTTTAAGTTTAATTATAAAACATAGCTTTATATTTTGGTTTAACCTCCCCCCAATCCCGGTAAATTCATTTTAACCTCAACTGCGGTAAAAAAAATTTCTGTTTTCAAAATTAATTCTAAAAAAATATTATTTTGGAATTATTATAAAGAATTTATTAATTTTATTAAAAATATTGATTCTATTTTACCAAATTAAATTCCCAAAAGCGGCATAATTAATTTTAAAATTAAACACTCATATGCGATGAAAAAGGAGTTTTCAAAAGAAAATGTTTTCATAGGTATAAAAAGAATTTATATCAAACATAATCACGAAATTAATTCTAATAAACTATATTGAATTTCTAAATATATAATTCAACAAATATTTCTCTTAAAACCATCTTAAAATTAAATTTAACATCTAAATTCATTAAATGAAAGTAATTTTTAATAAAAATAATATTTTCTTACCATTCATTGAAAAGTTAATATTTTCAAAAAAATTATCAAAGATTCACTCTAAGATAATTTTGACACGTTGATTTCAATAATGAAGTTCATTTTTTTCCAAAACAATTATTGAAGTGGGAAAATTTTAATTTTCTTTTCTTTGCATAAAAAACCTAAAAACATTTTTGAGGAAAAATTTATTTTTGAACCATAGAAATACTTTACTAAAAATAATGTACTTATTTATCAATATATTTTTTTTACCTACAAAATTTACAAATTATTTCAAAATTTTGATTATTATTATTCATACCTTCATGTTAATATTCTATGTTACAATGGCCATATAAAAATAATAATATTAAGAGTATACTGTGATTTATTAAGAATTAGTGTTGTGTGTAACTTAAGCTATCGATGAAACTAAATTTATTTTAAAAAAACTATTTCATAAAATCTTTGGTTTTTATAATGAATACTATTTTATTTAATTATTACATAATAATTTTATTTTATTATTTGAAAATAAAATGTTTTATTTAATATTTTTTAAATTTTTTATATTATAAATAAGTGGTTTCAAATATATAGAGGTATTCTCCTCAAGAAATGTTCTAGTGATATTTTAATGATATTTTTATCTATAAAAGATTCCTTTGATGTTATTTATGATTAAATGGTGGTACGATCCAATGTTACCATTTTCATTATTTATCTATATTATTTATGATTATGATCATGAAATATTTATGAAACATGTATTTTTCTTTCAAGAATTGGTCTGGTCTTCGATCCAACCTGACACACTACCCAACCTGTGAAATTTATCAAAGGGAATTCCCAAACCCAATGGGATCGAAATGTGTTCTTGAGAAATGAGTAACACCTTCAGAAATGGTTTCTCCCATGAGAATCAATAAGGAACAATTCAAAAAAAATATCACATCATAAATGATAACCCTAACATTAGAGATAAAGGGAATACTATAAGCATGAGTGAAGCATTTAGAATTTACAAACAAAAACCAAAAAAACCCAAAATGGGAGTGTACTTACAAGAAAAACAAGCCTCTATGAAACATTTAGTTATAGTGCCTATTCCACCACTACCAACACCTTCCTAAAAAAATTACAAGCACAAAGAACCACCATCACCACCATAGGGAGTCATACCCTAACCTGAATCAAAAAAATATCTACACACACCGAACGATGTATGTAGGGTGTGATCTCACTTTTCTAGTAGGTTTACTCAATATGATTTGATGTACAACTATTATAAGACAATAAAAATTCTTGTTTTTTAAATAAAGAAAACAATTTATTTGAAAACATTATTTATTATATAAGAAAACGAGTAGCAAAAACAAGAAACAATAGTATAATAAAGTTGGGCTATCTCTATGTATCTAGGGTTAGTGGGTACCTTGGATCCTTGTACCCTTAGTGATCCAAATTAGACATGATGTTTCTTCTTCTACTCAATCCAACCAATCCCCATCATAAATGTTTAGTTAGTGTTGTTTCATGAGTAAAATGTGTTGGGTGGGTCATTCCTAGAATACTTTACATAGTCTTCCCACATAAATACCTAATATTCCCTTGTGATTTTACCCTTTTCAAACCATAAAATCATTTTCATTCACAATACAATCCATCACATAATCACACATGCAATAAATAAGGGTGTTTATCCTCTTTTAAACCACACACACCAAAAATACAAAATTAATCATTTTCACACGCAATAAATTAATATTAGAAATGATTTAATAATAATATAATAATATATAAATATTCAAACAATACCAAAGCATGGAACCACCTAACCTTTCCTTGAAATATTCAAAAATATTGGTAAAAACCAAAAAACAGCACTGTGAGGAGATCTTATAAGATAAATATCACACCAAAACAAAAAAAAAATTAACCCCAAAAATTATATTTTACCCAAAATAGGTCCATAAATCCACTAGAGAAATGATAAAATAATAAATAAGATATATGAGACTAAGAAGATGGAAGAAGTGGAAAATATGGTCTCTTTCTTAGAGGTTTATTGATGATTCTAAGCGAAATCCATCCAAAATGTGGATAAAAGAGGGTATGGAGCATAGGTAGTCTTACATAGGTCTAGATGGTTCAAATGAAGTCAAAATTTGGGGTTTATGGTTAATATCGGAGAGGGAAAAACTCATAAATTCCAAAATATAAAAGTTTTAGAAGTCCACATGGATATCCATACCATGTTCCAACCGTGAAGCTCCTATGTCCTAGAGGGAAAAGGGTCATTTGGTTTCTTAGGGAGAGCCCATTCCTATATAGTTGGATCTATGATCTGGATAGTGACACTATCTATGGTTTGTGGTTTTCATTATTCTATCACACAGTTTCCCCTAACCATGCACCAACTTTTAACCTTCTTCTTTCCAACCTGAAAACCACTATTTTTAAAAAAAACCAATGAATACCATGGAGTATTGATATGACTGAAAATAAATGAAAAATAATCTCAATAAAACACAAAAGATGTTACAATCCTCCACACCTTGAAAACATTCATCCCTTATAATGTCAAACTGATGTGTAATCATAACATAAATGAGGATATTGATCCTCCACCCAATACGTCATTTCCCAAGACTCATGATCATCATTGTCATGCTTCAAAAGAATATGAACCAATGGTTTATTTATCCCTCTAAGCACTTTTATTTGGGAATCCATGATCTACACTGGTCACTCAAACGTAGACAAGGGAACAATGACCTATGTGAGGTGTCTCTATTAGATACACCTGATCAACCATATAGAATTCCAATACTCGATAATAAAAATCATAATAAGTCTTATGGTGGCTCTGCACCATCAAAAACAACTAGCACTAGTGTGACATCCTTCGGTACCACTAAATCCAACACTTCTCATGAAGAAGATATTTCACTAGGGAAGAAATATACTTGATGGGGTGTACATAATCTAGAAAAATTGGACTACTATATTGATCTAATTATCCTATATCTAAGGGTCTATCTCATCATGAAACCTTAGTGGTCTATTGTTGGAACCCACACAATGTGAAAAAACCTGCATGCACCATCAGCCTATCCTGCTAAAGCCACCGAATTATCAACATAGAGATGATCATAAACTTGTACCACTGAAGGTGGGTCCAAGCACTACTCATTATGTTTTAGCATTCCTTGGTTCCTAGATGGAGGAAAAACAACATAAAAGGGTCTATGATCTATGGCCTCATTTCCCAAATAGTTATCATCAGGAAACTATCTAAAAATCCTAGATGGATGAAATCATTGGTACATATCTAAATTCATCAAGACATATCAGGATCATAGAGAATATCTAAGTATATGAATGAAGAAATATAGTCAAAGGAATAAATATTATATGATGCATGTAACATTTGTTCCCCATAATCAGTGTATTGGTAGGCCAAGTTGAAAATAATGTAGTCAGGATCCTAATGTATATATACATCATTCATCATCCTAACAATATGTTACTTGGCCTAGAAGATACACTAAAGAAACTATGCTACCATTTCACTAACTTCCAAACCAATCCCAATCCTATATCCAACCCAACCACCAACCCAAGGATGCACTCCTTGGATATCACTTTTTCATGACCTGGATCACTGGGGGCCTCATGGTTGGGAGAAGGCCGATTTGTGACCTCACCAAGAATTCCTACAGTAGTATAGGGTCTAAAAACAACTTATAATATGAAATAATGTAAACTGAGTGGCCTTTTCCTAATGTTACTATATGCATTCACCAAATTGTGTCTATGAAATAGTTCAGAGGAATGAAAAAAGATAGATTAAACCATACATGCAACAACCTCTTTTGAATAAATTAGAGTGAAAAATAATAAAACCTATTTATAAAGGGGGAAAATATATACCCAACTAGAAAAGAGGCATCATTGATACAAAACTAGAAAAAGAAGATAGTCAAGGTATCCCAGATAATGATCTCCAAGCCTTGACCACCATACATGTTTGATGCACCAAAATATCCCAATGCTTAAGAAAAGTAACAACCAATATCTCTATAATCTACATAATAAATTATATGTGTTGGAAAATACCATATAGGGGTGACTATATACATACTAAGTAGGAAACCTTGAAAACTAAAGATGGAGAGAAAAAGTGATAAAACAAAAGTAGTCAAATCAACCCAACAAAGTATGTTAAATTAGAAACTCAGATGACCACCATAATCATCTAGATATTCTCAACAAGAATACCAAATGATAGAGAAAATGAATCTTTATCACTACATGATAGCTAAGAAATATGGTCTTCCTGCAACTCCCAAGCACTCTCTTTAATGTCAAACATCACGCGCAATCGCATAAGAATCTGTGGGGAGGGGAGTATACCTCACTGCTATGATCTATATCTAATATATCATGAACTATGAACCATGAATCCTATATGACCAAACCCAAATGTGTGTGGAGGGTCCCACCCCTCTCTATAATTCTCTACCACTGAAGAATATGCAACTCATATAGAGGTCTTGTACCCCATTAGAGCTTAAAAATAAGGGAATATCACTCCATTTAATAGGGGACATGTGCCCAGTGTAGTGAATTGTTGTTTCTATCTATATATAGTGTACTAGAACACTCTCCCTCAAGTGAAAAGTTAGAAATAACCCTAGAATCACTTCAACGATCCCGCACTGATCACTTCCATAATGAAGAATTTCTTAAATAAGTGTCATGATCCAAACATCTCACATCATATCTTTTATTCCACAAGAAATACCACCATCACAATATTCATGGAAAATTATTTAGGATACACTACTCATGGGATAAAATATGAGTCCTAATGATGGATATATGATAGTAATATGTACTGAAGGGAAGTATATGGAGTTTAAGGGGTCCACATATCATTTTTATCCACCTAATCACTTATTCATGTTCTCCTCTAGTAACTACATGGAATCCATTTCATCATACATGGTGTGTGTGGATCATGAATGGCTTGTCTCGTCCACCCATAGCATACCAATTTCATACTCGTTGTGCCCATATATGTTGGCTTGTGTCACATAGCCCTGTCATATACCTGTCAGTGCATGGGTACTAGCCAGTTTTCATGTACTTCCAGAGAACACATCATTTCCTCCCATATGGGGTCTAAGGTGTGTCACAACTAGCACATGGCTTGGGCACCAAGGGAGGGTCGCATGTTTTGTGGTTCCTCCCACGTGGAATGTGATCTATAACTATTCTAGAAACCCTAGAACCATAGCTAGGGGATAGAAGTCATGTTATCCTTTGTGATTCACATCGTGTAGTATTGTTTTTCACTGAATTTATAGATTCCTCACACGGTTACTAAATCTATCCAAATATATACTAAAACCATTCAATTTTTCATATTTAAAACAACCACCATGAATCTATGGTATTGGTCATTCTTGAACCTTCCCCAATAATGTTGAATCATGACCATGTGGTCTAATGCTAATGATCGTGATGAATAGGGGGAAATCACAAGACTAAAGTTGCAAATGTCTTTGGCCAAGTATTCTAAGAAAATAATCATAAATCATGGATATAAAGGGTGAAAATCATGGAATATCAATATTAACTAATATAAAAAACTAAATGGTCACATGTGGAAGGAGGATAAATTCATATCAAAATTGGATAAAATATCCAGGCTCAATCAGATAATAAAATGGAAGAAAATAAAAATTTTAGAGTTATGAATCGATTGGGATTGATCATTAATGAATAAATCATTCTTCAGTATTGGAAAAGTATTACTACATTTTCTACCTCTATAATCACCTTGATTAAATCATTCATCATTCTTTTATGTGATCCGCTAATAATGAATGCTCATTGCTCTTCTGAATTATCTTAGGGTTCATACAACTAAACCTATACAATTTTTATAATGATTAATAGATATATGAAATTAAATTGTGTCAATTTAAAATGAAATAAATAAATTTAAATATTTATTTTAACTTAACTCGCTAAAAATGACTACCTCAAATGGACTTCTAGCGCCAGCCAACCTTATTTCATTGAAAGGGTAAACCCCATGTTCAGAACATAACTGTTGTCTTAGATTTCCAATATGATTATCTATTCAATATTTATACCACTATTTCAGGAAAAATATTTTTGTTTGATATTATTATATGTAATATTCTTTATAATATCAATTTTTATCTCACCGGTCCTCATAACGTTATGCCTTTTTAGCACATGGCTCTAAAAATATTCCTTAATATATTAAAAATCATTACACTAAAAAATTATGTCACTAAATAAATAATCTAAATAATTTTAATCATGATATAAACATCATATATACTCATTATATTAATATTTAAATTAATCCATGAATATTAGAGATAGAAAAATGAATTACACAATTCATAGTGATGGTAGGTCGTACATACACATGAACGTTGTTATAATTTTTTATGGATTTAATTAAATAAAGGTAAACATTAATTCACCATTTTAGAAAAAAATTATATCACAGATTTCATATATATTCAGTTTATATATCCTTGTTACAATCCATGCTAAAATTAAATGAAAAACATATCACATAACTTGAAGGAGGCAGTAGTCCACATGTAGGTACCAGTGATATCATCATTCTCTAATGGATTGGAAGGTAATAACGTACATTTGATACAATAATTATTTAAGTATAATTATATCATAAATATAAATACATAATTTAATTCCATCATTATTTACTTCCATGAGAGAAGGTGATTGAATACAAATTACATCGGTTCGCGAGGTGGTAGTCCTCCGTTCACATGATTGATGGTTTTGTTTCCCATTTTATGGATGATTAAATAGATTAAGGTTATGAAACTAACAAAATAAAATATTATTATTTTTGATATACTTTTTTTATTATATTATCATAGATTAATAATATTTTAAATATTTGGGATAAGAAAAAAACAAAAAATTCTAGTTAATAACTATACCATTACTTCAAAGATCCTCTTTAGTTTTATACCTAAGACCCTTTAAAGAGGTTTCCATAATAAATAAGATGCCTATAAAACATGTGTAGTGAGTTAATGGAGGTTTTTTGTAGGTATTGGACAAAAACTAATTAATATGTTTGAAGAGAAGAGGATAGGGTATGTCCTTTTATATGTGGTGGAGGGACCATCTTGCAAATTACTTGGAAGTTTTTAAAAGAATACAAACTGATAAATTCATTCCCAAGAAAAATGATTCCAAATGACCATAGATTAGAATTTATTACAGAATTAGTTGGATATATGGCTATAAAATTGTTTTTTCTTAAGTTACATTATAAAACTTAGCCTTATATGTTGGTTTAACCTCCCCCCACCCCCAGTAAATTCGTTTTGACCTCAACTGTGGTAATTGTTTTTACTATTTTCAAAATTAATTCTAAAAAAATATTAATTTGGAATTATTATAAAATATTTATTCTTTTTATGCAAAATATTGATTCTATTTTACCAAATTCAATTCCTAGAAGAGGCATAATTAATTTTAAAATTAAACACACTTATACTATGAAAAACTAGTTTTCAAAAGAAAAGGTTTTCTTAATTATAAACAGAATTTATATCAAGCATAGTCACGAAATTAATTCTAATAAACTATATTGAATTACTAAATATATAATTAAAATAAAATTATTAAAACTATTTTAAAATTAAATTTATCTTCTAAATTCATTAAATGAAAATGTAATTTTTAATAAAAATATGAATTTTCTTACAATTCATTGAAAAATTAATATTTTCAAAAAATTATCAAAGATTTAATCTAAGACAATTTTTACTTGTTGATTTCAAAAATGAGTTTCATTTTTTAAAAAAATTATAAAAGTGGAAAACTTTTATTTTTATTTACATTTCATAAAAAACCTAATAACATTTTTGAGGAAAAAATATTTTTGAACCATATAAATACTTTAATAAAAATAATGTTCTTATTTATCAATATATTTTATTTAACTACAAAATTTATACATTATTTCAATATTTTGATTATTATTATTCATACCTCCATGTTAAAATTCTAGCATATAATGTTCATGTTAAAATTATAATATTAAGAGTATATTGTGGTTTGTTAAAAATAAGTGTTGTGTGTAACTCAAGCTATCGATGAAATTAAATTTATTTTTAAAAAAAATTCATAAAATCTTTGGTTTTTATAATGAATACTCTTTTATTTAAATATTCAATTATAATTTTCTTTTTTTATTTTGAAATAAAATTTTTTCTTTAATATTTTTTAAATTTTTTAGATTATAAATAAGTGATTTCAAATAAAGAGGAGTATTTTCCTCAAGAAATGTTCTAGTGATACTTCAATGATATTTTTATCAATAACAGCATCCTTTGATGTTCATTATGATTAAATGGGGGTACGATCCAATGTTACCATTTTCATTATTTCTCTATATTATTTATGATTATGATCATGAAATATTTATGAAACATATATCATATCTATAAAGAACTGATTTGGTCTACCATCCATCCCGACACCCGACCCAACACATAATATTTCTCAAAGGGAATTCTCAAACCTAATGGGAAGAAAATGAGTTCTTGACCATTGATTAACACCGTCAAGAATGGTTTCTCCTAATTGAGTCAACAATGAACAAATCAAAAAAATTACATTACATCATAAATGATAACCACAACATGATAGATCAAGGGAACACTATTAGCATGAGTAATGAATTTAGAATTTACAAAAAAAAACATACCCAAAATTGGAGTGTAATGAAAAGAAAAATAGGCCTCTATGAAACATTTAGTTCAAAATCCTATTACACTACTACCCACGCCTTCCTAAAAAATTGATAGCACGAAGAACCACCATCCCCACCATTGGGAGTCATACCCTAACCTGAATCAAAACAAATTCTTAATACACCCAGGGATGTATGTAGGGTGTGATATCACTTTTCTAGTAGGTTTCCTCAATATTATTTAATACACAACTATAATATGACAATAAAAATTCTTGTTTTTAAAATAAACAATACAAATTAATTGAAAATATTGTATATTATATATGAAAACAAGTAAAGAAAACAAGAAAAAATAGTGTTATAAAGGTGGGATATCTCTATGTAGCTAGGGTTAGTTGGTACCTAGTGTCCTTTTACCCTCAGTGATCCAAATTGGACATGATGTTTCTTCTTATACTCAATCCAACCAATCCCCATCATAAATGTTTAGTTAATGTTGTGTCATGAGTAAAATCGGCAGGGAGGGTCATGCCTAGTATACTTTACATAGTCTTCCCACCTAGATACCTAATATTCCCTTGTGATTTTATCCTTTTCAAACCATAAATTCTTTTTATTTTACAATACAATCTATCACAAAATCACACATGACAATAAGGGGGTTTATCCTCTTTCAAACCACACACACCAAAAATCCAAAATTAATCATTTTCAAAAACACCAAATTAATTTTAGAAATTATTTAATAATAAAAAAATAATATCTATATCTTTAAACAATATCCAAGCAAGGAACCACCTACCCATTCCTTGAAATCTTCAAAAATATTGGTGGAAACCAAAAACTGCATTGTGGGGAGATCATATAAGGGAAATATCACACCAAAAAAAATATTTAACCCAGAAAATTATATTTAACCCAAAATAGGTCTATCTAACCATTGGAGAAATGATAAAATAATAAAGAAGAGAGAAGAGACTAAGAAGATGGAAGAAGAGGAAAATATGGGATCTTTCTTAGAGGTATATTGATGATTCCAAGACTAATCCACCCAAAAATGTGGATAAAGGAGGTTATGGAGGAGACGTAGGATTTCCAAGGGATAGAGGGTTAAAATGAGGTCAAAAAGTGGTGGTTTAAGGTTAATATCGGAGTGGGAAAAATTCCTAAATTCCCAAATTTAAAAGTTTTAGAAGGCCACATGGATATCCATACCATGTTCTAACCGTGAAAATCCTATGTCCTAGAGGGAAAAGGGTTATGTGGTTTCTTAGGGAGGGCCCATTCCCATGCACTTGGATCTATGACCTTGATAGTGACACTGTCAAAGGTTTGTGGTTTAAACTATTCTATCATACAGTTTCCCCTAACCATGCACCAAATGTTAACCTCCTTCTATATATCCCAAAAACCACTTTGTTTTATTAAAAACCTCTGAATACCCTGGAGTATTTATATAACCGAAAATAAAAGAAAAATTTCCTCAATAAAACACAAAATATGTGACAATCCTCCACACCATGAAAACATTCTTCCCTTAGAATGTCAAATTGATGTCTAATCATAAAATAAATGAGAATATTGATCCTCCACCCAATACTTCATTTCCCAAGTCTCATGCTCATAATTGTCATGCTTCAAAAGAACCTAAACCAATGGTTTTTTATCCCTCAAAGCACTTTCATTTCGGAATCCATGATCTGCACTGGTCACTCAAACGTATAATAGGAAACAATGACCTAGATGAGGTGTCTCTGTTAGAAACACCTGATCACCCATATATAATTTCAATACTCAATACTGAAAATCATAATAAGGGTTATGGTGGCTCTTCACCATCAAAACAACTACCCGGTCAATCAATCATTATCATATTTTTCTTGCACAAGGCTTGATCCTGGAAAATTAGTCTCACCAACTTTTGTCCAACACATGGGAGACTGACATGGACAACCATGAAGCACATTAAAAGGAACCATTTTAATCAAATATTGGAAATTATTATGAAACAAAATTGACACCAATCCAATATTTTAATTCCATGAGTCTATAAAATATAACATGTGTGTATAGATCATTTCTTCAAAAAATTTATTCATCAACCTAGTTTGATGATCGTTTTGGGGGTGATATGTTTTACTGAGCTTGGACAACAACCCCATGGACTTCTTAATTCCTTCCCAAAACCAATATGTAAAGTTTGGGGCTATGTATGAAATGATATCAGGAAGAAAAATATTAATCCTCATAGGTTCTCAAACATGCAATCATCCCAACTTGACCACCTTGGTCAAATCATTTATCGGAATGAAATGGTTTGACTTGGTAATATGTTAAATAACCACCAAAATTTCATTATTTCCCCTATGTGAATGAGAAATCCCAGTAATGAATTCCATAGTGTTCTCATCTCATTTACAGGTAGGACTGGGGAGTGATTGAAGAAAAAGTTAGGTCCTCTGGTTCCCATCTTTAACATACTGACAAGTATAGTACCTAGATATGATGCTAGTTATATCACGCCTCATACATGGCCAATACAAATGGCATCAAACACCATAAAATATATTGGTGGTCCCATGATAAAAGTTAAAATGAGATTTGTGTACATACTATATCTCACCACCTTCTATAAAGATAACTACACCACGAAGCAACCCTTTAAATAGTCGATACCCTTAGATGACATCAGCCAACGGTCAGTCACCTCCCCTCCATTTAAAAACTACATATAATGATAGAAACATTAACGATTAATCTATTCTTACTGAATCATCTCCCAAATGGTTGGGGTTAATTGAATATTGTCCCTGAATGTACCTCTAATATATTCCTTGGTTTCTAGGTGTATCTGGGAAAACCATACCTACTTTGGGTTTCCACCACCATGTTCACCTTACCTAAGGTGTAGAAAATATCAATGTCAAACTCTGGAAGTTACTAGACCAATTGGAACTACCTCATATTTAAGTCCATATGCGATAAAATATAAATGAAATTATGATGATTTGATTAAACTATGAATTTATCTTTGTAGAAGTAGTGATGCCACATCTTCAGTGCATGAATCACCTCTTCCAATTCAATGTCATGGGTTGCGTAGTTATTTTCTTGTGATTGGAGCTTGATATATCCATATGCCACCACATTTTCATCTTATATCAAAACACACCAAATTCCTATACTTGAATCATTACAGTAGACCATGTAGCCATTTTTGGATTCTGGTAGGATCAAAACACGTTTTGTGATCAATCGTCACTTGAATTACTCATAACATACCTACCATTATAGGCTCCATTCAAACCTTACCCATTTTTTGGTAAGCTCTATCATTAGAGGAGAAATCTATGAAAAATCCCTGAGAAACGAACTATAGTATCATGTAAGGCCTAAGAAGCTTTTATTATTTAAGATATTCCTCGATTTACCCCCATTACATAATTTCTCTTACTTTAATGGGTTCCATCGAAACCCCATGTTGTGAGATCAAATGGCACTAAAATGTGACTTATCAGATCCAGAAAGTTCATTAGAAAGATTAACATAAAGGTAGTGATCCCAAAGAGTGCCTCGAATGATCCTTAGGTGTTGTTCATGCTCTTCCTCTATCCTGAAATAGGCCAGGATATCATCCAAAAACACTATGAAAATGGATTTTTAGTACTATTAGTACATTTGTTTCATAATATTAATAAAGATCATCATATAATTTTTTAACCCAAAAGGTGTTACCAAATACTCAACATGAACATACCTAATTCAGATTTATATATTGGGAATGTATGCCACTCTAAACCTGACTTGATGATACATAGAGTATAGGTCAATCATGGAAAATCAACTTTCCCTCTTGATCTAATCAAATAGTTCACCAATATGAAAAAAATGGATATTCTTTCTTACTTGTAACCTTTTAAACGTCTAGTAATCAATTAAAACCCATAGGGATCCATTATCCTTTTTAGAAAATAGAAATGGTGCAGACCAAAGTAAGATTTTTAGGTGAATGAATCATTTATATTAAAAATAATTTAGTGGTATATTCAATTCACTCAACTCGGTGGAGACTATATGATTTGAGGGAAGATATATCATCTACGTTTCTAGTGAAAAATTGATGGAGAAATCCACATATCATTCCATAGGTAAACATGGGAAACACATATGGAAACACATATACGATATGAGGCATCCCATCTATTAAACAGCTACAATAATCCTCTATCATAATAGAAGAGACCTTGAAAATGAGGCTTCCCAAGTCTGGATGTGTACGTCCATCTTACCCTCATCAAGGATCTCGTTCACCTTTGATGAACTAAGTACTCCCATCAAGTGACACAAAAGTTACTCATTGATGATAAAAATATATTTTCATCTTGAAATGAACCATCAAACCCATGCCCAGAATCACATAAAAAAGATCCATATCCATAATGAAAAATTCCCAATCTAATTCAACCCCTCACTAAGTGAGAGCACATGATGGACATTTAAAACCCCACTCCCTCTTCATGGAAATTTTTGTAACCAAATCCACCAAATAAGGTATAATATTAGTTGGTAATTTCATAAGTTCAACAAGATGGTTATAAATAAAATAATTAGATGCACCTATATCAAATAAAATAATGGATATTGACGATGCAATAAAAACCATACCTGGAACAATCGAAGGTTCTGCATCTGATTCTACTTGTGCATAATCCATAACATGAATTAAATTCATCTCCATTGATAATTATATTCAATTACTAACATGTTTCCCTACCTTGAGATGACTCTGTCCAAAAGAAGATCTAGCCCTTCCACTATGCCAAGTAGATAGAGAAACCATAGACCTTGAAGCCCCAAAATGAGCTATCAATATGTTGAAGAGTGAACACCACTCTGAGTGGGTGGGAAAATTTTACATAATATTTTAAAGTGAAAAAATAACCCACGCTGATGGTAGTATTTAGGTGGACTTGGACACACGGATCGAATATGCTCATACCTCCCACAATGGCGGCATACAAAAAATCCACCACACAAGGCTGCTGTCATGGGAGGTCAAGAGGGTATATGAAGATACCTCAATACTTCTTTCCCTAGTCCTCATGCTTTTTATAATTTTAAAACATTCAACTACTTCCCTGGATCATAGTTAAATTCATCCTTGAAAATCCATAATTACCTGAAAAGTCAATTTCCACTATCTGAGCTAGATCCACCACCTCACTATATGTCTTCAAATTAAATAAGAATTCATGGGAGAGAATATATGGTCATAACACCATTTCAAAATTATAATCCTTTAACATCTCATTATACACCACCCCCGGTGAAAGTAAATCCAATTCTCCAAAATGAGTGTAACATTCCAATATAGTTTGATACCCTTGATGGATATCCATAAACTCCTAGGTATTGAAATGGAACAAGGTATTAATGAAATATTGTCCATTGTAAGCATCCTTAAAGACTTTACAATCCATCTTCTCATATTTTATGATGAGGATTATTTAGTCTCGCCACCTATGAATGGGTAATTTTAAAATGAATTAATCATATTTCACCTTAACACCTTCAAGAGTCTCGGGAACCCTGAAGATCCTATCATTATTTTCTACCCAATATTTCTCTTTATAGGGGTTTGTACTACCCTAGAGGGAAGGGGTTTATTTTTTAGGATCTTTTGGGCTTTATAATTTTTCATAACATGGTTACTTTTCTAATATAAGAATGAATAGAGCCTTACCCTAATCCAAATCTCAGACATCCCAAACTACTACTTCCACTAATCTCTGATTAACTGATGAGGGATAATCCTTTATGGATTCTTCCCATGGTTTCATGGGAGATATCCATAGAGGCATGAATATATCGCAATTAACAAGACAAAAATAATAAATACACTACACATATGGTTATTAATTAATAAAATAATTTAAACATCCAAAAAAAATAAAATAAAAATGTATCAAAAACAAGAAATCATTTAAACCAATCCACCCTAACTTGATTTCTATATGTAGTCTGCATCTTGTGTGTCGCACATAAGATAGTATTCAAAAAAATCCCAAACATCCTATGGTGGTACAAAGTTTTTTTGTGAGGTGGGTTGGAAAGACACCCCACTAGTAACCGGAACCTCAATACCTGTCATTCCTAACTCCAGTCTATCCAGACTCTCTCTAATAACATGACCTGAATAAAGGGAAAACCTTCTAATGATGCCATTTTTTTCAAATAGTTTTATGTTTCTATCCAACTCAATACTTAACCTAACCTATTACATGTCCAAAAGGGATTTCTCAATCCCCGCTAGAAATAAACTATTTTCTGGGCATCAAGTATCACCTTTGAGAATGGTTTATCTCATGGTAATGAACTATTAACAATTCACAAAAATTAAATCACATAATAATAGATAACCATAAAATAAGTGATCAAGAAAACACTATAAGAGTGAGTTAAACATTTGTAATTTATGACCAAAAACATAAATAACCATAAAGGGGTGGGGGAATGACTAGATAAACAATCCCCCACACAACATGTGGGTCACCACCACATTCCACTATAGCTAACACCTAGCCAAAAAGAAACCTCCAGCCCATTGACCTACCATTTCTAACACTGGGAGTCCTTCCCCGACATGAATAAAAAACATGATCTAAAAACACCCAAGGGCGTATTTAGGGTGTTATATAACTTTCTTAGTGGGTTACCACAACTTTATTCCATTCATAGATATTATAATACAACAATACAAGTTATTTTTTAAAATAAAGAAAATAATTTAACTAAAAAATTATTTGTTAAATTAGAAAATGAATAATATAAATAAACAAAAATTATATAACCACCATGGGAAATATCTATGTAAATAGGTTTAATGGGGACCTAGAATCTTCATACCCTTAGTGATCTATCCTAGATGTGAATTTATATCTCCTTCTTGATCTAACCAATCTCCATATTAAATGTTTACCTGGTACTATTTTGTGAACCGTCTAGGTAGGGGATTTCATGACAAGAATTATTTTCTTAGTCTTCCCACATAGATACCAAATATTCCCATGTTCTCTCTACATTTTTTAAACCTTTATATTCTTTTCTTTCACAAGATAATAAATCACATATTCCATTACAAATGTGGTTTATCCTCTTTCAACCCACACTCACATAGGAAAAACAAAATTTAGTTTTTTCACACACACCAAAATATATTTATAAATCATTTAAGAATAAAGAAATGTTATCTAAATCATCAAGAAATATCCAATCATGAAAACACCATCCTTTCCCATGAAATCATTACAAATTTGGGTGGAAATCACAAACTACATGAAGAGGAGATCCTATAATTGAAAGGGCACACAAGATACAAAAACATTTAACACAATTAAATGATATTGAATAAGAAATAGGTCAATATAGACATTGGATAAATCATAACACAATAATAAAGAGATAAGATACCATGAATAGGGAACAATATAAGAAATAAGTAACTTACTTTGAGGTTTCATAAATTTTTAAAGTCAAATACACTAAAAAATGAGGCCAAAGGAGATTAAAGATGAGAGGGGGGAACTCTTGGTGATAGAGGGGTTAAAAGGGGTGAGAGAGTTGGGTTTTATGGTTAAAATCGTTGATGGGAAAGGTCAAAAATCCCAAAATTTTAAATTTAGGGTAGGCCGCATGGTTTTACTTCACGTTTTTCTAAACTGTTCCCCAACCATGCTTCTCTCCATTCCAAGATGAATAGGGGACACACAATTTCCTAGGGGGAGGAGGCCCATGATCTAGGTTATGTATCTTGTATTGTGCCACTATCTATCACATATGGGTTTCAATGGTCTAGCACAGATTTTCCCTTTACTATGCCCCAACTGTGTGCCTCCTTCTATATGGCTTCCCTCATTTTTATTACATAACTTTTCATTAAATTTTACAAACAGAGGATCTTTAAAGTCTGGTGTCTTGGAAATTAGGAACATAAAATATTATTCTAATCTACTTATAGGGATTATTCATAAGTTATTTCTAAGTAAAATTATTTCATCTCATAATATTGAGATAAAAATTAATGTAAAGGCTGAGAAGAATGCCAAGAAATGAAAAAAGGGAATCAGTTTACTTGTGAAATCAATAAGAACTTAATAAAAACATAAATACATGAGAAATAGAAGTAGAGGAATTTAATAATGAAAATAAATTGAACCATAACATGAATATGTGGCTAAAAAAATTAATTTATACATTCTTGAAGTTATCACCAAGGTTCATCCCCAAGGTGTCATAAAAATTACCAAGGTTATTCACAAAGGTATCATGAAACTTGTCATCTATAGATATTAAATTCTTTACCAAATACATTGGAGAGCTATAAGATCTCACCCATAATTTGTCATTATATTCATGTGATCCACATATATCATAATCAAAAATTTCAAAAATAACCCATAGAGAGAAAATGTAATGGGTTTCACATCAAAATCGAAATGTTTTAAAAGTTCTTAAAATCATGATCATTATGTCATTTATAACCCCATGAAAAGGAGTGAGGGTTATGTGTATGTCAATCCCAGAATCAAATAGATCAATTTTATGTATTGATTAATACCTCTATAAATGAAAATAGAATTGTATATTCGCATAAATAAAACAAGATAATTTCTTGAGAAAAAGAGAGAGATTTTGAGACGAAAATTCTGCAGCATAATGGCAATATAACATGGTTTTAGAAAACATTAAAAAAGAGGGGACAAGAGTCACCCACACATAAATAAATCATAATAAAGTATGGTTATAGAATATAAAAAATTATGATCATGGTATGGATATTTGAAGGAAATACCATATGAAAATGATACTTGAAAGAAAAGAGAAGATGTGATTTCTTTAATGAAAATTCTGCAGCCTAATAGCGTAACTTAAAAATTCAGAAAATAAATTGATTAGATAAAAAAGGGTCCCTCATAATTTGGACATGAAATTAAAAGTAATAATAATATTTAATAATATACCCACACATAAGAATATGGAAACTTTAAGACATAACTTAAAGGAAATCATGACTAAAAAAGGAGGGTGGAAGGTTCCCTTACCTTGAAGAGTAACTTCGAAAGCTTGATGGTTGGGACCTTGGGGGGATTTAGGGAACCTTGGTAGAAATACATGGGATGTAAAAATATTATAACATTTTTTAGGGGTATTTTTGAATGAAATTAATGAGGGAATGACTTGGTCTTTATAGGAAAAGTGAGGGAATATTTAATTAATTTCCAGGGGACACCACATCGGTGGTATTTGCAAACAAATGGGATTTCCCATGGTATATTCCCATGGTATTGGCCATATGGGACACCTAATAAAATATCTTACTATTCAAATGTCTACCAGATTTATTACATCGTGATTACATCATCAATGACGTCATTAAACACCTGAAACTCAAAACTGTATTTTTACTATTCACTGAAAATTCAACTGTTTCATAAAAATACAAAAAATTCATCCTAACCTAATATAGATGATCTGAATTCAAAAATGAACTCCATTTTATGAAAATAATTTTCTAAATATTTTTAATTAAATTTATAAATAAAATCATAATTTTTTTCAAATAACAACTTTAAATCTATAACTTGTTTTGTAACACCTTGAAAAATTAATCAAGGTACCATAAAATTATCATATAACCATAAGACAATAAAGTAACAATTTATGATTACATTTTATGAAAAGACTTTTCCATTTTAAATTAATAAATTAATTATAAAATTGTAAATAATGTATTTATGAAAAACAAAAATACCAAAAAAACATACTATGATCATTTTTTCACTTTTAAGATGTCTACCTTATATTTATAGATTCATGGGTGAAGTTTCTATTTTATTGGATGATTTACTATTCACTACTATTAACTACTATTCAAAAAGTTATATTACTATTCATAATATATTATTCACTAAAAACTAAGTTGATCTTATTAGATTCAAAATTTCTTACCAGTCATAATTGTATAAGACCATTTTCTGAATATCTTTTCACGTTATTAATTATTTAAAGTTTACATAAATATTTCAAAATACCCTTTTCCAAAATCATCAATAAAATTCATCCCATATTCATCCATACATTTGAAAATCAATAATTTTATCATAATAAGAAATAAAATGTTTATTTATACCAAGGGATTACAAAAAGTATCTAAGACCTCGTTACATAGCCCCTTATAAAACCTCCATAGGACCTAAGTGTAAGGTGTGCTATGGTGAAAGAATCTTGGCGCAGCTCAGACAACATTTCCTGAGTGCTGATTTCTATAATATTGAACCTCTCTCTTAGGCGATTCCGTTCAAGCTTCACATGTTGGAGTTCAACTTGGGCTTGGTCCAGAGCAAAGCCCAGTAAAGCCACCAATTTCCCAAGCATTGAAAGAAGGGCTTCGTACGGCCCGAGTCTACTGGATGAGGTCATCGACTCTTCTTTCTGTATTAACCAAGATAACTTGTACCTATAAACAATAACAGTAACGTAAAGATTTTAGTTTCCAATGGTAATTTTGACCAATGGTCATATAATAGTCGAAACCCAGCGATATCACTTCATTAATTAAAGGATATAGTTTGTGCAGTATAAAATGAAATAACACCCAAATTTAGGAAAAAATATTACTCAAAAGTTAGGGTCGTTACATTCTTCCCCCTTAATAAATTTCATCCCTGAAATTTAAACTTGTATCCGAAGAGTGAAATGGTGTGGTTACTTCTGTCTCATAGACTCCTCTAGTTCCCACGTGGCTTCTTTGCATTTGTGGTTCCTCCACAACACCTTAACTAGGTGGGTATTCTTGTTGCATAGAAACATGTCTCTACAATCCAAGATCTCCATTGGCTACTCCTCATAAGAGAGGTCATGTTCTAGTTTTACCACCTCTAGATTTAGTACATGTGAAGAGTTAGGTATGTACTTCTTCCAGAGGGATATGTGGGAGACATCATGAACTTGTGCTAGATTTGGAGGAAGTGCAAGCCAATAGGCCACTGCCCCTATGCGATCAAGGATTTCATAGGGGATAATGTACCTAGGGCTGAGCTTCTCTTTCTTCCTAAACCTCATGACTCTCTTCCATGGTGATATTTGAAGAAAGAGTTTTTCACCAACATCAAACTCCATGTCCGTTCTACAGTGGTCGCCATAGCTCTTTGGCCGACTCTGAGCGGACTTAATATGTTTTTGGATGGCAGGAACTTTTTATGCCATCTCTTGAACAAGATGAGGCCTAAGAATATTTATATCACCCACTTCATGGTAACAAGTAGGAAATCTACATCGCTTACCATATAGAGCTTCATAGGGTGTCATTTGAATGCTCGAGTGGAAGTTGTTGTTGTAAGAGAACTCAACTAAAGATATATGTTGATCCCATCCACCTTTAAATTCCATTTACCATGTTCATAGAATATCCTCAAGTGTTTAAATAGTCCTTTCAGATTTTCCATCAGTTGGGGGGTGGAAGGCCATACTAAAATTCAATTTAGTGCTCATAGAATATTGAAGACTTCTCCGGAATTTTGATATGAATCTAGGATCACGATCAGATACGATAGAAAGTGGAACTTCATGAAGCCTTACCACTTCCTTCACATAAATCTTGGAAATTTGATCGAGTGAATAATCTTCCTTGAATTGAGATAAAATTGGAATTCTTATTGAGATGGTCCACAATAACCCATATATCATTGTTTCCTTTGGAAGTTTTCTGGAGTCCAGTGATGAATTCCATAGTGATATTGTCTCATTTCCATGCTGGTATGGGTAGTGGTTGTAATACCCCATTAGGAAGTTGTTGCTCTACCTTTACTTGTTGACATACCAGGCACCTTGAAGTGTAGTCATCAATCTCCATTTTCATATTATCCCACCACTAATGATCACAAAGTTCCCTATACATTTTTGTTCTTCCATGATGTATAGATAAAGTAGATCTATGAGATTCATCCATCAGCTCCTTTTTTATTTCTGGAATATATGGAACACATAGTCTTGAATGAAATTTATATACACATTATTGATCAATATTGAACTTAGGAATATTCCCATCCTTCACAGCCTCAAACTTTTTTTGTATCAAAGGATCTTCTTTCTAGGAATTCTAGATCTTCTCTAGTAATGATGATTGAGAAATCATTTGAGTTAGGGTTGATGGTTTCTCTTCAATTATAATTCCCATTTCTAGCTTCACTAGTCCATTGATCAAAGGATCTCTTTGAATCATCATCATAGAAAGAAAGACTAGGTCATTCTTACTTAATGCATCAGCGAATTTGTTTTCTCTTCTGGTATGATAATGAATCGAACAATAATAGTCTTTGAGAAGTTCCTACCATCTCCTATGTCTCATGTTCAATTCCTTTTGTGTGAAAATATAATTCAAACTTTGATGGTCTATGTATATATCATATTTCTCCCTATAAAGATAGTACCTCCATATATTTAGAGAAAAAATGACTACAGCCAGCTCCAGATCATGCGTAGGATAGTTCTTCTCATGAGCCTTCTACTATCGAGATGCATAAGAAATGACTTTTTCATTTTTCATGAGGAAGCACCCAAGCCCTTTCAGAGATGCATCGATAAAAATAACGAATCCTTCTCCATGTGAGGTTAGAGTTAACACGGGTGAAATAACCAATCTCTTCTTCATCTCTTAGAAACATTCAGCACACTTCTTTGTCTAGATGAACTTGACCCCTTTTTGAGTTAACTAGGTTAATGGATTAGAAAGTGGTGAAAAGTTTTTCACAAACCACTTATATAATATCTTGCTAATCCAAGGAAACTGTGAATCTCAGTTATTGTTGTAGGATGAGGCCACTCCTCTACAACATTTGTCTTTGTAGGGTCATCTTTGATAAATCATTGGTTATAATGTGCCCCAATAAAGAAACTTATTTCAACCATAATTCAGATTTTCTATACTTCCCAAAAAGCCTCTCCTTCCATAGAGTTTTCAAAATAACCCATATATGATCCTCATAATCCACACGAAATTTAGAATATATCAGAATATCATCGATAAAAACTACCAAAATGTTATCAAGGTAGTCATTAAAGAATCTATTCATCAAATCCATAATAATAGTAGGTGCATTAGTCAGTCTGAAGGGTATAACAACAGACTCATAATGCCAAAATCTTGATCAAAAGTTGGTTTTCGAAATATCTCTGTTCTTTACCCTCAATTAATGATATCCAGATCGAATATCAATCTTAGAGAAGAATTGAGCCCCACAAAGTTGGTCAAATAATTCATCAATTCTTTGAAGATGGTATTTGTTCTTCACATTGATCTCATTCAATTATCTATAATCAATTCATAGCTGCATCGATCCATCCTTGTTCTTCACAAAGAGAACTAGTGCTCCCCAGAGAGACACACTCAGTTGGATAAAACCCTTCTCTAAAAGATCATGGAGTTGTTTCTTAAATTCCTCCAGCTCCACATTTTCCATCCCATACATGGTCTTTGATATCATTTGGGATCCAGGTAAGAGTTCAATGGAGAACTCTACCTCTCTTTCTGGGGGAGGTCTGGGTAACTCCTCGGAAAATACGTCAACGTATTCCTGGATGATGGGGAAATTTTATATCCTCAAACTCTCATTTCCTTATTCTTCTTCACTGATCAACTCCAAAAAGAAGGATATTGGAGGTTATTCTAGACAATAATCTGGTTGAGATTTCACTCCATGAAAGATAACTATAGGTTTTCTATTCAATACTACTGAGATTTACCTGCTTCTGCATTTGATCTTAGCATTATAATTTGAGACCCAGTCCATCCTTAGTATAATATCGAATTCCAGCATGGGAATGACTACTAGATTTGAAATAATATTGTGATCACTAAAGTAAATACTAGATTTTATAAAAACTAACGATGCTTGGATAATCCCACCATGGGTCTTGACTGATAACTCTATTTTTATCAAATCAGTGGTTGATTTTAAATTCTTTGCGCTTTTGGAGGAAATAAAGGAATGCGTAGAACCAGAATAAAAAAAGTACTTGCAAGATTTGAGAGAACAATAAGTGTACCAGACAATACATCATTTGGCACTTCAACTTGAGACGTAGTGACTAAAAAAATACGACTTTGTTCCCTTGGTTGTTGTTGAGGCTGATGGTGATTCCCTGCCACTACCCTTGGATTTGGATAGTGATTGGAAAAGTGCCTAAGTTGTCCACACTTATATCATTAGACATCTGGAAGGGGATACTCCATATTCCCTTTGTCATTAGTGTTGGGAAGTTGTGGCTTCACCTCACTACGACAATTCCACATAATGTGGCCATCTCTACCACACTTGTAGCACTTTCTGCTCCCGAGCATGAAGTTCCCCAAATGCTTCTTCCCACATTTATTACAGGTGGGATGTTGTACTTGCTTGCCTCCTCTTCCCAGATCGAAGATCTTACCTCATATTGGCTCCATCAATCTTTTCTTTTCATTGGATTTATGTGACCATTGCATATCACCGAACTCCAGTTCAACTTTCATCGCACTTCGTATGATCTCATCATAGCTATCATAATTCTGTTTGGCTAGATTCTTCAGCAGATGAGGTCACAGTCTACTAAAGAATCTATCAAACATACCATTTGGATCCATGACAAAGATAGAGTTGTAATGTGAAATCCTTGTGAAGTTCATCTCGTAGCTTCCCACCGACTCATTCTCCTTCTACTTCAGCTCGAGGAACTCCTTCTTCATAGTTGTTGTCATCGATCGATGGAAATACTTCTTGAAGAATATCCCTATGAACTCTTCCCACTCCATAGCTTCAACTTCTACTCTTGGACTTATGTTTTTAATCAGTTCCCACCACTGATCAGATTCTCCCTCTAAGTGATAAACAGCCAAGGTAACCTTCCCTTGTTCAGATAGCAGAGCATAGAAAAGATCTTCTTGATAGAGCTGATCCATTGTATAGCAATCAATGGGTTGGTAGATCCACTAAAGGCTGGTGGTTGTTGATGCAAAAAAAGGACTCAACATAAATTTGTTCCCTTCGTGGTGAGAATGGTCTCTCATCATTATTCAAGTTATTTCCCATAACTTGAGTCACTTGGTTCATCATTCGCATGAAATTTTCCATTCTGGCTTCCATCGGAGGTTCGTCATCACATAGTCAATTATTGTACTCACTTGTACGTTTCCTCATATTTCCCACTAATTTCTAAAATAATAAACCCTTAGTGAGAAACATATTTGATTTTTGATTCTTTTAACTATAAATAATTTTATTTCTTAAAACTTCATGCTTTTAACAATTTCATTTCTTTATAAATCCTTCATAATGATTCATAAAAAGCATATGATTAACCAAACATATCCCCCGGTAGTGTCATAATCAAGAGTGCACAAAGTCGTTTTGTTGTGTACCAGGATACCCTTGGTCAAGCCCAAAACTCCTTGTTAGAGTTTTCACTCCTAGGTACATCTGTGCCAGAGCCGCCTCTACATTCTCATATCTAGACATGGATGTATTTTCTTGATAAACCACTTACTCAATACTAACCAAAATACCCAGAAGTTTTCCAATATTTAAAATTTTCTATAGGTTTCTTTCTAATGTTTTCAAATCCTAATTTCCATAAATATCTAAACTATCCTTTAATACCAACTATGGCATCCCGCCGTTTTATTACATAACTTTTCATTACATTTTACAAACAGAGGATCTTTAATGTCTTGTGTCTTGGAAATCAGTAACATAAAACATTATTCTAATCCACTTGTAGGAATTCATCATTTTTTATTTCTATGTACAATTATTTCATCTCAAAATATGGAGACATACATCAAAGGAAAGGGTCAGAAGAAGGCCCAATAAAGAAAAAAGGGAATTAGTTTACTTGTAAAATCAATAAGAACATGATAAAAAACATAAAGGCATGATAAATGGAAGTAGAGGAATATCATAAAGAAAATAAATTGAACCATAACATGAATATGTCGCTAAAACATTTAATTTAGACATTCATGAAAATATCACGAAGGTTCCTCCCCAAGGTGTTATAAAAATTACCAAGGTTATTCACCAAGGTGTTGTGAAACTTGTCATCTCTAGAGATTAAATTCTTTACCCAATTAATTGGAGCGCTCTCAGAACACAAAATTAATATATATTTCTGTTCATGTGATCCACATAGATCATAATCAAACATTTCATAAATAACCCATAGAGTGTAAAAATAATGGGTTTCACTTCAAAATCGTGACGTTTTAAAAGATCATAAAATCTTGATCGTTATGTCATTTATAACCCATAGAAAGGGAGTGAGGGTTATATGTATGTCAATTATAGAATAAAATAGATCAATTTTATGTATCTATGAATACCCTTGAAAATGAAAATAGAATTGGGTATTCACATAAATAATAAAATATAATTTCTTGATAAAAAGTGAGATATTTTGAGATGAAAATTCTGCAACATAACAGCAATATAATATGGTTATAGAAAACATTTTAAAGAGAGGGGACAAGAGTCAAACACTCCTAAATAATTCATAATACAGTATGGGTATAGAATAAAAATAAATATGATCATGGTAAGGATATTTTAAAGAAATACCATATGAAAATGATACTCGAAAGAAAAGAGAAGATGCGATTTCTTTTATGAAAATTTGGCAGCCTAACGACGTCACTTAAAAATACAAAAAAAAAATTATGAAAGAAAAAATGGTATATAATCATTTATACATGAAATAGATAGTAATAATAATATATAAGAACATACCCCCACATAATAAGATGGAAACTGTAAGACATAAAATAAAGGAAATCATTACTAAAAAAGGAGGATGGAAGGTTCTCTTACCTTGAAGAGTAACTTCGAAAGCATGAAGGTTGGGACCTTGGGGGGATTGAGGGAACCTTGAAAGGACTCCTTGGGAGGTAAAAATACTATAACATAGTTGAAGAGGGTTTTGGAATTATATTAATGATGTAATGTCTTTGTATTTATAAGAAAAGTGAGGGAATATTTAATTAATTTCCTAGGGACAACTCATAGGTGGTATTTGAAAAAACATGGGCTTTCCCTTGGTACTTCCCATGTTATTGGACACTTGGGAAACCTCATAAAATATCTTAATATTCACAAGTAGACCAGATTTATTACATCATTATTACATCATCAATTATGTAATTAAACACCCGAAACTTAAAATTGTTTTTTTACAATTCACCAAAAATTCAATTGTTTCAGAAAAATCCCAAAAATTTACCCTAACATAATATCGATGCTCTGAATTCAATAATGAACTCAATTTTATGAAAATAATTTTCTAAATATTTTTAATTTAATTTTTAAAAAAATCATTATTTATTCCAAATAACAACATTAAATCTAAAACTTTTTTTGTAACGCCTTAATAAATTAACCAAGGTCCCATAAAATCATCGTATAACCACAAGTCGGTATGGTGAAAATTTATGATTACGTTTTATTAAAATAAATTTCCACTTAAAATTAATAAATTAATTATAAAATTGTAAATAAAGTATTTATAACAAACAAAATTACCAAAACTTATACAATGATCATTTTTTCACTTTTAAGATGTCTATCTCATATTTCTACATTCGTCACTGAAGTTTCTATTTTCTTTGGACGATTTACTACTCATTAATATTCATTACTATTCATAATGGTATATTACTATTCATACTTTACTATATACCAAAAATTATTTTGATCTTATTAGACTCTAAATTTCTTACTGGTCACAATTGTAGATGCCCATTTTCTGAAAATCATTTCAAATTATTAATTGCTTAATGTTTGCATAAACATTTCAAAATACCCTTTCCCAAAATCATCAATAATATTAATCCCATATTTATCCAGACATTTGAAAATAAAAAATTTTACCATAATAATAAATAACAATTTTATTTATACCAAGGTATTTTAAAAGTATCTAAGGCCTTGTTACATATCCCATTATAACACCCACATAGGACCTAAGTGTAAGGTGTGCTACGATGATAGAATCTTGGGGTGGCTCAGACAACATTTCCTGAGTGGTGATTTCTATCATCTTGAACTTATCCCTTAGGTGATTCCATTCAAGCTTCACATGTTGGAGTTTGGCTTGGGCTTGGTCCAGAGCAAAGCCCAGTGAAGCCAACTTCTTCCCAAGCTCTGACAGATGGGCTTCATACGGACCGAGTCTACTGGATGAGGCCATCAACTCTTCTTTCTGTATTAACCAATATCACTTGTATTTATAAAAAATAATTGTAACATAAAGAGTTTATTTTCCAACGGTCATATTGACCAATGGTCATATATTAATTTGAACCTAATGGTATCACTTCAATGATTAAAGGATATCGTTTGTGGATTATAAAATGAAATAACACACAAATTTAGGAAACAAATGTTATTCAAAATTTAGGTCATTACATTCTTCCCCCCTTAAGAAATTTCATCCCCAGAATTTTAACTCATACCCTAAAAAGGGAAAATTTGTGGGTACTTCTACCTCATAGACTCATCTGGTTCCCACCTGGCTTCTTCGCATTTGTGGTTCCTCCACAACACCTTAACAAGGTGGGTAGTCTTGTTGCGTAGAACCTTGTCTCTATGATCCAAGATCTCCACTGACTCCTCCTCATAAGAGAGGTCATGTTCCAGTTGTACCATCACTGGATTTAGTACATGTGAAGGGAGAGGTATATACTTCTTTAAGAGGGATACGTGGAAGATATCATGAACTTGTGCTCGATTTGGAGGAAGTGAAAGTCGATAGGCCACTGCTCCTACGCGATCAAAGATTTCATAAGGGATAATTTACCTAGGGATGAGCATACCGTTCTTCCCAAACCTCACGAATCTCTTAAAAGGTGAAATTAGAAGAATTGGTTTTTCACCAACATCACACACCAAGTCCCTTAGATGGTGGTTAGAATATCTCTTTTGCTGACTCTGAGCAGCGTTAAGGTGTTGTTGGATGGCATGAACTTTTTTTGACATATTTTTCACAAGATCAGGCCCAAGAAGCTTTCTCTCACTAGCTTCATGACAAAAAGTAGGAATTCTACATCACTTACCATATAGAGATTCATAGGGTTCCATTTGAATGCTCGAGTGGAAGCTGTTGTTGTAAGAGAACTCAACTAAAGTGATATGTTGATCCCATCCACTGCTAAATTTCATTAAGCATGTTATCAACATATCCTCAAGTGTTTGAATAGTCCTTTATGATTTTCCATCAGTTTGGGGGTGATAGGCCATACTGAAATTCAATTATGTGCTTAGAGAATGTTAAAGACTTCTCCTGAATTTTGATGTGAATCTTGGATCACGATCAGATACGATAGAATGTTGAACTGCATGAAACCTTACCACTTACTTCATGTAAATCTTGGAAAATTGAACAAGATAAAAATCTTCCTGAGTGGAGAAAAAATGGGAAATCTTGGTGACACAGTTCACAATAACCCATATCGCATTGTTTCCTTTGGAAGTTCTGAGGAGACCAGTGACAAAGTCCATAGTGATATTTTCCCACTTCCATGCTCGTATGGAAAGTGGTTGAAATACCCTTTTATGAATTTGTAGCTCTACCTTCACATTCTAACATTATAGGCAACTAAAAGTGTATTCAACAATATCCCTTTTCATATTATCCCACCAATAATGATCACAAAGGTCCCTATAAATTTTTGTGCTTCTAGGATGTGTAGATAAAGTAGAGCTATGACCTTTATCCATCAGTGCCTTTTTAATTTCCGGAAAAAATGGAACACATAGTATTGTATGGAATTTCATTACACCATCTTTATCAATATAGAACTCATGAAACTTCCCATCCTTCACACCCTTAACCTTCTTCTTTAACAAAGGATCTTCTTTATGAGCTTTCTTGAACTTCTCTAGTAATGACAGCTGAGAAATCATTTGGGTTAGGGTTGATGATGTCCCTTTAATTATAATTCCCATGTCTAGATTTACTAATTAATTGATCAAATGATCTCTTTGAATCCTCATCATGGAAAGAATGACTGGGACTTTCCTGCTTAGTGCATCAATGACATTGTTTTCTCTTCCGAGATGATAATGAATTTAACAATCATAGTCTTTGAGAAGTTCCAACCATATCCTTTGTCTCATGTTCAATTCCTTTTTTGTGAAAATATACTTCAAACATTGATGATCTGTGTATATATCACATTTCTCCCCATAAAGTTAGTGCCTCTATATCTTCAGAGCCAAAAAAAACCACAGCCAGCTCCAGATCAAGCATAGGATAGTTCTGCTAATGAGTCTTCAACTGTCGAGATGCATAATCATTGACTTTGTCATTTTTCATGAGGATTCACCCAAGCCCTTTCAGAGATTCATCGCTAAAAATAATGAATCCTTCTCCACTTGAGGGAAGACTTAACACAGGTGAAATAACCAATCTCTTTATCATCTATTGGAAACTTTCCTCACACTCCTTTGTCTAGATGTACTTGACCCATTTTTTAGTAAACTTGGTTAATATATTAGAATGTTGTGAAAAGTATTTCAAAAACCTCCTATAATATCCTAATAATCCAAGAAAACTATGAATCTCAGTTACTGTTGTAGGTTGAGGCCACTCCTATAAAAAATTTGTCATTGCAAAGTCAATTTTGATTCCTTCATTGGTTATAATGGTCCCCAATAAAGAAACTTATTGCAACTAGAATTCAAATTTGTTGAACTTCCCAAAAAGCCTCTCCTTCCATAGAGTTTTCAAAATAACCCTTAGATGATCCTCATGCTCCACATGACTTTTAGAATTTATCAGAATATCATCAATATAAACTTCCACAAAGTTATAAAGGTAGTCCTTAAATACTCTATTCATAAAATCCTTAAAAAATAGCAGGTGAATTAGTTAGTTCGATGGGCATAACAACGAACTCATAATGCCCATATCTAGATTGGAAGGCAGTTTTCAGAGTATCTTCTTTCTTCGCCCTCAATTGATGATATCCAAATCGAAGATCAATCTTAGAGAAGAATTGATCCCTATGAAGTTGGTCAAATAAGTCATCAATTCATGGAAGAGGGTATTTATTCTTCACATTGATCCTGTTCAGTTCTCTATAATCTATACATAGCTGCATTGATCCATCCTTTTTCTTCACAAAGGTAACTGGTTCTCCATAAGGAGACACACTTGGCTGGATAAAACCCTTCTCCAAAAGATCTTTTAGTTGTTTCGTTAACTTCTCCAGCTCCACATTTTCCATACTATATGGGGTAATTGATATCTGATGGGATCAAGGTACGAGTTCAATGGAGAACTCTACCTCTCTTTCTTGTGGTCTATGATACTCCTTAGGAAATACGTCAATGTATTCCGGGATGATGGGGACATTATGTATCCTCAAACTCTCATTTCCTTCTTCTTCTTCACTGATCAACTCCATAAGGAAGGATATAGGAGGTTCTTTTATACAATGATCTAGTTGAGATATCTCTACCTGGAAGATAATTGTAGGTTTACCATTCAAGACTACTGATACATCCTTGATTCTGCATTTGATCTTAACATTATACATTGTGAGAGAGTCCATCACTAGTATAATTTCGAATTCCATCACGGGAAAGACTACTAGATTTGTGATACTATTTTTCTCACTAAAGTAAATACTAGAGTTTCTAAACACTGATGATGCTTGGATAATCCCACTATGAATCTGGACTGATAACTCTACTTTTAGAAAATCGGGGGTTGATTCTAAATTCTTTGCGAATGTGGATGAAATAAAGGAATGCATAGAACCAAAATCAAACAAAGTACATGCTATCTTTTAGGGAAAAACAAGAGTACATGCCACCACATCATTTGTCACTTCAACTTCAGCCGTAGTGATTACAAATGTATAAATTTGTTACCTTGGTTGTAGTTGAGGTGGATGGTGATTCTTATCCACTGCCCTCGGATTTGGACAGGGATTGGAAAATTGCCCATGTTTTCCACACTTATAGCATTGGACATCAAGTAGTGCCTTCACCATATTCCCTTTTTTGTTAGTGATGAGAATTTGTGGCTTCACCTCACTATGACAATTCCATGCAATGTGGTCATCTATACCACACTTGTAGAACATCCCACTCCTGAGCAGGCAGTTCCCGGAATTCTTCTTCCCACATTTATTACACGTGGGATGTTGTACTTGCTTGCCTCCAATTCCCTGATCGAAGATCATCCATAAACTTGGATCCATAAATATTTTCTTGTCATTGGATTTATGAGACCATTTTTTCTAACCAAACTTCAGTTTAAAATTTATCGCTCTTCGCCTGATCTTCTCATAGCTATCATAATCTCGGTTGGTTATATTCTTCAGTAGATAAGGTATCAGTCTACCGAAGAATCTATCAAACTTTTCATTTGGATCCACAAAAAAGCTAGAGGTGTAACGTGAAATCCTTGTGAAGTTCATCTCATAGCTTCCCACAAATTCATTCTACTTTTGCTTAAGCTCGAGAAACTCCTTCTCCATTCTTGTTCTCATCGATTGAGGGAAATACTTGTTGATGAATATCCCTCTGAACTCTTCCCACTCCATAGCTTCAACTTCCACTCTTGGCCTTGTGTTTTTAATCAGTTCCCACCACTGATTAGCTTATCCCTCTATGCGTTAAATAGCCAAGCTAACCATCCCTTGTTTAGAACAGCAGTGCATAGAAAATATCTTCTCAATAGAGCTGATCTACTGTACAGCAATCAATGGGTCTGTAGATCCACTGAAGGATGGTGGTCATTGATGCATAAAGGACTCAATAGAATGTTGTTCCCTTCTTGGTGAGATTGGTATCTTGGCATTATTCATGTTATTTCCCATAACTTGAGTCATCTTGTTCATCATTCGCATGAAAGTTTCATTCCAACTTCCATCAGAGGTCATCAATGCATGGTCCATTGTGGTCACCATTTGCACGGTTACTCCTATTTCCCGCCATTTTTTAAAATAATAAAATCTTAGTGAGAAACATATTTGATTTAAAAATCTTCTAACTATAAATAATTTTATGTCATAAAACTTAATTCATTAAACAATTACATTTCTCTATATATCCTTCATAATGATTTATAAAAAGATTATGATTAACCAAACATATCCCCTGGGAGTGTCATAACAAAGAATGCAGCAAGGCCCATTGTCATGTACCAGGATACCTCAGGTCAATCCCAAAACTCCATGTTAGAGTTTTCACCCCTTGGTACATCTGTGCCTGAGCCGCCTCTACCTGCTCGAATCCAAACAGTTATGTATCTTCTTGATAAAACACATACTCAATACTCACCAAAATACCTAGAATATTTACTATATTTAAACTTTTCTATAGGGTTCTTCTTTATGTTTTCAAATCCTAAATTCCATAAATAACTAAACTATTCTTTGATAAAAACTATGGCATCTCGCCTTTTTATTACATAACTTTTCATTAAATTTTACAAATAGAGGATCTTTAAAGTCTAGTTTCATGGAAATCAGGAACATTAATCATTATTCTAATCCACTTGTAGGGCTTCATCATAAGTTCTTCTTAAGTACAATTATTTCATCTCATAACCTGGAGACATACATCCAATTAAAGGGTGAGCAGAATGCCCAAAAATGAAAAAAGGGAATCAGTTTACTAGTGAAATCAATTAGAACATGATAAAAAACATAGACATGAGAAATGAAAGTATAGGAATTTCATAATGAAAATAAATTGAACCATAACATGAATACGTTGCTACAACATTTAATTTAGACTTTCATGAACATATCATCGAGGTTCATCCCCAAGGTGTCATAAAAATTACCAAGGTTAATCATCAAGGTATCATGAAACTTTTCATCTCTAGAGATAAAAGTAACAATTTATGATTACATTTTATGAAAATACATTTCCATTTTAAATTAATAAATTAATTATAAAATAGTAAATAATGTATTTATGACATAAAAAAATAACAAAACTTATACTATAATCATTTTTTCACTTTTAAGATGTCTTCCTTATATTTATACATTCATGGGTGAAGGTTTTATTTTTTTGGTTGATTTACTATTCATTACTATTCATAAGGGTATATTACTATTCATGCTTTACTATTAACCAAAAATTAAGTTGGTCTTATTAGACTCTAAATTTCTTACTGGTCACAATTGTAGAAGACCATTTTATAAAAATCATTCCACATTATTAATTATTTAAAGTTTACATAAATATTTCAAAATACCCTTTTCCAAAATAATTAATAATATTTATCCCATATTTATCTGGACATTTGAAAATCACAAATTTTACCATAATAAGAAATAAAAATTTTATTTATGCCAATGTATTACCAAAACTATCTATGGATTTGTTACATAGCCCCTTATAACACATGCATAGGACCTAAGTGTAAGGTGTGCTATGGTGATAGAATCTTGGGGCGGCTTGGACAACATTGCCCGAGTGGTGATTTCTATAATCTTAAACTTCTCCCTTATGCGATTTTGTTCAAGCTTCACATGTTGGAGTTTGGTTTGAGCTTGGTCTAGTGCAAAGCCCAGTGAAGCCACCTCTTTCCCAAGCTCTGACAGATGGGCTTCATACGGCCCGAGTCTACTGGTTGAGGTCATCAACTCTTCTTTCTATATTAACCAATATCACTTGTATTTATAAATAGTAATTCCAACATAAGGATTTTAGTTTCCAATAGTCATATTGACCAATGGTCATATAATAGTCTAAAAAATGGTATCACTTCATTAATTAAACTATATAGTTTGTGGATTATAAAATGAAATAACACACAAATTTAGGAAACAAATATTATTCAAAGGTTCGGGAAGTTACATTCTTTCTAGCTCGAAACCACCATTTTTTCTCAAAAAGACCTAGAAAAACAATGTAATAAAGATAGTATCTAAAATAAAAGAAAAATTACCACAAAATAGCACTAAAAATGTTACATTTTCCATCAGTTGTGATTTGATGATATGATTAACGATTTAGGGTCTTTTGGCTCACATATGTATGGTTTTCATTTTGTGAAGGGTGGGAAAAATTATATCTTTCCAATGTATTGGGAAAATAAAGATATATCATGAGATAATAAGGAATTTATTGGGGAGTGAACCTAGTTTCGTAAGAGAATTTTTCAAATAAGATATAATTGGTAGTGAACCTTGACTTTGGAAATGATGAAATGTGGTGTGAATCCAATACAATATGATAGTCATAGTAGTGATACTTGACTAAGGAAATGATTTTTTATAATTTTTTTATTATAAAAACATATGTATTATTCTTATGATAATTTATCATAGATAAAGCTTTATTATTGATTATTTTGTATATAACTATTATATATTTTGAATGATAAAACACTATTCAGTGTTTCATGTTTATTATCTATCAATTGATGGGTATTTTTCTAATACAATTATACTTATATTATTATCACTTATGATCATTGATTGATATATCTTATTTTTATACTTACTGATCATCTAATCTCACCCTTTATTATATTTCCCCTCCATATGTTATGGGGAAAGGTGTTCATTATGTTATGAATAAAAAGAGTTCTAATTCTGAAGACAATAATGGGAAATGATGTAGATCATGTAACGACCCGAATTTTTAAAAAAAAATTGTTACCTAACTTTGTGTGTTATTTTATTTTATACTCAACAAAGCTATTTCATTTAATAAAATGAGTATAATTAAAATAAGTCTATTGGGTTATGACTGTTATATGATCACTGGTCAATATGACTGTTGGAAACTAAATGAAGCAATTATTGTCTATAAATACAAGTGATCTTGATTAATTAATATAGAAAGAATATTTGATGGCCCCATCCAGTAGTCTCGGGCCGATCGAAGCCCATCTGACAAAACTCGAGAAGGAGGTTGCACCTTTGGGCTTTGCTCTGGACCAAACCCAAGCCGAACTTCATCGTGTGAAGCTGGAACGGAATCGTCTTCACGAGAAGTTAAAGCTAATATAAATTACTAATCAGGAAATGTTGGTTGAGCCGCCCCAAGATTATATCAACCTAGAACACTGTACTCTTAGGTCCTATGCTGGTGTTATAAGGGGCTATGTAATGAGACCGTAACTGCCTTGTGTAATCCTTTGATTTAAATAAAAATTGTGATGTCTTCTTGTGGTGAAGTTTATGAATTCTCAAATGTCCGAATAAATATAGTAGGTATATTATTGATGAATTCTAGAAAAATTATATTTCAAAATATTTATGTAAACCTTAAATAACTAATAATGTGTAATGATTTTCAAAACATGGTCTTCTACAGTTGTGTTCAGTATGAAATTTACAGTCTAATAAGATCAACTTAATTTTTGATGAATAGTAAATTATGAATAGTGATTTTATGCTTATGATTAGTAATGTGACCAAATGGATTAAGTTACTTCACTTAAGAAAGTATTAATATAATTTAGCACCCTAATTAAGTAATGTGATTCAATAAAATAGGTAAATAACTATTTTAGAAATTATTGGTTAAGTATTAGTTTTTTAGGTGAATAGTGTTTTTTATTTAAAAATTAAATTAAAAATATTTAGAAAATTATTTTCATAAAATTGAGTTTATTTTTGAAATCAGAGCATCGATATTTGGTTAAGGTGAATTTTTGGGATTTTTCTGAAACAGTTGAATTTTCAGTGAATAGTGTTTTTATTTAAAATTTTAATAAAAAATATTTAGAAAATTATTTCCATAAAATGGAGTTCATTTTTGAAATCATAGGATTGATATTTGGTTAAGGTGCAATTTTGATATTTTTCTGAGAAAGTTGATTTTTTGGTGAATAGTGAAAATACAATTTTTGAGTTTCGGGTGTTTAATGACATCATTAAGGATGTAATAATTATGAAATAATTCTGGTAGACTTATGAATAGTAATATAAGTTATTATTTTTCCCAAGTGGCCAATACCATGGGAAAATACCATGGGCAAGCCCACGGTTTTTCCAATACCACTGATGAGGTGTCCCTTGGCAATTAATGCTTTGTCCCCTCACCTCTCCTATAAATACCAAGCCTTCCCCTCATTCATTTCATTTAAAAATCTGCAAAAACAAAGTTATGGTCTCTTTACCTCCCAATTAGTCCTCCAAAGGTTCCCTCAATCCTCCCAAGGTCCCGACCATCATGCTTTCGAAGTTACTCTTCAAGGTAAGGGATCCTTTCACCCTCCTCTTTTAAGTCATTACTCCTTTTATGTTGTGTCTTCTAATTTCCATATCTTTATGTTGAGGGTATGTTCTTATATATTCTCATTACTTTCATTTTCATGTATAATTTTTGATAGACCCTTTCCTCTCTCATCAATTTGTTTTCAAAATTTTTAAGTGACGTTGTTAGGCTGCCAAATTTTTCGTAAAAGAAATCGCACTTTCTATTTCCTTTCATGTTTTATTTTCATGTGGTGTGTCATTAAAATGTCTACACCATGATCTTATTTCTTTTTATTATATCCCTATACTTAAAAATGATCCATTCATGGATGTGATACCCTTTTCCCAGCTCTTTTTATTATTTTGTAAAACCATGTTATATAGTCGTTATGCTGCAGAAATTTCATCTCAAAGTTTCTATCTCTTTCTCTTAAGAAATTATATTGTTTATTTATGTGAATACCCAGACTTATTTCGTTTCCATGGGTGTTCATAAATATATAAATATGATATACTTGATTCTGGAATTGACACATATATAACCCTCACTCCCTTTCCATGGGTTATAAATGACATAATGATCTTATTTTTAAGCTCTTCTAAATGTCACGATTTTGACATGAAACCCATTTCTTTGATTCCATTTGGGTTATTTATGAAATTTTTTATTATGATATATGTGGATCACATGAAAGTAAAGATATATTAAGGGTTAACCCTGATAGCACTCTAATTCATTGGGAAAATATTTAATCTCTAGAGATGACAAGTTCTATGATACCTTGGTGAATAACCTTGGTAATTTTTATGACGCCTTGGGGATGGACCTTGGTGATATGTTTGTGAATGTCTAAATGAAATGTTTTAGCCACATATTAAATTAATGTTCCAAGTTATTTTCATTATGATATTACTATTCTTCCATTTCTCATGTATTTATGTTTTTATTCAAGTTCTTATTGATATCACAAGTACATTGATTCCCTTGTTTACCCTTATTGGAATTCTGCTCACCCTTTCCTATGATGTCTGTCTCCAGGATATGAGATGGAGTAAATGTATAGAGGATAAACCTATGATGAAGCCTTACAAGTGGTTTATAAGAATGTTTTATGTTTTTTTCATGTATTATGTTCCTAATTTCCAAGACACTATACTTTTAAGATCCTTTGTATGTAAAATGTAATGAAAAGTTATGTATTAAAAAGGCGGGATACTATAGTTGTTATCAAAGGATAGTTTATTTATTTATTTAAATTAGGATTTGAAAACTTTAGGAAGAAACCTATATAAAATTTTAACTATAGGAAATCTTCCTAGTATCTTGGTGAGTATTGAGTAAGTGGTTTATCAAGCAAATACATCCCTGTCTGGATACGAGCAGGTAGAGGTGGATCTGGCACATATTTACATAGGGTTAAAACCCGAAAACACCGCTTTGATCTAGACTCGAATGTGAACTAGTACACGACAATGGTCCTTGCTACACTATCGGTTACAACACTCCTGGGGGATATGTTTGGTTAATCGTAATCTTTTTAGGAATCATTATGAAGGAATTATAGAAAAATGTAATTGTCTAATCATGAAGTTTTAATACATAAAATCATTTTTAGTTAAAATATTCGTAAATGAAATAAGTTTCTCAAAAAGTATTTATTCTTTTAGAAAATTTCCCCATCATTTAGGAATACATTGACATATTTCTTGAGGAGTTACTCGGACCTCCCCCAAAAAATAGAGGTAGAGTTCTCCATTGAACTCGTACCTGGATCTCATCTGATGTCAAAGACCCCCTATAGGATGGAAAATTTAGAGCTAGAAGAATTAAAGAAACAACTCCGATATATTTTGGAGAATGGGTTTATCCAACAAAGTGTGTCTCCTTGGGGAGCACCAGTTCTCTTTGTGAAAAAGAAGGATGGATCGATGCAGCTATGCATTTATTATAAAGAACTGAATGGGATCACAGTGAAGAGAAAATACTCTTTTACAAGAATTGATGACTTATTCGACCAACTTTGTGGGACTCAATTCTTCTCTAAGACTGATCTTCGTTCTGGTTATCATCAATTGAGGGTTAAGAATGATGATATTCCAAAAACTGCCTTCTAATCAAGATATGAGCATTATGAGTTTGTTGTAGTGCACTTCGGACTGACTAATTCACCTACTTTTTTTATTGATCAAGAATAAGTTGATTTTGGAAACTTATGTTTTATCAAATAGATATCCTTTGTATAGGAAAATTATTTGGTGTTTAAATAATAAAGGTTATTTTTTACGATGTTTTCTCTTTTGGAGTACTATATTCCTAAGATAAATAAAATACTACATGATTTAAATTGAGGAGGAATGGTTGTTTTTTTTTGTAAGAATTTATGTATTTATTGTGGACATATGGTGATTTGGTTTATTTCTGGATAATGATGAACCTAGCATAGAGAATATTTTAATATGTTAATTACACTTTAGTATAATACTTTAATAGTAGTCGACGATATTTTTATATAAATGTTATTATTTATTGGGGAAGACTATGTGATTAAATTCTTCTGATTTTTGGGTTCCAATCTTAGTTTGGATTATTCTGAAAATTTTTAAGGATGGTTGTGTATTGAATGGTCTTTCTGGAACTTTGGGTACTTTTATAGAATTTTTGAGATTAATAGTCATATTTCTTTTTATAAAGGATTATCCCTTTTGGGGATTATATGATCTCATACTAACCTTTTTAGTTTTAGTTGATGACTAAAGACAAGGGAAAAATATAGTTATTCTTTTGTGGATTATATGATTCTCTAGAAGATTATTCGTGTGATTTTGATGAGACCAGGTCTTTTTGAATTCTCTTTGTTTGGAGAAAATATTAGTCTTGGTGGAAACTTATTAAAGGATGAAACTCTACATGAAGGTAAGTATATTTCCTTATGTTTTTTATTCTATGTAGTAAATGAAATCCTAAAAATTATGAAAAGGAACGTAAATCAAAAACATTGTTGGTTTACATTTCCTACTGGGTAATCAAAGACCATTTAACACATCTTATGTTTTGGATCTTCTTGTGGTTAATTTTCTCCTAATCATGTTTTCTATCCCTCTGCATCAGAACTTGACCCTTTGTTTTCTCTTCCATATCCATGTTTTTCTACATGGAATCCTAGTATGGGTTAACTCGGGTGACCTTTATACTTCCCTTTATTTCTTTTAAAGTAATAGTTTTACTGACTCTTTTTCGTAGGTGGGAATTTCAACGAAATTTCCAAGCCCAATTTTAAAATTGTGAGGATGCAATTTCTTAAGGGAGCAAGATTACAACGACCCAATTTTTTGAATAAATTTTGTTTTCTAACTTGGTGGGTTATTTTATTATTTACTAAACAAAACTATTTCATTTAATAAAATGAGTATAATTAAAATAAGACTGTTGGGATTCCACTGTTATATGACTGTTGGTCAATATGACCGTTGGAAACTAAATGATGTGATTATTGTCTATAAATACAAGTGATCTTGATTAATTAATATATAAAGAAGATTTGATGGACCCATCCAGTAGTCTCGGGTCGATCGAAGCCCATCTGATAGAACTCGGGAAGGAGGTATCACCTTTGGGCTTTGCTCAGGACCAAACCCAAGCCGAACTTCATCGTGTGAAGATGGAATAGAATCACCTTCGTGAGAAGTTCAAGCTGATAGAAATCACTACTAAGCTAATGTTGGTCGAGCCGCCCCAAGATTCTATTACCCTAACACACCTTACTCTTAGGTCCTATGCTGTTGTAATAAGGGGCTATGTAATGAGAACGTAACTGCCTTGTGTAATCCTTTGATTTAAATAACAATTTTGATTTCTTATTATGGTGAAGTTTGTGAATTTTCAAATATCCGAATAAATATAGTATGCATATTATTGATGAATTCTAGAAAAAGTATATTTTAAAATATTTATGTAAACCTTAAATATTTAATAATGTGTAATTATTTTCAAAAAATGGTCCTCTACAACTGTGTTCAGTGTGAAATTTAGAGTATAATAAGACCAACTTAATTTTTGATGAATAGTAAATTATGAATAGTGATTTTATGTTTATGATTAGTAATGTGACCAAATGGATTTATTAACATCACTTAAGAAAGTATTAATATAATTTAGGCACCTTGATTAACTAATCTGATTCAATAAAATAGGTAAATAACTGTTTCAGAAATTATTGGTTAAGTATTAGTTTTTTTCAAGTGAATAGTTTTTTTAATAAAAAATTAAATTAAAAATATTTAGAAAATTATTATCATAAAATGGAGTTCATTTATGAAACTAGAGAATCGATATTTGGTTAAGGTGATTTTTTGGGATTTTTCTGAAACAGTTGAATTTTCAGTAAATACTGTTTTTATTTAAAAATTAAATTAAAAATATTTAGAAAATTATTTTCATAAAATTGAGTTCATTTTTGAAATCTGAGTATCGATATTTGGTTAAGGTGAAATTTTGAGATTTTTCTGAGAAAGTTGAATTTTTCATGAATAGTGAAAATACAGTTTTTGAGTTTCGGGTGTTTAATGACATCGTTAAGGATGTAATAATTATGAAATAATTCTGCTCGACTTATGAATAGTAATATAAGGTATGAGGTGTCCCAAGTGGCCAATAACATGGGAAAATACCATGGGAAAGCCCATGGTTTAATCAATACCACCGATGAGGTGTCCCTTGGAAATTAATGCATTGTCCCCTCACTTCTCCTATAAATACCTATCCTTTCCCTAATTAATTTCATTTCAATGTCATCAAAAACAAATTTATGGTCTATTTACAACCCAAGGATTCCTCCCAAGGTTTCCTCAAGCCTCCCAAGGTCCCGACCTTCAAGATTTCTATGTTACTCTTCAAGGTAAGGGATCCTGTCACCCTCCTCTTTTAAGTCATGACTTCCATTATGTTGCATCTTCTAATTTCCATCTCTTTATGTTGAGGGTATGTTTCTATATATTCTAATTACTATCCTTTTTATGTCTAATTTTTTAGAAACCCTTTCTTCTCTCATCAATTTGTTTTCTTAATTTTTAATTGATGTCATTCGGCTGCCAAATTTTTCGTAAAAGAAATCACACTTTCTATTTCCTTTCAAGTTTTATTTTCATGTGGTGTGTCATTAAAATGTCCACACCATGATCATATTACTTTTTATTCTGTAATTGAAACACATATAACCCTCACCCCCTTTCCATTGGTTATAAATGACATAATGATAATATTTTTAAGCTCTTTTAAACGCCATGATTTTGACATGAGACCCATTTCTTTGATTCCATTTGGGTTATTTATGAAATGTTTTATTATTATCTATGTGGATCACATGAAAGTAAATACATATTAAAGGTGCACCCTGATAGCACTCAAATTCATTGGGTAAAGGTTTAATCTCTATAGATGGCTATATTTACGATACCTTGGTGAATAACCTTGGTAATTTTTATGATACCTTGGGGATGGACCTTGGTAATATGTTCATGAATGTATAAATCAAATTTTGTAGCCACGTATTTAAGTTATGTTCCAAGTTATTTTCATTATGATATTACTATTCTTCCATTTCTCATGTATTTATTTTTTTATTCATGTTCTTATTGATATCATAGGTACATTGATTCTCTTGTTTACCCTTACTGGGCCTTTTGCTCACCCTTTCTTTTGATGTCTATCTCTAGGATATGAGATGCAGTAAATGTACATAAGATGAACCTATGATGAAGCCTTACAGGTGGTTTAGAAGAATTTTTTATGTTATTTTCATGTATTATGTTCCTGATTTCCAAGACATTATACTTTAAAGATCCTCTGTATGTAAAATATAATGAAAAGTTATGTATTAAAAAGGCGGGATGCTATAGATCATTTACATACTTGTTGTTTATTTAACCATGTTTCCAAAGAATCTAAAACTTTTCAGTTATGGGTTGGATTGTATTAATATGTAATGTACACTTCCACTATTAAGATATAGTATTTTTGTATGAAAATTATGAGTTTCTACAGTGGGTATTCAGGAAACATTTAGTGTCTTTTAGAAACTAGGATGGGAAGCTTAATTAATAACCCTTAGGATAAGCTTATGTATATAATAAAATCTTATTATATTTTAAATAAACCAATGTGGTTTCCATAAACAAATACATATATTTTTGGATATCATAATTGGATGTGGTTCTTGAATAAATTCATCTAGGGAAGATAACCCCTAAAATATTTGGTCAAGTATATCTTACCCATCATTTTGGTGAACAGTGAATGGGTCCTCAGTGTGCATCTAGTTTCACACTCCCAAGGGATATTATTATGTTAATTTGCCTTTTAATTAATATCCATTATAAATAATTTTAAGGTATTATGACAATAAATGATCTATGCTAAACCTAGGTGTAATATATTTAAAACAAATCATGATTTATACATCTTATGTATAATTTTCTTGATTATATGATTTACCACTATGATTTTGGTTTCCCATACTATGATTTTTTGTATCATTAGATTATAAGAACCATAAGGAACTATGTTAATGTTGAATGTGATGGACAATGCAATGATTTCCCCATGAGTAATTGAATGTTCTGCGAGCTACAATACAAAATCATGTTATTATACTTAAGAAACTATCACAATCCATGAATCATGTCAATCTTTCAAATAATAAAATGAAGCAACAATGTACTATTGATTCCTTATTGTGGTAACATACACCATTTTTCTAGGTTTTTGAATCCACTGATTATTTAACAAAGGACCAGCTCCTCTAAAAATATATTTTCTATTCTCTAGCTCTATAAACATGAAATGGTTATCTTATCTATTTTTTCTTTTGAAGGTGAAGTTTATAAATGAAATAATCATATCAAGAATATAATAAAATTAGAATAAATTAACTCCATGGAGTGGGATGAGTTTAAGAGTTACTTTTTCAACAATTAATTTCCTCATATTTTCCATATGAAGATGCAGAAATAATTCCTTGAGCTTAAGTAGAAGGATGATAAATTCATTAGTACCTATGAAAAAGATTTGAAAATACTTTTTAGGTATAGTTAGTATTATTATTAAACCATAAATTATGATTGATCAATTCCTAAATTCCATAAAACCATGTCCTTGAAGGGTGTTATCAATAATATACTTTACAATAAATCTATAAATAACTTGATGTGATATCATGGTGGAAATAGAGATTGCAGTCACCCATAAATCTTATGGTATTGATAAGAAAAAAATATAATTCTAAGGATATTCTAATAAAAAATAATGAGGAAATAATATTGTCTTTCCTTTATGTTATAAGTGTAGAAAGAACCATAGATGAAATTTTCTTAAGTGGGCAGATGAATGTTTTAAATGTGGAAAATAATTTCATTAGGGAAATTAAATATCTAATTAATGGTAATAATTAAGATAATTATAAAAATATAGAAATATATATATATAGAATGGGAAACCCACACTCCAATTTTATAATTGTAATAAGTCTTCACATTATGCTAACTTGTTATCATATCCAGGGTTTATTGAATATGATTTAATTAAGAAACCTTTTAAACCCATATTTGAAGTTAAATATCATGAGATAAATATTTTTGATGGTGGGTGCCATAAAAATGTGTTCAAAGGTATAATTTCCATCCACTCTATAATTTATAACTTCTTATTTGATTTTAGTTCAACATAATATTATATTTCTGAAAATTTTAGTACGTATATCATATTACCACCTCAATGATTAGATGTTGAAATAGGATTAAAAATTATAATGGTATTATTATTTTATCTAAAGCCTATAAATATTCCTAAATTGATGTTTATTATAATTTTCTCCATAAAAATCTTGTTATTATTTTTATATGAATTTAATGTTATTATGGGATGAGATTTTATTTCATTATATAAATCCCATATCTGTTTCAAAGTAAAGGAGGTGACATTTTCTAGTCAAAACCAACCTATAATAGTTTGTACATACAAGTATAAATGTGAACTTATAAATGAAATTATATCAATTTAATGGGTCTTGATTCCTATATAATGGGAATATTTATCATTTATGTTTTCTTAGAAACACAAAAATAGAGATATACCTTTGTATATAACTTTATTGATTTATTTTTAGAATAGATACATTTTCTTCCTCTGAATCTTTCATTCATGTTTCAAATAAAAAACATTTTATTTTCTACACCTGTTTCAAAGATTTCATATAGAATGGCCATGATTGAGTTTTAATAATTGAAGAAGAAACACCCAGATAATCATTATGGGGGATTCCTTTGACCAAGTGCATCACCACAAGGTGAAAAGGTTATTTTTGTTAAGAAAAAATATATATCAATGTGAATATTCATTGATCATTGGGAAGTGTTAAGAAAAAATACCACATTATGGTTTTTTTGGGTTCATTGTGTTTTTTGACAAGGTTTCATGCTGTTAATAAGGGGCAGTTGTTAACGGAAGCCAAAAGAGTTAGCATGAATTTTTGATGTCATGTAAGCGCGAAGTTCCTAATATTACAAGAGTGGGAAATAACTAATCTCATGCAATTGTGAACTATTTGGTTTTATGAAATGTGTGAATGTCGATCTTATTTAAGGGACAACTATTTTGTCTCAATAAAATCGTGAATGTCTAATATCATGTGAGGGATATTAATCTGATCTCACTAGTCATGAATGATTGAAATGATCTAGCATTGAGATCTCAAGAATCACATGAATTATTGTGATATGGTGATGGGATCTGGTGCAGCGTGCCTGATTGTATTTGGATCTTATGATGGGATCTCATGAATCTCTCTTTATTATCTTTCAATCTCATTATGGATCATGAAAATCACTAGAATAAAACATCGTTGATCATCATAAGATTGACTTTTGATCTAGAGATAAGAGGTTCGTGGAGTGTCTGATGTCAATGGAAAAGATGTTTGTCTATGTTTTTTGGAGTCATGTGGGTGGATTTAACCCTATAAAGACCCCTTAACCCATCCTTAAACACTGAACAAGTTTTTCTTAAAATACTTATCTGACAAAACGTCTGATAAAAAGTTTCATGGAGAGATCTCATGAAGGATATTCATGGAGAGATCTCATGAAGTAATATGCATTATTGACATCACATAAGTTTTGTGTATGATCTGAGAAATGACATTCACCAAGGTCTTATGAAAAGCGTGCAAGGGGACTCATGTTAGGATCTCATGTAAGGGTATGTGTCAGGATCTTGCACAAGGTTAAATGAAAGTATCTAACACAAAGGGCTATGCGCTAGGGTCTCATGCAGTGGTATATCACTAGAGTCTTAATTAAGAATATATATTCCCATATTACTCTATGAGTAGTATAATTTTCATATCTGAATTCTAAAAGAAAAATAAGGAGATATAGGATCATCACTATTTGACAAAAATTTCTGATGATGTTTATTCACTATTATATCTATGGTAGTGAATGGAATACTTCACAAATCATGAAGATCTTTCCAAATAATAGGTAATTTTTGTTTATACAGTAAAGTGAATTTTCTTCAGGTGTTTTCATAGAAGTGAAGAACAATCATAGAATGAAATCAAATAGATAATATACATATAATTGAGGAAAAAATCATTATTGATGATGCGGGGACCAACATTCATATAAACTGTGTCTAGATATTTTCCAAAGCATTGAGAAATGGAAAATGAAAAGGGTGATCATTTCTATTTGAAGTGATCCAGAGAAGGACAAATCGAGGGATTTACCCTCGGGAAGTGGTTATATGTCCTTAAAATTTTTCAAGGCAGTGATCACTGGCATATAATTGATCTAGCCCAAACCATATTTTGGAAATGAGCCTTAGTGAATTTGGTACTTTGTAATGCTTTTGTTGTATACTCCTTGGATGTAGCTGAGTGAGGGTGAAACAAGTAAAATTGTTATGCCCCTATCATGATTTCATTTCTTTTCATACATTGAAATGGGAAAGGTAAGGAATAATTTTTTTTTAATAATGAAGCAAGATCTAAAGGGTAAATTTTTTTAATCTTTCATACCCTGATTCACCCCCAGTATATTTAACCTTTTTGGTCTAACAAATTGTATCAAAACCAATGGATAATCTCAGTTTTTTTCTATCTATGGTTTCAATAGAGTTTTTTAATACTAAATGGATTCTGATATTTGATAGAAACTATTTTCAATTATAGAAGAATTGGATGTATCAATATTTTCAATAATTAATAATATTTTTATTTAAAGCAGTGATTCATATAATTTCGAACAATATCGACAGTGGTGATTTATAAAAAACTGGCCTAAGATAATTGGATGTTCATGCTAAAGGAATAAACACTTTAGGGGATCTCTATCTAATGAAATATACATTAAGGTGATGTATTTTAAATCATCACATTATTTGTAGGAAAATAATCTAAATACTTAGGTGGGTGAATAAAAATTCAGAGAATAAAAACTTTAGGTTCTATTGAAAAGGTATAAGAATGTCAAAATTCACCCTAATGAGTATATTAATGAATTTTATTACCAGGCGAATATTATTATTGAAAACATGAGTAGTATCAAATAAATTATTGAAGATGTAAATATTTTCAAGTGTAAATTGAGAATAATTATACCTAGGTTCAATCTGAAAGATTATGTATTGGGAGATAAAGATCTAAAATAGCTCACATTGGATAGATTTCATAGTAATCTTGTTGGTTATGAGATGAGAAATGATGATAATGAGTATGTGGAAAAAAATAAATCTAAAAATGTGTAATTCAAGTCCATGAAGTAGATTTATATTAAATATGGCAAGGAAGAAGAATACATAGATAAATTCATGTCATTCCTTTCATAAAATTTATAAAGACAAAACCGAAATTTCAATGGAAAACTCCCAATTGCATGATTTTGATGTGGAAATGTTGGAAATCTTATATTGAAGTTCCCTAAGATCTTTCAATAATTATGTGATGAAATCTAACGTCTCAAAAATAAATATTCATCCTACATGAACGGTAAGAAAAAATTTAAAAAATCATCAAAAAGAAGAATATTCTTTCAAAAAAAGATTAATGTTATGACGAATATGAGAAAGCATAGTTCAAGGACTGTAAGGATCATAAAGAAAATTCTATGGTGTAATTTTTCAAAAATTACCAAACAATATAATATAGTGAAAATGATGAAGGAGAATCCAAAGTTATATTTTACCACAAATTTTAATTAGGAGTTCCACTTGAAATGATATATGTTTGGAGATCCAAAAAAAATAAATCCTATAGGGTAGTTTGTGATGCCAAAATCTTTAATGAGGCCCGATAATAAGAGAAGTATGGAATGCTGGATGAAATTGAAAATCATAAGTCTTCAAATTTAGATAACATAGATATAGTCAGTGAGTAAAATCTCAAAGTTGAAGAGAATGAAAGGGAGATTTATGGTTTGAATAATGCATTGAAAGATCAAGACAAACACATAAAAAATACTGAGGAGTTTTTCAACCTATAAAGGAAATTGAAAGATCGGGAGAAACTGTTAACTCTAATAAAATATTTTGAAAGGTAGTAAAAATAAATATGTATATTTGAAAGCTCTAGGGGAATTGAAAATGTAATATCTAGAGAATAAAATGATACTTCTAACTTTTACAAGTGGTTGGGGGCATGATCAAAAATAGAAAGAATTAATGGTTGAAATAAGACCACAAGAACCCACCTTGATATTGAATATTTTTTTGGATATGAATCAGAAACATAAGATTCATATAACTCAAGGGAAAACAAAGAGTGAAGTAATGACACACTGGAATGCACTCAACAGTAGAAGCTATTGTTTTTGAAATATGGGACACTAACATAATGTTTTATCCATAACCAAGAGGTATTTATGGGAACATAACCAAGAGAGGTATCCAAATGTAACTCAATATTTCATAATATAATTTGATGGTATTTTGGATGTATAGAGTTTGAACACATGGAAAGATATTTCCCACCTACAATGTAGAGGAATGCATCAAAGAAAACTTAATATTGTCATAAGAAGCAACAAAATATATCATAAAATGAGATAAAAATGAAAAATTGATTTATAGTTCTTCAATATGATGTCGATCCATCAAAATTTTAGGAATATCAAGATTATCAATCTATACTAAGTATGAAGTAAAAAATGGATCAAAAATAAGAGACATGAACATATAGTGGTTGCAGAGATTTCATTCAAAGCATCAAATCACAATGGAATATGGATCATTAATAGTGGATGTAAAAATCATTTTAAATGAAATAAGAAACTAGCGATAGGAACTAGATATGAAAAGGAAGGTGTTGTAATATTCGGTAATGATAAAATCCTGAAAATTATCATCTTGGGAAGAGAAAAGTTTTGGTGAAAGACCTGAGACATGTAGATGTATTAGTTATGGAAGGAATCAGTCACAACTTGATATGTGGGAGTCAATTGTGTGACTCAGGTCACACCCTAATATTTTAAATGTTGTATATCATTATGTAAAAAGATGGTGTAGTTTTTTTGAAGGTAAATTGTATGAATGGAAATATCTACCTTCAAAGTGGAGAAGAGATGTGCATTTTTTCAAGGAATAAGAAAACATGTTATATCATAAAATCCTTGGTCATTTGAGCCAACCATCATTGGAATATAAGGTGAAATGTTATGTTTCTCGATACCTAACTAATTTATCTTGTGATCGTACCCATATGTGTGGTGCTTGTCAATAAGGGAAGTTCATTCAAAAGATATATAATGAAAAACAGAAAAGGATAATAAAAGTTCATTATTTTGTTCACATTAATGTTTATGTACCTATTATATCAAGATATATTTATGGGGGAAGATAATATTTCTTGTTAATTAATGATTTTCTCATAATGAAATGGGTTTCAGTCATCACCCACAGGTATGAGGTGTTTAGTTTCATGACAACTTATCATAGGGAATATGAAACTATTCTAGGAAAAAAATTGTTTATCTAAATAGATAATAGAACCGAGTTGAAAAATATCCAAGTGGATGATTAACTCAAAAACATGGGATAAGGCACCAAGATTCAGTAGTAGGAACTCCATGGAAAAATGGAGTAGTTTAGAGAATAAATCAAATTATCAACAACATGTAAATAAAAATTCTCATTGAGAAAGGCCTTTTAGAGTTTTTTTGGAAACGTGCGGTGATGAAATCAGCCAATAAATAAAATAGGGCATTATTATGTATAAATGAAGACGATTCTCTGTATGATCTATGGTATGGAAAGAATCCAATGTTGAACTACTTTTGAGACTTTAGAAATTAGTGTTTTATTCTCAATAAGGATAAACACAAGATGTTTAAATCCTATGGGGATGAAGGTATATTTCTTGACTACTCAAGAAAAATCATAGAATATAAATGTTTTAATATGTTTTTTGGGAAAAGTATTGGAAACCAATAATTTAACTAGATTAGAGAATGAGGAAAATATTTAATAAATACATGATCAGTCATGGGAGGATATAGATGAAGAGATAAGCAGATCAAGGGATATTCCAATTCGAGAGGCTAATTCAGAAGAAGATTCAAATAATGAATAAGATTAACATAAACCATAAGCATCATGAAAAATAAAGAGTCGAGCTGAAATAAAAAGATAGAACATCATTGGGTATCTGGAAGCACCAGTTCAAATAGGAAGAATGAAGTCATTACAGCAGGCATCATTCCTATCTCTGGCAGAGCCTAAATTTTTTTATTAAGTGGTAGGGGTTATAATTGGTTGTAGTCTATGAATTAAGATCTTGACCAAATTGAGAAAAATCATATATGGGATATTGTTTTGAGACCAGAAAATAAAAATTTCATGGGGACCAAATGGGTATTTCACAATAAGAGGAATCAATATGTCATTGTGATTTGAAAAATAGCATGATTAGTGTCCAAATGCTACTCCCAAATAGTGTTTTTTTATGTTGATGATACATTTTCACTGACAGGGAGGATAGGGACAATCATATTATTCTTGTCCATATACGTGGAAGGAAAGTTCAATGTTTTCCATATGGACTTCAAGTCATCATTTATGAATGAGGTTCTAGAAGAAGAAGTTTATAATGGGAAGCTATAAATTTCTCTTAATCAAGAAGATGAGAACATAGTTTTTTAGATTATGAAGGAACTATATGGGTTGAATCAATCACCAAGATCATGGTTTTTAATACTAGATCGGTTTTTGAAGAATCACGGTTTTCATTGTGGTGGAGTTGATTATAATGTATATGTCAACGATGATAGAAATCAAAGGATAGTGGTGTTATTATATATATATGATATAATATTTGGGGGATCTGATTAAGTGTAGTTCAATCAGTTCACATAATTCATGAAAACTGAAATTGAAATGTCAATTATTGGGGAAATGATATTTTTATTTTTATTTTACAAGTGACATAAGGAAATAATGGAACACTACATTTCAAATATAAATACACCAAGGAGGTTTTGAGAAGATTTATAATGGATAATTACAAGGATAATATGACTCTAGTGGCTACCCAGATGAAGCTATCATGAGATGATGAAGGCAATGTAATTAATGTCACAAAATATCAGAAATTCATTTTATTTCTATTGTACTTGATAGTAAAAAGACTTGATATTTTTTTTTACACATCCCATGAATCATGATATTAAATTAATCACAAATAAATCCATATATTTTTAGTAAAAAATAATACATTTTTATATCAAATGGATGGTGTATTTTAGTTTTTTGTACAATGAAAAATCACAGAAAGACTTTTTGGGCTATAGAGTTGTATATTTTTTCAGTTCAACACATTATAGAAAATCAATGTCATGTGGTGAATTCCATCTTGGAGGATTTTGTATTATTATCTAAGAAAGAAAAAATAATTCATTTCATTGAGAATAATAGAAGCTGAATATATTGTAGTCACTCATGTCATGATGCAGTTATTTTGGATGAATCAATAGCTTCGTGATATGGGAGTTGAATTGAATTCTCCAATCAGAATCCATTTTGATAATTAAAGTGATATAAAGCTCAAAAAAATCTATTCCATCACTCAAGGAAAAATAACATTGAAATAAAGTATCATCTTATTAAGGATAAGGTGGAATAAGGGCTTGTGATGTTGGAGTATGTGACTTTAGAACTACTGGTTGCGAACATTCAAACAAACCCCTTAACTAAGGAATCATTTGAACTTCATCAACTAGATCATGGAGTTATTTAGACTCTCCACACTTGAAAATTGTGTATGTGGGACTCTATCTCCCAGAGGTATGAATTTTTTCCCCAAAATATATGGATTTGTGTTCTTTACCCTATTGGAGACCAAAACAAAGTCCCCTTCGGGTTTGTTAACAAAGGGGGATAAATTGTTGATATAAAAGAAGAGAAAATGTCTTCATCAATATAGGGCGAGCTGATAGGGGGAGAAATGAAGTATGAGTATTTTTAAATCTAAAAAAACTAAATATGTTCGATCGAAGGTTATATATCAAGATATATGGGGATCATGATGAAATTTGTTGATTGGTTTAAGTAATAAGTGATTTTTTGATGAACTTTCCATGTTACTCTTGTTTTTCATAATGATCATGGCTGATGTGGTCTTTAAGTGTATGTTGATAAAATCTCTGATCAATATTGGAATCAAAAAAATCAATTTTTTTGTATAATACAGAAGAAGATTTAACATTTTATCAAAATGTGAAGAGTTGTCAACAAATCGAAAGGGGAGGTTTTTATAAAAAAAATCAACATAATGGTTCTTCTGGGTTGATTGTGTTTGTTTGCAATGTTTGATGTTGTTAACGAAGATTTTTTATCAAATAACATATGATGAGTTAGCATGAATGTTCTATCTCATGCAAGTGTGAACTGGATGATCTTATGAATGTGTGAACTACCTACTCTATTACAAGAACAAACTATTTGGTCCCATGAAAAGTGTGAGTGTATGATCTCAGATAAGAATGAACTATTTTATCTCTTGAAAAAGAAACAAAAATATAATATCACATGAGGGATATATTTATAATCTCATGGATCACAAATTTTGAATTGAACTCATGGATCATGAATGTTTGAAAAAATCATTCATTAAGTTCTCGTAAAGGTGATGATTTTCATTAGACATCTTGTGGGATCTCACGTAGTTCTCATGATTGTATTTGGATCTCGTGATGGGATCCTGAGTAGATCTCATGATTGTATTTAGATATCATGATTAATCACACAAATCATTGGAAGACAAAATCACTAACCATCAAAAGATTTAATTTTGATCCCATGACAGGAGGCTCAGTGAGTGTGTGATGCTGAGGGAATGGATGATTTTCCATGATTTTTGGTGTTAAGGTGGTGACTTTATTTATATAAATACACCATAACCCATCCACAAACAATAAAAAAGTTTTCCCTAAAATATTTATCTTATGTAACATCTGAGAAGCAGGTTCATGGAGGGATCTCACGAAGGAGGTTTGTGGAGACATATCATGAAGGAATATAGGTGATTTTCATTATGTAAGTGATGTTCATGATCTAAATAAGGACTCTCATTAGGGTCTTACACACAATGTGAAAGGATAATCACACTAAGATCTCATGAAACGGTACGTTCCATAATCTCTTACAGGGGTACACACAAGGATATTTCTCAAGGGGTTACGTTCTAGGGTCTCTCACAAGGGTATCACACTAAAGTCATGTTTAAGGAGATATGTGCCAAAATTACTCTATGAGTAGTATCATTCTCCTGTATGAATTATGAAGGGTAAGAATAATAAAGAGGGTCTTACCCATTCCAAAATACTTTAAGAAGTATTTTATTCACTACTACATTCAAGGAATTGAAAGGAAGACATAGAATCTCTTGAATGTCATTCCAAAGTAGAGATAATTTTTGTTTCTACATTAAAGAGAATTTTATTCCATGTTTTTTTAAATAATTGAAGGAGTTTCTGAGAAAGAACTTCAAAAAATCATCTACCTATAATTGTGGGTGCATTCTTTATTGATAATGAAGGTATCTACATGACCATAAACTATGTGTGGATTCATTCTAGAGTACTGAGAAAAGGAAAAGTAAGAAGGTGATCCTTTCCACCGACTGTGATCCAGCGAAAGAGAGATCAAGGGAGTGACCCTAGGGGAGCATAGATTTTTCTATAAACTTTTTAATGGAATTTATCCTAGTAATATAAGTGTTATATCCCAAACCTTATTTTGGAATTGATCCCCAGTATATTTGGTACATCGGGATATTGTCATTTTATACTCTTTGGGTGTAGCTTAGTGAGGGTGAACCAAGTAAAATTGTTGTGTGTTTTTCAGGTTTTCAATTTCGTTCATATATTTCAATGGGAAATGGAGAGAATATTGTTTTTTATGATGAAACAAGATCTATAGGGGAAGTTATTTTAATATGTCATACACTAATTCAGACCCTTCTCTTGATATCTAACCTAGTTATCCTAATAGGAAATTAATAAGATCACCATCATGAAAATATATATTCTACCCCATATTTGTGATTTGTTAGATAATTTAAGAGGAGCTAAATATTTTTATAATATTGATCTTCGATCTGAATACTATCGATTAATAGTCATAAGTGATGACATGCCCAATACATCCTTCCTATCTTGGTATAGAGTATATGAAATTAAATTCATGCCATTTGGTCTTAATAATTCCACATCTGTCTTAATGGATTTAATTTATATAGACTTTACATATTACCATGATCATTATGTGGAATCATTTATAGATGATATTATTATTAATTCCAATAGAAATGAAGAGAATGAAGATCACTTGAGTATTTTACTGAAGACCATAATAAAGGAGAATATGTATGAAAAAATTACAGTGTGTGAATTTTTTATACAAAAAAGTTTCATTTTGGGTTTATAAAATCCCAAGAAAGGGTATATTGGTGGATCCATCATTGATCGAAGTCATAAAAAACTATCATAAACCAACCACTATAAAAGAGATTCGTGATATTATGATATTTTTTTGATATTACAATTTTTTTTGAAATATTTATCATAGCTATATAATCTATTAATGAAGTTAACTTGTAATGGAGTTAAGTTAATTTGGAGTTATAATTATGAATAAAGTTTCAAGAAACTAAATTAAGGTTCATTAGTGAACATGGTCTCATACTACCGTATAATGGAGATGGGTTTTTAATTTACAATGATGCATTATAAAATGGGTTTGGGTGTGTTTTTATGTATAATGATATTATAATATCTTATGTGTGATTACTATTTATGTTTCATGATAAAAATTTATCAAATCATGATTTGGAGTTATAAGTGGTAATTATTTTATTCCAGACATGAAGGAATTATATTTATAGATAAAGGTATGGCATATAAACTAATAATAAAATGTTAATGTATACATTAACTCATAATTATTTGAATATTATAAAAATGATATATTTAGGGTTAAATAATGATTAAGACTACTCAATACATTACCACCCTAAGAAATAAAACAAAGTGTATGATGCTTTGAGTAGAAAGAATCATGTTATCTTATCTATGATGAGGACATAAAAAGATCAGATATTTAAGGATTTTCAAAGGATGGACCAGAAATCATGAAGGATAGAAATATTATCTTTCTCAAATGATTGTTCAACCACATATCCATGTAATGATAAAAGAATCATATAAGAAGTATGTGGATGTAAAAAATAAATTATAAATGTTCCATATTTTATTCATTGATGAGATATGGGAATTGATATTAGTGATAAGGTTTTCCAATAAATTTTGAAAAGGATGATTATGATATTTCAAAATAAGTCAATATAGATCCATGGTTATATTGGTCCCTTCAATATTCTTTATCAAATAGGAAATAATTATTATCACATAGCGCTCCCAATAAATGACTCTCAAGTTCATTATGTTTTCCTTGTATCCCTCTTATGGAAGTACAAAACTGATCCTTCATATTTTTTGAACATGGAGGTTATACCAACAGAGAAGATCATTCCTATAAATAAAAATAACTATAAATCTTGGATTATATAGATAATGTTCCAGGGAATGAGACTACAAGATTAGTTAATGTTCTTTGGTGGAATTAGAAATTTGAAGAATCTATATAAGAACCCCAGGGTGTGATAAAAAAGAGATATCATCATTTATTTATACTATAGTGATAGGATTTAAAGTGTAAAATTCATCTTAAGGGTGAGTAAAATGTAACAACACAATAATTTATATGTTTTTTCTTTTAAAATAAAACATGAAGTATTCGATAGGTTACCTTAACCACAACCTCATGTTTATATGAACCACTATAGAGTTAACCATGATATGGTAGTTGTAAAATTGGAAGTTACGGATCGTAATAATACATTTATGAAAAATAAGTATATTTTTTTTAAATTATTTAAATTTATTTACTAATTCATAACAAATAAGTACTAAATTTTCAGTAAAGTCATTTTACGCTATAAAAAATGTTTTATTCAAAGCTAGTATTTCTCACATTTTTTGCACGATAAAATTTTAATTAATTTATATTATTTTTTCTAATTTTGTTTTATTGAATTAATATAATTTAAAAAATAAAAATTTCAATAATATCTTATGGTGAATTTTTAGGTTTATTCCAAGAATTTTTTTCATTGAATAATGGAAATATAAATTTTTTGTAAAAACTATCATGAATTTTAAAATAAATGTAAGATTCGGTTTTAGATTTGATCTCGAAGTAAATTAAGTATAATTTAATTATAAATAATCTAATTAATTAAATAATAATATTATTTGGTCATTATTTTTATATAAGTTCTTTTTTAGGCTTAAAAGCACATTTTTCTAAAAACTATTTTATGAGTAAAATGAGTTTTTATCAAAATAAGTTAAATTAATTTCTATTTATTAATGGTTTTTATGAAAGTTATAGATTATATAATAATTAATATATTTCAACATTAATTTTTTGGTTTTTAAAAGTAAATGAATTTATATAAGTTATGTTTTATTCTTACAGATTTATTCTTCAAAATCGTGTTTTCATTGTGGGTTGCACACTTATTTAAAATTATATTCTACAAGTTATAGAAATTTAATCTTTTAAAATGGATTAAATATATTGAATAATAATAATTAGTATAATCTAAATAGGGTAACCTGATTTTTCAACATAGTGACTAGTAAGAAATTGTAAAATTTTGTTACCACGATTAATGTTAAAATTGGTTTACCGGTGTGGTAAAACAACGGGATAAGGGTAGGATCAACACACATACCTATAAAATTATTATTGATTGAAGATATTAAAATAATAATTTATTCTAACTAAGGATACATATCCATTTAGATAAATATTCCATGAAATTAACTTATATCATTGAAATATATTAATAAATTTCATGTGTATCCCTCCCCTCATTTTTTAAATCCATCTCTTCTCCTACCATATTCACGAAATTTTAGCATTTGGTATCAAAAAATAAAAACTACAAAACCTTCCTATAATTCTTATCCCTATCCTAGATATCCTATTATTCTCTCAAGAACAATCTTTCATGTCTTAAGGTGTGTGACAAAAGAGGTTTCTCAAAGAATATGTATAGATCTTAACCAAGACCTTATAATTTTATTTCGTCCTCAATTTCCTCTGAAATTGTTGTGTCTATAAAATCATGATTAATATAGTATTATAAATATACTTATTTATTATTATGGTGATTTCACCGCCTTTTACTACCTCTTACTCGTGAAATGTGAGATGAAAGCTTCGCTCTTGCGTACTTTTTTTACTATCAGATTCATTTATTGATGTCATTCATTCTCCATAACCATATTTTATTAAGTGGTTACTATGTTATATTTAGTGTATATAAATATGATATTTATGATATAATAATGATTATTCAAAGGAGAATTAATTTATCAACAGAATCATTTTAAAAATATTATTACATGAATTTAAAACACAAATATACAATAAGTACAACCCTAAAGATCATGAGGAATGGTTTCTTTGGAAGATGAGGTACAGAAAAAATAAAGAGAAACTAAAACATAAAAACTTTATTTTTATTATTTTTATTATCTTTATTAATCTAATAAATCTCATTGATCTCCTAAAACTTCAGGGGATAACTTGTGGAGTATATTAATGAAAGGGGTGAGCTAAAAATCCCAGTAAGGAGATAAACATGATAAGTAAACCTAACATGTGAGTCAAAGGTAATATGAATTATAATAAAATTTAAGGAATAAGAGTAATTAAACGAGATCATAACAAAAATAAAATTTTATCATAATATCATTGAAAAAAATGTATTATGGAATTATAAAAATGTGTGACATAATCATACATAGAGGATAGAGTCCCATATTAGAATAGTTTTACTCCCTAATCCATACATGTCACCTCATGAGACTAAAATGGTACCCAATTAATTGGAGTAATATCTAGCTGCACCCATCATTACATGTTCTAAATTATGTGTTGCACAAAATGGAATGAAAAAAATAAGAAATAAACATAATAATTACCCATACAAATAAAATTAGTTACATAATCTTGTCTCATATCATAATAAACAAATATTTAATATAGAATTAATTGGATAAATGAACTTAAGGATTATATTACCACATAAAAAGAATATATAATGAGCTAGTTTTCTATGTAAGATATATATAAAAAATTTAGAATAAATATATAACATCATATGTCGTTTTCATTGATGAAAAATTCATTAAAATATCACATGAAATATTTCTTAAATAAAACAACCTTATCACTTTGAAATCACATATGTAAAATCCCGTAAATAAATAAATAATGATGAAAAAACTTCATTCAAAATGAACGTGGAAAATTTTAATGGAAGGTTAAATTATTGAGGTGGAATTATAATGATGAATTTTGTTTATGTTATATAACATAAAAGACAACATTTATTTCTTAATTTTGAAAAATTCAAAAAAACGTTATTTAGTTGGAACATAATAGAAATAATATTTTTAATTTTTTTTTAAAATAAAACATTTGAAAAAAATAATGGCATCTCACCTATTAATTATATAAGTTTTAATTATATGGTATATACATAGAATCTTTTAAAAATTTAGTTTCTTAGAAATAAGGTACATAATACATGAATAAATAAAACATTCTTCTAAGTCGACTTGAAATACATTTTCATGGGTTAACCCTAAGTTTATTTTATAGAATCTCATATCATGGGGACATAAAAAAATGAAAGGGGTGATCATGAATCCTAATAAGGTAATAATATTATAAAGTTTTATTTTGTAGAAAATTTAATGTAATACAACTTAATAAATATGGTTGATATTTGATAATGAACATGTCCTCATTGGAATAAATTTCTATGATTGTTTAAATAAATTTCACATAATACTATTAAATAAAGAGAAATTATATGTGTTGGTGTCCCCACATCCTGATGATCCACATAATGAAGCATTTGAGGGTGAAAATGACTATTATAGAAGATGCAACGATACTAAAATTTATTTTTTCATCATACTATTCCCATCAATGTCTAGTGGGTTGTGAAGGAAACATGCAAACATGGAAGGTTACACTATATTGTCTCATCGACATGAATTATATAAGGATAAAGTGAAGTAAGAAATAAATGATATTAGAAATACAGTGAGTATATTTAATTTGAAATGTGAAATTTAGGTTGGTCCTCATATATTAAATATTATAGAGTACATTGACGGATTAGAAAAGTTGGGATTTAGGTTTAATAATGATCCTTCAATACATCTCATTATTTCAACCTTATTATTTTGATACTCTAGTTTCATTGGAAAATATTAAACAAATAGTATAGATAAATCACATTAATATATTTTGAATAATGTTAAACAATTTTTTAAGTATATAAAGATGGAAACAATTTCATCTTTATGGTGAATAATAGGAAATGCAAAGTGAAAGATGTCAATGACATGTACATCATAAAAGGAACCTTCAAAAAGTTATTTAAATAATGAAATGATAAAGAGGTAAATAATTGAACATGAGTCTATTTTATTTAAAAATTGTAATAAATGACACTGAAAAAATAATTTTAATTAATTAAATAAGTATGAATTAACTTCAAATTTAAGTATATTCATCATTACATGTAACTTTTCATGTTATAATTTTTGTGTATTATATATAATTTTTCACTCACAAATCTATATCTAAATATAGGATATAAATAATTTTATAAAAATTACATGAGTTTAATTATATATTCAAGATTTTATATGGATATTGAATCATTCATCAACAAAATATAATAACAGCTCAAATTTCCTAGTGGAAAGATTCTTAAGATTCTTGTATTCGGAAAATATTTCTATTTGTTGTATATAACAAAAAATAATAATCTCAATATAGATTATATACACAATGATATTTTTTTTCTATTAATGAAATTATTTTTATGGGATAAATATATATGAATAATAATTTAATTATACTTGAATCAAAGATATCATATGTTAGAAATTAATGATAAATATGAGACATAAGACTCAAATATTACCAATTTATGGAAATATGATACTTGGTCAAGTAAAATTAGAGTAAAATTTGAATAACATACAAATTAGAGTGTTTATAATATTTTAATCTAAAACTCTTAGCTATTTGACATGATTTCTCATAGTGAACAATACACCTTTTGGTACTAAAGGTGATAAATCCACAATGATTCTAGGATTTGTTCATAAATATATATGTGAACTATTTTAAGTAGAAGAAATAGATAAAATTTCATTCTTCATGAGGTAATTTTAAGATATTTAAGAAATATAAAATTGAATTAGATAATGATATTTCTAAGAATATAAGATATTCTTTTGGTGGATGAATAGATGAATAAATTGACTACGAATTCATAGATCATTAAATATAGAGTGAACACTATTTATTAACATAATTTCTAAATAAAAATATGATTCATAATGATATTAATAGGAATAAAATTATTATTTTCATGGTTATAGTAATAAAGACCCTTATAGGTCTTTCAATTATTCCATTATTCCTTCTGATACATGTTTTTCAAATAGTAGAACTAACACTTAACCATATGCCAACTCAAATAGACAAATTGGATTTCATATGAGTTATAATTTGGAATAAAATCCCAATATATTAATAATTAATGGGTTAAGATAGAAGTTTTTTTAAGCCTAATTCTATTAAAAAACTTGAATAAAGAAACACATAATTTATTAATGTAAATTATCCTTAAATTATAAAAGATATTACATAAATTCCTAAGATAAAATATTTATATCCAAGTGAAATAATATATTTCTTTGAGTTATAGAACATACCTATTTGGGATATTAGAATAAATATATAATTTGATAAATTTAATTATCTATAGTCAAAAGTAGTTTTCATAGGAATAAGTTCCATAAGGACTCGTGGAAAAGAAAATTCCAATGACACATATTATGTAGGAAAGATAAAAACAAAGAGAATTAGTTTTGTAATAACAAATTTATGAGATATATATTAATCATTGATAATAATAATTACTTATTGAGTAAAAAATATTAAATTTTAAACAATCTAAAAATAAAAACCGGTTATAAATTTATAAATGGATTCCATATACCAAAATCAATTTTGTATTTTTGGTAATATCTCTAGATGAAGTAAAACCCACTAGGTAAAAATATGTATTAAATATAGAGATGTAAATTAATGTTAAATTGAATACCTATAAATAAATATTGGTTTTAAAAGTTTTAATATAAGTCAATTCATTAACTACAATGAAAAGTTTTTAATGATAGATATGTTTTAATATATTTTAATTTAGATTTCCATAGTATATTACCATGATTAATATATATGAACTATATAATGATCCATTTATGGATCAATAGAGGCTTAAATAAGGGGATGATTATTTTTTAATATGTCTAAAATAATTTAGTAGGAGCACCATGGTTTTCAAAGTAATATATATTGATAATATATGGAAAAAATGATACTCTTAAAATTATTTAATCATTAGTTGAAAATATTTCTCCCTGAATGTCTTAACATAGAAACTAAAGTTCTATGGAACAAGATATACTAAGAAGAATATATGGGTTTCATGAACCAAGTCAATGTACATAAATTGATAAGTTATTGAAAAATATATGTAGGAATAATTCAAGAAATAATTGTTACCTATATCGCATAACATAAATTTCTCCAAGTTGATGTGTTAAGATATAGGAGAATATTAAGAAAATAATCATCACTCCATATGATTAGTGATTAGACCTATCACATATGATATGTTTTGTACTATACTTTTTATTTCTTATATATAAATTAGGGTGAGAAATTTTCAAATAAATCGAGGAGAACTACATCGAGAAGCAATCAAATATATCCTATAGTGATTGATAAAGTACAGGGGATATCTTCATGGTACTTAGAGAGGAAGGGGAGATAATTATCAAGGGTACATAAAATATTGACTCTAATTATAACAACATGATATATTATCATAGTTAATATAATTAAATTATTAATAGAATATCATTATAGCTTGTGATAACCAATTCTATAAAAATTGAGTATGTTTTTGGATATTAATGAATCAAAATAAATTTTATTAATATGAAATATTTTGTTATGTATTTTATTTTTATACCTATAAAGTGTTTTATTTTGATAATATTATTGTGGTGGTACTAGAACCAAGGATCCTAGTCTATGGGATTTTAAAGAGTATATAATTAGAGAAAATATCTTTTTCAAAGAGTTGAATTCATAGAAAGTAGATTAGTCACAATGTTATATTGGGTAATCTTAGGGACTATATCCATGAATCAAAAAAAATCATGAATATCATGTGAGAGTTAATAATTTTATGGATAATAAGTTGTCTCTAGTTCAAGTGGGATTTTTTTCAGAGTAGGTTCCCAAGACCCAAATTTAGTGGTACTTTTTGATTACCAAATCACATATATAAAGAGGTATATATTATTTTTTATTACTATGATAGTGTTATTAATTATTAATTAACTATTTATATAGTAATATTTTGTATTGTTTTTTATATAAAAAAATTATAGCAATTTATAACTATAAATATAATCTCAAAACACTATGATAGTAATCTTAATCATATTTTATATAGTCCAGATACATCATATGGATGAGATACAAATGATGTTTGAATATTTAGTGTTGGGGGATCATAATCATTAATACTTATTCTCATGAACATCAAAATTGGTTGTCTTGAGTATATGAGATTATGTAGAATGACTCACCAATATGACACCACATGTCTTGAGTGTCATTTGATATTTCTTTCTATGAGCATGTGTATTGGTATCTCAATTAGAGATCATTTTCAATGTGAATAATTTGATAATATAATTTTAAGAATGAACAAACCCAATATAATGTAAAAATATGTTGATGTAGATTTTGTTGGATACATCAGTAGTGGTATGACGTTGATTTAATGATCAAGATAGTATTTTTCTCTTTTAAATATATGAATAGGATATAGTTTTCTATTTGAGTTGTATGGAAGTGACATGAATAAATCCATGGCCATTATATATGATGGAATTTACACTAAACATAGTTAAATAAATATATTTAAATCATTAAATTATAATGAAACAAATTATGTATCCCTCTTTATAAGATATCATGAGACAATGAGATTATGTTATATATTAAGTATTCATAAGAGATTTTCATGGCTAGGAATTATCCTTATATCCTTAGGGGACATGGTGTATTGCAATATTTCTCTCTTAATATAAGAGTGTGACTCTCTTCTATTGGGATAAGGTCTTAAAGGGTTATATAAAATTTCTATTTATAAGTGTCACCAATTTAGATGAATATTATTTTAGGATGACGTGTCCCACTTCTATTTCCCAATGAACGTAAAATAATGGAAAATCAAATCTAAATTATTACTTTAGTTCAATTATTTATTATTCATGTTTATAATAATTATAAATTTATTTATTTATCAAGGTAGTCACAAATTATTTATTTTAAAATAATTGAATACAAGAAAATATTTTTCAAATAAATATTATTATTCAAGGTTTGTAAATATATTTGGGAAGAACCATCTAAGTTAATATCTCATATTTCATCACATGGTATAAGAGAGTGTCATGAGAAAGTGATGAAGTGTTTATAAAATTTATGATAATTTAAAATCATCATAAGTGGATTTTGGGGTAAAAATGAAGTTTTAGTTTCCATAGAGAACATAATGAAATTTATGGAAACATAAACCTAAGTATAAAATTATTTTTTATCCCAAAAACAAGATGTGGAATACTTGAACTAAATTTAGTGTCTTCTACTCCATTATATCAAGTTATAGAGAAATAAATTCAAAGGAATATCATGAATGATCAATTCATTCTAAACGAATCATGTTTGTTATATTCGTGTTTTTTAAGGGGCATCATAAAGATACTAATTCTCTCATTCTAGCACGTGAAGGTAATATAACACCAAAATAGGAGTTTTAATGCATGTGTATATGATAAATTGGGATACTTTATTCAATCCTTTAATCTGTTATGGTCTGGTGATTGGAAAAACATGTCTAGATTCCATTATTCCACTGAGGTATTCATTTTATTATATTATTAAATGTCTATTATGCGTATATTTACTAAATAAGGTCTATTGGATAAATTTGGGGTTAGTCTCATAGTATAGTTAAGATCTAGTCAATAAATATTAAAATATCAGCTGCCAAACACTTCTTTCATGCCTATGCTCTTTTAAAAACTAAGTTCATGGTTAAGAAGGATTTGTAATGGGTTTTATTGTAGCAAGATGAAGAATGATCAAGGGTGCAGTGTGGGGAGATCTAAATATTGAATTATATTAGTGGAGTGGAAGTTGATGTGGAATAAAAATATTTTGAACTAAATCTATTTTTTTATCAAATTAGTTATTGGGGAGTTTTTTATGTGTTTTTTATGGTTTTTGGAGAATTATTAATTCAGTTTTTTTCTTGTCTTTTTTGTGTGTTCTCAATAAGATGTGTGTGTGTGTGTTTTAATTTTGGATTTTTTCTTGTTTAGTTGTTTAAGGTTTTAGGAACTTTAATGTCATATTAAATGAGAATGTTTACTTTTTTATGCACATCTACTTGAAATAGAGGATTTTATTGTTTTTCCCATTTATGGTGGTTATTCGATATTGAAGTAATTTCATGAATATTGAGAGTGGTCAAGGTGTTGAAATGATATGGTTTATATATTAGAGAATAATTGCATGACCTCCATTGATTTTCAGATTCGAGTTTAATTTCATATAGATCTTTGTTTATGACTCTAAAAATATAAAGTCCTTGTGTTCTATTGGAGAGCCTTTGTTAAGTCAAAAGTCTTCTTTTGACTTCTATATCATGTTTTGGAAATCACAAATGTATTCTATCATATGTTTGTAAATTACAAATTGTCTTTTGTCATGTTTATCGTATCGTACAATGTTGATCGTACCGACCATATCGTATCGTACTGACTTTGTCAATCATACCATACTGACTCTGTCAATCGTATCGTACTGACTCTGTCAATCGTACCATACTGACTCTGTCAATCGTATCGTACTGACTCTATCAATCGTATCGTACTGACTCTTCTATTCATATGTTCATTATTTGTTTTGGTACTTAGTCAAAAACACTCACTACATATGAATCGTACTCATGTTTTTCATTTCTATATATCTCTTGTCCTAACAAAATGATGTCGTTGAGTTAGTTACAAACTAATCAAAACGATGTCGTACTTTCTGTTTCAATATAACCATTGGAGGCAATATGACTGTTGGAACCCAAGGCCTATAAATAGGAGGTCATTTGAAGCTGAGAGAACGATGATGAACGAAGAGAACGAATAAAGAGACTTTGTGAACTACCAAGATTCTAGAGAGAGACACTGTGACTTCTCTCATCTGCCTTGTGTGTCCGATCATCGTATCGAGGGATTTCAAGTAATTGAAAGACAGAGGTGTCGATTACCTACAAAATCGAGGGCTGCCGGGGATAGGCAGATAGACGTGCCGATCATCGTATCGAGGGCTGCCAGGGATAGGTAGACAGACAGTCTGATCATCATATCGAGGGCTCACAAAGGTGTTGGTGAGACAGACCTTTTATCCTGGGTGAAAGGATAACCCTTCTCTTTGGGTTAAAAGAATTGTAATACTTTTACATTTCCACTGTTACTTGTATTAGAAAGGGATTTGTATTGTTTCCTTTCTTCTTTACATATTCAATTGTAATTGTTTCAATTACAATCATTCTATTACTTTTTGTATTGATTGATTCTATACGCTTTAAGGTGGAATCATTCATCTTTGTATTACTTTGATTATTGTGTTCATCTTGAATACAATTGTTTTACATTACATTAGTATTACAATACATCATACCTTTTTCAATACAATTGTGGGTGTTTTTATTTGTATAAGTTAAGATCATTTAAACTAATCTCTTTGTTGCTAAAACCTAAAGGTTTTTAAACCTACAATTCACCCCCCCCTCTTGTATTGTTCCATCTAATAGACATATATATCTACTATTCGATCCAACAATTGGTATCAGAGGAGGTTTTCCACTGATTTGTATTACTAGCTTTATTTATTATTACTATCTTGAATACTTACTACACTAACGTGTGGAGTGGAAAAGTTTTTTTTGTTGTATTAGATGGCAGGAATGAATATTGGATCAATAGATAATCTGAATCCTTCTAGACCACCAATCTTTGATGGGAATTATTATGAGTATTGGAGAGATCGTATGAAGACTTTCGTTATCAATACTGGTGTAGACAATTTTATTATGCTTACTGGGGGTTACAAAATTCCTGACAAAGAAGTTAGTACTTTCACCAACCAAGAAAAGCAAGAATATCAACTGAATTACAAGGTACGCAATACTTTATTATGCTCTATGACTAGGAATATATATAGTCAGATATCTTCATGTGAAGCAGCCAACTGTATTTGGAAGAAATTAGAAGTTACTCATTTTGGTACATCCAAGGTTATAGAAACAAGGAGAGTAATGCTTCGAGCAGAGTATCATGGATTTGTTTTCCCTTATGGAGAGCCAGTGTGTAAAGTGCAACAAAGGTTTATGACAATTGTAAACAGCTTACAATATATGGGAGAAAAAGGTCTTGATGATGAAGATCTTGTTGATAAGATTATAGATATTATTCCAAATGAATGGGAGTCAAAAAGGACAGCTGTTGATGAAAATAGAAAAGTCTCTCAGATTACTCTTGATGAACTCTTTGGAACTCTTCTATAGCATGAGACAATAATGAAGAGAGATGCTGATTTCAATAAGAAGAAGAATGGGAATGGAAGTGTAGCTTTTGCATCTAAAGCTAAAACACCAGAAAGGCTTACAAGGTCTAAATCCAAGAAAATTTTTATATCTGATTCAAGTGACTGTAATCTTCCGGATAATGAGTTAGACAATCTTGCTCGAAGGATGAACAAGATTGTGGGAAAGAAAGATTTTCAATATAGATTCAAAAAGAAAGATAGGAAAGATTCAGAGGTAACTTGTTATGAATGCAAGAAAGCATGACATATAAGGCCTGATTGTCCTTTACTGAAGAGGAAAGATAGAAAAGAGAAACACTCTGAAAGAAACAAGAAAAGGTTTTATAAGACAAAGAAAGGCTTGAAAGAAAATGATACGTGGAGTGCAAGTGGTAGTGATTCCTCATATGATTCTTCAGAATATGAGACATCGGGACAAAAGAATATTGGACTTCTAGCCAGACTACCAATTGAAGATCATTGTCTCATGGCTAAGGTACATAATGCTGAAGCTATTACAAATGTCTCTTTAAATGCAAATTATATTGATAATAGATATTATGAATCTTCAAATGATTAATCCTCATCATCAGAGGATAATATATTACCTTCTTTTGAAGAGGTATCTAGATTTTCTAAGTTACTTGAAAATGAAAATTCTAAACTCAAAAAGAGATTTGAAAAAGAAAATTCTAGAATTTCTATTTTGACTAAAGAAGTATCAGATCTTTCTAAAGATCTTGTTGTGAAAACTTCTGATTTTTAAAGTATTTTAAAAACCCTTGAGAAAGTTAAATCTGATAAGGATAAACTTTCTAAGGATCTTGAAACTGTAATTTCAAAGAAAAATATTTTAGAGCCTAACTCTAGTTAAAATTCAAATGTTTTAGAAAACAAGAATTTGGTTTTAAAACTAAAGTCAGAGATTTTATCTTTGAGGAAATTTTTTTCAAACTTTACTCATGGAAAAGAAAACTTTGACAGGATGTATTCTCAAATTAGACCTTTGAGAAATCGTTCTGGTCTTGGTTATACTTATTCCAAACCTGTTTTTAGCAATAACTATTTTGTTCCTCAAAAAACCATTTTTTGTTCTAAGTGTCAATGTGGTGGACACTGGAGAAGAGATTGTTCTCTTAACAAAACTCAATCTTTAGGATTTCATAAAGTTCATTTTGAAAAACAAATGTGGATTCCTAAAATTCTTTTATCTAACCCTTCTGGATCCAAACAAGTTTGGATTCCGAAAATCTAATTGTATCTTTTTCAGGAAAAAGAGAAGTGTACCAATAAGAAAATTTGGTACATGGATAGTGGTTGTTCTCAACATATGACTGGGAACAAAAATCTTTTTGAAAAGGTTATCAAAACAAAATGTGGAAAAGTTACCTTCAGATATAATGCTCAAAGAAAGATTGTTGGTATAGGTAATATTATTTTTCTTGGAAAAGTTCTTATTTCAAATGTTTTTTTTTGTTAAAGGTCATAGGCACAATCTCATCAGCATAAGTCAATTATGTGATGAAGGTTACCTTGTGAATTTTAGAAATGATAAGTGTCTAGTTCACAATTCCAAGGATGAGTTCATTCTATCTGCCCATAGGCAAGATAATGTTTACACTATTAACTTAGAAGACCTTAGGAACTGAAACTTACCTTGCTTAAGTGTAATAGAAGACCAATCGTGGCTATGGAATAGGAGACTAGGACACTGTAATATGAGAAACCTAAGAAAACTCTCAAAGAAAGGACTTGTAAAAGGGATACCGGACCTTAGATATGATTCTTCAAAAGTCTGTGACCCTTGTAAATTTGGCAAGCAACATAAAACTAGCTTTAAACCAATTAATGAAGTTTCAACTTCTAATGAATTACATCTTGTGCATATGGATCTGTTTGGTCCTTCACAATCTGGAAGCATTGGAGGCAAATACTATGTATTTGTTTTAGTTGATGACTTTACTAGATTTACATGGGTCTACTTTCTCACAAATAAATCTGAAGCCTTTTCCTATTTCAAAACTTTTAGAGCCCAAGTTAAAAATGAGAAAAACCTACCATTGATAACTATTCATAGTGATCATGGTGGTGAATTTCAAAACTCAGATTTTGAAACTTTTTGTAGTAAAAAAGGTATTACTCACAATTTCTCAGCTCCAAGAACTCCTCAGCAAAATGGTGTTGTTGAAAGAAGAAATCGTATTCTTCAGGAAATGACTCGAACCATGTTGAGTGAATACTCAATAGCTAAGCACTTTTGGGCTAAAGCTGTTAGTACTGCCTGTTATACTATAAACCGTGTTTTAACTAGACCATTTCTTAATAAAACCCCTTATGAGTTATGGACTAGCCGAAAACCTAAAGCTTCATATTTCAAAGTTTTTGGATGAAAAGTATTCATTCTGAATACAAAAGATAATATCCACAAATTTGCACCAAAATCTGATGAAAGAATCTTTCTAGGCTATTCTACAACCTCTAAGGCTTATAGAGTTTTCAATAAAAACACTTGTACTGTTGAGGAAACAGTACATGTAAAATTCGATGAAATTGATCCTTTTGTTTTCAACCAACCCAATCCTACATCCTCGGATGTGTTTTCTAAAAATGTTTATCAACCTTTATTAGAAGAGCATTCTGATAAGGAAAATGTTCAAGAAAGTATTCCTGAAACATTTACCACAGAAGATTTTCTACCATATGTTGATGAATAGGTTTTACAAAACCCAAATCAATTGTTTCTTAGGAATCATCCTAGTGATAACATCATTGGTGATATAAATCAACCTGTAAGGACCAGAAATTCCTTAAGAAATGAAATAGAACATCTTTCTTTTCTTTCCCAATTTGAACCTAAAAGTCCAAGTGAGGCCTTAGGTGATGATGATTGGATCAAAGCAATGCAAGATGAACTAAATGAATTTGAAAGGAATCAAGTCTGGAATTTAGTTGAAAGACCTAAAGAAACAACTGTGATTGGTGTAAAATGGGTTTTCAGAAACAAGTGTGATGAAAATGGAATCATTGTAAGAAATAAAGCAAGACTTGTTGCTAAAGGCTATAATCAACAAGAGGGAATAGACTATGAAGAAACATATGCTCCTGTAGCTAGACTTGAATCTATTCATATTCTATTAGCCTTCGTAGCATATTTCAATTTCAAACTATTTCAAATGGATGTCAAATGTGCTTTTCTAAATGGTTTTGTTCAAGAAGAAGTTTTTGTAGAACAACCTTCTGGTTTTCAAGATCCAAAACATCCTGATCATGTTTTTAAACTTACCAAGGCTCTATATGGTCTTAAACAAGCCCCTAGAGCATGGTATGATAGACTTACAGGATTTCTTTTACAAAACAATTATACAAAAGGTAAAGCAGATCCAACTCTTTTTATCAAAATGGAAAACAAAAATGTTTTGATTGTCCAAATCTATGTTGATGACATCATATTTGGATCAACTCAGAAATCTTTAACTGATTCTTTTGCAAAATTAATGAATTCTGAGTTTGAAATGAGTATGATGGGTGAGTTAACATTCTTTCTAGGTTTTCAAATTTCTCAAAAACCAGAAGGAACTTATATATCTCAACATAAGTATATTAAAGACTTACTCAAAAAGTATGGATTTGAGAAAACTAAAAGTATTAGCACCCCAATTGGTACCTCAAATACTCTTGATCTTGATGAAACTGGGAAACCAGTAGATCAAACAAATTTTAGAGGTATGATAGGGAGTTTGCTATACTTGGTAGCTATTCGACCTGACTTGATGTTTTCTGTATGCTTATGTGCAAGATATCAATCTAATCCAAAAGAGTCTCACTTAAAAGCCGTAAAGAGATTATTTCGGTATTTAAAAGACACTATGGATTTAGGTATTTTCTACTCTTCTGGAAATGATTTTGTTTTAAAAAGTTTTTCAGATGCTGACTTTGGTGGTTGTAGAATGGATAGAAAAAGTACATCTGGAACATGTCATTTCTTAGGAGATTCTTTGGTTTCTTGGTCCTGCAAGAAACAACACTCAGTAGCACTCTCCACTGCTGAAGCTGAATATGTAGCAGCTGGAAGTTGTTGTGCTCAAGTATTGTGGATGCAGCACACACTCACTGACAATGGTTTGAGTTTCTCCAAAACTCAAATTCTTTGTGATAATACAAGTTCCATAGCTCTTAGTAAAAACCCAGCACATCACACTCGTGCAAAACACATAGATGTTAGGCATCACTTTCTTAGGGATCACACACAAAAAGGAGATATTATTTTACAATTCATCGTAATGCAAGAACAACTTGCTGACATTTTTACAAAACCTTTACCTTTCGATAGATTTGAATATATAAAACAGAAGCTAGGAATGATTACATTAAAATAATCATTCATATCTACTTCCTGTTTCACATCTCTCCTAATAGTAAGAAACTCCTCGTAGAAAGGGGGAGGACATTTCTTTCTGTCTTTATGTTTATTTTTATCTTATGTTCTTTAAATATTTACTCTTTGGATTGTGTTTTATTTTCCTGTTTATCGTATTGACAGTTTTTATCGTATCATTCATTTTTCCCTTCTGTTTATCGTATTGACAGTTTTATCGTTTCGTTCATTTTTCCTGTTTATCGTATTGACAGTTTTATAGTATCATTTACTATCGACTGATGATGGTAATAAAATTATTTTCCATCGTATCTATCAATCAATAGTATTGAATCAACCGATGATGGTATTGAATTTCTTTTCCATCGTACCAATCAATCAATAGTATTGAATCGACCGATGATGGTATTGAATTTCTTTTCCATCATACCAATCAATCAATATTATTGAATCGACCGATGATGGTATTGAATTTCTTTTCCATCGTATCAATAGTATTGTATCGACCGATGATGGTAATGATTTTCTTTTCAATTGAATCGACCGATGATGGTATTGAGATTGTTTTCCATCGTACTGTCAGTTCATGGTAACGAGATTGTTTTCCATCGTATTGTTAGTTCAAGGTAACGAGATTGTTTTCCATCGTATTGTCAGTTCATGGTAACAAGATTGTTTTCTATCGTACGGTCAGTTCATAGTAATGACTTTGTTTTCCATCGGCATGATGATGTTTTTTTTTGTTTCCTTACGATTGTATTTTCTTTCGATTTCTATCAAAACCAACAATTACCTTACATTCTCCAACAGGTTTTTTTTAATTTTTTTTTTTAAAAAAATTCATTGTTTTAATCCTAACCATCGATCTGGTTTTCTCTAATCTTGACCGAAGAAGATCAATGGTCATCCTTTTTCGATCGTAGAAGATCAATGGTCACCCCTTTATCGCCTATAAATAGCCCCCCTCCCCTCCCCAAACCCACATTGGTTTTTCAGGATTTGAGGTGAAGCTCTGCTCCACCAGCTATAAATCATCGTACGATCTTCCCATCGGCAGAACCTTTATGTCTCAATCCTCTGCTAACACTCCCACCGAAATGTCTTCAAAGACTTTTACAGAAAAAGACTTTAACAGAGAAAGGTTAGTATCTCAGGACTTTTTCGATACGTATGATTCTACAATCAGGAGGATCATTTTGTTTCAAGGATGGGAACATATGTGTATTGAAAAGCCTGATTTTCAAGATCCGGTTCTTTTTGATGAAGTTTGTCAGTTTTACAAAACCGTTTCTTTCGACAAAGACATGACTATAAACTTTTCTGTGTACGATAGAAAATTTTCTATGTCTGTGAAACAAGCGGCACATTTTCTGAATGTTTCTGTAGAAGTGGATTCTTTCTGTCCATCGCACAAACTACCAGAGGAATTTGGTACGTTTAATAGAGAAAGTGCTGAAAAGACTTTGTTTGTTATTAATGAAGAAAAGAGAAAAGTGGAGTTAGTTGTATTCAATTTCTTATTCAGAAGAGTTTTCAATAACTCAGGGGGAGATAAGTATTTCTTGTTACATTTACTTTGTGTGTTGTGCTTTCCAAAAAAGGGGGAGATTGTTAAGTCAAAAGTCTTCTTTTGACTTCTATATCATGTTTTGGAAATCACAAATGTATTCTATCATATGTTTGTAAATTACAAATTGTCTTTTATCATGTTTATCGTATCGTAAAATTTTGATCATACAGACCATATCGTATCGTACTGACTTTGTCAATCGTACCATACTGACTCTGTCAATAGTATCGTACTGACTCTGTCAATCGTACCATACTGACTCTGTCAATCGTATCGTACTGACTCTGTCAATCGTATCGTACTAACTCTGCTATTCAGATGTTCATTATTTGTTTTGGTACTTAGTCAAAAACACTCACTACATATGAATCGTACTCATGTTTTTCATTTCTATATATCTCTTGTCCTAACAAAACGATGTCGTTGAGTTAGTTACAAACTAATCAAAACGATGTCGTGCTTTCTGTTTCAATATGACCGTTGGAGGCAATATGACCGTTGGAACCCAAGGCCTATAAATAGGAGGTCATTTGAAGTTGAGAGAACGATGATGAATGAAGAGAACAAATAAAGAGACTTTGTGAACTACCAAGATTCTAGAGAGAGACACTGTGACTTCTCTCATCTGCCTTGTGCGTCCGATCATCGTATCGAGGGCTCTCAAGTAATTGAAATAAAGAGGTGCCGATTACCTACAAAATCGAGGGCTGTCGGGGATAGGCAGACAGACGTGCCGATCATCGTATCGAGGGCTGCCAGGGATAGGCAGACAGACAGTCTGATCATCATATCAAGGGCTCACCAAGGTGTTGGTGAGACAGACCTTTTATCCTGGGTGAAAGGATAACCCTTCTCTTTGGGTTAAAAGAATTGTAATACTTTTACATTTCCGCTGTTACTTATATTAGAAAGGGATTTGTATTATTTCCTTTCTTCTTTACATATTCAATTGTAATTGTTTCAATTACAATCATTCTATTAATTTTTGTATTGATTTATTCTATACGCTTTAAGGTAGAATCATTCATCTTTGTATTACTCTGATTATTGTGTTCATCTTGAATACAATTGTTTTACATTACATTAGTATTACAATACATCATACCTTTTTCAATACAATTGTGGGTGTTTGTATTTGTATAAGTTTAAGATCATTTAAACTAATCTCTATGTTGCTAAAACTCAAAGGTTTTTAAACCTACAATTCACCCCCCCCCCCCCTCTTGTATTGTTCCATCTAATAGACATATATATCTACTATTCGATCCAACAGCCTCTTGGGGTGAAGATCAGTAGGATTAGGATAATTTTATATGACTTATGGAAGTGTTTCCATTTATTCCTAGATGGTGTGAATGTAATTGGTGTTATTTATACTTAAAAATATATTTTTTCATAATCTTTTTCAAATGTGATATTAAATTTTTCAATTTAATAAAAGTTAAATTGAGGTTTATAGTGGTTAATAAAATTTTTCAAAACACTAATTTTATGTAACATTAAATAAAAATATTAATGAATTTATTTATAATTCTATAACCAACTTTTTTACTCTCCTCCTTTATTCACTATAGTATCAATCATAGCACTCATCATGCCTTGTGATGGAAAAAATTTCATTTCCCATATTACCCTCATCCCCATCCAATATTTATTCACCATCATAATATCCATTAATGTCATGATTCTCATAGAATACTAATTTGATATTTGGGGAGATTTATTTATTTATTTATATGGAATTTTTCAAAGTTTTGGATTTATAATTTTGGAAAAAATAGATATAAATTTAAAATAAAAAAAAATATAGGGTCAGATAATAATATAATTTCAATGAATTTACCTATAGATATAAACCTTCCAATTCTTATTATAACTATCACAGTTATTTTTTGAACTATATTAATTATGAGGATAGGGATTATAGATTTAGTTTGAATTTTAATGATGTTTAGTACACATTAATGACAATTCACACTCATCATATGATCATGTTTTAACTAATAAATTAGTTTCAATAGGTTATCATACAAAGGGATATTCTTGGATTTGAAACTTTTTCCATGCATTAATTCCAAAAAAAATTAAAAAAATGGGTTAGGTTCCCAAGTATGAGTTGGAATGAAAATAAAAATAGATCTATGATAAAATAGAGAGTTTTAATTCTTATAAAAAAATAATTTCATGTGAAAATTTTGAGGGAAATTAAAATATTAGAAAATTTGGTTTTCTTGAAAAGTAATGAGTTAAAAGGATTTTTCTGCATGATTTTTGAAATTTTACCAATAGTGATAAATTTTAAAATTTTATAATCATGAGTTTTAAATCCTGTATGTGATGGATTTTATATGTGATAGAGAGGATATATATTATTTATGATAATAAATAATTTATATATGTAAGATTTAATATATATAAAAACATGTAAAATAACTATTCAATTTTAATGTAAATTTGGATTGTTATAACTTTATTTAGTTTAATTATTAGGTATGTATTGTGTATTTTTTAATATTATTTTTATAAATTTATTTTTGTGATAACATCCTAATTCTAGTTTCTTTATGGTTTTTTATTATAATATTTTAGTGAAATTGTATTTTTGTATGACTTGGAAAATCATGCCATAATGGGAAATTAGTACTTTTTTATTATAGCATAATATTGAGAAATGAAGAGTTAGAATAATATTAGGATATATTGGATCTAATGGTGAAAAATATAAGATAATTAATTGTAAAATTTTAAATCAAAACCTATTATTACATTTTAATGGAAAATTCATGAATGAAAAAATTATAGAGAATAAACAAAGACCTAAGGTTATGTTATAATGAGATTTATTTTGTTGAACTGAGTGAATTGATTTGAAATTAATGTGTTTTTTTATGACATGGTGATTTGGATATAAGGATATGGGATTTTTAAATAATTCTTAATGAATCCCAATATGAGGATATACATGGATTATTCAAAAATTACATGTGTTTCATCGTGATTTGAATTCAACTATTTTTATACATACAAATAGAAGGATGTTTCAGGGTGATTTTATTCTTCAACTAAGGAAGACATTGGATAAATGTATTACAAGGATAAATATCACTAATTTTTTATAGATAATACTTGTTTTGGACCCTCTTACATGTATAATATGAATATAACTTTGGGTTCATGTAATGATATATAAGGGTAAACACTTTTCTTCATATAATTTGCAATGAATAGTAATTGAATGGTTTAGTTATTTTATTTTTTATGCTGGTTCTATTCAGTTCAAGTGTTCATTCATGCCTCTACAATATTATTCTTTCATTATTTTTTATCATCATTTATTAATTGAAAAAAAATATTAAATACATGACTTAGTTTCTTGAATTTTTACATAACCATGTAATGATCTTGAGTACACTATGTTTAATTATGGTTTCAGATCACTTAATAATTAAATATATCAACTTCATTGGTCATAAGAAAAAATAGGTTCTGTAATTATATATTAAATTCTAGACCATTAATTTTATTAGGTTTAATTTTAAAAATGACAAATTTATTCATTAAATATAGTAGAATCTTAACTAATACATGACCCTATATTTATGATTCATATTAAATTTTTATTATTATTGTTAATATCTATTGTTTTAATTTTATTTCACTCATTTAAACCATATTTCCTAACATTTTAATTAAAGAATCAATCTAGGGATCACAAGACTTTTCAGGTTCAATATTGGACTAACCATGTTCTATTATATTATGGTTAGTGATTAGAAAGAGTATTATAAATTTTAAACTTGAACCCGTTGGAATTAAAAATTCCATGCAGGTAGTCATTTTATAATTCCCTTTATGTCATAAAAATTTTAAAAATATGATTTTCGTATATAGTGTTTCACTATAATATTTTATGTATTCCCTTACATGGGAAATGAAATAGAAATATCATTGTTCATGATGATATTTTAATTTAAATATTTTTAAAAATTCAAAATTTTGAAACATAATTATTTTATCACCAAACATGGATTTGATGATATTGTATATTTTTATAGGAATAAATCACACTGTTAAATAGAAAATAGTACCCATAACAACCATGGATTGATTAGTGAATTAATTATGTCTAAAAATAAAGAGCATTAACTGACACATGTGTACCTTCTAATTTGTCTTTGATATTTAGTAATCAGTGTGGTGGATAGAGAACTCTTAAGAACTACTAATACTTTCTTTCCTCTATAGGTATTCAGTAACCAATGGAATCACAAAAAAAATTGGTAGAATATATTCTTCTTTCCAATGGGGTGCTAGATCCACCTATAAAGTTAAAAATGAGGGGAAAATAGGGAGACCTTAAAAAATATCAGTATGGTAAACTATATCAAACTAGGAATTGAACACTTCCATTTACATTTTTTATTAAATAAATTATGAAACATAGAAAAATTTTAATGTTTGGATGACACTCTACTTATGTGTGTTACAATGATTATATCTCTTAACATCATTTATATGAGTGATTATTGAACACATCAATGTCCACTTAATCATTAATATATCATCACATTATGTGTTATATGATCAAATGGAATGATAATAACTATCAAAAAATTTGGTAAACCAACACCAAATGATATATTATAGATCTCTATATTGCAAGCAATGAACTTAATATAATTTTTTGGTCATTGAGTTCATGTGATTAATTTTTTTTATTTTAGTTTTGTTTTATGGGTTTGTGATGGACTATTGGATTCAAACCCAAATAATATGAACTTTATGTTTTAAATGACATGAATTGGCCCATCATGTCCCCACCTAAACCAATAGTAAGCTGAGTGAGCCACCCCAAGCCCACATTTAGTAGGATGAGTTTGGTGACTAGCACCGAGTAGGCATATCACACAAAACGGGAAGCCTTAGTTTAAAGTGCCTATAAAAGACCACCAATATCCAGAAAATATAAAAATAATACAATACTAGATAAATAAAAGACTATAATATGTAAAAGTTCATGTTCCACACTATGATCCATAAAGGAGTATCAAGTACATAACCATAAAGTAAAGAATGGGAAAAAATAAATGCCTAAAAACCAAAAGAGATACCAACCAAGAGAAACTAAGGAGAACATATCTATGAAATGAACTAGTAACAGACATGAATATCATTCTCTACTATCACCTCTATGAAATAATAAGTTCCCACTCCACCAACACTGCTTCCAGAATAGTCTTCAATTAATGGTCCATCATCTTCATAATACATTACACATGTTGGTAAAATTCCCATACATGGGTAAATATATACATGACTATTAGGATGAAATGAATACCATATTGAAACAAATAATGGAATGGATAGTCAGATTATAACTAGAAAGGTAAAGGATAACCCACTCATATAAGAAAAACATGATGACATAAACAAACCCATATATGATTTCTAATTGAAGAACTATGGACACTAAATCACACTCATCAACATCCCAACTTCACGAAAAAATATATCACTATAATTATAACATCCCAAAATAGAGCCATCATTTTGGAGAGGGTTATAATTCCACTAAACTTAAGTGAATATCCCAAACACAAATGGCTAACAACAAATTCCTAGGGATTCACTAAATCATGGGGGTGATTTTTCCTTTAAAATGGGATGAAATACAAGTAATAAACCATAATGAAAAATGATAAATATGGTGCAAGGTAAACTAAAAAACTCCAAATACATCAAATAATAGTAATAAAATTTGTATTAGTTAACAACAATACCCAATAATTCAATAATTACCTAAACATAAAAGAGAACTATGGTGCCAAAAAATGCACTACACCAATCTCCACCACCCGACCACCTACAAACTCCAAGATCCATCAACCCCAACCATAGAATCATCATGCTCAATTATAAATGTAATAATTCTTTCCCCTACTTATATTATGAAAAACAAAATCTACATATGCATCAATATGCATATATTTGGGTGATTATACAAACCCAATATTAAATACCCCAAATATTTCCCACACATGCCACTACGAAAAGAACAAGTTAGATAAAAATGTATATGTGTAGGTCCAATGGGTCAAATACCCTAAGAGGATGTGAATCATGGTATGACATATTAAAACTAATAACACTTAGAATCTTATTTCATCATTAAAAAAACACACATCTCTCTTTCTCTCATAGAAATATATGAACAGAAATGAAATCATGGATAGGACAAAGTAATTTTTACTTGGTTCACCCTCACTGGGCTTCATCCAAGGAGCATATAATGGTGATGTACCGATGTACCAAATACAGTGAAGATCACTTCCAATTACAAGGTTTGGGAAACATCTTTTATGCCCAAGATGACGTCATAAGGCCTCGACGCCGCTTCTAGAATATCCCAGCCGAAGCTCTCTCCTCCTAGAGTAAGCTCACACTACTGGAACCAGTGTGTAATCATCAAATCCCCTCCTGTAGGAGTGTCTATCCATAAGGATCGAGCCAACGGATGCATTGGAATCTCCGAGCTCCGAACGAGGGTTGTGGCAATAAAAGGGTGACTAGAACCTATGTCTATAAGTACTGCATCTAGGGTAGAGTAGACACATATCTTACCTTGAATCATCTATGAAGCACCATGGTCATATGCCTCAGCTTCCTAGAGCTGAGCTCGTCCATAACCTCCTGCTCCCTGTGGTCGGGGTGGACCACCTGGAGGTGGTGGCGGTAGAACCTCAAATCATCGCCCACCGCATGATACATGGCCATCTCCTATTCCACGTTAACCTACTACCTGTGGACCTCCCCTATCGAATCTATGCCTCTACCTCGGAGGTCCCTTGACCGTCTTCTGGTCTTCAGTACAGCGGGTCGGGCAGTCGTGAGCCATGTGACCCTGCCTGCCACACGAGTATCATTGATTGATCCTCATCTGTCCTCATATGTCCTGTGAGCCCCACACCCCTGACCCTGTATCCTGAGGTCATCCACCAGAAAGTCTGGCCCACTTGGGCCTCTCCTTCATCCATATACTACCTGCTACAGATGACTCTGCTACCTGATGTCTGGTGGTGGCTCTTGCTATCAGTGCATGCTCAGCTAGGAAGCTCTCCACCAAAAGTGCTTGCTCTAGCACTCCTTACTGCATCAGAATGCTAAGAGATATCATCGATGCTCTAATCTCCCATCGGATACCCTAATCAAAGGTCTAGGCCATGAAGAAAGGGTCTCATTCTATGTTGGTGGAGTAGCGGGATAGATCATTGAACCTTGTTGAGTACTAGTCCACGGTCATGCTGCCCTATTGTAAGTGTAACGGCTCCTGTATACACACTGAGCATAGAGTTGATGGGATGAACTCTTCCCTAAAAACTCCCTTGAATTCCGCCCAGGTGAGGGTCACCTCATCATGTATCTATATTGTCAGGCTCCACCATATCTCCACTACTCCCTGGAAAAGGCTGGCAGCTAGGATCACTATCTGGTCAGCTTGTGTCCCAACCAAGCGAAAAACTCTGGCCATAGCCTCCAGCCAGTCCTCAACCACCTACGGATCATTCTCGCCTTGGAACCTCAGAGGCCTCTGCTGCTGAAACTCATACAATGCTCTTAGTTGGCATGCATCATCTACCGGTGGTGTTGGTGGCATGGTTTTTCCAACGGGTAGTGGTGTTTTCGGTACACCACCCAGAGGTGCTAACGCCGTAAGAGGGCCCTGCACTGAGGCCCCATCTCTCGGTGGTCCATCATCGTGTACTCTCTTAGGAACCATGTCTGGTTGTCTACATGGTGTAATCCTCAAAGAAAACAAATGCACCCTGATCAATAAGTTATACCTTGTGAGATGACTTAAAGAGATCATAAGAAAAACATTTCCAAACACACGCAATCAGTGTTTTCATGCACTAAGGCTGAAATCATAATTCAAGATCATGGTGTATGGATACGTCAGACGTCGCACGAACACTGGATTCCCCAAACTGAAAACCACACTCATAACATTTAATACTATTTCAACATTGAAAAGATCAGAGTCCTGGTTTTTTGGTAGAACTGACTCCTCTGATACCGTTTTGTCACGACCCATCCCCTGGGGCCCGTGTCGTGACTACCCCAATCCCACCTTTTGTAGGCTAGGGGCTGGCGACTTGGGCCCGAAAGTCATATCCCTTTAAACTTGAAGGCATTGCCTTTAAACCTGCAAACACATAGTCCAAGCACACAATAGGAAGAAAACCAAGAAGTAAATCTATATAGTAAAAGAGTGAGTACAATAAGTAAAGGGGGGTTGGAATACAAGACCAACTGAAAAGTACAATAGAAACAAAAAAATAGCTCCTGTGTTCATCTGGAAAGGATCCTGCCTGAAGGGTAGGTATAGCTCACAATTTGTAGTCACTACAGCACATCATGTCAAATGGTCCACCTTTGAGCACCATCCAATCCTTTCCCACTCAGCCTCGATCAACGTCGTTTGTCATCTGCACAAGACACAACAAGGTGCGGAGATCATCCGTGTAGGGGTGAGTATAAAAATACTCAGTAGGGACCCCGAGACCCCCAAAGGTCTCCCAGAGTTCCAAAAAGGAAAAAATAAAAAGAAAGACCTCAATCACAAAGCATGAAGCAGTCATCAACTCTACTTAGGTATATGCCCATACATATACCTATGTTATCAAAATATACTCATCACATTCATGAGGAAATATAAGGATCCAACATTTAAGCCATTCGCACAACTGATCCACGAGGGGAGAATACCACAATGGTAACACCACAAAGGTAAAATTACCACAAAGGTAAAGACTTATCTCACTCTAGGTATAACTTAAGTATAGAAGTATAGATGATTAGATGTATCGTTGGATAATCTTATTCTTTTGAGTGCCTCTCCTACTGACCCACACGGATCTGTAGATGCTAAACCACATTGGATCGGTAAGCGATGACCCACTCAGGATCACTGAGCGCTGACCCACATAGGATCGATAAATTTTAACCCACATAAGATCGATAGATTCTAATCCACATAGGATCTATGTTCTTTCTTCACGTTATAGTCACCCACAAGTTTCCCTCACTAAGAATGCTTGATTCAGGGAGGATCTTCTCCTCATTCCATGGGTATTAATTAAAATGACACTAAATTCCACAAATAAGTATCCCAAAGGACCACCATGTTGTAAGGGTTCCAATGCAACTGACGGTGCATCAATCAGGAGCCAGGTCTGTAAGTTATAAGCATTTTAATGCCGAGGACCCGGTTGGATTCAGGTTCGATCCAAACTATTCATACTCCAACTTTATTCAAAACTCAAGTGGAGAAAACCAAAAGGACCTCCTTTCTCCAAGGATCCCAGTGTCGTAAACGGTTCATCAAACAGACATTTGGTTCACAAGTTATGACCCTTTAAACGAAACTAGGTCTGGTTGGGTCCGACCCGGTCAGACCGACCGAGCCCGACCTCGTCTAGGATGACCCGACATGGTTCGGGTCTACCCGACCCGGTCCGGGTTTGACCCGGCTGGGCAGGTCCACAGTGGGCTTAGCCCGCTGGGCTGCGGACCGGCCCATCCCACGGAGGGACGTGTCCTGTCAGGCTGGTGCGGCCCGGCCAGCGGAGGGGGGAGGCTTGCGGAGCTTGTGCGGCCCGGACAGTGGAGGGCGCGGCTCGCTGGTCTCGTGCAGCCCGTTGGGCATGTACAGCCCGTCCCACGGAGGGCAAGTCCCACTGGATGGGGTCCTCCCTAGCTGGCGTGGGGGGGAGGGGGGTAGGGGGGACGGCTCCCCCCCCCCCCCCCCCCGTTCGGAAGGTGGAGCAGTGGCGCTACGTGGCACAGCTAGGTCGCCCGTGGGACCAGCAGGAAGTGGGTCCCGACCCTTCACCATGGTTTCTTAGCTAAGGGCCTCTTCACCAACGGCGCGCGATGGTGCGCCGCCACCTCCTTCGTAGCCGGCTGGTACCGGATGCTTCCATCACCCCTGCTGGCACAGGTTGTCAGCGCCGTCGTGCCGGTGTCGTGCCAACGGTCTTCTGCGGGTCACCGGGTGAGTTCTGGTGACCCATTTTTTCATCAGATGGTATCAACGGCCTCACTGGGACGCCCTCTTCACTGCTTGACACTCCGTTCTGGGTTTGATCTAATCCTGAATAAAAATTCCATGAAGAACGCATATATCAACAAAGTATAGGAGGGTTTGATCCTTGTTCGTTTGGCTTGCGCCCTCCACATTAGCTTAATAACATGAGGGAAGAATAATATTCAACAATTATTTTAAAACTAAACCAAATAAATACTCTACCTCAAGATCATTGTAGAACGTCTACATTTGAGGAAGAGTCAGTGTTCGTCGTTCCCACAACAAGCCTCCAACGACGATGCTCAATCGTTGTTCTTCGGTTCTTCCTTGGTGAGGGGATTCGTTATTTGTCCAGAATCCTCCCAAGATCATTACTTTTCTAATGATTTTACAAAACCCCACATTATAGTTTAACTCTCTAATATGTGATTAAGAGGTTCATTATTTGGTGTAATTAATGAGCCTCATTAATCACATGAATGGTGGTTACACAACCTCCTCCAATGGCCCGAATGCCTTCATTTTTTATTGATTTTGATCATCCAAATTTCAAGGGGTGAGGTGGAACCCTTAAAAGGAATGTAGGCATAAGTATTACATGGCCCTTAGGCCTTATAAGAATTCATTTTCCCATAGGCTTCAAACATTACTTACAACCTAGACTAAATACATGGAACTGCTCCTCTCCAGCATCTTCATCGTGAAATTAGCTCTCCACCTTCGCATGGCTGTTCGGCTAGGCATTCTCGTGCATGCACAGGCTTGTCCCGATGGCAGGTACCATACCATCTCATTCTTGCAATCTGTTTAGCTTCTATTGTGGTGAAATCTCCTTGCTCGTCCTTCTTGTAGAGCTTGTTCTTCGTAGTTCGGCTAGTTTGCATCTTCACTTAAGGTGGCCCGAAGGCCTTGAGGTGGCCAGAAGGCCTTACTGACCCAAAGTCATGAGTGGCCTGAAGGCCTTAAAGGACTCGAGGACCAAATCGGTGGCCCGAAGGCCCAAACAGGGGAATATTCCTGGCTACTACAGTTCCAAACAGTATCTACTACAGTACCTGCTACAGTACTGCACAGTCCCACTATAGTCCCTGCTATAGTACTGCTACAGTACCTGCTACAGTAACCCGGAAATAATGTCTCCGCTTGGATTTGATCTCGAGTATCCCGGATGCACTTACAGAGTCCTTACCAACTAGGCTAAGGCTCATGTGTGGTGGTTACACAACCATTGTGTAACAGGGAATTTAATGTCTTTCATTAAATACCTGACCACCCATGTGGTCCCCACCATCAAAACTAAAAAGTGAGGTGGAAGGATGTTTTAAAAATAAAATAAAATATATTTTATTTTATTTATTCATCAACAATAAACTCATAAAAAACTTTCATCCTCAACCCACTATGGTCGAGGTTAAATCTCCCTTAAGCAAATCTCGACGATGTGAGTTCAACGGTTCCCTAGGATTTCAATTCTAAGCACAAGTTCAAAAGTTAGGATTTCCCGCTCGCATGTTTACTGAATGTAACTTAAAGAAAGTTTAAAATTTCATTCCAGGCACACTAGGCATCGAAATAAAATGTTGTCCGATTTTGCAGCCTCGAAATAGTCCCATTTAAATAAAAAATTTAGATGGAAAATATGGGTCTTTACATAACTCCTTTTTCTTGAGATAATCCTCTAATTGGATATTTTTGAACTATGTTTCGTTATCTATTTGTATATTCTAGATTTTATGACCTAGCATATTTTAAACTTCTTGTAGATATCTTATAATGCAATTGAACACCTCAGACTTGTGGGTAATAATTGATACCCATGCCATTCTATTATAATCATCAATGAAGAGAACATAGTATCTCCTCCCATAAAGAGATCTTGGTGAAATTGGTTCACACACATCAATATGAACCATCCCAAGAAATATTTTTGACCTATGATCTTTTCCTTATATTTCTTTCTAATAATATTCCATTATTGGCAGGTATCACACGTATGTGTACATTCATGTTATAATCTAGGTAGATCTCGAGAATCATCAAATTTCACTAGATCTTCCAAGGATGTTTGGATCATGTGGTCAAGATGTTTATTCCACAACTTAATTTCTTCTTCCTTAGACAGAAAGAATATATCGTCTTCTCCAATCTCTAGGTAGAGATTTTATTTTGTATACTTTCCCTAAAATACAAAAACACCATCTTTTTCCTTGATGACACATAATTTCTTGGAAAATCATATGTCATGTCATAATTCACACAATTTAATTACACTTAATAAGTTTTGATTAGTACCTTCAAAAACCAATACATCTTCACATCTCATGTCTTTTCCCCCAAACTTTTCTTTCCCCAAGCCAATAATTTTCAACCCTTCGTCATTACCAAATATTACAATACCTTCTTTACCATACTTGATTCTTGTCACCATATCCTTATTTCCTGACATATGGTAGGTGCATCCACTATCAATGATCCATATCCTAGTGTACTCTAATGCCTTGAATCCACTCTTTACAACCAGTGCATGCTCAGATATTTTTTTTATCCATGTTTCTGACTTTATACCCATTATGGATTGATACTCTTGAATTTTTTTTGAATATGATGGACCAGCTTAATCTTGTAGAGCTATAAATCGGTTTTTCATTTTTAACTCATTTAATGATACATTTTTATTCTTCTTATAACCAACCTCAGTCTTCTTTGAAAACATTCCTCTGTATTGTTTATGAGAAATATCTTGTCATGTGTCTGAATGCTCCACACCTGAAATAGTGACCATCAAATAATGACTGGGAAAATTGAGCTTCGTATGACTGCCTATGTTGGTTATGTAACCTTTGGTACCTATTTACTATGAAAAAACATTTTTTGACTATCCCGTATTTCCACTAAAATAGAATCTTTTATAGGTTACATTCTTATGTGGAAATACTACACCAATGGTTGTCCCTTGGGTTCTCTGAATCCTCTGATTCTACTTCATACCTAAATAAATTTTCAATATTGGAGTGGGTTCTTGTGGTCTAACTTCAACCATTACTACTTTATGTTTTTTATCAAGCCCCATTTCATCCTTAATATTTTTATTTCATTGTTACTTTTGTTCTACTAGAATATTATGCTCTACTTTTATCATCTCTATTGTATATATGATCTGCTTTCTTGATGTGGTACTGGGAGTCAATAGTTTTTCTTGATCTTGAATACTTCATCATAGACTGATGACTTTCTATTCAAGTTCTTTGATATGTTTGATGTTATATTTTCCAGTTTTATTCAAACTATCGATCTCTCTTTTCTGTTCATAAATTTTGAGTTTTAACTCAAACACCTTTTATATGCTTTCTGGAATTAAATACTTCGGTTTTTCCATTTCTTCATTCATCTCAGACTTCTCTTCTTCCTTATGCTACATATAGAGTTAGGCATCACATGTAACGCCCTGACCCTAGTTACCCAGAGTCGGTTCATTATTACATAACATTTTCATGACCACAAGGCATCAAATCCTGAAAGACCGATTAGTTTAGTAGCCTTTGAAGTACTAGATACATACATAAGTTTTACATTACATCATGAAATAAAAACAACAACAACATTTTGTCCCATTTGAACACACTTATATTCCTTGGCCTATCTCGGTAGGTCAATCATAAAATATTTCTTCACATCCTAGGAAAAATAAAACATAGAAAGGGGTGAGCTCAAATGCTCAATAAGGATAACAATATAGCGGAAACTTTCATAAATAAGCATAAACATTTAAGGAAATGTATAAGACTAAAACAAAAGCCTTTTTAAACTTAAAATTCAGCATAATATGGAAAATATAAATCAAAATAATTCCATTTACTTATTCACATAGATATTCTACTAGTCAAATAATCCCATGTAATATCAATTGCCAATTTCATAATGATAGAATGCATAATGCCAGACTTCATAACCACGTAGTCAAATCCCCATGCCAAGAGTAAAAATAAAAAAATTTCAAGGCCTTATTCCAAGACACTATTTTGTCTCATGAGATCTAGCAATTCATTGAGGAGCTATATCGGGTTCCACCTGTCACTTACTAAGTCCAATGCATTCTTCTTATGAAAAGTTTTAAACATAACATAAACATTCATATTAAAACTAGCATACGAAATGTCAATAATTTATCCATAAACCATGAATGGTTTAAAAATAATGCATCCACAGTAAAACATATCACAAAACCTTCAATAAAATATGGAAGATTTTTATCATAATAGTTCAACTTCAAAAAAGTTTAAAATCCATCAAAGGATGTTGACATAGATGAAATGAAAACTATTTGAAAGAAATGCCTCTTTCTATTTGGAAACCAATTAAAAGTCACATAATTATAAAAAAACATTTATTTTGTAAGTATTATTATAAGCTTGTAAGGGAAGATTCGAAGGTTTTATAACGGCATAAAATAGCTGCACCCACCGTATAAGTTAAAAAACATTCTTTCCTTAATTTTGTAAAAAAGGTCGTAAAGGACCTTTTTTGGAAAATGATGGAATGATTCCTTTATAAACATCTTATAAAAATTAAAAAAATTGTATAAGTGACTTTAACCCATAGTCTAAGAAATAGTAAAAAAAATTCAAAATACATTTTTAAGAAACACAGATGGGGATGATAAAGAGGACCCAGTAGATACTCACGTATAAACAACCTCAAATAATGAAGAGATTGTAAAATTATCCCTTACCCTGTACTTTTCCTTGGTCGGTTGTATGTTATAATATTTTATAATAGTTAAATAATTGTTATCAAATTATAAAAAAACCACATACATAAATATGATATCGTATATGATCTTCTAATATTGCTTTGTTAATAATATTTTAACAGTATCATCGTTTTGGGTGTTAACTGATTCGTTTTCCTTTATATGTTTTCTTATGTAAGTCATGTTTGTTATGGATAATATGTATTTGATTCATATACATAATTATATTAAGTTCTTAAATATTATTTTTTAATCATAAAATGAAATTTATTCTTGAATGGTTATGATGGAGAATGAATCTCATCCTGTTCGTGGAGACGGTAATTCGTACGTACGCATGAGCGAAAATACCATTATATTGATGGTGAAATCATATTTAATTGGATGGTATATCATATAAACAGAATCTTTAAAATGTTATATTTATTATTTACATTAGTTATACTCATTATTATAACCATCCAAATAATTAAGTGTCTGAATAACAAACTACACAACGACGTGGGGACGGTAAGCCCTATGTACGCACGTATGGTGACTTGTCATTCATAGTATGGATAGAATAATTAATATGGTTTTACCATACTCATAATAACATCACATTATGTATAAGTTAATAGATTTATTGTTTTTTATGGTAATAGTAAAGAAATAGTAAGTGGAAGAAGAAAAGAACTTTGAAAGAGGTGGTGAAAATTATTACCTCTTCTTCGAGTGTTTCCTTTGGATTTCATCAAAAGGGCTCCTTAGGTTGGCTTTATTATCAAATTAAGGCCTCTAGGTCCAATAGAGGGTAGTTGGTAGGATATTTGGGTAGGTTTTGGCAGAGCCAAATGTCTTTGGAGGTGTGATTTTGAGAGAAGGGGAAGTACCATTTTATAAGAGATGTGAGGGTCACTTTAGGAAAAGCATAAAATATTATTTTATTATACAATCATATTCAGTTTATAATGGCTCTAAAATGATTTATTTATAGTATAAGGTGGTTAAGGGTCTAAAAACTCTCTACCAAAAGGTTTTAGAGAGGTTTAGGTCACCATATTAACCTTATCATTTCGATTTAACTCTTAGTTAAATAGTTTAACTTTTACCAGGTATTCTTGTATTATTATATTATATGGTTAATAATCATACTATAAAATTAAAAGAGAACACCAAGTGGTTCATTAATGATATATATATTATTATATAATTCTTTTTTCAGAACATTATATTTTTAGGACTATTATATCATTTAATAATATATTATTTGTTTTAAAACTCATTTATGTCAATTTGGACACTATTTAGTAATTGATTTTTGTGGAAGTCATAAAAGCATGATTACTTTGAAAAAAATTCATTTAATCGACCCTAAAATTTCATATTAACCTATAAAATTAGTGTAATTAATCATAAGTCTCAATTTACATTTATTTGGATATTTATAATATTAATTATTTTAATCTTTTATTAATAAGTTAATTATTGCATCATCATTGTGACATGAATAAATTTAATTATTTAATGTCTAAAAATTATAAATAAAATACCATTATGTAGGAAATATTTATATATTACTAATGAATATTTATAGTAGAATTTATCTTATGTATAACCCTATATTAAAAATGGTTTAGTTATTAAACTTTGAATTTAACATTTTTTAACTCTTCTTTAAATAAAATAGTAATAAATGTCTTAATCTAATCCATGTGGACCAAAAGGATCATATTTTATTCCTAAGGTTGATTTTGGTCTAAATACACTTATCCAATAGAATTAGGACATAAGTTAGGGTAATTATAATATCATTTTTTTCCTTTAATTACCCTATTTCCTTTTAACCGTGGTAAATAAAAGTCAAAAGTTACTATTCACCAAAAAATATTTTCATCTTATTGAACAATATTTTACATACTAATTTCAACCGTGTCTCTCAGATTTTTGAAATTAAATTCACAGAAGAGGTAAAATTACGTTTTATGCAAATTTGCAAATGCGCCTAGAAGGTGGGTAAAAGACGGTAAAACGTTCAATAAAATTTTATATATCTAATATTATTATAAAATGACTCCAATGAATTAAATTGAACATATATGGGTATTATGTTTCTATTTTTACCTAATATAAATTTAAATAAAATAACTAATTATTTTTAATAAAAATTCGGTTTTAAACAATAACGCAGTGTTTTTTACTATTCATCAAAAATTGAAAGTTTTCATAAAAATGCCAAAAATACACCCTATGCTAATTTTGATATTCCAAATCCAAAAATGAAGTCCATTTTGAAAAAAAAATTTATAAAATTTCAAAAAGTGGGTATTACCATTCATAACGGCCAGTTTGATTGGTTATGGTGTGTTAGAACTCAAAGTTTCATACAGCACAAGCTATTGTATTATTCAAAGAGAAGTGTACCATTGAAGTTTGGGGTGTTACATCACAAACCACTTTGTTATATTTCTTTATTTTGGATCTCTAAACATCCATCTCTTCAAGATCAGCTTCTAATTTATCCTAAAGGCTCACTCTTCCTTCAACTTATCCTTTTTCATTGTCACTTTCTTCTTTTGTTATGTAATTTCTGACAACTGCCACTAAAGCATCTATATCATGAACATTGCAGTCTTATAACTATTCTGTCTCAGATTCTTCTGAACTTTCATCTTCTTTTGAAATCAGATTCTTCTTTTTGAAGAACTTTATCTTAGAACTTCTCCTACCTTTTTCATTGGATGAATACTTCTTTTGAAAAATTCCATCATTGTCTTCATCGTCATCTTCAAACTTATTAGGACACTTTACTACAAAATGTACAATCTTTCTGCATCGGAAGCATGCAATTTAAAGTTTACCTTTGAACTTTACTCTTCCTCTTTTCATATTTTAAGAAATAAATGACATGAAATCATCCAAATTATCTTCCTACTAACCATCTTCAACAGAGTACTTCTTCATGGCCTTGAATTCCACTTCATTGAACTTCCCCTTTTCCACAACATCATTATCATCATTTCTCATTTCATATGAAATAAGTGTATTCTTCAAGTTATCCAATGTCAACTCCTATGGATCTTTATCTTCCAATAATGAAACTTTGACATTAAACTGAGGTTGAAGTTTTCTCAAGATACACTTCACAATTTTTATATCTTCAATGAATTCTCCATGACCACATGTGTCTTCCACTAAAACATTCACCCTGTCAAAGAATGCATCAATAGATTCGATTGGGTTCATTCTCATATCGTCATACATTTTCCACAAAACCAGCAACATTGCCTCTCTAACCTTTGAATCTCCTTCATAGATATTCAATAGATTTTCCCACATATCATGTGATGTTTTAGATTACATCACCTTCATATAAATTTCATTTTATAGTTCTCCCCCTAAATCATAGATCCATTGATCATCAGCATCCAATTCTCTTCTTTCATATTCTAATAAAGCACCACTATTGATATCTATTGAAATTCCATGCATAGATATTGTGAATAAATCCATTCCTAATTATCGAAAGTAGTATTTTATCTAATTCATCCATGGTTGAGAATTTTTTTTGTCCAATATTGGAATTACTTTTTGATTGACCACCTCAATTTCTTTTACTCAGAGAGAACCACTGACTTTTAACTTTTTTCTCTGATACCAATTGTTAATTACACTATGTCAAATACCTTTAGGGGTGAATTAGTGTATGAAAGATTAAAAATAATACCCCTATAGATCTTGTTTCATCATTAAAAAACACACTTCTCTCTTTCTCCTATATAAATATATGAACAGAAAGGAAATCATGGACAGGACACAACGATTTTTAATTAGTTCGCCCTCACTTGGATACGTCTAAGGATTATACTACAGTGATGTGTTGATGTACCAAATCCACTAAAGATCACTACCAATTATGAGGTTTAGGATAAATGTTATATTTCTAGGCTCATCGCCTTTACAAGGTTTAGGGTCTTCTCACTGCATTCCCAAGGGTAACTCCCTATGTCTCTTCCTCTGGCTCACTGTTGGTGGGAAGGATCACTATCTTTTGCTTCCTTTCCTCACTTCTCTTGGAAGGGATCCAATCATAGTTTATTTAATTGTAGGTCCCTTAATTTTCATAAAATAACTCATCCAAAACTATATATAAATGATCTATTGAAGTTCCTTTTTCACTCGTAGATGAATCCCGCTTTTCTGCATACTTTTAGGTTAGTAAAAATTGCTTTTGTGAACTATTTTTGATCTTTTTCAGGCTTCCTTGAACCTTCCATGAATCACCTTTCGACCCCCATGTACTAAAAAGTGGGAATGCTTCACTGGTCACCTCTCTATAGACTTCATTCGCTTCCACGAACCTCCCTTGTTTACAGATTGCTTCTCCTCTGCATCCGCATACCGTCTCTCCTTTGCGTATCATCCCTGCTTTGTGGGCTGTCTCCACTTCTGTGAACCATCTCTCCTATAAGTATCTATTCTTCCTCCTTAACATAGAATGTATTCCTCTTCCATGAACCACTTCATTTTTGGGTTATAGTTCCCCACAAAAACCATCGAAATAATTTCTTCTCTGTGAACCACTTCAAGGAATTCTCTCTCATGAATCACTTTCGGACTTAGCCGAATTCCCAGAGCAATGATTTTATTTAATGGAATTCACTCCCTTTTAATGTTGGGATTAGATCTCCTTATATAGTAAAATAGATCTAAAAAATCTTCTAATCCAAGATTGACCAAATCTTCAATGTGGTAGCGCCTTCACTGTGTACCGCTTCTCTCATGACCTGTTCTTCCCTACACGGTACGCATACTTCTTTTCTTCCTTCATGGTGGCCCAAATCACCATCATGTTTTTTCCAATGATTCCCTTCACGACTTCTTCAGTCATTTCCTCCTTTCTGCGAATGACAATCCATCCCACGTACCACAAGAATTCCTTGTACCACATGAATTCACTGTGAACCATTTTCTCCCTACAAACTGTTCTAATATGCAGTCAATGACTCGTGTTTTGCGGTTCCCTTCCATTACTAATTTACTTCAAATTTCCACGTACCACCTTATACATTCTACAAACAATGCTTCAAGTTATGTGTACTATGTACCCCTATGCAGAAATCAACCTTTTCCAAACACCAACTCCCAATTTTGAGGCCCAAAAATTTGGAAAACACTGGGAAACTGTGTCACCTTAAACACCTGCTTTGGAAAACACCATCCATGCTCATTCACGGTCATCTGGCATTTTCAACAATAAAAATCACACCCAAAACCAACGGAGAGGATACCTTGAGTTATTTTTTCCCAAAAATATGTATAAAATATAAGAGAGGCATAATAACCAGTGAATAAGAAATATATTAATAAATTTGTGTAAAGAACTCACATGCAAACACACACCACCCCATGAAGTCACACACACATGAAATACACAAAACCATCCCCTCTATAAGCCATTTCATAAGCCTAATACATCCCCCATCAAATATGGACTCTTTAAACATGCCTATCTTATGAGTAAAAACACATCCCCCTGTCCCAAGTCATCACTTACCGGTTCAATCCAGTGTGCCCAATCTCGGCACTACAGCTAAGTCAAAATGAAAATAACCCTTCCAATGTTACCCAAATTTTATAATTGTGTCCAATTTTGAACCAATGATTCTTTTTCTGTGTGCATCAGTAATGTGCACGAACCCATGAAATTCTAATTTTACACACACCAAAATCTACTCTTTTGAAAACAAAACAAAACTTATTCATTTCATAAAATGCATTATTGGTGTCACCCACAACCTTTATTTCCAAAAATAATATTAAAAAAAGATAATACTTAAAATAATATTTACTATGTTTTTTCCATCAATCAGCATAAAAATTAATTTTATAAATCAAAATCCTTCTATTTCTAGGTAGAATTAGACTGAGAGAGAACCCGCCTAACTCAAATTAGCTTATCTCAAAGAACCATACCATATAATTTTAGATCTATACTCTACCATATATCATTATATATTTATGCCAAACACTCCAAAAATACAATATAGGGATCACCATAAGGAATAGAATCACCAAAATCTCCTAAGGGAACCCTCTGGTTCAAGATCACTTGTAAGTATGGATGAAATGAGTGTTTCTAGATGGTTTAGGATAAAAATATAATTTATAAATTCTTTTTAATCCACACATGGTTGATCTAATTGTTTTTTAAAACAATGGTCTAACTGTATGGACACCACTATCTAAAAACTCTTAGGGAATCATGGTTTGTCTGCATTGTTTACCAAACCATACACCCCAACTGTGCACCTTCCCCATCGAGGAAAATAGGGTTTCATGGTTTTTCACATATTTTACCCAAACCATGAACCAACCATGAACTTACCCCTAGTTCCCCATTTCATCCTGCATTGTTACATGGGAATCCCTCATGGTTTCCCCGAAGCATGTTCCAATTGTAAACCCTTTAGAAATTATCCAGAAAATTTGAAAACATCTAAAACCTCTAAAAATTATCCCTAAACACTTAATGAAATAAATATACAAAATAAAATAGTAAAATTCCTCAAACTATGTGGTGTAACATTTTATTCACCGTTGGGATTTCTGTCTTTGAAAACCTATAGGCTGTTAGTGTCATAGGAAAGTTCGGTTCATTGGTCTTGCGTTAGGTTATCTCATTCCCAAGTCACTTCACACATTCACAATGCTTTCATAATACCCATAAAAAATTATATAATCTGTAACATCCTATCCTAGGCCCATAAATTTTGATAGGATTGGAATTTTATGGACCTTTAGTGCATACCCTAGGCACTAAAGGCAGGAAATAAATTCTTAGGGCTTCACCAAATCTCGGGGATAAATTTCCCTTGCATACAAGATAATTTATACCCAAAGAACCAAAACATTTTAATATAAATATGATTCACTATAAACCTAAAAAAACTCTAAATACTTGACATGATATTAATCTGAGTCACATCAGTCATCAACAATACTCAATATTTTTATAATACCTAAAACTCAAAAGATATTATGGTTCCAAATGAGGAACTAAACCAAGATCCACCACCAAACCACATCCAATCTCCAAGATCTATCAACCATGACCATAGAATCATGTTTCTCCACTATAAAAGTAATAGATCTTCCCCAAACCTATATCATGAAAAACAACATTTGTATATACACCAAAATTTATACATGGGGGTAAGTATAAAAATTCTTTAGGAAATCCCCCAAAGACTTCCCACGCATTCCACTAGGATAAAACAAGTTATATCACAATATATGTGTATAAAATAGAATAGATTCATAATAACTAGTGAATGAGATATATATAAAAAATTTATTGTAAACAACTCACACCCCAACACACACCACACCATGAACTCATGCACACATGGCATGCACCAACCCTCCCCTCTGGGAACCATTTCAAAAACCCAACACACACCCCTTCAAAGTAAGAATCCCTAAAAACCCAAAATAATATGTAACACCCCGAGATTTTATGAAAAATATTCTTTTTAATTTCATTAATGTCTTGTGTTGTATGCTACACTAAAAGGAGCTTGCACAACATGCATCCTTGAACTGGCTTGAATTACACGCAATCGCGACCTTCCACGATAGCGTGTGTTGTACGCAACACCAAGTTTCGCTAAACAACGATATGCTATTAAAATATTATTAAAACTAGCCATTGTGAATAGTAATAACCACTTTTTGAAATTTTTTAAATTTTATTTTTCAAAATGGACTTCATTTTTGGATTCGGAATATCGAAATTAGCTTAGGGTGAAATTTTGGTACTTTTTGGATAACTTTCATTTTCTGATGAATAGTGAAAATTACTAAATTTTAATTAAAAACAACCTTTTTAATCGAAATAATTAATAGTGATAAATTATTAATTTGAGTGTTTTTAAATTATATTTAGAATATATTTAATACAATTTTGGTCATTGGATGTAATTTCACATTTAAACCAGACATAAACAAGTGTCAATCTTTTGATAGTTATTATCTCTTAAGAACATGCTATTTGTTTTGACGACGGGATTTAATTTTTAAATTAATGCAACTGATATGTTTTTAATTTGGTAAAATAGACATCATTTTTGAATTCATAATATCAAATATATCTTAGGCCTAATTTTTGGTATTTTTCTGGAAACTTTCATTTTTTGATGAATAGTGAAACCACTAAGTGGAAGTTAAAAAAAATGAATTTTTCATAAAACTTAATTTTACCGCTTCTGTGAGTGGAATTTTAAAAATCCGAGAGACACTGTTGATGTCAGTAAGTAAAATTTGGTTCAATGAGATGAAAATAATTTTTGGTGAATAGTAACTTTTTACTTTTTTTTACCACGGTTAAAAGTAAATAGGGTAATTAAGGGTAAAAATGATATTATTATTACCCTAACACATGTCCTAATTCTATTGAATAAGTGTAATTCGACCAAAAACAACCTTAGGAATAAAATATGACCATTTAGGCCCACTTGGATTAGATTAGAACATTTATTATTATTTAATTCAAAGAAGAGTTAAAAGAGTTAAAATCAAAGTTTATTTACTAAAACATTTTTAATATAGGGTTATACATAAGATAAATTAGATTGTAAATATTCATTGGAATACTAATAACATTTCCTAAATAATGATATTTTATTTATCATTTTTATACATTAAATAAATTAACTTATTGATGACACAATGATGATGCAGTAATTACCATAATAGTGAAAATTATAATATTTGATATTATAAATACCCAAATAAATATAATTTGAGACTTTTTATAAATTCCACTAATTTTATAGGTTAATATGACATGTTAGTATGGATTTAATTAACTTTTTTCGAACTAATCATTCTGTTATGATTTTCACAAAAATCAATTACTAAATAGTGTCAAAATTGACATAAAATAGTTTTTAAAACAAATATTATATTATTAATTGTTATTTTATTCCTAAAAATATAATTTTTGGACAAATGACTTATATAAGGTTATATATATTAATAATAAACAACTTGGGGTTCGTTTGGATTCTTATAGTAAGTTTATTAACCTTATAGTGTAAGAACACAAGAAGACACGGTAAAAGTAAAATTATTTAACTTAATGTTAAATCTAAATGATAAGGTTAAAATAGGAACCTAGAATTGTCTAAATTCTATTTTATTAGAGGATTTCGACCCATCCCCACCTTCTCTTCGAAATAAATCAATTTTGATCTATTTAAAACCGAACTTGACTTTATAATAAAATAATATTTTTAGTTATTCCAAAGGTGCCCCTCTCCTCCCTTATAAAAGGGCACCCCCTTTCTCTCTTCCTCACACCACTTTGAGCCTTCAATATCGGCCAAAATCTGCCAAATTCTCTTCTACACTTTCCTAGAAACATCCTAGAGGTTCTGGTCTTCCTCAAATACCAATTTTAGTGCCCTAAGAGGAGGTCTCAAAGAGGCGCTTCAAAGAAGAGGTAATTTTCGTTACCAATTCTTTCACCTTTATTTCTTCTTCCACTTCTTCTTCTAAGTTTGTTTCATTATGAAGTAATAACATTAGTATCACTCATATACTGATATGTTATTATAAGTATGAAACAACCCTATTTCACCATCTATCCATCCTACGGAAAATGAAATCACCGCACGTGCGTACGTACGGAATACCGTCTCCACGCCGTGGTGTAATCTATTTTACACCACCTCCTTACTTGGATGGGTATAATGGTGTAAATAATAACTATATATGATTATTGTAAATTGATATTGATTCTGTAATAGTATACATACACTCCAATAAAATTCCATGATCATGGGAACGATATCATCGCTCGTGCGTACGTACTGAATACCGTCTCCACGACGCGATGAGATTCATTCTCCACTTTAACCATTCATGAATGATTATAAAGTACATATAATAAGTAATCATGAAATATATGACATAATAATGATACTGGATTTATGTGTATATATATGTATGTCATCTACTTAATTCCATTCAACTCAATAAGGAAACGAAAACAGCGTTCATGCGTACGTACGGCCTACCGTCTCCATGAACGGTGTATTTCTTTCCATTTACTGATTTATTATATATATGTATATTCTGAATATATATTATATATAAATCATGTTTTATATTCTGTAATTAATTAATCATGATCTAAGTAATCATATGAATAATTACAAGTCAAAACACAGACGATAAATGAAACAATTTTACCCAAAACGCTCTTTAACATGGAATTTACAAAAGAACGGGTAATATAAAGTCATAAGTGAACCATATGTGATATCATAACAATGAGTATGATTCTAGAATAAGTAAATTACATTATTTAAACCATTATACAGGAGTTTCAGACACTTACGAAGCAAATCGGACCTAAGGTAAGGGAGATATCACAATCTCATTTTTATCCGAGATTGTTTATAATTTGGTATTTACTGGGGTGTATTTTATCATCCACATCCATGTTCCGTCAATATGTAATATTGTTCCCATCCACCTAAAATAGTTTAAATCCAATTTTACCCTTCGGTGAGTTTTTATTAAAAGATATGAAAGGAATCTTTTATCGTTTTTCGTATGAGGTACTTTTTGACTTTTCCGACAAAAGTACGAGAAAAACGTTTTTTTTAACATGTACGGCATGAATGGATTTTTAAAAAATTATTTACAAGAAGATTAATTTACAATTTTTCAAGTTTATTTTTAATCAACTTCTTTTAGTTTAAAATTGTATGACATATTAATAAAGGAAAATGTTTTTGAAGTAGAAAGAATATTTTCCTCAAGAATGGAGTTCAAGAGTTTTATCAAAATTATTTTCCATCTAAGATAATAAAGGGTTCTGTTTATATACCTATTATTACATTAATTTGATTATGTTGTGATGGAATTATTTTTATGAATTCATTTATCTTATATGAATTGTTTTATGATGTCATGATGTTTAAGAATCCCATTTTTATTACATGGGTTATGCAATGATGTATGATTTATGATTTTGTGGCACACATAAGAATGGTATAATTATGAGATTGGTGGGACCTATATCTCCCTCCAATGCATTGGATAAAGATTTTATATATCATGAGATAAACATGGCTGTAATGGTAGGTTATACCGGTTCAGTGAAACAGGACTGAAACGAGGAGTGAACTCGGTTCATAAAGGGACTTCGTCCACTAAGATAGTCTTGGCAATGAGTCTTGACTAATAAGAAATGATTCTCTATGATTATGTGTGTATTCCACAAAGTTTCATGTTTTAAGTTATGATTATTGGGATTACATTTCACTACTATGATTTATCCCTTGTTATGAAATTATGATATCTTTTGCAGGTTAAGATTTCCAAAAGATATGTTCTTATGAATATGATGTGATTGATATTTCTTTTGTTTACCCTTACTGAGAATTTGAGCTCACCCTTTTATGTTTTCTTTTCCCCAGGATATAAAGAAAGGATTTAGGTTTAAAAAATAAGAAGATCTTTATGGGAGATGTTGAAGATCTTTCACCACGATTAGAAGATTATATTCCGAGTTTCCAAAGACACTAAACTATTACGGTCCTTGTGTGTGTGTTTTTGTTATGTATTAAGTATTCCGCAAAAGTAATGAAATTTCCATGTACGTCAGGCTTTGGGTCTATAAATAATAAGCATAAAAACATACCCCCTATCCTAATTCATAACTTGGAGGTGCAATACAGTGTTCCCAATCTTGGTAGTATGACTAATTTTGAACTAACATGGCCCTTCCAATGTACCCTAAAAATTGGCACCATGGGAGAGTCTGAACCATCAAAACCATTTCTATATTCATCGTAAATGCACACAAACCCATGAAATACCAAGTTAACACACACCAAAATACATTATTTTGAAACCAAATGACCACTTTTTCATTTAACCAAACACAATAAAGGAATCATCCGAATCCTTTATTTTCATAACTCAAATGATAAAAAGATAATACTTAAAAGAATATTTACCAAGGGTTTTCCAAAAATTAACACAAACATTGAGATTTAGAAACATAAATAATTCAATTTCCAGGTATAATTAGAGATATAATCTAGTTATATCAAATGATCCCATACCAAATAAATGTTTTCACAGCCTTTTAGATCTAGGATCTCTAAAATATCTTTCAATATTTAGGCTAAATTCACCAAAGATCTAAGAGATGGAGCTTTGAAAGGAAGAAAATCTCCAAAATTTCCAAAGAGAATCCTTTATTTGAGATCCCTAGTAAGGAGGGAAGAAACGGGTATTTGTTGTGTGGGGTTTGGGTTAAAATAAAATTATGGTAGACTTTTCATGTATGGTTGGATCCCACGGTTTGGTAAACTGTGCACTAACCATGCATGCACCATTGTATGAAAAATACCAAGAATACATGGATTGGTTGTATAGTTTATCACATCATTCAACCAAATAATGTGTTAATGGTGTGCCTATTATTACACCCCCAATTTCATCCAAAACAGTTATCAAGAAATTTTTAACCATTTCACCTAACTATAAACCAACCGGGTGCCCTTCAAAAACTCTCTAAAACTTTTTAAAACCATATAGAAACTATCTAAACCAACCCAAACCACTTAATGACTTATAAATATAATATAAAATATTATATTACCTAAAAATATGGTTTTTACACCAATAAATCCAAGAATATAAGCTATCCATCTAAACTATACCCACGCCATCTCACTAACTACGGTAAGGTACCCACACTATGCCAACATATGTTTCAGTCAAGAGATTCAAACCTATGATAGTATACATGCTCATATTTGATCAAGTTAATTAAAAAAGTGAGTAAATTAATGTATAAATAAATTATCCATGCACTAATAATTCTTATAGAATTTATCAAGGGAGTACCAAACTTTGTTAACACTATAGAGGACTCATTCCTTGTTGGGTGAAAGGGAGTATCAACTTTATTCCTGAATAGTACAAGAAATAAAATCCATGAATTTGGAGATGTATTTAATGTAAAAACATTATGGTATACACTCCCCGTCATTAATGCACAACATGGGTAGTACTAAAACCTAGGGAATTCTTAGCTCATCATGCTCAAACCTAGTCATTTTTACTAGGGAGCTAGACTCCAAACCAACCTAAAATATGATATAAATAGGATTTGATGGTCAAAAGGATCACACCATCACTATCTATATGATAAAATATCAAAATAGGCTTACTGCTCACCCTAATCTTATATATGGAAGAAAATATATTTAAAACCCCACAAAGGGCTCATAACAGGTCTTTTTCCCTAGGGTTTGACTTAGTCATGGTGTGAGCTATAATGTCACACTACCACACTTGACTCATTGGTTTCACATCATGAGGTAACACCTCATTTCACAGTTGATAGTTATTTTTATCCTCTTTGTGACATAATCACAATGTCTATGCTACAGTTTTCTACTTCACATTATACCCAGATCACCAAATCATGGATCACCTATGAAGATCCTTTATGATTTTTTCATAAAAAACATTATATTTGTTTCAAAAAAACTTTTGTTGAATAATTTTGTTGTAAAATAATTGAGAAAGAAATATTCTGGAAGTTTATTATAAATTTTATGAATATCATAAAGGAATAAGGTTGGAAAGCTTCTTTTAAGAAATTTCAATTTTTATTTAGACAATTCTTTGATGTTCAATCAAAGTTTTCAACATCATGAATGTCATGATGTATTCTAAAGTTGTGGAAGATACTATAAATGAAGTTTTATTTTTCTGATTGTAAAAAATGTAGTTTACAAAAAAACATATCTGGATAGACTCCTATAAACAAGTTTGAAAATGATAAGGATAGTGTTCATGTGATTAAGACTCTAAATCCAGGAAGGATACACACACTCCATATGAACATGATGCAAGATAAATGAAAATATATCCAAATTTTAGTTTCAGAAACTTTATACCAAAAACATATTTAGATTTACTTTTTTAAATACTGAGATAGGTGAAAGAAATTTTTCAAATAGATAAGTTGTAGGGAGGATAATACAAGATGTTCATTGGAAAACCCTTCAGATTGAGTTTTTTTATGAATTAGTGGGTAGTAATTTTTCTAAAGGGAAATTCATATAACCATTTTTTGAATGAAATATTAGTAATAAAGTATGAATAGTGAAACATTTCAAGTGAAGTTGTTTTAAGAAAACTAGAATTGAAAAGTTGTTAATCAAATTTAGCGGAGCTATGTTTGTAAAAGAAATTTTTTCATAGAATCACCAAACATACCAAATCTGATAAACATTTCGTATGTAATTTTGTATACTGAACATCAGAAAAACGTGATCAGTTGAAGTTTTTTTTTATTTTCTGTAATTTTTGGAAGTTTAAAACAAAATAAATAATGGAAATGATAAAACAAAAGAGGATAATTCAAATTTGATGAGATATTTTTTAGTCAAAGATGGTTTCATGTAATTGGATTATTTATAATTTGTAAGAATGTATTCAACCACATTTAGTAAATTTTTAGTTATTTTTTAGTGGGTTAAAATCAATAGATAGAAGAAAAGTGAGTTTCCTGGACAAACATTTCTATAAGAATTTTGAAGAACAGTGTTTTGTTTCAAGCTAAGTAAAGCTTGATGTTTTGAAGTTATGAAGAATTTATTTCTAGAGAAATTTAATAATAATAGAATCCATTGGGAGAAAAATTTGAGAAGAGGATACACAGATTTTAAACAAAGGCAGAATGATCAGATTGAGAGTTTCATGAAGAAGTTTTAGGAAAACATTTCCTAGATCAAAGTTTTTTTTGAATGATTATATTTTTCTATTTTCCAATTGGTTTTTTATCATAAAAAATGAGTAATTTTGAAGAGTTTATTAATATTTTAAGTAAAGATATTTTGGAAAAGTTTGGAATCCTTAGATAATCCAAGGAGTTTCAAGAATATTTGAGAATAATCTAGAATTCGGGAGAAGTTCCCTAAAAAAATAAAATTTATGAGAAATTCAATATTGTTAATTTCAATAAGTGGGAAAATGAAATGGATTTATAGAATTTTCTATTAAGGGATAACCTATATAAAGTGTGAAATATGCATCATATTTGAAACTTTTAACCCCATAAAAAGTAGAATTTCTATTGAATTGTTTGGAAAGGTTTGTTTCCAACTGAATTAAATTTTAATTTGAAGAAATTTTATTAGACAAAAGTTTATGAACACAAAACAGATAGATTTTCCTTACTGATTTTCCAAAACAAGATTTTAAAATATGAGTATTAGACATAGCTTTCATGTATAAGTATAAGGTATAGAGTTTTGATAATCAAATAGAGATAATTTTATATCAGTTTTAGGTTTTTAGTGTGTCACACCATATAGAGTTTAAATGTATATAGAAAATACACACCAGATAGAAATATACCATACAAAAGAAATCAGATGGGATGGTTTATAGAAGAACATTTCTGGAGAATAATTACAAATTTTCTTAACTTTTTATGGATTGGTTTTGAAAGAAAAACTTTTTGAACTGGTGGGAGTTAGTATATTAATACCCATTAAGAGATAAAAGGTGTATAATGGGAGTTGGATAAAAAATTTCATTTTCTTATTACTAAGATTGAATTTCCATGAACCTATAGGATTTGATATGGAAAGGCTATAGGTTCTCACACAGAGGTCAAAACTTGAAAATTTTATGTTCCTTGTTTAATTTCACCAATTTTAATGCTTATGATATTGATATAAAATTGATAATAAACATAAATTTAACAAGTTTTAGGGGTTAAATTTCATAAATTTGGGTAATTTGTAAAAAAATACTTATTCAACCCTCCCCCTTCTTAGTGGTTCAATGATCTTTATAAACTTAAATTGGTATGAGATAACAAGTTCCCCTATTGAGTCTTTATCATGGAAAATATCAATTCAGTCAATAGTAAAGGTATTCCTACTTTCAAAGGTAGAAAATATCATGGTTATAAAAATAGAATGATACCCTATATTCTTTCTCTAAGCATAGAGGTTGTTGACACAACAAATATTGGGTTTCTACCCATAGAGAAAAATACTCTAATGACTTTTACTGATAAAAGTAACATGAAGGATGATAGGAAAGATAGAAATGATATTATTATTTCACTCTTATAAAATGTGTTTATGAAGGTGATGGGTCTCAAAACATATAATGAAACTTGGTGAAAACTCGAGAGTGTCTTCTAGGGAAACAGAAAATTGAAAGAGTAAAGGTTACAAATCTATCAATGATGGTTTGAAGATGTCATAATGAGAGATGCAGAAACTATTAATGAATACTTTACTTGAGTTAAAGAAGTTATATACAACATTAGAGTATTTTAATATTCATTGGAATATTACACCATTATAAATAAACTCATGATAAACTTCTTGATAAGTTTGATTATAAAATTTCTACCTTAGATGGTAAAGATGATTTATCTCTTGATGAATTTCATAAATTTCTTGTTTCTAATGATATGATAAAAGCTAGAGCATTCAAAAATAAGATCTAGGATGAAATGGATTTTAAAGATATGATAATGTTGAAAATAAAAGATACTAATAATGATAAACTTAGTGATTCAATGGATAAGGAAGATGGTTAAATCAATGAAAAGAACATGTATCTTATCTCTAAAAACTAGCAGATAGGTAGAGGAAATTATGGAGGTAAAATTCCACTCAAATTATTTGAGTTCAAAGAAATTGTTCAATTTATTATAAATTGACTCAATAAGAAATTTGGATAGTATGATGATCATTCTAAAGAAAAACATCATTGTAATAAGTTTAAAAATCATCTAATGAAGATAAGAAATCATCTGGTGGTAAGAAATATATCACTTGAAATAGAAGAAGTATGTTGAGTAAGAAAGTAAAATATAAATCTAATGAAAATAATTTTTCAAAAGATAAAAGTTCAAAAAAAATTAAAAGCTTCCTTGAAAATGTTGAGAAAAATATATATTCCTTAAACAGTGATAAAGAAGAAAGAAGTCAAGAAAGATATAGATAATATTAGTTGATTTTAGAAATTGTTTCTTATCTTGATCAAAACACAAAACTAAAGAAAGAAATCATAATTTTGAATAAGAAAAGTGGATGAAAAAAATAAATAAAAGAAATATTTCATTAAATAAGAAGATGAATATATCTAGGTGGTTGTAAATCTCAAATTTAGTGTTTCTAAACAATTAAGGATGGTGGAATACCTTAGTAAGAAACCAGAAGCTAAGGAATAAGAAGTTTTTATAACTCAATCAAAACTTTTTGATGTAAAAATTGCATTAATAAAGATAAATGAAAATTTCAGTAAGGATTTAAAGGTAAAATCTAAAAATGATTTAAAGGTAAAGTCAAAAACATCTCTAGATGAAGAGAATACTCATTCCAATAATTATGTGAAAACCTAGCCCACTAAATATAAAAGTTCATCTAATTTTTATAACCTTGTAGGAGTTAAAAAAATGTTGGAAAATATTGGGTTAAGAAGGGATCTAAAAAATCTATTATATCAAAAAAATATCAAAAATTACCATGAGAAGAAAGTTTCTTCATTCCAAGAGGAAATAAGAGCAGAATAATATTATAAACCTGAAAATGGTTTCTATGGGGAAAGATCATACTTCTACTTAAAACCTTGATTTGATGATTTTTGTTTGTTTTATGCAATTTATGGGAAAAAATCATAAAACTATTGGTAAAAAATGAATCTTCGGGGAAAAATACATGAAGGAAGGGGGAGAAACAATTGAATAAAATTAATTAATTTTCGTAATCTGAGGGAATTTGGAAAAGAAAAATATCTAGATATTAGAAAGTTTACAATGAAAAACAGTTGGACTGTCTAGAGTAGGTATGTGGGAGATGTGTCCAACTAGGTCACTTTTCTAAAGAATGTATGACTACTCTCCTAGGAAATGGTTCATATGATAGAAAAGATAATGATGCTAAAAATAAGAAAGATAATGAAAGATTCCTTTTTAAAACAACTTTAAAACCAAGAAAAAAGTACAAATCATAGATTCCTGATAGTGGTTGATCCTTACATATGAAATGAGATTTAAAAAACATGAAAGATATTGAAAATCGTGATGGAGGATCAGTTACCTTTGGAAATTTTAGTTCCTTAAAAAACATAGGAATAGAAATAGCTAAGTTTAAAGCTGAGAAATAGAAATCTAAGGAAGTTTTATATATTTATGGGCTCAAGAAAAACTTACTTAGTGTGATAAAACTTTGTGATAATGGAAATAAAGTGATTTATAGAAAATATTCATGAATAATCATAATTGTAGAAGATGGTAAAGTTGTTACCATGGTATAAAGAACCTATAGAAATATATTCCAAATAGGAAAACTTTTTGACTCCTTTTATTTTAGTGATGAATATAAAAACAAACTATAGAATTGTAGACTTATGAATCATCGATAGAAAAGGATGAAAAAACATTCTAAATTAGATGTTATAAGAAACTTTCCAACATTTAAGGGGAAATAATATGATGTTTGTATAATGTGTCATAAAGGAATGTGATTGAAATAATTCATAAGAAATTTGAAATTCAATATATAATACCTATTGATCTTATTCACTCTAATTTATGTATACTGATGATACTTGAGTCAATAAAAGTAATTTTTTACTTTATCACTTTTATTGATGATTTTAATTTTATGGAAAACATTGTGTTTATGAAGCACAAATCAAAGGTAGTAGAAATGTTTATATTTTTCAAAATAGGAGTAAATATGGAAATGGGTATTTATATTATAAATTTTGGAACTGGTAAGGGAAATGAATAAACATGTAATGTTTTGAATCATATCTAAAGAAGCATGTAATCAAACATCAGTATAGTTGTCTATACACCCATTAAAAAATGGAGTGGTAGTGAGGAAAAATATATGTTTAGTGGAAATTAGAAGAAGTCTACTGGATGTGTATAAACTTTCTCTATTTTTATAGAGATAAGCCATAAGTATTGGTGTACATATTCAAAATAGATGTTTGTTAAGGATAGAAATATTAATTAATACAATACATGGTATAATAAAAAAGAATTAATGAAAAATCTCATGGTTTTTGGAAGTCCCTTCTTACTAAAGATAAAAAACACAGATCTTGGGAAAATTTATTAAAAAGTTGAAAATGTAATTTTCATATGATATTCATCCAATATAAGAAGTTAAAAAAGTTGGAACAAACATTTAAAAAATTTGGTGGATTCCTATTATGTTAAAGTTGTTGAAAATCCAAACCACTTAACAAAAACTATTGAGAATGTTGAAAAATACAATTTGAATAATTATAATGGGAATAACAAATGTGAAGAACATAGTGAGCCAAAACATGTGAATGAAGATTCATAATAATATTGTGGTGAGGAAAGTGAAACTGGAAGAAAAACATTGAAATATCATACCTTGCATAAACATGTGGAATGTGAAACATTATTAGTAATCATAAGTATTCAGTTTAGAAAAAAGAAATGTTGAGATTAGAAAATTATACATCACTTATCAAGTTTTTTAAACCATAATCAGTTTCAAATATAGTTAAATATAAATTATAGGTTAATTTTATGAATGAATATTTATATAAAATTGAGTAAAATAAAACTTGGTACTTTTTCCACATCTAATAGTAAAAAACTTTATTAGGATAAATTAGGATTAACGAAACAAACTTAACGGACATGGGTAAATTCAGGTTAACAAAGATCAACTCATTTGAAAAGGATATTCATAGGTAGAGGGTGTGGAATTTGAATAAACTTTTTCCCCTTTTATAAGATAGAAAAACCAACATAAAGTTCTTAGTAGTCACTACACATTATAGTTAAAAAATTTATCAAATGGATATGAAGTCATCTTTCTTAAATTGAGATATTTAGTAAAAAGATTACATTGAGAGGGTTCCTACTTGATAATAATGAAACCAAAGTTTTTAAGTTAAGTAAATCTTTGTATTGGTTGAAACAATATCCTTATACCTAGTACTCAAAACATGAAAATTTCTTGAAAAAGTTTATTTTTATGAAATGAATATTTGAAAACAACTTATATGTGAAAGATATTAACTTAGGTATCCTCTTGGTTATCATTTATGTTGTCAATATATTTTTTTCAATAGGTAGGAAAATATATTGTGAAGAATTTTATGAGAAAATTGTGAAGAATTTTGAAATGTTGGTGATTTAAGAATTTAACTTATTTCTAGGATTACATGTCAAATAGAGGGAAATGTGCATTTTTCTATCTTACGAAAATTATTTCAGGGAGTTGTTACAGAATTTTGGCATGAAAGACTACTAAAAAAATTTTACTCTGATTTCAGTGGGTACGAATCTTGGAAAATATGAATCTAGGAAAAGTTTAAATCAAAAATATTTTTATAATTTGGTAGTAATTTTGATGTATCTTGTATCTTTGAGGAATAACATTTTCTTCATTATTACGTTGTGTTCCAAATATCAGATTAATCCAAAAGAATTTCATAAGTTGGAAGAAAATTGAACTTTTAGGTATATTAAAGGAATGACTTGTTAAGGGTAATGTATAAGAAAATTTGTGACATGAACTTTCTTGGATATACTAATGCTGATTATTCAGGATTTTATAATGATATAAAATCAACATAATGAGGAACTTATTTCTTGGGAGAATTTTTTGTGAGATGGCATAGTCAGAAACTATGTTCATTGGCCTTGAGCATAGTGGAATCAGAATATGTTTCCACTACCTAAGAGTGTAATAAAATTTTGTAGATGAAAGATCAGTTGGAATATTTGAAAGTAGAATTTTTTAAACCAATGAATATAATTTTTAATAATGAGAATTAAATTTATCTTTCTAAAAAACATGTATAGCACTCAATATCAAATTACATTGAAATTAAGTAACACTTCAAAAAAGAAATATTTACTGGTGGAGATGTTATACTAGAATATATTTATAAAAAATAAATTTTTGATATTTTCACAAAATTTATGCCAAAATATATATTTGTGGAATTGAGTCTGAGACTTCTTGTTCATCCTCCACTAAATACTTTTTAAAGTTTGAAAGGAAGTCTCATGTTATTCCTTGGATTATGTTAAAAAGGGGAAAGAGTATGTAAAACTCTACATAAAGGATGATAATAATAATGTTTCTTTAAAAAAATTAATATGAAGTTATAGTTATCATAAAATGGTGTAGAAAACAAAAATTGAAAATTGAAAATTTTAGTGTTGAAATATCATAACAAGAATGGAAGAGAAAAAATTGAGGGGGTTTATCTTAACATGGCCCAAAATATTCTAGTCCCTGAGGGATGGAATTACTTTAAAAAATTACTTTATCTAGAACTGTGGTGTTATAAATATTTTTTGAGAAAGTCTGTGTTTTGGTAAAAGTTTTGAAAAATAGGGTTTTTCCAAAAATTAGTAGTGAAAAAGTCTGAGTGTTGAAAAATGCTGACTGTTCAAAAAATTTAATGAAAGTTTTCAAAAAATACGAAGGTGGAAATTAAATATCCTTTATGATGTTTTTCATTAAAAAGTTTTTTATTTTTTTCTAAAAATATTTTTAAAAAAATATTGGTGTAAAATTAGTGAGAAAGAAATATGTTTGAAGTATGTTATGAATATTCTAAAAATAAAAAATTCAGAAGGTTAGAAAGTTTATTTTATGAACTTTATAGAATTAATCTGATGATGATGTGTTGTTAAATAAAAGTTTTCAACATCATTAATTTCATGATATAATATGAAGTTATAGAAGATAATAGAAATGAGCTTTTGTTTTTTCAGTTGTAAAAAATGCAGTTTTCGAATAAAACTCTCCAGAAAAACAACTTTGAATAGTCTCCTATGAATAATTTTGAAAATGTGAAAGAAGATGTTCTTGTTAATAAGTCTCAAAATAATACATTTATGCAAACACTATATATGAACTTTAAGCAATATAAATGAATTTTTCTGAAGTATAGTTTTTAAAAAACAATTTGGAAAGATATTTGTGAAGTCTGAAAGAAGTGAAATAAAGTTTTCAAATAGTGAAGTTTTTATAGTGATGATGGTACAAAATATTCATCAAAAAAATGCTTATGGATGTAGTTTTTGTGAAAATAATCTCGCAATATGTTCTATGAATTGTACTTACTGAAACCATTTTTCATATGAACTATAAATAAGAAAGTTTGAAAAGTGAAACTTTATGGGTAAAGTTTTTGAAAGAAAACTAGAATTGGAAATTTGTTTATAAAATAGACCAGAGATAAGTTTTTACAAAAATATTTGTTCATGGTGTCACCGGAAAAAAAATTTGTACGGAATTTTGTACTCTAAACATCATACAAACATTATCAGTAAAAAATTTATTGTTAAGTTTGTGTGGTTTTTTCAAATTATAAAATAAATACACAATGGTGATGAAATCCAAAAGGTGTAAAATTTAGAGTTGAAGTTAGAGTTTTGATTTGAATATGTTTGCATGAAACAAGAGTATTTATATGTTTTAACAATGTAGTAAACCATATTTATTATGTTTTTTAGTTCTTTTCAAGTGGTTCAAGAGAAATAGAGAGAGGAAAAGTGAATTTTCTTAATAGTTAGTTCTATATGAAGTTTGAAGAGGGGTGTTTTTTGTAGGCTAAGTAAAGTTTAAAGTTTTTAATTTGGTAAGAAACAATGGATAGAGAGATATCATCAAAATAAAATCCATCGGATGAAAATTATGGATAATAATATACATATATTTTTAGAAAAATCATAATGATCAAATGAGTATTTTTTTTAAGAATTTATAAACAATCATTTTCAGGACATAAGTTTTTTCTAATATTGAAGATGTTGTGCTATCTTTCAATTGGTTTTTCATCTTATTGAAAATGAGTAAGTTTGACGAGTTATGTAATCTATGAATTTAATAAACTTTTAGGAAGGTTGAAATCACAAGATATTTCATGGATTTTAAAAAACATCTGAGAAGACTTTGGAATGATTGAGAAGAACCCAAGAGAAATTAAAATGTGAGAGAAATTTGGTTTTATTAATTTTAGTGAGAAAAAAATAAAATGGATTTCCCACCTTTTCTATTATTGGAGAACCTATATAAAGGGTAAAAATTATATCATACTTGATATTGTTAACCATGTATAAAAAGTTGAATCACTCTTGAATTGGTGTTAGAAGTTATTTTCCAAGTAAATCTAATTTTTAGTTAAAGAAAGTTTTTCAAACAAAAGCTTCTAATTACATAATAGGATAGAGTTTCCTTTATATGTTTCCAAATATAGATTTATAGAGATGGGTATAGGATAGAGTTTTCATGTAGTGGTATAAGGTGCGGAGTTTTTATAATCAGAAAGAGATCAGTTTATATCAAGTGTAGTTTTTCAGTGAGGTACACCAGATAAACTTTCTCGGGATATAGAAATAGTACACCAAAATTACATCTACCAAATCATTGAAATTGAATGTCTTGGTTTTACAGATGAAATTTTCTGGAGTATAATTACTAATTTTCATAATTTTTTTATGCCTTAGTTTTTTAATAAAAAAAATTATAAACTTTCAAGATTCAGTATAATAATACTTATTAGGATATAGAATAATTCTAATAGGAGTTGCATAAAAATATATATTCACTTCTTATTAATATTTAATTTCTATAAACCTGTGAGAGTGTCCATGGAAAGGATGTTGGTACTCACACAAAGGTCAAAGATTGTCAATATTTCATGCCTTGTTTACATTATCATATTTAAATACTTATGAGATTGATATAAAATTGATAAGTAAAGTAACTCTAATATGTTTTAGGGGATAAATTTTAAAAAGTTGGAAATTCATAAAAATACAACCAACTCGCCCCTTCTCAGTGGTTCAATTATTCTTAGGAACTTCAACCTCACAAACAATTAGCATAGGATATGAAGACTCTATATAATATTGAAACCCCTATATTCTTATATAATACTAGGAAGGTGGTGGTAATGGTATAATAAGTAGTGTTTTAGCTTAACCTTATCATGTGGTTTAAAGGAATAATTCAAAAAAACTCACGTCACAGTAAGGCATGACTTGTCACAATGCAATGTGGCCCTACAAAGCACAAGGTTTATCTTAATATTTTATTATTACCCATACAATCAATTTCATTTCATGCATACACTACCATACACTAATTCCACACTCTACCATCAAAATGTTTGGGGACTTTACTTAATCAAACCATGAGAAAAATTGGGGCACTCAAAATAATCTTTAGGCAATGTGATATGGATTATAGGAGAACTAATAAACCAGGGATCATTTCTAGAAAGAAGTAAAAATTATCATTGAAACTAAAATGGGATTCACAATAGTAATATCATATGGGAAATTATGAACAAATATAGAAAGATTCACAATCAAAATCATTTCATAATAGAAAATGAGATGAATAAAGATTCATACCACAGATCTAATTTGACTCTTCCATTCAAATCCATACTCTAGATTCACCAAGGGATCACCACACGATCGTTGTCAGTTGAAGGATCCTCTAAGAAATATAGGTATCTAGAAACATAGCACCAGAAGTTCCAAGGTCTAGGGAAGGAAAGAAAAATTTAAGAGACCCCATAACGGAATGACTCCCCATGTCACACCGTAATACCTAAAGTCATCCAAAAAATCATGGAATAGTCCATAAAACAACACCGTAGTATCACATTAGTCATTCAAGATATGAAAATCATAACATGATTAAAAAACCTTCATAAAACTCTGTAATAATTAGTAAACTCTCATAATATCACACATTTTGACATGGAAAATGGTGTGCTAAAGGGTTTCATTTAATAATACACCCTACATAAAATTAATGAAAAGTTCAAAATGATATTCATGGTGAAGATCCAACCACCATGGTGAAACTCCTTATATGTAACATTAATCCAAAATTGTTTGATATATCACACCACAACTAATATCTCCATGGTGAAATAATCAAAATAATGATAAAAAATTAAACTCCATACTACAAATACACTCTTTAACTAACAAATTTTTAAATATTTTAAGTGAAAGATTTCAGTTCGTTACACCCTCAATACTTTTAAGGATTTTTATCCCAAAAATATAAAGATTCAATCAAACAGATGAGGAGAATGAGTCTGCATCTGATACTTGTACTCCCATGAGCTCTCCTAAATATTTACATGATACCAAAACACTTGAACCAAAGGTATATACCAACATAAAAGGGTACTCTACTAGAAAAACTTGATCAAAATCAGTTACTCTGAGAATTTCAAATCATCATTGATATCCAAGTCATCCCAGTCTATGACGTATGATGATTTTTTCATGTATATCCTCAACAGTGACACATGGAATACATTATTCACCTCGTCCAATTGTTGTGGTAACTATATATGGTAAGAAACTCCACCCACCCCATGTAGAATTTTTAATGTCTTAATTTACTTATTGGTAGCATGAATCATTGATCAGAACTCTTCAAACTTCATATAACATCTCGAGTTTTTAAAAAAGAGACACTATGTTCGATAGCTTACCTAATATGTCGTAAGCGAAAAACTAAATATTATTATTTAAATTTTACCTTATAAAATAGCTATTAAAATGGTATTAATTAACATAATTATTTTATTTACACATGTAAATAATTAATTATTTGGTGAAAAATTAATTATAAATGGAAATAAAACCCTTTTTAAATAAAAATGAAATGTTTTTCTAAAAACTATTTAAATGAAAATAAGTGAGTTTATAAAATAATAAAATAACTCTTGATGGATTTTATTAATGAAATATATATTTTATATATTAAATTAAATATTTAAATTTCATATTATATGTTTTTTATACATGATATAAAAACAAATTCAATTTTTCGGATAAAAAAAGTATTTTTCAAAAAAATGCAGTTTTACCACTTTTTGATGGAGAACCCATTTTAAATATATTTTTTAACACATTAATAAGTTCTATTTGAAAAATAAACTCTTTACTTAGAATCATTAAATAAAAATTTATTTTGGATAAAGTTTTTCTATTTTCTTGATAAAATTCATATTTTAATGAATATTGAAAATACTGCATTTTAATTCAAAACTGATTTTTTTGTCTAATTTATTTATATTTTTAGATTATCCTTTTAATTGGTTTTAAAGTATAATTATATTATTTTTTATCATTTAATAAAATTTTGGTCATTTTAAGTAATTTATCCTTGAAATTAGATATAAACACATGTCAATCTTTTGATGGTTTTTACTTTTCATAAACTCGCTTTCTCATTTTGTCAATGGGATTAATTTTAATTTTAATACTGCAAGTTCTATGTTTTAAATTTTAAAAAATGGATTCAATATTTGTAATAATTTGGTACAAATTATGTTAATATTTTACTTTTATTTTTATTGATATTATGAATAGTAGCTACATTGATTTTTATTTAACACAGTTAAAGGTAAATCGGGTAAATTAGGGTAACAAACAATATGATAGGGGCAAAAAATTATGCTAACACCTACCAAAATACAATTTGATGAATAAATGTTTACTATTAACACTTAAATATCAAAATTAACTCATTTAATGGACTTTTGTCTATGAAAGTGATATAAATATTATTAAAATAAAAGAAAGTTATAACATGTCACCCTCTTATTTCTTATAACTATAATAATTTTAATATGGGGATAAAAATGATAAAACTTAAATAATAAATAGTATCCATAAATATAATTAATTTATATACATCATATAAATTTATTTATAATTTTTAGAGATTAAATATTTACCATAAATACTAACACAGCAGTGATATGGTAATTATTTTATTAAGATAAATATCAAATAATTGATATGAAAAATATTAAAATAAATATAATTATGATTATTTTGGGTAATGAACGAATTTTATAGGTTCATATGCTATATTATAAGTATATTAAATGTTTTTTGTTCAAATTTATCTATCTTGTTGGGTTTTATTTAAATTCAATGAAATGAATAGTGTCAAAATTCACACTATTGATATTTTATAAAAAATTATTAAAATATTTAAAAATCACAAATATATTTAAAAATTAAAAATTTGATATTTTAAGGTCTAAAAGTTAATAAAGTTTCCATGTATGTGAAATTTACCACATATAAGTAAAATTTATATCCTTTTAATATTTAAAATGTTGTTACCACAATTAAAATTAAAAGAGACTAATTAAGGGTAAAACGAAATGATAATGTTTAAAATGAAATAAACACATGTATAAAAATAATTTTTTGAGAGTATTTAGAACTATCCTCATCTTATATTATAAATAACTCATGTTTGAGTCATTTTTATTTAAAAATAAATTTATATTAATTTAATATTTAAAGAATTTCCAAAGGTGACCCTCCCCTCTTAAATAAAAAGGTACCCACTCTTATCTATTAATAACACTTAAAAATCATTTGGTTCAACCAATATCTATTCAAACCCCCTTATAAAATTCATACCCATATCCTTGATCCCTTATTTTATGCATAACACCCTCCTTAGAGGTTTTAAGGTGTTCTTCAAAGGTGATCAACTGAAAAAGAGTTATAGTTTTCTTAAAGTATTTATATTTTATTTATTCTTCCCCTTCCTTAAAATATCCTCCAAACATTATGAAATAATAACTAAAATATAATATATATACTATGATTTTATTATGTTAATATCATCACCTTAATCCATCTCCAATTTTATTATATGGGAAATGAACTTTTGGTTCGTGTGTACGGCGGACTCCCGCCTCTCGAACTGATGTAGTTCATTTTTCATCAACGTATTTAAATAATGGTTCTAATTATGGAATTAAATTTTAATATGTAATATTAATGACATATTACTCATTATAAGATAATAATATATCAATTATTTTCTTATTTTCAATGCACATAAAAATGATAGTGTCGTTCGTGCGTATGTGTGAACTATCACCTCCACAAAGTGATGTGATTCGTTTTTATTCACTACATCACTTGTATGATATATATAAGTATATTTTAATTATTAATATTATATTAATTATGTTATTATAATTATGTAAAGATAAAATAGTACTTACATTATTTCTATAATGATCAATGAAAAATGAAAAATATTACTTGTGCGTACGTACAGCCTACCATCTCAAATATTATAACATTGTTCATTTTTCATAACCATAATTAATGGTTTGATTTAAAAAGTATCATTCATCAATAAAAGTGATTATTATTTCATGAATATTTTTATGTATATTATGTGCTTATGACCACATGGACTATTTACATCATATCAAGATCATTTTTGAATCAAGTACCAAATATCGACAAAACGTCCGATGTTAACTTAAATAATTATATAATTGTTATAACATAGAAATAAGTAATATAAAAGGAATAATAAACATAAAAAATGGTCTCAATAAAGTAAATAAATAACCTATATTTAGTATTTGTGAAGATAAATAACATACGTGATGAATTGAACTCAATGTAAGGGACTTCGTCTTAATCTCCTCCCATTGAGGCATATCTTGATATTGTGCACCTTTATTATCCTTCAAGGTGTATATACGACCTTTTTAACATGTTATATAATGAATTAATATATTATCATGATATTTATTGTTTTGTTTAATTTTATTTTTTAATGATTTTTATTCAAGTGTTTCTCAAGTGGTAAGGTACTCTAACTAAAATATCATTTTAAATGTTTTAAAGATTTATTCTTCAAAATATTTCTCATTAATGTCCATGTTTTCAAAATTGTTTTAATGATTTATTTATATGGACATGAATTTTTTAAAATGTTAATTTCTTTCAATGTTTTAAAGTTTTATGGGAAACTTTGATTCAAAAATCTTCTTTTAAAATGTTTTAATTGTGTTTTTAAAATGGATTGATTATTTCAATAACTTCACATGTTTTTTTACATATACGTCATGAATGGAATTTCTCGCTTTCATTTAGTTATTATGTATTTATGTTTACTTTACAAGTTTACACTTTTATTTTAAAATAATGTTTTTTCTCTTATGATTGCATGACTTGTACAGATGAAATGTGATTTCAAAGTGTAAAAGTTATTTTTCCTTTATACTTATTTTATGTGTTATGATTTTTTTATGGTTCTTGGGAATTGTTTATGTATATGTGTGGTTTCATGATAAACTAAGGGTGGGTGATCCCATTATAGCTCTCTAATTCATTGGGTAATGAGATGAGGTTAACTGATTGGGTTTCTCCTAAGAGATTTAGGGAATATACTATGATGGGTATTCCAAATGTGACCATGAAGGTCACTCCCTATATAGTTGTCAAAGCTACAATGTAAGTATGATATGGATGGAAAAGTTTTCCTTTATGGTTTATGTTTTATATGAAGTTTTACAGTAATCTTATGATTTCATGAGGTAATCTAAAATGTTTAAATTTTATGGGTGAATAGTATGATTTTGTGAAAATGTTTTCATGAGTTTAAAATATTCATGGACTAATGGATTATTTCCAGATTTTATGGTCCTTATTGATCTTTTTGTGCTCATCCTGAGTTTTAAAAATAATCATTGGTCTTAATATTGTTAATGAAAAAAAGGATTTCATGATTAATATATCAAATATATGTCTTAAAAAGAATTCATGTTTTAGTTTTTAAAGGGTTTCTTTTAGTGAACAAAATGGATATATTTTGGAAGTGTCCACTTTGTTTTCTTATGGTTTTGTTATGTATGATTTATGGCCTAACTCTCTAAAACCATAAACATGAAAAGATACTTAATGAGAAATAAAGTCAAATTATTGACTTAACCCAAGATTATGTAATTTTTATGTTCGGGTCCTTATACTGCATCATAGAGAGAAATTTATGAACACATAGTCTCACTCTTTGAATTATAAAGGACTCTTTCATTAGTATACATAGGAATTATAATATCTCTGAGCTATCCTCATCCAATATTAGATCACCTTCACTTTTCTTGTCATCGAATTTACCAACTATTCTCCTATTAGGGATGAATATATGATCTTTGTCCAACATAAGGGTGACCAATAGGGTCTCACATAAAAGGCCTATAAAGGTGTCATGCTAATAGTTTAGTGATGGTTTTTTCATATAAACTCTACTAAGATTAAGTGATCTTCTAAAATCTAGAAAAAAAATTACACATAATACATCGATATATCATCTAGAACCTGGATGGTTTTCTCCATCTACCCATCTTTTTTAGGGTGGAATGTTGTACTCAACTATAATTGAGTCCCAAAACCCTCATTCAAGATCCTCTATAATCAGGACATGAATAAAGAATCATTTTTTTGAAATTATCATTGAAGTTATCCCATTCATATTTAAAATCACATTCACATACAAGCATCCCAAACTTTCCCCCAGAATCTTCTCTTAAATAGAATTCAAGTTGGAAAACTTGGAAATTTGGTTGATGGTCACTCAGATATCATCATGATCCTTCATAAAAAATGTAATACACATCACAAAGTCCATTTATATTCTAACCCACTTCTATTCTGGAACCTCTATGGATTGAAACAAACCTATTGGAACTTGGTGCTCAACATTCACCTAATAACAGGTGAAGCACTATGAGATAAACTCATCAATTATTCTCTTCATACCAAGAAACAAAAACAGATGCTTATGGCCATGGTACATATTTATCACATCATGATATACTAGGGTAAGTATGTAACTCCCTAATTACCTCCTCATATAGTATTACCAATGCCATTATTTATCCTTAAAATATGATGACGTGCTCTTAGTCTTTGGAAAATCCATCAGGTGTATCACCTATGGATATTTATTTACACTGGACATCATAATCTATATCTACCAACTAATACTATCTCATGTTATATAAAATTAGAGGTTCAACCACCATTAATAGAAGATAGTTCACTTCTCCCTTGTCCACCAATGATAACTGCATCCCAAGAGACTACCTGGATGCCTCCTCCACCAAATGAGATCAGGATTTCCAGCTAATGGTTTCATCCCTAAACTTTCTATTCCTTGGAATATAGAAAATATTGAATTCATAATCCTGTAGTAAATACATCCAATACCTCTATTTTACCAAAGTGTGTTAGGTAATTTTTTCAATATATCAATATATATTTAAAGAGAGTTTTCAGACAAGATGATGCTATAGTTGTGTAGAAACATTCTTTAAGGAAGTTTCCTTATGAGGTGTAGAAAATTTACTTCAATAGTGTAAGAAATTTTACATAACTATGTTTTTAAAATTTCCTTACAAATTTAATATCCCCATGAAAGTAATCATGATTCAATCCATGTTTTTATTCTTTTCTAAAAAGAACATAAGTACAAATGGGGTAGTATAAAGTTCAAGCATGAAGTTATTGAATATAATTTTTGTACAATGTTGTATAATGTGATCTGATGAAGATAAGTAGTCTAAGTTATGTTGTTCTAGGATAAGATTTTATATATTTTTAGATCAATATCATTATATGAAAACTGTAAGACAAAAATCATTGGACTGATGTGATTGGATAGGAGTTTCAGTAAATGTATGATGTTTTAGTTTCAAAAATATTATCATATAGAACATGAATAACGCTCTAGATGAAGAGTTGTAAGAATTATGTGTTTTGGAGTTCATATTTTGTATGATCTTTTGCATATAATTAGAAATGGGATTCCATATAAATAAGTACAAAGGGGGAAAATATGTAAGTGTTGAGTTGCGACTATGTAGGCTATGTGAAGGTAACTCGTGATTTACATTACCTACATAATGGTATCATGAATAATGAATAATGGTCAGTTTTAATTTATATGACCTATGTAAAGGTATGGAGGAAATACATGTAGATTATTATATGAATAAATATAAGATTTTACAATTGTTGAGGAATATTCATCGAGTGGTTAAACATCGGATTGAGATACACTATAATGACCCCCACCCTCCAAAGATACCATAATTAAAGGATATAGATAATAACCCCCAGAGCCCTACCTCTAGTAGGCCCTGGGTTGGAGACTAGAATTGAGGCTATAAAAAATCATAAATGGGATACATTACCCTCTATAATAAAATAGAATCAGGTTATAGGAATAATCAACCAAAATAAAATCCATGACATAATATAAAAACCAAAGTTCCAAGATAGTAATTTCTATCTTGTTCTACTTAATCCTCTAGGAAACCTAAAAAAATTATAAATATAGAGTTAAAATAAAATTATTCTTAGTAGGATAGACAAATTATCTTATCCACATTTGAAAGAAGCATACTAATGTAGTAGTGAGAAAACATCAGAACCAAACATCACCCAAATAGGTTAATTAACTAATATCCATCCTCATTATGGAATACTTACCAAATAATGCAATCAATTATAATAGAATAATAAGAGTCATATCGATAAAGGGTACCCCAAACTACTTTCCCACTACTTTTATACTCTCACATCCAAACTTTGTACAACCTAGTGCATTCATCTCTTATGAATATCACATCTTACCAAGAACCCCATGCTCAATTGGCCATCACATCACATCTCACCCAAATACACTTGGGATATCATTACATATCATCCACCACCAGAACTAGAGTAGTAGGTTATCATGAACATGAATGATATAAACATTGTTCCCTCCTCCTACCATGCATGACACCCACCCCAATCCATTTCATCACATAAAACCTCACTATAGTGAACTTTTGACTTATGGTCATCACAACTTGTGCATGTAATCATATCTTGAAATAAAGAGTATGAAATAGTGGGTATCCAACCATCCATACTCACCATTAGGATGTTGGGAAAAACACCCCTCGGATATATGGTTATTGACACATAGTGCTCGACGGGGGTGGGGTGTGTATAGAAAATCATGAGGAACATACATGGTGTATATATATATATATATATATATATAAAAGACCAACCTATGGGTTCACAATGAAGTGATAACCAACTCATAACATCACCACCCAGCCTCACAATACCACCACTTTCAATGCCACAGCTAAGTTATCCACACCACACAACAAACCATAAGCCTCAAGCCATAATTAAAAATTATTCCATTTCCATATTTCTTATTTACCAACCAATTCCATGCCAACAACCCATTTATTTCACATTTTCTATACCATTAATTCCTATATAAACATTAAATATTTAATCTACATGACCCACTTAAATTCAAATGTTTATTATTCATTTCAGCCCATTTTTCAAACTACCCCATACCATTTCTATTTCAATGTTTTCTTTTCAGTAATTCCATTAATACATGGTAAATTTTAATAACATATCACATTAGAAAAATATGCATGCCATCATCCTCATGCCAACAAGCCCACACAACAACCATCACACCCACATCAACCTCCTCCTCACAACCACCATATCACCACCACTTTCCATCACAATTTTCCCATAGCATAGACACACAACATGAAACACATTCAAACATCACAGAACTTTCCATGGCGCCTCACATATCACTTTTCATATTATTATAGGTTATTTTCATCAATTCCACTTCAATTTTAAGGATTTTATCTCACAAATATAATTTTCTAGGGGAAATCATTTCATGGTTTCGATATAAGTGATTATCCAATTACATTTAGATTGATATCAAACAATCATAAAAACAGGGGCTCCCTAACACCACAACTATAGTGAAAATAAATCCTCCAACATCCATGATTTTTAGAAATTAAAAAAGAACATAAAATCACAACATCAATAATATTATAAACTTGTAAAAAGATATGATTCAAACCCCTCCCCCTTCAATTTTAATTAATCCAATTCTTTGTCTTCATTAATCTGGATAAAAACCATCTTTCCAATGATAAAAAAATATACCCATCCTATATGATACAACTTATATAGAATTGAATGATCCCCTAAGTAGAATAAATAATCTCTATATGTTTTGTCGCACCAAAATAGGTTTTCTATGCACTAGATAGAACCACTACAGGAAGAACTCAGACCAACATCGACAACAGGGTTCCATGACCCAAAGAGAAAGGATATGGAATGTCTTTTCTTGAGAGAAATTCAGCAAGAAATAATGAAAGAAGGATTTCATTTTAGAGTCAACATATATGAAACATTTAGTGTTTTATATTATATATATGATTTTAATTGAACATTATTGTGGGTCTCATTAAATCTTCATGGATGATCCATTTAAAAGCTCTGAACTTTTATTAAATGGGTGATATAAATATCATCTTTTGAAACACATTTTAATTCCCTTAATTAAGGATTTAAACCCATTTTAAATCAAAAATTGTAAAAAGGTAAAAACTATAAATTATGTAAAAATTGAAACTTGATACTATCAGGATCTACCATTAGAATCTACCATCAGAGTATACCATCATAATATTCATATAGACTAAGTATACTACCACCAACATCTATTACCAAACTATGTATACAACCACTATAATATACCACTAGAATGAGTCTTCTACTGCCAGCATCTATTGCTAGAATAAATCTGTTACCACTAGAATCCACAGCCAGACTAATTCTATTACTTCCAGTATCTACTGCAAATATCTATCACCAGACTAAGTCTACTACTTCCAACATCTACCACCAATATATACCTTTTAACTAAGTATTATACCACTATAATTTATCACCATCATATACTACTATACTAATTATGTTATTTCCAGCATCTACCAGTATCATCTACTACTATATTAAGTCTACTACCCCAAAAATCTACCACTAACCTCTAAAACACCCCTTAGACACCTATATTATTAGGGAAACTAAAGGTAAAATGTTCTTAGGAACTAGGAAATTATATCAGATACCTCTTAAAAATTATTTTCCTCAATAATTAAATCAAACCCAGATAGAGGGGAAGGAAAAAGAGTCATCTAAACAACCACCATATAAGACATCTCTCAAGAATTTAATTACAAATGAAACATTGCCACAAACAAAACACTCTAACCACAAGCCTCCTCTCTTCCACATAACTTCTTCCACAATAATGTAAACCCCAAAATAACCCCAACATAAAAAATCACAACCAAAACATAGTAGAACCCCAAGTACACAAATCAATTCCATCTCCCATGTCAGGATATTATCCGCTTTGGGTGGTACTAACTCACTTGTATGGTTTCAATAACATTAAGGTATAATGTGTATCAATTAGAAATAATGTTTTACATTATTCATTTTCATTTAATATTTTATCACACATAATATCAAAAAGGAAAAATTGCATATCATATAAAACAACAAGCTCCAAATATCACATCATCAAACAAAACAAAAAAAATATAATATCAAAACAACTCAAGGTATTGGGAATGCATCTATGTCACATGCTATTAATTACTATCTTTAGGACACCATACCTTTATACCACATGAACCAAAGAAATGGTCCATCCTCACACCACCTTCTCTCAATGGTCTTGGGTCTCTATTGGTCTCTCTATGAACATTACATTGTCCTAGATATCTAACTCTCCCTAGTCAATGATGTGGGAGTCATCATGATGATACCAATAGAGCAGATATACATAAAATAAATCATGAATCGGTTCCAATTATGATGGGAGTTACAACCAAAAATTCACCTCACCAACAAGCCCTAACACCTCAAAGGGACCAACAAACAAGGGCAAGAGCTTACTCCCCCTGCCAAACCTCTGTTTCCCACATCTAGGGGAGACTCTTAAGAACACATGGTCTCCAAACATGAACTATAAGGGTCTACTATTATGATCAGTATAATGTAAGAGTTAGTGTCCTAGAACCAAATAGTTTTACTTTGATTACATGGATATTTAATGTATTATTACATATTGTTCATTGTTCTGTATGACTATGATGTAATAATGTATTAGAGTATTTGTTGCATTGATAAGGTCATGGCAGTCCCCTGATATGATGAGAACCTTGAAATGATATAAAAATATTCTTAAATATATTTATGTGGTTGGATGACATGCTATGATGGGACACGTAGCATGCAGACCATCAGGTGAGAGTACTCGTAAGAAGATAAGACTTCCTCTCATGATGTTCTCACTTGGTAATTTCCAAGATAAGAGATTATGAGAACAGACCTGCTAGTAGAAATTCTGCATGTTTTGGTGTCATCAGATATTTCTATCTGCGAGCATGTGTAATGATCCTTAGACTTTAAGATTATCATTAATATGTGTCACAACTTATGAACTTTTATTTACTAACGAAAACTGTCACACAGACAGTTGGCAGGAAGTTGGGTACGTTGGGTGCATCACGAGTGGCATTTTATTAATGGATAATTTGAGGAAGGATTTGTCCCTTCCATTTATGGAAGTTGATATATCATCCCTTTTATTGAAATATAACCGTCATGTGAAATTCCAGGTCCATGGTGTAACGATGAGTTTATTTCAGGTAATCAAAGAATGATATATCAAGCATAAAATTTAATGACATAATCATGAAACCTTCTTTATGAGATATTGAGACAAAGGGATTATATTTCACAGTGAGCATTCGTATGTGGATGTTGTTGTTGAGACTTTACGTTCTTTCTCTTGGGTGCCTTGACCTGTTGCTAGACAATACTCTTAGACTTTAGGAAATGCGAACGAGAAATAATCCTATAGGGTCACACACTAAGTGTTTTTGGTGGTTTCGATTAAATTATATTTGAATTTAATTAATGAAATAAATATTATTCACAAGACCGTGGAATAATTTTATTCAAGTTACAATGACCACATAAATTAAATAAAATATATTTATTTATTTTATTGAACATTTAATAAATGTTTATTTACTGGTTTGTAAATAAAATATTTATTTAAGAGAATATATTATTTATTTATTTATTCTAGTGTTCAATAAATAGAAGTGGAGTTCGAGAGGACCAAGGTCGGTCCTGTAGTAAAATAATTATTTTCAATATGGTAAATAATTATTTAACTAGTTGGCACAAATTAAAATAATGCTGCTATTATTTTATGATGCGGAATTTTATTTATAATTCTATTTTTCACAAATTGGTGTTCCATAAATAATTACGCGGTATTATTATTAAATGTATGGGTTTTCTCTAAGTTCATAAATGTATTTAATTATTTCTATTCAATTAAATATTGTAACTAAAATTCCATGTATATAAATAGGAAAGTACGTCTATTATGCCAGACACCACACCACATGCCTGGTGAATTGAGAATTGTTGAGCCAAACAATTTCTCCCTCGAATCCTCTTCTCTCCCCTATCAAGAATGAGATACGTTATTCAAAGACGAAGAACAAGCGATCAAGAACGACCGACACAAGACACTCGCTTCACCACACTAGCACTCGGAGAATGAGCGGTGTCGATCGGAGGCCATCAGAGTACTTACAGATCACTACTAGAGGGATTCTAGTTTGGATCCTTACAAGTACAATGAGATAATCTAGAAGGTTTGTTATGAATGATCAACATCATCAATGAATAAAAATACCAAAGATACAGGTATTATTATTCTTTATGAAATTAATTAAATTAATTATAAACATGATGTGCAAGATCCACTCTAAGGTTTCGAGCCTCTTTCTTATTTATCTAAATCTTTGATTATATTCCATGGAGACTGGAATTCATCATCGTATTGATCCCAGAATAATCATTGATCATGGTAAAAATAAAAGTTGGGTATCGTCCCAACCATGCTTCCACTGCGCTCGAAACCTTCATATAAGACTTATACTGGTCATGTGGTTCTTTCATCCTCCTATTAAAAACCTAAACCTTCTCTGTCATGCTCTGTAACACATTAGGTCAAATAAATTCCGACTCCCCAACATCAACCCAACACAGTAGATAATGGAATGTCCACCCATAAAAAATCGTTGAATATGTTCATTCAAATGGATGTGTGATATCTGTTTTTATATGAAAACTCAACCAAAGTCAAGTGTTTCACCCAATATCTTCTAAAGTCGTAGATATATCCTCAAAACATATCCTGAATATTTTGTATAGTTCGCTCTGTCTATCCATCTATTTCATTATGGAAAACAGTTTTGACACCTGAATGTGTGCCAAAATTAGGACGTAATCCCATCCAAACTCATGAGATAAAATGAGAATCCTGTTAGAGATGAAGGATCTTAGGATGCCTTGCATCTACAAAACCTCATTCGCATACTTCCTCTCCAAAACATTCATGATGCCCCACTCCTTGATCTCTATGATGTGAGTTGATTTACTAAACTGATATATGATTACCCAGATAACATAAAAACCACCCAGATCTAGTGTTAACCCTTTGATGTATTCCATAGATATGTTATCCCATTTTCACATAAGAATATCCAAAGTCTGCAAAAAAACATCAGGAACATGGTTCTATGGATTTATCTTCTAGAAAACCAAGTACTAAGCCACAAACTTTTCTACCACCTGTTTTATCATGGGTTAAAAAACTGTGTCTTCAAGCCACGGTGCATCCTGGAAACCCTGGGTTTACCACTAAAGGTGAGATACAAAACTCACAAAGGAATCCCTTGTGTGTAACTACTAGAAAAAATATCCTTCCCTAAAATAAAATCTAATTTTGACCATCCTCCATCCATCCCCCTAGAGCATCACCATGGCCAACACAATCATGCATCACCACTACCTATAAGTCTCCCCATTGAGACTCCTCCACTTGATACATTAGTGAAGATTTTAATGTCACCTAAAAATATTAAACTCCCCCAGCAACCCCAATCGTGTCTAATTTCAGTGATTATAACTCCTCCATCACTCTACATACATCCCTATACTCCCAAACCAAAAATTCAAGGAATTATTGCTCAAATAATTAGCCAAAAAAATCTCATATAATGAGGTGTATGAGATCTCAATGTCATAATCCTAAAGAAACTTCATCCACCTCTATTATCATAGATTCAGATCATGATGATAAACATATACCTCAATATCTTGTGATATATGAAGACCGAAAATCACTCCCTAATGAGGTAATGTTTTCGCAATTCCAATGAAAAAACAATCGATGATAACTCTATATCCTTGGGGTGGTATAGTTATGATCATTGGGGTGTGACTGCCAAGTCCCATAAGTGATAAATGTTTTTCTCTTTATCAATATGCATCCCAATTCCATATAGGAATCCTTACAAAACATCTCAAACATAAACCCTTCCTTTAGAAACTAGAGCACTAGAGAACTGATCAATTTCCCCTTCAAGTATTCAAAACACTTCTTAACCTTTATTAGTATAGATAAAATCCTTGTACTTTCTAATTAAAGCTCTCAATGGGGCTAAAATCCATGAGAAATTGGATACGAACTTCTGGTAATATCCTGTAAGTACTAGGAAACTATGAACCTCTACCACACTCTTACATTCTACCCAAGAAACAACTGCCTCAACCTTCTATGGTTCCATGGGAACACCTTTATGAGACACCATTTTCCCAAGTAAATACACCTCTTTTTTCTATAACTTACACTTGGACAATTTTCCATTGATCTAGTGCCTTTAGAGAACTTGTAATACAGCTCTATGATGATTGGCATGATCCTCCTCTAAATTCTAGTCTATCAACATGAAATTCACAAATACACCTACAAACTAGTCTAGGAATTCATGAAACATAGATTTCATGATCCATATGAGCATTGTTAGTGTGTTCATGACACCAAACTTTGAGACCATGAATTCAAAGTTCTCATACCTATATCTGAAGGTATTCTTTAGGATATTTCCCTTATTTACCCCCATATAGTGATAATTATAATATAGATTGATCTTAGAAAACCAACTTTACACTATAAACATATAAAAAATATCATTTATTATTCATATAGGGTAACTATTCTTGATATTCACATGATTCAACCTCTGGTAGTCTATACATAACCTCGTACTATCACTCACTTTCTTGGAGAACAACATGAGAGCACCCCATGGTGACACATTAGGTTGTATGAACCCTTTATACAATAGATCATATGTCTAAATCCTCATCTCCTACAACTTAGAAGGTTTCATCTGATAAGGATCCATTGAAATCTAAGAAGCATGAGGTTGTAGATCTACAATAAACTCAGTATCACATCGAGTGGGTATAATCACAAAATACTTAGGAAAGACACAAAAAACTCTTCAATGACCCTGGGAACCTCTATTGTCCTAGTGTATACTAATTATATAGATAGATCATATATTAAATAAATAATTTTCTCCACATGTCTACTTCCCACCTGGAAACTATGCTCACTAATGAAAACTACATTCTAGCCATCCACATCCAAGAATATGACTCTCCTTCAAAAGTAGTAAATAATATCATGCAGAGAATACAAAAAAAATGCATTATATGAAATCATATGGATGAATATGAATCAATAAAATATCCCCACATGACTGATGTGGCCCCATCATCATTCTACATCCCTAGCGCACATAAAATAAGCAAGTATGGACTCTGACTCGTGTAGTCAACAATATGGGAAAAGAAACCCTCTCTATATAAAGTCCCAAATCATGGACTAGATCAGGTACAATAATGTATTTCATAGATCCCAAATAAAAATAGGCACATAAAATAATAGAAAAAAAGTTGAGTGTACCTTGAATGAACTATATATCCTCTAGTATTACCACCTCCACCGAATGCAGTTGACCACGCCCAGATCCCATTCCTCTATGTTGGAGTCCACCTCCATGGACACACTCAAATAATGGTCCCTAAACATAAGGAACGTCATGAGTTAGACCTCTACTTACTCTATATACCCTTGATATAGTATAAAAATGCTTCCCCTACTACAAAAATAGCCTTGTAGGAAACTACTGCTGAGGATAATGTTAAACCTAACTACCTCTACCAAACTAACCATGAAGAACCAGTGGGAACTAATTATAGTGACATGCATGAATCATATAGAGAAAACACAATGTCCCAAATCCCCCATGAAGAGTGTATAAACTATTATCCCTAGAATTCTAGAAGGCAATATATTTAGTTCAACTACTTTCTAGTCAAAACCTTAAAGGCCCTAGGGCCTAAGACGTGTCAATCAAAACTATACTCCTCAAGGAACCTTGGTGGTTCCCCACCCATGATAAACCACCTCATGAGTGAATATTCTCAATCACCTCTGTCTTTTTATGAACCTCCAGATATATTGGTAACGTATAGGGAGTAATTTAATACTAGATTGAAGGAAAAATTTCCTCCTCAATATTTCATGCCTGAGACTCCTCAACTAGAAAAAATTCTTGGGAAAATATAGAAAATCCTTGAACTTTATCTCGACCTCCCACATAGACATATTTCTCTACTGAAGAGTGATTATCTCATGCTTATTCACTTCCTTCCTAGTCTACTAAAGGAACTATTCTCGAAACTCTTTCCCAAAGTCAAACCATGAAACATATGACTCTTTCTACTCATAAAGATACAACATCCATCACTAAAATTCATCTCCTTACATCTGACTAACTTCTAGTGGGATCCAGTACTCCACTAGGACCCATATCAAAATGAAAATTATCTCAAGCTCCTCCAATCATATCTCTATATCTATGTTGAAAACAATACCCTCATACTTACCCAAATCTTTCCACTAAAAATTGTATAATATACTCTACCACTGATTATTCACTTTAATGGGATCAACCCTTCAGTGATCAACCTGATCATCCTTCTAAACCTCTACTTCCTGACCACATTCGAATGATGACCAGGAGGAATTTTTGAAATAGAAACAAATATTTTTTAATCCTAGTAGTATATAATTTCATTATTATTTATTTAATTTATTTTAACTTCCCCAAAACCACCAAAATTCAAATATCAACACAGGTTATCTTGATTAATTTACATCTCCTAGGTCTCTGCCTTGTAAGCAGTGCCACCTCCCTTGGTCATTTGGTAGGCTTAGATTCCTTGTGTTGAATAATGGGGGACCTAAAATACCTTCTCCTAACCAATATTTGAAGGCCTGTGTCACACACCAATATCAAATAACATCATTACCATACCAACCCATGAAATACTTATAGTTATTAACCCCAAACTCCATCATATCTCTCAACCATCAGTCCCATGTTACCTATTTATCATGATTCCTTACCTCCAAATATACTGAAATTAAAGGATAAAAATGATGCCTCCCAAGTCTCACCTCTAATAGTTTCTGGGTTTGGGACTAGCATCAAGGGTATAAAAATATCATAAATGGGAGGCATTATCTTCTATAATAAAACACAATTAGGATATAGGAATAATTAACTATAAGAAAATTCATTGAATAATATAAAAATTAAATCAAAATCATCCCAAAATGCATGTAAAAAATAATCAGATATAGACAAAAGTTTCCAAAGTAAATACTCAAAATAAATGTTAAGGTAGTAACACAGAAATTTTCTAAAGGTTTGAGCTATTAATGTCTAACACGGTCTATGTAATCCTCCTAAAAACATCAAAATATGTTTATATGTGTAGGGTGAGAATAAAAGTATACTCAGTGGGGTAACAAAAGTTTCTTATCCACATGTGAAAGAAGTATACTAATGCACCATTGATAAAACAGTAGAACCAAACATAACCTAAGAAATTCAACTAACCAATCCCTATCATTACCATGTAATAGTCACTAAATAATGAAACCAAGTACAATAGAATAATAAGAATCATATCAATAACAGATATCATGCATCACTTTCCCATTGATCTGATACTCTCACACCCCAACATCGTATCTCCTAGAACTTCCATATATTATGAATATCACATCATACCAAGCACCCCATAGGAAACTGGTCATCACATCACATCTCGCTCAAATACACCATTTCCATCATTACACTTCATACACAACCAAAATCAGAGTTGCATGGTATCTTGAACATGAATTACATCCACCTCATGCCCTCCTCTTATAATGTACGACCCCCACCATAAGCCATATCATCAAATAAAACCTAAATACAATGAAATTTTTACTTATGGCCATAAAATCCAATGAACCAACTCTCCCGGAATCTAGTACCAACTATAATATCCTAGAACCCTCTCTCTCATAATTTAGTGCTTAAAACATAATCTTAAATTTATGGATTCGATACCAATAAATGTAACCCAATTTCAACATTCCAAAACATAAAATATAAAAAATAAATATTGTATGAATTAAATTCCCAAGGACCTTTTAGGTTTACTATTTTAGAGAATTAGGATAAAATCTTACATAACATTATCCATGTCCTTAAGAGGGAAATTTTTTTCCACTAATTCCAAGTATTCTTATTCTTCAATAAGTCTTAAAAATATCCCATAAATTATTCACACATTAAGTCTTTCTTGAAATAATTCATTTAAAATTATTCTTTATAACCTAGGGAAATGGAAAACCTAGGAAGGGTCAGATTAAATGCTCGGTAAGGGTAAACAAAAGCATTAACAATTGTACGTCATCAGTGATCAAAAGATTATAATAAGCGTATGAGAACTTATTCAAGGTTAATGATAATTGAATAATATAATTAATACACATAAAACATGGATCATTAAACATGTGACATGGAATAAATATTTACTAAAGGAAAGATCCTTAAGAATCAATCATCATAAGTTGTGTAGTGTCAAACTAGATCAAAAGAACCATTAAAACTCCTTAAAATAATAGAGCAAACATATTGGTATCCTGATATATTATATTTATAACCCATGTTCACTCATGTTAGAAATAATTTCAGACTAGTTAAATCCATAGTAGAAACCTCCCTTGTTAACTCCTGGTTTCTTTCCTTTGAAGACAAAGATTATTACCCAATGTATTGGATTGCTATATAGGGATCACCCATAATAAAAGTTATATCAAGATAACCTATCATCATGAATTATATCAATATCACCATTATCATAAATAATTTCCCATTACCAGACATGAATATAATCCATATATTCTTGCATTTTCATTGTCAAAATTTTCAAGAAAACTTTCATTTCTTTATAGCTTGATTTACTCTGGGAAAAGAAATGGGTTTCATGATAATCTCTTCAAAAATTCATCATAATACTTCCAGGGAAAGAAGATGGTTGGAATCATAATATCATATTCCCATTTAATCAGATTAATTATTAAAGGATGTTTACATAAATGAAAATAAATTTAAAGTAACCTTTAAAAAATCATTGAAATAGGGGAAAATATCCTTTTCTTTTGATAATATTTTGTAAAAAATTACATAATATTGGGAAAATATTTTCTTTGAAAATAACCAAGGAAAATTATAAAGGAATATTTAAATATAATAATGGTCATAATTTTGGTAAAATATATTTATTTAATATAAATTAAAAATCATTCTTTTCAAACGTTTGTAAGAGTCAAAAGTGAACCATGGAGAAAAAATTATGAAATTTCATTTTAAGAACTTTTAAAATAATGTCAAAGATCATGGAAAATAAATTTTTGAAATAATTTATGTTTATAAAAGAAAATTTTTAAAATTATAAAAACAACATGGATTAATAGTTTGGTTAAATTCCATTAAAAACTTTAAAATAATGTTTTTAAAGAAAAACCCTTTTATATCCTTTTAAAACTAAAAAAACAATTGAAATCGTAAACATAGTAAGAAACATAAAATATTATGAGATTAAAATGAGTAGTGATGTTATATTCAATGAGTTAATGTATACACCATATAAATAAATATAGGTGAATCAATCAAATAATGTCTCAAGGAAGGAAATTTTTAATGAGAAACCCATTCAACTTTGGTAATGCTTCAATAAAAAACAATTAGATTAAGATACATAACATTATTACATAAAACCCATAATTTCCATGAGATAATACATGAATAAAAATTCATGGGGAATTAAGTACATTGTATAAAATAAAACATGGTTTATAATGTGAATTATGTCTCAAAGAATTGAAATTAAGTCCCAAAAAAGACTTGCAATTTTTATAACATTTGAATCCATATCTCTTGATATAATGAAATTTAAAGAAAATTTAAATATCATGATCAATGAATAATTCATGAAATAATATATCAATAGTAATAATATATTCCTTATAAAATTAAGTGGAAGTATATTAAAAGAAATGTCTTAAATAAACAATATTGAGATGAATAATCCTTACAAAGATCATATCATTGAAGGTGTAATTGATAAATGAAATGATTGTGTATAATAATTTTAAAAAGGAAAAAAATGTGAATATAAAATAATATAGTTAGTTGTAATTTTACACCTAATCATATCAAAACATAGTCAATTAAGTATAAGTATAACCCAATGAATAGATTTTAAGCTAAGAAACCCCTTACCTTGAGCCTCAAATTATGATTTATGTCCATTAACTCATATATAATAAAATTATATTAATTATTTAATTTTTTAATATTATATACCTATTTTATTAATTTATCATTAAACCATTTATTTATTTTATTTTATTTATTTAAATTAAATTTTTAATTACTTAATCTCTTAAATCCACATCAGGTGTTTTGAGGATGTTTGGTTCATAATTGAAAAATGAATTCAGTCTGTTGATTATTGTCTAAAAGGTCATTATTCCATAATATATAAAATAATTATAATTTTACAAATTAATTATAATTTTTATAACCAACTTTCTAAGGTGTTTATGAAAAATGAATTATGTTACAATATAGAGACGATATTTCATGTGTACGGATGAGTAACATTTTTATATTTCAATGAACAAGAGGTAAATAAGGTAAGAATAATTTTAAAATTAAATATTGATGATTATATCATAAATATAATATTATATCTTTAAATAAAATTATATAAACCATCAATGTTATGTGGTAATGAAAAATTAATCACATCTCTTCGTGAAGGGGGTAATCCACATGCATGCACGAATGATGTTATCATTTTTCAATGGATGGAAAAGTAAGAAAATATATGATATATTTTATTCAAAGAATTAAAATTATGTCATGAATTTAATATATATATATATATATACATATATATATTAATTAAATCCATAATTATGACCATCTGTGAGTTGCAATGATGGAAAATGAATTACATCAGTTCGCTGGGCGGTAGCCCATTATACACATGAACGATGGTTTCATTTCCCATTAGATGAAGAAGGAGATAGATTAATGTTAAGAAATAAAAATAATAAGATATCATCATTTTTTAGATACCTAGTTTATTATATCATAATTGTTGGAATATTTCTTATGTGGGTAGAATAAGAAAAAAACTAAAACATTCGGTTAAAAGTTATAGCTATTCTTCAGACAACTCTCTTTTCTTTACACCTTAGTCCATATAAGGTTTGTATTATGCAAAAAATAAGGCCTATATGACATGGGTATAGATTATTTGAAGGAATTTGTGTGGATATTTCTGATCTAAGTAGACATTAAAGTGTGTAGAGGAGAGGAGAGGGGTGTACTTTTATAGGTGATTGAGAGGACACGCTTGGAATTTTTGAAAAGATTAAAATATTATTTAGTTGTTTTCTTGGAAAAGTGTCCCATAAAAAATTAAATTTATATAATAAGGTGATAAGGGTATAAATAAATTCATACTATTGGATTTAGATAAGTTTTTTGTTCATTTTTAACCCCTATCACTTTAGTTTAACCCCCCCCCCAGTAATCATGTTTTTACCTTAACTGTTATAAAATATTTTTATTATTTTAACTATTTATTATAATCAAAAATTAAATTGAAATTATTATATAATATTAATTATGTTGATTATATATATTTAATACATTTAATAAAATTTAATTCACAAAATTGGTATAATTAAATTTAAAAATAAATCCATAAAACCCAACAAAAAGCGGTTTTCTAGAAAAAAATCTTCTTAAGTATAAAAAGTTTATTACCAAAATCAAGTTTAAAGTTAATTTCAATGAAATTAATTGTATTATTAATAATATAAATTATTTAATTTTTCATTTAAACCAATTTAAAATTAAATTAAATTTTTTTTAAGTTCTTGAAACAAAATTATACTTTTCAATAAAAATCAATATTTTCCACTATTCATCAAAAAAATATAACTTTTCAGAATATTATCAAAAATTAAATCTAAGATAATTTTTAGATGATGATTTAAAAAATGAAGTTCATTTTATCAATTAAATTTTCTAAAAGTGGCAGAAAATAATTATAATATTTCATCACAAAAAGTAATACAAATAATTTTTGATAAAAATATATTTTTGATGCATAAAATGGATATTAAAAATTGAATGATTATTTCCTAATAATTAACCAATGAAATTTTAATGAGTATGAAATTTATATATATATATCATAATGTGATTATTAATATTCTTACCATTAAATTTAAGAGCTAAGCTATAATGATCATGTTTAAATAATAATATTTTTTGGTTCTTTAAGCTTTGTATTCTATGTCATATAAACTATCCAATATAGAATTATTTTTTTAAAATATCTGGGTATTATAGTAAGTTTAAAACAATATTTATGTTCTTAGTGTGAAAATCCCATATCATTAAATATATATGGATATAGATGATGAAGAACACTACAAACCAATCTAATAAGAGTAAAATAATCTGAAGCATAAGGCACATGAAAAAAGATAAGGAATCTGTCATGCTAATGGGAATAACTAGAAATTTATAATGTTTATAGTGGCATTATAATTCAGTCTTTAGGATATCCACCTCATGAAATAGAATATGGTGATATCCATACCTAAGATCTATCTTTGAGAACCACTTCACCCCTTTAAACTTGTCTAAATGTTTATCAATCATTGTTAGATAGTAATTATTCTTGACTATAAACTAATTTAGGTGGTGATAGTCAATAGAAAACCTCAAACTCATGCCCCCTACTTGTATAACAACACTAGGGCTTACCATGTGGACACACTCGGTCTGATGAAACATTTTTCTATATGGTCCCCTAGTTTCACCTTCAATTCCTTAAGATTAGTTAGGGATATCCAATACGATATAGAAGAAATCAAAGTGGTCCAAAGGTGAAGGTCAATATAGAAGTTGATCTCCAGATGATGGGGAAATGTATGTATATCCTTTGTATAATCATCTATATACTCTTCCTTGACTTCATGAAGATGATCATCTAAAGCATTAACCACACATAGAGCCAAACTCACCAACTAATGGGTGATCATCTATAACTCTACACTCATAGTCCCTTCTCATATAGAGTGAAGGTCTCACTCACCCATTAAGGAAAACCTTGATCCATCCTCTCAAAATCACATTACAATTTTTTGGTAGTAGAATATTAAGTAATGGACTAAAGATAACCATTCCATGCTAAGTACAACATCATAGGGATTCATCACAACCACTATAAGGTCCCCCGAAAACCTTTATCCTCTAAGTGAAACTACACATCATATATGGATGTGGGTTAGTGTGTATATAGTGACTCATATTGGTATAAATTAGTATCGGTGCCTGTAGATAAAATAAACATATTGTACCTTGAATCATAGAAGGAAATTCCTTGTTATAACCCACCATCATCTCTATCTCATCGCATTTTTTCCCACTATCTCCATATACCTATAATGGACCAACTAGGGGTGGTGGAGGTGGAAGAAAACTATAAAAACATCATGCACAATCTCTTCCCCCTAGATCACTATAAACTCCTCTACCAAATCTTCTTCTTTGAGAATTAAATTTCCTACCTCGGGAAGGCCCCTAGTCATATTTATACCATTGATGCATGGGTTTATATATTGTTTTACTAACCTATATTTCACATATAACCATGTAGTCATGATCTATGTGACCTCATCCCCTTTAAAAATAATAAATCATATTGATTAAGATTGATTTTAATGCATGTTTTGCACTTTTTTTTAATGATATTTTGATAATTTTGTGATTAAATGAGATTTCAATAGTAAATAATATATTATTCATCATTCTATGTGGAAATTATAATTCTTTCAATATTTTCATTAAAATGATGTTTTTTTATGTTTAATTGATATAAAGTTCATTGGCTGAATTTTCATACATTTGAAGAACTTTATTTTATCTATTTTCGATTGAATATTCATTGAACAATTACCCTAAAGGAATTACTTTTTCAAAGTACCATTGATTTTTATTTTAAATATATTTTATTGAAATAATTTTAAATTGGTTATTTAAATTTAGAAATGTATGGTTAAGTTAGTATGAAACTTTATTTTTGTTATTTTAATGAATCTTTAATTGAAGTATATTTTAAAATTATTTTGGGTGTTGAAATTTAAATTTCCAAAGTTAATTGTTTTTAATTTTAAATATATTTTGATTGAAAAAATTTTAATTATTATTATTGAAGTTTTCAAATTCATGGATTTATTTTTATAGAGATTCATTTTAATTTTAAAAATATTTTATCTCAATAAATTTTCACTTCTATTTTTGATTCTCAGTGATTCCCGAATGACTTTTATTATTTGTATGACTTTTTACTTTATCAATTTTTAGGTTGATAGAAATATGATAAGATATTTTGTAAGTAGTCACTTATGATGTTTTTCAAGTGTTCCTATAATACACTCCAAGTGGAAGTCTCATATGATATTTCTTGTCCAATACCATAGGAAATTTTCAAGTCTCACTATATACGACTCTTTAATTTACCAAATATGGAGTTTTTATTTTTACCATAAGGATTCACCACATAGGATATATTTTAATCATTCCCATAAGATATTATAATTGGGTTCCCTCAAAAGATATTTTTAAAACACCTTGGTAAGAGATTTTAAGTTTTTTCCACATATTATATTTTTTCTCCCATAAGTTATTTATCCCATAACATATGAGATATCTTCAACTATATCCTTTCATAAGAAAAATATCCCAATATAATATATTTCTTCCATCATTTCCACATTTTTAAATCTTCTTAGCAAAGGAAAATCGAGCTTTTCAATGATGAAAAATCACACATGATAGCCTCAACTAATCCTCACCTAGGTACATTGAATAATGATCAAAACTAAATAAAGGAATCCACCCAATATCCACTATGGTTGAAGGATAACAACACTAAGCTTGACAATAACCGGTAAAAGGTATAAGGCACCAATTTATTACATAATTCAAGTGCATGTCAAATTCTTGAAGAGTGACTAACATTTGATGCTCTGAGGATAGATCTGGTTGAACACAGATATTCTAATATAAATTAATTTGTAAAATTCAATGTATTCCCTCATAATAGTTTAAAAAACAAAATTAACTTTTTGATTGAGATCTATGTACTAGAAGATGATCATTGGTCAATAGCTAAGTAAAATTTATATTGAAGCTGTGAATATCATCTGAAACCAAAAAAATATAGTTGTGGTTATTAATTTTATTTTTTATAGGATTGATGATGATGAATAGAAAAAGGTGGGATTGATATTCTATAATGATACAAAAAATATTGTTGAATCAAAATGTAAGTCAGGTTCTTTATTAAAGGTCTCAGTGAGGTGGTGTTAGAAACCAATTAGAATTAGTATTTATATATGTTGTATTTGGTGTCAACCATGGTGTGTTTGATTTATAATTGGAATTTACATGGTTTGATGGAGCATGTTTCATTTTTTTTCATAATTTCAATTGTTTCATAAAATAGTGGTGTTCGTGATGAAGGGAAAAATAACAGGCTAAATAGGGAGATTTTATATAGAATTGTGTGAGACTGGAATTTCTATCATGACTATTCAATATAAAAGTGGAATGAAGATGTCTAAAGAATATTTGTAGAGTATAAAAAAGTAAGTTTTTGACTATTCTATAAAATAAGTCTCATATATAACAATCTAATTGTTGAAAACATGTAAAAACTTTCCAAATAAAATAGAAAATTAATATACAATTTTATCATTAAAAGTATTTGATGGAGTTCCAGGACCATTAATACTTTGTTATATTCATGAAGGAATTGTTCTAGAAGTGTTTTAGTGTGTTCAGTTAGTTTTAGTAGGAAAATAGAGAAAAATAATTAAATTCATGTAAATTAGAAGATACATGAACATGGTGACTTAAAGTTATTATAAGAAAAATATAGTAAAGGAATGTTTTTCACACAAGTTCCATATTTCATGAATGTGTTAAGAGTTTCATAAAAGTAGTTATTCATGGTTTCCTCAACAATATTATAAAAATACAAGAGTTTTATTAAAGTTTATAAAATTCAAGGAAAATAGATTTTTGTAAACCTAGTGCATGAAGATGATAAGTTGTGTAATTATGGTGAGTTATGCATAAAAATCATAAATGAAGGTTTCATGTTTTTTGGAAGTAGAAAGTTTTTTTAATGGTATAAAGTTGTGTGAACAAACAATATGGGAAAACATTGCATAAATGTGGATTTTCAAGAATGGAACTCATGTTATGCAATAAGGTTAATATTTTCTTATAAATACATGATCCTCAAAGAATAAAAAATTTAGGTATTGGTATAGGGATGTTCTTAAGAGAAAAATGATCTTAATTATCCAAAGTTAAGTTGTGAAAATGGAATTATGTGAATAACTGAGTTTTATGAGTTACTTTTAAAAATAACTGAGTTCCATAAATAAATTATTTATATGAACCTTTTTATGTGAAGTATATAATGTGAAAAAAACATCAAGAACAAGTTTATTCATCGGTACTTACAAGGTCATACTTTCATAAAAGGAAGATTTCTGTGAAAGTTTTTTAAGCTGTGTGAAAGTGAAAAAGTTGAATGAAAGTAAGTGTTGGACATTCATAGAAAGTGAAAAATATAGAACTTTTTGGAAATCCATTTCATACCTTTACAAAGGAAGAAGTTATTCCTTGAATACTGAAGTTATTTTGGGAAAGTGAAACTTTTGTTTTAGAAGATTTCACATTTAATTTGTAAAAGAGTAATGTGAAGATCAAAACTCACCAATCATTGAAAATAAATTAAAGAGATAGATAATTCATGAGTTTTTCTATGTTTCAAATAGATTTCTATCCTATAGTGGTGATTAAAGGGAGAGGATAAATGGAGAGACCCTTGGGTGGTAGTGAGATAACACTAAATATTATAAGGGGTGTAACCCCAGGTATAGGAGTGAGCTAGCCTAAACCCACCACTAAAAGATATTTAGTGGATTCTGGTACTTCATCACATTATTTATACACTCCTTAGATTATATCGATGTGGGTGAAAAAAGTAAAATTATTATGTCTTGATTTATTGATTTACTTACATTCTATAGGATGACAATCGGTGTGTGTGGGATAAGAGATCATTGGTCATATCTAATTAATGATAATATAAGTGAATTATAAATCAAATCATCATTAAAAGGATAAAAATATTGTGACCCTAATAAAAGTGAGGTCAATATCATTTATGGTTGTGAGAGTTTTAGTTTTAAGTGGATAAATGATAATAAGTTTCATAAATTGATTCACCCCTAAGGAATCTATCAGTAATGCCCCTTATAGAGATAAAAATTGGTCTTAGGGGATAGTATCATCTTATTGAATATTTTAATTTTAAAATGATTTGGCTAGTTTTTAGAATTAAATTTTATTCTATCCATATGGAATTGGAAAGGAAAAGAATATTAATAAGAATCATAGATCCAAATAAATTCCATTTGGTAAAACATTTTTTGGAAAAAGTGAGACTCATGTGAAGGATTCAAGCTGTAGTCAAAAAGAATATATGGATGAATTATATTGTTTATCTACTTGTTTGTAAAATGACTCTATAGGAATGTCATAATATCCTGATAGGACAAGTGATTTTGGATCTACTAATGATGATAAAATTTTAATAAGTCCAAAGGTGTAATTTTTCCACATACCATAGGATCTTGATCATTGGATGAAGGATGAACAAATAGAGTTGAGAAAGAAGAATGTGTCACAGGGGACCCATTATAAATTAATGAAAATTAAGGTTGAAAAATGTAATACCCTCAATAAAATAATTATTTATATGGCTACATATCTAAGGAATAAAAATTATACCCGAGATAAGGAATTAGAGGAGTGTAAATATGGATCCAAATACAGGAGCCTTAACTCAAAATAGTTTCAAAATATAAGATAAAAGAATGATGAACTAGTTTTACACATGGAATAATTGGTTGAAAAGAACCAAGAGATTAGTAAAGTGAAGTTTTCCCTGGATGATGACATTGTGAATATTAGAGAAAAATAAAATGATAAAGCTGTTTACTTGAAAAAAACTAATTATGATATATAAGAGAAATTTTCTAATGTGTAAGATCTAAAAAATAGTATTACTTCTCTCAAAACTTGTCTTGATGAGTGGTTAAAATATATAAATGGAAAAGGTTAAAATCTAATGGATATGAATTCCCAACTTAAGAAGAAGGAAGTGAAGAACAAGTATCTTTAATGGAGGATAGAAACCTGAAATGAGAAGAATAATATTCCTCCCATGGCAACATCAAAATGTGGAGTCCATAATTGTGGAAATTTGAAGTTAGTAATTAGAAAATCTTTTCAAAATCTGGAATAAATGGCTCTCAAAGGATGGAATCTACCAAGTTTCCCTATTGTGGAATCATGGTACATACCATGATTGTTTTCCTAGAAGATCAAGGGATCAATAGAAAAAAAATCTACTATAATAATATCTCAAATGAGGCATGATTATACATGGTATATATTTAATGGGAGATTCTTTATCTATTAAAACTATAAACATATGGATAATAATAACTTCAAGAGTGAAATTTAAGGTATTTTAAGGAATTCCTTCATTATTATGACCAATGGGAAGAAAGTTTCCACTAAAATAAAGTCTACAGTTTTGGTTCCTCAGAATCAAAATCACAAGTCTGGTGTTTCAGAAACACTCTTTAAAAACTAGATTTAATACAAATTGATATTAAAAAATATAAACATATATTTATTTTACATCAATTCCATAAGTTAAAAATTACATATCATTATAAACACACATTACCATAAATGGAAGGTTCAGTTTATTTTTGGACTAGCTTCATAAGTAGCTTATTTTTCAATACTTGGGAATATTTATTCAGAATTGATCCACACCAAAATCTATTCTATGATTCACATAAGTTATATTCATATTCATAACTTGAGGAATGGAAATATAATAAAGGGTCGAAATTAAATTCTCAGTAAGGTAAAACATATCAACATGTTATCAATTTTTAGATAATAAGAATATGAGACAACATGAGTAGGGTAAAAATATCTTATTAAAAAAATATGTAACAATAATAGTTTTTCAAAAGTCAATAAATAAGGATATATCATCTAAAATAAATAATTATATACCATGGAAAATGAGTGTGGAATAACAAGAAAATAAACATGATCCGTGAATCATAATGATAGGCGTATTTAATAAAAATATAACATTACCTTGAAACATAGAAAAACAAAAAACTTTATAACAAACATAAGAATAGGGAAATTATCACATTTTAAACAAAAACAATGTCCAAGATACATGTTTTAAACAAAAAAAATGTCCATTCTTAATGTTGTGATCAAACAAATTTCAATGCTTAACATCCTTATCTCATGAGATATAAATATTTAACAAATGCATTGGAGGGAAATATAAGACCTCGCCCATCATTCATACATACATATGTGTACCACATGAAATCAATCATTCATCAAATCATAAATAACTAAGGTAAAGAAAATGGGTTTCAAAAAAATTCCAAATGTTATGAAATAATATGAATTTAATAAATAGATATGTTCATACCAAAAATTCAATCACCCAAAAGGTGTATTTTATAAAGGCTTTTAAAGGGTGATTCATGAAATATAACTTTCATGGTGGTAAAATACATTGACATAAAGTGAAAAATGGAATAAAAATTTTAAAAGATTATTTAGGAAATATTTGTTATTATTGTCAAAAAAATAATTTATTTCTCACTTTTGAAAGGATAACTTTTGAGAAATAGAAAATAAGGCTTTCTCAAAATCATTATTTGGAAATAAATATCAATATTGAAGACTACAAAAAGACATGAAGTTTCCAAAATGGTGAAGTGAAAACATTTTGAAAATTTTTACTTTTAAAAAGAAAATTCAATAATGGATCCTTGGAAAATACATAAAGGTTATCTTGATGAAATGTTGAGTGGAAATAAAAACATATGATCATGAAAGGAAAATCAGTATATTATTTTAAAATAACTTCGTTAAAACCCCATATCATAAAAATAATAACAAAATTTCATTTTAAAAAGTGGAAAATGGAAATGAGAATATAACAAGAGATAGATCATAATTGAGTTTTCAAATATAAAGGATAACATTTATGGTAATAAAGAATATGGATATGCAATATAAAGAGATTACTTGGGAAATATGTGAATTATTCTTAAAAAAATTATACTTTTTTTAGAAAAAAATTCATCATGGGAGAATAATTGAATTAAAAATTAATTTTTCCCAAGAAAGGAAGAGAAAATAAAAAATATTAATATTTTATGTTAGAATAACCTAATCATGGAATAAATATGTTCAAGAAGAAATATCATAACCTAAAGAAATATGTTTTGATCTAACAATATAATTTAAAACTTATGATATGTTTTAATAAAAAAACCTTTTAAATATAGGGATTGAAATTGAACTTTAAATACCATTAATAAAATATAATTCACGGTATAAAAAATCCAATATGTAGTATACACACTATTTTATTGAAATTATGTGTATAAACAAAACATGTCTCAAAAAAGGTAAATTTAGATAAAACACCCTTACATCATCGTTATCATTCAAATTGATAACCCATAAAAGGTATAACATGACATGGATTTATAAATTACACATATTTAATGAAAAATTATGTTAAATTAAATTCCATATCCAATATATACACTATAAAAAGAAAACAAGTGGGGAATATTCATTATATCTTAACGAAGAAAAATTGAGATACAAAAACCCTTATGGCTAGGGTAACAATCGAATCAAAAGAAGAATGAAAAAGGAACTCAATTTGGATTTTTATATACCTTGAATTACATGATAAATATAGTAAAATTATTTCATGAGATGTAAAAAAATAATAATTTCATATACTATGAAAACAGTCCACAAAATATAATATGTCTCAAAGACTCGGAATTGAAACTAATAAACCTTTCCCTTAGTTCTTGAATTCTATGAAATAACTTAACATCATATATAACAAAAATAACTATCTAAATAACCTATTTTAGAACCTTATTAATATTTGTAACCTTTGAAAATTTTAATTTTTAATAATTTTCTACCAATATATTAGTTAGTTGTGTTTTATTTTCATAATCGGATGTTACTAGCTTTGATTGTTTGTTTAGTACTAATTTTATAAAGGTGGTGTCGATTATTTTTTAAAGATTAATAGTTTATAATTATGAGAGAATTATAATTTATTTAATAAATTTTTTATAATGATTTATACTGTTATAATTACATTTCATAAGTATTTTAGTTATAATTTGCAATAATTAAGCTGGTGATGATCTTGTTTCGGTAATATTTATGAATGAGGGGTGGATATTAAGGATGGGTTAGATATTAATGTTATAATAAAAGAAAAAAATCATTATTTACTTATTGTTTTCTAATATCACAATTAATTATGTTTCCTTGGTTATCCATGATATAAATTTATAGCATTGTTCATTTAGGTGGTTAAACCGACCTAAACAAGAACAAGCTATAATATATGGGTGATTGTGGTTAAGAATATTGTTCCATTGGAATAATATAATTATTAAATAATTAAAATGATATAATTTAGTTTTTTTAAGGTGTATAATCAGTTTATAAGATATTTTTGGTAAATAAGAAATGACTAGAGTTAAAAATGAAATACATCATCTTCGTGGAGGTTGCAGTCCGCAAGTATGCACGGTTGATGCGTTCAATTTCAATGGATTGGGAGGAATATAGGGAATGGTTTATAATTTCAGAATATTAATAATTTTATAAATATAATATTAATATTTTAAATTGTATCTTATTACTATCTATGCAATGCGGAGATGAAAAATCAAGCACATCGTTCATGAAGGCGGTAATCTGAACGTACGCATGATGATGTCTTCATTTTCAAATGGTTTTAAAGGAAGTTTGAAAATGGATATTCCATGGTATAATAAAATTTAATCATATTATTAATATAGATATTATCATACTTTCATAGATATAATACTATTTAGGGGTAGTAGAAGAAAATAAAGGAAAAGGAAAGGAAATTGAGTAATTGAGAATGTTACATTACTCCATGGAAGAGAACCTTTGAAAAATAGATTAAGGGTTTTATAGGTGGTATTTTGATAATAATATAAACTTTATTAAGTTTATAGAAGTATTTTAGATTTATTTGGGATAAATTTGGATGAATCTAAGAGGTTTGGGGTGAAAAAATAAATTAGATGGTGATGGGCCTTTTTATAACAGAGAGGAGTGTCATTTATGTAATAATATAAAAGGTAAAGTCGCTATTCTAGGTCAAGTGGAAACAATAATAGATAATAATATAGTGGGGTAGGTATAAGTTCAATAAATCCTCAACCATTCATTTTTTCACAAGTTTTTAATTCTTTTACTCTTAGATTTTTCACATTTACCATTTTTATTTTTAGCATGGTAACTAATTTTTACATAAGTAATTTAATTTTAATGCATAAAATTAAAATGGACCTTATTAAATAATTTTTACCTTATAATTCCAAACCAAAAATCTATTTTATCAAATAAAATTTTTATTTTCAATGAAATATTTCTTTAACATTAGCGCATGTAACGCAAAAAAAAAACTCATTTTTAAAAAAATGTATTTTTAGGTATTAAAATTATATTTATAAACAAAAAAATTTAAATTAAATTAATTGGTTTTTTATTTACCAAATAATATTTATATTTCATAAAAAATTAATCCAAAATATAATTATACCAAGTGAAAACATAATTAAAATTGAAATATGAAAAACAGTTTTTTATTTGAATAAAAGATTACTAAAGTTTCAAAATACTAAACATGGGTTTTATAAATTCAATATAGTATATTTAAATGATTTATTATAATTTATAAGTATATATTTTTTATATAAAAAATGTTTCATAAAATTTCAAAACATTCTTGTATTATGATCATGTCATAATAGTAACAGTATTTGCAAATCTGTATTTTTCATTATTCACCAAAAATTCAACCTTTTTAGAAAAGTCACAAAAATTTATATCTAGATATTTTTTCATGTTTAATTCAAAAATTAAATTAATTTTATAAAATTTAAATTCTAAAATTTAAAAATTTACTTTTAAAATGAAAATAAAAATTAAAAAAAATGTTTTTATTGAAAAATGACTTTTTTAGGTGTTCTTAATATTATTTTATATCAATTTATAATTTAAATATTGTTAATACATAAGTTCATATATAATAATATTTTAAAATTTAATAAATTAATTTATTCGGATACAATATAAAACACTTTAAAAAATATTTCTATGAAAAATATTACTTTTATGTTAAATAATATTTACCAAATACCATTAAAATTATTTATTTATATTATAAACAATTACTTTTAAAAATCAATTAATATTTTTATTTTTATTACAATTTCATAAATACATTATATCATACTTTAATAATAATAATTTTAATAATAATACCCAACATATATATATAAATATATATATATATATATATTATAATATTATATTTTTATTTTATTATTAACTAATTGAGAATTATATTATTTTAAGTTTACTATAACTTCATTATATTTATTGGATACATTTTTATCCAACAAATATATTTCCAATGACCATATTTCTGAAAACCATATTTATAATGGATAAATTTTATTCCTATATAAATCCTTACTAATCTCATCCATTCCATTCACACTTCTTAAGTCACGCTTCTCATTTCCATATTTTTAATTTTAGATCACACAATATGATTTCTCCTTCCATGATATTATTCCTTGTTATAGGTTTTATTTTTTATTTTTGTTCTTAAGGGGTAAATATGATCCAATATATCTTCTAGTGTTGAATATTTAATTCTTTTCTATTTATTGACCCCTTTTTATTTTTTCACTTTTAATAGATGTAATAATCCTTGGTGTGTAATTCTTGGTTTCTTATGATTTTTTTGTAATGTGTTAATATGAATGAATAAAGTGTTAGTTTAATTTATATCATGTATGAATTATTTCTAAATCTATTTTAATTCCTTTGAACAAATTTAAAAAAATAATTTATAATTATTAACATATAGTTTATAGAAAGAATATTATTCCTAAAAAATAAGGGCATTACATTCCCCTACCCCCAAATAAACCTAGTCCTTACAATTTTAATTATCACTTACTGATAAAAATAATTAAGGGATTTTAAAAGATAATCATGTATCACAGTATAGATTATAAATAGATAAAAACCTTACTATCTTAGAGAAAACTAGATAACATATCTTTTCCCACATAATAGGAATATATTAATATTATCAACCATTTATTCCAAATATTTATATATATCTAATTATTGTGAGTTTCTAGATACATTCCTTCCATAGATTCATTTTCCTGATCCTATTTCCAACTACATATTAGAATAAAAATTATTATGATAATATCCAATGAAATCATATTAAATGGGAATATGAATATGAAAAATCAATCCTAAGATGTATTCTCCTATGAAACCTTCATTTCAAACTATGACACATTCAGTTCAACTATGACACACTTAGTCCATCCTATAACTCTCTATGTAATGGCCCGGGTTTTTGGGGTCCATTACTTAGTAAAAATGTGATGTTTGGGTGTTCAGGGTAGTCTGGGAAGCTATCACAGCTTCTTGGTGAAGCTTAATGGTAGCTCGGTCTACCGGTAGCAGGCCTACCAGTAGCTCAGTCTACCGGTAGCTCGGTCTACCGGTAGCTCGGTCTACTGTTAGCAGGCCTACCGGTAGCTTGGTCTACTGGTAGCAGGCCTACCGGTAGCAAGCCTACCAGTATCTCAGTCTACCGGTAGCTCGGTCTACTGGTAGTAGGCCTACCGGTAGCTCGGTCTACCGGTAGCAGGCCTACCTGTACCTCGGTCTACCGGTAGCAGGCCTACCGGTAGCTCGGTTTACCGATAGCTCGGTCAATCGGTAGCTCGGTCTACTGGTAGCAGGCCCACCGGTAGCTCGGTCTACCGGTAGCTTGGTCTATCGGTATCAGGCCTACCGGTAGCTCGGATTATCGGTAGCTCGGCGTACCAGTAGCCGCAGCCTACCGGTAGCTCGGCCTACCGGTAGCTCGGCCTACCGGTATCTCGGCCTACTGGTAGTCATGGATTACTGGTGGCTCGGTCTACCGGTAGCTTTGGCCAACCGGTAGCTTGGCCTACCGGTAGCCTCGGCTTACTGGTGGCTCGGCCTACCGGTAGACATAGCCTACTGGTGACCATGGGTTTTCCAAGTGGCGCCTCTTTTTGCACAAATTGGCTTTTAAGCCACATTTTGACCTTTTTAATCCTGTTTTAAAGCCCATTAATGTCTGTTTGAATTATATGATTAGTGAGGTACCCTGGTGTGTGTTGGTTTAAACCGCCCCGAAAGGCGGGGACCCTTTAATGACGTGTGGGGTGTCCCAGCCGCATGGTCAACCCACGATCATGCTCCTTACACGGTTTCTCTCCATATCTTAACCATCCGAGACTGCTGTATCTCATCCCTTATCAGCCTTTATAACCTAAAATCTTCTCCGAACATTTCTTTTCTCGATCATCCTGCTCGGAGTACCCTTCCTCCCGACGATCCGTACCCTGTTCCGAAGTTTTCCTTGATCACGTTCTGTGGAGTTCCTACCACTCCTGTTTTCCAGTTTCCACGCGAAGACTTAACATTGATCCTTGATCATCAGGTAGGGGTTTCACCTTCATCTCTCCTTTCTGTGCATCTTACGGGGTGAGTACGCTACTGCTTCTGTACAATTGGATGAACCAAACTTTAATGAAGATAATAAACGGACTCTAAAGAATGAAGGGGAGGGGTGTGATCGATGATGGTGTTCTGTTTTTATCCTCTTTCATGATTAATGATTTATGAATTGTGTGGGCTTATGCCTACTGAAAATCATGGCCGTTGGTGGTCTTTATTTGTGTACTAATAACCCTCACCCCTTGTGATGTTTATATAGCTTGTATTTTGGTTGTGAACCTTTTTCTGTGTAAAAGGAATTGGTTAATCACGTATATTCGGCTAAATAAATTAGAAGCCCCAGGGTCAACTCCTTTTCTATGATAACCTCGGATTAATCCCAGTGGAATTGAAATCATGGAGTGTGTTAAATCTTTTAAATCTTAAAATACCTGTCGAGTCTGCCTTGTGTTGGTAGCTTTGGTTTGGTTGTTTCCTCCACGGTTGGATAGGGGCTTAGATTGATGGGGCAATGCGGGTGGGGATGGGATCCTCTGTTGTTATACTTTGAGGATGTGTGATTACTCTACTTATATCACGAATTGGGGTGGGATCCTCTATTGTTGAGAAACCGTTGACTCTTGGATTTTGGGGGACATGGGGCTGTATCTTCGGGTTTTCTTTGGTTTCAGTACTTTGAGGGATCTCCCTTATCCCTTCGTTGTTGTGACTTTGCAATAGAACCAGGTGTGAATTCTGAAATTGTTGTTGGCTGTAAATTTTTCCCTTGGTTTGTGCTTATGTTGTTAGTTTCCCAGTAGTACAGAAACTTATTTAAACATTATTACTGAACATGGAGGCAAGGATAGGACAAATGGGGTTTTGGTTTGATGTGAGATGTGACTTTGGCAAGGGTGTTGTTCTATTCTCTTATGAACGAATAGTAAGGATAGTGTTCTTTAGTCTGGCTGAAGAAAAACCTAGATTGGGTGAGTTCTTGTTACCTATACATATACTTGTAGTTTTTGTGTTTCTTATTCGCGCCCCACCCAAGTTGAGAACTTAGTGCCAAACACCCCCATTTCATGGGGGGGTGTTTTTTCCAACACTACTATTAGTGTCTGGTTATTAGCTCCTTTCTGCTCCCTTTCCCGGATAGCCCATGTATCTTCAGGCAGGCTGTGATGGCCCGAAGTCCATTATTAGCCCAAGAATCTTCGGGCAGGGTAGTGTGGTGGTTGGCCCAGGTGTGTGCGGGCAGGTGGTTTCCCAAGTATCTTCGGGATGAGGCCCAGGTGTCTTCGGGCGTGGCAGTGGTTCTTCTAGCCCAGGTGTCTTCAGGCACGGCAGTGGTTGTTCTGGCCTAGGTGTTTGCAGGCGTGGTTACGTGTGACAGTTGTGGCCCAGGTGTCTGCGGGCGGGATAGCGGTTCTGGCCCAGGTGTTTGCGGGCGGGATGTGTGGTTGTGGCCCAGGTGTGTGCTGGCGGGTGTGGTAGTGGGACTGTAGTGAGAATGGCGGTATTGGTTCGATTCATAGGATGTCTTCAATAACCAGTGGGAAAGCGGCGTAGGGTACCCAAACATCGATGTTCTATTACTATACATTACTTGACTTGTGTTATTTGGGGAGTGTGACTTGGTGTGGCTTGGGTGGTTAGTTTCCTTGCTAGGTTCTTGGTTATATCTTTTCTCACAGGGCATTAGTATTCCTCCCCACTTGTGCACGAGAGTCTTTGGTTTTTCCCTACTGATTATACTTGTATGCTCACCCTACGTATATAAAACTGCTTTCAGGTTTCCAGGAGGACTTCAGGGACCTTTTTGAACCGTACTAGCTCAGACCTTGTGGCAGATCATCATAGTTGTTGTTGTTCTTTCTTTTGGTATTTTTTTCTTTGTAGTCACCTTATACATTGTGAAATTTACTTTTGTAACATGCATTGGGAATGATTCTTGGATTTACTTTTACTTTCAATTTTGGTATTGTGGGATTCACTATCTTATCACCTGATCCTATTAAAAGAAAAAGGGTAATGCCTTCCATTTAGTGTGTGATTTTATACCCTTGCTGGTGGTCGCCACTCCGGGACCTATTGAAGGTGTGTTTCGGGGTTCATTATCTCTCCTTCAACTTAAAGAAGGAAGGGCCTGGCAATCTGCGGAACCTTCCCTCCTTTTGTTAAAGGTGGGTCATGACAGAATGGTATCAGAGGTGATGGTTGAGAGATAGGATGGAGTCTGGAGTTAGGCGCAGTGAGGATAGCATGGGATGGTAGGGAAACGGTGTTGGGTGGCCTTGGTGCGTGAATTAGGCCAGGGAAGACCGGCTAGGACACGGGATTTTAGGGCCCCCCATGATCCGATGCAAGGACTCTGGACCTACCGAACGATCAAGTGAGGCCACGCTGATTTCAGGGTAGAGACCCTAGGAAAGGTACATGCATCATAATGACTTTTTTTCTCGTGTTTCTGGGGTGTCTTGGGGAATTTAAAATAAATAAGAAGTTTAAGAAGTTTTAAGAGCAATATTTTGCACTACTTGGGCTTAGGCATTCCTTGTTTACCTTGCAGCTATGGAACCCGGGAGACGACCATGAGTCGTACGGGCGATCGAGGCCTAGGATGTTGACTTGGTCGATCAGTAGAGGGCTGATCAAGAGGAGGACGACGACCAGTGGAAGAAGACGCTTCGAGCCTTCCAGCGATAGACCCTCTAGAAGTACGAGGGTAGCACCTCTTACATGAAGATGGAGGGGTGGCTAGAGGAGCTGGTGATATCCTTCATCTTGATCTGGGCTCTGATCGAGTACTGGGTTCCTCTGGCCTTCATCCAGATGTGGGGAACAGTGCTCCAGTGGTGGATTCTCTACCTAGGGGAGAGGAGAGAGGCTGAGGTGGCATGGGCTGATTTTGAGGAGTTCCGGGCGGAATTCCTCTCTTCTACAATGAAGGCAGAGAAGAGGCATGAGCTACTCTCCTTCCAGTAGGGGAGTATGTCGGTAAGGGAGCTGGGGATCAAGTTCAAGGACCTCCTCCGCTTTTCCCCAGACCTCTTTCTAGATGAGGAGTCTCGGGTGAGACGTTTAGAGGAGGCGCTTCGACCCTCCCTCCAGTACGCCGTTACCCCCTTCACCTTGCCGACATACTTGGAGGTCCAGAAGAAGGCAGAGGTGGTGGAGAGGATGCATACGCTGGGCGGTGTGTCACGAGAGGGGATTCAGCTAGGCCCATCAAATGGAAAGGCCGTCAGCACCAGGCCTCCAGCATCGGGACCCTCTAGGTTCCGACCAGCATGGAGTAGGCCGCAGTAGTTCCAGTTCTGGTCCCCCGGTCCTCGCCCTTTCCCTTCAGGACCAGGACCGAGGTGCTTCGTCTATGGGATACATGGACATCTTCGGAATCAGTGCCCAGATCGAGTACAGTATGGCGGCGGTGGGCGGGTTTAGCACCCACCTCAGCAGCAGCAGTTTCCAACCAGGCCTTTCTAGCAGCAACAGGGTCAGCGAGCTCCTACTCTTCTGAGGGAAGATGTTGCAGGGGGAGGCCGACCTCAGGGTTCTCCTCAGGTTACTCAACCAGGGCGTGGTCGGGGAGGTGGCCAAAATCCGAGGGGCAGAGGAGTTGGGTGTGGAAAGTTGCACGCCGCAGAGGCAGCAGTTCCAGCGGGACCAGAGGTTGTTCGAGGTACGATCAGTTTGTTCAGTACCCTTGCTTACACCTTGTTCGATACCGGAGCTCCGCACTCCTTTATTTCACCCGGTCTGGCCCGTGCTCTGGGTATAGATTCCGAGAGACTTCCAGTGACCCTAGTGCTGAGCACACCAGTTGGAGGTCAGACCGACTTGTTATATGTTTGTAGAGGATGCAGACTGATGATAGGGCCACATCAGTTAGTCAGTGATCTACTACTACTACAGATACAGCCATACGATGTCATCCTATGCATCGACTGGCTATTCTTTGTGCGTTCCATCATCAACTACTTCCAGGGAAGGGTTGTGTTCTCAGACTTGGGTGGCTGGAATGTTACTTTCACCGGCGAGTGAAGTGGCTAGAAGGGCAGCAGGTGAGAGGAACCCCTCCTCTCCTTGTTAGCCAAGCTGTCAGTAGAGTCAGTGGATGCTGAGATGGTGGAAGTACCAGGGATCTTCAGTGAGTTTATGGACGTCTTCCCTGAGGAGGTGACGACTCTAACCCCTCTACATGATATCAATTTTGGGATAGACTTGCAACCTGCTGCTCGTCCGATTTCGATGGCTCCCTACCGGATGGTGCCTTAGGAGCTACGGGAGTTGCGAATTCAGATCGACGATCTGATGAAGAAGGGTTTTGTTCAACCGAGTGTGTCACCGTGGGGTGCTCCAGTCCTGTTTTCAAAGAAGGTAGATGGTGGTCTCAGGTTGTGCATAGACTACAGGAGGCTGAATCAAGTAACGATCAAGAATCGCTACCCTCTTCCGAGGATAGACGATCTCTTTGACCAGCTGAAAGGGGTAGGATGGTTCTCAAAGATCGACCTGCAGTCTGGATGTCACCAATTAAGGGTAAAGGAGGGAGACATCTTGAATACGGCCTTCAGGTGCAGATATGGGCACTTTGAGTTTGTAGTCATGCCTTTCGGTGTTACGAATGCCCCGTCTATGTTCATGGGGCTTATGAACTGCGTCTTCCGGGAGTAACTGTATCGGTTTGTAGTTGTTTTCATCGACGACATCCTGATCTATTCAAGATCATAGGAGGACCAAGCGGAGCATCTAAGGATGGTTTTGGAGGTCCTTAGACGGAACCAGCTCTATGGGAAGTTGTCAAAATGCAAGTTCTGGACGTGAGAAGTACACTTCCTTGGGCACGTAGTGTCCGAATAGGGGGTAGTGGTGGACCCATCAAAGTTTGAGGCGGTTGTTTCTTGGGAAGCACCCAAGAATGTGGTAGAGGTTCGCAGTTTCCTTGGGCTGGCAGGTTACTATCGGAGGTTCGTACACAACTTCTCCCGAGTTGTAGCCCCTTTGACAGCCATGACCAAGAATGACCAGGTTTTCATATGGAGTGAGTAGTGCGAGGCAGCCTTCATCTATCTGGAGGAGAAATTGGTTAGTTCCCCAGTGCTGAGGCTACCAGAAGAAGGGGTGGGGTATGAGGTGTTCTGGGATGCTTCAGGTCAAGGCCTCGGATGTGTGTTGATGCAGCAATAAGGGGTGATCTCTTATGGGTCTAGGCAGCTACACCCTTATGAGGGTAATTATTCCACCCACAATCTGGAACTTGCAGCGGTCATTTTCGCACTGAAGTTATGGCAGCATTACCTCATCGGAGAACGCATTGTGGTCTTCACGGATCACAAAATCTTGAGGTATGTCTTCTCCCAGCGGGACCTAAACTTACGACAACGAAGGTGGATGAAGTTCCTCTAAGATTATGACTTCGAGATTTCCTACACTTCAGGAAAAGGGAACATAGTGGCCGATGCTTTGAGTAGGAGGTCGCAGAAGGATTCGGTTCGAGAGTCCGCAAACGCTTGGAAGGTGATGGAGGAGTTGGCTTACTTGCACCTAGATGTGAGGATGGATAGCGGTGGAGGTTGCCTGTATCAGATGACAGTGAAGTCTTCTCTTTTGCGGAAAGTTGAGGAGTCTCAGTGGTGAGACCCAGAGTGCGAATTGATGCATGACCGAGTTGACCAGGGAAATGCTCCGGAAGGGTGGACGGAGGATGGTCAGAACCGAATTCTTTTCCGAGGAAAGTTGTTTGTTCTAGAGGCGATGTGTGGCCAGGTTCTTAGTGAGTTCCACAACTCACCCCTAGCGGTACACCCAGGAGTTTCTAAGATGTACCAGGGTATGAGGAGACAGCTTTGGTGGCCTGGAGTAAAATGAGTAGTGGCAGAGTTTGTCGCCAAGTGCCTAGTGTGTCAGTAGGTAAAGGCTAAACACCGTGTTCCAGGAGGGTTGTTGCAACCTCTAGATGTCCCCGAGTGGAAGTGGATGACATCTCGATGGATTTAATCACGAGACTACCCAAGGTGTAATGGGGCTGCGACTCCATCTGGGTAGTAGTGGACCGCTTGATGAAGTCGGCTCACTTTCTCACGATTAAGGAGTCGAGTGAAGTGGATGCTCTAGCACGGAAGTATGTGGACGAGGTAGTGCGGTTGCATGAAGTTCCGAGTTCCATAGTCTCGGAAAGGGATGCACGTTTTACATCACGAGTCTGGAGGGTATTGCATCATGCTTTTGGCACCCAGCTATGTCTTAGCACTACTTTCCACCCCTAGACAGATGGGCAAACAGAGAGCACCATCCAGACCTTGGAGGATATGTTGTGGGCATGTATTCTAGACTTTGGTGGATCATGGGTGCTACACTTTTCTCTGGTAGAGTTCACCTACAATAATATCCATCACTCTACCATTGGAATGGCTCCATTCGAAGCCCTATATGGAAGGTCGTGTTTCTCACCCATGTGATGGACTGAGGTTGGGGAAGCAGGTGTTCTTGGCCTGGAGGTGGTGTAGAGCAAGACAGAGAAGGTTCAGCTTATATGAGAAAGGATGAAGGCGGCTCAGGACTGGCAGAAGTCATATGTCAATGATAGGAGGAGACCCTTGGAGTTCGAGGTTAGGGACCATGTGTTCTTGAAGGTCTCCCCTCGGCATGGACAGCGGAGGTTCGGCAGGGGAAGTAAGCTTTCTCCCAGGTACATCGGACCCTTCGAAGTGTTGTGGCGGTTCGGTGAAGTGGCTTATCATCTAGCGCTACCACTGCCACTACTGAGGATGCATGATGTATTCCATGTGTCCTAGCTTCGTCGATATCTACATGACGAATCCCACGCCATCGATTGGGGAAGGTTAGATATCAAAGATGATACAACCTTCATAGAATGACCATTCAAGATTGAGGATCATAAGGAGAAAGTGCTTTGTGGATGAACCATCCCCTTGGTTCGTGTGTTGTGGAGGCATGCTGGCCTGGAAGAGAGCACATAGGAGCGGGAGGCCCAGTTACGCATTCAGTACCCAGAGCTATTTTGACTTGTTGTTTTTATTCTGATCCTTGAGATATTGTACCTTGTGCTTTAATATATGTAATTCTTGTTTTTCTTAGCTATTAGATGATCTATTCCCTATTCTCTATGTGTGTGTATGAATGTGTGATGATGGGAAAACCTGACTGCTAATCAGGACTCATTAATGTGGATGCGATTAAACCCATGCGGGCAAGTCAGTGTCATCCAAAGCGGATAATATCCTGACATGTAGGAGGGGACTCCCTAACTCTTGTGATGAACAGTGTGATCCTTGTGCTTGTTGTGAACGTTGTGGTTGATGACATTTGGGTGAGTTTTTCTGGATGTAGGAGGGGTTCTGTTCCAGCTTTGGAACAACTCTGGGGTTTTCCCTTGAGAAGTATCTTTCTGGGTTGTTCTTATATTCTCAGGGATGAGAATAGTTTGAGAAGTATCTGATGTAATGGCCCAGATTTTTGGGGTCCATTACTTAGTAAAAATGTGATGTTTGGGTGTTCGGGTTAGTATGGGAAGCTATCACAGCTTCTCGGTGAAGCTTAACGGTAGCTTGGTCTACCGGTAGTAGGCCTACCGGTAGCTTGGTCTACCGGTATCTCGGTCTACTAGTAGCTCGGTCTACCGGTAGCAGGCCTACCGGTAGCTCGGTCTACCGGTAGCTCGATCTACCAGTAGCTAGGTCTACTAGTAGCAGGCCTACCGGTAGCTCGGTTTACCAGTAGCAGGCCTACCGGTAGCTCGGTCTACCAGTAGTAGGCCTACTGGTAGCTCGGTCTACCGGTAGCTCGGTCTACCGGTAGTAGGCCTACCGGTAGCTCGGTCTATCGGTAGCTCGGTCTACCGGTAGCAAGCCTACCAGTAGCTCAGTATACTGGTAGATCAGTCTACCGGTAGCTCGCTCTATCGGTAGCAGGCCTACCGGTAGCTCGGTCGACCATTAGCAGGCCTACCGGTAGCTCGGTCTACCGGTAGCTCGGTCTACCAGTAGCAGGCCTATCGGTAGCTCGGTCTACCGGTAGCTCGGTCTACCAGTATCAAGCCTACCGGTAGCTCAGCATACCGATAACTCGGCCTACCGGTAGCCGCAGCCAACTGGTAGCTCGGCCTACCGGTAGCTCGGCCTACCGGTAGCTCAGCCTACCAGTAGTCGCGGCTTACCGGTGGCTCGGTCTACCGGTCGCTTTGGACAACCGGTAGCTTGGCCTACCGGTAGCTTGGCCTACCAGTAGCCTCGGCTTACTGGTGGCTCGGCCTACCGGTAGACCTAGCCTACTGGTGACCACGGGTTTTCCCAATGGTGCCTCTTTTTGCGCAAATTGGATTTTAAGCCGTGTTTTGACCCCTTTAATCCTGTTTTAATGCCCATTAATGCTCTTTTTAATTAAATGATTAGTGAGGTACCCCGGTGTGCATCGGTTTAAACCACCCCGAAAGGCGGGGACCCTTTAATGACGTGTGGGGTGTCCCAGCCGCGTGGTCATCCCACGATCCCGCTCCTTACACAGTTTCTCTCCATATCTTACTCGTCCAGGAGTGCTGTATCTCAGCCCTTATTAGCCTTTATAACCTAAAATCTTCTCCGTACATTTCTTTTCTCGATAATCCTGCTCGGAGTACCCTTCCTCCCGACGAGCCATACCATGTTCCGAAGTTTTCCTTGATCGCATTCCGTGGAGTTCCTGCCACTCCTGTTTTCCAGTTTCCACGTGAGGACTTAACGTCAATCCTTGATCGTCAGGTAGGGGTTTCACCTTCATCTCTCCTTTCTGTGCATCTTGCGGGGTGGGTACGCTACTGCTTCTGTAGAATTGGATGAACCAAACTTTAATGAAGATAATAAACTGACTCTAAAGAATGAAGGGGGGTGTGATCGATGATGGTGTTCTGTTTTTATCCTCTTTCATGATTAATGATTTCTAAATTGTGCGGGCTTACGCCTACTGAAGATCATGTCTGTTGGTGGTCTTTCTCTGTTCACTAATAACCCTCACCCCTCGTGATGTTTAGATGGATTGTATTTTGGTTGTGAACCTTTTGTTGTGTAAAGGGAATTGGTTAATCACGTATATTCAGCTAAATAAATTGGAAGCACCAGGATCAACTCCTTTTCTATGATAACCCCGGATTAAGCCCAGTGGAATTGAAATCATGGAGTGTGTTAAATCTTTTAAATCTTAAAATACCTGTTGAGTATGCCTTGTGTTGGTAGCTTTGGTTTGGTTGTTTCCTCCACGGTTGGATAGGGGCTTAGATTGATGGGGCGATGAGGGTGGGGATGGGATCCCCTGTTGTTATACTTTGAGGTTCTGTGATTACTCTGCTTATATCATGAATTGGGGTGGGATCCTCTGTTGTTGAGAAACCGTTGACTCCTTGATTTTGGGGGACATGGGGATGTATCTTGGGGTTTTATTTGGTTCCAGTACTTTAAGGGATCTCCCTTATCCCTTCGTTGTTGTGACTTTGCAATAGAACCGGGTGTGAATGCTGAAATTGTTGTTGGGTGTAACTTTTTCTCTTGGATTGTGCTTATGTTGTTAGTTTCCCAGTAGTGCAGGAACTTATTTAAACATTTTTACTGAACATGAAGGAAAGGATAAGAAAAATGGGGTTTTGGTTTGATTTGACATGTGACTTGGGAATGGGTGTTGTTCTCTTATCTTATGAACGAATAGTAAGGATAATGTTCTTTAGTCTGGCTAAAGAAAAACCTATATTGGGTGAGTACTTGTTACCTATACATATACTTGTAGTTTTTGTGTTTCTTATTCGCGCCCCACCCAAGTTGAGCACTTAATGCTGAACACCCCCATTTCATGGGGGAGGGTGTTTTTCCAAACACTACTATTAGTGGCTGGTTATTAGCTCCTTTCTTCTCCCTTTCCTGGAGAGCCCAAGTATCTTCGGGCAGGCTGTGATGGCCTAAAGTCCATTATTAGCCCAAGAATATTCGGGCAGGGTAGTGTGGTGGTTGGCCCAGGTGTGTGCAGGCAGGGGGTTTCCCAAGTATCTTCGGGATGAGTCCCAGGTGTCTTTAGGCATGGTAGTGGTTCTTCTAGCCCAGGTGTCTTCGGGAACGGTAGTGGTTGTTCTGGCCTAGGTGTTTGCAGGCATGGTTACGTGTGACAGTTGTGGCCCAGGTGTCTGCGGGCGGGATAGCGGTTGTGGCCCAGGTGTTTGCGGGTGGGTGTGGTAGTGGGACTACAGTGAGAATGGCGGGATTGGTTTGATGCGTAGGATGTCTTCAATAACCAGTGGGAAAGAAGCACGGGGTACCCAAACATCGATGTGCTATTACTATACATTACTTGACTTGCGTTATTTAGGGATTGTGCCTTGGTGAGGCTTGGGTGGTTAGTTTCCTTGCTAGGTGCTTGGTTATCTCTTTTCTCACAGGGCATTAGTATGCCCCCCCACTTGTGCATGAGAGTCTTTGGTTTTTCCCTACTGATTATACTTGTATGCTCACCCTATGTTTATAAAACTGCTTTCAGGTTTCCAGGAGGACTTTGGGGACCGTGCAGGACCATACTAGCTCAGACCTTGTGGCAGATCATCGCAGTTTCTGTTGTTCTTTCTTTTGGTATTTTTTTCTATGTAGTCTCCTTATACATTGTGGACTTTACTTTTGTAACATGCATTGGGAATGGTTCTTGGATTTACTTTTACTTTCAGTTTTGGTGTTGTGGGATTCACTATCTTATCTCTAGATCCTATTAAAAGAAAAAGGGTAATGCCTTCCATTTAGTGTGTGATTTTATACCCTTGGTGTTGGTCGCCACTCCAGGACCTATTGAAGGCGGGTTTCGGGGGTCATTATCTCTCCTTCAAATTAAAGAAGGAAGGTTCTAGCAATCTGCTGACCCTTACCTCTTTTTGGTAAAGGCGGGTCGTGACACTCTATGTTTAACCAACGTTAAAAATTATCATTTTCATATTAGGTACTCTAACCATACCATAATTATGTGATCAAATCCATCATAATGGTTTGTAAAGAGCATGTCATAAACTAAAGAATATCACCCAAGAGTGTCTATCAAGGTGTGTAGTCTTAGGCCCACTAATTATGCACTGAGTGAATATCTAGCTAGTACTCAACCTACCTTTTTAGTGTAATTACTCCTAGGTGAATTTGTTCCATAAACACATCCAATTTCCAATATCCAGAAAAGGATATAATTTTCTTAAAAGACCGCATACTCAAAAATTTACCAAAATTTCATGATCTTATCCAATACATAGACTCATCCATATGGTTTATACTAAAGTTATATTATCTTAATACCAAAAAATAAAAGATCTAATCCCAATAAAAACTACACTAGTGATCAAAAATAACTAAACTAATCCTCAAAAATAACTAAATCCCACTTTGGTACCAACTGAGGAGCCTTAGACCCGCACTCCTGGGTTTGGTGATAAATTTTTTTTAAACACTACATTTAATACAAAGTCTAATGAGATAAGCTAAAGATAACTTTATTTTACATCACTTATATAATCTAAACATTAAATCTCATAATAAACACACAATCCCAAGAATGTGAGGTTTAGTGTCATTGAGGACTGGCTACATAAACAGCTTATTTTTCAATACTTGTGAACATTTATTTACAATTGATCCACACAGAAACTCCCTTCCATAATTCTTATAAGTTATATTCATCTTCAAATCCATGGTAATGAAAATATAATAAAGGGTTTATCTCAAATGATTTGTAAGGGAAAACTTATTAACATATAATCAAATGTTATATCATAAGAATATGATAAAAAATAAGTGCGGGGTAAATATCATATTAAAAATAAAATTGAATAATAATAGATCTCCATAATTCATGATAAAAGGACAAGTAATATCAATTGAAAAATCATATACCATGTCAAATATGTGTTAAATAATGAGATAATAAACATGATCCATGTAGTATAATCAAAGGAATATGGTATAGAAATGTAACATTCACTTGAAACATAGTATAACAAAGAAATTCTGAAAAACACATAAGAGTTAGTAAATTATAACATTGTGAATAAATAAAATACCCACACTTCATTTTGTGAACAAACAAAATTATCACGTTTCCTATTTTGAACAAACAAAATGCCCATGCTTAACATCATTATCTCAAGAGATATAAATCCACAAACAATGTATTGGAGGGTGATATAGGGCACTGCCCATAAATCCTCCATACATACCTATTCCACATGAAATCAATCATGCATCATATCATAAAAAACACATATAATGAAAATGGGTTTCTTAAAATTTATAAATGGTATCACATAAAATTACTTAAATAAATAGATCGGTTGATACAAAAAAATTAATCATCCAAAAGGATTATTTCATAAGGTAATTTATATGGTGAATTGTGTAACATAACTCTTAGGGTGGTAAAATATTTTAACATAAATAGAGAAATAGAAGAAAAATTTAAGAGTCTTTATAAAACATTTCTTAATATTTCTATAAAAAGAATAAGTTATGAATCACTTTTTAAAAGATAACGTTTGAGAAATTGAAAAATAAAAAATTATCAAAATCATTATTTTGGAACAAATTTCAATAATTAATCCTTGAAAAATATATAAATTTATAAAAAATAAGAAATGAAAAGATTTTTAAAAATTTTACTTTTAAAAATAATATTCAGTAATAGAGTCTTGAAAATATATAAAGGTTTTCTTGAGTAAATTTTGAGTGTAAAAGAAAACATATGATCATGAAAGAAAATAATTTTAATATTTTGAAATACCTTTATTTAAAATCCATGTTGTAAAAGGGGTAATAAAACTTTCTTTTGAAAAATGAAAATAGAAATGTGAAGATCATAAGAGATAACAAATAATTGGGTTTTTTAATATAAAGTAGAACATTTTTGGGAATAGAAAACATAGATATGGAATAGAAAGATCTTTTTTAGGAAAGATAAGAATTATTATTAAAAAAGTTATACTTTTATGAGAAATAAATTCATCATGGAAGGGGATTTTAATTAAAAGTTCATTTTTTCCTATAGAGGAATATAAGATACAAAATAATACGGTTTTATGGTGTAAATCCAATCATAGAAGAACTAAGTTCAAGAAGAAATATCATAACTAAAATAAATAGGTTTTAAGTTATTAATATCCTTTTTATTTGGGGGTTTTCTTGAGTGGTGAAGACTACCCATATTTTTGCATTATACTTGAGTTTAAATATGGGTGGGAATGAATTTATATAGGTATTGTAGAAGTACTATATAAAGTACTATATCAGTGTTTTAGAACTATAGAAGTGTGGGTACTATAGAAGTTATAGTAGAGGGGTACTATAGAAATAGTACTATTCATAACAAATATGTTTTTAGGTCACAAAAATGGGACTTTATGCCATAGGCCCTTTGGGCCACTGTAGGCCTTCAGACTACAGGGCCTCTAGGCCATAGAGAAAACCCATGGATTTTATATTGGAGTAGTACCTGACTGATGGAAGAGTAATAGCTGCAAAGGTAGGACTTGATGATAATTGGATGAGGAGGTTCATTCAAGGAGTAGTTATAACTCACCAATTCATGACCCTGATTAGGGGAGTCAGTGATGGCTAAACATAAACATGAAGTCATGACTACAATCTAGAGTGATAATAGCATGATACAAAGAAGGTATTATTTCAGTATAGGGTCTTGTGAATTGGGCCTACGAGTATTGTATTATGCCTCTATGCCAATTTTAATATGGTATATATAGGGACTTGTTATATGGGTATTTTGATCCATATAAGGGTTCCCTCTCAAACCAATTAAAAAGGATATTTTCTATAAATAAAAATAAAAATCTATGGCCTTTGAGCTATTATATAAATATCCTTTATAACTTAAGAAATGTTTTAATAAAAACCCCATGAAAGAGAGGCTAAAATTTAACTTAAAATAGAATGAATATAACATAATTCCTAATATTATATATCCAATAGGTAATATACACACTATTTAAATGAAATTAGGTTCATAAGCAAAACATTTCTCAAAGAAAGGAAATTGAGATGAAACACCCTTACTTCTTGTTAAATTTTGAATTGATAACTCATGAAAGGTAGAACATGAGATGTATTTTTAAATTACTTATATTGTATGAAATATTATATAAAAATATATTATTTTTCAAATATATTTAAAAAAATAAAACAAGTGGTGAATATGAATCATATCTCAATGAAGAAAAATTGAGATGCAAAAACCCTTGTGGTTAGGGTAACAATTGAATCGAAAGAAGATTGAAGAAAGGAAATTGATTTGGTTTTTTATATCCCATTAATTATATGATAAATTTATTAAAATAATTTAATGGGATGTAAATAAAAAAACACCATATATAATGGAAAATTGTTCACAAAATATAACATGTCTTAAAGAGTCGGAATTGAGACTAAGAAACCCTTACCTTAATTCATGAATTCAATGAAAGCTCTTTAACCTCATGTATAATGAATATAAATATCTTAATCACCTATTTAAAAACATCATTCATACTTATAAACTTTAATAAACTTTATTTATAATCATTTATCAAAAATATATTATTAATATATATTTCATTTTCATCATTGGATACTATTATATTTTATTATTGGTTTAGTACTAGTTTAATAATAGAAATGTTGATAATTATTTATAGATGAAAAATTCAGAATTTTGAGAAAATTATAGGTTCTATAATATATTTTTTATAAATATTTATAATTTTCTAATTTCATTTCATAAGTATTCAATTTATGATTCCTGAATACGAAGTCGGGGAGGATCATGTTTTGTTAATTTTAATGAATGAGGGGTGGTATCTTAATGATAGGTTAGATATTACTATTACCCATGTAGAACTAAAAAATAATTTTTTATTTTTTATTTTATAATATCACTAGTAATTATGTTTTCTTAAAATTCATGATGGAAACTTATAGCATTGTTCATGTATGTGGTTAAACCGACTCAAACAAGAAAAAGCTATAATATATGGGTGAGTATAGTTAATAAAGTGATTCCTATTAGAATAATATCATTATAAAAAAATAATATTATTATTATTTAGATTTTTTTAAGGTGGATAATATATCTATAATAGAATTGGATAAATAATAAAAGATAAGGGTTAAAAATGAAATACATTACTTTTGTGGTGGTGGTATGCATTTATGCACAGGCGATGCATTCATTTTCAATGGACCTTGAGGAATATAGGGAATTTTTATAATTTTATAATATTAATAAGGTTATAAATATTATTTTAATCCTTTAAATTTACTTTTATAACTCTTTGTGTTATGTGGTGATGAAAAATCAAGTATGTCGTTCATAGAGGTAGTTGTCTGCATATACGCATGACGTCGTCTTCATTTTTTAAACAGTTTTAGAGGAAGTTATAAAATTTATATTAAATTATTATAATAAAATTTTATCATATTATTAATACTAATTTTATCATATATTCATTGGTAGAATAGGTTAGAGGGGGTAGTAGAAGAAAATAAAGGAAATGAGTAATTGAGAATGTTATGTTACTCTTCGGAAGAGAGCCTTTACAAAATGAATTAAGGATTTTAGAGGTGGTGTTTGAGAATACTGGGACCTCAACGAAGTTTATATTAGTTTTTTGGAGTTATTTGGTCATATTTTTTCCGAATCTATGAGGCTTGGGGTGTGAAGAGAAGTGGGGTGGTGATGAATCCTTTTATAAGGGAAATGAGGGGAATTTTTGTAATAATATAAAAGGTGAAGTCACTATTCAAAGGTCAAGTGGATCCAATAATGGAGTGGGAGGAGGTTTGATTTTTATAAATCCTCAAATACTCATTTTTACACATTTTTTAACATATTTTTAAGTCTTTTACTCTTAAATTTTTCACTTTTACAATTTTTAGTTTTTACCATGGTGACTAATTTTTACCTAAGTAATTTACATATAATTCCTAAAACTAAAATAATATTTATTTTATAATTTATAACTAATTATTCCAACTATGAAATAAATTTTATCAAATGAAATTTCTATATGACATAAAAAACAATTTTAACATTAGCCCATGTAATGCTAAAAAATACGTTTTAAGAAAAACTACATTTCTAAGCATAAAAATTATGTCTATGATAAAATTATCAGTATTATTGATTTAAAAGAAATTTATTAGTTAATTTTTAACCAAATAAGAGTTATATTTATTTTAAACTAATCAAAAATAGAATTATACCTTATGAAAGCATAATTAAAAGAGAAAGATGAAAAACAGTTTTTTATTTGAATAAAATATTACTTAAATTTCAGAATGTTAAAAATGAGTTTTCAAAATTAAATATGATATTTTTAAATTTTTTATTTTAATTTATAAGTATATATTTTTTATAAAAATAATCGTTTCATAAACTTTCAAATAATTCTTGTATTATGAAAATGTCATAAAACTGATAATATATGCAAATCAGTATTTTTCATTATTCACTAAAAATTAAACCTTTTCAAACAAATATAAAAAATAAACTCTAGATAATTTTGAAATTAAAATTTTAAACATGAATTTTTTTTTATAAAACTTAAATTTCTAAAATATGAAATTTTAGTTTTGAAATGAAAAAACAAAATATAAAGAAATTTTATTTTTATTATAAAATGACATTTTTAATTGTTCTTAATATTATTTCATACCAATTTATAATTTAAAGGATGTTAATATATAAGTTCATATATAATAGTATTTTAAAATTGGTCAATTTAATTTATTATGATAAAATATACAACACTTTAAATTAAATTATTCTTTGAAAAATATTAATTTTATATTAAATAATATTTACCAAATACAATTAAACATAATTATTTATATTCTAAAAAATTAATTGTACTAATACATTGATATTAAAATCTTTCTTTGAATTTTGTAAATAAATAATATGATAATTTAATAATAATAATTTTAATAATAGTACATATTCATAAAAAATTTATATATTTTTTATAATATGTTAATATTATAGTTTTATTTCATTATTCATAATTCATAAATTATATTATTTTAAATTAATTAATAAAAACCTACAACTTCATTATACTTATGGGACACATTTATATATAATGATTATATTTCTAAATACCATATTTCTAAGGACTATATTTATAACAACCACATTTTGTTCTTATATATAGCCTTACTAAACTCATTCATTCCATTCGCACTTCTTAAGTAATACTAATCATTTTCATAGTTTTTATTATATGTCTCACAATATTCTTTCTCCCTTAATCATGTTCTTCCTCATTATAGTTTTTATTTGTCTATTGGTGGTCTTTAAGGGTGATTATGATACATGAGATCTCCTATTATTACATATTTTATTCATTTCTATTTATTTACCCCTTTTAATTTATTCACTTTTAATGGATATAATAATCCATGGTGTGTAATACTTAATTTAATTTAATTTTATTGTAATGTTTTACTATGATTGAATAAAGTTTTTTTAGTTTAATTTATATCTTTATGAATAATTTCATAATATATTTAAATTCATTTGAACAACTAAAAAGAATATGCTTTCTAAAAACCTAGGGCATTACAGTATTGATGAGAAAAAATTTACCACTTTGGGGGAAAATAATGGCGGTCAAAGAAATGTTCACCAGGTTTCAATATTATTTTACTCATTATATCCCTCCTAAAAAGAAATAAAACAAATCTAGAGTAAAAATAAGGAAGATGGTCCAGTTGTGAGAAAGATGGATGAGAATACAAATAAATATTCTCCAAGGAATATAAATTTTAGGTATATCCATTACCTACCAAAGAGGTTATAAATGAGGTGTGATTGAGTGGTTTCACAAAATATACCACCAGTGAAGAGAAAAATGGAACTATGGGACTTCCCAATAAGAGTAAAAATAATGGTCTGTAGAGGTGTTCCAAATCTAGTACTGAACCATAGGGTTTTTTGAAATACAATAAGAAGATTTGGAAACATGAAAGGAATCTATAATCCACTCATGTGAAAGAATGATCCCTAAATATGGAATGATTTTTTAAAACTAATGAATCATGTAGAGATAAATAGACTAGTAAAAAGATATGAAAAAAAGGGTCCAATCAGTGACATGTCAAAAGATTATTTTCAATAAATGCTCCTAAGGAAGAAAGTTTTATGATATGGGCCTTGAAGAAAATAAAATACTCAAGCCAAGAAATGGTGAGTCCAAATTAAGCATCTAAAATTAGGTTTTTGTAAGTTTCATCACTCATAGGAGATCCACTATCAAGGTAATGAACAAGATTTCCCATAAGATTGAGAAGGAATAAGAGGAGGTTGATGAGGTGATGGAATTCTTTTCCTCAAATAAAAAAATTGGGAAATTAAAGTGTGATAGTGAAGGGTTAGTCCACCAAGACCAACCTCATTCCACAACTTGAGGAAGTGAAGGGTTCCCTATCCTTGATTTTTTAAATGCAATTAACTATTGTTGAATTATTTTAAGTTTTAAGGGATATATGATCCATGTGTAAATTTCATTAAAATATGAAAATTGATATTTTTATATGCTCTAAAGTAGAACAAGAGAATCATCAGAGTGTTAATAATTAGTTATAATGATTTCCATTGAGATATGAATAGTGATATTTTAATTGATTAAACATGATATCAAGGTTGGTTTGAATCATTAGTGTCAAGGTTACCTGATTATTAGAGCATCAGACCTTGAAGATGGAAGAATATAGAATGAATAATAAAATGAGGTCTCATGATTTTTTTTTATATAATGTGTAATATCATCTGATTATTCTCAAGATATAAAAATTTAGTATGGATGGATAACACTAATATGGGATATAAATACTTTATTCTATGATGAAACTAATAAATTCTAGGGGATTTTTTGAAATTAAAATATGATGGATGGTTTCCCCAACAACCAAGGAAAGGCACCCAGTGGAAGAGAGAAGAAATTACTTACCAAGTGTGCTTTAATAATTTATCTTGTTCTACTAATGAATAGATATTATCAAGTGAATTTTAAGAATTAATCTTGAGAGTTTTCCAATATTAAACAATTAGTATCATTCATCAATTTTTTATCTATGAAAATTAGTATCAGTTTCAATAATTGGTATCAGTTTGGTGTCTAGAGATTAATTTTAAATAATAGGTCAAGAAGAGTTCCTTGACATAGGTTAAAGTTTTATGGATACTTGATATGTATAAAATTAATTTATTGAAATAGATATAGATGGTATTATTAACATTATATATTATTTCTTATGCTAATTTTTGACTTGGTGGGCTTAGAAGTTTTGTTAATGGTTCTTTAATAAGTGGTTTATTCACCCGCAAAAAATCATTATGAATATAGCTATAGGTGAAATAAGTTTTTTAGTTTGATAGATTCATCATACCTATAGTCACATATGAAGAGATGTAATTTGAAGAAAATAGATTATTTAGGCCTAAAAGTTATCCTAATAAGTGAATAGTGTGTAGTAATTTCATATAATTAGGGGAGTACAATCTCCCTTTATTGAATGAAAAGACAATGTCGACAATGAGGGAGAATAAAATACTCTTATTCACATTATTGATAAAGTCGGTAGGGTTGAATGAAATAATTCATGGTCTTAGTGGTCTCAAAGGATTAAATCTTATGATTTCTAACATCAAGAAGACATGGGGATAATGAAAACTGAGATAAAACTGAATCTCTTTCTTCCCATGGTAAGTAATTCCAAATATTATATATATTTCATGTATGGTATAAGTTATACTTTTTATTTGATTTCAAAGGGTGAGAAGAAAATATTAAGAATCTTCGTTCCTAATAGAGGTGTTACTACCTAATTAGGAAGTAAGGTAATTAACCATGATGATGTTGAGGTTGTTCTTTTAATGAATACATATCATGAATGGAGGAACTATGGGTTCTTGATGAAAGTATTTTACCATGTGTGGTTGAGGAAATGACATTCATGTGTGCTACTCTCTTTGTAAAAAACTTTTATCAGTCATCAACAATAATTGGTATTGGTTTACAAGAAAAATAGGTATAAATCAACAATGTGGTATTAAGAAAGAGGAAATATATTCATCCATGTGTGGCTAAAAAATAAAAAGGGGATATTATTGGATACTAATGATAATTTGTATTTATATTTTTTTGATTCATTATAAAAATGGTTTGTTGGATTCATTTTCAACCATGGGGTGTTCGATTTATTTTTTACATTTATATGGTGTGATGGAGCATGTTGTATTTATTAGTTATCATGTTAATAGTTTAATGAGACAGTGGAGTTCTTGAAAAAAGGAAAATGGAAGATTGAATAGATATATTTCATAATGACTTGTGTGATCCCAAAATGTCCATGAAGACTATTATATGTGAAAGAGGGATAAAGATATATGAAAATGTTTTGTGTAGTATCCAATAGAAAGTGTTGGAATGTACTGTAAAAGAATTCATGTCCATGACAATTCATTTTTTGACAGCATGTGACAACTTTACCAATAAATAGGAATATAGAGATTGAGCTATATCATGAAAATTTCATGATAGATTTTTAAGAAAATTAATACCTTGATATATCCATTAATGAAGGGTTTTATAAGTGTTTGAGTGTGTATGGGAAGTTTTTATAGAAAAATAAAGTAAAAAAATAGATTCACCCAAATTAGAATTTTCACAAACATGGTGACTTGAAGTCACTATAAGAAAAATAATTACAAGATCATGTAAAAAGTTTTGTAAAAATGGGGATTCATTTTTTCTTCTTCTATATTTTGAAAAGGAAATATTTTCTTGGATTTTTAGAGAATTGGTAGAAAATAGAGCTTCACAAACCATGTGCATGCAGATGAGAAGTTACGTGAAGATTGTGAGTTTCATGTGAAAAGTGTAAATGAAGGAATCATGTTTCCTAGGAAAATAAATTTTTATGAATGTTATAGAGTTGTATGAATGAATAATATGGAAAAATATTATACAAAGGTTGATTTGTAAAAACAAAAACTTTTAAGTTCCATAAAGGATATTATTTGCTTATACATTATCAGGTACTAGAGAAGAAAATAATGAGGTAATGGAGAAGGAATATTGTTGTGAAAAAAATGTTCTGAATTCACTAAATTAAAGTTTCATGAATGGAGTTTCATGTACCACTAAGTTCATAAGTGAATTCTGTGAATCACTAAGATCCATGAATAAACTATTTGTGCATACCTTTTTTATGTGTGAGTTTTATCGTGTATGAAATGGATTAGAAAATGTTTATGAATAGGAACATAAATGGTTATAATTTCATGAAATTAATTATTCTGAAAAAAAATGATGTTTTGAGAAAGTGAGAAAAGTTTCACAAAAGAAACTATCAGACATTCACATTAAGTGAATAGTATAAAAAGTGATTGGAACTCATTAAAGACCTTTTTAAAGGAATATGTTACTCCTTAAAGACTTATCTTTATTATCGAATGTGAATTTTATATTATATAAGTGTTTACAACTAGTCTATGAAAGAGTATTGTGAAGATCAGGGGGAACCTATTGATGTAAAAAACCTAGAGATAGAGAATTCATGAACTAGCCTGAGTATTAAATATATTTCCTTCCTATAGTAGTGATCAAAGGGAGAGAGAAAAGGGAGTGAACCTTTGGTGGTAATAGTTGACCCAAAATCTTATACGGTAAGTGACCCCAAACATAGGAGTTACCTATCCTAAACCCACCAATGAAATATATTTAGTGTATCCTGGTATATCCACACATTTTTATTATACTCTCCTTGAATTATCCTAGTATGGGTGAACTAATAAAAATTCTTATGCCTTATTTTTTTTCTTTACTTAAATTTTGTTTGATAAAAATTAGTTTATGTGGGTTAAGCGATTATCAATCATGTCTTATTAAGGTTAAGATAAGTTCATCATCAATCAGATAATCATTAAAAGGAGAAATTAAGATTGACTATATTAAAAGTGAGTTTGATATTTTTTTGGGCTATGAAAGTTTTAGTTATAAGTGGGGAAATATGAATGATTTTTATACCCTAATTCACCCCCCCCCCCCAATGTAATATCTTATTAAATCCCCTTGTATAGACAATAGGTGGATAGGTTCTTCCATTTTAAAGACCAACTGAAATGTGAGTTTGAAGCTAACCAAGTAGATTGAATTCATGATTCGAAGTTGAAAATATCAAGTCACAATTTCTATGGAATTAGGGGATAATAAAGCATTGTTAATGTTGGTTCCAATCAAGACTGAAGAGTATGAGGCTTGGGAGTCGAGCATCACCTAAGCTCGACTGAATGAAAAAATGAATTTGAGACCAAGCATGTTGGTTGTAAATAATCAATGTGAATCCAACTTAGATTATAGTTTAAATTTATGGAGAAAATTTATGATCCTAACAGGAAGTATTAATTTGATTCAAACAAGTTTAACTACTAGTGGTGGCATGAAGTTTCAGAAGGAAGGACAACTGGCTATCATGTGACTTTTTTTCAAAATTTATAAATAAATTTTTTTTATAAAAATTAAAATAATGAGCTACCCTAAATTTCTCACGACTATAAATATAAAATTGGGGGAATCCTATGAGGTTTGTAGAGAAATATGGGAATAAGGATCCAAATCAATAAGAGAATGTGGGGATATCGACAATTATATGAGAGCTTAGATCAATTCACAAAAGGGGAGATGATAAACAGTGGTGACTATCACATATAGATAAGTTATTAAAACCTAGGGTATTTACCAAGGTCTATGAAAATATGAGTTGATACATCAATTATTTTAAAATAAGAATAGAAAAGGTAAAAAATTCATTCATTCATTCATTGTGGGATTCAAACTGGGAAGTATATGCTCAAATCTAACAATTGAGTAGTAGAGCTGGGGAACTGGATCAAAATTAATAAAGGAGACTCATGTTTCCCTTCATACCAATAAAATACATGAAATCCAAATCAATAAATAAGACTTCACTTTCCCTTTTCTCATTTTATTCTTTATTGATATTAATGTCTTGTATTTTATTGGTATAAACATAGTTATAGGATAAATTTTTTTGGTGAAATAAGTTTGAATTATTTTTCATCCTTTTTAATTTTTTTTGAATCATTTTTATACTAGGTTATTTTTTCCAAAATCAATGGAAAATTTTACCTTGATGATACCAAAATTATCTCTCTCTAACTTGGTAAATTTAGTATTTGATAATCCATTAAAATCACCCATCTGACCAAAAACACTCTTGACAGAAGCTGTTGGTGACATTTTTGTATGTTGGAAACTTAGTTTTTGAGTTCTTAAGAATAATGGGAAATTAATTTTTCAATATTCAATCAAAGTTTCCCTGATATATATATTATTCAGAATATTTTTCTTATTTATGCCTCTGATTAATCCTTAACTATTTCATTTTTGATCATCTCACAAAAATTCATCACTTATCACACAACATACCACATAAAAATCTATTTATCCTTATAACCTAATCATACCATAGGTTATTATTAATTCACATTGATATTAGTAGGTTTATAATTTATAGAACATAGGACTACACACTAAACTACTAAGGGGTAATTTAAGAATGCAAGCCTCGAGGTCGAACCCAAGATTTAATGTCATATAATTACTCAATTTAATAATAAATACCTAAATTATGATGTTGAAATAAATCTAAACTAATTACAAGATGAAAGGAAGCATATTTTATATGTAAAAAATTAAGAAAATGGTAAAAGTTCCAAGTAATAAAAAGCTAAGTTCATGGGATGAAAAGGCATGAAATAATGAATTAGAATTCATGAAGTTGTCAAAATAAAGCATAAGTGAACCTAATAGCCATTGTAAACACTATATACTCTCCTCTCTCTCTCATTTTCTCAATGGTCATGGTACTTTGTATTACTAAGAGGTAGTTAACTAAAGACCGTATTTAAACATAAACAATGGCCAACCCACTTGTCATGGTGAAGGCTATAATATAGTAAATGAATAATTAAAAGAACTCCCTCACTCAAGTAACAATGGTCATGCATAATAGATGAGAGATATATTGATAATCAAAGATTGAATTAAAATACCCAACATGAAATCCATTAAAAATATAAATACCTTTAACAAATCAATCACCTTTCATTACACCACCATGGAATAAGGTCTAACCCCTCGTTCTATCTATGATAAGGTAGAAAAATAAAGATCTTATGCTAAGAAGTGGAATTTGATCCCCACTAAAATAGCACAACACCCATGGTATCGGCCTCCTCTGATCCTTTATTCAGCCTTATTCAAGATTTAAATTTATATGAAATTAAGTCCTAAAGGTTGGTACTTGAATTTAACCTCTCCATCCACAAAAATCCCACAGTCAATTATTTTTAATCCCACCCAAATATTCTAAAAAATTGGAAATTTAAATATTTTATTGACTATGAGCTCATGACATGAAAAGCAATTCACATCATGAATGTGTATCTACATCTCTATGAAAATATTTTCTCAAACTTATATAGTGTGAATAGTGTGTTTATGACATAACAGGTCAACATGTTTTTCATCAGATTTACAACGCGATCTATTCATGTTATGACTCAAAATTCAAGGAATAAATCGTGTTTTTCCCATATTATTTAGTTTTAATCACCCTTGTTCCACTGATGTCACACTATGATGTGTCACATCATGGTATAAAGTATCTTAAGCCCTTGAATTTTATCTTTTTCAGATTTTAATTATTCTATCTCAACTTCATATGATTTATTTCCATTGAATGAACATAAAAAATGATATATGGGCAATAAATAATTATTTTAATACCAAAATTGATTAATCTAGTTATAAAAATTTATTTATGAAATCATGCCATCAAATCCCCCCCCCACACACACACACACAATTGTACTCATGTTTTCTTTTAACTATGAAATCTCAACATATTATTCAAAGGAAGCTCACCTTAACTATATTAATACATATATTCAACCAAATTAAATGATTATAAATGGGGAATAAAATTTTTAAGCATCACATAAGAAAATTTCATCAACTCCTCACTTTTTAAGGAAATTAGTCAAGAATTTATTTTAATTTACCTATTTTAAATGACATGATTTTCCTTCATTCCACTCATATTTCTCAATTCATATTTAATATACACACCACTTTCAATTTAAATCACATGAATTGTTTTCTCTCATCACTAAAGGTAAAAAAATTAATAGGAGTTATCCTAATACCTCAAGGTGATCTCACTTACCATAGGATAGAAAAATACCCCAAAACTATACCTCATTAATAAAAATATCACACTTAATCATGAGGGATTTTAAATTAGGTTCAAATGTATATGATTTTTTGGGATGGTGGGTATTAATGTGTAAAATAATATGGCTAAAAAAATAGGTTTTCATCTTAAATATATTGCATGATAATCAATGTGAAATTCAATGAAATTACCCACTTTAAAGGTATCTCCCCACTTCCCCCAAGATTAATATAAGGATCACGAATGAATTGATGTATAATTAATGATACACCCAATTTTTTTTAAATTTTATCTTAGAAAAAGTCTCACATCCACTACCCAACCCAAATGATAAATATAATTAGTCAAGAAATGATGATTTTTTACCCTCTAAAGACACAACCCATGTTTTTTAATTTTTCACGAGGCGTAAAAATTGAAATCATAATTAATGAAATACATGAACCATTACCAACATCCTAAAAATCAATCTCACATATTCTCCTCATTATAAAACAAAACCATTTTTCACCACAAACACACTCTCCCCCACACGTATTCAATTTAATATCATGAAAAACACTAAGAGTTTGATAAGAAAGGTTATGATTAGTTTGTAATGTGGGTATTTTACAATCAATTTTACTCATGTATTCTAAGGTTTTAAATAATTATTAATGTCATGATGGGTCTCAAGGATAAGTTCTAAAAAACAATAGTTTCATGATCATATTAAATGTGTTTTTTTAGTAATAACTTCGATGAGATAAAAAGAGATTTCTAGAAGAAAACATGACCAAGTTTCACTCAAGAAATATGCTTAAGAAAGAATCTAAAAAATTTGTTTCAGAAACCTATTGAGAATAGGAACATGTGATTGGGATGATAAACCATGGAAATTAATACTAACAATAAACTAGTCCGTACAAATTTATGAAATTAAAATCATGCCAAATCTAATAGGAATTTCATTTATATAAATCAATTCATTCCCCTAAATCCTGACTTGTCATATACATTCCACCTTTTTTATATATACTAATATAATTCCCATATTAATATTTTAATATTATTGTAAAATAAATTTAAAATAAGGTATGATGTGATTCCTATGTGTCTTTGTCACATATATCATTGAATTTACAAAAATCCAAGTATAGGGAATGAATTTTCAATTAAAATTAAAAAATAAATTCAAATGAATTTATGGTAATAATATAAAATGCTGAAATTAAATGAATGATCCCATTTTGAAGTGGAGGCTTTGGTTTGTGCCTTTAAAATCCTATGATTCCCTTATACATGTTATGTTCAATTACTGAGTTAACGACATGAACTTGCCTTTCTTTTCATGAGTCCTCTATAACCTCTTTAGTTAGAAATTATATCTCCTATTTATTCTTTAATTTTTCTCTAATATGAACCTATAAAAACAAAAAAACTCATCAAATAATAAGGTTTATTCACTCAAGCTTAAAAAATTAGGGGAATTAAATCTATGTCCTAAAATAAATTCCTAATATAAAACTAAAATATTTCATTGGAAGGAAATAAAACTAAATTCCTAAAAATAAAATAAAAATTTGGGTTTCTTCCTAGAATATTCTCTTTTTTCATGGTCATTTAGATCGACCTTACCTCTTAATATCACATAATTTGACTATGATATAGATCTAACCATATTATATTTAACCAATTTTGGAATTACTAAATGTTCAAGGTAACTCTCCTCTTCTTCGTTATAAACATCTTATTTTATTATTGAGGTGATAACCATGCATTGGGTTGATTTTGAAGAAGAAACTCTTTTTTGTCCACACATGGTACCACTCCTCCTCCTTTTATTATAGTTTTTTTTTTTTTAATTCTTTAATCTACCCTTAAATTTCAACAGTCGTCCTTTCATCTTGTTTTTATTATTCTTCCTATTTATAAATTTAAGGATGTAGATACAATCCAAAAAAATGTAATGATAGGAAAAGTACCTATTGGTCCATCTAAACATAGAAAAACTCACCTTTTTCATCTTCCATTATTTGTATTTAAGTTATTATTGGTGGTTCCTCTTTATAAATAAGTTCCATTAATCCTATTTAACCATTATCATCAAGTTATCCAAAAATTATATGGCTATAATTATTGTTTCCTCCTATTATTCATAAATTGTGGAGGGTTATACTTCTTCCCCTTTGTAAATTTTATTAGTAGTGAGGTAATATCCTATTAAAATGTTAGTGCTATTGTCAAATTTAGAATCAAAATAAAGGATTATCTGATATTCAGCTTCATGTTCATCTCTTATCGATAAATATTCAATTTCCAAGTAAATATAAGATTCTTACCTGGTCTCTCACTTTGACTCTTAAGACTCTTTATAAATTTGTTCCAAGTCCTTAAATCCCTATATGAATATTTATTCTAGTCCATAGAGTGATTGATCATCTGGAATTGATTGTGTTTTCAGTACCCAAGTTTTAATTTGTTGTTCCCATCCTTGGTTATAAACCTTCCTCTTGAGTGTATCAATTTATTGTGAGAGGTTGGTTGACTGAATTGTTTGTTCAATATGGGTGTTCATCAATGTTTTTTTAACACACATAACTAAAAACTACTAGTGTGTAAAAATAATGAAAGAGAACCCTAAAATAAAATTAGTAAATAGAAAGGATGTGAGAAAAGACTTATCTTAACTATAAAATTGAAGTAAAATATTTAAATCAACTATAAAAATAGCACAAAAAATGACCATACTGAAAGGATTCATTAATTTCCCATGGGATTAATCAGTTTATAATTTATATAACATAGGACTACACACTAAACAAATAAGGAGTGGTATAGTAATATAATCCAAAATATCTAATCCAAGAGACAAGGTATGAGAATTACTCAATTTAATAATAAAGTCTTAAATTATTATTCTGAAATAAATATAAACTACTTAAAAGGTGAAAGGTAACATATTTTATGAGTTAAAATATCAAGAAAATGGTAAAAGTGTCAGGTAATGTAAATCTAGGTTTGTGAGATAAAAAGGAATGAAATAATGAACTAAAAATCATGGAGTTGTTAGAATCAAGTCTAAGTGAATCTAATGGGAATGGTAGACACTATCCCCACCCTCATTTTTCTCAATGGTCATGGTACTTCAGATTACAAGGAGATGGATGACTCACAACCATATTTAAACATAGACTATTTACAACCTAATGGCCATGGTGATGGATACAATCTAGTTAATGCATAATGAAAATAACTCCCTCACTTAAGTAATAGTGTTCAGGTATAATAGATGAGAGTGATATTGAGAATCAAAGTTTTAATAAAAATACCTAACATGAAACTCATTAAAAATATAAATACTTTAAAAAAAATCCCTTTCATAAAACCACCATAGCACGAGGTCTATCCCCTAATTCTAGCTATGAGTGGGTGGGAAAATAAAGATCCTATGCTAATAATAAGTATCCTATCCTTATTGTATCATCAAAAAACCCCTTGTTTCATCCTCCTCTAATAATTTATGTATCCTTATATAGGAATTCAATTTATAGGAAAATAAGTCCCAAAGTTTTTCCCTTGAATTCATCCCATCCATCTATGTAAATCCTATAATCAATCATTTTGAATTACTCCAAAATATTTTTAAAAATCATAACTTTAAATTGTATGTTGACTATAAGTTCATGATATAAAAAAATCAATATCATGAATGTGTGGTTCCATCTCTTTGAAACTCATTTATTGAACTTATACAGTTTGAATAATGTGTTTATAGCATGTGAGTTTGACATATTTTTGATAAATTTACAACTTGATCCATTATTATTGTTACTCAACTTTCATAGTGTGAAGAATATTTTTCCTAGATTCTCTAATTCTACTCAACCTTGTTCCACTTATGTCAATTCATGATGCTTAATGTCATGGAATAAAGTTTATACAACTTATCAATTTCATATTTTTCACCTTTTAATTCATTTGTCTCATCTTCATATTCCTTATTTCTATAGAATGAACATAAAAAATGATAAGTATGTAATAAATAATTACATTAATTCTAAAATTTATGGATTTAATTATAACAAATGTATTCATTAAATCAAATTATCATGGAATACTTGTTTTATGTTCTTTTCTTTGGTTATTTTTGTTTCTTGGATATTTCACGCACCTTACTTGAGGGTTTTACCCCCATTTTCTATTACACTAGTTTTATGTAAGAAAGATATATAAATAATTTAACTTGTCTCAACTACAAATTTTCACCTATCTTCAGGCTGGTTAGAACCACTCCATGACTCTTGTATTTTTGATCCTCTAGTATCAATTTTTACATGAGTATACTTCCAATGATGTTACCATTACACCTATAAAATATTTTCAATAAATGATGAATCCACTCATGGGTACCTGCCTCAATCTCAAGGTACCAATTAATTATTTTCTAAAAATCTCTTGATTGTCAATGCCCTCTCTAAAACCCCAATATAGGTGGGGATATATAGAGTAATAAGGTTGGATAGAATATCTCTATGAAGTTGATGCTTGAATTTTCATGCTTGGAGAAACCCATTAAGAATAATGTCGAGAGATCACCTCATGATGTTACGGATCCATAATTAATACTCTGAAATGAAAATACTATTGATAATTACAAAAAAATTAGACACCATAATTTTATCATCGGGAGACCACATTGAAAAAAACATGTCACCGGTAGGAACCCTCTAGAGGTTTTGTGTCTAGTAACTTAAAATAATAAACTTCACCAAAATCACCACATTGAATCTAATATAAACTCACATCCTATTTACTCCAAATCAGAAAAACATTCAAGAAAATTATAAATGAAATCAATTGAATGTCACATTGGTTTTACATGGTTTAGATTTACATCCTACATGCAGTGGAGAATAAATTGCTTCTTTCATTTCATTGTATGTACAATGTATAATCGCTATGACTTGCAAGTCTCATAGATCACTACATCTAAATATTATATGACATGTCAGAAAAGTTTCCCCATCCACTCTATAGAGAAGATCCCACCCAGTCATTTGGTTTCACTGACCAATTATATTTACATTCATCCATCTATTACACTATGTAATTTTTGATTCTCTATTGCCTTATTCTACTTAAATAGTAATCAATGGTAGATCAACATTTTTACCTATACCTCACACTTTTGATAAAAATCATTCTAGATGTAATTCAAATATAGACACTGCCTTCTACTAGTGATTGTAATAGCTACTCAAAAAACTGATAGATTGATCACAAAACTAACATCCATAAGAAGGTTATGAACTACTAGTAATATCAATGCCACCCAGTTGAATCCTACTATTTTTACTCTAACATGGATTAATGGACCTAAAAATTTTCTCCTTTAAGTGAAATTAATCTAGTTAAATAATAATCCTCACAAATCCTAACAGTCTCTCATATAAAGACTAATTCAAGGACTTCACATAATCCTCCATCATTTTATCAAACACCACCCACTATACTTCCACTATATGAAATGTTCCTATTCTTACCTTCCATTCACCCCTTTCTAACTAAGGCACAATTTTAGCACAGTATCTACTAGAATAAAGTATATAAAAAACATATACAGTAGATTTTTTCATCTAATTATCTTCCATAACTCTATCACTCCATCTTCACGAAATTTATGAATGTAATTTTACTTGAGGTTGGTGTGCTTCGCCTTTTCATGTAACACCATAATTTTTACTAAATGTATCTCACTTTGACTATCATAGTAGAGTGATTCATTATCTTAGATTCTTCTAGGTTATTCGCATATAATTTTCAACCATACCATTTCTTTAATTGATTCCATTGTTACTAAATATGCATCTTCTGTTGTGGAGAGTATTAACATAGATTTTATCCTTGACATCCAGCTAACTATGGTTCCACCAAAGGTAAAGACATTATCGGTTGTGAATTTTTATGAATCAGAGTCTCTCCCAAAGTCTTTATCAACATACCCAACCAATGGATGATCATGTCTAAAGCATAGGGAATTATTTTTCATTCCTTTAAGATATCTTAAAATCCACTTCACAACTTCCTAATATTCTTTCCTCATATTTAACATGAACCTATTGAAAACTTCCACTTCATGAGAAATATTTGGTAAAGTTCACACCATGGAATACATAAGACGTCCTAACAAAAAAGAATATGTTATCTTATCCATGTACTTTTCAAATTTTTCCATTCATGATACTTGTTCCTTTTAAAGTTATAAATGGTCAGTAAGATGAGTCAAAACAAATTTACATCTAGTCATCAAAAAAATCAATGATCTTCTAGACGTAGTCTTTCTAAGATAAGATCAATATTATAGTCTTATTATCTTGTTCAATATTCATGCCTAATATTTTCAACACTTATATGAGATATTTTATTCCAAACTTCTTTGACAAGTCTTTCTTCAACTCTTAATTCCATTGAATTTACGAATCCATCAAAATAATGACATCCATGTATAATAGTAAAATGATGAAATTCCAATCACTATACTCCTTCTAGTAATAATAGTGATTTGAGATACTTCATGAAAAAACCCTTCTCCTGTATGAATTATTTTAATTTCTAATTTCACTACCTTAGTACTTGTTTCAACCCATAGAGTCTTTTATTGATTTTACACACCATATCCTGATTTTGATGCTCTATGAAACCCATAGTTTACTTCATGTAGATTTCCTTTTCTAAATATCAACGAAGAAAATTCAACTTCACATTCATTTGATCCAGATATTAACCATAGAAATAAATAAAACTTATCATAGCTTGAATGGATACATGTTTAACTACTAAAGCAAAAAAATCAAAAAAATCAATTCCCTCCTTCTGCTAAAATACCTTGACAACCATATTTACCTTGAATGACTTAATTTTATATTCATTATCTTATAACTGGATAACCCTCTTATTTTTAGGATCCCTCTTTCAATGTGGTTGTTATGTAAACTCCAGGGTTTTATTCACATATAGTGAATTCAACCCATCCTTCATAGCCAAATCCCACTCACTATAATATCTAATGTTAGCTACTTCTTTGTGGATTTTTGTTTTACCTACGTCTATTGAATGAATGAATTTTAGGTCAGTTTTAAACTTATCTATTGGTCATTGGACTCTTTTTGGCCTTTAAAATTCTACTTCCAACTCTACTCTTTCATGGAATAAAGACTTGGGAATTTAATCCTCTGGAACTCTAGATTGATCCTCACCAATTCTAGATCTCTCCAACACAACCTCCACTGGTCTCACTCTCAAGATTTTTTTTCTTACCTAAAAATTTCCTTTAGAATTTTAAAACTTTAAATAGTTTTAGTGTCAACTATATTCAATGAAAATTGTATAATTTGGGTGCCTCTATTCAGAACATCATTAATTGGAGTTGATTCTTATATCACAAATTACCTTTACTTCAAGTTCATTTCATTCCACTAGACTTGTTCATTAAAAAGCATATTTATACTTTGAATTAATCTCTTCTTATAATCATCTAAAATTTGAAACTAAACTTCTTTATCACCATATCCTATGAAGAAACATGCATGAGATTTAACATAAAGATTATATTTATATTTGGAATCCACATGAAAATGGGTCATACTTCCAAAAATATTGAGGTGATCTAAATCCAATAATTTTCTTATCCATAAGATTTCAGAAATTCCTATCCCATTAGCACTGAGGGACTCTGATTTATAAAATAAATAGTGGTATACAATTCGTTTTTTCAAAATACCTTAGGCATCCCTGATTAAAACTTCATGATCAATGCATTTTCCATTATTATTAGATTCATATATTCAACTATGTATTTTTTAGGCATTCCTGGAGTATTCTTCTCAGGCCTAATTCCTCTGAGTCTACATAAGTTCAGGAAACATCTTTCATTGTACTCACCTAAATTTTTTGATCTCAAGAATTTAATCTTACACCCTATTTCCCTTTTAACCATAGATTTCCATTGCATGAACACTCCAAAAAACTTAAAATTTATGTTTTAGGAAGAATATTCATAATTTACTCATAGATTCATCAATTAAATTCACAAAGTATAATGATGATCTATTATATTTAATTGGGTTTTGTCCCTAAACATTTGTATGCACAAGTTCCAACTTTTGGTTTTTCAGCATTCTTTTGGTATGATTAAAACTCACCTTTCACTACTTCACAGGTATAAAACTATAGAAACTCCAATAGCCTAAATATTCCATCTTCATAATTCCTTTCCTTACTAGAACATTCATACCATTATCACTAATTTTTTCAAGATGATAGTTCCATAGATCTGAATTTCTGATTAATGGATTTATTGTAAGTGTATCTATAACTAAACTTCTAGTATGATAAAATGTTTCATACTTTACACATCTAGATATTATCAAGGATCCTAAAGATATTTTCCACACTCCATCAAAAAAACATATTCTATAACTAGATTTATCCAATTATCCTACTGAAATTAGATTCTTCTGGATACTTGGAATATATTTGATCCATTTCAGCTCAAGGACATTGTCATTCTTCAACCATATTTTCACATCCCCTTTACTCATGATGTCAAGAGCTTCATTATACACTAGTTTAATTCTTATAAAGTTTCTAGAAACATATTTAATTATGCATCCCTTTTCACTAATGGAATGCAAAGATAATTTGGAGTCTATGATCCATGGTTCTAGTAGTGTTTTGATACTCATGTATAGATTAACACTACTTTATATAGTTGAATGCATCTAATGTGGTCCTCTATAAAATGGTCTACTGGAATTTCCTTTATGATCATGGAAATCTTTCTTGAGATATCACCATTTACCACAGTGCCATCACACTGGGTTGGTTCCTATAGATTTACCAATACTCCTCCCTCTTGACTTTACTTTTGATTACCTTCAACTTATTTGATTAGGTGATCACCCTCTTTCATAAACATTTAATTAATCACTAGAATATGTATAAAATTCTCTCCTTATATTCTATTTATTTAGAATCAAGTTCTGATTATCATTTAATATCAAGTCACATTTCTCGTTAGAGTTACTTACTTCCATTATCATTCCCTCTCATGATATTGGTAATGATGAAAATAGTAATATTGGCTATACTTCATCTATAAATTATACCTTCATATACTCAAGATGACTCTCGATCAAGTTAAAATCATTCACATGATCGGTAGTAGATCTTCCTTTTTATAGGATCATGTTGAAAATTTAGTGCAATATATACACCTTATTGAGTGTTATAGGCTTCTCATATATTTTTTATAGGGTGGAAATTAATTCTATTATAGTATTCTTTTCCTTGATATTCAAATCCACATTCTAGGCTAATGAAATTCTCAGAACCCCTATCACTTATTTGTATTTATTTTCCCATTCATCTTTCTCTACTATCTCTGGCTTGGCACCCATCAATGGAAGTTATAGATCACTAATAGAAAAACAATATGTATATATGGGGTTACATACATGGTAAGAATAGTTATGGCTATAGGAACCCTATAGCCATAGAAAATTATACTTATGGCTATATATTCTTTATATCCATGGTCACCCCACATGTGGCCGTAGGTTAGTGTGTAATTTTTTTTCATGTGAAGATAGAAGTAAAAGCCAATAGATAGTGAAAAATGTTTCCTATGACTATATCCCCTTTCATCGGAAACCTATAGCCATTTTCATGGTGTTCCATGGATATATAACTTTTACCCAACCCCTATAGCCATGATCATACTAGACCATCGCTATATCCTCTTACACCTGGCCCCTATAGCCACGATCATACTAAATAGTGGCTATATCCCCCTACATAGGAACCTTGTAAACATTGTCAAATTAGATCTCGAGTATATCATCATGCACCAGACCCATATAGCCATGGTCATAATGGTTTGTGGCTATAGGCCCTTGCACTCGGCCCTAATATCCATGGGTGGAATTCCCATGGTTATAAGTAATGCATAAAAAATTATTAGAATTTATATAATAATTATTATATTATAAATTTAAATATTTTTGGATATATATATATATATACATATTTTATACATGTTATATAGAAAAAACTGATATTGAGGATTCTTAAGGTTTATAGAAATTTATTGTGGGCACAACAAATAAAATCCTATGAGTCATGAATTTTATTACTTTTGGCACTCTATAGCCATGGGTAGAGGTATGTGGCTATAATTTTGGGTTATAGCCTTAGACATTCCACTTATTCAATATCCATATACTAACATGGGTATCAACCCATGGATATAGTAGGAACATGAAGTAGAACCCATGTCAAAGTAGTTATAGCCATGCGCTATATCTACATGTGGAAACTGTGAATATAGCCCCAATGTTACAGCCATGGATTTCATAGCCACGGATATTATGCCCATGACTATTGTCTATAGGCATAGGAATTTGGTCTATAGTCTAGGGAATGGATCATATTTTATCCCATTTTTAGACTTTCGGATTGTTTTGATGAGATAGTTATTGATCCATGTCCTCTGTTAACTAAAATCCATTCTATAAAATTTATCGATGTGGACCTTTATTTCATCAAACTCCATCACCTTCTGATGTAATAAATCCTATACTGAATTGAAAAATAGAATCTAACCAAGTGAGAATTTTACATGATTTATTTTTCAGTAAACTCATGAGCCTTTTAGAACCTCCCCTTTAACATTGATACAAATTTTTTAGAATTATACCATAATTTAAGACACCAAAAATCCAAAATTGGAAGACCAAATTGGAAAAAATAGGTCACTAGTAGGAACCCTTTGGAATTTCATTATACCGAAAATTAGAATAATAATCTTCACCCAAATCATCACAATAAATCCAATGCAAGCTCAATAAATTATTATTCTAACTCACACAAACATTCAAGAAAAGAAAAAATTAAATCAAGTAAAGGACACATTAGTTTTAAGTGGTTTATATTTATATCCTATTACCATGGGAGAAGACATTGCAGCTTTTATTTCATCAGAATTAAAATATACAATCACTATAAATTTTAATCCATGTATATCACTACATCCAATTATTTCATGACACATTGGAAAAGTGGTTCCAAACAATTTATAAATATGGTCCCACCTAGTTATCAAGTTTCATTTAACTCCTACATATTCAATCTTACATCTATTTCACTATATAACTATTGATTCCACATTTCTTGCCTTGGATTCACCACTAATCCCCAATAGATCAACAGTGATCCCTACACCTCACTAATTTTACAAAAAATCTACTAGTATTGATTCAATCATAAACACTACCTTCTACCATATATTTCAATTTATCTTCAAAAGATTAGTATACAGGACACCAAATTGAAATCCATCAGAAGTTCATGAATTTTTTAGAACCTCACTGCCACCTAGTTGATATCTGTTGATGCTACTCTAACATGGAAAATAAGTCATCTATCATTTCTATTTCTAGTGAACTTACTATATTTTTAGAAGAGACTTTATAAATCCTAACACATGATACCTTATTGTAGCTTTGATATCTACAAGATTGGTATAGACCTCAACAAGGTTAGTTAGTAGTCCTCACAAAATAGGTGCTCAAACTTTTTCTATGGGAGAGTCACCTCATTGTGAATCTAGATAATAATATTCCACAAGTGACTCATTTCTCCATGGATAAGGTAGGATGTCAGTACTACTATCTGGTTATAGGGTGTTTGAATAAGGTGAATCACTCGAGTCACCACCTCAAGCAAATCCTATGATGCATGAGGGACATTCTTACCTTAGAACCAGCTTGGTATCCATTTCTAAAAATATTTTAGTGTGCTTAGACTACATGAATCCTCATCATGACCTACTAAATTCATCCACTATTTAACATGTGGGTGAATGTTTTCATGGGTTGTGGATAGTGGGTCTACTCGATGCACTATGGGTGGATGAAATTCTCCCCACTTTCTCAGTGGGTACATCTCACAATCAAGTCCCAAGATGGAAGCCTCATCACTTATTAGATTAGCGAAAAGATTATTAATTTATAGTATAGTCACATCACAACCCTACCCTAGGATCCAAGATGGCTCTCTATATGGAAGAATCCTACAGTTTAACTTGATGAACTGTGGTCATTAAATCATATCTGAGGATCTGACTCAAGAAGGATGAAGAAATCTGAAAATGATTTATATATGATGCATATACTATTTATTTTTTTCATTATATCCATTTACTTAGATCTATGAGACAAAAATAGGTCATTAGAGTCCTCGTGAATGGATACATTGGCTGTTACATTTAAAATGGGTTCCTTGAACTTAAAGTTGAACTCAAAACCCCTTTGATGCCATTAAACTAAGTTCCCAAACCAACCCTTGCATACTCCTAAATCAAAAATCCATCCCAAATACAAACCTAGATCAAATAATACTCTAACACAACTCAAACCATTTTTTCACCACATTGACCTCCATTAAGTCATGTGTGCCACCCTAATCCCTCCTTCAATAAGTTAGGGGTTAGTGACAAGCATCAAGATGGAATATCATATAATATGGGAGTCCTTAGACTAAAGTGCCTAAAACCCACCAATCACCATGTCGGATAAAAATAATGTAATACCATATAGATAAAATACTAGAATATATAAATGTTCATGAGACCCACTAAGATTCAAAAAATAGTATCAAGTTCATAACTATAAATTAAAAAAGGCTCAAAATTAATGCCCAATAAACATAATGGAAAATCATTCAAGAGTAACCAAGGTCAAGGGGACTCCATAATGAAATACTAGTAGACATGAACATTGTCTGTTACTATCACTATCTCGAACCACTAAGCTCACACTACATTAATAGTGTATCCCCAAAAGTATCCATTGAATTGTTTTTCATCTACATAATACATGAAAAATTCATGTGAAACACCCATGTATGGTTGAGTATAGATATACCCAATATAATACCATGAATACCACAAAAGGAAAAAAAATGGATGGGATGTTTATCCCAAAATCATAAATGTAAAGGATAACCTAATATAATAAAAAACAAAAAGATAAAAACATACCCAACTAGGATTTCTATTTAAAGAACCAGAAACATTGATTCCTACCCATCAATAGCCCAACTTGACAAGGAAATTTGTCACCCCAAACTACTTAATAATTCAATTTATCTAGATAAATCATACCTAAATCATATCACTAATTAGTGTAGGGGGATCGTTCCTTTCCAAGATAGGTATTGATTGAGGTAGTATGAAACATTATGGAGGACTCGCTCTTTATTGAATAATTTCATCAAAGAGTGATTACTTGACTCTATAAAGAGAGGAACCACACCACAATGATTTCTGTAACATTGATTAGGGGAGTAAAAAACTATATTAACCTTGATGGGGGCTCACCTTGTTGGGAAAAAGGTAATACCACCTCCATGCTCGCACTATAGGGGACCCACAACTGATGAATGTGGGGGTATAAAACTCTAAAATCCTATAGAGGGATAAAACCCTATCATTAACACACAACCAAGTGAGTATCAAACCAAATGGAATGATTTTCTCATCAGAACCAAATACAATCATCATCTCTATGGAGCTAAAGTATAAACCTACTCAAAATATGATGTAATCAGACTCAGTTGATCTAAAGGAACATGCCATCTCGTTCTTCATAGTAAAATCTCATAATATTCTATCTCCTCATGAAAATTTTAAAAAAAATATGAAAAGATACGTAAACTATTGCAAGGGGATCATTCTAGGTATTTCCCTATGGGTTTTAACTCAATCACAACATATGTATACTTCCATGTAAGAGTTCTTGACTTATTGGTTTCAAGCTTCAACAGAACACCTCATACCACATTCGATGACTGATGTCGTCCTCCTCATGCCATAATCGGCATGTTCATGCCAAAACTGCCTCCTTTACACTACATCTAGAAATTCCATGTCACACATCACCTCACATAAGATTAACTCGATATATATGGACTCTATATAATATTAACACACTTATATTCTTACATACCACTAGGAAAGTGGTAGTCATGGTGCATTAACTAGTGTTGTAGTGTGACCCTATCATGAGTATTAAGGATATAATTCATGAAACCCTAAATAATGTTATGATATAACTTTCCATGAAATAATGAGACCCTTCACAACACAAGAATTCTCCTATCATTATTTCTATCATATATCATTGTTTCCATGGTGCATTATTCCCAAATAGAAAATGGAATATTAGACAAGAGGGGGTGAATTGGAAATTTTTCTAAAATTAATTTAAAGATTAAATATCTAAGGTTATATTAGATTTATTATGTTAATGTAGCATAAAAATAAAATAAATAGAAATAGTGATTTTTATATTTGTTTGTATCTAAATGATCCTAATACACTATTCACCCCACTCATGAAATAAGATAGATGAGACCAATTATATCCAATATAATGGAATCTTACAGAGACTTTTTCCAACCTAGAGTCATAGCCCAATTACAAAAAATTGTTCCCCTAGAGGCTAAAACCCAAAAACAACTTCCATTTTCTACCTTCAAGAACAACTAAAATAGTCTTCCTTTTCATGCCTAGAGGAAAAACTCAATGCATGACTTTTGTATGTGGGTCACAATCCACAATACTAACTTATAAGGGGTAGTATAAACCTATAAATTACACAAATATAATGTAATAGAAATACATAAATCCATAGAACAAGATGTATTCTTACCAGACTGAGAGTTGAGGAAACAACAATCTTATCAGCAACAAAGGATGAAAAATATATAATTTAGATGAGTAGTAGTTGATCACCAAAGTATGTCGCACTTGTACAATTCAAGAATATAATTAAACTCATATATTGATATGGATATTTAAAATTCATTATATAGATTTATTTTTTGCATAACATATTAAAAGCATGAATCCCATTGTAGTTTATCTTTCCCAATGATGCATAGTATTTCTTCATTGGATATACATGAAAAATATACCCACGTGGGTCACTTCGATAATCTATAACATTAAAATCATGTTTTATAGTGATAATATATTATAATAATTAATATAGTACCTATAAATAATCATAATTAAATTACCTTATAAAAGTTCCATAAATTATGTGAAATAAACTATTCAAATTCCAACCATATTTAATTTGGAACACGTGTTTTCCCAAGAAAATAGTATGAAAACTCAACCCACGTGATAAGAATTTAATCCTATATAAAATTATTCCAAATAAAATTCCTTAGTATTAAAATAATTAATAAGTGTTTAAGGAATAATTAAATCAAGATAAACATGTGAAACAAACATGCAGTAATTTGAAATATAAAAGTATAAATAAAACAGAGAATGTTTTGAGCTAAAATATGATAGAGTATATAAGTGACCATAGATAGGTCATGAGGAAGGTTCTATACTTTATCAAATTTCAACTTTTGTTCACTTTATTTTTCTTATTTCATTCAATTCATTTTGTATATGTGGTCACTTCATTTTTCTCATGTGGTTACTTCATTTTTTGTTCATACAGTCACTTCATTTTTGTTCTTTCAATCACTTTCAGAATGTAAAATTATCACTCATGGTCTATTCATTTTTCTTCTTATGGTCACTTAATTTTTTTCATGAATTCACTTATTGTGTGTTCATGTGTTCACTTAATTATTTTTAATTCAGTCACTTCCATACTTTGTCAAATTTTCACTCATGGTCACTTCACTCAAGGTCACTTTCATAATTTTTCATATTTTCTCTCATAGTCACTTAACTCAAGGTCACTTATAGAATTTTCAAATGTTCACTCATAGTCACTTCACTCAAGTTCACATCCAAAATCTTTCAAATTTTCACTCACAGTCACTTCACTCAAGGTCACTTCCAAAATTTCTCAAATTTTCACTCATGGTAACTTCACTCAAGGTCAATTATAAACTTTATAAAATTCTCACTCATGGTCACTTCACTCAAGGCCACTTATATAATTTTTCAAGTTTTTATTCGTGATTAATTTACTTAAGGTCACTTCCAAACTTTATAAATTTTTACACCTGGTCACTTTACTCTAGGTCACTTCACAAGTTCACTTGATAATTTACCAAGAATGTGTAAAAACTCAACATGGAAAAATCATAAAATGTATGGGAAATTAGAATTAATAAAATTATAACTGAAATCATGATGAGAACAAATATTCATAATAGATTTTTCAGTTTTAACATTTTATTCAACATTTCTAATCACATTATCTATAGGTTGATCGTTCTGAGTATTCCAAGATCTTTCATGAATAGGTTCATATTGAGAAGAAATATTATCACCCTTAATATGGGAATATTTATCATGATATTATTATTTAAAATTAAAATATCTTATTTCATCCTCAATTTTATCAATATCAACATCCCTTTTATTGAAATATTTTTCATCAAACTTTACATTAATTGATTCTTAAACAGCCATGGTTGTTTTATTGTATACTATATGTGTTTAAAATTATTTGAATATCCTAATAAAATTCATTATTCATATTTTCAATTAAATTTATCTAAATCACGTTTAGTGTTAAGAATAAAAACATTACATTCAAAGATTTTAAAATAGCCAGTTTTAGGTTTTCTCCCCTTCAAAAGTTCATAAGGTGTCATTTTCAACAGGGGTCTTAAAATAATTCTATTAGTACCATAAAAATATGTATTCATAGCCTATAACTAAAAATATTTAGTCAAATTAAACTCATTTAACATCATCCTAGTGTAATATCGTGATATTTTAAAAGAATGATTATATTTGATAGCGTACAAGATACGCAACACCATGCTTAAATGAACCTCAGAATATTAGTATAACCATTATAACCTAATAATTTAATTGGTATGTATGAATAGGATTAACCAAATTATTAATTATATTTATAGTTCATAATTAATTCAAATTTATTGATTAATAATTTATAAAAACATGCTCTATTTTTTAGAAAATTTATTTTATTCTTGAAAAATGATTTTTATTAAATTTTGTTAACAAATATAATAATTATTTTTTAGAAAATTTATTTGATAAAATAAAATTCATTTTTTAAATCATCATATCAAAATTATCTTAAGGTTAAATTTTTAGAATTTTCCAAAATGTTTTATTTTTCAGATAATAGTGAAAAATACTAATTTTTATTGAAAACTGTATTTTTTTCAAGTATTAAAAATAAAAATTATATTTTAGATTATTTTTTAAATTTTAATTAGTTAATTTTTATTAAAAAAATCCAATTATATTATTTTTAATGTATTTTATACTTGAATTTAGTATAAAAACATTTTATATTTAAAAAGGGCATTTTTCTAAAAAAAATTATTTTTCATCGCATTTTATTGGTTTAATTTTAAATTAAATTATGCCACTTATATATTTTAAATTTTGAAAAAATATGTTCCATGTTTTTAACAAGTGAGTCTAAATTTATTAAATATATTCCTTTTATTTTTAGTCATTATGAATAGTAACTATAGTAATTTTTTATTTCCCTTGTAAAAGGTAAATTGGGTAATTAAGGGATAAAAATAAGATGATAAGGACTATAAAATAAAAATAAAACTTGGATTATTTTTATTTTATGAGTAAATTTTATCCATAATAATACAAGATTCCATTATTTGACCTTTTTTCTATTTTTATGTGATTATGACCTTTATAATATTTTATATTAAGAAGAGTCAAAAATGTCACTCTTATTTTTAATAACTATGATATTTTTAACATGGAGATAAAAAGAGTATGTATTCAGTTATAAATTTTCATTTTAAATATTAATTATTTATATTTGTCATCATAATTTTTTAAAATTTTTAGTTAAGAAATAATTACCTTAAATTCTTACGCAATGCTAATGTGGAAATTATTCAATTAATTGAAAAATAAAATAAATGATATTAAAAATACTAAAAGTAATATAACTTGAAATAATTAATATAATGTATGAATTTTATAAACAAATATAACATTTTATGTATTTATTAAAAGTTTTTATTTGAATTTTTTTTTTCTTAATGTTATTAAAGTCAAACTAAATGAATAGTTCTAAAATTGTTATTATTGATATTTTATGAAAATAATATATTATTAAATGATATAAAATTCTTAAAAATACTATACTTTACTAAGTGGTTCTGATATTTTTTTAAATATAAATCATGGTACATTTATGGGGCGTGTTTCTATTTATAGTAATTATCATGACCCTTAAAGAGTAAAAAACCTTGTTGTCATGGTAAGTGTAAAAAGGGTTAACAAGGGGTTAAAACCAAAATTAAAGGGTAAAAACATAGTAAAAACTTTTCCAAATTTAATTTTATGAGATTATATTTGTTCATTATCATCTTATATTATAAAATTATCAATTTGTATCCATTTTTAATTGAATATTAATTTATATTAATTTATTTATTTAATAAATTCTAAGAGTGCCCCTACCCTCTCTAATAAAAGGTTATCTCCTCTTCTCCTTACTTCACACCTAATGAACCATTTAGTTTTTAAAATATCTACTAAAATACCTTCCTTACATACCTCCTCTCATCTTGGAGTCTTTTCTTATTATAAAACCAACCTAGAAAAGATTTTGGTGTAAACCTTATGAGGTTTCCCGAAGAAGAGGTATCATTCTTAACCAAGTTTTTTTTATTTCTTCATCCACCTCATTCAAATATTATTTTACCATGATGATATAATAATATAATTATATTTCATATAATTATATGTTATTATGTTAATGGAATATCCTATATCCATCTTAAACCTCCATCAAAAGAAAAGAAAATCCATCGTTCGTGTGTACGGTGGACTGTCGTCTCACAGACTGATCTAATTTGTTTTCCATCACCATCTGTTATGGATGGTTATAATGATGGAATTTATTTTTATATATGATATTATTTACATATTTATCATTATAAAAATATAATATATCATATATTTTATTACCTTTCCATTCACTAAAAAATGATAATGTTGTTCTTGCGTACATGTGGACTACCACCTCCACGAAGAGATGTGATTCATTTTTCCTAACCACATTACATGGATGATATATATAATTGTATTTAAAGAAATAAATTTATGCTATTATGATAATTATGGAAATATATAATAATACTTACCTTATTTCTATGATGATCTTTGAAAAATGGAAACGTTACTCATGCGTGCGTACAGCCTACCGTCTCCATGATTGTAACGTAGTTCATTTTTCATAAAAATATTTAATGGTTGGATTTAAAAGTATAATTAATTTATAAAATTTAAAATTATTTCATGATTATTATTTTATATATGATTTAATAATTACCTCTTTGACAATATTCAACCTACTGAGGTCATTCTGGACTTATGAAAAGAACCTCATCAAAATAAATGACATAAACTTAAATGATTAAGTGATTGTATATAACATGGTATTAAATAAAATAAATAATAAACTTGAAAAATTTTCTTAATAAGGTAAATAAATTAACATAATTTTGTTATTCAGGAAGACAAATAACATATGTGATGAGTCGGATTCTAGGTAAGGGACACTTTAACTTTAAATCTCATTTTAAATGTTTTAAATATTTATTTTAAAAATATTTCTCTTCCAAGTCCATGTTCTTAAAATTATTTTATGAATTTATTTATATGGAAATAAAATATAAAAAAGGACATTTTATGTCTCTTCTATTAAATGTTCTTAAAAATGAATCTTTTTATATAATGTTTTGACTTTATTTACAAAAGACAAAAGAAATGTTTTATTTTAATATATATGAAAACAATAACTTTTCTCATCATCATAACCATTATTATATTTTTGTATTACTTTAAAAAATTTCATGTTTTATTCAAATAAAAACACTATTTCACTTTTTATTCTTATTTTGGTTGTAACGCCCTGACCCTAGTTACCTAGAGTTGGTGAATTATTACATAACATTATCATGATCACAAGATATCAAGTCTCAAAAGACCGATTAGTTTACTAGTCATGGAAGTACTAGATACATACATAAGTTTTACATTACATCATAAAATAAAAAAACAACATTGTGTCCCCTTTGAACACACTCATATCATTTGTCCTATCCCTACAGGTTAATCATAATATACTTCTTCACATCCTGGTAAAAAGAAAACATAATAAATCGGTGAGCTCAGATACTTATTAAGGATAAAAATATAGCGGAAACTATCATAAATAAGCATAAACATTTAAGTCATTGTATAAGACTAAAACACAAGCCTTTTAAACTTAAACTTCAGCATAATATGGAAAAGATAAATCAAATAATTCCATTTACTTATTCACATGGATATTCTACTAGTCTAATAATCACATGTAATATCAATAGTTAATTTCATAATGATGTAATTCATAATTTCGTACATCATAACCACATAGTCAAGGCCTCATGCCAAGACTACAAATAAGATTTTTTCAAGGCCATTTTCCAAAAAACTAGTTTGTCTCATGAGACCTATCGATGCATTAAGGAGTTATATCTGGCTCCACCCATCACTTACTAATTCCAATGCATTCCTCATATGAAAAAGGGTAAAACATAACATAAACATTCACACTAAAACTATCCTATGAAATGTAAATACTTTAACCATAAACCATGAATGGTATAAAAATAACACATACACATTCAAATATATCATAACTCATTCAATAAAATATGGAAGATTTTATTATAGTAAATCAACCTCAATCAATAATAATATCCAATAAAGGATGTTGACATAGTTGAAAATAATCAATAAAAATCTTTGAGATAAAGACCTATTTTCATGAAATCATTTAAAAGTCACAAAATTTATAAATGAATTAATTTAAAATAGATTTTTGAATCAAAGTGTCCCATGCCACTTTGAAACTTTTGAAAGAAATTAACACTTTAAAACAATCATGTCTGCATAAATAATCCCTTAAAATCCTTTTGAAAACATGGACATTTATTAAAAAGATTTAGAAAAATAAATCTTTAAAAAAATTTAAAATGATGATATAGATAAATATTCCAATCCATAAAACCTTAAAAGATTAATTTTTTAAAACATTTTAATGAAACATTGACATAGATGATAAATATGTCCCAGTAGATACTTACAGATAAACAATCTCAGATAATAATGAGATTGAGGAAATAAACCTTACCTTTTACTTTTCCTTAGTCAAGGGTACGTTAACCTCCATTATAATAGTTAAATCATTGTTATTAAATTATAAAATAACTACATACATAAATGTGATATCATATATGATCTTCTAATACTGCTTTATTAATAATATTTCAGTAGTATCATTGTTTCGGGTGTTAACTGATTCATTTTCCTTTATATGTTTTTTTACATAAGTCATGTTTGTTATGGGTATTATTTATTTTATTCATATACAGAATGATATTAAGTTCTTAAAAATTACTTTTAATCATAAAATAAAAATTATTCTTGAATGGTTATGATGGGGAATGAATCTTATCGTGTTTGTGGGGACGGTAATCCATACGTACGCACGAGCGACAATATCCTTCTATTGTTGGTGAAATTATATGTAATTTGATGGTATATTACATATACATAAGAATTAGAATGTTATACTTATTATTTAAATCAATTATACTCATTATTATACCCATCCAAATAATGAAGTGTTGAATAAAAAACTACGCCACGACATGGAGACGGTAAGTCGTACGTACACACATGTGGTGACTTTGTTATTCATAGGATGGATAGAATAATGAATATGGTTGTACCATATTTATAATAAAATCACAGTATATATAAGGTACTGGAGTTGTTATTTTTGTATTTAAACAACAAAGAAAGAGGAAGTGGAAAGAGAAAAGAACATTGAAAGAGGTGATGAAGTTATTACCTCTTCTTTGGGTGATTCCTTTTTCATTTGATCAAAAGGGCTCCTTAGGTTGGCTTTCTGATCAAATTAAGGCCTATAGGTTTAATTTAGGGTATTTGGGAGGATATTTTAGGAGGTTTTGGCTGATAAAAATGGCTTTGGATGTGGTAATTTTAGAGAAGGGGGGGTTCCCTTTTATAAGAGAGGTGAAGGGCACCTTAGGAAAAGATTGAAATATTATTTTATTATAAAGTAATTTTAGGTTTCCAATGGCTCAAAAAGGATTTATTTCGAAGATAAGGTGGGTATGGGTATTAAACCTATCAAAAAATAGGTTTTATACAAGTTTAGGTCACCATATTAACCTTATCTTTTAGATTTAACACTTGGTTAAATAGTTCAACTTTTGCAATGTCTTCTTGTATTTTTATTTTACATTGTTAATAAACTTACTATAAATTTACAAGAGAACCTAAATTGGTTATTTAATTACATATATATAATTATATAAGTCCTTTGGCCAAATCTTATATTTTTATAAATATTATATCATTTAATAATATAGTATTTGTTTTAAAAACTCATTTAAGTCTATTTTGACACTATTAAGTATTTGGTTTTTGTGAAAGTCAGAAAAACTTGATTACATAGAAAAAATACATTAAATAAATACTAACATGTCATATTAACCTATAAAATTAGTGTAATGCATCAAAAATCTCAATTTACATTTATTTGGATATTTATAATATCAATTATTTTAATCTTTCATTAATAAGGTAATTACTGCATAATCATTGTCTCATAAATAAATTTAATTATTTAATTTCTAAAAATTATAAATAAAATACCATTATGTATTAAATATTTTTATCTTTATAATGAATATTTATAGTTTAATTTATCTTATGTATAACCCTATATTAAAAATGTTTTATTTATTCAAATTTGAATTTAACACTTTTAACTCTTCTTTAAATAAAATAATAATAAATGTCCTAATCTAATCGAAGTGGATCAAATAGGGTCATATTTTATTCCTAATTTTTATTTTGGTCTAAATAAACTTATCCAATATAATTAGTACATGTTTTAGGGTAATTATAATATCATTTTTACCTTTAATTACCCTATTTACTTTTAACCATGGAAAATAAAATTCAAAAGTTACCATTCACAAAAAATTATTTTCATCCTATTGAACCAAATTTTACTTACTGATGTCAAATGTGTCTCTCTGGGTTTTTAAATTCAATTCACAGAAGTGGTAAAATTATGTTTTATGCAAATTTGCAAATTTGCCTAGGGGGTGGGTAAAAGACGTTAAAAATTTCAATAGAATTTTATATATCTAATCTTATTATAAAATAAATCCAATGAATTACATTAGAATAATATAGGTATTATGTATATATTTTGACTTCAAAATAAATTTAAATAAAAATAATTATTATTTAAATAAATAGTCGGTTTTTATGTACTATGCAGTACTTTTCACTATTCATCAAAAATTGAAAGTTTTCAGAAAAATACCAAAAATTCACCCTAAACTAATTTTGATATTAAAAATACAAAAATGAAGTATATTTTACCAAATTAAATTTTTAAGAGTTTCTAATATTAATTTTATTATTTTTCACAAAAGGACATAAAAAGTAGTTCTTTTTAGAAAATAGTTTTTCTATATGTATAACTATTTTAACAAAACATATACATTTCATTATAAATATGTATTATTTATGTAAAAACATTATAAATAACAATAAAAAATTATTTTTTACTATTCATATCACAATATTTAATTGATAAATAAATATATCGTTTAAATAATTATAATACTAATGTTTTGTTTCACAGAAACTCAATCTTGCATATAATGCAAGCCAAGTCGGTGTTGCCTGTAGTATAAGCTATTGACTTACTTTAAATATATAACTTACTATGAAATATTTGGGTGTTACATTGGTATTTAAAATGGGTTTTTAAAAGAAAGTGTTTTATTGATATCCAAAATTGTTTTGTATGTGGGTTTAAATAGGTTTTTTCCAAAGTTTTTATGATGAAAATGTGAAAGAATAAAATGTTTTATTCTTGATAAGATACTTGATAATTATATATAATAAATTTTGATCTAGATACAGTATATAAAAAAAATTATCCCCATTATATCTCATGATGAATGTTTGGGTCCGATATCGCTTATATAAAGGATGAGCCCCATTATAGTTCTACAATGCATTGGGTAACATTTATGTTTTGAAGTTGACCATCAGGGTTCTTACAAAGTGTAATTTTGATAGTTACTCCAATTTTAACTATGATATTTATTCCATTTTTAACCTTTAGGGTTACTCCATTTATAACCATAATAGTTATTCCTTGTGTAACCATGAGGGTTACTCTATTTATAACTATGATGGTTATTCCATGTGAAACCATAAGGGTTACTCCATTTATAACCATGATGGTTATTCCATTTGTAAGAGTGATATGAAAAAAAATCTCAAGTTACATACATGATTTATATATGTTTTATATGGGTTTCTATGGAAATCATATGATTGCATGAGGTAATATAATGATTTTAAGTTTAAAGGAAAATATTTTCTACTTTTTAAGGGTAAAAAGTATAAATTTGTAAAAAAAATTGATGTGTATTTCTTGATAATAATGAAGCCTCTGTGATTTTTTTCCATTAAAATTTATAATAAAATATTTCATTAAAACCATTGGGAAGATAGGATGATTTATTATGTAAGAAAATATTTAATTTGAACCCAATTTTTATGTTAAAAAATCCATTTTTATTAGTATTCATGGAATAATAGTTTATTTACTAATTTTATGTCCCTTGCTGATATTTTTGTATTCATACCACATTTAAAAAAAATCAAAGGGTTTAAATATGGTTTAGGGAAAAGAAGAAGTCGGGTTTAAATTCATGAATATTTTTCATGAAAATAAATCATTTTTTACTTTAAAAGTTTTACATTATGGGAAAATGGATACTAATTAGAATTGTCCACTTTATAATATATGATATTTTTGTGTAAGAGTTATGAACTAATTCTCTAAAAATATAAACCTAAAAGATATTTTTGAATGAAATAAATGGATTCTATTCTAATGACCTTAGATTATGTATTCTTTAAGTTTGTGTCTTTACAGTTAGTATTAGATCAAGTTTTAGATAACTTTAGAGGTTATGATGTTATTTGAACATAGGTTAAAATTATTCTATGACCACAATGGTTATTATGTTAAGGATAATTATATTTATTTTGGATAAATCAAAAGATTTTAAGATACCATGGTTAAGGATATGTTAGTGTTTATCCTCCTCCTAATCTGGTTTATTATGATTTTATTGATATGCTCACACTGGAATTTTTTGTTTTAGTTTATGGCTAGATCCAATAGGAAGAAAATTAATGATCGATTTTAAGTAAAATGAAGTGGTTTTCTAAAGGAGAAACTAAATAGAATGGGATCTGAAGTGTAAACTATTGTGGTTATTATTAACTAGTTATCACAATTTGAGATTAACAACATGATCCTAGGTGAGTTTCCTAATGCATAACATAAGAGATAAATTAATCTTCATGGAAGTTTAGGTGAAAATATCATAAAGTTAAAAATATGAAATGACCAATGTTTCAATAATGTGGAAATAAGAACCCCAAAAATGAATTAAAATAATGGGAATATGTTTTTTATGTGATAAAGGACGGAATAATGTAATAATATTCCAAGGAAAAAAGGAATCATTTAGTTGACATCATGAGGAGGAATAAAATTCTTCCCAAGGAATAAATTGAATGTTTTAAATATAGAGGTTATGGTAATTATGAAAATCAAAGTATTAGGGGGAAATCTCAAGAATTGGATTAGTAAAGACAGTACATATGAATGTTTAGCAATGAATAATTCTAAAGATAAGGAATTGTAAATAACATATGAAAGGTATGGATTATATCATGACTTGAGTTTTTATATTATTTAATATTAGGAAATGATTCATATTTTTTATTAGAATTATTAAGTAATAAGATGGAAAATCAAGGTTAATAGATTATAAATAATGTTGAATGATTAATGTGTATATATATAAGGATCCAAGAGTTATGATGTAGTGTTAGATTTAAAGATGATAATAAGTTTAAAATAATTAATACTCTTTTGATGTTTTATGTGATGAGATTACTTTTAGAGACATTTATTGAGTAATGATAGATGTTTGAGGTATATGTAACCTTTTTTTAATGTTTGAAAAATTGTTTGAGGAAGAATGGTATTTTATTTTTGTGGACATAATTTTAAAAATATTAATAGACTTTAAGGTTTATATGATCTTGATATTTAGGTAATTATGGGTTATTACAATTTGGGAGCATGTGTTTTATCATATACATAACTATGGGACTAAAAATTGATTTGGTGATTAAGTGAATAATGTTATTTCTGAAAAATATCACTATATTTCTAGGGAATATTATATGATTAAGGTAAAAAGAATCTTATGGGATTTATTTTAGGATTAAAGTTTGGATTATATTTTTAAAGAATATATGATTTTAATGAGTATTTTTAGAAATTTAGGTTATTTTTGTAAATGATTGTCATATCTTGTAGATTATATGATTTGGGAATATAAATTTTGATAGGATGCTTTGGGATTGGTTGGTTTTATTTTGGAGATAAATGTTAAATTTATCTTGGAAGAATATGGGATCAAATCATTATAATATTTGGGTTTCAATATTAATAGATAATATATTGAATAATTTTAAGTATATTTATTTATAGAATCATTTATTTTGAACTTCAGGTATTACTATAAATTTTATAGATTAATGTATTATTTCTTTATATAAAGTTTTATTCAGTTTGGTAATTATCTTGCCTTATGATAACCATTTTACTTTTGGTTAATGTATAAATATATGATAAATATATTGTTTTCATTTTTTGGAATTATATGATCTGGTGGAAGTTAATTTTAGTTATTTAGGAATAAAAATTAATCTTAAATACTCATCATTTGGAGAAAAAGATGTGATTTGGGTGGAAATTGATTAAAAGATAAAATTATACTTATCAAGAAATTATATTTTCTTATATTATTAGTTTAGACAATAAAGTAATTACTCAACTCTAGGAAAAGTATCTTGAAATAAAAATGTTATCCTCTTACCATCATTTCTGATGAATCGATAATTTTTTCACACATCTTTGGTTTATGGTTTTTTGGTCATTGAATTTCTTGTGATCATTTACTTTATTATGATCAATGATCTCTATCACTCTCAATTCTTATTTATATATCATGATTCTCACAAATTTTTTCCTACTTGGAAACCAAGTTATGTGTTATTGTAGATGATCTTTATGCTTCCCTATCTCTCTTATCAATAGAAAGTTTTATTACCCCTTTTTTAGGAAGTAGGATTTCAATAGAGGTATTTTCGTATAGAAAACATTTGATTTTAGAGATAAAATTCAAAATTAAAGGACATAATATTTTAAATAGTGTTGAATGTAATGTCTTAGGATTTTAAAATAAATACTATGTTTGATAACGTTCAAGATACGCAACACCGAGCTTAAACAAACAATGGAATCTTATTTTAACTATTATAACCTAGCCATTAAATTGGTGGATATAATTAGGATTAACTAAATTATGAAATATATTTAAATTTCTTAATCAATGAAAATGTATTGAATAATTATTTATAAATAAACAATCAATTTTTTAGAAAAGTCATTTCAAGCTTCCAAAATAAGTTTTCATCAAAAATGATTTTTATTACTTTTTGTGAGAAACTATTATAATTAATTTATGAAAATTTTAGAAAATTTATTTGATAAAATGAACTTAATTTTTGAAATATCAATATCAAAATTGTCTCACGGTTTATTTTTTTATAATTTTCAAAAAAGTTTGATTTTTCAATGAATAGTAAAAATACTTATTTTGATTGAAAATTAGATTTTATTTTAAATTATTTACAAATTAAAATTATATTATGGATTAGTTTTCAAAGTTTTACTAATTAATTTTGATTAAAAATATTCCAATTATAGTAATTCTAATGAATTTTATACCTTAATTTAGTATAAAACATTCTGTACTTTAAAAAGGACATTTTTCTGAAAAATGTTTTTTTATCATGTTTTGTCGATTTAATTTTAAATTAAATTTGACCAATTATATGTTTTTAATTTTGAAAAATGGATTTATTATTTGTAATCATTATATCCAAATTTATTAAATAGTTTTATTTTATTTTTTGTCATTATGAATAGTAATTATAGTAATTTTTGTTACCATGGTAAAGGGTAAATTGGGTAATTAAGGGTTAAAAATAAGATAATAAAGACTAATAAATGACCCCAATACTTGAATTAATTGTATTGTATGAGTATATTTCATATATAATCATCCAATATTTGGTTATATGGCCTTTTCTTCATTTAGAGGTGATTTTGGTCATTATAATATTTTATATAAAGAAAAGTAAAAAATATCACACTCCTGGTTTTAATAAATATTATATTTTTAAAATGGGTATAATCAGACGATGTATCCAGTTATATATATTAATTTGAAATATAAATTATTTATATTCATCATGGTAATTTATTTTTAATTTTTATTTAATAAATAATTACTTTAATTTCCTACGCAATGCTGATGCAATAATTATTCAATTAATAGAAAACTAAAATAAATGTTATTTCAAATATTAAAATTAATATAATTTGAAATAATTAATTTGATACACAAATTTTATAGATAAATATAATATTTTATGTATTTATTAAAAGTATTTATTCAAATTTATTTTTATTTATTGGTGTTATTAAAGTCAAAGTAAATAAATAGTTCTAAAATTGATATTATTGATATTTTATTAAAATAATATTTTATTAAATGATATAAAATTCCTAAAAAACCTATATTCGAACACATGATTATTATATTTTTTTAAATTTCAATCATGTTTCGTTTATGGGTTGTTTTTCAATCTATATTAACTATCATGACTCTCAATGAGTAAAAAACCTTATTGTCATGGTAAGTAGGAAAAGGGTTAACGAGGGGTTAAAACCTAAACATAAGGGTAAAAATATAGTCAAAACATATCCAAATTTAATTTTATGAGTTTATTTAAACTAATAATTATATTATATTCTAATATTATCAGTTTTTATCCATTTTAAATTTTAAATTAATTTATATTAATTTAGTGCCTTAAGACATTCCAATGGTGCCTCCCCCCTACTCTTATAACAGGGTATCTCTTATTCTCTCTAATTTACACTTAAAGAACCATTTGGTTTTTCCAGTATCTAATAAAATAACTTCCTTAAATACCTCCTCACATCCTAGAATCTTTTATTTATCATATAACCAACAAGGAAAATATTTTGGTGTAAACCTTAAGAGGTTGTCTGAAGAAGAAGTATCATTCTTAACTGAGTGTTTTTATTTTATTTATTCTTCCATATCCTTAAAATATTAATTAACCATGATGATATAATAACATAAATATATATCATATAATTATATGTTATTATATTAATGTAATAACCTATATCCATCTAAAACATCTATCAAATGGGAAAGGAATCCATTATTCGTGTGTACTAAGGATTGTCGCCTCGCGGACTGATATAATTTGTTTTCCATCACCTTCTATCATGGATGGTTATAATTATTAAATTAATGTTTATATATGATAATAATTACATATTTATAATTCTTAAAATACAATATGTCATATATTTTCTTACATTTCCATTCACTGAAAAATGATAATGTTGTACGTGCGTACGTTTGGACTACCACCTACACGAAGCAGTGTGATTCATTTTTCATCACCACATCATATAGATGATATATATAAGTGTGTTTAATTAAATAATATTATATTTATCATATTATGATAATTAAATAAATATATAATATTACTTAACTTTTTCATAATGATCTTTGAAAAATGGAAACGTTACTCATGTGTACGTACGACCTACCATCTCCATGATTGTAACGTAGTTAATTTTTTATAAAAATATTTAATAGTTTTATTTAAAACTATAATTGATGTATAAAAGTTATAATTATTTAATTATTATTATTATTTATATAATTTAATAGTTACCCCTTTGACCATAGTTAACCTACTGAGTTCATTCTGGACTTATGAATCGAATATCATCAAAACATATGACATAAACTTTAATGATTAAGTAATTATATATAACATGGTATTAAATAAAATAAAAGTAATAATTAACTCAAAAAGGGTTATTAATAAAGTAAATAAATTAATTTAAGTTTTATATTTAGGAATATAAAGAACATACTTGATGATTTAGAATCGAGTTAAGGGGAACCTTAACTTAAGACCTCATTTTAAATGTTTTAAATATTTATTTCAAAATATTTCTCTTACATGTACATATTCTTAAAATTATTTTATGAATGTATTAATATGGAAATAAAAGAAATATAATTTAAATTTTAGGAAAATTTCTTTAAAAAAAATCAAAATGGAATATTTTTAGAGAATGTTTTGACTTTTTTACAAAAGAAAAAAATGAATGTTTCATTTTAATGTATACAACGACAACGATTTTTCCCATCATTGTAAACATTATTGGATTTTTAGATTACTTTATAATATTTCATGTTTTCTAAAATAAAAACCCCCTTTACCTTTTTATATATTTTTTGGTTTTGAAATTGTGTTTTTAAAATAAAAATGTATAATTATATCCAAAAGTGTTTTATATACGATTTTAAATGGGTTTTTTAAAAGTTTTTATGATGAAAGGGTGAAAGAATAAAAAAATGTATTCATGATATGGTACTTGAGAATTATATATGAGAAACATGTGAGTCTGATATAGCTTATAGTAAGTTTTTATCCCCACTATAGATCATGATTATTGGTTGAGCCCAATATATCATATATGAAGGGTAAGACCCATTATAGCTCTCCAATGCATTTGGTAAGATTTATGATTATAAGTTTACTTTGAGGGTTTTTCTAAAGTGAAACTATGGTGGTTACTCCATGTTTAACCATGATGGTTATTCCATGTGTTACCATGAGGGTTACTCCATTTATAATTGTGATATTTATTCCATGTGTAATTGTGTGGGTTACTCCATTTATAACTGTGATGGTTATTCCATGTCAAATTTTTAAGGTTGCTTCATTTATAAATGTGATGGTTATTTCATATTTAAGAGTGATATGAAAATGACTCCTCAAGTTACCTACATGATTTATCTATTTTATCTATGGGTTTTGACAGAAATATTATGAATTCATGAGCTAAGATAATGAGAATGAGTTTAAATAAATGTATTTTCTACTTCTTAGGGGTGAAAAGTATGACTTTGTGAAAAAGTTTTGATGTTCAATTCTTAATTTAAAATAATCCTTTATGAGTTTTATTTTACCTTTATGATTTCTAATGAAATGTTTTATAAAAATATTTGGGTATATAATATGATTTTTTGGGTAAGAAAATGTATAATTTGAACCCAAAGTTTGTTTTTAAAAGACAATTTTTATAATTATTCATGGGATAATGGTTTATTTATTTCTTTTATGTCCCTTACTAGTCTTTTTGTTATTATACCACATTTTAAAACATTTTTAACAATTTTTAAGGATGGTAAATGGAATGTAAGATGTCAAGTGGAAAGTCATGAAGATTTTTCATGAAAAGAAATAATGTTTTACTTTAAAAGTTTTACATTATGAGAAAAGTGGATACTGAGTAGAAGTGTCCACTTTATAATATATGGGATTTTTATATAATAGTTATGAACTAATTATATAAAACTATAAACCTTAAAAATATTTAGGAATGTAATAAATGAATTATAGTTTAAAGACACTAGATTATGTATTCTTTAAGGTCGATTCCTTACACCTAGAATTTTTTTTTGAAGTGTTTTATTTTTCCTTAAAACTACACCATTTTTTTGTGGTGTTTTAGGGGATTAAAAATTGTGATAATACCAATTTTATTTACAAAATTAGATAAATTACATATTCTAGAATTCACCACCATTACCACTTCTAATTAATTTAATTTAATTTAATTTCTCATTTTGAACCCAAAAAAATGATAAACTTTAATAAAGTTTCATATTTAATATTATGAAAATAAACTCATATGCATCTAGTAAAATAATTAATAAAAAAATATTATCTCTTACCACCGAAACTGGTAGGTTTTATTTTACAAAATAAATCTAAATAAATAATATCAAGAGGCTTTATAGTTTTTACTTATTTAATTTACTTGAAACTACTTTTGAGCTATTTACCTTTCAAGAATGATTCACATATAGAGTTTTTATCCACTTCAAGTTCATGTAGTTTTAAAACTATTTGGTTCTTGGGCATCTTGTGTATCAACCTAAAATTATCATGTTCCAACCTCTTATGAATCAAAATGTTATCATATTTTATAGCATTCAAACATTTTAAATTTTTAATATTTTATTTTTAAAAATTAATTGAATAAATGTTGTCTTTTTGGTTTACATAAAAGAAAACATATTTATCCTTGAAAACAATGCATTTATCATTTTGAAATTTAAAAAACATTCTATCATCACATAGATTTAAAATGATTATCAAATTATGTTTCAATCCTTAAAAATATAAAACTTTATAAATAATAATATAATTTGAAATTACAACCTCACCAAAACCTTTTACCTTTCCTTTAGAATTATCACCAAAAGTAACATTACCTCTATCTTATTTATTTAATAGTAAAATATTTAATAAATCCCCAGTTATATTCCTTGATCATCCACTATCCATGTACTAAATATAGTTTTTTATGTTCTTAATAAACTTTTCCTACATAAATAGATTTAATATTGCTTTATTACCTGTGAAAATTTGGGTCCAATGGGGTTATCATATGAATTCTTGGGAATACAAACTAGTTTCAAACACTTGTTTCCAAGTAATCTCAAATATAATTATTTTTAAAGAAAGTCCTTAGTATGTCCAAAAGATTATGGAAACCTCAAGAAACACTCATTAGCTTATTGACCTTTCATATGACACCTAAAAAATGTAACAATAGATATACATCCACTAGTTCTCTTAATAGATAAAGGCTTATACATTTTGGGTAAATTCTTTTCCTAATAAAGACCCGATATATTTTTATTCACTTTATTTAAACTCTTAATTTTATCAAAGTTCTCTCTATATTTAATAAAAATGGATAGATTTGACTTTAAAATTTAAACATCATTTTTTATTTATTCATTATATTTAATAACAATGTCAAAATTCCTTACTTAAACGTCATGACATTTTGACATGAAATCAAATTTTATTTTTATTTTTTATTTTTAGCAAGATAATAATTTAGTTTTTATTGAGAAATTTATAGATTTTTATGGGTATAATATTTATCATCCTGGATATAATTATTCTTATTTTCATTCTCCTTAAGATAAATCTTATGTTGGATCTTAATGTTCCTGCATAAAAGAGTGACCTTTTAGAATTTATGATCAATTATATCGATATATTTAAGAAATTACTCTATAGTAGGTTTTTAATAATAAAATTAATATGATTAATAATAAGTATAAATGCTTACCTAATTTGATGAATCCATTAATTACAAATTTTCCACATCTTTTTAGAACTAGATTCTTCAGTATTACTTGAATCTTCAGTGCAACTTCATCTAGATACAATTACCTTATTTTATTTCTTATATTAATTCATCCTTTTTCCTTCTTTAATCTTGTGAAATAAATATTTCGTTTCCCCCTTTTTCCTAAAATTGTAATAAATTACATCTTGAACATCCTTAGAGTTAAAATTACCATTATTTTTCTCCTTATAATCATCTTTAGTATAGTATTTTCAGAATCTCCTTGAGTAAAATTTATTTATTATATATCCACATTTTATAATATAGGCTATATCATTCTTGTCACTACTCTATAACTCATAATCATAATACTAATTAGAAAAATTTGACTTAAAAGTAATTCTATTCTTCCTTGTACTATCTTCTTCAGTAAGATTTTTTAGCTCAAACTCATATTGTAATAATGATTAAATAAGCTAATTAATTATATATTACTTAACATTATTACTCCCATATATATCATCCTTTTTAGCATTCCACTTCTAAGTAAGTTCTTTAAGTACTATTTCAACAATAATAGGATTTTATAGAGTTTCTACAAAATAACTCATACCATTTACAATACCAAGAAATCTACGAAACATTTAATTAATATTTTGTTATTAAATAATCTTAAATTATTGATATTTGGATATTAACATGCATGTCTTAGTTATAATAAACTTTACTGAGCCAATATATGTAACTTGAAGAATTTTCCAAATTCCATGATTAGTTTTACATAAAGATACATGACTATACACAATTATATTTATTAAACAATATAAAATACTCATTACCATGTAATTCAACACATAATTTTCTTCATAATTTCCAACTAATGATTCAGTTTCACCTTCAGGAAACTTGTGTGGTTTTTCTATAATTTTCCAATGATCAATGTTAAGTTAATTTAAGAAATATTCCATTTGAGATTGAAAATATCCATAATTAGTTCCCTCAAAATGAGTAGGTTTTGAAGTATACATCAATAATTTTAACTTTTTTCTACCATCTTAAAATGGTCTTTTCCCCTTGATGGTTAAGTTGGGAAATTGTTAGGACAAATAAAAAAAATATATCAAGCTTGTTTTCCTCCTCTGATACCAATTATCATTCCCAAATAAAATATGGAAGATTATCCAATAGGGGTTGAAATTTCCCTTTTTCTAAAATTAATTCAAAATTTAAATATTTAAGGTTATATTAGATTTATTATGTTAATGTAGTTTAAAAATAAAATAAATGGACATGATGATTTTTATAGTGGTTTGGATCTAAATAATCATTGTCTACTCTTCACCCATCTCATGAACTGAGAGAGATAGAACCCACTACATTTACAATAATGGAATCTTATAGTTACTTTTTTCACCTATAATCACAACCTAATTACAAATCCTTTTCCTCTAGGAGGCGTAAACCCAAACAAACCTTCCTTCTTTACCTAAATTCACAACTTGAACAATCTTTCTTTTTCCCACCTTGAGGCATAACCTAATTCCTGAATTTTGTATGAGAGTCACAACCAATGATCCTACCTTTTAATGGGTAGTATAAAATTTTACAATTATTCACATATAAATAAATAGAAATAATTAAATACATAGAACCAGCTAAAAGCTTCATTATCTAAGAGTTAAGAAAACAAGAATCTCATTAGTAGAAAAGGATCAATTAATTGTATTTTAGCTAAGATTAGTAGTTGATTAACCAGGTATATAACAATTCTATGATTCAATAATATCCTTAACTTTATATATTTATATGGATCTACAAAAGTATTTATATATATTTTTTATGTGTATAGAAGGTTAAAAGCATGAAGCCCAATTTAGTTTATCTTTCCCAATGATTCATGGGACTTCTTCATTATATATGCATGAAAAATATACCCACATGGGTCACTTCGATAATTTGTGACATTAAAATCACACTATACAATGATAACACATTGGAATAATTAATACAGTAACTATAAATAATTATAATCAATATTAAATTCCCTTGGAAAAATACCATAAAGTATGTGAGATAAACTATTCAAATTCCAAACATGTTTAATTTTGAAATTTCATTTTACCAAGAAACAGGTGTGATACTTCAACCCATGTGATAATCATTTAATCATATATAAAATTCTTCCGAATAAAATTCTGCAGTATTAAAATAATTAATAAGTATTTAAGTAATAATTAAATCAAGAAAAACATGTGAAACAAACATGCAGTAATTCAAAATATAAAAGTATAAATAAAATAGAGTGTGTTATGAGCTAAAATATAATAAAGGAAATAAGTGAACATAGATAGGTTGTGAGGTAGGTTCAACACTTTTCAAACTTCAACTTTCAGTCACTTAATTTTTATTCTTACGATAACTTCATTTTGGTCATGCAGTCTTTTTTTTCATGTGGTCACATAATTTTTTTCATTTCAATTCATTTTTATTCATTCATTCACCTTCAAACTATCATATTTTCACTCATAGTCACTTCATTTTTCTTCTTGCAGTCACTTCATTTTTATTCATGCGGTCACTTTCAGACTTTATCAAATTTTCACTCATGAACACTTCACTCAAGGTCACTTCCAAACGTTGTCAAATTTTCACCCATTATCACTTCACTTAGGGTCACTTCTAGATTTTGTTATGTTTTCACTCATGGTCACTTCAGACTTTGTCAAATTTTCACTCACGGTCACTCCACTCAAGGTCACTTCTAGAATTTTTCAGATTTTCACTCACAATCACTTCACTCAAGGTCACTTCTAGGCTTTTCCAATATCTCACTCATAGTATCTTCACTCAAGGTCACTTCCATACATTGTTAAATTTTCACTCACAGACACTTAACTCAAGGTCACTACCATACTTTGTTAAATTTTCACTCATAGACACTTCACTCAAGGTCACTTCCATACTTTGTCAAATTTTCACTCATGGTCACTTCACTTAAGGTCACTTACTAACTTTATCTAACTTTCACTCACAGTCACTTTACTCATGGTCACTTAATAAGGACACTTGATGATTTGACCAACATATAGGAAAATTCAAAGAAGACACATATTATAGTGTATAAGGAATTAAAATTATTTCAATTATAAAAAATACTAATAAATTAAATCAAATATTCAATTCAACATATTTTACTCCATTTTCATACACCAATGTTGTACTCCACTATTATAAGGGCCATGGTCCTTTGCTTGATCAAAAAATGATAAGAAAGGGGATATTTGAGAGAAAGGTTTGACAATTTGATATCATATATGTGATCAATAATCAACAATGGTTCATTTATAAAAGGAAAAGTAAAATTATCATTTAAATAAAAATGTGATTCATAATAACAATATCATAATGGAAATAATAAACCATAATAGATAGTTTCAAAATTAAAATCATGTGATAAAGAAGCATGAGATGAGAACAGATTCTAATATCAGATATTTTTCATTGTTTTTTCTCAAATATATACTCCATATATATAAAGGGATCACCACACTCTCATCATCAGTTGAAGAATCATCCAATATGCCTTAGGCTCTAGAATCACACTACCATAAGTTGAGAGGATGAGGTTTGAACAAAAAAAATTGAGATATAGGGAGAGGTTTTATAGAAACCTAATCTAAACATAACATAAATAGTAAAATAATATCATGATTTAGATAGTACATATCACAAATATTTTCAAAACCTAAGGACTTAAATCTTTTTTTTAGACTACCTACATAATCAAATTATTTTACAACACTTTTTTACATTTCTTCATAACTGTACTCCTCTAGAACCTATTCTAGATATCTCATTTGATAAAATTATCTTCATAACATGAGGAATATAAACATAAGAAAGGGGTGATCTATAATTCTTAGTAAGTTAAACATTTAAAATATTCATGCTCATTATATCATAAACATGAGGGAAAATATGAGTAAGGAAAAATTATTAGATAAAAAGATCATGAGATCATATGTGAAAATCATAAAACTTGATTGATCATTAAAGAGAATGGAATAGAAACATAATACTAATGAAATATCATCAAAATCATATCTTAGAATCATATAATAGAAATTAAAAAAAAACATGAAATTATAACATAATAAAGCAAGAAATATTTAGAACATGGAACATCATAAACATTCTCAAAATCTTGTAAATAAGGCACATTTTAGATAAGTGGAACCAACATAATCATATAAAATATTGTGAAAATATATTCCTATATAAAGATGAAACAAAAAACTTGTGAAAAAATATTTATGAATCTCATTCCCATAAAAAAATTTGAACAAAGCCTCATGTATCTCATTCACACAACAAACTTTTAAAAAAAGCCTCTCACATCTCATTCACACAACAAAATTGTTTAACAAATACTCCTCCATCACATTCATTCAACATTTCATCATATCATGTGATATAAAACTTTAACTAATGAATTTTTTGGTGATATATGACCCCAAATTTTATTATCTATATATATGTGTGCTACTTAAAATCAACCATAGTTATAAATTATGGAACCCAAGGAAAAAAGAATTTGTTCCTTAAAACTTTCAAAAACATCACATAACATAAACTTAAGGAATCATAAGATAAAAAAAATATGATTTTATAAAATAAATATTATCATACTAAAATATCTAGGGTGATAAAAACATCACTTCATAAAAGATAAAAATTGGAGGAAAAATAGAAGTGAGAATACAAAAGATTTTTCCAAAACATTTTATAAACATAGTTATAAAATATGATATACAGATTTCATTCAAAAAATTAAAGGAAATAGTATAATTTTAAAAAAAAAACTTATTATAAATAGTTCCAAATAAAATATCTATGAAAATTCAAAAAGTTTATAAAAATAAATGTGGAGTGGAAGATCAAAATATTTGATTTTAAAAGGATGGAAAAACATTTTGAACATTTTAAAATATCTTTGTTAAAATCCCACATCATAAAAAAGTAACAAATTTTACTTTTGAAAAGGGATAATATAAATTTTATAATCATAGAAAATAATCCATATTATATTTCCAAATAATAGTAGAATATTGGAAGTAATGAGAACATGTACATGGTAGGAAGCATTCATTGGTAAGAATTGGAGTTATTCCTACCAACGTTGCACTTTTAATTTAGAATAAATTTTACTAAAGAAGTGGTTATTGATGATGAGAAATAATTTTACCAGAGTGGAAAAAAGGAAACACCATATAATATAGAGGAATAGTATAATTAAGGAAATATTGAAAAGGTATATTCAGGTAATACATTCTATGGCCCAGTGAATTAGAAATTGAGTTGATGAAACTCTTACTTTGAATTATCTCTTAGTTGATCGCACTCTAACTTCCTTTATAACAAAAATAACTATATTATTCACATATTTAATAAACTTTTTCATGTACATTCCCTTTTATAAACTTAATTTATATGTATACCCTTGAATGATATTAGATTTTGGTACTATCAACATGAATGCATAAAATAAATGAATGATTTTAACAGCATAATGGGTATAAAGGAATATGGAATGGATTTAATGAGTGATAAATGTTATCTCTAATTAATAAGAAATCAGTTTCATAATAAATAATTGATTATGAACATGTGGAAGAATGATCACATGGAAATAAAAAGGCTTATAACAAAGGAAGTGATTGAATTGAAAATATGAGGGAGAGAATCAATGAATGATTTTGTCATCATGATGACTATAAAAATGGGATTATGAAATGGTTTTAATGAGTTATAAAGGTATTATATCATCAATAGTGCATCATTTAGATAGTAAATTATTTATTATGAATACATGGAAGCGTAATCATATGTAAATCAAAATGGATTTTTCACAAAATAAGTACTTGAAACAAAAGGAGGAAGAGGAGAACCCTTACCTTTATAAGTAGCTTATTAAATTGTGGGAGGTCCCTTAGAGCCTTAATAAATTCTTGGGAGGGTTTTGGATAGGTATATATAAGGTAACTTCATGATCAATTACATTTTGGTGGAGAGGGATTAGAGAATGGGTGGGAGTGAGGTCCTTTTATAGTTGGGGGTACTTTTTTATAGAAACTAGAGTTAAGTAATGGGTAAGAATGGAATAACATGGTTGTTAGGTGGGTTAGGTGAGTTAGGTGGAGAAATGGTAAGTGACACATTTGGGTATGACTGTAATACCTAACAAGGCTTTATAAAAGGTCTAAGTGACCTTTTAATTATTAAAAACTAGAGATAATTCATTTAATCATTTTACCCTTATTAATCTTGATTAAAAATTAACCATAGTAATTATTTTATTGTTAAAAATATAATATAAACCTTCCTATAAAATTTTAATTTTCTAAATCAAAATTTTGGCTCAATTTAACCTAATTGAATTTATAAGTATGATAAAATTAACTTTTAAAATAAAACCTATAATCTGTAGAAAAACTATTTTTGTAGAAAAATATCATTTTAATCATCTAGTTGTCTTAATATTATTTAACATTGATTACCAATTTGATGAGTTTTGATTAATTTTTAGATATTTTTAAATATCATATTAGAGTATTAATTTAAAATATATCGATTTAATTTAAACAATTCATAATATTTTTAAATTTATTATTCTTTGAAAAATAATTGTTTTTCCATGGTTACTAATACTTATCCAAGGTAACTTAATTTTCATGCCTAAAAATAAAGCAGTATTTATTAGATAATTTGGACCTGATGATTCTAAATTTGGAACCCATTTATTCTAATTCAATTTATAAAATTATTAAAAAAAATATTTTGATATAATAAATGTATAATGTATTAAAAAATGATAAAAATATTACATGAGTTTTAAAATATCGAATATAGGTGTGTAAACTATAATCAATATTAGTAAACACCATGTACTATCTAAGTCTGGAATTTCTCGTGTCTCACTGACCCACAAGGCATGTATTTCTCTAAATACATGGTGTTCTATTTTAGATACACTATATTTCAGTATTGGTCTGGTACATGGCGTGTCGCCTGCCCATGTGTATTTACTCTGGATCGTTCCCATGTACTTTGGGTTGTATCCATGTACTCAGGTTGTGCCCGTATACCTAGCCATGTCCAAACACTGAGTCATTCTTGAGTACTCTGTTTGTGCTCATGTACTTAGTTGTGGTTGTTCCCTTGTACCCCTAAGGTACATGTCGAGACTCCATCCATGGTTCACATGGTGTTTGACGCGTTTCACACAATTTGTGATTATTTTCTCTATGTGTAAAACCTAGTGTCATAGAAGGGGCTACACATTGTGTGTTCTTTGGAATACAAGTCATATAGTTATAATTTTTCCTGAAAATCAAGTCTTTTATCTGTGTCTCACCAACATTATCATCGTCATCAATTCCTCCGCTAGACTCACTGGTAAATGTAGATCTGGGATTTTTTTTTCTTGTCCATCATCGGTAATTAGATTCTAGCCATCCAAATCCCATTGCAAAGTATGTCCCTTAGCACCTCCATGTCAATATTCCCAAACCCACAACTGGGGATCTCAAAATCTGAACTTAATACTCTATCATTGTTATGTGTCAAAATTACATCATTAATCTTGATCTCAAACCTGTGGTGATGATCCTTTGTTCCAAATAATGACCACACAATGATCTTTCACCATGTATTCATCGAATCCCTAGTTGAAGAAAATACTGGTGATGATCATGCAAAGAACGGGGGAAGAAATGCACAAAATCAATAAGAGGAATGAACCTTGGCCACTGTTTGGGTCGGCCTCGATCCTTTTCCATTAAAAAAATGAGTGAAGAACCAAATATCAAAATCATTATCAATTATAAATCTTTATGAAGATAAAAACATCAAATTTAATCAACCATCAATCCCTGAATCAATTTTGTTAGGTAAATTGATTCTCATATAGCATGGGATAAAAAATAGGATAAATCCAAATAAATCAAATGCCATACCACAAGTTTGGATCAATTGTTAATGAGGAATGGTTTAACAACATAGTAGTTGGTGAGATCTATAAGATCTAATTGGTATGCCAAATTCTAATCCACGATCCATCATTGATCATCTGAGAATCCTCCTCCAATGGCCCTTTCTCAATACATTGGGTTATGCGGCTAATCATAAGGATTTTTCATAAATGTTTTTATATAGAGGATGATTAAAATAGGATTTTAATTATAAAAATTATTAAATATATTAAATTATTTAATTATTATTTTGTAAAAAATGGTACTCAATATGAACACCTGATGCATACAAATATTATCTCATGTCGAACGTGAATCAATTTACCTAGAAAAAATTATTCACGTATCAATGGTTGATTATGATTGATATTTTTATCTTCCTAGATATTTGGAATTGATATTGATTTGGATATTTGGTTCTTACTTAACTATTTTAATTGTAGTGGATCAAGGCCAACTCAAACAATGACCAAGGTTTGTTCCTCTTATTGAGTTTGTACATTTCTTCCCTCATTCTTCGCACGATCATCACTAGTGTTTTATTTGGATGGTGGTTCAATAAATACCCAGTGGAAAATAGTTTTGTGGTACTTAATTGTCAAAGTGGATCATTAACGTAGGTTTGGGATCAAGATAAATGATGTTGTTGTAATGTGTAATGATGACAGAGGATCGGGTTCATATTTGGAGATCCCCAGTTGCAGTTTTGGCAACTTGACATGCTAATGTGACGGAAGATGTTTCCTGATGGAATTTATATGACTAGAATATAGTCATAGATGATGTCCAAGAATAGATGATCATAGATCCACATTTATCAGTGGGTATAGTGGAGGAATTGATGGTGGCTATGGTACTAACGAGATGTGGAGAACAATCAGGATTTTTTGGAAAATCTTGAATGCACGACATGTAGTCCAGAGAACACATGTTGTGTAGTCCCCCTTCTACAGTGCTAGGGCTTACGCACAAAGAAAAGTATCACACATCGTGTGACCCATGGTTAGTGGCTTAACGTGTAACCTAGGGATACATGGGCACAAAAATGTCCAGGTACATGTGTACAGCTAGAGATACAGGCACGACCCAAAGTAAATGAGCATGGGCTGGAGTACACGGACTCGTGCAGGTGGAATGTCGATTGCCAGAATGATCTCTACACACCATGAATCTAAAATAACACACTGTGTATTTGGAGAAATTCATATCGTGTGGGTCATTGAGACACGATCAGTTCCAAACTTAGAGAAACATGTTTTTACTCCCAATACACACTATTTAATTTCTCCAGGGAAGGTTGAGGTCGTATGACTCTTCAGTGTGGGCCAGTTTTAGTTGGATGTGTTCCCTTAGTTCATCCCCATGAGGGTAAATTGTGTAATTACATCCTAATCATGGGATTGTGATCCCCTCTATGGGATTAATCTCAAATAGAGTTTGTGAATTCATTTGTGTGACCTAGGGTTCACTATAAAAAATTGGAATTTAGCGATATTTTATAGCCATGTTAAAAAACATGGATAATTTTAAATTTATCCACATTTCTAAGAAAACATCACTACTTTAGTGATGTTTTTGAAAAATGTGGCTAATTTAGAAATGTTTTTTAAATGTGTTTTAAAACATGGTTATTTTTAAATTTAGCCATGTTTTTAAGAAAATGTCGCTTATTTAGCCATCCTTTTTAAAAAACTTGGCTATTTTAGCGATGTTTTATTATCTATGTTTAAAAACATTGCTAAAGTTAAAAACAGCAACATTTTTTCAGAAAACGTGACTAATATAGTGATATTTTAAAAAAATGGCTAATTTTGCAATGTTTTTAAGAAAACATGGCTAATTTAGCCACGTTTTCTGAAAAATATTACTAATTTTAAATTTAGCAACATTTTTAAGAAAACATGGCTATTTGGATAATTAGATATAAGTATAATTATATTAATTTACATATATTTAAATATGTATAATTTATAATTATATTTATATATATGGATATATATAAAAAAATATTTATATACAAGTATATTAATATATATTTATATATATATATATATCAAGGTGCAGCTCAGTGGTAGATTCTCATGTGGGTCTCAATAAAGTCTCGAGTTCGAACCTCACTGAGTTCTTCCCAGTAGTTGTGTGTTTCATGATTTTATTGGTAATGTATCTCATTTCCCCACATTAATGTAAATGTATATTTACATGTACATATATATATATATTTATATATATATAAATAATATATATATATAAATATAATATATATATAAACATGTTTATAAATATATAAATGAATATATGTATATATATACATACATTTATATACAAAAACACACATATTTTAAATTTAGTGATATTTTTAAGAAATGTGGCTATTTTAGTGACATTTTTACAAGTGTTTTAAACATTGTTAATTATATATATAATTATAATTATAATTCTATTAATTTACATATATATAAAAATAATATATATATATATATATGTATATAATTATTATTATATATATGTATATATATATATTTATATTGATATACAAATACATTAACATATATTTAAATATCATAATATATATATATATGACATATATATATGTATATAAACATACATATACATATATATTTATATATATACACACATATATATTTATATATATATATATAAACACATATATAAATGCATATATATATATATATATTTGTGTGTGTTTGTAAACACGCACGCATATACATACTTATAAATGCAAACATAAACACACACATGCACACACACATACACATATATATATATATAAACACACACAAATATATATATAAATAAATGCACAAATGCGCACACATAGACATATATATATATACATATTAATTATTTATATATATAATATAAACAAACACTCACATAGATATATAGATATATGTATAATATATACAGATATAATATATATACATATATACATATATATTAATGTTTTTAATACTGAAATATATTAATCTATATATAAATATAGAAATGTACATATTATAATAAAAATTCATTTAGATAAGTTGGTCAGGGGTGCGGAGTGGGAGTTGGTTGGTCGAGGGATCGAATCCCGCTTGGGTTGGGCTAGGTATGAGGTGTGTTCAATGACATCATTGGGGGGTGACATCAAGCCTGAAATGTGATGGATGGGTGTTTTCAGGGGTGGGGGCGTAGAGAGGGATTCTTTTTTTTAAATTATAAATTTTTTTAAAAGAAATTTTAATATCATAATTTTAAAAAAACACATTTACAAAAAAACCTGGCTATATTTTGTCTAATTTATCAACATTTCTAAGAAAATCAGTAAACATTGTGTCTGTAATTAGAAATTTTTATAAAAATCGCTAATTTGGTGATGTTTATAAATGTTTCTAATTGGTGACATTTATAAACATCTCTATTTAGTGACACATTGTTTACCAATGTTTCTCAGAAACTTTGGTAAATTCATTAGTGACATTTTAAAATGATTATAAATTGAAATTTTTTGTAGTGGTTTGATCATCTATAATTTATTCTCCATCCATAGATGGGGTTTAAGGGATCATTGTGACCATCTTACGCAAGCATATGATCCCCTTTTTAGCAGGTTATTCCATGTAGGGTCTGTTATACCCCAAAATCCATGGGTGAGATCCCCTATCTGTGTATCGAGATCTTTGGAGTGCCAATGAGTACTTATTTGGTGAGGATCGATGAGCATGACCTCTTAGATGAGCGTCATAAGTGATAGCATGGATCGTGGAGTGAGTTCTCCTGGATGAATGTTACCTTGAATCCTTGAGTAAAATTATATGTCTAGTGTTATGATTGATACCTCTTGAGAATTAGTGTCTATTATGAGTATATTTGGTTTATTGTTCTTATTTCTATGTCTCCTACCTTGATTGAAATACCTTTGTGATGATGAGTTTCCTAGTCTCTTGATGCTTTATTTTTTGTGAATTCAGGATGTTCTATGGTGTATTGTTATTCTCAATACAAGGTCTCTACCCACACATGTCATGTATTATATAGATAAGAGGCTATTTTGAGGATTCTTAAGAGGACCAAGAGTAGGCTAATCATAGTGACATGGAGATATCATGCTACATACTAGGTGTTTCATTTGATAATAATCCCCTCCTACTTATCAGGTTGGACTCTTTTATCAGTTTTTGTGGGCTTTTATTTAGCCCTTTATGTTTTCAATTACTCTTGTGTTACTTTGAAGTGTGACATAGATGTATTCATGCATTTTGTATTGGTTTTATTTATATCTTTCAATATGGTGTTTGAAGAAGTGTGTGTGTAATAGGTACCCTAGGATAATTCCTCTCATGTGTGTGATATTCCTACTTGATACTTATCACCAACCCCTGACCTATTGGAGGCAGTCTTAGGGTTTCACACTCATCTTATCGCTGGACAAGTGGGCCCCAGTGGGTCGGGTCATGATAGAGTGGTATCAGAGCGGTTCATATTAGGAGTGGAGTTTGGAGATTGTCTAACTATGAGGATTGGTTTTTGAATTATGGAAATAGTTTTAAAGTATGTCATGTTTGGATCTCAGTATAGGGACACTAGTGTTGGTTTGGCAGCCGATGTATTCATTCTCTAGGACTCTAACAACCTTCTTATTGACTTAGTACATTTAAATGTTGGTTGCATGTAAAACATTGGTATATGCATCATATAATAATTGGTTGTGGTTTCAATTTCCTTCTTGAGTCATTTCCTTATATATACACTTTTACTATGGTATATACTAATTTTCTCAGGATTTCTCCACAATGATAGCCATCCAAGATTCCATAGAAAGTTCATGATGATGATTCACCTAGTGAAGAGGATTTAGTGCAGGGACCTTTGTTGGAGGTGGTACTTCCAAGTGGTTTTCTAGTCTTACTACCACTCATTGTGTAGAAAGTTATGATGGAATTATCATCTAAGGATGTGTATAGGATGAATGTACTCCATAAGTTTTAGAGGTAGCAACCTCCCAAGTTTTAGGGTAAGCCAAACCCCTAGGCAGTTGATGACTGTCTAGATGCGGTGAACCAATTTTTCATCCTTGTGAAGAAACCTCCAAATCATATAGTGTTCCTAGAAGATAGTATTCTATAGGGTTCGACAGGGTTATGGTGGAGTCTGGTGACTTAGATACACGATTATATAACCCTCTCTTGGATAAAGTTTTATCGTCTATTCAGGGAGGAGTTCTATTCATCCATGTTGCAAGCGGTGTGCATCCAAGAGCTTCTGTATCTTAGCAGGGTATCATGACCATAGAATAGTATTCGTTGAGTTTCAAAAATGTCTCACAATACTCTTTCTATATGGTTCGTGATTATTTATTCTGAAAATAGACCTTTGAGTGGGGCCTATGCTGAGATATTAGGGCTAAGTGATATCTCTTTGCATTCCTACTTATGTTGGAGTGCTTAAGTAGGATTTCATAGTGGAGATTTTTTTAACTAATCAGATGCCAACTATTGGTGCTGGTAGTGGGAACACAAGAGCTGATACTTTACAATATGGTATCCGACAATAGACATAGGGATCTGGGAATGTGAGACTCTTTGGGAGATAATCTCAGGACAAAGGGTTTGTAGTTTAGGTGTCAAAACCCCAACCACCATGGCCCACCCGACCGGTGATAAGTCAAGTGTGACTATCCTAATACCATCTCCAATAGACCAAGGGATGATGAACAGTTATGAGTAGGAAAATCACACAAATGGGAGGGATTATCCTAAGGTAAATGTACTCACGTACACATCTCCAAGACCATACAATGCGGGAATTTAAAATAAAAAAAATTGATACCAATGCATTTGTAACATTTATCCCACAATCAGAGTATAAAAGAATTATTTAAAGTTATAAAGGGCCCAAATACAAGCCCAACCAAAAATAAAAAGGTTTTCAACCTACTCAGATGGATGGGAATAGTGTCAAATAAAACACCTGGTAAACACCTCGATATTTCTAGCCCATTTTAAGCTTTGACTTATCCTAATCCTCCTAAGACACTATCAAATGGAATGTCATCTACATAAGACATGACATGTGTGGGTAGATCCCATTAAATGGTGAGTATAATATTACCTAGTAGGACACCCTAAAATCACTAAGCATAAATAATCAATATTAATTAGATCAAATACATTGGTAAGTCGGTCAAGATACGAGACATAATAATAATCAAGAATAAACCCATATATACTCATAAAAAACTCCAAGTCTCAAAGTAATCTTAACCACTTTCATTTATAGGATAATTATTGATGCTTAAAGGTAATTATTGTTCTAGGAGAACATACTCTATGATCTAAGATATCACTAAAGGAACTCATTCGATAGGCCGTTCTCATTGGTTCTTTCTAAAATGTACTCCCTAGATCACTGAAGGTCTCATTATCTAGGTAAGGGGTCACACATAGGGCCACTGGTGGACACCAAAAACCCTAATGGGTTAGCCTTATATATAGGGGATCGATGCCCTATTCATGTTCATATAGATATCATGAACCCCACATAGGAATGATAGAGGATCCCACCCTGGTCCCACATGGGGATACACCAAACTCTATACGATACTGAACCCATATAGGGGATCTCAGTCCTATGTCGAGGAAATAATTCCACATTATACTCTTGTGGTAAGGGACTGAGGAAACACACTCAGTTGAACCTGGATTATACTTAAGAAATAAAGGGATCTAAACACCCTCAAAGAGATTACACGGTGTGTATTAGGGGTACACGATGTGTCTTTCCAACCACTGGCATGCATGTGTCTCGCTATATCACATGGCATGTAAACCTTCATATATTCATGTCCCTTAGGGGTACATGGTGTTTAGAGTTCAATATGGCACTCGGTTTTCCACCTAATAATGTTCGTGTGCACTTAATCATGCTTGTGTACTTCAAGATGTGTCGTGTACTTGGTTGTGTCTGAGTATCGGGTCATACCCATGCACTCTACACATGCCCATGTGTCTGGTTGTGTTCATGCCCATACATACTCCAAGATACACACTGATTCACCAGCATGGGATCACATGGTTTTTGGCACATTTCACACGGCACGTGATACTTTTCTTCACATATAACCCTTGCACCATAACCAAGGACCCCACACAGCATGTGTTCTTCAGGTACATACTGTGTAACATAGAATTTTATAGATTATATAGTTCCTTCATTCATTTTCCATCTTCACCACCACTACCACTGATCCCACACTAATCATGCCTAAGGAATGTGGATCTAGGGTGACCAAACCTCACTATCATCATTGGTCGAAATCCAACCATCAGATCTGTTCAAAAAACAATCTCATTTCTCCTCTTCATCACCACTCACTAACTGGAAAAACAAAGATCTAAAATCAAGTACTAATTTTTCTCTTATCATCCACCATCATTGTCTCACCTTGATCAATTGTTTATCACAGACCCCACCCACTATATCGATATATTACACCGAATAATAGATGTCCAATGATCAAATGTTGGGTATCCATCGAACTGCATACCAAAGAAATTGATCGTGATGAGTGTGAAAATAAATGAGGAATAAAAGAACAAACCAAAAAATAAGGAATGAACCTCATCTGTTTTCAAATTGGACTAAATTATTTTCTATTATAATGACAAAAAAATATTTGTATCAATAAAAAAATAAAATCCCCAAAATCTCAATAAGAAATAAACTTAAACCCATAAGCACGATCAACCCATGAATCAAAATTTTAGAAGAATTTATTCACATTCATAATGGGATAAATAAATAGGGATAAATAAAAATAATATAATATCTTACCTAGAGTTTAGATTGACCGCTGACAAAGAATTCTCATGTATTGATGTCGTTGGTGAGATCCACAAACTCTATTTCATACCAATCATTGATCCATAATTCGGTCATGGTTCCTACAAGAATGTTCCTCTAACAGCCCCTCTATATGTCTCCAGGTTTATGTGGATAACCCTAAAAATTTCCCATAATAGAGTATTTATAGAGGAGGTATTAGGTCGTGGAGATTAAACAGATAAATAAATTTTATTTATTTATTTATCTTCTCATGACATCACTCAACCCAAGAGTCTGACGCACTCCAAGGTTATATCACGCCTAGGGTAAAACCTGCACTCTGAACTCAACAATAGCCTCAGATTTATGATATGAGCCTCTATTCTGAATTTATTCTACTATTTCAAGAAAATTGTGTGTGTGTGATATTAATATATTTATTATTTTTATAATGTGAATATCGATCTCAATGGTCCTTAGAATCTCACTCCATCTCAGCACCTAGATTCAGAAATATTTCTAGTTATATTTAAAAGATTTAAATTAAGAAAAAGATGTTGCATTAGGAATATCAAGATGATTCTAGTCAGCTGAGAGAGAAGTGGTGTTTCTCTTGCAACAGTCGAGGAAATCTCACGTGGGATTTTCTGATCCGCCATGCAATTGATAGATAGATGATCGATAGACCACATAGAAAGAGATCATGGTAGGATTAGGTAGGTCTATAGGGATGAATACATAGGGAGAGTAGCTTGAGGAGGTAGACGGTTGGACCTATTTACACCACCACCCCCAGGTGGTCCACGCCAGGATCAGAGAGCTTCTTGTTAGGGATGACGATAGTTGTAGGTAGAGGAGGCCTTTAACCCAGAGGTTACCAGGATTATTAGAGGTACGATATGTGTCTTATCTACTTTAGCTGAAGTAATGATAGACACAAGTTTGAGACACTCTTTTCATTACACTTATCTTGTTCGAGACTTAGAAATTCCGGTGGAGCCTTTGGCTCAACCATTACACTTGGAGTCTCTTACCAAAGGGGATTCAGTGATCATACACTTCTACCAATAGTTTGATATTACTCTAGTAGGAGAGAGATTATTTTTGTGTCACTTTACAGAAGAAATGAGGCCTTATGATGTTTTCCTAGGTATAACTGTTTATCCACAGTTCATGCCCAGATTGACTGTTTCAAGTGGAGGATATAGTGTTTCCACAATGATAGAATTAGGTTTTCCTTCATGGGTGATATGGAAACCCAGACAGAGCAGGATAGGCTCATACACATGAGAATGTAACTGATTATACATTATTTATCTAGTAATACCCTTGGAGTAGTAGATTATATGGGATGCCAGTTTCCTATAGTAGTGGTAGAGTGTGTGGATGTATTTCCTGAGGATGTGACAAGGTTACCTCCCCACCAAGGTATATTCTTCTAAATAGACTTCCATCATGGTATGACCCTGATATCTTCATTATGATGCCCTGAAAATCTAATGTAAGAACCTTGTATTCGATAGCATGTATGACACACGACACCAAGTGCATGAGGTAATATAATATCTAGATAATTTATAATATATTTATTATTTAAAATAGATTTTACATATTTCAATGAATTAAAGACTGAGTTATATTGTGTTACATGCAAGAGCGACCTTTCTCGATGGCTTGTGTTACACACAAGACCAAGTTTATCAAACAGTTATATATTATTAAAATATAATCATATATAAACTAATCGTTAAATTAGTACCTATGAATAGTAATAAATAACATATAAAAATTATATTTTATAAAAAAATAGAATGAATTAATTGGTTACAAATTAATTATAATTTAATATAAAAAGAAATTGAATATAAAGTTAATATTTTTATAGAAAATTATTTTTATGCTCAAAATGTTTTTTATGATAATAGATTAAATTAATTAAAATTATTGAGTGATATTAAAGTAATATATATATTATTTATTAAATAAAATATTTTTTATATTCATCAATTAGGTTTGATAGGCATAATATAATAACAAAATCTATTTTACACATAAAAAAATTATAACTTTATAAAGGATATTTTACCACATTTTAATGAAGAACCCATTTTAAATATTAATTTTGACAATTTAATTGATTTAATATGTAAAAATAAACTTCATAATGGAAATAAAAACATAAAAAATTAGGTTAGGGTGAATTTTTGATATTTTTTCTGAAACATTTCATTTTTTAAGGAATAGATAAAAATACTGAATTTTAGTTCAAAACTGCCTTTTAATCTAATTTTTGTATAAAGTTAAATTATATTTTTAATTGTTTTTAAAGTTCAATTATATAATATTTTTATAAATTAATACAATTTATGTCATTGTAATCAATTTAACTTTGAAATTTATTATAAAAACAAAGCAGACTTTCGGACGTTTTTACTCTAAAAACCTGCATTGTCGTCCCGTTTGTGGGATTAAATTCAAATAAATTTCAGCCACTTATATTATTGGAATTTGTAAAAAATGAATTAAATATTTGGAATCATAATAATTTATAATTTATAATAATACTAACTTTGTTTTTGATCAAAAAATTTAGTGAAAGTGATTAAAATTAAATACAAGCATTAAGGTAAAATTAATCTTAATAAATGACTAAAACTTTAACTTAAGGGCCCAAATAACCTAGATACTTGTCCAAAACCCATTTTATGTACATAATTCATCCATATAAATTACATTATTGAGATTTTGGTTTTTTAATACTTTTTTAGGTGAAAATGTTGGTACACCTAACTTCTTTTCAAAAATACCAAGTGGGTCTTTTTCCTCCCTTATAAAAGGCCACCACCTCTCCCCATTCCTCTCACTTCTAAAACCACTTATGTTCAGACAAGATATGTCCGTATATATTCCAATAATCTCTACCATTTACCTTGAATCCTCACTTTGTACATAAATTCTTCCAATGAAGCCTTTTGGTACAAACCCAAAGAAGTTACCTAATTGAGAGGTATCGTCTTCTCTCAAGCTCTCTAGTTTCATTTCCATTCTCCACCCCCTAAAATATTTTTATTCCATTGTTATATAACAAAAATGTTATCCTAAATATACTATGATTTTTTTATGTAAATTCATATAACTACACTTAAACACACCTCCATATAATTGGTAATGAACATACTGTTTCTGTGTATGATGAACTATTGCCTCACGAAATGATGATTGTTCATTTTTCTTTTACCACATATCACGGTGGCCATTATGAAGGAAAATATATTTATATATAATATATATGATATTTATTATTTTTTTATACTTATTTAATCCTTTTATTACAAATACCATTAATACTTTTCCATTTTACGTCAATATGATAACATTGTTGGAGGAAGTGTGGACAACCGCCTCCTCAAAGCGATGTGATCCTTTCACACTATACATGGAATGTATAAAGGATGGTTTTAATTATAAATATGTGACATAAAAAACCTATATATGATATTCATTATATAATTACCTTTATTTAAATATAATATATATATCATTTTATTTATTACCCTTTCATACACAAAGTCATAACGTCGTTTGTGGACGTGTGGATTACCGCCTCCTCGACACGATGTGATTCCTTTTACTTCAAAAAAATTATATATATAAGTATATATGATTAAATAATATGGTATTTATGATATAATAATTATTTTGTAAATATATATTATTACTTACCTTCTTTCCATAATGATGATTGAAAAATGGGAACGTTACTCATGTGTACGTACGGCCTACCATCTTCATGAGTGTAACATTGGTTCACTTTTCATAAAAATATTTAATGATTGTTTTAAATGTATAATTGATGTATAAATATAGTAATTATTTCATTATTATTATTCTTTATATGTTATATAATGGCCCCTATGACCATAGTTGACTACCAATGTTTTTTTTGACACATAAATCAAATTTAGTCAAAAACACATAACATAAACATAATTGATTAAGTAGTTGTATATAACATGGTAATAAGTGAAATAAAAGTAATTATAAATATGAAAAAGGTTATCAAAAAATTATATAATTAAAATAAGTTTATTTTACAGGAATTTAAAGGATGTTCACCCAAAAGGAAACTCATGGTAATGGATTATCATCTCACCTTTTTACATTCGTGAGATAAATTTCATGTTCACCACTTACATATTTTGTGTGGTGTGTCTAATTCCCATTTTGTTATATTATATCATTAATCCTTTTATCTTCATGGTATTTTAAACTTTCATTTAATTTTATTCCTTTATGAGGATTATTATTTAAAATGTTTCAAAGTCATATGGGACACTTTGGAATGTTTGAAGATTATTTTCCTCAACAATAACTTTAATGATCTTTCATTGGTATTTTAATTTGAGGAAATTATATGACCATTGTTAAATAAAACCGTTGATTTTATATTATCTAGTTATTCATGACCATATTCAAGTATTAGTATCATTTTTCCACTATTTGGTACTCAAAATGTTTTAGAAAATGTTTTTTAAGAAAACCAACTTTTTTATCTCTTTAGTCGGAGAACCTTTTTTCTTCTAAAAACCATGTTTTATTAAAATATTTCCAAAAATTATTTTAAAATGATTTGGTAAAGTCATTTTTTACCTTTTTTCCTTTTACCATTTTTTTTCAAAGGAATCTTCTTTTCACTTTCCCGATAAGGCATTTTTCAAATCTTTTTACCGTGTAAAAGGAAGGTTCTTTTACCTCATACGGTAAGTACATATTTACTCATTTTAATTTATTTGAATCTTCCTTTGCATTCCTAAAAGTTTTCTTTTAAATAAAATATTTTAAAAATTTATTTTCAAAGAAAATTTTTTACAAGACAAAAGGATATTTTCCTTAAGAATTTTTTTAAAAGATCTTTTTATAATGTTTTCATTAATCAATGAAAACAACCCTTTATTTTACTCCACTTGGGGTATATTGTATTAATACCATACTTAATCTTACTCTGGATGGTTTATGTTTGATTTTTACAAGGATATTATTAACATTCACTTCCTTGATTCCTTTTATTACCCTTTAAATATTTAATTTCTTATTATTATTGAACATTGAATTTCCCCTAATTATCCATATAATCTATCATGGATATGTTCATTTACTAAAATGTATGTCATTTTTTATATGGTGTTTACTTTTAAATTTATTTTATTATTTGGGGAAATATTGACAAATCTATATATTTTATTCAATATAGATATTTGATAATTCGTATTGTTTATTCGATATGAAGAATGCTTTGGACGGGTAAGACATGGGTTGGGGACTGTTTAAGGTAAGCCCTATGGGTTGGGGACCAGTTAACAAAAGACCATCAATGCATCAGTAGTCTCATGAGATGAATTAGTTGCACAAATTAGATGGGTTTCTACCCGATATGCTAAACTGTCTTGTGAAAGGTCTTGATGGTAATGGTTCTATGTACCTAGGAAACATGACGTCCAATAATTAATCATTTCCCTTATATTAGTTCTAGTTATTATTCATCCATTAGATTTTGCATCGACGTATATATGGATACATTTCTTTTTTGGTTCATTGATTAAATGTAATGTGTTTTAGTGTCTTACCTTTACATATTTATTTTTCATTATCCATTTATTTGAATGTAATGTGTGTTCAGTTATTTACCTTTCCATATTGACTATTATCATTGATTAATTATTGTTTTTGCTAAATTTTTCCCTTACTGAGCATTTTATCTCACCCTTATTATGTTTCATTCCCTAGAAATTCAAGAATAATACTATGAAAGATATGAAGTGATTTACTATATAGATTAGACTTATTATTGAAATTATTTATTTAGAAAGAATAAAAAAATATGTTGTAATTAGTATATTATTTTTTAATAAAAGTATCATGTATGTATCTAGTTTACCAAGATGACTAAACTCTTTGGTACTTTGGAACTTGATTCCTTGTAATCATAAAAATTTAATAGTAGTAGACACCAGCTCTGGGATATCTATAGTCGGGTCAATATAGTTGGTATCAAAGGAAGTTTAGTAGAAACCTTGGGAACTAGATTTAGGAAAACATAGGTTAGATAAAATAACCCTAAGGTAGAAATTGAGGATAAGTATATAAGAACATCCTATAATTTTGGTAAGGTAGAGATTATGTGGTTCTTCCTAGAAATACATCTCTATATGGATACTATTGTTGTACCCCACACTCTTTGATTTTCATGATCACAATCACTTTCATTTTTGTCTAACATTGTTTTTAAGTGTTGTGGATTATAGGCAAAAGATTGACAAAGGATTGGCCCAAGAATGGACATCAAGTGGACTGAAATTCAGTCCACCGGCCAACCGGTGTGAAGGCACCGGCCAGCCGGTGGACCTGGCAGAGGCTTTGCCCACTGCCAGGTTCCACCGGTCAGCCGGTGGCTCTGTCACCGGCTAGCCGGTGGCATCCTGGTTCAACAGTGAGACCTATTGTCTCACCATCGGCCAGCCGGTGGCCTTCTCACCGGCCAGCCGGTGGAGCCTGGACCAAATCTCTCCTCCTCTGCCAAGGCACCGGCCAGCCGGTGGAGATGTACCGGCCAGCCGGTAGCCCAGTCAAACTAGCCGTTGGCTTTGACCAGTCAACTCTCTTTTGGCCTCCAACGGCTCCGAGGACTTCTCCAACGGCTCCGAAGGCCCCCAATGGGTTCCATGCCTATAAATAAAGGCTGAGGAAGCCCCTGACACCAACCGGATCATATACCAAGCGCTCGGACATATTGTTGCACATTTGGCGAACCTCCGGCGCTCCACCTTCAAGGATCCTCAAGTGCTCCAACCAATTTCCAATCCAAGGAGCACCTCAAGAAGCTTGGTAGAGCACGCTACATCAACTCCATCTATCCAATTGGCGCCCAAGTCTTCCTCCAATACGGTTTTTCTTGTATTTATTATTTTGAGCTTTAAATTGGGTTTGTGCCTACAAACCCCAAACTTTTCTCATCCCCTCTTTCTTTTGGGTTTCACACCACCATTAAGGTGTGAAGAGGTTTCTTCAAGCCTTTCCTTTTAAAGGGCTTGAGTTTTCGGTGAGCTAGCCTTCACCCGTTAAAAAGGCTAGTGGGTTCTTGCTATTCCATTGAAAGCAAGTGGGTTCTTGCTCAACCATCAAAAGCAAGCTGTAATAGGTCCTAGTGCTACCTCAAAGCCTAGTGGGTTTCTTGCTAAAACCATTGAAAAGCAAGCGGTAGGAATCTCTCAACGGTTGAGTTGGGAGCGGAGACGTAGGCCGGGTTTTGGCCAAACTCCGTTATCAATTTCTTGTGTCTTGCCTCTTTACTTTCCGCTGCACTTTCAACTTTGATTTTAATTTGTTTATTTTTTTTAAAAGGCAATTCACCCCCCCTCTTGCCATCGTTTCTCCATTTTATCCGACCCAACAATTGGTATCAGAGGGAGTATTTGAATAATTCCCTAACCGGTTTCAAATTAAAGATTTTTTTTTGATGGCATCTACCTCTTTCGCCCTCGAGGGCTACTCATTGGGTCGGGCTCCATTTTTTGATGGGACCGACTATAATTATTGGAAAACCCGCATGACCACTTTTTTAAGAAGCATAGGATATCCAATTTATAAAATTGTCATGCAAGGTTATTCTTTGTCTTCCCCCGACGAATCCAAATGGACCCCCGCCGATATTAAGAATTTTGAGCTTGATGGCAAAGCCATGAATGCTCTTCATTGCGGGTTAGATAGAAATGAATTTAATCGTGTATCCACTTGCACCACTTCACATGAAATTTGTAAGCTTTTAGAAGTGACCCATGAAGGCACTAATAAAGTTAAGGATACTCGGTTAGACATGTATAGACAAGACTTTGAATCTTTTTCAATGCATCCAAATGAATCTATTTCTGAAATGTTTACACGATTTACTGACGTGTGCAATGGGAGAAAGTCCCTTGGTGATGATGTTTCAGCTGAAGCAATGGTCAAGAAGATCCTATGGGTCCTTCCGAGCTCATGGGCACCTAAAGTGACGGCAATCCAAGAAGCTAAGGATGTCAAGAACATGCCGGTCGAGGAACTCATCGGATCCCTAATGACGTACGAGATCACGATGAGGAGGCAAGCTCAAAAGGAGGGCACACCAATCAAGACACCTAAGAACATTGCCCTCAAGGTAAAAAAAGAAGTAAGCTCCTCCTCATCATCCTCATCCTCTTCATCTTCTTCATCTTCAAGCGGCGATTCGGAAATGGAGAATCTCGCCCGCCAAATGCACAAGTTTATGAAGAAGCACAAGAAGAAGAAATCCCGCAAGCACCGAAAGCAAGAACCCACCGCAAAATCCGAGCCCAAGGTAAAATGCTACGGGTGCGGCCAAAAAGGGCATTACAAGCCCGATTTCCCACTCAACAAAAAACGGGCCACGCAAAAGGAAAAAGGAAAGAAAAAGGTCCTCAAGGCGACATGGAGTGACACCTCCTCCTCATCCTCCTCCTCCTCCTCCTCAAGCGACAACGGTAACAAATGCCTAATGGCATTCCATGAGGTAACTTCTTCCGATTCCTCTTCCTCATGTTCTTCAAATTCAAATTCTTTAAATCATCTTTCTTATGAGGATCTCCAATACGCTAGAGATCGATTGGAGGAAGGTTTTCACGAACTTTCTTCCAAATTTGTTGCTTTAAAAAAGAATTTCAAAAAACTCTCTTCCGAAAAAGAACAACTTCTCAAAGAGAAGGAAGAGTTGTCCCTTAAAATCCAAAATTTTCCAAATGTTGATTCCATGGAATCAACCATCAAGGACCTTAGAGAATCCTTAGCCAAGTTCACCCAAGGTGAACAAAATTTGAACAATCTCCTAGGTTCCCAACAAATTTCTAGGACCACTCAAGGACTTGGCTATACCAACCAAGCCTCCTCCTCCCATGCACCCACTGTTTTTGTAAGGGGGAGCTCTAGTTATAAATTTTGAAATTATTGTAAGAAACCCGGGCACCTCATTTATGAGTGTAATTGCAAAAATGCCCGGTACGGCCAACCCAAGTCTTTTTTCTTTTCCGATGAGTTCTATAGGAGAAGACCCGCCATGAGACAAGTGTGGATTGAAAAATCCCTCTTAGCGAGTCTCTCCGGGCCTAAAATTGTCTCTTTTCAAAATCCCTCTCCCTGGTGACTTTTTGTTTTTATTTAGGGGGAGTTAGGTTTGTTTAAGCTTTTTGTTTCAATTCAAACTTTCAATTTCAAATTAAGCCCTTTTGATTTCAATTTCAAAATTTTCGATTCCAACTTTCAATTTCAACACTTGGTATCAAAATTTTCATTTCAAAATATTCAATTCGAATTTTTCATTCAAAACTTTCAGTTCAAACTTTTGATTCAAAACTTTCAATTCAAAATTTTCATCTCAATTTTGATTCAAAACTTTCAATTCAAACTGTTATTCAATTTTCAATTCATTTTTCAATTCAATTTGTATTTACAATTTTCTTTTCAAATCTCAAATCTAGTTTTTCAAATCCTTTCCCTCAATCAAGTTTTATGCCCCATTCTATTTTGATAATCACAAAGGGGGAGAAATTTCTTGATTGATTGGGGGAGAATCTTTTCTCTCTTGCTTAGTATTTATTTTCAATTTTTCATTTAAAGCATGCCTTCATTTAAGTTTTTACATTGCTTAGATAAGTGATTGTGATCATCAAAATAGGGGGAGATTGTTGTACCCCACACTCTTTGATTTTCATGATCACAATCACTTTCATTTTTGTCTAACATTGTTTTTAAGTGTTGTGGATGATAGGAAAAAGATTGCCAAAGTATTGGCCCAAGAATGGACATCAAGTGGACTGAAATTCAGTCCACCGGCCAACCGGTGTGATGGCACCGGCCAGCCGGTGGACCTGGCAGAGGCTTTGCCCACTGCCAGGTTCCAATGCTCAGCCGGTGGCTCTGTCACTGGCCAGCCGGTGGCATCCTGGTTCAACAGTGAGACCTACTGTCTCACCATCGGCCAGCCGGTGGCCTTCTCACTGGCCAGCCGGTGGAGCCTGGACCAAATCTCTCCTCCTCTGCCAAGGCACCGGCCAGCCGGTGGAGATGTACCGGCCAGCCGGTAGCCCAGTCAAACTAGCCGTTGGCTTTGACCAGTCAACTCTCTTTTGGCCTCCAACGGCTCCGAGGACTTCTCCAACGGCTCCGAAGGCCCCCAATGGGTTCCATGCCTATAAATAAAGGCTGAGGAAGCCCCGGACACCAACCGGATCATATACCAAGCGCTCGGACATATTGTTGCACATTTGGCGAACCTCCGGCGCTCCACCTTCAAGGATCCTCAAGTGCTCCAACCAATTTCCAATCCAAGGAGCACCTCAAGAAGCTTGGGAGAGCACGCTACATCAACTCCATCTATCCAATTGGCGCCCAAGTCTTCCTCCAATACGGTTTTTCTTGTATTTATTATTTTGAGCTTTAAATTGGGTTTGTGCCTACAAACCCCAAACTTTTCTCATCCCCTCTTTCTTTTGAGTTTCACACCACCATTAAGGTGTGAAGAGGTTTCTTCAAGCCTTTCCTTTTAAAGGGCTTGAGTTTTCGGTGAGCTAGCCTTCACCCGTTAAAAAGGCTAGTGGGTTCTTGCTATTCCATTGAAAGAAAGTGGGTTCTTGCTCAACCATCAAAAGCAAGCTGTAATAGGTCCTAGTGCTACCTCAAAGCCTAGTGGGTTTCTTGCTAAAACCATTGAAAAGCAAGCGGTAGGAATCTCTCAACGTTTGAGTTGGGAGCGGAGACGTAGGCCGGGTTTTGGCCGAACTCCGTTATCAATTTCTTGTGTCTTGCCTCTTTACTTTCCGCTGCACTTTCAACTTTGATTTTAATTTGTTTATTTTTTTTTTAAAGGCAATTCACCCCCCCCCCTCTTGCCATCGTTTCTCCATTTTATCCGACCCAACAACTATAATTGGATGTGATTTAGGCATAGATTTACCCATGAGTAATAACTCTGAAAAGGTGTTCCGAGCCTGATATGGGCTAACTGGGTACACGAAAATATGCCTTACTGTGCGCCTAGTTTGATACTCTCAGGGGATACGCTTAGGAAAATTCACATTTTCATTATGAACCACTATAAAGGTTTTTGAAAATGAATAAACTAGGTTAAACATAATGTATTTTATATATTTTTTAGAAAATTGATCTCAAAGGATCTTTTAATAAAGAATAAAGGTGGATACAACAATCTGAAAGTGGGATGCTTATATTTATCCTTTTGAAACATTGGCATGATATCATAAGGAAGTGCATTGAAAACCTTAGTTAAAAGGTTATTTAGTGATTGACCATACTTCAAGGATGTCCATCATATTTATTTTTTTAATTATATTAATATGGTTTAAAAAAGGAAAACCTATAATTCAAATGACAACCAATCAAATCTGGAAAGGTTGTGGGGTCTTGAACCCATGACCTAAGGACAATAAGGGTTTCACGCCAACCACTAACCTACACAATGTCCTGGTTAATTTTACAACGTTTTTAGTTAAAAAAATTGATGAATAAATGTTAATAATGAACCATTAGTATCAATTTTGAGGAATAGAGGTTAATTTGTTAACCATATTGGTTTTTTAAAATATTTGGAGACATATAGTTATATTTTTCACTCTTTTATGGGCCTTAATATCCTTTAAAATGTATTTTGGTCTTCATGTAATAATAATAATTTTTGAATTAATTATAATTTGATAAAATAATAACTAAAAGTTATAATTGTTAACATTAAATTGAAACCTATAAAGTAATAATATTTCCTTATATTCTTAGTTAGTAAAAGAATTACCTAACATTAGGAAAATAACTTAGAAATAAAATGTTATCCTAATACCTTAATTTCTATTGAACTGATGGTCTTCTAAATCATCAAATATTTATAAATTTGAGGCACTAAAATTTTAATTGATCATTCACTTGTTTGTAATTTATTACCTCATTCAATCCCTATAAATATTTATGATTTTCCTCCAAGTATATATCTCTACTTTCCATTGATTTTCTCCTACTTAAAGACCTAGTTACATGGTATTCCATGTGACCTTTGTACTTTCCATTCTCTATTTTATAGAGGATGACTTATGAACCATTATCACGATGTGGGATTTAAAACATAGTAAGTATCAAACAATCTATCACCATGATAAAGTTTAAATTGTGATGATTCAATTTAAATAAGGCGGGGAGAATGTGACGCTCTAAAAATATAAAGTAAGAACCTTGTATTCGATAGCGTGTATGATACGCGACACCAATCGTGTAAGGTAATATAATATTAAGATACTTTATAATATATTTAATATTTAAAATATATTATATATATTTTAATTCATGCAACACCTATTTAGTGTGTGTTACATGCAAGAGCGACCATCCTCGATGGCTTGCGTTACACGCAAGACTAAGTTTTATCGAACAATTATATATTATTAAAATATAATGAGATATTATCTAGTCATTAAATTAGTAGTTATGAAGATAAATAACTAAATTATAAAAATTATGGTCTATAAAAATATATAATAAATTTATTGGTTTCAAATTAATTAGAAACTAATATAAGAAACAATTGAATATATAGTGAATATTTTTATAGCAAACTATTTCTATGCTCAAAATGTTGTTTTATGCTAATATATTAAATTAATTACAATTATTAGGTTATATTAATTTAATATATATATTATATATTCATTAAAATATTTTTTATATTCATCAATTAGGTTTTATATTCATAATATAAGAACAAACTCTATTTTATACATGAAAACTTATATTTTTATGAAGGCAATTTTATCTCCTTTTAATGGAAAACCCATTTTAAATATTAATTTTGACACTTTAATTGATTTAATATGTCAAAATAAATTTCATATTTTAAATATAAACATAATAATTAGGTTAGGGTGAATTTTTTATATTTTTCTAAAACATTACATTTTTTAATGAATAGTTAAAAATACTGAATTTTAGTTCAAAACTGTTTTTTCATCTAATTTATTTATAAGGTTAAATTATATTTTTAAATAGTTTTAAATTTTAATTAAATAATATTTTTATCAATTAATACAATTTATGTCATTGGAATCAATTTCACTTTGAAATTGATTATAAAAACATTACATACTTTCAGATGTTTTTACTTTAAAACCCCGCATTATCATCCCGCCTGTGGGGTTAAATTTAAATAAATTTATACCAATTATATGATTGTAAATTTTAAAAATGGATTAAATATTTTGAATCAGAATAATTTATAATTTAAAATAATACCAAATTTGTTTTTTACCAAAAATATTAGTGAAAGTGATTAAAATTAATTACAATTTTTAAGGTAAATTTAAGCTTAATAAAGGACTAAACCTTTAAGTTAAGGGACAAAATGACCTATAAACTAGTCCAAAAACCATTGTATGTCCGTACTTATTCCATTAAAATTACATTATTGGGTTTATTTAGTTTTTTAAGACATTTTTTATGTAAAAACATGGGTACACCTAACTTCTTTTCAAAAATACAAAGTGAGTCCTTTTCCTCCCTTATAAAAGGCCACCACCTCTCTCCATTCCTCACACCTCTCAAACCACTTAGGTTCAGACAATATCTACCTATATAGCTTCCCAAAATCTCTCCCCTCTACTTTCAATCCTCTCTTTGGGTATAAATCCTTCTAAGGAATCCTTTTTGTACAAACCAAAAGAAGTTACTCAATTAAGAGGTAATGTCTTCTCTCAAACTCTCTAGTTTCATTTCCATTATTCACATCCTAACATCTATTTATTACATAATTATAAAACAACACCAGTATAATAAATATAATATGATTTTGTATGTAAATGGATCATCCTACACTTACACACACCTTCATCTAATGGGTAACAAACATATTGTTTCTGTGTACAGAGAACTACTGCCACACGAAACGATGATTGTTCATTTTTCCTTTATCGCATATCATGGTGGAAATTATGATGGAAACTATATTTATATATGATATTTATTATATTTATTATTTATTTATACTTATTTAATTCTTTTATTATACATACCATTAATACCTTCCATTTTACGTTAATACAATAACATCATTTGAGGAAGTGTGGACAACTGCCACCTCGAAGTGATGTGATTCATTAACATTGTACATGGAACATATAAAGGATGGTTTTAATTAAAAATATATGACATAAACAAACTATATATTATATTCATGTTATAATTAACTTTCTAGAGATATAATATATATATATATATATATATATCATTTTCTTTATTACCCTTTCACACACAAAGTGATAACGTCGTTCGTGGACGTGTGGATTACAGCCTCCTCGACACAATGTGATTCCTTTACAAAAAAATACTTATACATATAATTATATATGATTAAATAATATCTTATTTATGATATAATCATAATTCTATAAAGATATAGTGTTACTTACCTTCTTTCCATAATGATCATTGAAAAATGGGAATGTTGCTCATGTGTATGTATCGCATACCATCTCCATGAGTGTAATGTTGGTTCATTTTTCATAACCATATTTAATGATTATTTTTAAAAGTATGATTTCTGTATAAATATGATAATTATTTCATTATTATTATTCTAGATATTTTATATAATGACCCCTTTGACCATATTTTACCTACCAATCTTGTTTTTGACACATAAACTGAATTTGGTCAAAACATCTGACGTAAATGTAATTGATTAATTAGTTGAATATAATATGGTAATAATTGAAATAAAATTAATTATAAACATTAAAATGGTTCTCAATAAAGTAGATGATTAACATAAGTTTATTATACATGAATTTAAAGGACGTTCACCCAAAAGGAAACTCAAGGTAAGGGATTCTCATCTCACCTTTTTACATTCATGAGATAAATGTCAAGTTCACCACTTACATATTTTGTGTGGTGTATATAATGCTCTTTTTTTTATATTATATCATTGATCCGTTTATCTTCGTGGTATTTTAAACTTTCATTTAATGTTATTTCTTTATTAATATTATGAATTAAAATGTTTCAGAGTGGTATGAGACACTTTGGAATGTTTAAAGATTATTTTCCTTGACAATAACTTTAATGATCTTTCAATGGTATTTAAATTTGAGAAAATTATATGACCATTGTTTAATAAAAACTTTTATTTTATATTTTCTGGTTATTCATGTACATTTTCAAGTATTAGTACCATTTTCCCACTCTTGGGTATTCAAATTTTTTTAGAAAATATTTTTTAAGAAAAACTGACTTTATTTCTCTCTTTAGTCGGAGAACCTGTTTTCTTCTAAAAATCATGTTTTATTAAAAAAATTCAAAAATGATTTTAAAATTATTTAGTAAAGTAATTTTTACCCTTTCTATCTTTTACCATTGTTTTTACATGAATCTTTTTATCACTTTCCTGATAGAGAATTTTTCAAACCTTTTTACCATGAAAAACGAATGCTCCTTTACCTCATACAAAAAGTACAGATTTACTCACCATAATTTTTTTAGGCTTCCTTTGCATTATTAAAAGGTTACTTTTTAAAGAAAATTTTTTCAAATTTTATTTTCAAGGAAAAGGTTTTCAAAAAGGTTTTATAAAACAAAAGGATATTTTCCTCAAGAATGTTTTTAAAAGATCTTTATATAATGTTTCCATTAATCAATGACAAAAACCATTTATTTTACTCCACTTGGTGTATGTTGTATTGATACCATACTTAATCTTCCTTTGGATGGTTTATGTTTGATTTATCCAAGGATATAATTAACATTCACTTCCTTGATTCCTTTTAGTCCGCTTTAAATATTCAATTTCTTATGATTATTGAACATTGAATTTCCTCTAATTATCTATATCATTTATCATGGATATGTTCATTTTCTAAACTATATTCCATTTTCCATATAGTGTTTACTTTGAAAGTTATTTTATTATTTGGGGTAATATTTATAAATCTGTATACTTTATTCAATACGGATATTTGATAAGGCATGTTGTTTATTTGATATAAATAATGATTTGGATAGGTAAGACACGGGTTGGGGACCATTTAAGGTAATCCCTATAGGTTAGGGACTGGTTAATGAAATCCCATCAATGCATCGATACTCTCATGAGACTAATTAGTTGCGTAAATAATATGGGTTTCTACCCGATATGATAACTTTCTTGTGAAAGGTATTGACAGTAATGGTTACATGTACCTAGGAAACATGACATCCAATAATTAAGCATTTCCCTCATATTAGTTCCAGTTATTATACACCCATGATATTTTTCATCGATATATCTATAGATACATTTCATTTTCAGTTTATTGATTAAATACATGTTTTCTAGTGTCTTATCTTACCATATTTATTTTTTCCTTATCTAATTATTTGAATGTCATGTGTGTTTAGTTATTTACCTTTCCATATTAACTATTCTCATTGATAGATTATTGCTTCTGCTACATTTTTCCCTTACTGAGCATTTGAGCTCACCCTTATTATGTTTCATTCCCCAAGAATACAAGAAGCATACTATGAAATATATGCAAGGATTTAATAGATGGATTAGAATTATTTTAAAAGTTATTTAATTATAAAGAAGAAGAAAAATACATTGTAATTATTTTATTCTTTTTTAATAAAGGTCTCATGTATCTATCTGGTATATTAAGACTACTAAATTATTCAGTCCTTCGAGGATTGATTCCTTGTAATTATGCCAATGTAATAGTAATAAACACTGGATCAAGGATATCTATTTTCAGGTATCTACATGCACAAGTATATCAGATGGATCCCATAGAGATTTGGGAGATTAAAGTGTAGTTAGAGGATTTTCAAAGGAAAGGCTTTGTTAGACACAGTGTGTCACCCTGGGTATCCTAAGTTTTTTTTTCCAAGAAGGAAGATGGTATCTTGAGGTTTTGTGTGGATTACTGTTACCTAAATCAGGTGACCATGAAGAATAAGTATCCACTTTCAAGGCTTAATGACCACTTAGACCAATTGAGGGGAGCGATATGGTTCTCAAAGATTGACCTTAGATCGGGTTATCACCTGCTTCAAGTATGATATGTGGATATACCAAATATTTCATTCTGATATCATTATGGTAATTATAAGTACTTATGGATGTATTTAATCATGAATAACACATCAGTAGTGTTTATAGGACTCATGAACTAGACCTTTCATCCTTACTTGGATCAGTTTATAATAGTCTTTATTAATGACATCCTAGTGTACTCAGTGTCCGAGCAAATCATGCAAGAAACATGAGGATAGTCCTAGACATACTCTGAGATCACCAAGTTTATGAAAATATCTCAAAGTGTTAATTCTAGATTTGATAGGTCTACTTTATAGGATATGTCATCCCAGCATAGGGTGTAGTAGTGGACCCAATGAAGGTTGAGGAAGTTTTAGCTTGGGAGCCACCCAAGAGCATGATGGAGGTGTAGAGCTGTCTTGGGTAGGTAAGATACTACTAGAGATTCATGCCTTATTTTTCTAAGATATTGGCACCCTTTATCGCCTTGACCTGAAAGGGGTATCCTTTTATGTTGAGAGAGAGGTGCCAGCAAGCCTTTCAGGAGTTGCAGTAGAGGTTGATGAGCCCCCACATTGTGACTGCCAGAGGGGGGTGTTGAGTATGTGGTGTTTTGAAATGCCTTTGGGACTAGGGTTGTATGTGTCCTGATGTAGAGGAAGTTAGTGATTGCTTATGGGTTCTGATACCTGAGACCTTATGAGTAGAACTATGCAGCCCATGATCTAGGTCTGGAAGAAGTAGTATTTTCCTTGAAGATGTGGTGACACTAGATTATGGGTGAGTAGTTTATCATTTATTCTGACTACAAGAGTCTCAAGTATATATTCTCGCACAAATATCTTCACTTGAGAAAAATTCAATTGCTAGAGTTCCTCCAAGATTATAAATTTTAGATATTCTATACTCCTGGGAAGTGGAACATTTTTTTAGATTCTCTCAAAATGAGATCATGTTCGCAGTTGTTGAATGAGGGGTTAGAGAAACTATCCTCATTGTATTTATCCTTGTGGATGATGATGGTACAACTTACCTCCATTTGATGGTTGTTACCTCCACCAATTTTACAGTGTGTTAGGGAGGCTTGACTTATAGACACCGACTATTATACCTTTCATATTAAGATATCCACTGGACATTCTCCTAATAAATTCTCTAAAGGTGGGGAGTACGTCATTCTCTTCAGAAGATGGGTGATGGTAACAATGATTTTTCATGAGGATGTGATGGGGGAGTTTCATAGATCCCCTATAGCGGTACATCTAGTTGCGGTGAAGATGTACCGGGACCTATCACATTAGTTTTGGTAGACAAGAAGGAAGAAGTGTATAGAGAAGTTTGTCTTTTTATGCCTCACTTGTCAGTAGGTGAAGGTTGAGAAATAGTTTCTGGAGAGTTTGGATCAACCCCTTAAGGTGAAAAGGTTAAAGTGGGATGGTATATCTATGAACTTAATGATGGGGTTTCCATGATCATCTAGAGGACATGATGTCAACTAGGTGATATTAGAATGACTCACCATGTTGGCTCACTTCCTAACTATATGAGAGTAGATTCCAGCTGAGAACTTGGGATTCCTTTATATTCATGAGATAGTCCAGATTCATGGAGTTCCCTTTATGATTATTTCAGACTGTGATGCTCACTTCATGTGAGGATTACATGAGACCTTTGGAACTCAGTTACCTTTGATCAAGGCATTTCACCCCTGACTAATGATTAGACTAAGTAGACCATTCAGGTTCTAGAGGACATATTTCAGGCTTTCATATTGGATTTTGGTCATGATTTGGAGGATTACCTACCCTTTTGGAGTTTTCATACAACAAAATTTATCATTCCACCATAAGTATCATGCCATTATAGGCTTTGTATGGGAGACCCTACAGGTCACCACTATGTAGGACTAATCTAAGAGAGTTGACACTCATGGGCTCAGAGATGGTGCGAGTGACATCAGAGAATGTACAGATCATCCAGGAGCAGATGAGAACTGCCCATAGCCATTAGAAGTCATATTTATACCAATGAAGGAGGCCTTTCAAGTTTGAGTAGGGAGACCATGTGTTCCTGGAGGTATCACCTCAGTGCGGATTGTGTAGATTTGGTCGGTGAGACAAGTTATCTCTAATATTCATTATTTATTTCTAGATACTATGTAGGTTCGGTGTGTTGGTGTGCATATAGGCCCTATAATTGCAATAAGACTAAGTAAACGAAGTCTTCCACATGTTGTAGCTGAAGAGGTATGTGACCAACCCATCACATGTTATCAACTGGGGTGATCTGGAAATCAATGATTGGTCTACCTTTTAGATTACTTAGTAGAGATCGATAATTGATAGGTGAATATCCTTCATGGGAAAGAAATTCCCTTGGTGTGTGTCTGGTGGCAGTATGGAAATCTTTAGGAGAGAACATGGAAGTGTGAGAACCAGATGTGAGCTCAGTACCCCCATCTTTTTTAGTATGTTTTTTTCTTTTTGGGATGACAATCTCTAAGGTGGGGAAAATTTAATAACTCCATTTTATCATTGTAATGATTTATAATATTTAAAATAATAATTTTGGAGCCAGGCCCTGAGTTATCATGGGATTCTAAGGCCTGGGGAGGCTTGGTATTGATACAAAAAAAATATTATATATATTATATCTTATTCATTTAGTTTTTATGAAATAAAAAATAACACTCTAAAGGGGTCTTGGATGGGAAAATTGAGATTGTCATTGAATACGTAATGTGGGTTTTACCCTAGGCACAACATAATCTTTGTACAAGTCAGGTGTTTGGCTTGATAGGTGTCATGGATGGAAGAGTAATTAAATAAATTAATATATTTATTTGGTTGTGATAATTAAAATCCTATCCTAATCATCTTCTATATAAATTCATTGATGTGGAATACCTAGGGTTATCCACATAACCCCATGGATTGAGAGAGTATCGTTGGAGGAGGATTCTCAGACAATCAATGGCAGATCATGGATTGGTATTTGGTGTGACAATCATATATTGTAGATCTCACCAATGATTATGACACATGGACATTATTTTTCAATGATCGGTCCAAACCTGAGGTAGGTCATTTTATTTATTTGGATTTATCTTGTTTATTATACCATGTCAAACATGAATCAATTTGCCTAACAAAATTGATTCACTGATTGATAGTTGATTACAATTGATGTTTTTATCTTCCTAAAGATTTGGAATTGATTTTTTTTTTATTTGGTTCTTCATTCGTCATTCTGATAGAAATGAATCAAGTCTAACCCAAACAATGGTCATGGTTCATTCCTCTTGTTGATTTTGTGCATTTCTTCCCATATTCTTCACATGAACATCATAGGTATTTTCTTTGGTTGGAGGTTCAACCAATACTCAGTTGATGATCATTGCACAATAATTCTTTAGCACAATAGATCATCACTGAGGGTTTGGGATTGAGATTAACAACATGGTTGGTATGCGTAGTGATGAAACAAGATCGACTTTAGATTTTGAGATCTTTGGTTATAGTTTTTGGCCTCTTGACATAGAAGCGCAATAGGATATGATTCACAATGGGATTTGGATGGCTGGAATTTAGTCATCAATGATGTCCAAGCATGGAAAATCTCATATCTACATTTAACAATGCGTTTGGTGGAAGAATAAATGGCGGCGGCGGTGTGTATGAGACATGGAGAACAGTTTGGGTTTTCTAGAAAATCCTGACTACATATAATAGTCCAAATAACACACATCATGTAGTCCCCCTTTCGTGACGCTATGGTTTGCATATAGATAAAAGTATCACATGTTGTGTGACACATGTCACATGGTGTGTGACCCATGGATTGAGTCTTATACATACATAAGCACGAACATGGCTAGGTACATGGGCATAACCAGAGTACATAGGCATGACCCGGTACTCGGACATGGCTAGGTACAAAGATGTGATCAGAGTGCATGAGCATGACCCAAAGTACATGAGCATGGGCTGGAGTACATAAACTCAATTAGGTGGAACACCAAGTACCAGACCGATCTATACACATATTTTATCTAAAATAACACACTATGTATTTATAGAAATGCATGTCATGTGGGTCAGTGAGGAACGGGTAGTTCCAAACTTAGAGAGACATGCCATGTACTCCCAGTACACGTCGTGTTATTTCTTTAGGGTATTTTGAATCCCTAAGACTCTTTAGTGTGGACCATTTTCATTTGGGTGTGTTCCATTGGTTCATCCCCATTAGGGCATAGTGTGGCATTACATCTTAAGCATAGGATTATGATCCCCTCTACAAGACTAGTCTCGGATAGAGTTCAATAATCTCTCCATGTGATCTGGTGTGTAATCTTCTATCATTTATTCTCCTTTTATATATATGGTGTAAGGAATAATCATGAATAACTTACATGGGAATATGATCCCCTAATTAGCGGGTTATTCTAGGTAGGGTCCGGTATACCCTAGAGGTCCTAGGTGAGATCCCCTATCCATGTATTGAGATATTCGATGTCCTAGTGAGTACTTATTTTGTGAGGCTTGATGATAACAAACTCTCATATGAGCTCCATTAGTGATAACATGGATCGTGCGGCAAGTTCCCCTGGACAAGTGTTAATTTGAAGCCCCGAGCAGAATTCTGTGTCTAGTAGTATGATTAAGACCTCTTGAGACTTAGTGTATGTTATGAGAATATCTAAGTTATTATTCTTATTATTATATCTCATACCCTAATTGAAATGCCTTTATGATGATGATTTGACTAGTCTCTTGATGCTTTATGTTTGGTGATTTTGGGGTGTCCTACTGGGTATTGTTATACTCACCCCAACATGGGCCCTTTCAACACATGTCATATCTTATGAAGACAACAAGACATTTGAGGGAGTCCTAGGAGGATCAAGAGAAATTGAAACATAGTGATATAGATATACCATGTTTCATACCAGGTGTTTCATTTGACAGTAGTCCCCTCCTACTTAGAAGGTTGGACTCTTATCATTTTTTATGGACTTGTATTCATCCCTTTATGTCTTCCAGTACTTTTGTCGTACTCTGATGCGGGATATAGATGTATTCATTAATTTGGTATCAGTTGTATTTTTATCTTTCATCTTGGTATTTGGATGTGTGTTTGTGTGTAGATACCCTAGGCTAAGTCCTCCCATGTGTGTGATATGTTTGCTCGGTGCTTGTTTGTAGCCCTTGGCCTATTGGAGGCAGGCTTAGGGTGTCATATTCGTCTTATCATTGGCCAGGCTGACCCCGGTGGGTCTATTTGTGACATTAAAATGTATAATTTCAATTATAAAATAAACATTTTTTCAATAAATTTTTATTTCATACTTATATACTAATAATGGCATAAAAATCACAGTATTAAAAACTGTATATTGTACAATTTACCTAAAATACAATTTTTTAGAAGAATCTCAAAAAATTATCTTAAGATATTATTTTCAAAATAAATCTAAAAATTATGTTTTTTTACCTAATTCACATTCTAAAATTTATAAATTTAGTTTTAAAATGAAAATACAAAATATAAATAAAAACTTTTTTATTGAAAAATGATTTCTTAAACATTAAGTGTTCTTAATATTATTTCATACCGATTTATAATTTAAAGAATGATAATATATTGGTTAATATACTTAAGTATTATACATTATCATTTATTATTGTTCAATTTAATTATTTTGATAGAATATAAAATACTTTTAAAAAGTTATTTGAGAAAGAACAATTCATTTTAATATTAAAACTAATTTGTTCTTTATCCTCAAAATATAAGAATTTTTGGATGATTATTATAATTTTATTTACTAATTTTTAGTATTATTATTATAGTTTTCTTAATAATATTCATCTAATACTCCTTGGATCATTTAAGTTTCGTTTTTTGTGTGAAACTAGCTAAAAAACACTGTGTTTATTTAAGGGAAATGTACAATGGAATCTTGGGTCGTTATAGGGTTTGACCATTATTTATAAAGAAACCATGGGTTGAACCCTTCATATAATGAATCCCCATATCAAACTGTAATGTCTTTAAGTCAGGCCAAAAATCATGGCATAGTCCTTAACACCATGTCGTAATATCCCCTCAGTGAACTGAGATCCATAAATCAAGAGGTAATAAAAAACCCTTCTTAAAACCCCTGAAAACTCATTCAACTCTTTTAACTTCACATGTATTGACCTATGTTGTGTGTGGAAATGGGAGTTAAAACATAATCCACCTCATTCTAGATTAACCAAAAGATTGAAATGATTCTTGGGATTGAAAATGATTGTCCCACTGTTGAAGTGATAATTACTAGATAAAAAAGTGAAAAATGTGGAAATAAATGACCAAAATGTAACATGGAAAACCCCCAAAAATGAAAAGGGGTAAAAACCATGATCATATAGAAGGATTTATATAGGTAAAAAAGGTTATACACTCCCTCACTATTATAAGGAGAAACCCCTCAAAAAAATTGCATGAATAAGTGGGGAAACTACCTCACAAAATACCACAGAAACTATAACTAGTGATGAGATTGTCGATGAAGCTGATAATATCATATAGTTGGGAGAGAGCCCCATTTATAGGTTTCCTATACCCCTCCTAATCAACCTCCATTAGTGGTTTGGTGGGGTTTTTCCACCCACCAGACAGCCACCTGTCTTCCTCCCTTAACAAATGAAGGGGGTGGCCATCGTCCGTCAAATGAAAGACTGTTGAGACATCTCCCACATGGAGATTGATTGAGAACCAATAACATCTCCAAATATCATTTATATATAACAAACCATGCTTCTCATGTATATTTGAGTCCTCTCAACTATCTATACCATCTAAACTTATCAGAGTCAACTGCCTTCATTAGGAAATCTGCTAGATTTATTTAGTGGGAATTTTTTACATGTCCACATTTCCTTCCTTCTCCACATCTCGAACAAAGTGATATTTTATCCCAATTTTATTCATCCTATAATGAAAATATGTATTCCTTAAAATGTTCAAGGCACTCTAACTATCACAAAACAATGAAATTTTCTCTTGTCTATGTTCGAGCTCCTCCAATAACCTTCTCGTCCAAATTGCCTCTTTGCAAGCATGTGCAACTGCCGTGTACTTAGCCTACATCATGGATAATGCCACAAATGACTGTAACTTTAAAATACAATTCACAACTCCTCCTATAAGAGTAAACACATAACCAGTAGTTTATTTACTCTGGTCAGAATCACCTGAAAAATATGAATCAACATAGCCTCTAATAGTGAAATCTGATCCTCCATAACATAGTGCAACATCTGAGGTCTCCTTGATGTATCTCAAGATTCTCTTCACTATGCCCAAATTCTCCCATCCAAGATTCTTCATGTACTAACTAACTAATCCCACTACATGTGCAATGTCTTGTCTAGAAAAAACCATAGTGGACATCAAACTACCCACTAGTGATGCATATGGTACTCAAGACATATACATACTCTATACTTCCCTACTAAGACTCATCGTAGAGTATAACTTGAAATTAATAGGAAGTGGGGTTGATATTGGCTTATAGTCTTTCATATTGAATCACTTAAATACTCTCTGTAAGTAAATATTATATGATATCCAAATATTCCCATTATCTATGTCTCTATAAATCTACCTCCCAAGAATCTTGTTTGCTGGTCCCAAATCCTTCATATCAAAATCCCTATCCAATTGTACCTTTGTCTCCTCAATATGATCTTTTTTGGGGCCTGCAACCAACATGTCATCCACATACAATATAAGAATGATAAAATCATTACCATTCGAACCCCTGAAATATTCAAAAGGATCTAAATGAAGTCTTTTGTATCTAAGGCTCTTAATATAGGAATAAAATATATTATACCAACACATCGATACCTATTTAAGACCGTATAAAGATTTTTTCAACCTGAAAACCAAGTTCTATTTTCTTTTTGAAAATCCTTTTGATTGGATCACATAGATCTCTTTTTCAATATTGTCATGGAGAAAATAATTCTTCACATCTAGCTACTCTAGATGTAAAATTCATGTTTCACACATCACTAGAACTATTAAAAAAGTCATCAGTCTAACAACAAGAGAAAATATTTCATTGAAATCAATTCATTCCTTCTGAGCATATCCTTTGACCGCCAGTCTTGCACGATCTCTTTCCATGTGGTCCGTTCCATGTAACTTGATCTTAAAGACCCATTTTTTCTAATAGCCTTCCTTCCATGAGGTAATGGAACAAGATCCCAAGTCTTGTTCTCATGCATGCTTCAAGTTCCTCCTGCATCACCATCATCCATGAGGATACATCTGGACTCTAGGTCACCTCTACAAAAGAATATGGCTCTCCATCCTCTATAAATAAGTTGTACGCAATATTGATCCCAGTTACATAGTTTGAGTTCCATACTGGTGATATTTTCTCCCAAGTTGACCATTATGGTCTAGACTTAATCAGTACTTTATTATCATGCTCTGATAATGCCTCATAGAAAAATGGTTCTTCCTTGGATTTTTATTCCACCTGGACTATTGTAGTTTTTGTATTCTCTTTCTCCATGTCTCAATCAATTTTCATTTGCACCTTTTCTTATGAAAAATGACATCTCTGGTGATGATAAGTTTACGAGCAGTGGGGTCCCACAAATGATACCCCTTCACACCATCAGCGTACCCTAAGAAGATACATTTCTTGGATCTTGAATCCAATTTTGATCTTTCTTGGTCATTAAACAATGCATATATAGGAATTCCAAAAGTATGTAATTGAGAAAGTTAGAGAGTTTACCATTCCACGTCTTCATTGGTGTCTTTAGATAAATCATCAGTGAAGAAGATCTATTAATCACATAATAGGTAGTATTCATTACTTCTACCCAGAATGTTTTGGCAATTCATATAGTCTTCAACATCACCCTTGTTCTATCCAACAAGGTTTTTTTCATCCGCTTTGCCACTCCATTCTGTTGAGGAGTGTACGTCACCATGAATTGTCTCTTGATTCCTTCTTATTGACAAAAAGTATCCAACTCCTCACTTGTATATTCTCCACCATTGTTAGTCCTGAGACACTTGATATTCTTTCTATATTCAGTCTCTTTTCGTGCATTGAATGTTTTGAAGACTTCAAAAACATCCTCCTTACACTTGATTGGGTACACCCAATATCTCCTAGAATAATCATCAATGAATGATACAAAGTACCTTTATCCTACTAGGGATATAACCGATGCTTTCCAAACACCAGAATGGATCAACTCTAAGATCTCCTTGCTTCTTGTTGTTGACATCCTGAACTTTAATCTATGCTTCTTGATCAAAAAAAATGCTCCCAAAATGGTAAGGATACCTTTGTAAGCCTAAGCAACAACTTCTAATCCACTAGAATATTTAGGCCTCATTATGAAATATGGTCATGCTTCTGACTCCATAACACCATCAATGCTTCCATCGATGTAGTTGATTCGATAACTATCTCTACCTCCTTGTACGTTTCACCCATAAGCACATACAGGTTCTTCAAGATCTTCTCTTCCTTCATCACCATAAGTGCACCCTTCACAATTTTCATCACACCATTCTTGGTGTTAGTCTTGTATCTAATGTCATCAAATTTTCCCAAAGTCAATATGTTTCTTCAGGCCCTTCATATGGCGTACTCCTTGGATGGTTCGAACAATGTCATCATGCATCTTCAATTTGATAGTACCGACTCCAACGATCTTCAAGGTGTGATCATTACCCATGTACACAAGTCCTTCCATGATAGTTTCATATTGATCAAACCATTTTCGTCGAGACATCATGTGTCATGTTGCTCCTGAGTCGATTATTCATGCATCATTCAAATGATATCTGCTTCCAGTAGTCATCGCTACTTCACTGACTGGTATATCTCTACTTCCAGAAGTACTCACCACACTTCCTTGAGAGCTCTTTTCACTACTCTTCTTATTCCAACAATCCTTATTGGCGTGCCCCTTCTTGACACAATTGAAACATGTGACATTCTTCTTCTTACTCCTTGATTTGGACATGTTGTGATTTTGGCTCCCACTAGGACCATACTCCATCATTCTTCCTCTCTCCATTGATAGAGTCTCTGCTTGGGGCGAAGTTGTCTGTCGGTCCTCCTTGTTCTTGCGCTGACTTTCTTCTTCAAGAACCGTGGCTGCAACATCATTGAAGACAGCATGTATGTTATGATATTGTTGGTGAGGTTGATGATGAGTTGGTCATACAAATCTGACAAACTCTGGAGCAAAATCTCTGCATGTTCAATATCCACAATTTTATAGTCCAACGTCATGAGCTAAGCGGATAGAGTATTGAGGTTGTTTATGTGGTCAGTCACTGATGATGACTTCGCCATTTGAAGAGTATACAATTTTATTTTCAGGAAAATTTTGTTGTGTAGTGACTTGGTCTCGTATAGATTTGTTAGATTATCTCATATTTCCTTCACCGTCTTTTTCTCCGCAATGCTTGATAACACCCCATCTGCTAAAGCCAAATGGATGTTGGCAATAGAATTCTCATCCATATTGTTCCATTTCTCCTCTGTCACACTTGTCGGTCTTTCGCCAATTCTTAGTAGACAATTATCCTTCTACAGCACTGCATGCATCTTCATTTTCCACAACAAAAAGGTATTCCCATTGAATTTCACAATCTCCAATTTCACCACCATCTAGACACGTCGTCGGTCTAGAACCTTAACTTTTTCATAACGATGTATTTAATAATCTCAATAAATTTTTCTTGATGTAAAAGATCAAACAGAGTTGCAATCACATAGCATACTCAAATTTATAAGAATTATTAATACCCAAAAAACCGAACAACATCGGGCCAGAACCTGTGCTCTGATACCACTTGTGGGTGTCACGACCCGTCCCCCGGGGCCCGTATCGTGACTACCCCAAGCCCGCCTTCCATAGGTCAGGGGCTGGCGACTAGCACCAAAGGCGTAATTCCCTAAAAACTGGGAAGACATTGCCTTTATAAATCGTAAACACACACAACCAGAGTACAAGCGGAAGCAAACACTAAGTAAAAAAAACCGTATGACAAGAATGCTAAAAGTAAAGGGGCCGGAAATACAAGCCCAATAGTAAAGTACAAGGAAAGGACAAACGAGTACAACTAAAAAGACAAATAGTTAGGTGTCTAGCAGCTCCTATATCGTCCACCACGAATCCTACCTGAAGGGTAGGTACAGATAGCCTCCTCAGTGCTCCACGTCCGTCCGTCTCCTCCGGGTACCAACTCGTAGTGAGGTCCAGCTCCAGGTACCATCCAGTCCTCGTACACTCCGCCTCGGTCAACACTGTCTATCGTCTGCATCCAATACAACGAGGTGTGGGCATAGCCCGTGCAGGGGTGAGTATAACGATACTCAATAGGGACCCCGAGACCCTCAAGGTCTCACAAAATCCAACAAGGATAAACCACAAAGTATGGTTTCAATGGATAACCATTACTTAGGTATATGCTCATACATATACCTAAGTTATCAAGTAACTCATCTCAATCGTGAGGAAAACACAAAGGTCATTGACTCAGCTCAAACCAAGATTTTCATTCTCAAAACCACGGCTGCTGGAGAACTCCTCCTCTGTCGGGTACAGTGGGTTTGTCGCGACACCGAGGCGCTTCTCACTAACCTTGGACTGCTGAGGTACTCCTCCTGTCGAGTACCGCGGGTCTGCTGCCAAATATCGGGCACTCCATCCGTTGTGGGTCTGCCGCCAAATACCGAGCTCTCCCCCTATAGCCTACAGAGGTACTCCTCCTGCCGAGTATCGTGGGTTTGCCGCCAACTACCTGACGCTCCGTCTGCCATGGGTCTGCCGCCAAATACCGGGCACTCCCCACTGGGCTAGTCGAATCGGTCAAGCAGTCGTCAGGTCTGTCAGCTACTAGGTCTTCGCAGTCTGTCTGGTCCTCTTCGGGAGGATCCGCTCCACGAGCTACTGGTCGATACTCCAAGTGTCACGAAGTCTCACATGGAAGTATCTCAAAGGACCGCCACGTCATAGGGGTCTCAACGCAACAGACGGCGCGTCAATCGGACGCCCAGTCTGTGAGTTATTAGCCTTTTAGTCCTGGGGGTCCGGTTGGTTTCGTGTACGAACCAACCTGACCGTATCTCAACTATACCCCCGAACTCCTGTGGGGTATTCTCAAAGGGGCGACTTTGTTCCAAGAATATCGTTGTCGCTGACGGTTCGTCAAATGGACGCCCGTAGCCCAAGATATGGGCGACAAGGTGTAAACGGGTCTGACGGGTTCGGGTCCGGTCCAACCCAGTTAGACCGACCCGACCCGATCCATGAATCTAACCCCGCCCGAAGGGGCGGCCCAGCCCGAAGGCGCGGCCCGACCCGAAGGCGCGGCCCGACCCGAAGGTGCGGCCCGACCCGAAGGCGCGGCCCGGCCCGGTTGGCCCGGTCCGGCCAGCCGTGTGGCCAGGCCCGGCCAGCCGTGGGGCGCCTGGCTGGCCGTGCGGCGCCTGGCTGGTCGTGTGGCCTGGCCCGGCTGGCTGGCCCAGGTGGCCAGCTGGGCGCGTAAAGGGGGGGTGTTACACCCCCGGGCTCCCGAAATGGTCGGCGCAAGGTGCCGACTCTTGTAACAGCGGGACCCGAAGGGTCCCGCCTGGCGCGCACCAGCGGCTGGCTTAGCCGGCCGCCCTCCCCTGTCCACCGCGGCCTTAGGCCGCGGGTCTTCTCCGGCGCGGCTCGACGGCGCCGCGCCCCTACTCTCCCACCGCGACCCGCCCTGGCCGCGGTCCTGCGCCACCGGAGACCCATGGGGTCAGATGACAAGGTTCATGGCTCGGGGAGGTGGGTCGTGACAGTGGGGACCGAAAATGATTGGTCCTCTTATGCAATGATAATTACGAGATTAAAAAAAATGCAAAATGCAAAAATAAATGACACCAAATGTAACCTAGAAAAACTCCCAAAATGAAAAGGAGTAAAAAATCACGAGCAAATATAAGGATCATTATAGGTAAAAGTGGGTACACACTCCCTCACTATTGTAAGGAGAAAACTCTTCGAAAAAATCTCTTTTGAATAAGTGGGGAAACCACCTCAAAAAATACAACTCAAACGGTAACTGGTGATGAGATTGTCGATGAAGCCGATGAGATGAGATCTTAGAGAGAGAGCCTCATTTATAGGTTGTATCCCCCCCCCCTCCTGGTCATCCTCCATTGGTGGTTTGGTGGGGTTTGGCCACCCACCACACAACCACCCGCATGCCTCCCTTAAAGATGAAGGGGGCAGTCATCGTCCATCAAATGAAAGACCAGCGACAATGATGGCCATGGTGTAATGCCCACTGTTGCGACGCAACACGTTTTACGTAAGATTAATCTGAAGGTGCTTGATACATCATGTCACAACCCACAACACCACGACATAATGATTTGAATCACGGGGGAAAATAAAGTGGTTGTTTGGAGAATCAAGGTTCATTGACTTCCCTTCTTTCTTGTTTCCTTTTTGTGTCTTTCACCTTGACCGTTGGTTTGTTTTTTTTTCGTTTTTTTTTCTTATTTGGGTGTTCTGATTTTTGAGGAGCTTGAGTGTTCGGTTAAACAATGATATACTTTTACTTGTGGGGGAGTGCTCGATTATTGTGTCTACGTGTGGTGGTTTTTCAAGGTTACATGTCCATTGAAAAGTGGTTGTGAGGCGACACCAAAGTTTAAAGATTGGTTGTTCATGGTGACAAGTGGTCATGTAATGAAACCATAGTCATATCTAAATTCCATGTTTGAGTATAGTTGCATATAGGATTTTGTTGGTGACTCTATATATGGAATTTGGACGTCCGGGAGAACTAATTAATGATTATTTTGGTTTCTAATGTGATTTGAATTTTATTTCAAGTTTATGTGAATATTTTTTTTATAATCAAAGGAAAAATAATAAAAAACTATTTAAAAAAATATTAAATACTAAAACTAGGTGTATAGTGGTAAATACGAAATAGGTAATATTAAACAAATACATGTATGACTTTATTCCTGACCAACTTCCGCACTTCCCTCCATTTACGATGGTGTCCATCCCCTATTCCCATCGTCTCCGCTTGGTATGATGGCCGCTCTTTTCGTTTCCCATTTTACCCTTGTCCTCGTCCATTATTTCTCCCCCCTCGCGGCGGCCGTCGATGTCGCGGCGCTCCTCTCTCCTTACCGGAATCTATCCTCCTTCACCACCCTTCTCGCACACACCCCCATCCCCGACGATCTCATCCACCGCTCCTCCCTCACCATCCTCGCCGTCCCCAACGCCGACCTCCCACAGTCCGATCTGTCCCGCTGCTCCTCCTCCGCCACCTCCGGCGACGCCCTATCCACCCAGATCTTGCTCGAATACATCTCCCCGACCGACCTCCGCCGCATCCCCCCCGCCGGCAGGGCAGTCAACACTCTGTCCCAGGCCACGGGTCGTGCCCGCAGCGGCGTCAACATCACCGTGAACGCCGTCACCGGAACCGTCTCCATCCGCTCCGTCGTCTCCGGCGCGGCGGTGCTCTCCAATGTCGTAGCGTACGCTCCTAATGTCAGCGTGTTTTTGGTGAATTCGCTGCTGGTGCCCTGCGGTTCGAGTATGATGGCGTCGGAGAGCAGTCCGCCGCTGGGGCTGAGCATCACGGAAACCCTAATCGGCGGGCACGCCTTCAACGTCGTGGCGGCGATGCTGGCGGCGTCGGGCGTGGCGGATGAATTCGAGGGATTCGAGAGAGGGGCGGGGATCACGCTGTTCATGCCCACCGACGAGGCATTCGCCGCCACCACACTCGGGCTGCAGTCGCTGCAGGCGGTGGAGAAGGCGGCGGTGCTGAGATACCACGTCCTGCACTCCTACTACCCGCTGGGATCCCTGCTGTCGATCGTGAACCCTGACCAGCCGACTCTGGCGACGGAGAGCTCCGGCGCCGGCAGCTTCATCCTCAACATCTCCCGGATCAACGGATCGGTGGCGATCAGCACGGGGGTGGTTTTGGCGACGGTGACGCGGACGGTGTTCGACGACAAGCCGGTGGCGATTTTTGGGGTTTCGAGGGTTTTGCTGCCGATGGAGTTTTTCGGGAGGGATCGGAAGGCGGTGCAGCTTCCGGGCGGCGACGAGGCTGCTCCGCCGCTTGGGGGTTCACTCCCGCCGGCGAACTGGACGGGATCGAAGAACCCTTTGTCCCCCGGCGCTCATCCGTATGGATTGGGAAATGGAATCAGATCGGGATGTCTCCCTCTGGAGGTGCTGTTCGTCATGTCTGGCATGGTGCTGTGTTCGTTGGTATGAATGATTTGCTGGTTTTAGAGATTTCATCCATTTTGCCGATTGAATTTGCGGATTGTGAGGCCTTCGAAGTGGTAACAAATTAAACTTTCCATATTGATGATATTATCATTTCCAATGAACTTCAAACTTGTTCAAAATGTTGATAATTCAAGCAAGTGTAGCTTCTCCATGCCGTTGTTTCTAGCTCCCTATTGTAGTCGAAATAGCTGCTCATGTATCCTTGCATTCTACCTCTGAAAATTTAGAATTCAAACCAGAAATTTCCACTACTGGTTGAATTGGAGAATTGATAAAGGATGTGCAGATGAAAGTCACAACGGTCAGATTTGCAGCAGCCACTACCCTCTTGTGTTCCTCACTCACAAAAGGAAGTTGAGGTTGGCTTTGATCTCTTCATTGTTGCATTAACCTTTTCAGACCATACTTGTGTGGGTTTTAGTTGTTTCTCCTTATCGTTCCACTCCTGACTAGGTGTGTGGCACGCTAGGCAGGAACGTGATAACATTTAAACTTTCTACGACTATTTTTCTGCTCTATTGTAATAGTGGGTGCCCTAGACCCAATTTGAACAAAAGGTTAAAACAGTTTTGATACTATAATGAGAACCTCGAAATACTATGACATTAATTTTAAACAAATGTCATATGACATGAATATATCATTCTAACTGGATACAGATGATGTCCGACTATCAGGTGTTTGAGGCTCATAAACGTTGAAACTGTTTTCATGAAGTTCACAGATCTCGAGTACTTGAGATCATGAGGACTGACTCGTCAATAGAAACACCGCATGTTTCAGATGTCATTGATAATTCATATTCGTGAACACGTGTAATGGTATCTTGAATTGAGATTATTATCGATGTGTACTATTTGATCGTGTACTTTGATACATGACAAAAACTATACCAATGAAGTTGCAACAATGTAGCTTGTGTTGAGTGTGTCATCGGTAGTATGACATTGATTAAATAACCAAGAAAGAATTTCACTTCTGATAGGAATATATATCTCGGGCCCAATGGTAGAATAAGACAAGTATTTTCAGTAAAGTCAACGGATAATAAAAAAAGAAAGAATGATGACAAAAAGTATGCGTCCTGGTTTATGAGATATCGTGAGATAAAGAGATTATATCACACAGCGTGTGTTCGTAGGAAGATTGTCGTTGCTATGACTACCCCTTATCTCTTTAAGAGCCTTGATGAATTGCTAAACTCTACTCCAGGTCTGTGAATAGTATTCACTACTATCGAGGTAAAGATCTAAAGGGTCACTCATAATAGCGTATTCAAAAGTTTGTCCTATTCTGATGAATAGAAGTTTAGGACATGATGCGCCCCACCATGAGCTCCAAGATATGTCCAATAATATACGATCGCTAAGGAATAAAAAAAATCATATTATTCAAGTTTAGAATAATTAGTATTGAATTTATTTATTACATGTACTGACATGAATTAAAGTAAATATATGGAAAATATTATATGAATGGATATTATTTTATTATTCAAAATTCGTTTAATATTTATCGAAACGACGAGTCAAGTTATTGACTCAGTTTTATCACATAATATATTTATTATATTACAAGTGATAAAATTATAAATGATATTTATGACTCATTAAGCCGGTCATAAGTGTTAGGTCAGAATAATACAAATATACACAAGAGTGGGGGGGGGGGTGAATTGTGTCTTTTCAAAAATCTTTATAGATTCTAGCTTTTAAATCTCTTTGCGATTTATGTAGATATGTAGTTTTCTCTTCTTTGATAAATATGAGTAGCAAATAAATAGAAAGAATGAACACAACAATTTTATAGTGATTTGGGACACAAAGATCTCATAGTCTACTGCACCAACGCTCTCTCCGCGAGCTTGATATCTCATTACAAAAAAACTAGGCGAATAAAAGAAGTTTTTTTTTTCATTTAGAAGGGGTTATAACCCCTTCTAAACGGTGATTACTCAAAACTGCCGCTAAAGTGCCCGCTTACTTTGATTAGAGGCGGTTCTGGATAAGCGCTGGTAAAATGGTTCTGTGTTTAGCGGCGGTTAGATTAGAAGAAGTTTTAACCCCCTTTAACTCCGCCCAAAATTCACTATAAATAGGTCAGTTAGGGGCGGTTCTGACCGCCTCTAATTCAAGGATTCAATTAGGGGTGGTTACAACTGCCTCTAATTAAATCTCAAACTAGCAATTTAGGGGTGGTTATACTGTAACTGCCCCTGATTTGCCTTATCTTTTTTTTATATATGACGACTCACGGACACCCCCTGACAAACCCGCTCAGGTTGATGAACGTAAGGTTGATCATAAAAGTAAGGCTGATGAACCATACGTTTGTTTCTTCAAACGTAGAGTTCCTTACATAGGGTTCCTTAACCATAATTTTCTTATAACGTAGGATTGATGATCCATACGTACTGTTCTGAACATAGAGTTTATTCCTTATGCTATGTTTACCAACGTAGGGTATGGACAGTGTTACCAAAAAACATAAAAAGGCGTTCCAAACACTTTGAAGAGTATTCGTTGTAGATTAATAACTTGAATATAATTCCATAATAAATATTGTAATGAATATTAATTTCCTAAAATACACTTAAAGTAACATCATTAGTAAAAAAATAAGGGCATTTTTGAGCATCAAAATCAATAAGATTTATAGAGTATTATTGTGACAATACATGCCCAATAATCTTCCCTTTTTTGAGGATTACTAAACCCATAAAATAATTTACAGAAAAATATAGGATTTTGTAAACACTAAAGAAATAATATTTTAAAGAAAACAATTGTTGCTTTACAGATAAATTTTATCAAAGCAATATTTCGATTTCACCGAACTATTTCGATAAAAAAAAATATTTGAATGTTGTGCTTACCCAATTTTCTCTCCCTTATGATATCAAAAAGAAAGTATAAGAAAAAAGATTAAAACACTTTTAATTTTGCACATAACAATAAATGAGTGTTATAGTGTACTCGTTAGAAAAATGAGACATCAGTTCTGGTATTAGAGATAAACATATAATAAAATATAGAAATGAAGCACAAAATATAAAAAGAACATTGAAAATTTTATTGTAAAAACTGTACAAATCCACGAGTGGCTTTTGTTTGATAAAAAGGTTTAAACAACAGGTTTGGTAGATGGTGAAATGTTTTGATCAGGAGCAGTTTCTGGTTCTGGTGAAGCCTGAACAGCCTGAAAAACATCTTTTAACTCTGATATCTGACGTTGTAACCTTTTTGAAAGATTGTCGGCCAACTGCCTTATCAAAATTCTTGAATCTTGACTTACTTTCAAATTTTCAATCAAATTGATTTTCAAAAAGTCATGTTGATTCTCCTCTGTTTGCAGAAACTGAGATAGTTTATCACTAGAATTATTAAGCAGCAGCCTGATGTTGGGTTCACTTGAAATGAGTTTCTCAAAAAGATCTTTATGATTATCCAACAGAACTGACAAAGGTGCACTATTACACTGAAGTGATTGAAGTCTCTCATTTATATCAGCCAATACTGATGTGATAGCTTGAAATCTTCTAATCAGATCTGGAGATGTTAGAGGTGCAAAGGTAGAAGATCTGGACTGATTGATACTTCCCTATATCAATTCAAATTGACTTCCCAAATACCATTTCAAATATGCAAAATCTATTTTAGAAATAGATTCTAATTTCAGTTTTCCAAACTGATCTAACATCTCTCTCTTAAATGCATCAAAATCCCTTTTTGAAATAGAATTTTCTCTGAATTCTTGAAGCTGAGTTTGAACAAACTCTAATTCCAATCTTGAAGTAGATGGATTTTTCAAATCTTTTAAAGATTTCCTGGAAGCTTCCAATTCTTATCGAAGACTGAAGTTCTCCTCTTGTACCTTGCTAAACTTAATTACAAGATCTTCAATCTGATTTTTCAGAGAATCAGATGTTCATTCATCATGATTCTTTGACTGAGGAGCCTCTTCCACAACAGATAGAGATTTATATAAAGATTTTTCACTTAAAAAAGACATACCATCAAGGACTTCTATCCTTTCTCCAGAGATAGATTCAGTTTTTTCTATGGAATAACCAATGGCATAGACAACCTGAATTTCAACAATTTCAGTAGTTCAGTTATTGATTTTTGAGGTTGCTCTTCTTCTTGATCAGTTTCTTTCTGTTGATCTGGTTGAGGAACAACCTGAAGTTCTTGAGATTGAATTTCTACTTGTTGATCCATAACATGATCTGGTTCTTCCAAATGTACTAAACGAGTTACATCTCCAAATCTTAACTATGGATCCTCATGCTGGGGTTCTTCTCTGATCCTTGGTCTTAAGACAAGTTCTTCACAATTTTCTTCTTCTAAACTATCTTCAGCAAGATTTGTAGCATCATAACGAAGCTTCCTTTTAGCATACTGAGCAACACTTTCTATTCTGGATTCTCAAACTTCTCCAATTCTTAATCGAACTGAACCTGTAGTCTTGAGGTTTTCTTGCTCCCCTTGAGCAAAAGATCTAGATTTTTGTTGGTCATCTGCACCAATAGGTAGCAGTTTACCTTTTACTACACTCTAAAGACACCAAATTTTCTTAAAGTACCAACATTCAGAACATTGTTGTGGTGACATCTAGCTCAAGAATCAAAATGACGAATCAATTTTTTTCTGAACAAAAGAAGAGAAAGAATTCGACCATAAGGATAGAATGACATCCTTTCCTCTGAATGACAACAATAACTCAAATATCTCAGCATATATCTGGGAAAATTCAACTTGATGTCACTGATAAACGAAAACATAATATACATGTCTGGGTACAAAATATTTTCCATCTCAGCAACCCTTGGAGTGATAACAGTTTGAATAAACTTTACCAAAACTTTCTGGTCTTCAAGATATTTTACAAGCATTTTTCTAATATTTGTTGAACAAAAAAGAAATGACATAATATCTTCTGACTTGTGATCCTTATTTCCAATTGATCAGATATCAAAATGGAATACTCCTTCACGAGGGATTTTTAAAAATTGGGGAATTTCTATTGAGGAGATCGAAAACTCATTATCATCCCCTCGAGTAGATATCGAATCCTCTGAATCACCGAAACTAAACTGAACATTTCTATAAAACTGCTTCAGTTATATCTCATAAAGAAAATATGTATTTTCCTCATTAAACAGAAATTTTAAACCTTGAAACGCAAGAGCTTGCTTGAGAAGAAGATTCGTCTCATACAATCATTCAAAATCTATGACTTTTCCTTGAAGAATCTTCCTAAAGGGGACACATTGACACTTCAGATCGGTTGGTTCACCTTCATCTGTTTGCTTGGTCTTCATCATTTCTAAGAATCTAAAGGTTGAAGGTTTTCAGATTCCAGGGTTTGGAAGAAAGACGAGAGCTTTGGTAGACATAATGGTTTGAAAACAAGGGGTAAGGAAAGATGAAGGGTTTTCTGATGGATGGTGACGAGGTTTGATTTCTCATGTCAATTACGTAAGGTAATCATTAAATTTTTGAAAACACGCGGTTTTAAAAACTAAAAATGAGAAAAAAAATTATTTAAACGAATAAATGAAATAATAATTTGGCAGCGAAATTAACACATTAAATTAAATTAAATTAAAATGAATAAAAATGATAAACAAATTTAATCGAAATAAATTGAAAAAAACTTATTTAAAATTAAATAAACCTAACCCTCTTAATAAAATCAAAACTTACAGTGGGAAGTGGATTAGTAAAAATATTAGCTAATTAATATTCGATATTTACAAATTCTAAAGATATATCCTTTTTAAGAATATGATCCCTTAGAAAATGATGCCTTATATCAATATGTTTAGTCCTAGAATGACTTATAGGATTTTTTGAAATATTTATGGCACTAGTATTATCACATAAAATAGGTATATTATTAAAATTTATTCCAAAGTCCAGTAGAGTGTGTTTCATCCACAACACTTGCGCACAACAACTACCAGCAGACACATATTCTTCATCGGCTGTTGACAAGGCAATTGAGTGTTGTTTCTTACATAATCATGATACTAAAGATTTTCTTAAAAAGTGACAAGTTCCTGAGATACTTTTTCTGTCTAATCTACAATCTCCAAAATCAGCATATGAATATGAAATTAAATTAAAATCATAAGTTTTGGGGAAAAAAAAAGATTGAAAAAATAGTTCCTTTTAAATATCTAAAAATTCTTTTAACAGTAGTAAGATGAGATTATTTTGGATTTGACTGAAATCTAGCACATAAACATACAAAAAACATTATGTCTGGTCTATCAGTAGTAAAATATAATAGACTAACAATTATACCTCTATATAACTTGTTGTCAACTAATTTTCCAACTTCATCCAAATCAAGTTTTATATTAGTACACATGGGAGCTGTATAAGTTTTATTATTTTCAAGTCCAAACATTTTCAATAAATTAATAATATATTTAATTTGATTTAAAACATTTCTATAATCTTTTTGAAAAATCCGAAATCCTAAAAATAAATTCAATTCTCCCATTATACTCATTTAAAATTATTTTTGCATTAAATTTGATAAATCATTATAAATATTTTTATTAGTTGAACCAAAAATTACATCATCAACATAAATTTGTACTAATAAAATATTAGAATAAACAGTTTTCTTAAAAAGGGCAGGATCTACCAATCCTACAAAAAATCAATTTTCCAACAAAAAGGAGTTTAATCTTTTATACCAAGATCTAAGCGCTTATTTAAGGTCATAAAGAGATTTGGTAAGTTTAAAAATAGAATTTGGTTTATGTGGATTTTTAAAACTAGGTGGTTGTTCAACATAAACTTCATCTATTAAATAATCATTTAAAAAGACAGATTTAATATCCATCTAATATAATTTAAAATTCATATGATATGCATAAGCTAAAAAGATTCTAATGACTTATAATCTAGCTACAGGTGAAAAGGTTTCATCATAATCTATACCTTCTTCTTGATTATATCCTTTAGCTATTAATCTACCTTTGTTTTTGGTTATGATCCCTTGATCATCCTATTTATTTCTAAAGATCCACTTAGTTCCTATTACTGGATAATCTGATGGTCTTTCCACTAAATCACAAACTTCATTTCTTTTGAATTGGTTTAGTTCTTCTTGCATGACTAACAACCAACTCTCATCTTCTAAAGATTATTTAATAGATTTAGGTTCTAACTGAGATAGAAATGCATAGAATTCAACTAGGTTTCCTACATTTCTTCTAGTTGTAATTTTTGTGTCTAGGTCTCCTATAACGATTTCTAAAGCATGGTTCTTTAAGATTCTAGACTATATTGGTAATACACTTTCAGGTTCTTTAGTTTCATGTTCTTTTGAACTGGACTAAATTTTATTTAAATCATTTTCAAAATCAAACTTAGGTGCATCAAGTCTCATGTTGTCAAAAGAGTCACTATTTTCATCTGTTTGATCTTTCTCTTTATTAAAAGGGGTAGTTTCATCAAATTTCACATGAAATGATTCTTCAAAAATCCTTGATTTTTTATTAAACACTTTATAGACTTTAGAAGTAGTTAAATAACCTAGGAATATTTCTTCATCAACTTTTGGATCGAATTTACCAAGGTTGTCCTTAATATTCAAGATATATACCTTGCATCCAAAAACTTTAAAGTATTTTACTTTAGACTTTCTGTTATTCCAAATTTCACAGGGTGTCTTTTTAATAATTGGTCTTATTAAAACTCTATTCATGATATAGCAAGTTGTGCTTACAACTTCTGTTTAGAAATAAATAAGAAGATTGTATTCATTTAATATAGTCCTTTCCATTTCTTAAATAGTTTTGTTTTTTCTTTCAAAAAATCCATTTTGTTGAGGTGTTCTTGATGTATATAAGGTGTGTTTAATACCCAGATTTGAGCAAAAAGAATTAAATTTTTAATTTTCAAATTCTCTACCATGATCAATTCTTAATGAAATTATTTTAAAATCTTTTTCATTTTGATTTTTTTGCAAAAGCTTTCAAAAGTAGTGAATACTTCACTTTTTAGTTTTAGAAAATAAACCCAAGTAAATCTTTAAAAATCATCAACTAAAACATAAACATATAATTTACCATCCCAACTTGATACTATGGATGGTCCAAACAAATCCACATGGATAAGTTCTAATGGTTTAGATGCAACAATTTTGTTAATTTATTTGAAATATGATTTGTGTTGTTTTCTGATTTGATATGCATCACAGAATCTATCATTTTCAAATTTAATATTAAGCAAGTCAGAAACTAAATGTTTCTTAAATAATTTATGTAAAGTATATATATTGCAATGTCTAAGTCTTCTATACCAGATCCATGACTCATTTTTCTTAATAGTTAAATAGTTTACTTTTTATTTACACAAAGAATTAAGATCCAAAGTATAAAAGTTCTCAGATCAAGATGCTCCAAATTTGAGTAGTTTATCTTTGAAAATTGAGCAGGAATTGTTAGAGAAATCAATATAATATCCATCATCACAAATTTGAGAGATACTTATCGGGTTGTGTTTTATCCCTTGTATAAACAATACTTTTCTGATTGAGATAGTCTTTGGATCTCTAACAGTTCCAAATCCAAAAATATTTCCCTTTTCATTATCACCAAAAGTGACTTGAATTCCATTCATTTGAGTCGATGTATGGAAAATTGATGAGTCTCCACTCATGTTTCTAGAGCATCCACTATCCATATACCATATATCTTTTTTATTCTTATTCCTTTTTTCCTGTAAAAGCAATTAAACATGTGTTTGTTTTGGTACCCATATTTTCTTGGGTCCAATATGTCAACGAGCAATGATCTAGGAATCCAGATATGCCATATTTTTTCAAAAATTTTATTATCATCTTCAGATATATTTTTAGAAACAAAAGCCTTTTTAATACCACTAATTTGAGGATTTCTCACATAACAGTTGTTAGAGAAATGACCTTTTATTCCACAATAATAGCAGGTAACATTTTTTGAATTGGGAAAAAATAATTTTTATATAATTTTGATTTTTCACCCTTGCTTCCTATTCCAAAATTTTCTCTTTTAATAACATTCTTTCCAAGAATTTCATTCAGATAATTTTTCCCTTTTTTCAAAATACTTGTAGCTCTTTTATAAGATTCTAATTCATCCTACAATTTTTTAATCCTTTTTTCATGATCAATACAGTTTAATGTAGATGAATTGAATTTTTCAATTAGATCTTGATGTTGTTTTAGAATTGCGTCTCTTTCACCTAAAACATCATTATGTATATTTTTAATGTTTTATGTTTCTTTATTAAAGAATCATATTTTTCTTCTAGAATAGAACAGTAAGCATCCAATTTATCATTTGAACAACTATTAGAGTTAGAGGTAGAATAATAATAATATTGTACCTTTTCTTCTTACTTAGCTATGAAGCACATATTTTCTTTAAGATTTTGTGGCCCTTACTAGAAATGAGAAGTAAACCGGGCATCCCTATCTGAAATGATAGGATAAGGAACCCCATGTAGTCGTACAATCTCACGGATGTACAACCTTCCAAGCTCATCAACACTGAAAGTTTCTTTGATCGATAGGAAGAGTGTAACCTTCATGAGTTTGTTAAGAACAACGCAAACGAAAACATTACCAAAACACCTCCATCGTCATAAAAATCTACCAAGCACTCCCCTGAGCATTCTAACAACGCTTCTGGTGTGATTTTCCTTTAACTGGGAAGACCCAAACATAACTGGGGTCATAATAGTGACCTCACAACAAAGAATGATTGAACCCCGATCGACCTCATCAAAAGCGGTCACACAATCTTTTTTCAAAAGATATTGCATAATTTTACACCACACCCACCTTAAACTGGTGAAGTGTTTAAACCGGTCCATTGGAACTAAACACAAAGAAAAATAAGGATAACGAGTTAAACCATCATTGGATGACTTATCTCAGAACGCCCGGATTAGAAGGCCAATATACTGCAACAAAAACACAACGCCTTATCCAAGGCACCACACACCCACAACGATCCTATTCACCGAAGCTCATACCTATCTCTTGGTGACGCTCCTTTGTCAAGCCATCCCTTGATCAATTAAAAGGTCATGCCACAACATGAGTAAAAGCGTAATTCCAGATCCATCCCACTGTAATCATTACCTATTTTTAATCATCACATCCGAGCCCGAAAATAAGTTTGAGATAACCTCAGATTCACCAACCCGGAGTCTAAGGAACTCACCAAGGTGGTCCATACTCCCCGTTACAAGTGAGACTTTGGTACAAGGCTGAAAGTACACATAAGAACACTGACTAAACCCAGAGCAACATCCACCTGACAGTGATATCCAAGAAAACAAAAGGCATCCCTGAGTTCATCCAAGGTGTTCCTACAAAGAAACCCAAGTATCACTCAAGATTAACCCATTCTCATTTAAAACTATATATCCGGCACACAATACAGAAAGAGATTACAAACAAACCCAACAACCTTCAACTGTAGCACGACGTAAAACTGATGCTCTCTTAGTGCATGCACGACGATATCAAGATAGAGGACATGCTCGTCTATTAAGAAAGAGAACACTAAGAGGATTTCAAGGATCACCAGAAAAGGATAGTCGAACCACTGCTGGTCGACCTCCTGAAAGAAAACCCAACTTCACTTGCTGACGCATCATCATTTAACCGATCACAATGCCTTTATCCCAAGGCATTTCTGTAAAATCTCACGCTCAATAAATGAGGTCCCTTAATGATCATCGGTGCCTCACAAGGACTACACAGACAACCAAAATGCAACAACATGAATTGGGACTCACAAGTCTCAAAGGCATTCAAGTGAAAACAACTATCTCTGAATTCCTTGATTGTGATCCTTCTACCTGAAAGAACACATTTAAACAAAACCTACATGATGATCCCCGCCTAGGAGTGTCCTATACGTCGAGAAGAAGGAACAACCGCTCTCAAAAATGCTAGTTTAAAACCAACTTAAACACACGAGTGTCATTCCAAGAGCCACAATTACTTCGTCATATCACTTGGTATGAAAGCCGAAAATTAAACTGACTGGCATGTCAAAACACCTGTGTCGTAGAAAGTCCTCCCGAGCAGTGATATGAACTTGGTTCCATAACACTAAGGTCACTATACTCTGGAGATAACCCGAGAACATACACAACATCTCAAATCTCAACGATTTAACTGAACTCAACGGCTCATTTTAACATTTAACACTTGACGGGTACCGTGTATGTCAACATATACCGACTCGAGTTTATAAGAGAAAACGACACATTCTGGGTACTATCCATAGGCTATCCACCCTACGCATCCTAGTACCATATGGCTCACACAAGAACTAGCTCGAAAGTACATCATAAACACAACCATTTACATGGATGACGACATACCAAGTCACCCATCACTTAAAGAAAGAGAGGTTCACACAACCTCTTAAGCGGATAACCATGCCCGAGGCATGTCTAACCCGCTGAACCGAGAATTACCCAATGCTCATTCCCATATCAAGGGTCAAGATACAATGATCGTCCATTCGAACAAGGTGTCATCTTTAAATACTTCAACGTCCTACTAGGGACAACGACACTTGGGTGGTACCAACGTTGGAAAGCTCTACCACAGGCTATCCCCTTACAAAGCATAAACAACATAGAACTAAGAGGCATCCTACTCAAGATCCTCCAGGAAACACGAGCGAATGCATCCTATATGGGATCCTTAACTAAAAAGGCAAGGGAGAAATCATACACGGGATCCTTGAAAGATAAACAACAGAGGCATCCTATAACAGGGATCCTCGAAAATGGTACACAAAAGAGAGTTCTCACAATAGACTCCCTAGAACATCATCTAAGTAAAGGAATCCCTCAGGGGATCCTTGTTAACCATATAGAAGATAGAGACATCCTACATAGGATTCTCTAGGTCGAAACATAAGTAGATGAACCCTACAAAGAATCCTCGATATCAACTCGTATCACGACCTCATAGGCCAGAAGGACACATCTCGCAAGGAAGACATCCTCAATGCATAGGTCTTGAGAGATAGATCACAACTCATCTCAGATCACAGGTCTTAACTAGGTTGGTCTGGACACCCAACCAGTCATTCACACCAAGTTCACTCTCAGGTGACAACTGAAAATGGTAACTAGAGGAGGAACCTCTCCATTTAGAAAGAAGCCCCCAAAACACCAATTAAGATTCCTTAGAACACTTCACAGGTTTCACCATTGTGATCTACGTGAAAAACTTCTCAGAAAGGACTACTCTCAGGATCCAAAACTGACAAAGTGGAAATAAAATAGGAAAAGACCATTAAGGGTACTAGAAAAGAAGTACATGACGTGTAGAAACCACACATGGCGTGTACCCTCAAGCTCTTACATAGGCGTGTACTCTCGCCAGCCTAGGTGTGTACTCCCGCCAGCCTAGGCGTGTAAACATCCCAGGTACACGGCATGTCATCCAGACACACAGCTTATACTCAAGTTATCCCTACTAGATATGTACTTCCATATGGCCGAAGTCACATGGGGTCCGCCTAAGTAAAACTACATGGCGTGTATCTACTGTACATGGCATGTACTAACCAAAAATCAACAACTCATGTTCTCTCCCACACATCTGGTCACATGATAAAAAACCACACGGTGTGTACTCTGAGTACATGACGTGTACTTAAGAAAAGTTCTCTCTTCCTGAATATAAGAACACATGGCATGTGTTCATAGCATCACATGCTGTGTTGTCTGGGTTTTCAGATAGTAAGGCTCAGAAACTTCCACGGAACCCCTGTTTTTGAAAAATAAAGCAACGATGTTCCAAATTCCAATCAGTGGGGGCCCATAATCTACACGAATCAAAGCTTGAAATCCACATACAACACATAAAAACACAATCTATATCCCATGGATGAAACATAATCCACCATATTCCAATCCAAGCGGGGGAATACTCCTCCGGGACCAAAGTTTGGCGTCCATCCAATTCAACCATAACACGTACCAATACACCTATCACAACAGCAACCATATCTATCACGGTACCTTTCACAACAACAGACATATCTATCATGGTACCTATCACAACCTCATGCACATCTAGTACGACATCTATCACAACAACATGTAATCAGTAATGCTCCTAAATGGCATTACAATAATGCATGACATGTGATTTTTAACAAGTTCCTATATGATGCATGAGATGACATACCCTCATCTCATGAGGCTGCAACAAAATAGAACCACCATAATATCAATAATAATAGCACAAAACAAGCATGTCACCCAATGGTGAAATCAAATCAACTGTAACAACTCAAAATCGAAAAGTTACAATTCAATTCAAGGAAATTTGGATTTTCCCTGTACGTAGGATAGATACTCCCAGGCACAACTAATTATCAAATCCCATTTCCTTCATATCCATGTCTAATGTCACCAAACATCAAGAAAACTAGAAACAAACTCCTCTGATACCACTTTGTAACGTCCCAGATCTGGATGCTAATGAATTGGTGCTCCGTATCCAGTTGGTCACATGGCCTCAAGCGCATTTCTCCAAATTCCAGAGACCGTCGACTAGCAGCGATGGCCTAGGGTGTGATAGTGGGGAAACTATACACTCATTTCCAGAGTGTAACACAGTAGAAAAATAATATACAATAGCAGAAGCAGTAAATACCATACAATTGAAACAAACAATGGAAGACTGGTAATAAAGATAACCAGAACTCATAGCATACAAATATGATGCTGCATGTCACATGTTCTAAGAAATAATCCAAAAAAGGATACACTACAGACATATATAAAATACAATACTAAGGTACAAAAATACAAAAGAAAAATTAGAAGCATCAAAAGCCTCAGTTTGGTCCCATGCTCTCCTCCTAAACAGCAAATCAAGTACCTGTAGAAGGGTGCTTTCCCTTATCGACACCTACAACAATATAATCTGTTTGGTCCCAAAAACATGACCTAAACAGTGTGTGTGAAATAAACCCCAGTAGGAAACCACCCAAGGTCTATGCCTATCTGTCAGTGAGTATATGCAACAGGTAGTGTACAAAAAGAAAAAACAATAAACTAGGAATTAATCAAAAGTAAACAATCATACAAGTCTTATTTTCCATTTTCATTCATTATGTTCAGTTCGACCATTCAATTACATTGAATTATAAGTCTCGTAATCCGGCCTAAGCCCATCAATCCCCCATATAAAGTATTCTCAATAGATACCTCAGAATTCTATCTAAACAAGGAAAGTGAAGACCAAATCCAATCTTGTGCTTTGACTTGATAGATGTGTCATAAGTCATTCCATTTCAATATTTAATTCAACATCTCACCATCAGACATAGCGAAACCCCACCCACAGATATAACCAATCCTCACCTGTAGGCATAACAGACAATCAGGGTTGAGCCCAGTATATCAATATTTTAGCATGTTTCAGGGTAAAACCCAGAATATAAGCATTTTAGCATGTTTCAGGGCCAAACTTGGTGTATAAGCATTTAAACATGTTTTAGGGCCAAACCCGATGTATAAGAATTTCATCATATTTCAGGGACAATCCTGGTGCATAAGCATTTCAAGAAAACACATGTAAATTACACTATTACATGGTTAGCATAAAAACAACTCACGTGGGCATCATACATAACAAGAAACAAGTGAATTAAACTATCATAAGGCTTAAACAATTATACCAACATGGATAATTCATATCACAAGCCTAACATGTAATCTAACAATTATGAGGCTTAAACAATAATAGGCATAACATGGGGCAAAGGGACAAAACACTAATCCCAAGCCCTTAATCCATCCAATTACAATTTAACTCAATTGCAATCCCATTATAATTCAATTCATTTTTAACAACTCAATAGGGAAAAACAAGGCTCACCTCTTAGGCAACCTAGTCCAAACGACCATAAACAAAAATTCAAGGGAAACACACCCATGGGGTGGCCCTAATTCAAGGCAATCAACATTACACATGAATAATAACTCATATTCAATTACCTAAACATCATTAGGAAATAACATGAGTCAAAAATAAATCAAAGTGAAAACCAAAAATTGTTCGCATGACACTTCAACACATATATTCATCTCGAAAATTAATGAGAGGTACAAGAACACCTACCTCATAGTCATATGACTCTCCTCATCTAGTGTCAGCTTCTAATTCTAGCCATAACGAAGTAGATCTACAAAACAAGGTAAAATTCTCAAGGTCTGATAAATTCTTCGTGAGAAAAAATCATGAAGAACGACTCAAAAGGAATCAAGGGCTTACCGATTGGGTTTAAATGCCTCCAACGATGATTGAATAAGAGTTTAGATGGAGATTCGGGAGGAAAAATCCCGTTCAGTGCTGCTATTCACGCAACGGGGAAAGCCCTCTTTCCTTCTGACAAAACACGAGGCTACTGCCCATTTTAGCCAAAAAAAGAAAAGTACACAACGTGTACTGGGAACTACACGCTGTGTCCATACATTTTCCATATAGGTCCTGGTCAGGCCCCCACATGGTGTGTATTGGGTAGTACATGGCATGTACCCATATTTACACGGAATGTTCTTGAAAATACATGGCGCGTAAGCCTCTTTTTCCTCCACTTACTTAAACCCAACCTAAAAAGTAAGATCCATATCTCAAAGGAAGAACCGAGTTCTTACATAAAAGGGCACTCACAGTAGCGTATTCAAAAGTCTGCCCTATTCTAATGAATAGAAGTTTAGGACATGATGCGCCCCACCATGAGCTCCAAGATATGTATAAGAATATATGATCACTAAGGAATAAATAAATTCATATTATTAGAGTTTAGAATAATTAGTACTTAATTTATTTATTACATGTGTTTACATGAATTAAGTAAATACATGGAAAATATTATATGAATGAATATTATTTTATTATTTAAAATTCGTTTAATATTTATCAAAACGACGAGTCAAGTTAATGACTCAATTTTACCACATAATATATTTATTATATTATAAGTAAGTTATAAAATTATAAATGATATTTATGACTCAGTAATCTGGTCATAAGTGTTAGGTCAGAATAATACAAATATACACAAGATGAGGGTAAATTGTGTCTTTTCAAAAATCTCTACATATTCTTGCTTTTAAATCTCTTTGAGATTTATGTAGATATGTAGTTTTCTCTTTTGTGATAAATATGAGAAACAGATAAATAGAAAGAACGAACACAATGATTTTATAGTGCTTCCAGGCACAAAGTTCTCATAATCCACTCCACCAACGCTCTCTTTATGAGCTTGGTGAATTTCACTAGAAAATTCCTCTAACTAAAAACTGGGAGAATAAAATGGGTTATAACCCCTTCTAAACACTTTAGCTGCGATTACCCAAAACCACCACTAAAGTGCATGCCTATGGACACCCCCTGACAAGCTTTCTTAGGCCCCCCCAACACCACAATGAAACCCGACACCCCAGCCCACACCCCTCAACACCACCCTAACAACCCCCCACACCCCACAGGCACCCCTTGACAAGCCCAATCAGGCCAACCGACACCCCATCCCACACCCCCTGAAATGCCCCACTATGCCCCACAGACACCCCCTGACTGTAGATGAATCTTCTTATTCATAAATGAAAGTCTTCAAAAAAGAATAACTCTGAAGTGATCCTGATTGAAAATGATCTTCAGTAAAAGTAGAAACAAACAAGAAGTAGTTCGAGGTAGAAAATTTATATCTTTAAAGTGAAGCCTTTTTCAAAAACAATAGATTCGATCGTTCGTTGTATCACTACAAGAAAACCGTCATTTAGTGGTGGTTATTTTTTCATATAGTGGCAGTTTAAACCTCTGCTAAATGGTTTGGAAGTGCTTTACAGAAACCACCGCTAAATTGGGAGTCATCAATCTATTAGCGGTGGTTATTTCCATTTAGCGGCGGTTTAAGGGAAGCGTCGTAGCTGCCTCATTTTGCGGCGGTTTTTATGAGCCCTGGATTTTATTTTATTAGTGGCGGTTATAACTGTCGTGAATAAAATAAAATCCAACAGCCGTAAAACCACCGCTAAAGTCACGAGAACCACCGCGGAATGCACGAGGGTGATGAGACTCTGTAGCGGCGGTTAAAACCGCCACTAAACGTAAAAAATACTTACATTTAACGGCGGTTTTAACCACCGCTAATGTCTTACTTGTATGCTTTTTGCGACGGTTAAAACCGCCGCAAAAAGCTGACCAGAAAAAATAAATAAATTTTCTGCTTCCACTGCACCACTGCCCTGAAAAACAAATCAAACCAGAAATACCAATAGACTAACAGATTAATGGACACAAAATTTAAAAAATAATAGAGACAACTAGAAAAAAATTTATGGTCGTGATGCTTGGAAAATATAGTGGAATATCATAAATGTATATGTGTAGTGAGGATGAGTAAAAAATATGACCTGAATTGATAGAGAATGGGTACATCACCACACATCACATTCTAAGGTTGATTTAAAATTAGTTTAGATTAGTGATTCATGGACATGGAATACTCATTTAAGGTTATAGAATTAGGACCATGTGGTGATCATGCAACTCAGCCATGCTTGAGGTGGACTTCCTCCCAACCCCTAAGCCCTGTTGAGCCATGATTGATTCAAGAATCAAGGATATTTATATAGTTATAATTGATTATAGGGGTGAACCCAATGAGGGGAAGAAGTGACCTGAAAAATATCACGATGACAATTACAACTTTTGAGAACTGGGAAGTGAAATGGGAGTAATTGACAGAAATAGAATTATTATTGACTATGTTTGAAACATAGGATACTTGAGATGGTTTAGGATAGGATGAAAAATATCATGATCTAATATTTATGGAGATCAAAGCATGAGATCCTCTTTTTATCAGTAAATGCACTTCATTGAATGAGATTGAGATGGTATGTAAGACACTATGTCCATAAATCATTTCATTAGAGATAATTTCAAATTGTTAGGGTGAGGATTATCCAAATAGTATAATGTGTGAACCACACAAGTGTATGTGGGTATGTACCATATAGAATATTAGGTTCCATGGGAGGTTTTTCCTCATGTGCTCAAATGTTCTATTTAAACATGTGGGTTGACAAGATTCAAGCCTGGCCCAGAGGGAAACGTCCCCATGATGAGTTGCTGGTAGGGATGAGACTGAGATGAAATATACATGCATCAATATGTGTCTCCTCATAATGGGAATCAAGACAAACATAGTTTTGATGCGTGACATAGTAAGAGACTATTGTTGGTGGAGTGATTTCATCTCTGGCAAGGATATCATATCATCTCATATTCGGAGAAATAAAAGTTTTATACGGGTAATGTGTGGTTCATTTCATACTTATCATATGTGGAATCTCAGTTTTATATGTGGTAATTATTTTTATAATCATCCCAAACTTATCAGATAAGGCATCCTTATTTCATTTAATAGGGTATGGTTGTTAATTAACATTGTTTGCTGAGGACATTGGGATTTCCTGTTTAAAATCATACAACATGGACTATGAATACAACTAGTTTAAATTCCTAGAGCTCCAAATATAGGAATAGGTTTGAGTTAAAGGTCTCCAAGATTTGACCAAAGTAGATAGGAAAGGGAGAAACCTACAATGATTCGGTGATAGGGTTGTGCCCTGGATTAAATATTTATATGTAACTACTTATATCATGATTATTGGAATCAATCCACATGTTTTTATGATTCACGGTGTCATATGATACCAACGCCAGAAGGGCTTACCTTCCTGGATGATGATATTGAATAATTACATATTATAATATTAGGCATCGAGAATTTATAAGAGGTGAAATTATCTCTCTTTAAGAGACATATCAATTTTTTTATGGGGTTAAATTATCCATCATTAATAGGTATATATATTTTACACGGGGTAATGATATAGTTTAAATTCATCTTATTAGGATTTTAGAAGGTCTTTTGCATCTATATACCCATTATTTACTTCCTCATATCAGGAAATGAGAGCATCTTGTCCCACTGATGTGTCAACATAAATAAAAGGAGATTATTGCTAAAAAAGAGGCTCATGTGAGTGTTTTGGGGAAATGACACCTTATGTAATGGATTATTATATGGTGAATCATCAGCTAGGATCAATGATAGAAGATATATGCATCAATACGTATCCCATGGAAATGGGAATCAATCCACCCATAGTTCTAGAATGTTGCGGTGAATAAAACCTGGGGTTATAGGATAAAATAGTCCCTTCAACCCATAACGAAATCCTGAATATGATTTCACACAGTGTAAGATCATACAAACAAGACCATGATGAAAAATTTAATGTCATGTCTTGAAGAAAATGATTTTTTTTCATCTCACATAATGTGATGCTTCCATGTTTTATACGAGGTAGTGTTTTTGAACATATAAAAATTATCATAAGAGGAATCCAAATTTTATATAGTGTAATACTTTTAGATCATCCAATACACATCATACAATGAATCCTGGTTTTATACGGTTTAATACCATCTCCCATTAAGAGGAACCTAGGTTTTATATGGGGTATGACCACATTTTATCATCATGAAAATAATATGATAACCATTAACAACGTATGAAGATTCACTATCTACACATTCTGCCTCACCAAAGTGTCTACAACACTATCCCCTTGATCACTATGAAATGACCCAATTTGTTAAACACATCAACAATGGGTTTAACTCCTAGTCATCCAAAATCTCAACTACCAATTCAAACACAGGCCTAAATGTAATGATGTATACCATACTCGAGAAATCAAGACATAAAATGAAACATCAGAAATCAATAAAATGCATAAAAGGAAACATGAGAAATCAAGGAAATGTTAGGACATGAAAATGTTTGGTGGAAACTATGTGCCAAACATGTTACATATACAAACCAACTGTTCCCATATTTGTTAAACACATCAACAATACAACTAATCACGGTCCGATGTTGCATCGTCACCCTCTCCACCTCCATCTCCACTTTCTGCTGTCACCTGTAAGAATATTATATTGAAAATTAAATACTATTTCATATTTATATTAAAACTTAAAACCAATGAAAGTTTGCAAACTAAATGATTTTGATTTTTTGCGATTTACCTTCATACCACCATTTGATGCACTACCACTGGGGGAATATCTACTCATCTGCTGATGTATATCAGTCATCGCTTTCTGCAAAGCGGATATCTGAACCCCCTGGTATTGAACTGTGGTTCGTAGAGAAGAAATCTCCCTCTGAGCATCTTTGGGTATGGACTGACTATAACCAAGAGTAGATGTAGCCGGAATCCTTGGTGGCATGCCAAAGACCTAAGATGGTACGGGTCCGAAACCCATCCCGCGCACTCTACCGGGATGCTCCTTCCCAAGGACTTTAGCAACTGGGTCATCCTAGGAGACTGAGTAGGACTGCGCAGGATTGACATCCCATAGTTTTTTAATTTTTACCTATAAATAAAATATCATTATATATTAACATAGTAAAAACTGATAATAAGTTATTATAATAAAAAATTGACTTCATGCCCCAACTTCTTTAGTAGGCTCATTAACAAAACTTCCATCTGATTTTTTGTGAACATCCAACCACAGTTCAGTTCGAGATGCTTCATGACCTAAACTATGTGACTGCATTAAAAAAATATAAATAAAAAATTCAATATATTAAATAGATAATATTGTCTTATAAATATTTAAACTAATTAAAATATTACTAATTTCGTTCGGCTTCTAGAAAATCTTTTTGAGCCCGCAGTGTGAGGGATGACTTGCTTAGTCCGGTTTGATGCATTCTGTCTTGAGAGACCCTGAAATAAATAAAATGAAATTTAATAGTAATGTATTCAATGTCATCTCCTCTTCATATACATGTATAAATGTCAAATGAGGATAATATAATAATATATATTTCAATACCATCTGCTTCACATCATGATGTCTGTCAACAAAAAATTTCCACTGTTCTTTCGGTACCCCACTAGGTATCTTCTCATACATTTGTTGCACGGTCAATTAAGTATCGTTGACATCACACCAAAATCTCCATTTGAAATCTTTCCATTTCTTACCAATATTTTTCAACGTCCACTTCCGTGCTATCACATCAGAAACTCTAAAGGGGAAGAACATCTGTATACATTGAACATATTAGTAATATGACATTCAATTAAACCATAATGTAATAAAATTACCTTTATTTGGGAATCAAAAACTTCATTTTTCCAGCTTGGAGGCATATGTCTCTAATCATCATAAGAAATAGGAAGAGAAATGGGCTCCGCCGCTAGCTGGCCTAGAATATGGCCAAGTAACCCCGCGACGTCATCCGTAGGGACCCCATAAGAATCAAATGGCACGACTATCTTCTCTCCATTCATATTCCAAACATCTAAACTTTTTATGTTTTTATCTACGGTTGCATTTTTTTCATCTTCAATGAGCAAACAATTAGTATAAACAAAATGAAATAAATTTATTTAATTAAAATTTGTACCTATGTCAGTGACACTCCAGTATGTCCGTTATGAACTTGAAGGGGCGTGTTGCTGCCCCATTGCTGAGGCTCCTGAAGGGGGAGTCGATGACTCAGCCTCTAATGGGACATCCACAGATGGTGTGAGAGATGGTACAGGGGGAGATGGTGTAGGGGTGTAGGCAGCTGGTGCCTCAGATGCCGTGGGGAGGGAGCCAGATGGATCGTTATCTGTCGTAGAAGTAGATGAAATAGTGTACCACTTCCTCCTTGGCATTCCTGTCATTTAATCAAATAAAATTAATTTTAGAATATATATTTCAAAAAAATTATGCAGAAAAAAAAAATTAAAAATGATAATAGATGCCCAGTACTAACAAACAAAAAATATATAACAATGATAACAAATAACTGCAGAAATGAAACAAGTGGTTGCTGAATGATTAAATAATTGTACATAAAATCATTTTCCCCTTCAATCATGTTGGTTTCCTACTCCATTTCTTCATCCACTTAATTCATCCTTGCTAGACTAATATTTTCAATATCATGATGGAAAAATAATTCTACTTCCTATTGTTGATTAAATTCAATTTCAGAGGTCAAATCTTCCACTTCATCACCCATATCATACAAATCTCTTTGTATTACGTGAGAAACTACACTCCACCCTTCATCCACAACATCATTCACATAATATACCATTTTTGCTTACAATGCTAAGATATATGGATCATACAGTTCACGATCACCAACATCCATCAAGTGAGAGAAGTTCACAGAAGTAAATTGCAAGAAATCTCTTTTAACACCTCTGATAATATCGACCCATTTGCATTTGAATAAAACAATAGAAAAATTTCCGTGGTAGTTTAATTCAATAATATCATGCAGCTTTCCATAGTATTCCACTTCAGCAAATGTAAATATACCACTGTTCTGTGTTTTCAAACCCACTTCTCAATCGACTGTATGAAATCTAAAGCCATTCACATTATAAGCGTCGAACTTTCTAACTTATTTTATAGGACCTCTAGAAATAAACTTCAAATCTTCTGACAAGTCTGCTCGAGTATCAGTATTCATGATCTGAAAAAAGAAATATAATTTAATAGATTTACAAAATGTATGTGTCAAACTAATATTCGTATTTATTGCAATATTTATGAACTTACATGTTGTCCAAACCATTCTACAAGCTCTTTATTCACAGCTTCCATTATATCTTTCTCATTTCATGTTCGGCCTCTCATTTTTCTCTTTGTTTGTATCCTCAACTCTTCAATAAATGGATCTGCAATTTCACTATTCAGCAGCACATATCTATGTGCCTATAATAATTCCAATTCTGTCAATGTCATATTTGAGGTCCTCCCAACTGATCGGCCAATAGCAGGAAATATTTTTGATTTTTGATGCATTTGAGATTGAGTTGATGTGTTGTTAACATGTCCAACTCGATTAAATCTTGTCTCAATATCATCCAAATATCTGGATCAAAAGTTAATACACTCCTCAGCCAAATAGCCTTCAGCAATAGAGCCTTCTGGTTGAGCTTTATTTCTCACGTATGCTTTCAAATGCCCAAGATATCTGTGAAATAAAATAATAATATTATGCATTTATTTAAATGAAAAAAATTGTTTACTTAACTGAAAAACATATAAATAAAATACCTCTCAATTGGATACATCCATCGATAATGAACGAGGCCTCCTAATTTATCTTCCTCAACCAAATGCACAGTTAAATGCATCATGAAAGTAAAAAACGATGGAGGAAAGATCATCTCCATTGCACAAAGGGTCAATACAAACCTCTCATGAAGATGGTCAAGCTGAAATGGATGTAGATATTTCTCACATAATTTCCTGAAAAATGTGAAGAAATGGAGTACAACAGCAGTAACTTTTTTAGGTAATAATGTACGCAATGTCAATGGTAGTAACTATTGTAACAAAATATATGAATCGTGAATTTTCAATCCATGTAACTTACGATTCTTCAAGTCAACACACCTTGAGATATTAATCGAATACCCATCAGATACCTTCAAATTATTTAAAATTCGAAGGAATGTATCTTTATCCCTATTTTTCATTGCAAAAATGGTCGGAGCATACTTTTAATTCTCATCTGGCCATAGATCACGTTTTATGTTCATTACTTGTAAGTCTTTGTGAGCATTGAGATGATCCTTAGACTTTCCATGCTCATTAAGTAATGTGAAAATCAAATTATCACAGACATTCTTCTCAATATGAATCACATCAAGATTGTGCTGCAACAAATTAAATTCCCAATATGGAAGTTTGAAGAATATACTTTTTTTCTTCCATTGTTGCATTCTGATTTCACTTGACGATGCATTTCAGACCCGTTTTCTGCTATCATTCAAATAATGAACCTTTCCAAATTCTATTTCAAAATTTTCAAGCTATGTCAATATTTCATAACCAGTTAACAACTTTGGAGGTGGTCTATGATCAATGGAACCATTAAATTTTGATCTGTTCAGCCGAAATCTATGAGATGCATCGAGAAATATTTGATGGCACAAGAAGCTCCATTTTCTACTGTGAGGTAGCCATTTGGTCTCACAATCAAAGTTACAAATGGGACAAGACAAACCCATGTAAGTGTTCCAACCAGATAAATTCCCAAGCCCAGGGAAATCACTAATGGTCCACATTAAATCAGCATTCATTTTGAACATTGTTTTAGAAGAAGCATCAAATGTCTCAACACTGTTGCTCCATAACTCCTAAAATTCATCAATCAAAGGCTACAAGTATACATCAATATCATTTCTAGGCATTTGTTTTCCAGGAATAATCATCGAAAGGATAAAAGATGTTTGTTACACATCCACAGAGGCAGATTATAAGGGATCAAAACAACTGGCCAAATGCTATAACTGGTACTCAAAGTCCCAAATGGGTTGAATCCATCGGCAACCAATCCCAATCAAACATTCCTAGGATCAGCTAGGAAATATAGATGTAATAAATCAAATGTCTTCCACGATTGGGAATCTCATGGATGTATCATTAACCCATCATTTTTATTATCTACAGAATACCACTTCATGTGTTCAGTGGTTTTCGATGACATGAATAATCTTTGCAATCGAGGCTTCAAAGGAAAGTAATGCAAAACCTTTGTAGGTGTGTTCCTTTTCTTATTATCTATGAAATTATGTTCATTTAGACTTCCAACATCACCCTTTGACTACCATCTAGAAGAAGAACATTTCTTGCAATTCTGTCTACTTGAATCCTCTCCCCAATAAAGCATACAATCGTTGGGACACACATGTATTTTTGTATAATTCAAACCAATCTTGTTAACAACTTTTTTCATATCATAAAAAGATTTTTGGATTTTTACTTTAGGAAATGCATCATGAATCAATTCCAATATCATGGACATTTCCTTATTTGTAATTCCACATAGACATTTGATATTGTACAACTTCAACAGAAATGAAATCTTTGAATATTTCAAACACCCACTATACAACTCATGATTTCCATCGTCAACTAAATCATGAAACACATTTTCCTTAGTGAATTTTTCTCTTACAGTTGGCTCCACAGAATCAAGAGGAGGATCCAATAATATTTTAAAATCTTGATCTGCTTGTGTTACAGTCTCAAAAACATCACTTGTCACGCTGCAATTTGTAGCACCCTCTTCTAGTTGTTCTGATATGTTTTGATGCTGATAGTGGTGTCTTGTAGTTCCGAATGCATCATTTATGAGGTTTTGCATTTCATTTTCCATTTTCAATGAACTTAGGACCTCATTCTGTGGATTAAAATCAGTTCTCAATCTTTCTGTAACGTTTGATTCTCCATGCCAAATCCAACACAAATATTGATCAGGGAATTTCTTCAGTATTAAATGTTCATAAATTTCACCTCTCTTCAAACATGTTCTAAATTTACATTTAGGACATGAACATCTTATTCTCCCTTCAACAGATCGATTAGAAATTGAAAAATCTAAAAACTCATTTAAACCCTTAGCATACTGAGGTGTGTTCCTCAGTAATGTGATCCAGCTTTTATCCATGTATATCACAATGTTCCTACACAATAATAAAAAAATTAAAACACATAGTTACTACTAAATAGATAAAGAGATTCATATATACGATAGTTTAAGATTACAGAAACATAATATAATAAAAATGAGCCCCTAAGTTAGATATGAACCCTCTAGTGTTTGGGATAGGGGAAGTTTCTTTGGTAAAGAGAAACAGTGTGCTAACAATGTGGTATCTACTTTACCATGAAAACCAAAGCACATTGTTAATTTAGAATAACCCCAACCTAAGTTCTATATAGATTCTTCATATAAAAATCTAATATCTAATAAATCTATTATAAATAATGTTTAGGGAAAACCTTATGATGCTTACAAAACTCAACACATTCTTAGATATGGTCATGCAACCCTACCGAGGTCATATCCTATAATAACCTTCAATATATGTGCATCCTCAATATGAAAAATAACCAAAAATAATTATAATATATATAAAGGAACCATTAAAATGTATATAATGCATAATGGGAAGCGGGGGTTCGGGGTCGTTGGGGTCACTGGGGTCACAGGGTCACGGGGGGCCGGGGGAAGCGGAGTCGCCGGGGTCGCGGGGGGCCGGGGGTAGCGGGGTCACCGGGGTCACGGGGTCGTGGGGGGTCGAGGCCCTAGATTTGGATGAATTCATTGTTTGTTCCTTGGAGTGGCAAGAACCACGTGAGGGATGATAGTCTTGAGGCATGATAAGTGGTGGTGTTCATGGAAATACATGATGAAATAACTTGGGAGATTAGGTTTTGTGGTTCTATGAACCTTGTGTGGATTGAATTCCTAGACCTCTCTTTGGTGTATTCACATAGAAAAGAGTGGTGGTGTGACTTGAGGGTGATTTGATCATATATGTGTTAGTTCTCATGAGTGGAGAATTATGGTTAAATGGGACGATCGAGGATCTGACCATGGAGTTGAACTAAGAGTCAGATTCAGACTTCGGTGTGGGCATTGGACATTTTTGTTATTCCATGAGTTTTAAGGCATCGTGGTCAGGATATGATAGCACATTGGTGGGTGGGATTGAGCGTCTTTGGTATAATTCATCTAGAGAAGGACTTACTAGTGTTGTTGCATAAAAATTGATGCGGTAAGGTGGATACCACATCAGAAATGTCGTTCAAGATGCGACTGATGTGGTTTGGGGATCAAAATAGGGTATTTGAAGAATATTTTATGTGTTTGGGCTTGGTGTTTGGAGTTTCATAGTAGAATAATGTTGGGAATTTGGAAATGAAATGTGGGGTGTTGTTACTATCCTCTAGGAAAACATAATAAGATAATTAGAATCACATAGGTGGAAATAGATCCCAGAAGGAATTCTCTCTAAACATTATATTCGGGAACTTGGAAGAATTATATTCATCCAAACCACTACAATAAGTTAGAATGAATTCAATACCATTCACTTCAACACACAAAAGAAATTTATGCAAAGTAAAGGGATGCTATGCTTGAGTAACACATGTTTGATGGACTCCATGATTGAGTATCAAAAGTATAAGGAACTCCATACCTAAGTGTCATAATTCATTATAGTCAAGTAGGCCTTATAAATAAATGGGTTATCCATTTCAAAAAATAATGACCATTTCAAAAAATAATGAAAAATACAAGGATACATATTCAATGAAAGTGATTACATTCATCCAAGACTATACATATTAATGAAAAATAATCTAGTTTGGATAACATATAGAGAAAGAAAATAAAAATAAAATTTAAATACAAAATAAACCTAGTTGAACTATCTCACAATAAAATATTCCAAAAAAAGTCACAACCATATTCACAACTCAAAATATCTCCATGTGATCCCTGAAAAGTCACAACATTCCAATGTCCATTAATGGAACAAGAGTAAAAAAATAACTAGAAATCACAATCTTGTAATTAGAATGAAAAGATAGAAGTTACACACACACATGAATGTGTATGAAAAGTGTGATATAAATAGTCCTAGAAATATTTCACCATAGATTCTTTGTAATTAATTTTATAAAAAAGATTAAAAAACACTTATTTTAAATATAGTTCTAGAGTATATTATTCACATATAGAAGTTTTAAAATACATAAATCACATGATTTATCCATTTTAGTAAATAATATATAATTCCTATATAAAACATGGGTAGAATTAACACATTATATAGTAAACATTAAACCAAAAAAATAACTAAAACAAGAAATGAACATAAATAAGCACCAAGATATTACTAAATAACTATATAAAAATCCACCAAGAAATGGTTCCGAATTAAAAAATCAAGGTCCATGGGTTCAATCTAGTTAGGGAATGGGATACACTAAGTAATCATCAATGGGAACCAAGAATTATGTGTAACTCACTGGGTGATAACATGAAGGATATTGAAACACACATATGGACACCAATTTTTTTTTCAGCCAACCCTATTTGAACTAAACTCCACCCAACCCTGACCGATTCTCTTAGTCTTAGGGGGAGTTAACCCCAAATAGAAATAAGTCATTCTAGGTGAACTAGAAATTGTATAATTTCTAATATTTTAACACTAATCAATATATTCTATTTTACTACATTGGTTTCCCAATAATTCAATAATTGGGGGAGTAGAAAAAATCAATTTATATAAGGATAAAATATATTATATTATTACACTTTAAATAAACCTTATCTAACTTCCAATAAACTCCCAAGAAAGATTTCTCTTTTACATCATCTCAAGAATTAAATTTTTATAAAATTATTCCTAATAAGGGAATATGTCACCACACAACATAAAATAGCCAATGAGGTAACAATGAGGGTATAAAAATCACATGGAAAACATTCATTATTAAGATTACAACCATGGTTTTAATTAAATATTTGGATGCCAATCCATTTTTATAACTATTGAAACTTTTAATCAAATCACATTTTTAAATACTTTTACAAATCAATACATTCCATTAAGAAAAATTTAAAATCATTATAAGATATATATGTCTTGTTTCCATTAAACATAGTCTAATTATACACCTTTTTTATAGACCATACCTTAAAAACATAAAGCATATTTTTGTAATAAAAAATGGGGGTCAATCATCTCCATAAAATTAAAAATCCCTTAGAAGGAGTCTCATTGTAATTTTCCCAAATAAATTACATGAATATCATTAATTTTAATATCAACAATAGATATAAATTATAATACCCTTTTATCAAAATCTAGGAAAAAAATAAAACACTCTTAAAAAATAATTACATGAACCATAAAAATTTATAGCTTAATAAGAAAAGAAACGTTAGGCTATACAAGAATTTCATGATGTTATAAATTAAGTAAATTCAAAAAAACAAATGCAATGTCCAAGAGGAAACAAATCTAATTATATGATAGAATAACCACACTACAATTAAATGAAATCCACTAACCCTAAACTACCAAACCTCCTGATTAAACAAATCCAAAATCATAAATATATCCCTTATGGGTATTCTTACTCATTAGAGAATTCAAAATCAAGAATTGAGGTAAAATTAACAGAATTAAAACCTTAAGGTTCGTATAGGTCGTCGGGGTCACGGGGGGCCGGGGGAAGCGGGGTCGCAGGGGTTGCGGGGTCACCGGGGTCGCGGGGGGCCAGGGTCGCCGGGGTCGCAGGGTCGCCGGGGTCGCGGGGTCGTCGGGGTCACGGGGGGCCAGGGTCGCGGGGGAAGCCGAGGGCCGGGGGAAGCAGGGTCGTAGGGTGAGAAGTGGGGTCATGGTGGGGGGAAAGGGTCGACAGTGTAAAAAAAATGTTTCGCGGTGGTTTATTATAAACCGCCACAAAACCATTTTAAAAAAGGTTTAGCAGTGGTTCCCAAAACCGTCGCTAAAAAACCGCCGCTAAATTCAATTTCTGTTGTAGTGTAACAGCACTGTAAAAGATATTCTCAAGAATACAGTCTGTGTATATAATTCAAAAGAAACTGCGATAGAATATATAGAGAAGATAACCTGTTTCAATATTCTAGATTCAAGAAAATAATTTGGAAGAATGCAGATATTCAAATAAAAAATAATTAGGGGAGACGTAAGTTCCCTTAAGAATAATATTGATTTTATCTGATGAATACGGTTCTTTGAATTGATTAAAATGAGCCTTTGAATTTTTCATAAATGAGCTTTTATCAGATCTTTAATTCTATCAAGATTGTTGCAGAAATAATAGATAAAACCGTGAATTTAAATTTCTGACGTTGAATAGTCAAACGTAGGGTTCCTTCATAAAACAAAAAAATACCAAACGTAGGGTTCTACTACATATCGTTCATTCTAGGAATGTAAGGTTGATCATAAAATTAAGGTTGATGAACCATACAATTGTTTCCTCAAACATAGAGTTCCTTACTCACATAGGGTTCTATAACCATAATTTTCTAATAACATAGGATTGGTGATCCATACGTACTATTTTGAATGTAGGGTACATTATGCTACGTTTACCAACTTAGGGTATGAACTATGTTTCCAGAAAACATAAAAACACATTCCAAACACTTTGAAGAATATTCCTCATGGATTAATAACTTGAATATAATTCCAGAATAAATATTATAATGAATATTAATTTCCTAAAATACACTTAAAGTAATATCATCAGTAAAATAAATAAGGGTATTTTTGAGCATTAAATCAATAATATTTATAGAGTATTGTTGATACAATACATGACCAACAATCTCACCCTTTTTGATGATCACAAAACCCATAAAACAATTTACAAAAAAATAGAGGATTTTGTAAACACTAAAAAAATAATATTTTAAAGGAAAAAATTGTTGCATTACAGATAAATTTTATCAAAGCAATATTTTGATTTCATATAAACATTTCGATAAAAAAATATTTGAATTTTGTGTTTACCTAATCTTCTCCCAATTTTTGTGATATAAAAAATAAAGTATAAGTAAAAGGATTAAAACACTTTTAATTTTGCACAGAATAATAAATGAGTGTTATACTGTACTAGTTAGAAAAATGAGACATCAGTTCTGGCAGTAGAGATAAACATATAATAAAATATAGAAATGAAACACATAATATAAAAAGAAAATTGAAAGTTTTATTATAATAACTGTACAAATACACGAGTGAATTTTGTTTGAGGAAAAAGGTTTAAACAATAGGTCTGGTAGATGGTCAAAGGTTTTGATCAGGAGTAGTTTCTGGTTCTGGTGATGCCTGAGCAGCCTAAAAACTTCTTTTAACTTTAATATATGACGATGTAACCTTTTTAAAAGATTGTCTGCCAACTAACTTATCAAAATTCTTGAATCTTGACTTAATTTTAAATTTTCAATCAAATTGATTTTCAAAAAGTCATGATGATTCTCCTCGGTCTACAGAAACTGAGATAGTTTATCACTGAACTTATTAAGCAGCAGCCTGATGTCGGGTTCACTTGAAATGAGTTTCTCAAAAAGATCTTTGATTATCCAATGGAACTGACAAAGGTGAACTATTACACTTAAGTAATTGAAGTCTTTCATTCATATCATCTAATACTGATGTGATAGCCTGCAATATTTTGATCAGATCTGGAGATGTTAGAGGTGTAGAGGTAGAAGCTCTGGACTGATTGATACTCCCCTAAATCGATTCAAGTTTACTTCCCAAATACCATTTCAAATATGAAAAATCTGTTTTAGAAATAGATTCAAATTTCAGGTTTCCAAACTGATCTAACATCTCTCTCATAAACGCATCACAATACCTTTTTGAAACAGAATTTTCTTTGAATTCTTAAAGCTGAATTCGAACAAATTGTAATTCCAATCTCGAGGTAGATGAATTTTTCAAATATTCTAAGGATTTCTCAGAAGCTTCCAGTTCTTATCGAAGACTGAATTTATCCCCACGTACATTTCTAAACTTGATTACAAGATCTTTGATCTGATTTGTCAGAGAATTGGATGTTCCTTAATCATGATTCTTTGACTGAGGATCTTCTTCCACAACAGATAAATATTTATATAAAAAATTTTCACTTAAAAAAGACATACCATCAAAGACTTTTGTCCTTTCTCCAGAGATAGATGTAGTTTTTTTCTATGGAATGACCAATGGAAAAGACAACTTGAATTTCAACAATTTCAGTAGTTTCAGTTATTGATTTTTGAGGTTGCTCTTCTTCTTGATGAATTTCTTTTTATTGATCTGGTTGATGAAAAACATGAGGTTCTTGAGCTTGAATTTTTGCTTGTTGATCCACAGAATGAGCTAGTTCTTTCAAATGCACTGAATGAGTTTCATCTCTAGATCTTAACTATCGATCCTCATTCCAGGTTTTTTCTCTGATGCTTGGTCTTAAGACAAGTTCCTTATAGTTTTCTTCTTCTGAACCTTCTTTAGCAAGATTTGTAGCATCATAACGAAGCTTCATTTTAGCATACTGAGCAACAATTTCTATTCTGGATTCTCAAACTTCTTCATTTCTTAATTGAAATGAATCTGCATACTTGAGGTTTTCTTGCTCCCCCTAAGAAAAAGATCTAGATTTTTGTTGGTCATCCAAACTAACAGGCAGCAATTTACCTTTTACTGTACTAAAAAAGACACCAAATTTTCTTGAAGTACCAGCATTCAAAACATTACTGTGGTGACATCTAGCTCGAGAATCAAAATGACGAATCAAATTTTTTCTGAACAAAATAAGAGAAAGGATTCGACCATAAGGATAGAATGACATCTTTGGCTCTGAATGACAACAATAACTCAGATATCTTAGCATATATTTGGGAAAGTTCAACTTGATGTCACTGATAAATAGAAACATAATATACATGTATGGGTATAAAATCTTTTCTATCTCAGCAACCCTTAGAGAGATAACAGTTTGAATAAACTTTACAAAACTGTATGGTCTTCCTCAAGATCTTTTACAAGCATTTTTCATAATAATCGTTGAACAAAAAAGAAATGACACAATATCTTCTGATTTTTGGTCCTTATTTCCAATTGATCGGAGATCAAAGTAGAATACTACTTCATGAGAGTTTTTTAAAAATTGGGCAATTTCTAATGAGGAGATTGAAAACTCATTATCATCCACTCGAGAAGATATCAAATCCTCTGAATCACTAAAACTAAACTAAAAACTTCTGTTAAAACTGTTTTAGTTCCATCTCATAAAGAAAACCTGTATTTTCCTCATTAAACAGAAATTCCAAACCTTGAAACACAAGAGCTTTCTTGAGCAGAAGATTCGTCTCATACAACCACTACGGGAAAAACTAATTTTTACGACAGGATTTATTCTCATCGAAAATAGTCTGTCGAAGAGGTTATTTACGATGGGAAAATCAACCTGTCACAAATAACTAATTATTTACGACGGGACTAGGCGCCCTGTCGCAAAAACTTATGCACGGATTGGCGCAATTTGCATTCCAAACCGCGCGAAAGGGTATTTACGATGGGTAGGCACCGCCCGTCGCAAATACCCGGAGGCGGTAAACACTAGTTGCGACAGGGACCCCCTGTCGCAACTAGTTCGACCCCTGGAGGGTATTTGCGATGGGACCCGTCGCAAATAATCGGCGGCGGTAAAAACCTATTTGCGATGGGATGTTGTCCTGTCGCAAATAGTGTGTCGACATGTTACTTTTTGCGACGAGGCCCGTTGTAAATAACCTTTTAACCGCCGACAGTAATTAATGCAGCCGGAGGTATTTACGACGGGTCCCGTCACAAAAAATACTATTTGCGACGGGAATCTCGTCACAAATAGACCCGTCGCAACTAATCTAACCTATATATACCTCCATTCGTTTTTTCTTCTCTCCTCAATTCCTTCTTTCTCTGCTTATCTAAACTCTAATTTTAGAGTGAAAATTTTTCAGAGTTAGTTTTTTTCACGAAGAAGTTGTGAAACCGTCTACAATTATAAGAGATCAAGTTTAAAGGTATTTATGTTTTATTTAATTTAGTATTTATTTCATTTGTTTATATTAATTTTAGTTATTGTTGAATAGTTGTAATTAAGTTAGATTTAAATTGTTTTGTCATCGATATTTATTTGTAATAACAAAATTAAATTATTAGTACTAATTCTTAGTAATTAGTAATAATTAATAATTATTATCGATAATTAGTAATGTATATAAATAATTAGCGATAATTAGTAATTAGTAGTTGTATTTTGCAGTAATTAATAGTAATTAACATTAATTAGTAATAATTAAAAAAATAGTAATAATTAGAAAAATAGTAATAAATACTAAGAATTAGTAATTATTAGTATTTATTACTAATTATTAGCATTTATTACTAATTATTAGTAATAATAAATACTAATAAATACTAATAAATACTAATAAATAGTAATAAATACTAATAAATAGTAATAAATAGTAATAAATACAAATAAATAGTAAAAAATACTAATAAATAGAAATAAATACTAATAAATACTAATAAATATTAATAAATAGTAATAAATAGAAATAAATAGTAATAAATAGTAATAAATAGTAACAAATAGAAATAATTAGTAATAATTATCAATAATTAGTAATAATTCTTAATAATTAGTAATATTTAGTAATAATTAGTAATAATTAGTAATAATTAGTAATAATTACTAATAAATACTAATAATTAGTATTAAATACAAATAATTTGTAATAAATACTATTAATTAGTAATAATTAGTAATAATTAGTATTAATTAGTAATAATTAGTAACAATTAGTAATAATTAGTAATAATTACTAATAATTAGTAAACAATACCAATAATTAGTAAAAAATACTAATAATTAGTAAAAAATACAAATAATTAGTAAAAAATACTAATAATTAGTAAAAAATACTAATAATTAGTAAAAAATACTAATAAATACTAATAATTAGTAATAATTAGTAATAAATATAAATATTTAGTAATAAATAGTAATAATTAGTAATAAATACTAAGAAAAACTAATAATTAGTAATAAATACTAATAATTAGTAATAATTAGTAATAATTAGTAATAATTAGTGACAATTAGTAATAAATACTAATAAATACTAATAATTAGTAATAATTAGTAATAATTAGTAATAAATACTAATAAATACCAATAATTTTCAATAATTAGTAATAAATACTAATAATTAGTAATAAATACTAAAAAATACTAATAATTAGTAATAAATACTGATAATTAGTAATAAATACTCATAATTAGTAATAAATACTAATAATTAGTAATAAATACTAATAATTAGTAATAAATACTAATAATTAGTAATAATTAGTAATAAATACTAATAATTAGTAATAATTAGTAATAATTAGCAATAATTAGTAATAATTATTAATAATTTGTAATAATTAGTAATAAATAGTAATAAATAGTAATAATTAGTAATAAATAATAGTAAATACTAATAAATAGTAATAAACAGTAATAAATAGTAATAAATAGTAATAAATAGTAATAAATAGTAATAAATAGTAATAAATAGTAAAAAATAGTAAAAAATAATAAAAAATTGTAAAAAATTGTAATAAATAGCAATAAATAGTAATAAATAGTAATAAATAGTAATAAATAGTAATAAATAGTAATAAATAGTAATAAATAGTAATAAATAGTAATAAATAGTAATAATTAATAATTAGTAATAATTTGAAATAATTAGGAATAATTATGAATAATTTGGAATAATTAGCAGTTATTAGCAATAATTAGCAGAAATTACCAATAATTAGCAGCAATTAGTAGTAATTTGCAGTAATTAGCTATAATTAACAGTAATTAGCAATAATTAACAGTAATTAGAAATAATTAGCAATAATTAGGAATAATTTGCAATAAGTAGGAATAAATAGGAATAAATAGGAATAAATACGAATAGATAGGAGTAAATAGGAATAAATAGAAATAATTAGTAATAAATAGGAATAATTAGTAATAAATAAAAGAATAGAAAAAAATAGGATTAATTAGTAATAAATAGGATTAATTAGAAATAATTAGGATTAATTAGTAATAATTAGGAATAATTAGGAATAATTAGGTATAATTAGGAATAATTAGGAATAATTAGAAATAATTAGTAATAATTAGGAATAATTAAGAATAATTAGTAATAAATAGGATTAATTAATATTAATTAGGATTAATTAGGATTAATTAGTATTAATTAGGATTAATTAGGAATAATTAGAAATAATTAGGATTGATTAGGATTAATTAGGAATAATTAGAAATAATTAGGAATAATTAGGAATAATTAAGAATAATTAGGAATAATTAGGAATAATTAGGAATAAAATCAATTGCAATAAATTGTAATAACTTGGAACAATTTCTAGTGGATTGATGACACTCCTTTTGCTCAATGACTCTTCTCCTTTTCAATTCTTATCGACTCAAAACATTATAAAAAGTATGCTTCTACGTATGCATACACTACTGGGAAGTTGGGTTTTCCCAATGCTTTTATACCAACGGTTCAACAGAACCGTTGGTATAGGGGTCCTTTACCAACAGTTTGAATAAATCATTGGTAAAGGTTGAGTTAGTGAAGGATTTCCCAATGGTTTGAAGAAACCGTTGGGAAATCTACAAAATTTTCTCCCTTTACCAACGGTTTGTACAAACTGTTGGTAAAGTCCATTCTTTTCCCAATGGTTTTTAAAAACTATTGGGAAAAGTCCCCCCAAATGCAGAAAAACTGCCCTCGATTACACAGAAGCAGATAACTCTGCATTTCCCCCGATTTCCAGAAGCCCCCGTGCAGGTGAACCCTAACCCGAGGTCTTCCATCCGATCGACTGCAACCCCCCCCCCTTCTAGGTTTGACTCCTTCAACCTCTTTCCAAATACAGACATAGAATACCTCATTGAGGTAATTAACATGGTTGGTGTGTGTCTACCAAACTTTGTGAGCTAACATGGTGAGTTGAGGTATCTTATCCGTTTTTAATGTTATTCATCCTAACTATGAGCTAGTTATAAGGATATCCTTCTATTCTTAACCTTTCTCCATTTATTTCACTATCTAGAAATATCACGTCATTATTCCCTATTTCTAGGGATTTTGGAAAATTTTATAATTCACACTATTTGATATTGAATCAATGACTAATACTTGATTGGTAGATGTCTGTGAGTATATAGAAGACAGTTTATAAACTATCCCTTAAAAGTATCACTGTTTTTTGTTCTTTATGATGTGTAATATCATTGACATACTTTATTATTAATCTCAAATTTTAAAAAAAATGCTTTTGTCTATAATTTATGAAATTAAATCTCTTTATGATCCATGAAAAACCTATTAGTGTAGAAGCCTAAACTTTATCCACCCATGGGGTGCGCTTGACTTGGGGAACTAATTGGGTAATGAAAGGTATGACCATAGGGGTTCCACGAATGAGTTATTGAACACGAGTGAATGATTTGGGATACCTATAACACATAATGGGACTTGAGGCATGTGCCTCTTATATGAGACCTATTGAAAATGAATAGAAATAAATTTTAATTTAATTTTATAGTACTTGTTCTTCGATTAATGATTTAGAATTCCTTGAAGAAACCAACCAAGGATTCATGTTAAAAACATAGCTTTTAATTCCATTTGGAAACCCACTTGGATTCATGATGATTTGGTTTAGAATACCTTGGGGAAATCTACCTTGGATTCATTGTGATTATGATTTAGGAAGCCTTGGGGAAATCCCCCTTGGATTCTAAACTAGAGGCCTCTCTCTTTACATAGGCTGGGAACTCCTTCCTCCCTATAAATCCATCTGAAGTCAATCAATTTTTTAGTTATACACTCCAAATCTATAAGGATTAACATAGTTTTAATGTTTTGTATCTATTATTCTTTGTTTTTATTTTGATTTGACCTAAAACAGGTGGTGATGTGTGTGGCATGACATACCCAATAAGTATAGTTTGATTTGTTTTCTATTTTCGTTTTACAATTCAAGTGTCATGATTATATGAATAAATTTTATTTGAAGTATTCATAGCCACTTCTTTGATGTAGTTAGTGAATCATATCGATTAATGGAGGTGCAGGTGAGATATATCCCCACTCAAAGATGGTAAATGGTTTATTTAGTCATTTTTTCTCGAGGTGGGTAATGGATATAAGGATGATTCGTGTGATGGGATTGGGGACGGTTGGGGTAGTGGGGTAGGTGGTTTTCCTTTTTTTAGTGGGGTGATATGGTACTTTCTGTGGACTTTAGTTTGGGTGTTATGAAATGTACTAACTTTTCAGAATATTTCCATTTTTTATCATTAATAACTTATTTAAAAAACTCTCTTTACACATTCTGCATATTTCATGAAAATCCTTCACTTTTTAATATCTTGAACAATGTTCTATCAGGTCTATGGTGTCTTCTTGTATGTGATAAATGAAAAAATTACAAAACACAGCTCACCTCAAATTTAGGCACACATAACTGAATTAATATATCTTTACATTGTTTTAATAGTTCACTACATCAGCTAGAAACTTTTTTCCTTTATCGTTTACTTAAATATAATTTCAATTAAACTTCAATCTTATTGAATTGCTTATGACGAAATGACTTATAACAATTCTTTTTATAGAATGGATAGAAGTTGGATGTATGAAACCGATCGGATCTCAGGCGATTTTCAAAACAATTTGGAGAGCTTAGATTTTACATTTCACAATGCTTTAGATAGTGGTCTCATACACTGCCCATGTTCTAATTATGTTGGTAGACCTTGGTTGAGCTGTGAAGAAGTCAGCTACCACATAACCAAATATGGTTTTCAAGAAAACTACTATGTCTGGTATCACAATGGGGAGAAAATAAAATCTCAAATTGCTGATGATTGAAATGAAAGGACTGTACTGGAGAATTTGTTAGATGAATGGTTTCCATTTATTCGCCATCATGAAAAAGAAACGATTTCAACTCAAGAAGAATTTGATATGAGGACAGATGATGCATCTAATGAAAATGATGATATTGTCAGGGTGAACAAATTGAATGATGCTGCCATGACTCCAGTATATCGACAATGCGATAAAATGAAAAAGTTAGAATTTTTAATCTGATTGTTTCATGGGAAAACTATGTATGGGATTTCTAATACAACAATTGATTACATTCTTACCTTCTTGAAGGATTTACTTCTAGATGATGCAGATATTCCCTCAAACCACTATATGGCATGGAAGTTAGTTTAAGAACTTGGATTTTCAAGAAACAAAATTCATGCTTGCCCAAAAGATTGCAGTTTATTCTGGGAGGAAACCACTAAATGAAATGATTGTATAAAATGTGGCACATCCCGCTGGAAGTTAAAATCTGATGGAACACCATCCTGTGTGCCACAAAAAGTAATGTGGCACTTTCCATTGATCCAAAGACCCCAGAATCTATTTATGTCTGATGAAATATCAATGAAAATGAGATGGAATGATATTGAGAGAAATAAGACTAATGATGAGTTGGTTCACCCTACAGATTGATTTGAATGACAGATATTTGATGCTCAATATCTTGATTTTGTAGCTGACATGCATAATGTGAGGCTGGGTCTTTCATGTGATTGTTTTAATCTGTTTGGGTAGATTCTTACTCCGCATAACACATGACCAATTTCTATACACATTTATAATCTTTCCCCATGGTTGTGTATGAAAAAACCTTTCACTTTCATGAGTTTACTCATATTTGGCCCTTCTGATCCCGACATTGATATTGACGTATACATGCAACCTTTAATAAAAGAGTTGAAAATTCTTTGGGATGTGGTTGTGAGAACATACGATTCATATTCGAAAGACATATTTCAGATGCATGTTGCGCTTATGTGGACCATCAATGATTTTCTGGCTTATGCAATGATTTCTGGATGGAGCACAAAGGGAAAACTATCATGTCCTATTTTTATGAAGAATACATGATCCATAAGACTAAAACATCGCTGTCATTTCAGTTTTATGGGACATCAATAATTCTTGCCAATGAACCATCCATATAGAAATAATGATCGAAGATTTTATAATACTATAGAGACCGATGATCCACCTCAACGTATGTCTGGAACTGATGTGCTTAATGAATTAAAAGATTTCAATTTTTCATTAGGGAAAGGTCAAATGAAATCTGGAAAGAGAAAGAATGTTTCCACTGAAACCTGTTACAATTGGAGGAAGAGAAGTATCTTTTTTGATTTTCCTTTTTGGTCAAACAATTTGTTATGTCATTGCTTATACATAATTCAAATTGAAAAGAATATATGTGAAATTTTTATTTTGATAATTCTAAATGTTAAGGTAAAGACAAAAGATGATTTACGGTCTTGGCGTGACTTGGTGGATTGGGGCATCAGACCAGAATTCCATCCTGTGCGTATCAGTGAAAATAAATGGAAAGTTCTATGTGCTTCTTATGTGATGACACCTAAGAAAAAATAATAATTTATGGAAGTATTAGAAACTATTAGAGTTCCTGATGTTCATTCAAGAAACATATTTAAACGGGTCAACAGAAGAGAGTTGAAGCTAAAATCTTTGAAGACTCATGATTATCACATTCTTCTACATGAGTTGATTTTAATATAAATCCATCATCTTTTGTCCAATAATGTAAGGGTGAATTTTATTCAGTTGTGACATTTTTTAGAGATCTTTGTGCTAAGAATTTGTCCAAGTTTTTCTTGCAAAAAATGTTGACAGATGCCCCATTAATTTTGTGTGAGTTGGAGAAAATATTTCCTCTATCATTTTTCACATGCATGTTACATCTGACTATCCATACTCCCACTGAAATACTTCTTGGAGGACCTGTTTCTTTTCATTGGATGTATCCAAGTAAAATAAATATGTAAACATTAAAGTCTTATGTCTGAAACAAGAATCATCCTAAAGGTTCTATCGTGAATGGTTACTTGGCTCAAGAATGTATGGATTTCTGATCAACGTATTTGTCTGATCTTACTACAAGAATGAAAAGACCAATAAGAAATGAAGAAGAACAGTATGAGAAAATTTAACCCAGTTTTCCATCACTTCCTCAAATAGGAGGAATTCCTAGATCATATACATTGAAGACATTAAGCCTTAAAGAGCAGGAGATGGCACATCACACAGTTTTGTTCAACTGTGATCTGTTCAATGAATACATCAGGTAACTAAATTGAATATATATATCTTACATATATATCTGTTAAAATATTCATATTTTTTTATCTACAGGGAACATAAAACAATGATAAATATAAAGAATCGTTCTTTATCTTTGAGAAGGAGGGAGACTTTTCATATCAAAGAGTTTTATTCTTGGTTAAACTTGAAGGTAAAAATATTACTGTTTTAAATAATTAAATAAATATTTAATTAAATTTAATATTTATTTATATTGTAGTTATTGAGTTTGCCTACTGACTCTATCTCTGAGGAAATAAGAGCTTTGGATTTTGGTCCTAATACCGTGGTTCGTGACTGTAAATCAATTATTATCAATGGGTACAAATTTATTTTCACTGAACGAGCAAAGAACATGAGAACACAACATGATGGTATTATGGTTACTACCACAACAAATTGTTATGCTAGTGCATCAGATAGTAGACCACGATTTTAAAATGTGGGTTATTATGGAGTTGTTGAAAAAATAATAATATTGGATTATTACTCTCATGGAAGAGACACAATGAAAAAATTCCATTGGTTTTGTTCGATGATGAGACATGGCACATTTATCGATGATTTTGGATTTTGAGTAATTAATATGACTCACACTCTTGCTACTGAAGAACCATATGTATTGGTATTAATGGATAAACAAGTTTTTTATGTCAAAGACCAAATTTGACCTGAATTTGGTGTCATAGTTGAAGTAATTCCAAGACATATTTTTGATAATGGTGATGATGGAATTGACACTTTCCCTACTACCATTAGAACCAATCCATTTATTTATTATGATGAATCTAATACCTCAATTGTTAGAGTTTATTGTGAACCTAAAGTTGTGGTGTAAAATATATTAGAATCATCCATCCATGTTCTCAATTATTTTGGTTTACCTCGAGTTGGGTTGTTAAGGTTGGTACTATTCAAATTGATTTAATATTTATTACAAATATGTTGTATCTAACTTGATTGTTATGTGAATTTTCAATGTTTATTGGTTGGAATTTTTATTTGGATTGCATTTTCTAATTTGAAATTGAACTGTATTTAAACCTACGAAACCAACGTTTCTAACTTGGTGAACATTTCAATGTTTCTACTGTGATTTGTATAAAATTTGTATGACTTTAAGACCACTCTTTAACATTTTACTAGGTAATGAACAAGATGGTTTATATTATTATGCAAAACATGTATTGAAACCTGCATCATCTGCCTGAGCTAAAGAAATAAAATATTTCCTTAATTTTGACAATTGCTTTACCACTTATGAATCTGGTAGAATCAATGTTACATGATTTAAATAGACGGATGACACTTAGTAAATAATCATCCTACTAAAAATTAAATTTTTTTATTACATCTTGTATGATTTATTGACTTCATTATATATTTTTTCAAGCTCACCTAAAATAATGGTTAGATAAATTATCCATGAATCCCCATATTCCCTCTTTTTTTTGGGTTACACATTAGTTATCCTTTTCTATTTACTTTTATATTTGTTTTCAAATGAAGGAAATGAAACCAATTGAAGAGAGGCGATGAAAACAAATTATGGACAAAAATCGTCGCATGACTGAGCTGGACATTCCACCACTAGTGCCTACAGTGAGTATTTTATTTCAAATATATTTATTTAAATAATATATAATGTCATGTGATTAATTTTTTTAAACATTTTTTCATGATCCATCTATTAGGCAACAATTATTTAATGAGAAACCTAGTAGTGGTCCCAGTACTCGGGGTGTTCGTACGAGGGGGGGGGGGTACAGGAGCTAGACGATCTGGTTGGTATACCCGATTAGACCCTGCCCCTCCCACTGACATACCATCCATCCCACATTCTAATCCCGATGTTCCCTTAGGGACAGACAAGATATTTAGGCCTCCCATGTTTTAACCACCCTTTACATCTGATCCTCCTCACCCATCTGTATCATATCTGATGATGATTCACACTCCCCATCCAGCATTTTGCCAGCAATCCATGTCATCTTGTTTTACTTCTTCTTCCTTCTCTCTAGGATTTTATATTTCATCTTCTTCAATTCATGCTCCACCAGAGTCTGTCCCTGCGGAGCATACATTGGGACCCACTCTATCTTTACAGGGTGTTCCTTCAGTTTCTACGGATCTAGCGGTTCCCATTGATCAGACTATCGCTTGTATACTTATACAACCCTAACAAATTGTTACACCATTATTTATTTTCATTATAAAATGTATTAATAAATATTTGTTTTTCTTTCATAATAGGTACATCTACTGATAGAAGGTAGGGGAAGGGGTGTACATGCATGCGTGTGGTGTGGAACCGCCACACACAGTTTATGATGGACTACAATGAAGATAGTCATATGATTGAAAAATTAGGGCAGCAATGTCGGAGTTTTTTGGAGACGTTTTCCAAATACTTCGACATCATTCCTGTCAGCCCTCTCTCATGGAGACAACTGCGAAATGAAGTCAAAGATAATGCCTGGGTAGAGATATGAGTAAAAAAATCTATTTTATTTAATGAAATATATTAATATTTTTATTTATATGAATTAATATTTTGGTGTCAGCTACGGTTTAATTTCCCTGATGATGAGGGTGCACGACCAGCACGTCTAAAGGATTTAGGTGATCTTTGGAGAGCTTATAAGCATGAGTTGTACATTAGCTGGTGTGCTAGAGTGAGAACAGAGTTAGAGTCGGTCGCTATCGTGGATGGTTATCTGTTAGAACAGTACTGACAGATGATTACTCATTGGATGACTAGCCAATTTATGGTATTAATCAAATTATAGGTATTTAAATGAAAATTTTCATGTTTTTCGTTAATAATAATTATTGAATTTTATTTAGGATGCATATGGAAGAAATAAAAAAAACATTGATGCTAAGAAATACATCCACACATTGGGACGTACTACAATACCAGATCATAAGAGACAACAGGTATGGCAGTTTATAATATTTCTTTACAACTTGCACCTTCTATTGCTTCCTCCATAATTTATTTGATTGCTAAAGTTTTTATATAATTTTACTTATGAAATTACTGTTTTTTTGGTATCCTATTTTTAATTATGGTTTTCTACATTCAATGTCATTGTAGAGGCATAAATTGAATATAGAAGGGCATGTGCCTTGAGAAAAACTGTTTTTCTTTAGTATAAAGAATAAATATGGAAGTGCGGTTAATGAACCGACTTAGCAGAAGATTGTAAGTTTTACTTTGTAGATTTAAAATTTTAATCTCTATTTTGTAACTTAATAATCTATTTATATTTTTAACAGGATTCTTTATATTCCCTTGATACCTAGGAACCTGACAATTTTGGGCGAAACTATCACTTACATCAGGTGTTGGGAGATGAGTACCCTAATAGCGTATGCTGCCGACCTGGTAAGAGTATAGTTATGATGGGGTATTGGACCTCCTCAGGTATGAGTTGTAGTGGCACCGAGTTACAGCAGGTTAAGGTACAAGCAGAACAGGATGAAAAAAGGTCCACAAAGACGGCAAAACAGTCTGCTAGGGCAAACACTGCATTTATGAAACTGATTGAAGTTTTACGTCTAACACTTCCACCAGAGGCCAACACTGCTTGTGATGAATATATTTCATCGATGCGTTCTATATATGGTGCACCAGGTGGTAGTTCTACCAGTGGTCGAGACGATGGCGAGGAGGAGGCCAAGGCGGAGGAGGAGGAGGGCAAGGAGGAGGCCAAGGTGGAGTAGGAGGAGGGCGAGGAGGAGGTCGAGGTGGAGGATGAGGGAAAGGAGGAGGACGAGGCGGAGGATGAGGGCGATGAGGAGGCCGAGGCTGAGTACGAGGCTGAGGAGGAGGGAAGAGATGATGATGGGGATGACGATGAGGGCAAGGGTGAGGGTAATAATGATGGTGATGATAATGATGGTAATGAGGGACAGATTGATTTGTTACATTTTTAACTGATATTACTGACCTTTGATGTTTATTGATTTGTTGTTACTGAATATATATGTGATTAGGTAGGTCACATTATCTTTATTTTTTATCTATAAATAATAAAACTTGACTTGATGATTTTCTGTGACTGATTCAACCCTCCCCTAGACAGCCCCACCCCCTGGACAGCCCCACCACCCCCGTGGATAGCTCGCCCACGCCCCTGGACATCCCCCACCCTCTGTTTTTGGGTTTTCCAGTTGTGGGTGTTGATTTGAACATTGATAAAACATCAGTGGTTCCATAATATTTTTCTCCATAAATGAAACCTTAAATTTAATGATTAATAGAAAATGAGATTCTGAATGATTTAAATTATAATTTATATATTATGAATGTTTTATTTTTAAAAATCATGAATGTTGTAAAATCCCCCTATTTTAATGCAATTGTAATTTTTTAGTGAAATTTAGAAAATTTGTGGTCTGATTAGAAGTTGATATAATGAAATTATTTTTTTAACCTTGAAAGAATTTGATTAGAAAATATGTAAATACCATCCCATGAACCCGGGATAGCCCCCCGGACAGCCCCATGGACAGCCCCCCGGACAGCCCCTCGGAAAGCCTCCCCACCCTCCTTCCTGGACCCCGGACAGCCCCCCAGATAGCCCCCCAGACAGCCCCCCGGACATACCCCACCCTCCTCCCTAGACCCCAGACAACCCCCCTCCTTCCCGAACCCTGGAAATACCCCCTAACCTCCTCCCTAGACCCCGGACAACCCCCCACCCTCCTCCCTGGACCCCAGACAACCCCCTCCCCTCTCTCTAGACATATGTGTTTTTTTGTGCTATTGAAGGTGTTTTTTATGGTGTATGAAGTATGTTTTTATATGTTTTTTGTGCTGTTTTTATGTTGGTTTATGCAGTGAGATGTATGTAGTTTATTATGCAGTGTGTTATACAATGTGTTATGCAGTGTGTCTGTTTTTTTTTTGCTCTTTTTATGTGTGTTTTTATGCAGGTGTATACAGTGTATTATGCAGGATAGGCTATTTTTATGTGTCTATTTTTTATGTAAGGCTGTTTTTATGTGTCTATTTTTTATGCAGGTGTATCTTGAGGATTTTTGTAGAGTTTTGTGTGTTCGGGAACTCCCTAGATAGCCCCCCTCCTTCCTGGACCCTGGATATCCCCCCTCCTCCTTGGACCCTAGACAACCCCCCACCCTCTTTCCTGGAACCTGGACAACCCCTGGATAGCCCCCCACCCTCCTCCCTGGACCCTGGACGACCCCCCGACCTGACACCCCAACATTGGGTGAGCAGCGATTCAGCATATATAAAACATCATGACAATTCATGAAAGGCTAAGGACCACCTACCTTGATTCTGGAGACAATCACACTCTTAATTCAGTGTCTCAGATCCCAATCTACGTTCTCTTCAAGATTCATCCTAAATACCAATGGAAAAGAGGGTTTTAGAGCTTCAGAAGAAGATGATAGAAGAGTACAAACCCTAATCAAAAATAAAAAGAAAGGAGGGGATTAGACTCACCCGGATCTTCAATCCGCACTTGACGACACTCAAAACACCCAAGGATTGAAAGAGATCCTCCCTTAAGAGATCATGGGAGCTTTGGATTATGTTGATACTCTAACACAAGGATCCATGGGTCATCTTTGACATGTACGAGTCAACTCCACCTCAATCCGAGGTATGGTGTGTCCGGAACCACTCAAAGTGTCTCACTTTTATTTGAAATGGACAACATTTTAAGTAAAAAAAACAACTGGAATATGGAAAACCAACAAAACACATTCGGATTCTATTGATACATTAGTAAAACGATCCATGGGTAATTTGTGATGTGTACAAGTCAACTCTGCCTCAATTTGAGGCACGGTGTGGTCGGTACCACTCAAACTGTCTCACTTTTATTAGAAATGGCATGATTTTAAGTGAAAACAACAACTTGCATACGGAAAACTGACCAAACACTTTGTGATTGTATTGATACATCAGGAAAACGATCCATGGGTCATTTTTTACGTGTATGAGTCAAACATACCTCAATACAAGGCACGGTGTGGCCGGTATCACTCAAAGTGTCTCTCTTTTATTTAAAATGGACACTGTTTTAAGTAAAAACAATAGACATATGGAAAACCAACCAAATATATTCTAATTGTGTTTATACTTTAGTAAAACGATCCATGAGTCATTTTTGACATGTATGAGTCAACCCCGCCTCAATAAGAGGCACGGTGTGGACGGTACCACTTGATGTGTCTCACCTTAATTTGAAATGGACAACATTTTAAGTGAAAACAACAACCGTCATACAGAAAATTGACCAAATTCATTTGGATTGTGATGATACTTTATGAAAAAGATAAATGGGTCATATGTGACGTGTATGAGTCAACCCCACCTCAATACGAGGCACAGTGTGGCCAGTATCACTCAAAGTGTCTTTCTTTTGTTTAAAATGGACACCCTTTTAAGTAAAAACAACTCACATACGGAAATCTAACCAAACGTATTCATATTGTGTTGATACTTTAGCACAATGATCCATGGTTCATTTTTGATATGTAAGAGTCAACCACGCTTCAATCTGAGGCACGGTGTGGCTGGTACCACTCAAAGTGTCTCACTTTTATTTGAAATGGACAACATTTTAAGTGAAAACAACAAATGGCATAAGGAAAACTGACCAAACACATTCAGATTCTGTTGATACATTAGGACAATGATCCATGTGTCATTTATGACGTGTACGAGTCAACATCACCACAATACAAGGCATGGTGTGGCCGGTATCACTTGAAGTGTCTTTCTTTTGTTTAAAATGGACACTCTTTTAAGTAAAAACAACTGGCATAAGGAAAACCAACCAAACATATTTCAATTGTGTTGATACTTTAGAAAAAGGATCCATGGGTCATTTTTGACATGTATGAGTCAACCCCGCCTAAATTCGAGGCACGGTGTGGCTAGTATCACTCGAAGTGTTTGTTTTTTTATTTAAAATTGACATCATTTAAGTAAAAATAACTGGCATAAGAAAAAATGACCAAATGTATTTAGATTGTGTTGATACTTTAGCACAAAGATCCATGGGTAATTTTTGATGTGTACGAGTTAACCTTGCCTCAATCCAAGGCACTATGTGGCCGGTACCACTCAAAGTGTCTCACTTTTATTTGAAATGGAAAAAATTTTATGTGAAAACAACAAATGGCATACAGAAACTGAACAAATGCATTCAGATTATGTTGATACTTTTAGACAATGATCCATGAGTCATATGTGATGTGTAAAAGTAAACCCTGCCTCAATCCAAGGCATGGTTTGGCCGGTATTACTTTAAGTGTCCTTTTTTTTTGTTTAAAATGGACACCCTTTTAAGTAAAAACAACTGACATATGAAAATTTGACCAAACAAATTCGAATTGAGTTGATAATTTATCAAAAGAATCCATGGGTCATTTTTGATGTTTATGATTCAACCCCACCTAAATCTGAGGCATGGTGTTTCCAGTACCACTCAAAGTGTCTCACTTTTATTTGAAATGGACAAAATTTTAAGTGAAAACAACAACTGGCATATGAAAAACCGACCAAACGCATTCATATTCCATTGATACTTTAGGAAAACGATACATGAGTCATTTGTGACATGTATGAGTCAATAATACCTCAATATGAGGCATGGTGTGGCCGGTACCACTCAAACTGTCTCACTTTTATTTGAAATAGACAGGATTTTAAGTGAAAACAACAACTTGCATACAAAAAACCAAACAAACACTTTCAGATTGTATTGATACTTGAGTAAAATGATCCATGAGTCATTTTTGATGTGTACGGGTCAACCCCGGCCCAATACGAGGCACAGTGTGGCCGGTATCACTCTAAGTCTCTCTCTTTTGTTTAAAATGGACATCATTTTAAGTAAAAACAACTAGCATACGGAAAACTGACCAAACATATTCGGATTGTATTGATACTTAAGCACAACGATACATGGGCCATTTGTGAAGTGTACAAGTCAACCCCACCTCAATCCGAGGCATGGTGTGGCCGGTACCACTCAAAGTGTCTCACTTTTATTTGAAATGGACGACATTTTAAGTGAAAACAACAATTAGCATACAGAAAACTGACCAAATGCATTCATATTGTGTTGTCACTTTAGGAAAATGATCCATGGGTCATATGTGACGTGTACGAGTAAAACCCACCCCAATCCAAGGCATGGTGTGACCAGTATCACTCGATGTTTCTATATTTTGTTTAAAATGGACATCATTTTAAGTAAAAACAACTGGCATACGAAAAATTGACCAAATGTATTCGGATTGTGTTGATACTTTAGCATAAGGATCCATGGTCCAGCCTCACACAATCCACTTCTCATGTGAGGAACTCCTACCCCTATTCTAAAACAGATGAAATTTAATATGCAGAGGACAACTACATTCCCTAAGTCACACAATCTCATTGATACACACCCATTATCATCATCACTAAGTTCAAAGAAACCCACCCCAAACCATGGGACATTATATTTGTGTTTGGTTGAAGTCATTTATCCATTTATTTATTTTGAGGTTATTAGCTTCTAATTTCTGAATTCAATCATGTATGTGTTATACAAAATGCAATTTTGTATGTATTCTTAATTATGTATAACACATATAATTATGTATTCAGTTTTTTATGTATTGTATTCATAATTTATAATTAAATTATGTATGTATTCAATTCATTATTCAATTATGAATTGAATTCTAGATTGGACATGTAATTATCATCTCAATTCTGAATTGAATTCTAAATCAATTATGTATGTTTATAATTACCTTATGAATTATGTTTTAATTCTGTATGTGTATAGTTGCAGGGTGCATTATGTATTAAATCTATATGAATTAATTGGGTATATGTATATGTTATAGTTGGTTATTGCAGGTAATTGGAGTTGGTAAAGTCGGAAATGCAGAAAGGGAAGCCTGCTAATGGAAATCACAGAGCAGCACAGAGCAGCAGGCTGCTGCCTGAATTTCACAACAAAGCCTATGCTAATGGTTTAAAACCGTTGGCATAAGGTTATGAATGTGTTTTATACCAACAGTTCTAAGAGAACCATTGGTAAAAACACTTTCCCAACGGTTTAAAAACCATTGGGATATAAGTGAAATGTTTAGATATACCAACGGTTTGTGTAAACAATTGGTAAAAAGATTTACAAAACTATTTTCCATGGGTTTGAAACTATTGGAATAGTATGTTTACCAATGGTTTCAAACGATTGGTGAAAGTTTATATCAACAGTTTGAAATAACCATTGGTATAATGTAGATTTCCTAACATATACCAATGGTTTTCCAGAAACCATTGGCATATGTTTTTCCCTACGGTTTGGGTAATCGTTGGTATATATTATACCAACGGTTATCCATACTTTAACAATGGTTTGGAACCGTTGGTAAAGGGTTCATTTCCAGTAGTGATATCCAATATCGTATGCATGAGTTTGAATATACATTCGTAGGACCACATTTTTCATAATGTTTTCAGGCGGTGACAGTTGTAAGAAGATGATTCATTGACAAAAAGGGGGATCTTTTGTTCGACGGCTCATTTACTTTCATCTTTCTCACACTAAAATCACAATGAAGAATATTCTCGGAGGCACACTTATACATTCTCATATGCATGAGAATGAATATGCATACCTCTGAGAAGATTCTTCATTGTGATTTCAGTGTGAGAAATTTGCAAGTAAATGAGCCGTCAGATAAAAGAGTAGCCATCAATCCACTGGAAATTGTGTCACCCATAATTAATGGAAATTATTAAGAAGTAGTTGTAATTATTTATCTTATTTTTTTGGATACTTCTTTTCTAATTTAAAATTATTCAAAAATAGTAATTATTTTATATTTTTTATAAAAATACGGAACAAGGAAGTCGACAACAGTCATTATTAGATGATCATGCTTGGATAAATCAGCATAGAAATCCAAAAAGTTTTAGTTTAAATCCAGTATATATTTAGGGCGTTGAAGATTTCTTATCATTTGCATCATGAAAACCAGAATTTGTTTTAGAAGACACAATTAAGTGTCCTTGTAAAAAATGTGCTCTCAGAACGTTTGACACATTTGAAAAGGTTGGGGGACATCTCTTGTGGTTTGGTATTCAACCAAATTATGTTTTTTGGTATCAAAATGGTGAACATAGTTCCAGAGAAGATACTAATAACTTGATTCCGGATCCATCATGGTTTTAAAATTTAGTACATGATGTTGCAGACCCATCTGTTCAACAAATTAAAACTCAGGATGATATTGATTTAACTCCTGAGTTGACACCTTCTGAATTTTATGAGTTGTTGAGGTCTGATGAGGATGTATTATATCTTGGTTACAAGATAAGAACATTATAAGTGGTTTCAAAATTTATGGCTATTAAATCAGATAATTAAATTTCAAGCAACTATTTTGATCATATATTTTCTTTGGTTAAAACACTATTACCTGAAGGAAATATGTTGCCTAAAAATTACTATGAGAGAAAGAGGCTAATTTGTAATCTGGGACTTAGTTATCAGAAGATTCATGCATGTGAAAATGATTACATCTTATATTTTGATGAAAATGAGTCATTGGATAGTTGTCCCACATGTGGACAATTGAGGTATAAAGAAGCTCAACCATGGAAGTCTGGATCGATTCTTGTAAAACAGTTGAGATATTTTCCCCTTACACCCAGGTTTTAATGTTTATTTATGTCTCAGAACACAACACCAATGATTTCATGACACAAAACCAAGATTTCTACTGATAAAAAATTGAATCATCCATATAATGGTGATTCATGGAAACATTTTGATCAACTGCATCCATCTTTTACTTTAGAAGCCCAAAACGTGTGATTGAGTATTTCTACTTATGGTTTATGTCCGTTTGATTCTTATGGTAGTTAGTATTCATGTTGTCTTGTATTTATAACTTCATACAATTAACCTCCATGGATGTTGATGAAGGAATCCTATATATTTTTGACCTTATTAATCCCAGGACATCCAAAAAATAATACTGATGTTTATTTGAAACCATTGATTGATGAGTTAAATTCATTATGGAGTAATGATGTTAGTACATATGATGTTTCTAAGAAAAAAAATTTCATATTAAAAGATGCATTGATGTGGACAATTAGTGACTTCCCGACATATGACATATTATCTAGCTGGAGTACACATGGTTCAAAATCATGTCCTTACTGTATGGAAGACAACAAAGCCTTTACATGCGCTGTTTGACTCATAGACAGACATCATCTTTTAGCTCACAGTATCAAGAGTATTTGTGAGCTCAAACTGAGCTTATAGAGAGTTTGTAGATGCACCAGGAAGAGATGCATCAGCAACCGTACCAACAACAACAACATGAGGATGACATGCGTCAATGACAGTAGCAACAACACGAGTGGATAGAGTACATGCGCCATCTGACTCATAGTTTAGGGATGAAGTTTCCTCTACCATCTCCTCCAGCTCCTCTAGCTCTTTTAAAAGACTATCCCTCTCAGTGATTTTTTAGTTCTGTTAAAAACATTTGAATTCAACATTTGTTGCAATATGAACTATTTACAGTTTTTTCTATTATATTGGTGTGAATATTGCATAATTTAATTTTTTTTAATATTTTAATATTTTAATATTTAATATTTAATATTATATTTTTTAATGTTTTTTTATTTTACTAATAATAAAAATAATAATATTTTATAATATTTTATATTTTTTTTGTGACTATAGGGAATTTTAATATTTTTTATTTTTTTATTATTTTAATAATATTAATATTATTTTTTCCTTAATCATAATTTCATTAATTTTTTATTTATTTTATTAAGTATTTGAGATGGGGTATTTTGAAATGGGACCCCATCGTAAATAGATTATATATATATTTTTTAAAACTTATTTGCGACGGGTCCATTGAAAAAGGTTTAGACAGATATAACATATATAAATAGAGAACTATTTGCGACGGGACGATGGGCCTGTCACAACTGCTTTTTGCAATGGGCCCGTCACGATAGGTTCTTGTTTATATAATGTATTTAATCATAGATCTATTTGCGATGAGAAGTCATCCTGTTGCAAACAATACTAGTTGCGATGCTGTTTTTGGCAATGGGCTATTTGCGATGGGACCCCGTCGCAAAAGAGTTTTTGCGACGGGATCCCCTCGCAAATAGCCCATTGAAAATAGCCGAAATTCCAGTAGAAAACCATTAAAAATCTACGACTTTTACTTGAAGAATATTCTTAAAGGGGACACAATGACACTTCAGATCTCTTGGTTTACCTTCACCTATTTTCTTGGTCTTTATCATTTCTAAGAATCTAAAGGTTGAAGGTTTTTAGATTCTAGGGTCTATAAGAAAGATGAGGGATTTGGTAGACATAATGGTTTGAAAATAATGGATAAGGAAATATGAAGGGTTTTCTGACGGATGGTGATGAGGTTTGGTTTCTAATGTCAATTACATAGGGTAATTATCAAATTTTTGAAAACACATGCTTTTAAAAACTAAAAATGGGAAAAAATTATTTAAAAAAATAAATGAAATAATAATTTGATAGTGAAATTAACACATTAAAATAAAATAAATTAAAACAAATAAAAATGATGAAAAAATTTAATCAAAATAAATTGAAAAAACTTATTTAATATTAAATAAATATAACTCCCCCTTAATAAAATAAAAACTTATAATGAAAAGTGTTTTAGTAAAAATATCAGCTAATTGATATTTGGTATTTAAAAATTCTAAAGATATATCCTTTTTAAGAACATGATCCATTAGAAAATGATTTATTATATCAATATACTTAGTCTTATAATGTCTTATAGTAAATTTTAAAATATTTATGTCACTAGTATTGTCACATAAAATATATATATTATTAAAATTTATTCTGAAGTACATTTGAGTGTGTTTTATCCACAACACTTGCGCACAACAACTACCAACAGACACATATTCTGCATCTTCTGTTCACAGGTCAACTGAGTGTTGTTTCTTACATGACCATGATATTAAATATTTTTCTTAAAAAGTGATAGGTTCTTGAGGTAATTTTTACATCTAATATAAAATATCCAAAATAATCATCTGAATATGAAATTAAATTAAAATCCTAAGTTTTGGGGTAAATAGGAGATTAAAAAATAGTTCATTTTAAATATATAAAAATTCTTTTAACAGTAGTAAGATGAGATTATTTTGGATTTTACTAAAATCTAGCATATATACATACAAAAAACATTATGTCTAGTCTGCCAGTAGTAAAATATAATAGACTATCAATCATACCTCTATATAACTTATTGTCAAATGGTTTTCCAACTTCATTAAAATCAAGTTTTATATTAGTACACATGAGAGTTGTATAAGTTTTACTATTTTCAAGTCCTAAATTTTTCAATAAATCAATAATATATTTACTTTGATTTAAAACATTTCCATAATCTTTTTGATAAATATGAAATCCTTAAAAGAAATTAAATTTTCCACCATACTCATTTTAAATTCTTTTTTCATTAAATTTGATAAATCATTACAAATCTTTTTATTTTTTGAACTAAAAATTACATCATCAACATAAATTTGTACTAATAAAATATTAGAATAAATAGTTTTCTTAAAAAGGTTAGGATCTAATAATCCTATAGAAAATCCATTTTCCAAAAAAAGAGCTTAATCTTTCATACCAAGCCCCTAGCGCATATTTAAGGCCATAAAGAGATTTGGTAAGTTTAAAAATAGAATTTGGTTTATGTGGATTTTCAAAACCATATGGTTGTTCAACAAAAAACTTCATCTATTAAATAATCATTTAAAAATACAGATTTAGCATCCATTTGATATAATTTAAAATTCATATGAGATGCATAAGCTAAAAGGATTATAATGGGTTATAATCTAGATACAGGTGCAAAGGTTTCATCATAATCTATATCTTCTTCCTGATTATATCCTTTATCTAATAATCTAGATTTGTTTCTGGTTATTATCATTTAATCATCCTATTTATTTCTAAAGATCCACTTAGTTCCTATTATTGGATAATCTGATAGTCTTTCCACTAAATCAGAAACTTTATTTCTTTTGAATTGTTTTAGTTATTCTTTCATGACTAACATCCAACTCTCATCTTCTAAATATTATTTAATATATTTAGGTTCTAAATGAGATAGAAATGTAGAGAATTCAACTAAGTTTCCTAAATTTATTCTAGTTCTAATTCCTATGTCTAGGTCTCCTATAACAGTTTCTAAAGGATGGTTCTTTAAGATTCTAGACTATATTGGTAAGACACTTTCAGGTTCTTTAGTTTCATTTTCTTCTGAATTGGACTGAATTTTATTTAAATCATTTTCAAAATCAGACTTAGGTGCATCAAGTCTCATGTTGTGAAAAGAGTCAGTATTTTCATCTGGTTGATCTTTCTCTTCATTAAAAGGAACAGTTTCATCAAACTTCACATGAACTGATTATTTAACAATACTTGAATATTTATTAATCACTCTATAGGATTTAGAAGTAGTTATACAACCTAGGAATATTCCTTCATCAGCTTTTGGATCGAATTTACCAAGGTTGTCCTTAGTATTCAAGATATATACATTGCATCCAAAAACATTGAATTAATTTACTTTAATATTTATGTTATTCCAAAGTTCATAGGCCTTCTTTTCAATAATTGGTCTTATTAAAACTCTATTCATGATATAACAAGATATGCTTACAATTTCTATCTAGAAACAAACATGAATATTGTATTCATTCAATATAGTCCTTGCCATTTCTTGAATAGTTTTGTTTCTTCTTTCAATAATTCTATTTTGTTGATGTGTTCTTGATGTAGAGAAGGTGTGTTTAATACCTAGATTTGATAAAAAAGAATTAAAATTTTGATCATCAAATTCTCTACCATGATCAATTCTCAATGAAATTATTTTAAAATATTTTTCATTTTGAATAATTTTTAAAAATCTTTCAAAAACAGTGAATATTTTACTTTTTATTTTTAGAAAATAAACCCAAGTAAATCTTAAAAAATTATCATCTAAAACATAAAAATATAATTTACCAGCCAAACTTGCTACTCTAGATGGTCCAAATAAATCTACATGGATAAGTTCTAATGGTTTAGATGCAACAATTTTGTAAATTGATTTGAAATATGATTTGTTTTGTTTTTTGATTTGATATGAATCACAGAATCTATCATTTTAATATTTAAGACTAGGAAAATTAGAAACTAACTATTTCTTAAATATTTTTTGTAAAGTATATATATTTCAATGTCTAAGTCTTCTATGCCTGATCCACGACTCATTTTTATTAATAGTTAAATAGTTCACTTCTTATTTACAAAAGGAATTAAGATCCAAAGTATAAAAATTATTAGCTCTAGGTGATCTAAATTTAAGTAGTTTATCTTTAAAAACTAAACAAGAATTGTTAGAGAAATAAAAATAGTATCCATCCTCACAATGTTGAGAAATACTTATCAGGTTGTGTTTTATCCCTTGTACAAACAATAATTTGTTGATTGAGATAGTCTTTGGATCTCTAACATTTCCAACTCCAACAATCTTTCCTTTTGCATTATCACTAAAAGTGACTTGACCTCTATTCATTTGAGTCAATTTATAGAAATTTGATGAGTTTTCACTCATGTTTCTAGAGCAGCTGCTATCCATATACCATATATATTTTCTATCCCTGTTCCCTTTTTCCCTAAAAGAAATTAAACATGTGTTTGTTTTGGTACCCATATTTTCTTAGGTCCAGTAGTGTTAATGAGAAATTATCTTGGAATCCAGATCTGCCTTATTTTTCCAAAATTTTTATTATAAGATTTAGATATATATTTTTATAAACAAAATCCTTTTTAATACCACTAATTTGAGGATTTATTACATAATAATTCTTAGTGAAATGACATTTTATTCCCCAATAATAGCATGTAGTATTTTTTGAATTGGGAAAAAAATAATTTTTATATAATCTTGTTTTTTCACCCTTTCTTCCTATTCTAAAATTTTCTCTTTTAATAACATTCTTTCCAAGAATTTCATTTAGAGAATTTTATCCTTTTTTCAAAATACTTGCAGATCTTTTATAAGATTCTACTTCATCCTGTAATTCTTTAATCCTTTTTTCATGATTAATGCAGTTTGATGTGGATGAATTGAATTTTTCAATTAGATCTTGATGTTGCTTTATAATTGTGTATCTTTCACCTAAAACAATATTATGTATATTTTTTGATGATTTATGTTTCTTTATTAAATAATCATATTTTTCTTATAGCATAGAACAATAATCATCAAATTTATCATTTGAACAACTATCAGAGTCAGAGGCAGAAGAATAATAATTTTTTATCTCTTATTCTTCCTTATATATAAAACACATATTTTATTTAAGACTTTGTGGATCTTTTTATGAATCATATTTCAAAGAACTACTGAATCATTTAGATACACTAAGTGTAGCTTTTATGGATATTTTTTTATGCTCATAATCCGCATTATTCTAGTATTTTTTTATCCACCTTTTATATTTAAATTGGGGTAAATTTGGTCTTATGTGACCCAATTTTTTTGCACTCATATCATCTTACTTATTTTGGTTCACTTTCATCCTTCTTAAAGGATTTTTTGAAGCCTATTTTCTTCTTGTATAATTTTATAAACTTTCTGGATAACTGATCCAATTCCATTTCAGAGTTTGAGGAATATGTATTTTTGTTTTTGAATTCTTATTTTGATTTTATTTCATTCTTCTGAGATGTCACCTTAAGGGAATTATTTTACCTTTTCACTAACTTGTGATGTTCATCTTTATCTTGCATTTCTGATTCATACATCATCAATGTTCCAATCAGTTCCATCATAGTCAAATTCTTGATAGGTGATTATTGTCGAATTGCTACGGATATTCCATTCCATTTAGAGGGATGTTCTCTAAATACTTTCTGTACTTGATCAGATTGAATGATGGGATATCCCAAGGCAGTAATATTGTTGACAATCTCTATTAATCCTCCATTCATTTGAGTGATGCTTTCACTATCAAACATTCTAAAGGTTTCAAACTTTAGTTCTTTAGTAGCAGACCTCATTTGTCTGATATTTTCTGTTCCTTCATAAGTAACAATTATTGTTTTCCACATCTTATAGGAAGTAGGTAATTATGATACTCTTTTGAATTAATCAGGTCTAAGTTCAAAAATAATAGCATTCATTTCCTTTTAGTTGATGTCATATTCAGCTTCAGTTGTAGCATCTGAAGTTTCTGGATTCTCAGGAATTACATATGGAGTGATGATCTTTAAATATACATTGAATCCCAGATTCTTCAGATATATAATCATACATAATTTTCCAACATTCATAGTTGACACCATTAAAATGTGGAGCACAAAACATATACATAACTTCTTTCGGATCAACTATTGCCATCTATTTTGAATAGACCTTATTCTTTTAAGCTTTATATAGCTTTATTAAAAATCTATCATCTAATACAAATTGTTAGGTTAGAATAATACATATATAGACAAGAGGGGGGGGGGGGTGGGTGAATTTTGAATTTTTGAAAATCTCTACAGATTCTGGATTTTAATTGTTTTGTAATTTATGTAGACATTTCAATTTCTCTTATGTGATAAGTATGAGAAATGGAAAAACAAAAAGAACGAATAACAAAAATTTATAGTGGTTTGGGACACAATGATCCCCTAGTCGACTCCATCAATGATCTCTCTACGAGCTTGATGAATTTCACTAGAAAGATCCTCTTATCACAAGACATTCAAATATATAACTGAGTGTAGGAAATTAACACCTTTAAAACAAGGCTAAAAATAGAGCCTTATGTTTTTTTATAGGGAACCAGTTATCCATAACTTAGTACAACAAGATGACACTTTATCCACAATTGATTCTGAGTAGTAAAAAACTCCAATAAATTGAAATATTTTGATTTTTTGATGGTTTGGGTTAAACTTCAAAGTTTCAGCAGCAGTAACTAACAGTAGATGGATCTTCTTCTCAAAAAATGATATTCTTCAAGATTGAACAACTCTTAAGTGATCCTGGTTGCAAATTATCTTTAACAAAAGTAGAAAAAAACAAGTTGCTACTGGTGGTAGAAAATGTATATCTCCAAAGTATAGCCTCTTTATAAAATAAGAGAGTCGATCATTTTTCACAGCAACACTATAAAATATATTCCCAATAATACAGTCATATGTGTATATAATTCAAAATAAATTATGATAAAATATATAGAGCATATAGCTTGATTCAGTATTCCAGATCCAAGAAAATTGCTTGTAAGAATGTAGATATTCAAATACAAAATAATTAGGGGAGAAATAAATTCCCTTAAGAATATGAGTTATTTTATCCAATGAATATGGTTCTTTGAATCAATAAAAATGATCCTTTGAATCGGTTGTAAATGATCCTTTATCAAATATTTAATTCTATCAAGACCATTGTATAATTCTCGGATAAAATTGAGAATTTAAATTTCTGACGTTGAATAGTCAATCATAGGGTTCCTTTATAAAAAGAAAAAAATACCAAATGTAGGGTTCAAATACGTAGCGTTCATTCTCCAAATATAAGTTTGATCATAAAATTAAGGTTGATGAACCATAAGTTTGTTTCCTTAAACTTAGGACTCCTTACTTACGTAGTGTTCCTTAAACACACTTTCCTGATAACGTAGGGTTGATGACTCATACGTACTATTCTAAACGTAGGTTCTATTCCTTATGCTATGTTTACCAACGTAGGGTATGAAAAATGTTTCCAGAAAACATAAAAATTCATTCCAATCAATTTGATGCATTCCAATCAATTTGGATTAGTGGTAAGCACCCCGTAATACTACATGGAAAATGGGGGTTCAAAACCCATGGGGCGCAGGTTACTGTAGCAGTACTGCAGTGGTACTGTAGCAGCAGCGGCACTGTTCATCAGCGGGTACTGTAGCAGCGGCAGGGCACTGTAGTGGCGGCGATACTGTGCGGTACTGTAGCAGCATGTTACTATTCACGGAATGTGAATTGGCCTTAGAATTTGGGCCTACGAGCTATGTAATGGGCTACAAGCCCACTGGGCCTTCGGGCTATGTAATGGGTTTCCCTCTACCCAGTTAAAAAGAGGTCTTTTCTTTGATTTAATAATAAAAATGAGGCTTCGTCCCCAACCTTTAAAAAAAATTGCAATGAATATTAATTTCATCGAATAAACGTAAAGTAATTCCATCAATAAAATAAACAAGGGTATTTTTGGGCATCAAAACCAATAATATTTATAGAGTACTGTTGAGACAATAAATTCCCAACAATAAGAATTCATTTATAATTTATTTAGTGGGTAATCCATATCCAAGGGGTCAGAATTCATAAATGGGTATTTGGAAACTCTTTATAAAAGGAGGAGGAGGCTCCCATGATAAGAAATATTCATAGATAATTTTTTGAGAGCCTATCTCTCATCTCCTGCTTCTTAGAGAGTGAATCTCTCGATCCAAGAAACCAGATCGAGCTCTCCTTCATGCATTGGAGGAATGATAATGCAGTGATCATCACAATGTTTAATAATTCATCGAACCTCCACACTTGCACCCTAAATACGATGATCAAATTACGTGAAAACTTTTTAAGCACATATGGATGATCTAGAGGGATTTAACTTCAAATATTTCAAGTAGAAATCACCGATGACAAGATAATGATGGCCAAGACTTCAAATTAAACTAGATATTTTCTATTTATGTTTTGTGCTTAAAATTCATCATGTGGGATCCTCATATTTTTATTGAGGCTGCAATTTGCCGGTGATGATGTAGTTACGTTGATTACTAGTGAATTTTTTTAAATTTACCATGCATTAGCTTCCACTCCACACCCCGGTATATTCAATTGGTATCATAGGAATCACATGATAATTTTAAACTAAGGAAAAATTAAATTTGTATTAAATTTTGAATATATCATAGTTCTGGTCCCAATGTCATAGGTGGTGAGTCAATCCCACATTGGACGATCAAGTTACGGTCATACAAAGTTTTTAATATGGATTGAAATCAAGATTTAAGGTTTTAAATTTTAAATAATATGTTTAAATATGTGTTATAATTTACCCATACCCATCTGTGGAAACAAGTTCTGGAAAAAGACTTTTTCTGGTCGAATCTCAGGTAGTTGGAATAATGTTTTCTGATGGACCTGATTTTCAGATGTTTTTGAAAAAATATATATTTAATACAACTTATTCAGTTATAATTTTTTAAATATTAACACAAATAATTGGGGGTGTCATGACTAGACAAAAACTATGGGTGCGGGTCACCATAAGACACCCATTTTAAAAAATAATGCAATGGTGGGTGGACGTATCACAGGTCATTAATTTCCTTCAAAAGTCCAAAAAAAACTTTTTAATAAGTCAAGAGGGGTTTCCCCCACCCCCCTTGTTGGTGAATCACCCTCCCTTGGATGAACCCCACAAATACTGCCCTTACCACTGTGTGAATCTTCATGCCACCTCTTCCAACAACGACCTCATCCTCCCAGGCCATTGATCTCACACGCCACACCGCTACTGTCCAGGATGACTACCTCCGTGCACTACTACTGTTTTCCTCAGACTCACTGTGTTCCGACCCCATCTCCTTCTTGTTACCACTAGATCTTATAGTGACAGACTGGGCCATGCCTCCTCCTCCTCTAGAATCTTGTTTCCATCCCACCGCACCTTGTCTTCTCGATATAATCAAGCTTTGATACACCTTGCTATGCCCATACCTCGTTCGCACCCTCTGTAGAACCACCCACTACCTACTTCACCAACCTCCGCATTCCGTCATATCGCCATCACATGATTAACTCACTGTGTTGACCCCCATCGCCGACAGCACCCACTTCCACCAGACCATTGATGCCGCTCCCAGTCACCATATCCACATGAGTTCCCCATCCGACCCTTGTCCATATCAATTGTACCCCGATCTAAACTCCTCAGGCTGAACCCTACAACCATCCTCGCTACATCCTCTCAGATGACTACCACGTGACCAATTGTAGTTAGGTACCCCTACTTCCCGGTTAACACTAGTTTTGGGCCTCCTTCTATGATCGTACTGACTTGAAACAGGCTAGGTGGAATCAGATCGACCCAGAATGGGTCTGAGAGGGTTCTTCCTGATAAAATATTGTCTGGGGTGGGTCCTTCCTAACCCGCTCAGCCCTTTTCGGGCTGCCCGAGGACCCAGGAACAAAAGCTTATATATACATATGTACACACACACACACATCTGTGTGTGAGAATATATATATATATATACATTTCCAAATGAGTTTAATTTTTTGAAATATATATTCTAAAAATTGAAATTTGGACCAAGTGATGATTTTATTTGAGTTAAAAATTTTAACATAATTATTTTAATTCAAATAATTCCCTCCACATAAATTTATTTAAAAATTAATTTTTATTACCCATTTAATATTCCATGTTGACTGATCTTGTGTAGTGGATGACCAATATATGCATGGAATTTTATTTATTTAGTTAATTATTTCAAATACATGTAATTAATTATTTTAATAAGATGTTCTGTACATCATCAGTTTTTCTTTTTTAATATATATAAGTTCCCACATGCCCAGATAAAAGTGATTTATCTAAATTCTATACTCAGAAGACCCCCTCACCTATTTGTGAGTATTTTTGTACAACGATTAGGATGATATAATATGTAGATGATGCCGGGATGGGGTGACATCCTATACAAGACTTGGAAACTTTGGATTGGGGAGCGAAGTGCGATAAAATTAAATACCGGGATCAGGTATTATAACCCTAATTCATGTCTTGTCCATTGAGTTTAAATGAATCAACCAATAATACATTCTCAAAATAATTCACATAGTATATTTAATTTATTCATTGTTTATTATTTTTTATGCATTTGAAAGCTAGTGCGATCACATAAAATAAAAAACAAAAATGAATTGATTAAATCAATTTATGATGTGATGAATGTTTTTCTATTTATTGCATAGTTGGTTGTGAGTGAGATCATATAGTATGTGCATTTCATATAGAAAATGATATCATTTATCAATAAATAATTAAAAAATCTTCAAAGAAATAATAAGTCACAAATGCTTTTTTTCGTTTGAATTTGAACACAACTAGGTGTACGAGATGCTTATCATCGCTATTTGAGGGTTCCTCCTACTATTGGGGAGTTTCTTTGAGATCGGTGGTTCAATTTAACTGAATTTGATAGAAACTAAGTATTCAAAACTAGCTTGTTGAAACTTTAGAGACAATCATTGAGTAAATCATATTTATGAATTTTCGAAGCTGGGACTTCACTCAACAAATCAAGGAGCTGTGAGTTAATGCGGTTTCCCAACTTAGTGCCTACCTTAGAACTCTTTGAGTAGTGTCATATCCAAATATTGTAGACTATGAAAAGAGGTTTCAAGGATACTTGCCACTAGAATAATCAAGATAAAAATTATTCTAAGTATAGTAGTGTGGGATACCAGATTTCAATAAAATAGTTAAAGATATTTGATGATTTAATTAATTAGTAATGTCTAGTCAGTAATCAAGATAAAAGTACTAATATTTTAGATTTTGTTTTTGTAGAAAATAACAAGTAATACCACAAGTACTATGTGATAAATTTTTGAAAAATTCAACGCCCTCACCAGCATGAGTTTCCAAGAGTAGTACAGGTGCTTGCACACAGTACTATGATATAGGAAATTAAAGATGTTGGAGTCCCAAATTCCCATTGAGCCACCTTAAGAAGCGAGGGTAAGAAAAATTATTATAAGAGACTCATGTATTACAAATTTGATGTTTACATCATAATGATATCATCAACATCTAATGTTAGTTGTGGATACAACATTAGGACATGGATGGTTATAAATGTTGTCTCATCTTTAAGAAGCTTGCGAGGAGAATGTGAAACGACGTATTAATGAGTGATCATTACACCAAATGTGTGTAAATTTAAGTATGAATCTTTCTATTTCAATACACCCCATATCATTTTCACCTATATACTCCAGTTTCATTTAAGATTAAAAATGTACACTATGGATAAAACGATTCATTACCTTTTAGGTATGGTTCACCAAGTAAATAAGAACTTAAACAAAGTCTAAAGTTCTTATGGTGAACAAGTTGAAGGACACGGCAAAAGGCTAGTGACAAGTTTAATTCCAAAGGCACCTTCACAACATATTTTAGTGAAAAGAGTTTTGTCATCATACATGAGGTTATTTTCTTCGCATATCATGAAATAAGTCTATGAAAGTTTAAATCAGATAAACCAAATTGAATAAGAAAGTAGCCGCTTATTCTTTAAGTATATTCACATATGTATATAATTTTTCTGTTGTACTACTTGGGTATTAAATAAAATATTCCTATCACATATATGTATTGAAATATAGTAACCAAATAAGTATAAAAACATTACAAGAAGTAAGGTGTGTTCTCTAAGAAGATGAGAAAGGGTGTTTCCTAAGCCAGTAGTGAGAAGTACACAACCTCCAATTGCCAAAAATTAATGATTCTAGTTGAAATTTTATTGAGTATAACTAGAAAATTTATCTCATGTGTCCATTGGATACAAGGAGACATTATTATATTATTGTAATAAATTTTGTTTTTGGTATTTTATACTCAACCAATAGTTTAGTATTGTTTGAATCATTGTCCATACTTAATGTAAGATTGTAAAAACCAGTTGGGGTAATAAAATAATTTGTCAATAAAATAAAATAAAAGTGAATGTCAAGGATTTACATTGTATGGTATTTAATATTTTTGGAGTTAATGTACTTAGATATAATTGACATATTTAGTTTTAGACAGAGTAACCTTTAGAAATATAGGTAAGTCACAAAGATTTTAGAAATTAGTTCATCTAGAGAGTAAACTATTACAAGGTAAAGATAGTGGTACATATACTTCATTATATTCCTTTAAGAGTTTAAGGAATGTAAAAGTAAAGTATGATATATGCATGGTCAGAAGATATGATTTTATTCAGGCCCATGTTCTAAATAATATCTTGAAATGAATTCATCGATCATAATAATATAGCATGGAGTAATTCATAAACACACATTACCTTATACACGTCAAATATATGATGTTAGTAAAGTGGATCGATGATGAGTCTTATGTGAAAACACTGATCATTAAAATATAGAATTGAGTAATTCCTAATTTCACATTTCCTTACACATGATAGAGTTATGATGTAAGAAAAAGTAGAATCATTGTTATGATGCATTTATATTGAAGATACTTCCATTATTTTTGAGACATGCTTCACAAATAGTGGTGTTATCATATAACCATATTCCAACTATAATTAAAATTGGATATCATATGAGTTATAGTATGATACAAATCCATCATTTCATGACAACATGTGTTTAGATGCAAAGTGTTTGTTAAGGATATAGTCAAACTTGCATCAAGGAAAACAAAAAGTTCATATCAGTTTATTTATTTAAAGTTCATATATGATATTATATAAAATACCTATGATAGAAAAGGTGATAGTCAATTGATAAGATATATTCCTATAAAAGGGTGTTCATATCTATATGATATAGTGGAAGAAATATTGACTCAGGTTTATTAAATGTCACAAATACACAAATAGTCGGCATAGGAACAAGTTTCACAAGAGATGTGGAAGAGGAATTATCTAGAGACACATACCACGTAGGAAGGATAAAACCATGGTAATGGTTTTACATTCACTATGGCCGATGATACTTTATTCATTGCGAATATTGAATAATACAAGTAAGAAGTATATAAAAATTAGCTAAAATTGACAAGATCAATTAAAATTCAATAATGGATTCCATGTATCAAAGAACATGGGCTTATTATTTTGAATACTATGGTTGGTATTCAAGTGAGATTATACATGGGTGGTACCAATATGGCTCGATTGGTAATTCCAAGTCATAAATCCAAAATAAATTAGAATTTTACTTTTAGTAACTACATTATATGATATTTTTATTGAGAATTGGATTTCAAGACCACCAAACATGGAATGTTTCTATACAATGCAACCAGAAAGGTATGGAGACACCATAAAATGACAACAAGGGGTGAGAGTTATTAGAATCCAGTTTAGGATTAGTCTAAGCAACAAGATCATAAAATATTCATTTTGAATTAATTTTTTCCATGAATCTATAAGAGGTTAGTGGGAGAGCCATTGTTTCCCAAGTAAAATATCTTTGATAACATATAGAAAACAACTATTGGTCTTATAGTTAGTTATGACCAGAATGAAATTAACACTCCATAGATTAAATTAAAGTAGAAACCTATGTTTTAGGTGATGCGACCTAATTAAGTAGATATAAAGGTTTATTATACCAAGTCAATAGTAAATATACTAACAATTTATTAAAAAATACAAGTTGAAACAATTTGAGAGAGAATCGTTTCCAATTTCACATGGAATACATCTCTCCAAGAAAATATGCATAGGGAATAGGAGGAGATTAAAGTGGTGAGTTGAATTCCATACACTTCTTCAATGGATCAATCACATATTCCATGATATATGCTAAATATGATATTTCCAACATATACTTAATGGTATGAAAATATCAGTAGAAACCAGGAGAACTTCATGGGAAACAGTCAGAACAATTAAATTATACTTGAGGAATTATAAAGGATATTTATTAGGTTCTTAGAGAGGATGGGACAATAGTTTTTAGGGGATATAAACTAGTCTTACTTTAAATCAATATGATATAACATTTCATTAAGGATATGGTAATGGGTAAGATAATCCCTTTCAATCCAGTGGTATCCATATCTTCAAATACCAAGTGCGTTGTGGCTTCTGATGCATCTAAATAAGCAATATAAAATATGAAATGTTTTTTTCCAGTTCTTGGAATCACAACTACTATGTAATATTTTATCACTATGATAATTATATTAATATTACTAGCTAATATTTCAAGTTTTGATACTAGATAAAAGTAATATACTTTGGGTTTACATATCTTGAGGAATTTTACTCAAGAAGGTAAGGTCATAGATAACAGAATATACACACATCAGAGATGTGTCAAGACCGTGACTGAATCCATAACTTAGAAGAAGCATGATTTTTTCATGTGAGAGCTAATGAGGTTCATTAGAAAGTTATATCTAGTGCAACTAGGAGTGTTGTACAAGTGGGTGCCCTAGACCTAACTTTAATAATACGTTTTTAATTACAATATCATGTATATAGTGAGATATGCGTGATGTATTATTACCAAAATAGAGTTGATATTTCTTTTTCCACTAGTTTTATGGTAATTTTCATAAATTACATGTCATATAAAAATGTTATAGTAGTTCCCATGTTTAATGAGAACATTGATACACTATGAAATTAATCTTAAACAAATGTACTATGGTCTAGATAAATTATTACGACTAGACATAGATGATGTCTGACTATTGATTGTTGGGGGATCATAATCATTGATACTTCTTCTCATGAAGTTTTCACTTGGTGATATTGAGTACATGTGATCATGAGGACTGAACTTCCAATAAGAACACCACATGTTTCAGGTTTCATTGGTAGTTCCTTTCAGTGAACATGTGTAATTTTCTCCTAACTTGAGATTTATATCGATGTGTTCTATTTTATCGCGTACTTTGATGCAAGGTAAAAACCATGGAAATGAATTTATAGTGAGGTATATTATGTTGGGTGCATCATTGGTAGTATAAAATTGATTGAATAATCAAGAATGATTTTTTTACTTCCGATAGGAAGAGATATCTCAAGCCAAGTTGATCAAGATGGTAGTAACATTACTAAATCCATAACCATGGTAAAAGAAGTTAAGTACATATAGTAAGGTTAATGGATAATAAAGTAAGAAATGATGATAAAACAAATCATGTGTCTAGATCTATGAGATATTACGAGACAAAGATATTATATTACATGACATGTGTTCATAGGAGGGTTGTCATTACTATGAATACTCCTTATCTCTTTATGGGACTTGTTGGGTTTCCAGAATCCACTCTTGGTCTATAAATAGTATTCACTACCATCGTAATATAGTCTTAGAGGGTCACACACAACAACATATTCAAAAAATTTCCCTATTCTGATGTATAGGAGTTTAGAACATGGTGGACCCCACCACATGGCCTAAGATATGTCCATGAATATAAGATCACCTAGGAATAAATTAATTAATATTATTTGAATTTAGAATAATTGGTACTTAATTTATTTATTACATGTATTTATAATAATTAAAGTAAATACATGGAAACTATTATATGAACAAATACTATTTTAATATTAAAGGCTTGTTTAAAATTAATGGGAATGATAAGTAGAGTTAATGAATCAATTTATTATGTAATATATTTATTATATAATAAGTAAGTGATAAAAATATAAATGATATTTATGACTTAGTAAGTCATTAATAATAATTCATTAATAATTTATTTAGTGGGTAATCCATATCCAAGGGCTCAGAGAGCCTTAACTGAGTATTTTGAAACTCATTATAAAAATGAGGTGGAGGATATCGTGATAAGAAATATTCATAGATCATTCATTGAGATCCTATATCTAATCTCCCACTTATTAGAGAGATAATATATTGATCCAAGAAAATAGATTGATCTCTCCTTCATGCATCATAGGAACAACAATGTGGTGACTGTCGCGACAGTGAAAAATTTGTCAGACCATCATGATAGTACCCAGAATACTTTTATCGGCATATATGTAGACTTTTGAAGCATGTATGGATGATCTAGAAGGATTAATATTTAGATCTGTCGAGCACCAATCATCGATGAGAAGTAGATATCAACTACAACTTCAGATTAAACTAGGTATTTTTTGATTTATGTTTTGTGATTAAAACTCATCATGTGGGATCCTTAGACTTTTATAGTGGCCACACTTCATCAATGATGATGTAGTTACGTCAATCACCGATGAATGTTTTTAAATCACCAGTCCACCAGCTTCTACTACGTTCCCTGACACCTTTACTCTCAACATCATCTTCCATTTTCTTTATATTTCATAGTCTTTCCTTATGTTATGATAATCCAGTGGAGTTCGACGTTTTCTCCCCTACATATTTTGTGACACGGGCTGCTATGTTAGGCCGGTCACCTCACTAATTTCTTCACACTTAAATCTTAGAAAAGTATAACCACATTCTATATCTTACCAAACCTATGTAGCCTGTGGTTCACTTTGACTCAATACAACCATAGTAGGAGGTTTCAAATATTTAGAAGGTTTCTCCCTATTTATCTCCTAAACACATAACTCACCAAGTTCCCATGATTGTTCCCACATGAACAACATATTCTCATTGAACTTCCTCACATTCTCTCGAACTTACTTTATAGACTCCACCTGTTCCCTCCTCCATGTTCCAAATATCATTCATAGCTTTTATAACATGGTCAATTGTTCTTGAATCAACCATTACAACTATAATGTTACAAAAGTAACTCTGGTCTCTATTTGAGTCCGTAAACAAGTAGATTTCATGTTTCTAAATTCCACCTCACATAAAATTTCCAACTAGATAAACCTTACAGTATTTGTGTTGGAATCAATCAATATCTCTATAAAAATCACTATGATTCAATAATTCCTCTCTTAATGATCATCTAACTTTTATCATCCACCAAACAACCTCACCACATGTGTTTTCCCTAGAAATCATGCCTCACAGTTGCAAAAACAATTCTCCCCTCTCTCTACCCCTATCAATTAAAGTACCACATGATCGAACTCAGGTATGAGTGAGAGAGAATGTAACATGGATTTCTATTATTTCCAGTATCTACAGTATAATAAATAGAAGAATAATATAATATAATGAATTTTAAAATAAGAGGACAACTATCCGGGGTCGATCCTTAAATCCAAGGATAGGCTCCCAATTTTCTAAATAGAAGACAAAAAAATAAAAAAATCCCATCACTATAAAACCTTTCCCCCATTTAATATAATAATATAATAAAATAACTCAATTGAAAAATATATACAAGAATTATAATACTACCCCTAGCACATGAGTTGTCCCAAGCAGTTGTTACCCACCACCATACATTGACAACCCACAACACACACTTCTTCCAACTACATATCAGGGTGGATCATCACATCAACAGTTTATTAATCTTTATAAAGATAGTTCCTAGGAATTTTACTATCCCTAAAATAAACATGTAATCTAGTTATATAACTATTGAATTATGTTTTGTACATTATTGAAAAATCATAGGATGAATCTAGATACACTAGGGGAGGGGGATGAATTCATGTTTCATCTTCATTGAACAATTATACAATTAAAACAATGAAAAAAATTAACCATCTATTGAAATAAATGATATCAAATATATTAATACTCTTAATGAATGATCTAGAAATAATAACATCATACACAAAAATGATACAAAAATTTATGTGGTCCACAATTCATTAAAAGTATCTAGTCCTTAGTTTGACTAGAATCATCCATTTTCATATAGTAAATTATCATCACAATAACTTAACATTAAAGAAATAATTATCATAAACTTGATTAAAAATTAATCACCAATTTTTTTTCCAATATATTTTGACACAAAAATAGTAAGAAAATCTTTTTTCATTACATTACCAAAGTAGAACCATGCCCAATTTTTCAAATGATCACAACTCTACCTCTTGAATTTAAATATTCACAATCTCTTTGATCATTCATCCTCATATTTTCTAATTAACTTTTTAGGTGTATCTTTTATACCCTCTATATGTTCAACCTCTTTCCATAAAGTTCTATAATAACTTTTATATTAGATATTAATAAAAATAGATACCTCCACATAGCCTCAAAAAATTCATAGACCATTCTATGATTTAGCAATATATTTTGTACTAAATATAACTTACATCATGGTATTCTAACTAGACCAATAACCATATTCCACAATAAAATAATCCTCAATGAATTTTCTTTCACTATAAACAATATAACATGGGTAAATGATCCTAATATTATCCACCAAATATCCCATGATCCATGGAAATAAACCTTCAAATTTCTTCTAATAAAGGATTTTATCAAGAACTATATTTTTAAAACATTTTTAACCTAAAAAAAATCTCCTAAAATAAAAAAAATAATTTATTCCACATGCATCCTTTGAAATTTCGATATCACAGTTACATAACATGAAAATTTTTATTTTTACACTTAATGCAACTCTTATGAACTCTTACAAAACTTTTATTAAACAATACATGACTTTAATGAAACACATATATAGGTATAGATCTATACATGGGTTGGTCTTATTAGGTTTAGTTTGAAAAAAATATGACTCATTTTTTAATTGGGCTTGGAAAAACCAACCCAATCCTGACTTGTTTATAAATTGGGTCATGAAAAAAAGCCCAGTTAAAGACCTGTTTAATTTTCTTGATTATTTAATTAATTATAACTTAGAATATTATTAAATTTAGTAAAATTTATATATAATAAACACTAATTTAAAATAATAAATACGCAATATAAGAGTTGTTTTAAAATATTGTTATAACATATTATAATCGAGTTGGGTTGATTGCGTGTCAGATCACATACTAAATCCCAAGTCTAACCCTATTATTAATTAGGCTTTAAAAATAGTATTGTTTAATATTTGAGTCAAAAAAATCAAGCCCAATAATACCATTATATCGAGTCAGTATTATCAGGTCAGGTGGGTCCCCTAACCAATGTATAGGTCCATGAAAGTAGTTCAACTTCATATTTACTGTTACAAAACTCCTTGTGACCCTTACACAACCTTTTTGATTTTTAATTCGCTATTACAAAAAACTCAGAACTTCTCAAATAAAACTTATGCAATGAAAGTTAACTCTTATTAAATGTGAAAAAAATCCCAATTCATTATTATACTACTTATTAAATTTCCAAGTAACTCTTATACAACACTTCCACTGCTCAGCTAACTATTACATAAATTGAAAAAATATGTGTCCATCGTTATATAGACTATGAAAAATAGTAATCACACTTACAAAAAATGTTAAAATATCAACTCAAATTTACATAGATTTTGAAAAATATTGGTAAATCTTATGTTGGTAGTGTAATTTTCAAATCACACATATACCATCTTCATAAAAATCAATTTACTCTTACAAGACATACCAAAACCAAATTTTCATCATTTTAACTAAATGGTTAAGATCTAAAAATATATAATGAATATTCCAAAAAAAGTAGCACATCATTTATCAATACATTTTAAAAAAATTAAAAATATATAACAAACCATTATTGAGAACAATTCAATACCCCCTTTTTATTTTATATCAATTATTCATAAATCCAATGGTTAAAATATTAAAAAACATTGTCTTAGAATTATGAAAACATTCCCCTATTTATCGATACCCTTAACATAGATACCTAATAATTTTAGACATATTATTACATGGTTTATAAACTTAAATATCCATTAATACAATGCAAGTATTTTAATGTCCTAGTGTATTGGGAAGACTAGGTTTATAATACATCAAACGAAACTAAAACATGACATACTTAATTTATTCACCATAGTAACATCCTAAAATAAATTTGAGATCTTAAATATGAATGGGGAATACATGAAAGAAAGGGGTGAGATAAAAATCCAAGAAAAGTAATAACATGATAAGGAAGTGTAACATGTGATTTAAAGTTATAAAATGATATCATAAAAGAGAAGGTACATGAGTAATAAAGTGAAAGAATATAAAGATAATCATATCATAAGATCATGGAATCATATAAAAAATGGAAATAACATAAAAAATGACATATAAATAAGTTAAGTATAACTTCTAAACAACATGAAATGGTGGATAGTGTCCCATAATACATTAGGTTCACTCCCTAATTCCATACATGACGTCTCATGAGACTAAAATATTGACCAATGCATTGGAGCGATATATAATTTTGGTCCCACCAATCACATTCATTTCATATACAATCATATGTGTGACACATAAGGAAATAAATCATAATTAATAAACATAATAATTACTCATAGAAAGAAAATGGGTTACATAATCTTGCCTCATATCACAATCAATGGAAATTTCATAATAAAGGCATTTGAGAAATGAGCATAAGGCATGTATTACCCCATAAAAGGAAGGAAGAATAATCTAGGTATATATGTGAGAGACATATATATATATATAATCTATAATAATTACATAATATTAATGGTTGTTGTAATTGATAAATATAATTAATTTTAAAAATATTAAAAACATTCTTAATGAAAATAACCATTCCAATTTGGAAATAACTTTTGAAAAACAAAAATTTACAGAATATTAGAAAATAAATTTTCTTTAAAAATAACCCTTTAAAAATTTAAAGTAATAATAAAAGCAATGAGTGGTCATGATGACAGAAGTTTATTCTCATGTCATACACAATAAAACAAATATTCCTTTCACATTTTTGTAAGAAAATTTTAAAAGTACATATTTTGGAAATTGATAGGAAGATTCATTTTAAAACATTTTTTAAACATCCAATTATGGGTAAAAATTACTTTAAAAAATTCCAGTACAACATTTTTGAAAATATCTTTAGAAAACATGGATTTGGAAGAAAAAGGATCTTTGATGAAGAGAGAAATAAAGTTGATTTTCCTTAAAAAAATTCTCAATATTTTTATATACCAAAGAGAGGAAAATGGTACTACTACTTAAAAATTTCATGGATGAATAAAGGATAATAAATGGAATGGTTTTATTAGGTAGTGATCAAATGATTTCCAATAATGGAAATTCAAGAATAAATAATCCTGATTACAATGAGATTGAAACATAAACCCTTACTGCTTTGGTAATTATTGAATCATAACCCCCATGAATGAAGGAAATGAACGGTAACTTAAAATACCATGAATTACTAAGTATTAATGATATAATATGTAAAGGGGTATTATATACACCATATAAAATAATAAAGGTGCATAAAAGAACTTGTGTCTCAAAGAAGTAAGTTTTGAGACGAAACCCTTAAGTTCATATCATTGAGGTGAGACTTTATCCATGAGGTGATTATGTGTAAAAAAGTTATATAAACACATGTAAAAGTGTAAATAAAAAATATAATAATAATATTTCATTTCAAACATAATATTTACATAATATAATCGATGAGGTATTGCTATAACCTAATGAATGGAAATTGAGTTAAGAAACACCTTACCACACGCTTCCCTTTAGTTGAGAACTATTTAACCTCATGTATAGTGGTTTTAAACAAGATATTATCTTATAAAGGAATCATATTAATATTTTTAATAACATATATGATATCTTTTATAACATCTTATGACTCATTTGTTAATAATCTTTCATTATCACTATTGTTTCGGGTGTCAACTGTCTTGTTTTCTCATGCATGTTTTATCGCGAAAGTTTTGGAACTTGAACATAGGATAAAATTGAATCATATAAATAATTATATTAATTTTTTAAATATAATTTATTTTCATTAGAAACATATTTATAACCATAATGTAATTTTGAACATGGATAATGAATCACACCGCTTCGTGGAGACGGTAGTCCAAACATACGCACAAGCGACATTATTATTTACTTAACAAGTGAAAGGGTACAGATGTGGATTGTATATTAATTTTATAAAATAAATATCCTGTCATATATATCACATATATTTTTTAAATTCATCATTTATTACCATCAATGTAAAGTGTTAGTGAAAAATGAATCACGTTGCTTCGTGTAGCTGTAGTCAGCCATACACACAAACAACATTATCATTTATTTAATGGATGGTAATGTAAGAAATTATACAATATATTTATTTTATATAATTATTTATATGTAATTAATATTATATATAAATATAAAATTAATCCTTATTACCTTACATGTAAAGTATAAGTGAAAAACAAGTCACATCGCTTCGCGAGGCAGTAGTCTGCCATACACACAAGTGACGTTATCGTATGATCTATAGAATGGAAAGAAAGAAATTATATATAATATTATAATAAAATAGGTATAATTATATAATAAATATAATATATAAACATTAAATACATCCTTATATCTATCTGTGAGAAGTAGTGGTGGGAAATGAAGTATGTCGGTTCTCGAAGGGGTAGTCCTCCGTAGACACGATCAATAGTTTTGTTTCCCATTTGAGAGAGGAGGAGATGGTTGTAGGTAATTCACTTAACATAAAAATATATCAGTATATGTAAGATATTAATATTATTATAATATAATGTTTTAATAATATTTGAAATAGGTTGAAGACTAAATTATCTAAAACGCTTGGTTAAAGACGTCACCTCTTCTTCGGGCAACTTCTTTAGGTTTGAACCAAAAGACTTTATAGGTTCATTTATGATCAGAAAAACGATTATAGTATAATTTTATTTAATTAATTAAGTTATTTGTATATTATTTTATAAAAAAATGGGATTTTTAAGTGTGAATAGGAGAGAATAGGGGGTTACCTTTTATAAGTGGGGGAGAGGACACACTTGGAATTTTTGAAAATAAAGAATTCCACCCAAATTTTTATCATAAAAAAGGATTAAAATTGGACCATTTTAGAACCTTAAAATATATACGGTAGAAATATGATAATAAAATAGGAATTAGACATATTGTGTATCATTTTAACACTTATCTTTTTAGTTTAACCACCATTAAAAACCGTTTTTACCTTAACCACAATGAATAATTTTCACCATTTTCACTATTCATTATGGTAAAAAATTAAGTTGAACTTATTAGATAATATAAATTATTATAATTATAAATATTAAATCCATTTCTTAAAATTCATCTCACATAAGTAGTATAATTTAATTTAAAATAAAACCTGCAGGCGTGTCAAAAAAATGGTTTTCCAAAAGTAAAAACTTCGAATGTTTACAGAGTTTTATATCAAAAATCAATATAAAATTGATTCCAATGACCTAATTTGGATTAGTAAATATAAAATTGAAATAATTTTACTTTTAAAACCACATTAAAATAAAATTGGGCTTGTAAAATTTTTGAACAAAAATAAAATTTTCAATAAAAATCAGTATTTTTCACTATTCATAAAAAAATGAAACTTTTCATAAAAAAATTAAAAATTTTCCCTAAGATAATTTTGATATTATAATTTTTAAAATTAAGTTAATTTTTTTAAATAAATTTTCTAAATGTTTTAACAATATTAATTATATTATTTTCTTGTAGAAAGCACTAAAAAACATTTTTTGAAGAAAAAATATTGTCAATGAATAAAATGACTCCTCATAAAATTGAGTAATTAGTTAATAAGAATTTATAAATAAAATATAATTTGGTAGGACCTATATATAAATTTTATAAATTATTTAATCTTATTCATACTCACCAATTTAACGGTTAGGCTATAATGATCTTATTTAAAAAATAATGTTAATAGTATATCATGGTTTCTTAAAACTATCTGTTGAATGTTATGCAAGATATCAAAGACATTGAATTTACTTTTTTAAAAATAAAATCATAAAGTTTAAATGTGTTAAATTTTCATATAATCTTGGTTTTTCATGTCATATATTTTATCAAACATAATTTTATTATTTTAAAATCTTGGGGTGTTTCATTCTACCCCTTAAATAAATTGCATCATCTAAATTTAATCTTGATATCAATAATCAAGGGTTTGAAATTTTAAAATAATTCTTTGAAACCCACATCATAAAAAGGTTTAATAAAAAATCCTCTTGATAAAAGAGAAAGGGAAGTATGAAGGCTATCTATAATAACATGTACTAGGTTTCCAAATTGGAGAATATTGGTGGCCAGTGAAGATATGGATATAGAAGGAAAGTGTAAATAATTATGGTCACTGATAGAAATCATTAATCATAAGTAATTGAATGATCAATAGAAAGTTAAGGATCCAAAAACTATAAATCCATGATGAGTTAAATGGCCATTGATTCCTATGATATGAAGGTAATAGGATAATATTTTAGTTTCAGGATCCTTTACTTATAGTTTAGGAATTAATTTACAATATAGACTAATAACATAAGAAAATATACTTAATTGATAAGTATAATTCCATCCTTTAATCAATTTCCACCACAATCTCATATTTTTTTCTCCAGATGATGAGTATTCAAGATGATTTTTTGTATTTGAAGCACTAAAATTAACTTTTAATGGATCACATAATCCCCAAAAGAATAAATAGATATTACTCTTGTATTTACTAAAAATAATTTGGTTAGCACATTTTATCCAATATAATACATTAATCTTTAATACCTCAATAGTAACTCCCAATGTTCAACTCAATCCATTCCATAAGTGTATATCCTTAAAATCATTCATCTTATATCTACAAAAACATAATAGAATTATTTTTAAATAATAATTTATATTAAACCAAAAGGTTATATATATCTCAATATGATAAAACATTTCCCAAAATATCATTAATCATCTCAAAATCTTAAAAATTCAAAAATATTTAATCCTCTAATGTCCTTCCAAAAAACAACTTAATATTTATCCACCAAAAAATATATAAAAAAATAAATTAATACTAACTAGTATATCACGAAGGACAGTGGTAGGAATTACACCCTTTTATCCCTTCCATTTTGGGTTCAATCCCTATATCTTTGCCGAATGTGATGGGTTGTTACCCAACATACGTGATAAATAATGAGATTGTAGCAATAAATTGTTACCACTTTTATAACTTTAAATCATAATATAATGGAAATAATAACGTTAAATGAAGCTTAAAATACCATTAAAATAATTATATTCATGATATAACATTTCAAAGGTAGTATATACACCTCTTATAAAGATATAGGTGCATAACATGACATGTGTCTCAAAGAAAGAAAATTAAGAAACAATTACTTTACCGATTTGGTAACTTTGGAAACATAAACCCCATGAAAGAAATATCCTAAAATAGATATGTAAATACCCATAAATTTTAGTATAATAATCATATAATGCATCCATATTTAGTATACACACCACATATAAGAAATAGTATGTGAACATGGCTTCTCTCTCATAGGAAATAAAAGTGATATGAGAAAACCCTTACCTTAAGTCTTGAATTTATTTGTACATGTTCAAACCTCCTATATAATAAATATAAGTTTATTATAAATATACCAAATAAACATATTATTATATATAATACCATTTTTTTTATTACTTAATATAACCCATTTATTAACAACTCCATGTTAATGTTACGTTTTGGGTAATATCCGCTTTCTTTTTCATATATGTTTTAGCTTGTTATTATTGATCCTATTACTTAGATCACGATTTAATTATTCAAAGATTTTAAAACATGATATAAATATCATATATATTCATTATATATTTATTTATAATAATATATAAAATATAGAAATATGAAATGGAATACACCATTCATGGATATGGTATGTCGTACATATGCGTGAACATTGTTTCTGTTTTATTGTCTTATTGAAAAAAAAAATGAAATAAATGTATATATATATATATAATATAATTATAGTATAATTATTATTTCATATATATCATATAAGTTCACTAAACCTATTCTTAATATATTCTATTTAAAGTGTGAACGAATCACATCGCTTTGAGGAGGCGATAGTCCGCACGTCCACAAACGAAGTTATCATTTTTACACAAAATGTAAATTATAAAGGTATGTTTTATATAATAATTAAATTGGAATAAATATATCATAAATATTATATATATAATATAAAAATATATTTTCCATCATAATTCCCAACAATGATAGGTGTAAAAGTAAAAATGAACGATATCATTTCGGGAGGTGGCTGTTCGCCGTACACAAGAATGGTAACTTTATTACCCATTAGATGAAAGTTTGTATAGGAATATGTATACAACTTATTATAAAACATATAAGTATATTTATGATACTTATTTTATTATATAATTATGTAATAATAATAATTTAGGGGGTGGATAATGAAAATAAAACAATGGATCTTGAGGAAGGATGTTACCTCTTCTTTGGGAAACTCCTTTTGGTTTGCACCAAAAGGGTTACTTGGATGAATTTATACCAAAATGGAGGATTATAAGATGAATTGAGGTATTTTGAAATCTTATTTGAGTATATTTTATGTTATAAAAAAGGATTTAGAGGTGTGAATAAGTGGGAGGTTTGGGTACCTTTTATAGTGGAGAAGGAGTGGCATTCAAGTCAATTTTTGAAAAGGGATTTCCACCCACATTTTTCCCATGTAAAGTGGATCCAATAATGGTAAAAGTTAGATAAAAGGATATATAGGGTCAAAATATGAAAATAAAATGTATTTTTAATAAGATTCTAGGTCATTATTGGCCTTAAGCTTAAGGTTGAATGCTTTGTTAAGCTAATTTTTCTCTTAATCATTGTAATTAATTTTAATCACTTTCACTAATATTTTTTGTAAAAAACTAATTAGAAATTATTAGATATTATAAATTATTCTGATTATAAATATTTAATCCATTTTTCTAAATTCCAATTACAATATTAATATAAATTGATTTAAAATTAATCTCGTAGACTGGATGAAAAATTAGGGTTTTTAAAGAAAAAATGATCAAAAGCTTGCTAAGTTTATATATCCAATTTATAATTAAAATTAATTATAGTGAAATGAATTGGATTAATTGATATAAAATTTATCTGATTAAACTGTAAAACTAGTAAAAAAATGTAATTTATCATTATAAATAACTAAGATGAAAAAACAGTTTTGAATTAAAATTCAATGTTTTCACTATTCATCAAAAAATTGAAATTTCTCATAAAAATACCAAAAATTCACCCAAAGTAATTTTTTATGTTCCAATTCCAAAAACTATGTTTATTTGTTCAAATAAAAATTATAAAAGTGTCCAAAATCCTATTTAAAATGGGTTCTCCGTTAAAAGTTGGTAAAATTACCATTTAGAAAAATACATCTTTTTATTTATAAAATTGGATTTATTATTATCTTATAACTATAAAATATATTATATGAGTATCAAAAATATTGATTTAAAATTAATCTAAAGTGTTTTTTTAATTTATTTTTATAAAATTTTGTTTGTACATAGAATCATAGTTTTCTTAGAAAAACAATTTCTTTATTTTAAACTAGTTTTTACATTCACTTATACTATTTGATAACAAAAGGATTATTTTTATATAAATTTGTGAATTATATTTTCAAAATTTAGTTAATCTTATTCATAAATTAAATTACAATGGATTGGTGGTGGCTATAATAATATTTTAGTAATCATGTTAATAGTATATTGTAGTTCGGTAAAACCCAACCTTGCGTGTAATGTAAGCTATTAAAGGGACTTGGTATTGTGTGTAATACAAGACAAAAATAGTGTTGTGTGTAACAAATTCTAATTTAATAATTACTTGTGGTGAAATATTAACTTTTTTTTTCATATAACATAATCCAAACTGGTTAATTTTATAAAAAACACTATATTCAGTGTTGTGTGAAGTGAAAAATATCAAAAATATTAAATTAATTAGAAAAATAATATTTCAAAAAATCTTGGGGTGTTACATTATACCCCCATTAAAATGAATTTCCCCCTTAAAATTCATATGTGTTATCAAAATTTTAATACTCATATTTTTTCTTATAGAAACCCACATCATAAAAATGAATACTAAAACTTACTTTTAAAAAAGGATGGAAACATAACGGTTACCCAGAGTAACATATAACTAGGTTTACACATATAAGAACATGTGTGGAAAGTGAAAACATGGGCATGGAATAGAAATAAAACTATCAAGTTCTGATGGAGAGTGATAGAGAATATGGCTAGGATAATGTTCACAATGACAAATCCATAACCCAAAGCATCTTAAAAAAGGTCATTGATATCATAAAAAATGATGATAACTTGATAATATTTTATTTCAAGACCCATTTTCCTAAAGTTTCATAATTTTCATGAAAATATATACTTATATTTTTTCAAGAAAACCTTACCCTTTGTTATGCCTTGATAAACTTCTACTTCATCTCTTATTCCAATAAATGAAGGTGAATTTGTTATTCTTAAAGTTTTAATAGAATGATAGGTCATCCCATCTATCTTTATCACAAAAAAAAGGTTATCAAAGGTTATAAAATATTCATAAATCCTCATATGGAATGATAATACTTTAATTTATAAAACCTAATCTAAATTTTAACTTAAATAATTCCATAAATTCTTATACTTATAACCCTTCCAAAATATAATTCACCCTTTATTCATTAAATAAGCTCTTATCTTATAACAATTTTTTTTTTATTGGAAACTTGGGTTCATCCTTGAACTAATATAATATAAAATGTGATTTTATTATTCCAAAATCCATGTAGAAGGAGATAATAACATGAAACATCACTAAAAGATGAACAATAATATTTTAATATGTATTATTCATACAAAATCAAATATGAACTTCCCAAAGGAGGGAAAGAAAATTGTGACCTAATTATCATGATTCACTTCATCCATTATAATTGCATAGGATTTACCTTTGTCATTTTTCATTTGAGGTTATTATGTCTTATCATTCATATTATCCCTTGTATTAGGTAATTGATTTGCATTATTCCCAAACTCCTTACAGTTGAAACACTACAGTGTGGGTGGTTCATTAGATAGAATTCTCTTATATTCTATTACATTAACCATACCATTAATAATATTTTGACATTCATAGATATTATGACCTACCTTTCCAAATTTAAATCACTTCCTAGTTTCATTCAAGCAATTCCCTTGATGCTTCTTCCCACATTCTCAACACACAAATTTCTGGAATTTCTTTCCACTATTTGAGTTTTCATGAGACTCGACCTTCATTTTCTTATAAAAACTAAATAAATGGTAACAATATCCTATTTCAATTTATATATTCAATGATCATCAAATGACTTATTCATAACTACTAAATTCTATTATATATAAGTCCTTTTTAAGACTTTCTTTCAGTCCACCAAAGAATCGATAGATTTTTCTTTCTGGGTTGATGATAAAACCCGAATTATACCTTACAAGTCTTGTAAAATTATCTTCATTGGTACCAATAGATTCATCCTCCTTTTTTCTTTAACTCAAACAATTAATTCTCTATATTTGTTCATAGAATATTAGGGAATTACTTACTAAAAAATTTCCCCTTAAACTCTTCCCATTCAATAGATTCAATTTATTCTTTTTTCCTCATGTTATTAATAAGATTACACCACTGATATACTTCACCTTCCAAATGATAAGTAGCCAAAATGAAATTTTCATGATCTAAGAACTAAATAATGGAAAATATATTTTCATTGGTACTGATCCATTTCTCAACTACTAGTGGATCATTGGAACCACTAAAATATGGTGGAAGTTTCCTCTTGAAGGACTCAATATAATGTTGTTGTCTCCTTTTCACATTTAGAAGTTCAACATGATTCATACCTTGGTAAAGTTTTTAGATAATATCAAAAAATAATTTTCATTCCATCTCCCATATCATTTGGTTTCTTAAGAGGATAATCATTTCATTATCAATTTCATTTAGCTTTTACACAATTCTTTCAGGTTCCATCCACTGACTAAAATCGACAAGCATAGAGTGAGTTTCAATTATCATAGAAGAAAAATACATAATGATGAAAAATTACTTATATATGATTTCAAAATCATAAGACCTAATCATTTAATCTATAAAACCTTAGGCTTATCCTTAGAGACACCCCTGTAAATATCCTTATAAATATCCCTATGAGTCTCACTAATGTTTTATCTTACAAGTTTCCAAAGATTGATTAAACCATTCCTTTGATACCAAATATAATGAACTTGGATTAATATACATGGATATTACATCATTTTAGATGAATATTTGGAAAATTATAAAAATACATACTGAAGGACTGTAATATTTTTGTTTCTTTGGAAACACGGAAAAAAATATTCTAGATTGGTGAAAGATATTCAATGTTTCCAAAAAAGATCTTCTCAGTTGGTACTTATACTTAAAACCTTTCTTTATAACATGGGGAAAGAAAACATAATAAATAGGTGAGATCAGATGCTCAATAAGGGAAAATGGTGATATGTAAGAATAAACATGGGAATAAGGGTATAAAAATGTGATCATGAAATTATAATATCATACCCTGCATATAAAGGATCATTAACATGAATTATGGAATACATATTGGAAGTTCATAATACATGAATCATAAGGGTGATAAATCATCTTAAATTAATCATGAACCATAAGATCATTTCATATAAGTGTGGCACTATCATACATATTGAAAAACATTCCATGTGTCAAGGTTAACTACCAAGACCATCAACATAGTGAATCAGGACACACCTCTTTCCTATAGTGGATTAAGACAAACATTTTTCCCATAGTGGATCAGGAAACACATGTTTCCCATTTTGGATCATAACACACCTGTTTCCCATTATGTATCAATCTCATATACTTATTTACCATAATTATCTCATGAGATATAAATATTTACCCAATGTATTAGAAGGAGATATAGGTACAACCCATCTCATAATTAATTCATACAAACATGTTCCATAAAACATTCATCTTATCCTGACACATAAAAATATATGGGTTTCATAAATATCATATAAACCAATGAAATTAATTTTGTAACATAAACATTTAATCATATCATAACATATATAAAATAAATAGGTTTCATAATCATTTCATGCTAGAATAACCCATGAAAGGAAACATGTTTCATAATAATTTATCATGGTAAAACCTGTTGAAGAGAAATGGGTTTCATAAAAATAAATTAATCAAAACATATACAATTAAGAGAAAAAAATATGAATGGTATCCTTGGATTATAACCCTGGTAAATCACAAACTATAACCAAGGATGTTATCTTAGATGAAGAAGTATTTTGAAAGATCACATGGAAAAATTTTTTTCTTTGAAAATCACTTTTTAAAACATATAATTTTTTTAAAATCCATTTCTTTGAAACTAATTTAAAAACATATAAAGTAATCCTGAAAAATCTTTAAAACATTTCCTACGGAAAATATATTTTACATTTTAAAAAATGAATTTTAAACAATAAAACATTTTGAAGGCCATTTTCATTGAAAATAACCTTAAGAACATATAAATAATACTGAAAATATTTTTAAAACCTTTTTATTTGAAAATTATTTTAAAACTTATAAAAAAATAATTGATATCATTAAAATCCTTATCTTTGAAAACAACCTTTTGAAAACATATAAATGAAGTTTTGAAAATCATTTAAAAACTTTTTAAACATAAAATAATTTTAAAAAAATCTTTTTCATTGAAACCCATTTTAAAATAAAAAAATTAAAAGAATATTAGGAAAAAATTTCTTTAAAAAAATTATCCTTTTAAACTTATAAAGGAAACATCAAAGAAATGGTTGTCATGACGGTTGGTAATTCTGTACATGCCGAACATTCATTTTTTCACATTAAAAGTTTAGAAAAGTTCCTTAATCAGAAAACAAAAATAATATTCATTTTAAAAATATTTTGAAAAAAGGTAATACATGGATAAAAATATACTTTAAACATAGTTGGATAATATAAAAAGATTTTTGGAAAACATGGTTTTTAAAGAACAAATATTTCCGACTGAAAGAATAAATAAAGTCTGATTTTCATAAAAACATTTTCTTAATTATATTAAGTACCAAAGAGTATAAAAAATGATACCATTACTTGTATATAACATTAATAACCAGAGGTTATTAACATTCATGAGAGTTATTTATATATTTATCATAATATTTCATCAAAGGAGGTATAATCATAAACAATATTGATAAACAATAAGATTTAAGCAATAAAGAGTTACCACTTTGGTAACATTGAATATTAATACATTGGAAAGAATAAAATTAAATGAATATTAAAATATCATTAAAATAATTATATTCATGATATAACATATCAAAGGCAGTATATACACCTCATATACAAATTTAGGTTCATAACATTTCATGTGTCACAAAGAATTCAAATTGTGACAAAATTACTTTACTCATTTGGTAACTTTTGAAACATAAACCACATGAAATAAAAATAATAAAATAGATATGTAAATATAAATATATTTAAGTATAATAATCATATAATAAATCCATGGTAATTATACACACCACATATAATAAATAGGATGTGAACATGTCTTGTGTCTCATGGAAAATAAAAGTAAGACGAGAAAACCCTTACATTAAGTCTTAACGTTCTTCGTACATGTTCAGACTTACCATATAATAAAAATAAGATTATTATAAATCTAAAACATCACCATATTATTATATCTAATTCCATATATTATTTTTTATGACTTTATATTACCTATTTATTAACAACTTGGTGTTAATCTTACATTTTGGGTAATATTCACTTTGTTTTTCGTTTATGTTTTAGCTTGTTATTCTTGATCCTATCACTTAGATAATGATTTACTTACTTAAAGAATGTAAAACATGATATAAATATATTATTTATTCACTATATATTTATTTATAATAATCAATAAAATATATAAATATGAAATGGAATACACCGTTCATGGAGATGGTAGGTCGTACGTACACATGAACATTGTTTCTGTTTTATTATCATGTTAAAAGAAAGAAAGAAAATGAAATATATGTATATATATAATACCATTAAAGTAGAGTAATTATTTCATATATATAATAAATGTTCATTTAACCTATACTTAATACATTCCTCGGAAAGTTTTAATGAATCACATCGCTTTGAGGAGGCGGTATTCCACACATCCACAAATGAAATTATTGTATTTACAAAAAATAGAGAGCATGAAGGTATGTTTTATATAATAATTATAGAAGAAAAAATACCTTATAAATATCATATATATTATATAAAAATATATTATCCATCATAATTCTCAACCATGATAGGTGGTAAAGGAAAAATGAACAAAATCATTTCGTGAGGCGATAGCTCGTCGTATACAAGAACGGTAAGTTCACTACCCATTAGATGGAAGTGTGTGTAGGTGTAGGTAGAAGACTTAAAATAAAAAAATATCATCATATTTTGGATACTTAGTTTATTATATAATCATGAAATAAGAAGAATTTATGTGGTGGATAATGAATATAAAACAAAGGATCTTAAGGAAGAATGTTACATCTTCTTTGGGTAACTTCTTTTGGTTTGCACCAATGTGCTTCCTTGGTAGGATTTATTCTAAAAGGGAGGATTATAGGATTAATTGAGAGATTTTTGGATATTATTTTATAATATTTTAGATGATACAAATGTATTAATAGGTGTGAATAAGTGTTAGGGGTGAGTTCATTTTTATATTGGAGGAGGAGTGACATTCTTGTAAATTTTTGAAAAGGGAATTCCAGTAACATTTTTTCCATGTAAAGTGGCTCCAATAATGGTCCAAATTATATAAAATGAATAATAGGGTCTAAATATGAACATATAGTGGTTTTTTTAAAATTTTATAGGTCATTATGAGCCTTAAGTTTAAGGTTTATTCATTTGTTAAGTTAATTTTTCTCTTAATCATTGTAATTAATTTTAATCACTTTCACTAATATTTTTGGTAAAAAAACTAAGTTATCATTATTAAAAATTAAAAATTATTCTGATTAAAAATATGTAATCCATTTAACCAAATTAAAATAACATCAACAACATAAATTAATTTAATATTAATCCCACAGATGGGACGAAAAAGCAAGTTTTTAAAGTAAAAATGTTCAAAAGTTTGTAGAGTTTTTATATCCAATTTCTAAGTTAAATTGATTATAATGACCTAAATTGGATTAATTGATGTAAAATTTATCTAATTAAACTTTAAATCCAATAAAAATATAATTTAACCTTATATTTAATTTATATGAAAAAGTATTTTTGAATTAAAATTCAGTATTTTTCACTATTCATCAAAAAACTAAAATTTCTCAGAAAAATACCAAAAAATTAACCCAAAGTAAAATTTGATATTCTAATTCAAAAAATGAAGTTTCTTTTTTTCTTTCAAATAAAAATATTTTTTTTTTCAAAAATCATATTTAATATTGGTTTTACATTAAAAGGTGGTTAAATTATCTTTTAGAAAAATACATCTTTTTATTCACAAAATTGGATTTATTATTATCTTATACTGATAAAATATATTGGAAAGGTATCAAAAATATTTATTGAGAATTAATAAAAAGTTTTGTTTAATTTATTGAGATAAAATTTTATTTTTATATAGAAAAATAGTTTTATTAGAAAAGTAATTTCTTTATTTTCAAATAGTTATTACATTCACTTATACAAATTAATAACCAAAGGATTCTTTTTATATACATGTGTAAATCATATTTTCAAAATTTAGCTAATTTTATCGATAAATTCCATTCCAACAACTATGTAGTAGCGAGAATAATATTTTAATAATCATATAAATAGTATATTTTATTTTAGTAAAACTTAGCCTTGCATGTAATGAAAACTATTGAAGGGACTCAGTATTGTGTGTAGTACAAGCCAAACACAGTGTTGTGTATACCAAAATCTAATCTAAGTGTTTTGTGTGGTGAAATATTAACTTGGTGTTGTGTATAACATAAGATAAACTTATTTATTTTATAAAAAAATATATTCAGTGTTTTGTGAAGTGAAAAATATTAAAAAGATTAAATTAATTCAAAAAATAATAATTCAAAAAATCTTAGAGTGTCACACACTTCAAATTTAATTTGTATTTATAAATGCACACTTTTAAACTATTAATTGTTTAGAGTAGAATTTAATAGAGATTTGGTACTTTAAGAAGGGAAATAATTATCCAAAATTTGGGAGTTCTCTCTTTTTTGAAAGGGAGTAAAATGATTTATAAAATTTAATAAATAAAATAGCATTATTATTATTAAAAGTAATTATCCAAAATTTCAGTGCAGTTAAATTCACTACTCAAAAATATGATGGTTAGTATGGTAAATCCATTAAATGTAACCAACTATCCCCCTTGATTCATCTCCTTAATAAATTTATTTTATTCATTTATATCTAATAGGTTTTTTCTATCATGCTAAGACATTTCTTGAAATTGTTGACTATTGTTATATTTTAAATAAAAATGGGAGTAAATTATGGTTTATTGGGGAGGGGAGGGTTTTTATGGAGACTGGATATAATAAGACTCAATAGGGGGTGAATTGAGTCTTTTAAATTTTTATTCATAAAAAAATATCCCCCTCTTTTTTTTGTGATTGATTTATGTTCTATTATAGAAAAATAATGCAACAAAAATAAAATCATAAAGAGAAAAAGATACAGAGATATTTTTAGTGTTTTGGGGAATAAAATTCCCCTAGTCCACTCCACCACCACTCTTCTCCATGAGTGTGATTATTTTCACTATACCAATCTTTTTTTCAGGGACTTACAATCCTTTTTTCAGGGGCAGAATGACTTAGTGAAAGTAGTCAACACTTTGTATAACCATAAGAGATTTCAACCGAGCTCTAGAAAGTATTTTAAGAAGAAACATTAAAATGTTCTTTTTATAGGATCCTTTACAATGAAAAATGATAAGATAAAGAATTTATGGATTTCATCTCACATATGTAAGATAATGATGAAAAAATGAAGGATCTCCAAGAGAAATAATCTTGAGAGTAAGTATATGAAGGTGAGTCTTTTGAACGTAGTAAGGATTTTCAATAAGCACATATGATGAAGTGATACTTATTATTACTTATTTTCATTGAAAACGGAGTGTCATTTTTTAATGTTTTTTTGAAAAATAATTCTCTATTTTTCACATCTCTTCTCATGCATAAGTCTGCACTCACACACCATTGATTGAAAATGTACACACTCCTTCTAATTTAAATGCACTGTACATGATATGTAGAAAAATATAGGGATCAATAACATTTCCATATTCTTAAAATACATCATAAATAATAGATAAATATAAAATATAATTTCTTTAACTTATATCTTAGTACTTGAATCTTATTATATTCAATTTTATCTTAAAGTGTAAATCAAGATTTTAAAGATTTCATAGAAGCATTAACATTCTTTATAGAGTAATTCAATGGAAATAAATACCAATTAGTATCATAGCATAGCCAATTTGAATAACGGAACCCACGTAGCTGATTTCAGTTCATATATCCAAATTGAATCATGTAGGTTTTGTATTCACATATCTAAATATAACACAGCTGAGTGAAATGATATATTAATTTTCTTCACATAGGAAATTCACTAATACTAATTTTGTAGATTAAATGGATGTAACTAATTTCAGTATGTAGGTGATTCATGTAACCTATTTTTTAACATATCATATTTATGTATTAGACTGATCACATATGCAATTTATCAAGTATCAAATTACTCCACGTAACTATTTCACATGGACAAATGATCACATAGGCTATTGATCACATAAGTGATATTATCTATGTAGGAAATTTTCACATATCCATTTCATTTACGTAGGTTATTGATCAACATATCCATTTTCACTATGTATCTAAAAACTTTCACATAGCCAATTTTCTAGTCTTAGGAGTATTATATACAAAAAATGTATAGAATCTATATTTAATAAAATTAACCACAAAATATATAAGAATAAAATAAAACTTAATAAAAGCACTTAAAAAACAATACAATCAATAAATTATGATAGGTATTGGAGATCATCAATACCTAAAATACATGGGATATATTGGATCAACATTAATATTCCAACAATACTCCCTTTTTTCTTGATCAAAAAACCTATAAAACTCATAAAACCCTATAGATATTCTAGTAAATAACAATTAAATAATTTTAAAAAGGTTTTAAAAAAATTAGATATAGAATATATAATATAGTTTCAAATGTAATGTTTCTTCCCCTTAGTTAGTTACTTCTCACCTTTTTAAGGCTAGAAACTTCTCCTTCTTAAAATAATTCTCCCCCTTTTTGTGTGTAGAAAAAAACTTCTCCCCCTTTTTGATAAGTTGTAAAAATTTGATTCTTTTTTGTGTCATTAAAAAGGAATTTTAAGAGAGATAAAACATATAGTAATGTATAAATTTAGAGTTATGAACTATTAAAGTGTATTATAAAAACTAAAAATGGAACTAAGGTAAGATTGGGTTTTATTAAATAAAAAGAGAGATAAATAACATAAAATGAAAAAAATTATTGAAAAATAAATTAGAAACAATGAAATAATTAAGTATGTTATTAAATACATTTAAATATAAATATATATACATTTAAATAATTACAAAATATTAGTCAAGGAACCCATTTTGGTTTGGGTGAAAGTGGTTTTAATGTTGGATTAGTTCTAGAGGTTGATAGAGTAGGTACTAATGGTGGTTAAGGATTATAAACATCTTCTATTCTATGCCTAGTTTGTTGAGAGTTTATTTTAGGATGAGTATCGAGAGGTATTCTTCTTATCATCTGAAATAAGGCATCAGAAAACATGTCATTCCTCAGAATAACAATAGACTTTAAGAATTCATGAATCATGAGAGATTCTTTCTTATACATTTGAGCAACTGATGTTATACAATTCCTAATAAACATCTTAAGATGTTCTACTTTCCTTGAAGAGATAATTTTAGACTAACTAATAGATGGATGGAAAAGAAGATTGTTAATGTCTTTAGATGAAATTTCAAAAGGAATATCTGTAATAACCTTCTTAATAATTAGATTCATAGATGAATACATGTCTATTAGCCTTCCATTCAGGGACTAAACTTTATAATTTGTGTCATTCACTTGTAATAGAAAATTCTGAACATCTTCCTTCACATAATTGAGATAAGGCTTAAAAACTTAATCACTAATAAATAGTTTGGGATTAATGTAACTTGAAACTATAAGAGGTTTGTAAAAAACCAACACCCTACCTGTAACTAGAACTGTCACTTTTGAAGATTATTCTGATGATTCTTCTCAAGATTATTCTTAATCCGAATATATTAAATCCATGGTATACATAGTTGAAACCTTTGAAGATATTTCCTTTTGTTGTTTGAAAAAAAAAAAAAATGTTTTGATCAATTGTTAGATTATATTGTCTAACTATATTCTCTTCTTCCTTTGTAACATCTAAATTTTATTCAATCATACCTCCAAGACATTTCTTGAGAAGACCAATGAGTTCATTCATGAAAATTTCTAAAAAGGAACTAATATTTTTAATATCTTCCTGGGTATCATGAAATTAACCAAAAAGATCCTTTATCATCTCAACCAATATCACTAGAGAAGGCATATTCTCTTGGGGACACTGAATCTGAGAAGATACATAACCCAACTCTAACATTATCTAATCATATCCATTCTAGAAATTTGGAAAAATAGAGATTCTAAGGTAGAAGAAGAATATGGTTAGAACTTATTTATAAACTTAAAATGAATTATCATAGCTATTTTTACAGTGTACAAAGTCTCTTTCACTTCATCTTGAAATGATTTGATTTCATTAATCACTTCCTAAGATAAACCTGATTGCATGGATGAAGGATTTTGAAACATATCCTTTTGAGATGAAACCAAGGATCCAAGCTCACTAAATTCATCCTTAATAGGGAAAAAATATTTCAAACCACTTATTAATTCTTTCATTTTTCCAAGTTTCTTATAATATATATTGGAATTATCTTGGAGCACTGGTGGATCTATTTCAAGACAATTGATCAAAGATAATTGGGTAGCCACCATCCCCCCAAAAAATACTAAAATCTAATTTGGAGATAGAGGACTCTTTATGTTATGAAATATTATCTTTTCAAGTAACTATATCCACTTTTAAATCATAATAATGTACTCCTAGATTATCAAGATCCATCATTGCTTCATTAGAAAATACTTCATTTTCCATGATTTCGAAACTCATTCTTACTGAAGCTGCTACTTCATGATAACTTAAAGGTGAAGATGGTACTTCTGGTGTATGTGAACACTTTTAAAACTACATAACAACATTATCATCCCTTATTATATTAACATGTGATCCAAGAAAAATTTGATCATCTCCTTCATTCATTTCTTCTCACTCTAGACTTCTCGAAACTTCAAAACTAATAGGCCCAATCATAGCTAGCCTATCTTCAGAAATAATAGAAGTTATCCCAAAAAATATATCCAAATGTTAAACTTCCTTAGAAGATATAGTAACTTCACCAAAAACTTAGTACTAAGAAGCTATGTCCTTCTAAATATAGATAGCCTCACTAACTTCAAAACTGATAACTGGAACTAATGAATCAGTTCTTACTAAGTTTGTCTCCTCTACTCCCACATAATACACTGTATTGATTGGTGTTACATCACTATGTAGTAAGGTTTGAGATGAGTCCCCCTAAGTCACACTCTCTTGAATAACTTCCTTCAAATAATTAAAACAAAATTCTGAAAATATCCAATTATCTTTAAGAGAACTGATGATAGGGAATTTATTTTATGAAAATTTACTATATCAACTTCATTTAAATCTACTTATTTATTCTACAAAACTAAAGAAATTAATCTACAATAATTTTTGTATTTTAACTTCTCATTTCCTTCACAACAATGATGAATAAATCTCACCATGTATCTCGACAAACTCAACTTCATATTATTTATCAAGTCGTATATCAAATACATACCTTGAAAAACAATATTCTCCATCTCTCCTTATCTTTATTCTATACCCATATGAAAAAAATTTACATAAAAATTTCCATTCAGCGGGAATCTTTTTTATAGGTTTCTTTTAAAAAAATATAGGTTCTAAATAAAATTTCAGAGACTTCATTTAGACCCAATGAGCTTGTCCTAACAAGTTTCAGACTAAAATAAAACTCCCCCTAATGGGGGAAATGAAATATATTATCCACTCCAACATAAGAAACTAAAACTTTCATTCATTTAACATTTAATGAGATTACATCATCTATTTAATTAAAATTAAACGAAATCAAGAACTCACTATCTTCTTCCTTAAAAACAAAACCCAACTTCTTCTCATAAAACAAAAAATTACAAACTTGAAACTAAATCACTTTCTTTAACAACATTTTGATTGTCTTCACCTATTCCAAATATATGGCCTTTCCTACAAGAACTCTTCTTTGAATTTCTTTAGATTTCTTTGAAAACCATAAGCTTCCATCATTAACATGATTTTACTTTCCCATTTTGATCTAGTCTGATGGTTAAACAGGGATTAGGAGGTTAGAGATGATGGTTCAGCTTTAAATGGAGGTTACATATGGGAATGGGAAAAGGATTAAGAGTTGAATTTTTATTTGGTCGCATACCTGAAACCCCATTTTTCTTACATACCCAAATCTAGTTTTAGGGTTATTTTTGATTAATAAAAAAAATAAAATAAATAAATAATGAAAATAAAATGGAAAAAATATATTTTATAAATTTAAATAAATATATAATACAAATAAGAGTAATATAAAAATAACATTAAACTAAATAGTATAATAGAACAAACAATTTTAAATTTCAACGACAATAAAGGGAACAAATTCATTTGAATCAAAATAAATTAAAACACATTAAATTTATTTAAAAAGAAATAAATACAATTATATTTTTATAAAATCAACACATTCATAGGAAAGGTGTTTGGTAAAAATATATTCTAAACGATTCTATTAAGAGAAAAAATCATAAGAAATATCTCCTTTCGACTATAACCTATTAAGAAATGACACCTTAAATCTATATGCTTTTTTCTTGAATGATTTATTAGATTCTCAAAAATATTGATAGAACTAGTGTTATCACATTTAATTTATAGTTGATTATAATTGAATCCAAAGTTTTTTAAGGTTTGTGTTATCCATAGAACTTATGCACAATGACTACTAGTAGTAATGTATTCTTCTTCTGCAGTTGATAATATGATAGATTGTTTCTTCTTACTAGACTAGGATACCTGTGATTTACCTAGAAAATGGAAAGTTCTTGAAGTAATTTTTTATAAAGTTTACAACCATCAAAGTCAGAATCTATGTATGATATTAAATTAAAACAATATGTTTTTGAAAAAATCAAGTAAAGAGAAACTATTCCTTTAAAATATATTAAAATCCTTTTGGAATATTTTAAGTGTGAAACTTTAGTATTTTCTTTAAATCAATCAAAAATACATACTATAAACATAATTACCCATATAATAGTAGCCAAATATAACAAAATTGCAATTATTCAATAGTAAATATTGTTTTCCACCATTTTCCTAGCTCCATCCATGCTGAAGTTTTCATTATAACTCATAGGGGTAGTGTGTAATTTTCCACTTTCCTGTCCAAAACTTTTAATCAAGTCTAGTATGTATTTTCTTTGTTTTTGAACATTCAAAAATTCTTTTTGATAAGCTTAAAAACCTATAAAATAATTTAAATAACCCATTATTGTCATTTAAAATTATTTTTTCATGAGTTTCAAAAATTCATTACATAATTTTTTATTTTTACAACCAAAAATTACATTAAAAACATATATTTACACTAAAAAGATATCTAAATATGGAGATTTATTAAATAAATTTAGATCTACCTTTCCTACGACAAATCAATTTGATAAAAGAAAATAACTTAAAAGCTCATCCCAAGATCTAGGTTATTGTTTAAGGCCACGATGTTATTTGGTAAGTTTAAAATATGAATTTGGAAAATGGTGATTTTAAAAACCTAGAGGTTGTTAAACATTAACTTCCTCCATTAGAAAACCATTTAGAAAGGTATATTTTACATCCATATGATGTAATTTAAAATTTATATATGATGTATAGTCTATAAAAATCCTATTGGATTCTAATATAGATATTAGGGAAAACGTTTCCTCATATTCCATATATTCTTCCTGATTATACCCTTTTTCTAAAAGTCTATCTTTTTTCCTTGTGATAATTCCATGTTCCTATTGAACTAGTTTAATTCCTATTGCATAGATACAACCCAAATTTCATCTAATAAGGATTCTTCTATAGACGTAGGTTTTAACTAAGATAAAAAGTCAAAAAACACTATAAGGTTTACTAACACCTTATAGTTCTAATTCCTTCATTTATACTTCCTATAATAATTTTCTAAAGGGAAGTTCTTAAGGATTAAAGGTTATCTAGGCATCACACTTTAGGGTTCACTGGTATCCAACCTTTCATGATTTTCTTCTGAAAAATAAAGTTCCAACTCCTCATCCTTTTTGTTATGAAAAATAGGTTTGGATCTTATATTTTCAAACGAATCACTTATTTCATCAATCTGAGTTACTTTGTGATCAAAAGGACCACTTTCATCAAATTTCACATGAGTTTATTCTTCAACCATCTTTGATCATTTATTGAAAATTATATATTCTTATAAAGAAGTAGAATAGACTAGAAATATTCCTTCATCGTCTTTTGGATAAAAATTATAAAGATTATTCTTAGTGTTTAGAATAAAAACCTTATATCCAAAAACCTTAAAGTATTCAACTTTTGTATTTTTATAATTCCATAGATTATAGGGTGTCTTCTTTAAAATAGGTCTAATTAGAACTCTAATTATGACATAAAATGATTTATTCACAGCTTTATCCCAAAAAAAGTAGGTAAATTATATTCCCATAACATTGTCCTAACAATTTATTACAAAGTCATATTCCTCTTTTAAGAAACACCATTTTATTGAGGTGTCCAAAGGGATGAAAATGAATACTTAATACCATGTTTTGAATAATATGCATTGAAATCATGGTTTTCAAATTTTCCTCCCAGGACACTTCATAAAGAAACTATTTTGTAATCTTTTTCTTTTTGAATCAGTTTTCAAAAACTTATAAAAAAATAACAAGCATCACTTTTAACACTTAAAAAAGAAAACCAAGGAAAAAATTTAGAAAAATCATTGACTAAAATATAAAAAAAGGTTTTTCTATTAGTCTTGAAACTTTATATGACCCAAAAAATTCATATGAATAATTTCTGGGGGTATAGAAGTAGAAACTTTTTTAATTTGTTTAAATGATGAATTATTTTACTTACCCATTTGGCATCTGTCACATATATATTTTTATTTAATTTTTTTAGGTAAATATGAACGTAAATTTCTTTTGGAAAATTTTCTCAAAGAATAAATATTTCAATATCCTAATATTATATCCCATATTCATGACTCTTTTTTTTAGTATTTAAATATTTCTACTTTTTTGTACTCAAAGAATTAAGATCTAGAGTATAGACATTATCTATTTGTAGTATATTAAATGTAAGAATTTTATCTTTAAAAATAGAAAATAAATTATTTGAAAAATAAAAAAAATAAATTGAATCACAAAGTCTAGAGATACTTATAAATTTTTTCTTTAAACCTTCCATATAGAGAAATTTTTTATAAGGAAAGAGTTCAAATTTTCAATTGATCCAACTCCCATAATATTTCCTTTATAATTTTCTCCAAAAGTGACAATATTGCCATCTATATTTGATAAAGAGTGAAAATTAGAAAAATAACCCCTCATATTCCCTGAGAATACAATATCCATATACTATCTTTCATTGGTTCTCTAGGACCTTTGTACCAAAAAAGACAAATAAAATAAGAAATTGACTTGATACCCATATTTTCTTAGGTCCAATAGGGTTAGAAATTATAGATTTAGGAAACCAAATCTTTTTGGGCTATCCAAAACCTTCAACAATGATCTTTGAAAAAATCATGAAAAAATCATGATTAACTCCATAGAACAATGGTTTTTTAAACTAAATTCATTTTTATATTTTCCTAAATCAACATAATGAAAAAATTAACTTTAAAAATATTTTTATTTTTAGAGCTAGGTATAAAATAGTTCTTGTAAAGCTTTTTATTTTCACCTTGAATTCCTATTCTAAATCTCTTTTCATGAGTTTTATTATTACCAAGAATTTGATTTAAATAATTTTCACCTTTTGTAAATACACTAGTATCATCATTAAATTTTTGAATTTATTTTCGAAATTTGTCGGTTTTATTTCCATGTTCAATACATGATATAGCAAAATTTTCTATCTTGTTTTTTAAAATTAACATTTGTTTAGTTAAGTATTAATTTTCATTAAAAATCTCTTCATAGGATTTTTTAAGAGTTTTAATTTTATTTTATAAGATTCACATTTATATTCTAACATTGAAAATATTCATCTAGTTCCTCAAATGAGTAATTTTTATTTACTGGTTTAGTTTTGTGTTTAAAAGAGTAGAAAAAATATACCTCATTAGTGTGTGCCATAAAATAAATGTTGTCTTTCTGATTATAATTTTCAACTTATGATTTTTAATATTAGACAACACTAGAATCATTTGAATCACTCCATGTTTCATTAATGGATTTATTAGCCATATTATCATAAAAAAAATTCTTAAAGTATTTTTTTACTGAATTCTTGTCATCTAGAAACCACAGACAGTCAGGCTTGATGGGTTAAATCTTATAACACTAATAACATCTTACTTCCTTATAATCTCCATATGAATTACTATATTTTTTGAATGGTTTCTTAAAACCTATCCACTATTTATATAAATTCTTGAATTTTATGGGAAAGTGGGCAATCTCTCTATCTAAATTAGAACTACTTAAATAATTTCCATTAGATTAATAAGTTATATGAACTTATTTTCAGTTCTTATCATCATTTTAAGTAGATAATTTTAAAATCAATATTATCCTTCTTAAATAACCTATGTTATCTAGATCTATCTTCCATATCTACTTTGAATATCATTATAGTATCGATAAGATCTTCTATTTTAAATTTTTTGACCTCTGTTGACTATCTCGTAGTAGAAAAAATACCACTCCACCTTAGTAATAGTATTCTGATAATTTTTAGAGCTTGATCTTCTTAAGTAATAGGTTTCCTAGAAGTAGTAACATTATTTATGATTTCTATAATTATTCCATTAAAATATGTGATACTATCACCATAAATAATTATAAATGTGTAAAAATATGTATTATTTATGATAGTCCACGTGTCATATGTTCCTTCATAAGAAACTAAAATTGTAGTCCACGTTTCATGGGTTTTTTGACATTGAGAAACTTTGTTGAACTCATCCGGATGTAATCCATAGATTATAGTATTTATATCTTTAGAATTCATATCATAATTTTCTTTATTTTAAGTATCCCAAGTTTTAGTTATGTATTTTAGAATTTTATAAGGCTTCATGGCTTTGAGATAAACCTTTAGACAAAGGCTATTTATATATATGATCATTTTTTCTTCTAATAGCCATAATTATCACCATTTAAATAAGGTCCTCTGACCATAGACATTACTTCTATGTTTTCAGTCATAGAACTTATATTTAAACTTTTTTACTACTAATAACTCAATAATACCTTCCTTTGATACAAAAAATTGTAAAATAAATACCTTAATAAGACTCTAGATGGGGGAGAATTGAGTCTGTTAAATCTTTCTTCACTTTTAAAAATATCCCTCTCTTGTTTTTGACCAAATTCTATTATGTTATTTGATAAATCATGTATTAGAAATAAAATAATAAAGTGAGACATACAAAAATATATTTATAGTGTTTATGGGAATAAAATTCCCCTAGTCCACTCCACCACCACTCTTCTTCATGAGTGTGATTATTTTCACTAGACCAGTCCTATTATCAGGGACTTATAGTCCTTTTTTCAGGGACTATACAAATGAGTGAAATCAGTCAACACTTATTAAAAGCATAGGATATTTCAATTAGGATAAATAAAGGATTTATAATCAATAAAATTTAAAGGTTATATTATCAGGAACCATTATAATGAATGATAATAAAATAAATAGTTTACATATTCCGACTTACAGTTGTAGGATACAACTGATAGAAAAATAAGTATCTCCAAGAGAAATAATTTGAAGAGTAATTATCTATAGGAGAGTCCTTTGATCACAACAAGGATTTTCAATAAGAATAGCTAATGAAGTAGGACTTATTATTCCTTGTTTTCATAAAAAACATAGGGTTGTTTTTTAAATATTTTTGAAAAATAATTCTCTCCTTTTTGCTTCACTTATAATGTATAAGTTTGATCTCACACACCAATACTTGAATATTAATGCACTAATTATTATTTAAATATAATTTAAATTATACATAGAAAAACAAGGATTGGTGACACATCCTTCTCCTTAAAATACCTCAAAAATATTAAATGCAAATAAAATATATTGACCTTATCTTCTATCTCAGTACTTGGATATCATTATATTCAATTTTATCTTAAATAAGAAATTGATAATTTAAATATTTTATTGTAGTATTGAAATTCTCACTCGAGTGCTTCATTGGTAATAAATACGAACTAGCATCACGATATAGCTATTTTTCATAGCTGAATCCACGTAGCTGATTTTACTTCACCTAGCTAAATTGAATCACACGAGATTTTTATTCACATAGTTGAATCTGATACAGCTGATTGAAATGACATAAAATTTTCTTCACATTGGTTATTCACTAATACTAACGTATCTTCTTAAAGCGACATAGCCAATTTCAAAGTATATGCGATTCACATAATCAATTTCTTCATGTAGCATATTTATGTAGTTAAATGATCATATAAAAGATTGATCACGTATTTGATTACTCAACATAACCATTTTATGTATTTAAATGATCACATAGGCGATTGATCACATAGAAGATCTTGTCAATATAGTAATTTTTCACATATCTATTTCCATTAAATAAAAGATTGATCGACGTATTCGTTTAACAATGTAGATAAAAACTGTCAAATATCTTATTTTCCAGACTTAGGCATATTTCATCCGTAAATGTTCAAAAACCATATTTAAGTAAATTAATCATTGAATATATAAGAATGATATAAAACCTTAAAAACACAATTATAAAAAAAATATAATCAACAAATTATGAAGGATATTTTAGATCATAAAAACGTAAAGTATGTGGGATATGTTGGATCTACATTAATAGTCCAATAGAGGGATATACTATGGTTGTTAGGGACAATAAATAGAGGATAAATTAATAATAATGATGTATTTTTGGAGAAGATTATTTTTTATATTTTTTTATATGAAATTAATATAAAATTTCCTTTTTAATTATCAGACATATAAAAAATACATTTCTGGTTATTATTATCATTCTCATTCTTATTCTCTAAAGCATATTCAAATATAAAGTATCCTAAAATATAGATTTTTAAATTTTCTTCAATTACTATTGATGGGTTAATGAATAAATTGTTAGTGTTTTGATATTATATTTTCTAGATATTTATAGATCACAAAAATTTTGTGAAGATGTTGAAAATTTGGTTTTGGTATGTTTTAAAGAAATTATATTATCTTTTTTTAATACTATATAAGTGTGAATTAAAAATTTCACTATCTGTATATGTGTTAACAAGAGTCTTAAAACTCTATGTAAGTATGAGATGATATTTTACTATATTTTTTAAGGATTATCATTAGTTTCCAAAGATATTGTAATAATGGGACCAATTTTTTTTCACCATTTATAAGAGATAGTCAATCAATATATGTGTTTTGAAAATTATAATATATTAATAATTGTGAATTTTTATTTTTTTCACATTGTATAAGAGTTAATGGTCACTTAATAATTTTTATCCGAGAAAGTATGAGTGTTTTGATTATTTTAAAACAATAAATAGAACTACAATCATTTAAAGAACTTATTGAATCCATTTGAGGATAATTATAGTTTTTTTCAATAAATGTGGTTAATAATTTGATTCATCTAATTTAAGGATGAAATTGGTGCTTTATTAATTAGAAATTAGTGAGAGTACAATATATGAAGCCTTATTTAAGTGTAAAAAATTTTTATCCCAAAAATGATAAAAATAATTTAGAAATTGATATGAAAATATTTATAAAAGTTTGATTATTTTTTGAAAGTTATTTAAATTTGTTTTAGATTATGTGGTTGTGGATGTTTTGGGATGATCTGATAGGGTTGGAGATGAGTTTTAAAAATTTGGAGTTACATATTTCTAAAAATATGGAAAAAGTTTTTATATATAATGGTTGATACATTAGATTTCTATTGCTCATACAAAATAGAACTCCACTCATATTTAAGGGTACTCAATACATATGTAAGAGTTTTTCTAAAATTTGATAAGGATTTTTGGATGTTTAATTTATTAAAGCATAATTCAGAATATGAAATAATTCTGATGATTCTAAGATTCTATTCACATCATAAAAATGAAAAGGATTTTATGAGTAAGTCTTGATTCAAAAAATTGGTTTTGGTGATGAATAATGAAGAAAAAGAATATTCAATGCTCTAGGGATAAGAATATCATTATCAAATAGTTTTTGGATAAAAAACAAGATAAATATAGTTTTGTAAGTTTATATGAAGTCAAGAAACAAATATAATCTCACACTATAGTGTGTGATGAAGAGAGTGTTTCAAGAGAGATTCATTCCATAGTGTTATGTCATGAAAGTTAGAAATGGTATTGGAATGAGATGATTGAGTGATTTACACCATAATAAGAGATTTCATGACAAAACCATACAAAAAAATAATCCTTCAACATGAGAAATTATTTCATTTCATACTATTACTATTGTTTGTTATCATACAAATATGGAATTAAGTGATTTCTGGTTATTTGGAAAGATAAAGTTATGGTAATTCTATATATTTCATAGAGATTAATGATAAATTTTTATGGACATATTATATGTGATTAGTTAAAATGAGTTTGGAAGACTGAGAATGATAGAGAACTGAAGTACTAAGATTTAAGGGTTTTCATAGTTAATGTATGAAAATAAAATCGAGGAGATATGTTGATTTTATAAGAACAAATGAAAATAAAAAGAAGTGTTTGATAAATTTATAGCTATTCTAAAGAAAAAATATGATCAAATAACAACCCATGATTATTTCTATAAATTCATAGAAGTAATAATATCAAGATCAAATTAGTTTGTTTATGGATTATCCTTACACTTGTCATCATTATTCAAAGGAGTGTTTTTATTTTTTTTTGTAATTAGTTAGTGATTATTAAATCCTGGTTGGTTCCAGTAATTGTAATATATTCAAGGTTATTACCTTTATTTTAGCTACTTCATGATATTAAAAAATAGTAATATGTTCATGGGATAAAACTAACATACACCAAGGATATATTTATCCATCTTAGAGGAAAAAATTGTTAACAATTTTTTTGTGTTCCTTATTTTTTTTATACCATGATGAGTTAGATATATTTCTATTGAATAAGAATGATGGATTTTGGGAATTTAAAATGGGGTATCAACAATAATTCACCACTTATCAGTGTTAATCTCATCCCAAGAGATCCTATAAGAACTATATAAGGTAATTTTATGGTAATAAAATAATTAAATGTTTTATTATTATTATTGTATCAATATATGTTAGACCGAATCTATCTTATTTGATTATTTTTTATGTGTTTAAAAGTAAGTAACCTATTAATTCATTTGTAATGATGTTCAAGATAATCAATGGCTAATGGAAAATATATTTTGATGATAATTAACTATTTTGAAATTTTTTATTATAATCACATCAATGATTAGCCACATTTAATGAGTGGTGAACCATCAAAATCATTGATTTTTTTTCTCAGTGTTCTTATTGTAAGATCTTGAATAAAAGGTATGAATAGTTTTAAAATAATTCACTCTAAAAAATAAAAAGTTTTTTAAAGTTTTAATTGTAAATTGGGTGAAATAAAATGATGCAATAATTCACTCCCCAATGTATACAAATTTACATTGGGATAAATTTAGTTGGTATAAGAGAAATTCATTTGTTTCTTTTAATATCTGATTAAAATGTATTATTTTTTGATAAGTTAATGTGGTTTATTTAAATATATCATAACAATTATGTTAATTAAAAAATGTTGCTTGTTTTTTATGCAAATAATTACTATATTTGGAAATAAAAAATTATTTCACGCATGTTATACATTAATATAAAAGTATAAGTTTTTTTTACATGTAGTTTTGTTCCATTAAAAGAATGTGAAGTAATTAATATTACTAGTAAGATAAATACAAACAATTATATAATAGAAATAAATATTATTTTATCCTCTTTTTATGAGAATTAATTTACAAAGGTTATTTGTATTAAAACTACTAAATTTATTTGGGATAGACTTCAAAAGATTTATGACAATGATAAGATGGTGGATAAAGTAAAGCTTCAAATATGGAGAGAAATTTTTTGATACATTAATATATTTGAAAGTGAAATTATTAATGATTTTATAAAAATGTGAATGATTTATTTTAACATTATTAAAGGCTTTATATATTCACTTAAAGTATCTATAATGGTGAAAAGGGATCTAATTATTCCTTTAGCTAAATTTACTTCTGAATTTTATTCTCTTGAATATAGATATATTAATACATTTTCTATCTATTGTGTGCATAGTTTACATATCACTTATGGAATAAGTAAATAAACTTCAAGAAAATAGTAAAAAGTGATATAGATATTTCTTTCAAATCTATTTAGAATCTCAAGTTGAAAAAAAAATCACAATAACAATGAAAGTGACAATGAAAGATTTAAGATAGTGACTTTGACTTTTATCAAATTAAAAGTATAGAAAAGGTTAGACATAAATGGAAACTGATTTTTAAATGTTTGAAATACATGGATATTAGGAATTTTGTTATCTATTATTCTATGTTCATGGAGGATTATAGTAAATAAAAAGATTAAACAAAAAATTTACAAAAGAAAATGTTAAGAATATATAAATATTCCAAAGTTTATTTTATAGGGAAAGATAAAAATATCACAATAACTAATATAAGGACTTTTGTGTCTAAATTAAATTAAGATTTAGATGATTATATTGAGGGGGAAGAAAAAATTTAAGATGATCAATGATAAAATAATCCATTTTACAAATTTAATAATGAGGTAGATGATTCAACTTGTGATGATGGTGATAAAGAATATGAGTAAACTCAAATTCAGTACATGATGGAGAATTAATTAAAGGTTTATGTTTTTGAAATTTTTAAATTAAATAATACAAAACCAATAGAATAAAATCACAAGAAAAAACCAAAGTGAAATTATTTTTTATAAATAAAGAACTTATTTTTGTCAAAATTATTGATGAATTAAATGCCTAAAATTATGAGGAAAAACAAAATTATAAGTGATGGTGAGATAAAGTGTTTTTTAAATTAAAATTAAGTTTAGATTATTAAAATAAATCTATCTGATATATAAAATCATATGAATAAATTAAAATTTTATTATGATAAATCTATAGATAATTTTACTGAAACTTTATAAAAGAATAAAATGGTTGTTGAAGCGATAAGGAATTTTAATTCTTTCTTAAGCCAACATGGATCTCTAACTAAAGAAAATAATTGATTTGGTTTTCTTGGAAACGTATCTTTCAAAAAATTTAGGAATAATGAAGAAAAGTTTATAAATTCAAATAGAATTTTTATATGATGAAATACAACTGAGAATATAGAATGAGTAATTTTTTTCAGCCTTCTTACACACAAAATAGGATGAGGAATGATTCTATGAGTAAAATATTTTGAGGGGAAGTGCATCATTGGAGACGATTAATCAAAATTAAATTTCATAATATACAATATGAATAAAATTTCATTAGGGAATATTTTATTTTTTTGGATGTTATTGATTTTATAAAAGTTTTTTTTTAATTTCAATAAAAATATTATTTCAATGGAAATATTAGGTATGTAGGGTATAGTGCAGATAGAAATTTACTAAGGGCGATACAGGTAGCTCAATGGAAGAGTGTTCAAAATAAGTATTCTCCACTGAAAAAAGAACTAAAAAATAATCATCAAATGGTAAAATAGTTTTGAGAAATAAGGGAATATATTGATCACATAGCATTAAATTTTATAAAAATATTATCATATTCATAACAACCTATACTTTTTTAAATGAATTTTTTTCTAAATATATATATGTACAAAATTTGGTAATGTAGTATAATATAAAACACATGCACCACATAATGAAAATCAACAACACTTTATTATATTAATTTGAACATTACATTTAGGGAATAAATATATCCATAAAAATTTAAAGTGTTACAATGGGACAATAAACACAGAAAAATAAGATAACTATAATAGAAAAATTTAAAACATCTTGGTCTCCTAGAATAATCACACTCACAAAAAAAAACTCTATAAAAAGATACAAAACATTAGTAACTTGATATAATTTTTTTAAAATAAATAATATAGAACATTAGGAGGTAATGTAGTGAATGATAAAGGATTTAAATTAGAGGTATTTATAGGAATTAGAAGACTAATATGACCATTGGAATAGTAACATGAACATTATGAAATGTAACTGGGCCACTAAAATAGTAACTGAATTAACGTAATGGTAAAATAATATATTGGGTATCATATAGAATAAAAATATATGAATTTTATAATATATTATAATTAAATAAAAGTGTTTAATATGATAAAATATAAATTTGTCTCAAATAATTCATATTTATAATTCTTGAATGTATATATATATATATATTATTTTTATTAAAATAAATTTTTTAAAATATGAATAAAAAATTTTATATTTATAAAATGGTTTTCTAAAACACCATATACTTGTACATAAATGCTAATATGATTTTATGAAATCACAATTAATTTTTCTAAGGGTAAAAAATTTAATCGTTCCACATAAATCATTATTTTTCAATAAATAAATATTTCATTAAATTTATCTTATTTAGAAAATTATTTTGATAAAATGTATTTCAATTTTTAAATAACCACATGGAAATTATCTTAGATTTATTTATTTTGGTATTTTTCTAAAAATATTGAATTTTTTTGAATAGTAAAATATGATATTTTACATCATAATTAAATAAATGATTAATTACATATGGGATGATGTAAAAACCATTATCTTAGTGTAAAATGAAACATTTAATTTATATATATTCACATTAATCATCTATATTGTTATCCTTGAGAAAAAAAATAAACTAATGAATATTATATTAAAAAACACTCATCTTCTCCACTTATAAATACCACACTCCACCCATTTCTCTTTACTTTGAAAACATATTACCTTAATAAATCTTCTATGAAATATCTCCCAAACTATATTACACACATCCAAGGAGTTTTTATCACATTAAAAGACTAGTATAAAGAGTCTTATGGTTTATTTGAAGAGAGGACATCCCAAGGAAGAGGTAACATTCCCAACCAAACTCTTTCAAATTCTTTTCTTCTTCTACCTCCACCAAATTTATTCCTCCTATAGTGACATAATAAAATTATTATCATAAATATAATGAAATTTTATTATGTTTATGGGATATATATTATCTAAATTTCTCTCATTTAATTCTAAAAATAGAACCATCTCCCTTGTTTTAGTTGGTTCACTGCCATTATGGATGATGTATTCCAATTTTCATCACCACTTTCATGGTTGGTAGTAATACACACATATTATCATTAGAAATGATATAAATAAGTTTATTTTATTTTATTCCATATTATGTAATTGATATATTGTTATAAAGTTAAAAGATACCAAATAAGTTCATAATGTTTAGAAAAATACCTAAATGAACTAACCATATAACAGTAACACTTATGTTTTATGAATTGTTTTTATTTATGAATAATGTTAGGTATTAAGATTATTTTTAAATTATATAAACACATTAAATCTATAAAATTAAATTTCTAGATTTATGTACCCATTTATTATGAAATTATATAATTTTCTATAAACTAATGTGACCATGGAACCAAGAAACAAACATCCTTGGGGCAGTGAAAATAAACATGAAATCTCAATGAAATGATTATATATGAACATGATAAAATTATAATAAATGAAATATAAATAAAAAATATTATTTATAAAGTAATTAAAATTTTTATTATCATTATTCTATAGGTCAGACAAACACACCAAGTGATTTGGGACCCAAGGTAAGGGAACTCTCTAAACCAACCTCTTTTATTTGGGTTATGATTTCTCTATCTAACTAAATTTATCTATTTACTTTAAAAATTAAATTATTCTATATTATATATGTATGTATATTACATATGTAATAATATTATTTTTCTGTTCTTTGTGGGGTATATATATGTTTTTTATAAGTTACCTCCTCACTTTTCTCTCTAAATCAATTCCAATTAAAGGCAACTTTACTATCCATTACCCCTTTTCACATGATAATATTTTAAGGTTTGTTACATTCCATGATTTATTAAAATAGTAAATATTTTTTTAGGAAACCATTCTATTTTTATTCTAGTTTTAATTCAAACATTATATTTTTACCTTCTTTGATGATTCTTTACTCTTTCTTTAAAACCCTCACTTAAGAGGATCATTTCAAAACATACTTATCCACTTATTTTCATTAATTTTCTTCACTTGAACTCCCTTTTTAGGATTTATTCTTCATTAATCATCTATGAACATCTAAAAATTATTTAACCCATTTCTTTTCATGGGAATATTTATGACATTTCATTTGGTTATGCCTTAATATATTATCATGTAACTCATTTCATTTTTAGGGGTTTTTGTTATGATTATTATTTATGTATGAATTCTTTATATAGAACACATATACTTGAATATGTTATAAATAGTACAATTGGTATCATAATTATACATCCGCCTAAGGTATTGTGTAATTATTTTACCTCATGAGATAAAATGTACAATTCATGGGTAGTTATCCTAGCACACTATGTTATGTTGTCTTGGCAGTGATCCCACTAGGGCTCTTGGTTTTTGGGTTATATTTTATGGATTTTTATATAAACAAAATTTAATAATTTATGTATGAGACTCATGTTTCTATAGTTATAATTAGATAATTTTCAAGTTATTTTGGGGTATTAGGATGAGAAAACATTAATGAAAACCCTAAGGATAAGTCCAAGTATAAGAAAACATCCTAAAATTTTGATAAACGAAAAGAGTGTTTGGATATATAACAATGAAATCCATGAATATATACTACAAGTTGATATAGGATCAGGACTATATTCACCTATTTGTAATAACCCGAAAAGAGGATTATTGGGTATTAACTCGATCTTTACTCAGTGTATAATAATTGGTCCTAACTGCACATCTGGTTTGATAATCCTAGGAGATATTTTTTGGTTGATTAATAGACTCTTTATAAAAAAATGTGAATTATTTGAATATATATTATCATGGTATTATATAATTTAATGTTGAAATATATAATAAGTTAGGTTACATAACATAATAAAAAATTTACCATAGATAACCTAGATAGAAACATATAATTTCAAAAGTTAATGAATACATGTTATTTATGAGTTATTCCTTCTAAGTTAATCATTTTCCATTTACTATTATTATAATTTTCATATTATCATCACAAAATATATTATCATTTTAATAAATTATTAAAACCATAATTAAATAGGGAAATATGAACTGATTATCTATTTATGAACATCAAATGACTTATTTTATTATAGTTTTATGAATTCACTTATATCATTCAAATTTAGTAAAACTATTCTAACCTCACCTTATAACATAGAGGTTGAGTTATTAGAAAAAACACCAAGTGGTGAAATTATTTCACAATAATTGTAAAAATCTTCCCTAATCAATATTTTTGGGATGAATCTCCTAGAAAAACTTCTTATACTCAGTTTAGTGGAATTTTATTTTATATTTGGCATGTATTACATCTCATTATTCAGTTCTCACATTAATTGTTGGGAGAGGTAAATCACTTTCTGTATCCCAAATCATCCTATGATTATATACTAGTGTAAAGAGGAGTACTAATCTCTTATAGAAACTTATTCTAAATCATTGATATTATTACCTTATAATAAATAATATCTATCTAAAATTATAGAGAAAAATTATAAGATCATAATTGAATACATTCCCATTATGAAGGAATATGATGATATATTTTCTAAATAATTTTTGGGTCTTCCTCTTGACCGAGAGGTTGAGTTATCAAATGAAAATATACCTAGATCTCTACCCATATCCAAGAATCCCTATATAATTAACCCTATTTAATTGTATGAACTTAATAAGAAACTACAAGAGAATATGGAAAATGGTTTCACATTCCCAAGTGCTTCACCATGGAGTGTACTACTTCTATTTTTCAAGAAGGATGGGTCAATACAATTCTGCATTGATTATAATAAACTCAAAAAAATTATAATAAATAATAAGTATCCCCTTCCACATATTTATAACTTTTTCAAGTAGTTACATGGGTCTTAGTACTACTCTAATATAGATCTTCAGTCAGGATATCATATATTGAAGGTAGAGAAATTGTATATTCTCGAGGCTGCTTTTTAAACAAGGTGTGGATATTATGTGTTCATAGTGATACTATTTGGAATCACTAATGATCATGAAATCTTCTTGGACTTGATTAAAATATCCTTTATATATTACCCAAAAAAAATTTATGTAGTCTTTATAAACAACATTCTTATATACTCCAAAAGTAAAGAGGTACATGAGTGGGGTTTGAGTATTATGTTAAAGGATTTGAGAAAGGATAATTTATATGAAAACTATAGTAAATGTGAGTTTTTATGGAACATGTAACATTATTAGGGAATTTTATCACCAGAAAAGGGATAAATATGAATCCTTTAAAGAAAAAGATGATTAAGGAGTGGCCTAGACTAATATCTATGATGGAGATCCATAGTTTCCATATACTAGATAGGTATTATCGATGATTTGTAATAATATTTTTACAATTATCAAATCCAATAACTAAGATAAATCTAAAGGGAATGAAAATTGTATGGACTGATTAATGTGAATAAATATTCAAAGGGTTAGAGAAGAGGCTTATCATTACACCTATACTCACACTACCCTCAATAGAGGAAGGATTTTTGATCTATAGTGACATGTCAATGAAGTCTTTTATTTGTGATAAAGTAATAGACTATGTCACTTGATAATTTAAGATCCAAGAGATGGTATATCTGATGCATTATCTATAGCAACCCTAGCTATTTACACATAACATTACATGGTTTTAGGCATAATTAAACATCAGAGTACAAGCCAAGGATCATGAAGTCTAGTGTCTTTGAAGATTAGGTACATAAAATGTAAAACATGGGACTAAAAAACGTCTTTATTTAATATTAATTAAGAGATCCTAACCTCCTTTGAGCCCTTAAATTTTCATAGGTACCCTGGGGATCACATGAACAAAGGGATGAGATAAAACCCCAGTAATGGATTAAACATAAGAATAAGGCTTTATCACAATGGTTAGAGATCATGACATAATGATATAAAATGGCATATAGAATCATAACATATAAACATGGGATAATATGAACATGAATTCATAGTATTTTGGAAGCAACATAAATCACGAATTTAGCACAAGTCAAGGATCATTGCACATACAGGATCATAAGTTAAGGTTAACCACCAAGACCATTGCACATAACATCTCATGAGACTAAAATTTACCCAATGAATTGGAGAAATATCTGGGCACACCAATATTAACATGTTCATGAATATTCTTTCCACATAAATAATCATACATAATCAATCATACATAAACATAATAGAATTCATGGAGAGAAATGCATATCACATTCATTTCATAAAGAAAAATTAATGGGTGTATCATAAAAGTGTCCATGAGAGAAAGGAATTAAAACATACATGGAAATTAATAAGGTAAAATATACATATATCATTCTAATTTATGTAAAACATAAGTGAAAACATATAAGAAGAGTGTTTAGGAAATTCTTAGCATTAAAATATTTTAGTGCGGTTTTAAGGAAAATGCTAAAGAGCATTTAAAATAGAAAAATGAACAATATTTTATGTAAAAATAGAAGTTAAATAAGAAGGTTTTCATAATAAAAGAATGATTTTATAGAAACAATGGTGGATTTTAAAAAATGGTTGAGTGCACTTGAAATTGGGTAAAAAATATGGGAAGTTCCCTTAAAACAAGTTTTCGTATTGGGAAGTATCGAGGAGGGAATCACTTAAATGCATGTATATACCTGAAAGAAAATGAGGGATGGATATTGAAACATGATTTTGGAGTATATAAAAACTATTTAGAAGTTTTAAATAAAAGGAAAAGTCAAATTCATTTGGGTAAAAAGAAAGATAGAGAAACCCGAAGGAATTAATGCGGTTTGGGTAGAATCCCTTACGGAATATCAGCATGGTATCAGTGTACTTTGGAGGTCTTAATGAGAGATAAAGGGATTTATAATATTTTATACATCATGAGGGAAGTATGGTTAAGGTGATAAATTATACCCCATCATGAGTAACTATACATAAAAGGGTATATCATAGAGGAGATTCTTGAATAAATGTGAGAAAGAGAGGATCCCTTACCTTAAGTATGATGATGTTCTCCCCTTGATATTAATGACCTAAATAATAAAATTAGGTTAATTAATTAATAATTAAAGAACCTATTTTACATTTAAACGATTTAGTATAACATTTTGAGATGATTCATAACCTTTTTGATTGGTTATGAAGTTTAATTTCATTGTTCGGGTCAATTTTTTCATGTTCGGTTTACTTATATACATGAATAGATAAACAAGTATGGCGAGAGTGGTTTTCCAGAATTGAAGTTATATGAGATTAGTGAACATATAAAATATTACATGGTTGTAAATTTAATTTTCTTACTTGGAGTGAAGGTGAATAATTATATAAAACATTAATGACAAACTCTTGGATTAATGTGGCGATTTTGGTCACAATTAACCTGTTTTGTATTATTATTCTACATCATGAATTTATATGCATTCCAAAACATTAAATAAGATAAAATAAATATATTATGACCTGGTTCAACCATTAAAATGGTTTCATGACCAGTCTATAAGATGTTAAAGAAAATTGAAAACCCGTCGTCCTTGAATGTGATAAATCAACACATGTTTGACGATATTTTCATTTATAGAATTAAAGGAGGGGGAGGGAGAGATTATGATAAACTATCACATTAGCATAATACAATTCAAATAAATGTATGTTACTAGATTTATCATACCATTTGGGTGAAGGTAGGTGAGGAAAGAAGAAATAAAAGAAAAAAACTTGAAAGAAAATGAAAGAAAAGAAAAAAGGAATTTACCTCTTGATATAATCTTTATTGAGAGCCTCTTAAGGGGAGATGATTTGGTCTTTAGAGGAGTCAAAAGGCTACTATAAGTGGGGAAGAATCTTGGGGAGAGATTTTTTTAGAATTTAAGTAAGGCACCAGGCTTGAGAGGAGTGAATATAAGAAGGGGATGTTGGTGGTTTTTATAGTGGAAGAGAGTAGTGAATTTTGAATATTTAATTCATTATTTAATTATTTTGCTCAAGACAACCAATAGTGTTTGATGCTTGTGACCAAAAAAAATAATAACTGAATTTTAGTTCGAACCAATGGCCATTTACGTCATCCATGACTCAAGTATGATGCAGAAATTCAGGTTTTAGCATTTATTGTTAATTATCATATTTTACTATTCATAAAAAATTCATGTTTTTAGAAAAGTAAAAAAAATTTACGTTAAGCATTTTTTGACATGTATAATCCAAAAATGAACTCTAATTTTCTAAAATAATTTTTCTAAACATGATTAATTTAATTTTTAAATAAAATCATAATTTATTCGAAAAAAACATTAAAACTATAACCCATTTTATAACACCCTGAAAAATTAATCAAGGTCCCATAAAATTATCTTATAACCATATGAAAATAAAATAAAAATTTATGATTACACTATGAAAATAAATTTCCATTTTAAATTATTAAATTAATCATAAAATTGTAATTAAAATATTTATGACATACAAAAATACCAATACTTATACTATGAACATTTTAACTTATAATATGTCTAAATTGTATTTGTATATTCAGGGTGAAGTTTCAATTTTTTTAGACAACTTACTATTCATTAATCTTCATTACTATTCATAAGGGCATGTTACTATTTATCAAAAAACTAAGTTGATTCTATCAAACTATAAATATCTTACTGAACGCAATCGTGTATGTCATATTTTCAAAATTCAAAACACAAAAGTGACAATATTATGTTTAAAGGTCACATAGTACTTAGTAGTTCATTGTGTTGTAATTTCATGTGATTATATGAAATAATTATAAGATGGTAATTTCCATTGATATAACATTGGGTCGTTACATTATTTACACTTATGAAATTTCGCTCTCAGAATTTATTTTTTTACATTCTAATCCATAAACTAGTGTGGGTACTTTTCCTTTATCACCTCCTCCAGTTCTCTTGTTGCCTCCTTTTACTTATGGTTCCACCATAGTACATTGACCGAGTAGTCTTTTTACATATAAATTTATCTATATGATCCATGATATTTACTGGGTGCTCGTTATAAGAAAGGTCATTCTCCAACTGTACCACCTCTAAAGAGAGTACATGTGAAGGGTCTGGTATGTACTTCCTTAAGAGGGATACATGAAAGACATTGTGTACTTTGGACATGGTAGGTGGAAGTTAAAAGTCTATGGACCAAATCCCCAACACGATCAGGAATCTTGAAGGGTCCGATGCTCATAGGACTTAGTTTTCCTTTTTTTCCAAACCTCATGACCTTCTTCCATGGAGATATGCATAGAAATACCATGTCTTCAACTTTGAACTCAATGTCTCATCATCAATTGTCTACATAACTCTTTTATCAACTTTGGGATGCCTTGATGTGCTGTTGAATGGTTTTCTCCTTAGACACCATTTCTTTAACCGTTTCAGGTCCTAGCATCTTACGCTCACTGACTTCATCCCAACACTCTAGTGTTATGTACCTTTTACTATAAAGTTTTTTGTATGGTGCCATTTGGATGCTCGAGTGGAAAATGTTATTGTAAGAGAATTCAACCAGTGGGAGATATTCTTCCCATCCCCCTTTGAAGTCCATAGAACATATTCTCAACATATCTTCTAGGGTCTGAATAGTTTTCTTAGATTAGCCATCAGTTTGAGGATGATAGTCCCTACTGAAGTTCAGTTTAGTTCTTAGAGCATGTTGGAGAATTTTCTAGAACTTCAAGGTGAATCTTAGATCTCAATAGGATACAATAGATATAGGCACTCTATGCAGCCTTACCACCTATTTGATATATATCCATGCAAGTTGATCCAATGAGAATTCCTATCGAATAGAAATAAAGTGAGCTGTCTTTGTAAAATGATCCACAATGACTCATATAGCATTGTTTCCTATGGTTGTCCTTAGAAGTCTAGTGAAAAAGTCCATGGTGATGTTCTCCCACTTCCACATTGGTATGGTTAGTGGTTTCATCATCCCCTTAGACTTATGTCTTTCAACCTTCACTTTTTGACATACCATGCACTTTGATGTATACTCAGAAATATTCTTCTTCATATTTACCCACCAAAAGTTCTCTCGGGGATATTGATACATCTTTGTGCTCCCTAGGTGTATAGATAAGGTTGATCTATGTGCGTCATTCAAAAGCTACTTCTTTATCTCTGGATTGGATAATACACATAATCGTTTTCCAAATCTTACAACTTCTTCCTCATTAATCATGAACTCTAAGGATTTCCCATTTTTAATGTCTTTTACCCTTTTTTGAATTTCCACATCCTTTATTTGAGAATAATTTATTTTCTCCATGAGGGCTGGTTGAGAAATCATTTGAGAAAGGATTTATGATGTTCCTCCCTTAATGATTCTCATGTCCATCCTCTACAAATCTAAGAAGATCAGATCCTTTTTAATTCTCATCATTGATAAAGATGCAAGCTTCTTTATACTTAGGGCATCCTTCACCTTATTTGCCTTACCAGGATGGTAGTGGATTGAGAAGTTATAATCCATGATTATCTATATCCATATTCTCTAGTTCATATTAAGCTATTTCTGTGTGAATATATATTTGAGACTCTTATGATCAGTATATATCTCACACTTCTCCCAATAGAGATAGTGCCGCCAGATTTTTAACGCAAAGATCACAGTCGCCAACTCCAAATCATGCATAGGATAGTTTTTCTCATGGATTTCCAGCTACCTTGTGGCATAGGATATCACTTTATCATTTTTCATCAACACATAGCCTAATCCTTTCTTTTAAGAATCACTATACACCAAAAAGTGTTCTACACTTGTTGGGAGTGTGAGTATTGGTACAGTGATTATCCTATTTTTCAACTCTTTAAAGCAGTATTCACATTCCTGATTCTAGAAAAACTTTAGTCCCTTATGTCCCATCTTTGTCATTGGGTTTTACAATCATGAAAATTTATTTATAAATCATCGATAATACCCTTCAAGACCTAGAAATATATGGATATCTATTACAGATGTTGTCCTGGGCCACTCTTCAATCGCCTTTGTCTTGGAAGGCTCTATAGATATCCCTTTACTGGTGATAACATGCCCCAAGAATGATACTTCCTCCATACATGACTCAAATTTATTGTACTTTTCATACAACTTCTCCCATCACAAAGTCTTTAACATAGTATTCAAATGTTCCTCATGTTCCTCCTTACTCTTGGAGTATATCATAATATCATCGATAAAGACTACCACAATTTTTTTGAGGTAGTCTCTAAATAACCCATTCATTAAATCCATGAAAATTTCTAGAGCATTAGTGAGTCTGAAGGGTATCACTATGAACTCATAGTGTCCATACCCTTTTTTAAAGGAAGTCTTGGGAATATCTTCCTTCCTCACCTTTAATTAGTGATATCCCGACCAAAGGTCCACCCTTGAGAAATAATTGGCCCAACAAATCTAATCAAACAAGTCATCTATCTATGGTAGGAGATACTTGTTCTTTATCGAGATTTTATTTAGCTCATGATAATCAATGCATATGTGCAATGATTCATCCTTCTTATTGATGAAGAGGACTGGCGCACGCCCTGGTGAAGCACTTGGGCATACAAAATCCTTCTCTATATTCTCTTATAATTGATTCTTCAGCTCTTCCAGCTCTATGGTGGCCATTCTATAAGGTGTCTTTGATATAGGAAGAGATCCAGGAATAATTTCAATTGAGAACTCAACCTCTCAGTCAGGAGGAAGAACATGAAACTCTTCAGGGAATACATCAGTGTAATCCCTCATGACAGGCATGTCTTTAAGAATGATTATCTACTTTGTCTCAATCATTTTAGCTATACATTCTTTATCATAAGGAATTAATATCCACACTTGATACACTAATTATAAAGGAGATTCATATTTCCCCTTACACTTAAAAAGAATTAGAGGATAATTTGGGATGTGAAGAGTGATCTCCCTTTCCCAAAAGTTGATGTTGTCTTTGCATAAAGATAGTCAATCCATGGCCAAGATAGCATCGAACTCCACTAAAGTAAGTATGATAATATTTTCTGGGAGGTTTAGTCCACAAATTGTAACCAAGGAGGAGTTATAAACCATGGATTCAAGAATTTTTCCATTCACTGTTGTCACAAATAACTTTTCCTCCAAATTTTGAGTTGGTGTTTGAATAGTTCTACTAAACTTGCAAGATATGAAAGAATGTTTGGAACTAGAATCAAATAGTACATTCGCTATTATTGAATGAATAACTAGTGTACCTTTCACCACATCATTGTCTGGATCCACCTTAGCAGTAGTGAGAGCTTAATACCTTCCTTTTTTCCTTGGAGGATGTTGTTGATTGCATCCAAAAACCTTCGACTTAAGGAATTTTTTTGCACGATTCCCTTTATCATTGAAGTTGTAACACTGCACTACAAGCTGAGTTTTGATCTGAACCTTCCTTTATTCTTCCACATTAGCAGTATTCTTCATATCACATCGACATTTTTTAGCCATATGTTCAAACTTTCCACATTTGAGGCAATTCCTGGTTCCCTTTAGATAGCTCCCAAGATGCTTCTTCCCACAATTATTACACGTGGGTTGAGCGAGCTTCTTCCCATCATGGAATTTATTTGAAGGACCGCCCAAATGAGAATCTATTTTCCTCTTCTTGTCACTGGGCCCACAATACCACTGAGAGTCTCTGATCTCCATTTCAACCTTGAGGGCACAATGGATAGTCTTCTCTTAGCTGTTGAAGTCTTAAATCACCAACACTTTTCATATACTCATCTTTAGTATTCAAAAGAAGCGATCCACCTTGCTTTCAGTGTTCATGAAAAATCTAGAGGTGTACCTTTCAAGCCTTGTAAAGTTTCCTTCATATTCCCTGATTGAATCATCTTACTTATTCTTGAGTCCAAGGAACTCTGTTTCCATATTGAGATAGAGGGTTTGGGGAAAATATTTATTAAAAAACATTCTCTTGAATTCATCCCATTCCAGGTAATAAGTTTCCTCCCAGGGATTCATATTCTTGATTTGTGTCCACCACTAATCAGCTTCCTAATTAAAATGATAGACCACCAGTATGAATTTCTATTCTTCTGAGCACTGGAGGATAGAGAATATATTTTCAATGGTGTTAATCCACTATTCTATGAGAAGGGGATTAGATGATCCACTAAACATGGGAGGCCTTTTTTTTCATAAAGGATTCTATAGAAACTTGCTCTTTCCTTGGAGGATGAGGTTGTTCCACATGATTCAAGTTATTATTCCTAACTTGATCTAGCTGATAAAGTACAGTCATGAAGTTTGAGCACCTATTCCCATCATATTAGGAATATCATTATGGAAATATCCACATTCCCTATCACATTGATTGTTAGAACGTTTTCTTCTATTCCCCTCCATTAACTAAGAAAAATAATGTATAATTAGAGGTCTTGAATACATATCTATTGAGAATAAAAAAGGAAACTTTGAACATAATAGGAAAAACTTATAATTGAGAAGTATATCTTAACTTTTTATTCTATATGTTTAAATCTAGGTTATCCTTGATCTATTTCCAAACTTATATTCTGATGGGATCTTTTTTTATTCCCTTAATAATGGTTTGTACTAAGATCATGAATTTACCAAATTATATCCCACAGGAGTGTCAAACTAGGAGTGCATCAAGGCCTCTTGTAATGCACCAGTTCCCATTGAAGTTCAGATCAAAATGTTGTTTTTGGGTTTTACCCATAGATACATCTATGCCAAAGCCACCTCTAACTGTTTGTATCAAGACATGTATTTATTTGCTTAATAAACCACTTACTCTATACCTTCCAAAATTTAGGGGTGTTTTTTATAATTAGTATCATCCTTAAGGTTCTTAATAAAGTGCTCTATTCTTAATCTCCAGAAATAACTAGACTATCCTATGATACCAAATATAGAGACCCTATCCTTTTACACTTAACATTAGATGATTTTAAGCATAATTAAACATCATAGTATAAGCCAAGGACTATGAAGTCTAGTGTCTTTGAAGAATAGGTACATAAAACTTAAAACGTGGGACTAAAAAAAATGCCTTTATTTAATCTTCATAAAGATATACTAACTTCCTTTGTGACCTTACATCTGTATAGGGTACCCTAGGGATCACATGAACAAAGGTATTGGCTAAAATCATAATAAGGGATTAAACATAAGAATAAGGCTTTAGCACAAGGGTTAGAGATCATGACATAATGATATAAAATGGAATATATAATCATAAAATATAAAAATGGCATAATATAAACATGAATTCATAGTATTTATGAAACAACATAAATCACTACTTTATCCCAAGTTAAGGCTTTTTTCACATAGAGGAACACAAGTCAAGGTTAACCACCAATACCGTTGCACATGGTAGCACGAGTCAAGGCTAACCGCCAAGACCGTTGCACATAACGTCTCATGAGACTAAACTTTACCCAATGCATTAGGGTTATATCTAGGTGAACCCATCTTAACATGTTCATGAATATTATTTCCACATAAATAATCATACATAATGAATCATTTATAAACCTAAGGGAACCTATAGACAGAAATTCTTATCACATCCATTTCATAAAGCATAATGAATGGAAGTATCATAAAAGTGTCCATGAGAGAAAGTAATTAAAGAATACATGGAAATTAATAACGTAAAATAGTCATATATCATGGTAATTTATTTAAAACAGAAGTTACAATATGTAATAAGAGTATTTAGGAAATTATTTGCATTAAAACATATTAGTGCGATTTTAAGGAAAATACTAAAGATTATTTAAAATCAAAAATAGAATAATATTTTATATAAAATGAGAAGTGAAACAGGAAGGTTTTAATAATAAAAATACTTATTTTATAACAACAAATGTGTATTTAAACAAACGGTAGAGTTCACTTGAAATTGGGTAATTTTTTTTGGGAAGTTCCCTTAAAACGAGTTTGCTTATTGAGAAGTATCAAGGAGGGAATCACTTAAAAGCACGTATATCCCCAAAATAAAATGAGGGATGGATCTTAAAACATGAGTTTTGAGAATATAAATAGTATGTATAATTTTTACATAAAAATAAAATACAACTTCATTTGGGTAAAGAGAAAGATAAAGCAACCCGAAGGAATGAAGGTGGTTCGAGTAGAATCCCTTATAGAATGTCGACATGGTATCAGTGTACTTAGGAGGTATTAATGAGATATAAAGGGATTTATCATATCTTATAAATCATGAGGGTTTTATGGGGAAGTTTATAAATCATACCCCATCATTAGTAATTATACATAAAAGGTTATATCATAGAGAATATTCTTGAATAAATGTGAGAAAGAGAGGATCCCTTACCTTAAGTCCAATGGTGTTCTCCACTTGATATTAATGACCTAAATAATGAAATTAGGTTCATTAATTAATAATTATAGAAATATTTTTACATGTAAATGATTTATTATAACCTTTTTATTTTATTGATAACCTTTTCGATTGGTTATGAGGTTCAATTTCATTGTTCGGGTCGATTTGTTTCATGTTCGGTTTACTTATATACCTGAATGAATAAACATGCATGGTGAGAGTGTTTGTACAGAATTGAATTTATATGAAATTAGTCAACATAAAGAATATTAAATGGTCATAAATTTAATTTTCTTATTTGAAGTGAAGGTGAATCATTATATAAAACATTAATGATAAACTCTTGGATTAATGTGGTGATTTTTCTCATAATTAACTTGTTTTGTATTATTATTTTACATCATGATTTTATAAGGATTAAAAAACATTAAATAAGATAAAATAAATATATTATGATATGTTTCAACCATTAAAATGGTTTCATGACCAGTCTAGAATATGGTAAATCAAATTAAAAACTCATCGTCCTTGAATATGATAAATCAACACATCTCAGACTGTATTTTAATTTATAGAATAAAAGGAGGGTATGAAAAGATTATGATAAACTATCCAATTAGAATAATATAATTCTATTAAATGTATGTTACTAGAGTTATCATACCATTTGTGTGAAGTTATGTGAGTAAATAAACAAGAAAAGAAAAGAACTTGAAAGAAAATGAAAGAAAAGAAAAGAGGAATTTACCTATTGATTTAGTATTTCTTGAGAGCCTCTTAAGGGGAGAGGATTTGGTCTTTTGAGAAGAAAAAAGGATGATATATTTGGGGAAGGATCTTGGGGATAAATTTGGTCAGAATTTAAGGAAGGAACAAGGCTTGATAGTAATGAAGAGAAGAGGGGACTGTGGGTGGTTTTTATAGTGTAGGAGAGGAGTGAATTTTGAATATTTAATTCATTATTTAATTATTTTGCTCAAGAAAAGAAATAATGTTTGATGATTGTGACAAAAAAAGTAATATGTGAATTTTAGTTCACACCAATGGCCATTTATATCATCCATGATTCAATCATGATGCACAAATTCAGATTTTAGCATTTATTATGTATTATCATATTTTACTATTTATCAAAAATTCATGTTTATTTAGAAATATCCCAAAAAATTCACTCTAACCATTTTTCGACGTGTAGAATCCAAAAATGAACTCCATTTTTTAAAAATAATTTTCTAAATATGATTAATTTATATTTTAAATAAAATAATAATTTATTCGAAGAAAACAACATTAAAACTATAAATCATTTTATAACACCTTGAAAAATTAATCAAGGTCCCATAAAATTATCTTATAACCACAAGATAATAAAATAAAAATTTATTATTAAAATTTATGAAAATAAATTTCTATTTTAAATTATTAAATTAGTCATAAAATTGTAATTAAAATATTTATGACATACAAAAATATCAATACTTATACTATGATCATTTTTTAACTTATAAGATATCTAAATTGTATTTATACATTCATGGGTGAAGTTTATATTTTTTTTGGCCAAATTACTATTCATTACTATTCATAAGGGTATGCTACTATCCCCAAGGGTATGTTACTATTCATCAAAAACTATTGTAAAGACCCGTAAAATTCAAGGGAAATTTTTTCTTAATTTTCTTTGGAATTTTACAAGAGCGCGGTTTCTGACGGCACCTGATTCCGAGGCCCGGAGTACCCGGAATTAATTTCCGAAGTTTGGCTCGGGTACGTTCAGTGAACGAACGAGCGGGATTTCCTAACTTTTGATCCGGTGCTCGGAATTGAAATCCGAGGACACCGATGAACTCGTAGCGCTGATATTCGCTTAAGGAGACCTTTCCCGAAGTTGCGTTTGCCTAGGAGGAGATGTTTCATTTTCTGGATGAAATGAAGAGTAAAATAAATTTGTTATACAATATTTATTTTATTTATCTTCTTAAGTGGTTATATCCTAAGTGTGGAAGTTGGGGTGGAATCACAAGTTCCTAACTAACCATGTGAGGATTAAGGTGAGGTGGGGCCCACACGAGCCCCAACCCTTCACCTTCCCCTAAACTCTCTTCTACCCCCTTAAACTCCCTTGCACTTAATGTGCCAAAACCCCTCAATTTCCCTAACTCCCCTCTCTCCCTCTTAAAGGCTTGACAACTTAACTTTTAATTAATTATACAACTCATGTATAATTAATAAGTGAGTTTAATTTTGAGTTTTTGAAATTCAAACTCTTGAATTCCAAAGGTTGGGTTGTGTTAATAAATTAAGTGTAAGCTTGATTTATTTTTGGGTTAGTTCCTTTGTTACTTGAGAGGATTGGGAGAATCGTTGAGAGACTTGAAGATCTTCTTCGTCTTCGACGAAGAACGTGAAGAACGGTTCTTCTCCGACAAAGAACATCGATCCCACGACCATCGAGACTCGGCGTCCCAGATTCTTCCGTCTTCATCTTCCTCCTCGACAAGGGAGAAGTCGCCGACCGTGATAATCATCGCCAACGACAACGTACCTCTCTTCTTCGTCTTAAGCGACAAGTGAAGAGACGTCGTTCCCTCCTCGGACGCACCCCGACGTCCACGAAATCTACTTCCGACGCCGCGACGCCTTCCTCCGCGATAACCGACGTGTGACGTCAATTTTCAAGGTAGGGGGTTTGTCCTTTTTAAATTACGTGTTTTCATTCCCTCGAACATGAAAGAATAATCCGTTGGGCGTAGTTCCAAATTTTATTAAAAATTTGTGAAACTTTCATTGTTGTGTTTATACGATTGGCCAACTGATATCGTTATAACGGGAGGAGACTGGACTGCACGAACACGGCCGATTCTCCTCCCCCTTCTATTCTTTCGTGTTAATTTAGCGGAGACAGCGAGGTGTCGTTGCAACAGTGCAGGAACAAAAAAATTAATGACCGGAGCGAGCTGCGACGAAGAAACGCGGTGCCGACGCACCGCGTCGTTGTTTACGAAAGAGACCGCGGCCGGAGACGGGCCGCGGCAGAACAAGGAGGCGACCGGCGGCCAGCCGGGCCGCCGGCGCCGGAGATCATGAAGGGCCGCGACCCTACGGCCGCGGCGGAGCAGCCAGAGGCGCCGGCCTCGCCGGCGCCGGAGAACATGAAGGCCGCGGCCCTACGGCCGCGGCGGAGCAGCCAGAAGGCGGCCGGCCTCGCCGGCCGCCGGAGATCGGGGAAGAGCCGCGGCTACGGCCGCGGCGGAGAAGAAGAAGGCGGCCGGCCGCGCCGGCCGCCGGTTTGGTTAGGAGGCGGGACCCGCGGGTCCCGCGTGAGAAAGAAAAGGCCGGCCTTAGGCCGGCCGAGATCCGAAAAAAGGGGGGGGGGTTTACCCCCCCGCGTGCGGCACATGCGCGGCCACCTGGCCGCGCCGCCGCTGGCCGGGCCGCGCCGCCGCGCCGCCACCGGCCGGGCCGGGTCCAGCGGACCGGGTCGGTCCGACCCGGTTCGGGTCGGATCCGGGTCGGGTCAACCCGGTTCGGGCCAGACCAGGGGGGTCGGGCCGGGTCGGCCCGGACCCGGACCCCCCGTTTTCGAGACGACTTCGGTCTTTTGACCATAACTTGAGCCACGGACCTCCGATCGATGAACCGTCTGCGGCAACGCGATCCTTGGATCGAGACGGTCGTTTCGGTATACTATACTCAATGAGCACCTTTTTTTTTCGGGAGCATACGTGGTTAAAACTCCGTAGTTAAGCGTGCTTGGCTTAGAGTAGTGATCAGGATGGGTGACCTCCTGGGATGTTTTCCAGGGTGAGTGTGAGACGGAAAGGCTGATATCTTTCAGACTGGATGTCCGATTGACGAACCGTCAGTGGCGATGCGATCCTTGGATCGAGACGGTCGTTTCAGTTTATCGCACTCAAGGTTTCAGATTACTTTGAGTTCGGCCGGGTTGGTTCGTTCACGAAACCAACCGGGCCTTCGGAGCGGAAACGCTCATATCTTGAGCTACGAACGTCCGATCGACGTGCCGTCAGCTTTGTTGTGTTCCTCTTAGTGAGAAGGATCTTTTGGCATACTCCGCCCGAGGTTTGGACGCAGGTGGAGTACGGTCGGGTTGGTTTTTCTTTTAAAACCAACCGGGCCCCGGGGACGAAAATGCCAATAACTCTCAGACCGGGCGTCCGATCGACGCGCCGTCTGTTGCGTTGAGTTCCTGTTGACGATACGGAACTTTTGGATACATCAACTCTGAACTTTGTGACAGTTGATATATCAGCCTCTCGGCTCGTGGAGCGGACCCTCCGAACGAGCTTGCTGTGTGCGGGAACCCTAGTGCTGGCTGCGACTGTTACTGTGACTACTACTGCTACTACTGCTACTGTGACTGCGTCGACGACAGTACAGAGATCCTGTGTGGATTCGACGACGACGACTACAGCACTCAGCGATCCTACGTGGATCAGTGCTACAGGTCCTGTGTGGGCCCGATCCTGTGTGGATTCGACGACGACGACTTCAGCACTCAACGATCCTACGTGGATCAGTGCTACAGGTCCTGTGTGGGCCCGATCCTGTGTGGGTCCGATCCTGTGTGGGTATTTGCGCTCAACGGTCTTGTGTGAACCAGCGCCTACAGGTCCTGTGTGGGCCCGATCCTGTGTGGGTCTTTGCGGGGGTTAGTTACCTATCGATCCTTCGTGGGTCCGACGACTTAGATGGATCAGAGATCATCTTTATCGTCTTTCGAAGAAGTATACCTATGTGAGCTGAATCCTGTTGCTATCCTGTGTGGATTGTGTTGTGCAATCCTGTGTGGATTACGTTTTGCTTTCCTGTGTGGAATACGTTTACTTTCCTTTGTGGACTGAGTTGTACTTGGGCTCGAAGGTTGGAGCGTATTTGAAATTGATGACTTAGGTATATGTATGGGCATATACCTAAGCAGTGTCGGTTGTTACTTCGTGATTGTACCTTTCTTCGTGGTTTATCCTTGTGGATTTTAGAGACCTTCAGGGGTCTCGGGGTCCCTACTGAGTAGCTTATACTCACCCCTGCACGGGCTTTTCCCGCACTATGTTGTGTTGGTTGCAGACGACGGACAGCGTTGATCTTAGCTGAGTCTTGCAGAGCAGGACGGTACCTGGAGGTGGACCACTGGGCGGGACGTGCTCGGAGCGGACGGCGGGACCCGTGGAGCAGTGGAGCTATCTGTACCCACCCTTCAGGTGGGATTTTCAGTGGACAGCTCGGTGTAGCGGCTTTTACTTTTCAGTTGCTGTTTTCCCTTTCGAGTTGTACTTTACTTTCAGTTTGGGTTTGTATACTGGCCCATTTACTTTTCCGCACTTTCAGTTGTACTCTACTTTTGCTTAGTGTTTACTTTTCGCTTGCTTACTCTGTGGTGTTTGTTTACTTTACAAAGGCAATGCCTTCCCTTTTTACCGGGATTTACGCCTTGGTGCTAGTCGCCAGCCCCTGGCCTATGGAAGGCGGGCTTGGGGTAGTCACAGCACGGACCCCGAGGGCGGGTCGTGACAAATTGGTATCAAAGGAGTTCGGTTCTACCGCGAACTCTGGTCTTTTCTATGTGAAGAAATAATGTTTAGCGTATTGAGTGTGGTTATCAGTCCAGGGAGTCCAGTGTTGGTGCGGAGGCCGACGTATCCGTACACCAGGACCCTGACTTCTGATTTCCGACTTAATGTACGAAAACATTGATTGCGTGTGTGCTTCAAAGTTTTCTTTGTGATTTCTTTGTGTCAGCTCACCAGGTATACTGTTTGACCGTGGCGCACCTGTTTCCTTTCAGGATGGCCCCATGACGGCAGCCAGCTAGGGTTCCGAGAGTCGAGCGTGACGGCAGCCCACCGAGCGACGAGGCCTCGGTGCAGGGCCCTTTGTCAGCAGTGGCACCGGCGGTAGCACTACCCGCCGAGCCCCCGATGCTTCCAGCGCCAGCCGCTGACGATGCACGTCGCCTCAGCGCACTGCATGAGTTTCAACGCCAGCGACCACCCAGGTTTCGTGGGGAGACGGATCCCCAGGCAGCAGAGGAATGGCTGGAGGCAGTGGTACGTGTGTTTAGGCTAGTGAGGACGCCAGCAGACTTCATGGTGATCTTTGCTGCCAGCCTCCTTCCGGCAGCAGCAGGCAGGTGGTGGAGCCACTTGTTTCAGTTTTGCGATGGGATGACCTTCTCATGGGAAGACTTCGAGACCTTCTTCAGGGTGGAGTTTGTGCCAGTATCTCTACACCCCGAGCGTGTACAAGAGCTTCTGCATTTGCCGCGTGTTTTTCGATCAGTAGCCGAGTCATCTGTGGGCAGTAGACAGATGATGCAGAGGTCCAGGAGGACCAGACTAGTAGTTGGACGATCTCGGGTTTTAGGACCGGTGGTGCGGGGCACCCGAGGTGGGGTCAGAGCCAGGCATGCCAGAAACGGACAATGTTACTCCTGTGGCGGGAAGGGTCACCTGGCACGTGACTGTCCGACTCCTCGTACGATTGATCAGCGGGTGTTAGCGGAGCCACTGAGACAGAAGCAGCGGCGAGTGCTTGAGCAACAGCCGAGTAGTGGACAAGGCAGTAGAGCTCCGAGAGCAGGTGGACAGGAGCAGAAATAGTGGATACATCCTTTGTACTTCTGGTTCCTTGTTGCTTTTGTGTAACGTCTTGTTTTATGAGCTGCAATAATAAAAGACGCATACCTTTGTGATATTTTCGTTCCTGTCCTCTTTCGTGATGTTACTAAGAGGTTCTAGTTTTGACTGTTGACTTGACCCTCACTTGTGAGACATCTACTGGAGGAGACCCAGTTACCACACACTGATGCTGACAGTGTGACTCAACCCTTGGAGGCGAGAGTAACGGTTGAATCTCTTAGTAGTAGCGTCGAGGCCTTACGACGTCATCCTTGGTATGGATTAGTATCATCCATGTTAGGATTGACTGTTTTAGGCGAAGAATGTGGTTCATCCAGGGGATGAGACCAGATTTCTATTATGGGAAAAGAAGAAATCTTGCAGCTCCTGTGGGACCTAAGATGGTCCAGGTCATCCAGGGGCGGATGAGTACAGCTCAGAGCCGGCAGAAGTCTTATGCTAACAGGAAGCGGAGGCCACTGGAGTTCGAGGGTGGCGACCACATCTTCTTGCGGGTCTCACCTCGACGTGCTATTCAGAGATTTGGCCGAGGCGGAAAGTTATCTCCGCGCTTCATCGGACCCTTCCAGGTCCTCAGCAGGATTGGTGAGGTGGCTTATCGCCTGGCTCTACCACCTCAGTTGCACCGGGTGCACGATGTCTTCCACGTGTCTCAGCTGAGGAGAGACGTGCACGACCCGACGCACATCATTGACCATGGGGAGCTTGACATTGACGATGGGGCGACTTTTACGGAGGTCCCGGTGGAGATAGAGGATCGACAGGAGCGGGTCCTACGTGGGCGATCGATTCCTCTTGTGCAAATCAGATGGCAGCACGGGAACCTCCAGGAAAGCACATGGGAGCGGGAGGCTCAGATGCGTGCTCAGTACCCTCATTTGTTTCCCTAGTTTTGATGTATCTTTACGGGGACATAAAGCCCTGAGGTGGGAGTAATGTAAAGACCCGTAAAATTCAAGGGAAATTTTTTCTTAATTTTCTTTGGAATTTTACAAGAGCGCGGTTTCTGACGACACCTGATTCCGAGGCCCGGAGTGCCTGGAATTAATTTCCGAAGTTTGGCTCGGGTACGTTCAGTGAACGAACGAGCGGGATTTCCTATCTTTTGATCCGGTGCTCGGAATTGAAATCCGAGGACACCGATGAACTCGTAGCGCCGATATTCGCTTAAGGAGACCTTTCCCGAAGTTGCGTTTTCTTAGGAGGAGATGTTTCATTTTCTGGATGAAATGAAGAGTAAAATAAATTTGTTATACAATATTTATTTTATTTATCTTCTTAAGTGGTTATATCCTAAGTGTGGAAGTTGGGGTGGAATCACAAGTTCCTAACTAACCATGTGATGATTAAGGTGAGGTGGGGCCCACACGATCCCCAACCCTTCACCTTCCCCTTAACTCTCTTCTACCCCCTTAAACTCCCTTGCACTTAATGTGCCAAAACCCCTCAATTTCCCTAACTCCCCTCTCTCCCTCTTAAAGGCTTGAAAACTTAACTTTTAATTAATTATACAACTCATGTATAATTAATAAGTGAGTTTAATTTTGAGTTTTTGAAATTCAAACTCTTGAATTCCAAAGGTTGGGTTGTGTTAATAAATTAAGTGTAAGCTTGATTTATTTTTGGGTTAGTTCCTTTGTTACTTGAGAGGATTGGGAGAATCGTTGAGAGACTTGAAGATCTTCTTCGTCTTCGACGAAGAACGTGAAGAATGGTTCTTCTCCGACAAAGAACATCGATCCCACGACCATCGAGACTCGACGTCCCGAATTCTTCCGTCTTCATCTTCCTCCTCGACAAGGGAGAAGTCGCCGACCGTGGTAATCATCACCAACGACAATGTACCTCTCTTCTTCGTCTTAAGCGACAAGTGAAGAGACGTCGTTCCCTCCTCGGACGCACCCCGACGTCCACGAAATCTACGTCCGACGCCGCGACTCCTTCCTCCGCGATAACCGACGTGTGACGTCAATTTTCAAGGTAGGGGGTTTGTCCTTTTTAAATTACGTGTTTTCATTCCCTCGAACATGAAAGAATAATCCGTTGGGCGTAGTTCCAAATTTTATTAAAAATTTGTGAAACTTTCATTGTTGTGTTTATACGATTGGCCAACTGATATCGTTATAACGGGAGGAGACTGGACCGCACGAACACGGCCGATTCTCCTCCCCCTTCTATTCATTCGTGTTAATTTAGCGGAGACAGCGCGGTGTCATCGCAACCGCGCAGGAACAAAAAAATTAATGGCCAGAGCGAGCTGCGACGAAGAAACGCGGTGCCGACGCACCGCGTCGTTGTTTACGAAAGAGATCGCGGCCGGAGACGGGCCGCGGCAGAACAAGGAGGCGACCGGCGGCCAGCCGGGCCGCCGGCGCCGGAGATCATGAAGGGCCGCGGCCCTACGGCCGCGGCGGACCAGCCAGGGGCGCCGGCCTCGCCGGCGCCGGAGAACAGGAAGGCCGGGGCCCTACGGCCGCGGCGGAGCAGCCAGAAGGCGGCCGGCCTCGCCGGCCGCCGGAGATCTGGGAAGAGCCGCGGCTACGGCCGTGGCGGAGAAGAAGAAGGCGGCCGGCCGCGCCGGCCGCCGGTTTGGTTAGGAGTCGGGACCCGCGGGTCCCGCTTGAGAATGAAACGGCCGGCCTTAGGCCGGCCGAGATCCGAAAAAGGGGGGGGGGGGGGGTTTACCCCCCCGCGTGCGGCACATGCGCGGCCCCCTGGCCGCGCCGCCGCTGGCCGGGCCGCGCCGCCGCGCCGCCACCGGCCGGGCCGGGTCCAGCGGACCGGGTCGGTCCGACCCGGTTCGGGTCGACCCGGTTCGGGTCAGACCAGGGGGGTCGGGCCGGGTCGGCCCGGACCCGAACCCCCCGTTTTCGAGACGACTTCGGTCTTTTGGCCATAACTTGAGCCACTGACCTCCGATCGATGAACCGTCTGCGGCAACACGATCCTTGGATCGAGACGGTCGTTTCGGTATACTATACTCAAGGCGCACCTTCTTTTTCGGGAGCCTACGTGGTTAAAACTCTGTAGTTAAGCGTGCTTGGCTTAGAGTAGTGATCAAGATGGGTGACCTCCTGGGATGTTTTCCAGGGTGGGTGTGAGACGGAAAGGCTGATATCTTTCAGACTGGACGTCCGATTGATGAACCGTCAGCGGCGATGCGATCCTTGGATCGAGACGGTCGTTTCAGTTTATCGCACTCAAGGTTTTGGATTACTTTGAGTTCGGCCGGGTTGGTTCGTTCACGAAACCAACCGGGCCTTCGGAGCGGAAACGCTCATATCTTGAGCTACGAACGTCCGATCGACGTGCCGTCAGCTTTGTTGTGTTCCTCTTAGTGAGACAGATCTTTTGGCATACTCCGCCCGAGGTTTGGATGCAGGTGGAGTACGGTCGGGTTGGTTTTGCCTTAGAAACCAACCGGGCCCCGGGGACGAAAATGCCAATAACTCTCAGACCGGGCGTCCGATCGACGCGCCGTCTGTTGCGTTGAGTTCCTGTTGACGATACGGAACTTTTGGATACATCAACTCTGAACTTTGTGACAGTTGATGTATCAGCCTCTCGGCTCATGGAGCGGACCCTCCGAACGAGCTTGCTGTGTGCGGGAACCCTAGTGCTGGCTGCGACTGTTACTGTGACTACTACTGCTACTACTGCTACTGTGACTGCGTCGACGACAGTACAGAGATCCTGTGTGGATTCGACGACGACGACTACAGCACTCAGCGATCCTACGTGGATCAGTGCTACAGGTCCTGTGTGGGCCCGATCCTGTGTGGATTCGACGATGACGACTTCAGCACTCAGCGATCCTACGTGGATCAGTGCTACAGGTCCTGTGTGGGCCCGATCCTGTGTGGGTCCGATCCTGTGTGGGTCTTTGCGCTCAGCGGTCCTGTGTGAACCAGCGCCTACAGGTCCTGTGTGGGCCCGATCCTGTGTGGGTCTTTGCGGGGGTTAGTTACCTATCGATCCTTCGTGGGTCCGACGACTTAGATGGATCAGAGATCATCTTTATCGTGTTTCGAAGAAGTATACCTGTGTGAGCTGAATCCTGTTGCTATCCTATGTGGATTGTATTGTGCAATCCTGTGTGGATTACGTTTTTCTTTCCTGTGTGGAATACGTTTACTTTCCTTTGTGGACTGAGTTGTACTTGGGCTCGGAGGTTGGAGCGTATTTGAAATTGATGACTTAGGTATATGTATGGGCATATACCTAAGCAGTGTCAGTTGTTACTTCGTGATTGTACCTTTCTTCGTGGTTTATCCTTGTGGATTTTAGAGACCTTCAGGGGTCTCGGGGTCCCTACTGAGTAGCTTATACTCACCCCTGCACGGGCTTTGCCCGCACTATGTTGTGTTGGTTGCAGACGACGGACAGCTTTGATCTTAGTTGAGGCTTGTAGAGCAGGACGATACCTGGAGGTGGACCACTGGGCGGGACGTGATCGGAGCGGACGGCGGGACCCATGGAGCAGTGGAGCTATCTATACCCACCCTTCAGGTGGGATTTTCAGTGGACAACTCGGTGTAGCGGCTTTTACTTTTCAGTTGCTGTTTTCCCTTTCGAGTTGTACTATACTTTCAGTTTGGGTTTGTATACTGGCCCATTTACTTTTCCGCACTTTCAGTTGTACTCTGCTTTTGCTTAGTGTTTACTTTTTGCTTGCTTACTCTGTGGTGTTTGTTTACTTTACAAAGGCAATGCCTTCCCTTTTTACCGGGATTTACGCCTTGGTGCTAGTCGCCAGCCCCTGGCCTATGGAAGGCGGGCTTGGGGTAGTCACGACACGGACCCCGAGGGCAGGTCGTGACAACTATGTTGATCCTATCAGACTCTAAATATCTTGCTGAACACAACCGTGTATAACAAAATTTTGAAATTAAAAACATAGAAGTGACAATATTATGTTTAAAGGTCACATAGTACTTATTAGTTCATTTTATTGTGATTCTATGTGATTATATGACATAATTATAAGAAGGGATTTTCCATTTATAAAACTTTGGGTCGTTACATTATCTAGAGTTGGTTATAGTAATATTCACATTTAATATTTTGAAACATTATATTTATGGTGATAAGTGTGACATATATATAGATCATAATATCCTAAAGTATATATTCACATATTAGGGGATCAATAGATGCCAATGAAGGTGGTTAGATATTATCAAATGTTATGACTTCTTAATCCATTACCACCCTTTGAAGGAAAATAAAGCGGAATATACTCTAAGTAAAAATGATCATGCAACATTATCCATGATTATGATTGATAAGGATCCAATATTCTTAGGCATAAAAAATATGGACATGGGAATCATAAAGAAAGGTAGATTATCCTACCTTGCTCAAATAATTTCTCAACCATCCATTCTGTAGAATACTAAGATCAAAGGGATGGTATAGAGATAATAAAGAAGGTGTATGATATAATAAAGAGGAAATACTCATAGTTCAACATTGATGAATAAGTAATTGTGATATTTGGTTCATAGCTATACATACCATCAATGTAGGATTTGAAGAATGATCTATTTAATGATTCACATAGCTTGAAATTCTTTATACACCTAGGGATCACAAATAAGTAAGTGATCTCTGATATCACTATTGGTGGGATAATATGGAAAGGATATTTTGTAGCATACATTAATTTTTTAGGTATATCAATAATTGAAGGAATAAGGAAAAATTTCCAAGGAGATGATGCAACCACTACCCATACTAACATGGAAATGGGAGAACATCACCCAATTGTTTTATGTTTCTTCTGAAGAAATTGTAAGAAAATAAGGTTATATGGGTTTTGGTGTTTGTTAATAAAAATACTAATCCCTTCATTACCAGTATAGATTACTTTACACTTGATAAAATTAAAAATATATACATCAGGTAAGTAGTGAGGCTACATGGAACACAACTATCAATTGTATCAAATTGATATCCAAGGTTTAATTCAATTTTTTAGACAAGTATTCAATATTATTTGAAAAAAATAACTTCAATATGGCCTATCACCCCATAATTGATGGCCAATAGGAAAATACTATCCAAAACATAAGTATATATTGAGATTCTACTATATAGAATTTAAATGAGGTTGGGATCAACATCATACTCTTGTTGAGTTCTCATATTACAATAGCTTTAACATGGGTATTAAAATGGAAACTTATGAAACCCTATATGGGAATATATGCATAAATCAAGCATGTTGGGATGATATTGGGTAATGTAAGATTTTTGGACCTAAAATTGTTGAAGAAATGGAAAAAATGGTCAAGGTTATTCAACAACACATCAGAGTTGTCCAAATTAAACACAAAATACATACTGAAAATCATCAAAACAACCTTAAATTTGAGGTTGGAGATAAATATTTCCTTTATATATCTCTATATAAGATATCCCTGAGGTTTGGGAAGAAGGTTAAGAAAATTTATAGATATATTTTACCCTTTTAGGTTCTTGATCACATTAAAGATGTGCCCTATGGACTATCACTCCCACCAAACCTGTCTCATGTACACGACGTGCCCCAAGTATCCCTATTAAGGAATTAAATTCCAAATACCTTACATGTACCAAATATATATGTGGTATAGTTAGAGAATGATCTTTCCTACAAGGATAAACCTGTGAAGATGTTCCATTATAGAGACACGGTTCTACGAAACAAAAAAAATCACCTTATCAAAGTACTTTAAAGGAACCATAAGTATGAAGATGTAACATGGGGTTCTGAGGAAGAAATGAAATAAAATTACCCTCATCTATTTTAATATGTGTTTGAAATGAAATTTTGAGGGTGAAATTTTTTTAGGGGGAAGAATATAATGATCCAAACTTTTATGAATGAATTTTTCCTTTTTTAATATATACATGTGTTATATTAGGAAATGTAATATAATATAAAACACATGAACTATATAAATAAAATTAAAGATAGTTTATGATATTAATTATAATATTATATTTATAGAATAAATATATCCATAAAAATCTAAAATGTTACAATGGGATAGTAAAGACAAAAAAATAAAATAACTAGAATTGGGAAATTTGGATTATCTTGGTCTTTTAAAATAATCACACTCAAGAAAAAAACTATAAAAAAGATACAAAACATTAGTAACTCATTAAAAAAAATAAAATAATGAAAATTGACCTTTAAGAGGTATTTAAGTGAATGATAAAGGATGAAGATTGGAAGAATTTATAGAAAGTAAATAACCAATATAACCATTATAATAGTAACCTGGCTGTTATGAATAGTAACATAACTGTTGCAGTAGTAATTAGGCTAATGGAATAGTAAAATAATATATTTAGTATCTTATAAAATAAAAATAAATGAAATCTATATAATATTATAATCAAATAAAATTGTTAAATATGATAAAATAGATATTTGACACAAAGAACCCATAATTGTACTTTTGGAAAATATATATATATATATATATATATATTATTTTCATTAAAATACATGTTTTAAAATGTAAAATAAAATTTTATCTTCGTAAAATGGTTTTATAAACACTAATTATTCATATATAAATGGTAATATGATTTTATTAAATCATAAATAATTTTTTAAAGGGTTAAAAATTAAATCACTCCATAAATATTAGTTTTTTCAAAAATACATTTCTTATTAAATTTATCATATTTAGAAAATTATTTTGATAAAGTGGATTTTATCTTTGAAATAATCATGTTGAAATTATGTTAGGGTAATTTTTTGGTATTTTTTTAATAATGTTGATGTTTTAGAGAATCGTAACATATGGTAAAATATTGTATTTTACATTATAAGTTAAATACATGATTAATTACATATGGGATTGTAACACCCCAGGTAAATAAAGAATATGAAATTTTCATATTTATCAATATTTGTGAATAAAATATTAATATTACTTTAAAGGGGATGCTATGCTCGATGGCGTACCTAATACGCAACAACAAGTTTCTTTGGAATCTAACGTTGCACTCTAATAATAAATAATATTATTTTAAATGGTAGTTAACGCCTAGCCATTATAATGGCGGGAATGAACAAAACTAACTTCAAAATGATTATATATGTTTGTCAAATATTTTTACCTTTTACAATAAATGTTAGAGTATTAAAAATGCGAATGAATCCAATTTTAAGCGTAAACGTTCTAATATTCTTTAAAAGGTCGATTAACCGCCTTTTGATGGAGAACCTCTTTTAAATCCAATTTTTGACAATTTTATGTGTTATATTTGGAAAAATAAAATTCTTCTTTAGAATCGGGACATCAAAATTTACTTTGTGTAAATTTTTGGTATTTTTCCAATAAAGTTCATTTTTTAATGAATAGATAAAAATGTTGTATTTTAATTCAAAACCACTTTTTAATCTAATTTATTTATATGATTAGATTATCTTTTGAATTGGTTTTAAAGTGAAATTAGAATATATTTTTACCATTTAATCCAATAGTGGTCATTGGAATTAATTTCACTTTGAAATTGGACTTAAACTAGTGTCAATCTTTTGATATATATTGTTTCATAAAAACACTCTATTTGTTATGATAGCGGGAATTAATTATTAAATTAATTAATGTAACTTATATGTTTTGAATTTTGTAAAATAGACATCATTTTGGAATTCGGAATATCAAATATAGCTTAGGGTGAATTTTTGATATTTTTTTGAAAAACTTCAATTTTTGATGAATAGTGAAACCACTAAGTGGTAGTTAAAAAAACTAATTTTTAGTTTAAATGAAACTTTACCACTTCTGTGATTTGAATTTCAAAAATACTACATACATGGTTGTAATTAGGATGTAAAATGTGGTTCAATGGGATTAAAATAATTTTTTTGGTGAATAGTAACTTTTAAGTTTTATTAATCGCGATTAAAGGTAATTAGTGTAATTTAAGGTAAAGATAATGTTATAATAATAATATAAAATGACCTTGAAAAATGTCCTACCCTTATTTTATGAGTCATGGCCGACCAAGACAATACATGGGTCAACTTGGGGATCCCATGGATCCACTTTGGTAGGAAAATGACATTATTACCTTTTTATTTAAAGTTAAAATTAAAATGTCACAAACATGTGTTGTTTTACTAAAAATATTTTTACATGGGATTATACAAGTCATATTTTTGACTATAAATATTCATTAGAAAGATAAAAATATTTCCTACATCTTGATATTTTTTTATAATTTTTAGACACTAAATAAATTAAATTATTTATGACACCATGATGATGCATCGATTACCTCATTATTTAACGATTTAAATAAAATGAAAAGATAATGTAAAATATAAAACCTAAACTTGTCACAAACCTATTGGATGGGTGGATTTAGAAACCTTATCACCTTATCCTAGAAATATATCCTTTTGGGACCTTTAAAATCCGAAAATCATTATATAATAAAGTAATATTTTATAACTTTCCAAGAGTGCCCCTCCTCTCCTCTTATAAAAGGCCCCTACCTCTACCACCTTACACACACCTCTCAAGCCTTTGGCTCGGAAAAACCCTGACCATTTAATCTCTCCACATCACTTTATTCATCATTGAAGCCTCAACTTTTGAAGAATGCTCTTCAAGAAACCCTTTTGGTTCAAACCAAGAGGAGTTACCCGATTTTAAGGTAATGTCTTCACTTGTGTTTTTTTGTTTTATTTTGCTTCTCCAACCCCCTAAACTCTTTTTATTACTTTTTTTTAACAAAAAAAGTATCTTAAATATACTATGATGTTGTTATAAGAAGTATTTGAGCTAAAATTTCACACACCTCCGTCTAATGGTTAAAGAAAATACTGTTTCTGTGGATGGCGAATTATTGCCTCACGAAACGATGATTGTTCAATATTCACTAAAAACCTTCAAAGGTGGACATTAAGATGTCACTATATTTATATATGATATATAATATGTTTATATTTTCCTTAATATTCTGTATTTTTCATTTATGTCATACCTTTATGGTTTCCATTATGGGTAAACGCGATATCTTCATTTTAGGAAGTGCGGACTACCACCCCTTCAAAGTGATTTGATTCATTAATGCCATATGTGGGACGTATAAAGGATGAAATTAATGGTATTAAATATGATATAATACTAGAATTATAATATACCTTTATATAATTATTATTTCATTCAATTGAATACAAAAAAAAAGAAATGAAAGTAGCGTTCATGCGTACGTACGACTTACCGTCTCCATGAACGGTACATTTCATTTCTTATCTCCAAATGTTATGTACTATTATAAGTACATATATATAATGGATATATATGTAATATATTACATATAAATTATGGATATAATTATGGAATTTTAATATATATATATCTCTCATTTTGTTTTAATTCCATTAATATGACAAAAAATGAAAGTAGCGTTCATGTGTACGTACGACCTACCGTCTCCATGAACGGTGCTTTTAATTTTTTATCTCCAAATGTTATGGAATAGAATAAAATTAATATATACTGGATATATATGATATTTAAAACATCAATACTATTCTGGAGATGATGTACTTATAACTACACGAAAAATTCTTTTTCAACAAGTTCAATTTTTACTCATGTACCGAACATCGACAAAAACGTCTGATATGAACTCACTTTATTAACCAATTATTATAAAATTATAATATGTGATATTAACTGAATAATAATCTTTAAAGGAGGTACTTAAGCAATTATAAATTGACCAAATTTTATTATTCAATAGATTAAAGAACGATCGAGTCATGTCGGACACGAGGTAAGGGATCCAACCTCTCTCTTTCTTTCTAAGTACTCTCTTTTATGTAATTTCTTTTAAGATAATCTTTCTTATGTTTGTGGATGATATTTTATATTCCTCATACTGTACTTTTTATGTTTGTATTATGAGATACCCTATTTGATCTCATAAATAGATTTTTGGAAGTTTTAAAAGGCGCTGTTAGGCTGCCAAGTTATCGTAAGGGATTTTTCATCTCACTTTCATTCCCGTGACATTTATGCTACGTTTTCCACTATTTCATTTGAGTGGTGTATGTAATTACCATTATTATACACTTTGTGTAGTATAATTTCATTTATGGGTATTTAAATCTTCATTGTATGACCCTTCTTCCATGGGGTGTACGTTTCGAAAGTTACCCAACTCGGTAAGGGGAACTTTCACCCTCCTCTTTTTAAAAGACTTATTTTGTTATATCTTTTAATTAACATACTATTATGTTGGGATATGTTATTATATATCATTATTTATGTAAATTTTATTTCCAAGTGATGATATACCCTTTTCTCTCTCATAAACTCATTTTATGAATTTTAAAGTGACGCTGTTAAGCTGTCGGGTTTCTATAAGGGAACTTCTTAACCCACTTTCAATTCTTTGGGTCAAACCTCTACTTCTTGATTTTATTATGCCAAGATTATGTGTGGAATATCTATGTTGTAATTTCCACAACCATTTGGGTAGATATACTATTTCTACACATAATCATCTCATTGATAAATTCTTACGAACTTGTATGGGAAATCATAACTCAATCTCATTTCATTGAGTTAAATATCTATGTCATTGGTTTTGTTTTTCCAAGATTATGTGTGAATGAACTCTGATTGTTTCACACTTAATATCCACTTATATTGGGTGTATTTATATTTATCACACATAATTATGTGATAGATTTATCCTTAATTTAAGGATACTATCTTTATAATGGATTTCATCTCAATTTAAATTTCCATTGAGACTTCATTGTTGTTATGTACCAATTCACTATTATATGGTGTGTATACTTTCCTTTGACATATTATATCCTGAATCCCTTTATTCTCATGATATTATAAAGCTCAGATTAAATTTTATTCCACAATTATTTGTGTTCAAGAGTCTCTCATTTTGTTAAAAACTCTTTAACAAAAATATCATTTTAAATGTTTTAAATATTTGTTATTCTAAATATTTATCTTTAATGTCGATGTTTTCAAAATGGTTTTCAGCATTTATTTATATTGAAATTAATGTTTTAAAATTATAATTCCATTAAAAGCTTCAAAGTGGTATGGGACACTTTGATTCAAAAATCTCTTTTAAATGGTTTTTGAAAATGGATTGATTAATTTATTATCTTGGAGTTACTTATTGTGATTGAAAATGAAATTTTGTTATTGAAATGTTTATATTTTCAATATTTTATGTGTAATGATGGTACTTGGACATTTTACAGGTGGTTATGTGATAAACCATATGACGAGTGGTGCCGTGAATACCAGGACAGTTGGTTACGTTATAACCTCCAATGCATTGGGTATGGAAGTCAGCCGTATGGCTATTCCATTAAGTATGTGTGGAAGTCGACTGTATGTTTATTCCATTTAAGTATGTTTATGTACCAAGTTACCTTTATTTTTTATGTGTTATTTATATGGGTTTTATGGTAATATTTTGGTTACAAAAGGGTAAGTAATGATATTTTATTTAGTGAAGAGTTTTTTACTACTTCATAAAGGTGAAAAGTATTACTTTGATAAAGTATTCATGGTTTACTTGTTGTTTTGAAAAAAACTAATAGTTTTCCTTCTTTGTGTATCCCTTACTGAGCTTTTTATGTGCATCACAAGTTTTTTTTTGAAATGTTTTTCACAGGACATAAAGTTGAATAGGGTCAAGGATGGGATCAAGGAAATGTCAGACGGTCTAAAACATGGAACTAGACATGTTTCTTTTTAAGAGTTTTTATTTTATATAAACTTAGTAGAAGTTTCTACTTTGTAATCTTTTGAGATGTAATAGTTATGTCCTAATTCTCTAAAACTCTATACCTGAAAATATTCTCAATGTGAATTATTCATTTATTTCAATATTAAGTATGGTTTAAGGCCGAGACCTTATAGGGATTATGTAATTATCCATTATCTTAGCCTTACATGAACTAATAACTACATATATACACATGAATTATCACTATTGGTATTATTATGAAAAAATAATAATTTAATGAATATTATATTAAAAAATATCCCTCTCCTCCACTTATAAATAACATCTTACACCAATTTCTCTTCACTTTAAAAACACATTCCTTTGAAAAATATCTTCCAAAATATCTCTCTAAATCTATTTCCCATTCCCTATAAGTTCTAGTCTAACTAAAAGACCATTCTAAAATTCTTTAAAGTGTAGTATAAGAGATGGGATCCAAAGGAAGAGGTAATGTTTTCAATTGAACTCTTTCAAAAAAAAAAAATCTTCTTATACCTCCTCAAATTCATTCCACCAATATTAACATAATTAAATCAATATCATAATATACTTAAATGTTATTATGTTAATGGGATATCTATTATCTAATTTCCTCTCATTTAATCTTAAAAATTAAATCATCACACATGTTTTGGGTGGTTTACCGCCACCATGGATGTTGTATTTCATTTTTCAACACTTCCTTCATAGATGGTTGTAATACAAAAATATTATTGTTAAAAATGATCTAAATAAGTATATTATATTTTCATTTAAATATTATAGAATGTATAAGTAATTATAATGTTATAACAAACCAAATAAGTTCATCGTGGTCAGAAAACCTACCTAAATAAACTAACTGTATAACAATAGAGTTTATAATCTATGAATCATTATTATTTATTAATATTGTTTGATATTAAAAAACTTTTGAACTTATGGAAACACATTAAATCCATACCATTACACTTCTAAAGTTATGTACTTATTTCCTAATGAAAATATTGTTCGGGATATAGACCACATTGAGAGGGGGTGTGAATCAGTGTTTGTGACTTTAAATCTAATTTATACATCTAGCTTTTTATCCCTTTTATTTTACCTCGATAAATTTTAAGGTGAAAGGATCAATCTTGTTCTCTCTCCACACATTCATTCTTTATTTTAGCATAACCAAACACACACTCTAGAGGTGCACTAATTTACAAGGTTCGCCTATCATTATGAGAAGGCTAGTTCTTAGTGTGAACTAGATTCCTCCAACATTACACAACTAATGAGAATCATCATGTAGGATTTAAAATATAGTCTCCCAATAGAGTATGAATAATCATCACATGATGGTCTATTTGGTGCATCTCATACTCTAGTACTTCTGATACCATATATTTTTGTGATAATGATAACAATTAAATAGTCTTATCACTATGTCAGATCTCATCAAGATGTAGTTGTTATGCCTTAATATCCTTCTTATTCTTCCTTCACTTGAAAAAAAGTATATAAGAGTTACTCTTATTTTTAAATATAAACAATGAAACATACATTTTATTATTCTCTTTTTAGTATAAATTGATGGATTCCTTTTCTGTATAGGTTATAAGATTTATTATTCATTGCATAGTCACTTATGCACATCACTTATCCTTATTCTTCCCTCTTATTCTTTTCTTTCTCTACTTTAGTACACAGTAAGACTGTACTGAATATATTCCATATCTATCTTATACTTTAGTGTATAAAAAATAATAAAATGGTTATTATTCACTTTATTTTACTGAAAATCTATATTAAATAGAATAACATAGTTATATCTCTCTTCTTATGGATAATTTGTTAAAACCATGGTCGTTCTTTGAAAGAATTAGAGTATGGTTTATGTTTGTTGTCAATACTTATTGGAAGTTCAGAATGTTTTCCAGTACATTGATTATTCAGTATAAGCAGACAACAATATTGAAGGTGGCATCATTTCCCAGTGTTTTTCAAATTTTTGGGCCAGAAATTCAGAAAATAAAGACATGTTCTTTTGGCCGAAGGAGATGCGTGCAAAAAGGAAGCGGTGCATGAGATAGGTTATTCATGCATGAAAAACAACATAGTGTGTGAAATAGTGGAGTGAGGTTTTTCACACAAGAGGTTTTTTAGAATCAGAATGTCAAAAAATGGAAAATGCATGGGGTGCGCGAAAAACCTGGAGATGTGCGCAGAAAACAGTTCCTGCATGAAAAGTATTGTGTTCCAAATGAGAGGTTTTTCATACCATGATGGGTTTTGTGCATGGGGGTCAGCGATGCCTATAAATAAGTGGTGACCCCCTCATTCCATATGGATGAATACTTAGAGAAGATCTAAGTGGTGATGCGCGTAAAAGGTTCGCGTAAAGGGAGTTGTGCAAAAAATTCTGAGTTGCGCAAAATATTCCGGCTTGCACAAAAACTACAAGGTGCGTAAAATATTCCGGCTTGATCAAAAAATTCCAAGTTTCATGAAAAATTCTGGTTTGCGTGAAAAATTCTGAGCTGTGTGAAAAAGGTATAGCTATGTGTAAAAGTTGATGCTGTCCATAAAATTTCCAGTTTCGTGAAAAGGGTGCTATTGTGTGAAATATTTTTCCATGTGAAAAGAAAATATTTCACGCGAAAGTGAGGTCTTACGCGCAAAGGGTAGGTGTTGTGTGTAATTGTCAGTGAAACCTGTTTGCACGTTCTGATTATCCGATTCAATGGTTCAGTGCGTTCAAGATCATCAATTCCGGACTTTGATGCAAGCAGAGTCTCATGTTAAGAAGAGGTAAAGAATTCAATGCAAATCTATTGAAGAGACCTTGATGTCTATAAACTGATTGGGACTTCACCAAAGGCAGTGAGCCAGGGGGAGTCAACGAGAGTGACCCAAGGGACACAGTGAGCTATTCTTGAACTTTTGTAAAGGCAGTGAGCCTGGAATAGAGTGATTGTGACCAAAACTTATATTCCACAAACTAGTGAAGATTAGTGGATTTTGGTACGACCGACACACTATCGGAAAATGCTCCTTGAACATATCCCTTTGTGGTGAACCAAGTAAAAGTGTTGTGTCAACTTCTGGATTTCATTTTTTTGATAGATCTAACAAGTTCCTACAAATGTGGGAACAATATCCATGACTTTAAAAAAAGTTGACACCCTGATTCACCCCACCCCACTCAGGGTGTTCCGAGGTCCTTCATAATTTATATGTATTTTATAATTCTGCGCATATCCAAAAACCATCTCTATAAAATTATTTGATTTTATATAGATATGTAATGCACAACAACCCTCCAATTATTTTACTTTAAATTTAAATTTTAAACTTAAATTCAAACCTTTATTCAATCTCATCCCTTGGATCATATTCCATTAATTCATCACCATTTTATTCAAATTATTATTCGTTATAGGTGAAATAACCACCAAAACTATTAAATGATTCTAAGTCATCAAGATTGATCAAACTGCCCAGTTTTATACCCTTCATGACATAAAAGATCTCTTTGTATAAATATATGGTTGTTCAAATCAATTTGTTTTAATTTCTTAAACACATAACAATGATATTTTGTCAATGAAGTATAGAGAGAATCCTTTATGGTGTACCAAAATCATTACGGTGTGGATGTCTCTAATTTTCAAGAAACATAAAAAAATCCAAATAACAGAGAATATTAGAGTAAAATCCTCTCCTTCAGAATGAACCACCTAGATTTTGATAGTATATTTCATGGTGCATCAATTACAGTGTAGAACCCTTCAAAATTATAGTGACACCAAAATCATCTTGTCCCTATCTTTTGTGGCATGGTCCTACTTCCATTTCCTGAGCACCTCATCTCGACATCCATTATGACATGGTTAATCCTTTATATAGTAGTTTTCCTTAATATTCCACAGAAAAATAAAATACTCTCATACTTATTCTGAGGCATAAAAACCTATTAACATCACAAACCTTCATCTTCAATCAACTTTTATATCACAAAAATAAACTTTGTGGTATGAGACTCTTTCTTCAAATAACATTCATCATAAACTCCTTACATGATATATGATCACTATGAATTAGATTAATAATAATCTTAATTATAATCAAAACCCTTTCACCTCTCAATAAATGTGATTTTGAATATGATTTATACACTAATAACAAAATTGAACACAATAATTCACATCCACTCTATCCTATTTCTTTATACAAATCATCTAATATTTTTTCATTCAAATATATAGAAAACACTAGAAGATATTACCGTTATAATAAATATCTAAACATCAAGAATAATTCTACACCACTTGATTACCATTTCTGAAATATTAAACTTAATACCAGCATCCATATTTTTCTATCTTTAGACACAACCCAACACAAGTATATGGAAACTTCAACTCTATGAAACATAAATATTAAAATAAATTTTCATTGAATAATAAATTATATCCCAATGATTTCAAGCCAATAACTTCAATAAAATTACAAACCAATATTCCAAGATATCTCATCCAATATTCAAAAATTTATAACAAGTAACACCTTCTTGGGAACTTCTTCAACAAGTCTGGAATCTTTATCTATTTAAAATCAATAATTCATCATCCAAGATATTTTTCATTAAATATATTTAAATCAATGGAAAAATCATTATTAATTAATAACCCTTTGAAACATATAAATCAAAAAAATTAGGCTCAATAATCTCCCTCTTTGTATATTTTGGAAATACCTACTTCAAAAATGATATGTCAATATGTGAAACTCCACTTCATTCAATCTTATCTCCCCCATAAAATCCACTGAATTAATTCTTCTCTACCCTATTCCAATTCAATTTGTCTCTCTGCCTTTCTCATATTTTTTTTTCATTTTACATTATCTCCATGTTATTTGAAATACAAATAAATATCTTGAGAAGGAATGATTTTATTCTATACTTAGAAATGTTCTATCAACCATTCCACATTATATATATGCAGACCACACTCAGTATAGGAAACAAAAGGGTTTAATTTAAAAAAAATATTTCCATCCCAAAAAGAATATAATACCAAATTAAATGAGATAATTTAAACTTTCTTAGAGTCTATTCAATAATTTTATGTTTAGATCACTAAGGATACCACTAAAGATACAAATTTATCATAAGATATGTTAACCTAAATTTCATATGCTCTATTTAACACAAAAATTAAAAACATTAGAATAAAAATAATAGAATTGAAATATTTATGAACCTTATTTAAAATTTCAAAATTTATTTCATTGATTAAATTGATTTCTCTCTCTTAATATTTGGTTATAATTTTAGATATCAAGGATGAAAGATTAAGTAAACAAACTTTTTGAATAACCCCTTCCTCAATAATTTTTTAGAATAATTTTATTTAAAAGGATTAATAATATTGGAATATTCTTCTTAATTAATCTTCACTTGTATCCTACTCAATGAGACACTCAAAAAATTATCCATAATGATGAATATCTTCTAAATACGTACCACATGATGTTCCAAGTTGAGAAAACATAAAAATGGATCTTCTTTATATGGTTTTACAATGTTGAAAACAATAAATTTCTTCAAATTAATCAAAGTTGATCCTATATTATATTTTTTAGAATGATAATGGAGAAATCAATGTTACATGGTCAATTATTTAATGGATTTTTTCTAGTGTTTCTAGTTCATCTATAATCTCAGGTTATTCCCATGTTAACATGCTTCCCCTTTAATTATATTCATTATAAGATCAAATAAAACACTTATTGATAATGGAATAAGGTGGATATTCTTAATTATAAATTTGAATAGAAAGGTTTATATTTTTTCATCAACCAAGATTCTACACTTATCATTATTCTACATTTAATTTTTAAATCTGATTTAGCCTTTGGTAGAATGGATCTCATCAAATAACCTTCTTCTTTGTGTGAGATATCAGCCTCTATATCTAATGAAACCCTCATCCTCTTTTGGTATTCTTCTTATAGTGTAAAAATAGTCAATTGTTTTTGAAATTATTTCAAGTAATATTGAATCTCCCATGAAAAAATTCTTCATCTCTATGGTATTTTTTTTTTCAACTTCTAAAGAAATTTGGATTCTTCATGTGTATTTTTTCTTCTATTTAGTACTAGTTTTTTATGATTATTTCATTTTAATTTCCTTTTATAAATCTATTAGCCAAACAATTATATATTCACTAGATACCATGTATACCCTCTTGGATCTTCCACATTGATTATTGTAAGTAACTTTCTTATCATAAGTTATTTTATATGTTTCACTCAATTTAAAAATCATAGAATTACTTTGGATCAGTATTTTCTTATTATTTTTTACCAAGGAAAAATCTTCCTTATTCTAAAACTATTTAGGAGTAATCTGGTTTAAAACCTTCTTTGGATTCCTACCCAAGTATAACTCTTCATTATTATCAAGTGTTCATCTCTTCTTTCTTGCATTTGATACATATTGATATGGGCATACACTACTATTATGACCACCATGATTTCACACATCACATATATCTCTACTATTATCAATACTATTTGAGGTAGATAGGTTCTTATAAATCTATAGATGTCACATATTCTCCTGATTTATGACCCTTAACATAGAACTTTTCTAAACTTTTTATTTTGATGGATTATATCAACAATCAGTTTCCCTATTCCCAAATCTATTTCACCAATAGGAATTTCTAAAAATCCATGATCTTCTCTTTGGAACTACTTATTGTCTAAAATTTCTAAATATGTGACAAATTTTTTTATCCTTCTCAAATATTTATTAGGATATTATTGGGGAACCATCACAAACACTACATCCTCTATCTACTATAGTCATGGTTTAATTCTTATCATCCATAATTTAATAGGTTTATATTTTAATATTGTGATTGTTATGAAAATGTATTCATCAAAATAATTGTATTTAGATATGGATGGTACCTCCTTTTATATAGATTGAGAATAATCATCAAAAGATATGATGATATTTTTTTTCTGTATAATATATGTCCCTTAATACCTAAATACTTATTTGAATAGTTTTTGAAAGCAACTCCTCTTTTATATGTTCCTTGTGAATAAATGTATTGAGAACTTTATATGTTTTCCAAATTGATCTCAAGATCGATATATTTCATGTTGATAATGTGTATTTAATTTTCAACGACCTTCAAATAAGTTTCAAATTCATTCTCAACTCTTAAAAATTATTTATCATGCATTTTGATATTCTTATGTAACAAAGTGTAAAGCACCTTGATCATCATGGATTTTACTTCTTGTTAAAAATCCTTGAAATCCGTGTTTTTTTCAAATCCCCCTTCAATGCATGGGCCTTATCCTCAAAATCTTTAGTAGTATCATATTTTTATTATATTGTGGTGATACACTCTTATTTAAATTTGGATCATCTCTCCATAATCTCTTCGTACTCCACTTATTTGACAGTTATTTATTTATAGATCTTTTTAAAATTTAGATATATTCCTCTTAATGATTTCTCTAAGTTATCTACCACACCTTTATGATTGGTTATATCTTACTATTAACATTCAAAAATCCCAAAAATAAAAGAAACTATTTCTCATGGGAAAGAATTTAGTATATATTTTAATGTTTCAAAAGATATATCATGTGAATCAAAAAATGTATGATCACTTCCACTTAGTTATTCTTCTTGTGGATATTTTTCACAAGAATTTTCACATTCCTCATGATCACATTAATTCCTTTATCATACCATTTTGTAAGTGTTTTCCAATATCATGATTGTGGTCTGAACCACCTATACTTATATTCCATATCTCTCTACTTCACAGTTATTTTATAGCGAATCTCTAATGTATTCTTCTTATAAAAGGAGGGATAAATTATTCATCTCTATTTTATCTTTTTTTACCTATTCATTATAATCTTGGTATGAACTTAATTTTGATATTAGATAGAAATAAATTCACCAAAAATGAACTTTATTATGAACCAAGAATGAAACTTAAAATCTTCAAAAGAGAAAAACTTCAAATAAATAGAATCTAATTAAAGGTGAACTAGGTGTTAACACCAATTAAAAGGACTGGTTAGGATATTAACTACATTGAGAGGGGGGTGAATTAGTGTTGGTGACTTTAAATCCTATTTATACTTATAAAATTTTATCCCTTTTCTTTTACCTCTATCACTTTTTAAGGTGAAGGGATCACTCTTATTCTCTCTCCTCACTTTCCTTATTTCTTACAGTATAGAAAAACACACACATAGGAGGCATAACAATTTACAGGGTTTACTAATTATTATTAGAGGGATAGTACTAGGTGTGAATTGGATTCCTCCAATATCAAAAAACCTACTATAATCATCATCTAGGATTTTAATTATAGTTACAACATTGTATGAGTATACATCCCGCACTACTCGGTTTGGTGTATCCATCACTCTAGTACATCTCATACCATACAAGAATAAAAAATAATGTATCTTATCACCAATTTAGATCTCTTCAAGCTATATATGTGTTTCCTTAACCTCCTTATGCTTCTTTTCTCATTTTCTTTGAAGCGTGAAAGAAACTACTCTTCTTTTTGTATGAAAATAGTGATAAACACACATTATTCTTTCTATTCACAGTATTAAGTGATGATTTACTTTATTATAAATATTTTATAACTTCTTATTCACTACACAAACAATATCCTTCTTCTTCCCTCTTTTTTTTTATTATTATACTTCACTGCAAAGAAAGGATCCACTATATATATTCATTCTCTATCTTAAACTTAAGTCTAAAAATATGAATACACCGGTTCTTATTAATTTTTATTGACTCATAATTCATATTCTAGAAAATAGTATAGTCATATATCTTTTCTTCTGAATAATATCCATGTATTATTCAATTCAAAATAAATCCAAAAAAATTATCTATAAAATTCTTATCTATATTGTAGATATGTCATGAACAACAATCCTAATATTATTTTAGATCAAATTTTATTTTAAAATTCATATTAAAACCTTAAAATTCAAACTTATACCTTGAATAATATTTCATTAAATCTTCACCAGATATTTCAAATTGGTAGTTCTTATTGGCTGAAATAACCACCAAACCTCTTAGATGAATCCAAGTCATCAAGGCTGATCAAACTTCCTAGTTTTATAACCTTCATACTATTGTCTCTTACTTTGTGGTGTGAAATGTTAGTTTAAACTAGTTATGTTTTTAAATACCTAAACACATTGTGGTGAAATATTTTCACTACAAAGTAGAGGAACTCTTTTGTTGTGTAGTAAAATCATTATGTCATAGAGGACTCAAATTATCTAGACCCACAAAGAATTCTAGAAAATTGAGAATCTTGTCATAAAAGGATCTATTGAGACATGAACAACCTAACTATCATTTGGTTGTGGTATGGTACATCAATTACATCACAAGCTTCTTCAAAATTCCAATGACACCAAAAATCAACTTGTTCCTATCCTTTGCGGCATGGTACTACTTCCATGCCATGAGCACCTCATCTCGACATCAATTGTAACATCATTACTAATTTATAATATAGAGGCCCTAAATATCCCAATTCCATGAAAAGTATGCTCAAAATTATTTTGTGTAATATCCATCACTTCACAGTGCCAAACGTCTTCTTTAATCAACCTTTATAGTGAAAAAGGTAGGCTTTGTGATGTGAGATTCCTTCCTTAAATGGATTGAATTATAAACTCCTAACATGATATATAATCACTAAAAAAATATTAATCATCATATAAATTACACTCCAAACACATTCACCACACAATAAATGTGAGTTTGAATATGATTTATTCATTGATAACAAAATCCAACATGATGAATCTTGTAAAGACCCGGAAATTTCAAGGAATTTTTTTTCTTAATTTTCTTTGGAATTTTACAAGAACACAGTTTCTGACGGCGCCTGATTCTGAGGCCCGGTGTGCCTGGAATTAATTTACGAAGTTTAGCTTGGGTACGTTTAGTGAACGAACGAGCGGGTTTTTCTAACTTTTGAAATGGTGCTCGGAATCGAATTCCGAGGGCACCGATGGAATCGCAGCACTGGTATTTGTTTAGGAGCACCTTTTCCGAAGGTGCGTTTACTCGGGAGGAGTTGTTAAAAATGTGAGGAATAAAAATAATTATTTTACAATTTTATTTTATTTCTTTACTAAGAGGTTTAAGTGTTAAGTGAAATAAAGTTGTTTCACAACTTTATTTCTCTCTTCTAAGTGGTTTAACTTCCATGTGAGGGAGTTGGGGTGGGACCCACTAAATCCTAACTTCTCTTGTTAGGATATTTGTGAGGTGGGGCCCACACGAGCCCCACCCCTTCAAATTCTTAAAACTCCCTCTTAAGTGTGTAACCCTTAAAAACTCACCATTTATTAGCGTGACTTTCCCTCTCCCCACTTTAATTCAAAGCCAACACATTAACTTAATTAAGTCAGTTATGTGTTTTGAATTTGGAATTTTTGAAAATGTTTGCATAAGTAAATAAAATAAGGAAAAGCCTTATTTTATTTCAGTTTGGTTTTTGTTGTGGAGAATTGTGAGAGGGAGAGTTCTTTACTTTGAAGAACTTCATCTTCCACGTTGAAGAACGTGAAGAATGGTTCTTCTCCGACGAAGAACATTGACCCTTCGACTTAGAAGACTCGGCGACCCAGATTCTTCCGTCTTCATCTTCCTCCACGACAAGGGAGAAGTCGCCGACTGCGGTGAACATCGCCAACGACAACATACATTTCTTCTTTATCATAGCAATAAGTGAGGAGACATTGTTTCCTCCTCGGACGCACCCCGACGTCCACAGAATCTACGTTCAACCCCGCGATGCCATTCTCCGCGACACACGATGTGCGACGTCAAATATCCAAGTAGGGGAATTTATTTGGTATTCTCTTATCTTTTGAGAAAAGAACGACGAGCGTGGACCAACCAATTCCAGGTTGATCTGCGGATCGTTCGTTCATGCGGATTGATGTTGAGGATTATTGTTTTTGTCCGCAAATTATTTCTTTGTCGTACGTCGACTTCAATTAGATGGCCGCTTGCTATCATTATAACGGGAGGAGGTCGGACCGCACGAACACGGCCAACCCTCCTTCCCCCTTGTTGTTTGAATTTGTTGCGGCACGTGAAAGGCGGTGCGGTGCCATTGCACCGCACGGAAATTATGAGGAAGGGTTAAGAAGCGCGGCGCCGTCACGCCGCGCCGATGAAGTTGAACAAGCCACGGCGCCGTCGCGCCACGCCGGAAAACGACAAATGAAGCCGCACGGGCGTTGTGGGATCCTTGCAGTGAAGGACGGGTCCCGGGAGGGCTATTGACGAAGACGACACAAATTTCTGACCACTGGAACCCGTCCGGTGGTCCGTGGAATAGCCCGCCGGGATGCGGCCAGTTTCCGCGTCCGCTGGCACGGGCCACCCCACGCGGGGCCGCGGTTCTTCACGCAGGGGCAGCGCCCCGCTCCGCTCCGCTCGGACGTAACCGGCCGAGTCGACCCACTGCCCGGGCCGGGTCGGGTCGACCCGGTTCGGGCCGACCCGAGGGGGGGGGGGTTGTGCCGGGTCGGTCCGGGCCCAGACCCCCCGTTTTCGGATCACTTTCAGTCAAATGACCATATCATGGGATATGGATCTCCGATCAACGCACCGTCAGTTGCGATACGACCCTTGGATCAAGACGGTCGTTTTGACATATCGCACTCAAGGTTTCGGAATACTTTGGGTTCATCCGGGTTGGTTTGTACACAAAACCAACCGGGCCCTCGGAGCGGAAACGCTCGTAACTTGAGCTCCGGATGTCCGATTGAAGTTCCGTCAACTTTGATGGATTTCTCTAAGTGAGACAGATCTTTTGGCTTACTCCGATCGAGGTTTGGATGCCGTCGGAGTGCGGTCGGGTTGGTTTGCTCATGAAATCCAACCGGGCCCCTGGAATGAAAAAGCCAATAACTCACAGACCGGGCGTCCGATTGACGCGTCGTCTGTCTCTTTGATTTCCTCTTGATGAGACAGAACTTTTGGCATACTTCACCCGAGTTTTGGTTGCTGTTGGATAGTGGCTGAGTTGGATTGTACCCAAAATCCAATCGGGCCCTTGGAACAAAAAAGCTGATATTTTTCAGACCGGACGTCCGTTTGACGAACAGTCAGTGGCGTTGGTGATCACGTTGAGAAATGGTCCCTATGAGTATACCCTATGAGAGTTTGGGGTACATTTGAGATATGACTGGGTTGGTTCTCTCATGAAACCAACCGGGCCCCTGGGACGAAAAGGCTAATAACTCACAGACCGGGCGTCCGATTGATGCGCCATCTGTTGCGTTGAGACCCCTATGACGAGGCGGTCCTTTGAGATAATTTTTCGTGGGAATTTGAGATACTTGGAGTATCGAACTGTAGCTCGTGGAGCGGACCCTCCCAGAGATGAGCGTGCGGAGTACGGAGACCGTGTAGCCGACTGAGACCTGGCGACTGCTTGACCGACACGACTTGGAGTGAGTCGACCAGCCCAGTGGACGAAGCACTACTTTGTGAGGTGCAGACCCATGGCGGACGGAGCACTACCTGTGTGACAGTGCAGACCCGCGGTACTCGTCCGGAGAGTACCTCTGCAGGCTTCTAGGGGGTGTGCACTACTGTGTTTGGGTGGCATACCCCGGTGGGAAGCACTACTGTGTGTGGGTGGCTGACCCGCGGTACTCGACATGAGGAGTACCTCAGCAGTCTTAGGTTAGTGGGCAGTACCTCAGAGTTGTGACAGGACCATTGTACACTCCAGAGACGGAGCTCTTCAGCAGTTATGGTTTCAATAATGAAAATCCTGGTTTGAGCTGAGTCTATGACCTTTGTGTTTCCTCATGATTGAGATGGGTTACTTGATAACTTAGGTATATGTATGGGTATATACCTGGGTAGTGGTTATCCGTTGATTTCATAATCCTTGTGTTTCCTCATGATTTAGATGGGTTACTTGATAACTTAGGTATATGTATGGACATATACCTAAGTAGAGGTTATCTGTTGAGATCTTATTTGTGGTTATCCTTGTTGGTTTTAGTGAGACCTTGAGGGTCTCGGGGTCCCTACTGAGTATCGTTATACTCACACCTGCACGGGCTATGCCTGCACCTCATTGCATTGGTTTCAGACGACGGGCAGTGCTGACGGAGGACGAGTGTTCGAGGACTAGACGGTACCCAGAGGTGGACTACACGACAAGTCAGTACCCGGAGGTGGACTACACGACGAGTCAGTATCCGGAGGTGGACTTCATGGCGAGACAACAATCAGAGGAGGTTGACAGGTGAGAGCGTTGTGGAGGCTATCTGTACCTAACCTTCAGGTAGGATCCATAGTAGACAATCCAGGAGCTGCGCCATCTGTACCTACCCTTCAAGTAGGATCCGAGGAGGAAGACCCAGGAGCCGCTTATGTCCTTCCAGCTGTTGTCTTTTTCTGTTGTACTTTGTTCAGTTGTAGTTGTACTTTCATTTGGGTTTGTATTCTGGCCCATTTACCTTTCAACACTTCTCTTTGTACTTAGTGTTTTACTTCCTCTTGTACTCTCTGGTGTTTTGTTTACTTTTATAAAGGCAATGCCTTCCCAGTTATCAGTATTTACGCCTTTGGTGCTAGTCTCCAGCCCCTGACCTATGGAAGGCGGGCTTGGGGTAGTCACGGCACGGGCCCCGAGGACGGGTCGTGACAAATCTCATCTACTCCAACCACTTTTTTCATCCAACTCCTCCAATATTTTTGAATTAAAAAAATGAAACATTGGAAAATATTACAATTATGATAAATAGATAAACTTAAAAAATAATTCTAAACATATAGATTTACTTTATTCAAATATGAAATTTAATTCCAACTTCCAAATTTGGCTAGCTTTAAAATTCATTTAATATGTGCAGATATATACTTAAACTCTATGGAACTTCAATTTTGAAATCAATTTTTCCATAAATAATAAGAAGATATGCTAATTATTTCAAGAAACTATCTTCAAAAAAACTTTCAAACCAACCTTCCAATATATTTTATCCAATATTTGAACATTTAGAATAGATGGCACCTTTTTGGGAACTTCTTCAACAACAAGATTGGAGTCTTCATCCATACATAATCAAAACTTAATCATCAAGTCTATTTCTTAATAAAACATATTAATATAAATGTAAAACTTATTATTCATATAAAAACATTAAAAAAAATATTTAACACAAAGTGGGATCGACACATATGCACATATATAATTATCTATTAAGTAATATGACCATGGAACAAAGAAACAAATGTCCTTCGGGAAGTGAACATAAACATGATATCTAAATGAAATGACTATAAATGAACATAATAGAATGAAAATAAATAAAATATACATAAAAAGGTTCTTAATAAAGTAAATAATAAATTTTATTTTATTATTTTTAAGGTTAGATGAACATACCGACTGATTTTATACCTAAGGTAATGGAACTCTCTAAACAACCCTCTTTTTTTTTTAATTTATGGTTCCTCTATCTAACTCACTTACTATATTTATTATCGTAATGAAATCATCTAATTTTTTTTATATATTTCCCTTAAATATATACTTATCTTATTCCCCTTTTCATTATTGAGGTTATATATTTTATTTTTTAATTTCCCACCTCAGTTTTCTCTCTAAAGAAAACATGATTAAAGGGAACTTTACTATTCACTACTTCTTTCATGTGCTAATATTTTAAGGTTTTTCTATTCTATAATTTATAAAAATATTTAATTTTTTAGGAATTAATTATGGAATAATTTTGTTTAAAAAAAACATTACGCACTTACCTTTTTAATGATTCTTTACTCTTTCCTTAAAGAATTTCATAAGAGGATCATCTCCAAACATACATCTCAACTCATTATTAGTAATTTTCTTCTCTTTAACTAAATTTTAATAACCTATGATTAATTATTTAGTGATGAGACTCCAAAAAAATTAACCCCTTTCTATTTATGGTAATATTTATATTTCATTTGGTTATACATTAAGATAAGATCTTGTAACCCATTTCTTTTTCATGGGTTTTTCCTATTATTATTCTTTATGTATGAATTCAGTATGTGGAAAACATATTAATTTACATGTTAAAAATTTTATGGGTGGTTTTGGATTTATAGATCTCTTAAACTCAATTGGTAATGTTTTGATCTCATAAAATACCATGTATGGTTCATGGGCAATTAACCTAGCATACTATGTTATGTATTATTGGTAAAAATACTTGTATTATGATTATTATCTCTTTTTTTATATTATTTAAAAATTATTATGATTACATGATTTATTAAATAATATTATTTATGATATTATATAATTTTATTATATATATATGAACCTCCCCTTTTATGATATCATGTTATGCCACTTGAATCTTATGTTAAAGTTCATGTGTATTACCTTCCTAGGATTTATGGATCAACCATCTCATTTATGTATTTCTTCAAGGTATCCTATATATTAATATAATATCAATGGTATTTAAGAGAAAATTATTTATAAATAATTAAATATGTTTTTTATTATATTTAAGTTGATGTTTTATGCATCTAATCTTAAAAATATATGAAGATTATTTGGGTTGATTTTGTAATGAGTTTTGTATTTGTTTTCAACATGTCTTGTTGTGATTGTTTTTGTATTTTAGGTAAGAATGAGTTGTCTTATTTTTAGGAAACTTTAATTATGAAGTGTGGAATAAGGTTATGAATTTTTCCTTAACTATGTTAAGAAACTTTTTGTAAAATAAATACGATTTTATGTCGATCTTAAAGTTCCTAACATCATGAAGATAAATGTGATTCAATCTAGGATTGTACGAGTTTGTAAAAATAAAGAGATTTTTTTTATAAAAACATAAAAGTTTCAGTCTATACATATTTAAATCTATGAGGTAATGAAGTTTCAACCTAATGATTATATAATAAATAATGAATTCTAATAGACTGAATCCACTAAATAGAGGCATATAGAGTTTCTGGACATATGTTTTTTTTTATGAAGTTACTATTATGAAGTTCTCATTATGGCTATACAAAGTTCAATTTGGAGTTTTTGGATGGAAATGGTGTAAAAATTTAAAGTTACAAGATATATAAATTTTAATATGAACTTTCTATACGGAAAGGGTGTACATAGTTGAAAATGAATGTGGAACAAAGTTAAAGTTATAAATTTTAATTTTCTTGGTGTAAAATTTTTGAAGATATAAAACCACGGAGGGTGTTGTTGTATAAAGGATATCCGTTTTGATACATCCTAATGAGTGTTTTATGATAGTTCCATTTTTACTCTAGTCAAATTAAAGTTCATAAGATCATCATACAAATAGGTGAAATATTATTAGGACAATGGTGTATAAAGTTTTTGGTTAGATGGGTGAAAAGTTACACCATATGGAAATGAGTGTTTTCTACACATCATAGTTATTTTCTAAGAAATTATGAAAAAAGTGTTCAAATGATAGAGTAAATCATATGATGTATCTTTAGACTTTCTTCTTCAAATTTCTATCAGTTGGAGAATTATGAAGTTTTCTGGTCAAAGGAATATATGAAGATCTAATCTGAGAAAGATTGTATAAAGTCTAAGATGAAGTTTAATTCTATCAGATGGGAAATTTTAGAATTCCTAAAAACTAGGGGAGTATTAAGTATATTGTTTAAAGACAATGGTTGATTAATGAAATTCCTACGATGAGCTTATCAAGTCATGTTGATCGGCTAAATATCCATAAAATTGGAAAGCATCAGATAAATAATTATGATTTCATCAGATGTATGATTCTAAAAACAAATACCACACTAAGTTTTTCAATCCAAGATCTATATGAAGTTGGAGAAAACACTTAATGGTTGGACAAAGAAATGTTGTTTTAATGGAAATATCAAACCAGGCAAACAAATGTGGTTCCATTAGACATGGGAAGCATATGAAGAGCATATGTCAAAGTAGTGGTGAGTTAACCAAACCAAGTCAATAAATCGAAGAAAATTTAAGAGAGGTAAATAACAAGAATAATAAATAAATTTAAAGGATATATAAATATCAGAGTTTACTAGATAGATTAATGGTTCATCGATTAGATAAGTTTTTAATGATATTCATCATATAGACACTTATCAGATCGAGTTTTTAGGAGCTTTATATGAACTTTTTAAATTCCTTAATAATGAAGATATTGAGTTAATCCTTCATCGTGTCTTTATCTAGAGAGTCTAAGAAAATTTGAAGAAATTAATAGCTTTAATGAATGTTATAGAATGTTTGAGAAGTTCCCAATGAAGTTGAGTTGAGGGGAGGGTATGGAAATTTATTTTGAGTTGAGCGAGATAATCTTTTCAGTTCCCTTATTTTTCTCTTTGGTGCATGCCTATGTAAAGTGTTGTGAGTACATTATGTACATAAAATTTTCATGTAAGTGAGAGAGATGAAGTGATATATAAAATGTATTAGATAGAGATACCTATAAAAGAGAAAAGAAGCTCAATATTGATTAATGTGATTTTATAACCAAGGAGTCTCCTAGTTGAGGAAGAAGAAGTTATTGTCCGGAGGTATAATAGTCATAATTACTGAATAGTGGTACCAAAAATAAGTTTACATGATATTGGTACTATAAAAAAGTTCCAAATAGTGATTTTGAGGAAATTTTGATAGAGTTATACCAAACATGGCACTATCACAACAAATGGAGTCTTACCAGATGGAGTATATTAGACAGAAAATTTTCAAATGATATTTAAGTGAGATGTTACAAATTTTTTCTTATATTTTTTGTCTTAGTTTTATAAGAAAACTTTTTAATTAAATGGATTCATTATAATCACATATTTGAATATAGAAGGGGGTATAATGGAATTTGTCTCAATTTTAATTCACTTTATATCATAGTGAGTTTCCATGGAATAATAACACTTGTGATGGAAATGATATAATCACCCACTTTGATGGTAAACATTGTAAATCTTGTGTGCTCTACTTTACTTCCCTAAAACTAAAATAATTTCATGGTTGAGATATATAATGTTAAAAATGATAGAAAATATAATAAGTAGAATAATTTTATTTCAAGTGAAAATAAATTTAAAATATCACCATTGATTCACCCCTAATGGTTCTCACATTCCTAGTAACTTTAATTATAATTAGAGAATTTAGGTTTACTCCCTAATATCCTTACATTAATTAACATGTATAATCTCAAATAAGTTAATACAAGAGGTAATCATACCTTCTATAAAAAAATCATTGATTAATAAACAAAATTATACCTTATCTTCTATCTCTTAGCCTGGAGGTAATCGATGCAACTACAGTTGGATTTATACCCACTAATAAATATTCTCTTATAATATTTTCTCATAAAATAAATCTTGAGGTTAATGGGAAATAACAAAACTATACTCTTATTTCATTGTTATAAAATGTTTATATAAAGTTTGTGGGTCTCAAAACAGCTAATGAAACTTAGGAAAAACTCAAAAGTATCTTCAAGGGAAATATAAAAGTGAAGGAATCAAAGCTAAAAATAAGAAGAATCAATTTTGAAGATTTTATAATATAAGATTATTAATATATTAATAAATACATTACCGGAGTTAATGAAAATTTTATCAACATCATAGGATTTAGATATGTCCTAAAATATTCTACCATTGTTAAGAAACTCATGAGAAACATTCTAGAATGGTTTGATCACAAAATATCTTCTTGATAAGATAAATATGATTTATCTCTTAATGAATTATATAATGTTATTATTACATACAATATTAGGAAATATCAAGTATTCAAAAATATTATTAAAGAAGAAATATATTTTAAAGCTATGAAAAAGATAAAAAATTTAACCAAAACATGAGATAGTGGAACTCAGTGAATCAAAAGATAAAAAAGCTGATATTGAAATAAATGATTAAATTATTTATCTTATATCTAAAAATTATAATAAATACATAGGAAAGTAAAAAAAGGAAAATACAACTTAAATGTTTTGAGTGAGGAGTTTTTGAACATTTTTTTATAAATTTTCTATAGAAGAAAGGTGTAAAAAATGATGATGATTTTGAAGAAAACACTTTGTTAAAGAATTAGAGAAAAAATTCTAAAGAAGATAACAAATACACTAAAAGTGGTAAAAAAATTCACTGAAAGAAATAAAATAAGTATGTTAAGTAATAAAGTTGAGTGACGATCTACTGAAAAAAGTTTTCATAAGATGAAAATCAATATAAGTTCAGAAAAAACTTTTCTAATGTTAAAAAAAGGAAGATACTTCAAATAGTGAAGAATAAAAATGTTAAGAAACTTATAGAGAATATCATCTAAGATAAAAACTTATGGAATATTTTGAGGAAAACACAAAACTCAAGAAAGAATTTAGAATGTTAAAAAATAATGTGAGAAAAAGAATGTAGGAAAGGAATAATTACTTAAAAATGAATATGTGTACATTGAGGATATCTAAACCCTCATAAAAAAAGTTGAAGAATAAGTTATTATGGTGGAATATATTTGTAATAAACTCTCTATTAATGAATATAATCTTTTTAAAACTCAATTGAGATACCTTTAGGTTGAAATTACCCTAAAGAATATGAGAGAAATTTTTAACAATGATTTAGAGGTAAAGTTTATAGAATATCAAGATACTAAATGAACTCATCCCAAGAATTAGGTGAAATATATACCCACTAAACAAAAAATTTTATTTGATTATACTAATATGTAGGTGTTACACACAACATTGGGAAATATTGGGTTGAGAAAGGATGTTTTAAACACATCACATCAATAAAATTTGAAAATAAATTTTGAAAAAAATGATCTCTACACATAGGGAAATTAGGTGTTGTAAGTTATGATGAACCTCAACAAACTCATCATAGGGAAAGATCATTTTTATATAGAGGATCAATGTTAAGTGGATATTTTTGTTGTTGTGTTGTATATGGGCCCTAGGTGTATAACTATTGGCACAAAATGTCACTCCCTAATAATAGTCATGAACTAAGGGAGAATAATAGTTGAATAAAAGAGAGTAACTTTTTTAAGTTATAAAAAGAACGAAAATTAGATTCATCAAAAGTTAAAAAGTTCCCAAGGAAAAACCAATTTTAATACTTGGAAGAAGTTTATGAGAGTTATGATCAACCAATTTACTATTATGAAGAATGTATAAAAATTCTTTTGGAAAAATGTCTTATGCTAAAAAATAAAAGGAATCTGGAAATAAGAAAAACAAAGAAAAAACATTTTTTTTGTTGAGAATGATCTAAAAGATAGAAAAAGGAACAAAACATAGATTCTTTATAGTGTTTTTTCCTCACATATGACATGTTATTTAAATATATTGAAGGATAATTAAGAAAATTGTTTAGGATTCATTACTTTCAGAAATGAAAGTTCATTAAAAACCATAGGAATAGGAATGGCTATGATTGAATCTCAGAAACTCAAATTGAAGGAAAATCTATTTATTGATGGGATTACGTAAAATTATTAAGTGTTATAAAACTATATAATTATGTTAATGAATATATCATTGGAAAATATTCTTGTATCATCTAATGTTTGAAAGATATAAAATTTATCACTAAGGGATAAAGAACCAGTGGTAATCTATTATAAAATGAAGATCCTTGAAACTCATGTTAATTATCATCCAAAGATGAAGATAAGTTTTGGAATAAAATACTTTTGAATATTATCCAAAATATTATGAGCACACACTCTATGGAAAATTCTATAATAACTAATAAACATAATAAAGTTGAAATTGAATCCACCAGACCTCTTGAGCATATACACTATAATATTTTTAGGCCAATGATACATCAATAAAAAAAGGTGATTTATAGTTTATTAGTTTCATTTATGACTTAAATCAGATGAACAATAAAATATTTATGAAACATAAATCACAGGTTGCATAGATGTTTATAATTTTTATAAGGGATATTGAGAAAAAACCATCATTTACATTTTAAATATGAGGATATACAATGGAAATAAATACTTAAGTAACTCTTTTGAGTCATATATAAGAAACATAGAATCAACACCAATACTTTTTACCCTACACTCATCAATAAAATGTATCGGTGGAAAGGAAAAAAGAAATTTTTTAGTTTAAATGGGAAGAAGAATGCTCATTTAATACCAAATTTCTAAATTATTTTGGATAGAAGTTGTAAGTATAGTTGTTTATGTTTCAAATAGATGTTTATTGTATTCAAAATATAAAATAACTCCCTATGAGGTATGGTATAAGAAAAATCCAATTTTTAATACTTCAAAGTTTTTGGGAGTCCTTTATTACCAAATATCAAAAATATAAATTTTGGAAAGTTTGATGAAAAAGTGAAAGAAGGAAATTTCATGGGATATTCACTTGATAAAAGAAGTTACAAGTTTTTGAATAAAAAACAACATAATTTGGTTGGATCTTTCAATGTGAAGGGTTTTAAAAATCATTCTTTCTTAAAAAAGTTATTGAAAAAGATAAGGAATATTTTATGAAATATAGAATAGTGAATTCTAAAAAAGATAATGATAATAAAGATGATTGTGATCCTAATATTGTACAAGTTGAATTAGATCATTATATTTATGAGGAACGATAGACAGTAAGAAAGTTTCTAAAGTTAAAAAATTTATAATAATAGGTTAATCTAATAACATTATTGGAATTCAAGAAGCTTCTATTCAAACAAGGTGGAAATTGAGATTTGAGAATCATACATTACTTATCTCACACGTAGAATGATATTCAATTTTAGAGGAAGTTGAACATAATAAGTTGGTAAATGTAATGAATTAAGAGATAGGTAATATTATGAAAAATAAAACATTGGACATTGTTCCATGGTCAGCAATAATGAATGTTATTGGAACAAAATGGGTGCTTCGAAATAAGATCAATGAACATGGAAAATTTTCAAGAGATAAAGATCAAATTTTTTACAAAGGTTACTCATAGTTGGAAGGTTTTAGTTTTTAATAAACTATTTCTCATGTTTCTAAACATAAAAACATAAGAATGTTCTTTTTAGTTATTGCGCATTGAAATTACAAAGTCTTTCAGATGGATGTTAAGTCAAGTTTATTAAATGTATAAATTTAATAAGAATTTATATTAAGAAAACCAGTGGGTTTGTACTTGATAAATATATAACCATGGTGGTTAATCTAAATAAATACTTATAATGATTTAAACAGGCCATGAAATCATAGTAATCAAAACTTTATAGTTACCTAAATTAGTTTAAATTTTCTAAATAAAAATTTTGTATCAATATGTATTCAAAAGAGGTGAGCATAGGTTCCCTAATTATCCTTATTTATGTTGATGATATAATTTTCTCAAGAGATGAGGGTAAATTTTTTGAAAAATATACTAAAAAAATAAAGAATAAATTTTAGATTTCAATTTTTAGAGAGTTAATTCTATTTCAAGGTTTACAAGTTTAACAGAAAGAAAGATACATATTTATCTCTCTAGAAAAGTATGATAGTTATTTGATATGAAAAATAATCATGGAAGAATCAAAACAAGTTTCTGTACCAATATTATCTGGTATTAAGTTGAGTGAAGATAAATCTGTGAAAAGTGTGAATCAAAAATACTTCTTGAAATTGATAGGAAACTTAATCTATCTTACTACTTCAAGAAAATACATTGTATATGTTGTTACTTTTGGTGCAATATATCTAATTGATCCAAATGAATCACATATGATAGAAACTAAAATAATACTTAGTTAAGTTAAAGGAAAAACAAATTATGTCTTAATGTATCGAAGAAGTGATGATATGAACATTATTAGGTATAGTGATGCTAATTTGGATAGAAATTATAATGATAGAAAATAAATTTTAGGAGGAACTTTACTCTTGGGAAAAATTGATGTCAGATATCATAATAATAAATAAAGTCTGGTTACTATGAGAATAATAAAAGAAGATTATATTTCCACCACCCAAGATTGTACACAAATGATGTAGATGAAAGTTCATCTTGAATATTTTAGAGTGGATGTTTTCAAACTATTGAATATTTTTTGTGATAATTAATGTGTCATTTATAATTTCAAAAATCCTTTACAACATTTTATATCAAAGAACATTGATATTAAGTATCATTTCATGAAATATAAATTTGATGGTGGAGAATTTTTTATTGAAAATATTTCAAAAAAATATCAAATTTTTGATATTTTCACCAAATATATACCAAATGAAATATTTGAGGAATTAAGGTTATAAATAAATGTTCATCCTCCACCAATGACTTTATAAATTTCATAAAAAAGAACCCCCACAATACATTGGATCTGTTGTCTAAGGGGGAGAATAAATACATATTTTTTTAAAATAAGTAAAAACTTTTATCTCAATATTTTTTGAATTTTAAGATGGTGTTATCATAAAATGGGGGAGAATAAAAAATATTGAGGTGTATTTTATCTTATTATGGAATTTTTTTTCTTATCACCAAGTAATGGAATTCCTTCAAAAACATTGCTTAATATTACATCATGGTGTCAATACATTATCTATGATAAAGGATTTGGTTTGATAAAATTTTATGAAAAGAGTTGTCAATTTTTTTATTAATTTTTCCAATAAATCCAAAGGGGGCTATTGATGATCCTTTGGGTTGTTTTTGAAATTAATTTTGTATATTTTTTTCATAATATTTTATTGTGAATGTTTTTGTATTTTCAGTAAGAAAGAGATGATGGAATTGTTAAGAAGCATTCCTTATGAAGTTTTTAAGGAGGTTAATAATGTTTCCTTAATTGTGTTAATAAACATTCCTTTCTAGTCAAATTATGTCATGTTAATATTCATGTTCTTATCATCATAAATATGACCATGATCCTATATGAGTTTATATGACTTTGTAAAAATAAGGATAAGTTGTTTTCTGCAAAAAATATTTAAGTTTTAGGTTGTGAATAGTTGAATATATAATGTGTTGAAGTTATAACCAAATGACCAGTAAGACAAGAATGAAGGCCAATGGACCGTGTCCACTGGACAAAGGTATATGGAGTTTCAGGTTAGGTAGTTTGTATAAATTTCTTACAATGATGTTCTTATCACGGCTATATAAATTTCAAGCAAGAATTTTTGGATATACATGGTGTATATGGTTTAAGTTTCAAGTTATATAAATTTAAATATGAAGTTTTTGGATAGACCGGCTGTAAAAAGTTGAAATCTCAAGTAGTAAAAAGTTAAAGATACAAAGTTGAAGTTTCACAATGTGTAAAGTTTAAAGATATGGTTCCATAGAGGATGTTGTTGTATGGAGGCTATCATTTTAGATCCATCATATTGAGTGTTTTATGACATATCCATTTTTACTCTTTCTGATGTAATATTCATCATATCATTATATATAAAAGTTAAATTTTAATCGAATAGTGGTGTATAAATTTTACTGGATGGATAGGTACAATGTTACACCACGAAAAAAATGAATTTTGTTTACTCCTTAGAGGGATGTTATGATAAAGTCACAATAATGAGTCCAAATATTCAAGATGATCATATGAAGTTTCTTCATACATTCTTCTTCAAATTTATAATCGTCATAAATTTCATGAAGTAGTATTGGTTGTAGAATTATGAAGTTCTCTTGTCAATGGAATATATGAAGCTATGGCCTGAGAAAGATTGTATGATACTTGGGATGCAGTTGAGTTATATATAATAGAAAATTTACAAAACCCTACCGATCATGGGAGTAGTAATTACATTGGTTAGAGAAAAAAGTTGATTAATTAAGTTTCGAAGATAAGTTTAGTAAGTCAAATATCCATCAAACAGATGAGCATTGGAAAAATAATTACGATTTCATTGGAATTATTATTCTAAAAAAAAGTACCATAATAAGTTTTCAATCTAAGATCTATATGAAGTTGGAGTATACAATGGATTTCTCGATGAATAAATTTCATTTCAACTATAATATAAAACCATACAAACAAATTTTATTCCATCTGATAGAGGAAGTATATGAAGATCACTAGTCCAAGAATTTTTGAGTTAAATGGACCGAATCAATCCATCGAGGTAAATTGTAGAGAGTGTAAGAAAAAACATCATAAAGACATCCACTGTATAGAGAAATATTATATTTCACCAGAAAAAAGAATAAATCACTATTCGAAGAAGTTTTTAGTGAAAATCATCAGACAAATGTTTATCAGATAATGTTATTAGGATATTAACATAAATATTGTAAATTTCATAATAATGAATATGCCAAGATGATCCTTCAATGTTTGTTTATATAAAAAGTATAAGAAATTTTTAAGAAAGGTTGATCTTTAAAAAAATTTCAATAATTTTTTGGAATATTTGAGAAGAAACCAATGAGGTTGAGCTGAGAGGAATGATATGAAATTTGAGTTCGAGTTGAGCAGGAAAAGATTTTGAGTTCCCACATTTTTCTTCCAGATGCATACCTATATAAAGGGGTTTCAATTTAGTATGTATATAAACTATTCATGAAAGTGAGAAATGTGAAATGTTGTAGAAAAGTTATCGTAAAGAGATACCAGATAGAGACAAAAGGAGATTAATATTGAGTAATGTGAGTTTCAAACTAAGGAATCTATTAGTTGTGGAAGAATAAGATATTGGGAAGAGGTGAAGTGTTCAAAGTTACTAAAAAATCGTAGCATATAGAAGAATTCTAGAAAAATTTACAGAACAATGATTTTGATAAGAACTAGATGGATTTATACTAGACATATCATAGGTACACTGAATGGGGTCTTATCTGATAGAGTATATCAAATTACTAATTTGAAAAAAAAATCAGTTATATGTTAAGAAAAGTTTCTTTCCTTTTTTGGATAAATTGTAGAATAAAATAGTGTAACTAATGGGATTCAATATAATTACATATAAATAGAAATAATTATGTTAATGGGAGTTGGAGAAATTTTTATTCACTTTATTTCATAGTGAATTTCTATAGATTTATGGGAGTTTCTATGTCAAGGATATAGTCACCCACACTGGGGGAATACCTTGTAAATCTAGTGTGCTCTTCATTAATTTCCTAATGTTTAATACATTATGTGGTTGATATATATAAATTTTATAATGGTAGAAACTATAAAAATTCATAGGGGTTTATTATAAGTGAAAATAAATTGTAAAATATAAAAATTGTTTCAACCCCCCTTTCTCAGTGGTTCTCACATTCCTAGGAACTTCAAAATACCAAACCTCTATATTTCAAGGTTTTATTTTATAGATTTTTATTTGAAAAAATAAGTAATAATATTTTTATGATTCTCAAGTTTCTATAATATCATATTGAGGTATAAAATAAATTTACGATTTCTTATAAATAATACAAAGGAAAGGACAAGGATTCAGTTACTGATGTTTCTTTGAAATAAACTCAAAAATTAAATTCATGGATTCTTGATAGTTTTTACTCATATAATATGATAATATATACAAATATTCATGAATAAATGAAGAAATATGATAAAAAATCAATAAGATTTAGGGTTGATAGCTCACTCAAAGTAAAGGGATTTGGAATTGTTGAAATTAGAATGAAAAAGATGAAATGTATCAATACTTAATTTGTTAATTTATTAAATCATAATCCTCTAAGTGTGACATTACTTTGAGATTATAGGAATGAAGTTATTTCAAGACATGTTATTTTTTTAATAAATATATTGAATTATTGAGTAATTTTGATCTGAGAAAATGATAAAAGGAAACATTTTCCAAATATTGGTTTTACAAAATTAAGGATATATTGGTATAAAGGTTTAATACTTCTTTTAGAATATAATATTTGGGCATTTGAGTCAATGAAACATGATAATATAGACTCTTGATGATGTCATCTATAGAGATCTTATTTATAAAAGATAAAGAGAGATGATTCGTAATGTGTTTCAAAAAGGTAACATAGTAAAAAAGTCATATAAAAGAGTTGGTTGTCAAATAACTAAGCTATTAAAGTTAGTTAATATTGAAAAATGGATCCAAATTCCATTAATTATTATATATATTTTATATTTTTCATTAATTTTTTAACTGGATTGAGAGCCATCATGTATATGAAACAAAAGTTAGAAACTATGAACAAATTGAATAGTTATAAAATAGATATGGAGAAACAAACATGATAGTTTATCAATAAAATCATAACTAATAATAGAGAAGAATATAATTTTTAAAATTTTAAAATATATCATATAAAATATGGAATAAAACATGAATTCATATGACTATATATTTAACCTCCTAGCCTGACTAAATATGAAACCATTTGGTGGAACGATTGCCACATGGCCTCAAGTATCCCACCCGTACACCAGAGGATGCTGACTTTTAGTGAGGATCTGATGATGGTATGGTGGGGAGACTGTACCCTCATTATTAGAGTATCATATTAGTATAAGAGATAATAAATAGATTAAAAAAAGGTAGAAGCATTAATAATAAATTACATAGCAGTAGAAGATAATTATAATAACTGAACAACATGGACAACACCAAATGAACAACTATGCATGCATGTCTGTGTCATGCTAAAAGTATAAGAAAGAAAAATAAAACTGGAAGAAAAATAAAAAACATAAATAATAAAAGGAAACAAATACCCAAAGACAATATCCATGAGTATCCTGAGTACTAGATCAGTAATATTCTCCTAAACTCCCATGTACAATGCACAACACAAGAAATAAAACAAGGACTTGTGAACATGAAGATCTGCTCGAGTAACCTAGTACAATGGCAGCCTGAATAGGGTGTGAGATATAATTAGTAGGACATAACCAATTTTTTATAATACATAAAACAATTTTTATATATTAATATGACAGTGTACATGTATGGAATGCAAAGCTATGAATAAATAAAAAGAAAGTAATAAAGTCATCTCCGGTTCCTAAAGGACACCAGAATGACCATACCTACTTTTACCTAATCCAAAATGTATCTAAACTAGGTTAAACCTTTAAAAATAGGATATAATGTAATAATGATTCATCATAATTAAATTATTAAGAATGGACTTATCCCATGCATGTTATTTGGAATGGCAGATGCATCAACTTAATTAATTATTAGTTTTCATTTAATTAAAAGAGGTATCCCTTATATTCAATTTAACACCATCCTAAGCCAATCCAAGGAAAACATTATAAATTAACCCATGTTTTTCACTAATAGATTAACAATTATCTAAATCCGAAGGAGTCTATACATGGTGATCAATAAATAGAATCCCAAGTATCACTCTCGACATGAGGTAAAACATATCCCCTCTAATCCTGTCCTTGGTATCTGACAAAGTGGTCTGAGTATCACTCTTGGAATGGTGTAACAAAATTTCCACTGAGCCCCTCTATAGGTTCTCCCCTGGGAATCAGTATCGTTTCTATGGAGGTATGTAAACCATATTTTGAGCTAGTCCAAGATATAACATTTATCACTCCCAACGTATAAAGTCCAAACAACATATGATTCCATCATTGGAATTCTATTAAAAGGAACCCAAGTATCTCTTAAGTTTTAAATAATACATTAATTTAATTTTAATTTAATTACTAAAGAGGCAATTTATAAAACCATTCCATTTTACCAATCAAGTGTATTTAACTAGGACCACATCCATTTACCATTTCTATTTAAAAGAATAATTAATTCATTTCCATAACATATCAATTTATTGTTTTAAAGGTTTATTCAATTATCAATGAATATTAAGAATTGGTTAGTACATTAAGGCTATATGGTCTGCGCATGTAAGATAACACCATACATGTAGTTGTATAATCTAGGCCATGCTAACCTGTATGCCATATAAAATCATTAAGAACTCTTCATAATATTTTGGCCATAACCACATTGAATATAATTTATTAGATAAGGGATAAAATAGTGAGTTATTTTATCCATAAACATTCTAATAAATCTATATGTTATATTTTAGAAGAATTCATACCTCCTATAGTGGTTTTATTTGAAAATAATTGATTAATTAATTATTTTAAAGATCACACCCGTAAGGGTGATTTATAACTCAAGTTTCATGACCACTAACCATGATTAAATAATATACCAAGTCTACTTGAATTAAAGAATTAGGTTCTACAATTAACCTTCACATTTAATAGGGGTTTAATGTAAATGTTAGCACATAGTATATTGAAACCAATTATAAAACACGAAGACTTTAATGTAAGATCTATATTAAACATAACTCATTCTTAGGATGACCCACATATCTAATATTGAGGCTTTATTTGGTCTAGTTCTAGAGAAAATAAAATATTTGAAAAACACCCTGGAAATAGGGTTAATTATGTCACACCAAAATAGCATAGATGAGGATAAGATAAATGAATAAAAGAGGAAGGAGGAGTTATAGACAAAATGAGTTCTATCCAATGAAATTTATGCTTCTAGAATTATATAATAGATCAGTGTGATCTCTCCATGGAAGTAGTAAAGAGGAGAAAATCCTGTGAAAGAGGTGATGCGTGTGAGTGAGAGGAAAAATATGGTAGGAAGAAGAAATAAGTATAGATGTGGGAAATAGTAATTTAAATCCCCCTTTAATAAGAAACAGGGTTTGGCCACATGGTTGGACAAACCGTGTTCCAACCGTTCTATAGCTACTACTTGAGGAGGGAGGTCACACTATTCATGCACATGGTTTGGGAAATATTTTACAAACCATACACTTTATCTTTATTTGAAACCTAGAGAAATATACACAGTTGTGTATCCCATTGAGTCCAAATCATGTGATACCTTTAGATATAATATATTAGTTTCATGGTTTCATCCATTGGGATGCATGGTTTCCGAAAAACTATATGCCCATGTTAGTTCCTCTAAATTTTGAGTTTCTGGGGTCCGATGCTCTTGGAACTCATTAGGACACCTGAAAAACTTTTTAGTCCTTAGATAAAGTCTAAAACAACACATTTTAGTTTTCTAACTCTTATCATTTCATTCTAGATCTTATTTTGTAAAATGGATCATCCACGAAATGCTAAAATTTGAATTCCATTGGAATTTCATTTAGTCCAAAAACATAGAGCACTACAATCTCCCCACCTTAAAACTTATCATCATTGAGAAACCTTGGGGAAATAAGATAAACAAAATCTAACCTACCCAGGTTAGGAAGTCTCATAAAAATGGTCATGTTTCATTTCTGAACACCCAACACACCTTCAATCATCACTTAAGAATACAACACATAATGCATTAAAACTCAATCAAATACTCACTCTCCAAAATTGAAACATAGAGATGAAACTTACTCGAGACTGTCTAACTTGAGACATGATAACGTCATCATATCTTTAAATATTTATCATATGGTTCTCCCCATTATAGGTTCTATCATTTAAAGGTTCGATCTCGAGTCTTGGTGCTTATACCATCAAAATTGTCTATTTAGTCTTGCTAGTAACGTTTTAACGATGCCCAAAACATGATTCATGACTCGATAAAAGGGTCGATCCCACATTGACCTCACTTATACTTCTCATTCCAACCTTTCCTTCAAAATCCTAGGTCAACATGTACATTTCACCCTTCTGAACCTGACAGAATGCCTGAAACAGTTCCTTACTAACCGCATTGAACGAAATGAGAAGATAACCAATCGAGCCACATTTTTTCAATTGTTCACAAAATGCTTGACTTAGATGGTTGGTGTGGACAACCTAAAACATGATTCCTTTCATGAAGACGCCCCAAATTTAATTTTAACATTTTCATCGAATCCTATAACCATATTTTGGTGACATTTCAATCCAAAATATCCATTTATGTTTTCATACCTCGACATGAACATGGGTATATATCTGATCCAATACACTTGTATCATTACCCTTAAACATCACATTTGAGCCCAAATGAGGTGTGGGGAAACCTTGGAATCATAAAATGGAGTCCAAAGAGCACATTCAAGGTAGTCCATACTCTAGTTCATACAAGTGATATGTTGGTACAAGGCTGTGGCATTCGTGTTTCAAGAACACTGACTAAGCCCAAAGCATCATCCAATAGGTGGTGAGGTCAAAGCAATGGCCGGTGTCTATGAGTCCATATAAGGCATTCCTACTTGGGAAAAAAGTATCAATTAGTACTGTCCATGACTTTATAAGCGATGCATTTTCCCAGAATACAACTACCCACAAGTTGTTTTACCAATAACAGTGGCATTTAAAATTTAACACAATGTATAATCGATGCTCCCTTAGTGTACCCAGATGATGTTAAGATAGGGAAAATGATCCTCTCAAAAAAAGAGTACACTAAGAGGGTACAATGAATTTCCAAGTAGATTAGAGATACTCCCACCATACCCAAGATTAAGTGCTCAGTATGGTTATAACAAAATGCACCCAACCACATAATAGGAAATGATAGTCATACCACATTAGGCTGACTCTTTTTTGAGAAAATTCACTACACATGTTGTTGTGTTGTCACAACCCAATAAAAAAATCCTTTATCACCTAAGGAAATATGTAATCCTTAAAACACAACCACCAAAGTACATCGAGGACCAATGAAATCATCAAAGGTTATGTACATAGACAACCATTTCTTCATTGTGATGACTCTCAAACATTGACACATTCTATGTTTACCTACATCAAGGACATTTAAAAGAAACACTAACCACTCCCCAGATGGTCCTCTTGGTTGTGTTACTTCTACTTGGAAGGAAACACATTACTCATATTGATGTGTTTCTCACCACCTTAGGGGTGTTCTTATCATCATATTTATTGAAGGGAAAACCCAACCCACAGAACATGATTCGTTGACCACTAGTCATTGGTCCTAGAGGGTCTAATACACTTTAGAAAGTGTTTAACCAAAGGAAATATAGAATATACACTTAAAAGTTCACTAAGTCAGATTAAATTTTGACTTATTCATGGCACTCCTCCCGAGTCATATCCATGTATTCCATAACATTAGGTGTAAAATCCAAATGTTTGACCAGTGTGGAAAACACCTGATCCTCTTTACAACAACATTCTGAGTATTATAATGAGTCTGATTCCTCTTTAAATTTTAGGTCACTCTACTTTAGATGTGAACTGTGATTCAATCCTAAAAGATTAAGTCTTAAAAAATTAACACTGAACCCAAATGGTTTGTTGTACAATTTTTTAGAAACTTGACTATGTTGTGTACATCAACACATACCACCCCAAGGTTTCACCATAAAAATAGAACATTCTAGATACTATCCATAGGCTTATCACCCTATCCATCCTATTATTTAATGGCATGTACAAGAGTTTCAAATCATATTTTTATTACCTGATATGACTATTAACCTAGAGGGCAACGTAATGATTCATCCATCACTAAGAAGGATGAAGAGGGGTTATACATACCACTAAATGGTCAACCATTCTCTATAAAAGTATAATCCATTGAAACTGATCATTCTACATTGATCATTCTCATAATAAGGGTAAACAATTGCACAACCACCCATCCAACTTAGGTGTTTTTTTGGAAACTAAGATTCATATAAGAAATAGTGGCACCCAAATGTCACCATTCATCTGAAACAGTTCACCAGTACTAAACAAGGATTTAGGGTTTTGAGGGAACTACCTACCTTAGCCTAGACCCTTAAAAAATAACAAGCGTTGAACCTAAAAGGAGGTCACACCAGAATGGTCACTAGGATTAAGAGCCTATAATATAGGTTCAAGCTATGAATGAAGAGGCTTATGAGTAATGATCATGCTCCCACTCTAAGGAATCTATTCAAGGAAATATCTAAAATTCCCTAACATGATGGTTAAATACAAGAACACCTCTCTAAGTTTCAGTGTTAGTCTTTACATTAACTATCCTTTAATTATTTAAACATTCCTAGGGTTTAGTTTAAAGGACACATAATATCGATCATAAATAAAAATTATTAGGTACTTTATTTAGGCAATGCCACAAGTCACACTGACAATTTTTATCGAACTCCATTTCAAACATTATTTATTTAATTGACATCCTGTCATCATTAGGAAATTTATCCCATAAATTTTGATTTATCTATTTTATTTATTCATAATTTTATCACAATTGGTCTTAGTTAAAGAAACTGTCAATTATAATCTATATAAAAATACACCCTTTCGGTTGATGTTGGAATTTTTCTTAACAAATTCCTCATATAGGAATGGCTCCAAAGAAAATAAAAGATTTTTTTATTAATTAAGAATGGGACTGTTCAGGTAAAATTCCACCATAATCTTATATGTAAAACCATATAAACAAATGAAAACATTATAAATAACTATCTCTATATAGTATATCTTACCCCCATTGGATTAGATACTAAGGCATAAGAAGACAAGGACACCTATAAGGGTCCCGTTAAGTCAATAGATATTAATTTTTAAAGCACCCTTAATAGTTTTATTTTATAAATAGTATGCCCCAACTGACCTAATTGGATCCAGTTCTACTTTTAAGAATGCAATCTTATGGGTCTCCATACCCAAGTGATAGAGCAAAAACCCCTTTTTTAAGTTAACCAATTCATTTAAAGGTATGATTTCAACAACTTTTATATTTATACAATGGTCACAAGAGATATAAAAATCATAAATAATGGGTCTCTTATATGGGTCAGCATTTTCCAATTTGTAATCACCCATACACTTTATACTTTTAAAATTAGATCCCATTTAATCACAACCAATATATTTCAACCCATACAACCAATTTTTCGTGGATCAAACATATCAGGATTGGTTAGTTAAGGTGACAAAATAAATCTATGCAGGAAAACACTATTTAGGTTGATACTGGCACTTTAACAACCAATTATATATTAAAATTATAACTTGTCATGATAAACATAACAATAAATATAGGTAATCATGGTAGTAAATATGAATAAATATTCTAATTAACAAGTAAGTAAGATGATTTAACTATTGGAGTTGGTGTCCTAGAACCAATTACTTTGTACTTTATTCATTAATAAATACCTTATCAAATCTTGATTGTTCTTCTGTGTGACAATGCATGTGATAATGTCCTAAGGACAACTTTTTCAATAAAGGGTCATAATAGATCCCTACTATGATGAGAACCCGGAAGTGCCATAACACTATTCTTGAATATATGTTCTATGGCCGAATGATGTTATTTTAGGGACACAAATAATACAATCCATTAGGGGTGAGGACTCATAAAACATTGAGGCACCTTCTCATGGTGTGCGCCCTAGGTAATATCCAGGAGGATATTATGAGAACGAGACCCTCCAGTAGGAAATCCAAATTTCATAGCGTCATTGGATGTCCCTAACTGTGGATGTGTGTATTGGTCCTTATACTTTAAGATTATTATTAATGGGTATTAAAACTTGTGCACTTAGATGTATTGATGAAAAATGTGACGACACACTGTTAGAAATGAGGTAGGATACGTTGGGTGTGTCACGAGTGATACTACATTAATAGATAATGTGTGAAAGGATTTGCCCCTTATATTCCATAACAGAAGTAGATATCTCAGGCCCTTTGATAGAATTGATATAGCCTAAATAAATCCATGTCCATGGTAAGTTATGGGCGAGTTCAATTCTGGGAAGTCAAAGAAAGAATAATTGAGAACATGGGTTGATAGCACTAGCATGAAACCCGCTTGATTAGAGATATAAAGACAAAGGGATTAAATTACATGGTAAGAGTTCATATTAGGTGAAATGTCAATGTGGCGTCAACTTCTTTCTCTTGGGTTCCTTGACGCATTTCTAGACAGTAATCTTGGACTTTAGGCAAGCCTGCTTAATGCCAACGATAAATAGGCCTATAAGGTCACATAGTAAGTATATCCAAGTATCTCAAGTAGAATAAAGATTATTCCCATCTGTGGTTTAATAATTATTTAAGGAAGCCTAAATCATCTTAATATTGGAGGAAAAATAAAATAAAAAACAAGATATACAACCCATGTACATTGAATGTACGTGCCGTGTATTTTTCATTTTGGAAAGGAAACACAAAAACAAGTACACGCCATGTATTAATAATTACAAGCTGTGTAGTTTTTCCAGTCGGGATTTGGATGAAATAATATTGTTTTATTAAATGATATTTATTATAATCAGCACGGGTTCATGTCAAGGAATTAATGATTCGACATGGGGGTTTTCAATAAGAGTTAATGAAATAAATAAAATGTGTAACACATTTATTTATTGTCATAACTCTATTACCTCAAACCCAATTATAAATATCATCACAACCCCAACACTTTTCCATGAATCATTGTGCACAACAATTATAGAAAATTCTCTCAAGGCTGAGAGAACTCCTTCCTCCAAGAACACTTTCAAGACTAAGAGAGATCCTCCTCCATCGGATCCAGGAGATCTAAGGTGGACAATTCAAGACAAGGATTCTCCATTCTAGCACCCGAAGATTCCTTTGGCGACATCCAGAGATACGTGGTGCATGTGTGGATCACTGCTAGAGGAAGTCTACACTTAGATTCTACGATGCAATGCTGAATCACATCGAAACATGACCAGAAAACATCAACGAAGAAATAATTTCATCAAGGTAATTCTTGTCAATTAATTAAATTAATTATAACCAACATATGATGATCCTCTCGATGGTTTCGAGACCCTTATTTTTCTTTTCATTCTTCATTCTATTCCGATGATCTAGTGTTTTATTATCATGACAGATCTCAGATTGAACATTGTTTAACGCTAAAATTAAAGTTGAGTAAACCCACGAACGTGCTTCCGCTGTGCTCGAAACCTACATTAACATGGAGGGATACTATGTAAGTAGGGAAAGCACCTAATCATGGTATTTAAGAAAAACATGATAAATAAAGAAGGAATCATGTTGTACAAGAAAAACATTAATAAATCAGATATCATGTTATATAAATAGGAAGACTAATTGAATACCTAATCAGATATATAAATAAGCATGTTACTAAAATTTCTAACATGGTATATAATAGGCGTGATAATAACACACAAGTCACATCAACAAATCTAAAATAGACTTGCAATGAAATCTACATGGCATGGCACATGCATAGCATGTGAATCCCTATGTTCCTATAATAATTAATGTAAGGATACTTAATTTCCATATCAAGACAAGGGTAAAATTCCAAAAATTAGTAAATAATAGAAAGTAAACCAATCACTCAATGCGAAATCATAATAAACTGTAACAATGAACTAGGTGAATAATAATCCCATCCCTGGCCACTTTAACTTTTCCCCATGAATGGGTTGATCGCTCACAGTCGTGAAAATTTACCATGTGACGACACATTCTTAGTCTCCTATCTACTAACCCAATATAATAAGAAAAAGGAAAAGAAAAGGCTCTGATAGCACTTTGTAACATCCCAACCTAACTGACAATAAAACTAGTAGCCTGACTGGTCACCACATGGCCTGAAGCTTGCCTCCCCATACGCCAGAGGTTTCTGACTCGTAGCAAGGGTTTGATGGTGGTACGGTGGGGAGACTATATACTCATGATCATATTAGAACAATGGTATAAGATATTATAAATATATCAAAAAATATCAGAAGTAGTAATAATAAATTCTAGAGCAGTGGAAGATAGTTATAATAATTGAAAAACATGGCCGAAACCTAATGAAAAACTATGAATTCATGTCTATGTGATGAAACAGGTATAAGAAAGAAATATACAATAGTCATAAGAACACAATACATAAATAATAAAATGAAACAAAAGCCTATAAGGTGATTTCCATGACCATCCTTAGTACTAGCCCAATCCTATGCTCCTAAGATCCCACATACAACATACAATGTATGAAATAAACGAAGTACCTACAAAAATGAAGATCTGTTTGGGTACCCCAGTGCATTGGAGTCTTGATAAGGGTGTGAGATATACTCAATAGGCCCCCACCAACAGTGTCTAAAGAAAAATATATACAGTGTACAAAGTATGATAGTGTGTAGGTATGAAAAGTAAATATATGAATAAATAAAAGGAAAATAATAAATTCATCTCAAGTTCCCAAAGGACACATGTTTAACCATACCTACTTCAGCCTAAGTCGAAATGTCTCTTAAATAGGTTCAACCTATACAAATAGGATATAATTTAATAATGACTCATCATAATTATAGTAGTAATAATGGTCCAAACCCAGAAATGTGATTTGTCCTAGAAGATACTCCCTTTTAACTTAATTAATTATAAATTTTCATTTAATTAAAAGAGGCATCTCTTTTATTCAGTTTAATGGAATCTTGGGACCATCCAAGGTGAACCTTATAAATGATCCCAAGTATCACACTAGGAGCGTGGAAATTATCCAAAGTCAACGGAGTTTATCCATAGTGATATTTAAATGGAATCCTAGGTATCACTCTCGATATAAGTTAAAACATATCCCCTCTGATCTCATCCCTTGTATCTCACAAAGGGGTATGAGTATCACTCATGGCATAGTGTAACCATCTTTTCACTAAGTCTATCAATGGGTTGTCCCTTGGGAAATAGTATTTCTCTTATAGAGGTAAGTAAAATTTACAATGATGCCATCCAAGATATAAAATATATCACTCCCAACATATAATGTCTCAACAACCTGTGATCCTATACTTGGAGTTCCATTAAAAGAAACCTGAGTATCACTCAAGGTTTAAACAATACATCCATTCACTTTAAATTTAATTACTAAATAGGCCATATGTAGAACCATTCCATTTTACCAATCAATTATATTTAACTAGGGCCACACCTATTTACCATTTCAATTTATATAATTATTACATTGTTTCCATAATAAATCATTTTATTGTTTTAAAGGTACATTACATTATCAAGGAATACTAATAGTTGGTTAGTACATTAAGGACATGTGGTCTGTGTGTGGCATATAACACCATACATTAAATTGTATTAGGTAGGACATGGTAATAAGAATGCCATATAAAATCCTTAAGAATGATCTGTAATATTTTGGCTATAACCACTTAGAAAATGGTTTAGTGGATAAGGGATAACATAGTGAGTTATTGCATCCTTCAAAATTATAATTAATCCACCTATTAGATTTTAGAATATAGCATGCCTCATTGAGGGGTTTTATTTTGAAACAATTGATTAATTAAGGATTTAAGAAGATCACACCCATAAGGGTGGTTTATAACTCAAGGTTCATGATGATTAACTATGGTTAAATAATATACAAATGCTACTAGAATTATAATGTCAGGTTCTATAATTATGCTTTAAATTTAAGAGGCATTGTATAGAAATACAGGCATTCAGAATAATGGAAAAAATTATAAAACACTAATAATTTAATGGAAATGATATATACTACCTACATCATGATTAGGAAAACCCAAAAATTCAATATCAAGTCTCGATTTAGTCTGGTTTGAGAGGAAATGGAATATTTGACAAACACTCTAGAAAAATACGGCGAATTAGTTCACACCAAAATAGCTCAAAAAAGCAGTAGATAAATGAATAATAGAGGGAGGAGGATTAGTAGAATTACCAAGGGTTATCCAATGAACTTGATGGTGATTGAATCAGACTGTTGGCCTAAAGGAGATTTTTGGCCACTATCTCTAACTATAACGATTTTAATTATCGAAAATCTTTTCATTGCATATATCCTACTTCATTATCACAAATCCTTTATTAATCACACTTTACTTCTCTCTTACCTCATGAAAGATCCTAAATAATTTCAAATATTATCTAGTATATCAGATCCTTTCAATCATATAACTAATTCTATTTGCTTAAGTCTAAACAAGGTTGTAATTGATTATCTATTTGTAACTATGGGGATTAACATTTTCTGAAATTATTGTACTGAAAGATAGATAGAACATCTAAAATTTTCTAATTATGGGTCACTAACACTGATAGAAGAACCAAGACACCAACAAACAAATGAATCAACGCCTGATGTATCACCGACAGATGAGTCACCAACTGATGTCTCACCGACAGATGAATCACCAACTGATGTCTCACCGACAGACAAGTCACTAACTAATATCTCACCGACAGACAAATGACTCACCAACTGATGTCTCACCAAGAGACGAGTCATCAACTGATGTATCACCAGAAGATGAGTCACCAACTGATATCTCACTAACATGATGGATCATCGATAAAATGACTCACCAATAAAGGAGTCACTGAAAGACTATTTAAATTTGAATTTATTGAAATTATTTATAGCGGTCATATTTGAGTCATTTAATGATACTGACATATTTAATAATCTTTTTTTTGGTCTTTTAGGAGACAGTATGAGGTACGATGAACCTATGCATGTGGAAAGATAATTCTCTCTGTCGGCCCATAAGAATAAAAGCGTTTTGAGTAGAGAATTAAAAAATCAGTGTGGTGTGCCCATGTAAGATACATATAAAAGAACATTTGCAACTCTAATGCACCCACTATGAACTCAAGATAAAACATAATAATACACAAGGAAATATAAATCATGTTTCACATCGAATTGAAAAACTAATTTATCAAATCAAAGAAGGAGAAGAATATACCTATAACACCATACTTGTACCTAGAAGCCAGAATATGATACTCTATTTTAGTGTCAACTTCTAGAAGAAGACTAAAAACTCATCTCAGCTAAATCTCATGACATAAAAAGCCATCTAAATCCTTCTCATATTTATTTTCTATATTGTGTGAATTTTTACATACTTTTGAGTAGTGTGTGTATCTGTCTGTAAAACACACATTGTATCCTATATTAAACTAAAGGATACAAGATATCCTTCCACTCATACATTCTTATACCTTTTTATTACCATGGTTAAGTGTGGAAGAGGTACTTGTGTGACCTAGTAGTTCTTACCCACGAAGAACTGTAGTAGAGGTCATGTGACCCGGACAACTTGTGTGCTTTTGTGAACCCTGATCCAGGGTGTAGATCAAAATATTTTTTAATTTAAACTTCTTGGTGGCAGATGATCACCAAGTTGAGAGAATTTGGTCTATTCTTGAGACTAGACCTCTTGTTTCATTTCCATTGTGATTTTACTTTTAGTTTTACTTTGTTTTGTCATATATTTCATAAAACTAAATTTGAATTTGATAGTTAGTCTTAGAATGTGTTTATAACAGTATTGACTCATTATGTTAGTTTCAAAAGTTGTATTAATTATAAAATTGATACAAATGATAACTAATCACTCGTCTGAGAAGTAAATCGAATAGTCAAGCTCTTATAAATTCACTACTGGATAATTGGTCAATTGAATTTTAAATTTGGGAGAATTTTAAATAATAATTTTTAACAAATTTTTTATAGATACTCAATTCACCCCTCTATAGTGTACCGTACTCCGAACAATGCGGACAACGGATGAGGGATATCTCTACATGGAGGGAGAGGAGAGGAGAAACCCATACAGATGAGGTACTATTCATGGGTGAGAGTAAAAAGAGGATAGGAATAAGAAATAAGGATAGAGGGGGGGGGGATAATTTACAGACCCCTTTAATGAGGTTCACATTTTAGCTGCATGGTTGGTCAAACCATGCACCGACTATGTTGGAACTACTACTTATGGAGGGAGGTCACATGGTCCATGCACACAGTTTGGGAAATTATGCATAAACCACATACTTTCCCTATGTCAAGAACCTATAGCAATCCACATAGTTTTGCAGCCCCTCTCACACAGTTATTCCAAAACATATGAGGTCACCAAATCCACTAGATGAGCTACATGGTTTTACCTGGTGGGATACGTGTTTTCATAAAAACCATCCACCCCTATTAGTTCATCTAAATTTTTAGTTTCTGGTTCCCAACACTCCCAAAACTAATAAGGACACCCGTAACACTTATTAGGACTCAAAAAAATCTAAAAACAACATATTTGAGTGTTCCAACTCTTATAATTTCATTTCGAAGTTCAGTTTTTTAAAAAACATTTCCACCAAACATCAAAATTCAAATTCCTTTAGAATTTTATTCAGTCCAAAAATAGTGGATGGTACAATATACAATATAGCACGATGTTTTTACAAAGATAAATAAAAGAAATATTATTTAAATGGTTAGAACATTAATTATTTAATATTGTACATCAAGATACTTCTATAGAAAAGTTGTTTCCCCTACTATTTATATAAAAAATTTGTGTTTATTATCAATCAATTTTGGAATGTCTCAACATGAAATGTGGTTTAATAAGAATCCAAATATTAACTATTTTCATGTGTTCATAAGTCCATGTTTTAATAAGATTAAAGGTAATAATCTAATATTTTTTGAAGAAAGATCTTATGATGGAATATTTTTGGGGTTTGCCAATAAATGAGGCTATAAATGATTTAAAATGAATATGTAGATTATGGTTGAATGTTTTAAAGTGACTATTATTGATTATAATCTAAAAAATAGTTTTTAAAATTCATTATCTAAATTTTTTGGTGATTTTAATTGAATATAATGATAACTGCCCAAAAAATTCAAAGGAACAAGGTAAAATAAATTTAGAAGTGGATGATATAGAATTTTATACAGAATTGTATAATGAAATATGGTCCAAAATATCATTTCCCATGTTTATAAAAGTATTTTCAAGAGTAAAATATTATAGGAGATTCAAATACTTCAGTTTTAACAAGAAGTACTTTGAGATCAATGATTTATACATCATTTTTTCTCATGTTTAACCAAGAAATAGATAAAACTATTTTAAGCATCAAGAATCGATTGCTATAATAAATTAAGGGATTAACCAAATTGAAAATAATGACACTTGGGAAAATATTACCAATCCCAAAAACAAAAATATAATTAAAGAAATGAGTTTATGAGAATAAGTTGAATGAAAAATGTAATATTTCAAGAAGAAAAGAAATGTTAATTCATAAAGTGTACTCTTAATTTAAGGGAGTGTATTTTGATGAAAATTTATCACTTGTGGTAAGGCTATAAAAAATTATAATTTTTTATTATAATACAAATAATCTATATGATTTTTCATGTAGATATAAACTCAATATTTTTGAATAGAAAATTATGATAATATTTATACATCAATAAACATAATGATTTTATATATGAAAGAGATGTATACAATGTTTTTAAATTGGGGAATATTTTATATGGATTGAAAAAAACACTAAGGGGTTGGTTCTCTATGTTTCATAATTATTTTAGATAGATAGTGTTAAAAAAAGAATGCTTTACTATAATTTATATATGAAGTAAATCATTAAAAATATATTGATTATTTTTTTATGAAATTATATTTATAGATGGTTACGAGGATATCTATAAATATTTTTTACTTAGATAAATATTTTTTTTGAAATTTATATACTTATATAAATGAAATATTTTTTGAGACTTCATGTAACTAAAGAAGATGAATATATTTTACTACCTCAAGAAAATTATTCCTTAAAGTTGTTGGAAAAGTTCAGTAAAGAATAATATATAGTTTTATATACACCTATAGATGTTGAGATAAATTTTTTCATGGATAAGAATTTAAAAATGTCAATAAAAATAAATTTGGAAGGTTCATTGGAATTTTATTACTCTTAACTACTTTAAGGTCTAATATTGTGTTTTTAATACTTTGTACTAGATTTAAAAATTCTACAAAAGAATAACATCTTGTTGCAACCAATACGGTTCATTGGTATGTAAAATAAACTATTAAAAATGGATATATTAAGATGGTATAGGATGGGTTGGAGTTGTATATATTTTTCAATATTGATTAGGTAGGAAATATAAATATTATAAAGTACACTTATGGTGGATTATTTCTTAATAGAAAAATGTAGTTCATGGAATTACGAGAAGAAAAATTATGTTACAATGAATACAAACAAGGAAAAGTATGTGGTTTTTACATATGAAACAACTTAGATAATGTGTATGGAAACATAGTTGTAAGATCATCTAGTTAATATTAACTTTACATTACTTATTGTATGTGATAGAAAAAGTTTTATTGATATTTCAAATAATCATATACATCATTAAAAATCGAATCATGTTGATATTAAATATCATTTCATAAATTATATGGTTATATATGGAATATTGAATCAGAAATATGTTATAGTAAGGGAATATGTGAAAATATATTTATCAATTCCTTAATAAAGGATGCATTTTAGAAACTAAGATATAAGATTTTATACTCTTTCTTTTCAAGGAAAAAATTTGAAGGTGTGGGGTCCCATTCTTTAAATATCCTTTGACTATGTTCTGAAGGGAAGATAAATTATACATAAATACATCAAGAGATATTACATATATATGTAGAGTTTCTTTTAATATTCAAATGGGCATGTTTTTATTTCTATATGGAAAAGTGATGTGATTAATCTATTGTAGAGATTCGATGTAGGGAGTGTAAAGCTCTGGGATTTTCAAAGAATTAAATTATGTTTCATGGTTTATATGGCACACAACACCGAGATTAGAAGAAAATGTAACACAATGATACTTTAATTTTTTTTCAAAATATATATTCAATTTATTTGATAGCTTGCATAACCCGCAACACCGAGTTTTAATGAACCGTGATATACTATTAACATTATTATTTGAATAAGGCCACTACAACCTAGTCATTAAATTGGTGGGTATGAATATGACTAACTACTTTATAAAATTTTTATAAATTTTATACCCAATATAATTTTATTTATAAATTATTATTAACTAACAACTTAGTTTTATAAAAATTCATTTTATTCATTGAAAACATGTATTCATTAAAAAATGATTTTTAGTAATTTCTGTGAGAAAATAATATAATTAACAATTTTACCAATTTTATAAAAATTATTATACAAAATTAACTTCATTTTTTAAATTATAATATCAAAATTATCTTTGGGTGAATTTTTGATATTTTTTAAAAAGATTAATTTTTTATGAATAGTGAAAATTCTAATTTTTATTGAAAACTACCTTTTATTTTAAATAATTTACAAGAAAAGATTTATTTTAATGTGGTTTTAAAAGTAAAATTAGTAAAATTATATATTTATTATTCCGAATTAGGGAATTTTAATCAATTTCATGTTTAATTTTGAAACAAAAACTTTTTCAACTTTTGAAAGTTTTTCTTTTGGAAAACTATTTTTTTGACATGTCTGTAGATTTATTTTTAAATTAAATTATAAAAATTATGTTATTTTAATTCGGATAAATTGATTAAATATTAAAATAATTATAATTTATATTATCTTAAGTGGTAAACTTAATTTTTTGACCATAATTAATTGGGAAACAGTAAAAATTATTTACTACTGTTAAGGTAAAAATTGGTTTATCAAGGGTCAAATAAAAATATAAAGAGTAAAAATGACCAAATTTTTTTATGATTCCTATTTTATATTCATATTTAGACCTTATATATTCTAATTGTAAAAAAATATTCCATTTTGGATCCTTTGTGGAATGAAAAAAACATGTGTGGATTTCTTTATTTTCAAAAATTCCAAGTGTTTCCTCTCCCCCACTTATAAAAGGATACCACCTATCCTATCATATTAATACTTAAAAACCCATTATTTAATACAATAACTAACCAAATAAATTTATTAATTACCTACCCTCATCCTAGAATCCTTTTTTGTTCATAAATCCAACCTATAAAGGCTTTTAGTACAAGCCTAATGAAGTTTTCCGAAGAAGAGGTAACATCTTTAACCAGGAATTTTATTTTTTATTTTTCATACACCTCCTTTATATATTATTAAAACATGATGATATAATAAAATAAATATGTTTCATATAATGATAATTTTTTATTTTAAGTGAATGACCTAAAACTGTCACCTCCTCTCTCAAATGTGAAACAAAACCGTTGATTGTGTGTATTGCGAACTACCACCTTGCGAATCGATGTAATTCATTTTCCACCACCACTTATCATGGATGAATATAATAATGTATTTAAAATTAATATATTATATTAATGATATAATTATACTTATTTAATTATAATATCACATATACCTTCTTAGTTTACATTCCTCAGAGAATATGATAACATCGCTCATGTGTATTACAAACTACCACCTCATGAAGCGACATGATTCGTTTTTTATTAAGATTTACATGGAAGAAAATATGTATTAATTTTATGTGTATATATGATATTAATTACATATTAAACATTATATAAAATAAATATATCATATTTTTTTTACCTTACCATACATTGAATAAATGATAACATCGTTCGTGTGTACAACAAACTACCACCTTGCAAAGCGATATGATTCGTTTTACATGATCAATTTAAACGGAAGTTAATAAAGAATAAAATTAATAAATATGTGTGATATATATGAAATTATATTGATTTTTTAAAATTAATAAAAAATTATATTATTAACCCTTTCACTCATTAAGGAAATCATAATGTCATTCATGCATATATATGACCTGCCGTCTCCATGAAGCGATGTGATTCATTATCCTTATTAAAAATTAAATAATAATTAGAAAGATTTATCTAATGAAAGAAATATATTTATAACATGAATATAATTTTTTATATGACGTAACCTTATTCTATTTTCTTGATCTAGAACTTTCATGATAAACATGTAGGAGAAAACATGACAATTAACACATAAAAAACTAGTGATATTGAAATATTTTTAATGAACCGGTGCTAAGATATTATAAAATGGGTAATATATGTTATTATAAATATTAATATTACTTTTTTATTAGTTAATAATATGTTTAAAAACACTATAAAGGAAATTAAAAAGTGATCAACTAAAAGGAAGCATGAGGCAATGGGTTTATTAACTCAATTTTCATTTATTGGGTTATACATCTACTTCATTGATTATATTATACAAAGATTATGTGTGAAATGAAATTTTATTAATTTATGATGTATTTAGACTTTTATTTGTGTGTTTATATACTTGGTACACATAATCACATGATGTATTAACTCTTTCCTTAATGATATGAACTTTGTAAGGGTTTTATCTCAAAAATTACTTCTTTGAGACACATGTTATTTTATGCACATAGTTTATTTTATATGGTGTATATATTTACAATTTACATATTATATAATTATTCCTTCATAATTCATGTTATTTTAATTTATAATTCATTTCCTTTATTCTTGAGAAAAATGATTCAAAAATTACCAAAGTGGTAAGGGTTTATGTTTCAATCTCATTTTAATCGAGATTATTTATGATTGAATTTCCATTATTGGAAATTATTTTATAATTACCGAATAAAACCATTAAATTTATTATAATTTTGTTATACATGAAATTTTTATATAATAATAACATTTTACTCTCTTGGGTATTAGAAATATTAGAAAATATTTTTAAGGAAAATCGACTTAATTTCTCTCTTTGTGAGATATCATTTTTTCTTCAAAACCTATATTTTCTAAAGATGTTTTCAATAATGTTGTAGTATAATTTTTTAAATTTATTTTTACCAATGAATGTATTTTTTTTTAAAAAAATGAATCTTTCTATCACTTTCTTAACAAGATACTTTTTTTTACTTTTCTTATAAAAATGTGAAAGGAATCTACGTTTTTATGTGTATAGCTTAAATGGAACCTTTCGCCATTATGACCACTCATTTATTTGAATACTACTTTACATTTTTAAAAGGTTATTTTTAAATAAAATTGTTTTACTAATATTATAGAGATTTTATTTTTTCAAAAGTGATTTCCAAAGTGGAAAGGTTATTTTCCCCAAGAATGTTTTTAATATTTTTAAAAGTATTTATACTCATCAATAAAACAACCTTTATTGTTATGGAATGATTCTAAATTTTTAATATATGTTTCTCATATGTATACCTGGATTATTATTACTTCCTTTGATGGGTTAATACATTCCTTATGATCATTTCTAAAATTACTTTATTTTGAAATTTCTATTGATTATGTTGTGAGGCAAGTTTATGGAACCAATTTTTTTTCCATGGACAATTCTTACATTTATGCCTTATGATTGATTTCCATATATAGAAATCATATGAATGTACATGAAATGAATATTACTGGTGGGAATAGAATTATATATCCCTAAAATTAAAAGGTTAGTGTTTTAGTCTCATGAAAAATAATGTATGGGATTACAGAGTAAACCTAATCCATTATAGGACATTATCCACATGGTGATATTTTTATGGAAGTTATCCTTAACTTATGATTATGTATTGTTTTTTGTTGATACCACATTTCTTATGATGGTTTGATCTTATGATACCATGATATTTATGTTATTCTTCCACTTGATTACTCATACATCTTATCTTTTATGATATCATGTTATACCTTTGACTCATATGTTATGCTTTTTTTTTCATGTTTATTCTCTTATTAGGATTTTATCTCACCAATTTCATTCATGTATTCCCCAGGTTATCCATGAAAATTTAGGAGATAAAATGGATTTTAGGAGCTCACTATGGAGAATAAATTATGTATTCCTTGTTTTAGTTTCATTTGATGTATTATGAACCTTGTCTTAAAAAGACACAAGGACTTTACAATTCTTATGTTATGTTAATGGATATTTTTGTTTAAAAATCAAATAATAATATGTGTAAAATAATCGAGTCACTATATTTGGTATTAGAGAAAAATTTTATTTATATATTTGAAACTATAATGAAAAAACTGTAGTAAGAACCATAGGGATAAGTCTAAGGATAAGACTATGTGTAAAAAAAATATCTTGGAATCTTGGTGAAGTATACAATGAGTGGTTTCCATAAAATTAAATCTTTTTATAGATAATATAAGTGGATGTGGATCTAGAAAATATGTACCTAGGGGTAATAACTATTAAAAATATGTTTTGTGATTGACTCAAGAATTACTTAGTACACAATAATGGTCCTTACTGCACACTTGGTTTGACACTCCTAGGAGATATGATTTGGAAATATAAAAACTCTTTTTGAACCATTATAAAGTACTTGAATGAATTGTTATGTTAGAAAAAATAATAGGAATAATTACAATGGATAACATAAATTAAAACCTAGATTACCATAAGTCATGACATGCTTATCATTTATATGTTATTCCGTCTAGTTTTATAAGTTTCAATTTGATATGTTAATGAATTATCATCTTGTTTATTTTAATATTTTTAGTTAATGGTGGGAAATGGGAGAAAGAATGTTGATAACCAATGTGATGGTAAATATAATAATTTACCTAATGATATTCCTAACCTAATGGAAACAACATTTAGACATATTTTGATCATTATGAATGAGATATCTAGAATTATAATCAATAACTATAACATATTAAAATTTATTAGCGCATCAAAGAAGAGATGTATGGTGTCTTATAGAATTTTAAGTGATAAATATGAAAATTAAAAGAAGATTTCATTTTATACATGTCAAAAATTTAGAAAGAGGCAACATGGAAAATTCCTTAATGGAACTAGAAGATGCTTTATGTGTGGAAAATGAGGGCATAAAGTGGCTAATTAAAAATAAAAAAAAAAGATTCTGGTTAATAATACACAGGGAAATAATGTTTAACCTAAGGCACCACTAACAGTTCAATGTCATAATTGTGGGGAACTTGGTCATTATCTAAGTCAATGTCCAAGTCCTAATATTAATTCCTTATAATCTATTTTATAAAAATAATTTAATTAGTGTGATTAAAGTTTTTATGTTTTGGAACTCGAGAGTCATGTTGAAGTATTTTTATCAATGGTATTATAGTTATAGGAATAATGAAACTTCTAAGGATTGTTCTGTATTATTTTTTATTTAAGGATTTGAAAGAATATTTTCAATGGTACTAATGAACTAGAAATATGATTTAATGGTAAGGTGATACGCTATGAAAACAAAAATAATTGAGTAAAATATAATCTTATATATTTTCTTGATGTTGAGGTAATTATATTAAATTAAAATTTGTTTATTTTTTTGAACAAAATGAGTTGTATGGAAAACCTTCATGGTAAAAAAAGTGACTTGATAACTAATTTATTTTTTAAGTTATTCATAATATTCTTGAGAATGTAATATGATCATGGAGAATTATGAATATGATTATCACATATGTTTTTCCTATTTTTTAGAAAAGGGATGTTTTAATATTATTCTATTATGTTTAATTGATTTTTTACCCATGTATTACCTATTTACAAAATATTTTAAAAAGGAATCTTATTGTTATTTTCAGATCAAGGGATTTTTCTATACATTTAGGGTGTAAAAAATAATGTTAAAAATGTATAAACATACCCACCATTATGACCATTATTTCCTTGATGCATCCTTTGTAAGTTTAAAAGTTTATTTTAATTTTTTTTTCAAATATTCTATAAATTTTTATATTTGAAAATGGTTTTCAAAGAAAAAGGGTTTTCTATATTTTTTGTTAAAATGTGTTTTAAATGATTTACAAAGCCTCCTTTATATTTTTTTAAAAGGTTATTTAAAAAAAAGACTTCAATGATGTAAATGATTATTTTATTAGTTTTCAAATTATTTTCCAAGAAAAATGTTTTCAAGAATATTTATATGTTTTCAAGGTTATTTTCAAGGAAAATGGTATTCAAAAAGTTTTTATCTTTAAAAGTAAATTTTCAAAACATAAAAGATATTTTCCTCAAGAAATGTTTTAAATGCTTTTTCATGATTCCTTTATATTTTCCTAAAGTGGTTTCAAGGAAAGGATTTTGAAATTGTTATTTGTTTTTAAAAGTGATTTTAAAAGAAAATTCATATTCCAAGTGATCTTTAACAATTATTATCCATCTAAGATGACATCATTTTTTATAATTTAAGCTTTAATAGGGATATGATCAAAGGATACCATTAATATTATTTATCTTAATGGTCAATGTTTTGATTGATTGATTTTTATGAAACTTGTTTCTCTTCAACGGGTTTTACCATGATAAATTATTACAAAACCCTCTTCCTTTCATAGGTTATTCTTGGATGAAATGATTGTAAAACCTATCTATTTTCTATATGTTATGATATTATTAAATATTTATAATTCGCATTTCATTTCATGGTTTATGATATGATGTTTATTAAACCCAACTCTTTTTTAGGTCATGATAAGATGAATGTTTTATGGTACATGTATGTATAAATTCATTATAAGATGGGTGTAACCTATATCTCCCTATAATACATTGGGTAAATATTTATATCTCATGAGATAATTATTTAAAATAAGTCAACATGCTTGATACACAATGGGAAATAGGTGTGTATTGATCCATAATGGGAAACATATGTGTCCTGATCCACTAGGGGAAACTGGTGTTTCATGATCCAATATGGGATATTGGTGTGTCCTGATCCACTATGTTGATGGTATTGGTAGTTAAACTCAACACATGAATTTTTTTTCTACATGTATGATGGTGTCACACTTAAATGAGCCATTATTATGGTTCATGATTCATTTATAATGATTTATCACCCTTATGATTCATGTCTTATGAACTGCCAATATTTATGCCATGATTCAGGTTTATGATCTTTGATATGCAGGGTATGATCTTCTAATGTCATGATAACATTATCATACCATTATGCTTCTGTTTATTCTTACATATATCCCTTTTTTACCCTTAATAAGAATATGAGATCACCCCTTTCATATGTTTCATATACCCAAGTTATAAAGAAATGTTATAAGTATAAGTACTAAAGGGGAAGATATTTATTTGAATCATTAAATATATTTCACCAAGTTAGAATATTTTATTTCAATTTTCCAAAGACACTAAACTATTATGGTCCCCAGGTATGCATTTTTTAATGTTCTGAATATTCATAAAAATAATGTAATATTTATGTATGTTAAGCCTATGTCATTATAGAGTGGCTCTTGAGTTTAAAGTACCACTATCCAAGAGAGGTAATTTTTTTTATCTTGAGAGAAAATTTTCTATTTCCCTAGGTTCTTTAGAGTTGGAAATTATGTATTAAAGAGACCATATTAATTCATTTATTGGAAAATTATCATTTATTTTATATATTTATTTATTTAACATTTATTAAAGTTTTTTTTCACTTCATGTGATGAAAAATTTAATATTACTTAATTATAATTTACTATATTTCATATAATTAAGTCTACTAAATGGGACCTTATAGTATTTTGTGTACAAATCAATTAATAATTATTTTACAGTATTTGTACCAATTAAGAAGAATGAACCTATTACATTTTTTATATTGATTGATTAATAGTTTAACTACTATATTTTATACAGAATAAGAAAATACCCTATAAATATTTATATAAAAATTGGTTATTGAATAGATAACTTTGTATTGTATACGAGGAACCATCATCAACAATTTTAAGGAAATTTTTAGTTTTCATAAAATCATATTTATTTATATTTATATTTTTATGGTAGAAATTTCATCATCAAATCTAGTTTTGATACTCTATCACGACCCGTCCTAATGAGGACCATTCCGCAACTCCCTAGGAAAACCTCCAAAAGGCTAGGGGATGAAGACTAGCACCAAGTAGGCATATCACTAACATGGGAGACCTTAGCATAAGTACCTGCACACACACACACACATCCAAGTCCATACAATGCTAAAATGTAAAAACAACTAAAAAAACATTCATGAATACATTTAAATCCCACATCTAGAGTTTGAAAGGAAATAAAATAAAGTAAACTGGGCCAAATAAAATCCCACCACAAAGTGTATGAAAACAATACCAACATGAAATTAAATATAGAGACTGTTGTCAAGATACTACAGGAACACACATCAGTCTATCTGGTTTCACTATGGATCATTTAGTCTTGGTATGTAACGCCCCGACCCCAGTTGCCCAGAGTCGGTGCATTAGTAAATAACATTGGCATGATCACAAGAAAGATCAAGTCTCGAAAGACCGATTATTTTAGTAGCCTTGTAATTACTAGATACATTCATAAAGTTTACATTACATCATAAAGTGAAAACTACAACAACAACATCTTGTCTTCATATCCCCTCATATTATCCCTACAGGTCATTCATAAATTACTTCTTTACTTCTTGGAAAAAATAAAACATTGAAAGGGGTGAACTTAGATGCTCAGTAAGGATAAAAATATAGTAGAAACATTTATAAATAATCATAAACATTTAAGGAAATGTATAGCTAAAACAAAATCATTTTAAACTTTAACTTCATCATAATATGGAAAAGATAAAGTGAAATAAGTCCATTTATTTATTCACATGGATATTCTACTGGTCAAATAATCACATGAAATATCAATAAACACTTTCATAATGATGGAATGTATGATTCCAGACTATCATAACCACGTAGCCAAGGCCTCGTTCCTAGACTACAAATAAGATTTTTTCAAGGCCTTATGCCAAGACACTAGTTTGTCTCATGAGACCTACCGATGCATCGAGGAGCTATACAGGGCTCCACCCGTCACTTATTAAGTCCAATTCATTCCGAATATTAACAGGTTTAAACATAACATAAACATTCGTATTAAAACTAGCATACGAAATGTCAATACTTTCTCTATAAACCATGAATGGTATAGAAATAACACATCCACAATCAAACATATCACAAAACCTTCAATACAATATGAATGTTTTGTATCATAATAAATCAACTTCAAATAAACTTAAAATCCATAAAAGGATGTTGACATAGATGAAATCAAAACTATTTGAGAGAAATATATCTTTTTTGAAATCATTTAAAAGTCACACATTTATAAAGGAAGTAATTAAAAAGAGATTTTTGAATCAAAGTGTCCCATACCACTTTGAAACTTTTGAAAAGAAATATAATTTCAAAACATTCATGTCCATATAAATAAATCCTTAAAATCATTTGGAAGACATGGACACTAATTAAAAATATTTAGAAAGATAAATCTTTAAAACATTTAAAATTCTGATCTTGATAAAGAGTAACTTTTAAGAATTCTTAAAATATTCATTTTGAAATCATTTAAAGGTCACATAATTAAAAAAATAAAACATTTACTTTCAAAATATTCTTATAATCTTTTAAGGGAAGCTTTGAAGATTTTACAATGGTGAAAAATAGCCGCACCCTCCGTATAAGTTAAAAAAAAGACATTCTTACCTTAATTTTGTCGAAAAGGTTAAAAGGACCTTGTTTGGAAAATGACGTAGTGATTCCTTTATAAACGTATTATAAAAAATTAAAATAGGATATAAATGAATTTAACACATATTCTATAAAATAGAAAGAATTTTTTGAAATACATTTTTAAGAAACATGGATGTGGATGATAAAGAGGTCCCAGTAGATAATTTCTTATAAACAACCTCGGATAATGAAGAGATTGTGAAATAACCCTTACCTTGTACTTTTACTTAGTCGATGGTATGTTAACCTAATGTATAATAGTTAAAACATTGTTATTAAATTATACAATAACCATATACATAATTATGATATCATATATTATCTTCTAATAATGCTTTGTTAATAATACTTTAGTATTATCATCGTTCCGGGTGTTAACTTACTCGTTTTCTTTTATATGTTTTGTTACATAAGTCGTGTTTGTTATGGATAGGTTTTATCTTATTAATATCCATAATGATATAAAGTTATTAAACATTACTTTTAATTATCAAATGAGAATTAGTCTTGAATGGATACGATGGGGAATGAATCTCATCGCGTTCGTGGAGACGGTAGTCCGTACGTACGCACGAGCGACAATATCATTCATTTGATATTATAATAATATATAATTGGATGGTATATCATATATACAGAATAATTATCATGTTATAGTTATTATTTACTTGAATTACACATAATTATTATACCTATCCAAATAATAACGTATTGAATAACAATTACACCACGACGTGGAGACGGTAGGCCGTACGTACGTACATTTGGTGACATGTCATTCAAAAGATGGGTAGAATAATCAATATGGTTGTACTATATTTATAATAAAATAAAATTATATAGAAAATAATTGAGTTATTATTTAAGAATAGGGATAACAAATAAAGAAGAGTTTGAAGAAGAAATGAACTTGAAAAAGGGTGGTGAAAACATTATCTCTTAATCGGGTTATTCTTTTTGATTTAATAAAAAGGGCTCATTAGGTTGGTTTTATGATCAAAATAAGGCCTCTAGGTTTAATTGACAGAAGTTTAGAGAGTATTTGGGAAGGGTTTGGCCGAACCAAAAGGCTTTGAAGGTGTTAATAATTGGTTATAAGTGGTGTCCTTTTATAAGGGGGAAGAGGTGCTTTTAGAAAAAACTTAAAGTATTAATTTATAATAAATTCATATTCGGTTTCTAATGGACCCAAAGTTGATTATTCAAATTATAAGGTTGAGATGGGTCTAAATCATTTCAAACAATATATTTTAGACAGGTTTGTGTCATTATATTAACCTTATCATTTTGTTTTAACTCTTGGTTAATTAGTTTAACACTTACCATGTCACTTTGTATTTTTATAATATATAGTTAATAAACATACTATATACATCCAAGAGACCCCAAGTGGTCCATTAATGATAAACCTATAATTATATAAGTCTCTTTTCCGAACATTATATTTTTAGGAATTTAATATAAATTAATAATATAATATTTGTTTTAAAAACTCTTTTATGTCAATTTTGACACTATTGGGTATTTTGTTTTTGATAAATTCATAACAGAAATATTACTTCAAATATTTTTATATAAACAATAATAATATGTCATAGTAACCTAAAAAATTATTTTAATTTATAAAAAGTCTCAAATTTCACTTATTTGGGTATTTATAATATCAATTATCTTAATCTTTCTTTAATACGATAATTACTTCATCATCATTGTGTCATAAATAAATTAAATTATTTAATTTCAAAAAATTATAAATAAAATACCATTATGTAGGAAATATGTTTATCTTTCTAATTAATATTTATAGTCGAAAATATAATATATATAACCCTATGTAAAAATTGTTTTTCTAAAAGATATATGCTTATGTCATTTTTGTATTTACTTTAACTTAATTAATATAAAGTGTCTCTATCACCTACAAGTGGCTCCATGGGATCCCAAAATCCACCCAAAGATGCCCATAGTCAGAAATTTATCCACCAATAAGGTTTGGACACATTTTAGGGTAATTTATTATTATTATAATATTATTTTTTTACCCTTATTTACCGGATTTACACTTTAACCATGGTAAATAAAATATTTACCGAAGTAATTATTCAAAATGTCTAAAAATGAAATTTACATGTTTACACAATTTGGACATAATGATTCAAAATATGTAATCCATTTTTCCAAATTCAAAACTCAAAAGTGGAAGAAATTAATTTAAAATTAATTCCTGCTGTCAAAACAAAAAGCGTGTTTTTAAGAAATAATAAATATCAAAAGATTAATACTTGTTTATGTTTGGTTTAATTGTAAAATTATGTCCAATGACAAAAATTGTATTAAATGGTAAAACTATATTATAAATATACTTTAAAACCACTCAAATTCATAATTTATCACTATTAATTATTTTGATTAAAAATGTTGTTTTTAATTAAAATTTAGTAATTTTCACTATTCATCAAAATATAAAAGTTATCCGAAAAGTACCAAAATTTTACCCTAGGATAATTTTGATATTATGAATCTAGAAATGAAGTCCATTTTGAGAGATAAAATTTATAAAATTTCAAAAAGTGGGTATTACTATTCATAACGGCTACTTTGATTGGTCGCAGTGTGTTAGAGTCTCGAAGTTGCGTATAATGCAAGCTATTGCTTTATTCAAAAGGAAAAGTATCATAAAATATTGGGGTGTTACATTCTACCCTCCTTCAAATAATTTCATCCTCACAATTTGAAATTGTTCTTTTAAAATAAAAGGTTGAAAATAGAAAAAACCTTTTTGGAAAACCCATATCGGAAATAGGGTTAATAAATTTAGTTTTAATAAAAGGGAAAGCGAAATGGGAATGTCCCCACCAAATTAGGGTTTCGAATAAGAGAAAATTGGTTGAAATTATAGACACTTAATTAGAGGAAAAACGTAAATATTTATAGGGAGTTATTGAGGTCATCAATCATAAACAAGTGTAGAATTGAGGGCCTCAAAGCCATTAATCTATGATGATTTAAAATATCATCAGTTAAACAAAACATAAGGTATTAAGATAACAAATTTTTGGTCTTAATATCCCTTCCCTAAAGAATTAATTTCTTCATAGAATAAGATAAATATATATATACATATTTAAAAGTATAGTTTTCATCCTTTAATTAATTTCTACCACAAAATCAACTTTCACTCCAAAAGATAATAAAAATCAAAAATATTATATTTTTCCTAATAGTATAAGGTTCCAATCATTAACACATGCCATTATAATGAAAAAATATTTTGTAATAACCAGGTACTTCTTGTAGGCTAGTGGTAGGTAATAAAGGCCTGTCGCACAATGGTTGTCGGTTCGATTCCTGCAGCTTTGTCCGACGTGACGGGTTATCGCCCGACCTGCAAGTTGTCCTTTTCCTAAAACTATAGTATCATAATATTACAAAAATAATCATAATAAATATTTCAACCTTGAACAATACTATCCAAATTTCCACTTAATCCATTCTAAAACATTATAGTTATCCAAAGTACCTCTGTCCAGACTCTCTGTAAAAGGTATCTAAATTCAAAAATCAATCGCAACATCATATTCTCCAAAAAGAGTAAAGTTTCTCTTATTGTCACATACTAAAAATATGATTACCTTAGTCATATTAAAACCTTAATGAAAACAACAATTACTATAGTACAATCCTTATATATTTTATGTTATTCTCATAACCAAAATATAATCGTTGAGTCAAAAAATACAAATCCATTAATCATTCCTCTTCAACTGTAGTAACATCATAATCTTTTACTTGATCCCTTGGATTTTTTTGAGGTAAGTTTCCATGACGCTTAGGACATTCATTTGCATAATTCTCCATTTCACTGCAATTATAGCATTCAATATTAACAACCTCCTTCTTTCCCTTGCAATCACGAGTCTGGTGACCTTTTTCTCCACATTTGTAACAAACTCCCATTACTTTTAGGCAAGTACTAGGGTGTTTCTTCCCACAATTTTCACATAATGGAAAATACTTATTTCACTTTTTCCCTTTATCTGTCTCTTGCTCTATCATCCTCTTCTTCTCTTTATTTACTTTATTGTCATAAGATTTAGAGAATTCCTTTTCTGTCTTGATATCACATGAGACAATGTCTTCGTACAACAAGAAGGATTCTAAGATCAATGCTCAACAAAGAAATGGTTTTAACCCATCAAAGAAATGATCAATATTACTTCTTGGGTTATGTATATAATCTACAACATACATTTCTAACCTTGTAAAGTTAGCCTCATACTTTGCGATATTCCTATCATCCTTTTGTCTCAGACTCAAAAATTGCCTTTCCATATCTGCTCGATGGTCACGAGGAAAGTATTTTTCTAAGAAAAGATCTTTGAAATCCCTCCATTACATATTTGACACTTCGTCATCTTCCTTTGTGTTTTGAATCAATGACCACCATTAGTCAGCATCTCCAGTGAGGTGGTAAACTGCCATGATAACTTTTTACCTTTCACTACTCCCCAAGACATGGAATATTTTCTCTAAGGAATTTATCCATTGCTCAGATACTAAGGGATTTTTACTCCCATTTAATGTTGGTGGTTGTTACCTCATGAAGTGATCAAACATTGATCCTCCACTCTGCGGATCAGGGAGCTCCATATGGGTAAGGTTATTATTCATAACCTGAGTGAGTTGTCCTAGTATAGTGATTAGATAATCAGTACTAGTTGTATCACCAGATCCACTATAACTATCTTGAGAAAGAGGGAAATCCTTACATGGAGTGCATGAATTGATACGGTTTTCATTCCTTCCACTGGACGCCATTTCTAAACAAATGGATAAACTAGATCAGTTTATGAATCAAAATACATAATTCCATACCTGTAAAACACTTAACATAAATTGAACTATTTATGGATATAATCCATAATCACAAAAAAAATGTTTTCTTTGAGGATGTATATACTAATAAACCCTTCATAATTATTTGTAAAGTAAATGAGAATTATCCTAAGCATATACCCCAGGAGTGTCGTAACCAATAGTGCACCAAGGCCCGTTGTCGTGCAACAGTTCCCTTTCTAGTCTAGCTCAAAGCGGTGTTTTCAGGTTTTACCCCTAAGTACATCTGTGCCAGAGCCGCTTCTACCTACTCGTATCCAGACAGTGATGTATTTCTCAGAAAATTCACAAATTCTCTACAATACCAAAATTCTAGGAAGTTCTTCTATACTAATCCTCAAATTCCATCTTAGGTCTATGTGCTCTAATCAGAGTTTATCTAAATCTAGCTTCCAACGTTTTTACTAAACTTTCTTTGATACCAACTGTAATGCCCCGAACCCAGTTTCCCAGAGTTGGTGCATTAGTACATAACATTGGCATGATCACAAGAAATATCAAGTCTCGAAAGACTGATTAGTTTAGTAGCCTTGGGATAACTAGATACATTCATAAAGTTTACATTACATCATAAAGTGAAAACTACTACAACAACATCTTGTCTTCATATCCCCTCATATTATCCCTGTAGTTCATTAATAAATTACTTATTCACATCCTGGAAAAAATAAAACATTGAAAGGGGTGAGCTCAGATGCTCAGTAAGGATAACAATATAGCGAAAACATTCATAAATAATCATAAACATTTAAGACAATGTATTGCTAAAACAAAAGACTTTTAAACTCAAACTTCAGTATAATATGGAAAAGATAAAATGAAATAATTCCATTTACTTATTCACATGGATATTATACTAGTCGAATAATCCCATGAATTATCAATAACCACTTTCATAATGATGGAATGCATGATGCCAGACTATCATAACCATGTTTCCAAGGCCTCGTGCCCATACTACAAATAAGATTTTGTCAAGGCCTTGTGGCAAGACACTAGTTTGTCTCATGAGAGCTACCAATGCATCAAGGAGATATAGAGGGCTCCAACTGTCACTTATTAAGTCCAATGCATTCCTCATATGAACAGGTTTAAACATAACATAAACATTCATATTAAAACTAGCATACGAAATGTCAATACTTTCTCCATAAACCATGAATGGTATAGAAATAACACTTCCACAGTCAAACATATCACAAAACCTTCAATACAATATAGATGTTTTGTATCATAACAAATCAACTTCAAATAAGCTTAAAATCCATCAAAGTATGTTGACATAGATGAAATCAAAACTATTTGAGAGAAATATCTCTTTTTTAAAATCATTTAAAAGTCACACACTTATAAAGGAAGTAATTAAAAAGTGATTTTTGAATCAAAGTGTCCCATACCACTTTGAAACTTTTGAAAAGAAATATAATTTCAAAACATTCATGTCAATATAAATAAATCCTTAAAATCATTTTGAAACATGGACATTAATTAAAAATATTTAGAAAGATAAATCTTTAAAACATTTAAAATTCTGATCTTGATAAAGAGTAACTTTCCCAGATTCTTAAAATATTCATTTTGAAATCATTTAAAGGTCACATAATTATAAAATAAAACATATAATTTAAAAATATTCTTATAATATTGTAAGGGAAGCTTTGAAGATTTTACAATGGTGAAAAATAGCTACACCCACCGTATAAGTTAAAAAAAGACATTCTTACCTTAATTTTGTCGAAAAGGTTTAAAGGACCTTGTTTGGAATATGACGTAATGATTCCTTTATAAACTTCTTATAAAAAGTCAAAATAGGGTATAAATGGCTTTAAACCATATTATGTAAAATAGAAAGAATGTTTTGAAATACATTTTTAAAGAACATGGATGTGGATGATAAATAGGTTCAAGTAGATAATTTCGTATAAACAACCTCGGATAATGAAGAGATTGTGAAATAACCCTTACCTTGTACTTTTCCTTAGTAGATGGTATGTTAACCTCCTATATAATATTTAAAACATTTTTATTAAATTATACAAGAACCATATACATAATTATGATATCATATATGATCTTCTAATAATGCTTTGTTAATAATACTTTATAATTATTATCGTTTTGGGTGTTAACTTACTCGTTTTGTTTTATATGTTCTGTTACATAAGTTGTGTTTGTTATGGATAGGTTGTTTATTATTCATATACATAATGATATAAAGTTATTAAACATTACTTTTAATTATCAAATGAGAATTATTATTGAATGGATACGATGGGGAATGAATCTCATTGCGTTCGTGGAGACGGTAGTCCGTACGTATGCACGAGCGACAATATCATTCATTTGATATTATAATAATATATAATTGGATGTTATATCATATATAAAAAATAATTATAATGTTATAGTTATTATTTACATGAATTACACATCATTATTATACCCATCCAAATAATAATGTATTGAATAACAATTACACCACGACGTGGAGAAGGTAGGTCGTACGTACGCATGTTTGGTGACATGTCATTCAAAAGATGGGTAGAATACTGAATATGGTTGTAATATATTTATAATAACATCAGAGTATATAGAGGATACTGGAGTTATTATTTAAGAATGGTAATAACAAAGAAAGAAGAAGTTGAAGAAGAAATGAATTTGAAAAAGGGTGGTGAAAACATTACCTCTTAATCGGGTTCTAACTTTTGATTTGATCAAAAGGGCTACTTAGGTTGGTTTTAAGATCAAACTAAGGCCTCTAGGTTGATGTGAGAGATGTTGAGAGAGTATTTGGGTAGGGGTTGGACGAACCAAAAGGCTTTGAAGGTGTGAAGAATTGGTCATAAGTGGTGTCCTTTTATAAGGGGGAGGAGGTGCTTTTTAGGAAAAACTCAATGTATTAATTTATAATAAATTCATATTCGGTTTATAATAGCTCCAAAGTTGATTATTAAAAGTATAAGGTGGGTATGGGTCTAAATAATTTCAACCAATAGATTTTAGACAGGTTTGGGTCATTATATTAACCTTATCTTTTAGTTTTAACTATTGGTTAATTAGTTTAACACTTACCATGTCACTTTGTATTTTTATCATATATAGTTAATAAAATTACTATATACATCCAAGTGACCCCGAAGTGATCCATTAATGATAAAAATATCATTATATAAGTCTCTAGTCCAAACATTATATTTTTAGGAATTGAATATAAATTTATAATATAATATTTGTTTTAAAAACTCTTTTATGTAAATTTTAACACTATTGGGTATTTTGTTTTTGATAAATTCATAAAAGCATTATTACTTCGAAAAAAATTTATATAAACAATAATAATATGTCATAGTATCCTAGAAAATTATTTAAATTTTTAAAAAGTCTCAAATTACATTTATTTGGGTATTTATAATATCAATTATCTTAATCTTTCATTAATATGGTAATTACTTCATCATCATTGTGTCATAAATAAACTAAATTATTTAATGTGTAAAAATTATAAATAAAATACCATTATGAAGGAAATATTTTTATATTTCTAATTAATTTTTATAGTCTAAAATATAACATATATAACCCTATGTAAATTTTTGTTTCTAAAAGATATATGCTTATGTTATTTTTGTATTTACTTTAACTTAATTAATATAAAGTGTCCCTATCACCTACAAGTGGCTCCATGGGGTCCCAAAATAGACCCAAAGATGCCCATGGTCAGACATGTATCCACCAATAAGGTTAGGACACGTTTTAGGGTAATTTATTATTATTATAATATTATTTGTTTACCCTTATTTACCGGATTTACCCTTTAACCATGGTAAATAAAATATTTACCGAGATAATTATTCAAAATGTCTAAAAATTAAAGTTAACTATTTACAAAATTTGGAAATCATGATTCCAAATATGTAATCCATTTTTCCAAATTCAAAACAAAAAAGTGACAAAAATTAATTTAAAATTAATTCCTGCTGTCAAAACAAAAAGCGTGTTTTTAAGAAATAATAACTATCAAAAGATTGATACTTGTTTATGTCCGGTTTAATTGTAAAATTATATCCAATGACAAAAATTGTATTAAATGGTAAAAATATATTCTAAATATACTTTAAAACCACTCAAATTCATAATTTATCACTATTAATTATTTTTATTAAAAAAGTTGTTTTTAATTAAAAGTTAGTAATTTTCACTATTCATCAAAATATAAAAGTTATCCAAAAAGTACCAAAATTTTACCCTAGGATAATTTAGATATTACGAATCTAAAAATGAAGTACATTTTGAGAGATAAAATATATAAAATTTCAAAAAGTGGGCATTACTATTCATAACAGCTACTTTGATTGGTCGCGGTGTGTTAGAGTCTCGAAGTTGCGTACAATGAAAGCTATTGCTTTATTCAAAAGGAAACGTATCATGGAAGCTGGAGGTGTGTCATTCTACCCTCCTTAAAATAATTGATTCCTTGCAATTTTAAATTGTTATTTTAAAATAAAAGGTTGAAAATAGAAAATACCTTTGTGGAAAACCCATATAGGAAATAGGGTTAATAAAATGTAGTTTTAATAAGAGGGAAAGGGAAATGAGAATGTCACCACCAAATCAGGGTTTTGAATAAGATAACATTAGTGGAAATTATAGACACGTAATTAGAGGAAAAACGTAAATATTTATAGGGAGTTATTGAGGTCATCAATCACAAACAAGTGTAGAATTGAGGGCCTCAAAGCCATCAATCTATGATGATTTACAATATCAGCAGTTAAACAAAACATAAGGTATTTGGATAACACTTTTTTAGTCTTAATATCCCTTCCCTAAAGAATTAATTTTTTCATAGAATAAGATAAATATATATATACATCTTGAAAAGTAGAGTTTTCATCCTTCAATTAATTTCTACCACAAACTCAACTTTCACTCCAAAAGATAATAGAACTCAAAAATATTATATTTATCCTAATAGTATACGGTTACAATCATTAACACAAAACATTATATTGAAAAAATATTTTGTAATAACCATATACTTCCTGTAGGCTAGTGGTAGGTAATAAAGGCCTGTCGCACTATGGTTGTCAGTTCGATTCCTACAGCTTTGTCCGACGCGGCAGGTTATCGCCCAACCTGCAGGTTGTCCTTTTACTAAAACTATAGTATCATAATATTCCAAAAATAATAATAAGAAATGTTTTAACCTTGATAAATAATTTCCAAAGTTCAACTTAATCCATTCCAAAACATTATAGTTATCCAAAGTACCTCTATCAAGACTCTCTTTAAAAGGTATCTAAATTCAAAAATCAATCGCAACATCATATTCTCCAAACAGAGTAAAGTTTCTCTTATTATCACATAATGAAAATATGATTACCTTAGTATATTAAAACCTTAATGAAAACAACAAGTACTATAGTAAAATCCTTATATATATTACGTTATTCTCATAACCAGAATATAATCCTTGAGTCTAAAAATAAAAATACATTAATCATTCCTCTTCAACTGTAGTAACAACATAAGATTGGCCCTAATCCCTTGGCCTTTTTTGAGGTAAGTTTCCAAGACTCTTAGGACATTAATTTTCATAATTCCCCATTTCTCTACAATTGTAGCATTCAAAATTAACAGCCTCCTTCTTTCCCTTGAAATCACGAGTCTGGTGACCTTTTTCTCTACATTTGTAACAAACTCCCATTCCTTTTAGTCAATTACTGGGGTGTTTCTTCCTACAATTTTCACATAATGGAAAATCCTTCCTTCCCTTTTTCCCTTTATCTATCTCTGTCTCTATTATTATCTTTTTCTCTTGCTTTACTTTATTGTAATAAGATTTAGAGAATTCCTTTTCTGTCTTGATAGCACATGAGACAATGTCTTCATATGACAAGAAGGATTGTGAGATCAATGCTCGACGAAGAAATGGTTTTAACCCATAAAATAAACAATCAATCATACTTCTTAGGTTACGTATATAATCTCCAATATACATTTCTATCCTTGTAAAGTGAGCCTCATACTTTGCGATATTCTCATCCTCCTTTTGTCTTAGACTCGCCTTTCTATATCTGCTTGATGGTCACAAGGAAAGTATTTTTCTTAGAAAAGATCTTTGAACTCCCTCCATTCCATATTTTATACTTAGTCATATTCCTCTATGTTTTAAATCATTGACCACCATTGGTCAGCATCTCCAGTGAGGCGATAAACTGCCATGATAACTTTTTCCCTTTCACTACTCCCCAAGTCATGGAATATTTTCTATAAGGAATTTATCCATTGCTTAGCTACTAAGGGATTTGTACTCCCATTGAATGTTGGTGGTTGTTTCCTCATGAAGCGATCTAACATTGATCCTCCACACTGAGGATCAGGGTGCTCCATATGGGTAAGCTTATTATTCATAACCTGAGTGAGTTGTCCTAGTATGGTGATTAGCTTATCAGCACCAGTTGTATCACCACCTGCACTGTAATTTTCTTGAGCAGGAGGGAAATCCCTACATGGAGTTCATGCATTTATATGGTTTCCATTCCTTCCACTAGGCGCCATTTCTAAAAAATGGCATAAACTAGATCATTTTATGAATCAAAATACAAAATTCCATACTTGTAAAACACTTAACATAAATTGAACTATTTATGGATATAATCCATAATCACAAAAAAAATGTTCTCTTTGAGGATGTATATACTCATAAACCCTTCATAATGATTTGTAAAGAAAAATGAGAATTATCCAAATTATATCCCCCGAGAGTGTCATAATCAATAGTGCAGCAAGACCCATTTTCGTGCACCAGTTCCCATTCGAGTCTAGATCAAAGCGGTGTTTTTGGGTTTTACCCATAGGTACATTTGTGCCAGATCCGCCTCTACCTGCTCGTATCCAGACATGGATGTATTTCTTGGAAAACTCACAAAATCTATACAATACCAAAATTCTAAGAAGTTCTTCTATACTAATCCTCAAATTACATCTTAGGTCTATATGCTCTAATCGAAGTTTATCTAAATCTAGCTTCCAAGGTTTGTACTAAAATTCCTATGATACCAACTGTAACGCCCTGAACCCAGTTGCCTAGAGTCGGTGCATTAGTACATAACATTGGAATGATCACAAGAATGATCAAGTCTTGAAAGACCTATTAGTTTAGTGGCCTTGGAATAACTAGATACATTCATGAAGTTTACATTACATCATAAAGTGAAAACTACTACTACAACATCTTGTCTTCATATCCCCTCATATTATCCCTTAAAGTCATTCATAAATCACTTCTTCACATCCTGGCAAAAATAAAACATTGATAGGGGTGAGCTCAGATGCTCAGTAAGGATAACAATATAGAGGAAACATTCATAAATAATCACAAACATTTAAGACAACGTATAGCTAAAACAAAAGCCTTTTAAACCTGAACTTCAACATAATATGGCAAAGATAAAATGAAATAATGACATTTAATTATTCACATGGATATTATACTAGTCTAATAATCACATGCAATATCAATAACCACTTTCATAATGATGGAATGCATAATGCCAGACTATCATAACCACGTAGCCAAGGCCTCGTGCCCAAACTACAAATAAGATTTTGTCAAGGCCTCGTGCCAAGACACTAGTTTGTCTCATCAGACCTACCGATGCATCGAGGATCTATAGCGGGCTCCACCCATCACTTATTAAGTCTAATGCATTCCTCATATGAACAGGTTTAAACATAACATAAACATTCGTATTAAAACTAGCATACGAAATGTCAATACTTTCTTCATAAACCATGAGTGGTATAGAAATAACACATCCACAGTCAAACATATCAAAAAACCTTCAATACAATATGGATGTTTTGTATCATAATAAATCAACTTCAAATAAGATTAAAATCCATCAAAGGATGTTGACAAAGATGTAATCAAAACTATTTGAGAGAAATATCACTTTTTTAAAATCATTTTAAAGTCACACATTTATAAAGGAAGTAATTAAAAAGAGATTTTTGAATCAAAGTGTCCCATACAAATTTAAAACATTTGAAAATAAATATCATTTTGAAACATTAATGTCCATATAAATAAATCCTTAAAATCATTTTGAAAACATGGACATTAATTAAAAATATTTAGAAAGATAAATCTTTAAAACATTTAAAATTCTGATCTTGATAAAGAGTAACTTTCACAAATTATTAAAATATTCAATTTGAAATCATTTAAAGTTAACATATTTATAAAATAAAACATTTACTTTCAAAATATTATTATAACATTGTAAGGGAAGCTTTGAAGATTCTAAAATGGTGAAAAATAGCCGCACCCGCCGTATAAGTTAAAAAAAGACATTCTTACCTTAATTTTGTCGAAAAGGTTAAAATGAACTTGTTTAGAAAATTACATAATGATTCCTTTATAAACTTCTTATAAAAAGTCAAAATAGGGTATAAATGACTTTAACACATATTCTGTAAAATAGAAATAATGTTTTTAAATACTTTTTTAAGAAACATGGATGTGGATGACAAAGAGGTCCCAGTAGATAATTTCGTATAAACAACCTCAGATAATGAAGAGATTGTGAAATAACCCTTACCTTGTACTTTTACTTAGTCGATGATATGTTAAACTCCTATATAATAGTTAAAACATTGTTATTAAATTATAAAAGAACCATATAAATAATTATGATATCATATATGATCTTCTAATAATGATTTGTTAATAATACTTTAGTATTATCGTCGTTTCAGGTGTTAACTTACTCATTTTATTTTATATGTTTTGTTACATAAGTCGTGTTTGTTATGGATAGGTTATATTTTATTCATATACAGAATGATATAAAGTTATTAAACATTACTTTTAATTATTAAATTAGAATTATTCTTGAATGGATATGATGGGGAATGAATCTCATCATGTTCGTGGAGACGGTAGTCCGTACGTACGTACGAGTGACAATATCATTATTTTGATATTATAATAATATATAATTGGAAGGTATATAATATATAAAGAATAATTATCATGTTATAGTTATTATTTACATGAATTAAACATCATTATCATACCCATCTAAATAATAATGTATTGAATAACAATTAGACCACGATGTGGAAACGGTAGGCCGTACGTACGCACATATGGTGACATGTCATTCAAAAGATGGGTAGAATACAGAATATGCTTGTAATATATTTATAATAACATCAAAGTATATATAATATACTGAATTTATTATTTAATAATGGGAATAACACAGAAAGAATAAGTTGAACAAGAAATGAACTTGAAAAAGTGTGGTGAAAACATTACCTCTTAATCGGGTTCTTTCTTTTGATTTGATCAAAAGGGATCATTAGGTTGGTTTTATGATCAAACTAAGGCCACTAGGTTGAAGTGAGAGAAGTTGAGAGAGTATTTGCGCAGGGTTTGACTGAACCAAAAGGCTTTGAAGGTGTGAATAATTGGTTAGAATTGGTGTCCTTTTATAAGGGGGAGGAGGTGCTCTTTAGAAAAAACTTAATGTAATAATTTATAATAAATTAATATTCGGTTTATAATTTCTAAAATGTTGATTATTAAAAGTATAAGGTGGTGATGAGTCTAAATCCTTTCAACTAATATATTTTAGATAGGTTTGGGTCATTATATTAACCTTATCTTTTAGTTTTAACTCTTGGTTAATTAGTTTAACACTTACCATGTCACTTTTTTATTTTTATAATATATAGTTAATAAAATTACTATATACATCAAAGAGACCCCCAAGTGGTCCATTAATGATACACCTATCATTATAAAAGTATATTGTCCGAACCTTAGATTTTTATGAATTGAATATAAATTAATAATATAATATTTGTTTTAAAAACTCTTTTATGTCAATTTTGACACGATTGGGTATTTTGTTTTTGATAAATTCATAAAATCATTATTACTTAGAAAAAAATTTATATAAACAACACTAATATGTCATAGTAACCTAGAAAATTATTGGAATTTATAAAAAGTCTCAAATTACATTTATTTGGGTATTTATAATATCAATGATCTTAATCATTCATTAATACAGTAATTACTTCATCATCATTGTGTCATAAATAAATTAAATTATTTAATGTCTAAAAATTATAAATAAAATACCATTATATAGGAAATATTTTTATATTTATAATGAATATTTATAGTCAAAAATATAACATATATAACCCTATTTAAAAATTGTTTTTCTAAAAGATATAAGCTTAAGTCAATTTTGTATTTACTTTAACTTAATTAATATAAAGTGACCCTATCACCTACAAGTGGCTCCATGGGGTCCCAAAATAGACCCAAAAATTCTCATAGTCGGACATGTATCCATAAATAAGGTTAAGACATGTTTTAGGGCAATTTATTATTATTATAATATAATTTTTTTACCCTTATTTACCGGATTTACCCTTTAACCATGGTAAATAAAATATTTACCGAAGTAATTATTCAAAATGTCTAAAAATGAAAGTTACCTATTTAAAAAATTTAGACATCTGATTCCAAATATGGAATCCATTTTTCCAAATTCAAAACACAAAATTGGCAGAAATTAATTTAAAATTAATTCTTGTTGTCAAAACAAAAATCATGTTTTTAAGAAATAATAACTATCAAAAGATTGATACTTGTTTATGCCCGGTTTAATTGTAAAATTATGTCCAGTGACAAAAATTGTATTAAATGGTAAAAATATATTCTAAATATACTTTAAAACCACTCAAATTCATAATTTATCACTATTAATTATTTTGATTAAAAAAGTTGTTTTTAATTAAAATTTAGTAACTTTCACTATTCATCAAAATATAAAAGTTATCCGAAAAGTACCAAAATTTTACCCTAGGCTAATTTAGATATTCCAAATCTAAAAATGAAGTCCATTTTGATAGATAAAATTTATAAAATTTCAAGAAGTGGGTATTACTATTCATAACGACTACTTTGATTGGCCGTAGTGTGTTAGAGTCTCAAAGTTGCGTACAATGCAAGCTATTGCTTTATTCAAAAGGAAACGTATCATGGAAGCTTGGGGTGTTACATGGTCCATCTAGGAATCTGTGAAAAAGGTCGATATTCTACATAATACACAACATGTGTGGGAAAATCCTATGCATGGGTGAGTATAACAATACCCAGTAGGACACCCCGAAAGCACAATGCATACAAGAAAGGAATAAAAGTCATATCTAAATAGGTATATGTATACAATGAATATAAAAACAATATCTAGATATACTCTTAAAAGACACATAGTATAATGGTAGTTCACAACTGTAATTCCAACCTAGGATTCTAGCTTGAAGATTCCACATAGAACTCATCTAGGAGAAAACAATCCATAAGTTGGATAGCACTGATGATTTCCATCTAAGAGGTAGTTCTCATTAGGTCTTTCCATTATAAGTACATATTATAAGTATGAAGAAATATGATACACAGATGAGGATCACACTCATGGCCATTGGGGATACCAACAACTCAATCTAGAATAACCCACTAAGTGAAGGATCGGTTCCCATATATTGTTGGTCATGAAGATGATAGAGGATCTCAGTCCAGGCCTCATGGAAGGATTCCAACAACTCTATCCAAGAATTCTAGATAAGGGAACACTATCCTATCTGTATAAGGAGATTCTATACTAACCCTCTCGAAAAGAGTATAGGGAATGTACCCTAACAAGAGTTGTCTATGATATAAATGACAAGGTCTCCAAGATAATATTAAGGGAGTACACAGTGTGTAGTAGGATTATACCCCGTGTCCCTTAGACCTCGATTCCTACTCGTGTAAACGGGCCATTTTTGGGTAATTATAGTAGTACACGGTGTGCTGCTACCCATGTACCTTGTCTCAGGTCCCAGTACACAACTATTCCCATGTATCCTTGGTCTGGTCATGTTCATATAGGAGTACATGACGTGCCTTTGGCCATGTACTCTCATCCCATGTCCATGTACCCTCCTAGGTATATGCCGAGCTCACCAAAGGGGACCACATATTGTGTGATAAAGTCACACACTATGTGATACTTATCTCCCTCAAAAAACCCTACCCACCATTATAATGGACCCACATGTCATGTAATCCCAAATTACACTTCATGTGGATCTGGTTTTTCTAGAAACCTCAGTTCTTCCATCTATGTGTACTCATATCGCCGTTACTTTGAAATCCGGACTCAGTCTCACTAGGAATAATGGATTTATCATGGTAGAAACTTACCTCCATCAGTCATCATATTTCTGCCATTTTATTTTCCTAGAAAACACCCACATTCATTATCCATGGTCGTGCATTGAAGAACACCCCAATCAGGTATCAAAATCACCTTGATTCACTACCATTGTCCATTTTATCACCTCAACCACATTTTGTTAAGCCAAAATCTCTAATATTAAATCTTTTCACTAAGAAAAATATGTGAAATGATTGATTTCTTGGTAGATATCGAAACATGGTCCAATGAAGAATGAACGCTATGAATGAAGATATAAAGAGAGAAAAGAAAAAGTAAAATTCATAAGGAATGATCCTTGGTTGATCTTCATTTAGACCACATCTCATTTCTGTTAGAATTAAGAATGAAGAGATAATTAAAAAATCATAAATAAATTGTCCAAATAATTCCCCACAATAAAACCTATCCCATAATAAGCACGATCTTCAGATTAATTTGTAGGTTGATTGATTTGTGTTCATCATAGAAATAAAAATGGGGAAAGGAATCCAAATCAAATAACTTACTACCTCAGTATGAATCGATCATTGATGAGGAATAGTGCTACTCCATGATTTTTGGTGATATCCTATGATTCCGTCTCACACCGGTTGCCGATATTTATTCGGATCATCATCCTTAAATGGAATCACCTTTAATGATCTCCAATGTATCTTCAATGATTTGTAGTGTTACATGGATAACGCTGAATTTTTTTCATAAGCTTGTATTTAAAGAGAAGCATTAGGTCACTTTTTCAACAGTTAAATAAAATAAAATAATTTAATTATTTTATTTATTTTATGCCCACGAAAAATTTTACCTAAATGCCTCAGGCCGAAAAAATTTATGTCATGCCTAGGAAAAAACATACATTTTGAACTCAATGGTGTCCTCCTATTTCTTATTTAGGTCTTTTATTATATGTTATTTCATTTTTTCATGAAAAATATGTGTGCATACTATTTAATATATTTAAAAACTTTATTATGGGAACATTGGGCCTTAGAATCACATGCCATATTAGCTCTTGTTCTTGAAAATAATTTATACAATATCCAAAAAAATATATGGAAAATATGAGTCATTACATACGTAGTGTAAAGAAACCAATAAATGTTCAAGGGGAGAAGCAGAAAAAATTTAATGGTTGTAATTTCATGTGATGGACTTTTTACCCTAACTTTCTACATTAAATTTTAAAAAGTTATTTATTAAAATGGAATAATCAGTGAAGATGAAATGTGAAATTTAAAGGATTCCACTACCAATTCATGGAAGTATTTTGGCCTCATGTGTTGTAATAATATACTCAAAGACTTCGATAACTCTCTTTATAATGTTTAATAACCTATAAAAATTGATAAGGAATTATGTAAAAATAATGTTAACAATTAAAAATATAAGGATTTCAAATTGATTAAATTCACCATTGATAAATTTATAGACTTTAATATAGTTGACAAAAAAATAATAGCTAGTCAAGTTTAGGAATTATATATCACTATACTCGATATTCACATGTAAGGCATGAGTTTATTTAAGAATTTTCAAGTTGATGTTTTTATTAAAGAATACACCCTTTCCTATAAATACTTAAAAAACCATATTAAACTAATGATGAATGAAATATCACTTATTGTTTTGATTTTATGGTTGAGGATTAAATAATATAACTATTATTATGAAATTAAAGTAATCAATATTAATATGATCTTGAAAGCTAAAATTGATAAAGGAGGCACAAATACCAGGAATCAAAAGTATATTATACAAGGTCCTTTCCATGTCCAAATTAATTTTAAATGAAAATTAATCAATTTTTATAAGTCAAAAAATAATTCCAAGGGTTATAAAAAACCAAATAGGAGGAGTAATCCTTTAGAAAAGGTATTGAATCTTGGAATGTGATGTTTTTTTATGATGGTTTATAAGTTTAATATTTTTAAAAATCTAAAGGAGTGGTGGTTGGATTATAGATATACTTATAATGTTTATTATAAATAATAGATATTCTCATTCTACATATCAATGGAATGTGATAATAAAATTTTTATGGAAAACTCATCAATATCCATGAAAGATGATAAAAAAAGGTATTATTGGAAATGAATATATAAAATTTTTTGAATATAAATATAATGTTTATATACATGATATATAAATTAATTTAGTATCAGGATTACTTTCTTGAAACTAATTTATTTAATTTAGTCCTTGTTTCTAATAAATTTTTACTGGCTAAAATTGAAATGTGACCCGATCTAACCCGACCAAGTCACTACCCAGAATGATGGATAGATCGGTCATTTATACCCCAGTTCACCTCCAATTTTCTAGGAGTTAGTGAATTAATCTAATAGGGAATACACATAAATTGGAAGGAGTCTTCTCATAAAACCTATATCCAAAAAATCACCAAAAGACTAATGGAAAAATATTCATATAACTTAAGTATGATAGATCAAACTCCATAAAATTAAATGCATATATTCATGTAATGAATACTATCCTAAACCTCTTCACATGATATAAATCATAGAAAAAACATAAAGAATGTATATAAATTGAAAACCAATGTAAATAATATTTTTTATTGTGAACTCCTTAATAATAAAATTTCACAAATTATTCCAATATTACCACTATGGTCAAACGCCCATTACATTATAACCACCATAATCTCTAAAAAAAGAAAATGTGCCTATACAACCATAATTATATTACTGTATAAGTCCTCATACATGGTTTTATGGGATTTAATTAAATAAAATATATCTAAATTCAATAGATACATAAAAATCATTAATCCATGATCATTCAGATAAAATAAAATATAAAGAATAATGAAAAAAAGAAAATATATTTTCTTATTAGCTTTGTCCCATTTAGTTGTTGATAATCACATAAAAACAAGTTACTATTTCTTTCCTTTAAAGGTGATTCAATAGTTATGTAATATTTAAATAGATTTTTGAGGACCTTTTATGTATTCCAAAGATTTTATAATATCCAATAATCATTAAGTAAATGATATTGAAGAAGAGATATTCAAATCTATAATATCTTATATCAATATTCTCATTCACTTTAAATGATTCTTAAAATCCTTTTATAAGTTTACTTCATTAAATAAGGAGCCCTTTTAGTTTGGTTTTTTCTCAAATTCTTGACAAACACTTGGTTCACTTATATTATAATATTATAATATATGATACATTAATCACAAATGGTCAATTAAATTTTTAATAAATGTATTCAATAAATAAAAAATAAATGATGTATAGGCTAAATATATATACTATTAATATGGAAGGAAGTAAATGAAAAATCTAATATATCTCATATTAATTTTGTTTTCACACCCAGTGATTTCCCACACCATAGGAAAAAAAAAATTCATATTGTAGTATATGATATAAGCCTTTATGTTTATAATAATTTCAATATTTCACTTTCACTAAATCCTAACTTTCTTTATACACATTTCAAAACAAATTTACGAAACTATATAACAAATATTATAGATAAAATATTATAATCCTATGATTTTTGTAAAAACACTTAGTGACAAAATAAATATTAATTCCATATCTTAATACATAACCCTATGGGACTTTTTAATACTTAAAGTGATTATAATAATCTAATATAAAAACATAATCAATGATATGTTTTAATAAATGCAGCAATGTAACTCAAGCTACAAATGGATATTAAATTATCTCCATCAAACACACGCATATAAATATGAACATCTCTACAATATGAATTTACAAACACTGAATTAATATTAATATAATTCATTTGTCTAATTCATTCAGTACATGAAACACGAAACATATCCATCTCATATAGGATAACTCACACTTTCTTGATTCTCTCAAAATATATTGACCAATAAAGATGAACATATGCCATGTTATTCATCCAAGTTGATGAAAACATTACATGTCACTCTGAAAAGAATGAACATAAAATTTATTATTATAATTCAATTGAGGTCTTGAATGTTATTTTTATCATACATAAGTACAAATTCCACCATGGTTAAGAAAAGTACACCACATGATCAAAAACATACCCAACCAACTTCTATTTTGATTTGATTCAAATATTCTGCAAAAAAATGCATCAAAGTTTGAAGGATCAAAATAATTATAACATGATAACATTATGTTATCAATATTCATATAACATATAAGCCCAAAATTATATCAAAAATAATTTTTATAAAATTAAATGAAATATAATTTAGTGGGTTGGTCTATAAAACAATTCATACTTTTGTTATAATGACTCAAACTGGGATACCCAAAACCCAACCTAGAATGCCACATTTTCTAAAGAATAGTTCATGATCAAATATGGTTAAAAAATAGTTTTTAGGGATAATAATAACCATTTTAGGGTGATTTTACCTCTATTTACATCCAAAAACTAAATAAATAATAAATAATAACTATCAGAGAAATAATAGTCATAAAAACTAAACACCAAATTTTAACCCAAGAAAACATGAAGATAAATATATGATTCATAATTAATAAATAAAAAAACTAATAAAAAATAAAATTTAATAGGTAATTTATATATGTTAATTTTTTTCAAATGATAACTATCCATAAGAATGGCAACAAATATCCCAAAAAAGAATCTCCCAAAATAAAAAGTGTCTCTACTATACAAACAGAAGTTAAAACTCACCCCCAGTATCCAACTCATCCACCAAGTAACTATTACATTGATAAAAAATAAAATTGAAGGAGTTTATATTCTATAAATCCTACTATATATGATGTTAAAAGGCTATGTTATATTTTATGACTAAGGGATATCATATTGCATGGAATATGATTCCATGATAGTGCCTATAGAAAATCATAAGGTATGATTTAAGACATATCATAGGGAATGGAATGAATGATAATTTTAATAACACAATATTTTAATATATAGTTTTCTATACATAAATTTTATTTATTTTATTTCTTTTCTTACTCGCTACATTGAGTATAAATGGACAACGATATACTATTGAAATATTATCATTTAATGTGAATGTTGTTTCCTAGCCATTGGATTAGAGGGTATGAATAAGACTAACTAAATTATGAAAAATTTATGTCTCACAAATTTATAAAATGAATTCATCTGTTATCAATTGATTAGAAATGAAAATAAAAATCATTTGAAAGTAAAAGAGGTGTTTTTATTGAAATTGTTTTTATGTGCACAATGTGTTTTTATATTAATAAATTAATTTAATAAATTTTGTTGAATTATTTTGATGAATTTTATATATTATATATTCAATAATTTTTTTAACGTTCATCTAATTTCTTTTATAGGCATGATATAAGAATAAATCTAGTTTAATGCTTAAAAATGTTTTTTAAATGGTTTTCATCATATTTTACATAATTATTTAAAAATAAATATATACTACATATATAAATTGAAACATAAATATTTTTCCCAATTTTTAGAATCAAGATATTTAAATTTGGTAGATATGTCCTTTTTATTTTTAGTCATTATGAATAGCAATTTTGGTAAAATTTTATCACCTCGATAAGGGTACAATGGGTAAAAGAGGGATAAAACATTGATTTAAGGCTTTAAAATTATTATAAAACTTGAATTTATCATATTTTATGAGTTTAGTTTGAGAATTATTATCCAATTGTTGATAATATGGACACTTGGTTCTATTTATCTTTGATTATGACCTTTATATTATTTTAAAAAAAAGATAAATACAAAATATCACTCTCTTGACATTAATAACTCTAAATTTTTATTATAAGGATAAAAATATGATAAGTTTGTTTCTAAATGTTTATATTAAAGGAAAATTATTTTTTTTATCATGGTAATTTATTCATAATTTTTAGTGCGTGAATAATTATCTTAAATTCTTATGCAAGACTAATATCATATTTATCCAATAAATAGAAAATAAAAATAAATAATTTTAAAAATATTAAAATTAATAAAATCTAGGTGAATTGTTGCGTTCCAAAAAATTTATATTTAAATATAACATATTAGGAACAAGTTTTATATTCGAATTCCTTTTCTATTATGTTGTCTTTAATGTCCAATTAAAATAATAATGTCAAAAATGATATTAATGATATTTTATGTAAAATAATATTTTACTAAATTATTTAAGAATAATAAAAATATTACAATAGTATAATTAGGATGATAAATGGTCTAAAATGTAATCATTTTTCCATTTATGATTTAATTATTACATTATAAGTAAAATTTTACCCCTTTAATATTTAAAAATTCATTTCCATGGATAACATTAAAATTGGTTAACCAAGGGGTTTAACCAAAAGATATAGTTTAAAATGAAACAAAAATAATATAAATTTCCTCTAATGATTTCATTTAGACCTTATCTTATTTTTATTTGAATATATTTACATTTTTAAGAATTTTTGTTGAGAACTAATTATTTATATTTTAATCTTTTTAGTAATTTCAAGTGTGACTTTTTCATCCCTTATAAATGAAAACCCCTTATCTATTTTATTTACAATATTTTGAGTCATATATATCAACTAAAAAATGAAAAATTATACTATAAACTATCATATAGATTAATTAGATGATATTTTCTTCTTGAAATAACTTTCCAAGTGTACTTAAAAAGGGATCTACAGGAGGTCCGCCGAATAAGAGGCAATCTTCCTACCCAACCTATTTCAATTAATTTATTCTTATGAAACCTATAAATATATGGTATCCATAATAAAAATAATAAATTCAGTATCCTAAATATACTAAAATGCTATTGTGACTTTGAAACTTCCATTATTCACCCTCTTTTCCATGAAATGGGAAGTGAAAATAATGCTCCTGCGTACGTTTGGATTACCACCTCCATATAGCGATACAATTAATTTTTCATTACCATATTTCATGGATGGGTATTATGATATATATTAAATATTTATAAATGATATAAATTATTATTATTGTTTAATTATAATATCATATCTACCTTCTTACCTTCCAATCTATTGGAAAACAATAATGTCCCTTGTGCATACGTGTGAAATACCAACTCCACGAAGCAGTGTGATTTTTTTTTAATTTTTGATTTACATGGATGGTAATTAGGATGGGTTTAATGAATATATATATATATATATATTATATTTATGATATAATAATTATTCTATAATGTTCAATTATTATTCAAATTCATTCATTACATCTATCTAAAAGTGAAAACAACGTTCATCAGTATGTATGATCTACCGTATCCATAAACTGTGTCGTTATTTTTTCTATATATACCTTTTATGGATGATTATAAATATATAGACAATGAATATATATTATATTTATATCATAAAATAAATTCATGAGATGATTTAATCATGATCAAATTATATGGATAGGAACTACAAAACATAATTTCCAATGAAAAATGAAATAGTTAACACCCAAAAACAATGATTTTAGTAATGAATTATTTATAAATGGGTGTTGAAATGTTATAAGTGGATCATATATGATATTATAATTTTTTAAAATAATCTTTTATATAATTATAATAAATTTAAATTTATTATACATGAGGTTATAGTGCCTTCAAGGAAAGTGAAACTTGAGGTAAGAGACTTTCATCTCACTTTTCCTTCTGGGAGACACATTCCATATTTGCCACTTATTTCTTTTATGTGGTGTATATAATTCCCATGAATGTTTTCTATTATTATTATCATAAAAATTATATGGATTTACATATTTATATAAGTTTCTCATTTTCATGAGGGTTTTATTCAAATGTTACTAAAGTGGTAAGGGATTTATGTTTTAATCTCATTTTAATTAGGATTGTTTATGATTGAATTTAAATTAAAGGAAATTATATGATCTCATACTGATAAATCCCTTTAATTTTATTATAATTTGTTTATTTCTTTATAATATGTGTTTTCTTTTTATTTTTATTACTTTATTTATTCTATAAACTGAAATATTTTTGGATGGAAAACAGAATTTATTTCCCTCTTTGGTTGAAAATAATTTTTCTTACATGTCAATGTTTTCTAATTTTTTTCAAAAATGTTTTAACTATTCTAAAATGATCATTTTATTTCATTTTTCGCATATTTTAATTTTTAAAAATGGGTTTAAATTAATATTATTGTCATTTTCAAAGGAGGTACTTTTTAATTTTACCAAAAACATTAAAGGAATATTTATTTTAATGCATACAAAATTAATAGAATTTAAAACATCATGATCACTTTATTTAAATTTCATTTAAAACAAAAAAATAATTAATATTTAGGAAATTTTTATATTTTAATGTGTCATTTAAAACTTCAAAGGGTATTTTATTCAAGAAACATTCTAGTGAAATTTTAAATGATTTTTTTCATCTCTGATACCATCCTTTGATGTTACTTATGATTTACTAGGGATATGATCTAATGATAGCATATTTATTATTTATTTGGATGGTTTATGGTTATGATGATGAGATATTGATGAAATCCATTTTATTTTCCTTTATTAAAGTTATGATGAAAGTTTTTATGATCTTATGGTATACATATGAATAGATTTATGATTATATAATGGGTGGAACTTAAATTATATATCCCTCCAACGAATTGTGTAAATATTAATATTCTATCAACATAAAGGGAACATCAGAGGTTATCCAAAGTCTTAAAAAATATGGTACGTAGAAGGTTATCCCAAGCCCAAAATAGGGTACATGAGAGGTTATACTAATATTTAAGTAGTTACATGGGTGGTTAACAAATTCCTAATATGTTATAAACGTCTTGGAGGGTGTCCTTGACATAATATTTCTATGATTAAAACTATTCCACACTTTATGAAACTATTTTATGAGATTATATCATTCCAATGTTATATTCTAATGGGTAATTTTATTTTATCCCTTTATTATTCATGTCTTATGAACTGCCAAGAATTATTCCATGACTCATATTTATGTTCTATGAATTTATAGGTATTATTTTCAAAGGTTAAGCTCATGCTATCATCCCATTTTTCTCATGTTATGTTTAAATGATCATTGGTATCTCCATTTTTTTACCCATATTGATCATATGAGGTCACCCTTTATCATGTTTTCTTTCCTCTAGATATGAATAAATTCTTTAAGTATGATGTGTCTAGTAAGGGTCATAGTTATGAAGAAATATGTGGGAGATGATGTAAATATTTTATAAACCATTTTTTTTGTATCCATGTTTCCAATGACACTAAAACCTTATGGTCATGGAATGGATCATAATAATATGTATTTAACATTAATTTAATAAGATTTTATATTTATGTATAAAAATTTAGGTCTTTATAGTTTTCATCGAGAAAGGTTTAGTTACCTTTAGAAACTAGGATGAATAAATTTAGTGAGAACCCTTAGGACAATCCTATGTATATGAGAATCTACTAAGTTATATTATAGAGAGGATTGTGGTTTTACCTTTAAAAAATCCATCTATAGAAACTATAAGTGGATTTCATTTTGTAATAGATAAATCTTGAGGTGATAAACCCAAAAATAGTTGGTTGAGTATTTATTGGTTATCATTCTAGTGCATGGTAAGTGTGCCTTTACTCTACATCTGATTTGAAACTCTTGTAGATTTGTTTGTGATAATTAACATTTTCATTATAAACCATCATAAAAAAATTTCAATAGATAGTGAGCATGAATTAACCAAGTTAAAGCTTAGGCATCATAGATTAAAAATAATGTGTCATGATTTAGATTCCCTATAAATTATTTTTCATGATTATGTGGTTTCCCACTACTATTTTTGTCGACCACACTATACTTTTTTGTTTTATTCAATGGTTAGAACATAAAGTAACTATGTTAATACTGAATATTATGGATAATGAAATTATTTTCCTCTTGAGAGACCAAATGTTATGGTATTTGGAATGAAAAATATAATTTCTATTCTTAAACAACTTTCTTAAGTTATGAATTGTGCTAATATTTCAAATGAGAAAAATAGGTAACTCCATTATATTGAGTCCTTAATGAGGTAACATTCTCCTTCTTTTAGTGGGTTTTCTAATCCACTAGTTGTTGTTCAATGGATTATTACCATTGAAAATATATTTTTCATTTTCCAATATTTAAACCATGAAAAATTTATTTTAGTTGTTTATCATTTGGATGGAGAATCATATCAATGGTGGAATCTTATCCATAACATGAAGAAATAATAAGAAATTGACATTATTAAGTGGGATGATTTTATAAGGTTACTTTTCAATAATTATTTTCCTTATATTCTTCATATGAAAATGGATGTGTTCCTTGAGCTATGATAGAAGGTTGATGAATCCATTAGGGAATATGAGGAAAATTTTACAAGTCTTTCAAGGTATGCTTCAAGTATTATCATTAAAATAGAATGTAAGATAGATTTATTATTTAGTGGATTAAAACAAATTCATCAAAGGGTGTTATCTATAAGGTAGTTTTTTATTTATTAATAAATTATTCATTGTTTTATTAATGAAAAAATATGGATTGGATTTACCTATAAATATTTTGGTTTTGATAAGAAAAGAAACATGAAATTAAAAATAATTTATAATGAAAAAAATCATGGATGGAAGAAGATGATCCTTCCATTATTCTTGAAGTGTGGAAGGAGACATGGAGTAAATTTTCTTAAGGGGAATTATAAGGGATTTAATTGTGGAATGGAAGGTCATAGAGTAATTGTGTTGATAATAAATTATCCAATGATAAAGGAAAATAACTATAGAATATACCATGCACAATCCAATGTTTCAAATGAAAGGAGTATTATAATTATGAAAACTAGTGCTCAAACTCAAAGCTTAATGATGACGATTTACATCCTTAACCTATTAAGCCTAGCGATGAAGGGAAATATCATGCAATAACTATTTATAATGAGGTGTACAATAATTATTTGGTGAATGGTAAAATTACCATCTACCCCATAACTGATAATATCTTATTTTATTTTGGATCTACCCACTCTTTTATATCACAATAATTTACTAAGCGTATCACAATACCACCTCAATGATTAGATATTGAATTAATAGTGAAAATTCCAAATGGTACAATGAGTGTATCCTAAGTCTATTAATATTCTCTAGTTTAAGTTTGTTGGAATGTGTTTTATAATAATATTATTAGTCTCTCTCTAGTTGAATTTTATGTTATATTAGGAATAAAATGGATTTATTTAACTAAATCCCATATAAATTGCCGAGGAAGGGAAATCATGTTTGATATTACAGACCAACCAATGATCATATATCTATACGATGATAAATCTATGCTTCCAATGGAAATAAAATCCATTAAATGTGTCTTGATTCCTATATAGAAGGGGTGTTTCTTTTAGATGGTTGAAGAGAAACTCAATATTGAATATGCCTATTGTGTGGGATATCATTTATGTATTTCTATAAGAGTTTCATAGTCTTTCACCGAATCATGAAGTTGATTTTTCAATAGAACTCATAACAGGTTCTAAACTTATTTCAAAGAATCTATATATAAATCCCCCAATTGATTGTAGGAATTGAAGAAGTAACACTAGGAGAATCTTGACAAGGGATTAATTCAGACAAGTTCATAACCTTGGGGTGTGCATATTAATTTTATTAATAATAAATATGAATCAATGAGAAACATTATTTATTATCAAGAAATTAATAAGATAACTATCAGGAACAAGTATCATCTAACTCATATTGAAGACCTGTTAGATTAACTGCATGGATATTAATAATTTTCTATGACTAACCTTCATTTTTTATTTCTTCAATTGATGGTCAAGAATGAAGATAAACCCCATAAAACATTCTACATAAGGTACATACACTATGAATTTATAGTTATACTATTTGGTCTTACTAATTACCATTCTACCTTCATTGATTTAATGATTTGAGTCTTTAGTGGTTACCTTGATTTGTTTTTGGTAGTATTTATAGATGATATTCTAATATATTCAATGAAAAAGTAAGAGCATTAAGATCACTTTAGTATTGTACTAAAGACCCTAATAAATAATGATTTGTATGAAAAATTTATAAATTATGAATTTTGGATACAAAAAGTTTCATTTTTGTGTAATATAATCTCAAGTGAGGGTATATCGGTGAATCCATAAAAGACAAAAGTTATTGAATATTAGCCCAGACCAACCACTATGACTGAGATATGTAGTATTCTTGGTTTGGATATATATTATCAACTCATTGGGAGTAATTTCTCATGGATATATAATATAATCACTTAGTTATCTAAAAATATATCCAAGTTTCTTTGGACCGATGAATGTGAATAAAATTTAAAGGAATTAAATAGAAGGTTATCTAGTGCACCTATACTTATATTAACCTATATTTTTGAATGTTTTTTGATTTACTGTGATTCATATAAGAAGGGAATGGTATTTTTTATCATGTATAATTATATGGTGATATATTATTTCTCATTCCAATTAGAGTTTCATGAGTAAAAATACAAAAATCATGATTTGAAGTTAGCTACTGTAATTTTTTTGCATTAAAGATATAGATGAATTATCTTTATAATGAATCATGTGATGTATATAATAATAATTTTTTTTAATTATATATTCACTCAAAAAGATATTAATATGTGCTAGAGAAGATGGTAGGATTTGATGAAAGATTATGACTACTCAATACATTACCACCTTGAGATAGAGAACATGGTGGATGAAGCTTTGAGTCAAAATAATCATGTTAACTTATCTATAACAAGGATATATGAAGATATAAAATTTATGGACTTTCTAAGGATGTATATAGAAATATTGAAGAAAGGGGATAAATATTATCTTTCTCAAATGAGTGTCCAACCATCTATCTATGAGAGGATTAAAGAGATGCATAAGGAAGATGTTGAACTATAAAAAAAGGTTAGAAATGTTTCTAATTTCAACCATGATTGTGATGTAATGATAATATTTTGGAATAATGTATATGTTCCATCCTACTAGATTTGAAGAAGGAGCTATTGGATTAGGATCATAGTTCATCATTATATATTCATTATTTAAGTACCAAGATGTATAATGATCTAAAAGAGTATTTATGATGGGATAATATGAAGGGAGATATTACAGAGTTTGTATATTAGTTCTTGGTATATCAGTAATTTTAGGATAAGATACACAAGTTTAATTGGATATTGAAACCATTACCTATACCATAATTGAAATGGAAAACATGACCATTTATTTTTTCATTAGAATCCACAAAATATCTAAATACCATAATGCTATTTGGGCTATATTCAATCACTATACAAAATCATCACACTTCATTGCTATCAGAGAATATTTATATAGTTATTCAATTGAAAAAATATACATTAAATAAGTGGTAAGGTTTCATGGAGTTCCATATTTTACTTTATTTGATTTGGATATTAGGTTTATCTTGAAATTTTGGTGATGTATTTAACAGGATTTGGATTACAGAGTTGAGTTTTAGTACTTCTTATCATACTCAGAAATATGGTCATTTTTAGAGAAAATTAAAAACCTTAGAGGATATGCTAAGATATTTCTATATAGATTTCAATGGATATTGGTATCAATACATTCCTCTAGTTGAGTTTTCTTACAACAATAGATTTCACCCTAGAATTTATATGGATCCTTATGAATACCTATATAGAAATAAGTGTTAGACTATAATATTCTAGGATGATGTTGAGGAAAAAAATCTATTTAGAAATAAACTATCTAAGGAAATGGTATATAAATTTAGATCAATTCAGTAGCACATCAAGGTAGCTTAGATTCAATAAAAAAATTATGTTTACAACTATTAGTGAAATATGGAAATTTATGTTGGTGAGAAGGTATTCCTATGAAATAATCCATGGAAGAAGGTTATGAGATTCATAAAGAAGGGAAAGATGAAACCTAGGTATATTGGGACCTTTACTATTCTTTATCGAGTAGGAATGACATATTATTTTATGGTGCATCCACCAAACCTCTCTTAATTTCACGATGTTCTCTCTATATCTCTCTTGAGAAAGTACATACCTGATCCTTCACATATACTAGACATAGATGTTTACTACTAGAGCATGATCTATCCTATAAAGAAAAACCAACACTAATCATCCATCATAAAGATAAATTACGATGGAACAATACTACTCTCATTTTTAATGTTCTTCGGAGGAATTATAAATTAGAAGAAGCTATATGGGAACTCAAGGATATTTTGAAAAAGTGAAATCCTCATTTTTTTGTATCAGAGTGATGGAATTTGAAGGTTAAAATTCATTTTAACCATGGTTATAATGTAACAAATAAATATTTTATGATATCATTTTCTATACATAAATTCAATTTCATTGATATATATTTTTTACACGCAACACTAAGTTTAAAAAAATTGTGATATGCTATTGAAATATTATTATTTAATGTGAAAGTTATTTTCTAGTTTTTGGATAGGAAGGTATGTATAGGAAACACTAAATTATGAAAAATTTATGGTTTACTCTTGTTTAAAATGAATTCATTCATTATAAATTTATTATAAATTAAAATAAAAATCATTTTAAAGTAAAAGAGATGTTTATACGAAAACTATTTTTATGCACACAATGTGTTTTCATATTAACAAATTAAAATAATCACTTTTGGTGAATGATTATAATAAAATTTATATATTATATATTCAATAAAATATTTTAAAATTTATCTAATGTTTTTTTTGAGTCATGAGATAAGAACAATTCAAGTTTTATGCTTAAAAAATTATTTTTCTAAATATTGATTTTTATCACGTTTTGGGAACTTATTTTAAAAAAAATTTATGCCACATATAAAAGTTAAATCATGAAAAATAGAAACCAAATTTTGAATTATTATATTTAAATATGGTAAATAGTTCAATTTTTTTGGTCATTATGAATAGTAACCTTGGTAGATTTTTGTCACCTCGGTAATGGTAAAACATGAAAAATAGGGTCAAAAGTTGTGGTAAGGATTTAAAATTCATCCAAAACATACCTTTTTCCTATTGTATGAGTAGATTTAAACTATTATCATACAAGTATTAAAAATATGGCCACTTTTAACACCCCAAGCTTCCATGGTACACTTCTCTTTGAATAATAAAATAGCGTGTGTTGTATGCCACTTCGAGTTCTAACACACCACAACCAATCAAACTAGTCGTTATGAATAGTAATACCCACTTTTAAAATTTTATAAAATTTATCTTTCAAAATGGACTTCATTTTTGGATTCGGAATACCGAAATTAGCTTAGGGTAAATTTTTTGTTATTTTTATGAAAATTTTCAATTTTTGATGAATAGTAAAAAACACTAATTTATAGTTTAAAAACAAATTTTTATTTAAATTTTTATTTATTTAATTTAAATTTATTTTAGGTCAAAATAGATTCATAATACCTATATAAGTACAATGCAATTCATTGGAGTCAGTTTATAATAATTTTAGATATATAAAAATTTTATTGAACTTTTCACCGTCTATTACCCACCTCCAAGGAGAATTTTCAAATTCACGTAAAACATAATTTTCATGCTTCTGTGAGTGGAATTTAAAAAATCTGAGAGACAAGGTTGATATCAGTAAGTAAAATGTGGTTCAATAAGATGAAAATAATTTTTGGTGAATAGTAACTTTTTTACTTTTATTTACCACAGTTAAAAGTAAATAGGGTAATTAAGGGTAAAAATGATATTATTACTACCTTAAAACATGTCCTAATTATATTGGATAAGTATAGTTCGACCAAAAAAACCTTAGGAATAAAATAAGAACCTCTTTGGTCCACTTGGATTAGATTAGGACACTTTTTATTATTTTATTTAAGGAAGAGTTAAAAGAGTTAAAATCAAAGTTTAATAACTAAAACATTTTTAATATAGGGTTACACATAAGATAAATTAGACTATAAATGTTCATTAGAAAGATAAAAATATTTCATACATAATGGTATTTTATTTATATTTTTTAGTCATTAAATAATTTAATTTATTTATGACACAATGATGATGCAGTAATTACCCAATTAATGAAATATTAAAATAATTGATATTATAAATATTAAAATAAATTTAATTTGAGACTTTTTATGAATTAAACTAATTTTCTAGGTTAATATGACATATTAGTGTTAGTTAGATGAATTTTTTAAGCAATAATGTTGTTATGTATTTAGCAAAAACAAAATACCAAATAGTGTCAAAATTGACATAAAATAGTTTTTCAAAAAAATATTATATTATTAATTAGTATTCTATTCCTAAAAATATAAAGATATGCCAAAATACTTATATAATTATATTTGTATCATTAATGAACCATTTGGGGTTCTCTTGGAAGTATATAGTAAGTTTATTAACCATATAATATAAAAATACAAAGAGACATGGTAAATATCAAACTATTTAACTAAGAGTTAAATCTAAATGATAAAGTTAATATAGTGACCCAAACCTATCTAAAACCTATTTGTTGAGTTATTTTTGACCCATAACCATCTTATACTTTAAATAATCCATTTTGAAGCCATTATAAACCGAAAATGATTTTATTATAAAATAATATTTCTAGCTTTTTCTAAGGTTCCCCTCACCCCTCTTATAAAAGGGAACTCTCCCTTCTCTCTAATTTACACCTTCAAAGCCATTTGGCTCGGCCAAGCTCTACCCAAATACGCTATCAACTATCATCCCTTAATCCTAGATTCCTTCCTTTAGTCAGAAATCCAACCTAAGGAGCCCTTTTGATCAAATCAAAAGGAAGAACCCAAAGAAGAGGTAAATATTTAATCACCTCTTTCTAGTTCCTTTCTTCTTCCACTTCCTTTTTCTTTGTTGTTTCCATTATAAAATAATAACTGCAGTATGTTCTATATACTGTGATTTTATTATAAATATGGTATAACCATATTCATTATTTTATCCATCTTTTTAATGACATGTCACCATACGAGCGTAAGTACGACTTACCGTCTCCACGTTGTGGTGTAATTGTTATTCAAAACATTATTATTTGGATGGGTATAATAATGATGTGTAATTGATTTAAATAATAAATAAAACATGATAATGATTCTTTATATATGATATACCATCCAATTATATATTATTTTAATATCAAAAGAATGATATTGTCACTCGTGCGTATGTACAGGTTGTCGTCTCCACGAACGCGATGAGATTAATTCTCCATCATAACCATTCAAGAATAATTTTCATTTTATGATTAAAAATAATATTTAAAGACTTGATATCATTCTGGATATGAATAAGATACATCCCATCCATAACAAATATGACTCACATAACAAAGAATATAAAGGAAAATGAATCCGTTAACACCCAAAACAATGATAATACTAAGATATTATTAACAAAGCAATATTAAAAGATCATATATGATATCATATTAATGAATATGATTCTTGTATAATTTAATAAAAATTATTTCACCATTATACAAAAGTTTAAACTACCCTTGGCCAAGGAAAAGTACAAGGTAAGGGTTAATTCTACAATCTATTCAATATCCGACATTGTTTATACGTAATTATCTACTGGAACTTCTTTATCATCCACATCCATGTTTCTTAAAAATGTATTCCAAAACATTTTTATAATTTACTAGACTATGGGTTAAAGTAATTTATACCCTTTTTTGACTTTTATAAGATGTTTATAAAGAAATATTTCCGTTTTTTTCCAAACAAGGTCCTTTATAACCTTTTCGACAAAATTATGGTAATAATGTATTTTTTTAAGTTATACGGTGGGTGCAGATATTTTCTACCATTATAAATTCATCAAAGCTTCCCTTTCTAGCTTATAAATAATTTTTTCAAAATAAATGTTTTATTTATAATTATGTGACTCTTAAATGATTTCAAAATAGAAAGAGATATTTCTCTAAAAAACGGTTTTGATTTCATCTATGTCAACATCATCTGATAGATTTTAAGTTTGTTTGAAGTTGAATTATTATGATACAAAACTTCCATATTGTATTGAAGGTTTTATGATATGTCAGACTATGGATGTGTTATTTCATACCATTCATTGTTTATGGATAAAGTTTTGACATTTCGTATGCCAGTTTTAATATGAATGTTTATGTTATGTTTAAACCTTTTCATATGAGGAATTAATTGGACTTAATATGTGATGGGTGGAGCCCTCTATAGCTCCTCGATACATCGGTAGGTCTTATGAGACAAACTAGTGTCTTGGCATAAGGCCTTGACAGAATCTTATTTGTAGTCTTGGCACAAATCCTTGACTATGTAGTTATGATTGTCTGGCATTATGCATTCCATCATTATGAAAGTGGCTATTGATATTTCATGTGATTATTCGACCAGTAGAATATCTATGTGAGTAAGTAAATGGAATTATTTGATTTTATATTTTCCATATTATGCTGAAGTTCAAGTTTAAAAGGATTTTTTTTTAGTCTTATACATTTCCATAAATGTTTATGCTTATTTATGAAATTTTCTGCTATATTTTTATCCTTACTGAGCATCTAAGCTCACCCCTTTATATGATTTATTTTTCACAAGATGCGAAGAAGTATTTTATGACTGACCTATAGGGATAGTTTTTAGGGATATGAGTGTGGTATATGGAAACATATTGTTGTTGTTTTTCATTTTATGATGTAATTTAAACCTTATAAATGTATCTAGTACTTCCAAGGCTACTAAACTAATCAGTCTCTCGAGACTTGATCTTTTGTGATCATGCCTATGTTATGTAATAATGCACCGACTCTAGGCTTCTGGGGTTGGGGTGTTACACCACTTATTTCTATTTATATTTTATTATGAACTTTATATTATTTTATGAAAAGGATAAATATAAAATGTCACTCTCTTGACTTTAATAACTCTAAATTTTTATTATAAGAATAAAAGTAGGATAATTTTAGTTATAAATGTTTATTTAAAAGGGAAACTAATTTTTTATCATGGTAATTTATTTATAATTTTTATTTATTGAATAAATACCTTAAATTCTTATGTAAGGACAACACATTATTTATTCAATTAATAGAAAAACAAAATAAATGTTTTTAAAAAAATTAAAAGTAATACAATTTTGGGTGAATTATTGTTTTCCATGAATATTATAGATAAATATAAAATATTAATAATGTTTGAAATGTTTATATTCTAATTTCTTTTCTATCATGTTGTTTTTAAAGTCAAATTAAATAAATAGTTTCAAAAAAGACATTAATGATATTTTATATTAAGTAATATTTTGTTAAATTATTTAAAAATCATAATAATATTAAAATAGGAAAATTATTCTAATAAATGTTCAAAAATATCACCCATTTTCCTTTTATGAGATAATGTTTACCTAATAAGTTAAATTACAACCCTTTAATTTTTTAAAAGGCATTACTAGGGTTAAGAAAAAAATTGGTTAACCAAGGTGTTAAACTAGAAGATAAGGTTTGTAATGACATAAAAACCTTTATAAATTTAATTATATGATGATATTTTAACCTTATAATATTTTTCTTTGAACCTAGCACCATATTTAATCAGTTTTCTTAATAATGACTTAATTATATTTTATTCTTTTTCGTAATTCCAAGTGTGTCCTTTACCTCCTTTATAATAGGACACCATTTATCTCTTTTATTTACAATACATTTATCCCAATATATCAACAAAAACATTGAAAATTATCTTATAAATATATATATACATCAATTAGAGGTTCTACTCATCTTGAAAGATCATTCTAAGGTTCCTTAAGAAGGTATCTAAAGGAGGTCTACCAAAGAAGAGGTAATCTTCCTACATGACCTATTTAAATTTATTTATTCTTAAACATCCTATAAATCCTTTGTATTCATCATAAAATAATAAATTAATTATCATAAATATTCTTAAATTTTATTAATATTGGGGAACTACCATTAGCAACCCCTTTTCCATCAAATGGGAAGTGATAGTATCACTCATGCATACGTGTGGACTACTACATCCACGTAGTGATGTAATTAATTTTTCATCACCACATTTCATGGATGAGTATTATAAAATATTTAATTTTTATAAATTATAATAATGAAATTATTTTGATTTTAAAATTATAATATCATATCTGCCTTCTTACCTTCCAATCTATTGGAAAATGATAATGTTGCTCATGCATATGTCTGGACTAACACCTCCACGAAGAGATTTGATTTTTTTTAATTTTAAATTTACACGGAGAGTAAAAGGATGGTTTTAATGAATATATATGATATAATAATTCTATAAAGGTGATTTATAATTTTCCTTTATTTCATTATATCTGTCAAAAAGTGAAAACAATGTTCCTATATGTGTACAACCTACCATCTCCAAGAATGGTGTAATTCATTTTTCTATCTAAAACTTTTATATAGTGTGTATAATCGCTATGAATATTTTTTATGATTATTATCATGAAAATTATTGGGATTTACATATCCATATATGTTTATCTATTTCATGAGGTTTTGATTCGAATTTTAAAAAATTATTAGGGATTTATGTCTCAATCTCATTTTAATCATGATTATTTATGAATAAATTTACATTGAAGGAAATTATATAATACTTTACAAATAAATAAATTTAATTTTATTATCCTATTTTTATTTCTTGAAAATATCTATTTTCCATTCATTTTTCTCACTTTCTGCACTCAAGAGGCAGAAATAAATTCTTTAAAGAAAACTGACTTTATTTATACCTTTGGTTGAAAATAGTTTTTCTTCCATGTACATGTTTTATAAAAATGTTTTGAAAAAAGTTTTTAATATTCTAAAATGATATTTAAATTCATTTTTATCTATTATTTAAATTTTATAAAATGGATTAAAAGGAATCTTCTTTTCTTCATTAAATGAGGTACTTTTAAATTTTTACTAAAACTGTGGAAGAAATATTTATTTCAATACGTACAACAAGAAATAAAATTTATTCCATCATGACGACTAAATGATTTGAATATTCCTTTAAAAATTTTCAAGGTTCTTTTCAACTAAAATTTCTTGTTTAATATTTGTGAAATTTTTATATTTTAATATGTTATTTAAAAATGAAAATGGTATTTTCCCCAAGAAATGTTCCAGTTATTTTATAAAGGAATTATTAATCTATAATAAAATACTTTGATGTTATTTTTGATTTAATGGGGATATGAACCAATGATACCAACTTTATTGTTTCTCTGGATAGTTTACAGTTATGATGATGAAATATAGATGAAACATATTCTCTTTTCAATAGGTCATGTTATGATGAATATATTTATGGTTTTATGGAATACATATGAATCGATTTATTATTATGTAATCTGTGTGACACAAATTATATAACACTATAATTAATTAGGAAAATATTAATGTTCTATGAGCTCAAAGGTTACACGCAAGGTTATCCTAATCTTAAAAAAAGTGGGTATATGGGAGGTTATCCCAAGATGAAAAAGGGTGTACATGAGGTCATCCTAAGTGTGGGAAAATACTCCATCATAGTAACATTGAAGTGTATTTTAGTTTATTGTGTTTGTTGAAAAATAATGTTTACATGGTTAGTTGTGGAGATCCAGAGAGATTACTGATACAGTATGTTGAAAATGATCCAATAAAAGGGAATGGATGGCATGGAAGTGGTACAGGGACATGTGTATATATGGTGGCATAGTTTCCAAGTGTTTTACAAATTTTTGGGATCGAAAATTTGGATTATGGTTCAGTAATCACAAAATATATATTTCTATGAATTAATCATAAAAATGTGTAAAATGCACGAGTTTTGAGAAGACTAGAGTTTCACAAAGGTAAAGATCTTTGAAAATGAATTATTTATTGTGAAGGATTGGTTTCATAAAGGTGTTTAGCATCGTTAATGCATGAAGTGTTGAAAGTAAATCTCCATGACTTTGAGAAATGGATAATTGTGAAGGTGTGAAGGGTTGATGGTGAATTTCTTCGATATAAGAAACTTCATGAATGTGAAAATTTCCCTGTTGCTTTATGAAAATCGAGAGCTTTATGTATGAGAGTAGAGATCTTTGAAAAAAATGTGATTATGTGGATAGAATCTTCTTGATTGGGATTCAATGCCTATAAATAGGCCTATACCCCCCCTAAAAAATTAGAGTAATAATTAATAAAGATTATAAGGCTCATAATTTATGAAGGTGAATAAAGAAGGTTTATATTGAAAAAATTTCATGAAGATAGAAAATTAGAGAAGGCTATGAAATATGAACAAAAGTTATAAGCATCACGAAAGTATTGATGTTAGTAAAGGCTATAAAAATCCAACTAAAAGTTGTGAGTTTCATGATGGCTAATCAAGCTTCACAAAAGTGTTTGATCTTTTTTGAATGATATTTATTTATGAACGATGATTATGCTTCATGAATGAGGTGAGCCTCATAAAGTTTGTGGGTTTTGTGAAGGGAGTATATAATTCTGAAGAATTGGGTATTTTCGCAAAGGCTGTGTGAACTTTGTGAAGGCAGTGAGCATAAAAAAAGTATTAAAAAGGGATTTCCCAATAAAAATGTGGTAATGTGAAATTCATCAAGTGGATGAAAGTGGTACTTAAATAGATCATCTACATACAATTGAGGATGTATTAATTATTTCTAATGAAGGGACCAATGTGTCCATAAACTGCATGTGAATCCTTTCCAGAGTAGTGATAAAAGGAAGAGGAAGTATGTGATTCTTTACACCAATAATGATCCATAGAAGGAAATATTGAGGGAGTGAACCTTGGGAAATAGTGAAATATCCATAAAAATTGTAAAGGAAGTGAGGCTTCACATATAAGTGATCTATCTTGAACCTCAAATTGTATGTGATCTTTAGTAAACTTGGTATATCAGCACATTACTGTTGTATGCTCCTTGGATGTATCCTAGTGAGGGTGAACCAAGTAAAATCGCTATATCTCATGGATGATTTCATTTCTGTTCATACATTGCTATTGGAATGGGATATGAGTGTTTTTTAATGAAAATAAATATCCAAAGTGTATTTTTTTAATCATTAATACCCTAATTATCCCCACCTGTCTGGGTATTTAACCTAGTTAGGATAATAATTGGTGTCATAGCCAAATGTTAATTTCAATATTTCTCTGTAAGGGGTTTCAATGGAGGTTCTCAATCATAAAGGTATTGAAATATTCGATGGAATAAATTTTTAATTATAGAAGAATGCGATGTATCATTACTTCTTATCTTTAGGAATGGATATATTTATAGTAGTAATGCATGGTATTTTGGCTAGTGTGGACAATAGTTCTTTATCTGAAGCTGAACGAAGAGAATTGGAAACTGATGCAAAAAAAAAATGATTTAGGGGGATCCCTATACAATGAAATATATATTAATTTGACGTCATGAAAGTCATTAAATTATATATGGAAACATTTGTTAAATTGTTATGAGGGTGAAACAAAATTCAGAGAAGTAATGATAAAAGTTCCACGGAACAAGTATGAGGATCTCAAAATGCACCATAATGAGTCTGCTGATGAATTATTTAAACAAATGAATGTTTTTGTGGAATAAATGCATGGTATTGAATAAATTATTGAATATGTAAATATTTTCAAGAGCATATTGAGAAGACTTCCACCTCGATTCAATCTGAAATTTTATGTATTAGAAGATAAAGATCTAATTGAGCTAACATTGGATATCTTGATTAGTAATCTAGTTGCATACATGATGAGAAATGATAATAATGAGTCTTTGTAAATATATAAGTCCAAAGAGGTGGCATTCAAGTCCATGAATATGATCACCATTGAAGATGAACATGAAGAAGAAGAGATGGATGAGGTGATTTCATTCCTTTCCTCAAATCATAAGGGGGAAAAGGAAAGTTCAAAGGGAAACTCCCAATTACATTATTTCTATGTGGAAAGGATGTAAATCTTATAGCAAGGTTCCACAAGAAGTTTTAATAAGATGATGAGGATGCAGTTGAAATTCCAATGAAGAAGTCTTCAACCTATGCGAAGTGTAATAAAATGTTTAAAATAAATTTCTTGAAAAAGAAGAATCTCATTTCACAAGAAAATGGAAGTTTAAAAGAAATTGAGGTCAAAGAGATGGATAACTACAAATATTACAGAGAAAATGCTATGGTGATAGTTTTCTATAGCTCATATAAAATGGAATAAATTGAAAATGATGAAGAAGTAGTCGAAGGAAGATTCGATATACACACTGAATTTGAAGTTGATCTTGAGGAGCTATATATTTGGAGAGACAAAATGAAGAAAACCAACAGAGTGTTTTGTGATACCAAAATTTATATGTAACAATAGGAAGAAGAGAGGTCTTAGCTAGAGGAAAAATTGAAAATCTTAATTATTTAATGCTGAGAACTTAGAAAGGTTTTGAAAGTACAATATCAATGTTAAGGAATAGAAAAATGTGATCTATGGTTTAAATATCATAATTGTAGATAAAAAACATATTGGAGACCATGAAGAGGAAGTCATTAGCCCGTAACAAAAATTTAAGAGTCAATAAAAACTCTTCACTCATGGTATGAAATAGGGAAATAATATAATTCAGGTTATATAATAGATAGAAGTGGATCATAGTGGCCCGATAAAAAAGAAACAATAGTAAAATTTAAATGATAAGGCTAGTATGAGTCTTGATTGAAAAAAAATGTATTAATGGTTGAAGTTAGACCACTAGCACACAATCCAATATTAAAGATTGATTTTGGTATGAATCAGAACTGGAAGACTCAAAGAACCCAAGGGAACACTTGTAGTGAATTAGTAACACATAGGAATACACCCCGCATTAGATGTTATTATTTTGAAAAGATGGGATACTCACAAAATGTCTATTATATAGACAAGAGGAACTGAAGATAATAAGAAAAAAATGGTATCCATAAGGATCCCAATATTATAGGACATCAATTGATGGTTTCTATTTTGGGTGTGATGTATTCAGACACATGGAAATATATTACACATAAAAATGAAGAGAAATGTGCTGAAGCAGACTAAGTGTGGCTATAAGCATCATCTCAATGTATTACGAAATGAACTGAAAATAAAAAAATATATTTTCATCTTTGTAAGATAAATATGGTCCATTAAACTATGAAGAAGACCAAGATTATTAATCCATACTGAGTATAAAGTAAAAAACATGGACCAAAAATAAAATTTATAAGCAGGTAGTGGTTACAAAGATTTCCCTTAGAGCATCAAATAATTCTGGTGTATGGATCCTTGATATTGGATGCACATAAAATATAACAAGTAATAAGGATCATGTTACGGGAAAAAAATATGACAAGGGAAGTTCTGTAAAATTCAAAAATTATGAAGTCCTAAAGACTATGGGTTAGTAAAATCCAAAATTGGGGGAAAAGAAATGAGATATATTGATGTCTTATTTATTGAAGGTCTCAGTCACAATTTTCTTAGTATTAGTCAACTATGTGACTCAGGGCATACTATAAGCTTAAATAAATATATGTGTATCATTAAATAAAGAGATGGTGAAATTGTTATATAGGTAAAAATATTGAAGGGGAATTTCTACCTTGTAAGTGAAAAAGAAGATATATGTTTTTTATCCAGAGAGGAAGAAAATATATTGTGGTATAAACAACTTGTCCATCTACGCCAACCATACCTAGAAGATTTGGTTAAATGTGATGAAACTCGAGATCCACCTAAGCTATCATGCGATCATACTCATACATGCGATACTTGTCAACATGGGAAGATAATCAAAAATTTGTATAAGGAAAAAGAGAAAAAGTCAACCAGAGATCTTCAATTGGTGTGTGCATATGTATGTGGACCTATATCACCAAGAGATATTAATGGGAAAAGGAATTATGTTCTTTTCATTAATGATTTCAATAGGATGGAATGGGTATTCTTCATTTCCCACAAGTTTGATGTGTTCAGTATCCTAAAATAGTATCAAAGGGAATTTGAAAGGATGCTTGGACAGAATATTATAATGTTTCATATTGATGATGATATGGAATTAAAAAATAGTCAAGTGGAAGATTACCTCATGAAACATGGGATACAGAATCATGTTTTGGAAATAATAACTCCTTAATAAAATAGATTAGTTTACAGGAGAAATCAGACCATAACAACATGGCCATAAAAATTCTTATTGAAAAGAACCAACCAGAGAAATTATGTAAGGAAGCAGTCTTGACATCATTCTACAAATATAATAGGTATCTATTATGTCTGAATAATGAAAAGACTCCATACAAGATGTGGTATGGAAGTAAACCAATATTGAAATACATTTTAATGTTTGGAAGTAAATTTTTTATTCTCAATATAGAGAAATATAAGAAATTTGAATCATGGGAATATGAGAAGTTATTTCTTAAATATCTAGGAAAAGGAAAAGAATATAAATGTTTTGATAAGAGGATTGGAAAGGTATTCAGAAGAAAATATTTCCCTATATTAAAGAATGGAAAGAATCTTCAACAACATAGTAAACAGTTCCCCTAATGAAGGTGATGATTATTTAAGCACCTCAGGTTAAGTTTATTTAGAAAATGATGATTCGCAAGAAGATACTAATTATGAGAAGGATGAATTCAAATCTATATCTACATGAAAACATAAGATTCAATATGAAATTGACATACAAAACATCATTGGTGATCAGATAATACCCACTCAAACATGAAGAATGAATTCATTACAGTAGGAATCCTTTCTATCTTAGGTAAAGCCTAAATGTTTTGATGAAGCAATTGGAGATGAGAATTGGGTTCAGGATATGATGTAAGATCTTGACTAAATTGAAAAGAATTAGACACGAGAGATTATTTTGAGACCAATAGATAATAATTTCATTGGTATTAAATGGGTATTTTGAAATAATATTAATGAATTTGGTAACATGATTCGAAAAAAAGCATGATTAGTGTGAAAATGGTACTCCCAAATAGAGGGTATTGATGTTGGAAAAATATTTTCATCATTTTTAATATTAGAGATGATCAGATTTTTCTTGGACATAATAGTGAAAATAAGATTAAAAGTTTTCTAGATGGATATCAAGTCATTGTTTTTAAGTAGGGTTTTGGAAGAAGAAGTTTATATTGATTATCCAGATGATTTTCTTATTCAGGAAAATGATAACTGTGTTTTTTGGCTAAATAATGCACTATATGGGTTAAATTAATCACCAAGATCATGGTATTCAATATTAAATTAGTTTTTAAAGAATCTCAGTTTTTAACATGGTGGATTTGATTATAATATCTATGTCAAAAACGATAGTAATAAAAGGATGATGGTGTTTGTGTATGTCAATGACATAATATTTTATAGATCAGATGATGCATAGTGAAAAATGTTCATAGAATTCATAAAATGTCAATTTAAAATGTTAATTATTGGTGAACATAAATTTTTCCTTGGTTTACTGGTGACACAAAGAAATAATGAAACTTTCATTTCTTAATACAAACATGCCAAGGAGGTCTTAATAATATTTATAATGGATAATTCAAATTATATGATAACTCTAGTGGCTAACTAGATAAAAAAATCATGAGATGATGAAGGAAGTACAATTAATGTCATAGAATATAGTAAAATCATTGGCAATGTATTGTACTTGACATCGATAAGACATGATATTTTTTTCCACATTCCAAGAAGTAATATATCAAATAAATACCATGGAAACACACATTATTTCTATGAAAATAATACTTTATTATATAAAGGGAATTGTGGATTTTTCTTTACTGTATAATGAAAAATCTCAGAAAAATTTATTGGTCTATAAAGATGTAGATTGTGCTGATTTAGTTGGTGATAGAAAATAAAAGTTAGGTGTTGCATTATATATTGGTGGATTTTGAAATTATTGGATAATAAAAAAAACAAGATTTAATTTCATTGAGCACAATAGAGAATGAATATATTGTGGCCACTCAATCTTGCATGTAGTTATTGTAGATGAAGTAGAAGTTTGATGATTTGGGAGTTATAATGAAGTCTCCGATTAGAATCCACTGTGAAAATTAAAGTTCTATAAATTATATAAAAACTCCAGTCCATCACTCAAATAAAAATAACATTTAATTAAAGTATCATTTTATTAAGTGGAAGGTGGATAAAGGTCTTGTGAAGTTAGAGTATGTGACTACAGAACTAAAGGTTTTGGACAATATAACAAAGGTATTACCCAAAGAAGCATTTGAATGTCATCAACTGGCTATTGGAGTTCAGTCAACTACCCAAACATAAAAAATTATAGATGTGGGACCCCCTCTCCCTGACTTATGCTATGTTCTTCCCTAATGTGATGATTTTTATTCTTTACCCTACTACAGACCTCAAAAGGGTGACCTTCAAGTTAATTGAAAAAGGGGGTGAAGTTGTGTCTAAATGAGGGAGAAAATGTCTTAATCAAGATTGGGGCAGAAGCTAATAGGTGGAGTTTTAAATATGATGACACTAAATGTCATTGATCAAAGGTTATAGATTATGATAGATGGAGTTCATGATGAAATACGATGAGTGGTTTTGGAATGAAGTGATTCATTGATGAACGTTTCTTGTTACTCTTTTTTCACATGCCAAGCATGAATCATGTGGGCTTAGTGAATGTTTTCAGTAAATATTTGATCCCTATCAGAATCAATATAAGAAAATTGTGGAAAATATGGAATAAGCTTTAATAAGGTATCAAAATATAAAGAGTTGTCAACAAACCCAAAAGGGGAGATTGTTGGGAAAAAAATCCCTCAAGATAACATTGTAGTGTTTTTTGGGTTGATTGTGTTTGTTGAAAAAGTAAGTTTCCATGGTTAGTTGTAGAGTTATAGAGATATTTTTTATGTGGTATATTGACGAAGATCCAAGATCAGGGAATTAATACCCTGGAATCGGTACATGGAATTGTGTATACAATGTGAATCCATTTCCTAATGTTATCCAAATTTTTGGGATATAAAATTTGGAGGATGGTTCAATCATTTTGAAAGTTGGATTTATATGAATGGCTCATAAAAATGTGGAAAATGCATGAGTTTATGAATACTGGATTTTTGAAAAGGCAATGAGATTTTAAAAGGAATTTTTTATCGTTAAGGATGGGTTTCAAGAAGGTGTGAAGCATCATTAATGTGTGAAGGTTTGATGGTAAATCTATGCTACTATGAGAAATAGAGCATCGTGAATGCATGAAGGGTTAATAGTGAATCTCCACAACTATGAGAATTTTTGTGAACAGGTAAATTTCCCTTGTGGTTCATGAAAATAGAGATCTTCTCAAAGAAGATTGGAGATCTTCATGAAAAGGTGATGACATGGATGAAATATTCTTAAAATGGAGTAAAAGCCTAAAAATATGACTATACCCCCTCAAAAAAAAAATATCAAGACTTAATGAATATTCTAAGGCTCTAAATTCGGAAAGGCGATTTGAGAAGGTTGTTCTTGTGAAAAATTTAGAGAAGAAAGGAAGTTCACGAAGGCTATGAAAACTGACCAAAAGTTGTAATCATTGCAAAATTAATGAAGTTTTCAAAGGAAATAAAAATTTTACTGAAATTTGTAAGCTTCACTAAGGATAAGGTAGCTTTGATATTGTGTTTGAGCTTTGAAAAAGGATGTAGCTTCATGGAAGGTGGTTGAGATTCATGAAAGAGTTGAGATTTGTGAAAGTTTTGGGGTTTGTGAAGGCATTATATATTTGTGAATAAGTGGGAAGTTTTACGAAGGCTGTGTGAGCTTCAAAAAGGCCATTAGCATAACAAAACTATTTAAAAGGTATTTCCCATTAAATCTATGGTAAAGTGATATTCATAAAGTGGATGAAAGTGGGACTTCAATAGAGCATCTACCTACAATTGAATACGTATTCAATATTTCCAATAAAGAGACATACATGTTTATAAAATGTGTGTAAATCCTTTCCAAATAAGTGATTAAAGGAAGAGGAAGAAGTCTATCCTTTCCACTGGCAGTGATCCATAGAATGAAATATTGAGGTAGTGACCCTTGGGAAGTAGTGATATGACCCTAAACATTATAAAGGCAGTGATCCTGGACATATAAGTGATCTAGACCAAACCTTAAATTGTAAGTGAGCCTTAATAAATTTGGTACATTGGTATATTTCTATTTTATGCTCCTTGTACATAACCTAGTGAGGGTAAACTAAGTAAAATAATTGTTTCTCATTCATGATTTCATTTTTGTTTATATATCAATATGGGAAATAGAGAGAAGTGTGTTTTGTTTAATGAAAAAATAAGATCTGATGGGGTAGTTATTTTATGGCATACCCTAATTCACCCCCCTCTTAGGTTATTTAACCTAGTTGGGATAACAATAAACATGTATTAGATACATGGGTGGTAAAAGTAATCCTAACATTTTATAAATTTCTTGGTGTGAATCCTTGAATTTTTTTCAAAAGGTTGGGGTTGAAGCCTCATTTATTATTAAAGCAAAGAAAATACCTCTTTAACTGGGTAGAGGGAGACCCATTACATAGCCTGAAGGCCCAGTGGTCATTTAGCCCATTACATGGCCCGTAGGCCCATTTTTTTGTCCCAAAGCTCATTATGTGAATAGTATTTCTACAGTACCACGCTGCTAAAATACTGCATAGTACCCGCCAGTGCTACAGTGCTGCATAGTACCCGCCGTTGCTATAGTACTCTACCACCGATACAGTGACCTACCGCCGCTACAGTTCCCGCCGTTGCTGTAGTCTCACCGCTGCAACAATACGCTACAGTACTACTACAATACCTGCACCCAATGGGTTTTGGACCCCCATTTTTCATGTAGAATTAAGGGGTGCTTACTACTAATCCAAACCCCAACTATAATGGTGAGAATCCTTGACATAATATTTTTGTGATTACAATTATTCCACACTTTATTACACCATTTTATTACATGATCTTATTCCAATGTTATGTTCTCATTGCTCATGTTCTCTAATACCTTTAAGATTCATATCTTATAAACTTACAATATTTATGACATGACTCATGTTTATGATCTAGGAATTGTTGAGTATGATTTTAAAAGGTTAGGATCTTACTCTCATACCCATTATACTATTGTTATATTTAAATGATGATTGATATCTCCCTTTTTTACACCTAATAATAATATAATCTCACCCTTTATTATGTTTCCCCCCAAGATATGAAGAAATTTTTTAAGTATGACATGTCTAAGAAGGGTTATAGTTATGGAGAACTTAGTGGGAGATGATTTAGATGTTTTATGAACTAGTTTTTAATGTATCCAAGTTTCTAAAGACATTAAACCTTTTGCGGTTCCATCCTGAATTGTAATGTTATGTATTGAATATTCATATAAGAATATGTAATTTTTAAGTATGAAAATTATGGACCGATGTACTAATACCTTTGATTGTATGGTTAATATAATGTTAGTAATTAACTTTTTAAGTGATATACCCACCTAATAAATTATTTAAGAGGCATTACATGAGAAGTAACATGAGGAAGTTTATTGCATTCTTGCATTTGATTATTGAATAGTCTAAAGGATTAAATCATGAGATATAACACATGAGTTAATTCATTCCCACCCAAAGAGTGTCCTCGAGTGCTATATAAAGGGGTACTTCGATGTGATGGTATGAATATTAGACAACCCATTTCTTGGAAAAAGCTCCCTCGACCTCAAAGATCTCTTCATGTTCTTCTTTAGCACTTCGAGGGGATAACACATATTGTGTGATGATTAAAATTGTAAAGTGGATACCACTAGAGGTGGGAGTCATTTGATTTAAAATCTAGTGATCTTCATAAAACTATATGAATATGAATGGAGAATGATTTATTGGATAATCAGTGTAAGGAATTTATAGTTTTTATTCTTTTATAGTTCACATTTTTTCATTTATCTAATAATAGGGTTCTTTTTTTGGGTTTTTTAATTACTTAAACTACCTCTAATAAGTGTTATTAGATTTATACAGAACCTAGTATTTATATCAAAGCCTATAAAGTATTTAGATTTAATAAATCATGCTCAAAATGAAGATATTCAAAATAGCAATTCATGTCATAAACCAATCATAAAATTTGATTTATAAGTTTTTTTGGCTTGTTGAGTTATAGATTTGGATATGGGGTATCATAATAAGAAAACCAGTAAAAATCCTACAAATTTGTATCAATCACAACATATGAATTCCCAGTGTTGTATCTTAAAATGGAAGTATTCCATTTATCTAAAACCAAGTATTGAATTGCTAAGCCGATATTATTGTGAGTCATAAATTATGTTACAAGATATCTTAGAGTAATAAACAACTATGACTAATAGATTCCACCATTGGTTATAAATCATAGCTTATGATTTTCCCTGAATCATAATATAAAATTTGAATCATATCCTATAATTCAAGATGGATTGTAAAATATGATTATTATAAAAACATTATCTTGAAATTAAATTATAAATTAGATTTTATAATTTATAAGTTGTTTATAAATAATGATAAAAGATATTTTTTTAAAATTTATTAATTTATAAATTTATTTATAAATTAATTAATTTAAATACATTATAATTAATTAATAAGTGTTTATGAAACATATATTATTAAATATTACTTAATTTTATGTGTTACTAAATTAAATGACATGACTTAGGACATAAAAATAAAGTGTTTATCTATAAATCATAAGGGTAATCTATAAAGAGTGTATAAATTAAAAAAAATGAAAAAAGATAAATATTTTATATTTAAGATTATGAATTGTTCATAATAAATCATTTAAATTGTTAAAATAAAGGGATATATTTGAGATATTATTTGAACCATATTAAAATATTTTTGATGATAGATTTCGATTAGGGATTAATAATGTTAAGAGTATCATATTTAGATAATGTAATTTTTTTATAAAAAAAAAATTTGATTATAAGTTTTTTATATTTTATAAAAATATCTTATACTTAAAATAAAATTCTATATAATATTTAATATGAATTAATTCATATTAAGAAATTAATACTAATTGTTTATATTCAAGATTATAGAATGTCTATAATGATAAACTAAATTATAAAATTTTTATAGTTATATTTTATTTATCAATATATCAAAAATATTTATCTCATGTTTAAATATGATAAATGTTCATTTATTCAATGGCTATTCACTACTTTATTCATAGTTATAAATTGTCTATCTTATTAATATATGTATGATTTAGTTTAATTGTTAAACTGATTCTAGATATTATCATAGATGTATCTAAGTACTTATACACTATGTAGTTTCAATTTACCTTGAATTTAGTTTTTAATTAAATATATTAACTTGAATTTAGTTATTGAGTATAATTTATATGTATTAGTTTTAGGAGTTATGAGGAATTGGATTCTATCTTGAGAAAATATTCCCTAGGCAGAAGGACTTTGCATCAAAATTACTATTTTCTTAGAGTCTCATGCCTTATGGAATTCTAATTAGGACTAGGTACAAACATATTATAAGGGGGATGTATCAAGTGTGGATAAAATTTTACTAAAACTAAAATTATTCTTATTAAAATTTTACCCCCTTGAGTATTTAAATATCTATCACCTATTAGGTTGTAAATGGAACTTTTTATGTTTGCCTAATCAAAATCCTCACATAGAATGTTGAAAATAATTTAAAGTTAAATTCATGATGTTTTTAAAAGGTTCAACCCTGATGTGGGAATCTTACTCCCTAATTTGATCAGGTTTCATCAAGTCACAAATTTTTCACTATAATATTATCATCAATTAAAATTGGAGTTGGTTAGTTTTCATACCTAACCGAGTATCACCGTATTAAATAGGTGAGTATTCAGTAAATTACATAAATGAAGAGTTATTTATACTTTATCTGATTAACTTTGGTCTCATGAATGGATTTTCCAACTTTATTCCAACCTTTCACCATAAATATTCAATTATAATTGGATTTCAATGCATCAAACGGATCTGTTCTAATTCCCCAACATATATTATTTGTTTAAATATAAATATTCAATAATAATTTCATTAAACTTGATCTCTATTAGAATAGTCATTCTTATAGATCTTATTTGGAATCAATTCATAGGATTTACTCAACTCAAACTCTATGTTCTTTGACTGCTAATATATTTTTTTTGTAAATTTAAAATCATGAAATCCTTACCAAAATCTCATTCTTATTTATTTCTTACTAATTATATAATACTAGGAATTTAGAGATTTGGTTTCTATACCTGATTCAATTTATTCTTCTCTACTATATTCGACACACTTAATATTCTCAGGATAAACTGGTCAATATATTCTTGTTCTTAAATACATAGAGCATTGATCTCCACAAATCAGTATCATGTTCTACTTCTCTTTAAGAAATATTCAATCTCTTTTTCGAAATATTATATTCTTCCCTTATCTGCAGTAGTTTTTCAATATTTTATATAGAGGATTTATCATTTCATATACAAGAACTTATAAGATTATTGGGAAATTTCATGATATTTCCAAGTGAAAAAATATTTGGGATTATACTATCTCACTAGTTTTCATTTTTTTAGAACCACATGATACCCATGATTCTCTATATATTTTCCTCAAAATTTTACATGAATCCCTACCCTCATGTACTCAAACAAATTTCAAAAACACCCCATTTTTTATTTTCCTCACATTTTATATCTAACCCAAATATATCTTCCATTTTATTTATTCAACCAAGATTGAGAATATTCTATAAAAATCACCTCCATAAAATATGATAATATTTAATTTTAATTTATATGTAAAAACTATATAATATTCATTGTTTGGTATGGCACTTTGCTTCATAGTGTGAGTGATTCAAAAAATCCAGTACCAAATTCATATTGGGTCTTTAATCTATATATAACATCTCAACACAATAATATTATTCTTTTTTATCATAAATCATTGATTAATTTTTTATATTTAAATCTTTTAAGTCTATCATGATCATAAAAAGATTTAATTTCGACTTTGATCACCAATATTGATTTTAAAATATTACTAATCGAAAATCATAGAATCAATTGTACCATGATCACATCCATGTCTTCTCATTTCAACTTCCTTAAAACAGGGATTGAATCATGGTTAGGAATAACATCTTTATGTTTCTACCTTTAAAGAATGACTTAGGTACTTTAATAAATAAATTCTTTATAAATCTAAAATTATTTGAAAGTCACATATTTTCTAAGGAAAGCATCATGAATACTTCCATTAAAAATCTTAAATTTCATACATAAGATAATTTATATTCTCCACATCTTGATTTTGGTCGAGACATATTATGAATACACCACAGAACATATTTTGTTGGTATTAAGAAGATAAATTTTTCAATTTCCCTTCTTCGGATTCTCAAAACACATCTTACGTATTAGTGTATGAAATATTATATTGGTATTTATAAAGATTGGCTTTAATTTTTTATGCTTCATATATCCAAAATATCATATGTGTGCACAAAAATATCTTATGAATTTTCCAATATTCATAAAAATCAAACCAAAATCTTATGTATTCTTAATTACTTTATGAAATTTTAAAACCTAACTCTGAATTTATTATGTGTAGACTAAAATTCATATATATAAAAATTTCCATTGAAAAAAATTCATACATATCAAGTATCTTCATACATATCAATGAACCTTCTTATGAATCTCCCAATATACATATGTATTCAATTCCCATACCATCTAATATACATATATATCATCCTGATTTAGAAATTTTATTCTCTAATTTTGTCAACATATTACGTATGATTATAGACATAACTAAAATTCAACTTATAACTCTTAATTCTATAATTAATTCAAATTAACTTAGAACCTTTTAATGTCAATTCAATGAATTTTGAACCTCTTCAAATCACATCAAATTAAATTTTTTAATTTATAAAAATTTATCAAACCAGTTCAACACCATTCCCATGGTCTTTCAGAATATATATTCAATTTATATCATTTTAACTAAACTTCACTGCCTTTATATTTTTTGGATTCACTTTTCTTTCTTTAAACCTTATTTTAAGTGTATTTATTCAATGATTCCAAAAAATTTCATGCTCACTTACACAAAGATGGATTCTCTACATTATATCTATATTTTAACTCATTTTACTATAGTTCTTAATTTTAACAGGTCAAATTCTCTAGCTTCTTCAAAATGTTGTAGATAAAAAACATTCAATGAACACTTGTTATTATTTATCATAGATATTAACTCAATAAAAATGATCCAATTTAAGTGGTTACAACCTAGAATCCATCCATCTAGTTATTTAAATGTAATAATAATAACTTCTTTTCTTTTCAATCATATGAATAGTTTTTCCTAATACATTAATTGGAAACTTCAATCTCTTCTTTTCTCAAACTGTAAAGGAATATCATAAAGTCATTTGGTTGGTGGATCATTCATCTGATACCCAACTTCTTCAAGACACACATATTGACATGATCATTAACAAAAAATCTCATTGAAAACAATAAAACTAAGACAAGCCTTTCAGTAATTCAACCCCCACATTTATTTTTTTGTTAATACCAATAATTTCACTACCAAAAATAGATATAAATATTTTTAGCTATTAACTTTCCCTCTTCCATTGATAATAAATTAAAATAAAGAATAGGTTATCCCCCTTGTTGAAACTATAAGGGAAAGGGATGGTATTATTATATGAAGATAATATATCCCATCCTTTTGTTCTCTTCTTGATCCTCCTATTAAGATACTTAATCAAATCCACATTAAATAAGGGAAGAATCATGTTATTATTTGTAATGTGCCAAAAAATTACTAACTCCAAGTATATATGCGATAACCTAGTGTGAAAAAAAAAGATTGATAAATTTATATATAAAAGTTTTCTATATTATAACCATAATTTGATACCAACTCATACTTCATTTCTTTGGGGATATGTAATTAACTTTTTATAAAATTATATAAACCAACAGTAAACTTAAAAGGATGAATAAAAAAAATTCAAGTTCAAGTAAGTTTTTCTTTTATAATTTTTTTGATAGTCACTCTCGGTTGATAATCATAATTAATATAAATCAAAAAATAGATGAGAAAGTAATTATCATTTCTAAACCATTATATTTTTTAAGGTCTATACAAAATTATAGATTTATAAAAAACAATAAACAATTGTTATTTTTCTCTTCATGTCAGCTCCCTCTAAAGGGATACATTCTAATAACCTTTATCATTGTTTTTACTTATTTGTAAAATAATATCTATGAATATTAATATTAGTTAATTATTAATACCACTTGATAATTTTCTAATGATGTGAAGTAAGGAGAAAATAATTTTAGTACACCTGATGAGTGACTTTCTCAAGATATTTTGGCATCTAAAACTCCACTATTTCTCCTTTTTATTACCTCACATTCCATTACCTCTTCCAAGATTCATAACTAAGAAAATTAAAGATTAAGGTGGGTCTTCACCATCTGTTTAATGAGAGAAACAAATATGAGTCTTATATCTACACCGAGAGACTCTTTTCCTTCAAACATTAAAGTGTCTAAAAGTATTCATGATTTATTTCTCTTTTGATTTCCAGATATGAACATCTTTGAGAATCATGATTTTCATATCTTTTATTCATTTTTATTCTTATATGGAATAGGAATTTTGACTTTTAAAAGTAGAGAAAATTTACTATTTTCATCCTTTTCCATATTTATATCCATTTACAACTGGGCTGAACATATTTTTAAGCATTATTTTTTCACATGATCGACCTTATTATTGGGTTTAGATTATTTTCTAATAGTAACACTTTTTTCACTAGAAGTAACTGGTGATTTCTATTTATTCTTCAACCACTTTTCTTATTGTGGTATTTATGTCATTCACTTAAAAGAAATGTATCTTGAATATTTTCACCTTACACACACATCTTTAATATATTTTTGGTTATATATTTTGGGAAACCTCTCATGAAATTCATATTATTTATCATGGATGTCTAATACTAAACCAATTATTTAATATTTATCTTGGATCGATTACCTTTTATATTCCATATTTCTCTATTTAACTTTTATATTCAGGGAAAAATTATTGTGTTCCTTGATGTGGAATTTAATAATATAGTATAATCAAATTTTTTTATGGCTATTCCATCCAATTCATCTTTCTTCTCTAGATTCACATGAGTAGATTGTTTAGCTATTTTCTTTTGTTTAATCCACAAGGTAGACCCATATTATTACTTCAACTGATTTTTTTCTTGTGTGGTATTATTTTAATATCAAAATTTGATTTGAGTAAAATTGGAAAGTAAAATCCCTCTTTACAGTAGTGACAAAATTTATTTTAATTATCATAGAACTCATTAAAACTTTCAAATATGTTTTTTATACACATATTACTCCCTTTATATAAGGTAGACCTTTGTATAGCAAGTTTATTCAAAATTTAAACTTAACCCAATATATATTCCTTTTGTTTCTTCAATTTACTAACATGTTGCTCTAGTAATCAGTAGTATTGTGTCTAAACCTCCAACCACACCAACAATATCTAACAAATTTCTTCATTTTTCTTGAACATGTATTGTGTCTAGGTTTTTACCCTTGATGTTTTAAATTTTTTCACCACTCTTTTGGGATTTATTTGTGTAGATTAACTTCTCGCACATTTTTACATCCACCTATGACACATTGGTGGGTGTCTCAGCTCTTTTTTCTACCAAAATATATACAAATTTTTAATTTAATCCACAACTAGTCATCAAAATAGATCTGATTCAAAAGGATTTAACTAGAATATGGTTTAACTTCTTATGTGAGTTTGTATGGTTTAACCATGATATTATTTCAATGTACACTTTACACCATTTCTATTATACTTAGATTTAAGATTATCATTTTATTTTTGGGTGGTATCACTCATTATTGACACTATAATTTGGGAAGTTCTCAGTTTAACATCTTCTAGATTTTTCAATTTCACTTCAAGTTTAAGACACTTCATGTTAAGGGAATTCCTCTCATCCTCAACTAATATCAAACTTCCATACCATTACCCTTTTAACATCTAATTTTTTTCATCAATCATATTACCATCCTCTTGTAAAGAATTTTCAATCCATTTTATCCAATATACTTTAAATTACTATTGGGAATCCGTGACATTATTAGAGACTTTTTGTATTTTCGGCAATTCACGGATCACTTTTGTAACAAAATATTTGAGCACATATTTCTCATAAACATATCTTTTAAATTATTCATCTACTTATTAAATTATTTTATTATAAAGTAAAATAGATTCTTAATTGACTTCAACTAGTTTTGTGAGTGTGTTGTATCTAGTTACCTTCTTCACCAACACCTCTTCCACAATAGAGACTTACAAATCTATCTATGAATTTTTATCATATATTCCATTGATATATAAAAAAATATAAGTAGAAACCTCAATATAAAATTTAATAAGATAGTATTTGAATCCAAAATTAAAATCAATGAATGATTCATTAAACCTATATTCATCATATCTTGTACTTGATTCATGAGAGGAATCATAATATTCAATAGATTTTTATGATATTCACCAATATGAAAACCTTCAACAAGTTTTTTCCAATTTCACTGTATAATTATTTACTTTTTAATTTTCCTATCTCTTTTTCATATTTTTCAGAGTCTTTCACTAGATCTCCACATTTGTAACAATAGGTGTTGAAATTCAAATTTCTATATGAGGATCTTATAGAAAAAATTTAAATTTGCACTCCAAAAAATTAAAATAATAACACAAGTGCAAGAAAAATATGATCTAATTAGAGGGAAAATTTCATATGATACTAATTGAAATAAACATTTAAACTGGGTAAGGAAACCTAAGACATAAGTGAATTAGATATGGATAAAATTTTAACCAATTACAAATTAATATTATTAATATTTATCCCCTTTTTTATTTAATACTATGTCACCTATTTGGATGTAATTGGATTATTTTATCTCTACCTAATCACATACTTCACATGAATTGATATACATAATTTAATGTTCATCACATGATATTTTTACAAGGTTCCTCCCGGATGTATTAAACCTACTCAATGCTTTAATGAAGATTCATTATGTAACATATTTCCACTATAATATTATCATCAATTAAATGTAGAGTTGGTTATTTATCATAATGAACCTAGTTACACCATATTAACTAGATGAGTCATCATTATATTACACAAGTGAAGAGACCTTTATTCTATATTCCACAGTCTTTAGTCTCCTCACTGGTTTTACAATCTTTCTTATAACCTTTTGAAGTACATCTTTACATGGAACGATATGTAACTACATTAAAACAATATGAAATTATTATTTAACATAGAGTCTTTGACTGCCTATAAATATTCCAGAATAATTGAATGAAACTTAGTCTCGGTAAGAATATGATTCCTTTTAGATATTATTTATAATATTTCTACAGGTTTCACTCAACTCAAACTCCTATGTCTTAGAATTCCAATGTATTTTTAGTAAATATTGATGCACTTAATCCTTTTCATATAATCCTTCCACTATCTTTCTAACTACTTATATAATATTAGGAGTTATATCTAGTTTATATACCAAATTATCCTTTTTTATCCACTATCTTTTAGACACTAGATCTCCTCAAGAGAAAAAGTTAGAAATATCCTTGTTATTCAATGCACTGTGGGTATATATTCACAAATTAGTATCTAGTTATACTTCTATTCACAAGATATTCTGTCAATTTCTCAAGATATCATCTTATTCCTTTCACTAAATTAGTGGTTGTCTTTATCAAAAAACTATATTTTTCTTTTCATATTCAAGTACCTCTTTCATTATCAAGTCATTTCATGATCTTAAAAAGATGGAAAATATCAAGGATCATTTTATTCCATTAGTTTATATTTTTTTTACAACCACATGATACAATTGATTATCAATATAGTTTCATCATCTTTTCACATGGTTCCATTTCCCTACATCATCATGAAAATTTCTAAATACCTTATTTTTGTTTTTCTCTTATTTTATATTTTAGATGAATATATCTTAAATTTTATTTATTCTAGAAGGATTGATACTCTTCAATAAAACTAAACTTCATTACATCTAAAAATATTCAATCAACATTTTTTTATGAAAATAATATATATTTCTCTATTATGGGGAAACACTTTTCTTCATGGCTTTAATAATTAAAAAAAAATAGTACATACTTCAACTTGAGTATGTAAACTCTAAATATCATCCTGACATAATCATCTTATTCTTATTCAGTTTTAATCATAGACGTGTTTGTAATATTTAGATATCTAAATCCCAACATGAGGGTTGATATATTTAATTTCCAATTTGATCACCAATATTTATTTTAAATAATTCACATTTGAAAATAATACAATTTATATATTATTGATCACTTTAATGTCTTCTCATTTCATATTCCTAAAAACAAAGCTTGAGTCAGGGCTGTGACTAACACAATTATGTTTTTATCTTTAATTAATATCTAAGGATCCATCTAAAATAAATTCTTAAAAAGCATAAAATTCTTGGAAACTCACATTTTCTAAAAAAACATCTTTGGTACTCCCTTTAAACATCATATGTTTTATACCTAAGATAATACACTTTACTAAATATTTATTTTGGATGGTACATCTTATATATAAACTAAAAAACATATTATATTGGTAATGAAAGAAGTTATAATTTTCTATTTCTCTACTTTATCTTTCAAAAAAATATTACATATCACTACATAAAATTTTTAGTTGGTACATAAGAAGATAGAATTTACAATTTTTATACTTCATCTCTCAGAAATATCATATGTTCACATAAAAAAATCTTAGGCATCTAACAATATTCTTATGTTTTAGACCAACTTTTACATATTCCTCATACTTTTTGAAAATTTAGAACTCAAATTAGAAATTCTTATGCAAGGGTTGAACTTTATATGTATAAAATATTCCTTTGAAAAAACTTATTTTGTATTAGAAATCTTCATATATATATATATAAATAAATCTTCTTAAACATATTCCAATATTTATACATATTCAATACCTTTTTTGATTTTCTACCTCAATATTAAGAAATATTCTTAAATATTAGCTAATATTTATACATATTATCTTTTTTTCCATTTTTCAGCTATGATATTGTCAATTTATTACATATGAATCCAGGATGATCCAAATTTCAACTTATAAAACTAAAATCAAGAATTCATTTAAATAAACCTATAATATTATAAATTCATTTCAAGGAATTATCAAACACATATAAACACTTCAAATTATTTTTGTGAATTTATTAAACTTTCTCAGACCACTTTATCACTATTCCTAATTCCATGCAATATATATAGTCAATTTAGAGAATTTTAATGAAACTTCACTACATTTACATTTCCATCTTCACTTTAGCTTCATCAAACCATGAAACAGTGTATTTTATCACTGATTCATATAGTCTTCATTTTTACATACATAGGGATAGATTTAATATATTCTATCAAGATTTGTACTAATTTTACTATAGCTATTAAGGATACATTCAATAGGTTATATTATCCATATTCTCCAAGTTATTATAGAAAACACTAGAAACATTCCATCAAAACTTGTCATTATGTAACATGAATATAATATTAATAATAATCATTTTATTTAAGTGGATGATACCTAAAATATATCCAGTTAGGTACTAAAGGAAACGACATGAACTTCTTTCCTTTTCCATTTATGAATAAATTTTCTTAATATATGCAATGATAACTTAAATATCTTCTTTTAATCAAATTTATAGATAATATATTAATTTTATTTGGTGGGTGGATTCTTCCTCTATCAACCAAATTCTCTAATACATACATATTACCATTCTCATTGACATGAAGGATCATTGATAACAAATACAACCAACACAAACCTTTAGACACTTAACCTTATTTTAGATAGGTGGGGGATGACTATCTTTGGCTTCAGGATTACTCATATGGATTTTTTTTGAATTCAATATAATTCAAACATTTATATGAATAGTTAATGTACCTTATGCATGAGACGAATTTAAATATATGCAAGTATATTTGGAATTTATTTTTCGGTGAGTAACAAAAATTATGAGTTGTGTAAAGAGTTACACATCAATATGGTTTGCACATATTAATTTGGTATAATAAATAAAATTATAAACGAAATCACTAAAGGAATTTTTACATAAAAGAAATAATATGGGATTAAATGGTGAGATTAAATTCCCTTTAAATAATAAGTGTGATATTTCTTCCAAAGTGTCACTTTTAAAGACCTCAATCATCCAACCGGGTAGGTCATGATAATGTTGGGTACCGATGAATTATATTTTATAATGAATGCAAGTAATAGATAACCCTAATAGATTAAGTTCCAATTATTGATACTTTATTTGGTTTATAATTAGTCAGGAGAACCTAATATTATTAGGTTTATGGAGGAATAGAGTTGGGTTTATCCACTTGATTAATTTGATAAAGATTTATCATGTTGATTATAAACGATTCATATATGATATAATTGGGATAATTCCCTACCTAAATAACTACATGGTGAGATAAATACCTAATTAGACTCTTTGTTTAGTAAAATATGGATCTTGGACCACCGATCATTGAAATAAATTATAAAGGGTTCATTGTTTTATTGGGATCCCATTTAATAAAATTTCTTATGAAATATTAGTAATACATGAAACTCACCTAATAAAATATTATTTTACAGATAAATAACATCATCACCATTAAACATATATTTGACATTAACCCTATAGGAAGGAGATAAATAATTTAAGAAACTTCTTAGATTGGTTTAATGTGTTAGATAAATCCCTTTATGAGTAACCACATGTTGAAGTTGTTCAATGAGTGAATCTAGATGTCTCTAAGAAGCATAAAATGATTTAATTAGGTTTTCGAAGGTATTGTATAAAAATTACCTAATAGATTTTTGTATATGATCATATATTTAATATGATTAGATATGTCAAATAATTAGTAAAACTAAAGGTTTCCTTAAGTATTATTCAAGTTAATGAAGTAATTCTTTTTTCATTGATGAAAATGTTATGATAGGATGAATGAATTTAAGAAACATTTACTTGATATTCTAAAGTATTGAGAAAATATGATCGAGGTATATGATATCTGGATTTTGGTTCTATATTTATAGTAAAAGTGGTTAATATTTCAAATAATAAGAAGAAAGAGTTAGTTAAAGTGTCCTATAATTTTCTATTAAGTATCCAATAGGTCATTAAAACTTAAGGCTGTCATGAAACAGCCAGAATACCCTAGTACTCTAATACCTGAGCTAATCTAGAAATAGCCCAAAAGGTGCTCTTAGATCACATGGGTTGGAAACTAGCACCATGAATCATACAAGAATAAAAAATGGATTTTTTTTACAAAAAATAGTGGAGGATAAAATATACAAGTCGGTATGAAAACACTCATCATGGATAAAGTACCATAAAAATAGGTACAATAATTACCAATAGTATGGCATCAAAGACACAACATTTTTCAAAGTAAGGCTCAGAAAACCCATGTAACTAGTGGATCACATCTCCACCAGTCACCTCTATCACTCTAGGTCTCACGAATCAAGTTTACCCACCACCTCTATGTGGAACATTCACTTTTCTTGTACCTAGCATAATATTATATGAAAATTCACAATGGTAAAGTTAATGTGTGAGAAAAAGATCCCAGTAGAGAAATCCCATAACAATAAACCATTTATTATTTCAATTTAAACAATAAAATGCATGAAATGAAATTTGTATATATTAAATAAAAATTTATTTAAAAAAAGGAAAAAATATATCGAAACAAAATTAAATGAAAATTTTATATATAAATTTATTTAAAATTGTTTTCATAAATAAAACAGTTCTATAATTAATATAATTTATAATCTAGTAAAAAACAAAGCACCATACTCATAAACCCTAAATTACATTATTTTTTTGGAGATATGATCTTTACATTTATTAATCATCATCATAGCTCGATATAGGTGCGCACACTCAAATAAAAACCAATTAGGAGACCCATTATAGGAAACCAGTCTACACCCCATTAGGGGACCCATCATGGGATATCATTCCAAACATAGTTTTGTTAGTTTTTTCATCATCAATCCATTTTTAGGGAGTTAGAGAAAAATAATTATGGTTCTAATCACCCACTAAATACCCAAAAACACATTTTATTCCAACAAAAAAACAATCAATCATGGGAAAATCAATAATTTCAATCATTTCATCATTAAATGTTTAATTTCAAAAATTTAGTTTTCAACATGCCTTTTCATTTCTAAACCAAGTTTTCATCAAATTCATGACATTTAAAATAATATTTAATTTATTATAATTCTTACAAGAACCAAAATGAAATAATTTCATCAAGTACACTTTTAATTAAAGCCATAATATTTCTCAAAATACCCCCAATAATTTAAATTCCATTAAAATTAATGATTTTTCACAATTCCATTCCCTTTTTAAATTAATCCTTATGTAATCTCGAATCTGATCTTTTAAATCAATTTAAGAATCATTTAAAATTAATTAAGAAATATAGGGTTTCAATAATAGGGTAAGGCCTTATGAAACCACCTACCTTTAATCATGTGATCAAATCAATAGCCATAATGGGTACACCAATGATAATGGGTGTGAAAGAGATCAAGAAATCAAACCAAGAATCAAGATCAATAAAAAAAAGATTAGATCCATAAATAACATGATGATCTATCTCTAAGAAGGATATAAGAGAAGATCCAGAGAAACCAAATGAATGGAGACACACATACCAAAACAAGATTAGATCTTCCATCGACACTTTCATTTTTAAGATAAGAGGTTTATATAGCCATGGAATGTAGGTTTTGAGTACAGTGGATGTTTTCATTGGGTGGTTCCCAACTTTTCTTTTTTCATGATTGATGACCAATCCAAAATCTACATGATGATAAGTGCTATGATCTATTGAATGGATTAATGAGATAAGACAAGGATAGTCACACTAGCACTAAGATAGAGGATATTAACACATATTGTTTATAATTAATTTCATTAGATAAAGAATTACCTCTAAGGAATTATTTCTTAATAGATGAGTCTGGTGACAGATATACGGTGCACCATCATTTCATTATAGAAACCAAGTGTTGATTTACTCTAGCGGTGATCCACACAAGTTCCAGGAATCTCCAAACATCACTGAAGGAGTCTCTGGGTTCTATCATGGAAGATCCTTGCGCTTGCATCATCCACCTTGATCGCCTCAAGAATCTCTTACAAAGAGTTCTCCATGATCCTATAGAGGAGGGTTTCTCATTGTTCGTGGGAGAATTATTGGATAAGGGGGCTCTCTAGGATTGAGGGGATTCTCCAAGAATCATTGTGCACAAATTAATTGGATTATGAGAAAAAATATCATAATTGAGGTTTTATATTACTAGGATTGAAATAAAATAATTTCACATGTTCCCTTGATTATTTTATTTAATCCTAGAAAACCCCATGTCAAATAATAATAATAATAATATTATTTCTCAATATGTTCTTAAATAGTGAATTATAATTGAATATTTTTAATTTAATAATATTTAATATTTAATATTTCTCACAGAACTATTAAAATTGGTTTTCCATTCTACCAAAATATTTATGAGGCCTTGAATAACGTCTGTTTATTTATTGAATAAATATAATTGTAGTATTTTCCAATAAATAAATAAATATTATATTCACAAAATAGAAAATATATATTTATTAAATATTCCACTCATAATATATTCTCTTGAATAACTAGTGATATAATAAATACGTTCAAGCATACATGAATGATTATTAAACCACATACAAGAATAATATTTATTCATACTATTAAATAATAAATAATAATAAATAATTTTACTAAGATTCTAGATACACTTAGTGTGTGAACCTCTAGGACACTTTCTCAGTGTAATTTTGTAAAGGATCCTAAAGTCCAAGGTTAGTGTCTATAAACCTACCATGGCACCAAAAGAGAATGAAGTTAATGCTGAAATGAAATGTCACCTCATATGGACACTTACCACGTAATATAATCCATTTGTCACAATATCTCTAATCAATCATGTTGCATTACAGTGTCAACAACCTATGTGATCGATATCTCTTTCTTTTAATTTTTGGAAATAGAAATTTCATATAAAAAACCATGTCTATGGATTTATTTAGACTATATAATTTCCCTCAAATGGAATGAGATATTAACTTCCATTAATAAAAATAAAGGATAAAACCTTTCTCACATTATTCACTAATGCAATATTACTCGTTACACACCCAACGTATCCTTCCTCGCTATGAACATCTGTCATCCCTGTTTTTATCAATACATAAAAGTACACGAATCATAATATTTATTAATAATAATTATAAATTATAAAGATCAATACACACATCAATATATATGAACATCCAATGACACATATAAATGTGCATTTCTTACTAGCGGGTCCCATTCTCATAATATCCTACTAGATATTACCAAGGGCATACACCATGATAAGGTGCTTGAAAATTTTACGAGTCTCTACCCCTGATAGCCTGTATCATTTGTGTTACTCAAATGATATCATCTGGATATGGAAAATATATTCAAGAATAGTGTCATATCACTTAAGGGTTCTCATCGTAGCGGGGAAGTGAAGTGACCATTTAGTGCATCAGATACTATTAGGACATTATCACATACTATGTCTTGCAGAAGAAAAATTATGATTTTATAGGTAGTTTATTAATATTCAAATCAATGAATTCATGTTTATCATAAAGTACATATAAGTTGGTTCTAGGGAACCAACTCCAACAGACTCCCACTTACACTAGAGCCAACTACTAACAACCTTTAGTCCACTAGCTCTCATATGATGCTCATGCTTCTGCTGAGATAGGACTTTAGTCAATGGGTCCACCACATTCTATTCCATGGGTAATATTCTCACTATAACTTCACCCCTCTGATAGAAATACCTTAGGAGGTGATACTTATGGGGTATATTCTTTGCCTTTTGGTGTGAATTTGTCACATTTTTAAGAGCCACCACTGTAGTATTATCATAATAAAATGTGATAGGGTCTTTACTTATAGGTAATACATCAAGATCTTTTTTAAAGTTCCGAATCCAAATAGATTCTTTTGCTTTATCAGAAGCTTCTATATACTCGGACTATACTGTAGAATTAGTGAAAAATGGTTACTTTGAACTCTTTCATCTCATAGATCCTTTGTTGAGATAGAAAACATATCCTAATTGTGACTTTATATCATTCTAATATATTTTAAAACTTGCATCAATATAACCCCTGATGAACAACTACTTATCTCAACCATACACCAGGAACATATCCTTAGTTCTTCTTAGATACTTAAGGATAACCTCAATAATAGTCCAATGATGTTCTTCGGTATCTTCTTGATATCTTCTTACCATGATCAATGTATAGGCAACATCATATCTAGTACATAACATGGAATACATGATTGATCCTATTGATGAAGTGTGTGATATCTTACTCATTCTCTCTTTCCCTTGTTGTGTCTGAGGACACATTTTATTAGAAAGATGTAAACCATGTGACACTAGGACTAATACCCTCTTGGATTATTCTATAATAAATATCTTTAGTATCTAGTCAATGTATGTACTTTGACTTAGTCCAAGCATCCACTTGGATCTATCACTAATGATCTTGATCCCTAGAATATATGATCCTTGACCAAAGTCCTTTATGGAGATGCACTTGTTCAACTAGTCCTTAACAGATTGTAATACTAGTATGTCATTTCTAATAAGTAATATTCCATCAACATATACTACTAGGATAACAATAACATTCTCATTAAACATTTTGTAAAGACATGTATCACATTCTTTCTTAATGAAACGAAATTGTTTTATGGGTTCATCAAATTGAATTTTCCATGAACTATATGCTTTCTTCATTCCATAAATGGATCTATGTGACTTTAAAATCCTTTTGGCATCACCTAGAGTCACAAACCCTTTTGGATATGTCATATAGACATATTCCTAAAGGTTACCGTTAAGGAATACATTTTTGACATCTACCTACCAAATCTCATAGTCATGGTAATCTGTTATAGTAAGTACGATTTTAATAGATTTAAACAAGGAAACTGGAGAAAAGGTTTCATCGTAGTCAATTCCTTGACACTATTTAAAACCTTTATCCACTAGCCTTTATTTATAGGTACTTACTTTACCTTATATGCCTAGTTTACTCTTGAATACCCATTTTCATCCAATAAAATTTACATAAATTGGTGCCTCAACCAAAACCCAAACTTGGTTATGATACATGGAATCTATCTTAGAATTCATAGATTATATCCATCTTACAACTTATGAGATATCTACTTCCTCCTTGTATAAGAGAGTTTCATCATTGTTAACAAATAACGAGTTAACATCCTTGGTGAGAAGAAAACCATATCTCTCTGATTCACTAACATCTCTTACACTCCTATATAGTACTTATGTTTTAGGAACTACTTCTTCCATGGGGACCTATGGAATCTATTCCTATAACAAATCCTATGTATCTTGAGCATCAACTTCATAAAATTTAATATTTCTCCCACTATCAAATATGAGGATGTCCTCCCTTGCAAAAAAGACAACTTGTCTGGTGATATTCACTTTCTTATCTAAGGGTTTGTATAGGTAGTATCCCTTTGTTTCCTTAGGATACTCTATAAAGATACAACTCATGCCACGTGGTGCTAGTTTGTTTCCTGATAAAGGTGTAACAAATACTTCACATCCCCATACATGTGTATGCGACAAAATGGATTTATTTCCACTCTATAGATTGAAGGGAATTACATTTACCACTTTATTTAAACTTGGTTTAATGTGTATAATGTAGTTTGTAATGCATATCCCCAAAAGGATAATGGATAATCAACATGAATAATCATCAATCTTACCATGTATAACAATGTATGGTTTTTCCTTTAACTAACACCATTCCATAGTGGTGAATAAGGTGGAGTGATTTGAGATAGAATCCCAAACTCACACAGAGAGTTGATAAACACTTGGTTAAGATATTCACCATCTCAATATTATAGAAGATTTTTTATCTTCTTACCAAGCTAATTGTTTACTTAATTATTGAACTCCTTAAATTTCTCAAAGGAATCGGACTTAAACATCATTACGTAGACATATTCATATCTACTCAAGTCATCAGTAAAAGTTATGAAGTAACAATATCCACCTCAAGCTTCTACTAGAATTGGTTCACACACATCAGTGTATACTAATCCTAGATTCTCTATGGCCCTTTCACCATATCCACCAAATGGTGGTTTGGTCATTTTACTTTATCAAAAAGTGTGACATATTTCAAGTGGTTCTAAATTAGATGAGTCTAAATAGACATCTTTATAGAGCTTTATCAAATGATTCTCATTTACATGACCAAAATGGTGATTCCACAACTGGGTGTTATATGAGTCATGTGAACAAGATTCATTATCAATTTCCAATGCTTGGTTTTCTTAATTTAATACATAAAGATCATTATTTAAATGTGTCATACCATAACATATGTTTTCCTTACAAAAGAAACAAATTTTATTTCCAAATTTGAAAATAAAAACATATGTATCTAAACATGAAGCACAAATTATGTTCTTGGTAACTGTAGGTACATAATAGAAATCTCTTAGAACCAAAATAATTCTTCTTGGAAATGAAAGGTAGTAGCCACCAATGGATAGGGTATCCAACATCACTATATTGGATGCTCTTAGATCTACCTCTCCTCTGGAAATATTTCAAAATCTAATTTTTTCCTGCATTTGGATATATATGTGAGCACTAAAAGCTATATATAATACCCAATGTGTAGAAATAAAAAGATTACACTTGATAAGGAATGCACCTTTGTCTTCCCCTTTCATTTGGGTGCAGTTCCTATTCTAGTGGCCTAACTTTCTACATGAAAAACATACCACCTCCTTTTCCTTTCCCTTCCTCGGGATCTTCTTCTTGCTGGTAGGATGGTGCTCAGGAGATTTTGGTTGTTTATAAGTTTTGGGGCCCTTTTCCTTATCATTCATTTTTCTATTAACCATAAACACTGTGGGTTTTTTACACCCCATGTCCTTAACCAATTGGGGAATTAAGGTCATAAATTCTAAAATACTCTTCTCATTATTTCTTATATTTTAATTAACAATAATGCTGGAAAATTTATTGGGTAATGATGAAAGTATGAGATCTGTATGCAAATAATTTGGGAATTTAATCCCTAAGATGTCAAGACCTTCAATGTAGCCAATGATCATGAATACATGATGCCCGGATGGCATAGAATCACCATGATTAGTTGTGAACAAAGAGTTTGAGATCTCATACCTCACTTGTATCTCCTTCTCTTGATAGAGACCCCAAAGGTGAGACATCATGCTATAAGCATCCATATCCTCATGTTTCCTAAAAATAACATTGTACATGGATGATAACATAAATCACTAAACATATGTACCATCATTCAGATGTTTCTCAAAGAGATATAACTCTTCATCACATGCCTCATTTTCAGACACAACTAGTAATGGTTCTTCCAACACATAAAATTTCCTTTCATGGAAAATGGATGACATGTAGGAACCTTTTCCACTCTTGGAAATTAGTGTTGGTGATAAGGTTTTCCTTACCAAGTATGGATCACAATGATATTTTTGGTTTCATTTTACTTCTATTTCTACAAATAATATAACCATAATTATAGCACTTTATTTGATAAAATTTAGACAAATAAATAAATATTATATTTATTAGTCTCCCACTATTTTATCGAAACCTTATATCCCTCACCATCGGCTTCATAATATCCTATTACTTAGATATTATAGTGTTAAGGATCCATATTACCTTTCTCATTACCCCAACATTGGTTGTTCAAGAAACTCGAATGGGTTTAGGTAGACATTCCAAATGCCAACTGTATTAACTCACAGTTCCTTGATCTTCTTAGTAGACTCCCCAATCCTAAAATCCTTAATTTGGATTTTCTAAACATTTTCCTCTTAGTTACACCCATGCATTATTTGGAATTCTACCCTTTATGTCAACAAAGTTAAGTTAACCCAAAACCTCAAGATATAATTCCCAAATAATTGAAAGCACCACAACTTTGGCTGGTCAAGCACTTTGAACTATTATTCAATTCTATCCGAAGTAATGGAATTCTATACTGACTTAATATTTTATTGAGGGATTTTATCATTTATGTGTAAATTTACAATTATTATCTTTATAACATTCTTGTTAATATTAAGTGGGATTTTTTTACGTGATTAACCACATCTTAGATAATATTTATACATAAGTTGGTTTATTTTAGTCCTATCTTATGTGCTTGTTAATTTATTAATTATGTTATAACGATATGAAATATATAATGAAATAACCATGAGACTTATTGAAATAAAAATAAAGGGTATGATCATAAGCTTATACTAATGGTTATTTTATCTAGAGGTTGATAAACTAACCATTGACCTAGGGGAGAAACACATTGAACCGAATGAGTTTTGTGTTTATAGCTTTCCACCTATCCACCTTTGTGTCTCCTTGGATTGGTTTTTCCTCGAATCTGAACTTGAACCACCTCCACTAGCTTGGGAGCGCCATCCATTACATATGCCTTTTAATCACACATAGTTGAGGGGAAAAATGGGTTTATATAGAAGAAACCGTGGGCATGTAGGACCTACCTAATAATGGTGAGAGAAGGAATGCATGCCAACAATTTAATTTAATAATAAATTGAATGAAACCAATCACATAAAAAAGTTTTTGTCTCGCTCATGATCATCCTCGTGTATGCAACAAATTACAAATTTAATAAAAAAAACATTCAATTATTAATCGTTCTTATTTATTTTAATCATGCTCAAATCGATTATTTATTATCTTTAATCAATAAATATTTTTATCTTAATCCTTATCTATATTTCCTTGAGATTCTCATCCATTATAATTTTAAATAAATTAAATAAATTCATTTAAAGTTAATCTTGTACATAAATTTACCTAGGAGGAAACACGGTGGATACCCATCCAACTCTACACAAACTATATTTTAATCATATAATATTTTATAATTGTGACATATGACATACATTAATTATCATCTACTTTCAAGACATTTACTTCACAGATGATTACATGAATTACATGATTCTTTGGTCACGTGTTATGCTTCAGTGCATGTAGAGTAACAACTTTTAATATGACTCATGCATGATATGAAGATTGGAACATTACACAGATATTACATAAACATTTAAACATTTATGTATATTAAAACCTTTCACATGGAATGTACTATCTTTATAACCACACACAAGTACATATATGAAGGTTTACGTAGTAAAATAAATAAATTTTGAATCTACGTAATTTGGTAAAAGTACATGGTGTGTAGATCCGATCTACAGGGAGTGTACATCCTTAACTATCTATCTGAGGTACATGCCTAGGGACTTAGCATATTAAATGTACCGAGGAAAATTTGGATTGCATGACATGTCTAATAGGCCATAGTCCATGCTAACTTTATGTTACAGGGTCACCAGTCAGGTAGGCTGTGTATGGAATACACAACTCGTCTCTAACCCAAATGGACTACACACTGTGTCCAATGAGCCACACAACATGTAGTCCAGATGACCATGCACCATTTAATCTTGGTTAACATGTGGTGCATTAATGATGTAATTAAGTCCATAATCAATTCATAATCTTGAATTGATCTCCAAATCAAATCTAATGCATTGAACGTGATTACACGATGTGTAACTTCGATTACATGGAGTGCATTATAGTGTTGTATTTTCAAAAACCTTTACACCTCTTGATGAGTTCCTTGATTTTATTTTAACCATAAAATTATAAATCTCAATTAGATTTACAAGAAATAAAGGATGAAGAAATAGATATCACAATTTATATTAAAAGAACTATTAAACTTGAATTGAAAAGATAAATTAAAAATTCATAAATAAAAAATGATTCTTAAATAATTATAAACAATTATATGACCACTTATGATACCACTTTTAGGTTTCAGATGCTGTGGAAGCATGTGAAGGGTGGTTCCTGTCATGAACCAACCCAACGAGGCTCGAGCCGCAACACCCCAAGCCCGCCTCCAATAGTCCAGGGGCTGGTGTCTAGCGCCGAGTAGGCTATCACACACATGGGAGGCATTAGCCCAGAGTACCTGTACACACGCACCCACAAACATCTCCATGCAATAGTGCATAGATAAGTAAAACTGAAAAGTAAAATGTATGCATAAAACTATCCCAACCAGAGTGCAACAACAGTACAAAAAGGGCTAAACATGGCCCACCAAAAGAAAACTACAAAGCGAGTCCAACCTGCTATGAAGAGGGGGAAACGCTGCCACAAACACCCGCCAGAAAGATCCCTTGGCACCGCACTGGTAAACACCCCGGTAAGTCTCGCTCCCTCATCTCCACCTGCTCCAGGTCCTCCTGGGAATCCGTCGAAAGGCCTGTGGTCTGAACAAGACACAAACATGTGCGGGCAAAGCCCGTGTAGGGGTGAGTATAAACATACTCAGTAGGCAGCCCAAAAACCCAAAACAAAAGAGAGAAACTAAAAGGCAATAGTCCGCTCATCCTAGCCAGAGGGAACCCAAACAAGATAGAAAATCCATCTTGTGACCATCTTCGGATTAACAGAACTAGTCAGCTCATCTCAGGTGTATGCCCATACATACACCTTGAACAATCCAGATATACTTAGCTCACACATCAATCCACATGAGGTAACAAAATCATCACTAGCAACTGACCACAACCAGGAGAGAAAACTCCACGATCACTTTCATCCTATATGACCCCCGTTCGAGAGATACACTCCACCGGGTTTCACAGAAACATCTCAGACGCTTGCCCGAGAGATCACACTCGTCCGGTAACGTCATTGAGGAAACATCATTGCAACAAAAAAAACACCCAACTCCTCGGATAGGGGATCACTCCTAGGGTCCACTAGGGGATACCAGAACACCTACTATTTTATTTTATCCCAACATGGAAATTCCATATTGAGGGGATCTTCTTATGTAATCTAACTATGAGAAAAATATCTTTGTGGGGAATCATATTTGACCATGTTTTGAGGGAATCATTAATAATGAATCTATATATCCTTCATGAGGGTTGAAACATGATGGAAAATAATAAATATTGGATCATTGGTAGTGATACTATGATGGATATTGCTCCACAATAATTTGGATTACCATATCAAGGGTTATTCTAGATGGGAAAATGAACATTATTTGATACTTGTTATTCTAAATATTTACCTCCCATAAAAAAATTTCAAAAAAAGTATAACATTTCACATCATTATAATTCATTACATCATATGTGGGAAACCAAACACAATATATCAAAAACAAAAATAAATATCAAATTACACATAAATAAGATTTATTACTAAAATTCAAAAATTCAAAGTATAAATCAAGAATAAATCAATAGTTAATCCAAAGTAAATCAACATGAATTTCAAATTACAAGTATATTTTTATCTATATATATATATTTCTTTATCATTTTCACTTGAGAACTTGTAACATAACAAATCAGTACCTCATTTTAATAAAAATGTACCATTATATATAAATATAATAATAAAATCAAGGATAATAAATGTTTCAATAATTCATAATAAATAATAAATAAATAGTAATAAAATAATAACCAATATTAAATAAATCATTATATCTAAATTCACTTATATGTTAAGACTAATTAATAAAATAAAGTATCTTACATGATCACTATTTTATTTTTTTAATTAATTTAAAATAATTTAAAAATATATAGAACCAAAAAATAATTTCATTTATATTTATAGTAATCTAATAGAAAAACAATTCCGAGAAACGCCACATTTACATAGAGAGGAATTTATAATAATTTAATAATAAATTCGGTATAGAGAACACTATATTTACTTACTTGTTTATTTATTTGAAGAATTTAATAATTTATTTTGGTATTGTTACCCTCATTATTCTATGTAAAGAATGGAATTTATATATCTAGTAAGAAAAAATTATATTTTAATATCATTTCCCACTATATTGACTTCCCAGTTGGGACGTATGCATTCAAAATGAAACATCAACCCACCAAGAACATTTTTATTCATAAATAAGAAAGGAGCAAGATTATAAAATTGAAATAAATAATATTTTATTGTTTATACCACCCCATTATTCAAGTAAAAAAATCATATAGTCAATAACTATAAAAAATTTGACAAAATAATATGATATAGAAAAATAATATCGGATTAAATAAATCACCTAATCAAAATTTATTTCCTAAAAATTATTTGTCTCAAGGATTAAAAAATGAGAGATATATCTTTATTTGGTGGAGTAGTTGAGGAGACATTGAATAACATTTTATAATAAAAGTAATATATAAGAGATTTATGAAGAGATATATAGATAAGAGAGTGAGTGAGTGATAATATCTACAATGAAGGTAGGAATTTTCATTCTATTGTATCTCATGAAGGGTATAGGGTATCATGTCTCTTTTGTCACAATCAACATTTTACTCCATTTTAATTTTCTATTTATTTTTTCGGGGGTGACTGTATAGACTCTGTTTTTTTTCTAATAGGTCTTTGAAATATTTCTACATATATTTCTGGAGCCACGAGCTGAGACGACGTGCGATTCTAGGGCCCACTGTGCTCAGAAATAATTTTATAATGATATTAAATATGTTTTATTTCAAGAATGTAAAATTTATTAAATAAAATATCATAACTCTTAAATGAAAGCTTGGATCCAAAATCTGAGACTATGGTTGGGTCTGGAATGTGATGTTTAATGTAAGTGTGACCCAAAATAGCTCTGTGTGTGGGTGTTCAGATAAAGCGGTTGTTGGAGGTACTTTTAGTGGATTAATTAATTATTTTAATTAATAAATTAATTAATTTAACCTAATTTAATTTTTGATAAATATATCATTATTGATATTTACTATGGTTAGCCTAATAATTTTGGGATAGTTGAGAACTCCTTCCTCCTCTCCTTCTATTAGCGGATCATATCGGACGATGACGAAACTATGGATTGGAGAAGATCATGACACAATTAATGACATGACATCCTTCAAACATTGTAAATCACATTCTATGATTAAATAAAATCCAATATCTAGGTATGACTCATAAATTTGTAGATTATGCCCATTTTGATTAAATTTAATGAGAATATCAATCCCCTCCTTTGATTTGTTCCAACTATGGCCTTTTCCTGTGCCTATATACTTATTAAATTGATTATTCATTGGTTTTATAACCCTGGGTATCCTCATTATTTATCTTTAGCTAATAAAACATGGAGAAAATCTAAAAAACTTTTTTTATTATGCCTTCATCCCTCAATATCCTCGCATCCTTCACCGGTTGGACCCCACAGTCCTGGTTCGACATTTCCGGGTGGTACTGAGCTTGATCAGACCCCCATAGTCATTATAAAACCACATACAAGGGATGAATAGACAAATAAAGGATGAATATTGGATTATTTTAGGATGTGGGTTATCTTTTTGATGATTAGATATCAACCCTTTAATGGCAGAAGGATAGAAGGCATGCAGTACATGTGAAAAACCTCTAAGGACCGAAATAACCAATTTGCGGCTACCAGATAGATGAAAATGACATATATGGACTAGATCCACTGATGGAGGATGGTGTAGAGGAAATATCTATGATGTAATGAATGGATTCAAAGTGCGGGGAATGGATCTGGATTTATAGAAAAAAACTCACCTACACACCATTTACCGTGATGAACACCCAACATATAGCCCATATGATGCGACAACTAGGGTTTTGTAAAATCATAAGGATGGAACACTGTGTAGTCACCCAAAATGCATTATATTTCTTTCCTAGGTGGATAAACCATGAGGTAGAGCACAATGACCCCATGTGGGAGTGCATGGCTAGGAACATGGTCGTGTATTGAAGTACACAAACATGACATAAGTACACTAAAATAGGGTAAAGTACATGGGAACGGGGTGGATACATGGACATGACCAAGCACACGGGAAAGACCCTGAGTGTCATGTTCATGCTTGTATATCCATCAAACAACAATATACCTACACAATTGGAGATCTTTGAACTTCCAAGGAAACCTATAGTGATGGAGTGGGACCGCACGCCGTGTGGATCCCCTCACACATCGGGCACCACTTGGTTCCTTTTGAGGAAACTTAAAACTCTTATATCTTCTTTGTTTAGAGACATATTTTGGATCGCGAGTAGCCTATCCTATGTTTTTTTATGAGTAAGACATGATGGTTCTCTAATCTGTGGATTTTAGAGCTCGATGTAAAATTTTTCCAGGCAAGACGCTTGTTTAGGTGATGCTCGATGAAAGTAGTGATCACATAGGATCACCAGAGTTATTCTGAATGGAACCCTCTATCTAGGCTGATCATGGGTCCTCAGTGAATAGAGTGTAACCTTACATATATGTTAGGTATTGGTACTCAATATACTTATAGAGTGGAACCCTCTAGCTGGTTGTGCATGGATCCTATACTATCAGAGTGCATCCCTCCTATTGAACATAGAATGGGTCCTCTATCGAAATCTAGAGTGTAACCCTCCAACTAGGATGGAAATGAGTCCTCTACCACTATAGTGGACTCCTCCTACTAGGTAGTGCATGGGTTTTATATCAACTATTAGAGTGGAAACCTTCTATTGGATAAGGGTATGGTTCCTCTATCTATCCACTAAGTGGATCCCTCCTATTGTACTAGGGCATGGTTACTTTACCTTGATATTGTATCACCTTTACTATGCGGCATAGTGATGAGTCATGGCTTGACTTAGATGGTTAATAATTGGAATACACACAAGATTCAGGGAATTATTGTTTGAATTTTGGAACTGTTATAGACTCATTTTCTAGGTTCATATGTGATATAGAGATCCCCATTCTATCTCGTTTGGATTTCTTTTGCTACGAATATATATATATATATATATATATATATATGCATCAGTATACATACCTTCGGATTTTGTTACTCTCCTACCATGGGTTACGAATTTTCATGGGGTATTCCATGTTCACTCTGTGTTTAGATTATTTTGGTTGGATGATTTTACCCTCCTTCTATGGGTGGAGAATACATGTCGTGTAGTTCATTTACACACCATGTAGAGCTCCCAATTCTGATAAGAGGTTATAATTCCTATTTCTTTGGGTCAAGCAACATCTTGTTTCTATCTGTAATCTTTATATTCATATTGTATCTCTTAATCCCCCCTTTCATATTTCAGGGTGTCCTACTAGGTATGTATATACTCAAACCTTCATGGAGTTTGTCTGCACAAGTCATTTCTTATGCAGATGAAAGACATGCCGATAGTGACTTCATAGGAGCTTAGGGATACTGGTTGGTTTGGGCTTCATACAATGGTCATAGATTAGAGATTAGGATATGGTCATTATCAATAGTTTAATTAATTTTTTTTTTCAGGTTGGGGCATTTTTCTAGTTGGGTGTGTATTTTTCCCCTTTACTTATCTGTTTTTACTCTCATAATTTTTCACACTCTAGAGGTTTTTGCATGCTTGGTTTACTTTATAGTAGTTACATATTTTTTTATTATTCCTCTATACTTATTCATTGATTTGGTTAGGTGTATGCGTACAAGTACATTAGGAAAAGTCCCCCAATTTAGTATATTCCTTTTGGCTCTTGTCTCCACCACCTAACCTATAGAGGCTGGATTGGGATTGTTACAAATTGAGCCCTGATTAGGGTCGGGTCATGATATATTGGTATTAGATAAGTTCATTCCTTGGGAAATTGTCTAGAGTAGTCCCTTTATGAGGATTTGGTTGGGATTAGTGAAACAATGTCAAAGTGTCTTGAGTGCGGATCTCAGGCTAGGGAATACAGTGATGGTGTGGGTGACTGAGACATCCATTCACCAGGACCTTGAATAACTTCTTATCGACTCAAAACACCAATAAATTGGTTACAAGGATCAATTGTAGATTCATCATATAGTATTGAGTCTTTGACTATATTTCTTGAGTCAGCTCCCCATTATTGTTATATATATATGGTCATCTGACTATAGTATATCTTAATAACTTTCAAGATGCCTCCATGACAATATCGAACCAGGATAACAGTTTCAGATTGTGACAATGATCCGATGAAAGAAAATGCCTCAGTTTAGGGTCCATCCTATGATATTATTCCTCCTGTTGGGTTGGTATCATCCCTACCACGTGTTGAGGAGAAGATCATCCCATAATTGTATGCTGAGGATGCACAATGGTGTAGTGTGCTCTGTGTGTTCTAGTTCCAGAGGCCATTGAGGATCTGTGGAGAGTTGGATCCCTATGTAGCATAGAATTTTATAGAGTCAGTGGTCTATATCTTCAGTATTATTTAAAATATAATGGATCAGTTGGTTTTACTAAAATATACCCTTTTTCATAGAGAAGATGAGCACTGGTGGGGTCTTGTTACCCATATGCATGATGAGTCAACACTATCTTGGGATGACTTCTAGTAGTTATTCCTTGAAGAGTGATAACCCTCATGTTTGCACTCGGTTCAGATTCATGAGCTTCTAGAGCTATAATAGGGATGGATGATGGTGTATGAGTATGCCACAAGGCTTAAAAACCTTACTTGGCACTTCCTTAAAATGATATGATATGGATATTTCCAAGAACATATGTTTGAGAAGAGAATCCATAGAGAGACCCATGCCAGCATGGTACCCTTGTGCATCCCCACATATGCTTGGGTTTTGGAGAAAAAACTAGTGATAGAGAGTTTCCTATTGGAGGGATTTCAAGCAATAGATCTGGTTGTGTGTGTCATAAGTCTTAGTCATATGCAATAGCTAGTAGGTGCTTATTGACAGGATCTTAGTATAGGAGATCCTATCATGATCAGGCTCAGATAGGTGTCTGTGCTTTACATAGACAATGTATACCACAAAGTAATCCCATAGTGGGGCAATTTTTTTTCTTGTGATAGGCGTGGTCACATAGCACATGATAATACAACCAGATGTACTGAAGAGTATATACAACTAGATGATGAACCACTATGACATAAACAACACTGTTAATAGGGAAATCCTAGGAGATGTCATTAAAGATCCCATGGAGGAGGGGTGGAAGAAGAGGATGAGGATATGTGGGTGGTGGACAACACTATGAGATCCTTCCACCACCACCATCAATTGGCCCACATTAGGCTCAGGGAGCTGGCGGTTGGGTTCACAGATAGTTGTAGGCTCTTGAGGCTTATTACCCCATAGTGCATGAGATGATTAGAGGTTGGATATATAAATTTTCTATGCTTTATTCAATCATAGTATACATAGGTTCTAGTCATTCCTTCATCTCTATACTCCAGGTGTGAGAGATGGATCTCCTAGTTAAGGTGCTATCCCAACAGCTTCATCTTAAGGTTCCCACAAGGAACAATTCTTTTGTATCTTTTATATGCTAGTAGTACAAGCTATCTCTAGGTGGAGAGAGGTTCACTTGGCACATTTTAGTTATCATTACATAACCCTATGATGTCATATAGGGTATGGATTGGTTTTACATGGTCTAAGCATAGATTAAATGTCACCGTAGATGAGTTAGATGCCTTCACATTAATGGGATGAAATTAACCATTATGGGAAAGAGGGATATCATGGTGGGATGAGTGGGTACTACAAGAAATAAGATGCATCCCATCACCCATCAGTTTGTAAGTATATCCATTAGTGTAGAATGCTTTTTAGGTATATGGATTCCTTCATTTGTAGAGGAATCTGTGGAAGTATTTCCTAATGATGTTCTAGGACAACCTTTGAGGCGAGAGAGGGAATATTTCATAAACTTGCAGGTTGAGACCAACCTAATATCTTATAAATCATATCATATTTCCCCTACTAAGATTTTGGAGAGGCAGTTATATTTGGAGGACCTTCGAGAGAAGGATTTTTTTAGACCTAGTGTGTCCCCCTAGGAAGCTCTAACATTGGTCGTTAAAAATCCAGACATGAACTTGTGTCTTTACATGGATTATTATCTCATGAACTAGGTCATGATAATGATAAAGTACCCCTTGTCAAGGTTTAATGACCTATTTGACCAGCTGCAAGGTGCGAGATGGTTCTCAGAGATCGATATATCTTCTGACTACCACCATTTGAGGGTTTGTGAGGTTGATATTTAAAAGCTGGATTTTTTATGTTGCTTTTAAAACTATGAGTTCCTTGTGATGCTCTTTGGTGTGATGAGTTCCCATGCCATGTTTATGGATTTGATGAACCATACATTAAATTCATTGTTGGACCAGTTTGTGGTTGAATTCATCGACAAAATACTCATCTACTCCGCATTAGAGGATGTGTATGCATAGCAGTTGAGGATGGTTCTAGCTTTTTTTAGGAGTACCATATTTATGGGAAGATCTCAAAGAAATAGTTTAGGATTCATGAGATTAAATGTATGGGGAATGCCATTTATGATCATGGTTTATTCATGGACCCAGTGATGATCTATATAGTGCTTTCTTGGGATCAACCCAAGAGTGTGTCATAGGTGTATATTTTTATTATTTTTTCAGGGTACTACACAAGGTTTTTGGAAGACTTATCTAGTATTGAATCCCCTTTGAATACCCTAATGAAGAAAAGGAATCTGTTTACCTAGATTGAGTATTACCAGAGTGACTTTAAGGAGTTGAGGCTAAGGATGAAAAGTTCTCCTATATTTATACCACAATAGGTGGGTGTGGAGTATGTAGTATATTGTGATTTCTCAAAAGATGGTATTAGATGCATGTTGATGCAGCAGAAAATAGTTATCACATACGGGATGAGGAAGTTGAGACCCCATGATAAAAAGAATGTAACTCATGACTTAGAGTTGGCATCAGTATTGTTCACCCTGAGGATATGAAGGAACTAACTTACAGGGGAGTGATTTGGGGTTTACTCAAACCATCAGTGTCTTAGGTATGTATGAACACAGAGAGACTTGAACCTAAGATAACGACGCTAGTTGGAGTTACTACAAGAAAATGATTTTGAGATAGTTTATACTCTAGGTAAAGAAAATATAGTAGAATATTACCTTATAAATAATTCCCAATATTGTTTGGTATTGGAGGCTTTTGAGTAGTTTGATTCCTTGTATCTAAACTTTGTGAAGTAAGAGGGTTCGCCTTTTCATTAGTCAATCGTTTTGAATCTTAAACTTATAGAGAATGTGAGAGTGTCCCGGTTGAGAGGCATCCACTGTAAGTTATTTCATGACTAGATATCCACATGATATTCAACACATGAATATTCTAAAGGATGAAATCATGTCATATTTTTATAGGGAATGATGGTGGTTCTAGTCATGATGCGGGAGGAGGTGATGTGGGAGTTCCAAACTCCTCCCCTAGATGTACATCCCAATGTGCGAAATATGTATAGTATAGAGACCGAGGATTAACAAACATGGATAGTACATCATTTTTTATCAATATTACATATATTAAAAAAAATACATGCCCAAGTATCATAATTTTTTAGTGTCTTTGTATGAATGGAAAAAAATATTCTATCCCGATGAAAGACCTTCAAAATTTCCCATAAATATATTCACCTTTAATACTTCTACATAAAACCTTTCTTTATAACCTAGGAAAAGGAAACACATGAAAGGGGTGTGCTAAGAAACTCAATAGGAATAAATAAGGGAAATTCATATGTATAACATGAAAAAGTTTATGGAACTTGAGCATAACTTTTGAAGATCATACCCTACATATTTTAGATCATAATAAAGATTGGCAGTTTATAAGACATGGATCATAAGAGAATTATGATCAAATGTCACGAAAGCATAACATAGGAATTAAAAATAGAATGGTGGAAAACACATATAAAAACCCTATGTCAAGGTGTCCTACAAAGGCCTTTGTAACATGTTAGTCTTAGGTTAATAACCCATGTACCTGCTTCGGGCTTGGGATTCCCTCCCGTGTACCCTCTTGTTTTAGGCATGGGATGTCCTTCCATGTACCATGTTATTTCAGTCTTGGGATTTCCTCCCATTTAACCTCTTGTTTTGGGATTGGGATGTCCCCATATTTACCCTCTTATTTGAGGATTGGGATGTATTCCCATTTACCCTCTTGTTTTGGGCTTGGTATGTCCTCCATTTTACCCTCTTGTTTTGGGTTTGGGATGTCCTCCCATTTACCCTTTTATTTTAGTATTGGGATGTCCTCCCATTTAACATCTTGTTTTGGGATTGATATGTTCTCCTATTTTCCCTCTTTTTTTGGGCTTGAGATTTTCTCCCATTTACCCTCTTTATTAGGGATTGATATATCTTCCCATTTACCCTATTATTTCAGGATTGTGATGTCCTCTCATTTACCTTATTTTTTTAGTATTGAGATATCCTACCATGTATCCTTTGAGCTCATAAAACATTTATCATTACCCAATGAATTATATGTATATATTTCTCCCATCCATCTCATAATGAAATCATACATACACATTCCAAAATAAAAATTCATCATATCACAACCCATGAAAAGAGATTAAATCATAACCCATGAAATGAAATGGGTAACATTAAAATTTCATCACATCATAAACTATATAAAATAGATAGATTTTATAATAATTTAATCAAAGAAGAACCTGTGAAGAGAAGCATATTTCAAAATCATATAACCCATGGAAGTGAAATGGGTATCACAATAATTATTCAATAAAAACATAAACCATTCAATAAAGAATATGAATGTAACCTTTGGATAATTTTCTAAAAAGGCACGAGTAACATAAAACAATGTCATATTAGAGGGAAAATAATTTGGAAATATATTTCAAAAACATTTCTTAGGGAAAATACCCTTTATAATTTTAAAAATGTTTTTTAATACATAAAACCATTTGAAAATAATTTTCTTAGAAAATAAGTTGAAAACTTATAAATAATACTTACAATCATTTTGAAAACCATTTCCCTTGAAAACATTTAAAGGAAGCTTCAAAACATTTTAAAAAACCATTTTATTTGAAAAAATTGAAAAATTATAAAGAAATATTGAATTTTTTTTGAAAACCATTTCATTTAGGATACCTTGAAAACTTATAAATAAATCGTGAAAACATTTTTAAAACCATTTCATTGAATATAATTTGAAAAATTATAGAGAAATATTAGAAAAGTTTTGAAAACCATTTCATTGAAAATAACTTTGAAAACTTATAATGAAATATTTTAAAACCATAAAACATTTTTAAAATACTCTTTTCTTGAAAAAGATCTCAAAATATTATTTGAAAATATTTTTGAAAACACGGTTTTGAAATAAGTCAGTTTTAAGACCGAATAGAGAGATACAATCATATTTTTCTAATTTCTTTTTAATTCTCTTTAGAAAAAAATAGTGAAAAATGGTACTAATACATGGATATATTTTGAATAAATAGAGTATAAGAAAAATATTGAATGTTCTTGATATATGGATCATAATATTTCATTAAAGGAACCATAAGTACAAACAATCTTGACAAGTGATGAGATTGTTTCAATAAACTCCTATCTCTTGAAAACTTCAGATCATAGTTTACATGTAAGAAAATAAAATTTCATGAAGCATAAAATACAATGAAAATAATTGGATTCATAATATAAAATTTAAAAGGATTTATATACAACTAATGAAAAAATATTGGTGCATAACATGGCATGAGTTTCAAAGAAGGCAAATTGAGACAAAATTATTTTACTGAGTTGGTAACTTTTCAAACATAAATCCCATGAAATAAATGTCATCAAATAGATATGTAAATACCCATGAATTTAAGTATAATAATCATATAATAAATCCATGGGTAGTATAAACACCACTAGAAAATAATGGGTGGGGAATAAAATACGTATCTCATGGAAATAATAAGTTATATGAAATCCTCTTACATTATGTTCTGACTCTCATCGTACTTGTTCAAACCTCCTCTTAATTATGTAACTCCTTTTGGTTTATTCCAAAAGGCTTACTTTTATTTATTTATTCCTAATGGAATAATTTGTGATTTATGGGAGGGATGTTGGAGAGATATTTGGGTAGATTTTGGCAGATCCAAAGTGTCTTGAGAGATGTGAGGAAGTGAGGGGAGTGGATGCTTTTTATAATAGAAGAGGGGTGGCACCCTTGTAATATTTTCAAAGATAGGAACCCAACCCACGTTTTTTATATTTAAAGTAGATAAATAATGGTCCAATGTCAATCCAATGGAGTATATGGTATAAATATGGTCAGAAAATGGCTTCGGGAAAAGTGTATAGATCGTTTTGGGTCTCAGATTTAAGGTTTACTCCTTAGTTAAGAAAAATTTAACCTTAATGTTTGTTGTTAATTTTAATTACTTCACTAATTTTTTTTGTAAAAAAATAAGTTGACCTTATTAGAAATTATAAATTACACAGATTCCAAATATTGAATTAATTTTTCCAAATTCTATTCAAATAATTAGAAGAAAATAATTTATATAATATCCTGCAGTTGGGTAGACAATGCTGGTTTTTAAAGTAAGAAATTTCAAAAGCTTTCTATGGTTTTATATTCAATTTCAATGTAAAATTGATTCTAATTAACCAATTTTGATTAAATGATAAAAATATTATCTAATTAAACTTTTAAACCAATTTAAAATATTAGTTATCCTTATAAATAAATTAGATGAAAAAGTAGTTTTGAAATAAAATCTGGTATTTTTAACTACTCATTAAAAGATAAAACCTTAGAGAAAAATACCAAAATTTTATCCTAACCTAATTTTTATGTTTTTATAGTAAAATATGAAGTTTATTTTGACATATTAAATATATAAGAGTTCCAAAAATTATATTTAAAATGGGTTCTCTTATAAAATGTGGTAAAATAACTTTTCAAAAAATATAGATTTTAAGAATAAAATTGGTTTTGTTCTTATATTATTTATATAAAATCTATTGAATGAATGTAAAAAACATTTTATTGAATATATAACATATATATTACAATAGTATCACTTAATAATTTTAATTAATTTAATTTATTATGATTAAAACAACTTTGTGAGCATAATAATTATTTTTTATAAAAATAGTCCCTTTATGTTCAATTTGGTTCTTATATTCATTTCTAAATAATTTTTAACTAATTAGTTCAATTTAAATTTTTTTGAACAACATATGTTCATAATTTAGTTAATAATATTCATAAAAGTTAATTTAAAGACTAGGTTAAATATTTTTAAATATTTTTTAATAATATATTATTCTTTGGTAACACTTGGTCTTGAGTGTTTCACAAGCCTTCAAGGAAAGTCATTTTTGCATGTAATGTTAGATATCCTCAGTGTTTTATATAGTGGAATCTAAAATTTATGTTGTTCGTAGTGCACATAATCCAAACATAGTTCTTTAATATAAAATAAACTATTTTCTGTGTTGCATGAAATGAAAAATATAAAAAATATTAAATTAATTCAAATAATAATAATAATAATAATTCTCAAAATCTTGGGGTGTTACATTCTATCCTCAAAATTAATTTCTCCCTTGAAATTCGTTTGGGTTATCAAAGGTTTAATACATTCACTACGGGAAAAATGACTTTTTGTGATGGGTTATTTGTGACGAGAAGAAAGCCTGTCGCAAATAACCAGTCCAGGAAGGTATTTGTGACGGGAAAAAGTGCCCGTCGCAAATGACCAATTATTTGCGATGGGATTTCATCCCCTGTCGCAAATGGTTTGGCGGGACTTTCATGCCAAACCACGCAAATATCATTTGAGATGGGGATATGTCCCCCCATCGCAAATGGTTTGGCATGACTTGCGCACCAAACCGCGCGGCTTCTACTCCAAACCGTGCAGATTCCGCGCCAAACTGCGCGGCTTCCGCGCCAAACCGCGCCGCTTCCGTGCCAAACCGCATATCTTCCGCGCCAAACCGCACAGCTTCTGCACCAAACTGCACGGCTTCCATGCCAAACTGCATGGCTTCCATGCCAAACCGCGCAGGGGTATTTGCGACGGGACCCGTCGCAAATACCCGACGGTGGTCAATAACTTTTTGTGACGGGATGTCGTCCCATCGCAACAAGACTGTTGGCAGGTACTATTTGTGACGGGACCCATCGCAAATAACCTTTTAACCACCGACAATAATTAATGCGGGAGAGGTTAATTGCGATGGGCCCCGTCGCAATTACCACCATTTTCGACAGGAATCTCATCGCTAATAACCCCGTCACATGTATACTGAAATGGTTTAAAAGACATTTACTTTCAGGGAAATGACCTGGTGATGGAGTAGGGACACACACTATGTGGTTCCCCTCATACTCCATGTACCCCTTGGTTCCTTTTGAGGAAAATTCAAACTCTTGTATCTCCTTCATTTTGACTTGTATTTTGGAAAATGAGTAGCCTATCCTGAGTGTTTTTTCACGTAGAACATGATGGTTCCATTATTTACGGATTTTAGGATACTATGTGAGAAGTTTCTGGGAATGATTCTTGTTTAGGTGATGCTCAATGACGATAGTGATCACACAGGATCCCAAGAGTCATTTTGACTGGAACCCTCCAGTTGGGCTGGGCATGGGTACTTGATGACTAGAGTGGAACCCTCTAGAGAGGTTGGGTATGGTTTCTCTATATAATTCTAGAGAGTAACCCTCCAGTTGTCCTGGGTATGGGTCCTCTACTATCAGAGTGGAACCCTCCTTTTGAACAATGAATAAGTCCTCTATCGACTTCTAGAGTGGAACCCTCCAGTTGGGATGGACATGGGTCCTCTACCACCAGAGTGGAACCCTCTTACTGGGTAGGGCATGGGTACTCTATCAAATATTATAGTAGAACCCTACTTTTGGAACAAGTTATAGGTTCTCTATCTATCCACTTACTGGAACCATCCTATTGTACTATGTCATGGGTCCTCTACCTTGAGACTGTGGGCCCTCAATTGTGCGGAATAGTGATGAGGTGTGGCTTGACTTAGTTGGTTTCTATTGGGAGATGCATGTGTTTATGGGAATTATTATTATACTTTTGGAACTATTAGAGGCTCTTTTATTGGTCTGAGCTGTGAGTTAGTGTTCCCCTTTCTCTCTCATTTGGGTTTCTTTTACTGAGCACATATATATACATTTGTATCCATACCTTTGGATTTTTTACTCTCCAGCCATGGGTTGTGAAGATGCGTGGGGAATTCCACATGATTTAAATGTTTAGATCCTCATGGTTGGATGAGTTTACTCTCTTTATATGGGTGTAAAAGATACTATGTGCAGTTCATCTACACACTATGTTGAACCCCCCATGCTTTGATGATGTTATTCTTCCTCTTAATTTGGGTTGATTTGCATCTTGTTACTATCTACTATATTTCTATTCCTATATTTTCTCTTAATGATCCCCTCTAGATTTTGGTGTGTAATAATGGGTATGTATATACTCACCCTTATATGATATTTTCCCCCATGTGTCCTATATTATGCAGACAACAGACATATCAGTTATGACTTCAGGGGAATTTAGGGATACTAGGTGACTTTTATTTTGTACAATGGTTGTAGCTTGGAGATTAGGAGATGGGCCCTATTAGTAGTTTACTTTCCATTTTTTGTTAGGTTTGGACATATTTCTATCTAGGAGTGTATTTTCCCCTTTAAGTTTCATTTTTCATTATTATACTTTTTTACGACCAAGATATTTTTTCTTTATTGGTTTACTTTCTAGCTATTACATCTTTTTATTATTATTCATCTTCACTTATGAATTGAGATTGTTGGGTGTGTGTGTATAGGTACATTAGGAAAATTACTCCCATTTAAGATATCCCTTTTGACATTTTTTGACACCCCTAGGCCAATGAAGGTGAGCTTGTGGTAGTTTCTTCTCCATCCCTGATTAGGTTGGGGTCATGATAATGACTAAGTTCCAAACCCAAACATATTTTTCTCTAAAGGGCCAACCAGCAGATGTCAACCCTAACAATGATTGATTTAAAAAAACTAGAATGTATAATTTTCTCTTACTTTATATATAATAAAATTACTAAAAACCCACATCTACTTATATAAAAATCCTATAAATAATAATAAGTCAATTATAACCACCACCACAAAACACAACATAAGGAATAAAATCACAATAAATAGGTAGTCCTTGGTACTTGAACCCATGATCTACCTCTACCCCCACACCCTTACCACCCCACCCCCAATGGTGGGGTGCCAACAAATAATAATAATAATAATAATAATCATCATCATCATCATTATTATCATTATTATCATCATCATCACTATTTTCAAAATAATTAATCAAGGAGAAAAATAGACCCCATTGGCTATTTATTAATAAAAAATATTACAAAAAATATAACAATAGAAGTATCACAATGGTATATTTACAAGATACTAATAATTTCCTTAATAATTCCCTCTAACCATATAAATTAATTAAAAACAAATCCTTCATTATCAAGAAAATAAAATAATGTATTTGCCTCCCGAAAACTATGTGTAATGTCAAAATAAATAGAAGATCGATGTTCAATAAATTTTACCCACTGTGAAATTAGTATCCATGATAAATTAGTTTCTTTATTTTTTATTTCATGGATGATTCATGTTGAATCACATTTAATCTATAAATTTCCCCCATTCTCTATAATTATAATACTCTTATCATTCCCTATATCTTGGCTTCTAGTGCTTATATTATTCATCAAGAATAATGTTATTAGAATCATATTTGTTAATATATTAAATATAAATTATTTATGTTTTTACTAAAATTTGGGATTTTATAATATCCCACCATAATAATTTTTGTCTTTAAATATCCACTATAAAATCAACTCTTTAGGTGACCCCTATAGTGGAAATATTTTTAAATCTAAAATTTCAATTTAAAATTAATCATGTATTAAATGATGTTCCTCTCAAGGAAATTTTATGAAATCATTTCAAATAATATTTATAGAAAAAATTATGAAACAATTAGGGATAAAAATTCTAAAATTCAGAAGATATTTCCCTTAAATACATTTTGGAAAACAATATTGATTTGTATTCTAGGAGACCATAGATAATAAATATGGATCCAAAATTACCCAACTACCTAAATTACTTTTCAATTTTCCCATATCAAATTTAATATTACAAATTATTTCAAAAATATTTTAATTGAATTCATAATATTTTTAATGATTACTAGAATGTATTATCTACCAAAATAGGCAGTTTCACTTTACTATAATCGCATAGGAAAATGTTATACAAACTTCTACAATTATATAAACTATTAAAACATCAATATATAATATAGTAAATGAAGATTTATTTGAATGGTCAGCACATTGATAAGGTGAACTATTCATGTTACCACTTCCTAATGTTATATTTTAGAGTTATGTAAATAGAAAATTTGTTTTAGATTGATCATACCCAAGTATATGGATTTATGGAAAAAACTTAAGAAGTCCAATTTATTAAAAAAACCATGTTGAGAAAATATATAAATTAAATTAAAAGCACACACTTGTATAAATAAATATGTAAATTTATTAAAGTTTGATATAATAGACTTAAATTAATTTATGATATCCCCTCTAAAAAACATAATAGATCAACTAAAATAAAATTCATTATTTTTTCATCATTTCAAATCAAAAATAAAATCATGCTTTTAAATCAAATAAACATGTTACCAAAATAACACTCATATTAATTATGTTTAATTTCAAGATTTATATAAGTTAAAAATGATCCCAATTTTTTTCTTCTTATATTAGAATTACATACTCAAATTAATTCATATAATCATATAAAAAAACATATATCATAAATAAAAAAAGATATTTTAATTCATTTTATCCCAAAATTACATAAGTACTATGTATAAGACTACTCAAAAATTATTTTACTACTTCCAATTTATTAAAAAAAAGGGTATAAAAAATTAGTCTCTATATATTAAAATATTATTATATTATTTCATATAATAGAAATATATAAATGAAAAATAATTAGTGGGAATGTTTCATATAAAATTTTGGAAATAATAACATAATTCTTGTTATGAAATCATATAAATAATAGGAAAATAATTAAATTAACATCCTATATTATCTTTCACAAGTAAATTTCTCAAATCAATTTCAATTAAATTCTAAATCATTAATTAATTTTTTATGAAATTCAATTTTTTCAAATAAAACTATTCATTTTTTCAAAATAAATCTCATATTAATTTTAAAATTCTATATAGACTAGGGAATATTACTAGTTTATTAATTTATTGGATATAAATAAATCATTAAAACTATTATGGATAAATTTTTATATATGTTTTCCACCATGGTTAGGCATGGTATTATAATAAATCATGTTATCCATGCTTATATTAGACCAAAACAACTGATTAATGGTATTGATGTTTATTTAGCCCCATTGATCGAGGACTTGAAAATTTTATGGGATCTAGGTTTTACATTGTATGATGCTTATAAAATTGAAGATATAACATTGAGAACCATGTTTTATGGGATTATAAATGGATTTCCTGCTTATGTAATTTTTTTAAGATTTAGAATTAAAGGAACTCAAGGGTGTACCTTTTACAAACAAGATATATAGTCAATTAGGTTGAAAAATTCATTGAAAACTATGTTTTTAGGACATCACTAATTTCTACCATGATGAAATAAGTATTGATCTTGGATGACATCATTTGGTGGAAGTTTAGAGTAATATTCACCACCATATCCACTAATAGGTGATCAACTATTTTAGAAAGTAAAAGATATGGTTGCTTCTTTTGGTAATTTTTTTTGAAAAACCTTATGAAAACTAGTTGGAAAAAGAGATCAGTTTTTTTTGAATTACCATACTGGAATTGTCTGTATGTATAAAATTTTCTTGATATTATGCACGTTGAAAAAATGTATGTGATATTATCATCATAATTTTTTTAAATGAACCTAGAAAAACAAAGGATGCAATTAAGGATCAATTTTATATGGTTGACATGGGAATACAGGAAGAGTTGGTGGCAGTAAAGGGTGAAAATGAAATGTTCTTCCTCCATCTGATTACAGTAGTTCTAGGAAGGAGAAATATCAGCTTTGTAACTTCTTGAATGATGTAATGGTTCTTGAGGGGTACTAATCAAATATCAAGAACATCATGTAAATGAACAATTTAAAGATAAAGGGTCTGAAATCACATGAATTCCATGTTTTGATGAAACATCTAATTACTATTTCTTTATGTTGCATTTTTTCCAAGAATGTTCATCATATATTAACTAAACTCTATTTTTTCTTCAATAATATATGTAGAAAAGTTATAGAACTGGTGAAATTTCCAATTATGGAAAGATAAATTTCCATCATATTATGTGAATTGGAAAAGTTCTTCCCGCAAACATTCTTTGATATGATGGTTCATTTGATGGTTCACTTGGTGAGAGATATTAGACAATGTGGTTTTGTACAGTATATATGGATGTACCCCATTGAATGGTATATGATGATTTCAAAAGGGTATTTGAAAAATCAAAGTCGTCCAGAGGGTTCTACTACAAAACAATATATAATTGAAAAAGCTGTTGAATTCTGTACAGAATACTTATCTGGTGTGGAAAGCATTAGTCTACCAAAATTACATCACAATAGGTGGTTTGTGGGTGAAAGAATTTCTGGAAGATATGTTGTAACAATCAATATTATAGATCGGGAGCAGGCCCACCTTTATGTTTTTTATAACATTTTTGAGGTTTCCCCATATGTTGAAACCCAAAAAGAAATTCTTAGGAATTTGAATCCATCAAGGGATGAAATATGGATATCAAATACATATAATAAATATTTTATAGGATGGTTTTGGGACCATATTTTTAAGTAGTTATATGAAAATCCAAATTCAATTTTGGAACGATATTGATGGCTAGCCAGAAGACCAAGTGTGTATGTATTATCATAAAATGGTAATGAAATTAATGGTTATATGATCAATACACATGAAAATGATGAATATAGTATGATGAAAAATAGTGGAGTTATACTTATGGGTTAAGCGGTTCATGTTTCTTTTAATAAGGAACGAAATCCAATTTATGCGAATATGTAATACTTTGGCATCATCAAAAAAATATGAGAGTTGGATTATACAATATTCCAAGTGATTATTTTTCAATGTAAGTGGGTTGATAATAGGAGTGATGTTTAAATAGTTGAATTGGGATTTATAAAAGTTGATATAAGTAAGAAAGGTTAAAAAATATGAAATGTTTATAATGGAATCATAGGCAGTAAAATTATTTTATATTTCAAGTCCCGCAAATTAAAAGCGTTCAATTATTCTGTTATCGACCAAAACCAATGAAGGGTCAAATAAAGATTCAACTGAGGATGAACCTTTCATTGGGATATCTCAATCATTTCATAGTGGTCCCAATAAAGATGGAATTTTTTATGTCAGAGTACACCACAATAAAGGGATTTGGATAATTGATAGAGGGGATAAATCCTTTCAGCCATTAAAAAAAGAGAGTTCAACAATCAAATTATATTTTTTGGTAATATAAATCATGTTACCTCATGTTATTATCAGTTTTATGATGAATTATATACTGTAAATTAAATATTAAACCACTTCCATTGATACTGACTTCTACAGGTGTTGGTGCTTTCAATCCTGAGGAACAACAGGTCTCCCAACCTGCTGCTACTTGTAGTGTAGAGGAACAATGTCCTTTTTTACATTATGGTGATCCTAATCTCAAGGAACAACAGGTTTCTCAACCTATTTCTTCCCATGTCAAACCGAACCACGATGAGCCTGATTTGACTCAAAATGGGTGTTTCCTGTTTGAAATGACATTTTAGTGTAAAAACACCACAAACATATTGCAAACTGGGAAAATTCATTCAGATTTTTTTGATACATTAGGTAAATTTTCTAAAAGTCATTTTTTACGTGTAGGATTTAACCACACCTCAATATGATTCATAGTGTGGCTATTATAACTCAAAGTGTCTCTTTTTTTTAAAAATTGAAATTTATTTTAAAAAAAAGTACAAGTGACATACTAAAAACTGAAAAAACACATTCATATTATTTTTATATTTTAAGAAAATAATCCATGATTATTTTTTGACATATTGAAGTCATCCAAATCTCAATATGATATATGGTGTGACTATTTTGACTCCAAGTGTTTCATTTATTTAAAATTGATATTAATTTAAGTAAAAAAGAAGAAGTGACATATTGAAAACCAAGTAATTTTTTTTATTGTTTTGATACTTTGGTTCAATGATTCATGAGTCATTGTTTATATTTAGGGATCATCCACATCTCAATCTAATGCATGGTATGACCGGTATGACTCAAAGTGTCTTTTATTAGTTTAAAATTGAAATTTTATTAAAAAATACGTCTCTCACTAAAAACTATGAAAAAATTATTTGATTGTATTGATAATTTAAGACAGTGATTTATAAATAATTTTTGAAGTGTATAAAGCAGTCTCATGTCAAACTGACATATTATGCAACCGATATGACTCAAAATGCGTGTCTCTAGTTTGAAACAACATTTTAATAAAAAACACAACTGGAATACTAAAAACTGGGAAAACACATTCATATTGTTTTCATACTTTTGAAAAAATGATCGATAAGTCATTTGTGACATGTAGGAATCAACTTTACGTCAATAGGATGCACGGTGTGGCTGGTATAACTCAAAGTGTCTCTTTTATTTTAAAATTGACATTAATTTTAGTAAAAAGAACAAGTGACATACATAAAATTAATAAAATGCATTTGGATTGTTTTTATATGTTAGGAAAATGATCCATGAGTCATTTATGATGTTTAAGAGTCAACCTCACCTCAATACGATGCATGGTGGGACTGGTATGACTCCAAGTGTGTCTTTTTACATAAAATTGACACTAATTTATGTAAAAAGAATCAGTGGCATAATATAAAATAAACAAAAAAATTTGGATTGTTTTGAACCTTTAGGAAAATTAACCATGAGTCATTTTTGAAGTGTTTGAATCAACCACACCATAATCCAACACATGGTGTGACCAGCATGACTCAAAGTATCCATTATAATTTTAAAATTGACATTTTAGTTCAAAACAAGTCCCTCACTAAAAACCAAGAAAAACACTCTGATTGTCTTGATAATTTAGGATAGTGATACATATGTAATTTGTGATGTGTATGAAGCATTATCACATAAAATCCATGCATGATGCGACCTGTATGACTCAAAATGCATGTTTCCAGTTTGGAAAGAAATTTTAATAAAAAAACTCAACTAGTATACCAGAAACTAAGAAAATGAATTTAGATTGTTTGGATACTTTAGTAAAATGATCTTTAAGTTATTTCTGACATATAAGAATCAACCACACCTCAATATGATGCATAGTGTGGATGCTATAACCCAAATTGCCTCTTTTTATTCAAAATTGATATTAATTTTAGAAAATAGAACAAGTAGCATACTAAAAGATGAGAAATCCTCATCTCAATACTATGAATGGTGTGACTGGTATGACTCCAAGTTTTTATTTTTATTTAAAATTGACATTAAATTAAGTAAAAATAATAATATACATACTAAAAACCAAGAAAACATAGTTTTTATTGTTTTGATACATTATGAAAATGATCCATGAGTCATTTTTGATGTGAACGAATCAAACACACCTCAATACGAAACACGATGTGACCAGTATGACTCAAATTCTCTATTATAAGTTTAAAATTGACTTTTTATTTGAAAAATTGTCCATCACTAAAAAAAAGAAAACATAATCTTATTATATTGATAATTTAGTATGAATGTTCATAAGTCATTTGTGATTGTTATAAAGCAGTATCATGTGAAATTGATACACGATGTGACAGATATGAATAAAAATACATGTTTTAAGTTTGAAATGACATTTTAGTAAAAAAAACACAACTTCCATACTGAAAACCATGAAAATGATTTTGGATTATATTTTTACTTTAGGAAAACAATATATAATTCATTTGTGATGAATAAGAATCAACCACACCTCAATCATAACCATGGTATAACTAGCATGACTCAAAGTGTCCTTTATTTGTTTAAAATTGACATTTTAGTTCAAAACGTATCCCTCACTGAAAACCAAGAAAACATGCTCTGATTGTATTAATAATTTATGAAAGTGATTAATAAGTCATTTTTGATGTGTATGAAGTAGTTCACACCAAACCGATACACGATGCAACTGATATGACTCAAAATTAATGTTTCTAGTTTGAAATGAAATTTAATTAAAAAAACACAAATGGAATACTAAAAACCTAGAAAAGGAATTCATACTATTTTGAGACTTTATGAAAACAGTCCATCAGTAATTTTTGATAGGTATGAAACATTCTCACCTTAATCTGATGTACATTGTGACTAGTATATCTCCAAATATGTCATTATTTAAAATTTACATTAATTTTAGCAAAATAACAAGTGAAATACTCAAAATAGAGAAAAAACTTTTATATTGTTTTGATATTTTAGGATAATGTTCCATAACTAATTTTTGAAAAATAAGAATCAACCCCACCTCAATACGATGCACAGTTTGGTCGATATCACTCCAAATGTGTCTTTTTTTATTTAATGTTGACATTTTATTAATGTATTCCTTCATATTAATGTTAATTTATTTCTTTATAGTATTAATAAAATAATATTTGTTTTCTTAAGTATGTATAATGTTTTTCTTGGGTTGAGAAGATTTTTTCGATAACCGATACCATGGGAGGACATTTTTAAGAGGGATCACATACATCAAAAGATGAAATATTAATGTTTTTAAATGTTTGTTGGATAATTGTAAATGTAATTATGTAAATTTTTTTTGAAATGTATATAGAAGTGTTTTTTATATACCATGGGTGAAAATTTTTGTATTCATGATGTCAATTAAATGTATATATAATTTTTTGAAATTACAGATTTTTCTCAGTGTACTATTATATTAATAGCACATTGTAGCCAGCTAGGTCTTTATCATCACTAAAAATAGGGCTGACAAAGGTGGCCTTTATCAGCTATAAAATATTTATGATTAAGGGGGTACTTTATCAGTTCTTTTTTTAGCACGAATAATGGATCCCCTTTATCAGCACTATGATTAACAATGCTTTTAGCACTGTTAAAATCCTTTTTGCACTTTGTTAAAGGGTATATGTGTAGTAGTGAGTACCAAATACTTATTGACAAATCCAAGTGTATGTGAGGGTGAACATTCTATTAGAGTCATTTTCTAGAGTAACTATGAGGATGATAATGAATAGTGATAACTGCCACATGGAAACTTGAGAGCTGATCTTAGAAAAGCTATTTGTGAGCGATAATGATATAGAATCATTCATATTTTTCTAGACCATAATTTGAAGAGGTTTTATTTGGGGACTTACCATAGACTCAAACTAATTATGGTAAGATAACTAACTACTAGAGTCATAGAAAGTACGATAATTCTTAAGGAGCATTTGTAAGATATTTAATGATGGGGAGAGTGTTAGAGATGAAGTAAGGAGGGACAAAATTCAACTTGATAAATAAGATTTTATATATATCTTTAGTTTTCTTCTACTATATCTCAATTAATCATTCTAACACAATTTATTTATTTTATACATGAACTGAACTTTAAATTCTTGAGTTATTCTTGATATTTTTTTTATTTTAATACATGTATTATTCTTGATTTCATCCATCTTAGCTACATTTGATTATTCTCATCAGTTTTTAAATCAATTCAATCTTGTTCTGTATTTATGTTACATTAATTTAAAATCACATCAAGGATATTTTGAATAATTTTACCTTCTATAAAACATAAATATATTGTGTAGTAGGAATTTGAATTGTGGACATTCATGACCAAACAAACATTTATTTTCTTAAACAACTTTGTGACCACATCATTTTTTGCTGTTGAGAGAACACTATCTTGATATAGTCTATATTTCAATTTAGTATTATTTATATTCTTGGTAGAGGATATATAATTCTAGTGATCTAGTTTTCATGATAGTTTGAATCATTTCTCTTGAACATAACCACTTATGTAGATTTCCTTAGTTGAGTTCCTTCATAATTTTCTTAGTCATACCTCTTTCTCATTAATATAGTTTAGATCTAACACTATTAACACTACATATTACATTTCACACACTATTCTTTTCTATTTAGACACTTTCTAATCAATGTTTTTAGTATAATAGGGTTTTAATAATCCCTTAAAACAACTCAACCCCTTCCGTTGAGTTTGAACATGGTTTGCACTAAGCTAATGAAAGTAGGTTTTATAAATTGATATTTTTTGAGTGTTCAATGATACCCTCATCAATAAATCTCAATTAAGATGATTTTAAAAAAAGATATTAATATTATTATATCACAAAAAAATAAATATTAAATAAACTTTCAATAATGTATATGTAACTCATTCATGATATATTGAAAAAATTTCACAATAATCACATGGAAATATTAACTTTATTTTTTTGAAACATATTTATACAAAATAAACTACAAAATAGCCCGAGATTTAAATAAAATGAAATCATAAAAATTCACCACTAAATTCATATAGTTTTTTCATTTTAAATCCATATATATATATATATTAAAAAAATTTATACACATTTTAATTTTAAATAATTCACTAAGTAAGACACCCAATTAAGATTTTAGTTTCATAAATTTTAAACCATCGTTACTTTTAAACCCATTGAAAAGTTAAATATATCATTTTCAAGATCCTATAATCTTACTCACATATACAACTAAGAAAATTACATTATGCGATTAAGTATCAAATAATATCTTTCAATTTCAAATTAATAATTAATAATTCTATTTCTATGACCCATCCAAAAAAATAATAACAATATTATGAAACCTTAAATATAAATTTTTATAAATATTTATCACTTTCATTTATCCATAAATTATTTTAAAATTAAATATTTTCCACTTAAAAATAAGAATATGAGATCATCATTTTTCAAAACAAAAGAAACATATGTTATGAAAAACCATTTACATTTCTTTTAAAATTTTTGAACATTAAATGTTAAATACCCTATATTATTTATCAAATTAAAAAACATTTTTTTGGGCCACATAAAATGTTCCAATATAGTATTTATTAATCCATGAAACACCCATTTCACGGTAAAATTTAAAGTTTCTTGTAAATGTTTAAATTACTTTTAAAAAAAAATTAAAATATTTATTTCACTTTAGTAGTTCAAAATAACACCTTTTTAAGACACTCTTATCAAACATTTCAATGATAATCTAATATTAGAAAAATTCACCATGAAAAAATTCTAATTTCTAATTACCACTTTTTAACCCTAAATAATATTACTTAAACACTAAAAATATCAAAAGTTATTTTTGAAAAAATAAATAAATCGGCCTTTTCATTTTTTACAATTAAAATAATTTTTTTTCATTAGGTTCCCTTTAATATTAAAATATTTTAAATTTAAAAATTTGAAAATGTTATTTTCTATATGGGATGGATTTTTCCCAATTTTTTTAAATTACACATTATTATTTAGTGGAATTCCCATAACCTGTAACTGATCAAATAAAAAAAAATTCACATTTTAAAAATACTTAAAACATTTCTCCATCCACATCACTAATTTGATTAAAATTTATTTCTTTTGAATTTTGAACTTCAGAATAACTCATTAAATCTTATCAACCAAACTAACATAATTATAAATCATTTATGACAACACAAATATTTTTTGTTGAAAGAATAACTTAGAACATTCTATTTACGTAAATTTAGTATTTTTCTTACATAAATTTATAAAAAACCACAAAAAACCACATAGATTATATGTGTTACCTACTACATGATTCGTAAAACCATAAAAAATTAAATGTATATGGAAAATAAATTTTATAAATAACATGATCCAGAAATTCCTGTACAGCTTGATCATTTTTTATAGTAATGACGGGGATAAAAATTTATATCTTAATTTTCATGTCTTAAAGATTTTATCTCCACTACTATATAATTTTAGATTATTTTCTAAATAATATTAAAATGATTACACTCATACCATTTTATAATAAATTGACCTAAAATAACCAAAACCCAACCTTGATTACCACAAAACCTCAACCACACTCTTTGATCACCATAACCTGGTAAACAGCGACAAGGGATAATTTTAACTATTGGAGAGTAATTTTTACCTTATTTACATCCTAAATAATATATAATAAATAATTTCTATAATATAAATAATACTCAAAACAAACCTGTCACTAAGATTCAAGTCAATAAATAATAAATATAAGTATCTCACATATGATATATAAATCCCACATATTCTAGTGAAGAGTCATATAAGATGTAAAATGGAAAAACACTAATTATTAAATAAAATGAAAAAATAGACAATATATAACATCCAAAATTTCTAAATGGAACCACTATCCAAATAAAATTTTAGACTCACTACTAGACTACATATCATCCACCAAATCACTATTTCATTAATCAACCAACATTCATGCTATATAACGGGAGAGATATATAAGAAATTTGGACCTTTTATCCTATAAGAACTTGATGTGTACTAGTAGGGTGTGTGTATGATATACCCAATGGAAGGCCACCACTTTAACTTAATCCTTTATAATGAAATACCTAGGCATACCTAGGAAATGTGATGATAATTAATCATATTTCATTCCAAACAAAATTCATCATGAAATATGTAGAAAAATATATGTTTATTTTGAAATAATAATAATAATATATAAACTCAATCAATCTTGTTCTAAGAACTGGAAAATGAAACCATTTACTTTATTCAAGACCATATTGAAAAAGTAATATTGGGGGAGGTATCCTTATTAATTTAGTAGAGACATAAAATACTATGGGAAGTATAATATCTGACGATTCCAAGTGGGAGTAATTCCTAAACTTGTTATATTAATTCCTATAAAGAAATATTAAAATGAAAACAATAAAGGTTTCATTGAATCTAGTATGATATAAGGAAATGGTTTCTTCAATCATATGTATTTCATCATCAAGGGTTACATATAGTGGGAAAATCATATTATTAACTACCTATCACACTGGATCCATAGAAGCCAATATTTACATTTAATCACAACCCTAATAACATTAATCTTAAAATTTTGTTATAACCCTTGAATTTAAATTAAAAGTATAAATTAGGGACAACACAATGATTTTTTTATGAATGGTTGATTATCATTTCACTCTTATATAATAAATGAAACCCACATAAAGGTATGATAAATTGAAAATTACCATTAATATTAATTCCATGATTTGTTTCTGATAAAAATATTTATACCACATGAACTAGATTTTGGATTATAAAAAAACCAAATACATTAATTCATTACATAATGTATAAAATACCAAAGTATTTTACTTTTTTTTTAATATTTTTTTCTCATTAAATTTTTTATTAAATAATCAACTACATTATCTTTTATATGAACTTTTTAAAAATATTTTTATCACCCATCAAAATGATTTACCCAAGGAGATAATTTTTTAAAGGATTTATTTGGTAATTTTCTGAAAATGAGGTTACCTAGTCTATATCATATATTTTTTTTATCACAATATAACTATATTTAGCCAGATATGCTAAAAATCGCCACTATTATAATAATTAATTTTTTGGTCCAAGAACATATATTATAGCATATAATAAATTGATGTGATATTATTTTATTATAGACCCAAACAAAATTGGTTTATTATAACTTTTCCAGTTAACATAAAAAGCATAGAGGTAAAGAAAAAAATTATATTGAGATTTTGAATAATATTTATCCATTTGAATATGTATAACACTTTATGATGAGATTTTATAAACCTCTAAAGATCAGGAATATATCATTAGTAATTATCATTTGATTAAGTATATTATTTACCACACTCCCATAAATCTCCACAAAATATTATTTGTTTGGACTAGATTTTGTCAACATATAAGATACACCAAGTCAAGTACACAATATATAACACCTTGATATTTTGTGAAATATGTTTTTTGAATTCATTTAATCTTTTTGATATTTTTCATTTAAAAAAATATGAAATATTTTTTGTTATATAAACACTAGGTGTGTATTGTGTTATGAAACACCAGGTCGATATTTCACTTTACAAACAACATATATTTGCTTTTGGTATACGGAACACTTATCTTGGATTGTGTTATACTCAACGTTGAGTTCTTTTGATAGCTTACTTTAAAATTGAGATCAAGTTTTACCGAACAATAATATATTATTAAAATATTATTATTTAATATAATAATATATAACCAAGATGTTAAATTAAATATTATGAATATTATTAAATAAATTATGAAAATATAATGTTTATAATATTATATCATTGGTTACTAATTAATTTAAAATGAAAATATATAACAATGGATTATAAAAGAAATTTTTTATTTTCCCAATGTAGTTTAATATTAAATAACTAAATTAATTAAAATTTGTGAATGATATTAACAAAATATATATTTTACAAATTCAATCAATTTTTTTTGTCATTCATCCAATATAATTTGTAGGCATAAGATGAGAACAAACCCAATTTTATGCATAAAACCCTATATTTTTAGAAGGGAAATTTTACCACCTTTTAATGGAAAACCCCAATTTAAATAATGTTTTTGACACTAATATAATTTTTAAATGACAAAATTGAGATATAAAAATTTACTTTGGTTGTATTTTTGGTACTTTTTCTGATAAGTTTCATGTTTTGATGAATAATGGAAAATACACAATTTTAATTGAAAACATCTTCTTCTTCAAAGTAATTTTATTGTTTAATTATATATTTTATTAGTTTTAAAGTTTAGTTAGATCAAATTTTAATAAATTAATAAAATTTAGGTCATTTTAATAAAATTCACATTGAAGTTTGATATAAAACTTATCAATATTTAGGATGTTTTTACATTAAAAACCTGTTTTCTCATTTCGTTAACGAGATTAATTTTAAATTAAATTTATCAAATTTTGTGTTTTTAATTATAAAAAATTTATTCCAGATTTAGAAATAGAATTTAAAAATTAAGTAACTAGGCCACTTTTTGTTTTGGACTATAAGAATAACGACTTTAGTAATTTTTAATACAACAGTTCATGGTAAATCCAATAATTAAGGGTCAAAATAATATAATAAATATTATAAAACAACCATAAAACTTTAATAAATGATATTGTATTAAGATAATTCAACCCTAAACGTATATGTACATAAATTGAATAATTTAATTGACACTTTTATAAGAAAATAACTTAAATATTATTAAACTCAAAGGGAGTGACAAAATATTAGACTCTTACTTTTAATATGTATAATATTTTTAATATGGGAATATATTAAAGATATTATTGGATATATATATTCTTAAGAAAGATAAAAGTTTTATCTACATCATTGAATTTTACTTTTAATTTTAAATATAAAAATAGTTTTTATTAATAACTACAAATTAATGACGTAGTAATTACCCAGTTAATGAAACAATCAATTTAATGATATTATAAATATTAAAATAAATATAATTTTACTTAAAAAAGGTGATACATGAATTTTATGGTTTAATATGTCATGTTTGGGGTGTTTTAAGTGATTTGTTTGAATTTATATTTCTGTATTTATTTAAATTAAAGTCAAAGTTATTAATAATGCCAGAATTGATACTTATGATATTTTATGAAAATAATATTTTATTACATTATTTAAAAATAATAAAAATATTAACCAAGGTCAAGGGAATTATATACGGTATATAATATCTTAAAATTTTAATTTATGGTCCAATTAATACTTTTTAGGTAAAAATTAAATCCTATTAACTTTAAAAAATACATCCTCTTAATATGAAAAACATTGTTACCATTCTTAAAATTAAAAATTTATTAACTAAGGGTTAATAAAAAAGATAAGGTATAAAATTACATCAAAACATATCTAAAATTTATTTTTATGAGATTAAAAACTTATCTCATCTTATCTTCAAATATATTACCTTTCATATGTATTTTTATTGAGTTTTCATTTATTATAAATTAATATTTTTGAGAATTTCCAAAAGTGCTCCTCCCCTCTCTTATTAAAGGGTACCTCTCCCTAATTTTTATCCAAACCTCTAAATCCATATGTCTCAGAAAAAATATACCATACTATTCTCCCCAAATCCTTATGTTTATCATATAGGCCTTAATTTTGGAATAAATCCAACCAAACAAGTCATTTTGGGAAAATTAAAAGGAGATACCCAAAGAAGTGGTAATGTTCATCAATGAACGTTTTTTAAATATTCGTTGAAACCCCTAAATTATTTTTATTCAATGTTTATATAGAAAAATTAGTATCCTAAATATACTAATATGTTTTTATATTAAGGTGTTTGCTAACACTTTCACACACTTTATCTAATGTGTAACGAACTTACCGTTCGTGTGTACGACGGACTACTGCCACGCAAAATGATGATAGTTAATTTTTCTTTTACCGCCTATCATGTTTAGAATTATGATGGAAAACATATTTTTTATGATATATATAATATTTAATACATGATTATACTTCTGTAATGATAATAATATATCTACATTTTTACCACCTAATCTTTTGGGAAATGATAACATCGCTCGTGCGTACATATTACTTACCATATCCAGGATGGGATGTGATTTGTTTTTATCTATATTTCACATGGGTGGTAATAAGGATAAATTTTAAGAATATATATGATTTATATTAAATTAAAATTAGTCTGTAATCATAATATGACATATTATTTTATCTATTTTAATATGAAAATAAAATGAAAGCAGTGTTTATGCATATGTACAACCTACCGTCTCCACGAACGGTGTATTTCATTTTCTATTTATATATTTTATAGATAAACATAAATAAATTTTTAATGAATATATATTATATTTTAATCATGTTTATCATTATAAAGTTAATTAAATCATGATCTAAGTATGAATAAAAAGAATAAAAAATCAAAACATGTATGAGAATCAAAGTAGTTATTACTCAAAACATAACTAAAACCGGGAATTGTTAATATGAGGTTAATATAAAGTCATAAGTAAGTAATATATGGAATTATATATATGAATATGGTTCTTAAATAGATTTATAATAAAACTATATTAATTATATTGGATGTTTTCATGAGTATGATGAGATCCATGACATAAGGTATGGGAATTTCATCTCACTTTTTATTTTTGTTTGATGCATGCCATATTCACCACTCTCTTATTTTGTGGGGTGTATATAATGAACTATAAAATTTTATATAATTAATTCACATTATTTTATGATATTAAAATCATTAATTGATGTTATTATTTTATATGGCTTATGAGTCTAAAGTTACTCACGTAGTAAGAGATTTATATCTAACTTTTATTTTTATAGAACACAAGTCTTATACAGTAATTGATTATTATATGCAGTTTATATACTTAAATTTAATGTATTTTATGAGTATTAACATTAATATTTTTGAAATTTACATATATATTTAATGATCTCTATTTCATGGTGTTTACAGATCAAAAGTTACTAAATTGGTAAGGTAATTTTGTCTTAATTTTCATTCTTTGAGACACATGTCATGTCATGCACCAATATTCTTTTCGAATGTGTATATATTTAGCTTTGAAATGTTGTATAATGAATTTATTTCTTTTCATGATATTTTAAGCTTCATTTAATGTTGTTATTTCTTTGGTCATAAATCTGTGTTCCTTTAAAATAATTTTTTCTAAAAGTGTTTTAAATGATCTTTTAATCATTTTCCAGAAATGGATTTAAAAGATGTTTAAAATATTCCTTTATAAGTTTTCAAGGTTATTTTCAATGAAAAAGGTTTGATAATTTTTTTTTATTTTAAAAGAAAATTTCAAATAGGAAATGTTATTTTCCTTATGAATTTTTTTAAAAATATCTTTCAAAAATATTTTACCACAAAGATGAAATACTTTTTTATAGATTAGGATTTATTGGGGATATTATCCAATAATACCATTAATATTATTTCTTGAATGGTTTATGTTTATGGTGGAATGATATTTATAAAACTTATTTCTTTTCCATGGGTTATATTATGATTGAATGATGTTTATGAAACCCATTTCATTCTATAAGTTCTGACACGATGAATGATTTATGTTCTTATGAAACAAATATGTATGATTTCAATTAGGAAATAGGTGGTACCTATATATACCTCCAATTAATTGGGTAATAATTTACATCTCATGATATAATGATGGGAATCAAGTCAATAATATTGATCCACTATGGGAAGATGGGGAAACCTGATCCACTATGGGAAGATGGGGAAACCCGATCTATTATGGGATGATGGGGAAACCCAATCCACTATAGGAATATTGGGAAACCAGATCCCTTACAAGGAAATGATTGTGATTGGGGGTGGTGGTGTTTCCCGCCCAGTAGGTGTAGTCCCCATTAAATGTCCAGTTAAGTACTAACAATACGTCTTGACTTATTGTGAAGGATATTACATGTTTATGTGTATTGCAAAATTACATGTCTTAATCCTATGTTATGTTTTCATGGATTATTATCTTGATTACCTTATGATTCATGTCTTATGAACTGCCATTATTTATGTCCGGACTCATGTATATGATCTTTGATATGCAACATATGATTTTTTAATGTTAATATCATGTTCTCGTACCATTATGTTCATGATTATGCTTATGTATCTTCTTTTCTTACCATTACCAAGAATTTAATATCACCCTCTATTATGTTTATTTCCCCCAAGATACAGAGAAAGTTATTAAGTCTGATATGTCAAATGAAGGTTTCGTTATTAAGGAATAACCAGGCGAAGAAGTAGATGTGTTATGAACTAGTTGTTTATTTTCTATGTTTCCAAATACACTAAACTAATATGGTCTTTGTGTGTATGTTTGTGTAATGTATTAAATGTTCCACAAAAATGATATAATATACTTGTACATAAATCCTGGTTCGTTATAGTTGGTATTAAATCCAAGTTTTAGTCAATGTTTGGAAACTAGGATAATAAATATTTAGTGAGATCCCTACAGAATGTTTTAAGGATATTTATAGGGATGCCTATAAGGATAAGTCTTAGTATAGGTTAAAATCTAAAATCATTGGTATCAATCAAGAAAAACCTAGGATTAAACCTATGATGTTATAAATTGATTGTACTTCCTCTTGATTATGTGGTTTTCCCACTATTAATAGTGTTACCCACATTATACTATTGTCTTAGTCAATGGATGGAACCCAAAAGAACCATGTTAATGAGGGGTACAATGGAAAATGAATTGATGGACCTCCTAAGAAACCAAATGTCATGGAATATGGAATGAAAAACCTATTTTCTATGACCACACAACCTTATCAATCCATGAATCATCCTAGAATTTTAAATGATAAAAGGATGGAACACAATTTTCTTTATTCCTTATTAAGGAAATTTCCACCTTCTTTTAGTGGAATGACTGATCCACTAGTTGTTGATAAATTGATCTATACCATTGAAAAGATACTTTTAATTCTATATTGTTCATAACCTGAAAATGATAATTTGGGCACTAATCTCTAGGAAGGTGATGCAAATTAGTGGTGGAACTTTATCAAGAATACAAGGCAACAAGATAAAATAAACTCCATGGATTGTGATGAGTTCAAAAACTTATTTTATATTAAGTGACTCCCCCATATTATTCTTACAAAAAGAGAGTTTAATGTTTCCCATCTATATCTTAATTATGATAAGAAAAGAAGGATATAATTCAAATGAAACTCTAAAAACTAAATATAGAAGAATATTATATTTACTTTATGTTCAGAATGTATAAGGAAATATAGAGGGAATTGTATTATAGGGGATAATAAATGTTTCATGTGTGTGAAATATGGTCATCAATCATTTGAATTCTGAAGTAATGGGAATTAAAATAAAGCTTAAAATAGTGAACCTCCTATGATTCAGTATATCGATAAAAAGGTTTCTGGGAATTATGCTAACTTGTGCCCCAATCTTAGGAATAATGTGTATGATAAGCTATAGAAAACACTCAAGACAATAGAAAAATGGAGATCTTATGCTGTTATAATGGATGAAGTTATCCATGAAAATTAGGGAATAGTTATCCTCCACTCATTTTTTTGATCTTCATGTTTGGTTTTGAATGAATAAAACCTTTCAAAATCTTATCATTAATCCATTAGTGAAATTTCCTGTGATTATCTACTTAGATTCTAAAATAATTAAATCAAATATTCTATCGGTATAAGGCTGAACCCAAGCTTACAATGAAAATGTTTTTATATAATAATATAGGTTATATAGGGAATGAAGAAGCATGTGTGTATTCAATATGGTTTTATGGTAATTAAGGTTATTACCATGTCTAAAGAGAATACATGATGATGGTATTTAGATGTTTGTTATGTGAAAATTAAGAGCTACATAAAGTTGTTTGAGGGATTAATTATCAGTCAATTTTTTAAATTTAGTAACATTATTTCAATTTTTTTAGATTTTCATCTTTTGAAAGGATTGTAGGATTATCCATTTATGGAAATTTTAAGTTAAAATTCAAATTAATTTTATGAGGTTAAAGGATTATCTCACTATAGGTGGATTTATGTATTTTATAGAACTTGTGATAACTTTTTTTTTGAAAATATAGGTGGAATGATCTATTATTCTATTTATAGATCTCATGACCAGGTAGCACTTTAGGAATGAATGATTCAACATCATTTATTGGAATACAAGATGAAGTGAAAATTGATCAAGGCAAAAAACTGGGTGAAGTTTTCCTGAAATCAAGTTAGTATATCCCCTTATAAAAATTCTTCAAATTTAGGAAAATGATATTGAATTAAAATTTTCTCCTATTTTCATAATTATTGAGGATATTAATGACCTCTTTCACAATTATTTTGTTTATGGTTTGGTGATTGTTAAATTTCTATGGATCACCTAATTTTTTGTGATCAGTGATATTTATCAATCTCTATGATTATTTACTCTTTTTATCTAGGCCCAAATCTACAGCTATGTTCGCTAATGTAAAAACCTAGTTATGATTTACATTGGGTAACTTTTACTTTCCAAATTTTCCTTTTTAAAAGGAAGTTCAAGAATTTATTTTTACGATATGGGTTTCTATGAAAGTAAATTCAAACAATTAAACCTTTGATAACCTGAAAAATTTAGAGGGAGAAATTATTTTTAAGGGGGGTTTAACATAACATCCCTATATTTTGGGAAATATTTTTTTTTCAAATTAATTTAATCTTTTATATATTTATCATTTCAAAAAATAATGAATATAACTTTTATTATATGAAAAAAACTATTATTGGATTGTGTTATACACAACATCAAGTTAATATTGTGCTAAACAGAACACTTAGATTAGCATGCAGTATACACAACACTGTGATTGGCTTGTATTACACACAACACTGAGTTCTTTTGATTTCTTGCATTACAGACAAGACTGAGTTTTACCAAACAATAGTATATTATTAAAATATTATTATTTAATATAATAAGATATAACACAAACATTAAATTAGATGTTTTAATAGTATTAAATAATTTATGAAAATATAAGGTTTATAATATGATATCATTTGGTTACCAATTAATTAGAAATGAAAATATATAATAATTGATTATAAAGGAAATAATTTTATTTTCCCAAAGTCATTTTGTCTTAAATAATTAAATTAATTACAATTAATGAATGATATTAGTGAAATATATATGATTAATATTCAATACAATATTTTTTATATTAATACAATAGATATTATATGGATAAGATATGAATAAACCCTATTTTATGAATAAAACCCTATATTTTTCAAAAGGGTAATTTTAATGCCTTTTAATTGAGAACCAATTTTAAATCTATTTTTAAAACATTAATAATTTATATATGAAAAAAATAAAATTATTCTTTTAAACTGGGATATCAAAATTTACTTTGGTTGAATATTTGGTATTTTTTAGATAAGTTTCATGTTTTGATAAATACGAAAAATACTGAATTTTAATAAAAAAAGCTTTTTCATTGAAGTAATTTTTGTATTTTATTATATATTTTATTGATTTTAAAGAATAATTTGATCAAAGTTTTATCATTTAATCAAATTTAATCCATTTTGATCAATTTCACATTGAATTTGAATATAAAAACTTGTCAATATTTTGAACATTTTTTACTTTAAAAAACTGTTTTCTCATTCCCTCAATGAGATTAATTTTAAATTAATTTCATAAAATTATATGTTTTGAATTATAAAAAATGGATTCCATATTTTTAATTAGAATGTCCAAATTTAGTAAATCGTCCCATTTTATTCTTGGGAAATATGAATACTAACTTTAGTAATTTTTAATACCACGGTTAAGGGTAAATCAAGTAATTAAGCATCAAAATAATATAATAAAAATTAGAAAACTATCATAAAACATTACCAAAAAATATAGTATGAATATAATTATAACCTTAACACATAATGACAGAAATTGAATAATTTAACAGACACTTGACCATGAATGTGTCTAAGTATTATTAAACTCAAACGGGGTGACAAAATGTAACACTCTTACTTTTAATATGTATAATATTTGTATTATGAGGATAAATTGAAGATAATATCAACTATATATATTATTAAAAAATATAAAATTTTCATATACATCACCTAATTTTACTTTTAAATTTTAGTGAATAAATAATCGTCATAAATAATTAATTTATGATGATGTAGTACTTACCCAATTAATGAAGCAATCAATTGAATGATATTATAAATATTAAAAATTATAATTTTACTTAAATAAGATGATACAAGAATTTTATGGGTGAATATGACATGTTAGGAGTGTGTTAAGTGAATTGGTTCGAAGTTATATTATTACATGTATTTTTCGTGAATTCAAAGTTATGAATAGTGTCAAAATTGACACTTATGATATTTTATGAAAATAATAATTGATTAAATTATTTAAAAATAAAAAAAAACATTAAAAAAGAACAAGGGGACTATATATGGTTTGAAATATATGAAAGTTTCTATTTATGGTCCAATTAATACTTTATATATAAAAATTACATCCTCTTAATATTAAAAACATTGTTATAATAATTAAAATTAAAATAGGTAAACTAAGTTTTAATCAAAATGATAAAGTTTAAAATTACATAAAAAGCTATATAAAATTTATTGGTTAATGTAATTAAATATTTAAATAATATTATATTCTAATATATGACATTTTTGAAGTTTTTTATTGAGATATCATATATCATAAATTTTTATTTTTGAGAGTTTCCAAAAATGCCCCTCCCATCTCTTTAAAAGAAAACCTATCCTTATGTTTTATTGACACCTCTAAATCCATTTAGATCTGCCAAAATTTACTCAAATATACTCCCAAAATCCTTATCTTTATCCAATAGTCCTCACTTTGTGCATAAATCCCACTAACGAAGTCTTTTTGTGCAAATAAAAAACAGATACCCAAAGAATAGGTAACGTTCATCAACAAACGTTTTTGTTTTATTTCTTAAATAAAACCATTAAATTATTTTTATTTATATTTATATAAAAAAATTTTATACTATATATAATAATATGTATTTATATTATGTCTTATACCTACACTTTCACACAATTCCTTCTTATAGGTAACAAACTTACTGTTCATGTGTACGACGGACTACCGCCTCGCGAAATGATGATTGTTCTCTTTTTTTCCTCTACCACCTATAATTGTGGCAATTATGATGGAAAATATATTTTTATGATATATATGATATTTATTACATTATTATACTTATTAAATGATAATATAAGATCTACCTTTTTAAAACATAATATTTTTGAAAATGATAATGTCACTCGTTCGTACGTATGACTTACCATCTCCATGATGAGATGTGATTAATTTTTTATCTATATTTCACATGGGAGGTAATAATGATGAATTTTTTTAATATATATTATTTTTATAACATTAAATTTTATATTTAATTATAATATATCATATAATTTTATTTATATTATTATGAATAGAAAATGAAAGAAGCATTCATGCGTACATACGACCTACTGTCTCCAAAAAGGATGTATTTCATTTTCTATTTATATCTTTTATAGATAAAAATAAATGAATGTATAATGAATATATATTATATTTTTATCATTTTATAATTATTCAGTTAATGAAATCTGGATCTATGTATGAGGACAAAGAATCACAAATCCAAACATGTACGAGAAACAAAGCAGTTATTACCCGAAACATAACATAAACTGGGATTTGTTAATACGATGGTTATATAAAGTCATAAGTAAGTCATATATGGTATTATATATTTTAATATTTTTCTTTAATATATTTATAATAAACTTATTTTTATTATACATGATTTTTTCATGAGTATGACAAGAGTAAAGACATAAGGTAAGATAATTTCATCTCATTTTTCATTTCTATGAGATACATGTGATATTCTCTAGTTTCTTCTTTTGTGTAGTGTATATAATAACATATGAAATGTAATATAATTAATTTAATATAATTAATTATATTTAAATATTTAATTGATTTTATTATTTTATAGGGTTTATCATTCTAAAGTTACTCAAGTAGTAAGGGATTTATGACTCACTTTTATTTCTGTGGGACACATGTCTTATACAGTACTCGATTATTATACATGGTTTATATAATTAAAATAAATATATTTTATGACTATTATCCAGAATATTGTGGGTATTTACATATCCATTTTATGATATCTATTTCGTAGGGGTTTATTAATTAAAAGTTACCAAATAAGTATGGTAATTTTGTCTCAATTTTTCTTTTTTGAGACACATGTTACATTATGAAACCCTATTCTGGTAGGATATTTATATATTTAACTTTGACATATTTTATCATGAAATTATTTATTTTCATGATACTATAAGATTCATGTAATGTTTTTCTCTCTTTGGTCAGAAATCCGTGTTCCTTCAATATAATGGTTTCTAAAAATGTTTTAAAAGTGTTTTAAATTACCTTTTATTAATTTTCAAGAAAATGGATTTCAAAGATGTTTAAAATATTTATTTATAATAATTAAAGGTTATTTTAAATGAAAAATGTTTTATAAATGTTATATAATTAAAAAAAAATCAAACAGAAAGGCTATTTTCCTTAAGAGATGTTTTAAAAAGATATTTCAAAGATATTTTCCATATAAGATAACATCATTTTTCATAGTTTATTCTTCATTGGCGATATGATACAAGAATAAAATTCACATTTTTTATTTACTGGTTTATATTTATGAGGGAATTATATTTATGAAAATCATTTCTTTTCCATAGGTTATGTTATGATTTGATGATGTTTATGAAACCCATTTCATTCCATGTATTCTGATATGATAAATGACTTATGTTTTTGTGGCACACATATGTATGGTTTACATTAGTTAAAATGTGGGACCTATATCTCCCTATAATTAATTGGGTAATAATTTATGTATTATGAGATAATTATATGAATCAGGTTGAAGGGATTGGCCCACTATGGGAAAATGGGGAAACCTAATCCACTATGTGAAGATGGAGAAACTTGTTCCACTATGGGAAGATGGATAAACCTGATTCACTATGGAAAGATGTGAAAACCCGATCCACTATGGGAAGATGGGGAAACTAGATTAAATATGAAAATATAGGGAAATATGATCCCTTACAAGGAAAGGACTACGACTGGGGATGGTGGTGTGTCCCACCTAGTAGGTGTTGTCCCCATGAAGTTCCCTGTTAAGTCCTAACAATGCATCCTGAATTATAGGGATTGATATTACATGTTTAGGTGTATGCTACATTTCTATGTCTTACTCCTATTTTATTTTTTCATGTATTATTCTCTTGATTCCCTTATGATTCATGTCTTATGAACTACCATTATATACACCATGACTCATGTATATGATATTTGATATTTAGGGTATGATTTTATAATGTTAAGCTCATGTTCTCATACCCTTATGTTCACTATTATGCTTATGAATCTTCCTTGCTTACCCTTACATAGAATCTAAGCTCACACATTCTTATGTTTCTTTTCCCCATGATACGAAGAAAGGTATAAAGTCTAATATTTCAAAAGGGTATAGTTATGAAGAAATAGGTGAGAGAAGAAGTAGATATGTTATGAACCAGTTTTTTATGTTTCCAAGAGTCTAAAGGCACTAAAATAATATGGTATTTGGGTGTGTGTGTTTTTTAATGTTTTAAATATTCCACAAAAATGATGTAATATCCATGTATTTCAAGAATGGGTCATTATACAACGTGATATTGATGATTTTTGCAATAAAAAATCATATATAATTATATTCATGTTTTTATTTTATATCTATATATGTGCACATTATTCCTTTATAATACTCATAACATGTAACACTGATAAAATCCATCTTTTAGAGATTTCAATGATAAAAATATTAATAATTTTTATAATATATATATTCTGACTCAAATCTACAAACTTTTAAGATTACATACCCATTATATTGGAATATTCATCTCTATATTTTATTGAGGAATACCTTACCAAACATGATTTTATAGAATTTAATGTAGTGATATCATTTTTAATGATTAGTAATTCATCCTAACACAATACAAAAAAATCAACAATTATCCCATTAACCCATTTGTACACACACTATTATTCTATATTTTTTATGAAACTAATTTCATTAATTTCATTATTAAAGTAGATATTAAAAATCTATGATTCTCAATTCAATCCATAAATATTTTTTTTGCAAGTTTCATACCAAAAAATCACTATTTAGATCTCCAAAATTTTATATTTTTATCACATATACATCCTTACTGGTATTTCGATTAAGGAAATAAGTTTTAACATCTATATGGTATATCTCATAATCATGATAAGATATTATTTGATGTAAAAACTAAATGGATTTTTTCATCGCTATTGTATAAAATATTTATTTTTATAAAATACAATTAATTTTATTTTTTACTTTTCACCACTATGTGTGATTTATAGGTGGAAACTATAATATCTACACCATCTTTTTTTAAAAAACCCCACTTTCACTCTATAGTTATTAACCCTTAATTTAATTCTACTATGTAACAAAATTAATTCATGTATATGGATTCTACTTATTATTTTTTGACCTCAAAAAAATTTATTGGATTCATAATTCTTTATATATTATTGATAAGTTGTAGGACTATCACATGTAAACTCAATAACATCATTATTTTCAATAATAAATCAATAAATCAAGGAATATTGTCAAATCTTACTAGAAATATAGGGTTCTTATGATATTTGAGTTGATATAGTTTCTATAACTCCTTATATATGCATTTCATATTAATCATAAAAAATATTACATTTTTTTTTGTCTTGAAAGTAACTACATTTAATATTTATCCCACTAATTTCTTCAGTAATATATTTATTCTCAATGAATTGACCTATTTAAGATATAATAATTTCCCCTCAATAATGTGATAAGAATATTATCCCTTCATTTCATTAAAGTTTCCAAAAATAGAAAATTTATCAAATTTTATGCAAAATTTATCTGAAACATTGTGCTTTACATATGCTTTGTAACTCTAAATTTTCAATGAAGAAAAGTTGAGATGCTTTCCATTACATATCTTATATGATGTCATTATAATTACCCTATATGAAATGAGGTATAATAATATAGGAAAAAGTTAAATAGTGTGACACTAGAAAGGTATATGAAGGCCAAATTGACTCATTATTGATTGGACCATGTCTAACATGGTATGATTCTTTTTTTCTCAAACACACTATCCCACTGAGGTCATAAAATCATAATATTTTTTATGTACATTTTTTTATTTTTTTTCGTATTTTTATAGATTTGTTTCATTTATTTTAGTCTTTTTTGGGGGTGATGATGAATATAGGGGGTGTGAAAGAGTTTTAAGTGGTTTTAAGCTTTAATTAGCCCTGAAAAAACCACCAGGTACTCTATGTGGGGTACTGGGCACCCAGTGGATGTGGTAGGGTTAGGGGTTCCCTTGAATAGCCAATAGGTACTACATGGATATAAACTTGTAACTTAGTAGATTAGTGGGTGGTTTTCCAAATAGGAAAAATTATATTTTCTCAGTCATGGGATTTGATCTTTAATTTTATATTTATTTATTTTTGGGGTATTTGTATGAATTTCATTTACCCCTAACTATCTCTCTCTCCCTCTAACTTCAAGTGATAATTTATCATTTTTTTCAATCAGAATCTTGATGCATCAATGGTGTTGTCTTTATATTAGTAATATCTATAATAAAACCTTTATTTTAATAGAAGGAAAATTTGTTTAGTCACTATTAGATTCAAATTCTCTCTCATTTTTTTGAGTTTAGTGATTTTGTCGATTTCTTGTGTTCGAGTTGGAATTGAGACTTTATCCCTTGTGTGGATTATATTCCAAGTTTGATGTAAGGGGATACTGTATTCCTTTTCTATTTGATAATGTTATTTTATATAATTTTTTCACTACTTGTGATTATATGAGATAAAATTGACATCATGATGCTAGTTTAATGTGTTAAAGTGTTGTTCACAGATATATAAATTCATGTATTGAATATATAATTTTTAATAAGTTGTTTAGATAGTTTTATTGACGTTATAAGAGGTTAAACATGTTCTTTTCTTATGTAATAAGAATATTTTAATTATTTTTCCACAAATGTCCTTTTCATGGTCCTTTTTTGGTTATTTTGTGTTGCATGCATGTCTCTTACTTTCCAAATATGGGTGGTCGGTCACTTGGGGTGGTGGTGATGAAACCTTTTTTTGTCAAGAGTATGGGAGATCATCCTAAGATGGGTTTTATTCTCTATTTCATATGTATTTCATAAATTTAAGAAATGTTCAAGAAATCTATCCATGTAACAATATCAGTTATCCTTTAGTAAATTTCTATAACTGAAAATATATATTTAAGAGGAAACTACACATAGGAATTAAACCCTTTCACATATTATCTAAGTATTGGTTAATATATAATTTATTACCATATAATAAGAAAAACTAGAATTTATTACAATCTAGGGAAGCATTGAGATCCTATGAAAGTAGGAATGAGGTGTTGTGGAGTTGGGATCAAGCCCATGAAAGGGGATTCCTACGTAGCCATTTATATAGATTAAGAATTTACATAGTTTGTTTCCATTTAAAAATATATCCCATACCTTTTAATTTCATTTTAAAATGAACAATATGGTTATTTTTAAGGTTATTAATACTTGACCACAAGTACACATTTTAAGTTAATCCATATAGGACTACATCTAATAGGTTTAAATACATGAGAAATGGAATAATTTATAATAGTGGAAAACAATTATCTATTGTGGGATTTATACCAAAGACACTATTTCTTGTTCAAAAAAATATATAAATTAGGTGAAGGTATTTTTGGGAAGCCATGAGAATTTTCTTGACTCCACACATTTTAGGAAACTAAGAGGAGGATCTCAACTCAAGGAATTTTAGAAAACCATGATAAGGATCTTTACCCAAGGTACTTTAGGAAACCAAGAGTAATATTTTGAATTGTGTCATTTTGGAAAACCTAGAAAAGGATCACGAATCAATGAATTTTGAAAAAAATAAGAGGTTCTCATATTAATCCATTTTGGAAACCAAGAGGATGATCTCTATTAATGGTGTTTGTGTGGTCTAATACATGAGTTTACCATATGATAAATCATCCATGTAAGGGGTTGTCTTACACATAATCTTACATGGTGGTATAATTATTTAATGGTATAATCATGTGATATAATATGAAAGAGTCACATGAATGAATTTTTCATTAGAAATGATAATTTCATGTAGAAAAAGTATTATACACAAGTAAATGAAATCTTCCATGAAGTGCATCACTCTAGGTAAAATATTATACAAAGGTATACCATTGTGATGGTGGAAACATGAAATAAAATATTCTAGTATCTCATAAAATATTTCATTCATGTGAAAGAATGATTTTCTATCAAAATTTAGTTTATAAAACTATATAATGAATATTTCATGATGTGGTCCATCCTAGGTAAAATCCCACTCAGAGATAGACCACTAGAAAGAGGGAAACACGTAATTCAAGAAGCCCAAATTTCACATAATATTTGGGTTTTATGAAAATTAAATCTTCCCAAGGGTAATGGAAGTTTAAGGATGGACCCTATGTATGTTTGATGTAGTGGAAACCTCTCTATGATATAATTACCTAGGAAAATATGGTCCCTCTATGAAGGATTTACATGGAACATCCCATGAATGTTTTATATAGAGAGTACATGGACACAATGAACTTACACATAATTATCTATTCTTATTCATATAAAGAGTTTCTTATGAAGGATTCACTCACAAAGGATTAAATTTTTTATAATTAAGGCCTCTAGAAATTTCTAAGTGTTCCTAATCTATTAAAAATCATATTAGAGGGGGTTTTATTTATAGAAAAATTTACACAACCACATGCTCTAAGATTTTCATCAATATAAAATACTCATTTCCAAGTAACATTTCCACCACCACTTCATGATGTATCTATGTAATTATTTCATGGTATACATAATTTATGCACATAATTATTATTTTCTATTTTGGATTATCCAATATATAATTCCTTCTGAGACTATATAATTTTTACCAAGCATTTATTATTTTTCGTTAGACCATACACTTGGTAATTCATTCAATAATTCAAAAAATTCTTTCACAAGATTCATTCCTTTTCTCTATATCATCAAATAATTAATTATTTCCCAGTTATTATAATTTCTATGAAGCATTCATTCCTTTTATTAAAAATATACACTATAGAATTCTATCATGGAACTGAATAATTCATTAACATAATTTATTTGTTTTCTCCAAATCATGAACCATATATTTCTTTCATGGTTATTATAATTTATATATGGAAAGAAATAAAAAATTATTCAAAAAAAGAATCCAAAAATAAAAAAATTATATGTATAAATATTTAATTTTGTTTTATCTCTTTGAGTTATAAAATTGACGATATTTTGTGAAATATGACACTAGATATAATGTTCACTGATGGAAGGTTTCTTATGATTTTGAATGTAAGAAACTGATTCTTATTCTTGTGGTACGAGTTTCTTCTTTTCCTTTTTCCTTAAGTGTTTTTGAGAAAATATGGAAAACGGGGAAAAATCCTAAATTGTTGTGACTACACACCATGTACTTTTCCACACGCCATTTACTTTGGCCGTGTGGGATGGGTACACAAGGCATGTAGGACTGCTGGCAATGAAGGGTGAAAAAAACTGACTACACGCCATGTATAGGGATTTTACAAACCGTGCATTCAGTTGGCAGGTGAACAGTAAGGAGGTGGAGGTAGCCACCAGCGGAGCGACATTACACACCGTGTAATCGAGAATACACAACGTGTACTCATGTCGACAGGTGAACAATTCGGCAGTGAAAATGTAGCCGCCAGAGGAACAATTAAATGAGAAAAGTACACGCTGTGTACTTGAGATTACACACTGTGTAGTTTTGTTTTGCTTAAAATGGGAAGTAGCCTCCTCTTTCGGAAGAGGAGGCATTTGAAGTTTGTTTTGGAGGGCCGGAGCTTCGGAGATCTCCTGATCTCTCACCAGGAACCCGATTCCTACGTCGTTGATCTCGTTTGGACCGCACTGGTAAGACCTTCCTTCTCCTCGAGTAGTTCTTACCAATTATTTCTCGAGGTAAAGTTATTTATGTTTGAAAGTGTTGTTGTTATTCCCAGATCTACGTCGTTCTTGGGCATTTCTGGAAGCTTCATTCTTGGATATCGATCAGGGGCGATCGAGGTAGGTGGTCTGGTGTTTAAATTCCAACTGCTATGTATTTTTGTGTACCGTTGTGCTACAAACCCATGTTTGGGGTGTCGTATGGCTGTGGCCTTTGATGAAAATTATCAAGAATTGTATACATAATCTAATGAAAAGTTTAAACTGCTGTTTGGGAACACTGCTTGGATCTAGGACCACCCCTGGGGTGCGTTCCTCTGTTTAGCCATTTGGCCAGGTTACCTAAGGGTATAATGTAAAAATTTAGCATGCTTTAAAATTTCCTTGAGAGGAAATTTATATAATTGATTGCTTATATCACTACTACAAAAATGGGCAAGGAAAGCTCCACCTTATATCAGCGCTAAGCAAAAATCACTGATAAAGAAACCATGTATCAGCGCTAATAAAGAGGCCCTTTATCAGTGCTTGAAAAGTACTGATAAAGAAGGCCTATATCAGCACTAAAATGTTAGCGCTCATACATGAAAGATTTATCAGCGCTAAAAAAGCACTGATAAAGGATACCTTTATCAGCGCTAAAAATTTAGCGGTGATAAAGGTAGGCTTTATCAGCACTTTTTTAGCACTGATAAAACCGTTGTCCCTTATTTTATAAAATCGGTCTCACAGTGTCCTCGTTTTATCATGACCTAAAGCTCTTGCGATAATCAAACCCTGTGACTCCACTCCGCTGCCCCCCGAGCTTCGCATTTCCAGACCTCTACTACCCCCGATCTTCATGTTGCCGGACCTCCGCTGCCCTCGATCTTTGATTTGGTGGACCTCCACTACCCTCGATCTTCACGTTGCTAGACCTCCGCCGCCCTCGATCTTCACGTTTCCGGACCACGTGTACAAAGGTTTTTTGGTCCCCTATTACACATACTCTTCTAAAAACTATGGTAATTTAAACCCAATGATTTGATGTATCTCATCGATGTGTATGGGTGATGAAAGTGTAATACCAATGGTGTTATAATTACACTTGTGTGGGTACAGAATGTAGAGAAGTAAGTCATGTCCTTGATAGTCTGGATTGAAGAGTAGAGGTAGATGGATTGAGGATGACCATTGAACATGTTCGAAACACTAGTTCCAAAACCATTCTACCAAATAAGTCCCTTCCAATATGTGTGCCTCGGTAGTAGGAGGTCCTATTTTTTCCATGTTCCATCACTATGTTTGAAACATGGGAACCACCATTTATTGTTGGGGGTCCATCAGGGATTTCACTTATGTGGGATGTGAGCCTATTTAGGCCATACACCATTACCATAAAGATCTCATTTAGATGCAATAGGATGATGAGGATCCAAATTTAGGGAAACTCAAAGATTTAAGGAGGTTATGGGTATATTTTCAGGGTTTATTTGAACAATATATAGTTATCCCATCATGTGTTTGAATGAACTGAATAAGGGAACCATTTAGAAGGTGTTGGACATGATCCCAAAGGGGAAAAACCCTAAAAATGATCAATGGACTGGTTGGGATTGAGATATTACTTTAAATAATCCATTCATATATCCTATGATTGGGAATAATTTCATATGTAGTTATAAAAATAAGTGTGGTTGAAGACCAACACCAAGAGGGGGTTCTATCTCAAGTGGGGGATAAAGGCATTACATAGTTGTACATCACATAATGGGAAATGAACCATGTATGTTAACATCATATGGAAAAGAATTTGGACATGAATTTCAATGTATTATGATTATTATGAAGTTTTTGTAGTATAAGGTCAAATTTATTTGACAAAGATTTCACACAATTTCACACCAAGAAACTAGGATGTCAAGATTCATAGTTTAAATTCATATATCTTGGACTAAATTTCATATCATATTTATCATGTGAGGCATATTATGTACATGACACTAGATAAGGATAAATTTTAACATCATGTTTTGAGGATTTTGAACATGAAACCAGTCTACTGATCTTCCCATTCTATCTTCCTCATATCCGGACTTGTGGGAATCACAACCTATTAATAGTCTATGGTATTTTTATTAGAATTTACAACCCCTAAGAGTGTGGTTGGAATTGGTATATATATATATATATATATTATTTTTAACCCAATAGTGGGAACAATACAATTGAGGCTTGCACCAAATGAGGAGACCAATAGGGTTTTTTTGGAATCATCACATAATTTTCTCATGATGAATTATATTATTAATGCATATGGTGTTTCTTATTTTTCACAGGAGGAATCATATGCTTGTAACATAGGGGGTGGATTTGTTACTCAGGCTAAATACAAAGGGTTAACACATCATTAAATATCCTATTATGGTTTGTAATAAGTACAAAAATAGTTCTAACATAAATCATCCTATATTTATCATACGAGGCATCTCGTGTTTATCACATAGGGTAAGCCTATAGTTTCACATCATGCACTGCAGACGTTACTATATAATTTTACAACATATAACTAGGATCTTGTATTTTTAGTTCAAATCCATATATCTCATACTAAAGTGATGGTTTATTCATGTGAAATATCTCTTGAGAAACCTAGTATTGATGTAAAGATTGATATGATCATCATCAATGGTGATCAATGAGTTTACACTATCATAGTGAAGTTTATGAGAAATTTAAGGTCCTTCCCACATGGATTCTAGTTTCACTAGATTCATCCTAGGTATCATCGATTCCCTTAGATCCAACACCATGTCACCATAAAGTGAGGAATGAAGGATGACCTTTTTCTTTAAGGACTACACCACCCGGTTCTGATGCATTTCTAGGTCATCTAATGGTTGAACCCTATTTTCTTTGAGGGGTTCCCCCTTATTTACTTCATGCTATCTAAGTGACTTTGTCTGGAAGTGCACTTGTATGGCATGATTCCCAGAACACCAATATTTCTAGGCTTGTCACCCCTACCTCAATCTCTGTCCTTCTCCCTCGCTGAGGTTACTAACTACTTCTCTGAAGTGGCTAGGCCCCTTCCAATCAGTGTTTGTTCTGTCTCCCTTGGCTCTGAGCCTATCATCTAGCTCCGAATACTTATGGATTCAGAAATAACTCCCTCACCAACCCCCAAGTTTCATTACCCATCCTTCCCCTGCACCTTTGGATCCTCATCTATCACTTATATGATGCTTACCAACCAGAAGGGATTATTAATATTTTCAAAATCAAGGGACCTCAATGAGAGATCATCCTCCCACTTCAATATGGATACTAGATCTAGATCCAATGCCAGATCCCTTTCCTACCATCATTATTATCTTTATATATAATGATCATGGTCTTAGTGCCCATGTTAAATCGAACTTCCTCACCATAGAAATCAAAAATCATAATGTCATTGTTGTTGTTGTCAAATAACACAAAAAACCCTGTAATAATCATATAATTCTCCTGGAAGATTAAGTTGCATGGATTTCTACACTCTAACCCCTCCAACAGACACAAATAGGTATTTTGGAACAATAAATATGTTGTTGAAACTGTTCAATATTGAAATCAATTCTTCACTACCAAGGTGTCCAATAGTGACACCTCCTTCCTTATGACTTTTGTTTTTGGAAGCTATGACCTTCTTCAAAGGGAATATCTATGGAGTAAAAAAATACCTTCGATCCCAACAACCATTCATTGTTTGTTGGGGGTGAATTTAATTTCATCTACAACCCAAAGGAAAGGAAAGGTAGAAGCCCATTCCAGAGGAAGGCCATCATGGAGTTTGTTCAGTTCATGGCTGGGAAGGGACTCCTTGATCTCAGCTTCTCAGGTGACAGTTTCACCTGGTGCAATAACTGCAGGGGTCATCACCTCTTGTGGAGTCTATTGAATAGGTTTCTAGCCAACATGAAATCCACTAACCTATTCTCAAATAACATGTTTTTCAATCTTTCTTTAGGTATTTCGAACCACTCCCCCCTCTTGGTTTCCATTTCTTCTTGGCACGATAATCAGGAACGGTTTCACTTCCACCGGCAGTGGGTTAACATCCTAGGTTACCAGGACATGGTTTGTGAAATATGGAATGAACCCTTATATGAGTATTAGACCACCTTCAACCTCAATTACCTGACCTCAAACCCTGATTGGTGTGTGTTCACCCCTTCCTCCTCAGGAACCTTCATCACCTGGGACTACTGTCGCATATGGGCTCCTTTAGAGTATTCTGATAGATGGAATGATACCTTGTGTTTATTCTATTATTAACACCAGTTTGATATTTATGTGTGACTATATAATTATTATATTTTATGATTATTTCTTACACACCACAACTTGAGTCGATTAACTTGATTGAAATCCATATGGGTACTTTGGTTCTGAAATGGATATAGTTTTTTATGTGTTTGTGACATGTGTATGTGTGGATATATGGGTATTTATGAATGATGATATTGAATGTAGGGAAGAGACCTAGGAGTGGTAGATGTATCATTATTGATTATTCTTGTGTTTGTACTGGGGGGATTTGAGGAAACTATAATGAATCTAAATAAATTATATTTAATGAATTCCATATTGTAGAGATTATGAGAATCCTTTATTTACTAATAGAGTTGGATACTAGTTTTCATCCATATGTATTTTAGGTTGGTGAGGTATAAAAGGATGGACTAGTTAACCATAGAAGGGTTGGCCCGATAGAGGAGGATGAGCCATAGAGGATGATTCCGTGTGAGTTTTAACATCTATGACACAAGTGATTATCCACGTGATCCCCTTTTTGTTTGTAAACTATGTTGATTTTGATGGGGGGTCTATCCTGGTTCTGTTGATTTCCAAATCTTTATTGGAAATGGTTAGGCTCTATTAATCTATATTTTTATAAGGAAGTGGTTCTATTCTACTATATTTAGAAGTCTTGTTTTGTGTACTTGAACCATAAATACTAATATTTTAGACTCAAAAAGGATGAATATGAATAAATATTGGATAGATACTAATCGTTTGACAATAGAGTATGAGAACAAAGTGAAAGAGTTCATCAAGTTTGCAAAGGATCACACAAAGGATCCTTCTCAAATCATTTGTTCATGTTTACGTTGTTGTTATTCTAGAATACTTACTCCAGAGGAGTTGGAATAACATTTGATATGTCATGAAATAGATCAGAGTTATAAATGTTGGAATAAACACAAAGAAAAAGAGAATGTAGCTACTAGATGGGATAAAACTGCATTTTATGGATCATCAGATATGAATAAAAATATGGATAATGAATAAGACCATATGGAGGATGTGATTACAGATGTCAATGATGATGAAGATCGTATTAAAGAAATGGAAAAGACAATTGAAGATGAAATATGTGATTGCCAAGAATTGTTTGAGAAGTTAAAGAGTTGTGCAAAGACTCCATTTTATGCTGGTTTCACTAAGTATACAACCTTGTCTACTGTATTGAAGTTGTATAAATTGAAACAAGCAATGGATGGAGTGATGTAAGTTTTATGGAACTACTTTCTCTCTTGAATGACATTCTCCCGGAAGATAATGAGCTCCCATGATGGACATATGAAGCTAAACAAATACTACGCTCGATGGGTATGATTTCAGAAAGAATACATGCCTACATGAAAGACTGTATATTGTTTTGCAAGGAGAACAAATCACTTAAAGAATGTCCAAAGTTTGGTGCTTCTCGATAAAATAAAGATGAATCCAATCCTATGAATTTTAGTATGGTACTTTCCAATCATTCCAAGGTGTAGGCATCTATATGGAAGTGAAGAAACTGCAAGAAAATTGTCGTGGCATGTAGATAAAAGAAATAAATATGGGAATTTATGTCATCCGGCCGACTCTCCTCAATAGATGAAAATTGATCATGAGTATTCTGAATTTGGAAAAGAGACGAGAAACCTTCATCTTGAGTTATCTACAGATGGAGTGAATCATTTTGGTTTTCAAACCAGCACTCATAGTACATGTCATGGTATGTTGGTAAATTATAAATTGATACGCTGGTTATGAATGAAGAAGAAATTCATCATGTTATCTATGCTTATATCAGGACCAAAACAACCAGGTAACAATATTGATGTTTATCTGGCTCCTTTGATTGAGGATTTTAAGTTATTGTGGGATTCAAGTGTTATGTTGTGTGATCCTTATAAAAGTGAATACATTACGTTGAGAGAAATGTTGTATGGGACAATAAATGATTTCCTTGCTTATGGAAATTTTTCACGCTATAGCATTAAAGGAACTCAAGGGTGTCCTGTGTGTGTAGAAGATACAAAATCAATTAGGTTGAAACATTCATCGAAATATGTGTTTATATGAAATCGTAGATTTCTACCTCGTCGGCATAAGTACCAATCATGGATGACATCATTCAATTGAAGTCAGAACAACGCACAACACCGTCTCCACTAATAGGAGATCATCTGTTTGAGAAATTAAAATATGCGAACACCATTTTTGGTAAACCATTTTCGAAAAACCTTACGAAAATTAGTTGGAAAAAAGAGATTGTTTTTTTGAATTACCATACTGTAATATTTTGTACGTCAGACATTTTCTTGCTGTGATGCATGTGGAAAAAAATGTATTTGATAGTGTTATCGGAACCTTTCTAAATTCCCCTGGCAAAACAAAGAATGGAATTAAGGCAAGGTTAGACATGATTGACATGAGAATATGAGAAGAGTTGGCTCCTGTGAAGGGTGAAAATCAAATGTTTCTTCCTCCAACTGCTTATACTCTTTCTAGGGAGGAGAGATATCAGTTTTGAAACTTCTTCAATGATGTAAAGGTTCCAGAGAGGTATTCATCAAATATCAAGAACATTTTTTCAATGAATGATTTGATGGTAAAAGGTTTGAAATCATATGACTTCCATGTTTTGATGCAGGATCTAATTCCTATAGCTTTACATTTCATTTTTCCCAAGAATGTTCACCATATGTTAACCAAACATTGTTTCTTTTTCAAAGATATATGTAGAAAAGTTTTAGACCCGGTGAAATTTACAGCTATGGGAAAAGAAATTGTCATCATATTATATGAATTAGAAATGTTTTTCACACCAACATTATTTGATATGATGGTTCATTTGATGTTTCATTTGGTGAGAGAGATTCGACTTTGTGGTCTTCTGCACTATAAATGGATGTATCCTATTGAATGGTATACGAAGATTTTGAAAGGGTATGTCAAAAATTGAAGTCGGCCAGAGGGTTGTATAGTGGAGGAATATATTGTTAAGGAAGCCATTGAATTTTGTACCGAATACCTATCTGATGTGGAAAGCATTGGTCTCCTGAAATCTCATCACACTAGACACATTGAGGGTGAGGGAATTTCTGGAATAGATGTTGTGACAATCAGTATTACAGATTGGGAGCAGTACCACCTTTATGTTTTGTATAATAGTTTGGAGGTTTCTCCATATATTGAAACTCACAAAGAAATTCTTAGGAAGTTGAATCCATCAAGAGCTGAAACACATAATAACCAGTTTATAGGATGGTTTCAGGACCATATTTTTAAGCAGTTGGATGAAAATCCGAATTCAATTTCAGAACGAAATCAATGGCTAGCCGCTGGAAAAAGTGTGTATGTATTATCTTACAGTGGTTATGTAATTAATGGTTATACATTCTATACAGATGAACATGATGAAGATAGTACCATACAAAATAGTGAAGTTACACTAGTGGCAGAAGTGATGCATGTTTCTGGTAGTAAGGATAGAAATCCAATTTATGCAAATATGTCATACTTTGGCATTATCAAACTAATATGGGAGTTGGATTATATGACATTCCAATTACCAATTTTTCAATGAAAATGGGTTGATAATAACAGTGGTGTTAAAATAGTTGAATGGGGATTTGTGAAAGTTGATTTTAGTAAATAAGGGTACAAAGACGAACAGTTTATAATGACATCACAAGCGGTAGAAGTTTTTTATGTTCTAGATCCCACAAACTGAAAGTGGTCGATTGTTCTGTTATCGTCCACAACTATTAAAGGTTCCAATGAAAATTCAGTTGAGGACTATCCTTTCAGTGGTATGTTGCAATCATTTCGAAGAGGTCCCAATGTAGATGATGTTTTGTATGTTATAGGAGACCACAATGAAGGTATTTGGATAATCGATTGAGGTGTCAAATCCCTTCATCCTTTGAAAAAAATAAAGAGAGTTCAATAAACAGGTTATATTTTGTTTGTAATATAGATCTTATTATCTCATGTTATTATCTTATCATTACCAAATTTATGTAATCTAAATTAACTGTTCAACCACTTTTGCAGATAATGACTTCTGCACATTCTGGTGCTCCTAACCTTGAGGCTGAACAAGTCTCTCAAGCTGCTGCTGCTGCTCCTGCTGCTGCTGCTACTGCTCCTACTGCTGCGGCTCCTGCTGCTCCTAGTGTTGAGGTCCAACAACCATCAGCACATGCTATTGCTACCATTTCAAGTGAACATATAGATGATGTTGATATCGATGAAATGGTTGGGAATAAAGGACCGACGTCACAGAAAAAACAGGTGCATCATAGTTTGACGGTGTTAGCCAATGTTCTTAAGGCAAAAAGAAAAGGCATCAAATTTGATGTAAGATGGAATGAATGATGTCAACATGTGAATCCAAACATGGCCATGTTTAGTAGTTACATTGGAGTTTTCACTTAGCAACGCATGTTGATTGACATAGATTCATGGAACCATGTTGTGTCTGAGATGAAGGCTGTGGTCTGGGAAGAAATTACGGTAACATTATGAATTTATTTCTTTAATTTACTAGAAAATAAAATAATGAAACAATGTCTTACTCTTCTCAATCTCTTACAGAGTACATTCATAGTATAATATTCACACAAGGATTATGTACTAATCCTTTCATGAAGGATTCATCGAGGTTTTCGCACTTTTTGAAAAGATGTCACCTTAAAGATTCCAAAGGTAAAATAAACCTGCACCCACCCATTGTCTACTCTCACCTGATATCCCTAGAAGCATGGGATTCATTTATTGGCCTCTTTGGGGATGAGAAGTTTCAAGTACATTGTGGGTGATAATACGTTGTTTGAGGATATGTGTATTCATCACTTTGATTGTCAATATTTCATTTATGAAACAACAACTCTATAATGAAAATATGGAACGTGCATCAAAACCAACATACCCCAATCGTAAATCAAGGATGGAGTATGCTTCACTAGAAAAAAATGGTACGTATTTTAAATTTATAGTAATATTGTTAGGTTCCAATAAACAACATCATAATTATCTTTTTATGTTTACATGTAGATTGATGAGTCTAAAACCAAAGACACTTCCATCCCACGTCATGTGCTTTGAAAAAAATGAAAATGTGAATAAGGAAGAGAATATAGTAGATGAGGACACACAAAAAGTGTGAGAAATTTTTGTAAGTATGACATGATGATAAAAATATTTGTTTTAAATTGCTATTACATAAAAATAATTAATTATTTTCCTATATTCGACAGTCACAGGAATCAGCTACTTCTGTAGCGGATGCAGACTTATTATCAATGGCTTTGAAGTAGCTAGAAAAATACAGTCATGTCAGAGGTACGGGGTTTGGGGTGAAACCCTGAGTATATTTGCAGTAGAAAAAAAAACGGATGATAGAGTGAAACATTGAAACAAATGATCGAAAACTAGAAACCCTTGTAGAACGATTTCAATGTAAGGGAGAGTTTCTAGAAACTTTTATGGGTGGTAATCAAGGAGAAGACACAACTCAGGGACAACCAACGCGTGAAGATCCGACCCCACCCCCACTAGCTTTGAGGAGAGCAATTCCCCTCAAAAAGCTGTCTTAGCCGTGGTAATCGATATTTTAATAATTGTTCCCATGAAATGTGAATCGGACAAACACTGATAATTTTCCTGTACTGATCTTTTACAGGGTGATAATCATTGTGATTTATATCTGTCAACACCCAACTATCACCTTGTAGTGAGGGAAACAATGTTCAACATCCCAGATGACACACTGCATAATAGACCACTTCTGAAAGATCATCTGAAAGTGAAGATTACTGTAGTTAATGATCCAAATGAAGAGCTACCTATTCCACTTGATGATGATGATATTCATATGGTCAAAAAGGCTATTGGGACATTCATTGCATGGCCATCACAACTTGTAATAATACATGCAGCCAAAGAGGTATTTATCTCCTTTTTTTCAATATAAACCTTTAACAATTAATGAAAAAAGGGTCTGATCCAATTAATGTTATTATAGACGGAGAAAGGTAAGGGGGTGACAAATGTTAGCTCAAAACCATCTAAAGTATTGACCAACCGATCCCAAGGAGCTACTGAAAGCACAATAACACCAACTGTTCTCTATCCACATTTACTAGCATTGAAGAATCATGTGGATACAAAGCTAAGAGGTGGTAGTAGTCATATAATGGTTTTCGAAAAGAATATATACGGAGAAGAAAGTCAAGATTTTGTTACTGCTGAAAATGTAAATGATATCCTTGAAAATGGTTGGATAGGCATCACAGTTATAAATATATATATGAGGTATGTTTTCATGAATTTATTTTTTAAAATCTAATCTAATGTGGAAATTATGACTAAATTCATTTTATATTGTTGACAGACATATATATGAAAAAAAGTTGAAGGAATTTTCTCATGAGACAAAAGTCGGACTCGTTAGTCCTCATACCACATCATCACATCTAATGAAATTAGAGCCATAAAAAAAAGAATGAAATAGTGAATGGCTTTCTAAGAACATTTGAAAGCAAGATTACAGATGATAGAATCTTCTTAATACCAACCATGCTGGGGTAAAACTCTACAATTAAAGCATATCAATTATATTTTCACTTATTTTATTAATTATTCCTTTTTTGTTTTTAGGAAACATTGGATACTAATTGCTGTGAACTTGGCTACTCCAATGATTTATTTTCTGGATTCAAAGCAATGATATCCATCAAACTGACCACACATGATAGAGTTTGTGATTCTGTAAGACACTACATCCTACGATTTAGGTCTAAACATACGGTAATATAATTTATATTATCATTCACTGAGGATTCTGTTATGATAGGGTTGTGCATCATTATCATCTAAAAAAGAAATGAGGACAGGGGCTAAGCATAAGGAGGTGAGCAAGTACTACATCTGGAAAAATATCAGGGTATATAAAATAAAACTTCACTATCCAAACACATCTCAACACAAGTTACTTATTCTCCTAATGATCAATTTTTTTTGCAGTGTCCAAAACAAACAAACAATAATTATTGCGGTTATTATGTTTTCAAATTTATGAAATAGATCATTTTCCATCAACAAACTAGAATCCCTAAAGAGGTATTCTCAAAAACAACAACTAGTTCATTTAATTTATTTATTAATTCTTTATTTTTATACTTTATAGTACTACTCTGACTACCAAAAAGCCTCATACTCACAAGATGATATAGATGTGTTCAGAAATGAGTGGTCCACATACCTGATGACAGATTGAACACAAATAGCACGAAGATCTGACTTGGCGACGTGTAAAATTGGTGGTCATTTTTGAGAGGGGTTAAGTGGATCAAAATATGACACATTGTTGTATGTAAATGTTCGTAGGAAAATTGTAATTGTAGTTAAATAAAACATCAATTATTCAATGAGTCAATTTACCATTTTAACAGATGATATGCACCAACAACATGCAATAATGATGAACCACTCAAAGGGTCTCTCTTTTGTTTTAAAATGGATAGATTTTTAAGTGAAAACAACAACTGACGTACGAAAATCTTAATAAACGCATTCAGATTGTGTTGATACTTTAATAGAATGATCCATGGGTGCGTTGGGGACATGTATGAGTAAACCCCACATCAATCTGAGGCACAGTGTGGCCGGTACCACTCAAAGGGTATCTCTTTTGTTTAAAATGTACATATTTTTAATTGAAAACAACAACCGACGTACAGAAATCTGACCAAATGCATTTGGATTGTGTTTATCCTTCAATAGAACGATCTATGGGTGTATTGGAGATGTGTACGAGTCAACCCCACCTTAATCTGAGGCATGGTGTAGCTGGTACCACTCAAAGGGTCTCTCTTTTGTTTAAAATGCACACAATTTTAAGTGAAAACAACAACTGGCCTACAGAAATCCAACCAAAAGCATTCAAATTGTTTTTAAAATTTAAGGGAACGATCCAAAGGTGCGTTGGGGACATGTACGAGTCATCCCCGCCTCAATCCAAGGCATGGTGTGGCCAGAACCACACAAAGGGTCACTCTTTTGTTTAAAATGAACATATTTTTAAGTGAAAACAAAAACAGACCCATAGAAATCTGACCAAATGCATTCAGATTGTATTGATACTTTAGGAAAATGAGACACGGGTACTTTGGGACGTGTATGAGTCATCCTCGTCTCAATGCGAGGCATGGTGTGGCCAAAACCACTCAAAGGGTCTCTCTTTTGTTTAAAATGGACATATGTTTAAGTGAAAACAACAACTGACCTACGGAAATCTGACCAAACACATTTGTATTGTATTGATACTTTAGGAGAATGTTCCAATACTCCTTTATGATGTGTATGAGTCATCCTCGCCTCAATATGAGGCACGGTGTGGCCGACACCACTCAAAGGGTCCCTCTTTTGTTTAAAATGGACAAATTTTTAAGTGAAAACAACAACTAACGTACAGAAATATGAACAAACGCATTCAGATTGCCTTGATACTTTAAGAGAATAATCCACATGTCCATTTTTATGTGTATGAGTCATCCCCACCTTAATCTGAGGCACATTGTGTCCGTTATCAATCAAAGGGTCTCTCTTTTGTTTAAAATTGACACAATTTTAAGTGAAAACAACAAATAGCCTACAAAAATTCGACCAAACGCATTCGGATTGTCTTTATCCTTTATGAGAAAGATTCCAGATTCCTTTTTAATGTGTATGAGTCATACCTGCCTCAATCCGAGGTATGTTCTGGCCGATATCACTCAAAGGGTCTCTCTTTTGTTTAAAATAGACAAAATTTTAAGTGAAAACAACAACTGACCTATGGAAATCCAACAAGAAACATTTGTATTGTATTGATCCTTTAGGAGAACGATACACCGGTCCTTTTTGATGTGTATGAGTCATCCCCGCCTCAAACAGAGGCACAGTGTGGCCGATACCACTCAAAGGATCTCTCTTTTGTTTAAAATGGACATAATTTTAAGTGAAAACAACAACTGACCTATGGAAATCTGATCAAATTCATTCATATTGTATTGACCCTTTAGTATAATGATCCAAAATTCCTTTTTGATGTGTATGAGTCATCCCCGCCTCAATCCGAGGCACGGTGTGGCCGGTACCACTCAAAGGGTCTCTCTTTTGTTTAAAATGGACAAATTTTTAAGTGAAAACAACAAATGACCTATGAAAATCCAACCAAATGAATTAGTATTGTATTTATCCTTTAAGATAATGATCCAAGGGTCATTTTTGATGTGTACGAGTCATCTTGACCTCAATAAAAGGCACGGTGTGGCCGGTACCACTCAAAGGGTCTCTCTTTTGTTTAAAATGGACACAATTTTAAGTGAAAACAACAACTGAACTACGGAAATCTGACTAAAAGCATTCAGATTGTGTTGATCCTTTAAGATAATGATCCATTTGTGCATTCTGGATGTGTATGAGTCATCCCTGCTGCAATCCGAGGCACGGTGTGGACGACACCACTCAAAGGGTCTCTCTTTTGTTTAAAATGGACAGATTTTTAAGTGAAAACAACAACTGACATACGAAAATATGACCAAACACATTCACATGGTATTTATACTTTAGGATAAAGATACAAAGGTCCTTTGTGACATGTAAAAGTTATCCCCTCCTCAATCCAAGGCACAGTGTGGTCGGGACAACTCAAAGGGTCTCTCTTTTGTTTAAAATGGACATATTTTTAAGTGAAAACAACAACTGACCTACAGAAATCCAACCAAAAACATTAGTATTGTATTTATCCTTTAGTATAACGATCCAATAGTAATTTTTGATGTGTATGAGTTAACCCTGTTTCAATCTGAGTCACGGTGTGGCCGGTATCACTCAAAGGGTCTCTCTTTTGTTTAAAATGGACACAGTTTTAAGTGAAAACAAAAACTGACTAATGGAAATCTGACCAAACACATTCATATTGTATTTATCCTTTATGAGAAATATACATTGGTTCTTTTTTACGTGTAAGAGTTATCCCCTCCGCAATCCGAGGCATGTTGTGGCCGACACCACTCAAAGGGTCTCTCTTTTGTTTAAAATAGACAAATTTTTAAGTGAAACCAATAACTGACATACGGAAATCCAACCAAACAAATTTGGATTGTATTAATCATTTTGTAAAATGATAAAAGGGAACTTTTTAACGTGTAAGAGTCATCACCTCCTCAATCGGAGGCACGGTGTGGCTGGTATCACTCAAAGGCTCTCTCTTTTGTTTAAAATGGACACAATTTTAAGTGAAAACAACAACTGACCTATGGAAATCTGACCAAAATCATTCAGATTGTATTGATACTTTATGAGAACGATCCATGGGTCTTTTGGGACATTTTAGAGTCATACCTGACTCAATCTGAGTCACGATGTGATCGGTATCACTCAAAGGGTCTCTCTTTTGTTTAAAATGGACAGAATTTAAAGTGAAAACAACTGACCTATGGAAATCCAACAAAACACATTCATATTGTATTTATCCTTTAGGAGAACGATCCAAAGGTCCTTTGTGACGTGTAAAAATCATCTCCACCTCAGTCCAAGGCACGGTGTGGTCGGTATCACTCAATGGGTGTCTCTTTTGTTTAAAATGGACACAATTTTAAGTGAAAACAACAACTAACCTATGGAAATCTGACCAAATGCATTTGGATTGTATTGTTCCTTTAGGATAATTATCCAAGGGTTCATTGGAGATGTGTATGAGTCAACCCCACCTCAATCTGAGGCACGGTGTGGCCAGTACCACTCAAAGGGTCTCTCTTTTGTTAAATAGACACAATTTTAAGTGAAAACAACAAATGACCTACGGAAATCCGACCAAATGCATTAGGATTGTGTTGAGCCTTTAATAGAATGATCCATGGGTGCGTTGGGGACATGTAAGAGTCATCCTCTCTTCAATCTGAGGCATGGTGTGGCTGACACCACTCAAAGGGTCTCTCTTTTGTTTAAAATGGATAACTTTTTAAGTGAAAACAATAACTGACGTACAGAAATCTGACCAAACACATTTGGATTGTATTTATCATTTTGGATAACAATACATGGGTCTATTTTAACATGTTCTAGTCATCCCCGCTTCAATCCGAGGCTTGGTGTGTCCGGCACCACTCAAAGGGTCTCTCTTTTGTTTAAAATGGACAGATTTTTAAGTGATAACAACAACTGACATATGAAAATCTGACCAAATGCATTCAGATTGAATTGATACTTTAGGAGAATGATACACGGATCCTATGTGACGTGTAAGAGTCACCCCCGCCTCAATCCGAGGCACGGTGTGGCCGATACCACTCTAAGGGTCTCTCTTTTGTTTAAAATGGACATATTTTTAAGTGAAAACAACAACTAACCTACAAAAATCTGACCAAACACATTTGGAATGTATTGATCCTTTAGAAGAATGATCCATGGCTGCATTCAAGATGTGTATGAGTAAACCCCACCTCAATATGAGGCATAGTGTGGCTGGTACCACTCAAAGTGTCTCTCTTTTGTTTAAAATGGACACAATTTTAAATGAAAACAACAACTGACCTACGGAAATCTGACCAAACACATTAGGATTGTCTTGACCCTTTAGGAGAATGATCCAAGGGTCATTTGTGACATATATGAGTCATCCCCCACCTCGTACAGCCCCAAACCCCCCTCCCCGGACACCCCCACCCCCTAGACAACCACCACCCCCTAGACGACACCCCACCCCTCCTTGATACCACCCCACACCTGGATACCCCCAACCCCCCTGGACACCCCCACCCATGGATATCCACCCCCACCCTCCCAGAAACCATCCCAGCCCCCTTGGATAGCCCCACCAACCCCATGGACTGCCCCCCGGACACCCCCCGCCCCTAGAAATCCCCCCAACACCCTGGAGACCAGCCCCCCACACGGACAGCCCATAGACAACCCCCCCACCTGGACACCACCCACCTGGACACCCCGCTCCTTGGACAACACCCCACCCCCTTGGACATCCCCAACAAACCCCTGGACCACCCCCACCCCCTGGACACCCCCACCCCTGGACACCCCACCCCCTGGACACCCCTATCCCCCCAAGAAACCCCCATCCCACCCTCCTGGATCCCACCGCACCCCCTTGGACAGCCCCACAAACCCCCCGGACTGCCCCCACCCCCCGAACACCCCACCCCCTAGAAAGACCCCCTGACACCCTGGACACCATCCCACCCCCTAAACACCCCATGGACAGCCCCCCTCACCTGGACACCCCCGCTCCTAGACCCCACCCCACCACCTAGACACCCCCCGGACACCACCACCCTCCATGGACAACCCCTCAACCTCCTGGATCTCCTCCACCCGCTGGACACCCCTTCCCCCCCGGACACCCCTTCCCCCCCGGACACCCCCATCCCGCCGAACACCCCCTACCCCCCCTTGGACAGTCACCCCAAACCCCTGAACATCCCCCCAACCCCTTGAAGTCTGAATATAATTCTTTATGTATTTAATTAACTTATGAATTATGTGTTAATGGTGTATGGGTATAATTGGTGTAATTATCTTAGGATTTGTGTGTTAATTTTTTATGGGTATACTTATTGAGATGTTGAATTTGTTATAGGTGTTGTTTGGGTGTGCTGCTGCAGAATTGTTTTTTGCAACAGACAAGGAATTTATCATCACTTTTTTAGCGCTGATAAAAGAATCCTTTATCAGCACTAAAAATTTCTGATAAAATCTACATTTATCAGCGCTAAAAGAGTGCTGATAAACTGATCCTTTATGAGCGCTTTTTTAGCACTGATAAATGCGCATTTTATCAGCACTTTTTTAGCGCTGATAAAGTATCCATTTATCAACGCTAAAAAGCACTGATAAAGGGGACCCCCTTTATCATCAATGACCATTATAGTTCTTTTTTAGCGCTGATAAAGCCCATTTTCAGCGCTGATAAAGCCCATTTTTGTAGTAGTGTATGTTGGGCTCAGACCGGTTACTTGTACAGCCTGAGGCCAATGTCTCATTTAGCTTGCGGGAAACCTTTTCTCAGGACTATGGGAAGTAGTTCCTGAGCCGGTTGGTAGTAGATTTTGTGCCTGTGGGAGACACTTTGTACGCCTGTGGGCAATATCTGTTATGCCTGTGGGCAATTACCTGTGGGTTTTGACTCTTCTTACCTGTGGGTAAGGTTTGTATGTCTGAGGACAGTGTTATCATGAATGTTCACCATGATGATTTTCATATGTTGTACCTATCAAGTTAAATCACATTCTTGGCATGGTTAAATGAATAGTAAAATGGCAATATAACTGATAAAGTTAGTTGCTTTTGAGTACTGCTTAGTTTATTGCATTTACTACTGCACACTGTTGTTGCACATTTTTACTGACAGTTGGGCATGGGCCTTTGGTGGTTGCATACTAGGATTTATTTCTCACACTCTCTTTGGTCCATGTCTTCGGCCCAAACATGCTATATTTCTGTAGTTATTGATAGGGGAAGGGTCCCTACACAGGTACCTAATTTTTGCATAAGAGTAGGAGAGCATGGGACCGAGCTTAGGATCGCGATGCTGCTGAGTTCATGTTGCACTATTTTGTTTTGTTTAGTTGTACCTTGTAATTTGAGCTATATTGTATTGTATTGCAGTGTATCCTGTTTTGGTTGTTTTCGTAGAATTTGTGACATGCTGCATCTCTATATATATGACTATTGGCTCTCTTTTACTTCAGTTGTATGATGTTTAATGCTTCCACTGTTGCATGTTGTATGTTTATGTATTTTATTCTGCTGCACTACACTTTAAAAAATAAAGGCATATTTTCACTACTATCAGTCCTTAGCCCTCACTGCTAGTCGGCTTCCTGCGATTGGGTAAATGCGTTTGAGGTCATGTGACCAACCGGGTTCCGGGCACCCGCTGATTGGCACCTGGATTTGGGACGTTACAAAGTGGTATCAAGGGAGTTCTTTTCTTTGACTTACTATTTAGATCCTTATTCAGGGATAGGATGGAAAGGGTAGTTGGTAATAAGATTTCACCAGGAGTAGCTAACCCGGGTACAAGGAAAAGTCTGTCTACCTCGGTTATTGCAATTTTTCTGATTTTTCAATTTTACAGTTGATTTGATTTTCACCACTGGGTGACGCACTTGTGGTGTGCTGTTTATATTTTATACATGGGTTCTATTTAGTCTCAACCTGATGAGATGATGGTATGCCATCTCACACATCATTTAGGAACATGCTAGAAATCACGTGTCATGTATTCTTCCATGCCATGTAGGTGCATTATAAATTGGATATTGTTGTGATAGTTACTGTGCTAGAAAAGCATGTTGTTGTGAGAGTTACTTTGATAAATACATTCTATTTGATAGGGTATTTTTGTGTGTGGTTGTGATAGAATGAATGCCAAACTTTGGTTTTTTTGGGGAGTATGAGCCCTCAATAACCGGAATTTGGTGGATCATTGACGTGTTTACTGTGTTATAACATGTGTAAAATGCCAAGATTTGATTCATGGGGAGTATGGGCCCTCACAGATTGGAATTTGGCACTTTGGTGTTGTCTTCAGTGTTTCTGGGTTCCAGAGTGGTTTCTAAGGCTTGATGTCTAGAAAAACCCAGAATAAACATTGTTTAGTTTTGACTACATGCCATGTATTCTTCTGTTCAGAAAGAAAAGAAAAAGTTTTGAGTACACGCCGTGTACCCTAAGTACAGGTCATGTAGTAGCTAACTGTGTCATTGGCCATGTGGGCAGAGACACAGGATGGGGATGTTCTAGAGGGTACACGCTGTGTAGTTATTTTACACGCCGTGTTGTGTGGACCCTATGTCCGCCCGTGTAACTAACAACACGGACATAGGAAATCTTTTCTTGTAAACACTATGTCAATGATTAACATGCCGTGTAGTATGACCTGGGGACTTGTCCGTGTATCTAACAAACACGGGTCAGTGTTACCTCTTCTTGAACACACCGTGTACCTATGGGACATGTCGTGTAGTCTTGAACGGGGAAAGACCGTGTGGACTTGACCGTGTGGCTGGGAATATGGAGTTGTGTAAACGCCTTGTGCGGGTGTAACACCCCGTGTAGTGTCAGTTGAGTAGCTGTCCATGTCACTAATGACAAGGGCGGTTGGAAATTAAGTCGTACACACCGTTTCTATTGGGGACGGGCTGTGTAGTTTTGTTTAAAGGAGAGTCGTGTGGAAAATCTGTGTAGAGGGACTCAAGCAGGGAAGAAAATTCCAGTACACGCCGTGTGTTTGGACAACATGCTGTGTGTTTTGGGGTGTTACACGACCAGTTTTGGTAGAGTACACTCCCATATGGAAGACTTTTGGAAACACACTGGGTAGTTAGTATACATGACGTGTAGTCTTGTTTTGGAAAATTTGAATGTTTTCTTTTCCTTGTTCCCTTCTTACACTCCTTATTTTTAGTCCTTGATAAATCTTTATTTAAGGTGTGTGTTTGACCTTATAGATTCATGCCACCGAAACGACCACCGGTTGATCACCAGGAGAGTATCAACGATTATACTCTATAGATGGTAGGTCATGGGCTACTAATGGATCCTTTAGCAGAGCCAGATGCGGCGCCAACTGTTATGCCAGACATAGGCGCTGATGCGATGTTCCGTGAAGGCTTCTTGCAGTTTATGTAGACCTTCTAGGGAGCACCTCATTCCACCACATCTATGGCAGAGATGACGCATATCTTCCAGTAGCATCATCCGCCTACGTTTTCAGAGGATGGTGGACCACATGATGCAGAGTCATGGATGGATTCAATGCAGATGATATTCATGCATCTTGAGATGCCTCCAGGGCATAGGGTCAATATCGCTACATACATAATGCGTGATTCCTCCATGATATGGTGGGATGTTAACACCCAGTCTGAGCATCACCGTGACATGGCATGGGCATATTTTCAGGCAGCCTTCTATGAATTCTTCTTCTCAGAGATGCTGAGGGAAGATCGAGCTTGAGAGTTCATGAATCTGCAGCAAGGCACCATGTCAGTGATGGATTATTCTTCTCACTTCATCGAGCTTCATAGTATTGCACCCATTCTGGTGGGTGATGAGAGGTAGAGGTCCAGATGCTTTGAGTATGGTCTTTGATATGACATCCGAGCACTGGTAAATTTTTTCAGGTTGATGACAGTGCATGCTATTGTGAAGAAGGCACTGATTACTGAACGAAACCTGTAGAAAGCTAGTGGTGTGGGCCAGGGCAGTTTGACACCAGTTTCTGGTACTATTTCTACCGGTAAGAGGAAGAGGCAGATGTATTTCTCTCATAGTGGCAGTACTAGCCAGAGGACTACATCAGGAGGCCAGGTCTTATGCTACTAGGGTGGTAAAGAGGGGCACAAGAAACCACAGTGTCCATATGACCCAGTGGAGTGCCGATATTGCAGCAGGATGAGTCATCTCCAGCATTTTTGTAGGGTGTTTCCACCAGTGGCTAGTGAGAGGGGTTCTGTGCAGACTCTGCATGCGGGAGTAGGACCAACCGCTTCTTACTAGTCGGGAAATTAGAATACGTCAGGGCATGCAGGCAGAGATGGTGGTCATGGCCGTAGTATCCATACACCAGGATCTCATAGGTAGCAGGGCAAGACAACTTAGGGTAACCAGGATGTGTCGTAGGGCCGTGGCCCTGGGCAAACATATGCAGTGCAACAGACCCAACAGAAGTAGGATCCCAGACCTTCTATAGTCAGTGGTACTAGTTTAGTAGCTTCTATTTTATCTTCTATACTTTTCGATACGAGGGATACACATAGCTTTATATCTGTTCCCGTTGTGAAGAGCCTTGGGCTCTGTGTTTCTTATTCTTCTGGTGTTATAGTGCTAGACACTCCGTTGGGGACTAGAATAGTTGGTGTGAGTCAGTACAAGGAGTTCCCCCTTGAGGTTGGTAGGTATCACTTTCTATGGGACCTTTATGTCTTAGAGATAATAGCTTATGATGTCATTCTCGGGATGGACTGGTTGGTACCTTTTTGAGCCTTTGTGGATTTCTATTTTTTAGGGCGAGTTTTACTTCACTAGTGGGTGGGGATTTTCTATAAAAGGGTGAATGGGATGTCCAGGCGAGCCGAGCAGGACCCGAGCATCGTGGGTGAGGCAGTGTGACAGCCCAGATTGCGAGTTTATATCTAGATGACCCGGGGACTTGTCAGAAGGATTTCCCTCCAGTAGTTGATCGTTTTAGGTATGTCTTTCTAGATGACTCTTCAGGTCTACCTTCGGAGCGAGAGGTGGATTTATCTATTGAGCTTGTTCCAGGAGCGGCATCGGTGTCCATTCCTCCTTATAGGATTGCTACACCTGAGTTGCTGGAGCTCAAGAGACAGTTAGAGGAGTTTCACTCAAAGGGATTCATCCGACCCAGCACTTCTACTTTGGGTTCTCCGGTCCTTTTTGCAAAGAAGGTGGATGGTACCCTCAAAATCTATGTGGATTATCGAAAGCTGAACCAACTAACAGTTAAGAACCGATATCCCTTACCGAGGATTGATTATTTTTTGATCAACTTTGGGGATCACGAGTATTCTCGAAGATTGAATTGAGGTCCGGATATCATCAGTTGCACGTTAGACTATCTGATATACCTCTCATAGCCTTCCAGAGCAGGTATGGTCTATACGAGTACTTGTTTATACCATTTGGACTCACGAACTCTCCAGCAGTTTTCATGGCTCTGATGAATCGTGTGTTCCACCCTTATCTGGACTCTTTTGTGGTAGTCTTCATGGAAGAAATCTTGGTGTACTCTCACACTCGACATGAACATGTCACCCATCTTGAGATCATTTTGAGTACACTAAGAGAGCATCAACTATATTCTAAGATCTCAAAGTGACAGTTTGGGATGGACCAGATATACTTCTTGGATCATATCATCTTAGAAACAGGAGATGTGGTAGACCCAGAGAAAGTGAGAGCAGTAGTTTCCGGGGGGTAGCTTAAGAACATGTTTGATATACAAAGTATTTATGGGCTATATGGTTACTACATGTGCTTTATACAGGACTTCTCCCACTTAGCAGCGCCGTTGAAGGTTTTGACTAAGAAGGGTGTGAATTTCGTTCGGTCAGAATCTTGTGAGACCGCCTTTCAGAAGCAGATGGGAAGGTTGACATCATCACCAGTCCTAATACTTCCATAGAAAGGGAAGGGCTATACAGTTTACTGTGATGCATCCGGTATTGGGCTGGGAGCAGTGTTGATGCAGGGCGATCGAGTAGTTGCATACGGGTCTCAGCAGTTGAGCCCACATGAGAGGAATTACCCGACGCATGATCTTAAGTTGGTGGCAGTTGTTCATGCGTTGTGCTATTGGAGACATTATCTCTTAGGAGATCATTTTTTAGTTTTCACCGGCCACAAAAGTATCGAGTACATCTTTACTCAGCATGACTTGAATTCGAGACAGCGAAGGTGGGTTGAATACCTTCAGTCCTTTGATTTTGAGCTTGCCTATGCACCTGGTAAGGGTAATGCAGTTGCTGATGCACTGAGCAAGAAGACTCAGACCCAGGAAGTTCATGAGGCTAGTGGTGAGTGGAATCTTTTGAATTTCTTCTCTGAGATGCATTTTGAGGTGCACGATAGTTAGGGGAAAAGATATCTTTATTCCTTAGCTATGACTTCTACCCTTTTGAATAGAGTGAAGATGAGAAAACTATCAGATTCAGAAGGCCTAGTTATATGGGAGTCGGTGGCAAACGAGGACCCTCCTCCTAGTTGGGCGATAGGTGATGATGAGGTACTGTGTTTCCATGGACGAGTATGGGTTCCAAGGGATATACGTGAGGAGATGATGCGAGAGTTTCATGCTTCAGATTGGGTAGTGCACCCGGGGGTTACCAAAATTTACTGTGACTTGAGACGTCAGTATTGGTGGCCGGGTATGAAGAGAGAGGTAGCTGGGTTTTTTACAAGATGTTCCACCTGTCAGCAGAAGAAGGGGGAGCATCAGAGGCCATTTGGACTGTTACAGCAGTTGCCCATCCCGAAATGGAAGTGGGATGATGTCACGATGGATTTCGTGACTAGGTTACTGAGGTCACCTCAAGGCAATGATGCCATGTGGGTTTTTGTGGATAGAGTCACGAAGGTAGCTCACTTTTTTCCAATCAAGGAGACCTTCGGTGTTGACGAGCTTGGGAATATGTATATCTGAGAGTTAGTACGTCTTCATGGGGTTCCTAGTTCTATCATTTCTGATAGGGATTTCCTCTTTACATATCGTTTTTGGCAGAGTGTTTAGAGGGCACTGGGTACACAGGTAATTCTGAGCATAGCTTACCATCCTCAGACTGATGGCCAGTCAGAGTGTACGATACATGTGCTTTAGGACATGCTGCACGCATGCGTCCTAGAATTTGAGGGCTCTTGGGAGAATTATATACCCCTGGTTGAGTATGCCTATAATAATAGTTTTTAGGAAACTATTGATATGGCACCATATGAGGATTTATATGGTAGGCCATGTCGTTCACTTTTGTGCTGGATGGAGGAAGGTGATGCAGCTTTACTTTGACCACATCTCGTGCAGGAGACTTCAGAGTAGGTCCAGTTGATACAGAAGCAGATGGCTACTTTGTAGTCTCATCAGAAATCTTATGTTGATCGCCGCAGATGACCCTTGGAGTTCGTGGTCGGGGATCAGGTTTTATTGCGTCTTTTTCCGAGGTTAGGACACAGGCGGATCAGGAGATAGGGTAAACTTTCACTAAGGTATGTGCGGCCATTTGAGATTCTAGAGAGAGTTAGGCAATTTGCCTATCGGTTGCAGTTACCACAGAGGTACCGGGCCATGCACAACAAATTCCATGTATCTCAACTGCACCGTTACCATTCAAACATGTCTCACGTATTTCAGTCCGAGAAGGTTGAGCTACAGATCGATGCATCCTTTGAGGAGCATCCGATTCGTATTATTAATAGGAGCACGAAGGTTCTCTGAGGCCATTCAGTTCCTCTCCTATGGGTTCTATGGCATCATGGCCGAGTACAGTACGAAACTTGGGAGTGGGAGACCAACGTACGAGCTCAGTGGACAGAGTTTTTCTAAGATTTATCTTCACCACCCTTGGAAGGGAAATTTAGGGACGAATTGTTTTAAGGGGGGAATTTTATAAGAACCCGGTTCTTATTCTTGAGGTACAAGTTTCTTATTTTTCTTTTTCGTTAAGTGTTTTTGAGAAAATATGGAAAATGGGGAAAAATCCTAAATTTTGTGACTACACACAATGTACTTTTCCACACACTGAGTACTTTGGCCGTGTGGGATGGGTACCCAGGGCGTGTAGGCCTGATGGAAATGAAGGGTGAAAAAAACTGACTACACACCATGTATAGGAGATTTACATGCGGTGTATTCAGTTGGCTGGTGAATAGTAAGGAGGTGGAGGCAGCCGCCAGAGGAGTGACAGTACACGCCGTGTAATCGAGAATACACATCGTGTACTCATGTCGATAGTTGAACAGTTCAGCGGTGAAAAAATATCCACTGGAGGAATAGTTAAATGAGATAAGTACACACCATGTACTTGAGAGTACACGCCGTGTAGTTTTTTTTTCTCACTTAAAATGGGAAGTAGCCTCCTCTTTCGATATAGGAGGTGTTTGAGGCATTTAGAGTTTTTTTGGATGGCCGGAGCTTCAGAGATCTCCCGATCGCTCACCGGGAACCCGATTCCTACGCTGTCGATCTCATTTGGACTGCCCTGGTAAGACCTTCCTTCTTCTTGAGTAGTTCTTACCAATTCTTTCCTGATGGAATGTTATTTAGGTTTGAACATTTTTTTTTATTCCCAGATCTACGTCGTTCTTGGGCATTTTTGGAAGCGTCATTCTCAGATATCGATCAGGGGTGATCGAAGTAGGTGGTATGGTGTTTAAATTCCAACTTCTATGTGTTTTTGTCTACCGTTGTGCTACAAACCCATGTTTGAGGTGTTGTATGGCTGTGGAATTTTCTTAAAATTATCTAGAATTGTATAGATAATCTAATGACAAGTTTAAATTGTTGTGTAACGTCCCGGTTCCGGGTGCCACTCAATGAGTTCCCCGAACCCAATTCGCCACGTGACCTCAAGAACATTTCCCCAAACACCAGAGGCTGCTGACTAGCAGCGAGGGCCCAGGTCTGATTGTGGGGAAACTATGCCCTCATTTTTCAAAGTGTAGCGAAGCAGAATATACATAAACATACAATAACAGCAGAAGCAGCAATAGTATATATAACTAAAATGGATAACTGATAACAAAAGGGAAACCATCAGTCATATGTATATATGATGATGTAGCATGTCACTATTCTACGAAAAACATCCAGAAAATTTTACCCAAACAATACAATTCAACTGAAGTACAAGTACAGAAAAGAAAAATAGAACAGCTCGCGACATCGCGGGCCAATGCTCGGTCCCATGCTCTCCTACACCCCAGCAGCAATCAAGTACCTGTATAGGGACTCTTTCCCCTATCCACACCTGCAGAGACGTAATCTGTTTGGGCCGAAAATCATGACCCAAACATGGTGTGAGAAATAAATTTCCAATAGGAACCCACCAAAGGCCCATGCTCAACTGTGTGTAAAAACATGCAACAATAGTATGCAGTAGTAAAATGAAATAAAGTAAGCAGTACTAAAAAGTAACTAACTTAACCAATTATATTGCCATTTTAATATCCATTTAATCATTTAATTTAAAATATCACCATAATGAATATTCTAAGTAAACAGCTAATGTACTCAGACACGTAAACCCCTACCCTAAGGTAAAGAGTATCCAACACAAGAATCTACCCACATGCACACGGATATTTCCCTCAGGCGTAGTAAGTGTCACCCACATGCACAGAATCAACTACCCACAAGGATGGAAGAAGTTTCCCCCAGGCTAGGATAACCACTATAATCGGGCTAAGAAAAACAACACCCATGGGCTAAGTAAAACACTTCCCTTAGGCACAAGTAACCGGGCCATGCCCAACATGTAAATAAACATTCACAAGAAATTACTCTCAGGGAAATTCTACAATCATTACTTTAAAGGCATACCCTCGGGTGTCCTGGACAAATGGATAAACAGAGGAATGCACCCCTGGGGTGGTCCTGGATCCAAGCACGATCCCAAACAGCAGTTTTACAACTTTATTTAATCACCTATAAAATTCTAGGTATAAAATAGCCATAGCCTCAGCCACACGACACCCCAAATATGGGTTCGTAGCTCAAAAACACACAAAACGCACAATAGTTGAAAAAAAACACCAAACCACCTACCTTATACGCCCCTGATCGGTATAATGAAAACGACATTACAAGAATAATCCTAGAATGAGGTAGATCCGTGCGATTTCAACGAGATCGTCTGAGGCAGAAACGGATTCCCGACGAACGCTCGACGGAACTCCAAAGCTTCAACCTCCTCTTCTGAGCTCCCTCTTCCCGTTCTAAGACTTCCCTGTGAACAGGGGAGGCTACTGCCCATTTTAAGAGAAAAAAACAAAATATATGGTGTGTATTTCCAAGTACACAGGGTGTACTTCCCATTTTTAAACTGTTCCTCTGGCGGCTTCCCACCAGCATGACACTGTTTATCTGCTGACATGACTACACGACATGTCTCCTTGAGTGCACGACATGTTATATTGCATAGCTGGCCACCACCTTTTTATTCGCATGCCGACTAATTACATGGTGTGTAGGGGACCACTACACGGCATGTTTTTGGTTCCTACACCCTTCATCACCGACATGGCCTCACTCCCTGTGTACTCATTCCACACGGCCAAAAGCACACGACGTGTGGAAAAGTACACGGCGTGTATTTCCAAAATTTAGGATTTTCCCCATTTTCTATATTTTCTCAAAAATAATCAAGGAAAATAGAAAAGAAGAAACCCATAACTCATAAATAAGAACCGGGTTCTTGCAAACTTCCCATCTTAAAGCAATTCGTCCCCGAATTGCCCTTCCAAGGGTGGTGAAGATGAAGCCGTGAACAACTCCAGCCACTGAGCACGTACATCGGTCTCCTGCTCCCAGGTTTCATCCTGCACTCAGCCATGCTACCATAACACCCGTACGAGAGGAACTGACCGGCCTCGGAGAACCTTCGTGCTCCTATCAACGATACGAATCAGATGCTCCTCTAAGGACACATCTAACTCCAGCTCAATCTCATCTGGCTTAAAGACGTGGGATGGGTCTGAATGATGACAACGCAACTGAGATACATGGAAGACGTCGTACATGGATCGATACCTATATAGTAACTACAATCGATAGGCAACCAAACCGACTCTCTCCAGAATATCAAATGTCCCCACATACCTCGGTGAAAGTTTACCGTGTCTCCTGATCCGCTTGTGTCCCAGCCTCAGCGAAACATGCAAGAAAACCTGATCCCTAACCACGAACTCCAAAGGTCGTTTGCGGCAATCAGCATAAGATTTCTGATGAGACTTCAAGTTAGCCATCTGCTTCTGAATCAACTGGACCTGCTCAGAAGTCTCCTGCACAAGACGTGGTCGCAATAAAGCTGCCTCACTTGCCTCTAACTAACACAAAGGTGATCAGTATGGCCTACCATATAAAGCCTCGTAAGGTTCCATCTCGATAGTTTTCTAAAAACTATTATTATAGGAAAACTCGACTAGGGCTATGTGCTTCTACCAAGAGCCCCCAAAGTCTAGGATGCATGCTCGCAGCATCTCCTCAAGCACCTGTATCGTACACTCTGACTGGACATCGGTCTGAGGGTGGTAAGATATGCTTAGAAGCACCTGCTTACCTAGTTCCCTCTGAAAACTCTTCCAGAAATGAGACATAAAATAGGCGTCCCTATCTGAAACGATAGAATGAGGGACCCCATGAAGACGCACGACCTCTAGGATATACAATTTCCCGAGCTCGTCAACACCGAAGGTCTCCTTGATCAGCAGAAAATAAGCTACCTTCGTGAGTCTGTCCACCACAACCCACATGAAATCATTTCCTCTAGGTGACCTCGGCAAACCAGTCATGAATTCCATCGTGACGTCATCCCATTTCCACTTTGGAATGGGTAACTACTGTAACAGTCCAGCTGGTCTCTGATTCTCTGCCTTCACCTGCTGACAGGTGGAACATCTCATAACAAGACCAGCCACATCTCTCTTCATACCTGGACACCAGTACTGATGTCTCAAGTCACGGTACATCTGGGTAACCCTGGGATGAACTGACCAAGCTGAAGCATGAAACTACCTCATCATCTACTCATGTATATCCCTTGGAACCCACACTCATCCTTGGAAACGCAGAACCTCATCATCACCCATCGTCCACTCAGGAGGAGGGTCCTCACTTTCCACCAACCCCCATAGAACTAGGCCTTCTGGATCAGATAACTGTCTCATCCTCACTCTATCCAGGAGGGTAGAAGTCACAGCTAAAGAGAAAAGATAAGTTTTCACCTGACTATGATACACTTCCAAATGCATATCAGAGAACAAAGCCATGAGCTGCCACTCATCACTGGCCTCCTGCACAGCCTGTATCTGAGTCTTCCTGCTCAGTGCATCAGCTACTGCATTACCTTTACCAAGTGTATAGGAAAGCTCAAAATCAATGGACTGAAGGTATTCAACCCACCTTCACTGCCTCAGATTCAAGTCACGCTGAGTAAAGATATATTTGAGGCTTTTGTGGTCGGTGAAAACCACAAAATTCTCTCCCAATAGATAATGTCTCCAACATAGCAATGCATGAACAACTGCAACCGACTCAAGATCATGCGTCAGGTAATTCCTCTCATATGGCCTTAACTACCGAGACCCATACGCAACAACTCGATCAACCTACATCAACACAGCTCCTATCCCAATACCTAATGCATCATAGTAAACTGTATATCTCTTCCCCTACTCTCGGAGTATCAAGATCAGTACTGATGTCAACCATCCTTTCAGGTCCTGAAAGGATATCTCACAAGCTTCTGACCAAACGAACTTCACACCCTTCTTAGTCAATCCATTCAATGGTGCTGCTAAGCGTGAGAAGTCTTGTATGAAGAGACTGTAGTAACCAGCCAACCCCAAGAAACGCCATATCTCAAAAACGTTCTTAAGATGCTCCCAGGAAACTACCGCTCTCACCTTCTCTGGGTCTATTAAAACTCTTTCCTCTGAGATGATATGACCCAGGAAGTGAATCTGGTCCATCCAAAAGTGGCACTTGGAGATCTTATCATATAGCTGATGATCTCTCAGTGTACTCAATATGATCTCAAGATGGGTGGAATGGTCGTGTCGAGTGTGAGAGTAAACCAAGATATCTTCCACAAATACTATCAAAAAAGTGTCCAGATAAGGATGGAACACACGATTCATCAGAGCTATAAAAACTGCTGGCGTGTTCGTGCGTCTGAACGGCATAACCGTATACTCGTATAGACCATAACTCATCCTGAAGGATGTGAGAGGTATATCAGATGGTCTAACGCGCAGCTGATGATATCCTGATCTCAAGTCAATCTTCGAAAACACTCGTGCTCTATGAAGTTGATCAAAAAGATCATCAATCCTCAGCAAGGGATATCGGTTCTTAACCATCAACTGGTTCAGCTTCTGATAATCCACACAAAGTCTGAGGGTACCATCCGCCTTCTTCACAAAAAGGATCGGTGAAACCCATGGAAAAGTACTAGGTCAGATGAAAACCTTTTCCTATAACTCCTCTAATTTCCTCTGGAGCTCCTGCAACTTAGGCGTGGTCATCCTATAAGGAGGAATGGACACCGGTGCTGATCCTGGCACAAGATCAATAGAGAATCCACCTCATGCTCCAGAGGAAGACCTAAAAAGTCATCTGAGAAGACATCCCTGAAACGATCAACCACTGGAGGGAAATCCATTTGACAAGTCCCCTGGTCGTCCAGATATAAACCTGCAATCTGGGTTGTGATACCACCTCGCCCATGATGCTCTGGTCCAACTTGACTCACCTAAACATCCCATTCACCCTTGTATAGGAACTCTCTGCCCTCTGGTGACGTGAAACTCACCCTACGACGATAGCAGTCTACAAAGGCTCGAAAGGGAACCAACCAGTCCATCCTGAGAATGAAGTCATAAGCTATCATCTCTAAGACATAGAGGTCCCAAAGGAAGTGACACCCACCAACCTCAAGGGGGCACTCCTTGCACTAACGCACACTAGCCGTTCTAGTCCCCAACGGAGTGTCTAGCATCATGATATCAGAAGAAGTAGAAACAAAGAGCCCAAGGCTCTCCACTGCGGGTAAATATATGAAATTATGTGTAGCACCCATATCAAAATGTACTGAAGATAAGACAGAAGCTACAAGAATAGTACCTCTGACTGTAGAAGGTCCGAGATCCTGCTCCTGCTGGGTCTGCTACACTGTATATGCATGCCCAGTTCTGCGGCCCTATGACACAGCATGGATACCCTAAGTTGTCCCACCCTGTTGCCTCTGAGATCATGTTGTCTGGCTACCATGACCATGGCCACCATCTCTTCCTGCATGCCCTGACGTATTCCAGTTCCCTAACTGGTAAGAATCGACTGGTCCTGCTCCCGCATGCGGAGTCTACACAGAACCCCCCTCACTATCCATCGGTGGAAACGCCCTGCAAAATCGCTGCAGATGACCCATCTTTCCACAAGCTCGGCACTCCATAGGGTCTTGTGGACACTGTGGCCTCTTGTGACCCTCTCTACCACACTGGTAGCACATGACATAGCCACCTAAAACATTCTTCTGGCTGGTACTGCCACCCTGAGAGAAGTCCATCTATCTCTTCCTCTTGCCAATAGAAATAGTACCAGTAACTGGTACTGAACCGCCCTGGCCCACACCACTAGATTCCCACAGGTTCCTCTCTGTGATCAGCACCTAGTTCACAATATCATGTACAATAGGAAACCTAAAAACATTCACCAGTGCTCAGATGTCATACCAAAGACCATCCTCGAAGCGCCTGGCTCTCAGCGTCTCATCTCCCACCAGAACAGGTGAAAAACGCTGAAGCTTAGTAAAGCGAGCAGAATAGTCCATCACTGAAATAGAGCCCTGCTGCAGATTCATGAACTCTCAAGCTCTATCTACCCTTAGCGTCTCTAGGAAGAAGAATTCATAGAATACTGCCTGAAAATCCTCCCACGCCATGTCTCTGTGATGCTCTGACTAGGTGGTAACATCCAACCCCCTCTTGGCGGAATAACGCAACATGTATGTTGTGAGATTGACCCTCCGCCCTGGAGGCGTCTCCAAGTGCATGAAAATAGTCTTCATTGATCCTAGACAAGACTCCGTAGCCTGAGGTCCTCCATCCCCTGAAAACGTAAGCAGATGCTACTGCTGAAAGATACGTGTCAGCTCAGCCATAGATGTGGCAGCCTGCGGTGCTCCCTGAAAGGTCTGCATGAACTGCATGAAGCCTTCACGGAACTATGCCTCTGTGCCTCTGTCAGATATAACGGCTGGCGCCGTATATGGCTCTGGTGGAGTATCAACTGGTAGCCCATGGACCACCATCTCTGGATTATACTCTTCGCTACTCTCCTGGTGAACAACGCATGGTCTTCTCGGCGACATGAGTCTACAAGGTCAAAACATGCCTTAGAACAAGATTATTAACGACCGAAAATGAAGAAACCCAAAAGGAAATAGGAGGAAGAAGGCACTAAAATTTTTCAAAACAAGACTACATGATGTGTATACCGACTACACGACATGTAATTGACTTCTCTTCCCCTACCTGGGTCCTTCTACACGGCTATGTCACACGGATCCCGTGATACAAAACTACACAGCGTGTATAAAATCTACACGGCGTGTATGGTGAAATTTTCCAACTACCAGTATTGTTTGTGACACGACTGACTACTCAGATTGACACTACACGGCATGTTACAACCGCACATGGCGTGTACACCACCTCATTTTCCAGCCACATGGCTTACTCCACATGGTCTGTCCTCGGACAAGACTACACAGCGTGTCCCACAGGTACAGGACGTGTACTAGACAAGCTCCGCCGACACGTGTTGTTAGTTACATGGAAGGTTTACATGGCTCAACCTACACGGAGTGTTCTATATACACATGGAGTGTACTCGAAAGGATTACCCTGACCCGTGTTGTCAGTTACATGGTCGGGTTCCCAGGTTACACTACACGACGTGTTCTTCAATGACACGACATGTATGTCTTAAGGTTTCCTCCTCCCTTTTTCTAGTTACACGGAGGACACCGGGTCAACACTACACGACATGTACTCGAGTTACATGGCGTGTTTTCCCAAAGCTCTTCCCTTCCCCATGTCGCCGCCCACACGGTTTGTGACATGGGAAGAGACTACACGGCGTGTACTCTGGGTACACGGCGTGTACTTAAAAAGATTATTTTTCTTCCCGAACAGAAGAACATACACGGCGTGTCTGTAGTACTATACGGCGTGTATACTGGGTTTTTGGACAATATGCCTCAGAAACTTCTCCGGAACCCATAAAATACCGCAAAACAACACCTAAGTTCCAAATTCTGATCCATGAGGGCCCATACTCCCCACAAATCAAAGTTTGACATCTTATCTATGTTATAACATAATAAATAGTCAATGATCCACCAAATTCCAGTCAATGGGGGCCCATACTTCCCAAAAACCAAAGTTTGGAGTTCATTATACAATCAGATCATACAAAATACCCTATCATATAGCAGGTATTTATTAAGAAGTTATCACAACAACATGCTTTTCTTGCACAACAACTATAACAACAACATGCAATTTCTAATGCACCTACATGGCATGGAACTATGCATGGCATGTGATTTCTAGTATCTGCCTAAATGATGCATGAGATGGAATACCCTCATCTCATCAGGTTGCAACTAAATAGAATCCAATGATAAAATATATAATAACACAATCACAAGTGCGTCACCCAACGGTGAAATCATATCAACTGTAAATTGCAAAATCGGTAAAATTACAATATGATATAAATTGGCTTTTTCCTGTACACGAGTTAGCTATGACTAGGCACATCTTATTACCAACTACCATTCTCGTCCTATCCCTGACTAAGGATCCAAATAGTAAGTCAAAGAAAAGAACCCCTTTGATACCACTTTGTAACGTCCCGGTTCCGGGTGCCGCTCAACGGGTGCCCCGAACACGGTTCACCATGTGACTTCATGCGCATTTCCCCAAACGCCAGAGACTGCCGACTAGCAGCGAGGGCCCAGGTCTGATAGTGGGAAAACTATACCCTCATTTGTCAAAGTTTAGCGCAACAGAATATACATAAACATACAATAATAACAGAAGTAGAAAAAATATATATAACTGAAATGGATAACTGATAACAAAAGGGAAACAAACAATCATATATATATATATGATGATGTATCATGTCACTATTCTACGAAAAATAGCCAGAACACGTTACCTAAACAATACAATCCAACTGAAGTACAAGTACATAAAAGAAAAATAGAACATCCCACGGCATCGCGAGCCAATTCTCATTCCCATGCTCTCATACACCCCAGCAATAATTAAGTACCAATATAGTGACTATTGCCCCTATCCACACCTACAGAAATGTAATCTATTTGGGATGAAAAGCATGAACCAAACAGGGTGTGAGAAATAAATTCCCAGTAGGCACCCACTAAAGGCCCGTGATCAACTGTGTGTAAAACATGCAACAATAGTGTGCAGTAGTAAAATGAAATAAAGTAAGCAGTAATAAAAAGTAACTAACTTAACCAATTATATTTCCATTTTAAAATCCATTTAATCATTTAATTTAAAATATCACCATAGTGAATATTCTAAGTAAACAGCTAATGTCCTCAGACATGTAAACCCCTACCCTTTGGTAAAGAGTATCCAACACAATAATCTGCCCACAGACACACGGATATTTCCCTTGGGCATAGTAAGTGTCACCCACAGGCACAGAATCAACTTCCCACAGGCACAAAAGTAGTTTCTCTCAGGCTAGGATAACCACTACCCTCAGTCTAAGAAAAACAATGCCAACAGGCTAAGTAAAACACTGCCCTCAGGCGCAAGTAATTGGGCCATGCCCAACATGTAAATAAGCATTCACAAGAAATTCCTCTCAAGGAAATTATACAATCATTAATTTAAAGGCATACCCTCAGGTATCCTAGCCAAACCGCTAAAAAGAGGAACGCACCCCAGGGGTGGTCCTGGATCCATGAAAAATCCCAAACAGCAGTTTTACAACTTTATTTAATCACCTATACAATTCTAGGTATAAAATATCCACAACCGTAGCCACACGACACCCCAAATATGGGTTCGTAGCTCAAAAACACACAAAACGCACAATAGTTGTAAAAAAACACCAAGCCACCTACCTTATATGCCCCTGATCGGTATACTCAAACGACATTCCATGTCATCCTAGAACGAGGTAGATACGTGCGGTTCCAACGAGATCGTTCGAGGCAGAAACAGATTCCCGACGAACGCTCGATGGATCTCCAAAGCTTCGGCCTCATCTCGCAAGCTCCCTCTTCCCGTTATAAGACTTCCCTATGAATAGGAGAGGCTACTACCCATTTTAAGAGGAACAAAAACAAAGTACACGACGTGTATTTCTTAGTAAACAGTGTGTACTTCTCATTTTTAAACTGTTCCTCTGGCAGCTTCCCGCCAGCGTGGCACTATTCATTTGCTGACCTGACTACACGACGTGTCTCCTTGAGTAGATAGTGTGTTCTATCGCACAGCTGGCCACTACCTTTTTATTCACCAGCCGACTGATTACATGGCGTGTAGGGGACCACTACACGGTGTGTATTTGGTTCCTACACCCTTCATCACCGACACGACCTCACGCCCTATGTACTCATTCCACACGGACAAAAGTACACGACGTGTGGAAAAGTACATGGCGTGTACTTCCAAAATTTAGGATTTTCCCCATTTTACATATTTTCTCAAAAATACTTAAGGAAACGAGAAAAAAAACCCATACCTCAGAAATAAGAACCGAGTTCTTACATGGTGTTTGGGATCACTGCTTGCATCCCGGACCTCCCCTGGGGTGTGTTCCTCTGTTTATCCATTTGTCCAGGTTACCCAAGGGTATACCGTAAAAATTTATCATGATTTAAAATTTCTTTGAGAGGAATTGTATATAATTGCTTGCTTATATGTTGGGTTCGGTTTGATTACTTGTATATCCTGAGGGCAGTGTCTCGTTTATCCTGTGGGCAACCTTTTCTCATGTCTGTGGGCTATAGTTCCTGAGCCTATGGGCAGTAGATAATGTGCCTATGGGTGACACTTCGTACACCTGTGGGAAATATCTATTATGCCTGTGGGCAATTACCTGTGGGGTTTGACTCTGCTTACCTGAGGGTAAGGTATGTATGTCTGAGGACAGTTTTATCATGAACGTTCACCGTGGTGATTTTCATATGTTGTTCCTGTTAAGTTAAAGCATTGACTTGGAATGGTTAAATGAATATTAAAAATGGAAATATAATTGGTAAATTTTGTTACTTTTGAGTAATTCTTAGTTTATTGAATTTAATAATGCACACTGTTATTTCCCATTTTCATTGACATTTGGTCACGGGCCTTTGGTGGTTGCCTACTGGGATTTATTTTTCACACCCTGTTTGGGTCATGTCTTCGGCCCAAACAGACAATATTGCTACCGGTGTCGATAGGGGCATGATTCCCTACAAAGTTACATGATTGTTTCAGTGGAGTTGGTGAACATGGGACCGAGCTTATGCTCGCGATGCTACTGAGTTCCTTTTGCACTATTTTGTTTTGTTTAGATGTACCTTATACTTTGAGTTGTATTGTATTGTATTGCAGTGTATCCTGTTCTTGTTGTTTTCGTAGAATTTGTGACATGCTTCATATATATATATATGACTACTTGTTCTCTTTTACTTCAGTTGTATGTTATTTACTGCTTCTGTTGTTGCATGTTGTATGTTTATGAATTTTATTTCAATGTACTACACTTTAAAAAATGATGGAATAGTTTCCCCACTATCAGTCCATGGACCTCACTTCTAGTCGGCAGCCTCTGGCATTTGGGGAAATGCTCTTGAGGTCATGTGACCAACCGGGTTTGGGGAACCTACTGAGTGGCACCCGGATCCAGGACGTTACATCGAAATAGGTCCAAAATTTATCTAAACTTTCATAAAAAGTATAGATCAAAATTTATTAAAACAATAAATGAATTCCATGGATTACTACCAGTGGGAGGTCCTCACAACCACATTAATATATTGTGATTTTTTTTAAATAACCTTCATATCTTAGTTTGTGAGAAATCATGTGGCACCTCGATATCCTATTTATGTATTCTTCATCGAGTGATACTATTTAATGTTCAAATCAATGAATATTTTCAAAGTGAGTCTCATATCAGGTTTAGTGTGCCAAAGTATGAGTGGAATTGTTTAATGCCAACAAATCCCCTTCTCAGAATTTGAATTAGTTAGAAGGAAAAGGGTCTAATTTTGAGGTAATATGGTGTACCATTCTATATTTCTTGAACATATTTATATGGGATTAATCTTCAAGGAGATGATTGATAAGATAATAATATTTACTTGAGGCATATAATGTAAAAAAAAGAAATATAGGACACATGGATTTTGATTTATCCAAAAGTAAAAATAAACTCAAGACTCTTAGGCTTCCAGGAGGAATAATCAACTTGAGTTATTTTTGTCACCAAGAGGAATACTCGACCCAAGGCTCATGATTTTCAAAGAAGAATAATTGACTCAAGGATTATAGGTTTCCAATAGGAATAACTGAATCAAGGAATTTTATATGAGGAATGGAAATACTAGAATCAAGGATTTTGATTTCTCAATGAGGAATAATTGGCTAAAGACTACTAGGTTTTCTGGAGGAATAATAGGCTCAAGGAATTTGATCTCACTGAGAGGAATAATTCATTCAAAGAATATGAATTTTTCTAGAGGAATAATTGTCTCTAGGTATCTAATTTTTCGACTAATAATACTCAACTCGAGTAATTTGATATTTAAATAGGAATAATCTATATGAGGTATTTATATTTCCAAAAGGGTTAATTAACTCAAGGAATTTTATTTTTCTAAGACTAATACTCAACTTGATTCATTTAAATATCTAATAGGATTAATATAATGAAGGATTTATGGTTTCTAATAGGATGAATAATATCATGTAATTCTATTTTTTCAATTTTAATATTAAATTTGAAGAATTTGATTTTCCAAGTGTAAGGTTAGGAATTTTGTTTTCAATTAGGAATAATTGAATTTAGGAATTGTATTTTACAAGAGGAATAATCGACTCAAGGATTTTGGGTGGATAAAAGGAATAATATACTCAAGGAATTTGATTTTTATAATAGGAATACTTTCCCCAAGAAAATTTATTTTCTAAGGAGAATAATTGACTCAAGGAATTTAGGTTTCCAATAGGGAGAATCGACTCAAATGATTTGGTTTTTAAAAGAATAATACTTGACTTGAGGAATTTAATTTTCTAGGAATAATAATTGAATCATGGATTTTGGGTTTCAAATAGGAATAATAAACTCACTTCATTTGATTTTTCCCAGTGGAATACTTGAATCAAAAAAATTTATTTTATATATAGAATGATGTACTCAAGGATTTTGGGTTTCTAAGAGAAAGAGTTGACTGAATTCATCTGATTTTTTCAAGAGGAATTCTTGGGGAATTTAATTTTATAAGAGGAATAATAAACATATGAATTTTAGGTGGACAAGAGGAATAATTAAAACAAGGAAATTAATTTTTACAATGGGAATAATCCGTATAAGGAATTTGATTTTCCATGATTAATAACTAACTCAAGGATTTTGGGAGGGAAAGAGGAATAATTTACTAAAGTATTTGATTTTTAAAAATGTAATACTCAAATATATGTATTTTATTTTCCAATAGGAATAATCATCTCAATAATTTTGGGTTTCCAAGAGGATGAATCAACTTAAGGAATTATATTTTAATAAGTGCAATAATTTATTCAGGACATTTTATTTTCAAAGAGGAATAACCAAGTTGAGGAATAATTTTTTCAAGATGAATAATTAACTCATGGAATTTTCATTTCCAAGAGGAATAAATGTCTTAAGGAATTTTATTATTCAAAGAGTAATAATCAACTCAAGGGTTTTGGGTGAACAATAATAATAATAGACCCAAGAAAATTAATTATCTATGTGGAATAATCTACTCAAGGATTTTACATATTCATGAGGAATAATCACCTTAATAAATTTTATTTTTCATGAGGAATAATATAATCAAGAATTTTGGTTTTCTAATAGGAATAATTTACTCATGTTATTTTATTTTTCCAATAGGAATACTCAACTATAGGATTATTAATTTCTAAAAGGAATAATGTACTAAATGAATTTTGTATCCTAGTGCAGGGTTAATTGAGGAAAACATGATATGAATTTCTAATGGTCTCAAATGATATGATGGTTTGGATCATTGAAAAATGAGGAATTTGTGGCTAAATATGAGATAAGATATTTGGAAATCATTGTATATCCCATGAGAATATTAATCAAAAAACACATTGTTCTTGAAATATAGTCCCTATGAAAATCAAGGGAGAATGAAACTCGATATTATTTGGAAAATGTATAAATACCATGGATAGTGTGAAAATGAAGTATTAAATCTATTCCCCTGATGGGTGGTTCAAATTTCACAACATATCTTATAGTAAAATGAATAAATACATACATAGTTTTTAGAATATAGTGTTTTTCATTGACCAAGATCGTGTATAAGAGGTAATAAAATGGTGTTTACCTAGTGATTTTTCTAGAGAAGACCCAATGTGTACTAGTAACCCCACACACTAGGAACTATTAAATATATTGGGATAATATGCAATGGAATTGGGTTATATATAATAAAACACTCCTTGTACATTATGTTATTATAGGATGAACTATTTTTTCGTGCAGTTTAGGGTCATATGATGAGGACAATGTACCAAATGGGAATTTTCCAAGAGTAAAAACAGAACTCAAGGACTTAGGGTTTTCAAGATAAGTATCTCAACTAAAATAATTTTTGATTCTAATTGAAGTATCTAGACTCATAGAATTTTTTTCTCCACATAAAATTCATAACCATATATTAATAGATACAAAATTATGATATCAAAATATTTTATTGAAAGTGGGTATAATTCACAAATGTATCACTTTTAGGGCATTTGAATCCATATGAAAAATTGGGTTATGTAAAGGGTAAATCATAAAAAATGAATTTCTGAGTCACTAGAAGATGATGTATTGTTATAATAGATCAGCCATTGGTAATGGTAGAACCACAGTCACACCATATAGAAATAACACATGGGGTTGGGTAGGACCTTTCTTTGAGGTTCAAATAATTCCCCATTGGTTACTCAGTGCCTCAAAATAAATTATGTTTTTAAAAATTCAGAGATATTACATTTTAAGAATTCAATAAAATTGTTAATATTTTATATTAAAATAGAAAATTATTGTTTAAGATCAATGTTTTTAGAGTGCCAAGAAAAGAATCTCAACTAAGGATATGGTTTTATTAGAGAGGAATCCCTGATCAAGGAATTTTAATTTTCTAATTAGATAATAGAGATTAAAGGTTTTTTTTGTGATGAAATAAATATAAAAAATATAAAGAAGATTCATTGGAAAATGATAATCATGAATTTTTCAAGAACCTTGAAGGTTACACCACTGTGTATTGAGCACAGTCACAAGTCAAAGGGACATAACATAAAATTTATTGATTATATGATCATCTGAATCAGATGGACTGCTCAATGTGAATAATTAACCTTGTCATGAATGGTGACATACCCATGACCTAGTTTTATCTCACATACATGGATTGATCAGGTTTTGTTCTAAATTTTTCTTATACAAGTGGGTCTATTGTGGGTATCTTGAATTTTTCATGGGCCATGTGTTGGACCCTAAAATATTTATGCCATTTTCATTTATGATGAAACTTCTTACCAAGCCAAGAAAGGGATGTTTTATCCAGAATAGACTTTAATTTTACTCAAGCTCCCCTTTTATAGTTTTCAACCTCATTAGTCTTTATGACTTTTTATTTCTCATTATTTTTTAAAAATTCATATACTTTTTCCAACCCATGAAAGAAAATTTATTAGTGAGTAGAGAATTGAAATTTTATAGGCCACCCTGTACAAATTTTCAATCTTGAAATAAATTATGTGTCTTTCATTTACAGTTTAAGTTCAATTAATTCAGACCAAAATTGGAGGTATAAAGTTTAATGTTTTATAGTTTATACCAAATGAGTGGAAACATATCCAATGATTAGGAAAGAATTCACCCTTCACGAATGACATACAAAATGATGGAAATGAAACCTAGTTAAAGGAGAAGAGATAACATGATATGAATAATATAAAACATGATGGTGTAGGTGACCAAAAAGGGGAGGAAAAATGAATGTATTTTAAGTTCATACTACTAGGACCAAATGTGTAAAATAAGGAATTTCATTCATCTTCAACTAATAGTGGGGTTTCATGTATAGTGGTATGAGTGATGATCATAGTTTAACTCTATAGAACTAAAGGTAATTTTGGATCATCAAGGCCATAAGTTTAGATTTATCACACATATAAGATAAAGTGGAATGATATAAACATGTATACTAAAGAAGATATTAGAGGCCATATCAAACATGAATCAGTAAGATATAAATTCATGGGTGGACATGAGGATCGAATGGGATTGAAATTTATGGTTGGGCATATAGTAGGAGATCTAGGAAACACTACACATTATTTAATAATATGAACAAATCCACACATTTTTCTAGAATAAAAATATGTTTTCCTAGTATAGATATTAATATATAAAGACTTGATATGAATGAAAGGACCATACATTGGGAGGGGGTCTAATAGTGATGAAATTTATGGATTATCCTAGAATAAGAAATCCTAGATTCAGTACATATACTTTTTTAATGGGAATCATTCTACTTATAGTTTTTAAAATTGGATAGTTTAATGTAGGTACATTATATGAAATTCCATGTAAATTATAAAATCCATACACTAAGATGGTATAGAGGATTATATTGGAATTTTCATTTCATTAGGGCTTAAGATAAGAGATCCAGACATCACAATGGATCATTTTATAATAATAATAAATCCATATATAGTTTTTTTATAAGGGTAATTTTTATCATTGGTTATATGAACAGTGACATTAAGGTAGAAAAATTTAGTCATATCCATAAAATCTACTTACAAATATAAATCTTACATATATTGAGTTCTCATGTAAGGAGTGTCAAACATTTTTTTTATGATAGACCACTCAAATTAGTTTATGTTCATGGGCATTGAACTTTGATACTTGTAGATTAATATCATAAAGCTTTAACCAAAGTGTCACACACTTTATGATCATGAAACTTTGAGAATTATCAATAGAGTCTGTAATATATAATGGAATAAAAAAAATATATTTTCGATATAATTGAATATGGGGGATCTAGATGAGGTAGTTCATGTCTTTAAATTTATATATTAAATGTAATTTGGTGTTGATTAATGGGAATATGTTGACCATTAGTAATTGATAAACCACCCCTACAACATTAGAAAACATTACTTGTATTTTTGGTTACTCTCTATTGGGAATAAAAATATGCTATATGGATTATTTATTGGATAAACTAAGACTATTCTATTAACTATTTATTCCAAGGTGGTTTTTTAGATGATTCAATAAACCTAATTACAATTTCTATAATTAGGGAAACTATGTGTAGAATATTCAATCATTGTTTTAACAAATCTATAAGAAAATCTCATATCAAGGTTTTTTTGCTGATGGTGATTCATACATCAAAGGTATGGAGTAGGTTGGGTGAAATTTGAGATATCCAAAATGGTTCAGAAAACTATTCAGTTATACTATTATATACTGGGTAGGTTATTTAGGAAAAAATAATAGACCCTAATGAAAGATAGTGGTAAATTAAACCTCAAAATAAATAAAGTTAGGTATCAAGATGTAATTTGGTGCATCTTGATAATTGGTTTTGTAAACCCTATCATTTATAATATGAAAACCAGATCTTAACATGGATTATAATAATCTTAAACAAAATAAGAGGGGAATGTGAACAATGAGCCCATACATAAAGGTAATTACAAAATTTAAGGTCATTCATGATTGAACCCTTCAAAAGTTTTAAGGTTATATTGGATGGAACTTACAAAGTATAGTTTTGGGTCATGTGGTAAAGGAATTATGCCATATAGTTTAGGTTGTTCAATAAGAACATCATGTCTTGTAGTTTAACGTTATGAGGTAAAGAATTTCAATTCCCATGTGATTTGTTTTTCATTTTTATTTTTATTTGTAGTGAGGATAGATCACCTACATATTTCACAAATATTAGGAATCTGTAAATCTATCATGACTTCATCTATATTCTTTTAGATCCAATCCTTAAAGACATAGAATTATTTGATCGTATTTCCCAAGAAAAGGTATATGGACAATGATTGGGATGATTTTTATAATAGCCTCCTCAGTTATATTGATTCCTAGAATATTAATAAAATAATTTCCAAATGAAAAGATGGACTATATAGTCATTTTACTAGGAATAAAATAATATACCTTTTTTCATCCACCATTAAGGTACAGATGAACTTGATTCTTTTTTACACTTTTATTTATTATAAAAATATTACTTGGCTGAAATAGATATTTGTGTGTCACATAATCTACTCTCCCCTTATCTATCTGAATATAAATCTAATCCTTAAACGTGAAATTTTTTTAGATTATATTACCCAATAATTTTTAGTAGGGGAAATAATTGGAATGGTCTCAAAATTTTTCTGCCTTAGGCCTTTTGATCTTTTGGATCTCAATAATATTATTCCCCAAGTAAATGAGGAAATTATAAGAAAATTTCTATGATTAGATAGAATATATCATGTTTTCCCCTATTTTTAGGTAGAAAACATATTTTTATTTATGTGATATATATTCCCTGATTAACATGTTCACATGGCTGAATTTGAGATATAGGTAGCGGTGCCAAAATACTAATTAATTTTTGGTAAACTGTTGATGAAATTGAGGATTGAGAAATTTATGTGGAAGATCATAAACTATATAAATATAACTTTCTTGGGGATTTCATGGTATCTACTGAGGTGGGATAATATCTAGAATGAACATGTTGGGGAAATGAATAAAATAAAATTCCCCCAAACATTTAGGAAGGTGTACTTCACTATAAGGATAACTATTGAAGTATTAGTATATCATTTCATCATAGAAAAAATATGCATGAAGATCCACCAAATAGGTGTAAGTTTATTTATATGATCTTCTTTTGGTATAACAAATTAATGTGGGGTTTTTTCACAAAAAAATTATGAAGGGAAATTATTTACAAAAGTAACTCTATAATTACATTAAATAGATTTTTATTTTCTCACTATAATTGAGAAATATGTTCTTCCATAAAGATGGTACCAAAAAATTCATGAGTTTGATGGATAAAATAAATGAATATACATTTTACTTTCCAAAAGGTAATGTGAGGCTGATGATGTATGTCTAATATGGGACCCTAGTTGTAATGCATTAGATTTTTGGAGAGGGTTGAAATCCTCACCTATTTTAAATTTTCAGTGTTTAATTGGTGGACCAACTCTTTACTCATTCATAAGAACTTAATTTCAAGTTTTCCTTTGAACCAAGACCTTGTTTTGGGATTACAATTGATGATTGGAAAGAATATAGGGGGCTTGGTTGGGATTCAGGTTTGTCAGAGGATGGAAGCCGATGTTTTCAATGTGCACAAAATGGGGTGCACGGTTTGGACAAACCGTGAGGCCACCAAAGAGTAACCATGCAACCATCTTGTTCTAATATGCAAAGTTTAGAAAATTTTACAAGAAGGGGAACATGACTATGTGAAAATGTATCGATTTTTTATAGAGGGATCCTACACGGTTTGCACACAGTTTTTCAAACCTTGCGCATGAACTATGTGAGCCTGAATCTTTCAAGAATTTGTGTCACACAATTGCTGCATGGTTTGGAAAACTGAATGAGCTAACTATGCGTCCCATTAAAAGGGTTAAAAGACCATTTCCACTTTCCCTTATTTATTATTTATATCTAATTTTCCCTCCCACTTCACTGAAGTATAGTAGCGGGGAACTCACTTCTCCACCTCTCCTTGGTTTTGAGCCATTCATCATATCCAAGATCCATTTCTCGATTTGTATATGATGTTGGATCTGTAACCATAAGGCCTTCATTCCTCTTGTCTCATTTATTCCATTCCCTTTCCATACAGTGTGCTATACTAGTGCGAGTGGTTTTACTCTATTTTCAAGGCGTTCACCTAAAATTTTGATTTTTTCCAAATCAGTCTAAATTAGAGGTTGATATTAGATATGCGGGTGTCTACCAACATGAGGTATGTGGTTCTTAACTTTATTTGTGATTTCATGAGTGTTTTGGGGGAATTAATTTTAGTGCGCCATTGTCATAATGTCCCAAAATTTTATCAATGGAATTTACCATCTTATAATTATGTTATATAGTACGAAATACATACAATACATACAAAACCTAAGAAAACAATATCCTCATATATTAATAATAAAGCAAGTAGTATTTATTGGAATTAGGGAACCTCTAACAATGGAATAATAACTTGACCATTGGAATAGTGATGTGACCATTAGGAATAGTAATCTGGTTGTTAGAATAGTAACATCCCATATGAAAGTATAAATAAAATTTTTGTATCTTATTAATAAAAACATGATATATTTATATCAAAGATTAAGTAAATAATTTTTAAAAAAATGATAAATTAAGTGTTGGATTTTTTTGTGAAATGTAAATGTTTATTAATAATTTTATAGTTAATATAATGATTTAAAAGAATATTTATTTTCTTAAAATAGATTCCTAAATTAATTTTTTTTCTAGTGATTATAAAATAATTTTACGAGACCGTAATTAATTTTTCAAAGTTTCATACAATCAGTTATAATATTAAAATAATTATTTTTAGAATAAATGATGATTTTAATTAAAAATTAAATTTATAATAATTAGAAAATTATTTTCATAAAATTATGTTCATTTTTTAAATCTAAATGTCAAAAAATAGGGAGATATTTTGGGAATTTTCTAAATTTGTTGAATTTTTGGTGAATAGTGAAAAACAATTATTTACTATATTTAACATTTTAAGACAACTACATGAATTTTTAAGTCATTAATAATGTAATAAACCCATATTTTAAACTAAAATATATTATATGATATAATTAGTTACTATAATCAATAGTATTGGTAATTTTGAGACGAAGTAATAAACAAATGAATAAAATAACAAAAAAACAACCCTCTCCTCTATTAATAACACCCCTCACCGCCTCTTCTCCTCAAAAATTATAATATTTGGATCATTATTATATTCTTACCAATTCATCTCCTAATCCAATTCACCATTTCATGGTTTTTTATGGTCACTCCAAAATACCAAACTCAAGTTCCTTAATGAGGCTCTCAAGGGGACGTCATACAAGTGGTAAAACCTCCACCTTTCTATTTTAAAATTCATTATTTCTTATCAATCATACTTTAACACACTATACAATGTGACATGATAACAGAATTATCATAAATATAATATAATTTTATGATGTTAATGAGATATCCATCATCAAATCTCTGCTCCTTTTTTTCTTAAAAACGAAGACATAATTTGTGATGTGTTGATTCACTACCTCCATGGATGATTTTTTTTCATTTTCTACTATCTCATTCATGGATGGTTATAAAACCATTATTATAGTTAAATAAAATTAAAACATGAATATATTTTTTATGTTCTGGAACAAATATATATACATAATATTAAATAATGAAACACAACTAGTTCATGATGATCAGAAATTCACAAAAATAAACAAATGTTCATAATTAAAATTTTATCTAATGAATCATTATTATATCTAAAAAAATTATTTTTGGGACCATTTAAATCTATATATGTGTATCAGTATCATATAATTCCACTTCTGAAGTTTTCTTTCCATTTTAAAAGAACTCACATAATTAAACTAAAGGTAGTAGATCATAAAATCACAAAACAAACACACACAGAATAAGAAAATTAAACATTATAACCCATAGGTATGGTTTTAAATGAACTTAATAAAAGGTTAAATTTTAAATTCCTTATTTTATGGAGAAATACAAATTTTATAAGGTTCCCTTTTCAATTTATTTCGATAAGAGAGACAAATTAAATGAAACTGCCCAATTTCTTACCCATTTTCAATTACACTTCATAATCTATTTTAATCCACAATTATTTTTATAAAAAAATGTATTTATTATGAAAAAAATATCATTGTTTATTTTTGTTTTTATTCAAACAATTTTTCCTTTTCATTTTTAAGTATTCTATAATATTTTCCCTTAAACTTCACTTAATTTTCTCATTTCTAAAGTTTCTTGGAAAATCTTTTTACATGATTTTACTTCATTTAGACATAATTTATCATTTTATAGGCCTTTTTTCCCTTATGAATGTCCATGTATGATTTAAATCCATTCTTTCATGGACACCTTTATGATGTTATCATTTTTATGCCTTATGACATGATTATGATACCCATTTATTTCCATGGGTAACCCTTACGTTTATTTCTATCGTTTGATCTTTCATGAGGAACAAATATGAAAGAAAATGTTGTGATGGGTGTTCACGGATATCAATCCAACACATTAGGTAATGTTTACTCTCATGATAATTCATGTTGGGACTGGGAGTAAATATGATTCATTTATGGTACATTGTCTACCATGTGATATAGTCTTGATAGTAAGCCTTGAATCATGTTTATGTCACGCTATATATTGTGACACATTCCTCTGTTTCCATGATTACATGATACCATGTTCTATATGTTATGATTCTATATATTTATTTACATTATATTCCTTTTTATGTCATCCTGTTATGCCTTTTAACTGATATGCAATGATTCATTCCTTTCTTTAGTCTATTACTGGGATTTCTATCTCATCTCTTGGTTCATGTATTCCCCAGGTTATCCTATACAGATGTGAGAGTTCAAAGGATGTTAGGATATCATTATAAAGATTAAATAAAATACCTTTTTATTTTGGTTTTTTTTCTATTTATGTACCTAATATTAAAAATATTTTAGAATTTATGATCCTTAGCTTGTAATTGATGGTTAATTATATTTAAAATCATGTAGTAATATGTTTAAAAGGATAGGGTTTCAATAGTTGGTATCAGAGAATCATCTAGTTATTTTTGGGTAATAGGATTAAATTTTTTTTAGTAAGAACACTAGGGATAATTCTATCACCATAGATATCCTAGATTGAAACATATAAAATCCAATTTAATGATATACTTTTAATTTACAAGTTTATATTAATATGTTTAATGTTTTATTTTTTATATTCTTATTAGATAAGTACTCAATTGACCACAATTTTATTTTATTTTCTTATTTAATGGTGGGAAATATGAGAACCCATGAGAAAAGTCAATATGATATAAAATATGACGATTTACTGAATGAAATTCCAAATCTGATGGGAATGAACGCTCAAAACTTCATGAAATTACTAACACAACTCGATCAAATTAGGATCAATAACTTGAATCCCAAGGAAAACCCTCCTCCACCTAAGAAAGGAAAAGATGAAATCTAATAATTTATGAATCCTATATCTAGTGGACATTCTGATCCTCTCATCATATAAAAGTGGATTAACTCAATTGATAAGATATTATTTTTCCTTCAATACTTGTAAGAAGATAAATTCATTCTTGTGTTCTATCATTTTTATGGGGGATAAGATCAATGTTTGAAACTGATAAAAAACATTGATTTTAATGAGAAAATTGATTCCATGGAATAGGAAGAATTCAAGAAAATATTTTTTTAAAAAATATTTTCCTCGAACACTCCAACTTAAGATGGAAAGGGAGATCCTTGGACTGAAAAAAATTAAGACGAGTCTATAGGGGTGTATATGGATAAAATTACATTGTTTACATGATAAGCCTATGAATTTATCCTGAAAACATAATGAAAGGTGGATCACTTCATTATTGGACTAAAACCAAGACCACAAAAAGCATTAAAAATTAGAGACTTTGATAGTTATGAGAAGATTTTTCGTTGTGACCATAAGGTTGAAATAAAGGCAGTAAACTCTTAGTGGTCTTGTGGGACTGGGGATAAACAGAATAAAATGGAGTTTCATATGGGAGGATCAAAAGATAAATCACATTATGGAAAAAACCCAAAATCCCACATGTCAAAAGTGTGCGAAGAAGCATTCTGGGAACTGTTCAAAGGGAACCAAGAGGTACTAAAAATGTGGAATAGAGGGGAATTGTGATAATTATTACTAAATTTATATGAAGAATACCTCAAATTTAAAAGTTTAAATGAATTTTTAGATAAAAAATCATCCTATAGTGTAATTTTTTAACTATAAGAAACATAGAAATTATGTGATCCAATGCCCTAAGAAAATGGTTGTTGGAGGAAATCAACATTAACAACCTCCAAGGAGGAAAGGAAGGGTATATGCTATCACAACTACTAAGGTGGACCCTAGAAATGATGCGGTGATAGGTATGATAGTTATTAATTCAATAATATAGAACATACTATTTTATTCTAGTTCTACACATTCTTTTATATCTTGAAAGTTTAGTAGAACTATTCAAACACTACCTCAAAACATGGAGTTTGAGTTATCTTTGAGAAACAAATGGGGAAATTATTGCATCCAAAGTATATTACTGCTCCCCAGTTTATTTTTGTGGACTAAAGCTCCCAAAAAATATTTTATTATTACTTTTGTGGAGTTTGATTCTATATTGGAGATGGATTGACTATCCTTATACAAATATAATATCCACTATTAGAAAAGTTATATCAATATTCATATCCTGAGGCATCCTCCAATTCTGTGTAAGTATAAGGAGGGAGAATATTGTTTATAATCATATATAAATTGTAGATATTATTTCTTTAGGATCAAGTATCTCTAGCTCAAATGATTGAGACAATGAAGAAGATCATACTTGCAGACATGCCCATTGTGAGGGAATACACTGATGTGTTTCCTGAAAAAATTTCAAGTCTTCCTATTAAAAGAGATGTTGAGTTGTCAATAAAACTTATTCTTTGATCTAAATCTATATCAAGGACTCCTTGAATAATGTCCAAAATTGAGTTGGAAGAACTGAAGAAGTAGTTACAAGAGAATTTGGAAAATGGTTTTATATGCCATAGTGCTTCACAATGGGGTGCACCAATCCTCTTCATTAAGAAGAGGAAAGATCAATGTGCCTTTTCATTGATTTTCATGGTCTCAACAAAACAATAAAGAAGAACAAGCATCTCCATCCATGGATAGATGAATTATTCAATCAACTATGTCTGGAAAAGTATTTCTCTAAGGTAGAACTTCAGTTATGATATGACTAATTAATGGTAAATACTGAAGTTTTTCCTAATAATTCCTTTTGAACATGGTATAGAAACTATGAGTTCATAATGATGCCCTTAGAACTCACTAATGCTCTAAAAATTTTCATGAACTTAATGAAATAGTCTTTTGATATTACCTCAACAAATTTTTGGTAGTCTTTATCGATGATATTCTCATATACTCCAAAAGGAAGGAGGAGCATAAAGAGAATTTGAATACTTTGCTAAAAACATTGCAAGGGAGAAAATATATGCAAAGTATAGTAAATGTGAGTTTAGAATAGAGGAAGTATCATTCCTGGGGAATGTAATCACCAGAAAAGGGATATATGTAGACCCCTATAAAACAATGAAAATTGAGGAGTGGGGTATAACAAAATATATTATAAATATATGTAGTTTCATTGGTCTATATGGGTATTATTGATGATTTTTGAAGAGATTATAATGATTTTAAAACCCATTAATGAAGCTGACTCTAAAGGGATTATAGTTTTTATGGACCAGTGAATGTGAAGAATGCTTTAAAGAGTTGAAAAATAGGCTTATCGCAGCACCCATAATCCCACTATTGACAAGTGGGGAACTATTTTTGGTAAATAATGATGCTTAAAAACGGTATTAGGCTGTTTAATAATGAAAAATGATAAAGTGATAGCCTAAACCTCAAGGAAGTTGAAAATTCAAGATAAAAACTATCCCACACATGATCTGGAGTTGGAATTTGTGATCTGTATGACATTATATTTATAGGTAGAAGTTTGATATATATACTGATCATAAGGTCCTCAAATATATATTCACAAAGAATGAATATAATATTTACCAATGAAGATTTTTAGAGATCATCAAGGATTATGAATTCTCAATCCACTACTATCTTGGTAATGAAAATAAAGAGGTAGATGATCTAAGTAGAAATGATCCTGCAACATTATCAATGATGAGAATTGAGAAGGATCCAATCTTATTAGATTTATAAAGGATATACATGGGAATCATTAATGAAGTAACATACTCAATCCATTCTCAAAATATTTCTCAATAACCCCTCATGGAAAAAAAGAATACTCAAAGAAATGTTGTAGAAATTAAGAAGAAGGCGACATATATCCAAAAATAGAAATCCTTAGAGTTCAAAATTTATGAGTAAAGAGTCAGAAGATTTGAGTCATGACTATGTGTAAAATCCAATCGAGAGATAAGGAATGTAATTTTAATATAATACATAGAATAATATTCTCTATTCACCAAGGGAGCACAAAGATGTATCAAGATATTTGAGAGAACTATTGGTGGTACAATATGGAAAAAATTAATCACAGAATATATATCAAAGTATGTGGTATATCAGAAAGTGAAGGATGATTGAAAAATGACTAAGGGGATGATGCAACCGTCACCCATACCAATATAGAAATGGGAAAACATCACCATATTCATTATTAACAGACATTCAAATACATCTAGATAAAATAGATCAATATGTGTCATTTTGGATCATCTTATAAATACATATCACTTTATCAAAATTCTTGAGGATTTCTTACTTTATAAACTTGCATGGATATACATCATAGAAGTGGATATTATGTATATATTACCATTGTCGATGGTATCTGATCGAGATATTATATTTACCTCCAAGTTCTGGAAAAGTGTCTAGCATTCTCTAAACACTGATCTAATATGTGGTATGACTTATAATCCTCAAACAGATTTCTAGTATGAGTGGACTATTAAAACACTATAAAAAATGTTGAGAGAAATTTTTATGGACTTTAAATAATGATGAGACCAATATCTTCCTCTGTTGAAGTTCTCTTACAATAATAGTTTCCACTTGAGAATCCAAATGTCTTCATATGAATCCCTTTATGGGAAAAGATGCAGAACGCTGACATTTTGGGATGAAGTCAGTGAACATAAGCTTCTGGGACATAAAATGGTTGAAGAAATGGTATAAAAGGTGAAAACAATTCAACATCATATTCAGGATGCCCAAAGTCGATAGAATAACTATTCATATAATCATTGATGGGACCTAGAGTTTAATGTTGGAGGTATGGTATTCCTTAGCACATCTTTAAGGAAGAGGATCATGATATTTAAAAGAAAATGAAATCTAAGTCCTAGGTACATCAACCCCTTAGATATCCTTGATAATGTTAAAGTTGTGAAAAATTAACTATCACTTGAACTAAACATGTCTCAATTACATGATTTATTCCACCTATACCTCTAGAGAAAGTACATACCTGATCCCTCACATGTACTAAATTCGTAGGTGGTACAGTTAGAAAATGATCTCTCTTACGAGGAGCATCCAGTAATGATATTAGATTGTAGAGATACATTTATATGAAATGTGACTACTCACCTGGTCAAAGTACTATGGATGAACCATAATTATGAAGTGGAAACATGGGAATTAGAGGATGTGGTGAAGGAGAAGTTCCCTCACCTATTTTTACCTTAGTATATAAAACGAAACTTCACTGGTGAAGTTTTTAAATGGGGAAGAATTTAATAAAAAAATTTATCAATGGAATTTCCCTTATTATAATAGTCTTATATAGTATAAAAAACATAAATGACATAGATAACCCAATAACAATATTATTCATCTAAATAAATAATTAAATAAGTGGTTTTTATAGAAATTAAGAAACCTATACCAATGGAATAGTAACTTGCCCATTGGAAAAGTAATGTAACCGTTATGAATAATAATATCACTGTTAGAATATTAACCTCCCCTATATAATGATAAATAAAATTTGGGAATATTATAAATAAAATCATGATATATTTATATCAAGTAATAAGTAAATAAATGTTTTAGAAATGATGGATTTAATGTTGAAATTTTTGTGAAATGTAGTTGTTTATTTACAATTTTATAATTAATATAATAATTTAATTTTTTTTCGATAAAATAGATTCATAAATAAATATATTTTTATTATGATTATAACATAATTTTATGATTCCATGCTAAATTTTTCAATGTGTCATAAAACCGGTTATAATACTAAAATAAATATTTTTTGAATAAATGATGATTTTAATTTAAAATAAAATTTCTCATATTTATAAAATTAATTTTATAAAATAGATTCCATTTTTGGAATCTTTAAGTTGATAAACGGTTTGGTTAATATTTTGGGATTTGTCTAAGAAAGGCGATTTTGTTTTGTGAATAGTGAAATATGATAATTTACGGTTTTTAAATTTTAATGCCAAATACAAGAATTTTTTATTCATGAATTATGTAAGATATAATTATTTAGAACTAAAATGAACTATTTACTATAATTAGTCACATGAATTAATACTATTGATAGTCTTGAAACAAAATAATAAACAAATGAATAAAATAATGAAAAATACCCCTATCCTCCCCTATAAATAACAACCCTCACCTCCTCTTATCCTCAAACATTATAAGCTTTTTATCTTTCTTATTTTATTCCCAATTACTCTCCCAAACCTATTCCCCATGTCCTAGTTTTTCTAGCCACACCAAAAGACCAAACTAAAGTTCCTTAAGGAGGTTCTCAGGGAAAAAACATACAAGAAGTAAAATCCTCCTTGTTTCTCTTTTAAATTCTTTATTTCTTCTACATCATTTTTTAACCCAATATCCAAAGTGACATGATAAAAAAATTATTATAAATATACTATAATTTTATTATGTTAATGGTATATCTTTCACAAAATCTATTCTCTTCTCTTTTTATTTTAAAAATCAAAACATTATTCGTGATGTGTCGATTCACCACCTTTGTGGACAACAATTTTTCATTTCTTATTACTACATTCATGGATGGTCATAAAACTATTATTATCATTAAAAAAGGTTGGAACATGTATATTATAACTTTTTTTATGTTCTATAACTAATATATATACATAATATTAAATAATGAAATAAAACTAGTTTGTGATGAATGAAAATTCAACAAAATAAACTAACATCCATCATTAACATTTATCTAATGAATCAATATCATATTTTAAAAAATAGTAATATTTGGTACCATTTAATATTATTAAGGTGAATAAATATCATATAATTCTACTAATAGAGTTTTTATTTCATTTTAAATGACCTCCCATAATTAAACTCAAGGGAACCGATCATAAAATCATGAATCAAACGTGCCCGAAACAAAGAAATTGAACCTTATAACCAATCAAGATGGTCATAAATGAACTTAATAAAATTTTAATAAATAAAATAAATTCATATATGGTTATTAATTAATTAATTAATGGATCTAATTTGATTAAATAGGATATTAAGTGTAAGTGCATAACACTTTCAGACAAAAGGTAAGGGATCCTCCCCGAACCTTCAAATTACGTTTGGGTTATGCTTTCTCTCTCTTTACACCACTGTATTTATTAATTAATCTTATATAATCAATATAAATTATGTATAGATTTTGGAATATTATGTATCTAGACCAATTCATCCTTATTTAATGGGTAAATACTTATTTTATACGGTTCCCAGTTCAATTCCTCCTCATAAGCAAGTCCGATTAAGGGAATTTCCCAATTTCATACCCATTTTAATGCACACTCCACCAAAACAATTTTTTTTATGAAAAAACCACTTAATGTATTAGTGGGAACCAAAAAATCAAATGTTAAAAAGACATGAAGGAAAATTACAATGTTCACAACATCCATTGTACAAAAGAGTTCAGAATTTAAGACGATAACAACGAAAATCCTAAAATTAAAAATTCGAAAAAACACCATGTTCCATTAGATCTAATCTAGGATACACCTCCTGCTTCATGTGGGATACCCACATCTACAATCAAAAACCACACTAGGAAGAATTAAACCATTCAAATTCAAAACCAAATGGATTAATAACCACGTGCCACTGTGCCACCGGAGAAACCGACCCTCAAACACCTCACCGCCATCATCACATCACCGACACCCATAACATCATTGCCAACCATCGTCATCATCTAAAAATAGCTAAAAAGAACCATGCCATCGACAATAAAAACATCTCCATCTTCCACCTCCTAATGTTTCCCATTCATACTCACATACCAAAGACCTATAAAGACCACCGTGCAACTCCACCTTGGAGAGAATAGTGGGATTCAGAGCCAGAGCATAGAAAAGAGCAAGCAGATGTAGGAACAATGAAAAGAACCTTGGAACCATCAACATTGAGTAAATTCACACTTTCGACACGGATGAACCCCGTCGGAAATATCACAGACAACCTTGAATAATTTATTCACCACAACCTTCACACTGATGACCGGAAGCAAACAACCAGCATCATAACCACACCATAAAAAACTCATCTCAAAACACATAAAAAAAATAACGAACACTGCATCAGAAATAGAATGAATATGGAAAAGAATCCGAAGATTAAACCCTAAGGTAAATTCAAACAAGAAGAATAACTTAGAAAAATAGAAACTGGGAGAATCAGATAGAAATCGAGAAATGAAAGAGAGAGGAAAAGGGGGTTAAAACCCTAAAAGAATAAATGGGAAACAAAAGAGATCCACAAATGCTGAACTAAAAATACAAAAAACACAATGAATCTGATGCCATCAATCTGACCTAGATGGGATAGGAAGACCGTGAGTTTAGAGTTAAAAAGTGGTAGCCAAGGAGGGAACCAACGCACCACCACCGAAGTAGAGAATAAAAACAGGATCTTGAAGAAGGCCAGAGCAGACCAACTATGGTAGAAACATGGTGGAAAAACTCATAATCACCCTGATGAAGTAAGAAGAGAATATTGGGGGAAAAAGAATATGGGAAAGGAACCCTAGTAGAGAAAGAAAGCGGGAGAGAGCCGAGATCTAGGGGATTGTGGAGACATCTCCTCACCCTTAAAGTACACTCTATAATCTATTTTAAGCCACCAATATTTTTTAAAAAACAAATTTTTTATCATGAAAAAAATATCTTTTTTAATTTATGGTTTTATTCAAAAAACTATGCCTTCTCTTCTTTGAAGTATTTTTAATATTTTCCCTTAAACCACACTAAAGTGGTTCATTTATTAAATTTCTTAGACAGTCTTTTTACATGTTTTCACTTCAGTTGGACATCATTTATCATGATATATACATATTTTCCCTTATGAATGTCCATTTATGATGTAAATCCATTATTTCATGGATAAATTTATGATATTACCATTTTTTATTCTTTATTCCCTGATTATAATACCCATTTCTTTCCATGGGTAACCCTTATGTTTACTCCTATTGTTAGATTATTTATGTGGAACATATATGAATGAACATGTTATTATGGGTTCAACCAGATAGTTCTTCAATGCATTAGTTAATTCTTAGTCTTCTGAGATGTAAATCTCTAACCCAAGAAGCCTAGGGATGGTGTTTTTTTATTACATTGGTGTAAATACAAGTGTTGAATCCCAAAAGACTAATAAGTTTAGCAGTCCTAGAAAATAGACTACATACTTGAAACGTACATTACAATTAAAAATATAAAATACAACATATATAATGCATGGATAACTCTATTATTATCCTAGATTAACCCCACATATTGGTAATAATACATATCTTGACATCCTAGGAAAATAAAACATAGTGAAGGGGTGAGATCAAATGCTCAATAAGGGTAAATAATACAACAGATCTATCATAAATAAGCTTTAATTTTTAAGGAATGGTATATAATTAAAAAAATCATTTTAAATATAATATTAATCATAATATCTCAATAATATACCAAATAATTACATAATAAATTTCACAAAGATATTCTACAAGTCGAATAATCACATTTATTATCAATAACTAATCTCATAATGTGGGAATATATAATGTTAGACATCATAAACATAACATTAAGGCTTTGAAAAAGACACCATATATAAATGGGTAAAATCCCAAACTAGTTTGTCTCATGAGACCTACTGATGCATTGAGGAAAAATAGTGGACCCCACCCATCACTTACTATGTCAAATTCATTCCTCCTATGAAATGGGTGAAAAATAACCGACATAAATATTCATAATAAAAGTAGTATACAAAATGATAATACATTAACCATAAAACATGAATGGTATAAAAATAGAAAATCAAAAATCAAAAATATCATATTACCTTTAATAAAATATGGTAAATTGTATCATAGGAAATCAATATCATTTAATAATAAAATAAAAAAAGGATATTTACATAGATGAAAATAATATAATAAAATCATTAAAAACTTCTTGAGGGAAATTTCCATTTTTTTAATTTGAAATCATCTAAAAACACACAATTTTAAAAGAAAAAATTTCCTTTGAAAATAACCATGTAAGATTATACGGTAAGATTCATAACATTAAGGCATCATGATGACAGAAAAATCCACTCACACCGCATAAGTTAAAAAACATTCTTTCTGCCTAAAAATTCATAAAGTACCTCATTTCAAAAATGAAAAAAGATTCCTTTAAAACCATTTTAAAAAATTTAAAACATGGGTAAAAAGACATTAATTTTTTTTATAATAATAGTAATAATATTTTGAAATACATTTTTAAGAAACATGGACACGGATGATTAATATTTCCTAGTAAATACATTGGTATAAATAATCCTAGATAATAATGAGATTGCAAAGTTAACCCTTACCTTGTACTTTTCTTTAGTTGAGGTCAATTTAACAAATTTAATAAAGGTTAAATTATTAAAATAAATTATAAAATAACTATATCCATATTTTTTATATCATATATGATCCTCTTATATTGTTTTGTTAATAATATTTCATTATTACCTTTGTTTTAAGTGTAAACTGCTTCATATTATTATGTTTGTTTAATCATGTAGGTATTGTTTCTTATGCCTAAAATTTATTGTATTAATATCTATAATGACATTAATTTCATAAATATTATATTGTCTCATCATTTACCTTTTTATAATCATTTTTGAGTGGTTAACATGGATAATGAATCTCATTGCGTCGTGGAGATGGTATGTCGTATGTATGAATGGGTGCCAATATCATTCCGTTAATGGTAAAGTGTAATAAATTAGATAGTATATTAATTTTAAATAATAAATATTAGTTCATATTTATTATTTATATCCATTATATTAATCATTATACCCATCCAAATAAAGAGGTGATGAAAAACAAATTACGCCACAATGTGGAGACAATAAGCCATACGTATGCACACATGGTGATATTATTTTTCATAGGATGGATAAAAGGAGGAATGTGGTTGTACCATAATCATAATTAAATATCAGAATATATATGATACATTATTTATTATCTTATAATGTAAACAACACATTAAGAAGAAGTTGGAGATGAAATATTTTTTAAGGAGCTGGTAAAGATGATTACCTCTTCTTTAGAAAACTTCCTTTGGATATCTTATTAGGGACACTAGGGTTGGTATTTTGAGGATAAAATAATCTATAAGATGTGTCTATGGAAGTTTATATTTGAAATTTTTAGGGTTTAGTCTTGAAATAAGTCTCAAAGTGGTGTTAGGAAGTGAGAGAGGAGGTGCCTTTTTATAGGAGAGGGGAGGGGCACTCTAGGAATCCATTAAAATATTAAATTAATATAAATTTATTTTCTCTTTCAAAAAGATAAAAAGTGAGTTATATTAAATATAATATAATTATTATTCTAAAAACTCTCAAAAAATAATTTTCGTACTATTTTAGGATATATTTTTACCCTTACCTTTTGGCTTTAGACCTAAATTAATTCTATTAACTCTTACCATGGAAACATGTGTTTTTATTACATATGGGTTAATATAGTAACATTAAAATGAAAAAAAGAACCCCCAATGGACCATTTATTAACATATTTAACATTTTTATAGTTATTTGGATGAATTTTAGTTTTTTATGAATTTTATATCATTTAATAAAATATTATTTGTTTTAAAGTGTTATTTATGTCAATATTGATAATATTCGTTATATTTTTTCAAAACATCCTAAAAACATGATAAATTCTAAAATAATTATGATATATACCTAAAATTTATATGGTATATTAAATTTTTTATGTCATTAATTATGTCAATTATATTAATCTTATTATTTTTAATAACATTTATTTGATACATTCATTGATTAAAAAATTACTACGTCATTATTATGAAAAAATGTTAATTAAATTATTTATTTTATAAAAATTAAATATAAATTATCATGATGAATTTTAATTTATTATATTTCAAATGAATCTTGATAGTCTAATTTATCTTATATATAATCCTATATTAAAAATTATTTTTTAATTAAAAGTATGAGTATGACATTTTTATCTTATCTTTAAATAAAATATAATAAATTTAAAATTCTCACCCAAGTGTCTTAAACAACACATAATTTTATGCATAAGTTTTATTTTGGTTGAAACCCACTTATACAATGAAATTAGGAAAATTTTTAGTGTAATTTTATAATTTTATAATATTATTTTAACCATTAATTACGTGATCTACCCTTAACTGTGGTAAATAAAATAGTAAAGTTACTATTTGAAAAAATTAATTTAATCATATTAGAATCTAAATAACATAATAATAAAAAATTTGTGTATAATGTTTTCCAAATTCAATTCATAGAAGTTTCTAAATTAAGTTTAACACTAATCCGGCAGATGTAGCGGGGAAGTGGGTAAAAGAAAATCGCCAAAAGATAAATAAGTTTTTATATCTAATTTCAAAATAAAAATGATTACAATAGACTAAATTTGATTAATATATTTATTATTGATCTATTTTTTCATTAAAAGTCAATTTAAATTATTTTATTTATTTAAAAGAAAATTCACATTTAAACTACAATGTAGTATTTTTCACTATTTATCAAAAAATGAAACTTCTCAGAAAAGTACAAAAAATTCACCCTAAGATAATTTTTACATTTTTAATTCAAAGACTAAGATTATTTTTTCATATAAAAATTATAAAAGTGTAAAAAAATATATTTAAAATGGGTTCTCCATTAAAAGGCGATAAAAGTATCATATTTGAAAAATACTTATTTTATGAGAAAAAATGGATTTGTTCTTATATCATTTCTAGAAAATATATAAGATGAATTTTAAAGTTATATGAAATATATATAAATTAATATTCATTCTTTCTATTTTAATTTCTTGGTTATATTATGTTAAATAATAATATTTTAATAGTATACACTTGTTCAGTAAAACTTAGTCTTGTGTATAACGCAAGCTATCTAAGAAAGTGTCTTTTTCATGTAACACATTCTAACTCAGTGTTGCATGAATTAAAAGATATATAATATATTTAAAAGTAAAAAATATTGTAAATTATTGGTGTGTTACATGAGACTTCATGTTAGTACATTGAGTAAACATGATTCCTTTATGGGACCTTGTCAACCCTATGATATAGTCTTGTAAGTTAGCCTTGAATCATGTTTATATCATGTAATATATTATTACCCCATTCTTAGGTTTCCAGGATTACATGATCCCATGTTCTATATGTTATGATTCTATATGTTTATTCATGTTCCATGCCTTTTTAAGTCATCATGTTATGCCTTCTAACCAATGTGTTATGAATTATTCCTTTGTTTATTTCCTTACTAGGGTTTTTAGATCATCCTGTTGTTCATGTATTCCCCAAGTTATCCTATGAAGATGTTTGATCTCATAGAAAGTTAGGAGATAATTATGGATATTAAATAAAATATTTTTTTTGTTTTATGCTTTCTAATTATGTACATAAATTTTCAAGGACACTAGAATTTATGATCCTTTTCTAGTGATTAATAGTTAATTATGCTTAAAACATGTAATAATATGTGTAAAAGGATAGTATTTCTATAGTTGGGTAGTTTGATAAATACCCTATAAATTAAGTGGTTTCCTTAAATTAATTAATTGAATCCATTAGAGATGACTATGGGAATGCTCCTCAATTCTACAAATGGTTGAGACATGGTGAGAGGATGGGCCTTGGGAAGATTAGGATGGTGGGGTGTTTATTTATACAAATTTAATTTTTAGATTAAATCATATTGAATTATTTTATATATATTTTATTCAAATGGTATGAGATCCATGGGATCATGATGAGATCAACCTAAGGATTAAGCTAGAATTTTCCATCTGGACTAAGGCGATACGATCATCAGTCTGGGCATGGTCCAAGATATATATTTGGATGATGTTGATCATAGGCTGGGTGACTCGGTCATCAACTTAAGTTGGAGGGGTTGTTAGGTTGTGGTAATGGAATGAGTTATATGATATGCCGATGGCCATCAGGTGGATAAACATGGTCACAAAGGAATAAGGTGATAGAAACATGTGGATTAGGTTTTATTTGGTGATTTCAGCTCACCCGTGTTATCCAATGCTCTATTTGGATTTTTGTACACATATTAAGAATCAAATGATGAGGTGGTTTTGACAGATCTTGTGGGTAGTGGAATCTGATATATGAAACTTAGATAATTGGATGAAGTTTCTTTCCATAGAAATCCATGGGGATGGTTAAGAGCCATTGGGGAAGTGATTAGGCTATTTGTTGGAGATGTGGCTCTCCATACTTATGGATGATGGGATCTAACTTATTTGGAAGGGAATACATCACCATTCCTTAGGACATTGGGTTTCGAGCCAACAATGATATTATTTAGAGGTTAGGTATCATTATACCTCAGGATGTTGGGCTTTGAGCTGATGAGAGATTTTGAGCTCAGGTCCAAGGGACTAGGTTCTGATTTTTTGGGAATGCATTCAGGATGTTTGTTACTTAATTGATGGAACGTGATGTTAGGTGACATTTAGAGGTTGAACATGAGGGTTAACCTGAGATGAATTTATCTTGGGATGGCTTGAGCTTAGGGTATGGATCCTCTCCTCTATGGTATACTGGAGATGGCCAAAGTAGGTGAAATTCATCCTTATGGCTGTTGAAAACAAGGTAGTAATATAAATATTTATGTGACATGTATGAGATGATTTATTTATATTTTAGTATACACCATCCTAAAAAATGTAATATATACTAGAATTGGGGGTGGACTAATGAGATTATTTCTCACACAATACACACGCCCTTTAGGATGCATGTAGATATTATGGACTTGCGATTAGGTAAAGGTTCTAGATTTGGAGTTGGACCATAGTACTGGGATGTTTGGAATGGGATGGATGAGAAGGGACCTTGAGGTTCTTACATCAACTGGAGTTTCTCTTTTTTCTATATTTGTATTAGCATGTTATTATATATGCATATATTGTGTTCCTCCATTGGAAACCCTTCTACTTCTTGATATGTATAAATTGTGTTGTTATACATTCTTAGCTAAAAATGGCATGTCTATATTATTTAATTATGTTACTAAAATATTTGGTTTTTCCTTCTCTATTTCTTATGGTTCCACCATGTGTAGGCTACTGGACTAGTGTCTATTATTCTTTAATTTCTGATGTATATTATATATTTACTTTGACCATTATTATATCATCACTAGATGGTATAAAATACCCACTATCATCCATTTACAACATCACTACTAGTCAGAAGCCTTTGGCATATGGGTAGGCACACCTAAGTCCAGGGGAACTCAGCTTGAATCACTGTTTGGGTGGATAATTAGGTCACTGTGTTGTAAAAGTTATTATAGTAGTTCTTATCTGAGAATTAGTGGTTGCATTTAGATGGATACTAATTATATAATTATTTTCCTTTTCTTTTTGGGTCTTATTATATGGCCTATGATAGATTAGAGATTAAGATGTTTTTAGAAATGCATTTATATCTTAGTTTTGGGTTCCTATAGACCAATGCATGTTGGATGAACCAGGTTTCTAGGGGTGGGAATTGTTGTTCTTTTTTTCTCTTTTTATAGTTGATTTTATTTCCACCTTGAGTTGTATAACTGGAGTGTAACTCTTATCTATTATTACATGTGCATCTTGATATGGTATGGTTAGGGAGGAGTTATTTGACCCTAGGCCTGATATGGCAAGGGAGGATTGGTTATTCTTTCTAATTATGAATATAAGATGTGTCAAATATATTTATATGCATGTGCCTGTGATAAATTATGTATGATTTTAATTGGGGACCAAGATTTAGCTAAGAGTATTTGGGTTATATAGAGTGTTAATAAAGGATGTTAAGAAGTGTTTTACTACCTACATTCTATTTGGTGGAATCTTAATGAACCATCCTATGAAATTGGACCCAATGAAATCTATTTGTGATATAAGATACTTACATATATGGGCCTAAATCATATAGGATCATGTAGGGATCATGACATGGGGTGATGTTGATCACCAGTTTGGGTGATGAGGTCATCATATATAGGTGACATGGTTCGACAAGACGGGAATAGACTAAGGAATATGTTATAAATGAATCTGATATGGGTGGGTAAGGGGCCATAAGGTTAGATTTCATGTGGCATGGTTACGATGGGTGAGGGTAAGGTTAATGTGTTTATGTTTCCTGTTACTGCTTTCTCTATCTTTATCACACACACACACACATATTTGTTTTCTGGGTTTTCTAAACATGTATTGGTATTCAGTGGGATGCCACCTAAACAGCACCAAATGGAGAATCAGGAGAGAAATTATTTAATATATAGGAGCGGCCACATGCTGGGACCCCTAAGGATCCAGATTAGGCCCTAGATGGTCAGAAAGATCATGATACATAAGTACATGCTCTAGTGATAGTGGGAAAGTTGACATTATTAACCCATTTTGGGATTTGTCTTGGTGAGAAGCTCAGAGAAAGTCTGGTACATTTCATCATGGGGATTAAAAGGGGAGCTCAATGAGAAAATACTTCCATGGAATACATGACTCAAGAGTTCCAGTCGCATCACCCACCCCTATTTCAGGGTGAGGGTGGGCCACATGTGGTTAAGAACTAGATCAAGGAAATGTAGATGATCTTTAAGTAGTTATAGATTCCTCAAGGTCATAGGGTGAATCTAGATACCTATATGCTTAGGGGACTAAAAAATCACTGGTGGGAAATGTAGGTTTAGGCAAATAGATACAAGGGAAATCTCCTGGAAAGACATTGAGGCTAGATTCTTTGATCAATTCTTCTTGGAGATACTATGGGAAGAGAGATTTTGAGAGTTCTTGAGCCCACAACAGGGTGACATGTTCATCATGGACTATGTGGAGAAAATAAATTATTTGTATCTATTAACACATACTATGGTGGGAGAATACACCATGAGGGTGAATCATTTTGAGAATGGTTTATAGAACACCATTCAGGTGTTGGTAAACATATTCAGGTTAGGCTCATTCTTAGAGGTGGCGAACGAGGAACTCAAAACTGAGGGAAATTTAATGGATCAGTTATAATCGAGTTGGGTGACAGTGTCAGGTGATTTCAATGGAAATGATTTTGATAGTAGGAAGAGAGGATGAGATTAGTTATAGTAGTATAGTTAGGCCAAGGACTCGAGCAGACCACCTCAAAGTGGATCTTTGATAGTTTGATTATAGAGAGGGAAGTCGGGTCATGTGAGGATGTAGTGTGATTGAGCAAAAATTAGTGTAGAGCATGCAGGTTGGTCCGAAAACTCGAGAGGTTTTAGAGGAATCCTTATCGAACATCTGATAGATAGAAACCAGGGTAGAATAAGGGACATGAGATCAGACCGGGAGTGGTACCAGGTGATGGTATCCATATTTTAGCTGCACGTAGATGTCATGTTAGAGAAAAATGGATCCATTAGTGGGGTCATATTCTTGTGGCCAGTGTGACACCATATGGATCCCATGTTTTAGGTAATCGAGAATTAGGCTAGGTTCTTGTAGTGAATATACCAAGTGCTGAGCAAACTAGGAATCTAGTTATGTTTAGAGGTATACCATGGGGGTATTCTTGTCTTTTTTTTCATAGCATGGATTTTTTAGATGCATGTCAATTTTGAGTTCACAAGGTGCATGAGATGTATCTATGGACTAACCAAATGCAGGTTAGTTGGTTAGAATCACCTTAGATGCATTATATAAATATATATATGAGGTGTGTGACACTAGGATTTATATGTGAGAACCATTGGGTGCATAGAATTTGAGGTGTATAGGAATCTAGGAATCATCAATATGTGTGACTTATTTTTGGTGTGAGGCACTAGAATTGATTTTGTGAATCTGTTGAGGTGTGTAACCTCATTGGTTCCATGTGAGACATTGGTATGAGGTGAGAATCAATTCAGTGCAGCATTTTGATGTGGGTTGGGAATAAAAAGGGAGAAGCTGATGAGGCGAAGAAGTTTTGATGTGTCATATAAGGACTTTGAGTCCAGGGATGGTTAGTGGAACATCAGTTTTAGTTGAGTTTTGTGTTGGGATGTGACCAGGGTAAGTAACTCATAAGGTGGGGAGCACCTCAAGAGAGTTTTCTTATTCCTTTCAGACTGAGGTAGTTTGAGTTAATTTTATAGTGATGGGTATATTTAGTACTATATCATATATATGTTTTATTTCTTGGGTATGATCTATGTTAAGGTGGGTATATTGCAACGTCTTGGATTTTTGGAGCCGATTAAAATCCTAGCCCATTTTTTATTTTTGGATTTTTTTGGGTAGAACAACTATTTACTCATTAATTAAAACATAATTTTGAGTTTTTATTTGACACAAGACCTTATTTTTGGATGATTATTTATTCTCAATAAGTTTCTTTGTGGTTCATATGGGTTTTGTGTCCATCGGAGGTAGAAATCCCATGTTTTGAATGTGCGCCAACTCGAGATCATGGTTTAGACAAATTGTTTACCCTCTTGGGAGTAACTGTGTGGCCCTCCAAGTAAAATGTTCATGGTGTACAAAACTATACAAGAAGGGGTTCATAGATATGAGGCCATGTATTTAGTTTTTTGAAAGAGGGATCATGCATGGTTTGCACACAGTTTGGAAAAACGTGCACATGAACCATGAGAGCTTGGAGATTTGTATAGTTGGGGTCACATACTTTCTGTATGGTTTTGAAAACCATGAAATATTTCCATGTATCCCATTAAAAGGGATAGAATATCCTTTTTCACATCCCCCATTTCTTCTTTCCTCCACATTTTTCCTCCTCTTACAACAACGTACAATAGTGGGGAGCACCCTTCTCTTCCTCTCCTTGATTTTGTGTCGATCATCACTTCTAAGCTCTGTTTATAGATCCATCTATATCATTTAATACATATTAGAAAGGACTTAATTCCTCATTTATCATTTCTTCCTTTCTATTTCCATACAGTGCACTAAATATGTGTGAGTGGTTTTACCCAATTTTCAGGGTGTTCATCAAATGTACCGATTTCTTTGAAATCGGTCCGTCTTAGTGATTGATATCAGATTTGAAGGATTCTACCAATACAAGGTATGTAATGATTACATTTATTTTTGATTTAATGAGTGTTTTTGGGGCGCAAATTTTATCACACCATTAGGTAGTCCAAGAAATACCCTATAAATTAAGTAGTTTCTTTAAATTAATTAATTGAACCCATTGTAGTTTCCTATGGGAATTCTCCTCAATTATACAAATAGTTAAGGCATGGTGAGAGGTCAGAACAAGTTTAGATTAGAACCACATATTAATTTATTTAAATCAAGTCATTCAGTTTAATTTTATTAAATTATTATATATATATTATTCTCTTAGGATGAGATCCATGGGATAACGAAGGGTGTGAGCTTAGAATTGTGATGGCGTTGGCCATCTAAACCGAGGTGATATGATCATTAGTATGGACATGGATTAATATATATATATATATTCAGGTGATGTTGGTCATAGTTTGGGAGACTCGATCATCGGTTTGAGGTGGAGGGTCCGTCAGGTTGTGGTCATGGCTTGGGTTATATGAGATGGTGATGACCATCAAGTGTATCGACACGGTCATAGTGGCATGAGGTTTCAAAAATATGCTTATTAGGATCTATTTGGTGATTTACACTCATGGATGTTGGAAAATGCACCATTTATAGTCATGTGTACATAGTAGTACTTAGATGGTGAGGAGTTTTTGATGGCTCATGTGGGTAGAGTCCTCCAATAAATGCAACTTAGGAAATTGGTTGGAGGTTATTTCCATAGAAGTCCATCGATACAATGAGGAGCCATTGATGGATAGTGATGATTCTATTAGTTGGGGGATGAGGCTCATCGTACATGAGTATAATGGGACATGACTTATTTTGAAGGATGAACATCACTGTTACTTGGGACACCCGCTGTTGAGCAGATGATGCTATTATTTGGAGGGTAGGTATCACTATGCATTAGGATGATGGGAATCGAAATGACAGGAGATTTAGAGTAGGAGTATGAGGGACCAGGTTCAAGTTTTTTGGGCATTCCTCTGGGATTGTATCTTATAAGAGTCAGCAAGGATACTGACCTAGGGTGATGTTGATCACTATGTTGTGTGACAACGTCATTAGTTTGAGGTGAAATGTTTTGTTAGAATGGGAATAACATGAAGAATATGTGATACACAACTCTAATATGGGTGGGTAAGGGGCCAAGATGACAAATTTTGTGAGAAATGGTTGTGATGGTGGAGGGTAAGGGCAGTGAGTTTACAATTACATTAATACTTTACATATCTTTATTATATATATATGTTATCTGGGCTATCTAACCATGTTTTGGTATTTAGAGGGATGTCACCTAGACATGATCTAATGGAGCTTCAGGCGGGTGATGTTTTAGTGTTATAGGACTAGGTAGATGATGATACCCTTGAGAGTTGATATGAAGCCCTAGAGGGTTCGGAAAATCATGTATTGTTGGTGTAGGCTCAGGTATAGGATCAGTTTCAAACTCCAGTGCTAGCAGGGGAAGCTGTTGGATTTGAAAGATTTTGGGCTATGGCTTGATAAGAAGCTTAGAGAGAGTCTGGTACATATCATCTAGGGGTTTTATAGGGGTCTTAGGGAGTATATCCTTCCATGTGAAACCTATCTGGGGAGTTCTAATGGAAGTACCCACCACTATTTTAGGGTGATGGTGGACCATAGGTGACGAATAATTGGATTTAGTAAATGTAGGTGATCTTTGAGTAGCTTGAAACACCACCAAGGTAGAGGGTGAATCTAGTGATGTACATGCTCAGGGGTCCAGGAAATCACTAATGGGACATGAAGGTTCAGGTAGGAAGATATGAGGGACTAACCTGTAAGTACTTTTAGGTGAGGTTCTTCGAGCACTTATTCATGGAGATGCTGAGGTTGGGTAGAGCTCATGAGTTCTTAATCCTATAGTAGAGTGACATGTCCATCATGGAATATGCAACAAAAATAACTCAATTTTCTCATTTTTTACTCAGTTTTCTGGTGATGACACCTTGAGGGTGAGGAATTTCGTGGATGTTTTATGGCACCCCATTTGGGTGTAGGTAAACATCTTTAGGTAAGCCTCATTCTCAGAGGTGGTGAAATATGCACTCATAGCCAATGAAATATTGTTGGATCGGTCCTACTTGAGTCGGGTGACAGTGTCAGGTGATTATAGTGGAGATTATTTTGATAGATGTATGTGAGGCCTAGAGGAGTTCCATTAGGGAATTCAATCTAATTAATTGAACAGAACACAACAGATTGGGTTTTCAAAGGTGGGATTCTAGTGTGGGAAGCTGGGTCATGTATAGACATAGTGCAATTAGGCACTCAAGGAGTACCACACATGAGGTTAGGTTGGGTATCTTGATTGGCTATGTAGGAAGCCTTCTTAGATAGTTGAAAGCTAGGGATCGAGGCAGACTCAGGGTTCTAAGAATGGATCAGGAGTGGTACCAGGGGATGATAGTTGAGTTTTAGTTGCACACGGAATCCGTGGATGAGAAAGTGGGGCCTATAATTGGGGACAATAGCTGGTGGCTAGTGCAACAATGCATAGAGGTCAGGCTTCAGGCAGTCGGGCTTCTGGCCAAGTGCATTCTATGGATCTGCCTAGGTCAGAGCATGCTAGGGACCTAGTTATGGTTAAAGGTATGTTGTGGGCATAACCTTGTATGTTTTGTTTTATTTTGGCATGGACTTTTTAAAGGAATGTCACTTTGGGTGAACGAGGTGCACAATATGTATCTATGGACTAACCAGATGTAGTTTAGTTGGTTGGAATCAACTCATATGCATAATATATATATATGTATGAGGTTCATGGAACCTGGATTTATTTGAGAGAATCGTTTGGGGAATGTATTTTGAGGTGTGTAGGAATATATGAATGATTGAGATGCCATAAATTTATGATTTTTGAGGAAATAAAACTGATTTTGGGATTTTTTTAAGATGAAAGACCTCATCGGTGGCACATTAAACATGGATAAAAGACCATAATCGACATGTTTCAAGATTTTGATCAGTGTTGGGCATGAAATATGAGCACTTGATGAGGTTTGGGTGTGATGATGCATCATGGGGGGACAATGAGTCCAAGTATGGTTAGTGGACCAACATTTTAATTTGAGTTATGGTTTGGGATGTGACATGGGTAAGTAACTTCTAAGGCAGGGAGCCCCCTTGAGGTAGTTGACCTATTCACTTTTGACTGGGGTAGTCTGGCTTAATTTTTAAGAGATGGGTATGTTTGATACCATATCAAATTTATATTTTATAGCTCAAGGATGAGCTATGTTTAAGTGATGATATTGTAATGTCCCGAGTTTTTAGAGTGGGTCTAAGTTCTCAGCTTTTTTGATTGTTTGGATTTTGGTGGGTAGAAAAACCCCATTATCGATCAAAGAAACTTTAGTTAGATTTTTCAATTAACTAAAGACCTTGTTTTAAGATGACTATTAATTATAAGAAAGTTTTTTGAGGTTTTTTTGGGTTTTATGAGTGTTGGAGGACAAAAGTCTTTGTTTTCTTAGGGCACAGATTGAGGTACATGGTTTGGAAAAACCATGAAGCCTCTAAAGAGTGACCATGTGACCCTCTAGGTGATATGTAAATGGTTTGAAAAAACATTAAGGAGGGGGTGAACATCCATGTAGCCATGTCTGCAGTTTTTGATAGAGGTACCATGCATGGTTTAGAAAACTATGCACATGAACCATGAAAGCTTGGATCTCTGGATAGTGGGTGAGGCACAGTTACTGCATTGTTCAGAAAACTGTGATTACTAATTGTGAATCCCATTAAAAGGTTGAAACATATATTTTTTCCTTCCCAATTTATTTCTTTTTTTACTTCTCAATCTACTTCCTTTGGTCACACACAATAGAGGGAACTCCATGTTTTCCTCCTCCTCTAGGGTGTGAGAAAGAATATTCATTTAAGATCCATTTATTGATCCATATACTGAACTGGATGTGTATAGGTAATGGTAAAACACCAATTTCATATATTCTTAATTAATATCTTCTTAAGGACCTCTAAATATGTGTGAGATGATTTACACTACTTTCAGGGTGTTTGTTTAAAACACTGATTTTTTCCAAATAGGCTCAAGTTAGAGGCTTAGATCCGATGTGTGAGTATCTACCCACATGAGGTAGGTGGTTCTTACCATTATTTAAAATTTCATGAGTGTTTCAGGGGTAAAAATTTTAGTTCACCATTTGGTAGTCTGAAAGAGACCCTATAAAATAAGTGATTTCCTTAAATTAATTAATTGAACCCATTAGAGATGACTATGGTTATTCTCCTCAATTCTACAGATGGTTAAGGATTTGTGAGAGCCCTGGACTTAGGAAAATTAGGTTGGGGTGTTGATTTATTTAAATTGAGTTATTCAATATAATTATATTGATATATATATATATATATGGTTTTCTTGGGATGAGATCCATGGGATAGTGATGGGATCGAACTGAGGATTGATATGGAATTTTTCTTTTGGACTAAGGTGATATGATCATCAGGCTATGCATGCCATTATATATATATATATATATATTCAGGTGATATTGAACACAGGTTGGGTGACTCGATCATTGGTTTGAGGCAGAGGGGCTGTCATGGCTTGGGTTAAATGAAATGGTGATGACCATCAGGTGGAGAAAAATAGTCCTAGGGGCTTGAGGTTCTGGATAGATGTAGATTTGGTTCTATTTGGTTACGTCCACTCTCCAATGTAGGATAATGTGACATTTGGAGTCTTGTACACATAGTAAGACTCTGATGATGCAGTTTTATTGATCACTCGTGTGGGTAGAGGCCTCTGTTACTTGTGTATTAGGTTGGTGGTTAGAGGTTCTTACCATATCCAAGAGGGTGGTGAGGATCCAGTGATTGAATGTTTTGAGACTATCAGTTGGGAGATGAGCCTATTCGTACTTTAGGACATTGGACTATGACTTGTTTGGGAGGAAAAACATCACTGTTCCTTGAGATGTTGGCTATTGATCCGATGGTGATATTTCGTGGAGGGTAGAAATTACTGAGCCTCAAGATATTGATCTTTGAGATGACCGGTTCTTTCAAGTAAGGGTTTGAGAGAATAGATTCTTATTTCCTGGGTGTGACTTTAGGACATCATATTTTTTTTGGACATGAGGTATCAGTTGGCATGATGGTTCATGTGGTTTTATTAGAGGTTGAACTTGAGGGTTCACATGGACTGATGTACATTAGGGGAAGCCTTAGGATGAGGCTAAGGAGCCTATCCTCTATAGTATTATAGCACTGGTCAAAGAAGGTGAAAGCTTCCTGGTGGCTTTTGATCACCAGGGATGATTATGTTTGTTAAATACATGTGATACCTTTCATATTTTAGTATGTACCTATATAATCAAAGATGTAAGATAGGAAAAATTTGGTGGTGGAAAATAGAATTTTTTTCTCTAGACCACACAGGCTCTTCGAGACGTGTGTAGATTTTATGGATTTATATTTAGGTAATGGTTTGGTCTCTAGATATTGACCTTAGTGTTGGATTTTTTAGAATGGGATGGATGGAATGGGACCTTGAGGTTCCTACATTAGATAAAGTTTCATTTTTCTTGTTTTTTCTTTATGTCTCAACATGATATTATATGTACCTACTGAGGTTTTTCATTTAATACCCTTTTGATTATTAATATACATTACTTTTTTGATATATATTATTTCATACAAATGGTATGTTTTTCTTGTGTATTTATTACAAAGTTGTTGTTTGTTATTTCTTACACTATTGCTTTCTTTTTTTTGTGCTTCCTCCGTGGGAAAGTTACTGGTACAGAGTATCTTATTCTTTTCTATTCACTACATATTATATATTTACTTGGACCATTGTTATATCATAACCAAAGGGTATCATCTCCCAACTATCACCCCTTTACACCATCACTGCTAGTAAAAAAACCTTTTTTTATGGGGAGGTGTGCCTAAGGCCTTTGGCACATGGCTCAAAACACTATTCATGTGGCTAACTAGGTCGGGGCACTAAAAATGGTATCAGAGTAGTTCTTGACTGGTAATTAGTAACAAAATTTTTATGGTTACTAATTATATCATTGTATTTTTCTTTTTGTTGGTCTTACTATTTGGTCTACGGTAGAACCAATATTAGGATATTGTCGGAATTGGGTTTAGAGCTCGTGTTTGGGTACCTACAGCCCCATGCATGGGTGATAGAACAAGTTGAAAAGGGTGGGAATTACTATTCTTATTTGATATTATTTCTACCTTTAGGGGAACCGTTATATTTCTTATTACTTGTTAGGACATGTGACCCTTGTTCTGGTATAATAAGGGAAGATCTTGGACCCTTGGCCTAGTACGATAAGGGGGTGTTTTCTATGCTTTATGATTAGGAACATATATTGTTTTAAATATATATATATATATATTCATGTTCCATGATAGAAATTTTTTTGTGATTGTCATTGGGGACATAGATTGTGCTTAGAGGGTTTGGGTTATATAAATTGTCAACAAAGGAAGCTAAGTGGTGTTTTCCTTCCAAGATTATCTTTGGTGAAATCTTACTCAAATAGCCTATGAAAGTGGGCCCAATGAAATATGTTTGTAATATGTGATATATATATATATATATATATAAGGGCATGAATCTTATAGGATATGGAAATGATGATCAACAGGGGTGATTTTGATCACTAGGATTTGGTGAAAAGGTTATTGGTTTTAGGTGACATGGTTCGTTAGGAAGGGTGCGGCCCGAGGCATATGTGATACTAGGATCTGATATGGGAAAGTAAGGGGATAGGAAGCCAAATGTTGTGTGACATGGTTGCGATGGGGTTGGGTAAGGGTAGTGAGTTTAATTTTTCAATTACTTATTTATTTATATACATTATATATTTATGTTATCTAGGTTGTCTGACCATATGTTGGTATTCAGTGGGATGCCAACTAGGCAAGCTCCAATGGGGAATCAGGTGAGAGATTTTTTAGTGTCGTAGGACTGGTCACCTGATGAGACTCATGAGGGCTAGGTTGAGGCACTATAATGTTAGTTTGATCATGATATGGAGCTGTAGGCATAGTTATAGGATCAGGATTAGACTCCAGTGTAGTTGGGACAACCTCCATATTTGACAGCTTTTGGGATATGGATTGATGATTAGATCAGAGTGAGTCAAGTATATATCATCCATAGGTTTTACAAGGGATATCAGGGAGTATAACCTACCATGGAATACCTAACTCATGAGTTTTAGTTAGAGCACCCACCGCTATTTCTGGGTGAAGGCGGACCAAATGAGGCTAAGAACTGGATCAAGGTAATGAATATGATATTCGAGAAGCTTGAGACACCCCTAGGGTAGTAGGTGAAAATGGAGATGTACATGCTTAGGGGACCAACCAAGCGTTGGTGAGACATAAAAGTTTAGGTAGTAATAGATGAGGGAATGTCCTATAAGGACTTTGGGCACAGGTTCTTCAAACAATTATTCCTATAAATTCTAAGGGAAGAGAGAGCTTGTGATTTCCTAAGCCTACACCAATGTGAAATGTCCCTCATGGAATATATAACAACATTCACTGAGTTGTTGTTGAGTCAATAAGGTTTTACTTATGAATCTTTCCATTCCTTCATTCAAGGGGGAGATTGTTAATTCATTAAGGTTTTCCTTATGAAATTACTATTCCTCTTGTTTTGAAAATCAGAAACACCTTTTTCTCAAGACAAATTTCATTTTACCCTTGTTTTACTTCTATAAAGAAAATTTCCTTCCCCAAGGAAATTTACCCTTACCTAAGTGTAAAACTTGAATTGAGTCCAAAATCTTGGAATCATATAATACTTATATACGAGGCATTCTTTTTAAGAATTCAAATTTTGGATACGAACTATTATGAAGTTCAACTATGAATTCTGGATACAAACTCTCATGTAGTTCAACTCTGAATTCTGGATACGAATATTCATGAAGTTCCATTCCGAATTCTGATTACGAAATTATGTAAAGTTTAACTAAGAAATATGATTATGAATTCCGAATATGAACTCTTCCAAGTTCTGACTCCAAATTCCAATTACGAGTTATGGTTACGAACTTTTCCAAGTTCTGACTCCGAGTTCTCTGAATAAAGACTCTGAACTCTTCTGAATTCTGACTCCGAATTCTCATGAACTTCGACTCCAAAATTTTTAAGTTTAGGTTCCGAATTCCTGTGAATCTTGACTCCAAATTTCCTTGAAATTCAGACTATGAAATTATATAGAATTCAGGTTCTGAATTCCTAAAAAATAGAATCCAAATATCCTTGTACTATAGACTCCGAATTTAGTTTTTACTTCGACTCCGAACTTTCATTTACAATCATTCCGAATATCATTTTTCGATCATACTTACATCTGTTTAGTTACAAAACGATGTCGTGCATTCAGTTACTCACTAACCATTGTTTGAGTGACACGTGTACAGGTCCCTACGAAATTCAAGGAGAAATATGACCATTGGAGGAGGGAGACAACTATTGGGACTACACCTATAAATAGGATCTAATTTGAAAGAGCTCAATACTTATGACTATTCTATGACTCTAGAGATTACACTTTGTTGAAGTGATTTCTAGAGAGAGACTCTCAGGGTTCGTGCAAAAAGTTTTGAACTACTCATTCAAACTTTTCTTCGTGAAGATTTGCTTCGTGCAGAGGTTCGATTTCCTTGAAATCATAAGACTTCAGGTTGTGAAGTTAGAGGTACTAATTTCCTTACAAATCGAGGGCTTGTGGGGATAGAAAGAGAGATACTGATCTTCATATTGAGGGCTTACCTGGGTTTGGGTAAGACAAACTTTCTTGAAATTATAAATCAAGGGACCTCTTATCCTGGTATGTTGGATACCCTCCTATTTGGGTTAAAAGAGCTTTTACCTGTTACTCGTAGTGTTACTACTTTGTTTTCCACTGTGCATTTTTAGTTGGCAAGGAATGTATAACTTTCATATACTTCCTTAATCTTGTACTCTAATTTTATAGGATTCTATATGCTTTAAGGTAGAATCTTAGTTGGTGTAAACTTTTGTTAAGTTTCATTTCTGGAATCACTTTTCGAGAATCTAGCTAGATAATAGAACTTAGAGTTTGTGTGAATTTTGGTTATACAAAATTTCCTTAGGGAATTTTTTTAAAGTATACAATTCACCCCCCTCTTGTATTTGTATATCATTTTACATATTCGATCCTACATTTGGTATTATAGAGTATATCATACTCATACATACCATTTTAATAATTGGTATTAGAACGGGTTCAATCTGAATTAATCTCCCGATTAGATTTAGAAAGAAATTCTTGGAATTAAACTTCCAGATTCATATTTTTCAGATTCATATATTCGGACTCATATAGTTCAGATTCAGTTTTTTCTTAGAGATACAATATCTAGTTTCTTGATTACATATTATACTACTAACAAGTTTGTGCCAAAGATTTTCTTAAGGATGTTAGGTTTAAATTTCGGTTCTATAGATAATGTAAATCCTACTAGACCTCCTATTTTTGATGTAAATGATTATGAATATTGGAGATATCATATAATGACTTTCATTTTCAATACTGGAGTTGATAATTTTGTTATGATTACCAGAGGATATAAAATTATTGACAAAGAAATTAGTACCTTTACTAATCAAGAGAAGCATGAATATCAATTGAATTATAAGGTACACAATACTTTACATTGTTCAATGACTAGAAATATATATAGCCAAATTTTTTCTTGTGAAGCAGCAAATTCTATTTGGAATAAACTTGAAGTTACTCACTTTGGTACATCCAAAGTAATAGAGACAAGAAGAGCTATGTTGAGAGATGAATATCATGGTTTTAATTTTTCTTATTGAGAACCCATATGTAAAGTAAAAAAAATGTTTATGACTATTGTGATTAACTTACAATCTATGGGAGAAAAAGGTTTGGATGATGAGGCTCTTGTTTATAAGATCATAGATATCATTCCAAATGAATGGGAGTCCAAGAGGACAACTATTGATGAGAACAATAAGGTCACTCAGATTTCCTTAGATGAGTTGTTTGGAACTCTTCTTCAACATGAAGCCAGAATGAAGAGAGATACTGAAAATTTTAAGAAGAAGAATGGGAATGGAAGAGTTACTTTTACAACCACTGCTAAACATATGAAAGCCAAGACCCCAGAAAGGGTAACTAGATCAAAGTAAAAGAAAGTAATTATTCAGTCATAATCTAGTGATACAAAAAAGTTAAAGAATAAGTTAGCTAATCCTGCTCGGATAATGAACAAGATTGTAGATCAGAAGAATCATCAGAATAAGTACAAGAGGAAATAATATAGAGATATGAAAGATGGAGAATTTACATGTTATGAATGTAAAAAAACATGTCACATCAGACCTGATTGTCTCTTGTTGAAAAAGAAGGATAAGAAGGAAAGGAATTCCGAAATGAATAAGAATAAATTCTATCGATCAAAGCAAACAAAAAGTCTTAAAGCTAATAAAACTTGGAGTGCTAGCTGTGGAGACTCTTCAGAAAATGAATCATCTGAATATGAATCATCAGTATAGAAGAACATGGGATTATTTGCTACTACTTGTTTCCCCAACACATTTATTATGGCCAAGGTACGCTCTACCAAGGCTTTAACAAATACATATCTTGATAAGAATTACTATTCGGAAAATAATAATTCTAATAAAGATACTTCATCCTCAGAAATTGAGGAACCTTCATATGAAGAAGTATCTAGATTTTCCAAGTTTCTTGAAGCAAGAAATTGTAAAATTTTTAAAAATCTATACAAGGAAAATACTAGGGAATAAATTCTTATAAAAGAGATTTCAGATATTTCTAGAGATCTTGGAGATAAAGAAGAGCTTATAAAAAAACTTTCTAAAGACCTTGAGAAAGAAAATTCTTCCAAGGAAGAACTTTCTAAAGATCTTATGAATGCTATTTTAAAGGTGAAAGTTTTTGAGGAAAAATATGACTCTAAAGAAATGATTCCTAAGGATAGGACTTTATAATTCGACTGAAATCTGAAATATCTTCTCTTAAGATGCTTCTTGCAAAATTTACCTCTGGTAAGGAAAATTTTGACATGATGTATTCTCAAATTAAACCTCAAAGAAACACTATGGAAGTAGGTTATACTCACCCAAAACCAGTTTTTAGAAACAACTATTTTGTTTCTTCTGAAGCCCCTTTTTGCACTAAGTGTCAAAGTGGTGGGGATTGGAAGAAAAATTGATCATTGAATAAAGTTCAATAACTTGGGTTTCATAAATCTTATTTTTCTAAACAAATGTTGATACCCAAAATTTTGTTGTCTAACAATTCCGGATCCAAGAAACTTTGGATTCAGAAAGTCTAACTATTTTTATTTTCAGGAAAATAGAGAAGGTACCAACAGAAATACATGGTACATGGATAGTGGATGTTCCCAGAATATGACTAGTAAAATAAACTATTTTGAAAATATTATCAAGACGAAAGGAGGAAATGTAACTTTCAGAGATAAGGCTCAAGGAGAAATTATGGGTATAGGTATCATTGTTCTTCTTGGAAAAACTTTGATTTTAAATGTTTTATTTGTTAATGGTCTTAAGAACAACCTCATTAGCATAAGTCGGTTATGTGATGAAGGATACCTTGTGAATTTTAGGAATGATAAGTGATTAGTACACAATTCCAAGGAAGAGTTTATTCTTTCTTCCTATAGGCAAGATAATTTTTACACACTAAATTTAGAAGACATTAGGAGCCAAGACTTACCTTGCCTTAGTGAAATGGAAGATCATTCTTGATTGTGGAATAGAAGGCTAGGACACTGTAACCTTAGGAACTTATGAAAACATTCTAATAAAGGACTAGTTAAGGATCTACCAGAGCTTAGATTTTATTTTTCAAAAGTTTTTGATCCTTGTTAGTATGGAAAGCAACATAAATCAAGTTTTAAATCATTCGGTGAAGTCAAAACTACTGATGAATTATAGTTAGTGCATATGGATCTCTTTGGTTATACACAAACTAGAAGCATTGGGTGGAATTATTATGTACTTTTTCTAGTTGATCATTACATTAGATTTATGTGGGTATATTTTCTAGAAAAGAAATCTGAAGCATTTTCTTATTTCAAAAGTTTTAGAGCCCAAGTTAAAAATGAGAAAAACCTTCCATTGAAAACTATTCATAGTGATCATGGAGGAGAATTTCAAAATTCTGATTTTGAAACTTTTTGTAGTAGAAAGGGTATTACTCACAACTTCTCAACACCCAGAACACCTAAACAAAATGGAGTTGTAGAAAGAAGAAATAGAATTCTTCAAGAGATAACTAGAACCATGTTGAGTGAGTATTCTGTTGCCAAGAATTTTTGGGCTGAAGCTATAAGTACTGATTGTTATACTATAAATCGAGTTTTGATTAGACCTTTTCTTAATAAAACTCTTTATGAGTTATGGAATGGTAGAAAACCTAGACTTTCCTACTTCAAGGTTTTTGGTTGTAAGGTATTCATTCTGAATACTAAATATAATCTATATAAATTCGCACCAAAAACTGATGAAGGAATTTTCTTAGTCTACTCCACAACTTCTAAGGCTTATAGAGTTTTCAATAAAAATACTTGTACTATTGAAGAGACAATGCATGTCAAATTTGATGAAACTGATCCTTTTTTTTAAACAACCCGTACCTACATCATCGGATGTGTTTTCAAAAACAAATTATCAACCTATGATAGAAAATTAATCTAATAAAGAAAATGTTCAAGAAGATACTTTTGAAACATTTACCCCATAATATTTTCTACACTACATTGATGAAAAATCTTTAAAAAACCCAAATCATACATTTATAAGGAATCATCTCAGTGATAGTATCATTGGTGATGTGAATCAACCTATAAGGACTAGAATTACCTTAATAAATGAAGTATAATATATAGCATTCCGTTCCTAATTAGAACCAAAAAGCACTGATGAAGATTTAGGTGATGATGATTGGATCAAATCAATGCAAGATGAGCTAAATGAATTCTAAAGGAATAAAGTCTGGACATTGGTTGAAAGACCTAAGGAAAATTCTGTTATTGGAGTAAAATGGGTCTTTAGAAATAAGTGTGATGAAAATGGAATCATTGTACAAAATAAATCTAGATTATTTGCTAAAGGATATAATCAATAAGAAGGAATAGGATATGAAGAAATATATGCTCCAGTAGCTAGAATTGAATCTATTCATATTTTACTTGCCTTTGCAGCATTCTTCAATTTTAAACTTTTCCAAATGGATGTGAAATGTGATTTCCTTAATGGTTATGTTCAAGAGGAAGTTTTTGTTGGATAACTTCCTGGATTTGAAGATACAAAACATCTTGAACATGTTTTTAGACTTACCAAAGATTTATATGGCCATAAACGAGAACCTAGAGCTTGGTATGATATACTTACATGATTTTTTCTTCAAAATAACTATGTAAAGGGAAATGCAGATCCAACTCTTTTTATAATGAAAGATAAGAAAAATGTTTTTATTGTTCAAATTTATGTTGATGACATTATATTTAGTTCAAATCAGCAATCTTTAACTGATTACTTTTTGGATTTAATGAAATATGAGTTTGAAATGAGTATGATGGGTGAGTTAAAATTTTTCCTTAATTTTAAAATTTCTCAAAAACCAGAAGGAATTTACATATCTCAACATAAGTATATTAAATATCTTCTTAAAAAGTATGGATATGACAACACTAAAAGTATAAGTACTCCCATTGGTACCTCAAACACACTTGATCTTGATGAAGCTGGGAAACTAGTAGATCAAACATCTTTTAGAGGTACGATAGAAAGTATAATTTACTTGATAGCTAGTCATCCAGACTTAATGTTTTCAGTATTCTTATGTGCAAGATATCAATCCAATCCTAAGGAATCTCATTTGAAGGTAGTGAAAATAATCTTTCACCACTTAAAGGGAATCAGGGATTTAGGACTATTTTACACTTCTGGAAATGATTTTGTTTTAAAAAGTTTTTCAGATGCTGACTTTGGTGGATGTAAAATGGATAGAAAAAGTACATCCGGAACTTGTCATTTATTAGGATATTCATTAGTTTCTTGGTCATGAAAAAAGAAACACTCAGTAACACTTTCCACTACTGAAGAAGAATATGTAGCAGCTGGAAGTTGTTGTGCTCAATTGTTGTGGATGGAACACACACTCATAGACCATGTCTTGAGTTTTACTAAGACTCAAATTTTGTGTGATAACCCAAGTGACATTTCCCTTAGTAAAATCCATGCACATCACTCTCGTGAAAAGCACAAAGATATTAGGCATCACTTTCTTAGATATCACACACAAAAACGAGATATCATTCTTCAATTTATCGGAATGCAAGATCAACTTGCTGACATTTTCAGAAAATCATTACCTTCAGATAGATTTGAATACATTAAAAAGAAGCAAGGAATGATAACCGTAAGGTAATATTCCTTGATTAACATCCTGTTGAAATCAATATCCTTATAGTAATAAACTCTTTTTCATATAAGTAGTAAATTTTATCAATGAAGCTTTCAAATGTTTTCGTAATGTAGTTTTTCAAAAAAAATTGTAATGTAGTTTTCAAAAATTTTCGTAATAAAGTTTTCAAATTTTTTCGTAATGGGAATTTTTCGTAGTTGGTTTTTCAAATTTTTTCATAATGAATATTTTCAAAATTTTCGTATTGAAAATTCCCAGATCTGAAATTTTCATAATGAAAATTCTCATATTTGAAATTTTCTTAATGAAATTTCTCAAATTTGAAATTTTCGTAATGAAAATTCTCGGATTTGAAAATTTTTTCTTAGTGAAGTTTTTTTTTCAAGTTTTTTTTGAATCCAAAGTTCTTCAATAAGAACATTCCTTAATACAAATAATATTCCTAGAAATCTGAGAGGTATGATTTCTTCTTGAGTTTTCCATAATTACCTTTTACTTTCTATTAGTTTCTTTTGTTTTTAAAATTTCTCGGATTGAAGTTTCCTTAAATACGAATGTTTTATTTTAAAACCTCAAATGATCGGATTCAACCAAAATTTTTCCTCTGGCTATGATATCAATCGTTAGATCAGATCAGAATAATTCTTAGCCATTAGATTCAAATTGGATGTTAAAAGGTCACTTCCATCGCCTATATAAAGGACCCCGGAAGAGTTTTCCCACATTGGTTCTCAAGATGGTGTGTGTTGAAGCCTTTCTCCTCTACAAAAACCCATTCTGAATTCTTCAGAAGTGCTCCTGTCTGAATGTCTGTAGAATTCCCCTCTCAAGAAATGTCTTCTGTCAAGATGATCTTGGAATGGAAAATATATAGGGAAAGGTTAGTTCACTCAAACTTCTTCAATATGTATGACTCTATAATTTCCACGAATATCATACTAAATGGATGGGAAAGTGTAGCTATATCTAAGACTCGAGGTCAAAATGTGGTGTATCCGGATTTACTCATAGAGTTTTATGAGTAAGTTTTTTTTCAAGGAAGATGGAAGGGAGAAGTTCTCCTTCAAGAGCTATGGGAAGACGTATTCTCTCTCTCATACCAAGGTGGATAGATTAGTTAGCATACCTTATTAAAGAGAGGTTGAGGTTTTCTCTCACAAGTTGCCTGAGGTCCATGGTAGTTTTTTCAAGGCAAAATCTATGGAGTGTCTAGGTCTTTCTGACATAAACACTGCAAAGAAGATCACCCGTATTTCAACCAACAATGAGATTCTACAGCTTTGGGTGCAAGGGTTTATCGTACCAAGGAAGGGTGATAAGGATACCCTTAAGAAGAGTGACATGTATATTCTAGATTTTTTGGTAAATCTAAGGAAGTTGAATCTCATGAGACAAATCCTCATCACCATTAAGAACATCAAGAATGGGAATCTTAGAGCTCAAATCATTATGTATCCGACATTGCTTTCAAAGTTGATAGTTCGGTGTCTTGAATCCTTCAAGATCCCATGTAGCTGCAAGACAAGAAATTTAAAGGCGATATTGATCATTGATAACACCTTAAAGAGGATAAAAGTCTGTTTTTCCAAGGAGACAGGAGTTTTTTATGATCTTCCAGAAGAGGAGGCAGAACCCATTCCAAAAAATGTTGAGAAAGATGAACCCTCAAAGAAGTCCGGTAAGAAAAGGAAGTTGAAGGAAGTGGAAGCTGAAAATAAAACCCCTAAGTCTAAGGAAGTCCAATCCACACCTCCTAAAACAAAGAAGCAAAAGGCCTATCTATATGAGGTGGTAGTAAAATGGAGGGAGGATAAGCAAAGTAGAAATTTAGGGGATCCACAGTTCGGTTTGGATCCTGATGAGGCTAAGGCCTTAAAAGAAACAGCTGCTGAAGAGCTTGAATGGCAAGAAAAGGAGAAAAAGAAAAAGAAGAAAATGTCAGAGGCAGATATTATCCAAGCTATTTTGAAATAAACTAAGATAAAATCCGAACAAATCCATGTTCTGAAATCTTTCCCTATGGAATAGTTGCCCGAGACTCCAGGAAAGAGGTTTATGTCAACAGAAAAGCAACAAGAGATAACTATGGAAGAGAAGAAAGCTATAGAAGAAGTGAAACAAGCTGAGATTAGTGGTAGTTCTGATGATGTGATCAAGAAAGTTGAAGAATATCAAGATAATGGAACCCCATCCTAAATGTTGTCAATCTGGACTTCTCAAGATGGATCATAAAAAATTACCACTCCAGGAGTTGATGAGAAAGGAGAAGAAGAGGAAGTCAAAAAATTGTCTAATGAATAAATTCACAATAATCACTTCATTCATCCTAAAGATGTTGAAGCTATATCTCAAAAATAAAAAGTTGATGAAGAAAAGACTGTACAGTTATCCGAGAGTGAGCACAAATCCCCTGAAGAGGAAGCCATACCCAAAATTAGCAAAGGTAAGAAACTGCTTGTTGACTCTCCAACGAAAGATATTATGAGGAAGAAAGAAGCTAGAGGAACCTCAAAGAGGAAGTTGGTAGAGATAGAGGAAGAAAAATCTCCATGTAAATTATCACATTTGGAGTCATCTGCCTTAGGGCATGATTTTGTTGTACAGTCTCTAAAGAAGCTGGTCAATACCATTTCGATTTTTCCTGCAATTGAGTCTATATGCCAGATGCTTCAGCACAACATGAATCAAAATATAGACTCTGTATCCATGGTTATGGATAGATGTGTTATGATAGAGGCTGATCATAAAAATTTTCTGATCAATTATGAAGCCCACAAAAAATCTTGCAGGCATATGACCAAATGGTCTAAGAAAATTATTGAAGATATGGAAGATCTTGATCAGTTTCAAGAAGATGTCAAGGAAGCCTTTGGTACTGAAGATGCCAAAATCAAAAATATTTCAGATAGTTTTCAGGAAAATCTATGTCTAGAACAAAGTTCTCAGATTCATGATGTAAAAGATCTGAATGGGAAGCTAAGCTATATTGTTCAAAGCCTGAAAACATAGAAGAATATCTGGAGTGAGATGCAAGAAAACATTTTGAAGCAAGATGAATTACTAAAGGCTCAAGTAGAGGCCCTGAAGGCTCAAGAGGAAAGTATCAAAGACCTAGAAAAAAAGATGAGGAAGATCACAAAGAGCTGAAGAAATTGAAGACAATTATGAAGAATCACTTGCCCAAGGAAAAAGAAACAAAACAGACCACTACAATATTTTTTTGTATTTGTTTTTCCTTGTACTAATTCTTTCAATCGTAATAGAATTATGGTTGTGTGTTTGGTTGTATATACTAATATTTCAGGTACTATATTATTCTTCCATTCCCTCAAACTCTTTCTGAAAATCACAAAGGGGGAGAAGGAAAAAGAACTATAAAAGGGAGAAGGAAAAATTTATAAGTAAAGAAGAAATATCCCTAAGTAAGGGGGAGTTTATCCATGGGGGAGTTTCTCAGTACAAATATTTCCACATTGAAATGAAAATTCTCATTCTGGAAATATAGAATACGATCCTTATAGTTACAAATCCTAAGGAGGATTTATTCGTATTCACCATTGTCCATAAACAACGGGAGATAAGCTTTAATTTCAAAGTCTAGAAATTTATTCTAAGTCCTTACTTTCTTTTTCATAAGGATGTTTGTGCTTTCCAAAAAGGGGGAGATTGTTGAGTTAATAAGGTTTTCCTTATGACTTTTTCCATTCCTTCATTCATGGGGGATATTTTTATACCATTAAGGCTTTCCTTATGACTTTACCATTCCTCTTGTTTTGAAAATCACAAACACCTTTTTCTTAAGACAAATTTCATTTTACCCTTATTTTACTTATATATGGAGAATTTGATTCCCCAAGGAAATTTAACCTTACATAAGTTTAAAACTCAGGCTGGGTCCAAAATCTCAGAATCATACAATACTTTTATACGAGGCATTCTATTTAAGAATCTGAATTCTGGATATGAACTATTATGAAGTTCAACTTCGAATTCCAGATACGAACTCTCATGTAGTTCAACTCATAATTCTGGATACGAGCATTCATGAAGTTCCATTCTGAATTATGATTACGAACTTATGTAATGTTCGACTAAGAATTCTGATTATGAATTCCGGATACGAACTCTTCCAAGTTCTGACTCTAAATTCCAATTACGAATTCTGGTTACGAACTTTTCCAAGTTCTGACTCCAAGTTCTCTGAATACATACTCCGAACTCTTCTGAGTTCTGTCTCCAAATTCTCATGAACTTTGACTCCGAACATTTTATGTTTAGGTTCTGAATTATTGTGAATCTAGAATCCAAAATTTCTTGAAATTAAGACTACGTAATTCTATAGAATTCTGTTTCCTAATTCCTACAAAACAGAATCCGAATATCCTTATACTATAGACTCCAAATTCAATTTTTACTTAGACTTAGAACTTTCATTTACCTTCATTCTGAGTATCAGTTTTAATCATACTTACATCTGTTTAGTTACAAAACTATGCCATTCATTCAGTTACTCACTAACCATTGTTTGAGTGACACATGTATAGGTCCCTCTGAAATTCAAGTAGAAATATGACCGTTAGAGGAGGGAGCCGACCATTGGAACTACACCTATAAATAGGAGCTCATTTGAAAGGGATCAATACTTATGACTGTTATAAGACTCTAGATATTACACACTGTTGAAGTGATTTCTTGAGAGAGACTCTCAGGCATCGTGAAGAAAGTTTTTAACTGCTCGTTCAAACTTTTCTTCATGCAGATTTTCTTAGTTCAAAGTGTATATTTCCTTGAAATCAGTAGACTTAGGGTTGTGAAGTTAGAGGTGTCGATTTCCTTACAAATCGAGGGCTTTTGGGGATAGAAAGATAGATACCGATGTTCGGATTGAGGGCTTACCTGGGTTTGGGTAAGACATACTTTCTTGAAATTATAAATCAAGGGACCTCTTATCTAGGGTTGTTGGATACCCTCCTCTTTGGGTTAAAACAGATTTTACCTATTACTTGTAGTGTTAATACTTTGTTTTCTGTTGTTCATTTTTAGTTGGTAAGGAATTTATAACTTTCATATACTTTCTTAATATTTTACTCTGATTTTATAAAATTCTATACGCTTTAAGGTAGAATCCTAGTTGGTGTAAACTTTTGTTAAGTTTCATTTCCGGAATCACTTTTTCGGAATCTAGCTAGATAATATAACTCAGAGGTTGTGTGAATTTAGGTTATAAAAAATTTACTTAGGGATTTTTTTAATGTATACAATTCACCCCCCTCTTGTATTTGTATCTCATTTTACATATTCGATCCTACATTTGGTATTATAGAGTATATCATACTCATAAATACCATTATAACAGTTGTCTCATTTCACACCAAGTATGGTGGGTGAAGAAACCTTAAGGGTGGTCCTTCTCATGGATGGTTTATGAAATTCAATTCAGGTGTAGGTAAACATCTTCAGGTTGACCTCATTCTTAGAGGCAGTGAATAAAGAACTCATATATGATGGAAACTAGATTGATCTGTCATACTTGAGTCAGGTGAAAATTTCATTTGATTACGGTGGTGATGCTTCTGATAGTAGGAAGTGAGGATGAGAGGAGTTATAATAGAGAATTCAGTCCAAGGACTCAAGAATACCACCTTATAGTGGGTTTTTTATTGTGTGATTTCAGTATAGGTAGAAAGTTCATGCTTAGACGTAGTGAGATTGGGTATCAAAGGAGTGTCGAGCATGTAGTTAGGTCGATCATCTTGAGAGGTTTTGTAAGAAGCCTTCTCAGAAAGTCAGGAGTTAGGGAAAGAGGAAGAATCATGGATTTGATAACAAACTGAGAGTAGTACCAGGTGATGGTATCCATATTTCAAGAGCACGTGGAGGCCATGTCAAAGACTGCGTGACCCGATAGTGGGGTCAAGGGCTGGTGGCTGGTGAAGGACCACAAGGAGGGTAGTCTTCAATAAGTTAGGCTTCAGGATAGTTTTTTTCCATGGAGCTACCAAGGTCAAAGAAGGTTTGGGATCCAGTTACGTTTAGAGGTACTCTGTGGGCATATCCATGTATTTTTTGTTATATTTTAGCGTGAGACATTTAGAGGCATTCCCGTTTTGGGTGAATGAGGTTCACGAGATGTATCTATGGACTAACCAGATACTGATTAGTAGGTTGGAATTGACTCAAATGCATTATATATATTTTTAAGTGGTCTGTGGATCTAGGATTTATATGAGAGAAATATTGGGTCCATGGGTTTTGAGGCACATTGGAATCTTGAAATTGTTGAGATACATGAGTTATTTGAGGTTCAAGGCATCAAGACTTATTTTGTACATCTGTTGAGATTCAGGACCTTATAGGTTCCATGTGCGACAAGGGCATGAGGTGGGAATTTATGAGGTGATGGATTCTGATGGGTGTTAGGTATGAAACAACATAATATAATGAGGAGGAGTGAAAATTTATCATGGTAGGACTTCAATTCCGGGGATGGTTAGTGGACAATTGGTTTCATTTGTGTTTTTGGTTAGGATGCGACCGGGGAAGGTAAATCTTATCGTGGGGAGCTCCCTTGAGGTAGTTGACCTATTCCCTTTTGATCGGGGTATTATGTGTAAATTTTTAAGAGATGGGTATGTTCAGTACCATATCATCTTTATGTTTTATATCCCAGGGATGAGCTATGTTAAGGTGTGGATATTGTAACATCCAAGGTTTTTGAAGTGGGTCAAATTCCTCAACCTTTTTGGATTTTCGATGTTTTTTTGTTAGAAAAATTAATTTATTAATCAACAAAACATAATTATGAGTTTTATCTTAACCCAAGACCTTGATTTTAGATGAGTCTTAATGTTTGAAAAGTTTTTTCATGTTTTTTTGGGTTTTGGGTGTTTTGGAGGAAGAGAACAAATGTTTTCTAAGTGCATAGACTAAGGTGCATGATTTGGGAAAACTGTGTGACCTCTAAAGAGTAAACATGTGACCCTCTAGGTGCTCTAGGTGTGGTTTGAAAAAACCAGTAGGATGGGCAACATGACTATGCATCCATGATTGTAATTTTTTATAGAGGTATCATTCATGGTTTCTATACAGTTTGGAAAACTATTCCCATGAACCATTCGGGCCCGAAACTTTAGAAAGTCGGTGTCGCACAATTTGAAAAACTATGTGAGCTAACCACATTTCCCATTAAAAGGTTAAAAATTCCTTTTTCCCTTACCCCTTATTTCTTTTTTTTCTTCACCTTCCCCCTGCTTCGGTCACACATAGCTTAGTGAACTACCTCTTTTCCTCCCCCTTTAGGGTGTGAGCAAGAATCATCATCTGAGCTCTGTTTCATGATCCGTATGTAGAGTTGGATATGTATCAATAAGGCTCAAAATATCAATTCTTATATTCCACTTTGTTCTCACCTTATAGAACACTAAATCCATGTGAGATGACTTAACCTATTTTTAGGGAATTCATCTAAAAATAGGATTTCTTCCAAATAAACTTGATTTTGAGGCTAATATTAGATGTTTGGGAGTTTACCAACATGAGGTAGGTGGTGATTACCTTTATTTATGAATTCACGAGTTTTTAGGGGAGACTGACTTTTAGCGTTCCATTGGGTAGTCCGAGAGTGACCCTATAAATTATGTTCTTGTATGAAAATAATTAAGTGAATCCATTTGAGACATATATTAGAATGATCCTCAATTATAAAGAATGGTTGAGGCTTGGTGAGAGGCCAGACCTTGGGAAAATTAGTATAGGGTGTTGATTAATTTAACCTGAATTGTTTAATTTAACTATATTAATTTGTTATATATATATATGATTTAATTGGAATGAGGTCCATGAGATCATGATGGGATAAACCCAAGGATTGATATGGAATTGGCCATCTAGACGTAGGTGATATGATCATCATTCTAGTCGTGTCATGATATATATATGTTTGGGTCATGTTGATCACATGTTGGGTGAATCGGTCATTGGTTTGAGGTGGGGGGCCTTCATATTGTGAGAATAACTTAGTTTATATGAGATGGTGATAACCATCAGGTAGAGAGACATGTCCTTAAGGCCATGAGGTTCCATATAGATGTGTCTTAGGTTCTATTTGGTGATTTCTGCTCACTTATGTTGGACAATGCACCATTTAGAGTCATGTTCACACAATAGAACATATAGGTTGAGGTGGTATTGACCACTTGTGTGGTAAGAGGCCTTTGTTAGTTGAAGATTAGTTGATGGTTGGAGGTACTCACTGTATAAAGACATAGGGATGATGAGGATCCATTAGTTGGCAGTATTGAGGCTATCAATTGGGGGCTATTGCTCACCAATCTTGAGGTCATTGGGCCCCAAATATTTTGGGAGGATGAACATATTTTTTACATGGGATATCACGTTTTGATATGATGGTGATATTTTTTGGAGGATATAATTATATGTTCCTTGAGATGTTGGGATTCAAACCTATGGGTGGTTTTGATCAGGGTTCTGAGGGAACATATTCTTATTTCTTGGTCGTGCCTTTTGGACGTAGGATTTTTTATGGACCTAAGGTTTTAGTTGACATGAGGTACTGGTGGTTTTATTAGAGGTGGAAATTTAGGGTTCACCTAGACTTATTTACATCAAGGTGTGAAATGTGCTGTGGGTAAGGATCCTCTCCTATAATGTATTATAGAATTGGCCAAAGTAAGTGACAACTTCCTAGTGGAATTTAAGTACCAGGTAATCTAATTTTTATTAAATTCATGTGATTAATTTCTTATTATTTTTATACACCAAATTAATCATATATTTAAGATAGGAACATGTTGGTAGTGGCATATTGAGATTATTTCTCACACCCTACAAGATCCCTTCAAGATGAATGTATATTTTAGGGATTTACATTTAGGTCAAGGGTTGGGATATGGAGCTAGACCTTAGTGATGGATTATTTAGCATGGGATGGATGGAAATAGAACTTGGGGTTCCTACATCAGATGAAGTTTCTTTTTTTATTTTTCTCCCTTTTGTATCAGCATACTATTATATTTATGTATTGTGGTAATCCATTCCATACCCTTATTATTTTTGATACAGATGAATTGTTTGATATGTATGCATAATTGAAAATGGAATGTTTGGATGGTTTATTTAGTTCACTGTTGTTGATTTATAAGGGACTAACCTAGAGAAATATAAATATATTTGGGATTACAAGGTATCCATTGAGGTAGGATGATATCCATAATGAACCTAATGAGGTAATGAATAAAATGAAAATTACCATAAACCATTGGGTAGGGGTAATTCATGACAAGTATAACTTTTGAAGTATGATTCTAGCATTTCATGATGGAAAAAACCCATGAAGATCCACCAATGAGGTGTTAGTCGAATAGTATGATCATGTTTGGATCTGACCAATGAATGTGAGGATCTATCCCAAAAAACATTATGAAAGGAAATTATTTCACAATGTCACTTTGTAATTACATTCAAGAGATTTTTATTAACTTATTATAATTTATAAATATATTATTTAGTGAAGATGGTCCCAACAACATTATAAGTTTAATTTAAAGAATACATGAAAACAAATTTTCCTCTCTAATGGGTAATGAGTGGATGATGATGAACCCTGCATTAAGAGACATAAATAGGGTTAGATATGACCTCTTTCAAGGTAAGTGAGGTATCACTAATCTCTTCTTCACCAATTCAAAGATTAGAGGATGATAAAACCCTTTGATACTTAAAAAATTCCATATTTTTTTGATTGTCTCTATAATGAGTTCACTTGTTAGAACCTGGTGAATAATATTTTTATTTTGATAATACCATTTTGATGGAAATATAAATTCTCAATTTGTAGATCTCTTCTTTCTATGTTTTATTATTCATCACTTGGATAAAATTAATTAAGTCTAACTGGTTCTCCTTATCAGATGACTATATTGTTTGGTGGGATGGATCCTATTAGTGCTTCTTCTAAGTAAATGGTCTCGTTTGGTGGGAAAATTCCCTTTTATCGTCCTCTTAAAAGAGTATCTGTTTTTTTGTGATGATTTCCATGGTGCGATGGTTCCATGGTCTAGTTTGGTGGTATAGTTATAATTAATGCTTTTCTTGAAAAGATGATCTAATTTGGTGGGATAATTCCAATTTGTTCCCCTCCGAAGTATAAGATAACTTTTGGTGGGATGATTCCATGTTATCATTTAGTGGGATGGGACCCATGGTTTTTTGGTTGGTGTAGTTACCATTATCCTAATGATGGGGGAATTAAGCCTATAAACTTTGGGATTTATTTCCAAATACTTAGGGTTTCCTATTTCCACTTCACTATATTATGACTAATTTTTATGATCCTATTTGGATGATAATTAGAATGTGATATCGTCAAAGTTATAGAGATAATTGGGGTCATGATCCATTGATTCAGTCATGTTCTAATGATAACATACTCCATATACACTAACTTTCAGGATATCTAATTTTTAGTCAGTTAAAAAATATAATATGGGTCCTCTTCATAGTTTTACCCTTATTCAAGGATAATAAAAAACAAAAATATTATATGGTAATTGGTATAATCTAATTTTATTTGAAAATTATCTATATTTGATATTATTAGTGTGCATTGGCCTTCTCAAACCACCATACGAGTAGTAAGAGAAATGAGTAATTATTGTTATGCTACCACTTTAACTAAAAATGGAGTTGAAATATCTTTATGGATTTAGTATCTATAGTTTTTATTTTGAAATAATTATTGATGACACACTTGAGATAACATAAATTATTTTTTAGGACTGATGATTTATGTTTCCCTTAAAGAGAGAAATCTTGATAATCAATCAAATTTGAAGACAAAAAAGTAAATTAATATGATCTCTTGTAAAATGGTTGGATTGATTATAAATTTATAATTCTTTAAATATACTATGATTTATGATGGTCACCTAAAGGATTCTTGTTAAATTCATATTGGAAATCATACTTAGTGGGTATGTTTCCCATTAGAAATTCTTCATTGATATACTCATAATTATTTATTCAATATTTGAAATAAGAAATATCTTCTCCTAATGAGATGAGATCAATATATTTGGGTGGTGGGTGAGTTTTGTATATGGAAACCCATTTTTCTTTTTATTTGGAATAATCAAATCAAGGGGTTAGAAATGGAATATGTGGAGAAGATCCTTAATCATGGGCTTTCCTTTTATTCTTGGCATGTTTACCATATTCGTGTACCTCTATTTGAGTGAAAATTTATTCAAATCCCTCATATTTGTCACATTATCCAATAATATTACATTATATATCATAAAGTAAGATAAAAATAATAATATTTACTAATTTGATACCTAAATTAGGAATTATTTATCTCCATAAAGGAGGTGTATCCATAATATGAGCATGTTTCTACCCAATTGATGATACTATAGATGACTATGATGGTAAAAATAACCTATCCCTATTGATTGGAGTTTCCCCTGATATTTCACAACTATATCTATCACCTTCCATCTTCATTGTTTCCATATTCTACTAAGTTTTAGATGTGGTGGGATTCCATCGGGAAGACCTCCATGTGAATTAGTACTTTCTCTAACCAGTGAGGTGTATGTTGAAGAAATTAGAAATTATATATCTAATGAAGTCTAAGACTTCAATATAATATTGATATAGAGTTATTCTATATTATAATAAAAAATTCATTCCATAAAATTTATCACAAAATACATGGTACAATCATCACTCATTCAACACAAGTTTAGTTTTAGTAGAGAAGTATCTCTATACCTGAAGAAAAATTCAATAGGCTATTCATATTACACATTATTTCTCACAGAAATATGGATATATATTAATCAATATAATTTCAAATTATAGTTAAATGGTGGTGAGAATATCCCTCAATGAGTAGTCCATGGGTTTCATACATTTCTGAAAAAATGATTACAAAATGAAAAAAATGCTTAAGGGTCCTTTGGGAAATTTTTGGACTTTGAAAAAATGATTATAGGTTTTATATGCTATAGCTAAGTTATATATCACTATTTTTTATTTTATTTAACTGTTATTGTAGACAAAATGAACTAATGGGTAAAAATTTATGGAGGTTTTAAGTTTGGAATATATTAAGTCCCATTCTCCTAGGTTCATTCACCCAACCCGTTCACCCTAGTCATAGGCTGAAATTATTTGTGTACAATGCCTCCACAATATATCTCATATCACCCATTCCCCATCCTAGTTCTATAAATAGACTCTCTCAACTATCAATTTTGACACACATATTCACATGGATGTATTATTGAGAGAGGTAGGATATCCCTTCACCTAAATTATTCCAGATCCCCTACCAAGGGTGATCTAACACTATGGTGAGCCCTCACTTGAGAAATACATCACTAGTGTTACCCTCCACATGGGGTAGCCTTCACATGGGAAAGTTTTTACTTGGGTAACTCTATTCCCAAGGGCCTTCACAAGGGTGAAAATCTTCCCAATGGACTTCATTAGGGAAAGTATATTCCCAAGGCCCTCCACTTGGGTGACTATCCACCCAAGTACATTCACTTAGGATACTATCTATTCAAGGGCCTTCACATGAGAGACCATCCACCCAAGGGACTTCACGTGGGTAACAATCCACCCTAGAGCCTTCACATGGGTGACTATATTCCCAATGTCTTTCCCTTTTGTGACCATCAACCCAAGGGCCTTCACCTGGGTGACCATCTACCCAAGGAAATTTATATGGGAAACTATACACCCAAGGACCTACACATGGGTGTCCATCTTACTAAGGACCTTCACTTAAGCAACCATTAACCTATGGATTGTCACTTATGAGATAATTCACCATAACATTCACTAGGGGGATATTTCACTCAAAGACCCTTTATTAGGAATATCATTAAATATAAATCACTGGGGATAAAAACCATAGCTTACCCTCACTAGGGATAAGAACTTTAGATTTCTCTAACTACTATTAAGATCCACTTCACCCAGGTCCCACACCTAGGAACTGATTCACCCCAGTCTCACACTCAGGAAACTATCTATACCATATATACCTTGATTCATAATAATCCTATTGGTTTCCATGTGATTATTTATTTGAGATACTCTTATTGGTTCCCAAAGTTATTGGAGTTGAAATAATTCTCTTAGTACAAAAAGTACCTTAACCTAGATCCCCCTACTGGAGTGAACTATATATGGTCCTCCTCCCAAGTGTAAGTAAAAACCTTATAAATATCACTTCCTCATTGTGTTACTGATATATAGGGTGGGGGAGTGTAAGGAAACTATATATGAGCTTCGTATTATGTGTAATAAATAATCCTTATTGACTTCACCTAAGTCACTTACCCGATCATGCATTTTAGGGAGACTCATGGATAAGACCAAATATCTCTCATGTTATCACCACTTTTGTAGCATATAAATCCCCCAAGGTAATCCTAATATGTGTAATACCTAACACTTTATCAAAGGGAAACACTGATTTATAATCCCCAATTAGTTTCTTATTGTATCCTATTTCATGACATAGTAATCCCACTAGAGAATGTCATGTGTAAGCCCCAATAAATCACCTATTTTTCACTCTAATTAAATATTAATGATCTTAAATCTCTTGTTTCACACACTGAGAGTGACTCTTGTGGGATTAGAAGTTTAATTGATCAGTTTATCACAATATAGATGCATTATCGGATTAAACTTATAAGTCCTAGCTTCATTACCCAAAATTGTATATTAGACAACCTTTTTGTATGGTGATAAGCTCTATAGACTGGTACACACATATGGAATTAAGCTATGTCACTCAAACTAAGTGGTTTTGGATTATTTTTAAATAGTAAAATACAACACATCTATTAGGTTCAAAGACAGAATTATCCATCATACATATCTAGTTATGTGAAAACATTAAAAACCCACGTGAATAGAGTAGGATTACCCCAACCATCTTTAGGTGGAGATTCTGAGGATATCATGATCAAACCCCTAGGTAATGAGACAAAGAACCCCATATGTGATGAGAATATGTTTTAGTTATGTTTAAAAGAATAAGAATAATATTATTTCTTTGGTAATGATACTGGGATGGCATTATTGATGATAAAAATATTTCCCTGGTGATGTACCAAGGATGATCCATTATCTCTCACATAATTAACATGAGATTCCTTCATGGTATGACACGAGGAAGATAACATGGGATCCATCCTTATGTGTAAGCCCTGAAAATACTACATCCTCTCTATTTACCAATATATAGGATGAACCAGAAATAGCCACTCATATATAAGTCCCACCCAACCATTTTGAGGCACCTTCATCCTTGTCATTCATTCCATAGGATGATAAATTGAATGGAATTAGTCCTCACCACACTACCTAAAGAGGTATGATGTGTCCCACTGTGTTGAAACAGACTATATATGAGTTGATTTTTGTTCTCATAGAATATATAGGACACCTCTTTATGGTTCAATATTAAATCCATAATGCCTATCACTTTACTAGAAAATTAAAGACTCTAGAGTGCCCAACTATACTAATCTAAGCCATTAAAAAACTAAAAAATAAGTTAGATGTGTAAAACCACTATCACATATAGATGTTAACATATACACATGGCCTCTATCATACCATTGGAATAAGGGTAATCAATATTGAAATGAGAATTATGAAAGAATCACAAACATATTTGATGCACTTATGTGCATATGGAATTTAAATTATTTCAAGCATATTGAAAAAGGGATTTTTCGAATCAATTGTCATGTTTTTACATCTTAAACCTGTCTTTATAGGTGGGATTTAGTCATCAAAGGAAGGGGAAATAAGATTTGGATTGAACTGGGAAATGTAGATGGAAATCAAATGCGTTTTGTCCCTTTTTTCTTAGTGCATAATTACTTCTAAGTCAACTAAACCATGACCTCCAACCGTGATAACCATGCGCACCAAGGAGCCTCATGATAGAACAAGTCACACACCCTCTGTATGGTTTTCCAAACTAATCCTCTAGGAAACCATGTGAGGTGTGCTTTTAAGAAGGCAGTGGACTATCACACAGTCTCTTCATAGTTAATAAAACTATATGGACCATCCTAGAAAATTGTGCACCTCAAATCCCCAAGAAATACTCTTAAGCGTGATTGGTGCACAATTAAACTAATCATGTATCTAATCTATGCTACAGTCAATATGCAACCACATACTTTCTATATAATCTTCCTAACCCCCATTTGTCCCATTATTTGGACCCCTAACCACACCTTAACACTAGGGGATGTCCAATTAATTTAAAATAGACCATTTTAGAGAGGAAGAATCTTCTGGAGGGCATTCATCATTGGATAAGAATTTTGAAATGTATTTTATGTATTTTTTAAGATTATTCTCTTAGGGTTTCTTGGTTTTGTACATCATTTCTAGATTGTAATGAACATAATAGGTAACAAGAGATTGTTTTCCATCATTTATTCAATGAGTTTCTAATTCCATTAATGTTTTGGGGATGTGGGTAATCAATAATCCATGATAATTGAATCCACTTATTGTATTTTTGTTTTCCATTTTATCTCTCATAATTATACTCTGTATCCTTTATTTATCTTAATATAAACTCCATATCCATTCAATAATGGAGGTTCTAGGGATATTTAAAGGAATTAATATGAGTAATTCCATGAACATTTGGTGTACTCATCATCTAAAAATAGGGTTTCTTTTAAGAAATATTTTGAAAAACAATTCTTAGACCAAGAATTTTATTTCCTTTAACATAATTGAAACACACTAGATGAATGGATTTTTATAGAATCTGAGCCCTAGAGATGTGATTTATTTCGAACAATAAAACACGGTAAGCTAATTGATTTTTGATGATCTTCATAACCATCCTCATCCCCAATGAATTTCTTTTATTTATTGTTAAAAACAGTTTCAACTTCTTATTTTTTTAATAAACCTTAAATAATTTGGAAGGAGAATCACATAACTATTCAAAAAAATCTCATACTCCTCAAATATCTAGTCTAAATATTGAAAACATTCAGTTAATTAACCACAAATCAAGGTACCAAACACTTTAAATATTCCTTTAGATCGAACCATTACTTACACTATTTTATTTTTGATAGCAGGTAATTAAGTGTGAGCCATCAAAAGTAACATTTTGTCCAGAATGAAAATAAATTATAGCACCATTGTCTGGGAGAAATTAAATGGGGTTTTTCCAATTGAGTTTGAATTAGTTAAGTGAAAATAGAAATTATAATTTCCAAAAAAATATAATCTTAACCACATTTATATTTTTGGTTATTTTTGGTTTTCCATTTTACTCTTGGTGTGTTGTTCAATGTTGTGCAGGACCATAAGTCCATGGTCTTCCAGATTACTCATTCTAAGAAAACCAAGTCAGCATAAAAACACTTGATTGATCCAGAAATCAAATGAACGATATCAAGGTGACATCAATCAATTATTGGGGAACACAACCAAAAATACCCCATGGGAAATATGGAATAGGAAGAACTAGATACTTTACTTGAAATTGGACATCCATTTTTACTTGATAAGTATTAGAACCAATAGCTTGCCGCTGATGGTGAACCGAACCAACATCCACACACAAAATTTTTAGAGTACGTGCCATGAAACCATCAAAGACCATTGAATAAATTTCTTTTGAGATATGGAGAAAAAAACCTCAATAGTATCTTACACTAGAATAATTACCAAATATTACTCTAAATCAATGGCTATACTTTGTACAGGAGCTGCAATATATTCCACTACACCCTCAATAATAGCTTCCTCCATGCCATACCCTTATAAAGTATGGGTTTCCCTTAATTCATGGAGAAGATATGGGAATCTTTCAGCCACTGGTGCAAGAACAAAATTTTAAAATCAATATTTCCATCAGGAAACTCCTCTAGAATATGGTTCTATTTGGGGGTCTTCCAAGAGAGGACCCCAATTCCCATATCTCAAATTTTATGGAGATATGTGACACATTTCACTACCACGGAGTGTTAGAGGATTCTATTAGGATCTGTTTATTTCTATTCTCATTAAGTGAAAAATAAAAATATTGGATAAAAGGGATACCCTAATGTTTTATACTTAATTAGGGGAATTGGATCAGGCATTTTTGTTTATGTACTTTCCTCCTTCCAAAATAGTGACATTACCGAATAATATTCACAACTTCCAGCAACACGATTCATAATATTTGAATGAATCATGGGAATATTTCACGGAGATTCTATGAAAATGTCCTCATCATGGTCTCCCAATATGGATACATGGTCAAACATTATGTGGGGGTCTTTACAACGAACAAAAAATCTATGGTTGATGTGGCTACTGAAGAAACCATTATGAGAAAATATCCTAAATAACTATTTGACCTTTTTTAAGTTATGTCAGAAAATAGTTTCAAATGAAATTTTGAGTAAGGAACTCATAAGGGAGGTATGCATAACATTTATTCCACTTGAATAATGGCTTATCATATTGATTCCATGTCAAATAATATTGATGCATTGAATATGAAATCCACTTCACGTGTTCAAATAGTCAACCATCTAGATTTCATCAAATTTGGTGATAACCAAATCATAGTTGAATGTATGAGGCTTTGTGCTGACCCATAAACAGGTGAATTAAGTTATGTTTCTCAGAATTGAGGTTCAAATATAGTTTCTCAATATCTGAACCTTTTATGGAAAGATAATATAAATATGGGTTGGGGAAAACAACAACAAAATTCACAACCACAACCCCAAAATCCAACCAATTATGGGTATAAGAAAGACTAAAATACATATCCAAGACAATGATAAATGAATAAATACAAAAACGGATTCTATCAATAGAAAGGGTTTTAAAAAACTCATCCAACACAACCTCCTAGATAATCACAACATCATAAATTTGTTCAAAAATAGCATCAAAAGGAAAAACCATCAAAGTTAAAAGAGATGATGTCCATGTTTATCACCATTGATGAAACCATATTCCAAAATCAAGAAGAATATATTATAAGCCTTGAAAAATAGATTGTATAGCTAGAAAATCAAACCTTTATGAGGAAACCTGACACACCATTGGGAAACACTGAAAAAACCCATATGAGGAGGTCAAGAAAATAACATTGAGAAGTGGGAATGAGCTACAACACCAAGGTACCATAAGAAAATGAGGATGTGAAGATAAAAATTAAAATAAATACACACTATATTTTAACAATGAAGTTGAAGTAGAAGATCTTCCCTCACCAAAAGAAACATCAAAAGGAAAGGGGTCCATGCATGATAAAGAAATGGTAGTGGTCAAACCTTATGAACCCACATTTCCCTTTTACGAATGTGTGAAGAACATGAATATGGGCCAGTAGTTCTAAAAATTCATGGATGTATTCAAGAAAAATATCATCAAAATTTTATTTTCATGGGAATTGACTCAAATTACCACATATACAAAGATCATGGTGGAAATTATATTGAATAAAAGAATAATAGAGGATTTGGGTACCATTCCTCTTAGTAATGAATTATTTTTAGTGGATTAAAATCAATTCCTCCAAAGCATTAAGATCTTGGAAGCTTCTCTATTTCATTTACAATCAGCTGTTTAGGAAGGACCTTTTTGACTTTGGGGCTAGTATGGATTTAATTCCTTTTGGTTTTTTCAAGAAGCTGAGATTGAATGAAATGAATCTTGATCATTTAGTGCTACAATTGGATGATTTCTCAATCAAATACTCATAAGGGATCCTTGAAGATGTTCTGGTGAAGGTTGGGAAATTATTTCTCCTAGCCAATTTAATTATACTTGACATGGCGGAAGATGTATAAGTGCCACTGATTTTTGGTTGACCATTTCTTGCTACGAGTTGTGTTTTGATTGATTTCATAAATGTTAATTAATATTCTAAGTAGGGGATGAGAGAGTTTCCTATAATGTTCTTAATGATGTAAAAAATATTCATTTGTTGAAAGTGAGGACTGTTGTGCGTTATCCATTGTTGAAGATCATTTTGACTGTGCAGTAATTACCAAATGGCCCTAAGGCCTTCATTTTTTATTATTTTTGATAATCCACCTTTCAAGGGATGAGGTGGAACCCTTACAAGGCCCGAAGTCTTAGAGACAATTACATGACCCGTAGGTCTTAGAGGGAATCACCCAAACAAGACAACTTGGAACTTCTCCTCCCCAACATATGTCATGATGATCATCACTCCACCTTCATAGGGATGGTCGGCTAGCTATCCTATGAAAATTTTCATAGGTCTGGTACTGATGTCAATGCCATACCCTCTCATTCTTCCAATTCCAGTTAGCTATACTCTAGTGAATGGGCTTGTCCTGAATCCTTATATGGAGCCTTGTCCCTTTTAGTCTGAATGGTACATCTGCATAATCAGGTGGCCCAAAGGCCTTGGGGTGGCCCAAAGGCCTTACGTTGGCCTGAAGTCCTTGAGAGACAACTGTCCCGAAGGCCTTGGGTGGCCCGAAATCCTTACAGGACCCGAGGCCCAAACCGGTGGCCCGGAGGCCCGTATAGATGAATAGTTCTAGCTAATACAGTGCTGAATAGTACCTGATACAGTACTGCTACAGTACCCCAAGAAATATGTCTCCACATGGATTTGATCTCAGGTCTCTTGGATGCACTTTTTGAGTCCTCACCAATAGGGATGAGGCTCATGTGCGACTGTGCAGTAATTGACATGAAAATTTTTTATTCTATAAAAATGTTCTATTTAGTAGAGATTCAGTCCAAACATGAACATGAATAGATTTAGTATATTTTAGACAATGGAGGTCATTATTGGAAGTGATTAATAGTCCTAGATAGTTTGAAAAGAGAATAATTTGAACTTGTTGTTCCATAAATTTTTAAGGTTCCACAACTTGAAATGAATCCCCACAGATCATATTTGGAGTATGAGTATTTGGGAAACACGGAAAACATTCCTATTATTTACAATGTTTCCCTCACACTAGAATAAGAGGAAGAACCTTTTCAGGCTCTAAGAAGAAGAAAAAAGATATTGGTTGGATGTTGGATGACCTTAAGAGAATCATTCCAACCATTTGTACCCAAAAGGTACTTCTGGAAGAATGAGCTAAAACATATTGACAACCAAAGAAATGGTTAAGTCCTCCAATGAAGGAGGTTGTGAAAAGGGAATTAATCATTCTATTTGATGCTAAAATTATATACCCAGTTTTTGATTATTCGTGGGTCAAACCCTTGAAAGTAGTACCCAAAATTGGGGTATCACTGTGATTTCCATTGAGAAGAATGAGATGATCCCGACTAAAATAGTTATGATATAGAGATTATGAATTGATTTTAGAAAGATAAATGATTCCACCTAGAAGGAACCCATCCCAATTCCATTCATGGATTATATGTTGGAGAGTTTTGTGGGGAATTAATTCTACTACTCCTTCGATGATTATTCTAACTATAACCAAATATACATTACCCCTGTGGCCAGGATAAGATCACCCTCACATTCCCATATAGAAAGTTTTCTTATAGCTATGTTTAATTTGGAATGTGTAACACTCCATCCACCTTCCAATAGTGTATCTTATCTATTTTCCATGACATGGTGGAGAAAATTCTGGAAGTTTTCATAGATGACTCCTATATTTATGGGAATTCATTTGATACATGTTTAGTGAACTTAGAAATAGTACTAGAATTGTGTGAGCAAACAAATATGGTTTTGAATTGAAAAAAATGACATTTTATGTTACAAAATAGTATTTTCTTGGGCCACTAGATCTCTGATAAATTAATTTATTTGGATCCCATTAAGATAGATAGGATTGAAAAACATCCCATTCCCATTTCTGTCCATGCAATAAAAATATTTTGTGGGCATATAAGATTTCATTATCAATTTGTGCATGATTTTTCCAAGATACCTCTATAATTAACTATTATTCTTTCAAAGGATTATATCTTTAAATTCAATTAATCCTTAATTGGGGAATTTTAAAATTTGAAACAGATATTGGTGGAATCTTTGAAAATGAATGCTCCAAATTGAGATGAGCAGTTCGAACTCATGTATGATTATAGAAATTATGCTGTCGGGGAAGTCCTTGGGAATCAATTTGATCAAGTATTACAACCTATTTACTATGCCATTTGTGCCTTAAATGAATCTAAAATAAATTATACCATCACAAAAAAAAATGTTGGTGATGGTTTTTTCATTTGAAAGATTTCATTCAAGTTTGGTGCTGCCAAAAGTCATTGTTTATAATGATCATGAAGAACTCAAATACCTCTTAAATAAGAAAGATCTAGATCCATGATTGATTCATTGGGTTATTCTTATCTATGAATTTAATTTGGAGATTCAGGATAAAAAGGGGAGAGAGAACATGATTATTGATCACCTCACCCGCATGGAATTTCCCCACTAGGAAAAAGAAGAAGAGAAAGATACTAAAAGAAATTTTAGATGAGAATATATTTTCAGTAACTTCTATATCACATCCATAGTTTACTGATATCACCAATTATTTGGCTACGAGAGTACTCCACCTTGATTTATCTCACCAGAAATGGAAGTGATTTCAATTAAAGATAATGAAGTATTTTTTGGGAAGATCCAATACTCTTCTTGTAGAGACCCTAATCTTGATGTAAATGGACATTACATTACTTTTTTGGAATACTTAGTACATTACAAAAACACACACACAAGGACTGTAATAGTTTAGTGTCTTTGGAAACTCGGAATATAATCTTCTAATCGTGGTGAAAGATCCTCAACATCTCCCATAAATATCTTCCCATTTTTTTCTTACCTAAAACCTTCTTTTGTATCCTGGGGAAAAGAAAACATAAAAGTGTGAGCTCAAATGTTCAGTAAGGGTAAACAAAAGAAATATCAATCACATCATATTTATAAGAACATAACAATTTGGAAATCTTACCCTGCAAAAGAGATCATAATTTCATAACATGGGATAAATCATGGTAGTGAAATGTAATCAAAATAATCATAACATAAAACATGAAGCTTTGTGGTATATACACATAATCATAGAGAATCATTTCTTATTAGTCAATACTCATTACCAAGAATATCTTAGTGGACAAAGTCCATTTCTGAACTGAGTTAATTCCTCGTTTCAGTCATGTTTCACTGAACCGGTTTAACCTACCGTTCCAGCCATGTCTATCTCATGAGATATAAAATATTTACCCAATGCATTGGAGGGAGATATAGGTCCCACCCATCTCATAATGATACCATTCTTATGTGTGCCACAAAATCATAAACCATACATCATAGCATAACCCATGTAATAAAAATAGGATTCTTAGACATCATGAAATCATAAAACCATTCATATAAGATAAAGGAATTCATAAAAATAATTCCATCAAAACATAATAAAATCAATATAATAATAGGGATAGAAACAGAACCCTTTATTATCTTAGATGGAAAATAATTTTGATAAAACACTTGAACTCCATTCTTGAGGAAAATATCCTTTCTTTTTCAAAATCAATTTATTTTCACAAAACCTCATGCAATTTTAAAAGAAATGGATTTTGCTGAAAATAGTTATGAAATATTTTGGAGGAATCTTCATGAAAATAAGGCTTTATAAAACTGTAAAAATCCATTCATGCCGTATAAGTTAAAAAAAACATTTTTCTCGTACTTTTGTCGGAAAAGTCAAAAAGTACCTCGTACGAAAAATGACAAAAGATTCCTTTCATATATTTTACTAAAAACTCAAATAAGACTACAATTGGATTTAAACAATTGTAGGTGGATTGAAATAATATTACGTATTAAGGAAACATGGATGTGGATGATAAAATACACCCCAGTAAATACCAAAGTATAAACAATCTCGGATAAACATGAGATTGTGATATTTTCCCTTACCTTAGGTTCGATTTGCTTCATAAGTGTCCGAACCTCATGTATAATGATTTAAATATTTTCATTGACTTGTTACAGAATCATACTCATTGTTATAATATCAATATGGTCATATTCTTAGCTTATTATTATTAATATTTCATTTCTACTTGTTATTCAGGTGTATATTACTTTTTGTTCTTATGCGTGTTTTTTCGAATAAATTCTTATTCTTATTTTTAGGTTATAGATAACTTATTTAAAGAATGGTATTAGTGTAATATATATCATATTCATTCATTCAATTCAATTATATAATCATTATGCAATGAAGATCATGTAGAGCGAGTCGCATCACATCGTGGAGACGATATTCCGTACGTACGCACAAGCGATGATATCATTCCCATGATTGTGGAATTGTATTGGAGTGTATGTAAACTATTTAAGAATCAATATCACTTTACAATAATCATATATATTAATTCTTTACACCATTATACCCATCCAAGTAAGGTGGTGGTGGAAAATAGATTACACCACGACGTGGAGACGATATTCTGTACGTACGCACGCATGGTGATTTCATTTTCCATAGGATGGATAGATGGTGAAATAGGGTTTTTTAATAATTATAAAAACATATAAGTATATGAGTGATACTGATGTTTTTAATTCATACTGAAACAACTAAATAAGAAGAAGTGGAATAAGAAATAAAGTTGAAAGAATCGGTAACGGACATTACCTCTTCTTTGAAGCGCTTCTTTGAGACCTCCTTTTAAGGCACTAAAATTGGTCTTTGAAGAAAAATAGGATCTCTAAGATGTTTCTAGGGAAGTGTAGAAGATAATTTGGCCGGGGTTGGACGAGCTTGAAGGCTTGAAGTGGTGTGAGGAAGAGGGGGAGGAGGTTCCATTTTATAAGGGAGGAGAGGGGCACCTTTGGAAAAACAAAAAATATTATTTTATTATAAAGTAATATTCGGTTTTAATAGATCCAAATTGATTTCTTTCAAAGATAAGGTGGGGATGGGTCGAAATTCTCTCATCCAATAGAATTTAGACAAGTTTAAGTTCCTATTTTAACCTTATCATTTAGATTTAACATTAAGTTAAATAATTTTACTTTTACCGTGTCTTCTTGTGTTCTTATACTATAAGGTTAATAAACTTACTATAAAAAGTCAAAAGAACCCCAAGTTGTTTATTATTAATATATATAACCTTATCTAAGTCATTTTTCCAAACCTTAGATTTTTAGGAATAAAATAACAATTAATAATATAATATTTGTTTAAAAAACTATTTTATGTCAATTTTGACACTATTTTGTAATTGATTTTTGTGAAAATAATAAAAGAATTATTAGTTCGAAAAAAGTTAATTAAATCAATAATAACATGTCATATTATCCTATAAAATTAGTGGAATTCATAAAAAGTCCCAAATTACATTTATTTGGGTATTTATAACATCAATTATGTCAATATTTCATTAATAAGATAATTACTGGATCATCATTGTGTCATAAATAAATTATATTATTTAATGTCTAAAAATTAAACATAAAATACCATTATATAGGAAATATTTTTATCTTTATAATAAATATTTATAGTTGAATTTATCTTATGTATAACCATATATTAAAAATTATTTACTTATTAAACTTTGAATTTAACTATTTTAACCCTTCTTTAAATAAATTAATAATAAATGTCCTAATCTAATCCAAGTGGGCCTAAATGGTCATATTTTATTCCTAAGGTTGTTTTTGGTCGAACTAAACTTATCCAATAGAATTATGACATGTGTTAGGGTAATAATAATATCATTTTTACCCTTAATTACTCTATTTACTTTTAACCGTGGTAAATAAAAGTAAAAAGTTACTATTCACCAAAAATTATTTTCATCTCATTGAACCAAATTTTACTTAATTAAATCAAACGTGTCTCTCAGATTTTTGAAATTACACTCACAGAAGCGGTAAAATTAAGTTTTATGTAAATTTGCAAATTCTTCTAGGAGGTGGGTAAAAGACAGTGAACAGTTCAATGAATTTTTTAAATATCTAAAATTATTATAAAATTACTCCAATGAATTACATTTAAATTATATAGGTATTATGTATCAATTTTGACCTAAAATAAATTTAAATAAAATAAATAATTATTTAAATAAAAACTCGGTTGTTAAATAGTAACCCAGTGTTTTCACTATTCATCAAAAATTGAAAGTTTCCAGAAAAATACCAAAATTTCACCCTAGGATAATTTCGATATTCCGAATCCAAAAATGAAGTCCATTTTCAAAAATAAAATTTATAAAATTTTAAAAAGTGGGTATTACTATTTGTAACTACTGATTTTAATAATATTTTAATAGCATATCATTATTTAGCGAAACTCGGTATTGCATTCAACACACGTTATCGTGGAAGGTCGCGCTTGCGTGTAATGCAAGACACGTCAGGGATGTGTGTTGTGCAATCTCCTTTTGATGTAGCATACAACACAAGACATTAATGAAATTAAAAAGAATATTTTTCGTAAAATCATGGGGTGTTACATTCTACCCCCCTTAAAATGAATTTCGCCCTCCAAATTCATCGGGGTTATAAATGGTTTACTACTCGAAAGTTTCTTTATTAGAAACCCACATCGTAAAAAGGAATACCAAAACATGGCTTTAAAAACTAACGTATGAAACGTAACGATTACCCAAATTAACTAATCACTGGGTTTCCACATAGGAGAACATAGGTGAAAATATGGATATGGAAGAGAAATCTAACCATCATGTTATGATGGAGAGTGGTAGAGAAAATGGCTATGAAAAATCCAATAATCACAAAGCAATAAATTTGTGATTATCTAGGGTACCATCTGATTCATCAGATATAAGGGCACTATGACAACATTTTTGGTTTTTAAGATCATTTCCCTAAAGTTGAAGAATTTGAATTAGAATAAACTCTTACTTTATTTTTGTACAATCTCACTGTTGTTCATGCTTTGAACAATTTCCACTTCATCTATTAAAGAAATGAAGTTGAATTTGTTATTCATGAAGTGTTAATAGATCATGTTATAGAATGATGGGTCATTCCATCTGTTTCAAACAAAAGGTTAGCAAAAGTTATCAAATATACATAAGTCAATATATGGTGAGGTTAATCGTATACAATTCAAAAAATGAACTTACACTTCATATATCATACCACGTAATAAAATAAAACTAGTTTCTACTAACCAGGGACTTCCTGTAGGCTAGTGGTAGGCAATAAAGGCCAGTCGCACTTCGGTTGTGGGTTCGATTCCCACATCCTTGTCCGACTCGAGGAGTTGTTGCCTGTCCTGTAGGTTGTCCTTTTACTATAACAGCCCATCAATAATATCAAAAAAGTTATATCCTTAAACAATACTAACTTATTTCCAACATAATCCATTCCAATCATTAGGCTTATCTAAAATACTTCAGTCCAGGTTCATAGTATAAAGAAAATGATTACTTGAAATGTCACATAACAATCACGTGAATGCCATCATTTATCCCCCATATATCATAAGATATATCCTGTTGGTCAAATTACAAACATGTGAATACCTTAATCATGTATTCTCTTGAAGAATGAATACCCATTGAACCTTAGTGAAAACATGAATGCAGTTAAAAGTTAACACTTTCCACAAACCAAAATCCTCAAAATTCTTTATACTCAAACCATGATATCACTTATTCCTTATATCAATCATGAGCTCATGAATACAATCAAACATCTCATTATCTTCTTATCCCTTCATTATGCGCATATCATCTGCTTACCAAAAATATCTCAATCACTTTCCATGGTTACTGGTACCATAAAATTATTGAAAACCACAATAGACCAATACATAAATATTTCAATATTCCACGATACTATATACAACCTTATTTTTGAATCCCATTACATAAACACTTAATCATTCCACCACATCGTTGTCATATTCAAAATTTCCAATAGTGATTGCATGTGACTTCCCTTTGTCCTTTGCCTTAAGTGGTTGCTCATGTCGATCATCATTAACCCTTGGATTAGGGAATTGATTAGCATAATGCCCCATTTCATTGCACTTGAAGAATTGAAGTGTTGTTGGTGCGTTCTCTGTAGTCTTTTCTTTATTCACACCATTAGCAACCCTTTTTCCATTACTTCGACACTCAGCTACTCGATGAACTTCTTTTCCACACTTAAGACATTTTCTATTCCCTTTAAGACAATCTCCACCATGCTTCTTTCCACACTTTGAGCATAAGGAATCATTCATCTTCTTTTCACCATTATTCTGAGATTTCTCCTTGAACTCCATCTTTCGTTTCTTGTCAAAACCATGAGATGGATATGTAACACAAACTTCCATTTCTACCTTAATAGAACAATGCACAATTTCTTCATAGCTACTGAAGTCTCTTATAGCTAATGCCCTTCGAAGATTTGGTTTTAAGCCATTGAAGAATCGATCAACTTTACTTTCAGGTTGGATGATAAAGCCAGATGCATACCTTGCAAGCCTTGTGAAATTCACTTCGTATATACCAATAGATTCATCATCCTTTTTCTTTAGTTCAAGAAAATCCTTCTCTATCTTTGTTCGAAGAATACGAGGGAAGTACTTATTGAAAAATAAGTTATTGAACTCGTCCCATTCCATGGACTCAATTTCATCTATTGGCCTCGTATTCTTGATAAGATTCCACCATTGATCAGCTTCACCTTCAAACGATATACTGATAATATGAATTTATCATGTTCAGAACATTAAAGAACTGAGAATATCTTTTCAGTGGTACTGATCCATTGTTCAACAACAAGTAGATCAGAAGACCCACTGAAACATGGTGGATGTTGCCTCATGAATGACTCAATAGAATATTGTTCCCTTATCTGCTCATATGGAAGTCCAGAATGATTCATATCTTGTGTAAGTATAGAAATAATATTTTGCAATCCATCTCCCATAACATTTGTTTGTTTATGAGGAAAATCAATGCATTGTCCTTTACATTGATCAACATAGTTCCTTCGAATTCCAACCATCGTCTAAACCCCAAAAAGAATAGTTTGAGAGGCAAAAATCATGCCAGGGAAAACAACATAATAAAGGGGGAGTACCTTCAATATCTAACATCTTAGGTTACCGTAATTCTAGTACTGTAACCTATACTTATATTTAACCTTAGGTACATCCCTATACATACCTTAGAAATATCTATAGGGATCTCACTAAAGTTCTTGCATCCTAGTTTCCAAAGGATGACAAAACCTTTCCTCGGATACCAACTGTAGAGACCCTAAGCTTGATGTACATGGACATTACATTACTTTTTCGGAATACTTATTACATTACAAAAACACACACACAAGGACCGTAATAGTTTAGTGTCTTTGGAAACTCAGAATATAATCTTCTAATCATGGTGAAAGATCTTCAAAATATCCCATAAAGATCTTCCCTTTTTTTTCTTACCTGAAACCTTTCTTTGTATACTGGGGAAAAGAAAACATAAAAGGGTGAGCTCAAATTCTCAGTAAGGGTAAACAAAATAAATATCAATCACATCATATTCATAAGAACATAACAATTTGGAAATCTTACCCTGCAAAAGAGATCATAATTTCATAACATGGGATAAATCATGGTAGTGATATGTAATCACAATAATCATAACATAAAACATGAAGATTTGTGGAATACACACATAATCACAGAGAATCATTTCTTATTAGTCAAGACTCATTCCCAAGACTATCTTAGTGGACAAAGTCCATTTCTGAACCGAGTTAATTCCTCGTTTCAGTCCTGTTTCACTGAACCGGTTTAACCTGCTGTTCCAGCCATGTCTATCTCATGAGATATAAAATCTTTTCCCAATGCATTGGAGGGAGATATAGGTCCCACCCATCTCATAATGATACCATTCTTATGTGTGCCACAAAATGATAAACCATACATCATAGCATAACCCATGTAATAAAAATGGTATTCTTAGATATCATGAAATCATAAAACAATTCATATAAGATAAAGGAATTCATAAAAATAATTCCATCACAACATAATCAAATAAAAGTAATAATAGGGATAGAAACAAAACCCTTTATTATCTTAGATGGAAAATAATTTTGATAAAACAGTTGAACTCCATTCTTGAGGTAAATATCCTTTCTTTTTCAAAATCAATTTATTTTCACAAAACCTCATGCAATTTTAAAAGAAAATGATTTTGTTGAAAATAGTCATGAAATATTTTGGAGGAATCTTCATGAAAATAATTCTTTATAAAACCTTAAAAATCTGTTCGTTCCGTATAAGTTAAAAAACACATTCTTCTCGTACTTTTGTCGGAAAAGTCAAAAAGTACCTCGTACGAAAAACAACAAAAGATTCCTTTCATATCTTTTACTAAAATCTCACTGAAGGGTAAAATTGGATTTAGAAAATTGTAGGTGGATTGAAATAATATTACGTATTGAGGAAACATGGATGTGGATGACAAAATGCACCCTAGTAAATACCAAAGTATAAACAATCTCGGATGAAAATAAGATTGTGATATTTTCCCTTACCTTAGGTCTGATTTGCTTCGTAAGTGTCCGAACCTCCTTTATAATGATTTAAATAATGTAATTTACTTATTCTATAATCATAATCATTGTTATGATATCATATATGGTCATATTCTTAGCATATTATTAGTAATATTTCATTGCTACTTGTTATTCGGGTGTTTATTACTTTTTGTTCTTATGCGTGTTTTGTAGAATAAATTCTTATTATTATTTTTAGGCTATAGATACCTCATTTACATAATGGTATTAGTGTAATATATATCATATTAATTCATTAAATTCATTTATATAATCATTATGCAATTAAGATGATGTAGAGCGAGTCACATCACATCGTGGAGACTGTATTCCGTACGTACGCACGAGCGATGATATCGTTCCCATGATCGTGGAATTGTATTGGAGTGTATGTATACTATTTCATAATCAATATCACTTTACAATAATCTTATATATTCATTATTTACACCATTATACCCATCCAATTAAGGTGGTGGTGGAAAATAGATTACACCACGGCGTGGAGACGGTATTCCGTACGTACGCACGCGTGGTGATTTCGTTTTCCGTAGGATGGATAGATGGCGAAATAGGGTTGTTTCAAACTTATAATAACATATAAGTATATTAGTGATAATGATGTTGTTAATTCATAATGAAACAACTAAATAAGAATAAGTGGAAGAAGAAATAAAGTTGAAAGAATCGGTAACGGACATTACCTCTTCATTGAAGCGCTTCTTTGAGACCTCCTTTTAGGGAACTAAAATTGGTCTTTGAAGAATACCAGGTCCTCTAGGATGTTTCTAGTAAAGTGTAGAAGAGAATTTGGCAGGGTTTGGCCGAGTTTGAAGGCTCAAAGTGGTGTGAGGAAGAGGGGGAGGAGGTGCCCTTTTATAAGGGAGGAGAGGGGCACCTTTGGAAAAACTAAACATATTATTTTATTATAAAGAAATATTCGGTTTTAAATAGCTCCAAATTGATTTATTTTGAATCTAAGGTGGGTATGAGTATAAATCATCTCATACAATAGAATATATACAAGTTTAGGTTCCTATTTTTAACTTATAATTTAGATTTAACATTAAGTTAAATAATTTTACTTTTAACATGTCTTCATGTGTTCTTATACTATAAGGTTAATAAAATTACTATAACAAGTCAAACGAACCCCAAGTTGTTTCTTATTAATATATATAACCTTATCTAAGTCATTTGGCCGAACCTTATATTTTTAGGAATAAAATAACAATTAATAATATAATATTTGTTTTAAAAACTATTTTATTTCAATTTTGACACTATTTTGTAATTGATTTTTGTGAAAATCATAAAAGAATGATTAGTTCGAAAAAAGTTAATTAAATCAATAATAACATATCATATTAACCTATAAAATTAGTGTAATTCATAAAAAGTCCCAAATTACATTTATATGGGTATTTATAACATCAATTATGTCATTATTTCATTAATAAGATAATTACTGCATCATCTTTGTGTCATAAATAAATTAAATTATTTAATGTATAAAAATTACAAATATAATACCATTATGTAGGAAATTTTTTTAGATTTCTAATAAATATTTATAGTCTAATTTATCGTTTGTATAACCCTATATTAAATTTTTTTTAATTATTAAACTTTGATTTTGACTATTTTAACCCTTCTTTAAATAAATTAATAATAAATGTCCTAATCTAATCCAAGTGGGCCTAAATGGTCAAATTTTATTCCTAAGGTTGTTTTTGGTCGAATTAAACTTATCCAATATAATTAGGACATGTGTTAGGGTAATAATAATATCATTTTTACCCTTAATTACCCTATTTACTTTTAACCGTGGTAAATAAAAGTAAAAAGATACTATTCACCAAAAATTATTTTCATCTCATTGAACCACATTTTACTTACTGACATCAACCGTGTATTTTGGATTTTTGAAATTACACTCACAGAAGAGGTAAAATTAAGTTTTATGTAAATTTGCAAATTCTCCTAGGAGGTGGGTAAAAGACGGTGAAAAGTTCAATGAAATTTTTATATATCTAAAATTATTATAAAATTACTCCAATGAATTAAATTTAACTTATATAGGTATTACGTATAAATTTTTACCTAAAATAAATTTAAATAAAATAAATAATTATTTAAATAAAAATTCTGTCTATAAATAGTAACATAGTGGTTTCACTATTCATCAAAAATTGAAAGTTTCCAGAAAAATACCAAAATTTCACCCTAGGCTAATTTCGATATTCCGAATCCAAAAATGAAGTCCATTTTCAAAAATAAAATTTATAAAATTTCAAAAAGTGGGTATTACTATTCATAACTGCTAATTTTAATAATATTTTAATAGCATATCATTGTTTAGCGAAACTCGGTATTGCGTACAACACACGCTATCGTGGAAGGTCGTGCTTGAGTGTAATGCAAGCCAAGTCAGGGATGCGTGTTGTGCAAGATATTTTTGGTGTAGCGTACAACATAAGACATTAATGAAATTAAAAATAATATTTTTCGTAAAATCTTTGGGTGTTACACTTCTAATCTTTTAGAGATGACATAATTCAAAGACACATGCATAAGGTTGAAATCAATGGTATTATATAATTATTTCACTCATCTCCTACTAGATAGAATCATAGGCCAGACCATAAAATTGATAAAATTTTGAAATCTGGGTTTTTTATGGCCAATAATGTATAAGGAAGCCTAAAACTTCATGGCATAGTGTGATAAGTTCTAGTGGACATATAATATAGGAAGCATTGATAAGATTCCTCAACACCCCATTCTTGATTTTGAAGTCTTTGATGTGTGGGATATTAACTTCATGGGGCTATTTCCACTATCATATGGTAACATATACATTATGTTATGTGTGTGTTATGTTACTAAATGGGTGGAATTTACTGCCACAATCCAAAAAATGGAAAAACAATTCACCACTTTTCTGAAGAAGAACATATTTAGCTAGAGTAGTGTTCCTTGGGTCTTCATTGGTGATAGGGGGACACATTTTAATAATGAAATGAAGAGAAATGTTCTTATAAAATTAAGGGCAATGTACAATAGGGGGACACCATAACATCCCTAGTATAGTGGTCTAGTGGATGTTTCCAACTGTGAAATAATCAAATATTGGAAAAGATAATGTGAACATCAATGATGTATTGGTATAAAAACCTATACAATGCTATATGGGCTTACTGGACTACTATAAAAAATCTATCAGGCATGTACCCATTCCAGTTGTTCAATGGAAAACTCTGTCACTTACCTATAGATCTCAAATATAATGAATATTGGGATATCAAATCCCTTAATTATGATTTAAAATCCATACATAAAAAATTAAAATTAAAATTTTCCAAGAATGATGAGATCCAGCAAGAGGAATATGAAAATTTCAATCATTACATGGAGAGAATGAAGGTAGTTCATGAAAACAAAGTTTCTTAGAATTCCTTCCATCCCGGTGATCAGGTATTTTTATTTAACTCATGTTTGTGGTTGTTTCCAAGTAAGTTGAAGTCCTGATGGTCATGACCATTCAATGTGATCAATGTCTTACACCATGGTGTGGTAGAAGTTTCTAGTGATGGTGGACAAACATTCAAAGTGAATGAACAGTTTCTCAAACCATACATCCAAATGGAGTACATGATGGGCATGGTCTCTACCAAGAAATTCGAATAATCAAGAGGCCTAGGTATATTGATCTAGAGACATTAAACATAGCACTGATCGGAAGCTAACCCAAAATTTCAAATTTTTATCAAAATAATTAGACGATTTTGTTTTTTTGGGGATAATGTTAGTTTCTTTTTCATTTTTGTGTGTTTTAGTATAGGATTCATCCAAGGCGAGAGATGTATCATTGAATATTTATTAGGATCTACATATATGTCCTATGGAAATATCGAAATATATTTTAAAATTGTTGGGGAATAAGTGTTTTAGTTTTAAAGGGTTTCATTTCATCAAATGGGATAAAATACACAATTTTTTCAAATATAAAGGCAATCACATGATTTGCACACGATTAAACAAAACATGCACAATATTTCCCACACTTCAGAAGAAGGAACCCAGATCTCATACGGATAACTAGTACATGCGATTAAACTATGTGGGAAGGGAACAACATTCCAGGGACCTATCTCATGGTTACCACATGGTTTAATAAATAGTTTTATGTAATTGTGCATCATTTTAAATGACCAAATTTTTGAAACTTGAAATAAAATTTACCCTGTTTTAACTCTCCCAAATCATGCAATACTCCCTCTTCCAGCCATACAAATCATTGGCCCCTCCCTCTCCTCTAATTTCCAAGACCTTTTTCCTTCTTCTTATATTGTATCATACTCCAAGGTAAGTTCCTCCTCTTCATCACCTAATTCTTTTCCAATTTTTCTTCCTCTTCTCCTTCTTTCCTTCTCTTTACCTTATCCTCCTCCCCTAGGGTTAGGGTAGTTGCTTGTATTACCCCATTCTCCATTTCAATTTTTTGTTTTCTATCAATATTAGGTATTCTTCATCCTTCTTCAAGTCTATTTTTTCCAAAAAACCACGCACCACAAAATTGCACAAATGAATTTTTTCAAAACCCCCCCAATTTTTATCATTTATTTTCTTTGATTTTTATGTTTCCATAAATTTTTAGGGATTTAGTACTAGAAATTATATTTTATTTATATCATTTTTTCAATTGTACAATTTATATGCTCTGTTTCCACTGCCTGTGGGACAACCAACCTAATCTCCACGGCCTTTTAAAAATGTTCATGTGCTTATAGATCCATTTACATCCTCAGTCCCCACCTTAAATTACAAAATAAAGATGAGATTAAGTGTTACAAAGTCCTTGGAACTCACAAGGTCAAAAATCAACAATTATTTTAATCGCAACATCTTGAGGCCCTGAGGATTTATGATGAACTATAGAGGCTAATTTCCTATGGTCACCTTACTGAAGCACTTACTATTAAAAAAACACATAAAAAGGTCTAGAACTGAAGCTCGCTACTACATTTTGGTGCTACAAAATATATAAAGGTGATGAGTAGGTGCATTGGGTAGAGGATACTGGTGATGTCACATTCCACCTTATGAACCATAACTATAGTTTTATGTTGGGATAATTTGACACATCTTCCAACCTTTATGATCAAGACTATGTTAAGATCATTGAGTATTCCAAGGATGATTAGGATTGGGACCTTAACACCACTAGGGAATTTTGGTCCACCATTTTCCAACTTGACCAACCCTATGTCCTAAAAACTACTAAGGAATAACATCTCTTAAACCCCTCCCATTGGAATCTCCATCAGATCCCCACCACCTAGTTTATTGCTCGGTCATATAGTGAGGGAAATATCATCTTATGTGACTTATTCATTTTTAAATACATGGTTACTAGAGAATCTCTTAACCTTTGCTTCATCTTCACCCAGTAACTCTTGCATATCTTTACCGAACCCAAGGGAGACATTTTTGGAGGCCCCAATATCATACTTCTCATGAGGCACTTGAGGTTCAATTTGATGATGATGCGTTCATTGATCTTCCACTACCCCTTCCATTTGACCACACTATGGTACATCACATATGCATTTTATAATTTGATAGTCCCCAGGATGTGGTAGTGTTTTCATGCTGTTTTCCACATCCCTTTTTATATTTTTTTTAACTTTTTAATATCAAACCATTGTATTTTGTGTAATTTTTATCAATTGTTGTATTTGGTAAATTACATTATAAAAAATATGTTAATGTATTAAAAGTGTGATTTTGTTGTTTATTTTTTATTTTTTTAATAATAAAATGTAGCTGTTATTTTAATTTCATTTAATTCATACTTTTAGTTATTTTTTTCAATAATTTTTATTTCAATAATTATATTATTTAATTCTTTATTCATTAAATTGAAAATAAATAACTAATTTTCTTTTTCAGTCTTTTAATAATTTAATTAGTTTAAACAATTTAATCTTGTTAAATTAACATTTTTATTATTTAATTTAATTAATTATATAATTAATTGGTTAATTAATTTATTCAAGTAATTGTAAATATTTTAATTTGTTCTAGAAATAATTTATTTATTTCATTTAATCCAGATAAAATTATTTCTTTTAAAATTTTCATAATTATTTTTATTATTTAAATTAACTTTGTTTTATTTATTTTTTATTTATTTCTTAGTAAATTCGTTTAATTTTTAGTGTTGTTGTGTGCTTGTAGGTGTTGGTGAGACGGTCCTTTGTTGTCGTCCCATCACGGTGCATGTGCCACCGTTTCCACACTCACGGTGCCACATCAAACCCAGGCACCATAACCTGTTGTTGTCCCACCATTCCACCCCCATCCACTATTTCTTTATGGTCTCACCATGTGCATTATTCATGGTTCCTCAATCACAGTCTCACCATTTCCCATCATTCCTACTGCTTCAACCTTACAACACCACCATATATCCCACCTCATGGTGAGACCGTGAGAAACACTCGCGATGCCAAAACCCTCCATTCCCTCCTCACTTCTTTCCGCCCACAATTCACTTCACGGTTCCATACTCACACCAGTATCATGGTGCCTATGTCACCGTTTCACTGCCTCTTCTTCAACCGAATGCTGCCAATGAGTTCCCTCTACTCCATCCTCATGCACACACTGCCACCAGCAGTACAAAAATTTACACACAATAACATCATCAATAAATCAAGAGACACCATGCAATCCCACAGTAGTAAAAATCCAACAGACAGTTGATTAAGTGGAAGCAAAGAAGATCAAATAAACCCTAAACTTGGAAACCAAAACACCTCATTTCATACCAGATCAGTAACGATCGAATTCACACCATTGTGCAGTAGCCCCAGACAAACCTACACTCGCCTGCATCCCCTGTTCTTCCAGCACATTGATTCATCCTAAACCCTCAAATCTCAATCCTACTTCATACCGCAAGACCTTTCCATTCCACCCCTCACCGCGTCTGCCTTCTTCCTCCATTTGAACATCCCACGGCATATCCCCTGTGCCATACGAGCCTTCGGCCTTAGTCTCATCACCCTAGCCTGCTCCATCTGCACTGTGACTCCTTTCCTTGGCTCCTCTACATTGACACACAGAACAGATCCATTCCCCCTACCTAAACCCTTACCGCACTCATCTCCACCTTGCCGCATGAACCTTTTTCCCCCTTTCTCTATTCTCTTTTCATTTTCTTAGTATTTTATTATTATTATTTATATAGTAATCATAATATATATATATATAATACAATATATAATATACATAACATGTAATACTTATATATATAATGTTAATTACTTTTGTTTTATAATAACTAAAATATTAATAAATATAATAATTATAGTTACATTTAAAAGTAATAATAATATTAGGTATTATATAAATATTAATATGTATTTTTGTTAACTAATCTAATTAATAATATTATTATATAGTTATTTTAGTTTCATTTTATTTGTTTAAGTTGTTTTGGTTTTTCTGTTGTTCTGTGCAGGGGTTGCTACTCATAGAAGCGGTGATAATAGAAGCAATTCGCGGGAAAGATGTGAGAATATTCGCATGTTTGTTGTAGGGGTTGTATGCACTTACATGGAGTTCACTTAAAAGCTGGTGACGTGCACATGAAAGCGTGCCACGTGGAATTTTGGCATATCATTTTTCTCTGTTTTTAGTTTAGTTTATTGAATAATAGGACCTCGAATCCTCTCAGTGAAGTGGAGAATAGGGTCGGGGGAGGGCATCATTCCACAGTGGGGGGAGGAGACTCCACCACCATTCACCATCTATTCCATCTATATCTCGTGGATTGGGACCATTGTTTACTTAGAAATGGGACCTATTCCTCTATTCTATGCATCACTTCTACTTCCCTATTTTTGGTGTTTTGTGTTGAGTCTGTAATTACTCTTGTAGTGTAGCATGTTTAGTTAATTGAATTGTGATGTTTGTTTCATTTGTCTTGTGTCATCCATTCATCCTTGTTTCGTGTTATGATATTTAATATCTATAAATGGAGATATAACTTGTGGGGTTGGATCCAGGATAAGAAACCCGACACGATCTAGAGATCCTCACATTAATGCAATCACGTTTTTTTATTCGCCTTGGTAGATCACGACTGTTAGTTATATTGATCGAGAGAGAGATATTGCATAAAAATAAGATACTTTATTGCTTAATTTCTTCTCCCCTTCATGTATTAATTTCTCGAACTGATAATCAATATTGTTTGTGCAATTTGATGATCTCAGTAGGATCATCTCTCCGAGTGACAACATTTGGCTTGAATGAACTTGCTGAGTGAATCACACATAGTTAGGAGGAATTATTGAGTAGGGAAGAAATTATATGTTTGTGTGTTTAATTTATAGGTGAGATTGGTGTGTGACCCGAGACATTAGTTATACACTAAGTGAAGCTGAGAATTTTTGATTAATTTCTTAGGTTGATCTAGGATATGGAGTAGAGGGTGGATTAACCTAGGTCTGGAATTTTTGACACTTAATTTTGTCTTCTGTGTCTTGAGGTTATCTGTTGGTTGGAGTGGATACTCAAGAGGGGGGTGAATTTAGTTCCAATTAAAAATTTTTGTTAAAAATATTTCAATTAAAATCCCCCTATTTAAAAACAATGTTAAACTGTAGAGAATTTATAAATATAGTAAATGTTCAATTATTTTCTCAAAGATTGATTAGGTCTCTGTTAATTTAATCTGAATATTAAATTTACTTTTGAAACTAACTTAATGGTTTACAATAAGTATAAACACTTGCTAATTTAACTATCAAAGTAACTTCAAAACAAATTATATTTCAAAGTAGTTAGTATTAGAATATGAAATATATAGTATAATTATGACTTAAACTAAAATGAACAGCAGATGTAACCAAGAGGTTCATTCTCAAGTCGAGACTTATTCCTCTCAAACAATTTATATAAATTGATCCACACCCTGGATCGGGGTAAACAACAATGAAAGACTATCTAGGTTAAAAGTCCTCTACCATAGTTTTATGTGGGAAAAAAAACAACAGCTCACAACTGTCCAGGTCTTACTCGACCTCTACCACTATCCACAGTGGGATACAAGGGAGTTATAGAGTTTTAATGAGGATTTAAGAATCCTCCATCTTAGCTCAGGAGATAGTGTGTGTGTAAAATAAATAGGGTACAGACACTACTCGAAATGTAAATAAAAGAATCACTATAGTATGTATGAATGAGTTTATAAAATCTTTAGTGATTGGCAGTGCAGCTCTGGATTCGTGTGATTAGTTAGAAAAGCTTATGAGTCCTTCTCTGGGTTTTGTTTGAAAAACAGAGTGTCGTTTTCTTCCTTGGTTTTCAGGTTCAGCTTATCAGCCTGAGTGCATGAAGTTTTTTTTGTAGTTCTTCACTCAAGATACAGCTTGTGTTCTCCTCAAGATGCATCTTTTGCTCTCCTCTAGAATGAGTGGCTTCGTGTATGTCCAGTGCTCTCCAGGTATAGATGTAGACTTGTGTGAATGCACCACTTTTCAATGTTGTTGAGTCCTTATCTTTTTCACACTTCATGTGCCTTCTTAGTTCCTTGATTATATATATATTTTCTAAGTCTTTATCTTCCCTTTTATATCTTTCAGCTCCGGCAAAAAATAATGATTACCTTTTGCATGGGTACTAGGTACGGTTCCCTGACATGCCAAAAGATATCATTAAATAACATTAACTGCATTAAAAACATCAAATGTAACCATTAGCTTAATAAATAAATAATATTGAGAGTATATATTTTGACTGGTTGGTCAATCATTAGTAGCTCCTTTTGGTATATATGTACGGTGGACTTTGTGTAGCAGTGACCTTCTATCGGTCGCTCTTTGAGCTTGCATCGATATCTCCTTATATTGGAAGCTCTTACTCCGTGTATCAGTAACTTTTTGTATCAGTAGAATTATTTACCAGTGACTTCATTCTATTGGTAGCTCTTGGTCTATCGATAGCTCTGCTTTGTATCAGTAGCTTCATTCTGTAACGGTCTTTGTATATCGGTAGCTCTTGGTCTATCGGTAGCTCTGGTCTATCGGTAGCTCTGGTTTATCGGTAACTCTGGTCTATCGGTAACTGTCTATATTGGTAGCTTGATTAGTTCCAGTGATTATGTTTATCAGTAGAATTATTAATATCTGTAGATCCATTCTATACTATCGGAGGACTTGTTCTATTGGTAGCTATCAGTATCAGTGACCTTGTTCTATGCTTACCGGTGGACTTGTACATATCAGTAGCTCTACGTAGCGGTGACCTTATCTTATCAGTGAATCTGTCTATCAGTAGACTAAGTCTATCAGTAGACTAAGTATCGATAGCTCTATATCAGTAGCTATACATAGATCAGGGACTAACACTTATCTGTTTTATGCAAAACATATCTGATTGGGTTAGAATTACTTCAAAACTTATATAAACAAAGATAAACATTTATTAACATGTTTCAAGGATTATTTTAATATTATTATCAGATAGAATGTCATAGATTGAGAGAATTAGAATATAGATAAACATTAATTGGGATTATCAAAGAATGTGAAAGAATAGTTGGGATTATCAAAACAGGTGAGGTCAACAATTTCCCCCTTTTTGATAATCACAACTTATGATATTATAGTCTTTAAAAAAAGATTAATTGTATTGGAGGATATATCATTAAATTCAATTATCTCAGAGAAAACAGTATGTTATAGAACATAATGTATGATAGGTAGAATTAAATTCAATGATATAAGAGGGTAAAATCATTTTAGATCTTCCTTAGATAATATTTCTCCCCCTTTGAGAATATTTCTCCCCCTTTGTGATAATCAAAAAGTGGGAAACAACAAAGAGAAGAGGAAAAAAATGAGAAAGAAAATAAATCCAATAGTATTATATGTTGCAAAATGGTACATAGAAAGAAAAAAAATACAGGGGATTCCTATCAAACACCATAGCCTCCTATTAAATCCACATCCTTAATGTGTGATTTTCCCTTTGGATCAGAAGAGGATTCGGGTTGTGTGGATTCTGGTGAAGGATTAGGAATTCAGGGAATGATCACAGGGGGCTGAGCCATAAAAACTATGCCTGGCCTGTACTGAGGAGTTCTTTGAGTGATCATAGGTGTAAGGCTTCGAATGGATTGGGCTGGAGTCATCTGAACATGAGAAGTAATAAAGGTAGAGGTAGGTAAAGCTAGAGGTACAATCACTGGGCTAGCATCGACATGCAGAAAAGGCAACACAATATTTCTAAAATCCATAATTATTCCTCCTCCTCTCTCCATAGAAGATATGAAATCATCCTTATTCTCTTTGAATTTGTCCAATGATGGAGTCAATTCCCTTAGTTTGATGACTTTATCTCTGAAGGCTTGATTGACAGGAGGTAATTTAAGGTTTTCTAACAGAAGTTTGAAGTGATTGTTGAGTTGATGCTTTGTGTAAAACTTTTGGAAATATGAGTATACATTGTCTTTCACTTCTTTCTGAGAGGCAGAAGCTTCTCTCATATAGTCATGGACTATCTTCATTATTTCTCTAGCTGAATCTCTAGTAGAAATCACCACTTTTCTCAGGTCAGATGAGTCCACAAAGCTACTGGTTGAAGCTGAACCAAGATCCTCCTTCATCACATCTCGAATCCAATCCAAATCCACTGATGGTCTAGAAGAAACCGAACCAACAGAGAAGGTTACTATTTTTTTTTGAATTTTTTGGTCAACCCACTAATAAGGGTTTTCACTTGGGAATCCTAGGTGCTGACATGTACTTTCATAGAGGTTTTAAAACCTTCAAAGATAGATACCATATGGCGCACAACACTTTTGACATAGGCTAAGTCCTTGTCTGCTTGAGATTTTGAACTCATATAAGATTCTAAAGAGATAACAGATTTATTTAGAGCTTCAACATCTGCTTCTAGTCAAGATACTTGTGTCTGGTAGGATGTAACTTCTTCTTCTATTTCTGTCACAAAGGTTGACATATTACAACTGAGAGAGAGTTCAAAAGATTTTTCCAAATTGCTCATCTCTTCAACAAAGCAGTGCTTCAACTCAGCAACATAAGAACTAAAGGACTCTTTCAGCTCATCCTTTAAGGATTCAAGGTAAGCCCCGATGATCATATCAGCAGGAGAAATTACAACAGGTGCTCTTTTAGATTCTATGTTGGCCACTGAGTCATTCATAATCGATTGAATTGATGACACCAGTGAAACTTCTATATTCCTTGTCTCTTCCACAAAACTGACCTTAATATTTTTCATCAAATTATCTAGGTCATGCATTCTGACCACATCTTCAGGTAACAACTCAGTCTCAACATCATAAATGATTTTTGGTCTATTTAGAGATTCCTCATTATCAGAAACGGGATAGTCCAATCCACAAACCACAAAACCTGGTTCTTCTGCCCAATCCTCAATTCCAACAGCCACTAAGACACTTCCAAACCTGGTTTGATGCTCCCCCTCAATGGGTGCATTCCCATGTACAACAACAACATTATCAGAAGGTCTTTCTTCCTCAGAAGAATATTCTACTATCAATTCTATTTCTACAACAGCAGGGGGGGTCCTCTAGATTAGGTATAGCTTCTTCCAATTCTCCTACTACATCCTTAGTAGGCACAACTGAGCTCCCAATTAGTGGACTCAGACTTAAGAAGAGAGAATCAGAGGCTTCAGATTCATTTTCCTTTTCTTCTTCATGCTTAGGCGCTAGCTGGTCTTCTTAATTAGTAGGTGTCTCTTCTTCTACTAAGTCTTCCTTTTCTGAAGATACAATTTCAGCAGCAGGACTTGGGGGAAAGTCAGGATCCCTTCCTTCAGCCATAGAAGTCCCCTCTTTATCAGTTTTATCACTGTATTCAGGTTCTTCTTCATCAGGTCCTAGACCTGGATCCCTCACATCCTTAGGTCTTGAAGGATGATCCACATGATTGAATTTATCAAATACATTCTTGTCATCATTAACCCACTCTCCTCTCCATGGGTTCCAATTTATCTTCATGTATTTTCAAACTGTGGTTGTCATACAAAAATTATTCTTTACTACCACTGTCTCATCTTGAGACTCAGCTACCCCTTTATGTTTGATCATCACTGAGATCAATTTGGAAAAGAATAGAGCATTAGTCTTTGATTTTGTCCTTGTCATGTCTTCCATTTGAATCATCATCAATATGCACAGATTCACTTTTACACAATGTCTCAAGAGATGAAGGAGATAGATATCCTGATATCTTAAATTCGAAAAATTCCCTCTCCTTGGTATTAAGACATGTTGAACAAATTTGAACTGCAATCTGTTCTCTCCATCTATTTCAGCAACCACTACTTGTCTTTGATTTCCATCACCGGTGAGCTCCTCCAAGGAAGTCTCATAATCTAATATATCACTTGTAGGTGGTATTTCTTTCGAGACATAGCCAGAAACACCTTCGTGTGGAACCTTCAGGCATTCATCCAATTCAACGGATGAAAAAGATATCTCCTTCCCATTCAAATAAGAAAACACTCAGTTCTCATATTATGACCTCTCAAAACTCACAAACTCATAAAATTGTTTCACTAGATTTGGATAGTAGGGGCCATTGTTGTTAGAAAACCAATCTACCCACTTTTTAACTTTTAGTACTTCGAGAACTAATGATTTTGTAGCAAACAACCATTCCATGCAGAACTCATTTTCGACCACAATAACTCTATTCTGCAAATGATGGTTCACTGGTCGCCTCCCCGACCTAGTTCTACCAACACTACCACTTTCTTCTAGCTCAGACTTTTGTTTCTTTGCATTCGACTCATTAGTGTCATCTTGGATGGTAGGGGTTTTGGTTTTCTCCATCTCTGGTTCAAGGGTTTTAGGGTTCTCAAGAGATTCGGGAGATAAGGTCTGAGGGAAAAATATTTGAGGCTCGGTGGATTGAGAAGTAACTAGGACATTTTTTATCATTTAGGAATCATAAAATAAATAACTAAAATAATATAAAGTAAAAACGATTCAGATTCTGGCAGCATACAGAAGTTTAAAACAACGCACCTATCGACATGATTTATCGGTGAGAATTCCTATCAGTGAGGTCCATCAGTGAGGTTACATCGGTGAGGTTACATCAGTGAGGTTACATCGGTGAGGTTCCATCGGTGAGGTTACATCGGTGAGGTTACATCAGTGAGGATACATCTATGAGGTTACATCGGTGGGGTTACATCGGTGAGGTTACATCGGTGAGGTTGCATTAGTGAGGTATCTACCGATCAAAGTTAATCATTCCCAACTCACGCCTAATGTAACTTAACCTATCCGAACTTAATGGTTTGGTAAAAATGTCAACTAATTGATGTTCAGTACCTATAAATTCAAGAGTAATATCACCCTTTTGGTAATGATATCTCAAGAAATGGTGCCTTACATCAATGTGTTTGGTCCTAGAGTGAGATACAGGGTTCTTTGAAATGTTTATTGCACTAGTGTTATCAAAGTTGATAGAACCATGCTTAAAGTCATATCCATAGTCCAAAAGAGTGTGTTTCATCCACATAATTTGTGCACAGTAACTACCAGCAGCTATATACTCTTCTTCGGCAGTGGAAAAAGCTACAGAATTATGCTTTTTACTACACCAATATACTAAGGATTTTCCCAATAAATGACATGTTCCAGATGTGCTCTTTCTATCCAACTTGCAACCAGCAAAGTCAGCATCTGAATAACTCATTAATTCAAAATATTTTACTTTTGGATAAAACAATCCCAAATTTGTAGTATGTTTAAGATACTTAAAAATTCTTTTAACAACAAGTAAATGAGATTATTTTGGATTACCTTGAAATCTTTCACACATACACACACTAAACATAATATCTAGTCGACTAGCAGTAAGGTAATGTAATATTCCAATCATACCTCTGTAATTGGTTTGATCCACTGGTTTCCCAGTTTCATCTGCATCCAATTTACAGATTGTACTCATAGGAGTATCACTTTCCTTAATACTATCCAAACCAAAACATTTTAAAGTATCCTTTTTATATTTACTTTGATTCAAGATAATACCATTTTCATTTTGAAAAACATGAAATCCAAGAAAATATTTAAGTTCTCCCATTAAAATAATTTCAAATTCATTTTGCCTACTCTTTTAAAAATCAGTACATAAGGAATGTTTATAATATCCAAAGATAATATCATCAACATAGATTTGTACTATCAAAACATCTTTAGAAATTCTTTAAAAAAAAGAGTTGGTTCAACAAACCCCTTAGTAAAAATTTTTGAAATAAGAAAATTACTAAGTCTATCATACCATGCTCTTGGAGCATGTTATAAACCATATAAAGCTTTAGAAAGTTTGAAAACTTGATTTGGAAAATGAGGATCAATAAATCCAGGTGGTTGTTCAACAAAAACATCTTCAATTATAAGACCATTTAGAAAATCACTTTTGAAATCCATTTGATATAACATGAAATTTAGATGAGCAGCATAAGAAAGTAAGATCCTAATGGCTTCCAATATTGCTACAGGGGAAAAGGTTTCCTCATAGTATATTCCTTCCTCTTGACTATATCCTTGTGCAACTAACCTAGCTTTGTTTCTAACTATATTTCCAGATTCATCAACTTTGTTTCTAAAAACCCATTTAGTGCCTATTGTTAAAGTTTTCTTGGGTTTGTCAACTAATTCCCACACTTTGTTTCATTAAAATTGATTTAACTCTTCTTTCATAGACATTACCCAAAATTCATCATTGATTACATCATTGACATTTTGAGGTTCTAGCTGTGAAAGAAAGGCTTGATGGTCAACCTGGTTTCTTAGAGACAATCTAGTCTGTGTCCCTCTATCAAGATTACCAACAACAGCATCCAAAGGATGATTCTTTAGAATACTAGTTGATCTAGTAAAGGCAGGACTAGAAATTTTCGGTTCATCTCTAAGTTCGAGTTCTATAGAAGCAGATTCTGGAGTATGTCCAGAACTGGATATTTTTACAGCAGGTTCTTTAGTTTTATCATTAAGGTCTAGAACAGTCAAATATTCTTCAAGATTTTCAAGAGAGATTTTAGGCTCATGTGGATCAGTTTCATCAATATTGATGTGAACAGATTCTTCAACACATTTGGTTCTTTTGTTAAAGACTCTATTGGATTTTCTAGTTAAATAATAACCCAGAAAAATCCCTTCATCACTTTTAGAAGCAAACTTGTCTAGATTATCCTTTGTATTGAGGATAAAGACTTTGCATCCAAAGACTTTAAAGTAACTAACTTTGGGTTTTCTATTATTTCATAGTTCATATAGGGTATTCTTAAGAACAGGTCTAATCAAGACTCTACTGATAATATAACAAGCTATATTCACAACCTCAGCCCAAAAATAGATAGGTCAATCATACTCATTAAGCATGGTTATTTCAATTTCTTGAAGGGTTCTGTTTCTTCTTTCTACTACACCATTTGGCTGAGGTGTCCTAGGGGCAGAAAAGTTATGACTAAGCCATTGTGTGAGTAGTAAGACTCAAACTCATGATTTTCAAACTCACGGCCATGATCACTTCTTAAGGTTTTAATCTTTAGTTCACTAAGGTTTTCTACAGACATGGAGTATTTAACAAAGCAAGCTTCAATTTTTTGAGCTAAGAAGTATACCCAAGTATATCTAGAAAAGTCATATACTAAGACATAGACATAGTGATTCCAATTTAAAATAGAAACTCTAGAAGGTCCAAACAATTCCATGTGAACCAACTCGAGAGGTTGAGAAGTTGAAACTTCTTTCTTTGATTTAAAAGAAACTTTATGTTGATTTTCCTTTTGACAGGGATTACAAACATTGTATGATGGGAATTCAAGATTAGGTAGGTCTCTAACTAAGTTATTCCTAGTCACTTTTCTAAGTGAATAAATGTTTTAATGTCCTAATCTTCTGTGTCAAATCCAAGACTCTTTATGAAAAGAATTTAAACAAGTAACATTTTGTTTGTCCAAAGAATTTAAATCAACAGCATAAACATTCTAATTTCTCAAGGCAGATAATACTAAAACATTCATAGAATTAAAAAAATTACAAGAATAATTTTCAAACATAACATTAAATCCATCATCACATAACTGAGAAATACTCAACAGATTATATTTAAGTCCATCAACAAATAAAACTTTAGAAATTAAAACTGAATTAATGTTACCAATCTAGCCTAGGCTGATGATTTTTCCTTTAGAATTATCACCCAAGGTGACATAGACTCCATCAACCTTTATTAAGCTTTTAAAGTATGATTAATCTCCAGACATGTGCCTTGAACATCCACTATCCAAGTAACATACCTTCTTTTGAGAACACTTTAAGAAGGTCTTTTATAAAATAGGTTTAGATGGAAAATGGATTTGGTACCCAGATCTTCTTGGGTCCAGAAAGGTTAGCAAACAAGGCTTTAGGTACCCAGATTTTTCTTATGGGTCTCATATAATTTAAAAAATCAATATATTTTTAAAGATAAAGTTTATTTGATCTATAACCATATGAATAAATAGTTGAATAATACGAATTTCTAGAACTGGAACAAGCAGATTTTTTTCCAGATTTTGGAATAAATCGATTTTTGGTAAACTTTCTCTGTCCAGGTTGGTATCCCAAACCAGTTGTGTACTTTGGTGTCACTTGTTTACCTAAAATTTGGGTAAGTGTATCTTTTCCATTTGTGAAGTTTTTTTAGTCCTTTATAAGTTTCTCATTAGACATTTTTAGTTCAGTATTTTCTTTCAATAGTTGAGCATTCTTTTCCTTTTCTATATCAAAGGAAGATTTAACATTGGCAGTGAGAGCATGATGTTTCTTTAATGATTTTATACTTTTACTTAAGTTCATTACATGTTTCTTCTAGAATATTAAAATATTCAAACAGTTCCTCACTAGACATGTTTTCATATTTAGAATCATTTCCAGAATAATAATCATTCAGCATAGGGGAAACAGGTACCTCAGAGGTATTGGTCATGAAGCACATGTTGGCACGATTATTTTTAGAATCAGAAACTTCAGATTCACTTGTGCTGTCTTCTGAAGCACTCAAAGTATCTTTCATAGATTTCTTGTACTTCTTGTCCTTATAATCATATTTATTTTTGAATTTTAATTTTGGACAGTCATCTTTGATGTGTCCTTTCCTCTTGATTTCATAGTAGACTATATCATCTTCCTTATCAGATTTATTCCAATCATTCTTCCACTTACCATTATTTTCATACTTACCTTTGTAGTTTAATTTTCTGAAGAATTTCTTCTTCCTATATAACTTATTAAATCTCATGGCTATTTGAGCCATTTCCTCATCACTGTTAGAGTCTGAACTTTCAATTTTTGAAATTTTAGTAGGTACATGAATTTTCTCCTTGTCTTTTCTCTTTGAAGCAGTAGAATTGAAAGCCACTGATTTTCTCTTGGGTTCATCATCTTATTCTTTGTTCACTTTAAGTTCTTCTTCATACTTCATAAGATTAACTATTAATTCTTTAATAGGGAGTGTGCAGATGTCGCATGATTCTCTAATGGAAATAGATGTTCCTCTCCATCTTTCTGGAAGACATCTTAATATCCTCATAATTTTTTCCTTTGTTGGAACAACCTTTCTAAGAGAGCTCGTAGTATTGACAATCTCATTGAACCTGATATACATATTATAAATGGGTTCATTAGATTTCATTTTAAAATTATCATATTTAATAGTACATGTATTCAATTACATTTCTTTAACATTGGTTTTTCTTTCATGGGAAATAGACAAAGTGTCCCATATTTCATAAGCAGTTTTACAAGCATAAATTCTATTAAACTATTCATCTCCTAATGAAAAATACAAAGAATTCATAGATTTACAATTATTATTGTAATCAGTCTTTGTAGGTTCATCCCAAGTTGTTCTTTAAGTATCTGAAATTTTATATTGTGATTCTATAGCAGTCCAAATATCAAAACCCATACTTTCCAAATGAATTTTCATCTTATGTTTCCACTGGACATAGTTTGTACCATTAAATAAAGGTGTCATGTTAGTAGTAGAACCTTCTAGTCTATTATCCATAACTAGAGTTTAGCAAATAAATTTAAAGAGATAAAATTTAGAACTAAAAGAAATTTAAGATATTTAAAAATGCAACTAAAATCATAGTTGAAAAATAGAATGTTTTGAGAATTTGTATTAATAAAAACCCTCTGATACCAAATGTTGGTCGGAGTGGATACTCAAGAGGGAGGTGAATTGAGTTCCAATTAAAAAAATTTGTTTAAAATATTTCTCTTAAAATCACCCTATTTAAAAGTAAAGTTAATCTATAGTGAATTTATACAAATTGTAAATGTTAAATTAGTTTCTCAATGATTGATTAGGGATCGGTTAATTTAATCTGAAGATTAAATTGACATTTGAAACTAACTTACTCATATACAATAAGTATAAACACTTGCTAATTTAACTATCAAAGTAACTTTAAAACAAATTATATTTCAATGTAGTTAGTAGCGGAATGTGAAATATATAGTATACTTATGACTTAAACTAAAATGCACAGCAGATGTAACCAAGATGTTCAGTATCAAGTCGAGACTTAGTCCTCTCAATCAATTTATATAAATTGATCCACACCCTGAATCGGGGTAAACAAAAGTGAAAATACTTTCTAGGTTCAAAGACATCTACCACAGTTCTACGTGGGAAAACAAGCAACAGATCACAGCTATACAGGTCTTACTCGACCTCTACCACTATCCACAGTGGGATACAAGGGAGTTATAGAGTTTGAATGATGATTTAATAATCCTCTAGCTTAGTTCAAGAGACACTTTGTGTGTAAAATAAACAGGGTAAACAAACTGCTAGAAATGTAAATAAAAGAATAACTAGAGTAAGTATGAATGAGTTTAGAAAATCTTTAGTGATTGGCAGTGCATCTCTGGACTCATTTGATTAGTCAGAAAATATTCTGAGACCTTCTCTAGTTTTTGTCTGAAAAACAGTGTGTCATTTTCTTCATTTGTTTTTAGGTTCAGCTTATCAGCCTGAGTGCATGAAGTGTTTGTTGTAGTTCTTCACTCAAGATGTATCTTGTATTCTCCTCAAGATGCAGCTTGGTTTCTACTCTATAATGAGTGGATTCGTGTATGTCCAATTCTCTCTAGGTATAGATGTATACTTGTGTGAATGCACCACTTTTCAATGCTATCGAGTCCTTATCTTTTTCACCCTTTGTGTGCCTTCTTAGTTCCTTGATTCTATATATTTTTTCTAGGTCTTTATCTTCCCTTTTATAGCTTTGAGCTCTGGAAAAAAAAGAATGATTACCTTTTTCATGGGTACTAGGTACGATTCCCTGACATGCCAACATATATCATTAAATAACATTAACTGCATTAAAAACATCAAATGTAATCGTTAGATTAATAAATACATAATATTGAGAGTATAGAGTTTGACTGGTTGGTCAATCCTTAGTATCTCCTGTTGGTATATGTGTACGGATGACTTGGGGTAGCAGTGACCTTATATCAGTAGCTATTTGAACTTGTATCGGTAGCTCCTGATATCGGTAGCTCTTACTCTGCATATCAGTAACTTTTGGTATCAATAGCTTTATTTACCGGTGACTTCATTCTATTGGTATCTCTTTATCTATCGGTAGCTCTGCTTTGTATTGCTAATGTAAGGACCCAGCTGGAGTAATGGACCACTGATGGGGGGGGGGGGTGAATCAGTGGTAGCCCTTTTTCACTTCTTTTAAGTTCCCTAAATATTGAGAAAAACCTTTGTCTCCTGTTAATGAAACAATTCCCTACTGTGAAAACAAACAAGCACACATCCAAAGGAACACAACAATTTACAAGGTTCACTATTCAATAAGAATATCTACGTCCTTGGTATGGTTGGAAACAATCCAGCACCATACAATCCACTAAGAAAACAATCCTTGGATTACAACGAGTAGGATATACCCTTACACTCGTGAAGCACTATGAAATAACCACTCCAGTGCGTGTGCACCCTCTTAGACCAATAGGCTAATGTATCTTTTCTTGTAACAACTTATGTTACCTGAACGTCCTTTAAAATACACAAGTGTAAGAAAGTTCAGCACAAATCTTCACTTCATTACCTAGAAGAAAGGAGAGGACTCCTTGGACTTCAAGATAGTTCAATTACGGTCTGAACATCCCATTCCGAAATTTCCCAATCCAATTATTCAATCCGAGTCTTCCTCAGTCTGAGAAACTCATTATGGTGACAACCTGTATAGATTCCCCATTCCGAATCTCCACTCTGAATTCTTCACTACGTACTTTCTTCTTCACAATGATTATTCAATCCGAGTCTTCCTTAGTCTAAGAAACTCAATACGGTGGCAGCCAGTACTGATTCCCCATTCCAAATATCCACTCTGAATACTTCACTTCAAATTCTTCAATCAGAGAAACTCAATATGGTGTAAACCAGTATCAAATTCTCGTTACGATTGAAACTGCAATGAAACTCTGTCAACCAAACACATCTTCCTCTCTCTAGATTACCAGAGCTTCTTTCTCTAATTTTTCATCACATACTTACTTAACACCTGGATCTCCTTTTATAGGTTCTCCAAAGTATTCTTAGGCGGGAAACCAAAATATTTTCCCGCTCACTTAAATTCATCCAAATCTTAATTTCTCCTGAAATCTCGGAGTAATTAAGACATTTTCAATGCTTATAAAATCTTCTCGAATCTTCTTCCCCTTCAATTGATTTAGAGCTTTGTCATTTTCCAGATCTGACCAAGTTTCTCGGTATCACATTCTCGGATCCACTCATCTATCTTCTCGGCATCACTTTCTCAGATTCACCCTTCTTGATTCTTCAACATCACTTTCTCGGATCCACCCTTCTTGATTTTTCGGCATCACTTTCCCGGATCAAATCTTTTTGTGTCTCCGACATCACTATTTCAATTCTTGGTATGAATCTTCATCACTTCTCGGTATGGCTTTTCGTTATGACTTCACCAATTCTCGGTACAACATTCTGGTTCTCGGTATGGCTCTTCCTGATTCTCGGAATGACTTTTGGTTCTCGATACAACTTATTCGATTCTCGGCATGACTCTGCACTTATGGCTACCAACATCAGGTTCAGGAAGTCAACTCTGAACTTCTCGCTATGAACTTCTTCTTTAGCAAGTAGACTCCAAAAATTCTGCTATGAACTTATTCTTCATCAAGTTGACTCCAAACTTTCCGCTACGAACTTCTTCCTCAGAAAGTCGACTCCGAACTTTTCACTACGAACTTCTTCATCAGCAAGTCGACTCCGAAATTTCTGCTAAAAACTTCTTCTTTAGCAATTCAACTCCGAAATTTCTGCTACGAACTTCAGGTTCATGGAATGGATCTTGGTTCTCGATATGACTTCTTTAATTATCGATACTGGAGATTTCAAATTCTTAGAATGACTCCTCCAGATCTCGGCATGTCTTCACCACCCAACTTTTTCTTGCATTATGAGTACTTGCATATACTCACAAATTAGAGTTACAGAACAGCAAAGAATAATCACAATTAATGTTTTCACATCTCCTATCAGCCATCTTTAATGAATATGTAAATTCCTAGTTCCGAACTTCTCAATTTCTAGACTTCGAATTCCAGACTCCAAATTCTTTAAACACTAGGTTCCAAATGTTCAATATTCTTGGTTCCAAACTTCTCAATCTTCAAACTTCGAATGTTCAATATACACGGTTCTGAATCTTTAATCTTCTAGCTTCCGAATTCTTATAAATTCAAGGTGTCTTTCCTTTATGAAAAATTCCTCAAGATCAACAAAAGACAATCCATGCAAACTATCTCTTCCTTCAGCTTGGTCCTAACAATATCTCCCTTTGGATTTTGTTGTCAACCAAGTTTTCATAAATCACCAGACATTGTAACCTCAAGCAAAGGATTAATTATTAATAATTCTAAGCCTATGTGAGCTAACTCATTGTAGGAATCAAGAATCATTGGCAGAAAAACCATGTTGTCCATAGGTAGTGAAAATGAAATATTCAACTTCATAAATCTTCATCTTCATACATCCTGTAAACAACATTAAGTTCTTTCCTACAACCACTCAAAAAATAGTTAGAATAGTTCACATACACAAAAAATGCTCAGTTCACATCTTACCCACAACTCTCTCTTTAAAAAAATAAATTTATGATAAAAACAACTTCTCCCCCTTGACAAAACAATCCAAAGGTAAGAAGAGAGAGGGGACAGAGCAACATACCTTAGCCTTGAAGAGAAAGAGGTTGGACACCCATGTTCAACCTCAATATTTAGAATGATTCCTTTGGTAAGGGTTTCGTGAAAATATCAGCAACTTGTTTAGATGATGAAACATATTCAAGTTTCAGTTCATTATTTTCCACATGATATTTGATGAAATGATATTTGATGTCAATATGATTCGATCAAGAATGTTGGACTGGATTCTTGGTAAGATTAATGGTGCTTTGATTATCATATCCCAAGAGTAAGGGCAGCTTCACTTCAACTGACAAATATTCCAACTGAGTCTTCATCCAGATAAGTTGAGTGGTGGCTGTAGTGGCAGCAACATATTCCACTTCAGTCGTACTAAGTGTTATAGAATTTTTTTCTTCGAGTGCCAGCCAACACAACTTTTTCTTATAAAGAACACTCCACCAGATGTGGATCTTCTATCATCAACATTTCCTTCCCAATCTTCATCTGAATATCCAAACAAATCAATGTTATTTGAGACACTATACTTGATTCTGAATTCTACTGTGCCTTTTATGTATCTGAGAATTCTTTTTCCAGCAACAATATGTGATTATTTAGGAGTACTCTGAAATCTTGTATATAAGGTAATAGAAAATACAATATATGGTCTTGATACAGTCAGGTATAAAAAACTTCCAATCATCTTTCAATATTCTTTCTAATAAACTTATTTTCCTTCATCATCTTTGCTTAGCTTCTTTCCCACTGAGATAAGAGTTGATATAGGTTTTGAGTTTTCCATCCCAAACTTCCTAAGAAGTTCCTTAACATACTTTTCTTGGGAGAGAAAAATGAATTCATTTTGTTTCAAAATTTGTAACCCAAGAAAGTATCTCATTTCACCCAACATAGACATCTCAAATACATTCTTAATTTCTTCAGCAAACCTTTCACAGCTCCTTTCATCATTCCCAGCAAAAATAATGTCATCAACATAGACGATCACAATGGGAGAAAGATGTTGGATTTCCTTGATGTACAGATTGCTATCAAATCTTCTTTTCTTGAAGTTCATCTCTTTTAAGAAAGTATCCAGTTTGGAGTACCACGCTCTTGGAGCTTGCTTTATCCCATACAAGGATTTCTTCAACCTGCACACATAATTTTCATTCTTCCCAATAACAAAGACACATGGTTGCTCAATATAGACTTCTTCTTTGAGATCACCATTAAGAAATGTGGATTTAACATCCATTTGAATGATTTTGTAGCCTCGTTGTGTAGAAATAGAATGAAATATTCAGATTGTTTCTAATCTACCCACCAGAGAAAAAGTTGCTTCAAAGTCAATTCCTTCAATCTGAGAGTAGCCTTTGCAAACCAATGTTGCTTTATTTCGGATAACTTCACATTATTCATTTAGCTTGTTCCAGAAGACCCATTTGGTGCCAATAATGTTCTTTATCAAGTTCTTCTTTAACATTAGATTGATTTCATGCTGAGGAACATTCATCTTCGAACTTTTTGTTATGTTTCTCTAGCCTTCTGATCTTCCTAAAACATTTCTTCAATTCTTCTTTCATATTCATCTCAAGTTGAGTTTCTTCTTCTTCCAAGCTGCTACTTCTGAAATCTTCATCATTCACTGTTGTAATGAAAGTATTTTCAACACCATGCTCAACTGATTTTTTGGATTCAACATCACTTTCTTCATCTTCTTCATTTATAGATAGAAGACTTTTTCTCTTGGATTTGAAGAACTTCTTGTCTTTCCCTGACTTTTCTTTACCACCTTGCTCAATATAAACTTCTTCTTTGAGATCACCATTAAGAAATGCGGATTTAACATCCATTTGAATGATTTTGTAGCCTCGTTGTGCAGCAATAGAATGAAATATTCAGATAGTTTCTAATCTAGCCACTGGAGCAAAAGTTTCTTCAATGTCAATTCCATCAATCTGAAAGTTGACTTTGCAAACCAATCTTGCTTTATTTCTGATAACTTCACCTTCATCATTTAGCTTGTTTCGGAAGACCCATTTGGTGCCAATAATGTTTTTCTCAAGTTATTCATTAACATTAGCTTGATTGCATGCTGAGGAACATTCATCTTCTATCTTTATGTTAAGTTTCTCTAGCCTTCTGATCTTCCTTAAACATTCCTTCGATTATTCTTTCAGATGCATCTCAAGATGATTTTATTCTTCTTCCGAGCTGTTGCTTCCGGAATCTTCATCATTCACTGTTGTAATGAAAGTATTTCCAACACCATGCTCAACTGATTTTTCAGATTCAACATCACTTTCTTCATCTTCTTCATTTATAGATAGAATAATTTTTCTCTTGGATTTGAAGAACTTCTTGTCTTTCCCGGACTTTCCTTTGACACCTTGCTTCTTCCATAACTTTCTTGGATTTCTTTCTTCTTCATCACTATCTTCCTCATTCTCCCTTCGAGGATAGTTAGCCGCAAAGTGACCAATGCCTCCACATTCAAAAAACTTCAAGGAATGTTTTCCCTTGTATTTACCTGTTTTTCTTTTAACATTTTTTGAAAACAATGATAAAATATCCTTAAGATTTTTACATACCTCGCTTTTAGAGTCAGGGTCACCACCATCTTCTTCAATCAAGATCTTCTTAGACTTTTCCTTCTTAATGGATTTGAAAGATAATTCTCTATCAACCTTTGTCTTAGTCTTCATAGCCTTTTCCATTCTCATCTCGTAAGTAATGAGTGTGCTATGAAAATCATCAAGAGATGGAGTCTCTGAATCTCTGTCTTTTAATGAAGATACCTTCGCATCGAATTTATCAGGAAGAATACAAAAGATCTTTTCCACCACAGTAGAGTCTTTCAGCTCTTCACCAAGACATCTGATGGTACTAACAATATCGTTTACCTTGGTGAATAAATCCACAACAGATTCCTGCTCTCCCATCTTCAGGTCTTCATACTTCAATCTCCAGATTTGATGTTTTGACTTCTTGACCTTTGTATTGACTTTGTATATGTTTTTCAGTTTGTCACATATACCTTTGGTTGTGGCCACTAATTTTACTCTTAAGAACTCACTTTCATAGAGTGAAGACAATATAGCATTCTTGGCTCTTCCATCATTCTCAAGAAACTTCTTGTCAACAGGTGTAAGTGGAACATTGTCTTCAATGGGGGGAAAACCAACTATTGCAGCTTCAAGAACTTCATAACTGATAGACATGAGATTTGGTAGCATTCTATCCTTCCAGATGTGATAATTATTTCCATCGAATACCGGAATGCCTTTACTGTTCAACCAATTCATATTCTCCATTAGCAAGGAAAACAAAGGGAACCTCCCTCTGATACCACTTGTAAGGACCCAGCTGGAGTAATGGACCACTGAGAGGGGGGGGGGGGGGAATCAGTGGTACCCCTTTCTCACTTATTTTAAGTTCCCTAAATTTTGAGAACAACCTTTGTCTGCTGTTAAAGAAATAATTACCTGCTGAGAAAACAAACAAGAACACATCCAAAAGAACAGACCGATTTACAAGGTTCACTATTCAATAAGAATAGCTACGTCCTTGGTATGGTTGGAAACAATCCAGCATCATACAATCCACTAAGAAAACAATCATTAGATTACAACGAGTAGGATATACCCTTACACTCGTGAAGCACTGTGAAACAATCACTCCAGTGCGTGTGCACCCTCTTAGCACAATAGGCCAATGTGTATTTTCTGGTAACAACTTATGTTACCTTCACTTCCTTTCAGATATACAAGTGTAAGAAAGTTCAGCACAAATATTCATTTCCTTACCCATAAGAAAGGCAAGGACTCCTTGGACTTCGAGATAGATCAATTATAGTCCGAAATCCCATTCCGAATATCCACTTTGAATTTTCCCAATCCGAGTCTTCCTCAGTCTGAGAAACTCAATACGGTGACAGCTTGTACTGATTCCCCATTCCGAATCTCCACTCCGAATTCTTCACTCTGAACATTCTTCTTCAATATGATTCTTTAATCCGAGTCTTCCTCAGTCTGAGAAACTCAATACGGTGATAGCCAGTACTGATTCCCCATTTCGAATATCCACTCCAAATACTTCACTACGAATTCTTCAATCAGAGAAACTCAATATGGTGTCAACCAGTATCAAATTCTCGTTATGATTGAAACTGCAATGAAACTCTGTCAACCAAACACTACTTCCTCTCTCTAGATTACCAAAGCTTCTCTCTCTACTTTTTCATCACACACTTACTTAGCACCTGGATCACCTTTTATAGGTGCTCCAAAGTATGCTTAGGTGGGAAACCAAAACATTTTCCCGCTCACTTAAATTCACCCAAATCTTAATTTCTCCTGAAATCTCGGAGTAATTAAGACTTTGTCAATGATTCTATAATCTTCTCCAATATTCTTCCTCTTCACTTGATTTAGATCTTTGGCCTTTTCCGGAGCCGACCAAGTTTCTTGGTATCACATTCTCGGATCCACTCATATTTCTTCTCGGCATCACTTTCTCAGATTCTCCCTTCTTTATTCTTCGGCATGAATTTCTAGGATACACATTTCTTAATTCTTCGACATCAATTTCCCGGATCCACTCTTCTTGAGTCTTCGACATCACTATTTCAATTCTTGTTATGAGTCTTTATCACTTCTTGGTATAGATTTTCGTTACGACTTCACCAATTCTCGGTACGAAATTATGGTTCTTGGTATGGCTCTTCCTAATTCTCAGAACAACTTTTGGTTCTCGATACAACTTCTTCGATTCTCGGCACGACTCTTCACTTCTGGCTACAAACTTCAAGTTCAGGAAGTCAACTTCGAACTTCTCACTACGAACTTCTTCTTCAGCAAGTCGACTCCGAACTTTCCTCTATGAACATCTTCTTCAGCAAGTCAACTCTGAACTTTCCACTACGAATTTCTTCTTCAGCAAGTCGACTCCGAACTTTCTCTTACAAACTTCTTCATCAGTAATTCGACTCTGAACTTTCCACTACGAACTTATTCTTTAGAAAGTAGACTCCAAAATTTCCGCTACGAACTTCTAGTTCTCGGAATGACTCTTGGTTTTCAATATGACTTCTTCAATTATCAATACCGAAGATTTTGAATTCTCTGAATGACTCCTCCAGATATCGGTATGTCTTCACCACCCAAATTTTTCTTGCATTATGAGTAGTTGCATATACTCACAAATTAGAGTTACAGAATAGTAAAGCATCGTCCCAATTAATGTCTTCACATCTCCTATTAGCTAGCTTTCACAAATATGCAAATTCCTAGTTCTGAAATTCTTAATATCCAGACTTCGAATTCCAGACTCCGAATTCTTCGAACACTAGGTTCCGAATGTTCAATATTCTTGGTTCCGAACTTCTCAATCTCCAGACCCCAAATGTTCAATATACTCGGTTCCGAATCTTCAAACATCCATCTTCCAAATTCATAGAAATTAAAGGTGTCTTTACTTTATGAAAACTTCCTCAATATCAACAAAAGACAATCCATGCAAACCATTTATTCCTTCATCATGGTCCTACAAATCTCCCCCTTTGGATTTTTTTGTCAACCAAGTTTTCATAAATCACCAAACTTTTTAACCTCAAACAATAGATTACTTATCAATAATTTTAATCCTATGTGAGCTAACTCATTGTAGGAAACAAGAATCATTGACAGCAAAACCATGCTGTCCTTAGGTAGTGAAAATGACATCTTCAACATCATACATCTTCAGCTTCATACATCCTGTAAACAAATTCAAGTTCTTTCCTACAACCACTCCAACAACAGTTAAAATATTTCACATACACAAACAATACTGAGTTCATAGCTTACACGCAATTATCTCTTTAAACAAATATATTTATGATAAAAACAACTTCTCTCCCTTGACAAAACAATCCAAAGGTAAGAAGAGAGAGGGGATAGAATAACATACCTTAGCCTTGAAGAGAAAGAGGTTGGACACCCATGTTCAACTTCAATATTTGGAATGATTCCTTCGGCAAGGGTTTCGTGAAAATATCATCAACTTGTTTAGCAGATGAAACATATTCAAGTGTCAGTTCATTCTTTTCCACATGATCTTTGATGAAATGATATTTTATGTCAATATTCTTCGATCGATAATGTTGGACTGGATTCTTGGTAAGATTAATTGTGCTTGTATTATCATATCCTAATAGCAAGGGCCACTTCTCTTCAACTGAAAAATCTTCCAACTGAGTCTTCATTGAGATAAGTTGAGTGGCGGCCATGGTGGCAACAACATATTCAGCTTCATCCATACTAAGTGTTACAGAATTTTTCTTCTTCGAGTTCCAGCCAACACAAATATTTCCTATAAAGAACACTCCACCAGACGTGGATATTCTATCATCAACATTTCCTGCCCAATCTGCATCTGAATAGCCAAACAAATCAATGTTATTTGATCCACTATACTTGATTCCGAATTTTGATGTGCCTTTTATATATCTATGAATTCTTTTTCCAGCAACAAGATGTGATTCTTTAGGAGCACTCTGAAAGCTTGCACATAAGGCAACAACAAAAACAATATCTTGTCTTGATGCAGTCAGGTATAACAAACTTCCAATCAACTTTTGATATTCTTTCTGATCAACTTCTTTTCCTTCATCATCTTTTCTTAGCTTTGTTCCCACTGAGATATGAGTTGACATAGGTTTTGAGTTCTCCATCCCAAACTTCTTAAGAAGTTCCTTAGCATAATTTTCTTGGGAGAGAAAAATGAATTCTTTTTGTTGGAAAATTTGTAACCCAAGAAAGTATCTCATTTCACCCAACATAGACATCTCAAATACATTCTTAATTTCTTCAGCAAACCTTTCACAGCTCCTTTCATCATTCCCAGCAAATATAATGTCATCAACATAGACGATCAGAATGAGAGAAAGATGTTGGATTTCCTTGATGTACAGATTGCTATCAACTCTTTCTTTCTTGAAGTTCATCTCTTTTAAGAAAGTATCCAGTTTAAAGTATCATGCTCTTGGAGCTTGCTTCCATTTGAAAGATTTTGTAGCCTCGTTGTGCAGCAATAGAAAGAATGATTTGGATAGTTTCTAATCTAGCCACTGGAGAAAAAGTTTCTTCAAAGTCAATTCCATCAATCTGAGAGTTGACTTTGCAAACCAATCTTGCTTTATTTCTGATAACCTCACCTTCTTCATTTAGCTTGTTTTGGAAGACCCATTTGGTGCCAATAATGTTTTTTCTCAAGTTATTCATTAACATTAGCTTGATTGCATGCTGAGAAACATTCATCTTCTAACTTTATGTTAAGTTTCTCTAGCCTTCTGATCTTCCTTAAACATTCCTTCAATTATTCTTTCAGATGCATCTCAAGATGAGTTTCTTCTTCTTCCGAGCTGTTGCTTCCGAATTCTTCATCATTCACTGTTGTAATGAAAGTATTTTCAACACCATGATCAACTGATTTTTCAGATTCAACATCACTTTATTCATCTTCTTCATTTATAGATAGAAGAATTTTTCTCTTGGATTTGAAGAACTTATTGTATTTCCCTAACTTTCCTTTACCACCTTGCTTCTTCCATAACTTTCATGGTTTCTTTCTTCTTCATCATTATCATCCTCATTCTCCCTTGGATGACAGTTATCCGCAAAGTGGCCAATACCTTCACATTTAAAACACTTCAAGGGAAGTTTTCCCTTTTATTTACCTGTTCCTATTTTAACATTTTTTAAAAACAAGGATAAAATATCATTAATATTTTTACATACCTCGCTTTTAGAGTCAGGGTCACTACCATCTTCTTCAATCAAGATCTTATTAGAATTTTACTTCTTCATGGATTTGAAAGATAATTCTATGTCAACCTTTTCCTTGGTCTCCATAGCCTTTTCCCTACTCATCTCGTAAGTAATGAGTGTGTTATGCAAATCATCAAGAGATAGAGTCTCTGAATCTCTGTCTTCTAATGAAGATACCTTCACATCAAATTTATTAGGAAGAATCCTCAAGATATTTTCCACCACAGTAGAGTCTTTCAGCTCTTCACCAAGACATCTGATGGTACTAACAATATCGTTTACCCTGGTGAAGAAATCCACAACAGATTCATGCTCTCCCATCTTTAGGTCTTTATACTTTAATCTCCAGATTTAAATTTTTGTTTTCTTGACTTTTGTATTGCATTCATATATGTTTTTTAGTTTTTCCCATATACCTTTGGTTGTGGACACTCCTTTTACTCTTAAGAAATCACTTTCAGAGAGTGAAGACAATATAGAATTCTTGGATCTTCCATCATTATCAAGAAACTTATTGTCAATAGGTGTAAGTGGAACATTGTCTTCAATGGGGGGAAAAACAACTGTTGCAGCCATTACTGATTCCCCATTTCAAATATCCACTCCAAATACTTCACTCTGAATTCTTCAATCAGAGAAACTCAATAATGTGTCAACCAGTATCAAATTCTCGTTACGAGTGAAACTGCAATGAAACTCTATCAACCAAACACTTCTTCCTCTCTCTAGATTACCAGAGCTTCTCTCTATACCTTTTCATCACAAACTTACTTAGCACCTGGATCTCCTTTTATAGGTGCTCCAAAGTATGCTTAGGCGGGAAACCAAAATATTTTCCCTCTCACTTAAATTCACCCAAATATTAATTTCTCTGGAAATCTCAGAGTAATTAAGACTTTGTCAATGCTTCTAGAATCTTCTCAAACCTTTTTCCCCTTCACTTGATTTATAGATTTGGAATTTTCCGGATCCGACCAAGTTTCTCAGTATCACATTATCAGATCCACTCATCTGTCTTCTCGGCATCACTTTCTCGGATTCGCCCTTCTTGATTCTTCGACATCACTTTCTCGGATCTTCCCTTATTGATTCTTTAACATCACTTTCCTGGATCCACTCTTCTTGAGTCTTCGACATCACTATTTTAATTCTTAGTATGACTCTTCATCACTTATCGGTATGGCTTTTCGTTACGACTTCACCAATTCTCGGTACGACATTCTGGTTCTCGGTATGGCTCTTCCTGATTCTCAGAATGAATTTTGGTTCTCAATATGACTTCTTCGATTCTTCGCATGACTCTGCATTTGTGGCTATGAAATTCAGGTTTAGGAAGTTGACTCCGAACTTCTCACTACAAACTTCTTCTTCATCATGTTGACTCCAAACTTTCCGCTACGAACTTCTTCTTCAGCAAGTCGACTCCGAACTTTCCACTACGAACTTCTTCTTCAGCAAGTCGACTCCGAACATTCCGCTACGAAATTCTTCTTCAGAAAGTCGACTCCGAACTTTCTTCTATGAACTTCTTCTTTAGAAAGTCAACTCCGAATGTTCTACTACGAACTTCAGGTTCTCAGAACGGCTCTTGGTTCTCGATAAGACTTCTTCAATTATCGATACTAGAGATTTCAAATTCTCTGAATGACTCCTACAGATCTTGGTATGTCTTCACCACACAACTTTTTCTTGAATTATGAGTACTTGCATATACTCACAAATTAGAGTTACAGAACAGAAAAGAATTGTCACAATTAATGTATTCACATATCCTATCAGCCAGCTTTCAAGAATATGCAAATTCCCAGTTCTGAACTTCTCAATTTCCAGACTTCGAATTCCAGACTCTGAATTCTTTGAACAATAGGTTCCAAATGTTCAATATTCTTGGTTTTGAAATTCTCAATATCCAGACTCCGAATGTTCGATATACTTGGTTCCGAATCTCCAAACTTCTAGCTTCCAAATTCTTAGAAATTCAAGGTGTCTTCCCTTTATGAAAACTTCCTCAACATAAAAAAAAGACAATCCATGCAAACCATCTCTTCCTTCATCTTGGTACTAACAGGTAGCTTTATTCTGTAACAGTCTCTGTATATTGGTAGCTATTCGTCTATCAGTAGATCTGGTCTATCGATAGCTCTGGTCTATCAGTAACTCTGGTCTACCGGTAACTGTCTATATCGGTAGCTCGGTTAGTTACAATGATTATGTGTATCGGTAGACTTATGCATATCGGTAGCTCCGTTGTGTACTATGGGAAGACTTGTTCTATTGGTAGCTATCTGTATCGGTGACCTTGTTCTATGCTTACCGGTGGGCTTGTACATATCGGTAGCTCTACGCATTAGTGACCTTAGCTTATCGATGACTCTTTCTAATATTAGACTAAGTCTATCGGTAGACTAAGTACTGGTAGCTCTATATCAGTAGCTATACACTGATCAGTGACTAACACTTATCTTATGCAAAACATATCCGATTGGGTTGGAATTACTTCAAAACTTATATAAACAAAGATAAAAAATGATTAACATGTTTCGAGGATTATTTTAATATTATTATTAGATATAATGTCATATATTGGGTGAATTAGAATATAGATAAACATTAATTGGGATTATAAAAGTATGTGAAATCATAGTTGGGATTATTAAAAAAGGTGAGGTCAACATTATCTGTTTGTTCTGTGCCTTGTGTTGTGTCTGTTACTACTTTCATTTCATGGTTCTGTCATGTGTTTCTATATAATTTTTTTCACTTTTCCATCACTGTTTCTCTCTCCACTATGATCTTTAGCACTGATAATTGATTTCTTAGGAGTTGTGTTTTTCAGTTTTCAAAATATTTAAAAATTCAAAAATATTTTCAAAATTCCCACTTAGTCACTCGACACTGCTTCCTTGAGACTGACCCCAAGGATATACACTATGCTATATCTTGGGTATTTATAAATGTAAACTTGACTCTCCTCGGGAAAAGGATGCAGGTCCACTTCTGGTGTCGTTGCCTAGGGTGCAATGAGTGTCTAAGTGGTTTTTCCAATTTTTTATTTTATTTTAAAACAAAAAAAACATATAAAAAATAAAAAAAATAAAATCCACACACACACAATGATGGACTCTAACAAATATGATATAGTGTCACTATTTGACCCAGTTCAAGAGCTTGATTAGGCTGTTGCTAAATTTCAAGGTTAGATGCGTGAAAGGCAACATTGAGAACTTACTGATGAGAAGACAACTTATTCTCGTGAGATCATGCGGTTGATTAAACCCACCATCAATAAGTTCAAAGGTAACCAAGAAGATAGTACAGTACCACCACCTCCCACTAAAGCCCAATATTCTAGATAGTTGTTGAGAAGGAAAGAGAAAAGAAACAGAAGAAAGAAAAAGTTAGAGTTTCCCAACATTGATATTGATTTTTCCCTGGATTAAAGGATAGAAATTCGAGAACCAATTTATGAGGATGTTTTCAAGGGATAGCAAGAGATGTCACTTGCAAAGATTCATGATTCTGGACATTTCTTTGATGATCATTTTTTCCCTGATTTCCATTCGAATGATTTTCCTTGCAATAAATATTCAAATAATTTTTCAATGCTTCAACAGGTAAATCCAGCACATGACATCCTATCATTCTCATTAGAAGAATCATCATGTGAGGTGGTGTGTTTTGAAGAGAGGTTGGAGGAGGTTGACAACCTCTATCTTGCATTGGACCCACTCCCAGGATCACTATTCCTTTATGAGGAGTAACAATAAGCACTGATAGAGGGAGTTGACAATTTTCTGGAAGAAGCTGTTTTTTTATTCAACTTGGATTACATCAAAGATGATTTTAATTGTTTTTCTCCCTGTGCAGGTATTGAAAATTCATATCACTTTTTTTATTTCCTGGAGAGTGAGGAAGTTGAGGTTGCATTTTTTGAAGAGTTAATGGAACTCTAAATTTTGGATAACACTTCCAGTTCGTGAGTTATTTTTGAAAAGGTATTTTTGGAGATGTGCACAATTTTACAAGTGAATGATGAAAAAGTCTGTTTTTCTCAAGATAAAATAATTTATTAGAATGAACTAGAATACAAGTCACATCCATGTTTTTCAACATTACAACTTGTGCACACTCAACCTAAAGTATAAAAAGTATGGAAGTACCCCTATATCATATTTTATCCTCCACCATTATACATGAAGTACTTTACTACCCAGGAGGGAAATTTTATTGAAGCTGCACATGGGGTATTACAAAGATGGAAAGTGACTGAAGTTGGAAGGAATCAAATCTGGTGGTTCTTAAGCAAGAAGTTAAATCCCCCATCGGACTAGGGTTGATCCGAGGACTGCCCAGCTATGGATAGTCAAACTTCAGCACCCCCTGGGGGGTTATCCTAGGATTATCCCTTTTCATTTCCCTCTTTAGTTTCTTTTTGGAATGTTGTTCTAATTTTAGTGTTTTTTTATTAGGAAAATAAATAGGAAGTAGATTCCACATGGAGATCATTCAAGCCTCAAGGAGCCAGCTCACTAGATTAATGGATAAAACTCTTAAACTCACACTTTGTAGCTTCTTTTTATTTGAACATAAAATCTTTCACACTAATGTTAAACTATTTCAGCATATTGGTGCCAAACTAGAGCATCTAGAGTTCATGAGCATTGAAAACAAAGGGAGACATTTGTAAATTTGAAAAACAACACATTCAAGGGAGTATTTTTTTTATGTTGCAATGTTTTACTCTTCACATTTTTATTGCGTGATGCTATGAAATAAGTGTGGGGGTATTTCCACTATTTTTTAAAACATTTGAATATGTTCTATTGCATGGGTGTTTAATAACTAATATCTACTCAGTAGATAAATTATTTTTAGCAGATTTTTGAAACATTCTTGCACCCACTGCTTTCAATATCATTATGATGCTGCTGCACATCACTGCTAATCATACTACTATTTGTAGTAAATTGATAAAATCTTTTGTATACTCTTTAAACATTCAATGAATGAACATTTTAGGAATATAACTAAACTTTTTGTTGGTGATGGTTGGTGGGGTTATTTCTTCTGAGTTCATTTTTTTTGTTGTTTTATTTTCATTCTCTTTTAGTGTGGTAATGATTTTTTTTGAATCTCATCACTACCCCTCCATATCCCTTTCAGCTGAAATACAAATCTATTTTGAACATAAAGTATCTCCCACCTTTAGATTCAACGTTGGGGACAATGTGGGATTTTTAGTGTGTGGGAGAGGGATCATTCTAGTGTCATGTTGAATTCCCCCTTCTTGAACTTGAAGAACCTGATGTTGTTAAAAATAATGGTTAATTTTTTTTCAATTTTTTTTTTGATATATTCCAATTTTTTTAAATTCTTTCATCACTTTATAGACATTGGAGGTTCCCTAGTACTTCAATTTTGTCCGGTCAGTGGATAACTGCTCACTAGATGTTGAGAGAATAATTTAGTCAGAAATTGTTAAGAATGAATGATTGATGAGTGCAATTGTTCACTATTTCTACGAACCTTTCTGTTTAGGAAATGAAAAGGAGAGTGTGACAGGATATATTTTCTGAAATGTGGATCATGAATTAGAGTAACTAGAAGTTATCATTGGAATCTAGGGGACTCACACTTTTTGAAAAATAAAAATAGTTAATTACTTTACGTAGTCAACTTGAATGATTATTAATTAAGTCCTTTGCAACTGGAGTAAAATGCTAAAATGGGATCCCACAGTGAGTATCTGAGACAAGGTGCATTGGGTGCGTTTCGGTGAATAAATAAAGCCAATTTCAATCTTAATAAGTTCTATTCATAGTAATTTGCACATGGAATATGGTTGGGAAATATTAAAATAAAGTTCCCTCGTCAAAAATGAACTCATTAAGTTGAGAAGAATTTTGAACCCAGATGAAGAAGGGAGAAATTGACTAGGTTAATTTTCATTTGTGTTGAATCAGTAAAGTGACAAAATTAATGGACTTTAATTTTTGGAACTTGGGGGAAGGTGAGAATGGAAGGTTCCCTTGGTTATGTTTTGAATCCCACTTCATCTGTCCTATCAACAGTCCTTGAATCAAAACATGAATTGGAAGGTGAAGTAGGAAAATTAATGAGTACACATAGGAGTAATGACATACATTATAGTGTATGAATTTGTGAGGGTTTTGGATTCCATTGGATTTTTGAAGCTAGATAAGACATCAATTTTGAACACCTTTGAAAACCCTGACACATTCTTTGGTCCAACTCATCTAGGTACTAATGTTTAATCATGCACACTTTTTGAACTGAAACTTAAAATCATCTTTTTTGTTTTAAAGTCTAAGGCATGTAATTTTTTGAGGAAAAACAAAGTTTTAAGTGTGGGGAAGTTTCATGTGGCAGTGTTTTCATTCTATTTTCCACATCCATTTTTATATTTTTGTTCACTTTTTAATATCAAACCATTGTATTTTGTGTAATATTTATCTATTTTTGTATTTGGTAAATTACATTATAAAAAACTAATTTTATGTATTAAAAGTGGGTTTTTGTTGTTTATTTTTTATGTTTTTCAATAATAAAATTTAGTTGTTATTTTAATTTCATTTAATTAGTTCATTCTGTACTATTTTTCAATAATTTTTATTTATTAAATTAAATTAATTAATTTTGTATTCTTTAAATTGTAATTAAATAACTCATTTTAGTTTTTAGTCTTTTATTAATTTAATTAGTTTTAATAATTTAATCTTATTCAATTAATATTTTTATTCTTTAATTTAATTAATTCTTTAATTAATTGGTTAATTAATTTAATAAAGTAATTGTGAATATTTTATTTTGTTCTAGAATTAATTTTTTTATTTTATTTAATCCACATAAAATTCTGTCATTTAAACTTTTCATAATTATTTTAACTATTTAACTTAAGTTTGTTTTATTTATTTTGTATTTAGTTCTTAGTAAATTCTTTTAATTTTTGGTGTTTCTGTATGCTTTCAGGTGTTGGTCGGATGATCCTCTATTGTTGTTCCATCACGGTGCCTGTGCCACCGTTTCCACACTCACAGTGCCACAACAAATCCATGCACCGTAACACGTTATTGTCCCATTGTTCCACCCCCATCAACTGTTTATTTACGGTCTCACCGTGAGCATCATTCACGGTGCCTCAATCATTGTATCACTATTTCCCATCATGCCTACTGATTCAACCTTACAGTTCCACCGTATATCCCACCTCATGGTGAGATCGTGAGAAACTCTCACGACACCACAACCCTCCATTCCCACCACACTTCATTCCACCCACCATTCACTTCACAGTTCCACACTCACACCAGCATCACGGTGCCTGTCTCACTGTTTCACTGCCTCTTCTTCAACCAAATGGTGCCAAAAACTTCTCTCTGCTCCATCCTCATCCACGCAGTGCCACCAGTAGTAAAAAACTTTACACACAAGAGTATCATCAATAAATCAAGAGACACCAAGCAATCCCATAACAGTGAAAATTGAACAAACTGTTGATTAAATGGAAACAAAGAAGATCGAATAAACCCTATAATTGGAATCTAAAACACCCCATTTCATACCAGATCAGTAACTCTAAAATTCATACTAGTTTGCAACAGCCCTGAACAAACCTACACTCGCCTGCATCCCCTATTCTTCTAGAACGCCGATTCATCCTAAACCCTCAAATCTCAATCTCGCTTCATGCCGCAAGCCCTTTCCATTCCACCCTCACTACGTCCGCCTTCTTCCTCCATTAAAACTTACCACCGCACGTCCCATGTGCCATCAGAGCCTTCGGCCTAAGCTGAATCACCCTAACCTGCTCCATCCACGTAGTGACTCCTTTCCTTGGCTCCTCTACACCAACGTACTAAACAGATCTATGCCCCCTGCCTGAACCCATGCCACAATCATATCCACCTCACTACACGAACCCTCTTCCCCCTTTCTCTATTCTCTTTTCATATGTTATTATTTTATTATTTTCTTTTATATAATAATAATAATATATATATAATAAAATATATAATATACATAACATACAATTCTTATATATATATATTTAATGTTAATTACTTTTGTTTTATAATAAGTAAAATATTAATAAACATAATAAGTATATTTACATATAACTGTAATAATAATATTTTGTATTATATATATATATATTAATATGTATTTTTATTAACTAACCTAAGTAATAATATTAATATATAGTTATTTTAGTTTCATTTTATTTGTTTAATTTTTTTTTGGTTTTTCTGTTGTTTTCTGCAGGGGGAGCTGCTCATATAAGCAGTGATAAATGAAGTTGTTAGTGGGAAAGACGTGAGAATATTTGTGAGTTCATTGTAGGGGTTGTATGCACTTACAGGGAGCTCACTTAAAAGCTGGTGACATACACATGAAATCATGCCACATGTATTTTTTTCCTATTATTTTCCCCTATTTTTAGTTTAGTTTCTCTGAATAAGTGGACTTAGACCCCTCTTAGTGAAGTAGAGAACATGTTCGGGGGAGGTCATCATTCCACAGTGGGTGGAGAAGACTCCACCACCATTCACTATCCATTCCATCTATATCTCACGGACTGAGACCATTTTCGACTTGAAGACGGGACCTGCTCCTCGATTCTCCACCTCTCATCTGCTACTCTATTTTTTTGTGTTTTATGTTGAGTCTGTAACTACTCTTGTGGTGTTTCATGTTTAGTTAATTTAATTATGATGTTTGTTTCATTTGTCTTAGGTAATTCATTTATATTCATTTCGTGTCATGATCTTTAATCTCCAGAAATGGAGATCTAACATGTGGGGTTGGATCCAGATGAAGAAACCTGACACGATCCGGAGATCCGCACATTAACGCAATCACATTCTTTTTATTCACCTTGGTAGATCGCGACTATGATTTTGATTGAGCGAGAGTGATATCTTGCACAGGATGATCAGATACTTTCCTGATTAATTTCTTCTCCGCTTCCAGTATTGATTTATCAAACTGAGAATCAATATTGGTTTCACAATTTTATGATCTCAGCAGGATCATTTCTCCAAGTGACAATCTTTGTCTGGAATGAACTTTCTGAGTGAATCACATGTAGTTCGGAGGAATGCTTGAGTAGGGGAGAAATTATAGGTTTGAGTGTTTAATTTCTAGGAGATATTAGTGTGTCATCTGAGACATCGGTCATACACTGAGTGAAGTTGAGAATTGATGATTAATTTTTTAGGTTGATCTAGGATAGGTAATAGAGGGTGGATTAACCTGGGTTTGGACTTGTTCACACTAACTTTTTTCTTTTGTGTCTTAGTGTTATCTGTTTGTTCTGTTCCTTGTGTTGTGTATGCGATTACTTTCTTTTGTTGATTTTTTCATGTGTTTCTATATTTTTTCACTTTTCCATCACTGTTTCTCCCTCCACTGTGCTCTTCAGTACTTATTAGTGATTTCTTTAGAGTTGTGTTTTTCTATTTTCAAAATATTTAAAAATTAAAAAAGACTTTTGTAATGACCACTTAGTTACTCGACCATGATTCCTTGAGAGAGACCCTAAGGATATCCATTGTGCTATATCCTAGGTCTTTATAAATGAAAACTTGACCATCCTCTTGACAAGGACACATGTCACCCCATTATCAGTTTCGTTGTCAAGAAGTGGAATCCTAGGATATACCCCATCTGACCGCATCCCAGCCCATTGCATCCCACTATCCCCCCCATGTCGAGGACCACTGACCCCCCAACTCCAACCACCTATATGAAGACTCCACCATACTTCTACTATTACACTTTAACAAACCTTAAGGGAACCCCATATGATAACCAAAATCTACAATGGAAGCAAGAACAAGATTTCCTTTCTATATTGACTAGAAATTTGAGGCCTCTCATTATCATGTACTGGGAATCAACATTCAAGATCTCTCTACCCATGACTTCAACCATACTCTTTCCATATATCCCACATCCTACTACATGTATGAGGATGCATCCTCTCCCATGAATCATGTATGTGAATAATCTCTTTCATTAGGCCCACTAGAAGCACCTTCTAATAAAAGAATAGACCCAGATTAAGCTCCAACAGATCCCTCATGGGCCGAGGCATCCCACACCTAGTTCTGAGATGCCTTGGGTATTGATCCCTCCATAATATGATAATAATTTTATTTGATATTCCACTACTTTGAAAATTTTCTCTTCTTGGTTAATGGTTTTGAAATAAACTAATCCTAGGGATATTTTCTTGGGTGGTCTGATTGTCTGCTTGTTTTTTATTCCAATAACCTCTACTGATATGTTATTGATTCACTTTTTATCCTTTCATTGAAAAAGAGAGTAGGTGTATCACTATTTTTGGAATAAAGACTCTCTTCTACTTGGAGATCTCCCACACACAACCTAATGATTTTTTTACTATTTTTCAGGGGATTTTTTCTATTCTAAACTCCATTTTATTCCATTCATTAATTCAACCTCCCCTTTCATGCACTTTCTCTGCCCACCCTTCTCCACCTTACCATATTCACGGGGGACCATGGTCAGTTTTATGTGTGAGAGAGGGAACCCACTTTTGGCACCCCATTGTATCATTACCTTGAATTTACCTATGATGAAATGTTTTTAGGGGAATTATAAAGGGTTGTTATAGATGTCACACATTTATGTTAACTAGATAAAAATGATTTTTGGAGAATTATTTTTGAACTTCCACATATGTTCAGATTGATAAGATTATTTTTGATACGAATAAGCATTTTAACACTTGAAAAGAAACATTTAGATATTCATTAATAATATATTTTTTTTTCAAAAATGAACATTGCAATAGAGTAGTTTAAATTAAGGAACTTCGTAAATAAAAATCACTTTGGGAATTAAGGGAAGTGAATTTTTGAAATTGATTATGTCATACTAGTGATTATTGCATGATCTAAATTTCATGAGATCTTTACTTTCTCTCTCAATTCATCCAGATAAAACATGGAAAAATTGGGCCCCAAATTTAAATACTAGTATCTCACCCAAATGAAAAAAATTTGTGATTTAAAAAATCATGCCCAAAAATGTTGATGACCTTTCATCATTCTTCAAAGATGAAATTCAATGAGTTTGTGTGAAAAATAAAAGCGATAGCCCAAAATTTTTTGTTGATGAAATATTTTCTAAACCAACCTAAATGTATGATGAAATGGATGTGGAGGATGAAACTTTCTTTGAACGAAGAAAAAAAAATATAGTTTTAAACATAAATGATTTAAGAATGAATATTTATAAGTATTTAATCGAGGTTACATTAATGTCTAACTTCAAATATTAGTTATCCATGAAGAATGAATGTATGAATTTATTAATTATTTATCTAAAGTTTACATTAATTTAGTTGATATAATATGTGAAATTAATACATGTTTCTTTGTTTATCCATTTGAGATGATTTTCAAGGTATTTTTTTTGAGGAAAAAACCAATATAGTTGGGGGGGGGGGTTATTCACTTATGTACTTATGGAATTTATATTATTTTATGCATATTAAAAATGGGGTTTTTGATCAATTTTTATGGTTTTACAACCTAAACATGTCTTTATTGGTGGGATCTAGTCACCAGAGGAAGGGCTATGGAGAGATAGCATGAACCCAAAAATTCAGATAGAAATCAGAGGCTTTTGGACCCTTTTTCAGTGGTGCATGGTTAATACTGTGTTGCACAAACTATGAACCCCAATCCAAATAACCATGTGCACCCCTGTGCATTGAGACGGAACCAGTTGCATTCCCTCCACATTGTTTTACAAACTATACAGATCCACTATGAAATCATTAAAGGAGTGATTGTAAGAGGCAATGGCATATCACATGGTCTCCGTAGGGTTAAAAAACCATTCACACAATCACCTAAATACAATTTCATCAAACCCCCAAGATAGAACCTTAAGCATGGTTGGTTCGTGGTTAAAATAATTGTGCTCCTAAACTGGGCAATAATCAGTAGGCGACCGCTTAATTTTTTTCTACCCTTTCTATCCCCCATTTGACCCAAGATTTGGCCCCCTAACAACCCCTTGACACTAGGGGATATCCAATTAATTCTATCTACACAATTGTATTGTGGAATCATCATACTAATGGAACTAATTAATGAAGAGGGATCTTGAAACCCATTCAACTCATTTTTAAAGATTATTTTCTTATGGTTGCTTGGTTTTGTCCTTTATTTCTCAGTTATAATGAAAAACCTAGGCAAAAAGATCTTTTTTTATCATTTATTCAATGAGTAGCTAATCCCTTTTATGTGTTGGGGATATGGGTAATGAATATTCCTTGATAATTGAATCCGCTTATTTTTTTTGTGCTAGTTCATTTTATCTTTTACAATTCTCCTGCATCTCTATTATTTATCTTATTAGAAACTATGTATTGGATCATGAATGGAGCATCCATGGATCTCCAGGGGAATTATGATGAGTAATCCCTTGACCGTTGGGTTAACTCATCACATCGAAATAGATTTTATTCCCGGAAAGTTTTTAAAAACCAATTCTTGGACAAAGAAGTTGATTTATCTTAACATAATCAGAACTCATAAAACCAAGGGAGCTACATTAAATTTTAATCCCAGAGCTATGAGTTATTATGAAAAAAAATAAGATAAGATAATTGATTTTTGGCGATATTCCTAACCATCAACATCCCCAATTAATTTCTTCTATTGATTGTGAAAAATAATTTTAGATTATTCTTATTTTTAAAAAACCTTAAAGTATTTGGAAAGTGAATCACTCAACCATTCCAAAACAAATCTCATAATCCTCAAATATTGAATTTAAATTCAGAAAAAATTCTTTTAATTAATCACGACTCAGGGTACATGACACTTTAAATCTATTTGTGGATAAACACCATAATTAAAAAATACTAGTCGTGAGAGTGGGTAATTCAATTTAGCCCACTCAAAGAAACATTACAGATAGAATGGCAACAATATCTTAAATTTAAAAGAGAGTATCAAAGTAAGAAATAATTCTTCCTAAAGGGTGTGATGAGCCCAAACTCCCATTATGTCAACTAATTTTCATTTTTAAGTTTCATTGATAAAAAACCTAGAAACGACATGGATTTTGAATGAAGGCCTAGAATGAAATATGTTTTAAAAAATATTGTAGTTTTTGGGTGCTTCCAACTACACAAAAAATATTTCCATAAACTAGAGAAATAATCGTGGAATACTATTGGGATATACTGAATATCCTCAAGGAAAATATAAGTAGCTGGTAAATCCAGTTTCTAATAAGTTCAATTTGTTGGATTCTATAAATGGGACTTACTTCTAGGTTCATGACTCTATATGATTTAGGTGGGCACAACTTCCACTAATCTTATTTTTTATTGATATGGAGGCACCCTTATTCAATAGATTTACTAATGTAGAGCCAAACTATATGGCTCCAACCCCTTAATGAATTCTTGAGTTATTTCCAGTGATTGGATTATCCCTTCATAGAGATAATACTATTCCATTGAATTTACTATATTATATTTTAGGCACTAGGTATATGATAATGTATGTTGGTGAATTAGTTTTGAGGTATTTATAGTGATGATAAAGGTATAGGATTGAGTTTATATTTTATGATGGTTTATGGAAACCCTTATTTTTGTTTTATTTCCCCTAGTCTAATTAGGTAGATGAATTCTTTATTATATGATCATCACATATTCTTTTTAAATTATGAAAAGGAAAAAAGAAACCCATTAGTGCAGTATCAAAAATAATAATTCATTGTCAATAAACATCTTTTTGAAGTAAATTATTTCAAAATGGGTTCATTATGGGACCATTTTGGTTATTTTGGATCTCACGTGACTATCCTACATTTTAATGGTGGGTGGAATTTCGATTTACGTGGATGATGATGATGTAATTTCTTTTTTGTTAAGAGGATGAGAGGTTAAAATAAGCCAAATGGTGTTTTTTTCTAGTCTTGGAATATCTCATAGATTTAAGACATGTTAATGAAATTATTCCAAGTTACAGTTGTTTTTACCTTTTGGTGAATTTGATTGACCAAAAATATAAATTTAAGAGTACACTACATATGATAATAACATTATATCTCATCTTATCCAAGTATTTAGTTACTCTTAGTTTTAAGCAACATGGGAATGCACTCATAAATTTATCACCATTTAAGGAGTTGTTAATATTTGGTGAAATTATACATGAATAATTGTACAGTTGGTTTTAGGCCCATAAAAAGGACTTTATATGTATTACTATTAAGGTAATCTGAACACACATTATTCAACTACATATAATGAGACACACAAAATATTTTATAGTCATGTGAAAATGACCATAGTGGTGACTTTTATGGTCATGAATCAAACACCAAAGGTGTTCCTTTTAAAGTCATGTATCTATGATTTATTCTATATAGTTTAAGTCAGGAAGTATAGAGTACTAGGAACTGGTTCATAATAATGGTTTATTGTGGTACTTTTACTAAAACAATATTTTCTACATTAACCAAACATATAAATTAGGTGAAGGTATTTTTATGAATATATAAATAGGATATCAATAGAATTCATTTGAAAAAACTAAGGGGAGGATCTCAACTTGAGTATTTAAGGAAACCTTGAGGAGGATCTGGAATCATGGAGATTTAAGTCTCCAAGAGTAATATCTTGACTCAAGGAATTTTTGAAAACCAAGAGGAGGATCTTGAATCAAGGAATTTTGGGAATCTAAGAGGAGGATACTAACTCAAGGCTTTTTAGAATCCAAGAGGTGGATCTCTACTAACTATGTTTGTATTGGAATTTCCCATGGGATGCCTATATGAGATATCATTAATAAAAGAAGTTATCCTACACCTAATACTACATGGTGGTGGAATTTTTAAAAGGGGGAAATATGTGATAGAAAATTACGGAGTCCCATGAATGATTTGGTTTATTCAAAATAAGGGTTTCCTATAGAATAAGAATTGAACATTTGCAAATAGAGTGTTTTCATAGTGGGTCATCCTATGTCAAAACTTATATGGATATGGACCATTGTGGGAAGTGGGATAAGAATAAAAAGAATCTAGCATAATGTGAATGATTATATTCATGACAAAGGATGATTTTCTACAAGAGGAGGATTAGAAAAATTTGTAGGGAATATTTCATGAAGTGGGTTATCCTAAATTAAATATTACATGAATAAAGACTATTATAAAGAGGAAAAATAATACATCGGTAAGCCCCAATTTTATATAATATTTAAGTATTATGTGAGTGAGTGGGTCCTAAGTGGACTCATATTTAATTTCAATCATCACATAAGTTTTTAAAGGTGGAAAACCCTTCATGAAATATTTTTTTAGAGAAACTAGGGTCTCCACAAAAGATTTATGCAAACTAGCCCATGAAAGTTTTACGTGGAGAATAAATGGTCTTATAAAACTTACAAAGCCATCCCAATAATCATTTAGACACAAAATTAAATTATACCCGAGTGAAGTATTCTATAAATACCTTTTAATAAAGGATTTTATCACAAATGATTCAATTTTTTAGAATTCATGCCTCTAAAAATTACCACAAAATCTCAAACTATTTAAAGCCATGTTAAGACTGTGTAAAAGAATCTTGTCCTTGTAAGAGTCTTTCAACTATTTCAAAATAGACAACACATCTGTGTAATTATTTTTACACCCACATAATTTCTACCTGGAATTCCTTTATTTTATTTAGATCATCCACTATGAAATTAAATGAAATTAAACATAATTTCTGTATATAAATCCTTTTATTTCTTTGGATCATGAACCGTGTAATTATTTCATATCTACATGTAATTTATTTAAATGATTCCTTCCATGGATTTAGATCATCCACTATATAATTATTTCACTACCCATATAATTTATACATATAAATAAATCCTTTAATCTAAATCATCCACTATATATTTCTTTCATAGATACATGTTATTGATTCATGGAATTTATTCTTTTTTCCCATCATATACCTTGAAATTCATTAATAGGATATGAAATTTATATAAGGAAAAAAATAAACAATTATGATAAAATAAATACCAACTTCAAATGAGCACAAATTTTTCTCAATAATTTTGTTTACACTTCATAAGATATAAAATCATAGAATATTAATAAAACGATGATACTATATATAGAGTTTATCCATGGAGGGTTTCTTTTGAGGTAAAAAATCAATAAAATTTAACTAAATATTCATCTAAAAACCGAAGAAAAAGTTTCTTTAAATATGGATAAAATAAATGGGAAACTTAGAGTGAGAGGTTCTCAACAATACATCACCATATTGAGAAACACTTTTTAAATAAATAAATCTGTTAGTTCTTTAGAAATAATAGAACACATGGATATCCCATTAGTCTCTTCTTTATATAGTATGATAATATTTTATCTTTTACTGATCAAATGTTATCCTAATAAGGTCCATATTAGATGTAACTATGGGAAAGTGTGTGATAAATATTTTGTCACTAATAATAATAAAATAAAAGATTCAAGCTGTTAAAATATTCTTAATAACTAGAGTAATTGGTTGGGTGTTTATGTGATGTTTATTGGCAAGTTTGGATTTTAAGTGAATCATTTCTATTAGAAATTATATTTTGAATTTTGTAAATTACTAATATTAAAATAATATTATTAATTTCATATTAATTGAATGATAAATGGGTTAAAATGAATTAGGACTTTATAGTAGAATATAGTTTTTTAAATTTATATTTTAAATCATGGAATGGTGTTTGAAATAAAATGTTCTTGCATGTATATTTTTCTAATAAGTGAGGGGACTATTTTTGATAACATGGGGTTAAAGTTTTGATATTATGTACTAAAAATAGAGTTTTCTTTTTCCACTTTTTCACTAAACTTTATGTTTTTAAATGTTTCACGATGTTATACACTTGTAGGGATCCTTGAGCTAGGTTGATAAATAATAAAATTTAAGATGTGATTCATGTGATTGGAAAAGCCTTGCGTTAGGACGGAGATTACATGAGATTTCATGTGTTTGAAATATGTGATGATTTTATACTTTTGTTTATCTAATTTTTCCAGACATAACATTATAGATATACCAACATTGGATGAAATAGGTGGGATATTATTAGAGCATATTATTTAACACCTAATACTTTATTTACATTAAAAAATATTGTTGTTAAATATTTTAAATACTTAATCCATTTATATAATATAAAAGTTACAATAAAAAGGTTTATATGGTTCTAAAGGTTTATAATAAGGATTTATTTAACTATATACATGGACACACCTTATGTTTTCATACACTATAATCACGATTTTTAGGTAAAGGAAAGACGCCTCAGTTTTATGGTGGATGTTCTCAAATGAAATATTGGAGTTTAGAAAATTTCCATATGGAGTTTTATGGAGGTATTATCATAGTTTTTTTAGTTTACATTTTAGTTTTATTAAAAATTTAATTATAGTAGAGTTTTACTATTGAGTCTTGTTTGGATGTATGATATGTGTGGTCATTTATTGGATACATGTATGACATATTGATATTGTTTATATTTTTCCACTGATTATTATTATATAAAATTTCTATATTTCTATGTGATGGGCCATTAAAGGGTAAATTACTTCCTAAGTGACATCCTCAAATATTTAGTATTAGTCATCAACCTTTGGTTACCAGCAATATAAGCTGAATCCATGTGGTGTTTCACCTAACTAGTATATTCATGTCGATTTATGATGTTACAAAATGATATTAGTAAAGTTTCTTTTTGAAGGTATTTATATTTTAAGAGTTAGAAAATTAAATAATTAGGAGTTTGTACATGGTATGTAATCTTTTCACGTGTCATGAAAACACATCCATAGTGTCTTTCGATGTTACCCGGGGAGTATGAGAATGTATTTTGATAGTTTATAAATGATATTTTTTTTGATATGATTATCACTTTTGGGGGGGGGGGTGAGTAGTGGGATATTCATGCATTATATCATCACATTGGGACATGAAACATGTGTTCACTCTTGTGTTTTCTATTTATTGGTGATTTAAATATTAGTTAAATAATTTAATTATTAGTAACCTAATCAACATTTTCCTAAATAAGTTATTAGTAATTGATTAATTAAATAATTTTTGTTAAATAAAACCTAAGATGTGATGTGATTAATTTTATAGACTAAATAATTTTGATTGGGTGAAGGGTGAGATGTATGCTATATTGTTGGTTGGAAATTAAGATATTGAATAATAAATTGTGTGTTTATTTTAGTGTAATTATGGAACCTAAGAAGTGAGTTGATGTGATTCATGAGAAGAAAGTTGAGTAGTAGAATTATGATAAAGATAATATGGTAAGGGATGTTGAGAATTTTTATTTGGTAGGTGATTCTACGTGTTTAGTGAAGAGTAAAATAACTGAGTGTCTTTTTTAGTGTTTTAAAATATGGTTGGGTTGTAGTGATACCCGATGTAGTTCAATATTTTAAGGTGAAATATATCCCTGATAATAAAATAGATGCTAGGAGTTGAAAATTTTAATAGTTTCTAGAGGGTATTGATAGGATTATAGATCTGATTTGTGCTCTTGAAGGGAAGAAAGTGAAGCGTATCATTTTATTCTGGTGGGACCATCTCAACATTAGTGGAATATCTTGTTCTAGGAAAAGCGTGATGGGGGGTTGTCATGCGAAGTATTTCAAGAGCTCTTATTTGACTAGTTCTTTCTAAAAATGTTGAGGATATATTTATGTCAAGATTTATTAGAGTAAATATATGAAATTATATACATTCTTGATTATGAATATAAAATCATTGGATTTATTAATTGTTATCTAACTTTGGAAGGTAATGAGACTTATAATCCCTTTCAATTTAAGTATGGGTAAAATAGGGAAATTATATCAAAATTTTATCACTTGTTTACCCAATGTTATCAATGTGGTGGATAAATACCTTATTTTATTTAATGAACTTAATGAGTAAAATATGGATTTTGTGGGAGATTCTAAATTTGGTTGTGGTTTAAAAAATAAGGGGGATACTTATCCTAGGGACGGTGACAAGTTAGGTGATAAATAGAGGTAATTTTTCTTCATATGGAGACATGGTTATAGTAGAGTTATATTGGTGTTTCCAAAGAGTCCATACTTAGATTCTTTGTCCCAAGGAGCCAAAATAGTTCCACTATTTTGAGAAAAAATGGACATCACTAGAAGTTTTGTTGAAAGGTATCATAGAGGGTTGAAAGTGAAATAATTTGATTGATTAAATTACCACTAAGGATGTTGGGTTTAATCAATAGTAAGTGTGTTATAATTTTTTATGATAAATTACCAATGTAAATTATTAATGTCATTATCTAGTATTCTTGAATCTATTCCTCACCTATATGAAACCATAATGAAAATGATAGGCACACAAGAAGTTTTTACAAGGTTCAACACTAATGTGGAAACCTATTCCTTAAAATGTTAGATTGACCACTGAGACACATATTATACCACTATTTAGATTTTTAGTGATTAAAATCTCTTAATAATAACATAAAATGGTTGGATATGTATTATAAACTTACCATGACATGTATCATCTAATTTTTGAATAAAATGAGGTATTATTTATAATGGAGACACCTGTTTTAAATAATTTATTATACTATTTGTATGAATATGATATGTAGTATATTTCATAATTTATATGCATTTTAAAATAAGATAGTCTTCTTTGAAATCATATATTTGGAAGCTAAAAAACATCACTATAAAATCATGCATGATGACTATCTTTCTCTAGATTTCACAATGGTAAACAAAAACATGAGAGCATTCACACAAAAGTTATCCTTCTACCTTATAAATAAAAATACACGAGATTATTACCAAAATATTTTATTTCCTTGGCATAGATGATAAATGTTGTAGAAAAAACTTGTAAACTTTATCTTTCTTAATGTTTTTTTAATTATACAAAGCATCAAATTATCAATCATTGATCATAAACCCCATAATCCTTTATTAATTTTCTTATTATATATTCATATAATTAGTTGAATAATGTTTACTATATTTAGAATATGGAAATATATGTTAATTTTCTATAGTGTCATATTCTCTTAATTTAAACTGGTCATCAAAATCCTCTAGTTTAATTCTCATATAATCCTGACTAATATATTTATACAAATCCCGTAAGGACTTTGAATTATCATCCATAACCTTTATAAAAAATCCACCATATATTTTAAATGTATTCTCTATTAGCATGAAATATTGTATGCACAAATCTTTAAGGCATTATAAACACCTTATGACCAAATTTTCACTCATTACATATAACAAGATTTAGCTTGTTCTACATTATTATCCTACATGATAACCCTTTTGAATCATTTGTTTTTTCCCATAAATATCAAAAAATCATCATACACGTTAAATTTTGACTATAAATTTTACTACCTGGTAACTATTATTAAATATTAAAGAGTAATATTAAATATGAGATATGTTTTATTGAACTTGGTGAGATCATTTTTTATCTGAACTTTTTTCAATCATCAGGTGATATTTAATAAGATTTATTATATCTTGTGAAATATTTAATGAAGTTTTATGAAATTTAACATAAATTATTATGATATTTTAGAAAATTATTATTTGATCTTTGAAAATTATTATATTAAATCAAAGCATTATTCAATATTAGATGAAGTATGACACAATCTAAATGCAAAAAAAATTATTTAATGAGGTATTTTGAAAAATAAAAGTCCTAATGATATAAAAAAAATGTCTTACAAAACTTATGAAGTACTATCAAATTCTATATTTCTTAATAAGCCTCAAATAAGTATCCATTTCTCTTTCCCTAACAAAAAAATCGAATATTTTATTACCAATAATAGAACATACACCAATCACCTTCAAATAATCTCATGAAATGTTAGACCAACAAAAAAACATAAGAAAACATCATATGATGTTTTCAAATCATGGTTGACAAAAAATACAACATTATTCAACAATTTTATTGGGGTTTTAAATCCCATAACTTGGATATGTTCTGAACCAAAATAAATCAATCCAAGAAATACAAATTCATAACTATTCAGAAAGATAATATTGACACTACAAAACTGGATAAAATAGTGTTTTTGAGAGAATTACATCCCTTAGTGATAAAAATATTTTGGAAAAGTTATTTAGATTTTCTCCTCATCAACCCATGAACTTATTCAACATTGTTTTCCCACATATTCAATAATACTAGTTCTATATTTAAAAAAAGATAAAAAAGTTGTTTACATATTCTCCCCGTAGATAAAAGAATCCAAATCACAGTGGTGGTAAATCCCAATATCCCTAATGTAAGAGGGAGAGAAAGAACATTTATGTTTAGCGTTAAAGGTTCCAAGCTATCTTTGAAAATATCTTTGATGATATATAAGAAAATTGTTCTCTATTATTAATGGATTTGAGTTTTATATCCACCATATAAATTTTATATTTGATTATGTGAGATTTAATATATATATTCTTAGACTGAGAGTATTACATTGAATTTTGAAAGAGATAATTGTCACTTTTATTATTATATGAAATTATGAGATGTTTCTCAATCGGAACTCTCAAATCACTAAGATTATATTTCCTCTATATCATCATAAAATATGCACTAGTACTATCTGAATATTCATATTTTATATTCTTTAATTTTTTAGAGTTCTGTTTCTTTTACTTGTAGTTAAAACCTTCCCCTAAAAATAAAAATTACACCTGAAGGGTTTTTCTACCATCATAATCACCTACCTGGCTAAAATTAGTAAATCCCAAATAATTTATGATATTTTCTCTCTAGTAAATGGAAATATATTTCAAAGTTCCTTTGATATAGAAATGATTTTTTAGTATCCATTAAATGAAATTCCTTAGGATATATTAAATACCTTTCACATAGGGTCACTACATAGACAATATCGTGTCTGGATGTAGTGTGATAATGTAATCATCTAGTCAGTATTTTATACACCTTTTGATTGAAACTTTCTACTTTTACATCATGTCCAAAATTTGACCCTACTTATATAGGTGTTAACACTTATTTTGATTCTTATGATAAAATCTTCTTTAATAATTGAATTTAAATATTTTCTTAGTAAAGGAAAATAAACTCTTTCTTTTTCAGCACGTATAATCCAAAAAAAAACTCAATTATCAAATAATAGTAATCTCAAATTGATTCTTCATTTGTGTATAAAATTACTTACTAGAACTCTCTTTTCTATCTAAAAATATAATATTATCAATATTTAATTATATAATAATTGTGTTTAATTACACCTCCCTCACATAAATATTTGTTTCAAAATTCCCTTAAATGAATATAATCTCACTCAAGAATCCATCCAATATTGAGTACCAAGTTTTAGGAGAATATATTTTCCCACATAAGAAATTATTCATATTGAAAATATTTATTCCATAACATTTGAAGAATAATGAAATCAGGTTTTTCAATGTAGACTTATTCTTCTAGCTCTCTAGTAAGGAAGGAATATATTATATTCATATATTATATTTTTTTTACTTATTGTGAGTTGAAACTTCTAACAAAATTATTATCTCCTCTTGTATTACAAAAAGTGAAAAGTTATCTTAAAAAAAAACTCCTAAAACCTATGAATTTAACTTCCATTCAAGTATGGGTTCCCACATGATACTAATAATATTTTGGTATTTTAGTCAAGGGAGAAGTTCCCAAGTGTAAATTTTAGTAATATAAATTAGTTAATAATTCCTAAAATTTATTTAGTATTTATTTTTGATATCATCAAAGAAGAACTATGGATTAAATTATGTGATATGTGTTGACTGGTTTCCAAGAAATAATCTCCTTTTTGTATGGACTAAATCAATCTGATTTATAATTATACATTCTATATCCACATGTTACTTTAGATATTGATATTTTATTTTTTCATTTGAGAAGCCTCTTATTCATCAGTGTTATGATTAGTGCGAATTTAAAAAACATATGGAGAATTATTATCCTATATCTCAATTTTCATATTAGAAACTTTCTCACTATATTCATCATAGTATTCCAAAAATATTTCTTATTGAATATTATGTTTGAATTTATTTTTAATAACCTTAACATCATAATTATCAACCATTAATATTTTTTTTCTATCATCTTTATCATCTTCAACTGGTGAATTATCCAAGAAAGATACCTTCCATATCATTCCCACCAAACATCGCAATATTTATGTTTTAATTTTTTATCAGAAAAGGTTCGATAATGACTTTTGAGTAGTTTAAAATTGGTTTTATTTTATATAAATTTTCATAAGAATTTATGTTATAATTAGGTATTAACAAACTCCTAAACTGAATAAGAAAAACTATACAAACAACTACTCTCCAAAAAATCATTTAACTACTGAACTGAGGCTAAATTATTCTTCCTATTTTTATAAGACTTTTATTCATTGTCTCAAGAAAACCATTTTGTTGGGGAGTGTAAGGAATACTGTATAGATTCTTGATTATAGTATTAGTAAGATATTATCAAAAATAATTTCCCAAAAAATATATTCAATTGTATGCTGTGAATTTTTTGATAGGGACCCAGCCAAATCTATCTCTAATTACCGTATTAAAATCATAAATATCTCCCATACTTATCTCTTGGGATTTATAAAAAATTGTATTAGCCATTCTTGAAAATTAATTATTGAATGAAATGAAGTATACATCATGTCTAATGGATTTATGCCTTATTAGTGCACATATATTTGTGTGGATTAATTGAAGTGGCCAAGTTGATTTGATTTTCACTATTATATATATTTCCTATAGCATATTATACTTTTGAAAATGTATATATATATATATATATTAAATTTGTTTGGTTAGATATCTGAAAAAAAAATTAGAAATTTTACTCACTTTTTTTTAACCAATTAGGATTTTACTTCCATGCTGGAGATTATTTTCTTATTTTATATTGAGGTAGCAGGGATTTCATGGATCACCAATCTTAAATAAACAACCAAATGGTATTTTAGATATTTTAGTTATTATTTAATATTTTATTATATTGATGAGGAAATCATTTCTTCTGAAAGTAATTTATTTCCTTTATCAAAGAGTATACTCTCACTCAGAAAGTTATTTTTTAGCCGAAGAACAAATAATAAATCTTTCTATATAATCAATTGGGGTTTAACTTTAACTAAATTGATTACTTTTGGTTTTAGGGAATATTTCATTTTAAAAATTGAAAAAACCACCATTATGTTCATCAATTTTCTTTAAGATATTGAAAACTCCAGTCATATGTGATGAGAGACACTATTATGAATCTAAGATTTTATCTTATTTTCATCTTTAAGGATTATTCAATAAGACATGACATTTATATTTTATTTATTCTATAAGTAATCTTTACTTTAATATTTACTAAGAATATCTTAGAGATGGTGTTATAAATTCCTCACCAAAGTGACCTTGTTAGGCACACCGTCAATGATTCTCATATATAAAATTAAATTTGTTTTGGATAGGTATTTGAGAAAAACGACATCTTTCTACTTACCCTTTCTCAGACACGATCCTTCTATTCAATAAATTGAACTCCATGGATTCTTTCCTAATTTGATTGCATGAAAGTGAAATGTAATACCAAAAAATATATTATTTGTTCATAAATACTCCATATCACCCATAGTAATATATGAAACCGGTTATTTATGGAAAATATCAAGTATTTCTATGAAATATCCCTTGATATTTTGGTACATATCAATCTTTTGTTTTAGGTCTATAGTAAAATTCCATTTTTAGGCTGTCTTAATTTTCATTTTATATAATTATTTTTATTTTCATAGGTTTTATCAACCAAATATTTCGAAGACTTACTCTTAATCCTTTAACAATTAGATAAAATATATTTGACATTTTTATGTGTCCTATGAGTTGTTTCTACTAGATCTTTTGTACCCAATTTCTCAGTATCCAATGATGACCTATATTATATTTCTATATATGTGTTGTAATAGTATCTCTATTTATATAGGTTATTCATATTTTTAATATACCTTGATTGTTAAATGGTTATATCTTCTTACTTTTCTATAGATTTCTTCTTAAACCCCTTAGAAAAATTAACATTCTCTATAACATGTACTTTACGAAAAATTAATTCTTCAACATAGTCATTTTATTTTTTGTAAAAATTATTTTTATATATCTTATACTTTTCAATCTCTTTATTTAGATATTTTATTTTTTATTGTCTTCTGTGTTCCTTTAAAGACACACATTATTCCTAGTTGTTAGCTTCTGTTCTATGTACCTTTATTTTCCTTCTCCCTCATCAGTTGAAATTTCGTCCTTTCTTTTAATATGATCGATGTGGTTAGTTATATTTTCCACAAAATCATCACCAAAGTGACTACTTGAGGTAGATTTTTCATCATATTTCTTATTTTACATTCTTCTCATTTTTAATCTATGAAACATTTCTCTTTTCTTACCATAATTATTCGCCTATTTAGAAATTATTCTAATTTTATTTATTAGGGAAATTTATTTGACTTTTTAATCTTTAAATTACAGATTTTTATTTAATGTTAAACCAACTACAAAGTTTAAAATTTAAATATTTTTAAATCATTTAAGATGAAGTTTTCATTTTCTACTCATGTGTACCCATTTTTATGTTTTTAGATATTAGGTCCATTATACTATTATATTGTTCATTATTTTATTTATCATAATCAAATTCACTATAGGAATCTATTTCCTCCTTAATATTCATTTTTTCATGAATTTGAATTTAATTTCCACCTTGATTCTTTTGTTGAACACACGTGTCTTCCTTATTTCATAATTTGGGAGCGTTTTATGAAACTCATCGAGGGACTAGTCTTTATTCACTATTAGATATTATATATTTGGATTTAACATATTAATAAAATTTATCATTAGCTTCTTAAACCTAGTTGAATATTACTAGGTATTTTAGAACCCCTGATGTGACCAACTATCTTACTAACCCTGGTGAAATAGTCATTAATTATTTCATATTTAACCATTATGATGTCTTTAAATTTGATATATATATATATATATATTAAAATTGAAATTTATTTAATAGATGTTATAAATATTTTACCACATTTACATGGCCATTTTGAGTCCCATTACTTTTGTGTACACATTATAAGAAAGATATAGTAGAATAAAATTTTCATATTTTCTATGTACATTCTAATTTATATTATCTTAAAATGTCTTGGGATAATCTCATATAAGGAATGTAAAATCTACTATCACAATATCATATACTTCATAGACTTGTGATAGAATATTGGGAAGCATTATTTTTATCCATACATGAAATTTCAGACAATCAAATACTGGTACACACATATTGTTGTCATAGTTTATATTCTCCACAGATCTCCTTGATTAGAGTATCATATATAAGGGAACATTTTTAGTTCTAATACCACATAAAAAGCCCAAGTCAATTGATATAAAATAAATATGGGAGGGTGGGTGAATTGGTGCTATATGTAACACCCCAAGCTTCCACGATACACTTCTCTTTGAATAATACAGTAGCCTGTGTTGTACGCAACTTCGAGTTATAACACACACCACAACCAATCAAACTAGCCGTTATGAATAGTAATACCCACTTCGTGAAATTATATAAATATTATCATTCAAAATGGACTTTATTTCTCGATTTATAATATCGAAATTAGCTTAGGTTAAATTTTTGGTATTTTTCTAAAAACATTCAATCTTTGATGAATAGTGAAAAAACAATGGGTTTTAGTTTAAAACCAAATTTTTATTGAAATAATTTCTCATTTTATCTAAATTTAATTATGGTCAAAATAGATAAATAATAACTATATAAGTTTAATTTAATTCATTGGAGTTAGTTTAGAATAATTTTAGATATATAAAAAATTTATTGAACTTTTCATCGTCTTTTACCCACCACCTAGGAGAATTTGAAAATTCACATAAAACTTAATTTTACCGCTTCTGTGAGTGGAATTTCAAAAATCCAAGAGAAACGGTTAATATCAATGAGTAAAATGTGCTTCAATAAGATAAATTTAATTTTTGGTGAATAGTAACTTTTTACTTTTATTTACCACGGTTAAAAGTAAATAGGGTAATTAAGGGTAAAAATGATATTATTATTACCCTAACACATGTCCAAATTCTATTGGACAAGTTTATCTCGACCAAAAACAACTTTATGAATAAAATATTATCATTTAGGTCCACTTGGATTAGATTAGGACATTTATTATTATTTAATTCAAAGAAGAGTTAAAAGAGTTAAAATCAAAGTTTAATAACTAAAACATTTTTAATATAGGGTTATACATAATATAAATTAGATTATAAATATTCATTAGAAATATAAAAAGATTTCATACATAATGGTAATTTATTTATAATTTCAGACATTAAATTACTTATTTTATTTATGACACAATAGTGATGCAGTAATTACCTAATTAATAAAATATTTAAATAATTGATATTATAAATATACAAATAAATGTAATTTGAGAATTTTTATGAATTAAACTAATTTTCTAGGTTAATATGACATATTAGGATTGGTTATATAAATTTTATTTGAAGCAATAATGCTGTTATGAAATTATCAAAAACAAAATACCCAATAGTGTCAAAATTGACATAAAAGAGTTTTTAAAACAAATATTATATTATTAATTGATATTCTATTCCTAAACATCTAAGGTTAGGAAAAAGGACTTATATCATTATAGGTGTCTCATTAATGTACTACTTGGTGGTCACTTGGATGTATATAGTATATTTATTAACTATATAATATAAAAATATAAAGCAATATGGTAAATGTCAAACTAATTAACTAAGAGTTAAAACTAACAGATAAAGTTAATATAATGACCCAAACCAGTTTAAAATATATTGGTTGAAAGGTTTTCGACCTATACCCACCTTATTCTTTGAATAATTCACTTTGGAGCCATTAGAAACCGAATATGGATTTATTATAAAATAATACTTTATGTTTTTTCAAAAGAGCCCCTCCTCCCCCTTATAAAAGGACACCATTTAAAACCAATTCTTCACACCTTCAAAGCCATTTGGATCAGCCAAAACATTCCCAAATATTCTGTAAACTTCCCTCACTTCAACCTAGTAGCCTTATTTTGATCATAAAGCCATCCTAAGAAGCCCTTTTGATCAAATCAAAATGAAGAACCAGAAGAAGAGGTAATGTTTTCACCACCCTTTTTCAAGTTCCTTTCTTCTACAACTTATTCTTTCTTTGTTATTCCAATTATAAAATAATAAATCTAGTATATTATATATAATTTTATTTTCTTATAAATATTTTAAAACCATATTCAGTATTCTATCCATCGTTTTAACGTCATGTCACCATACGTGCGTACCTACGACTTACCGTCTCCACGTCGTGGTGTAATTGTTATTCAAAACATTATTATTTGGATGGGTATAATAATGATGTGTAATTCATGTAAATAATAAATATAACATGATAATTATTCTTTATATATGATATACTATCCAATTATATATTATTTTAATATCAAAAGAGTGATATTGTCGCTCGTGCGTACGTACGGACTAACGTCTCCACGAACGCGATGAGATTCATTCCCAATAGTATCTATTCAAGTCTAATTCTTATTTGATGATTAAAAATAATGTTTAAGGAATTGATATCATTATGGATATGAATAATATACAACCTATCCATAGCAAACATGACTTATGTTACAAAACATATAAAATAAAACAGGTAAGTTAACACCCGAAACGATGATAATACTAAGATATTATTAACAAAGAAATGTTAAAAGATCATATATGATATCATATTAATGTATATGATTTGTGTATAATTTAATAAAAATTATTTCACCATAATACAGGAGGTTAACCTACCCTCAACCAAGTAAAACTACAAGGTAAGGGTTTATTTCACAATCTCTTCCTTATCTGAGGTTGTCTATACGTAATTATCTACTGGGACCTCTTTATCATCCACATCCATGTTTCTTAAAAATGTATTTCAAAATATTCTTTCTTTTTTACAGAATATGGGTTAAAGTCATTTATACCCTTGTATTAATTTTTATAAGAAGTTTATAAAGGAATCTTTTTGTCATTTTCCAAACAAGGTCCTTTTTAACCTTTTCGACAAAATTAAGGTAAGAATGTTTTTTTTAACTTATATGGTGGGTGCGGATATTTTCTACCATTGTAAAATCTTCAAATATTCCATTACAAGCTTATAAGAATATTTTCAAAGTAAATTTTTTATTTTATTATTATGTGACTTTTAAATGATTTAAAAAAAGAGATATTTCTCTCAAATAGTTTTGATTTTATCTATGTCAACATCCTTTGATGGATTTTAAGCTTATTTGTAGTTGATCTATTATGATACAAAACATCCATATTGTATTTAAGGTTTTGTGATATGTTTGACTGTGGATGTGTTATTTTTATACCATTCATGGTTTATGGAGAAATTATTTACATTTCGTATGCTAGTTTTAATACTAATGTTTATGTTATGTCTAAACCTGTTCATATGAGGAATGCATTGGACTTAGTAAGTGACGGGTGGAGCCCGCTATATCTCCTCGATGCATCGGTTGGTCTCATGAGACAAAATTGTGTCTTGTCATGAGGCCTTGACAAAATCTTATTTGTATTCTTGGAATGAGGCCTTGGCTATGTGGTTATGATAGTCTGGCATTATGCATTTCATCATTATGAAAGTGGTTATTGATATTTCATGTGATTATTCGACTAGTATAATATATATGTGAATAATTAAATGGAATTATTTTATTTCATTTTTGCCAAATGATGATGAAGTTCATGTTTAAAAGGCTTTTGTTTTAGTTATACACTGCCTTAAATTTTTATTCTTATTTATGAAAGTTTCCGCTATATTGTTATCTTTACGGGGAATCTGAGCTCACCCCTTTCTATGTTTTATTTTTTCCTAGGATGTGAAGAAGTATTTTATTATTGACCTACAGGGATAGTCTAAGGGGATATGAGTGTGAACTATGGAGACTATGTTGTTGTAGTTTTCATTTTATGATGTAATGTAAGACTTATGAATGTATCTAGTGTTTCCAAGGCTACTCAAATAACCGGTCTTTCGAGACTTGATCTTCTGTGATCATGCCAATGTTATGTAATAATCCACTGACTCTGGGTAACTGGGGTCAGGTTGTTACAGTTGGTATCAGAGAGAGTTTAGTACAAACCATGGAAGCTAGATTTAGATAAATTCGGATTAAAGCACATAGAACTAAGATGGACGTTGAGGATTAGTAAAGAATAACTTCCTAGAATTTTGGTATTGTAGAGATTTTGTGAGTTTTTCAAGCAATACATCCATGTCTAGATATGAGTAGGTAGAGGCGGCGCTGTCACAGATGTACCTAGGTGTAAAACCCGAAAACATCGCTTTGAGCTAGACTCGAATGGGAACTGATGCATGACAACGGGCCTTGATGCACTCTTGGTTACGACACTCCCGGGGGATATGATTAGGATAATTCTAATTTTATTTACAATCCAATATGAAGGGTTTATTAATATATACATCCTCAAAGAAAACATTTTTTATGATTATGAATTATATCCCTAAACTGTTCAATTTATGTTAAGTGTTTTACAAGTTGGATTCATGTATTGTGATTCATAAACTAATCTAGTGTATGTAATTTCTTAGAAATGGAACCTAGTGGAAGAAATGGAAACTATATCAATGAATGAACTCCATGTAGGGATTTCACTCCTAATTATAGTGGAGCTGGTGATGCAACTGTTTCTGATCAACTAATCACTGTACTGGGACAACTCACTCAGGTTATGAATAATAACCTTACCCGTACGGAGAACCCTGATCCACAATGTGGATGATTAATGTTAGATCGATTCATGAGGCAACAACCACCAAAATTCAATGGGAGTACAAATCCATTGGTATCTAATCAATGGATAAGTTCCCTAGAGAAAATATTTCATGCCTTGGGGAGTAGTGAAAGGGAAAAAGTTATCATGGCTGTTTACCGCCTCACTGGAGATACTGATCAATGGTGGTCATTGATTAAAAACATGAAGGAAGATGATGAAGTATCAAATATGGAATGGAGGGATTTCAAGGATCTTTTCTTAGAAAAATACTTTTCTCGTGACCATCGAGTAGATATGGAAAGGCAATTTCTGAGTCTGAGGCAAAAGGATGATGAGACTGTCTCAAAGTATGAGGCTAACTTTAAAAGGTTAGCGAGGTATGCTGCAGATTATATATGTAACCCAAGAAGTAAGATTGATCATTTCTTTTATGGGTTAAAACCATTTCTCCATTGAGCATTATTCTCACAAACCTTCTCATTGTACAAAGATATTTCCTCATGCGCTATCAAGACAGAAAAAGAATTCTCTAAGTCTTATGAATTTAAAGCAAATCAAGAGAAGAAGAGATCTGCTAATCACTCTAGAAATGGAAATAAGGGGAAGAAGGGAAAGGTTGATTATCCATCCTGTAGTAAATGTGGGAAGAAACACCCTGGTAATTTCTTGAAAGGAATGAGAGTCTGTAACATGTGTGGTGAAAAAGGCAACCAATCTTGTGATTTCAAGAGGAAGAAAGAAGCTACCAATATTCAATGCTACAAATATAGGGAGATGATACATTATGCAAATGAATGTTCTAAGTGTTAGGGGAACTTACCTTAGAAAAGGACAAGGGATAAAGGCCAAGCTTATGCTATCACTACGGCTGAGGTAGAAGCTCTGAAAGATGTGGTGGCAGGTAATTTAATGGTTTCCTCAAGTTTAGAAAATGTTTTCTTTGATTCTGGATCATTTCATTGTTTCATATCTTCCCAGTTTTCTAAGAAAATTAGATATTTCCAATTTGATTTAACATGGGAGTTTTCAGTTAAAACTCTTAAGGGAAGTATCTTTGCAACAAAGTTTTGTGAATCATTCCCCATTAGAGCACATAATGTTCTTTATCCTCTGTTATCATCATCATACCTATGATTGAGTTTGCTATAATCCTCAGTATAGATTGGATTTCGGACCATAATGTGAAGATTTATTATAAGAAGAAGGAGGTTACGATTTTTGATGATGATGATAAGGAATGCCTTATTTTTAGAGAAGAATCATCACCACCGAATTCTTATCTTGATCCACCTTCAGTAGTTCAACTAAATTCAATTATTATGGAGGACGAGAATGAAATGATTATGGGTGAGGAAAGGAAAGTTCAAATAGAGGATGTACCTATTTTGAAAGAATATGTAGATGTGTTTCTGGAATATTTACCTAGATATCCTCCAGAACGAGAAGTTGAGTTTTCCATTGATTTAATTTAGAGATCAAGGCCTATATCGAAGACCCCTTATAGAATGGCCATTGTGGAATTAGTTTAACTAAAGAAACAACTAGAGGAATTGAGTAATAAGGGATTTATTCTCCATAGTGTTTCTCCATGGGGATCCCTTGTTCTTTTTGTTAAAAAGAAATATGGATCTATGAGGTTATGTATCGACTACAGAGAGATCAATGCTATAACAATAAAGAAAAAGTATCCCCTACCTCGCATTGATGATTTTTTGACCAACTACATGGAGCTCAATACTTTTCAATGATTGACCTTCGATCTGGATATCATCAGTTGTGTGTGAAGAAGGAAGACAATCCGAAGACAACATTTCAAACCAGGTACATGCTTTACGAGTTTACAGTAATGCCTTTTGGGCTAACTAATTCATCTTCAATTTTCATGGATCTAATGAACAAAGTTTTCATGGAATATCTCTATGATTTTGTAGTGGTAATTATTGATGATATCTTGGTATACTCCAAAAGCTACTAAGATCATGAAAATCACCTACGCATTATCCTGAAGACTCAGAGAAGACATGAATTATATGGGAAGTTTAGCAAGTGTGAATTCTGGTTTTAGGAGATTTCTTTTCTTGGCCATATTTTCTCTAAGGATGGAATCTATATTGATCTTTCTAAGACTAAGGAAATACAATAATGTCTATCCCCAATGAGTATAACTGAGGTATGTAGTTTTATTGGCTTAGCAGGTTATTATCGGCGTTGTGTCCAGAACGTTGCCCGATTGGCTAACCCATTAATGAAGCTCACACGTAAAGGGGTTAAATTTGTTTGGAAAAAAGAGTGTGAAGAATGTTTTGAAGAACTGAAGAGAATATTAGTCAATAATCTTATATTAACTCTACCATCGGAGACTGATGGGTTCGTTATTTATAGTGATGCATCTAAGAAAGTACTTGGATGTGTCCTTATGTAGAATGATAGGGTTATTTTCTATGCATCATAACAGTTAAAAATTAATGAGAAAAACTATCTTAATCATGATCTTGAGTTAGCTTCTATAATAATTTATTTGAAGATATGGAGACATTATATCTATGGTGAAAAATGTGAGATTTATACTGATCACAAGAGTTTTAAGTACATTTTCTCATAGAAAGAACTCAACATGAGGCAAAGGCGATGGCTTGACCTACTCAAGGATTATGATTGCATGATACACTACCACCCGGAGAAGGAATATAAGGTGGAATATGCTTTGAGCAGAAAATATGATGGAGTTTTGAACATGATGAGAATTTAAATGGATCCTATTTTCATGGATCTAGTGAAGATGGATATGGGAATTACCATGCAAGGTGAAACATCGATACTTTTTCAAATGGTTTCCAAAAAATATTTAATAGAAAGGATAAAGAGTTCTCAGACTGGTGATGAAGAGTTTCTAAAGAAGATTAAAGCTTTGAATGATGGGAGATTGAATGAATTTGGGTATGAAGATGGAATTGTGAAAATTGGGAAGAGAATTTATGTTCCCAATATACAAGATCTAAAAAGGGAATTGTTGGACGATGCTCATAGTTCCAATTTCTCTATACACCCTGGGACCACCAAAATGTATAGAGATTTGACGGATCATTTTTGGTGGGACAACATGAAGAGAGATATTGTTAATTTTGTGTTAATATGTATGGGTTTTCAACAAGTGAATGCTTGAAGGCAACAACCTAGAGGAGTCATGCAACCTCTTCCCATACCTAAGTGGAAATGGGATAATATCATGATGGACTTTGTCATGGGACTACCAAAGACTCCTAGAAATAACGATGCAATATGGGTCATTGTTGATCATCTTAGAAAGTCAGCACATTTTCTTACTATAAGAGAAGATCTACCACTTGAACGTCTAGAAAGACTATATATTAATGAAGTTGTGAGACTTCATGGAGTACCCCTATTAATTGTTTCTGATCGTGATCCCCATTTTACTTCAAGATTCTGGAAGAGTCTTCAGAAGACCTTGGATACTAAACTTTATTTGAGAACTGCCTACCACCCTCAAATTGATGGACAATCATAATGGACTATTAAAACCTTAGAAGACATGTTGAGATTGTGCTCACTTGACTTTCAGGGTATGTGAGATCAATATTTACCTCTGGTAGAATTTTCTTATAACAATAGATTCCATTCAAGTATTCAGATGGAACCATATGAATCATTATGCAAAAAGAGATGTCTCACACCAACTTGTTGGGATGACGTTGGTGGAAGAAAACATGTAGGCCCAGAACTGGTGGAGGAAAAGATAGAAAAGGTGAAGGTAATCCAAAACCACATCAAAGCAGCTCAAAGTAGGAAGAAGATCAATGCCAATAACTGAAGGAAGGATTCAGAATTTTAGGTAAGAGATCATGTTTTCTTGAAGGTATCTCCACAGAAGGGAGTTATACATTTCGGTATGAAAGGTAAATTGAGTCCCAGGTACATCGGACCTTTTGAAATTCTAGAACGAATTGGGGCTGTAGCTTACCATTTTTCAATTCCACCAAGTCTCTCCAAAGTTCATGATGTGTTCCACGTATCACTGTTGAGGAAATACATTCCTGAACCAATTCATGTACTCACCTATGAAAAATTAGAACTGGAACCTGATCTATCTTATTGCAAAGAGCCTATCAAGATTCTTGAAACGAGAGAACAAGTACTGAGAAACTGGACGACTCGTCTGGTAAAAGTTTTATGGAGAAACCATAAGATGGAAGAGGAAACGTGGGAACCCGAGGAACTTATGATGAAGAACCACCCGTGTCATTTTATGCAGTAATATTCTAGAAATTTCGAGGATGAAATTATTTGAAGGTGGGGAGAATGTAACACCCCAAGCTTCCACAGTACGGTTCTCTTTGAATAATACAGTAGTGTGTGTTTTACGCAACTTCGAGTTATAACACACACCACAACTAATAGAACTAGCCATTATGAATAATAATACCCAATTTTTGAAATTTTATAAATTTTATCTTTCAAAATGGACTTCATTTTTTGATTCGGAATATCGAAATTAGCTTAGGTGATTTTTTGGTATTTTAATGAAAACATTCAATTTTTAATGAACAGTGAAAAAACATTGAGTTATAGTTTAAAACTGAATTTTTATTTAAATAATTATTTATTTTATCTAAATTTAATTAGGGTCAAAATAGATACATAATACCTATATAAGTTCAATGCAATTCATTGGAATTAGTTTAGAATAATTTTATATATATAATAATTTAATTAAACTTTTCACCGTCTTTTACCCACCTCCTAGGAGAATTAGTAAATTCACATTGAACTTAATTTTTCCACTTCTGTGAGTGGAATTTAGAAAATCTAAGAGACACGGTTAATATCAATGAGTAAAATGTGGTTCAATAAGATAAAAATAATTTTTGGTGAATAGTAACTTTTTACTTTTATTTACCACGGTTAAAAATAAATAGGGTAATTAAGGGTAAAAATGATATTATCATTACCCTAACACATGTACGAATTCAATTGGACAAGTGTATCTCGACCAAAAACAACCTTAGGAATAAAATATTATTATTTAGGTCCACTTGGATTAGATTAGGACATTTATTATTATTTAATTTAAAGAAGAGTTAAAAGAGTTAAAATCAATGTTTAATAACTAAAACATTTTTAATATAGGGTTATACATAAGATAAATTATATTATAAAAAGTAATTAGAAATCTAAAAATATTTCATACATAATCATATTTTATTTATAATTTTAAGACATTAAATAATTTAATTTTTTTATGACACAATGGTGATGCAGAAATTACCTAATTAATGAAATATTAAACTAATTGATATTATAAATATAAAAATAAATGTAATTTGAGACTTTTTATGAATTACAATAATTTTTTAGGTTAATATGAAAAATTATTATTTGTTATATAAATGTTTTTTGAAGTAATAATTCTGTTATGAAATTATCAAAAACAAAATACCCAATAGTGTCAAAATTGACATAAAAGAGTTTTTAAAACAAATATTATATTATTAATTGATATTCTATACCTAAAAATATAAGGTTTGGCCAATGGAATTATATCATGATAGGTGTATCATTAATGGACCACTTGGGAGTCTCTTGGATGTATATAGTAAGTTTATTAACTATATAATATAACAATACAAAGTGACATGGTAAATGTCAAACTAATTAACTAAGAGTTAAAACTAAAAGATAAGGTTAATATAATGACCCAAACCTATTTAAAATATATTTTTTGAAAGGATTTCGACCCATCCCTACCTTATACTTTTAAATATCCACTTTTTATCCATTATAAACCGAATATGAATTTAATATAAAATAATACTTTTAGTTTTTCCTAAAGAGCCCCTCCTCCCCCTTATAAAAGGACACTACTTATAACCAATTATTCAAACCTTTGAAGCCATTTGGATCTACCAAAACCTGCCCAAATATTCTCTAAACTTCCCTCAATTCAACCTAGAGGCCTTATTTTGATCAGAAATCCATCTTAAGGAGCCCTTTTGATGAAATCAGAAGTAAGAACCCAAAGAAGATGTAATGTTTTCGCCACCTTTTTTTCAAGATCCTTTCTTCTTCAACTTCTTCTTTCTTTGTTATTACCATTCCAAAATAATAAATCCAGTATCTTCTATATACTGTGATGTTATTTTAAATATGGTATATCCATATTCAGTATTCTATCCATCCTTTTAATGACATGTCACCATACGTGCGTACGTACGGCTTACCGTCTCCACGTCGTGGTGTAATTGTTATTCAAAACATTATTATTTGGATGGGTATAATAATGATGTATAATTCATGAAAATAATAAATATAACATAATAATGATTCTTTATATATGATATAATATCCAATTATATATTATTTTAATATCAAAATAGTGATATTGTCGCTTGTGCGTACGTACGGACTACCGTCTCCACGAACGCGATGAGATTCATTCCCCATCGTATACATTCAAGTATAATTCTTATTTGATGATTAAAAATAGTGTTTAAGGAAATGATATCATTCTGGATATGAATAAGATACAAAATATCCATAAAAAACACAGCTTAGGTAACAAAACATATAAAAGAAAATGTGTAAGTTAACACCCGAAACGACGATAATACTAAGATATTATTAACAAAGCAATGTTAAAAGATCATATATGATATCATATTAATGTATATGATTCTTGTATAATTTAATAAAATTTATTTCACCATTATACAGGAGGTTAACCTACCCTCATCCATGGAAAAGTACAAGGTAAGGGTTTATTTCACAATCTCTTAATTATCTGAGGTTGTTTATGCATAATTATCTACTGGGACCTCTTTATCATCCACATCCATGTTTCATTAAAATGTATTTCAAAAAATTCTTACTATTTTACAGAATATGGTTTAAATTCATTTATACCCTTGTTTTACTTTTTATAATATTTTTATAAAGGAATCTTTACGTCATTTTCCAAACAAGGTCCTTTTCAACCTTTCGAGAAAATTAAGGTAAGAATGTATTTTTTTAACTTATACGGAGGGTGCGGCTATTTTCCACCATTGTAAAATCTTCGAAGCTTACCTTACAAGATTATAAGAATATTTTCAAATTAAATGTTTTATTTTATAATTATTTGACTTTTAAATGATTTCAAAAAAAAATATTTCTCTCAAGTAGTTTTTATTTCATCTATGTCAACATCCTTTGATTGATTTTAAGCTTATTTGAAGTTGATTTATTATGATACAAAACTTCTATATTATATTTAAGGTTTTGTGATATGTTTGACTATGAATGTGTTTTTTTATACCATTCCTGGTTTATGGAGAAAGTATTTACATTTTGTATACTAGTTTTAATATGAATGTTTATGTTATGTTTAAACCTGTTCATATGAGGAATGCATTGGACTTAGTAAGTGATGGGTGGAGCCCGCAATATCTTCTCGATGCATCGGTAGGTCTCATGAGTCAAAATAGTGTTTTGGAACAAGGCCTTGACAAAATCTTATTTGAAGTCTTGGCACGAGGCCTTGGCTACGTGGTTATGATAGTCTGGGATTACGCATTCCATCATTATGAATGTGGTTATTGATATTGCATGGGATTATTCTAATAGTACAAAATCCTTGTGAATAAGTAAATGGAATTATTTCATTTGTTTTTTACCATATTACTCTGAATTTCAAGTTTAAAAGGCTTATGTTTTAGTTATAAATTTCCTTAAATGTTTATGCTTATTTATGTATGTTTCCACTATATTGTTATCCTTACTGGGCATCTGAGGTCACCCCTTTCTATGTTTTATTTTTTCCCAGGATGGGAAGAAGTATTTTATGAGTGACCTGCAGGGATAGTCTAAGGGGTTATGAGTGTGGACTATGGAGTCTATGTTTTTTAAGTTTTCATTTTATGATGTAATGTAAGACTTATGAATATATCTAGTGTTTCCAGGGCTACTAAACTAATCAGTCATTCGAGACTTGATCTGTTGTGATCATTCCAATGTTATGTAATAATGCATTGACTCTGGGTAACTGGGGTTAGGGTGTTACACTATACATTTATTTTAATATTTCATTGTAAAATCACCTCATTGCCTTTTTATGTTATTGATAACCTCTTGTTAATTATCTTATTCACCCATATGAAACCATAATGAAAATGAAGGGGACACATGAATTTTTTGTAATGTTTGGATCGAACGGGGAAAATGAATCCTTGATTTTTTTAGTTAATTAATAATAAACAAATTATATAACTATTTATGTTTATTGTGATTAAATGTTCTTAACAATCACACACAAGGTTTTGGAAGGTATCATTCACTTCTCATGGTGGGTATTAATGAATTCATAGATAAAACTAGGTGTTATTTATACCAAAACCAACAATACTCAATAACATATTTTTATATTATTTTGAACATGCTATTTAGTGTTTTATAATATATATTTTGACCTAATAATAAGATATTATTATTTGAATTTTGGTTTTCAACATCAAAAAAAATATCAACAAAAAATGAGGCATGTTGGTCATCTTTCCCATGATTTTAAAAATATAGACATATGCGTGAGAGAATACACACATAATTAAAACTTATTTATTACTAAAATAAATCTTCACAATTATTAGAAACATAATTTATTTCCTCAAAAAAAGATGATGAATGAACTAGTAGTCACTTTTTAACATCCTCTCTCTTTGATACAATGGGTTTTCAACTCTTTAAAGCATAAAATTATCAAATTTTTATTATAAATCATAGTATACATTATTAATTTTATCATTTAATCTTCATGTATTAATTTGAATAATATTTACCATATTTTTAATATGGTAATCATCTATAATTTTTGACAGTGAGGTTTTAAATTAATTTAAAATGGTCAATAAAATACTCCCATTTAATTCCCATTTAACCCTATTGACTATCTTCATTTAAAACATTATAAGAGACTTGATTATATTTATAAAAAATTTGAAAAAAATTAATATGATATTTTATAATTATTGCATGTTTGAATTCATTCTCATATGCATATATCTTTATGATATGACAAACTCCTCATGAATCAACTACCACTCATTACATAGAATAAGCTTTATCTAGTTGTTCATTAGTAGCCTAATTCACAACCCTTTTGAATCATTGTAATTTATTCAACATAAATGTACATATTTTATTCAAAATTCAAATTTCAAAATAATATTGACTAACTATTGACTCATTTTGAATATTAAAAGAGTCTTAAGAAATATCACGCAGGTCTTATGCACCTTTGTGAGCTCCTTTTTTCCAATGCCAATATTTTATTTTTTAATCCATATTATGTAAGTATTAATATGTCATACTAATTTTTGGTTAATTTAGTAGAATATTTTAAAGGAATATGTTACATGATCCAATAAAAAGTTATACATGATCTCATAAAAAATCTTAATAAATCTCCAAGAAAGTCATACATAATCTCAGAAAAAGTATTACAAGATCTCTTGGTCTTATGAATATATAACAAAGTATGAAATGATTTATAACTCTTAATAAATCTTTAAAATTTTCTTATAAAAACAGAAAATCCTTCGGAAATCCTAGAAATATCTTCCAATTCATTAAAAGTCTCAAAAATATTATAGACTTCTTACAAAATATTTAGGATGTAGTTATTTTTTCAACACTAGAATGGAAATTATAGACATATTCTACTAAGTAAAAAACATCATATAATAACCGTTGAATCATATAAATATTGATCAATCCAACAAAAAAACTTACACAAATGTCATTCAATTGTTCTCACTCATGGTTGACCATAACTACCATATTCTTCAACAATTACATTGGTTTTTTGAATATCCCCTTTTGGATTTTTTATCATCCTAAAAAACTCACTCTTTGAAATACCAAATAAAATCCTTTTTAAAATATAATTAGGAACCCAAATCATAGGATAATGTAATTTTTTGAGATAATTCCTTCCCTCGAGGACAAGAATCTTTTTTCAAGTGATCCTGATACTCTACCTTTGAATCAAAATACACATTCTACTTTTTATGACAATTTTTTCAATAGAATAGGATCTATATTTACAAAATGTAAAGACACATTGATATGTATTTATTATCCCCATTTGAGAAAATAATCTAAAATAAAGTCGGGGAAACACAAAATGTACCCAATTTAATAAAGAAGGGACTGATATTCATGTTAAACCTCAAAATTTCCAACCTATCCTTGGTCATTACTTTCATAAATATATTAATAAGTTTATCTATAGGAAGAATGAATTCTAAATTTATATCCCCATTGTAAAAATTCAATCTGATAAAGTGAACTCTAATATTAGTGTTCTTAGACTAAGAGTATTTACTTTTATTTTTAGTGAAATCAGTTTAACTTTGATTGTTACATGAAATTATAAGAGGTTTCTCTATATTCATACATACATATAAAAAAATATGTTCATTCATCCAGATCATCTATTTAAATTCCCTAGTAGTTTCCATATATTCACTTACTAAGGTGGTTAATATAACATATTTCAATTTCTTAATGTGACAACAAACACAATTTCATTTGAAAATAAAAATTACACAAGAAGTTGATTTTCTATCATCAAAATCACCTCCAGTCCAGTATCAGTAAATCTCACTAGATTTAGATTCCTACCTATCCTGTACTTAAATCCATATTATAATGTTACTTTTATATAATTGATTGATTTTTAGTATCTCTTTAATGTGTTCCCTTATTATTCATTTGATACTATTACCATGAGGTCACTATATAGACTATATTATTTCTAGATGAAATGAGATAAAGCAGTCTAGAAATTAGTATTCTAAACATCATTTGATTCACACTTATTTCCTAGATTTATCCCTACCTATATAGGTATGGAAATTGGTTTTAATTACCCCATTCTAAACTTATTTAATAACTTACATAATGTTCACGAGAAATAAAAACAAACTCTTCTTTTTAAAGTACTTGTAATCCTTGAAAATACATCAATTATTCTAAAATAGGAATCTTAAAACGTTTCAATTTTTTTAAAATTATTTATAATAACTCTCTTTTTCATATACTAAAATAATATCATCAACATAAACAATTATAATAGGAATTATTTCTTTCACCTCCTTCATAAAAAGGTTACTATTAACCTTTCCTTTAATGAATTTCATCTCTCTCAAGAAGCAATCCAAATTTTAGTACCAGGATATAGGGGACTTTTTTATCCTATAAATATCTTTATTTATATTTAAAACCTTTCTTCCATAACTTTTAAGTATAACTCCATCAAGACTCTCAATATAGTTTTATTATTATAACTCTTTATTCAGGAAAGATAATTTAACATCTAATTGATATATTTTATATTACATATGAGTTGAAACTCCTAGGAACATTATTATGGTTTAAAATATTGAATAAAGTATTAATTTATCAACAAAATCTACCCCTTAAACCAATGAATAATACTTTTATATATGTATGGACTTGTTCCTTGATACTTCTCATTTATTACTTATATTATTAAATTCACACTTGGTCCCAATAATATTTATATCTTATAGTATTTGAAACATACCATATAAAAAATATATCTAAATATAAATATGTTTATAATTCATAAAATTCACCAATTATATGTGTTTAATATCCTTTATAACTAAATGTGGATCAATTTTTGAGATAAGAGATTATTTGGTTGTCAAGAATCAATATCCTTATGGTATAAACTCCAGAACATTGAATTCTAACTATAATTTATATCTCTATAAGTTTCATCATATCTTGATATTTTATTTTATCATTTTCAATATCCATTTCTTCATCAATGTTCAACTTAGAGTCTATATCAGCAACATATGGCTCATTATCACCTTGTTTTCTACTAGTATTCTTGGGAACCTATTCAGTACTTTTATTAGAGTCTTCATAATGTTTTTATTAATAAAATTATGGTTGGAATATTTTGAATAATTTCAAAATTATAAATCTCAAACACCTTATGAATATCATTTTCCATTATCCATTTCCTTTTACCTTAGACATGCATCCTTGGAAACAATCCTCTACCTTTTTATTAAACATATCTAGGTTATTTTTTAAATTTTTTAAATATGGACAACTGATAACAATGAATTAGTGAAAAATTAACTTATATTACATCAAATCTCCTAAGAAGTCATTTTATAATTTGGTCTTAGTAAACACCACTTCTCAAAATGCAAAACTATGTACACTTATTCTCTCTAGAAAAACGTTGACCTTTTGGACTCATAAAGAATTATTCATCCCATTTTCAGATTAAATCTATTCATTATTTGGGAATCACTATTATACTGAGGGGTATATGAAGTAATATATTGGTTATTTATACTATGTTATAGTGATAGGATTTAAAATATTTTATAGTATACTCTATTAAAATATATGCTCTCAATTATTTTAAAGGAACCTAACTTTGCCTTAGAATACCTTTTAAAAATATAAAAAAATACACGACATGTGGATAGTTTATAATAAACAAAAAATTAGTCATTCTTGTTAATTAATAAATGAAGGCAACAAATTATAAGTATCATCAAGAGGATTATTTACTCACAAATATATAAAAATATAAGTGTATTAATTCAATTGGCCTAGTTGATTTGATGTGAAATATTTTATGACTTCCCTATATCATCTCCCCCTTTAAGAAAGATACACAAACGACATCTTGATCTCTTCTTAATTTTGGTATATCTCTCAGAAAATAGTATTTATTTTTTTTGCAATATTTTTTTACTCTAATGACCAATACTTATATGCTAGAAATCTTTTCCTTCTATTACAATGAGGTAACACAAATAGCGTGAACCACAAATCTAAAACAAACTCCCACTTTTTATTTCATATTTTTTAATGATTATTCCATATTTTATTATAATTATTAGTTAAGATTTTATTTATAAAATAACTTAATTACCTTAATTATAGAGTAGAATCACACTTTTAAAGTTAATTTTGAGACCAACAATAAGAAATACATGGTCAGCTTTCAATTTTTAAGGTTGAATTTTATCTGAACAAATTCTATTGATCTTAAAGAATATTTTAAATACAGAATTGACCAAAACAAAAAAATTTTTATTAAATTTTATTTTATATCTTGAAAAATCTATAGATATGTGATGAGAAACCAATATCAAGAATCCCCTTTTTTTCTTCGCTTTCTAGATATTTATTTCTATTTCAAAAAGAAATGAATTTTCTGTTTTGTTTCATTTATGAGTCATCATTCATTAAAATGTTTAATAATATTATATTGAAATAAGTGTTATATATTTCTCTATAAAGTGACCAAGATAGTAACACCCTACACGAAAATAAATTTGATAATCAAATCTATTATAGAAAGATAAATGAGATACATTTCGGTTTTCATTTTATTCATTCTCAGACATGATCCTCCTATTCAATGAATCCCTTAGATTCTTTGCTTCTCTAATTCTTTGGAGGTGACATGTTTCACCAACTAATATATGATTTATTCCCTAATAATCCACAATATTAATAATAAAATTTAAAACCAGTTCTTTCCTGAAAATATTATGTTAGTGTATGAATTCCATCTCATTGTTTTTTAATATATCAATCCTTATATTATTTCAGATTTAGAGAGCCTTTCACTTTTAGTCTTTCTTTATTTTACTTTAATATAAAAGTGATATTTTAGGAGGTTTTCTATTCCAAATCTTGCCCAAGAATCCTCATGAAACCTTCCCTATTAGAAAAAATAAATATAGAATTTTTATGTGTTATAGGTTCAGTTTTTTCTTATCCATATGTAAAACATTTATTTATATTTCAAGATAAATTTGACTGTATTTGCATAGCTATATCATAATCATCAAATTATTTTTTCTTGGGTCTTCACATCATCAAGACACCATGACTCTGATATGTTTAGATCTTCTAAATTTGTTACATATTTCTTCTCAAACTCATTTAACATCATATATTGACCAATATATTTTTCTTAATAAGATTGATTTGTTCAAAATTGTTATTATATTTTTTTATTAAAATCATTTTTATATTTATTAAAATTTTTATCTTCTTTATTAATATATTAGATTTCATTCTTTTTTTTGTGTTCCTCTTAACAAACACCCGAAGATTTGTTTTTTACATATATTTCATCTAGAATTATTTTCATTCTCCCTTAATACGTTAATGTTGTTACCACGTTTCAAAAAGATCCATGAATAAAATTATTTTTCAAAAATAATACTTATTATAATTACTACTTGAGGTATAGTAGTCATAATTTTCTTTCTTTTATCTTTTCCATTTTCTCATTAGACTTATTGGCCTATTTAATATTTTTCCACATTTAATTTTTCGGGAAATTTTTATCATCTCTATCTTAATATTACATACTTTTATTTCATGGGTAATCAACTGAAAAGTGTCCAATTACATGGCTATGGAGTCTATGAGTTGTTGGTTAATGTTTGAGAAAAATAAGTTGGTTTATAGAAAAATAGTTTATTTATGATATTTCTTTTATTATCAATACATAAAAAAAATATTATAGAAGTAATATTTTGTTACTTATGATTATTGGTGATATGTTCTTAATGTTACAAAATTGTTTCTTAACATTTGGAGAAGCACATTTGTTTACACCATTATGATGTTTTCTTTAGAAGATTATTTATAGAATGTTCCAAATAGAGAAGTACAGGTCTAATGGACAGAGATGACTAGGAGCCAAATATATTTATGTAATTAGAAGAAGGATGGAGATAAATTCTTGTTTGATTATATTCATATTATCATCAAATAGATATTATTAAATTGAGGTGATGAGTTGAAGTCAATCAAATTGAGTTGTCTATGAAAACTAAATCAGGGGATGCTTTTATATTCCTAAAAAATTCTAAATACATGGTTATTAAAGGTTCCACATGGTTTGAGATGTGGGTTTTTAAAGATCAATATATGAAGTAGTGAAGTTGAAGGTAATGATCAGGATGATTCTATCAGACTAAGGTTCCTAAAATGATTTTACCGAATATAGATTATTTTATAGAATCATCAAACACAAACACACACACACACACAGATATATATATATATATATATATATATATATATATATATATATATATCATCGAAAAATAGGTTTATTAATGATCAAATAATGGTTTCCAAATGAATATATATAGGTTTATGATTTATTGGACATAACTTACTTTGAAAATTAATCGTATATATATTTTCAATTTGATACCATCAGATAGAGTAACTCCAAATCATCAGATGAAGTGTTACTAATTCATTAGTTGGTTTTTTATAAGAATTATTGGATGGCGGTTTGAGGATATATAAAATATCTTTTTTAAAGTCTTACGTTGTGACGATGCTATGTTAGACATTGAATGATTCAATAATCATGAATAAAAAAACGTGATTCTAACCCATATTTAAGGAAGGTTCGAAGAGACCTTTGAAATTATGATATTAGGAAGTTTATATGATGTTTATTTAATCCTATTTACATGTTGATTTGTTTATGGTCAACTGAGGAGAAATTCAAGTGGAATATTTAATGTTTGAGTGGGGACTTTTAATTTGAAGTTTATGCTCCTCTATTGTTTATTAGAGAAGTGATGACTACATAAATGGAGATAATGTGAATTATGGGGAGGTTATTATTACTTCTATGATTTTCATTTATAACATGAGGTACTGAACATGAATCTAGAGAGTTTTTTTCCCTTCAGTTGAAGTACTGGATGAAGCCACATCAAACATAAGGAATTAGATAGAGGTTATGAGAAAGTTGAAATCATATAGAGGATATTAGATAGATTATTTTTTAAATGTTAAGAACTATATAATTCATATCATATAGAGGTGTGTTAAAAAATTCATACAAGATTGAACACTATAGAACACAAAATTTATCAAGAAAAAATGTTTGAACAAATGTTTAGTTAGAAGTTCTTTCTTTCTACAATGCAAGAAATTAACTAAGAGGAAGAATAATTTGTATGAAGCTAAGCGTGAAAAAGTTTAAAGAAGTGATAAAATATTGAATCATGTTGATGAAGATTACTTTTTTTATTAAGAAATTTGTTTTATAATGTTATATATGTGAGGAGAATACACAATCTCAAAGGAATATAGTTCTATACAACTGATGGATATTTCTTACGTACTATAATAAAAAAGAATTGTTTTGTAGTAGTTGTGTGGACTTATATTATTTCAAAACCATGACAAGTACTGGATACTATTTCATAGTATAGAACCTTACAAATTATTATGTTCCTATAGATGTGCTAAATTTCTATTTTTAGTGGAGTCAATTATCACTAACTGAAGGAGAAGGTAGTTTTTAAATTAGAAAACATAAAAAGATATGGTCCCTAATTCACTGATCCCCCTCTTAGTGATCACCTAGATCTTGATTGATCACATCAATTGGTATCCATGGGAGGTTCATTTGTTGGATATCTGATATGTGTATTATGAATAAATGGAAGGCTTCCATGAATGTTAATGGCTTATTTAATAGAAAGGGGGTTATTTTTTAATGGAAATAATTGTCATATCTGGAAGTAAAAAATTATACCCTATTAATTATCTATTTTCTATGATGTTCTTGAAGTTAGTACATAGGTTTTCACTCCTCCTATCCAGGTATTTCCCTTAATATCTACATATAAGAATAATCCTGATAATTATGGGTGAGCCAAAAATTCTATAATTTCCTCACTATATGAAAGTGATTTTATGAGGGTTAAATAAATTAGATCATCGGAAAAAATCATTTACAACTTGACAAATATTTATAAAGGAAATATGAAGGTGATGAAAGAAAAGTTATAGATATTGATATTGATGTATGGATATCTAAAAATAGTGGATGATGAATCTTTTGGTGATCTCATTACAATTGTGAATGGAATTATTAGATCCATAATATATATTTGTGAGAAGTTGTATTATTTAAGTACTATTGAAAAGATTCTAAGAATTCATCATAACATATTAGACACCAATGTATAATATTTAGAAGATAGATATCCTCTATATATGATTTATTTTCTTCGTATTCTCAACAAATATGTAATGAGAAGAGAAATGAAATTAAATAATAAAACAAATGTTCACTGAGATATCTCTTTTAAGGTAGTGAAGAAAGAAAATTCTTCGAATGCTTCCATATAATAAGGGAGTGACTATGGAACTGAGGATAAAGTAAGTAAAATTTTTGATGATCTCATGCCTTTTTTTCTAGAAAGGTGAAAATATTCCTAGAGACTTATAATGGGAAGTTATCATTGATGTTATTTAACTTCAGAGCAATTGGAAATTTCACAGAAAAGTTTATACAACTAGAGAAATATGAAGAAAGTGATGAAGAAGATTGAAATTCCATAATATCTTTGAATAAAAAGATAAAAAAATTTATTCCATATTTAAAAGGAAATGATCATAATTTCTCTAAATATTAAAAGAGAAAACTTTTGACCAAATGTGAGGATGACGATAATAGTGAAGTGGATACTAAAAATTACAGTGATAATGGTGTAGATAGGTTTTTATAGAAAAATTGGACGATGAATTTTTTACCAGTGATAAAAGAAGAATCTTTTAAGACAAAGAGGCAAGTCATATAGAGTTTATGCTTAAAATAGAATTAAAATAACATCTTGAAAAAATTATTACACTGGAGAAATAGTTCAAAAAGTTGAAGAAAAAACATATTTTGAAAACAATAAAAAATCAATTCTTAAAAAAATACATATTATAAAAGGTGAATAATGATCTGAATAAGTTACTTGATGAAGAGAAAATATTCAACATCAATATTGATGAAAATATAAAAATGAAGAAGAAATAATTTGATCTTGTTCAATAGAATCTTGTTAAAGTTGAGGAAGAAATAAAAACTCCCAAAACTCAATTTTAGAAGTTTGTGTATATTCCAATAAGTGTAAAACTAACAAGTATAAATAAGTATCATCTCTAAAGGATAAAAATAAGTTTGAAAATCAAAATAAGAAGAAGTAGGTCAAGAGGACAATGTATGTGGCCAAATTAACCAAAGTAAACAATTATGAAATATATGAGGGAGAAAAAGTAACTACATATAGAGACTTTAATAAGTCTGAGAAAAAGTATAAAATAAATAACATTATATTTAGAGGATACCAAAATTTTGGTTCACAATAAGGATAATGTTTGGTGGTTTGAGATATTTTAAAAAAAAGGTACACAGTCATAGATAAAATGCAGGTTACATCGAAAAATATTCATTCTATGGATTTTTCTATTACTGTGAGGCTTTGGTAATTCATTGAAAATTTTCTAGTTTAATCATCAACAATATAATTAATCTGGGAATTACTAGTGGTAGATAATGATAGGGAGTCAACCCACTCAAATAATAAAACATAAAAAATTATGTTTTAAAAATAAAATAGATTTCAACCATTGGAAACTATTGGAGAAATATTTCATAAACCAAGACATATTGATAAATAATTTATTTTAATTCTTACATATAAACAATGTTTATATGAGAAATCTAAAAAGTCACATGTTAAGGAAGAAATAGGCAAAAACAATTCCTTAGTTTCTGAAAATAATCTCAATGACAAAAAATGAGACCAACCATAGATATTGGATTATTGGTTTTCTTCAAATATGAAAAATATTTGAAATTGGTGAAGATTTTCAAATATTACAAATAAGAAGTAGGGACTTTGGAAAATGAAGAGTCAACAAAAATCAATGGAGTTGGATTTTCTATCATTAGAAAAATAATATTGAAATACAGGTGAGGCTTATTTATTAACATACTGAAACACATATTTTTGTTTGTTTCAAAAATATAAGATTAATTCAATCAAATTTTCAAAAAAATGGTTTTTTAAATGTATTAAATATGGGAATGTATTATTAAGAGGGAAATGAACCAAGGAAATTTTATTTTAGGTTAGAGATGCATAGGTTTCATGTTATATGTGTTTGATAAAGGAATATATGTTATGGAATAAAAGGGTTGAATATATATTCTAGATGTATATGAATGATATTATAGATATAGAAAGTATTCATGACGTTTCAAACATAAAAGGAATAAGGGATCAGTGTTGTTTGATATCACCTAAATTAGAAATTCAAAATGCAGTAAATCAGAGGGTTGAGATATGTACAACTCATCCATTGAAGCTTATTCATTATGAATTATTTTATCCCATGATAATGTAATAAAAAAAAGAGATAAGTACATTATTTCATTTATTTTTGATTTCAATCATATTTCATGTATTATTATTTGGAAATGTAAATCAGAGGCTTTAAAATATATTGAAGAGTTCTCAGAGATGTTTTAAAAAGGAATGTTGATATTCTATGAAAAAATCTAAAACTTATAATAGTATTGAATAGAAAAATTGTAGGTTAAATTATTATTTTCAAAAACATGGAATTATAAATAAACTTAAGGCAATATACACACCATAGTAGAATGATGTCTCTAAAAAAATCAATGTTTTTTAAATGAAACGAACTATTCTAAATGCGCATGATACTTTGAGATTATTTTGGTGATAATATATTTGATCATAAATTCACTTAAAAATCACTTTTTCTATATTCTAAACTCTAATATTAATCTATATGATATTTATTACAAAGAAAACCCAATTTTAAATTACTTAATGGTGTTTGGATGTCCCTGCATCATCAAAGTCAATGGTTAGAATCTTGGGAAGTTTTATCAAGTATGTGTTGAGGTTATTTTCCTTTGATACCATCATAATAGTAGAAAATACATGTGTTATAATAATTAAACTAAAATTACTATTGAATATATAGATGTGATAGTTCTATAACATGATGATATAAAACTTTAACTATAATTAGTAGGTATAAAAGAAGTAAAGATGAAGATGTTACTATTAAACAACATGAAAACGTTACTAAAATGAGTAATGATATGGAAACCGTATAGGATTAAGATGTTTATTCATAAATTTAAATAGATGAGGGTTAATTTAATTCATCTCATCCTAGGTTGGGAAAGTAAGTCATGGTCCCATATATCATTGGAGATAGAGGGAAATTGGTTCAAACTAGTAGAACATCAATGGACATTTCATATACCTCTTTATATTCACTAGTTAAGAAAAGAGATGTTAAATAATATTTGAGGAATCTAGAGTGAATTGATTACATGAATAATGATTTAAATTATATTGATAAAAAATGTCACATGGGAACTTATACCAGAATCTAAATAAAAAAATGTTATATGAACAAAGAGGAATTTCTGAAGCGATTAGAATGAAAAGGCAGATGTAATAAAGAAACACGGTAAAATTGGTTAGAAAAGGCTACTCCTATATTGAAGAAATTTATTTTCATGATACATTTTACCTAGTAAAAATAATTAAATCCATCCAAATATTTCTTTTAATTTTCACTAAATGGATATATATGATATTCTAGATCAATTTCAAGTTGACTTTTCTAAATGGAGATCTAGATAAAGAAGTTTTATTGAGAAACCATTGAGATTATTACTTGGTGAAGATAAAAGATATGTTTAAAAGTTGATGGAGGGATTTTATGTATAGAAAAAATCCCAAAATTCTTGGTATTCTAAACTATATACTTTCTTGAAGAAGATAAATTTTAGAAAATAATTAGTTGAAAAAAATATCTACGTAAAACAAATCACATGGTTTACATCATTGTAAGAATTAATATTATTTATATCGTATTCATAGGGAGTGGTGAAGAAATGTGTGAAATATATTTGATTTAACATATAAGGGAACAAAATCTTGTGGCTCTAAACTCTATATAAACTGGGTATTTATTTTCCACTCAACATTAAATACAAATAATATGTAAAAAATCCCAACTAGAAATATTTTTGTTTAATGTGAGTCTGTCTCTTATCTTGGGTTATGATAATAAAAGTGCAATGAATCTCACTAAAAATATATGGAAACATTAGATATCTAAAAACATTGTTATTAAATATAATTTTGTCAAATAAAATGTGTAATGAAATGAGATAAATATTGTATTTATACCTACATAGGAGAAAGTAGTTGATATCTTACCTAAATCATTTATAAATGAATCATTTGAGAATTTGAGGATTGTTTTGGTTGTTCATCCTCATTGTATTTAAGGATAAGTTATGAGATATCTATCCCCTCTCTCATCTTGTTTTTGGACAGTGTTCTCAATGGGGGAGAAAATATATAACATAAATCTATCCATTCATATATGTTTTACCGATTTTGAGAGAGTATATATTTAGTGGGAGTTTTTAAAAGGAGAAATATGCGATGTCATCATGTGTGAACTATTTTAATAGTGTGTTGATGTAGATTTGTGAACTTGTTCTTTATTGGTTGAAGTTTGGTTGGATGGTGATGTTTTGAGTTTAAGAAGATGTTCAAAATATTTTTTAATCACTATTTTATAGACAACATGTTAATTTTTTATATGGTTATTATTTACTACATAGAGATCACTTAAATAGGATTATAATTTTTGGATAGTGATCCATTTATTGACTTTTGAAGTTTGGTGATTTATGTTCCTTGTTTGAAAACAAAATCCAAAGGGGTTGGTGTTGTGACCAAGATGTGTTAGTTTATGTTTAAGAAAAAATTATGTTGGTGAATAGAAGAAAATCTTGTTTATGATATTTTCTTTTGTTGTTAACACCTAAATTTGTAAGATACATAAGTAAGAGTTTTTTACTTATTAATATTGGTGATCTAGTCATAATTTATAAAAAAAGGTGCCATTATGTTTATAGAAGAACATTTGTTAACAACATTACATAGTTTACTTGCGAAGTCTCTAAATTGAATGTTTTAGACAACGGCTTATGGGTTTAAGGAATGGAGATGATATAATAGTGTTTAATGGACTGAGGTAATCAGATGGAGGATAGAGCCAAATTTTTGTGTGATTACACTCATAGTTTCATTAGATAGAGGTGATTAGATTGTGGAAACTAGATGAAGTATATCATATTTATTTATGATGAAAAAATAAACCAGGATATTATTTGATATTTCTTGATTATTCTAGAATCATTATTTTGAAAAGTTACTCATGGTTAAATATGTGTCCATACCAATATCAAGTAATAAAGTGGTGAAGTTGAATCTCATGTCTTAGATGATTCTATCAGACTAAAGTTCTCGAAACAAGTTTAATTATTAGGGAATATTTTGTGGAATCAAAAAATAGTGATTTCTGAGTCAATAGAAAATAGGATTTCTAATGATTATGAAAAAGATTTTTAATTATCATATATAAGGTTTTTAAGTCATAAGATAAAAATTTCTAAGAGAAGGCATTGGGAAAAGTTTTTTAATTTGAGACCATCAGATATAGTAATTTCAATTTAGTAGATATAGTGTTACAAATTCATCAGTTAGAGTTTATCAAAGATTTATTGAATAAAGGATTAAAGATATTTACAATTTCTTTTCTAAAGTCCTACATTTTGATGATTCAATGTTAGACCATCAATTCATAAAAAAAATATAAAGGTAAATTCATGATTTTATCAGATATTAGAAGAAGATTTGATGAGATAATTGCTACTGGGATATATGGATGTTTATATAATTTTTTACTCTAATTTACTTAGAGAATCGAGGATGGTCAACTGAAGTTATAGTAGAGTGGGATATTCAATTTTTCATTGAGAAATTTTAATTTTATGTTCTCTCCACTCCCTTTTTTCCAAAGAAATTATGCTTATATAAATGTTGAGTATGAGCACTATGGTGAAGTTTTTTTTTCAAGTGTTTTTCATTAAAGAAGTGTGGTGTAGAATAAAAACCTTGAGAGTTTTAACCTTAGTTAAACTATAAAATAGAGAAGCATAAAATAGATGATTTATGTTATAGGATGCCATAAAAAGGATATCAGATAAACGATACCAAAAAAAGTTATATCAAACAAAAAAGCACCTAGAGAGTATTTAACAAAAGGTGTAGTATATAAAGTATATTGAATAGAGAAGTTATCAAACAATTTTTTTTTACAAAATTATAGTTATATTTTCTTTGTCATTTTTATTCAAGAAATTGAGGAATAGGAAAAAGAACTCGCTGGAAAGAAAGTGAGAATAAATTTTAAAGAGCATAGTGATAATTCATTCAAGCCTATTGGTAAAGGTTCTTTTTTTTGTTGATTTTTTTTTATATTTTTATCTATTTGAGGAGAAAACGCACTATCAAAGGACTATAGTTCTATAAAATTTAAGGAAATTCCTTTGTTTCTGTAACCATAAATAAACCTTTTTTTGGTGGATCTATGGTCTTGGATTATATTTAAAACATGCAATGTGCCAGATATTTTTATTGAGTAGTGAACCTTGTCAATTCCTATTTTCTAATCGATGTGATTGTTTTTTGTTTTTAAATATATTCAATTATCACTAAATAGAGGTAGTGGATATTTTTAAATCTTAATACATAAAATGATAGGATCACTAATTCACCCCTAACACTCTAAGTGTTTACATAGATGATGATCGGTCCTTTCAACCACATTTATATAATTTTTGTGAGAACCTTCCTTTATACTTAACAATTCCCATTTTTTTAGATATAAGGGTTGTTATAATTTTGTATTCTTCATCATTTCCATTATCTTAATTTGATTTTTTGGTGGAGTAAACTTACTACTCTTTGATCTTGAAGTTGTTCATGGATTTGAATATAATTTCCTTCTTATCCATTTTATTAAACACAAGTACCCTCCCCTTTCCATAATGAGGGAGTGTGTTCTATAACCCATCAAGGGATAAGTATTCCTTCTCATTAGATTATTAACCTTATTTGAAACTTCTAAAGTATCTCTAAAACCCTTGATGTGACTAGACATTTCCTTAAAATTTGTGAAACAGTCATCAATTATCTCATCTTCTACCATTTCAATGTATTAAAATTTCTCTTTCTAAATTTTCAGTTTGAATTCTTTAACATAAATTTTTCCTTTATAAATGTTTTACAACTTACCCAAAGTTTTCTTAGAAATTTTGATACCTATCACTTTAACATAAAAATTTTTATATATGGGTTCTGGAATAAAATTTTCAGATTTTCCATAAACATTATAATTCATTTAGTCTAAAAGTGCCATGGGGGTATTTCTTACAAGGAGAGTAAAACTAATGATCACAATATCACTTACTTATAGGTCTTATGATAGGTGATTGGGTATAAACCAATTATTCCATCCATAAATTCTATTATTTTAAATGATTGGAACACCCTTATTGGTATCGAAGTCCAGATTATCTATACTTTAACATGATTAGAGTAGGATCACATATTGAACCTATTTAGCTTGAAAAGACCAAGTAAATTGATGTTCCACTAAGAGGGGAGTGAATTAGTGGTACATGTTTTAAAAAAATTAATTTGATAAATTAACCTCTTTAAAATTTTAAGGTTATGAACCCCTCTTCATTAATTTATTCCTCACATATATAAAACTATAATGAAATTGAATGGAACAAAAATTTCTCCTACATGGTTCAGATCCAATGTGGAAACTTACTAATTTTTATGTATAGTTGGTTATCAGGACACATATTATATAAATATTTATATTTTTTTACTGATTACATGTTCTTAACAATCACACAATAGTATTGTCATTTAATGATCTAGTTCCCAGAGAATGTATTGTAATCTTCCAGAATGAAACAAGATATTATTTAATGTGGTACCATGAATATTCAATAAATTAGTCTCCTATTGGTATGAATAAGATATTTTGTTTATTTTCGGGAGTCTCTATATCTAATAATATTATCTTATTCTATTAAATCTGGTCCTCAACTTCATTAAATATACTAATAAAAAATAATGATCATTACCCTTATTTATTATGATTTCAGAATGTATGACAGATGTGTGGGAGATTTTACAATCAGTTCAGCCTCTTTCTTCAAAAAAAATCCTTAAAGGGAATATCAAATTAATTTATTACTCTGTTAATGATGATTAATTTCGTATTAGGAATTTTTGACATCATTTATATTTTATACAGAAATTATAAAATTCGATGAAGTATCAACTTCTAATTTGTTGATCCTAAATCCTAATCATACTTATTAATTTTTTATATATTCATAAAATTTTGTGAATAAAATTTACCATATTTTTAATATGAAAATATCCCATAAATTATTACAATGAGATATTTTATGAATTAAAAATGGTTAAAAATCCTTAAATTTAAACCCATTTTAATCGCAGTCAATATCTTTATTTAAATCCTAAAAATACTTGATACTATATTTTTTAATCCTTCCAAATAATATTTAGTATATTTTAATATTATTCCACACTAGTAGGAATTCCTTTATTAATTATGATTTATAATGTCTCAAACTCTTCATGGTGAAATTTTCAATCATTATATGAAATTACCTTTGAATTGTTCTTTATTCTCAGACTGAATCATAACCCTTATCAGTCATTGTGAAGTTTATTTAATGAAGATAAAAAATTCACCATAGTTAAATTTTTACTAGAAATTCAGCTAATTGTGGATCTTAAAAACTATAAAAATATTCTTATCAAATATCAAACAATTACTATAAATATTACTGGGATTCTTTTTCATTTTTATAATTTTAAGTCATAAAGTGTTATTCCTATGGACTTAGAATGCCTTAAAAAATCTCCAATAAAGTATTACGAAATTAAAAAAATACATACATTATTGTATTAAATGTCCTTCACGATCTCAAATAATTATACAATCCAAAAAAAAATCTTACAACAACTCCATAAAAGTCGTCACATTCTCAAAATATTATAAAATATTCAAAAATTTCATAAAAAACACAAAATTCTACCAAAATCCAACCAAAATCTTATGAAACATCTAAATAATTATCAAATTCCTAAAACCTTATGTAATAATCTAAAATATAAAAATATTAACTTCTATAATACAAAATATAGACTTCGTTTACTAAAAATATAAATTCTACTAGTCACCTTCAAGTCATATCAAATATAACCAAGCCAACTAAAAAATATAAGAAAACATATTTTAATTATACTCACTCATGGTTGACAAAATATAAAACATTCTTTAAAAATTATATTGTGTTATTTAGGAGTTCATGAGTAAAATTAATTTTTGGTATACCATTTATAACCTAGAGAACCATAATATATTACTACCCACATAATTTTATGGGGTCTGTTTATTGAGGTGGAAGAGGTTCTAAGGGGTAGGTATAATTAGAGGATATTAGGTAAGGTATTCAGGGAACCCTAGGGAAGGGACAAGGTACATGTTTTGGGATATTATTTATTTTATAGTAGGTACTGGTTGATATTAAAATGATTTTTCCATGTTTAAAGGTACAATGATGGTTACCTATACCTTGGTCAGTGTAATGTTTGATTCTAGTTTCTCTTAATATTTTATATATTATTATTTGGTTAATAAACTAGGTTTCTCTATTAAGTTCTTATTATAAAAAAATAGGTTTATCTAAAGTGATTTCTAACTTATTCCATTATTATATTAGGGTATGTACATCAACATAATTTCAATGTTCTTGAAATTAAATTATTTGATGTGATTATTAGAATGGATTAGTTATCATGTTTTTACACACATATTGATTTCTTCTAAAGATGAGTTGAAATCATTCAATATTATGAAGAATTATATGTTTTTTAGGAAACTATGACTATAATTCTAGTAGATTTAGTTTTGATTTAAGATATCAAAATAAAATTACACCTTAAGAAGTTGAGAAAGTTCTTAGATTAATCAAATGCCTCAGTATTTTTTTATACTATGTTTAATAGATATTGTGATGTATTTAAAAGTTATTATTATTTTTAATTTCCAATAGAGAGGAAGGTGGAGTTCATGATTCACATAACACGTAATTATGATCCTATATCTATTACTATTTATTAAATAGATCCAATTGAGCTATAAGAGTTAGACTTAGTCATGTTTTTCTTGAATCTAAAGGATTCATTAGGTAATGTGTGTCTCTTTTGGGTGATTTGGTGCATTTTTCTAAGGCACATGAGAGGACTTGATTATGTGCTGATTATAAAAGGTTTAATTATGTTACCACTAATAATCAATATCATTTGACATATATTGAATACTTATTAAATGAATTTAGATTATATTAATAGTTTTAAAATTTTGATACTTTATTAGGTTATCATTAGTTGAGAGTGAAGGATAACAATGTGACTAAGACACAATTTTATGAGTTTTATAGAAATATTTAATCCTTAGTGTTTTATTTTAGTGATATATTGTTATAGTCATTATATATAGTGATCTATGCTTTTAATACATAGTTACTACATATTTTCAGATGAATATTAAATAAATTACATAAACATACACCTAAAGACTATAATAGTTTAATTTATTTGGATACTAGGTGAACAATATTAAAATTTATTAAAAGATATTTGACATCTCCCATAAGGATATTATCCATTAGTACTCTTCACAAAAATACCATAAATAAAACTTTTATTCATAATATGGGGTAAGGAAACATAAGAAAGGGTAAGCTAATATTCTCAATAATGGTAAATAAGGGAGATACATAAGCTTAAAAAGACAAAAGTGTATGAGAAAATGAGAATATCATTTGAAAACCATACCCCACATATCAAATGTCATAATATTGAGTCATGGAATAAATATTCGTAGTTTATAAGACACGAATAATAATGGAATCGATGAACATGATCCTTTATAGGATAACATTGGCATAAGGCATAAAATATTTTAATACACATAAGAAAATAAAATTTTATATAAAGTCCATCTTATGAGACATTCATAACATGTTATTCTTGGGATAATCACCTATGTAACTAATTCGGGCTTGGGATAACCACCCATATGCCCACTTATTTTGGGCTTTTTGATAACCTCCCATGTAACCTCATGTTTCGGGCTTGGGATAACCTAATGTGTACCTTTTGAGGAAATATAATAGTAATCACTACCCAACGAATTAGAGGGGGATATAGGTCAAACCTCGCACTTAACACATATATTTATATGTCACTAGATCATATAAAAATCATCATATCAGAACCCATGGAAAGAAATAGGTTTCATAAAACATGTCATTATAGCTTAACCCTTGGAAAATAAACAGGTTATAAAATCATTTCATAATTTCATCATTACATAACCCAAAGGGAAAGATATGGGTTTCAAAAACATCTTATCTTCCTAAATATAATCCATTCATACGAAGAAATTGAATGGAATCCATGGATAATATCCCTAGTAAATCATATATAACATCATAGGATGCCATATTAGATGGAAAATTATTTTTAAATAAAAATATTTTGGAACATTTCTTGATAAAAATATCATTTTCAGTTGAAAAAAACTTTTTCAAAAATAAAAAATTTAAAAATACTTTTATTTTAATAAAACCTCTGAATATTATAAAGTAATCTTAAATAAAATAATGGTAATGATGGTGGAAAATTATGTTCATTCCATTCATGTTAAAATAAATATTCCTTTTACATTTTCAATAAAAGTTAAAAGGGGATTGTTTAAAAAAACACAAGAATATTTGTTTCAAAAATTTTAGTTAAAAGTAAAAAATGTGTATTTTTTTAATAAATAATTTTAATATATATTTTTTAAAATTGAATACATTTTCAGAAAACAAGTTTTTGGAAGAAAATAGGTTTTCAACTAAAGAAAAAAATAAATATTTTTATTAAAAACATTTCTCAATTTTTCTAAGTACCAAAGAGTGGAAAACAAATACTATTACATAGAAATATATTGAATTAATAGAGGAGAATAAAATTCATGATAATTATTGATATTTAGATCATAATATTTAAACATTATAGACTTAATCATAAATAAAGAAGATAAATAAAGAAGATAAATGATGAGATTATAACATAAAACTTTTTTCACTTTAGTAATTATCAATCATAATCCCAATGAAAGAATAAAATTAAATTAAACATAAAATACTATTAAAATAAGTATATTCATGATATAATATATCAAATGGGTAGTATATGTACCTCATAGAATAAGATAAGTCCATAACATAACTTATACCCCAAAGAAGGCAGATTGAGACAAAAATCTCTTAATGATTTGACAACTTTTGAACTGTAAACCACCTGAAAGAGATATCCTAAAATTGATTTTTAAATACCTATATTTTAAAGGATAAGAATCATAAAATAAATTCATCATAGTATAAAAACCGTATAAAACAAATATGTGGTGAATATGGCATGTTTATCACAGGTGTAAAAAGTGAGACGAAAATCCCTTACCATTAGTCACGAATTACTTCATACTAATTCAAAACTCATTTATAATAAATAAAAGTGTATTATAAATATATTATAGTACCATAATTATATATATCATACCATATATTATTTAATCATGTTATTATATTACCTTTTTATAAATATTTCAATGCTAAAGTCGTATTTTGGGTAATAACCGCTTTAGTTTTCAAATATGTTTCGATTTGTTATTTTTGGTCCTCTTACTTTTATAATGGTTATATGGTATAAATAATAATAATCATGAAATAATTATCATATTAATACATAAATTAAAATTTTAATACCAATCATGAAATATGGTTTGGAGAAAAGAAGTATGTTACAATCGTAGAGGCGGTAGGCCGTACATATGCATGAGTAAGGCTTCCTATTTTTCAATTATCGTTATGTAATGGAGGTAAGTAATATATTATATTTATATAATTATTATAATATATAAAATAAAAAATTATTTCATTAAATATACATATACATATCATCCATGTGGTGTGGTGGTGAAAAGCGAGTCAAATTGCTTCGTGGCGATGGTAGTCCACACGTACACGAGTGATGTTACCATATTTCAATTAGTGAAAACGTAAGATATAATGTAAAACCCCAAGCTTCCATGATATACTTCTCTTTCAATAATGCAATAGCTTGCATTCTGCGCAAGATCGAGATTCTAACACACCGCGACCAATCAAAATAGCCGTTATGAATAGTAATACCCACTTTTTGAAATTATATAAATTTTATATTTCAAAATATACTTCATTTTTAGATTTGGAATATCGAAATTATCCTACGTTGAATTTTTGGTATTTTTCGGAGAACTTCCAATTTTTGATGAATAATGAAAAATACTTAAAAAAAACTTTTTTAATCAAAATAATTCATAGTGATAAATTATACGATTTAGTGGTTTCAAATTATAATTAGAATATATTTTAACCGTTTTATCCAATGGTGGTCATTAGAATTAATTTCACTTTGAAATTGGACATAAACAATTGTCAATCTTTTGATTGATGTTGTTTCTTAAAAACACGCTATTTGTTTTGACAATAGAAATTAATTATAAAATTAATTAATGAAACTTATATGTTTGGAATTTTGTAAAATAGACATCATTTTTGAATTCAGAATATCTATTATAGCTTAGGGTGAATTTTTGGTATTGTTCTGGAAAACATTGATTTTTGATGAATAGTGAAACCACTAAGTGGTAGTTAAAAAACTGATTTTTCGTTTAAATGAAACTTTACCATTTCTGTGATTTTATTTTCAAAAATACTACATACTTGGTTGTAATTATTAAGTAAAATGTGGTTCAATGGGATTAAGATAATTTTTGGTGAATAGTAACTTTTATGTTCTATTAATCGCGATTAAAGGTAATTAGTATAATTTAAGGTAAATATAATGATATAATAGTATGAAATTACCTTTACACCTATCCTACACTTATTGGATGAGTCATGGACGACCAATACAATCCATGGGTCATCTTGGGGACCCCATGCAGCTTCTTGGGTAAGAAAATGACGTTAATAACGTTTTATTTAAAGTAAAAATAAAATTGTCACAAACATGTGTTTTTTAATTAAAACAATTATTACATGGGGTTATATAAGTTAACTTTTAGACTATAAAAATTCATTGGAATGATAAAACGATTTCCTACATTATGGTATTTTTTTATAATTTTTAGGCATTAAATAAATAAATTTATTTATGACATCATGATGATGCAGCGATTACCTCATTAAGTAACGATTTAAATAAAATGAAAAGATAATGTAAAATCTAAGACGTAAACTTTTAAAAAAACTATTGGATGAGTATATTTCGAACCCTTATAACCTTATACTAGAAATATATAATTGTGGGACCTTTGAAATCCGAAAATCACTTCGTAATAATGTAACATTTCTTCAGTTTCCAAGAGTGCCCCTCCTCTCCACTTATAAAAGGCCCCCACCTCTACCACCTTATTCACACCTTCAAGACATTTTTATCGGCCAACCTCTTCCCAAATACTCTCTCAACATCCCTCTATTACTCCTAGAAGCCTCACTTTGGACAGAAGTCTTCCCAAGGAAGCCTTTGTCTCAAATCAAAAACAGTTACCCGATTTTAAGGTAATATCTTCTCTTATGTTCTTCTGTTTTATTTTGCTTCTACAACCCCTTAAACTCTTTTTATTCCTTTATATTGTAACAAAAATAGTTTATTAAATATACTAGGATGTTTTTATGAGAATTATTTGATTTACACTTACACACACCTTCATCTAATGGTTAAATAACATATTGTTTCTGTGGGTGGCAAATTACTGCCTCACGAAATGATGATAGTTCAATATTCTTTTAACACCTCTCATGGTGGCAATTATGATGAAAATATTTATATATATGATATATATAATGTTTATGTTTTCTTTATGCTTCTGTATTTTTCATTTATGGTATAACATTATTGTTTCCATTATGGGTAAACGTGAAAATTTCATTTTAGGAAGTGCAGACTACCGCCCCCTTAAAGTGATTTGAATCGTTAATGCCATATGTGGGATGTATAAAGGATGGAGTAAATGATATTATATATGATATTATACTGGATTAATAATATACCTTTATATCATTATGATTTCATTCCATTAAATACTAAATAGAAATGAAAGTAGCGTTCATGCATACGTACGGCTTACCGTCTCCATGAACGGTGCATCTCATTTCTTACCTCTAAATGTTATGTCATATTATAAATGAATTTATATACTGGATATATATGATATATATTATATCTATATAATGAATATAATTTTGGATATAATGGATATTTTACCACAGGAACAACTTATAATTATAAGAAGTTTATTTTTGACTCAAGTACCAAAGATTGACAAAACGACTGTTATTAACTTAAATAATTACAAAATCTTCATAACATGGTAATAAGTTATTTAATGGAATAATAAAATTGAAAAAGGTTCTTAACCAAGTAGAAATTAACTCTAGTTTATTATTCAGGAGATTAAATAACGATCGAGTCAAGTCAGACACGATGTAAGGGACTTCGTCTCAATCTCCTTTAATTGAGGCATATTTTGTTCTAATACAAGACTTTCTTTTATATGGTGTATAAACCCATTTGAATTTTACATTTATTCAAAAGGAATATTTTATATACGAATCATTTTACTAAATGACAAAATGGAATGTTTTTTTGTCATACGTATGCGGCGACAACGACTTCTCCGCCACCGTGACCATTATTTGAGTATCAACTTCATCTACAAGCCATAGCTTTTTTTAAATGAAAAATAAATACCAAGTTTTACTTTTCATTTATTTTGTTATTGAAAATGGTATTGAAAATGTTTTTATTATATCAATGTGTTGTATTGATATTTTGTGATTAAAATGTGGAAATGTTATGCTTTATTTATGCATGTTTTATGTGACACGATTCTGTTAGGGTTTATGATATGTTTAAACCTTTTCATATAAGGAATTCATTGGAATTAATAAGTGACAGGTGGAGCCCGCTATAGCTCCTCGATGCATCAGAAGGTCTCATGAGACAAACTAGTGTATGGGCACGAGGACTTGACTATAACGACCCATACTTTACCTAAATTTTTAATACTTCAAAATTGAAGTACACTTATTACAACATATAACAAAACCATGAAAGGACCGTATAAGTATAGTGTCTTTAGAAATTGGAAAAAATAAACAACTTGTTCATAAAGAATCTACATTTTATCCCATTTATTTCATCATATCTAGAGTCCCTTTTGGAATATCCTACTTAATAACCTTCTTCCTGACCTGGGGAAAGAAAACATACAAAAGGGTGAGCTCAAATGCTCAGTAAGGGTAAACAAAAGAAATATCAATCACATCATATTCATAAGAACATAACATTGTCGAAATCTTAACCTGCAAAAGAGATCATAATTTCATTACATGGGATAAATCATAGAAGTGAAATGTAATCCCAATAATCATAACTTAAAAAATGAAACTTTTTGGCATACACACATAATCATAGAGAATCATTTCTTATTAGTCAAGACTCATTCCCAAGACTATCTTAGCAGACAAAGTCCATTTCTGAACCGAGTTCACTACTCGTTTCAGTCCTATTTCACTGAACTGGTTTAACCTACCAATCCATCCATGTCTATCTCCTGAGATATAAATATTTACCCAATTCATTGGATGGAGATATAGGTCCCACCCATCTCCAAATGAAACCATTCTTATGTGTGCCACAAAATCATAAATCATACATCATAGCATAACCCATGAAATAAAAATGGGAATCTTAAACATCATTCCATCATTAAATAATCCATATAAGATAAATGGACATCATAACAAAATCAAATCAATGTAAAAATAGGGATAGAAATAGAACTCTATATTATCTTAGATGGAAAATAATTTTAATAAAACACTTGAACCCCATTCTTGAGGAAAATATCTTTTCTAATTAAAAAACATTTGCCTTTCTTAAAATGTCACATGATTTTAAACTAAAAGAATTTTATTAAAAATAAACTTGAAAACTTGTATAGAAATCTTCATGGAAATTATGTTCTAAAAATCCATTCATGCTGTATAAGTTAAAAAAACATTCTTCTCGTACTATGGACGAAAAAGTCAAAAAGTACCTCGTACGAAAAACGACAAAAGATTCCTTTCATATCATTTACCAAAAATTCCTTAAAAGGTAAAATTGGATTTAAAAAATTATAGGAGGATATAAATAATATTAAATATTGAGGAAACATGGATGTGGATGATAAATATTCCCCAGTAAATTCTGAAGTATAAACAATCTCGGATAAAAATTGAGATTGCAAGATTTTCCCTTACCTTAGGTCTGATTTGATTCATAAGTGTCCAAACCTCTGGTATAATGATTTAAATAATGACATTGAATTATTCCATAATCATACTTACTGTTATGATATCATATATGGTCATATTCTTAGCTTCTTATTAGTAATATTTCATTGCTACTTGTTATTCGGGTGTTTATTACTTTTTGTTCTTATGCGTGTTTTCTCGAATAAATTCTTATTTTTCTTTTTAGGTTATAGATACCTCATTTCCAGAATGGTATTAGTGTACTATATATCATATTTATTCATTAAATTCATTCATATAATCATTATTCAATGAAGATTTTGTAGAACGAGTCGCATCACATTTTGGAGACGGTATTCCGTACGTACGCACGAGCGATGATATCATTCCCATGATCGTGGAATTGTGTTGGAGTGTATGTATAATATTTCAGAATCAATATCAATTTACAATAATATTATATAGTTATTATTTACACCATCATACCCATCCAAGTAAGATGGTGGTGGAAAACAGATTACACCACGGCGTGGAGACGGTATTCCGTACGTACGCACGCGCTTTGATTTCATTTTCCGTAGGATGGATAGATGGTGAAATAGGGTTGTTTCATAATTATAATAACATAACAGTATATTAGTGATACTGATGTTATTACTTCATAATGAAACAACTAAAGAAGAAGAAGTGTAAGAAGAAATAAAGTTGAAAGAATCGGTAACGGACATTACCTCTTCTTTGAAGAGCCTCTTTGTGAAATCCTCTTAGGTCACTAAAATTGGTCTTTTAAGAAGACCAGGACCTCTAGGATTTTTATAGATAAGTGGAGAAGATAATTTGTTAGGGTTTGGCCGAGCTTGAAGGCTCAAAGTGGTGTGAGGAAGAGAGGGATGAGGTGCCCTTTTATAAGGGAGGAGAGTGGCACCTTTGGAAAAACTAAAATCATATTCAGTTTTTAATATCTCCAAATTTATTTATTTAGAAGCTAAGGTGGGGATGGGTCGAAATCCTCTCATCCAATAGAATTTAGACAAGTTTAGGGTTCTATTTTAACCTTATCATTTGGATTTAACATTAAGTAAAATAATTTTACTTTTACCGTGTCTTTTTTTTCTTACACTATAAGGTTAATAAACATAGTATAACAAGCCAAACGAACCCAAAGTTGTTTATTATTAATATATATAACCTTATATAAGTCATTTTTCCAAACCATAGATTTTTAGGAATAAAATAACAATTAATAATATAATATTTGTTTTAAAAATTATTTTATGTCAATTTTGACACTATTTGGTAATTTATTTTTGTGAAAATCATAACAGAAATATTAGTTAGAAAGAAGTTATTAAAATCAATATGAACATGTCATATTAACCTATAAAATTAGTTTAATTCATAAAAAGTCTCAAATTAAATTTATTTGGGTATTTATAACATCAATTATGTCAATATTTCTTTAATAAGATAATTACTGTATCATCATTGTGTCATAAATAAATTAACTTATTTAATGTCTAAAATTTATAAATAAAATACCATTATTTAGGAAATAGTTTTAGCTTTATAATGAATATTTATAGTCGAATTTATATTATGTATAACCCTATATTAAAAATGTTTTAGTTATAAAACTTTGATTTTTACTATTTTAACTATTCTTTAAATAAAATAATATTAAATGTTCCAATCTAATAAAAGTGGACCTAAATGGTCATATTTTATTCATAAGGTTGTTTTTGGTCGAATTACACTTATCCAATAAAGTTAGGACATGTGTTAGGGTAATAATAATATCATTTTTACCCTTAATTACCCTATTTACTTTTAATCGTGGTAAAAAAAGTAAAAACTTATTATTCACCAAAAATTATTTTCATCTCATTAAACCACATTTTAGTCCTTGATATTAACTGTGTCACTCGGATTTTTGAAATTCCACTCACAGAAGAGGTAAAATTATGTTTTATGTGAATTTTGAAATTCTCTTAGGAGGTGGGTAAAAGAAGGTGAAAAGTGAAATAAAATTTTTATATATATAAAATTATTATAAAATGACTCCAATGAATTGCATCGAACTTATATAGGTATTATTTATCAATTTTGACATAATATAAATTTAAATAAAATAAATAATTATTTAAATAAAAATTCGGTTTTTAAATAGTAACCTAGTGTTTTCGCTATTCATCAAAAATTGAATGTTTTCATAAACATACCAAAATTTCACCCTTGGCTAATTTTGATATTCTGAATCCAAAAATGAAGTCCGTTTTGAAAAATAAAAATTACAAAATTTTAAAAAGTGGGTATTACTATTCATAACGGCTAGTTTTAATAATATTTTAATAGCATATCGTTTTTAGTGAAACTCGGTATTGCGTACAACACAAGCTATCGAGGAAGGCCGTAGTTGTGTGTAAAGCAATACAAGCTAGTGTTGTGTGTAGTGAAAGATTCATTTGATGAAGTATGTAACATAAAAACAAAATATTTCTCATAAAAGTCTCGGGTGTTACATTCTAGCCCCCTTAAAATGAATTTCTCCCTCAAAATTCATCACTTTGTAAAAAACAGATGAGGATACCTCTCCCTCATCATATCCTCAAGCTCCCATGTAGCTTCTTCTAATTGGTGGTTTCTCCATAAAACATTCACCAAGTGAGTGGTCTTGTTCCATAGGAATTTTTCGCTACGATCGAGAATCTCTATCGGCTGTTCTTCATAAGAAAGATCTTGTTCCAGCGGTACAACTTATGAGCTAAGTACATGTGAAGGATCAGGTATATACTTTCTCCGGAGAGATACATGGAACATATCGTGAACTTGAGAGAGATTTGGTGGAAGCGTCAATCGGTAATCTACCTTCCCAACATGATCTAGTATTTCGAAAGGACCGATATACCTATGGCTCAGCTTTCCCTTGTTTCCAAATCTCATTACTCTCTTCCAAGGAGATATTCGTAAGAACACTTTATCACCAACTTCAAACTCTAAGTCTTTTCTTCGGTTGTCGGCATAAATTTTTTGTCGACTCTAAGCTGCTCTTATGTGTTGTTGAATAGATCTGACCTTTTCCTCCATCTCATCAACAAGATCAGGTCCTAATAGATTTCTTTCCCCAACTTCATCCCAGGAAGTTGGAGTCATGCATTTATTTCCATATAGAGCTTCATAAGGAGCCATCTGAATACTGTAGTGAAAGCTATTATTATAAGAAAATTCCAACAAAGGAAGGTGTTGTTCCCAACCACCTTTGAAATCCATAGAGGAAGCTCTCAAAATATCTTCTAGAGTTTGAATTGTACTCTAAGACTGACCGTCTGTCTGAGGATGATAAGCAGTGCTGAAACTCAACTCTGTATCCAGAGTATGCTAAAGACTTCGCCAGATCTTTGAGGTAAACCTTGGATCCTGATCAGATATAATGGAAAGTGGTACTCCATGCAATCTTACCACTTTCTTTACATATATCTTGGCAAACTGATCCAGAGAGAAATCCTCTCTAATAACAATGAAGTGTGCCAAGTTTGTAAGACGATCAACAATGACCCAGATAGCATTATTTACTTTGGATGTTTTAGGAAGTCCGGTGACAAAGTCTATAGTGATGTTTTCCCATTTCCATTCGGGTATGGGTAATGGTTGTAACATCCCCTTAGACTTCTGTCTCTCAACATTAACTTGCTGACAAACCAAGCATCGAGAGACATATTCAGCAATATATCTTTTCATGCCATCCCACCAGAAGTACTCTTTCAGGTCCCTATACATCTTCATGCTTCCAGGATGAATAGAGAATGACAAACTATGAGCCTTATACATCAGCTACTTCTTTAATTCAGGGATGGGAGGAACACAAACCCGATTCCTAAACCTTTTTTATTCCATCACAATCAAGGATGAATTTAGGAACACTCCCCACCTTCTTTTGTAACTCTACAACTTTTTTCTGTGCCTCTTTAATCTTCACATATGTATATGGTTGAACATTCATTTGAGAAAGATACAATTTTCCCCTTCCATTATAATTCCAAGATCTATCCTTTGTAAATCCATAAATATTGGATCTTTTGTGATCCTCATCATGGATAAGCTAGCATGGTCTTATCGACTTAATGCCTCTTCCACCTTGTTTTCTTTCCCAGGTTGGTAATGAATTGAGCATTTGTAATCCTTAATCCGCTCCAACCATCTTCTTTGGTGCATATTCAGCTCCTTTTGTGTGATAATATACATTATAATTTTATGATCAGTATAAATGTCACACCTTTCTCCATAGAGATAATGCCTCCAAATCGTTAATGAAAAGATTACCGCAGCTAACTCCAAATCATGAGTTGGGTAGTTTTGCTAATGGATTTTCAACTGTCGCGAGGAATAATCTATCACCATATCTTTTTGCATGAAAACACACCCCAATCCCTTCTTGGATGCATCACTGTAGATCAAAAACCTTTCTCCACTACAAGGAAGTGTGAGCACAGGTGCACTAGATAACCTTCTTTTCAACTCCTTGAAATTTTCTTCACATTCCTCCGTCCACACAAACTTAACTCCTTTTCGAGTCAACCTGGTGAGTAAATTAGAAAATCGTGAAAAATATTTCACAAAACGCTGATAATATCCATCCAAACCAAGAAAACTTCGGATCTCGGTTACTGTTGTTGGTCTCAACCATCTTTCGATAACCTCTGTTTTTGCTGGATCCATATATATCCCCTCTTTTGAGATTATGTGACCAAAAAATGAAACTTTTTGAAGCCAAAATTCACACTTGGTAAATTTGGCATATAGCTTATCCTTTATCAGGGTCTTCATTACAATTCTCAAGTGATCTTCATGTTCTTCCTTGATCTTTGAATAGATAAGAATATCATCTATAAAGACTACCACAAACTGATCAAGATATTCTCCAAAGACTCTATTCATCATATCCATGAAGATAAAAGAGGCATTAATAAGACCAAATGGCATCACTATAAATTCATAGTGTCCATACCTTGTACGGAATGACGTCTTTGGTATATCCTCCCTTTTGAACCTTAATTGATGATACCCTGAACGAAGATCAATCTTGAAAAAGTATTGATCTCCACGTAGTTGGTCAAATAATTCATCAATACGCGAGAGATGATATTTGTTCTTGATAGTGATCTTGTTAAGCTCTCGATAAACAATGCAGAGTCTCATTGATCCATCTTTCTTCTTAACAAATAGAACAGGTGCTCCCCAAGGTGACGCACTAGGGAATATGAATACTTTATCAAGATTATCTTGGAGTTGCTTCTTCAATTCCTGCAAATCAATTGGGTCCATTCTATAAGGTGTCTTTGAAATAGGAAAATCACCATGTATGAGTTCTATTGAAAACTCAACATCACGATTTGGTGGAAGACCTGGCAATTCCTCCGGAAAAAAATCATCAAACTCCCTTACAATGGGAAAAATATTAATCCTAAGTTTCTCACAAACCATTTGAGATAAATAACCTTCATTTAGTGGAATCAAGACCCATAAGATGGAAGAAATTTCCACTGGAAGGTTATGTTCATCCTTGCATCGATAGACGATCATAGATTGATCTGGAATATGAAATGTGACTTATCTTCTTTGGAAATTGATATGATCTCCATATAGAGAAAGTCAATCCATGCCAAAAATCACATCAAATTACACTATAGGAAGGATCACAAGATTTGCAGGAAGCACTTTCCCACAAACATTAATCGGAGAAGAATTATAAACTTTTGATGGGATTGTTGTGCCATTAAGAATTGCCACATCTAACTCAACATCAAATTGTTGAGGTAATACGGTGATACCCTTAGAAAATTCTTCAGAAATAAAAGAGTGGGTGGATCCAGAATCAAATCAAACATTTTCTACTTTAGAGTGGATGATAAGTGTACCTTTCACCACATCGTTATCATACTCCACATCGCTGATAGAAATTGCATGTGCCTTTCCTTCTCCTTTAGCCTTAAGAGTTTGTTGACGTTGATCATCATCAACAACCCTTGTATTAGGGAAATGATTGGCATAATTCCCCATTTCCTTGCACTTGTAACATTAAAGTATAAGAGGTGCACTCTGTGTAGCCTTTTCTTTATTTGCATCACTAGACATATTCTTCCCATCATTGCGGGATTCAAATGCTTGATGACCTTCCTTTCCACATTTGACACATTTACCTATCCCTTTAAGACAACTCCTTCCATGTTTCTTTCCACACTTTGAGCATAAGGGAAAAATCATCTTCTTTTCAGTGTGCTCTTTATATTTTCCTTTGAATTCCATTTTCCCCTTCTTATCAAACCCATATGACTGATGGGTTACTTCAATCTCCATCTCAACTTTGGGAGCACATCGAATGATTTCCTCATAGCTATTGAAGTCCCTTATGGCTAATGCCCTTCAAAGACTTGGTTTTAAGCCACTAAAGAATCGATCGATCTTACTCTCAGGTTGGATAATAATACCAGAAGTGTACATTGCAAGTCTTGTAAAATTTGCTTCATAGGTCCCAACAGATTCATCATCATTTTTCTTCAGTTAAAAAAACTACTTCTCCATCTTTGTTCGAAGAATACTAGGGAAGTACTTATTGAAAAATAATTTCTTGAACTCGTCCCATTCTGTGCACTCAATTTCATCTCTTTGCCTCGTATTCTTGATAAAATTCCACCATTGATCAGCATCTCCTTCCCAACAATACACTGCTAATATGACTTTATCACGATCAGAACATTGATGAACTGAAAATATCTTTTCAGTAGTACTAATCCATTTTTCAGCAACTAATGGATCAGTAGACCCACTAAATGAAGGTGGAAGATGCCTCATGAAGGATTCAATAGAATGTTGCTCCTTCCTTTGCTCGTTTGGAAGTCCTGCATGATTCATATCTTGAGAAAGTTGTGTGATCATGGCTACAAGATTTTGCATTCCATCTCCCATAACGTTTGGTTGCTCAGGGGGACAATCATTGTATTTCCCATCATATTCCTCATTAACATGGTTCCTTCGAGTTCCATCCATTGACTAAAACCAAGAAGAATAGTGTGAGCAACACTAATTATAATAGGAAAACCACATAATCAAGAATAAAATTTTACACTTAAGGTCTTATCATAGGTTGTTCATGGCCATTTCTAAAACACTAAGATTGAGTTTTAAGCCTAGACTTATCCTAAGGGTTATTACTAAGGCTTTCACTTCCTAGCTTCCAATGGTTGACTATACCCTCCCTCTGATACCAACTATAATGACCCATACTTTACATACATTGTTAATAATTCAAAATTTAAGTACACTTATTACAAAATATAACAAAACCATGAAAGGACCGTATAGGTATAGTGTCTTTAGAAACTGAGAAACATAAACAACTGGTTCAGAAAGCATCAACATTGTCTCCCATTTATTTCATCATATCTAGAGTCCCTTTTAGAATATCCTACTTAATAACCTTATTCCTAACCTGGGGAAAGAAAACATACAAAAGGGTGAGCTCAAATGCTCAGTAAGGGTAAACAAAATAAATATCAATCACATTATATTCATAAGAACATAACATTTTGGAAATCTTAACATGCAAAAGAGATTATAATTTCATAACATGGGATAAATCATAGAACTGAAATGCAATCCCAATAATCATAACGTAAAATATGAAACTTTTTGGAATACACACATAATAATAGAGAATCATTTCTTATTAGTCATGACTCATTTCCAAGACTATCTTAGTGGACAAAGTCCATTTCTGAACCGAGTTCACTCCTCGTTTCGGTCCTGTTTCACTGAACCAGTTTAACCAACCATTCCATCCATGTATATATCATGAGATATACATCTTTACCCACTGAATTGGAGGGAGATATAGGTCCCACCCATCTCATAATGAAACCATTCATATGTGTTCCAGAAAATCATACATCATACATCATAGCATAACCCATGCAATAAAAATGGGAATCTTAAACATCATGCCATAATTACATAATATATATAAGATAAAATAACCTCATAAAAAAATCAAATCAATGTAAAAATAGGTATTGAAATATAACTCTATATTATATTAGATGGAAAATAATTTTAATAAAACACTTGAACCCCATTCTTGAGGAAAATATCCTTTCTACTTAAATTTTTTTCCTTTCTTAAACTGTCACATGATTTTAAACTAAATGAAGTTGATTAAAAATAAACATGAAAACTTTTAAAGGAAGCTTCATGGAAATAATAATCTAAAAATCCATTCATGCTGTATAAGTTAAAAAAACATTCTTCTCCTACTTTGGCTGAAAAAGTCAAAAAGTACCTCGTAAGAAAAACGACAAAAGATTCCTTTCATATCTTTTACTAAAAACTCACCTAAGGGTAAAATTGGATTTAAAAAATTTTAGGAGGATATAAATAATATTAAATATTGAGGAAACATGGATGTGGATGATAAATATTCCCCAGTAAATTCTGAAGTATAAACAATCTCGGATAAAAATTGAGATTGCGAGATTTTCCCTTACCTTAGGTTCGATTTGCTTCGTAAGTGTTTCAACCTCATGTATAATGATTTAAATAATGTCATTGAATTATTATAGAATAATAATTATTGTTATGATATCATATATGGTCATATTCTTAGCTTCTTATTAGTAATATTTCATTGTTACTTGTTATTCAGGTGTTTATTACTTTTTGTCCTTATGCGTGTTTTGTCGAATAAATTATTATTATTATTTTTAAGTTATAAATACCTCATTTACATAATGGTATTAGTGTACTATATATCATATTTATTCATTCAATTCATTCATATAATTATTATTCAATGAAGATCATGTAGAACGAGTCGCATCACATCGTGAAGACGATATTCCGTACGCACGCACGAGCGATGATATTGTTCCCATGATCGTGGAATTGTATTGGTGTGTATGTATACTATTTCAGAATCAATATCACTTTACAATAATCATATATAGTTTTTATTTACACCATTATACCCATCCAAGTAAGATGGTGGTGGAAAATAGATTACACCACGCCGTGGGGACGGTATTTCGTACGTACACACACGCGGTGATTTCGTTTTCCATTGGATGGATAGATGGTGAAATAGGGTTGTTTCATACATATAATAACATATAAGTATATGAGTGATACTGATGTTATTAATTCATAATGAAACAACTAAAGAAGAAGAACTGGAAGAAGAAATAAAGTTGAATGAATCGGTAACGGACATTACCTCTTCTTTGAAGCGCCTCTTTGAGACCTCCTATTAGGGAACTAAAATTGGACTTTGAAGAAGACCAGAACCTCTAGGATGTTTATTGGGAAGTGGAGAATAGAATGTTTCAGGGTTTGGCCGAGCTTTAATGCACAAAGTGGTGTGATGAAGAGAGGGAGGAGGTTCCCTTTTATAAGGGAGGAGAGGGGTACCTTTGGAAAAACTAGAAATATTATTTTATTATAAAGTCATATTCGGTTTTTAATAGTTCCAAATTTATTTATTTCTAAGATAAGGTGAGGATGGGTCTAAATAATCTCATCCAATCGAATTTAGACAAGTTTAGGGATCTATTTTAACCGTATCATTTATATTTAACTTTAAGTTAAATAATTTTACTTTTACAGTGTCTTTTTGTTTTCTTACAACATAAGGTTAATAAACTTACTATAACAAGCCAAAATAACCCCAAGTTGTTTATAATTAATATATATAACTTTATATAAGTCATTTGACCAATCCTTAGATTTTTAGGAATAAAATAACAATTAATAATATAATATTTTTTTTAAAAACTATTTATGTCAATTTTGACACCATTTGGTAATTTATTTTTTTGAAAATCATAAAAGAAATATTAGTTCGAAAAAAGTTTATCAAATCAATACTAACATGTCATATTAACCTAGAAAATTAGTGTAATTCATAAAAAGTCTCAAATTACATCTATTTGTCTATTTATAACATTAATTATATCAATATTTCATTAATAAGATAATTACTGCATCATCATTGTGTCATAAATAAATTAAATTATTTAATGTCTAAAAAATGAAAATAAAATACCATTATTTAGGAAATTTATTTATCTTTCTAATGAATATTTATAGTCGAATTTATCTTATGTATAACCCTATATTAAAAATGTTTTAGTTATAAAACATTGATTTTATCTATTTTAACTATTCTTTAAATAAAATAATATTAAATGTTCTAATATTATCCAATTGGACCTAAATGGTCATATTTTATTCCTAAGGTTGTTTTTGGTCGAATTAAACTTATCCAATATAATTAGGACATGTTTTAGGGTAATAATAATATCCTTTTTACCCTTAATTACCCTATTTACTTTTAACCGTGGTAAAAAAAGTAATAAGTTACTATTAACCAAAAATTATTTTCATCTCATTGAACAACATTTTAGTCCTTTATATTAACTGTGTCTCTTGGATTTTTGAAATTCCACTCACAGAAGCGTTAAAATTAAGTTTTATGTGAATTTGGAAATTCTCCTAGGAGGTGGGTAAAAGACGGTGAAAAGTTCAATAAACTTTATATATATCTAAAATTATTATAAAATGACTCCAATAAATTGCATTGAAATTATATAGGTATTATGTATCAATTTTGACCTAAAATAAATTTGAATAAAATAAATAATTATCTAAATAAAAAGTCGGGTTTTAAATAGTAACCCGGTGTTTTCACTATTCATCAAAAATTGAAAGTTTTCAGAAAAAATACCAAAATTTCACCCTAGGCTAATTTCGATATTCCAAATCCAAAAATCAAGTCCGTTTTGAAAAATAAAAATTAAAAAACCTAAAAAAGTGGGTATTATTATTCATAACGACTAGTTTTAATAATATTTTAATAGCATATCGTTGTTTAGTGAAACTCGGTATTCCGTACAACACAAGCTATTGAGGAAGGTCGTGGTTGCGTGTAAAGAAAGCCAAGCTAGTGTTGTGTATATTGAAAGATTCCTTTGATGATGTATATAACATAATAAAAAAATATTTCTCATAAAAGTCTCGGGTGTTACATTGATAAAATTTTATTTGTAGTCTTGGAACGAGGCCTTGGCTACGTGGTTATGATAGTCTGGCATTATGCATTCCATCATTATAAAAGTGGTTATTGATATTGCATGTGATTATTCGACCAGTATAAAATCCATGTGAATAAGTAAATGGCATTATTCCATTCTACTTTTTCTATATTATGCTGAAGTTCAAGTATAAAAGTCTTTTGTTTAGTTATAAATTGCCTTAAATGTTTATGTTTATTTATGAAAGCATCTGCTATATTGTTATCCTTACTGAGCATATGAGCTCACCCCTTTCTATGTTTTTTTTCCTAGGATGTGAAGACATATTTTATGACTGACCTACATGGATAGTCTAAAGGCGATATGAGTGTAGACTATGGAGACTATGTTATTGTAGTTTTTCACTTTATGATGTAATGTAACATTTATGAATGTATCTAGTGTTTCCAAGGCTACTAAACTAATCGGTATTTCGGACTTGATCTTTTGTGATCATGCCAATGTTACATAATAATGCACCGACTTTGGGTAACTGGGGTCGGGGCATTATAGTTGGTATCCGAGGAAGATTAGTACTAACCTTGGAAGCTATATTTAGATAAACTCTGATTAGAGCACATAGACCTAAGATAGACTTTGAAGATTAGTATAGAAGATCTTCCTAGAATTTTGTTAAAGTATATATTTTGTGTATTTTCTGAGCAATACATTCCTATCTTGATACGAGTAGGTAGAGGTGGGTCTAGAATAGATGTACATAGGGGTAAAACCCGAAAACACTGCTTTGAGCTAGACTCGAACCGAACTGGTGCACAACAACGATCCTTGCTGCACTCTTGGTTATGACACTCCCAGGGGATATACTTAGGATAATTCTCATTTTCTTTACAAACCATTATGAAGGGTTTATGAGTATATACTTCCTCAAAGAAAACATTTTTATGATTATGGGTTATATCCATAAATAGTTCAATTTATGTTAAGTGTTTCACAAGTTTGTTATTATGTATTTTGATTCATAAACTAATCTAGTTTATGACATTGTTTAGAAATGGATCCTAGTGGAAGGAATGGAAACCGTATCAATGCACACACTCCATGTAAGGATTTCCCTCCTGCTCAAGATAATTATAACAGAGTTGGTGATACAACTGGTGATGATTAGCTTATCACCATACTGGGACAACTCACTCAGGTTATGAATAATAGCCTTACCCGTATGGAGAACCCTGATCTGAAATGTGGAGGATCAATGTTATACCGCTTCATGAGGCAACAACCACCAACATTAAATGGTTTTACAAATCCCTTAGTAGCAGAGCAATGGATAAATTCCCTAGAGAAAATATTTCAGGCTTTGGGGAGTAGTGAAAGGGAAAAGTTTATCATGGCAGTTTACCGCCTCACTAGAGATGTTGATCAATGGTGGTAATTGATTCAAAACACAAAGGAAGATGATGAAGTATCAAATATGGAATGTAGGGAGTTAAAAGTGATTTTCTTAGAAAAATACTTTCCTCGTGACCATCGAGTAGATATAGAAAGGCAATTTCTGAGTCTGAGACAAAAGGAGGATGAGAATGTCGCAATGTATGAGGCCAACTTTACAAGGTTAGCTATGCATGCTATAGATTATATATATAACCCAAGAAGTAAGATTGATCATTTCTTTGATTGGTTAAAACCATTTATTCATCGAGATTTAGTATCACAATATTTCTCAACGTATGATGATATAGTCTCGTGTGCTATCAAGAAAGAAAATGAATTCTTTAAATCTTATGACAATAAAGTAAAGCAATAGAAGAAGATAACGGTGGAACAAGAGACATATAAAGGGAAAAGGGAAAGAAGGATTTTCCATTATGTGATAATTGTGGGAAGAATCACCCCAGTACTTGCCTAAAAGGAATGGGAGTTTGTTATAAATATGAAGAAAAAGGTCACCAGGCTCGTGATTGAAAGGGAAAGAAAGAGGCCATCAATGTTTAATGCTACAATTTTAGGGAAATGGGGAATTACAAAAATGAATGTCCTAAGCGTCCGGGAAACATACCTCAGAAAATTCCAAGGGATCAATGCCAATCTTATGCTGTTACTACAGTTGAAGTGGAATAATTATAGTATTGGTGCTTTTGGACTCAAGGATTATATTCTGGTTATAAGAATAATGTGATATATATAAGGATTGTATTGCAGTACTTGTTGTTTTCATTAAGGTTTTAATAGGATGAAGGTAATCATATTTTTAGTATGTGAAATTAAGAGAAACTTTACATTGTTTGGGGAATCTAATGTTACAATTGATTTTGGAATTTAGAGACCTTTTAGAGAAAGTCTGGATAGAGGTATTTTGGATAACTATAAAGGTTGGAATGGATTAAGTTGAACTTTGGATAGTATTGTTTAAAGTTAAAACATTTCTAAAGATTGTTTTTGGAATATTATAATACTATAGTTTAAAGAAAAAGACAACCTGTTGGTCGGGGGATAACCCGTCGCGTCGGACAAAGCTGCAGGAATCGAACAAACAACCATAGTGCGGCAGACCTTTATTACCTACCACTAGCCTATAGGAAGTCCCTAGTTATTAAAAAATATATTTCCTAATCTAAATGGTATGTGTTAATATTTGGAACCTTTTACGATTAGGATAAATATGATATTTTTGAGTTCTATTATCTTTTTGTGTGAAAGATGGGTTTGTGTTAAAAATTTATTAAAGAATGAAAGTCTACATGACAAGTATGTATATTTCCTTACGTTCTTAGTAAATCTCCTAAATAAATTCCTCAACTTTATGAAAGGTAACTTAAAACAAAAACGTTGTCGGCTAACTTTTTCTTTTTGGGGAATCAATGATCATTCAACCAATCACAAGTTTGTGATTTTCTTGTAGTTAACTTTCTCCTAATACTATTCTCTATAACTCTCCATCAGACCTTGATGGTTTGTTTCTCCTCTATATCTATGTTTTCATAGAATCCTAGTATAGGCTATCTTGGGTGACCTCTGTACTTCTCTTTCATTCTTTTAAAGTTATATTTTATTAACCCTATTTCCGATGTGGGTTTTCCACAAAGGTATTTTCTATTTTCAAACTTTTATTTTCGAAGAACATTTTCCAATTTCAAGGACGCAATTTATTTAAGGAGGGGAAAATGTAACACCCTAAGCTTCCACGATACACTTCTCTTTCAATAATGAAATAGTTTGTATTGTACACAAGATTGAGATTCTAACACACCGTGACCAATAAAAATAGTCTTTATGAATGTTAATACCCACTTTTTGAAATTATATAAATTTTATATTTCAAAATCGACTTCATTTTTGGATTCGGAATATTGAAATTAGCCTACGTTGAATTTTTGGCATTTTTTTGAGAACTTCCAATTTTCGATGAATAGTGAAAAATAATTAAAAACAAATTTTTCAATAAAAATAATTTATAGAGATAAATTATATGATTTAGTTTTTTTAAAGTGTAATTAGAATATATTTTAACCGTTTTATCCAATGGTGGTCATTAGAATTAATTTCACTTTGAAATTGGACATAAACAATTGTCAATCTTTTGATTGAAATTGTTTTTTAAAAACATGCTATTTGTTTTGACAATAGAAATTAATTAATGAAAATTATATGTTTGTAATTTTGTAAAATATAAATCATATTTGAATCCAGAATATCGATTATATCTTTGGGTGAATTTTTGGTATTGTTCTGAAAAACTTCGATTTTTGATGAATAGTGAAACCACTAAGTGGTAGTTAAAAAACTGATTTTTCGTTTAAATGAAACTTTACCACTTCAGTGATTTTATTTTCAAAAATACGACATACATGGTTATCATTATGAAGTAAAATGTGGTTCAATGGGGTTTAAATACTTTTTGGTGAATAGTAACTTTTATGTTCTATCAATCGCAGTTAAAGGTAATTAGTGTAATTTAAGGTAAATATAATGATATAATAATATGAAATTACCTTTACACTTGTCCTACACTAATTGGATGAGTGATGGCCGACCAAGACAATCCATGGTTCAACTTGGGGACCCCATGGAGCCACTTGGGGTAAGAAAATGACTTTAATAACTTTTTATTTAAAGTAAAAATAAAATTGTCACATACATGTGTTGTTTTACTAAAACAATTATTAAATGGGGTTATATAAGTTAACTTTTTGACTATAAATATTCATCGTAAAGATAAAAATATTTCCTAAATCATGGAAGTTTTTTTATAATTTTTAGGCATTAAATAAATAAATTTATTTATGACACCATGACGATGCAACGATTACCTCATTAATTAACGATTTAAATAAAATGAAAAGATAATGTCAAATCTAAGACTTACACTTGTAAAAAACCTATTAGATGAGTATATTTCGAACCCTTATCACCTTATCCTATAAATATATAGTTGTGGGACCTTTGAAATCCGAAACTCACTTCATAATAGTGTAACATTTTATCACTTTCCAAGAGTGCCCCTCCTCTCCTCTTATAAAAGACTCCCACCTATACCACCTTATTCACAACTTCAAGCCATTTGGCTCAGACAAACTCTGCCCAAATACTCTATAAACTTCTGTCTCTTACTCATAGAAGCCTCACATTGGGCAGAAGTCTTCCCAAGGAATCCTTTGGATCAAATCAAAAAGAGTTGTCCGATTTTAAGGTAATGTATTCTCTTATGTTCTTTTGTTTTATTTTGCTTCTCCAACCTGTTAAACTCCTTTTATTCCATTCTTTGGTAACAACCCCAGTATCTTCAATATAATAGGATGTTTTTATGAGAAGTATTTTATTTACACTTACACACACCTTCGTCTAATGGTTAAATAACATACTATTTCTGTGGGTGGTGAATTACTGACTCACGAAATGATGATTGTTCAATATTCTTTTAACACCTATCATGGTGGCCATTATGAGAACAATATTTCTATATATGATATATATTATGTTTATGTTTTCTTTATGCTTCTGTATTTTTTATTTATGGCTTACCTTTATGGTTTTCGTTATGGGTAAACGCGATAATTTCGTTTTAGGAAGTGCGGACTACCGCCCCCTCAAAGTGATTTGAATCGTTAATGCCATATGTGGGATGTATAAAGGATGGAGTAAATGATATTATATCTGATATTATACTAGATTAATAATATACCTTTATATCATTATGATTTCATTCCATTAAATACGAAATAGAAAAGAAAGTAGCGTTCATGCGTACGTACGGCTTACCGTCTCCATGAACGGTGCATTTCATTTCTTACCTCTAAATGTTATGTAATATTATAAATGAATTTATATACTGGATATATACGATATATATGATATGTAAATAATGAATATAATTCTAGATATAATGGATATTTTACCACATGAACAAATTGTAATTATAAGAAGTTTATTTTTGACTCAAGCACCAAAGATCGACAAAACGAACGTTATTAACTTAAATAATTACATAATCTTCATAACATGTTAATAAGTGATATAAAAGGAATAATCAACTTGAAAAGGGTTCTTAACCAAGTAGAAATTAACTCTAGTTTACTATACATGAGATTAAATAATGATCGAGTCAAGTCGGACACGAGTTAAGGAACTTCGTCTCAATCTCCTTTTATTAAGGCATTTTTTGTTTTAATACAAGACTTTCTTTTATACGGTGTATAAAACCCTTTGAATTTTACATTTATTCAAAAGGAAATTTTTTTATACGAAGAATTTTACTAAATGAAAAAAGGGAATATTTTTTTTGTCATACGTATGCGGCGACAATGACTTCTCCGCCACTGTGACCATTATTTGAGTATCGACTTCCTCTATAAGACATAAATTTTTTTAAATGAAAAATAAATACCAAGTTTTACTTTTAATTTATTTTGGTATTGAAAATGGTTTTGATAATGTGTTTATTATATCAATGTGTTATATTTATATCTTGTGATTGAAATGTGGAAATGTTATGCTTCCTTTATGCAAGTTTTATGTGATACGATTATGTTATGGTTTATGATATGTTTAAACCTTTTCATATAAGGAATGAATTGGACATAATATGTGACGGGTAGAGCCCGTTATAGCTCCTCGATGCATCGACAGGTCTCATGAGACAAACTAGTGTCCTGGCATGAGGCCTTGACAAAATCTTATTTGTAGTCATGGCATGAGGACTTGGCTACGTGGTTATGATAGTTTGGAATTATTCATTCCATAATTATGAAAGTGGTTATTGATATTTCATGTGATTATTCGACCAGTAGAATATCCATGTGAATAAGTAAATGGAATTATTTCATTCTAATTTTTCAATATTATTCTGAAGTTCAAGTTTAAAAAGATTTTGTTTAGTTATAAATTTCCTTAAATGTTTGTTTTTATTTATGAAAGTTTTCACTATATTGTTATCCTTACTGAGCATCTGAGCTCACCCCTTTCTATGTTTTATTTTTCCCTGGATGTGAAGAAATATTTTATGACTGACCTGTAGGGATAGTCTGAAGGGGATATGAGTGTGGACTATGGAGACTATGTTATTGTAGTTTTTCACTTTGTGATGTAATTTAACATTTATGAATGTATCTATTTTTCCAAGTCTACTAAACTAATCGGTCTTTCGAGACTTGATCTTTTGTGATCATGCCAATGTTACGTAATAATGCACCGACTCTGAGTAACTGGGGTCGGGGCGTTACAAATAAAATTATCTATTTTATTTTAATAATTATAAATATTTAATTCGTATAATAATTATGTAATATATGTCACATATATTTATCTTTATTATCTTTTATTTAAAACAAGTCACATCATTTCACAAGGCGGTAGTCTACCATACACACAAGCGAAATTATTGTATCCCTTAAAGAATAAAATGTAAAAATGTATATATGTTTTAATGAATATATAGGTATAATTATGTTATAAATATTATATATATATATATATTTATATACTTTATATCTATCATCATACAAGACTGTGATATGTGGTAATTTTTATATGAATGACAACAGTTCTCAAGGTAGTAGTTTGACATACACATGAATGATGATTTTGTTACTCGTTTGATGGAATTAGAGATAATTTTCAGCCATTAACTTAAAAATAATAATATAATTATATTTAATTTACTAATGTTTTTTTTAATCTTGTTTTAATCGTAATTAAAGGTTGTGTTGGAATAAATAAATAAAAATTATCATTGAAGACCACTACCTCTTCTTTGGGTAACCTCATTAGGTTTGCATCAAAATCTAGACTAGGTAGTATTTTTTCCCAAAATAAGGATTTTATTATTATGTTAGGTGTTTTTAGAAATTTATTTGTTATTTTATTGGAAAAAATGGGTTTAAGGTGAAAATAAGAGATGAGATGGGTTACTTTTTATATGTGAGGTGAGTGGCACAATTGTAATTTATTGAAAAGAAAAAGGTGTACCAACGTTTTTCTCATAACACAAGGTGGCAAAATAGATTTTTATATATAATTAAACATTATAGGGTTTATATATGTCCAAAAAGTATATTTTATACAACTTTATATGTCATTTTAACTCTTATCATTTTAATTGAACCCCTAGTAACCCCATTATCACCTTAACCATAGTAATTAGTTTTAATGTTTTCACTATGAATTTAGGTTAGAAAATATATTTACTTTATTAGATAATATATATTATGATTATTTAAAATATGGAATCCATTTTTTCAAATTCAATTCAATGAAGTTTAAAAATTAACATAAAATTGATCCCGTAAATATGATAAGGCAACGAGTTATCAAAGAGAAAAAGTTCAAAAGGTTATAAAGTTTATATATAAAACTTTAATTGGGAATTGATTATAATGAACTAAATTGGATTAATATAAATATAATTGAACTATTTTTTAATTTAAAAATAATTTAAAATATAGTTTAACTTTCTCAATAAATTAAACAAAAAAAGATGTTTTCAATTAAAAACCATTATTTTTCACTATTCATCAGAAAATTAATCTTTTTATAAAATTGTCAAAAATTGAACCTAAGATAATTATGATATTCTTATTTCAAAAATTAATTTTATTTTTTCAAATAATTTTTCTAAAAGATAAAAAATTTTTTTTAAAATTAGTTTAAAAAAATGCGACAGAACCATTTTTTTATAACAATACAGTTTTAATAGTAAAATTATATTTATTCTTATATCTTGTATTAAAATCACATAATATGAATGTTAAATAGGTGATTGAAAATATATAATATATGAATTTCATTAAAATAATTCACTAAAAGTGGATTTTTTAATTTATATGGTTAAAATGTGTTTGTTTTCATAATAATTATTTTTTTCAGAAAAAGATTTTCATTATTTTCAAATGGTTTTTATTTTAATTTTTGATTAATTGGTCACCAAATAAATAAATTTTATATAATTGTGTAAAAAATATATTTTCATAATTTATTCAATCATATTAATACCTTCCATTTCGATGGCTAAGTAATATGTTTCATTTCATTAAAACTCAATGTTACATTTAAGACAAGATAAACTCAGTGTTATTAGTAATGAAAGAAAAAAATAAATATCATATGTAATGAAAAATATAGTAAAGATTAATGTAATTAGAAAAAAATATTTCATAAAATCTTAGGGTGTTACATTATACCCCATATGAAATGAATTTCTCCCTCAAAATTCTCCAGTCTGGTACCAAAAACTGGGGATAATTCTGCGTCATTATGCCCTCATACTCCCACGTAGTTTCCCTAAGTTTGTGGTTTCACCACAAAACCCTAACTCGGTGAGTGGTCTTGTTTCATAAAACATTATCTATTCAATCCAGAATCTCTACCAGTTGTTCTTGATAAGAAATATCATCATCCAATAGTAAAACCTTTGAGTTAAGTAAATTTTATGGATAAAGTATGTATTTCTTTAAGATTGATACATGGACCACATCATGAACCTGAGAGAGGTTGGGCGGAAATGGGGAACGTTAAGCTACTATCCCGATACGATCATGTATTTTAATGGAAATGATATACCCATGGCTTAAATTTACATTATTTCTTCCAAATAGAAATTCATGGAAATACGTTCTTATGAACATTAATTTATATATCATATAAACATTTATTAGCATAACATTTTTATCAAATTTGTGTTGTTCTTACATGTTGTATAATATAACTAATGTTTTCTACCATCACATCAGCTTTCTCAGGTCCCAAAATCTTTCTTTCTATAGCTTCTTTATAGTATATTGGAGATTTAAACTTATTTCCATAATGTGATTAATAAGGATCCCTATGAATGCTCAAGTAAAAATTTTTTTTAGAGGAAAACCAAAATTTATGAATGTATTAATCAAAACCACCTTTTAAATCCATATAACAAGATTATAACATATCATATACGGTTTGAATTATTCTCTCAAACTAACCATCTTTCTGTGGATGATATATAGTGATGAAACTCAGATCCATATCAAGATCTTGATGAAGTATTTGCAATGGATTCAAGGAAAACATTATATACCAATAAAATATAATTTAATTTGGTACTCTATATTACCTTACTACATTTTAAATGTATATTCTGGAAAGGGGATTCAATGATAAATATTATCTGATCACAATAAAGCATGATGACATCATTAGGTGATCAACTATAACCCATAATTAACTCAACATCAAAGTTAGGATAATCCCTAAAGGATACCAGTACATTTAATTGTATTCCTAAAATTTGTAAAGTCATTCCCTAGAAAATAACTTTTTTTCACTATATATAAAACAAAATGGTTGAATTTCCATAAATGTATCTTAAAATATCCCTAATCTTGATAAACTCCAATCACATAAAAACTCAAAATGGGTGTAAATGATTTTTAACTTAAGATCAAACTTAAGCTCAAAAACCGATGATGTCATCCATAACTCTTAAGTTAATCTTACGTGGAGATATAAATGCTTTTAAAAGATAATTCACCCTTTATTCCTCAAATACACTCTAATCCTATAAAAAAATTCCTATTGGAATATTCGGTTCTAACTTGTTCTGATTAAATATCTAGTGTTATTTTTTGATTCCAAAACTCATGTATAGAAAAATTATCTCATAAAATTTCCCTAAATGATGAATAATAAGATTTTCACAGGGATAATTCATACAAAATCAAACCTGAAACTATCAAATAAGGAGGGGAGAATTAGAGTTCCCTAATTATTATGATTCACTTCAACTATCACGATTTCATAATATTTCCCTTTATCCTTTTTTATTATTGGTTATTGTGTATTATCATCCTCATTGTCCCTTGGATTGGAGAAATAATTATCACAATTCCTATAATCCTTGAATTTGACACATTATAGTGTAGATGGTGCATTCAGTATAACTTTCTCTCTATTCTAATCATTCAATAACTTTTTTCCATCACTTAAGCATTCAATTTCCAAATGAACTTTGCTTCCACACTTAAAAAATTTAACAGTGACCTTAATAATATTTCCCCAATGTTTCTTTCCACACTTTGAGCATAAAGGAAATGTTATCTTATTATCTCTATGGTTTTAACAATTTCCTTTAATTTCAAATTCTATCTTCATATCAAAATAATATGATTGATACATAACTATGTGACATCACGGACCTAGATGACACATAACCCATGCCCATAGCCTGATTGGCCACATGACCTCTGGCGTGTCTCCCCATATTCTAGAGGATACAGAATAGCAGTGAGGGTATAAAAGGAGTAAAACTGATGACTAAACCTTCATGTTAGAGTAGCATAGTGGATAAACAAATAGTAAATATTTGCAGAATAATAATTCAATTGATATATGAAATAAACTATATAAGTATATCAGGTAACTAAATTACCAAGCGGGGGAAGAAATAGATAACTGAATAACATAAAAAAATCCTCAAAGGAAGTGTCTAGTATAATGATTAATGGAATTCTGATAATACAGAATAGGGAATCATGCTACATAATAGTACAAAAAATATACAAAAACTGCTCCATGAGCATCTTGAGACTAAGTTCGATCCAATACTCCTATGATCCATATAAGAAGTAAAATTCAACAACCTATATACGGGACTACTTGCTAGTACCTACATCAACATAATCTTCTCAGGTTCCAAGGGTGGCCTGAGTAGGTCGTGCGATAAAATATTAATAGGCCACCACCAATGATGTTTAAAAGTAATCTAAGTCGGTGCTTGTAAATAAATAGTGTGTAGGTAATAATAGGAATGTAAGGAAAATCTGAATAAATAAATAAACTACTGCTAGGGTTTTTAAAGGATACCTGGTGGGTCTACCTATTTCATCTTGTGGATGGTATAGATTATCATGTCAATAAACATATTTTTATATAGATATATCTCATGATATATCAGAATGTTACTCTCAAACATGCAATACAAGTGAAGCTCCCACGTTCTAGCACATTCCCAACTCTAAGATTTCTCTCAACATCTTATAATTTAGATACTCTTAAGACTGAGATGAAACACATTGTCATCCATCACTAGGAAAGCTATCACGGTCAATCCCCTAGCTCTAACTGGGATGCTCATGGGATCTCCCCTTCCAAGTCTCTCACAGTCCTTTGGATTCTCAAGGAAAAATGAAAAAATGTTTCCTCCCAAAGGGATATCATGGTCCCATGTATCCTCAACCGATATGGAGTAATCATTTATAATATATATATATATATATATATATATTACATGTTCATATTAAATAATATTATCGTAAAGAATTACCTCTTATGTGAAGTTGTCTTTCCCTTCACAGGGGAACCAAGGAGTGATATTACAGACACAAACACACACACACACATATGACACATGAGGAAAAACCTCATATGTGTTCCTTTAACCATGTCCAAGTCATTCAAGGAATTCCATAGAGAATTTATCATTTAATCAAGCACGAGAAAAGGAATGGGTTCGCTATCCATTAATTAAGTTCATTGTCAACTAAGAAATTCAATTCACACAATTCCTTTTTTAAAACATGATCAAGGGAAATCCATGCCATACCTTGAAACCACTCTATTAGAAACCAATTAATTAGAAAGGAAGTGACCAACTTACAATATCCACCCTATATAATCTAATCCATGTAATTTTCCGAAACATGAGAAATTCCATCATAAGACATAAGTGTCATGGGTAAGGCCATGTGACAAATAAATTTCCCATGTCATGAATCGTCTCCTAGGGCCTATGTTGTGATTACCCCAATCCCTCCTTGCATAGGCCATGGGGTGGAAACTAGCACGAAATAGGAATATCCCCAAAAGGGAATGCATTTTACTTTAAACCTATACACATGCACATAACTCCAACTATGGAAAGTAAACATGAATTAAATGACAACTGTCATTGAGAAAACTATAGAGAGTATAGTACAAACTAAAACAAAAAATGGTCCATAACTCAAGCCCAAACCCCCAAAGGAATGTACAACTACCATGGTCTGTCTTCTCGAGACCCACCTAAAGGGTATGTGAAGGGTTACTACATATAGCCATATAAGTACGCTCATCCGCCCCGTCTCACTAAGCACTACCTGGTCCCAGCTCACCAAGGTCTCCATCAAAGCATATTCATGCCCCATCTCATTGAGCACTACCTGGTCCCATACCACCAAGGACGCTGTTGAAGCATCTATCCATCCCATCTCATAGAGCAGCACCTGGTACGAGACCACCAAGGTTTTCGCCGAAGCTTCAATCACTTGTATGGGACACGACACGTGCCGAAAAAGCCCTTGTAGGGGTGATTAACACAATACTCAGTAGGTACCCCAAAACACAATGAAAATACCATAAAGCAATCCAAAAAGTAAACCATTAATCCTAATCACAAAGAAAGACAGTTCATTCAGGTATAATCTAAAGTTTGGAAAGAAAGACTATCAGTCATAACACTAAACTCCTTAGACTACTGAGGTACTCATCCCTGAGGAATATTGTGGGTCTACTAGGTCACATGAAAACATATCCCACACCGACCATTAAATGAGGTCAACATCGGGCCACATGTAGTTGATCAACACAGAGTATTTTGGAGCTGATCTACACAAGGTTTCTTGTAGCCGATCCACACAGGGTCTCTTGGAGCTGATAAACAAGGGGCTTCTTAGAGGTGATCCACATAGGGTTGCATGGAGCTGATCCACACAGGGTCTCTTTGAGCTGATCCACACAGGGTATCTTTGAGCTGATCCACACAGGGTCGTATGGAGTTGATCCACATAGGGTCGCTTGACCAAATCGTCATTAGTATTTGGGTCTCAGCCAGCTGTAGGATTCCCACACACAGCATTCTTGATTCAAAGAAAATCCACTCGTCAAGCCATTAGTCTCATTTCAACTTCAATGAAAGCATCCTTAGATCATTGAAAAAAAAAAACTACCTCGTCACAAGGGTTCCAATTATACAAACAGATTGTCAAATATACGCTTGATCTGAAACATATTGACGATTTAGTGAACATGTTCTTGTTGTGCCTGGGCCCGGTCTGACCTGGTCAGACCAACCCGATCAACTTGGCCTGAGGGCCACGAATGCCCTGACCTAGTCCAACCAACTGACATGTCCCAATTTGGGTTTGGGCCAGCCCGGTCTGGCCTGGCCACTGGGCCAGACTCATTGGGCCTCGTTGGACACGACCCGGTTCGACTGGGGGTCCAGCTCGTTGGGTCACCCAACGACCCTGTTCCTTCCAGCCCATACCTCAATAGTTGGTCTCGGTTTTTCCTAGTATTGGACATCCTAGCGGCCAAGTTTTATTCTTCTAGCCTTCCCAGCAAAAGCGGGTTGGCTTAATTATAGCTTGGGCTACTCAGCGACCTCGTTCATGCCCGCCGACCCACTGTGCGGGCCGGTCTCCCCCAGCCTTGATGCCAGGTGGCGTCCAGTTTGTGTGCTCCATGGCTGGCTATGATGGACTCCACCTTTTCCTACATGTGGTCCCCAATGGACAGCGACCCCATCTGTGACCCACTCCATCGACATGACCGAGGGCCATGTCCCTATCCTCCAGTTGGCACCCCACTGCTGGCGGCTCCTACCGTAGAGTTGTGGCCTGAGACAGTCGTGGCCTACCTTTGTGCACCATCATGGCACAATTCCACCCACCTAAATCCACCTCCATGGGCCTCCACCACCAATCACCAGTGTCAGCACGCTAGTGGGATGTTCCACGTACCACTAGGTCCGCTCTGGTGGTCCCTTCTTTAGACCGTCTGCACCTTCGGCCTCCATGGGGTACCATCTTCCCTACTACAACCACAAAAATACATTTCCTGTCAATCTAGAGTTGTAGCCACAAATAACACATAAGAACACGCAATGGAGGAGGTGCTCAGGCCTTGTTCATGTCATCCTACACCCTTCAGATTAGATTTTATTTAAAACATAGGGGGATAGGATTACGATTCTATCAAAATTAATCCCGATGAAAAACCCTAAGAATAAGATCTCTCCAATAATAAAAAGAGATCTGTGGATCAACCTTTTCATTGGTGATCCATATCCATTGTTTTAGAATAAAGAATGGGGAATTCAAACTTTAGAAAGAAACCTCTACCTGTGATAGTGGTTGGTCAGGGAAGAGCAGGGTTGTGCTCCTTCATTCTCCATTCTTGATCTGCCGCCCACGTTTCTAGCGATCCTTAGAAGGGTGGAAGGAGAATCCATTCGTTGTTGGAGATGATTTCTCACCGTAGATTCGTCATAAAAATTACTAGATCTTAAACTATTTCACCCACCCACTTGTTCATTAAAAGAGAAATTCATCATAGCGTTTGTGTTACACTACATCATCACGTCGTTACTCTGTTTCATTTATGAAATAGCATATCTGTTATGCTTTAGTTAAAGAACCATTTTAATGGGATTCATTTAATGAATTTTGTCATTACCTCTTCACCATACTAAAGTAATGATGGGCCACTGCTGAACGAGGAGGAAAAACAAATAAAATAAATTATTAATTTATTTCATTTCTCTTCTGAAAGGTCAAAAAATTAGATTTTTCCCTTAACCATTTCCATTAGAGGTTAGGTCCATTCATAGGTAATTTCATTGTTCCGGACACAATAGTGACCTTATATTTTCAATCTGAGCACCCATTAATAAGATTCCAAAACTATTCATGTGCACCATTTTAATTTTCTTGAATAAAATTCCAAAAACTATATTTCCCCCTTGACCTGCGTCAGTTGAGGTTCAGCTCTGCCTAAGGGGAAAATGCCCTCCTGAGCTCCATTGAAATCTCATATTTTCAATCAGAGTTACTCTTTAGGAGTTATAAGGATTTAAAAATAAAATACTTGTTACTTAATTATTTTATTTATGAATAAAAACTAATTTCCACTATTGTCCCACACTATCAAATGTTAGTCTCTTCCTAATGAAAGAATACCCTCCCAAGCTCAATAAAGGTTCAAATTTTCAATCTGAGTCATCATTTGTGAGTTATTATCATTTGAAAAATAGAATAATTTTATTTAATTATTTTATTTATGGTTATGCATTTTTGGGTTTTCTCCCTAGAGGCATGCACCAAGTAAACTTAAGTTGAACCTAGGGTAAAACCTTCATCCTAAGCATAATGGGGCCCCTCAGATTTTTGATCTGGTATCCTGTGTAATTTTATTCTTATTTTTTCAATAAAACCGCTCACATGCAGTATTTAAAATTTATCATTTCTCGATGGACCATTCCGAGCACTCTGAGCCTTATAATCACACAATGTCTTAGAAAAATAGTCTTGAAATAATTCCATATAATTAAAAAAAATTACATGGAATTTTTAGGACATTACAATACCCCCACATTTAGGGCTTCACATCCTTGTATTCTAAAAAAGGTAAAAAAAAATGGGGCGTACTGAGCACAAATTTATGCCTCAGACTCTTATTTTCTCTTCTTGATATTGTCGCGTTACAACTAAACACACACTAGAGGAATTGACCATCCATGAAGGTCCTGCAAATATCAATCCTTTATCTCCACAGAGAACTCCTCAAAGGTCATCCCATCGTTAATGTCCAGCTCACCCTAGTCGATGACATGTGATGGATCATGCACATAAAACCTCAACTATGACACATGAAAAAAACCATGCACCTTGTGCATGTATGGGGGAAGAACTGGGTGGTACACCACCACACTAACTCTGCTCAGAATCTGGAAAGGGCCGATGAACCTTGGAGATAACTTTCCACCCCAAAAAAATCACTATATCTCTCATCGCGGAGAGAATAATATGAATACATGGCCCCCTCGAAGCCCAAGGGTCTCTATGAACAACAACATAAGAATTTAGTCGACTCTATACAGTCTTCATCTACTCTTGAATGACCTGCACCTTCACAGTGGTAGCAAGTATCATCTCTGGACCCATGAGTGCTGACTTTCCTGGGTCTGTCTTGCATAACGGTGACCTATATGGTCATCCATACAATGCCTCTAATAGTTCCATATTGATGGTGAAGTGGTAGCTATTATTGTACACAAACTACACCAATGGTAGGCAGTCCTCCCCAATATTACCAAAATCAAGAACTCTTGAACGAAGCATTTTGTCCGAGGTCTGTATGGTCTGCTCTGTCTAACCATCCTTTTATGCGTGAAAGGTTGTGCTCAAGCACAGTTGAGTCCCAAATATCTGCCATAATAAATTCCACAACTGGGATGTAAAGCGTGCATCAATATCTGACACTATCATAAATAGGACTCTATAGAGTCACACTATCTCATGCACGTAGATGTGTTCCAATATATCTACTGAAATATGTTCTTGAATGGGTAGGAAGTGAGATGGCTTGGTGAGTCGGTCTATAATCACCCAGATGGTATTGTTCCCCCTAGACCTATTTGGTAAACATACCATGAAGTTCATTTATATACCATACCACTTCCACTATGGAACCTCAAAGGGGTTTTGTCAAACCTTCTGGAACTTGGTGCTTAGCCTCACTTGCAAACAAGTGAGGCATCTCAAGACAAACTTTTTAACTTCCTTCTTCATCCCTGGCCACTAGTACTGACGTCAGAGGTCCTGGTACATCTTCACCACACCTAGATGTACTTCCAAAGGGGATGTATGGAACTTCTTCAACACTTCCTCTAGTAACACCACGGGTACAATGGTCCCTCCTAAGAAAAGGAAGATGATATTCCCACTTATCGAATATCCATTAGGGGCATGCTTTGTGGACATCTGGGCATGTGTGGACTCACACCTAGCATCTCCAAGTTACTCCTACCTTACTAGATTTATGATTAGAGGGGAAACTACCATTTAGTGAAGATAAGATACCTCATAACTATCCATAAATGATATATGAAGTGACACAACCTGCTTTAAGGACTCATTTAATAGCTCTAAACTCAATCTCTTACTGAGAGCATCTTCCACCACATTCCCCTTCCTAGGTGTATAGACTATCTCGAAGTCATAGTCCTTGAGGAACATTTTCGAACATCACTGTCTCATATTCAGATCTCTTTTGAGAAAATATATATTTGAGACTCTTGTGGTTAGAGTAGACAATGAACCATTCACCCATCAAGTAGTGTCGCCATATCATCAGTGCGAAGACTACCAGTTACAACTCAAGGTCATGAGTCACATAGTTTTGCTCTTGCAGTTTCGAATTTTGTGAGCCATAAAAAATCACTACTTTCCCATGCATCAGAATACAACCAAGCCTGATTCCTGATGAATCATAGTACACCACATAGTCAGAACCCTCCCCTAGAAACCTCAAGATAGGAGCACTCATCTATCTCTGCCTCAGCCACTAAAAGCTCTACTGGCTTCCTTTTGTCCACACGAAGCGTTTTCCATTGTTCTTCAATTCTATCATGGGTTCTACCTATCTAGATAATTTAGGTAAAAACCTCCGATAGTACCCATACAACCCAAGGAAACTCCACACCTCGGTAAAATTCTTTGGTGTCCCCTGATGAAAGTTCCACCTTGATCTTTGCGGGATTCACCACAACTCCAGCCTCCAAGATGACATGTCCCACAAAGTAGACCTTTTGTATCTAGAACTCACAATTCAAGAGATTTTTGTAAAGCTGATGCTCTTGGACTATGTCAAGAACTATACTTAGGTGTATCATTTACTCCTCAGATACTGAATACACTAAGATGTCATTAATGAAGACCACTGCAAACCGGTATATTTATGTATTGAAGATATTATTCATGAGTCCCATGAACACTATTGGGGCATTCATCACACCAAAAGACATCACTAAGTACACATAGTGTCTGTAGCAACATCTGAATTCCATATTCAATATGTCTTCATCTCGTACTCGAAGTTGGTGATAGCCTAATCTGAGGTCCATATTTGAGAACCATCTTGTTCCCTTTAGCTTCTTGAAGAGGCCATTCATCCTAAGTAGAGGATACATGTTCTTTATAATCACCTGGTTCAGTCACTTAATGTCCACGCATAACCTCAATATACCATTTGGCCTTTTGGAAAACCAAACTAGGGCGGCCCTGTGGTGAAACGCTCAGCCTTACAGACCCCTTCCTCTACAAGTCTTCTGATTGTACCCTCAGCTCCCTCATCTCTCCAGAATCCATCCAATATGCAGGTGTACATATTAGTGCCATCACAGGGTACAGATCCATGCATGAATATATCTCTCTATGAGGAGGTATTATTGGAACATCCTATGGAAATATATCCTCATACTAATCCAAGTCTCTAAGAGAGACGTTGGTTTCCTACTTTCCCACTGCTGACATCCACCGGATGTATCTGCTCAACCAAAGGAATTTCAATCACAATGGTTCTCTATATAACCCTAGACTATGTAAGAATGTATATAGTAATAGTTATAGCTCATACATCCCTAAACACATCTCACTTATAGGTTAGAGCCCTAAATCACTGGTCGCATCATATTCATCGAGTAACCGGAAGGGTCGGTATGCCGCGATGAATACTCACCTACCAAAAGGTTGTCCCAAAGAAGCTGGAGAATCTCTTTGGAACACATGGACATTCACTTTTATGGAAGATTCCTTTATCAGAGAGAGGATATCAATAACTGTCCATGGAAAATTTACCTCATCATAAGATAAGGTAATATAAACCCCATCATCACCCTAAATTGCCACATCAAAGGCTCATTGCTAAGAGTACCATCTGATCTAATGCTGCCACGACTAGATAGAAAACTCAGTCACCACCTCAATACATTCCATATCTTCCTGTGAGTCAGGATTGCCTCAGAACATGAGGTGTCTCTATCGTTGAAACTCATGTAAGGCACTAAGCCTACGTATATCCTCTACTGGTAGCGCCAGAAGTAACTACTAATCATTGAGCGGTGGTATCACTGGGACACCACCCATAGGTTCCATATCGAGTAGAAATACCAATACCAAATCCTCATCAATTTGTGGTCCGTCCTCATGGTCATGTACTGTAATCCTAGCTGGATGTCTACGTGGATGCATCTTGATAGAGAATCAATATGAACCACAATTAATTTATTATGCCTTGTGAGCAGACTCTGACTCAAAAAGATCATGGTAAAACACTCAAAGATGCATGAAACTAGTGTTTTCATGTACCGGGTCTGAAAAAAAAATTCCCGTCCTAGTGTATGGATACGTCATCCACCACACTAATACTGGATGCCTTGTCCTAGAATCTAAACATGAAACACTTGACACTGTTTCACCTTCAAAATTTAAAGAATATTAGTTCTTTTGGTAGATCCAACAACCTCTTATACCACATTATCATGACCCGTCCCCCAGGTCCCATGCCATGACTACCCCAAGACCACCTTCTATAGGCTAGCAGTTGACAACTAAAACCAAATATTCATATCAAAAAAGGGAAGACATTTACCTTTAAACATTTACACAAGCACATAGATCAAAATGTGTAAAGTAAAAACAAATTAAACAAAAAATGCCATTGAGACAACTATAGAGAGTACAATACAAACTAAAAGTACAAAAGTTTCCAGAATATAAGCCCATAAATAAAATGGAAAGTACAACTGCCATGGTCCATCTGATCGAGACCCCAATAGAAGGGAAGGTGAAGTGTAGTTTCCTGTAGCCATAGAATTACGCCCATCCGCCCCATCTCACTGAGTATTACCTAGTCCTGGACCACCAAGGTCTCCATCAAATCATCCATCTGTCTCATCTCAATGAATACTACATGGTCTCAAACAACTAAAATTCGTCATCAAAGTGCCCATCCATACCGTCTCACCGAGCACCACTTGGTCTCGGACCACCAAGGTCTCCACTGAAGCATCGATCACCTGCACAGGACATGACACTTATAAGCGAAGCCCATGTAGGGGTGAGTAAAAAAATACTGAGTAGGGACCCCAAACCAAAAAGGAATGACCAAAAATCAATCCACAAAGCATAATCACGAATCATGATAGATCACACATGTATAATCTAATTTATGGAAAGAAAGACTATCAGTTGTAACACTGAGCTCCTTGTACTACTGAGGTACTCATCCCTAATGATTATCGTGGGACTGCTGGGTCACACAGAGCCACTTCCCACTTAGGCCATCAAAGAAGATCCACACAGGGCCACGTGTGGTGGATCCACATAGGGTAGCATGAAGCAGATCCTCATAGGGTTGTGTGTAGATGATCCACACAGGCTCTCTTTGAGCTGATCCACACATGGTCACTTAGAGCTAATTCACACAGGGTCGCTTGGAGCTGATCTGAACACAGTCTCTTAGAGATAATCCACACAGGGTCCTTTGGAGTTGATCCACATAGGTTCATTTGGAGATGATCCACTTGGGGTCACTTGGATCTAATCCACACAGGGTCGGTTGGAGCTGATACACACAAGGTCACTTGGCCCGGTTGGACTAACCCAACCAACCTGGCCTAGGGTCCCTATATTCCCAAGCCCAGTTCGACCGACCCGACCTGACCCAGTTCAGATCTGGGACAACCTGATCCATCCTAGCCACTGGTCCATGACCATTGTGCCTTATTGGACCCGGCTCGGTTCAATTAGGAGTACAGCTCACTGGGTCGCCCAGTGATCCAGTTCCATCCGGCCCAGCCTACAACAGCTGGTCAATTGTTTTCCTAGCTACAGCCACCCAGTGACTCAGTTTTATTCTGCCACCCCATCCCACAAAAGCGGGCAGACTTAATTCCATCTCAGGTTGCTCAGTGGCTTGGTTCACACCCTCTAGCCTGAACCTCTATGTGGGCTAGTCTGCTCTAGCCTATACGCTACGTAGCGTCTGGTTCGTGCACACCACGACCAGCTCTACCGGTCATCCCCTTGTCTTGCATGCAGTCCCCACTGGACCGCATCCCCACCGCTGGCCCGCTTCCGGCGGCTCCTGCTTCCCCTCTATGGAACGAGCCGGCCGTGGCCTACCTTGGCGCACCGTCATGGAACACTGTCATGGCGCACCACCACCCACCCATGCTTACCACCATCAGTGACCAGCACTGGTGCACCAATGGGATGTTCTGAAGACCACTGAGTCTTCTTTGATGGATCATTATTCGAACCATATGTGCTTATGACCTCCTTAGGGTTCCATCTTATCTGCTATGACCTCCAAAATTCCTTCCTATCAATCCTAAGTTGCAATCATGAATAAAAAATAATAATTCACAAAGGAAGAGGGCTTTATCCTTGCTCGTTTCATCTCACACCCTCTATGTAATAGTTTCTTTAAAACTTTGGGGGATAGGGTTACGATTCTATCAAAATTAATCACAATGAAAAACCCAAAGAATAACCTCCCTCCTGCTAGAAAAAGTGATCTGCGGATATACCTATTCGTGGGTTGATACGCATTTGTGGGTTTAGATTGAAGAATAATGAATTCAACCTTTAAAATGTAACCCCTTCTTGAGATAGATGTTGGATGGGGAGGAACCGGGTCACACACATTCATTCTTCATTCTTTATCAGCTGCCCATGTTTCTAGAGATACTTCAAAGGGTGGTAGGAGAATGTGTTCAACATTTTTCATTGGAGAGAATTTCTTGCCACAGATTCATCAGAGAAATTCCAAGATATCTAACTATTTCTCCAACTTGTTATCTCATTAAAAGAGAAACACATCCCAAGATTTCAATTATGCTTCATTTTCGAGTCGTCACACTTTTTCATTTATGAAAAAAGTCTCTATTATGCTTCAGTTAAAGAGAATTGTTAACGGGATTAATTTAATGAGTTTCATCCACACCTCATTACTGCAAAATAGTGATGACAGGATATCGCTCAATAGTGAGGAAAAACAAATAAAATAACTTTTTAATTTATTTTATTTCTCTTTTAAAAGGTCGGAAAATTAACTTTTCCTCTAGACCCGTGCCAGTCGACATTAAGTCCATTATTAGGTAATGTCTCTATTCTGGATGCAATGGTTACCTTGGATTTTCAATCTGAGAACCTGTTTAAAAGTAGCCAAAACTGTGCACGCGTGCCATTTTAATTCTCTTAAAAAAACTCCAAAAACTATCTTTCACCCTCAACCTATGTCGGTCGAGGATAATCTTCACCCAAGGGAAAAAGACCCTTACGAGCTCAATGGTACTCTTTAATTTCAAATCTTAGTTTCGGTTTAGGAGTTATAAGGATTTGACAATAAAATAATTATTACTTAATTATTTTATATACAACCAAAGACTAACTTCCTCTATTTTCCTGTACTAGAAAACGTTAGGATCTTCATTATGATATAATACCCTCATGAGATCAACAATGGTCTCAATTTTTAATCTGAGTCACCTTTCCTAAGTTATCTGTATTTGAAAAATTAAACAATTTTATTTAATTATTTTACTTACGGTTTTTCCATTTTCGGGTTTTCTCCCTAGAGGCATGCACTAACTAAACTTTAGTCTTACCTATGGTAAGCATGACGTCCTGAACACAACGGTACCCTTGTATTTCTGACCCAAGAACCCATTTATGAGTTATTCCCCTTTTTTCATGAAAACCGCTCATGTGCGCTATTTAAAACACAACAATTTTCAACAGACCATTCTGAGAACTCGAGGTCTCGGAATCACTCGCCCTTTCAGCGCCTAGTCTTGAAATAATTCTATATAATTAAAAACAATTATAGGGAATTTTTGGAACATTAGATCCCATTTGTAAAATTCCAAGTCTATGGTAACCAATAACTATTGAGGCACCTTTGGATACATTAATTACATATGTCTCAATGGAAATTATATTTAAAAGTCACGGCAGAATCAAATTTGGGTTCCAAGCATTTTGATCCAATTGGTCAAAATGACCAATTTCAAGGTGGCACACCTATGGGTGTCCTTATAATATATGTCTGGTGTTTAAACTCCTAAAGAAGGTTAAATAGACCAATATCAATGTTCTAGGTCCAAATTAGACATGAAGTATTCAACCAATTATGGATTCTTAGAAAAGAGAGACATATGGAACAAGTTAATAAATACGAAATGACCAAAATTCAAATGGAAAACTATGTGAACAAGTAAATTAGGTCCTTAAATGATGCCTTAATTTATATAAACCTCTAATTGTAAACAGGTTTGAAGAGATTTGAGTTTCATTCCAATACCATGAAAATAGGGCGAATGATCCTACGTCTAAATTGTACTATAGGTAATCAAAAAAAGAAGATAGAGTGGCATTACCTTATCTTGGGATATCAAAGGATTCCTTTAGAAATGAAAACAAATACCGAAAATGATAGATATACGAAATATAGTCGTGGGAGGATTTTGATCTCCACGAAGAGGAGAAGAGATGTTCTGTCAGCTGAAGAGGGGAGAGAAAAAAAATAATGGTTAATATTTTAAGAGGGAAAATTGCCCTTTTCACCCAAAATAATTGGGTCCACACAATTTAGGAACACAAATTGAAAATGGTGTGGTAAAGATTTTCCAAATATTTAGAATCAGTTGGATGGTCATTCACCTAGGCCTTCACAAATGCAGACAAACTGTGTAGACTTATAGGTTCCTCTGTTTGCAGCAACATGTTTTAGACAAATTGTGCATCCCAGGTCACACGGTTTGGAAAAAATAATGCGAACCAGTCACTTAGCCCATTTTCAAGAAAAATGGGCTTTGAACGAGCCCCATATGCTCTTTTGACCTCCATGGATTGATTAAGATTCATAATTAGGGCCATTTATATTAATACAAATAACAAAATAATAATCCATACCTTTGTAAAAAATGTGGGCCATTAAAAACTCCCATCCTTATAGTAACTCATCCCCAAGTTGACCATATGAGGGTAATGATGTAATGTCAGCAAAGGGTTCTAAATATTTATTTCTCATATCCACTTCCTACTCCCAGGTCTCATCATGTACCCAACTATGATGCCATAGCACCCGTATATTAAGAACATACTTTCCATTGAGTTTCTTCATGATTCGATCAACAATACACACCAGATACTCCTCGAACTAAGCATCCATTTTTAGATAAACCTCTTTGGGCTGAATGATGTGTTCCATGTATAGATTGTATCAGTAAAGTTGAGATGTATGAAAGACATCGTTCAAGGACCGATATCTCTAAGGAAGAGCAAAATTGTAAGCCACTGGTCCAATCCATTTCACAACCTCGAAGGGTCCAATGAATCATAGAGACATATTAACCTAATTATGAATACTTCTATGCCCAAACCTATGTGAGACTAAAAATAAAATCCAGTCTCCAACCTTGAACTCAAGTGGTCACTGATGTTTGTTGGCATAAGACTACTATCTAGATTGGTCTTTCAACATGCACTTTCTGATCAACTAGCCATACTCTTTTGTCCCCTACATGTGATGTGGTACAAGGATAGATGCTTCCCATACCTCTATCCAGCACATAGTTGAGTGGAAAGGCCTACCATATAAGGCTTCACAAGGAGCCATCTTGATGGTATCCTAAAACACAATATTGTAAGAAAAATCAATGAGGGGAATTTGTTTCTCCTAGGAAACCCCAAATTTGAGGACACATACATTGAGAATGTCTCCCAAAACATAAATTGTAAACACTCTCTGTCCATCACTCTACAGGTGATAGGTTATGCTCAGAATTACCTATATACCCAAACCATTTTACGACCGCTACTGAAACCAGGATTTGAAACAATCAACTATATTAGATGTTATATAATAAGGAGATACTTGGAGGCGTACAATCTATTTGATGGAAATTATTCCTAGCTTATCTACTTAGAAGGTTTCCTACATAGGCATGACATGTAGCCTTTGTCAAACAGTCAATGAAAACCCACACCGTTTTATTTACATGAGGTAATTTGTGTAGACCAGTCACAAAGACCATTAAAACATTGTCCCATTTCCACTCAAGAGTAGACCATGAATGAAGAAGCCCTGTCGAATGCTGATATTCCACCTTAACCTACTGAAAGGTGTAACATCGAGGGATGAAATTGGCTATATCATGTTTCATACTAGGTCACAAATATTGGAAGAGTAGGTATTACTATTTTTTGGTCACATTGTGGTGGACCTCCCATGGAGAGGCATCGAAATCCAACATCATCCCCTCTCTAATGTCTGCTGGGACCCAAACACGCCAACATAACAATAGAAAATCATCCCCATCGATTGTCCAACTAGTAGATGTATCATCATTAAAGACGTTTCCCTATATGATAGGGCCTTTAGGATTAGATTGATGTCTCAACCATTCCCATTCTAGAAGAGTTTAAGTCGCTATTAAGTATGATAGGATAGTCAGACTATAGTCCTCTTAAACCTCAACGTGCAACTCTGAGAACAAGGCCATAAGATTCCATTCATCACCAGATTCATGAACTACCTGAGTTTGAGTCTTTTGGATCAGATAATCAGTTACTGAATTCTATTTTCATGGTGTGTAGGAAATTTCAAAATCAAATGATTTGAGGTACTTCAACAACCTATGATACCAAAGATTCATATCATACTAAGTGAAGATGTACTGGAGTCTTTTGTGGTATGTGAACACCACAAAACTATCTCGTAATAGATATCTTATCCAACAACATAAGGCATATACTACAATAGTGATCTCTAGGTCATGTGTTAGATAATTACACTTGTGAGGCCTCAAAATAAGATAACCATAGGAAACGAATCACCCATCCTTCATCAGAAAAACTCCAAGACTTATAAATGATGCATAACAGTACATAGTATAGCTCCTTCATGGATCTAGTATAATCCATTTAAATGCTGAATTTAGTCCTCCATTCATCTCTTGAATGGATGGTTCACAATATTGAGACAAATTTAATTTCACACCTTTCTTTTTCAATCTTTTATGTGGAACTACAAGGTGTGATAAATCATATATGAAGTGAATATATTATCCTATAATCCCCAAGATACCATGAATATCAAATAAGTTCTTGGGATGCTCCCAAGAAAGCAAGAACAATAAATTTGTCTAGGTCAATTAAAATTCTAACTCTGAGATGATGTGATCCAAGAAGTGCTATTTATCAATCTAGAAGTGGAATTTTCTGATCTTAGCATAGAGTTGGAGATCACTAAGTGTATTCATCATTATCTTAAGACGAGTTTCATATTAATATCTAGAGAATGAATAAAGTAATATATCATAAAAAACAACCACAAATGCATACAGATATGGGTGGAAGTACTAATTCATAATATCTATAAATATTTCAGTTAAGTTTGTGATTCCAAATGACATAACTAGGACTCATAGAAACTATACATGCTACTGAAATCTGTGCGAGTTATGTATGAAGTATAAACATACACATGATGATAGCCCAACCTTTGATATATCTTGGAAAAAAAATTTCTCCTCAGAGTTAATGAAATAGGTCATTTATCCTAGGTAGTGGATACCGATTCATAATTGTAAGCTGCTTCAACTAACGGTAGTCCGCAAAATGCCTAAGGTTACCTTCCACCTTATTATAAAAAAGGATATTTGAACCCCAAGGAGAAGTGATAGGGAATATGAAACCTTTCAAATTCAGATCCTCCGACTAATTCTTGATCTCCAAAAGCTCCTTAGGTTCCATCCTATATCTAGGAATAGTCACAATTGTTGCTCATGGTACAAGATCAATAGTAAAGTCTACCTCTCACACCAGAGGTAGACCAAAGATGTCGTCTAGAAATTTGTCTCCGTATCACTCCAGCAATGCAGGGAAGAAAATGTGTTGTAACCCATAGTCATCAAGGTAAATACTGGGGACCTATTATATAACACTACCGAACCTCTATTTCTCGGTTTCTGCTCATGTCACACAGACATCCCATTATCCCCTATGCATGAGCGTAATTCCCTCTGGTGATGTAAATGTTTCCCTCCAATTATAGCAGTCAATATGGGCTCTATAATATACTAGGAAATCCATACCAAGGATTACATAAAATCCTGACATGTCGAGGATATATAGGCTTCATAGAATTAGGTAACCTAATATCTTAAGGGGAAATTATGTTAGTAGCAAACACCTTCATAATGGATACCTAATGGTGTATCTAGCATCATGACTCCATGATAGTACTCGTTGTTGAGGCCAAAATGTTAGTGACTATCTCAAATATAGACGATTAATATTTTTCTGTATAAAAAAATGCATACCCTAAAGTGGAGGTAACTAGAATGGTACCTTATAAAGTAGGTGGTTCAGTGCTCTGCTCCTACAGTTTAGGTTGGACGGCTTGTAACAGGAATGTACCGTGACCCTGAGTCACTACATGAATGCCCTAAGTAGACCCGCTCTCATGGAACTGAGAATCATATTCCCATTTACCTCTTACTTGACCACCACCTCAGCCTATTCGGCTAATGGTATTCCGGCTATCTATCTGTCATGATCCTACTAACCATGTTCCTAACTCTGGAGTAGGTACAAATCTCCTCTCCCTAGGCACTATCCGTAAATTAATATAAAAACGATGAAAATGGAACATTTAACAAATTTTCATCACATTTCAAATTGATTATTATTAAAATATGATTTAATATTATAGGTTAGACCCTAGGTCATCTCCCAAGGAGAATTGATTGGTTTAGAGTGTGTATTTTTTAATATAAATTACTAAAAGTGGGGGTGGTTTTAAAAATAGTTTTTATAAAACAACATAATTAAAAGAGTTTTATAATTAAGAAACTAGGTGGATTTTGAAAAATATGAGATAAAAGGGTTGTTGTGATTTCACTACACACATCTCAAGTTCATTGTTCTTAGAGATTCACTTAATTTTAGAGTAATTCTTTGGTTAAAATTAATTGTAATCCCTATTAATTCATAAGCATTAATTTCTATGCTTCAAGAACCAAAAATTGAAAAAATCATCATATTTCCATGGTTTAAAACTTATTCATGGAATAAGGGCTTAAAATCATATTGAAATATGAATAATATGGGTATGAAAAGGATTCTTGTGTTGTCCAATCAGAACAACTCAAGTCAATCACTGAAAACCTCACACCGATCAGTTACAAATTAAGCGAATCTCAATCACATGCATCAAAAAAAGAATTGAAATTTCAAATAATGTATGATACATGGAATAAAATGTATTTAAACCCAAATTAATACAAAACATTAGATAATACATGTGTTGAAACTCCCTTGACACGTGTGTAGCTTCCTCATAATGAACACCCACCGTTTAGCCCGACATTGAGAGGAGGAAGAAGCTTGGGTGGATCTCTTTATTTATCCTCGATCCCCCGATGAGGATAGGGGCATCCAAAACTTATTTGATAAGAATATGACATATTTTTTCTCTAAAATACATGAAATTTTCCTCATGGTCAAACAAATAAATGGGGTTCCCAAGGTGACAATTTATAGGCAAAGTGGAAGGTTGTTTTGGGAACATATATTTTGTAAAACGAATTGGCCCATGGTTTTATACTTCCAGATAGTCTTATCTCGATTTTGGGAAAACTAAATAGTTTAATTATAACTCTTGAATATATTTATTGAAAATTTGGCATTATTTGAAGGTCGTAAACTCAAGATATGGATGAAATAAAACACACCACTTTTGACTTCATGCAGATTCGACTTCTTGGACAGATCAATTCGGTTGGCCCCTTAAATGGATGAATTGAGATTTTATGTCTTTATAAGAGAAGTAGAAAAAAAATTCTAGATCTGATCATAAAATTTCAGCATAATTTCAGTCCCATTTTATCTGAATTATCCATTTGGTTCTACTCATGTTCATGGAATCTTGGACATTTTGACCCATTTTTCTTCAACATCGTCTTGCGCCCTCCAAATCACATCCACCTATGATGAAATCATTCAAAAAAGTGATATTACCCTTTTTAACAGAGTTGGAATCCAAATATTTAAATAAAAAATTAATTTTAAGATGTTATTAAATTTAAAATTTATGATACAAAATCAATTTAACATAGTGACGTAAGGGTGAAAATGAATAATGAATCCCTACACGATCAAACTCGCACAAATAAATATATTCCCTCATGGAAAAAGTTTCATTTTCTAAAATTATGCATGGATATATTCCCAACTTCATGAAGATTGAATATTTAGTATTTAATTTTCAATAGTAATGTGATCCAAGGAAAAATCAAACTTAGGAGTTATTCTCAGTTATCATAGAAAAACATTTCTCATGAATTGTATCAGAACGAAATTATAATAGATGAATGATTCAAATATGAGTAAATAATTCAAAAGATAAACATGTCACTAATTCTCCATGTCATTGTTTGAAAACCATTTCATGTTATTATTTCCACTTTCTATCAAGTAAATCTAAGTTATTTTAAGTTTTTTCCACTGAAATGATTCTTCCCACCAAACATGCCATACATACTTTATAATCAAGTTTCAGGACCCAATCAATTAATAATTTCAGGAAGTAAAACATTAATCTCCTGACCAATATATCCACATATGGTTTATATTTCATCAATCCCTTAATTTGTTATTTTTTTTTCAAAATTTTAAATTACAAAAAATATCACACTTATCACTCAACCCTTGTTTGATCTCCTGACCACACTAATTATAATAGTTATAACAAGATTAATGTTTGAAGAAGAGTGGTTTTTTTGCCTCCTGATACCAAAACAATATTTTTTTCTTGTTTTTTGCTATTGTTTTTTTGAGGGCGTACAATAGTGTGATAAAAGGTACACACACATTGATCAATCCAACATAGAAATGAAATAGATCAGATAAGGAATGAATTTCTGGAAAAATAATTTTGGAAAGAGAAAAAAAACTAACTTATATTTACTTTCTATTAAGTAATAAATTATCACACTTCATTATTTGTTGTAATGATGCATGGATATATTTAGTGACACAATTTTCCCACAAACTGTATACACACAAGGTTTCATTATTCTTAAAGGTTTGAAAATGATACAATCATTTATATCATCGATAAGAAACCAATTTTCTAGAAAAAGTCAGACCAAAATGTAAAATTCATGCTAGAACACACATTCTATTAGTGTTTTTTTAAATGTTAAAAAAATTAAAATCGGGATACTCTTGAATTTTCAGAAATTTCCATGATTAATCAAGAATCATTTTTTATTATTGAGGGGGAATAAAAAATGAATATTATGACATAAAATTGAGGGGGAGAGGGGGCGATTGAAACAATACAATCTTGCAATCCAAAAGGAGAATAAAAAATGATGAAAATTCCTAACTAACCCAGAAATTTACCCCTACCACCCACCCAAACGTAGAGTGTGAAGTTTCCTAACAATAGAAAAAGGGAATGTGGGAAGGAAGGACAAAAAATTGTGGGTGTCATTTGTATATTTATTCTTGAACTCAGAGTTCCTCCATTGGGGACTCTAGAAGGGCTTCATGAAATTTCTTCAACTGTGGCCCATTGACAGTGAAGTTTTGTCTTGTTTCTTCATTTATAAAATGAAAAAAACCAAATGGATAAACATTATTAATATTTTATATTCCAAACCAGTAGGAACAAATATTACCTCTATGAAACTTCATCCATGCATTGTATAATATGACCTTCTTTCCCAATGTAAAATTGGTGGTATAGAATGAGATGGCCATGAGAATCATTGATTTTATCCTTATAGATATGTGATTTCTCATAAGAATCTCTATGAATTTACTCTAGCTCCCAAATTTATATCTTCCTTTGAGAACCTACACCAGAAATATTATAATTGAATTATTTAATAGCTTAGTAGGCCCAATGCTCGATCTCAATAGAGAGGTGATAAATCGTTCCAAACACAAATCGATAGGGTGACATTCCATTTGGAGTTTTAAAGGTTGTACTGTAATACCATAATAAATCATCGAGTCTAAGACTCCATGTTTTTTATTATGTTAAACCATTTTTTCAATAATATGTTTTACCTCTCTATTAGACACCTCATCTTGACCATTAGTTTGTGGTTGATATACAGTAGACACTTGATGCCTGACCCAAAACTGGAAAAAAGAGATTGCATTGTTTGGTTAAAGAAATAAGAACCTTAGTCACTAAGAATGAACTTAGGAAATCGAAACCTATTGAAAATTTGGGTTTCTAAAAATTACACAGTTATCATAGAATAATCTATCCTTCTAACTTGTGCCTCTAACCATTTTGAAACATAATCAAATTCCGGAATAATGTACAAGCTTTTATAGAAATTGGGAAATGTCCCCATAAATTTGATTCCCCAAACCTAACAAATGTCATGAAAGAGTAGGAGTTGTTGTGGAATTTCATTTCTTTTTGTAAAATTACCCATTATTTGATAACGAGGATAATATTTACATAAATAATGGGCATATAAGAATAATGTGGGCCAAAAGAGTCTAGAATTAAGGACCTTGCGAGTATTCCATTACGGACCAAAGTTCCCCCCACAATCCAGAGTGTAGAAGAACCTATGGATATAATGAAACTATATATCATGAACACAATGCCTAAGTAGTTTATCACTACATGTGTGCCAAAGGTAGGGGTCATCCCAAATGTACCAACGTGACTGATTTTAGACAACTGGATTGGTTTTTTTTGAGATTAGTTGGAATTCAGGATGCTACCAAATAATTTACAATTTCGACATACCAAGGAATAATTTCATTCAATCAGTACAATTTCTTATTAGGAAACATGTCATTTATAGGAATTAAATGGGATGAGTCAATGTATGAGGATGGGAGGATCTTACTGATTTAGCCAGCCACGACATTCTCTTCTCCATTTTATACCTAATTTCTAGATTAAATTTCTTATGTAAGAGCATCCAAATAATGGGATGGGGTCTGTCTTCTGGTTTCTTAAGGATATATCATAGGGATACATGATATGAGAACACAATTACTTTGGACCCTAAAAGGAATGACCAAAATTTAGCCAAGGAAAAGACAATGGAATAATTTTTTTTCAGTTGTGCTGTAGATTTCTTGGGCAGGGTCTAATGTACGAGATGTATAAACTATGACATGTAGAGATTGATTGAGCCTTTTTGATAAGACTACCCACTACATAATTAGAGGAATCACACATGTGATCAAATGAAAACTGCCACCAAGGTATTTGGATCTCCTAGGGTGATCTAAGACTCCATTTCAGTTTGTCAAAATATTATTCGCATTATTTATCAAAAAAAAATTCTTTTTTCTTTTGGAGTAATCGGTAGAGGGGGAGATAAATCTTACTAAATTTATTAATGAATTGATGGTAAAATCCAAAATTACCTAATAAATAATGGAAACCCTAATAATATTTGTGGGAATGGTATAGAATAAATGACATCCAATTTTTATTTATCTACATGGATACCATACCCAGAAATGGAATGCCTAACTACTATACCTTGTATAAATATGAAATGAAATTTCTCCTAATTTAATAAAATATTCTTTTCAATATAGTGATGTAGAATAGAACCAATCCTACTCAAACATTCATAAAAAGATGAGTCATAAATAGTGAAATTATCCCCAAATACTTCCATTCTATTCTCCAGGTACTCTAAAAAAATAGTAAATATACATCGTTGGAAAGTATGTAGAGGATCACACAGAATAAATGGAATCCTTCTATATGAAAATGTTTTAATGGGTAAAGTGAAAGTTGTATTTTTATTATTCATAGGGGAAATATGGATATGAAATTATATAGAATACCCATAAAGGAGATAGTAGTGGGAATCATCTTCTAGCCTCTCTAACATTTAGTCAATGAACAACAATGGGAAATGGTCCTTCAATGTGTGTTGGATTAATTGGATATAGTCTCTATTGACACACCAACTATTATACACACATGTTGGAACCAATTCATTATTTTCACTTTTAATTTCCTAAAGACTGGGTTTTTTGGAAATAATTGCACTGGATTGAACCATTGTCTGTCATAGATGGTGTAAATGATTCTAGAAGATAATAATTTTGCCACAAACTATTTAAAAAAATATTGGAGGGTTGGGTTTGGTTGATGTTGTGCCTACATCACTGGTTTAGCTTCAACATTTAACAATATCATATTTTTTAAAATTGATTGGCTAATACTAGGAATGTTAGAAAGTGCACATCCCAATTCTTGTTTAAACTCCCTCAAAGGGTTAGGTGTCTCAATTCATGCTCTGGAGGAAGAGAAATAGCAATTATGATTGGAAGATTTTTTCTATTCTCAAGATAGGAATTTTTTAAATATAAAGGTAGTTGGTTAAGATCCAATTCAGGTGGATTTTGGATTTATGGGAGTGAATGTGAAAGTAATATGTCAATTATCTCATATAGCTACTCAATGATAACATCCTAAAATGAGATATGTACTTTTACAAGATTAATAGTATCATTGATATTCATGGAATCCTCAGTTCTAAAGAAATTATCAATTAAAAAACATGAATGAAAATTTTCTAGACCGGTACAAAATTATATGAATTTCATTAGCTACCTTGTATATCAATGATGAAAACATAGAAAAGGATTTATGATAAATAGAATAAGTTTTTTCGTGGGAAGGGAGTACATAAATTGAATTAAATAAAAGTTATTAATTTTCTTCAGATGGGTGCTTCATGGTATCAAGGAATTTAAAGTAAAAAATGACACCACCAAACTACATAGATAATATACCATTGTGGAGATTAATTATGGTTCTTGCGGTTTTCAAAAAATGAATTCCCAATGTAATCGGGTCATGTCCATTAATACTATCATCTTCCATTTTCAGAATATAAAAATTACCAAGAAAAATTATAATTTTCACCCTCACAAGAACATCCTCTAACACAACGTTGGGCTTTGGTATGCTTCATTTTTTAGTTTCACAAGAATTCCAACATGCCTAAATTACCCAACCTTTAATGATGAGAAAATAGAGCGAGTCATCACATTTCTAGAGTAATAAAAATAAAGCATATCAACGGAAAATGAATACTCCTCTATGGTTCATGAAATCGAGAATGTTCCAGGATCATTACATTTGGTAGGAAGTGATGGTTCTATCATTTCCGAGACATTCCACCCTAATCTCACCATTTCATTAAGACAAATGCACCTTTGGTATGTACACATATCCTTAAGAAAACATGGCATATTGTGGAGTTTTCTTTATAGTATAATTTAATGGAATAATAACCTACACTTTCCTAAAAATTTCTAAGATGTATTTATCAGGTTCAATTTCATTTATTTCATGGTTGGAAGGCCCTTTGGGGTAATGGAAGTGTAATGGTTAGGCTTGGAATCTCATCTACAGACACACTCTTTAAATTAGTGAGAATTATCTCAGGATAAGGATTTTCATCTCTTGAAACATTTTCAGTGGTTGGTATGGTAGTTTATTTAGTAGGGAATGACTCTAATAGAGGGGAAATTTGGATATTAAGTTCTTTTCTGCTTAGAAGGGTGATGACACTAACATTTCACTTATACCTTTAGATGAATAGTGGCTGAGAGGGCAGTTTATTTGACCCATGACATTGGATTTCCCCATCAAGTTGGCGAGTTGTCCTAATTGGGATTTTAGGTCTTTTATATTATCTTGGGTGGATTTTTGGAATTATAGATTATTGGAAGCCATTTTCTTCATCATGTCTTCTAGTATAGGATTGGGTTTTGGAGGTGGTTTTTGGAACGGTCTTTGTTGTGGTTGATGATTTCTAGGTGGAGGTGGTGGTGGATGACTACTCTTCCCTAGTTGGGTCCATGGTTGTTGAGGTTGGTTTGAATAACCCATTTCAGATAGGGTTAGTTTTCTTTCCACCCGGGGTTGGATGGATAGTAAGGTTATTTCCTAAAGATTTGGTAAAAGGGGAGTCCTAGAATGATTTCATCATAGCCCTCAGATATTTCTCTCCGTTGAGAGTATTGGTCAGAATGATGGGGGTCCGAAGAACAGATACCATAAAAGATAGGAAGAGGATATTGGGATTTTCCTTGGTAAAGAGTACATTTTTGAATAAGGGTACCTACATCTTAAAACATTGTTCCTACCTTCATCTCACATTAAGTACTCTGCACCTAATGGACACCTTGAATGGGTACACATTACCTTGAACCAAATTAATGAGTGTTTTGTGCCATGTTCTCAATGACAGTCCATAGATAAATTGGGATTTTTTCAACAAGCGCACCACCTTTATAAACATCAATCATGTTATGATCAATAGAAATAAAACCATCATAAAATATTATATTAAAATATGATCACTTATTTGTTGGTGTGGGAAAATTGAAGAAAGGATTTTAAATATTTCCTAATATTCATGAATTGTTTCTCCTTAAAATTGTCTTATCTATTTTTTTCATTTTAGTTCAATTGGATGGGAGATTTTTTCATGAAAACAGCGATTCATTTCCTCCTAGCCTCTAATGTAGGAATTAAAAAAATACAACCAATATTTGGCAGTGTCTTATAATTATAAAGGGAATTCCCAAATATTTACTCATTCTTCATTCACATTATCAGGTTTTAATAAGGAACATTCAATATGAACTTATTTTAAATACTTATGTGGATCTTCTCCCATTAGTCTATGAAATATTATTAATAAGTTAAGTAAACATATTTAAGTTCAAAATTGGGTTCTATTCCATATATTTGAATATAGGTATGTTGGATATCAACCTCAGGTGAGGTTATTTATTTTAATTTGTGGTTTTTCTCATCCATATTATTCATGTTTGTTTAAATATTTATGTTTTTTTCAAAAGAATATGATGGATAAAGAAATGGGTCGATGTGTTGTGTGCCCTCCTTCAATGGTCGTTTCATGCTTCTTGGTTTCGATGTCATATGATCCTATCTAGTCTATGTTCAAAAAGAAAAAGTTCCTCCAGTTTGGTTCAAGTCATGTAGAAGTCCAAAAAATGGAATATTTTATAAATCAACAAAAAATGAAGGAAGATAAGAAGCAAAAAAATAATTATAAAATACACACTTTTTTTATAAAAAGCACACACTAAAAAAAAATCACTCCCTAGAAAAGATTCCAAAATTTGAACACAATTTCATGACACATCAAATTTATTATGATTTAAATATGATATTATTGTATATGGAAGACCCTAGGTTGTCTCTAAAAGAGAGTTGATTAGTTTAGGGTGTGCATTTTTAATAAAAATTAGAAAAATACGCGGTGATTTTGAAAATAGTTTTATGAAAACAACTTAAGTAAAATAGTTTAATAATTGAGAAATGATGTGTATTTTGAAAAATATGAGATAAATGGGTCATTTTTATTTCAATACACACACTTAAATTTCATTTTTATAGATTAATTCATTTTTGGAGTAATTATTTGGTTAAAATTAATTAAAATCACGATTAATTCCTTCACATTTATTTTAATGATAGAAGAAAAAAACCTTGACATAAAAATCATATTGGAAAGATCCAAATCCTCCAAATAGAAAAATAGCATCCAAAGATTATTGAAATATCAATAAAGTGCATATAAAAAGTATTCTTTTGTTGTCCAATCAAAAAAAGACAAGGCACACACTCAAAACCTCACACCCATCGATTCAAAATTAAGAGCATCTCAATATCATGAATCAAAAAATAAGAATTCTAATTTGAAATAATTTAAGATAAATGGAATAAAATATTTTCACCCAAATTAATCTAAACTAGTATCTAATATATGCTTTATAACTCTATTTATATTTCTGTAACTCCCTCCCAACGAACACCCACTATTTTTCATGACATTGAAAGGAGAAGTAAGGTTAGGTGGATATACTTCTTCATCCTTGATCCCCCTATGAGGATAGGGACCTATAGAAATTATTTTATGAGAATAGGAATCCTTTGGTTCTCCAAAATACTATATATTTTTCTTCTAGTTGGACTTACAAATGGGGTTACTCAGGTACCAATTTATAAGAAAAGTTGAAGGTAGTTTTGATAACATTGATTTTATAAAACAAATTGTACCATGGTTTTATACATCCAGAAATCCTTTTCTTGATTTGGATAAAGTTAAAAGGTTATCACCCCATATATTTAATATTAACACAGAAAATTTATCATCATTTGGAGGTAGAAATATCTAGATTTAGATGAAATACATCACACCACTTTTGACTTCATGCAGATTTGGTGGCCTGGACAGACCAGTTCTATTGGGACCTTAAATGGAAGAATTGGAATCTGGTTTATTTAGAAGAAATTTAGCATAATACATTTTTGATTAGATCACAAAATTTCATCCCAATTAAATTCACTAGTTATATTAAGTGTCCATTTGAGTCGACTAGTTTTCTTGGAATCTTTCACATCTGGGATCAATTTTCTTCAATTTCATCTTGGGCCCTCCAAATCACCACCACCAATAATGAAATCATTTAAACTAGTGAAATAAACCTTTTTAAAAGTGATTTAAAAAAATAAATTAATAAAAAAGGAAGGTAATTTTTTTATTAAATGTGATTTTTTTTATAAAAAATCAACTTTACACAGTGATGTAAGGGTAAAAATGAATAATGAATCATTGTACAATCACCGATACTAACACAACCTATATACTCCACTAGATCCCGGAGACATTATGATTTGAAGTGCCCTTACATTAAATAATGGGTATAGTTAGAATAACTATCAGTGCTAGGAGCCTAACTATTTCCCCCTTTGTAAGAAACCTTAAAATGCCTCTTTTTCCCTGATATGGAACCATTGGAAGCTTTAGGTGCTAAACTACCCAAGTTCATGGATTCAAAATCTCTTAAATTTCTCTCTATAATTAGAGCCTCATTGATGATTTCAGAAATGGTATTCAGTAATAATACATTTACTTTCAATAAGATGGCGTAACATAACCAATCCTCAAATAACCTAACAACCATCATATCATCATCATCTAAAGATAGATAAACCACAATAGCTCAGTTAAAAGGGATTAATATTCCATAAATAAAATGGTCCCCTACCACAGGTTTATAAATTATCTATCTTTTTTAGCCTTTATAATTTAGGGAATGAAGTAATCATGGGAGACGTTCTGAAAATCCACCCAGACCTTGTTTCCATTGGCCTCTGTTTGGGTGATGATATCCCACTACCTATTAACTAAGTCCCAAATAATATATGATGTTACACTAAACCTCTTCACTAGAGGTGTCTCAAGAGGATCAAATATAAACATTATAGCCTTGATCCAAGACTCCACAACATGAAAAAATCCATCCCCTGATAAAGTGGGAGGATGCCACTGCTAAAATTCATGGGTCATTTCTACCATAATAGGGGCAAGTCTCACGATACCTTGTATACCTTGAAGGAAATGTAGAAAACCCTCTATAAATATGGTATTAGTGCCCCATATATAATAGGAGGAGGATCCACTAGTGTCTTGATATGAGGAATGACTGGCGCCTCATGACCCTCCACATCAAGAACCTGATCATTATTGACTTTAGGAAACACAACTCAAGGAATTCATTAAGGCACAATGATAAAATTTCAAATTAACATCTGATAAGGGATTCAAGAAATTTAGAAGATTGAATTTTATTAACTAGGATAGGTAATAGAGCCTTCCTATAAAAAAAATCCCTCTCTAACTACTTCAAGAGATAGGTCTCGATGATGGAACAAACCATAATAGGCCATGAGAATAAAGAAACACCCACCACCCACTAAAAAGGTCGGTTCAGGTTAAGATTCCATGTTAGGAATGTGCCAGAAGTTTTTTCTATTGTTAAAGGTCATTATCCATTTTAGTATGTTCTCAATTTAACATTTAAATTATTTGAATTGGATGAATCCAATGATATGACACTTTCTGGTCCATAAGGTCCCATACACCCTATAAACTCCCTCAGAATATCAATGACTCTTATTTAAATATTTTTAGATTGTAAATCTAGATGGAATGCAATTTTCTGATCCATACGGGCCCATACACAATATGAATTAAAATATGGAACCCACTAAACTCACACCATATCACATTATTAACCTTTATAGATATTTAATCACAATTTAATATATATAATAATGCATAGTCAACATGAAACATGAAATTCTTGCTAAAAATTAAACATGACATGGAAATATTCATGGCCTATAATTCATGTTGTGCTTATAATGACTCATGATCTAATGCATAAACCTCATTTCATCAGGTCAAAGTAATGAAATCATAATTCCAATGACATAAATATCAATAAATTCACAATACATGTGAATCACCCAATGATGAGATGATATCAATAGAAAATATTCTTAAACAGAACAATAATGATAATTCAAGAAACATGGCCCTTACCCCACAGATGGTTTTGAGACACCAAATAATGGACTGTGACACGTTAAAAAGAATTCCCAATATCCATTATATTGTTTAAAAATAGTAAATCAAGAATGGAAACATGTTTTAATACCACTTTGTGATGTACCAAACCCGAATTCCACTTAACTTGTGCTCCAAGCCCGATTGGACACATGACATCTGGTGCGTCTCCCCATATGCCAGAGGGTGATGACTATAAGTGAGGGTGTAAAGGTAGTACGTTGGCGAGAATAAGAACTCATGTCAGTGTAGCTTGGTGTATACAAAAATAGTAAACATTAGAGTAAGATTAATGCAATAAACAGATGTAATAAATAGAGAATGTATAGAAAGTTACAAAATAATCAAGTAGAAGAAGAAATATATAACCAAATAACATAGAAAAAATTCCACAATGGTAGTTCCTGATATAATGATGCGTGGAATGATAATAATAAAAAAAGGAGAATCACGCTACAATATAGTACAAAATGAAAGAAAGACAAAAAAATATCTATGAGCATCTCAAGACCAAGAATGATCCTCTACTTATAAGATTCAGCTAAGAAGTACAATTCAGCCACATGTAGAGGGGTATTTACCCTTACTAGTACATGTAGCAACATAATCTACTTGATTTCAAAGGGCATCCCAAGTAGGGTGTGAGATAAAAATCTTAGTAGAATACCACCAATGACGTCTTTGTGTAAATAGAGTAGATGCCTATAAATAAATAGTGTTCTAGTCATAACAAGAAAGTAAGGAAAGGATGAATAAATAAATAAGCCCCCCCCCTCAGGTTCATAAAGGACTCGTAAAAGTTCTACCAGCTTCATCCCATGGTTGGTATTTATGATCATGTTAGTAGACATATTTACACACAGATATATTTCAGGATGGACTAGAACACAACTCTTAGACATCCAATACTAGGGGTAGCTCTCATAGTCTAGCTGCTAAAACAACTCCAAGATCTATCAAGGTAACTTGGAATGCATATATTATAAGGATCAGGACATAACTCACTATAATCCATCACTAGGGAATCTCTCAGGGTCAATTCCCTAGCTCTATCTAGGAATCTCACATGATCTCCCATTCCAAGGCTCTCAGGGTTCTTTGGCTTGGCAAGGAAAACTTGCACAAATTTTCCTCCCAAAGGCTTCTCATGGTCCCTTGGATTCTCCACTCATATAGAAAAATCATTTATAATATATATATATATATATTACATGTTCATAATAGATAAGATGATCGTATGTATGTACCTCTTATTCTATGTTGTCAAGCCCTTCACAAGAGAACCAAGGCGTGATAATATATATATATATGGCACCTGAGGTAAAACCACTCATAAATTCCTTGAACCATGTTCAAGTTATTCAAGGAATTAAATTTAGTATTTATGATTTACAAAAGAATGAGAAAAAGTCATGGGTTCACCATCCATTAATCAAGTTCATTTGTAACTAAGTAATTTGATTTATACGATGGTTTTTTTTATAAAAAATGAGCAAGGGAAAGGCCATACCATCCCATGAAACCATTCCATTCAAAACCAATTCATTATAAAGGATTTGACCATCTTACACCAGAAACAATATGTAATGTAATCCATGAAATTTTCGTAAAAATGTAAAATTCAATCATAAGAAATAAGTGTCAAGGGTAAGTCAATGTAAAAACTCAATTGGCCATTTGAAAAATAAAAATTCTAAGGGAACCAAGAACCAATGAGGAAACTTTAAATACACAAATTACACATGTCTCAGTGGAAATTATATTTAAAATTCATGCCAGAAGCTAAGTTGGGTTCCATGCATATTGATCCATTTGGCCAAAATGACCAATTTCAATGTGGCACACCTATAGATGTCCATATAAGATACGTGTGATGTCTAAACCAATAAAAAGGTTCAATAAAACTATATCAAAGAACTAGAGTCAATTAGAAATAAAGGATTCCACACATTAGGGGTGCTCAACAAAGGTAGACATATGGTACAAAGTAATAAATACGAAATGAACGAAACCAAAATGGAAAACTATGTGACCACCTACCTTGGGACCATAGATGATTCTTCGCTAGATATCGACTAAACATTTGAAGCAGTTTGTAAGATATATGAGTTTTAGTCCAACACTCAAAAAATAGGGATAATAGACCTTCATCTAAATAGCACAATAGGCGGTGATATTAACCTAGGAAGTAAAAGTGCATGGGGTTATCCTTACCTTGGGTTATCCACTACATACTTCAGAAATGAAAACAGATTCCAGAAGAGAGTTATATAAGAGATCCATGTTTGGGAATATTTTGATCTCAAATAGAATAAGAAGGGAGGTTTTTTCCCCTAGAGGGGGGAGAGAAAGAAAAATAAGGTCTTGTATTTTAAGAGGGGAGAATGGTATTTTCACCTAACAAAATTGTGGCCTTACAGTTTAGGGGAATAGTTTGAAATCCGTGCACAAATAGTGAGGTAAGGCTCTATCTGACATCTGAAATCAGCTATATGACCATGCACCAAGGCCCACATTTTTGCAGACTAACTGTGAGATTTACATGTGCCCCTGTATGCATCTACAAGGTTTAGATAAACAGTGTGTCATGGGGTGCATGTTTTGTACAAACCATGCCGCCCAGTCACTTAGACAATTTTCAATAAATCTAAGCTCTGAACAAGGCCCAGATTTTCTTGTGACCTCTATGACATTATTTAGACTCATAATAATTCTGTTCTTTTAAGGTATTAACAAATATGAAAAACTAATGATCCATACAATTTTGAAAAAGGAGGTTCATTACAAACTCCAACATCCATTTCCATTTTGATAGAACATTAAACAATCTCATAATAGCTAATTATGTCTCTTGTGGATAATACCCTTAAATAAATTGGGATTATTCCATAAGATAATTGATTAAACTAATTTTTACGTTAGATGATAATACCAGAAACATAACTAACAAGTCTTGTAAAATTAGCCTCATAGGTACCAAAAAATTCATCATCCTTTTTATTTAGCTCAAGGAACTCCATCTCCATCGTCATATGAAGAATAAAAGGAAAGTACTTGTTGAAAAATATGATCTTGAACTCATCACAATCCATGGAGTCAACTTCATCATGTTTCCTTATATTCTTGATAATTTTCCACCATTGATCCAGTTTACCTTCTAACCGAAAGACAACCAAAATGACTTTTTCAAGTTCCAAACATAGGAGAATACAAAATATATTTTTAGTCATGTTGATATATTTTTCTACAACTAGTGGGTCAGATGATCATCTGAAGGAATGTTGATGTTCCCTTATCAAGAAATGAATACAATATTATTCCTTTATTTGATCATGATGGAGTTCATTGTGATTAATATGTTGAGAAATTTATGGGAGCATATCAATAAGATTTTTCATTCTATATAAAATAAAAATTGTTTTATTATGAGGATAATCATTACATAGTATGTCATACCCAGCACTAAAACAACTCCTTCTAGTTCCAACCATCAACTAAAACCAAAATCATAGTGTGGGAAATACTAATCATTGTAGAAAACCTAAAAACAACTTATAGGATTTCTATGTCATGAAACCTTTTTTCAATCTATGAAAACTTAGGCTTAACATAGGTCATGCATGATCACTATTTAAATTCTTTATGATAGTTCAAAAAGTTTTTGTAAATTTTTAAATCATATACCCAGAGATTTTCCAACCAGATATGAATTAATGCCCTTTTTCATGCACTAGGTGATGATTGAGTCCTTCTAAATGCACCCTTGTTAGAGTTATTACCCCTACATAACTCTTTTCTAGATCCATATAATCTATTTGTATATACACAAGGATGAAACTACTTTGAAACCACTCTCTCAATCATTTACCAAAATTATTTTTTATTTTCCAATAGTTTTACCCATCTTGATACTTATCCTTAGAGAATCCATACAAATATCTTTAGAAATACAACTAGGGATCTAAAAGAAATTCTCATAATAGTTTATAATGGTTATCTAAATATTTCCAATGATACATACTACATAGACCCAAGGTTTCATATATATATATATATATAATATCTTTCTAAATGAATATTCAATACATCACACAAACAAACACCTAAGGACTGTAATAGTTTAGTGTATTTGGAGACTAGGTATGCAATGTTCTAATTTGGTGAATGATCTTCACTATATATTATAAAGATCTTACCCTTTAGTACTCTTTATATACATACCCTACATAAAACATTTCTTCAAAAACCATAGAAAGGAAACATAAGACAGGGTAATCTCAGATGATATGTTAGGGTAAAAAAGTTATATATATATAACCATAAAATGAATATAGGGGTATAATAACTTGAGTATACAATTTGAAAACCCAACTTTTCATATTAAATATCATAGTCATTATTCATGGAATAAATATTGGTAGCTAATAAGACATTAATCATAATAGAATCAAATAAAATGAACTGTGGGAGCCTAACATTTGTACAGTACATAGAATTGTGGCATACACATAAGCTTTAAAAAAGATTATATAAAGGATATCTAAAAAAACATTCATAAAAGGTTAGGAGTGGGATAATAACCCATGAAAATACTTCAAACTTGAGATAACCTCATATGTATTATTTTGTTTTGGTTTTGGTATAACCTCTCATGTACACTTGTTTTGGGCTAGGGATAACCTCCAGTGTAACCTTTGAGACCATATAACATTAATAATCACACAATTCATTGGAGGGAGATATAGGTCCCACCCATAACATAACACATATATTTATATGCCACAAGATCATATAACATTTATCATATCATAACCCATGAAAAAAATGGGTTTCATAAAATATTTCATCATAGCATAACTCCTGAAAAATAAATAGGGTTCAAAAACATTTTATCATTTAATAATAACATAAAACATAAAAAAGACATGTGTTTCATTAAACTATTTTCATCATAAACATAAAGAATTAATGTGAATAAAAAGAGCGCTATTCTTGGATCATATCCACAATAAATCATAAGTAACATCAAAGGATGTTATATTTTGTGGAAAGTGATTTTGAAAGAAAAATCACTAGGAACATTTCTTGAGGAAAATAGCCTTTCCACTATGTTTTTTTAAAATATAAAAAAAAATTAAAGTAATATTATTTCAAAAAAACATTTAAATATAATAAATTAATATTTTTATAAAATAATATTCATGATAGAGGAAAATTCTTTTCATTCTGTATATGTTAAAAAAATATTTTTTTTCACATTTTTGGTAAAAGCCAAATGAGAATTTTTTGGGAAATGTCATGTGGATATGTTTAGAATTTTTTTTAAAAAGTAAAAAATGAATAATAATTTTTTTTATAAATAATTTTAATAATTGTACATAAATTTTTGAAATTTTTTTTAGAAAACATGGGTTTGGAAGACAAAATGTTTTTGAATAAAGATTAAAATAAATAAGAATTTTATTAAAAAAATATATCAATTGTTTTAAGTACCGAAGAGTGAAAAAATGGTATTATCACCTAAAAATTTAATGAATAACGACATTATAAGATAATTAATGAGAATTAATGATTTTTAGATCACAATATTTCAATCTTGGATACTTAATAACAAACAATCTTGATAAATTATGAGATTGTAACTTAAATCTCTTCCCACATTGGTAATTTTGAATTGTAATGTGAATGAAAGAATAAAATTAAATGAAAAATATAATATATTTAAAATATTTATATTAATTATATAAAATGCAAAAGGTGAAATATGTACACATCATTTAAGAAGATAGGTTCATATGATAACTTATGACCCACATAAGGCAAATTGAGACAAAAATATCTTACCGACCTCTTAAATTATGAATCGTAAACCTCATGGAAGAGAGATAATAAAATGTTTATGTAAATCCCCATAATATAAATAATAATAATCATAAAATAAATTTATGGGGATCATATACACTACATAAAATAAATTGGTGGGGAATATGACTTGTGTATTAGAGAGGTAAAAAGTTAGACGAAAATCCCTTACCAAAAGTCTCGACTTCCTTCGTAATAGTTTGGAACTCTTATATAATAAATATAATTTTTTTATAAATATAATACAGAACAATAATTATATATATCATACCATATATTATTTAATAATCTCATTTTATTAACATTTTATTTAAAATTCTATATTAAAGTAATAATTTGTGTAATAAATGCTTTATTTTTCATATATGTTTTGATTTTTAATTTTTGGTCTTCTTAATTTAATAATGATTCAAAAATATAAACAATAATAACCCTGAAATTATTATAATATTTATACATGAATTATAATTTTATGACAAATCATGAATTATGGTTTTGAGAAATGAAGTATGTTACGATCATGGAGACGGTAAGACGTATGAGTGCATGAGTAACGTCCCTTATTTTGGAACAATCGTTATGGAAATGAGGTAAGTAATATATTATATTTACAGATTTATAATAAAATAATAAATAGTTAATTATTTATTTAAATATTCTTATACATATCTGCCAAGTGGTGTGATGATGAAAAGAGAGGCACAAAGGTTCATGAAGGTGGTAGTCTACAAGTACACGAGAAAAGTTTTCATCTTTCAGTGAGTGAAAAGGTAAGAATAAAAATGATATATTAGGTTTTTTAATGATAAATTTTACATTAATATCATAATTATTTCATGTGTATAACTTATATTTATCCTTTTTATCTTCAATGTAAAAGAAATAACATCATTTTTCAATGACTGATCATTCCATACACACAAGATATTTTATCATATCCACTACGGGAAGGAAAGTAAAAAAAGGTATATATGATATAATGACTAAAGAGGCATAATTATATTGTAAATACAATTTATATAATTTATATCCATCATCTTACCCAACCATGATAGATCATAATTGAGAAATAAATGACATCGGTTCGTGAGGTTGTAGTCCTTCATACTCTCGAATGATGATTTCATAACTCATTTTATAGAAATGGGGATAGTTGTTGGTAGTGACCTTAAAATAAAAAAGTATTATTGTTTTTAATAAAAATTTTTATATTATAATCACGTTTTAATAATAATTTGATGAGGATAGGGATGAAATAATATAAAAACACTTGTTGCAGAACATCACCACTTCTTTGGGTAACCTTCTTAGGTTTGCACCAAAAGACTTCCTAAGATGGATTTACACCCAAAATAATTATTCTATAATGAGAGTAGGGTATTTGAAAATTTATTGGTTTATCTATTGTATGAATCAAAAGTGTGGAATTTGTGATTAATAGAGAAGATATGGTGTCCTTTTATAAGTGACGTGAGTGGCACACTTGTAATTTTTCGAAAAGAAAAATGTGTAACCATGTTTTAGTCATTCTAAAAGGATAAAAAATGTATTATTATATATAATTATAAATTATTGGGTATATATATTTTAATTAAATATATTTTAGAAAAAAATTTAGATAATTTTTACCCTTATTGTTTTAGTTTAAACTTCGGTAAACCCATTTTTACCTCAATATCTATAATTAATTTTTACTATTAGAAATATTTGAATTGTTAAAAACTTAATTTTAATATATTATATAGTATATATTTTTATTATTAAAAATATTGAATCCATTTTCCCAAATTTAACCAACATAAGTGGAAAATTTTAATTTAAATTAATCTTGTAGTTGTGATAAGAAAACGAGGTTTCAAAGAGAAAATGTTCAAATGTTTACAAAGTTTTTATATGAAGATTCATTATGGAACTGATTAAAATTAAATAAATTGGACTTATATAAATATTATTTAACTATATTAAATTTAAAATAAAATTAAAATATAATTTAACTTTATATATTATTTAAATTAAACATTAATTATCAATTAAAATTCAGTTCATATCACAATTCATCAGAAAATTAACCTTTTAAGAAAATTTCAATAATTCACCCAAATACAAATTTTAAATTATTATTTGAAAAATTATATTTATTATTATAAATAAAAGTTATTAAAGTGTAAAAAATTATATTTTGAATTATTATACAAAAAAAGAGAAACACTATTTTTTAGAGATGTGCATTTTTTAAGTGTAAAATTAGATTTATATTTTTATATTGTTTATAAAACACAAAAGTTGAATTTTAAATATTTTATTTATTATTAATAATTTATAAATATCATTAAAATAATTAACCAAAAGTGGTTTTTTTAATTTATTGAGGTAAAACGAGTTTGTTGATAAAAATGTGTTTTTTTTCATAAAAACATTTCCTTTAATTAAAAATGAATTTTATTTTAGTTATTAATTAATTGGTCACCGAAGAATTAATTTTATATACATGTGTAATCCATATAATTTCATGATTTATTTATTCTTATTCATAACCACCATTTCAATTTCTAGGTGATAACTATTACATTAAGTAATAATATTTTAATAATATTCCACATTTTGTTTAAACTCAGTATTGCATGTAACACAAGATAAACATAGTTTTACATTTAATGTAAGATAAAATCATTATTGTGTGAAATTAAATATATAGAGAGATTTAAATTTATTTTAAAAAATATATTTCACAAGATCACATGGTGTTAAATAATCCTATGTGGAGAAAAATTAATATTTTCTTATTATCGTAGATATATTAAGAAGTCATCCATTATATTATAAGATATTAAAATTTTAGTTCTTTATATGAGATGTGATGTTTCATGGGAATGTTTTCTCGAAATATGGTATATCATTAGATCTTAAAAATATGGTAAAAGTGATGTCTTAAAATATTCTCAATATTTACTTTGAGATTCAATGTTTCTTGGTCCTTTCATATTATTAGAAATGATTCTTTTAAGACTTATCTCACTTAGATATACTAATAATTATATTTATGAAAAAGGAGTAATGTTTCCTTGGTATGATAAGTGTAAAGTTTCATTTTAATAGATCCAGAATATGTTGACATCAACACATATTATCATCTTTCTATAACTTGAGATGATCTATGAGGTATATAATGATAGCTTATATAGTGACCCTAATTTTTCATAAATTACTATTATATCATTTTAAAGATAAAAAACATAAAATTATTAAAAAAATAGGATCCAAAGGTTTAGTGTCTTGGGATAACTAGGATCGTGCATAACTTTTACAATATAAACATAAACATTTATTTAATTCATTTTTCTCTAGATTCTTAATAGCCCTTGAATTCTCTTTAGTACAAGTAGTCACCTGAGGATATACATAAAAAATGGGTGAGCTAAAATTCCAGAAAGAGGATAGATAAGAAAATGAAAAACTATAACATGGGGGAACATAATCATTATCATAATATCATAGCCAAAGGATCGTAATCATGAGAGGAAGAATTAAGAAAGGACTTGGAATGTGGCAATGAATAAAAATGAAACATCATGCCTTTGTGGTCAACTATCTCACATAATTGTGAAACAATATAGAATCATTTTTATGTATATTTCAATTTACTTATGATTTTATTCACATTACCCAATTCATTTGAGTTCTATATAATTCTGGTCACACCCGTCACTTCATAACATTTACATTGCACTATATAATCCTGGGAACACCCATCACATCATAACATTTTTATTATCATTCATGCCACATATAACATATATCAACCATAAACATAAATGAACCATGAAAAGGAATTCATCTCTTAATAATAAATTCATAGACAATGGGTTCCAAAATGAAAGGGGTAATAACATACCTAATATAAGAATAATCAACCTTGAGTTAGAATTAAAAGGTGTGTTTTGAAAGAAGCGTTCTTTTTGAAAACATTGTATTTGTCATAAACTCTATTAGAAAATATGTATATCCCTTAAAAGTTAATATAATGATGAAGAAATTATTTTTAAGGAATAACCATTCTGAAATTGGAGTGAAAGATGGAAAACCCAAAGAAAGAGAGTTAGATTCAAGAATTCCCCTTATCATTTGTTCGAAAGATTCCTTCATGTTAATATCTTGTATAATTACATTATATTAATTAATTAACAATACCATAACCTTTTATAAATTAATATGATAAATTATGGTGTTATTATATTCTTTTATGGTATTTTTTATGAGTTATAGTGTTTAATTTCATGGTTTGGGAGCATTCATTTTCATGGTTTCCATGATTGGCTCACTTTGTATTCATGAATGGAAGTTCATTTATAATGAGGATGAATATACAAAATTGATATTATATGTTATTAATGATATTAAATATTCATAAATAATTTTACAATTTTATTTATATACCATGATGATGATTCATTAGATAAATGTTAATGATGATCATTTTAGGTTAATTTTGGTGGGTTTTCAAAAGCTACGAACTCATTTTGTTTTATCAATTAGTATTATGAGTATAAGTTATTTACAGAACATAAAAAGGGTAATAAAATAATATTTAAAATCTGTTTTTAATTATTTAATGGTCTTATTTACATCCTTGATTATGTTTAAGGAAAATGAAAGTGCATCAGCCATGATGTTGGTAAATTGACACATCAGGGTCGACGATTTCATTTTTAAGATGAAAGAGAGAGAGGGAGGAGATTAATAATAGATCATCCATTAACATTATATAATCCTAATACATTTAAGTTAATGGAGTTATCATTACATTTTTATGAAGGTAGGTGAAGAAAGTGTAAGAAAGGAAATTGAAATTGAAAGGAAATTAACAGAAAAGAGAGAGTATTAACCTCTTGATTTCTCTTCTTGATATCTATATAATGGCACCTAGTATAGGTATTTTTATGATACCAAGAGGTCATAGATAGGGGGGGGGGGGGTACTAGGGAATAGTATGGGTAAGAATTTAGGCAAGTATCAAATAATGAGAGGTGTTAGGAGAAGAGGGTTTGAGGGGTGGTATTTATAGTGGAGGAGTGGGGAGTATTCTTATTATTTTAATTATTAGTTTATTGTCTTTCTCAAGAAAAGAAATAGTGAGGATTATTATGTCTAAATAAAGTAATTTGTGCATGTGATTTGGAACCAATGTTCATTTACCTTAGCCATGACTCAATCATGATTTAGAAATTCATTTATTTAGCATATTTCGTAAATTATCGAATTTCACTATTCACTGAAAATTAAATTAATTTAGAAAAATACCAAAAATTTACCCTAACCATTTTTATATGAAGAATTAAAAAAGGGACTCCATTTTATCAAAATAATTTTCTAAATGTGAAATTTTTTATTTTGAAATAAAATCAGTATTTAATTGAAAATTATAGTTTTTAAATTTAAAACTAATTGTATAATACATTCAAAAATTAACCGAGGTCTCATAAGGTTATCCTGACATCATGGTAAAAAAATATTTATTTATGAATACATTTTATGGAAATAAATATATTTATTTATTTAAAATTATAATTAAGTATTTGTTACTCACAAGAATACCAACACTTAATTATTATTTTTTAAAACATTCCCTCCCATTTATAAGGTACCTAAATTTTATTTATGCTTTCATGGGTGATGTTAATAATAATTTGGCTAGTTTACTATTCATAAGGGTCATATTACTATTAATAAGGGTAATAGTACAACTCATAAGGGTATTTTATTATTCCCTAAAAATTAAATATTTCATATTAGACTCTAAATATCTTATTGATCACAACTGTGTTTGTTGTATTTTAGACATTCAAAAAATAGATGTAAAAATATTATGGTTAACGACTATGCTATAAAGGTCACATAGTATTTAGTAGTTTATTTAATCATGATGTTGAATTTTTCTTTCTAATGTAATTTTCTGTGACATAACATTAAGAAGGGTATTTCCATTGATAAAACATTAGTTCGTTACATCTTAAGTGTGTGATTAGTGTGTGTTCTGATATCGAATGAAATATTAGTGGAATATGGTTAAATAAACTTAGGTTATATGAGAATAATTTCACTATACTTCATTGTTGGGTATCCACCACTTTTGATGCACCCAAAAGTTGGTGAAATTAATTGTTCAGTGAGTTGTTTATGATTTTCACTAACTATAAAAGATTTAAGTATATATTTTATCTGAAATATTTGAATTAAATTATAAGAAATTAGTTGAATATATTTAGTTATTAAATTTTTGCATGATATTTTCTAATATAAAAGGGAATACTATTTTTATTTTTCCCTAATATGGAACTCTCTCATGTGGTCGGAAAGGGTTGGTTATGAGACCTTAATCGGACCTCCTCGTATGTCAGAGGCTACCAACTAGCAATTAGGGTTTGATAATTATAGTTTGGAGACTATATCCCCTAGTATTAAGTGTCATAGAAGTAGAAACAATTCTTAATAAAATGGAAATAATAAAAGGCAAGACATAAAAGAAGACAAAAAAATCCACCTAAATAATCTAACATGTAATAAAAAATAATGTAATGACTTTCTCGAATGTAAATAAATGTTATTATAGAATAATAAAAGAAAATAACTAGTAGACTCAAATAAAAGACTCAATGTCATGGGTCCTGAACCCCACACCAGTCCCAACTCATAACTCCAACCCAATAGAAAACAAACAATCAATAACAAGGTTCTTTTCCATTGTCTAAACCCACTTCCACAAAATCTACTCAAGTACCAAACGAAAGCCCGAATAGGGTTTGATTATAACTCAGTAGGTCGACACCACGATATCTAAACTAACTAGTCAGATAAGAAGTGTATGAAATAAATAGATAAACATATGTATTAATTAATTCAATAATTAATAAAATACAACCATAACCTATTTCGGCTTTGTGTATAAATAGATCTAAGCATGTATTATGACCATGAAAACCAAAACCAAACAACCAATTTAAACAACCAAATTTGGAACAATGTTGGAATATCTAAAATTATGTATTATCACCATGCCAACCACTACCATATAACCATGGTAAAATAACATGATTTAGGGATAAGCTAAAATGTCTCCAAGCTTGTCATACGACTATGACAACCTCAACCATATAACAAATAAAACACTAAATACATTAACACCATGTCATATTATCTTTTTTTCATGTCTTATGACCATGCCAACATCAACCATATAACCATGGTAAAGCCACAACAAAAAAAACTGAGTCAAATCCCTACAAGAATTACAACATTCTAGTTCAAAGCCTTATAGTCATTACAACGTGGGACTTGGAATATCCCACTCTATATAAGCATTAAAACATGGGACTAGACTGATCCCACTCAATATCAGCATATAGAAATATAATTGTGCAAGTTCTAGGGACTAGTTAAATATATAAGCATTACAACATGAAACAAAATACCAGTCCTACATCATGAATATCACAATATCACATCACAATCCTCAATGGTTAATTATGTGAATTACCAGTCTTCTTTCATATTCCACTTTCAATTTAACTCACAATTGATTAAAAATTATATCAAAAAAAATCCAAAATTTTGGGATTCTATAACAATAAATAACCTTAGGTCACATGTCATTCTAAAATACTTTAATTAGTTAGACAATTCAATTATATTCAAAGGTTTCCACACCCAAAGGGTAGGCACAAGGAAGATTAGAATCCAATTGAAAAATAGTACATCAAGGAAAAAGACCAATTATTTATTTAATTAATTTGAGTACATAAAATAGTGGATCTTTCAATTTATCACATAAACTTGGAAATTATCAAACTATAGGGTTAAGATTTAGATGCCCAACCATTAATCGATGATCCAATAACACTTGAAATGAACAATTACCACGAGGAAGAAGGTGAAGATGATTAAAAATATGTTCCTAGATAAAAAATGATCAAGATTCAAACCAACAATGAAATTGTTCAACGGATTCGAACTCACCTATTGAGAATGAAGGGAGAAAAGGAAGAAACCATACCAAAATAACATACCAAGGATTTATCAGACAAACATGATCTCAAGAAGGGAAATTGGAACCCCAAAATCCCCTAGATAATTCCCTTGGGTTGATAAAAGATGAGCTACAACAGATTGGATTAAAAAATCATCTGCACAGTATGTTTAAAACCGCAGGGCAAGTATTTACACATCGTGTAAATGTATTTAACGTAATTCACTGAAAAACCCATCACCTCCAATTTGTTTTATTAAAAGGCTTGGAAAATTACACAATGTGTAATCCATTTACATGATGTGTAAAAATTACGTAGTTTATTTTTCATCACAATATACTTTTAAACAACCCAAACCCCTTATAAATCTTATCATTTTAACAAGAACCCCTGAAAAACTAAAGCCGTTATACCCAGAAATAATTAATTAAAAAAATCCTACATCCACAAACATTAGGTCATTTTCTTCAACAAGTGACCACCATATCTGAAAATGACTCAACCAACAAAGCTAAAATTAATAACATAGGGTCATACATACCCAGAAAAGGATGGGATCTTACAACCTCCCCACCTTATAACAACTAGTCCCTTTAATTCTCCAAGTGTCACTATGAGGTCTCAGTGATCAAGTATACCCACTATTTTTTTCTTATTAAAATCTCTCTCATAGGTATCCTCTCAAACTCTCCCATGCTACATCTGCACTCAAACCAATTTTATAGTCATACCCTGAAGATATTTATCACTATAATCCACAAACCACATCAGATACTCGTTAAAGCACTCATTAGAAAAAAATCCCAACCTCTGGTACACCTATAAAATGGTAGTGGTTTGGATGATATATTTATAGTTTCAATATGTGGTGCATGTTTTTCATGTTATTATAGCACTAGGTAAGGGATAAATAGTACACCACTAGACCGACCCTTTCCATTAGTTCAAATGGCCCAAAACCTGGGTGCTTGCTTCTCATATTTCTTGATATTATGTTTCCCACCCCTATGGGACACCCAATGGAAAACATGACGAACAACCTAAAATTCTAGAGGATGTCTCTGATGGTTATCATATGATTTTTCCTCCTCTTTGTGGTCACTAGCCATTGTATGATCAAATAATCCTTCTTAGATGTCTAATTCCAGAGAGTATACCCAATAAGTGTTGACTCCCCTACCTCTATCCAAAAAGTGGTGAAAGACATGACCATCAATTCAAGTCCTCAAAAGTTTCCATTGGGATCGATTCTTGGAAGCTATTATTATATAAAAACTCCATGAGTTCCATATGTTTCTACATTGAACCAAAAAACTCCAAAACAAATTCTCATTTCATATCCTATAGAACCAGAATATTCAGATTTGATTGACCATGAGTCCATAGATGATAAGATGTGCTTAAAATAACTCGTTATCCCAGGGATTTGTAGAGATAATTCTCGAAAATCAATGCAAAACATGGATCTCATTCTGAAACACTACTCCTATTGACTATATGCAACTGAACCACCCCATACACATAAATATTTCCCAAATCAGCAATTATTAAGGCTTCTCTAAGAGGTAATTAGTGGGTTAACTTAGTCAGTCGATCAACAACAACCCCTAAAAAATCATTCTTATGGGTCATCCTGGGTAGTACTATCACAAAATTCATTGTCTCATCATCACATTTCATCTTAGAAATGGGTAAAGGATACAAAATCCCAGTTGACTTTTGATTCTTTGCTTTCATTTTCTGAAAAGTGAAGAATCTATCCAAAAATATTTCAAAATCCTTATACATAACAAACCACAAGTACTAACTATAGAGATCACAATTTTTTTTGTTAAACCAGGATGACCAACCTTCTAGAATCATGAAAATCCCTTATCATCCCCTCATAAAAGTTCATAGGATCCCATAATTTCCCAAAGAAAAGAACAAAATTTTCACTACCATGAGACCATCCTGATGGAATCTCCCCACTATTTATTTTTTCTCTTAGAACTGAGCCCTATGGATTAGACAACTTCTCGATCTTAATTTGGCCCAAAATCAGGGGTGTAATAGATGTCGATGTTAGAGTTAGTCACACCTAAGATTCTTCAACACCTATATGCATGGCTGAAAAGGGGTCCATTATACCCCACTCATCACAATACTCATGTACTACCTTTTTCTATGTATTTCTTCTAAAATAATCGGCAATAACATTTCTCTTTCCATGTGTATAAGCTAATTCTGAGTCTATAGACTATAGATACTTGACCCACCTCATCTGCTAAAGGTTCTAGTCTCATTGAGAATAGATGTACTTGAGGATCTTGTGATCCATGTATACCAAAAATATATCACCCATGAGATTTTGTCTCCAAAATATCAAGGCATGTATCATATCCACTAGATCTAGATCACAGGTAGGGTTATTCCTCCCATGCGTTCTCATCTACATACATCCATATGCAAATAAATGACCTTACTACAATATGAATTCTATGATTCCAACTATAGATGTGTCACAGTACATGGAATATGATTTTATTGGAATAAGTAAAGACATAATAGTGCTGAGGTCAGGCTTCATTTCTACTCTTTAAAATCTCTCTTGAAAGTATAGGACCAAACAAACTTCACCAATTTCTTAGTCAAACCAGACATTGGTGCTTCCAAAGAAGATAAATCATGGATAAAACACCGATAATAACATGATAAACCTAGAAATATATGAATTTAAAATATGTTCTTTTATTGGTCACAAGATATCACAACTATGAATTTCTCTTGGCCCACTAACACTCATGCCTATGAGATGACATATCATATGAAGTGATATTTATTAGTACAGAAACTACATTTAGTTTTCTTGGAATAAAGCTGATGCCCTCTAAATATTGTCAAGAATATGTCTATATGTTTGGATTGATCATCTGTTGATTGGAAGTACACTGATATATCATTGAAGGAAACTCCAACAAACAGATCTAGAAAAGTATAAATAATTATATTAATAAATCCCATTAATACCACATTCATATAGTCTACCCAAATGACATCACTATAAATTCATAAAATTCATAACTACTCCTAAAACCATTCTGAGGTTTTTTTGATAGTCTCACACTTAAATAATGATAGACTTATTTCAACTAAATCTTGGAGAATATCTTAGAATATCTCAACTAATCAAAAATATCATCAATGTGTGGAAGAAAACACTGGTTCTTGAGCTTCATATGGTTAAACCTCCAATAATCCACTCATAAGCACAATAAGAACCCACAGAAGATGTAATTGGACTAATGAAGCCTCTATATTATAGATCTTATAACTGAACTTTCAACACCTGAATCTTTCTTAGTGCTATTTAGTAGGGAGGGATAGAAACTGGATCTTCTCTCATCACCAACTCGATTATGAAATCGATATCTCACTCAGATATTAATCCTAGAACTCATCAAAAAAACATCTTAAAAAATTTCTATGATTGGAGGAAAATAATCCTATGAAATTCAACCATTATCTAGAGAAAGAACAGTGATTTGAGTCGTGAGATAATCTAATTTGTACTAAATTGGTCTCGTATGACCAGCTGGAAGATCCCACCCACTCTGGTAAGAATACATGTTTCCTTTTAGAGATAAAAATGTGATTCTCCTCCTATAATAGTAGATATGAGCCTGGTATAGAACTAACCAGTCCATAGTAATAATCAAGTCAAAGGCTATCATTTCCATCATGAACGGTTCCCAAAAGATGTGGCAACCCCCAATATCTATAGAACACACTATAAAATGTTAGATATTCTATTGAAATACTACCCATGGTGTGTTAATGGTTAAAAAACATCTAATATTTCAACATCCAAGCCCAAACCACTTTAAAAAAGAGTAGATAGAAAATAATTTGATTCTCTATTATAAAAAAACACAAGCTAAGGTAGATGATACAAGAATCATACCTCTAACGAAAACCAGACCTTCACCCACATTATCTGAAGTAGTTTTCCTAATTTGAAAATTAGTTGTTCCTATTACAAATAATTCAGTATGGCTAACCTAAGTTATTTCCCTTTCTTGGTACCATTTCTCCTGAACCAGTGTACAACATCCCATGCCTTGGCCTGAAACGACCAATGTAACTCTTGCTACCGACCTGCTAAGGGGTAGATCATCCCCTTTTTGATTATGATTGCTATCCTAATCCTCTAAAAAATGCCTTTAGTGGAAATATTGTATAAAAACATTGAATATGACATAGTCTTCCACAAATAAGACACTCAAATACAAGGTAAGAACACTAAGGGTGCTTGTGGAAAAAATTTACACACTGATAGAAATGGAAAGGAATGTGATCTTAAGATGGTTTTCCACTTCCCTTACTAATATCCCCACTAATAATTTTGAAGAAACTGGAATAACATCACTTCTTATGACTTGAAGAAGAACTCATAGATCACCTCGCTGAAACATCAAATCCATTACTCAAGGCCTCAATCAGATTCCCTCCCATGATGAGTTCTTGATTTTTAACAACTTCAAAGATGCTTAAAAAGAAAATGTTTACCTATGAACTCATCTCATAATTAATACCTTCCAATAAATTTCTCCCTCTAGAGATATAATCATCTGACAAGTTTGGCTCAAAGAACTATAGGTTAGTAAAACGTCTCACATAGTACAGCACTAAAAACACTACTACTTTATATACATGAAATCATGAGATTTTCCATCCACCAATATCTCAGGATAGAAATGGATTAGGAAATTATTCTCTAATTCATTCCGAGATAGATCATCATCCTTCCTAGATTCCTCCAAAATATCCCACTAATGATTGGAAGGACCATGAAGCATATAAGTATCAAGATTCACCCTAATATCTACAGGTGTATCAAGATGCTTAAATATCATCTGGACTAACTCAATCCAGAACTCAGTTACTTGGGGTCCACCTTCCCTTGTAAACATAGGTGGATTCTATAGCTAAAACTCTCTTCTCATCTCATACAACGAAGGAATGCTTTGAAAAATCTCCCTTTATATGGATCACATGACCCTCTGGAAGCTTTCACAAAGCTAAACATCTATAAAATATTCAAGAACTGCAAGATGTTCTATTTAAACAAAATTTAGAGAGTTCTGATTTCTAGTCACCTTACTTGTGACGTACTGGACCCGGCTGCCCCTCAACCCGAGCCCCGTGCCCGGTTGGCCACATGACCCCTGGCTCGTCTCCCCATTGGCCAGGGGTTGCCGACTAGCAGCGGGGGTGTAATGGTAAGTCAATAGGGAGACTTTACCCCCATGTCAGAGTACGTAGTGGTATAGCAGCAAATGAACAAAGTAGCAGAAGAACAACCAATAGATAAACATGAGAAAAGGGGAAACATACTAACCAAACAACAGAAGTAATGAAACCCTGATAAATATACAAAAGCCTCATAGGTAGTGTCTGCTACAAAATAGATGCATGGAATGCTGCTACAATGGAAATAGTTGCCAAGCATGCTATGCAGTAATACAAAAATAGCCCAAAATTAGTCCATGAGCATCCCTAGCCATGATCGATCCTCTGCTCTGTAAACTCCAACTAGAACATACATGTATCAACAACCTGAAGCTGGGTCTTTGCCCCTACTAGTACCTGCAGAAGTAAGGTCTACACAGGTGCCCAAGAGGCCGCCCGGGTAGTGTGTGAGACAAGTCTTAGTCGGCCGCCACCAACGATGTCTACGTGTAATCCAAATAGGTGTTCACAGTAATAGAGAGCAATAAAGTGCAAGTAAGTAAAGCAAGTAATAAACAACCCTCCCGCTGAGGTTCCAGAAGAACACCTGGCGGGTCTGCCTGCCTCAAATCATGGATGGTAGTCTAAATGAGTCACCTTCTTATTTAGAGATAGATATATATATTCATATATATATATATAATACGTTGGGTAGGACTGGGATGGAACTCATGGACTTCCTTAACCCAGGGGAAGCGCTCTCGATCCTACCCCTAGCCCAACATTGGGGAAGCTCTCACGGTCTATCCCCGACCCGATGGCTTAATAATTATTCAAGGGAGCTCTCACAGTCAACCCTTAGCTCGAATCCGTAACATAGGGGAGCTCTCACAGTCTACCCCTGGCCCAAAGATGTATCATTTAATTAGGGGAGCTCTCACAGTCTGCCCCTAGTCTGAAGCTGTATAATAAGGGATCTCTCACAGTCTACCCCTGGCCCGAAGCTAAATCATTTAATTAGGGGAGCTCTCATGGTATTCCCCTAGACTGAAGTCGTATCATAGGGGATCTCTCACAGTTAACCCCTGTCCTGAAGATTAATCAATTAATTAGGGGAGCTCTCACGGTCTGCCCCTATCCCAAATCCATATCATAGGGGAGCTCTCACAGTATACCCCTGGCCTGAAGCTTAATCATTTAATTAGTATATGTTATAAGGCATACACTTCTTCTAACATTCATATCAATAAAACATGGCATTTCCATCTCACAATATCACATTATCACATTTCAAGAAAACATGCATTTAAAATAATAAAAGGGATTTCGTCTAACTCATCTTAGCCAAGCCCTAACCAAACCATCCCATTTTCCTCACATGGAAAATGGATTTCAAGACATATCCATAAGGTCTAAAGGTGTAAAAGGTCTAAAATTCAAGGTATAACACCTATGGGTGTACATACCGGGGTCATACGGTACCCAAACACAAAAATGAGGGTAGTTCCCATACCCTCCTATCACAAGGGTCATTTAGACAGTAAGTAGTCAATAATAATAAGAGTTTTGGCGAAAGGAAAACCACGACACGGCAGTATAAACCCGAAAAGACAAAAACCCAAAAGGAGAACACATGATCACCTACCTTAGGGCTATAGACATAGGATCGCTCGATATCGACCCTATATTTGCAGTAGGTTGGAAGAGATTTGGGTTCTAGTCCAATGCCCTGAAAATAGGGCATATGAGCCTGCATCAAAATAACAAGATGGAAAGAAATATTTGCCGATGAAGGAACGGTTCGTGATGTTAGCCTTAACTTGGCCCTTCAAATGCTTCCAACGGATCAAGAATTGGACACCAGGGGAAGAAACCACAATATATTGAGTGAGAAGAGGGTTTGGGAGCTCAAAGAGGCTTCTCCTATGGTTCTATCTGCAGGAGGAAGAAAAAAAGGGTTTAGAATTAAATAGATATTTAAGGAAAAACTGTTAATTTACCCAGAACTCGGTCGCACGGTTTAGGCACACGGTTTAGCAAACCAGGCGCAAACTATGCGCACCTGACTGCCTTAAGATAAAGGGTCGTACGGTTCAGGCGCACGGTTTACCCAAACCATGTGCAAACTGTGTGCACCTCCCTGCCTCCAGACCAAAGGACGCATGGTTTACCCAAACTGTGCGCAAGCCGTACGCAGGCCGTGCGCCCTTGTCTGCAAGTCCATTTTTTCAAACTCTCGGGCTCCGAACAAACCCTGGACACTCCCCGGTTTTTTTTCGAACATTACACACATTAGAAAATGTTAAATGAACGATTCGAAAGAAAAACTAACAATCCGTACCTTTGCAACAGAGCTGCGTCATTACAACCTCCCCTCCTTAAAGCAACTCGTCCCTGAGTTGGCCTTCTGAGGGTACTGAGGTGTCATCAACAAAAATCTCCATCCATTGAGAATTTATATCAACCTCCCGCTCCTAGGTATCATCCTGTACCCGGCCGTGCCGCCACAACACCCGTACAAGAGGAACAGACCTTCCACAAAGTGTCTTCACACTCCGGTCAAAAATTCGCATCAGATACTCCTCAAAGGAAGCATCTATATCCAGTTCAACGTCATCAGGTTAAAAAACATGAGTCCGATCTGAATAGTACCGACGTAGATGAGATACATGAAAAACATTGTGCATGGCCTGATATCTCTGCAGAAGTGCAAGCTGGTAAGCTACTGGCCCATTCTCTTCACCACCACAAAGGGTCCTACAAACTTCGGTGAAAGCTTAACCTACTTCTGTATATGTCTCTTCCCCAACCTGGGTGAGACCTTCAAGAAAACAAGGTCCCCAACCTCGAACTCAAGAGGTCGTTGGTGCTTGTTAGCATAGGACTGCTGTCTAGACTGAGCTGTCTGCATACACTTCCTAATAAGCTGTATCTTCTTCGTAGTCTCCTGCACAAGACATGGTCTTAGAACAGCTGCCTCCCCTGATTCAATCCAACACAAAGGCGACTGACAAGGCCTATCATATAAGGCTTCATAGGGATACATCTCAATGGTAGACTGGAAGCTATTATTATAACAGAACTCTACAAGTGGAATGTGTTTCTCACACGAACCTCCAAAATCGAGAACACAGGAATGTAACATATCCTCTAGTACCTGTATAGTCCACTCGGTCTATCCGTCAGTCTGTAGGTGATAGGCTGTGCTCAAAAGTACCTACATACCAAAGGCCTTCTATAAACCATGTCATAATCAAGATGTAAAATGAGGATCTCTGTTGGAGACAACAGAACAAGGTGCTCCATGAAGGCACACTATTTCCTTGACATACATCCTTCCCAAGTCATCAACCGTGAAGGTCTCCCGCATATGTATGAAATGTGCGACCTTCGTCAGACGGTCGATGATAACCCATACCACACCATTGCCACGATGTGACCTGGGTAAATTGGTTACAAAATCCATAGAAACATCGTCCCATTTCTACTCTAGAATAGACAACAGCTGCAAAAGTACAGCCAGACGCTGATGTTCCTCCTTCACCTACTGATAGGTGGAACAACGCGTGATGAAACCGGCTGTCTCCCGCTTCTTGTTAGGCCACCAATACTGTCATCGCTAATCACGATACATGTTGGTGATTCCAGGGTGAACTGCCCAAGCTGAGGTGTGGAAATCCCTCATCAGCTCCTCTCTGATGTCTGCTGGGACCCATACACACCCACAGAACAATAAAGTATCACCCTCATCCATGATCCAATCTATAGAGGCTTCATCAGCAACACTTTCTCGTAAAACAAGGCCTTTCGGATCTGATAACTATCTTTCCCTGACCCATTATAAAAGAGTATATGTCACTGCTATGGCTGGAATAATAGTCTGACCCTGACCCTCCTGAACCACAATGTGCATCTATGAAAAGAAGGCCATCAGCTTCCACTCCTCATTAGATTCCCAAACCACTTGCGACTAAGTTTTCCAACTCAGAGCATCGACTTGTGAATTTCCTTTCCCAGGAGTATAGGCCAATTCGAAATCAAAAGATTGCAGGTACTCAACCCACCTGTGCTGCCTAAGATTCAGATCCCGCTGAGTGAATATATACTTTAAGATTTTGTGATCAGCGAACACCACAAAATGCTCTCCCAACAAATAGTGTCTCCAATAGTGTAAGGCCTGAACAACCAATGCGAGATCGAGGTCGTGCCTCAGATAATTCTATTCATGAGGCTTTAACTGATGAGAACCATATGCAATGACTCGCTTGTCCTGCATCAATACAACTCCAATCCCATTACCTAACGCGTCACAATAGACCGTATAATCCCTACCCAGCTCCAGAAAGATCAATATCGGTGGAGAAGTCAGTCTTCCTTCCAATTCTTGAAAAGCTATTTCACAAGGTTTTGACCACTCGAATCTCACCCCCTTTTTGGTCAAAGCTATGAGCGGTGCTGGTAGGAGTAAAAAGTCTTAAATTAACCACCTATAATATCCAGAAATCCCTAAGAAACTCCTAATATCGAAGACATTCTTAGGTTTCTCCCAAGAGACTACATCACCCACCTTCTCAGGGTCAACTGAAACTCCACACTAAGAAATAATGTGACCCAGGAAGTGAACCTTATTTATCCAAAAGTGGCATTTAATGAGCTCAGCATAAAGCTAATGATCACTTAGTGTATTAAGTACGATATCAAGATGGGTTTCATGGTCGTGTCTCGAGTGTGAATAGACTAAGATATCATCCAAAAATACAACCACAAAAAATCAAGGTAAGGGTGAAAAATCTGATTCATAAGATCCATAAACACTTCAGGTGCATTCGTAAGCCCAAACTTCATGACTAGGTACTCATAGAGACCATACCCGCTCCTGAATGTCGTACAAGGTACGTCTAAAGTACTGACATTCACCTGGTGATAGACTGACCTCAAATCTATATTGGAAAACACCTTCAATCCTTGGAGCTGATCGAAGAGGTCATCAACTCTAGGAAAAGGATAATGATTCTTATTCTTCAGCTGATTTAATTTATGGTAATCCATGCAAAGACGAATGGTACCGTCTACCTTCTTAGCAAAGAGAATCAGTGATGCCCAAGGAGAAGTGCTGGGACGTATAAAGCCTTTTGCTTCCTAGTCCTCCAACTGACTCTTGAGCTCCAGAATCTCCTTAGGTGCCATCCTATAAGGAGGAATGGTCACTGGTACTACTCCTGGTACAAGCTCAATAGTAAACTCCACCTCTCGCACTAGAGGTAGACCAGAGAATTCATCAGGAAAGACATCTGTAAAGCGCTCCACTACAGGAGGATAAGCAGTGGGTTCTAACCCTTGGTCATCAAGATAAAGACCGGAAACCTGTGCTGTGACACCACCCAACTTATGTTGTTCGGGTCCTATTCGTGTCGCACTAAGATCCCATTCTCCCTTATGCACATGTGTGTTTCCCTCTGGTGATGTAAACGTCACCCTCCGACGATAGCAGTCTATACATGCTCTATAGGGAACTAACTAGTCCATCCCAACTTTTACATCAAAACTTGTCATCTCCAGAACATACAAGTTCCAAATGAAAAGGTAACCGCCCACCTCGAGGGGAAAATTCTGACAACGATGAACGCCCTCTGAACAAACACTTAATGAGGTATCTAGCGTAATCACACTATGATACGACTCAACGTCGAGGCCCAAACTCTCTGTGATAGCCTCCGATATGAAAGAGTTTGAAGCCCCCGTATCAAACAAGGAGGATACCAATGTAGAGGAAACTAAAAGCGTACCTCGTACAGTAGATAGCCCAACATACTGCTCATGTGGCGTAGGTTCGACTGCATATAACTGGACGGTACCACGACCCTGAGTCATAGAATGACTACCCTGTGCAAACCAACCCTGCTGGTGCTGAGAGTTATACACTTGGTTACCTCTGCCTCGACTGCCACCATGGCTTGATCGGCCAGCGTTATTCCAGTCGCCTAACTGACGTAATCCTGCTGATCCAGCACCAGATCGTGGAGTAGGTGCAGATCCTTGCTCAATAGGAACTAGAGAAGAAGTCCTGCAGAAACGTTGAAGGTGACCCATCTGGCCACAGCCTCTGCATTCCACTGGGTTCCACGGACACTACGCCCTTAAGTGTCCCTTCCTCCCGCACTGATGGAAAATATAAGAACTATCTGTGCTGGGAGCCTGACTGCTGCCTCCCCATGGGAAAACTCAAAATGTATCTTCCGCCCTGAAGAAGATCCACTGGAAGCTTTTGGTGCTAAACCACCCTGGTTCGCACTATCCGCTTCCCTCAGATTACGCTCAGTAATCAGAGCTTGGTTAACAATCTCAGGAATAGATTTCAACCTGAACACGTTTACCTGAGATCAGATGGCGTAACCTAGCCCATCCTCAAAACGCCTAACGACCATCAGATCATCAACAACTAGCGATGGGGAAAAACTCTACAGCTCGGTGAATCGGGACGAGTACTCCATGGAAGTCATGGTCCCCTACTTAAGGTTCATAAAATCCCTAGCTCTGTCATCTCTCAAGGTCTGGGGAAAGAAAAAGTCATAAAAGATTGCCTGGAAATCTTTCCAGACCAGGTCTCCCTGCTTTCTCGACTTGGTGATGATGTCCCACAACCTTTTAGCTAAATTTCATAGCATATAAATGGCTAATTTGACTCTCTACTCGGGAGGAATCTCGAGAAGTTCCAAAATGGTCCGAATCGCCTCCAGCCAAGACTCAACAGCAAGAGGTCCTCCATCTCCTGAAAAAGTTGGAGGATGATGTAACTGAAACTCATGGGTCAACTCTACCATACTCAAGGAAGGTCTCACTCCACCTTGCATACTTTGCATCATCCTCAAGAAACCCTCAAAAAACTGGGCACCATCTCCCATCTCAGGAATAGAAAAAGGAGCCACAGGTGGCTCGACTGGGAGATCAACTGGCGGCTCAGGGCCCGCCACCTCAAGAATGTGGTCATCGCCGCCTTCAATGTGCATGAATTGAGAATGTCGTGGAGGAATAACGCTACATTTCCAAATGAACATCTCAGAAAAGGAATCCAACAAATTAAATGCTAAACTCAAGAATCTAGGATAGGAACTACGCCTTCCTACCTCTCAGATCACCTACCCACACCTACAAGGGTTCTTTGAAAAACAAGAAAACCTTCAAAATTTTCAAATCCTGTGACATGGAATTTCCCATCCCATAAGGGCCCATACTCCTGATGAACTGAAAGATGACACACACTTGGATGTCATTTCTCATTTACTTACACTAATCAAGCATTCAAATTACCTTTAAAGGAAAAGATTGGTTTAGTTGGAATGTCATTTTCCGATCAATAAGGGCCCATACACCTTATGAACAAAAGAGTGACACCCCCTAAAACCACATAATTTCTCAACACACAACAAGCATGAAGGGATAGCACAAGTAAACACATACAAACAAGGCATGGAAATAAACAACAAACAATGCTCGCTAGAAATTTAAATGTGGAAAGGAAATATGCATGGCCTGATCATATTGTGCCTATCGTGATGTATTTTCCAATTCATAACCCTCATTTCATTGGGTCGAACCATGAAATCCAAATCCCAACATTGAAAATCTCAATAACATCGCAAAACATGTGAAGCACCCAATGGTGAAACGATATCAATAGTAAATAGAAGAATCGATAACAAAATAAAATAGGAAACTTGGACCATACCCCGTACACGGGTTCACGATGCCCAAGCATGGCTCATGGATAAGTCCCTAAGCGTTCCCATTCTCCAAGTCTATCGTCTCCAAATAGTAATGCAAGAAGAAAGAAAACGCTCTGATACCACTTTGTGACATCCCAGACCCGGCTACCCCCTCAACCTGATCCCCGAGCCCGGTTGGCCACATGACCCCTGGTTCGTCTCTCCATAGGCCAGGGATTATCGACTAGCAGCATGGGTGTAATGGTAAGTCAGTGGGAAGACTATACCCCAATGTCAGAGTACGCAGCGGTATAGAAGAAAATAAACAAAATAGTGGAAGCACAACCAATGGATAAACAGGAGAAAAGGGGTAATATACTAAGCAAACAACAGAATTAAGGAAACCCTGATAAATATAAAAAAGCCTCATAGGTAGTGTCTAGTACAAAATGGATGCATGGAATGCTGATACAATGAAAATAAATGGAAATAATGCTATGCAGTAATACAAAAAGAGAACATAAGTAGTTCATGAGCATCCCTAGCCAATCTCGGTCCTCTGCTCTGGAACTCCAGCAAGAACATACATGTATCAATAACCTGAAGTTGTGCCTTTTCCCCTACTAGTACCTACAGCCGTAAAGTCTACACGGGTGCCCAGGAGGCCGCCCGAGTAGGGTGTGAGACAAGTCTCAGTAGGCCACCTCCAACGATGTCTACGTGTAATCCAAATAGGTTTTCACATCAATAGTGAGAAATAGAGTGCAAGTAAGTAAAGCAATAAATAAACATCCCTCCCGCTCCAGTTCTCGAAGGACACCTGGCGGGTTTACCTGCCTTAGCTCATGGATGGTAGTCTGAATGAGTCACCTGCTTATTTAGAGATTGATATATATATTCATATATATATATATATATAATACATTGGGTAGGACCTGGATGGAACTCATGAACGTCCTTAACCCAGGGGCAACGCTCTTGATCCTACCCCTGGCCTAACCTTGGGGAAGCTCTCACGGTCTATCCCCGGCCAGAAGGCTTAGTAATTATTCAAGGGAGCTCTCACAGTCTACACTTAGCCTGAAGCCATAACATAGGGGAGCTCTCACGGTCTACCCCTGGCCCAAAGCTGTATCATTTATTTAGGGGAGCTCTTAGGGTCTACCCCTAGCCCGAAGCCGTATCATAGGGGAGCTCTCACAATCTACCTCTGCCCCAAAGATTAATCATTTAATTAGGGGAGCTCTCACGTTATTCCCTTAGCCTGAAGCCGTATCATAGGTTATCTCTCACAGTCTACCCCTGGCCTGAAGCTTAATCATTTAATTTGGGGAGCTCTCACGGTCTACCCCTAGCCCAAAGTATTATTATAGGGGAGCTCTCATAGTCTACCCCTGTCCCAAATCTTAATCATTTAATTAGCATAGGTTATAAGGCATACACTTTTTATAACATTCATATCAATAAAACATGGCATTTCCATCTCACAATATCTCATAATCACATTTCAAGAAAACATGCATTTAAAATAATAAAAGGGGTTTAGGATAACTCATCCTAGCCAAGCCCTAACAAAACCATCCCATTTACCTCACACGAAAAATGTAATTCAAGACATATCCATAAGGTCCAAAGGTGAAAAGGGCTAAAACTAAAGGTATAACACCTATGGGTTTCTATACCGGGGTTATACGGTACCCAAACACCCAAATGAGGGTAGTTCTCATACCCTCATATCACAAGGGTCATTTATATAGAAAGCAGTCAATAATAATAAGAGTTTTGGTGAAAGGAAAACCGCAACACGATGGTATGAACCCAAAAAGATGAAAACCCAAAAGGAGAACACATGACCACCTACCTTATGGCTTTAGATGTAGGCTCGCTCGATATCTACCTCATATTTGCAGCAGGTTGGAAGATATCTAAGTTCTAGTCCAATGCCCTGAAAATAGGGCATATTATCCTGCATCAAAATAACAAGACGGAAAGCAAGTTTTGCTGATGAAGGAAGGGTGCTTGAGGTTAGCCTTACCTTGTCCCTTCCAACGCTTCTAACAGATCAAGAATTGGACACCGGGGGATGAAACCAGAAGAGATTGAGTGAAAAGAGGGGTCGGGAGCTCAAAGATTCTTCTCCTCTAGTTCTGTCCGTAGGAGGAAGAATGAAAAGGGTTTAGACTTAAATAGAAATTTAAGGAAAAAACTGTAAATTTACCCAAAACTCGGTCGCACGGTTTAAGCGCACAGTTTAGAAAACCCTGTGCAAACCCTGCACACCTCACTGCCTTCAGATAAAGGGTCGCACGGTTCAGGCGCACGGTTTACCCAAAACATGTGCAAACCGTGCTCACCTCCATGCCTTCAGACCAAAGGCCGCACGGTTTACCCAAACCGTGCACAAGCCGTGCACATGACATGCGCCCTTGTCTGCAAGTCCATTTTCTCAAACTCTCGGGCTCCGAACAAACCCCGGACACTCCCCGGACCTTCCTTAGAACATTACACAAATTAAACAAGCTTAAAGAAAAGGTTCGAAAGTAAAACTAACAATCTGTACTTTTTCCAAAGAGTCGGGTCGTTAAATTACTCTCAAGTTTAAGATGATGAGGACACATTTTATCTACAAAAAAACCAACACTTTAGAAAACTTGTCTAGCGATATGGGACAACCCAATATGTGATTGCAATAGAGAACCACTAGCTTTAGGTTACTATTGACACAACTTATAATTATTTTTGAATGAAACATAGAATCATTTAATTTATCTAGTGAAAAAGATACATTATATCAATGCTCAATAGGTAAGTATATATTACTTAAAAAATAGATATTTCCCTATCAAGAAAAATTAATGTAAATATATCCCTATGTGCCTTCTAAGATGAATGTATTCCATATCGCACCATATCATGCCACAATTACAATATCAATAAACAATAACTTCACAAAACAATAACCTTACACAACATCTGAATCACCCAAGTTGAATTAACATAAACGGTAACAAGAAAACTTCACAAAAAACAATACCATCACTAGTTACACATATTTTTCCCATACGTGGGTTAGCTAATCCCATGAACAAGATCATTACTATGTCTTGAAACGTCATTTTATCTTTTATACATTTCTCAAATTTTAGTGAAAAAGACAATAAAGCATGCTCCTTTGATACCACATTGTAACATCCCCCAATCTGGTACGATTTCACGTGGAAAGAAGGGGTTGGTTACGAGACCTTAAGTGGACCTGCACATACACTAAAGGCTACCAAAAAGAAGTTGGATGCAATTAGTATAGTGGGTATATTATACCCCTAGTTATGAAGTGTCACATGAGGTGAAACAATTCATAATAAAATGGAAATAATCAAAGTAAAGATGTAGTGTAATACAACAACGGAATCATACAAAATAATACAATAATTAAAAAGGAGTAATGTAATGACCTTCTGGAGTGTAACTAAATTTCATGCAATAAAACACAAGAATATTACTAATAGACTCAAATAAAAGACTCAACATTTCGGGTCTATAACCCTACATCATTCCCATCTCCAAACTCATTCCAAATAGAAAAAAATCAATCAACATCAAGGACCTTTTCCTTTTTCTAAACCTATATCCATGAAATCAACATGGGTACTAAATGTTTTCCTGAATAGGGAGTGAGTATAACTCAATATTTAGACACCACCAAATTTAAATAACCTTTCTGATAAGACGCATACACAATAAAGTGATAAATAGGTGTATTAATTAATTCAAAAATTAATAAAATACAACCATAACTTGCATTGTCTCTAAGCCGAAATAGTTTTGTGCATGTATTATGACCATGCAAACCACAACCATATAACCAAGGTAAAAAACCTGCTTCAACCCCATACCGAAATATCTTTGAGCATGTCTTACGACCATGAAAAACACTACCATACAACCATGTTAAAATAACCTGCTCCAGTTCCATACCAAAATATCTCTGAGCATTACTTATGACCATGAAAACCTCAACCATATAACCATGGTAAAATATCCTACTCTGATTCCATAATAGAGTATCTCTGATCATGTCTTATGACCATTCCAAACTCAACTATATAACCATGGTATAATCACAACAAACAAACTAGGCCAAAGCCCTATAAGCATTACAAAAATATATGTCAAAGCCCTACAAGAATTAAAGCATGGGATTGGTAATAACCTTCTCACTATAAGCATTACAACATGATAAAGGGCCGAGTCTACTCGATATAATCCTTACAACATATAAGTGTGCAAGTTCAAGGATTGAGCTGGATATATTAGAATTACAGTATGGAACACAATTCTTGTCATATATCATGGATATCTGTTAGGTCCACAAGGAAGAATACCCTAAGAGGGGGGGGGGAATCAGGGTATGACTAATTTAAAATTAACGCTCGTTCTGATCTTGTTTTGTTGTTAAGAAAAACACTCTTCTCTCTCTTTCCTGTTGCACAAAGTATACAGAAAGTAAAGCATGAACATGACACACTAATTTTACTTGGTTCACCGCAAAGGGCTATGTCCAAGGAGCAAACGCCGACAAGTTGTCGGTCGTACCAATTCCACTAAACTTCACTAGCTGTGGATTACAATGTTAGGGCTAGATCACTTCTATGTCCAAGCTCACTGCCTTTACAAAGTTTAGGGTCAGCTCACTGCTTTCCCAAGGGTCACTCTCTATTTCTCCCTCTCTCTGGCTCACTGCCGATGGAGAGGATCACCTTCTTCCTCTTCCTAAGCTCACTGCTTTGTGAAGGGATTCAATCATAGTTTATAGACCTGTAGGTCTCTTCATTTGCAAGAAATAATGCATCTTCAACTTTTGATAGATGCTCTGTTGAAGTCCAAATTTCATCCACTGATGAATAACACTTTGCCTCTGACCACTGGGCAACTACCTTTGGAAAGTAACTTCGCAAAGCACCCTACTTCGTTAAGCTCCCAATTTTGTGAAGCTCAAAAAAGCCTTCGCGAAGCTCCTGCCTTTTCGCGAAGCTCTATCGCAAAGCACTATCACGATGCACAGACCTTTGCAATGCTTAGGCCGTCGCGGAGCTCCTGCCTCTCTGCGAAGCTCAGTGAGCCAACGTGGGGAACACACCTTTCGCGGAGCTAGAATAGCCGCCGCGAAGCTCCCCTTTCGCGAAGCACACTGCCTTCATGAACAACCTCTGCGAACCGAGAGCAATGGATTTTCTATGAAAATTCTCTCTACTTCTCTCGAGGGGGTCGAACTCTATTTATAGGCAATTCCACCGACCCTCGAACTTTCTGCGCAAATTCAACGCCACATCATCTCAAATCGCGAAGCTCCAAAGTTTCTGCCGGAATTCTATCCAAATCGCGAAGCACCACAACAATTTTCCATTCATGGAGCTTGACGTAATCTCAAAACATTACCGTCAACATACCTTCGCGCCTTCGCCGCGAAGCTCCCTCGCAAAGCCCTTCACCGCCGCGATGCGCTTCAGCCTCTGCCATTCGCGAAGCTTGACGTAATCGCGAAGACTCACCGCCTCCAGTTTTCTGGTCTTTGAGATTTCCAAACCATGCATCCTATCTTCGCGAAATTCATGCGTTTTCCATATTAAATTATGATCTTCATGGAAATCCACTTTTTGTGATGCTCACCAAATTCCAAATTTTGGACCCCAAAAATTTGGCAAACACTGGGAAACAACGCCACCATTTACTGCTCTTTTTTACCGCCTCAAGTTTGTCCTTTCCTTTGTAATCATTCTTTGTCAACATGGATTGTCAATAACTTCTCGGGTACTCGACAAATATCCATGAAAACCTACTTTTTCAACGAACACAATCAACCCAAAAATACTGCAATGTTACCTTGAGGGATTTTTTCCCAACAATATCAAAATATCACAACACAATTATTAATGGTTAATTATTAGAATTACCCTTATTATTTCATATATCAATTGAAATATAGTTGAAAACTGATAAAAAAATATATAAATAAGAAATAAGCACACAATTTGGGGAATCTGTAACAAGAAATCACCTTAGGTCACATGTCATGCTAAACATACTTTTTGTCATTTTCCAATTCAATTATATTAAATGGTTTTCCACCCAAAGGGTATCTATAAGATAGATCAGAATCAAATTGAAAAAAAATTATTCCAAGTAATAATCCCATTTATTTATTTAATTAATTTGGGTGCACAAAAAGATGCTTCTATCACTATATTTTATAATCATGGAAATTACTAAACATTATGGTTAAGATTAAGTCCCCATACCTTTAATCGATGAATAAACAATGCTACCCATAGTCAACGCCCATGAGTAAGAAGGTGAAGATAACTGAAAATAGGTTCCTATATTAAAATTTATCAAGATCAAAACCAACAATAGAATTGGGAAAAGGATTTCAACTCAACAGTTGATCATGAAGGGAGAGAATGATGAAACCCAACCGAAATGGTGTACTAGTGATTTATCATATATAAAGGACGTCCATAAGGGATTTTTTCACCCTAAAATCACTTGGAGAATTTACTAGGGTCGAGATAAGAGGATTTACAGTGGATGGGAATAAAAAATCTGCCGCACAACATGTTTAAAATAGTAGGTCGAACATTTACATGTCGTGTAACATGATTACATGCAATGTAACTTTTTTTAATGGAATTAACTGAAACAAACATCAACTAAGATTTATTTTCGTAAAACACTAAAATAATTACATAACCTGTAATCCCTTTACACTATGTGGAAATGTTATGCAATTGATTTTTCAACCCAATTTCATTTTGAACAATGTAAACCCCCATTAAAGCTTCCCAACGTACAAAGAAACCATGAAATTCTTAACCCATTATACTAGATTTCATTAATTCAAACAAGCATCATCAATTAAATTTTGGTCATTTTCTCCAACAAGGGATCTCCATCTCCAAACAAGACACGACCATAAAGGCTAAAAAAATATAAGAGATAAATACCTTTAAAAATATGAGATCTTACACTATTTGTAATTATTTGAGAAGGAAGTCCTATGTGAATGTAGTATATGAGTTAGATAGGGTTTTATAGAAAAAGTAGGGAGATGTATAAATATGATATAATAGATATAATATATTTTTAACACCTGGGAGGACTACTCAAGTTACTATATCATGGGAGGAAATCATGATTACTGTAGCATCACTATAGTAGCGGAGGTACTATAGCAGCGGTGGTAGTACTGTAGTATGAACTATAGCAGCTGAAAAACTGTAGCAAGGACTGTAGTAGCCTAGGTACTGTAGTAGTGTTATTCACTGAAGGGCCCTTTGAGCCAAAAAAATTGGTTTTCTAGCCTTGTATTCAGGAAACTTGGCCTTGGGACTTCAGGTTATGTAATGGGACTCCCTCTACCCCAGAAAAATAGGACTTTTCTTAAAATAATAAAATAAAGCTTCAACCCTAACCTTTTAAAAAATAACAACATACCCTTAAATACAAATAGACTAAAAAATTGAGACCATTAACATTACATAAGATAATTTATGTTTTCAATTAGCATATTAAGGACATCCGTATATAACATGATCACATGAAAATATATGTAAATTCCCTAAACTAGTAATCCTAGAGCTCTTAGGTTATTTTATATATGGTTGTAAGATTACAAGAAATCATAGACCACATATCATATTTTTAGAAGTCCTTAAGTGACTAGAAACATAAACATTGGATACCATAAAAAGATTAAAACGTGTATCATTAATGTTTATAATATAATTCCTTAATAATATCCACTAAGGTAATCATACAAAATATTCCACATCATCACCATATGAGATAGGAACTATAAGAAATCAATGATCTTAGGTGCTGTATAAGGAATAAGGTAAAACAAATTCTAACGTGGAATAATGGCATAAACAATATAGTGGGAGTAGATGGACAAATTGAGCCACAAAAATAAAATCATAAGAATACAATAATATCCGTTTTTATAGAAAATATAAATAAATTATAATAAAAATAAAAAAAAACAAAAAAAAACCATCTCATAATTATTTAACACATAATGTAAGATATTATAAATATACCATTAAGGCCTTGTCTTAGTGAATCATCGATTAAAGTGTTGGAACATACCAAATAATCACTCTTTTTCATCTCGTGAGACCAAATTTTGAATCCATGGAATATATTATTATAGTCCCCACTTATAAAATATTAATTATAAAACATCCATTATATAAGTATAATGGGTAAATTGTAAAATATTTAATTATCCCTATAGAACCTCTCAAATACAAATGAATAAATAATCACTAATTATCAAAATATAAGTCATAAATAAGCAGATTATCAAGGATTTCATTATCAGTGGAATAATGTAGATATGTATGTTATATTAGTTGAATGTTACTTTAAATAATTAAGGATTCTTAATATTAAAATAATTACACTCATTAAGTGATGTTTATTGAATTACAATGGCCAATTTATTTCATATATGAACATGATTAATGGATTAAGAAAATTGAAGATATGTATTTACAAAGGTATGATACCTAAATAATGATTTAAAAATTTTATAAAAAAATTAGGATTATGATACAAATATTAATTTACATGTATTAGGGATAAAAAAATTCTTAAGGAGAAATACCCAGGTTGGTATGGTTTGATGCTAAAGGTAAAAAAGTAAAAAATTGATTTTCATCCACTATATACATAAAAAATGTTTTACTATATATATATATATACATATCATCATTACATAAATAAATTCCCCTTATAACAAATAATTCCTTTTTAATACCACAAATACATTACATAAATTAAGATTTTTTATCGTGGGACAATACAAAGTTTCATACCACATGTGAAAGTTTCAGCATTATAAGGGCCTATTAATGATGTATAATATAAATGAAATGGTGCCTCAGATTCATAGGTAATCATAATAATAGTACATTAGATTTTTTATAACAATACTATTATAATAGAACATAAATTCAAAAGGATTTGACATTAGGAATGTAAATAATACTTAAGAAGGAAGAGAAATTATATCTTTACATTGGAATCATAATGGCTTATGAAAATTGTAACATAAGAGGTACTAGATAATATATCATTGATAAAATATCATTAGGATAATGATGATTTAAAATTATAACCATGAAAGTATATAATGTTAATATTAAAAAAAATTCAAAATCAATAATTACATTTGGAAAATACATTAGAAATATTTGGGACATTTACCTTAATTATGATTCATAGGAATGATCCAATATTTATATCCAACCAAAATATTCAATATGTGAAGTGATAGATATGATATAAACTCGTTTAATGGGATACTAAGATTTAATTCAAGCATGAGATGAGGATAAATTATAATACAGGTGGGTACATAAAATTGTGGTGTGTGGAATCCCATGGGAAAAAATATTCAATATTTTACGTTTTCATTATCCCAAGTTATTCATTTCTTTCAAGTTCCCCAATAAACCCATTTGTGTCACATGATAATTAATAGTTCTTATATCATTACAATAAAAAATATCATTCTATAATTCAAATTTTTTTTCATAAATGCGCTATCAAATTTACACCATCAAACTATATATCCCTATTTTAAACCTTTTTTCCATTTTTAACCAAAAAACTCTAAATATCACCACATTCCTAATTTGAAATAATGATTAAAATATATATTCTATTTTAAAATTTCATTATATAATTTGTTAAATTGGATTTTCTAAATAGATACTTATGAATATAGTTATCATTTCGAGAGATTATTATTCATAAAGTTTTCATTACCCTTCCAATATGTCTCTTAACCATTTATATGAGTTTCCTAAAGTGTCATAAGATTCACATAGAATGTTTTCTTAGATTATAAATATTTAATTACAAAACAAAACATTATATAAAATATGACTTCAATGTAAAATAATATATTAGTTTATAATATATAGTTTAACTATTAAATTACATATTTTATATTATTATTAATAAATACAAAAAACCATGTGGGAAAAAAGATTTTTTTATAATTTGAACTTATTATATTTATTAATCAATTAAAACATTAAATGAAATTTTCCATTTATTATATTCCTATGAGGAAATTACTATTACACTGACCATGAAAATATAATAATAAATATAATAAACATAGTTACCCAAGAATAATGAATTTGGAAAATATAATTTTTTAAAACTATTTTTTTGATAATTATTATTCATAAAATTTTATTATGAATCAGGGGTTAACAAGACATACTTATAAAAACACTATTACGTATAGATTATAAATGTGAGAAAATGATGTCATAAAATCCTGTTTACAAACACAGATATGAATTATTACCATTATATAATTTAGTAAAATACCTTATCACTTACTGAATATATGTTATAATAGTGTAAAAACAAAGAACCATAGGCATATACATTATATATTTATATATTTCTCCTAAATTGAAAATCCACCTCCTTGAGGTGCATCACATGAAACAACATTATTTACATCTAGATTAAGAGAATCCATATTTGGGGGAGCACTTATGCATGGAGTAGCCATTTTTATCACCTAGAGAGATACAACATCACTAGGTTCTGTTCAATATATCTAAATTCACATTAATCATTGGGGGATAATATGTTTTTTGGATAGGTCACTCACACAAGGTTGTCATTTTCATTATAATACACCAATGTATAATTCTATCATTGGAAGAAGGCATAATTCTCGAGGGCATCATTTAATATGGACAAAGTAGATTCATAATATTGGGTAGAGTAATGAGAAATGTGTTTTCCCATCATGAAAGATAACCCATAAATAAATTATATCCATGTTTAAGCCTTTGCAACATTCAAGAGGGAACTGGTGAGCATGGGATTGGAATCCTCACACTAAGATTTATGGATATTGTGGATGAGTAAAGGTCACAAATTAAACATGTCTTCATTGTTATTTTATATATTTTTATAAAAATTATATTTTTAATAATTTTCAATGAATATGAATAATGATAATAATAAATTATAACTACACAATAAATTTTATTAACTTGAACATGTTCCATATGTAATTGAATATATATCCCATTCATTATAACTTTAAAATATTACTCCCCATATTTATTTATTTACTTATTCTATTCATACCCTATATCATGCTTATAAAAAGTGTTATTTTTTGGAGATATTATTATAATTTTTAAAGGAATTGTGATTCCGTAATTTATGTATAATGAATTTTTAAAAAATTTTACTTCTAATATTTATGTATAATGATTATCTTCTATTTGATTATTAATTTATCAAAATAATGAAATCATTTTTATCTTATTATATTCATATAATAATTAATGTCATTATTTTTTAAACTTAATTACATCTATAATAAAATAAATTTAATAAAATAAATATAATAAAAATAAAAAAATAATTTAAATTTATATAAAAAATATACAAATGATATATGGGATATTAAATTATCAACCTTAAATGAATTATAACCTATGTAAATTTTAAATAATAATTTATATTAGGGATAATTACATGTTTAATTAATCTTATGCATCATTATAGTTGTTTCCATTAATTTTTACAAGATAAAATATCAATTAAAAAATTGAAAATAATTAACTAATATAAAGTATAGTATGCCTCAAAATTAGTTGAATGAAAAGTATAAGCTAATATGTTAATATATACTATAACTAGAAATGTTTTTAAAATTAATAATTTCTTATCATAATGTTATTAATAACTTCAAAAATAACAACCTAATTATCTAAAAAAACTATACTATCATCTCATACTAAATATAATAATGTGGTGATTTAAAAAATTTAATCATTTTTCTTGAGTCTTGAGAAAATTTATATTTTTTAACATCTGGTTCTATTATCTACTAAATGAAATAACTTTCAAAAAAAAGTATTGATAGATATTCATATAGTAATTTTTTAATCAATGATATAAATATATTATGTAATTTACATTCGAACCATTTTAAATATCAAACCCATATAAGAATTGTTTCTAAAAAATCGCTACAATTTTATATTAATGTATATATTCTTCAATTATATTCTTCTTTATATAGTTATAATTATTATTATATACTATCTATATTACTAACTATAATGAACATATCTCCACTTACCCAATGTTTATAGGTTCACTACTACCTGGTAGTCAATCTATGAGGGATACCATACCCATGATCTACTATTTATCATCCCATTAGAGGTTTGGTATATAAATAATGATTATTATATAAACATGGAATATTTTGTCATTAAATTATATATTATTATTACTTATAGTTATCCACATAACCAATAATACATAATATTTTTATTCATTACATAAGGAAATGGAAAACATTGGGAAAGGTTGAGCTTATACGCCTAGTAAGTTATAATGTACAATGAAGGAAAATAAAGAATAATATAATAAGAAATATATTGGACATATATGAATAAATTATTCAATATAAATGGTTTTATAAGCATAAAAAAATAAATATATATCACAAAAATATAAATAAATAATCACATTTGTGATGATAAATGATATCATAATGATGGAATGTTGAATAATTAAAATCAAGACCATACCATCAAGACCTAATACCAAGTCATCATAGATAAAAGGGTTGGAATACAATAAAAAACCAAAATAGTTTATCACTTGAGAATTATCATTGAATATAGAAAAAATATAATTTTACACCCCAAACATCAGATAATAAGTCCAATGCATTCATCAAATTATGAGAATCTATATAGAATACTGTAAATAATATCACTTAAGTAACCTCTCATATAAACATTGATTTATAATCAATAATTTTCAATAAGTAAATAATTAATATATATATTTTTATGGATTCTATATTCAATTAAATGATATGGATTTCGATTTTAATACCATTTAAACGTATTAAATATAATTAGGTATTGAAAATAATAAAATAAGTAAACTTATCTAAGGAAATGTAAATAATTGTGTTAGATGGATTCATAGATAAATTATAATTATAATTTTTTTAGATAATAGAACACATAAATTTTAAATTGTATAAGTATAAGAACCAATAATTTTTATACACAGGTATTAAATTTTTTTATATTAATATTTAATACATTATAAAAACACATTCTTGTGGACCATAATTGTTTATTTTACTTGGTGACTAGGTACATAATATTATGATTTGGTGAAATATCTTCATCATATACCATAAATAGCTTCTGATTTATTTTTATTTATTAGAATAAACAAGATAAAAACTTTCTTCATAACCTAGTTAAGGGAAACATAATAAAGGGTGAGATTAGTTTCTCAATAATGGTAAACAAGGGAGATACGTACACAAAACATGAGCCTAACATTTTGATAATTTGAAGAAATGGTGAGACCATTTTATCAATAATGTGAAAAAATACATTAATAAATCAATTGAATATTTTTATAAATATTTTTTAAATCATTTTTTTGAAAACATGTTTTTCGACGGAAAATGGGTTTTCAACCAAATAAAGAAATAATGAAGATAATTATCTTAAACAATATTTTGATATCATGAGTACATAAAGAGAGGAAAATGAATGGAAAAAATTTATTCTCATGAAATAAACATAGTACAATAAAATTCATGAGTTTTGTGAGATATAGTTCGTAATTTTTCATCATTTGAAGAAAAATCATGAACAATCCTGACAAATGATTCGACTATATCATAAAACACTTACTACTTTGGTAACATTGAATATTAATTACCATGAAACAATAACACTAATTAAGACATAAAATATAATAATTCTAAAAAAAATTATTATATTAAATGTAAATTTTTCATTATATTTAAATGATAAAATAAGATAGGTTCATAACATAACATATGTCTTAAATAATGAAAACTAAAACAAAAATTCCTTACAGCTTTGGTGACTTTTGAACCATAAACCCCATGAAAGTGAGATAATAAAATTTATATTTAAATCCATATAATTATCATGAGAATAATTATAAAAAAAATTCCTGGATATTATATACCTCACATGAAATAAATATGTGTTGAATATGGCATTGTCTCATAGAAGTAAAAAAGTTAGAAAACTATTGAGCACTGCCATAGTAATATTTTCAGTCATATGAACCAATAAATCATATCATCAACTTAAACATAATAAATCATGAAAATAAATATATTAATGATATATAATTTCAAATGTTACTTATATTCACTGCACAAAATAAATGAGTGGTTAGTTTTCATATGTCTCTCTAAAAAGAGAGACCAAAAATACCTCACCATAAGCTGTGAAATCCTTCATATAATTTAGAACCACATTTATCATAAATATAAGACTAATATAAACCTATTAATTAAAATTAATTATATATATCATACATATATGATTTAATTAAGTCTATTTATTAACCTTGTATTAAATGTTTGTTTATTAAAAACATGATTTGGGTAACAAACGACTTTGATATTGGTTCCATCATCACTAGAATAATAATAAAATTATTATCATATTTATAAATGAATTATAATTTTATGACCAATAATGGAATATTGTTTTGAATAATGAAGTTTTTTATGATCATTGATACGATAGGTCACAATTACACTTGAGTAACATTTCAACTTTTCAACAATCATTATAGAAAAGAGGTAAGTAGTTTTTTTATTTATGGAATGATTATAAAATAATAATAACAATAATATATCATTAAATATACTTCTAAATATCATTATTTAAGTTTACTTATGAAAAGATATTCACATATCATTATGAAGGTGTTAGTCTAAAAGTACATGAGGGATGTTATCATATTTTAATGAGAGTAAAGGTTTGAAATAAAATGATATATTATATTTTCATATGATATTTTTAAAATTTATATCATAAATATTTCCTTTATATCACATATATTTTTTAATATTATCTTTAATTATCTTCCGTGTCAAATTTTAGTGAAAACAAATCGCATCGCTTTGTGAGGTGGTAGTAATCCATACCCCCGAGTGACGTTATAGTATAACCTAGGGAATGGAAAGTACAGAATTTATATATGATATAATTAATATATAGGTATTATAATTTTATAAATTAAATATATATACTTTATATTCATCATAATACAAACCATGAGATGTCGTAATGAAAAAATGAACGCCATCAGTTTGTGAGGAAATAGTTCTCCTAACATGCGGATGATGATTTAGTAACACATTTGATCAAATTAAGTTTGTGTTTAGGAAGTTAAATTTTCATAAAATCATATAATTATATGTTAGATAATTATTTTTATATATAAATACTGTTTAATATGAATTTAAGAAGGTGGAGGAAAAAATAATATAAAAATATTTGTTTAGGAACATTACATCTTCTTGGTTATCCACAATAGTTTTTTATCCATAATCCTTCCAAGATTAAATTTCTAACTAAAATAAGTAATCTAGGTTCATATTATGAATTTTTGGAATTATTTTGGTATGAATTGTTTAAATGAAAAGGGTTTTAATGTGGGAATAAAAGAGGATATAGGGTGGCCTTTCATAAATTCAGTGACCAGTACACATGGAATTTTGTAAAATAAAATGTTGTAACCATGATGTTTACTAGTAAAAAGGGTCGCAAATGGTAAATTAAATAAAATAAAATATATATGGTTGATATAAAACTATATAATGGGTGTTGTACAAGTTTTGGGGCGTTTTTAACCCTTAACATTTTACTATAACCCCTAGTAAACCCATTTCTCCTTTAACATCAGAAAATATATTTTACTCTTTTAACTATTATATATGGTTACCAATTATATTGAAAATTTTAGATAATATAAATTATTCTAATTCCAAAAAATGAAACCGATTTTCCAAATTCTGTTCATAGAAGTGGATTTTTTTTATTTTAAATTTAATCCCACATAAATAATAAGAAAGTGGCTTTTCAATGAAAAAAAGTTCAAGAGTTATCAATGTTTTTATATTAAATATCAATATGAAAATAATTCCAATGAACTAAATTTCATTTATACATATATAATTTGACAAATTTTAATTTGAAACCAATTTTGAAAGTTATATTTATAAATGATTTAAATGAATAAGATAGTTTTCAATTAAAAATATTTATTTTAAACTATTAATAACTTAACATATTATAATTCCCTAAATTAAAAAACTGAGACCATTAGATAATATTTAAAATCTAATTTCAAAACATTACTCTAGTTTTTAAAATAAAATTTCCAAAAATTTCAAAAATTATATTTAAAAAAAGTTTACAAAAAACCCACGAAAATGTTTTTTAGAAAAATATAATTTTTAATCATCAAATTAAATTTAATTTCTTATATTTTTTATAAAAAATAACTTGAATATCAAAAATATGATTGAATGTATACTGTATAAATTTCACTAAAATAGTTCAAAAACATTTCTCTGCTCAATTTATTAGGTAAAACCTTATTTGGTTTCCTAGAATTGGCTTTCATAAAAATATTTCCTTCGCTAAATTATTTTTATTTTAATTTTTAATTAATTGGTCACAATGGAATTCAATTTTTATACATTTATAAACCATATATTTTCATAATTTATTTAATCCTATTTATACCCACCATTACAAAGTTTTAGTGATAACTATAATATAGTAATAATTTAATAATTTATCATATTCCATTTAAAATCAGTGTTGTGTGTAATGAAAATAATACTCAATAATATGTGAAACCTAAAATATCATAAGGATCTAATTAATTTTAAAAAATGACACATTGTTTGGGTGTTACAAGAAGAATAAAGCGATAACTAAAAAATACACTCTAAAAATTTCGAGGGTGTGGCACACATGTTAGATATATTCTAGGGATTGAAAATTTCATTATGTAAAGAGGTGTAAGTTTTTATGCTTAATTACATTAGTGGAAATATTCCAAAATTAAATCAAATCCACTATATACCCAATCTATAATCCATTGGGTATATCACTATTGTCATTACTCTAAAAAATTCCCCCCATTATAAACAATAAATCTATAATACTAAAAAACAGGGAATATATATGGATTTTATATCACGAGACAATATAATTTTTTCCTCATTGGAAACTTTTTTCATTATTATAATTTTTGAAACATGTTTTTTATGAGTGAAATGGAACAATACGTGTAAATAATATCACAATCAAAGTACTTACAATTTTTTCATAAAAATATTAATAAAATATACTACAAAATGAAACATATATGACCATGGGAATGTAAATATGAGTTAAGAATAAATTGAAATTGGATCATTACATTATCATGGTAATTACATTGAAAAACATTTTTCTGAGAAGGAATAGATAATATATCATTCGCAAAAATCATAGGGGTGATAATAACATATAATTATAACCATGGAGGTAAACTAAGTGGAAACTTAAAAAAAATTTAAAATAAATAATTACATTTGTAAATTAAAGGAGATTGATAAGGAAACCTTACCTCACATAAGCTTCTTATCCATGATCCAAGTTGTAAATTAATCCCAAAACATAAATATTAAAGAGAGTTCTATGGGAGGGAACAATGTAGAGTGATTTAAATAGATAATCCGAACTTGGTCTGAGGTGAAATGATAAGTGGGTATGTGATTTATTAGAGTGGTGAGAGGAATCCCATGGAATAAATTATTAAATATTTAATTTTTTAATTTTATCATATACTCCATAAATCCCATACTGTCCCATTACCTCCCTTAGTTCCCGTAAAATTATATTTAGGGATAAAAGTTTCCTATAATATGTCAGATATGATTATTCTTACATAATTATTATATCATATTTAATGTAGCTTTCAACATTTAACTATTTTACAATATTATACCATTTTCAAAAAAAATTACCAAACATCATCCCTTAAAAAACTTTTTAATCCTTATTTTGAATATTTAATCCCCTTTATCAAATTTATTCAATAATTATGAAACACATATCTTTTAAATATATTATAATGATTTTTTTTGTTTTGATTGATGCTTTTTTCAAAATAGATACCTTTTTATTTCAATGTAATCAATACATTATTATGGTTTCATTAACAAAATATTATATATATATATATATATATTATAATAAGTATCTAAATAATTGAAATTATGTTTTCAAATATAAATAATAAATATTTCATAAAAAAATATTTTACTGTAAAATATGACAATTAACCTTTTATATTTTCTTTACCCTATGGTTACATGCACATAACATGTTCTATTATTTTATAAATATGTTATCAATGATTTGAAAATTATATAAATTATAATTTCTATATTAATTATTCAATTAATTTAAGGAAAATTATTTAAATATTTTACTAGATATTTAAATTTCTATAATGCTGATGAAATACCATGTGGAAACTAATTTCAATATTTTCACAATCTACATGTTACAATTTTGATAATATTAAAAAAATTAAACCACTATACCATAAATTATATTCCAATGAAATTTTTTTATTACTATAACACCCCATGATTTTATAGTATGTTATCTTTTCAAAGAAATTCAATAACTTGCATTAAACGCAACACTGAGTTCGAGAGCCCCAAGACTTACTACACTAACCATTCAAAAAGTGGTTATAAATATTATTAACTGAATTTTGAATTTTATATACTCCATATAAATTTAGAAATTATATTCTGTGTTTCTTATACATAATATAAGAACAAATTCATTTTTCAGATAAAAGAAGTATTTTTCCCAAAAATGTAATTTTACCATCTTTTGATGGAGATACTTTTTTAAAACTAATATTTGACACTTTTATATATTAATTTTAATGAAATTATATCATAATTTAGAATCAATACATAAAACTATAGTTTGGATAAATTTTGGGTACTTTTCTGATAACTTTTATATTTTAATGAATAGTTAAAAATACTAAATTTTAATTGAAAACAATTTTTTAATCGAAATAATTTATAGTGTTAAATTATACATTTGATTGGTTTTATAGTTTAATTAGATTATAATTTTATCAATTAATATAATTTAGTTCATTGTATGTAATTTCACATTTAAATAGTACATAAAAAAATGTCAATATTTTGATAGTTATTATTTCTTAAAAATACACCTTTTATTTTGACAATAGAAATTAATTTTTAATTAATTTCTGCCACATCTGTGTTTTGAATTTGGAAAAATGGATTTGATATTTGGAATCATGAGATCCAAATTGTGTAAATATGTAACTTTTATTTTTATACATTATGAATATTTACTTTGGTAAATATTTTATTTACCATGGTTAGAGAGTAAATCTGGTAAATAAGGGTAATGAAATATTATTATAATATTACTAAATTACCCTAACATGCGTCTTATTCCTGTTGGTTGATACATTTCTGACCATGGGAATCATTGGGTCTATTTTTGGACCCCATGGAGCCACTGGAGAGTGATAATTACATTTTATATTAAATTATTTAAAGTAAAGACAAAAATGACATGCACATATATCTTTTTGTAAAATGATTTTCACAAGGTGTTATATAAGTTATCTTTTCGACAATAAATATAAATTTTAAAGCTAAAACTATTTGCAACATCATGGTAGTATTTATTTATAATTTTTATACATCAAATAAATAAAATTATTTATGACACAATAATGATGCGATGTTTACCTCATTAAAAAAAGATTTTAATAAATGAGATTATAAAAATTAAAACAATATCCAAAACCTATCAAATTTTTATTAGATGATTTTATTTTAAAAGTGATTCATATTATCTTCTAATTTAATGAGTTTTGGACCTTTAAAAACCTAAAATCATTATATAATAAAATAATAATTTCAAACATTCCTAAAGAGCCCCTCCTCCACCTTATAGAAAGCCCTCACTTCTAAACCATTTCTCTCACCTCTCACGCCCCATGGATCATCCAACTCTACCCAATTAAGCTCCATACATCCATATCTACCTCTTATAAGCCTTAACGTTGGAATAAGACACTTCAAGGAAGCCTTTTGGTTTAAACCAATGAGAGTTATCCGATTTAAAGGTAACATATCCTCTTTAGTTCTTTTCTTTTATTTTACTTCTCCAACCCCCAAAAATAATTTTATTACTTTATTTTATAACAAATAAAGTAATATAAATATACTAGGTTGTTTTTATGAGAATTATTTGAACTAAACTTACACACACCTCCATCTAATGGGTATAGAACATAATGTTTTTGTGGAGAGCGAACTACTATCTCATGAAACGATGATTGTTCAATCTTCTACTACCACCTCTTATAGTGGACATTATGAAGGAAAATTAATTATAGAAGATATTTATGATATTTATTTAATCTAAAATCTTCTATAATTATATTTTATAGAATACCTTTATTATTTTCCTGTTGTATATATACGATAATTTCATTTGAGGAAGTGCAGACTACCGCCCCCTAAAAGTGATATGACTCATTTACACCATACATGGAATGTATAAAGGATGGTGTTAATAAAATTACATAACCTATATATAATATTATGTTATATTGGAATAATAATATACCTATTTATCATTTTGTATTATTTCCTTTTAAAATAAAAAAATGAAATGGAAGTAGCGTTCATGCGTACATAGAGATTCTCATCTCCACAAACGCGTTGAGATTCATTCCACATCATAACCCTTCAAGAATAATTTTAATTTGATTATTAAAAATAATATTTAAGAACATTATTTAATTCTATATATGAATCAAATACATCCTATCCCTAACAAACATGACATACGTCACCAAACATATAAAGGAAGACAAATCAGTTAACACCCGGAATAATGATACTACTAAAATATTTTTTAAAAAATCAATATTAGAAATCATATATGATATAATATTTATGTATATAGATTTTTAATAATTTAATAACAATGATGTAACTATTATACAGGAGGATAACATACCCTCGACCAAGGAAAAGTACAATGTAAGGGTTGATTCCTCAATCTCATTGTTATTCGATATTTTTTATGTGTAAGTACTTAGTAGGACATATTTATTATCCATGTCCATGTTGGATAAAGGAGTTTTCAAAACGATTATTTTAAGGTAATCTTCAACTAAAATATTGTTTTAACAGTTTAAATATTTATTCCTCCAAATCATTCTTATTAATGTCTATGTTTTTAAATTAGTTTTTAAAGGATTTATTAAAATGGACTTGCATTTTTTAAAATATTAATTTTTAAAAAGTTTCAAAGTGGTATGGGAATATTTAATTCAAAAATGTATTTTAAATGTCCTGCTTTATAAATTTTGTGACTTTTAAATATTTTCAGGAAAAAGGGATATTTCTCTCATAGTTTTACTAATCATTTTCAACTATGTCAACATTCTTTTGGATATAATTCTTGATTGAGGTTGATTTATTATAAATACAATCTTCAATATTGTATTGAATGAGTTATAATATAACTGATTGAGAATGTTCTATTTTTATACAATTCAAGATTTATGATTAAAATATTGAAATTTCGTAAGCTAGTTTTAATACGAATGTTTATGTTATGTTTTGATATTTTTATATGAGGAATAAATTGGACGTAGTATGTGATGGTTGGAGCCTAAAATATCTCCTCGATGCGTCAGTTTGTCTCATAAGACAAACTAGTATCTTGGAATAATGATTTGACAAAATCTTACTTGTAGCCTTAGCACGAGGCCTTGACTATGTAGTTATGATGTCCGACATTATGTATTCCCTCATTATGAAAATAGCTATTGGTATTAAATGTGATTATTATACTAGTAGAATATCTATGTGAATAAGTAAATAGAATTATTTGATTTATCTTTGCCATATTACGTAGAAGTTTATGTTTAAAAGGATTTTGTTTTAGTTTCATACATTTCCTTGAATGTTTATGCACATTTATAAAAGTTTCTGGTATATCTTTATTCTTAATGAGCATCTGAGTTCATCTCTTTCTATGTTTTATTTTCCCATGATGCGAAGATGTATATTATGAATGACCTGCAGGATAGTCTAAGAGATATGAATGTGGTCAAGGTGACAAAATGTTGATTTTATTTTTATCTGATGATTTAATGTTACGTTCATGTATGTAATCTATTTTCCAAGACTGCTAATCTGTTCAGTCATTCGAGACATGATTCCTTGTATCATGCCAATGTTATGTAATAATGCACCAACTTTGGGTCACTGGGGTTGGGGTGTTACAATTGGCATCAAAGGAATTTTATAAATAACATTGGAATATAGATTTATAAAATCTCTGATTTGAGAACATTACCCTAAGATAGAATTTGAGGATTAGTATAGAATAACATCCTAGAATTTTGGTAATGTAGAGATTTTTTGAAATTTTCAAGCAATACTTCCCTGTCTGGATACGAGTAGGTAGAGGTGTCTACGTAACAGATGTACCTAGGTGTGAAAAATATGATAATGAGTTTCAGGCTTGACCTAGGATATACTAGTACATGACAATGGGCCTTTCTACACTCTTGGTTACGATAGTCTTAGGAGATGTGCATAGAACAATTCACATTTTCTTTACAATCCATTATGATGAATTTAAGAGTAAATACTTCCTCAAAGAAAACATTTTTTTTCTGATTATAGATTATATGTGTTATCTTTTCAATTTACATTAGGTATATTATAAGTTTGTAATTATGAATTGAGATTCATAAAACTAACCTAGTGTATTCCATTGTTTATAAATGGAACCAAATAGATTGAATGAGAACTCCATCAAAACACATGATCCAAAGAGTAAGAAAGATCATGAATTTCATTGTATTAAGCCAAAATTTAGAAAAGAAATAGTCTCCCATGTGCTATCATCATATGTAGAAATTGTATCATGTGTTAAAATGATAAGTAAATAATTCTTTGAGTCTTATGGATTTGAAGGGAATCCAGAGAAGAAAAAGATGATTGAGAGAAAGATGGATAAAAGGAATAAGGGAAAGAAGGATTTTATCATATGTTATAAATGTGGAAAGAACCACCTTGGTAAATTCTTAAAATAAATGAGAGTTTTTTTTATAAGTTTGGAGAAAAATGACACCATGTATGTGATTGAATGGGTAAGAAAAAGGTTTTAAATGTACAGTGCTTCATCTTCTAGGAGTTGGGACACTATGAAACTAAATTTCCCAATCATCAGAGTATACCACAGATGATGTTTTTGTATAATAATAAAGTTATGATATTACCATAGAAGAAGAGAAATAACTAGTTTTATTATGTTGATATTAAATAATTATGTCATTTGAGTGTTGTATCAATGATGTACTAGTTATAATATTTATTGAGTATATAAGGATTTTAATGTAGTACTATTTCATTAAGGATTTGAGATTGTGTGGTACCAATAAAAGTAAATCAATAGTAACATAATTTTTTTGGAAAATACATGGTTGAAGGAATGATAAACATTAATATGGTCCTCATACTATGGTAATGATTTTGGAATAAGAGATGATTGATTTGGATAAATTATATTGGATATTATTTACTACATTGGATGTAATTATTGTTTTTTTATTCCATAATTATGGGTAATTACAACATTTTTGGATTTTAGGAGTATATATAGTATTCTATGATTCAAATAAGGAATAAGGAAGCGCATACCTATTCCAATATGATTTTCTAGAAATTCATTTTATTACCACATTTTAATAGAATACACCATGAAGGTATTCACATTTATATTATGTGACCTTCCTTATAAATTTTGGAATGTGAGTTCGGACCTTGTGGATAAGTTTAAAGGTTGGAATAGATTAAGTTTGATATTGGATAATTATGTAAAGGTTAAACCATTTCATGAGATTATTTATGGATTTTCATAAAGAGGACAACCTGGAGGTCAGGAGACAACCCGTCACGTCCAGCAAGGCCACGAGACTTCAACCCGCAACCGAAGGGAGAAAAGTGTAATAACCTACAACTTTCTTAAGTTATGTACTAGTTTTTATAATGTAGTTTTTTAAATTTTCTAACAAATGAATTAAAATTCATTATTTTTGAAACCCTACATGATTAGAATAAATAGAATATTTTTGAATTATATTATCTTTTGGAGTGAAATATGAGTTTGTGGTAAGAATTAATAGAAGGATTAAACTCCACTTGTCATGTATATATTTTTTCCTTTTATTCTATGAATAAATTAATTCTTAAACTTTAGGGAAGGTATTTTAAAACAAAAAATGTGTTATCCTAATAACTTATGTTTTGTTGAACTGATGATATTTTAAATCATCAAAGATTGATGGCTTTGAGGCCCTCAATTTTACATTTGTTTATGATTGATGAACTCAATCACTCCTTATAAATATTTACTTTTTCCTCCAATTATGCATCTCTAATTCCAACCAATATTATCTTAATCCAGATCATAATTCAGTGGTTACTTTTTTATTTCCCTTTCCCTCTTGTTAAGACTAAATTTCATTAACCTAATTTCCGATGTTGGTTTTCCACAATGGTATTTTTTTATTTTTAACCATTTATTTTCAATGAAAAATTTTAAATTGAAAGGAAAAAATCTATTTAATGATAGGGGAATGTAAAACCCCAATATTTCATAGTATGTTATCTCTTCAAAGAAATTCAATAACTTCTGTTACATGCAACTAAGAGTTCGAGCGCACAGTGACTTACCAAACTAGTCGTTCAAAAAGAGGTTATGAATATTATTAACTGAATTTTGAATTTTATATACTCCATATAATTTTATAATCCATATTATTTGTTTTTTAGAAATAATATAAGAAAAAATTCATTTTTTTAGATAAAAGAAGTATTTTTCAAAAAAATGAAATTTTACTGCCTTATAATGGCGAACCTTTTTTAAAACCAATATTTTACACTTTTATATATTAAATTTATTGAAATAAAATTATTATTTAGAATAAGTACATAAAAATTTAGTTTGGATTAATTTTTGTACTTTTCTCATAACTTTCATATTTTGATGAATAGTGAAAAATACCCCATTTTAATTAAAACTAACTTTTTTAATCAAAATAATTTATAGTGTTAAATTATTCAATTGATTGGTTTTAAAGTATTAATAGATTATATTTTTATTATTTAATATAATTTAGGTCATTGGATGTAATTTCACATTTAAAATAGACATAAACAAGTGTAAATATTTTGATAGTTAATATTTCTTAAAAACACGTTTCTTGATAACGAGAATTAATTTTTAATTAATTTCTTCCACTTATATGATTTGAATTTCAAAAAACGTTTTCCATATTTGGAATTAGGGTGTCCAAATTGTGTAAATAGAAAACTTTTATTTTTATACATTATGAATTTTTACTTAAGTAAATATATTTTTTACTATGGTTAAAGGGAAAATATGGTAAATAAGGGTAAACAAATATTATTATAACAATAATAAATTACCCTAACATGTGACCTATTCATATTGATTGATACATGTTTGACTAGGGTCATCCTTAGGTTGATTTGGGGACCCCATGGAGCCACTTGAGAGTGATAATGACACTTTATATTAATTAATTTATATTAAAGTCAAAAATGACATAAACATATATCTTTTAGTAAAATAATTTCTACAAGAGGGTATATAAGTTATCTCTTTGAATATAAAGATTCATTTAAAAGGTCAAAATATTTCCTACATAATTTTTATTTTTATATAATTTTTAGACATCTTATAAAAAAAATATTTATGACACAATATTGATCTAGTGTTTACCTCATTAAATAATGATTTAAAACAAATGAGATTTTGAAAAATAAAACAATATCCAAAACCTGTACAATTATTATTGGATGATTTTATTTCAAAAACAAGCCATATTATATTCGACTTTAATGATATTTGGACTGTTATAAACAAAAAATCAATATCTAATATTTTTTTTTCAAACATTCCTAAAGAGCCCCTCCCCCCTTATAAAAAACCTCACCTCTAACCTATTTCTCACACCTCCCAATCCCCTTGGATCATCCAAAACCTTTCCAATTAATCACCCTACATCCCTATATTCCTTTTAGATGTCTTACCTTAGGCAGAAGTCACTTTAAGGAAGCATTTTGGAACAAACAAAAGAGAGTTACCCGATTTAAAAGAAACATCTTCTCTTAAGTTCTTTTGTTTTTTTACTTCTCCAACCCCCTAAATTATCTTTATTACTTTCTTTAATAACAAAAACAGTATCCTCAACATATTAGATTATTTTTATAAAAAGTATTTGAACTACACTTAAACACACCTCCATCTAATGGGTATATAACATAATGTTTCTTTGGATGGCGAACTACTGCCTCACAAAATAATGATTGTTTAATCATCTACTACCACCTCTTATGGTAGCCATTATGATGGAACTCTAATTATATAAGATATTTATGATATTTTATTTATCTATAATCTTCTATAATTCTCTTTTATAGCATAACTTTATTATTTTAATGTTGTTTATATACGATAATTTCATTTGAGGATGTGTGGACTACCACCCCCTCATAGTGATATGACTCGTTCATACCATACATAGAACAAATAAAGGATGGTTTTAATGAATTTATGTAATGTATATAAAATATTATAATATACAGGAATAATAATATACCTATTTGGAATTTGGTATTCTTTACTTTTAAAATAAAAAAATGAAATGGAAGTAGCATTCGTGCGTATGTACGGATTACCGTCTCCACGAATGCGATGCGATTCATTCCCCATCATAACCATTCATGTATAATTTTCATTTGATTATTAAAAATAATATTTAATAAAATCATATCATTTTAGATATAAATCAAATACATCCTATCAAAAACAAACACGACTAACATAACAAAAAATATATAGGAAAATGAATCAGTTAACAACTGAAACAATGATACTACTAAAATATTATTAACAAAGCAATATTAGAAGATTATATATGATATCATATTTATGTATGTAGTTATATTATAATTTAATAAAAATGATTTAACTACTATACAAGAGCTTATTATACCCTCAACCATGGAAAAGTACAAGGTAAGGGTTAGTTCCTCAATCTCATTATTATTCGAGATTGTTTATGTGTAGGTATTAACTTGGACATATTTAGTATCCATGTACATGTTAGATAAAAGAGTTTTCAAAAGGAATATTTTTAAGGGACTCTTCAACTAAAATATCATTTTAATGGTTTAAATATTTATTCTTCTAAATCATTCTAATTAATATCCATGTTTTCAAAATGGGCTTTAAAGTATTTATTTATATGGACTTGAATGTTTTAAAATATTAATTATTTTAAAAGTTTCAAAGTGGTATGGGACACATTGATTAAAAAATTCATTTTAAATGTATTCCTTTATAAATTGTGTGACTTTTGAATATTTTCATGAAAAAATGGGCATTTCTCTCAAAGAGTTTCACAAATCATTTTAAACATTGTCAAAATCATTTTGGATATTATTCTTTATTGAGGTTGATTTATTATAAATAAAATATTTAATATTGTATTGAAAGAGTTATGATATTATTGACTATGAATGTGCTATTTTTATAACATTCATGATTTATGGTTAATGTATTGACATTTTGTATTCTCGTTTTAATACGAATGTTTTTGTTATGTTTCAACATTATCTTATGAGGAATACATTGGACTTAGTAAGTGATGGGTGGAGCCCGTTATAGCTTATCAATGCATCGGTTGGTCTCATGAGACAAACTAGTGTCTTTGGAGAAGGCCTTGAAAAAATATTATATGTAGTCTTGGAACGAGGCCTTGAATATTTGGTTATGATGTCCGACACTAGGAATTCCATCATTCTGAAATTAGCTATTAATATTACATGTGATTATTCAACTAGTAGAATATCCATGTGAATAATTAAATGGAATTTTTTGATTTATCATTTCCATATTATGCTGATGTTTATGCTTAAAAGGATTTTGTTTTAGTTTAACACATTTCAATAAATGTTTATTATTATTTATAAAAGTTTCTGCTATATCATTATCCTTATTAAGCATCTGAGCTCACCCCTTTCTATGTTTTATTTTTCCCATGATTCAAATAAGTATATTATGGCTAACCTGTAGGGATAGTCTGAGGGATATGATTGTGGTCAAGGGGACACAATGTTGTTGTTATTTTTAACTCATGATGTAATGTAACGTTCCTTTATGTAATCTATTTTCCAAGACTACTAAATGGGTCAGTCTTTTGAGACACGATTCCTTGTATCATGCCAATGTTAGGTAATAATGCACCAACTCTGGGTAACTAGGGTTAGGGTGTTACTGTTGGTATTAGAGGAAGTTTAGCAATAACCTTTGAAACTAGATTTAGAAAAACTCTGATTAGATAACATTACCCTAATATAAACATTGAGGATTATTATAGAATAAAATCCTAGAATTTTGGTAATATAGAGATTTTGTGAATTTTTCCAGAAATACATCCTTGTCCGGATACGAGCAGGTAGAGGTGGCTCTGGCACAGATGTACCTTGGAGTGAAAACTACGATAAGGAGTTTCGATCTTGACCTGGGGTATCTTGGTACATGCCAGCGGGTCGTGCTACACTTTTGGTTACGACACTCCTGGGGGACATGCATAGGGTAATTTACATTTTCTTTATAATCCATTATGAATGATTTTGGAGTAAATACTTCATCAAAGAAAACATTTTTCTATGATTATAGATTATATGCATAATCTTTTGAATTTACATTAGGTATTTTACATATTTGGAATTATGAATTGTGATTCATAAAACTAACCTAGTGTATTCCATTATTTAAGAATAGCACCCAGTAGATGGAATGAGTACTCCAGCAATACATATGATCTAAAGAGTAAGAATGATCATATATTTCAAGGTATTAAGTCGATATTTTGAAATAAAATAGTGTCCCTTCAATTATCATCATATGAAGAAATAATATCATGTGCTAATAATATAACTAAAGAATTCTTTGAGTCCTATGGATTTAAAGGGAAGCCATATAAGAAAAGGATGGTAGATAGAAATATGTATAAAGGGAATAAGGGAAAGAATGATTTTCCAGTATTTGATAACTGTGGAAAGAATAACCTTGGTAAATTCATGAAGGGAATGAGAGTTTGTTATAATTTTGGAGAAAAAGGGCACCAAGTACGTGATTTCAAGTGTATGAAAAAGGTTTCAATTATACAATGGTTCATCTGCATGAGTCCCAATCACCAGAGTATACCACAAATGATGTTGTTGGAAAATAATCATGTTATGATATTACCATAGATGAAGAGTAAGGACTAGTTTTCTTATGTTGATATTAAAGAATGATGTCAATTGAGTGTTGTATCAATGATGAACTGGTTATAATAATTATGGAGTATATAATGATTGTACAACAATACTATTTCATTAAGGATTTGAGATTGTGTGGTACCAAGAGAAGTAACTTAATTGAAAGTTAAACATTTTGGAAAATACATGGTTGAAGGAAAGATGAACTTTAATATGGTATTGATATTGTGGTATTTATTTTGGAATAAGTGATGATTAATTTGGATAAATTATACTTGATATTATTGACTACATTGGAACTAATTAATTTTTTTTATTCCATCATTGTTGGTGATTACAACATTTTTGGATTTTAGGAGTACGTCTAGTATTATATGATTTACAGAAGGAATATAGAAGTACATAACTATTCCAATATGGTTTTCTGGCAATTCATTTTATTACCACATTTTAAGGGAATACACGATAAAAGTATTCACATGTATATTATGTGAAATTCCTTATAAATTTTGGACTGTGAGTTCGGACAGAAATATTGTGGATAAGTCTAATGGTTGGAATAGATTATGTATGATATTGGATACTATTATTAAGGATAAATCATTTCTTGATATTATTTATGGATTTTCATAAAGAGGACAACCCGAAGGTCAGGCGACAACATGTCGCATCTGGAAAGGCTACGAGACTTGAACACGCAATCGAAGGGCGACAGTGGTAATCATCTACCACTGGTTTACGTGACGTCTTAGTTTGTATAATGTAGTTTTTTTAAATATTTTGAAAAATTAATTATAAATTAATTATTTTTGGTGTAACACCCAAAGCTTCCACGATATGTTTCCCTTGGAATAATGCAGTAACTTGCGTTGTACACAATTTTGAGTTTTAACACACCACAACCAATCAAAGTAGACGTTATGAATAGTAATAATCAATTTTTAAAATTTTAGAAATTTTATTTTTTAATATGGACTTCATTTTTGGATATGGAATATCAAAATTATCTTATTCTAAATTTTTGATGAATAGTGGGAAACATTGCATTATTGTTTAAAAATGAATTTTTATTTAAATAATTAGTTATTTTATTTTAATTTATTTTATGTCAAAATAGATAAATAATACCAATATATCTTCAACTTAATTCATTGGATTCATTTTATAATAAGTTTAGACATATTAAATTTTATCGGACTTTTTAACATCTTTTACCCACCTTCTAGAAGCATTTAAAAATTCACATAAAACTTAATTTTACCTCTTATGTGAGTTGAATTTAAAAAATACTAGAGGAATGGTTGAAATCAGTTAGTAAAATGTTGTTCAATAAGATTAAAATAATTTTTGGTGAATAGTAACTTTTGACTTTAATTTACCACGTTAAAAGTAAATAGGGTAATTAAATATAAAAATGATATTATAATTACCCTAACACATGTCCTAATTCTATTGGATAAGTTTAATTTGATGAAAAAAAACTTAGGAATAAAATATGATCCTTTTGGTCCACTTGAATTAGATTAGGTCATTTATTATTGTTTTATTTAAAGAAGAGTTAAAAGAGTTAAATTCAAAGTTTAATAACTAAACCATTTTAAATATAGGGTTAAACACAATATAAATTTTACTATAAAGATTCATTATAAATATAAAACGATTTCATACATAATGGTATCTTATTTATAATTTTTATAAATTAAATAATTTAATTCATTTATGACACAATGATGATGCAGTAATTACCTTATTAATGAATGATTAAAATAATTTATTTTATAAATATCCAAATAAATGTAATTTAAGACTTTGGAAGAATTAAACTAATTTTATATGTTAATATTACATTTTAATTTTGATTAAAATTTTTTTTTCGAAGTAATCATGTTGTTAGGATTTTAACAAAAACCAAATACTAAATAGTATCAAAATTGATATAATTGAGTTTTTAAATCAAATACTATATTATTAATTGATACAATATTCCTAAAAATCTAAGGATTGGAAAAAATAATTTTAGAAGGTTATATATATTAACAATGAACCACTTGGGGTTCTCTTGGATTATTATTGTATGTTTATTAAAGATATAATATAAAAATACAGAGAGACATAGTAAATGTCACAATATTTAACTAAGAGTTAAATCTAAATGATAAGGATAATATGGTGAACTAAACCAGTATAAAACCAATTTTTTGAAAGGTTATGTGACCCATCCCCACCTTAGCATCTGAATAAATTATTTTTTAGCCCATAGAAACTGAAAATAATTTTATTATAAAAAAATATTTCAAGATTTTCCTAAAGTGACCCTCACCCCTTTTATAAAAGGGTACTTCCCCTTCTCTTAATTTCACACCTCCAAAGACATTTAGCTCGGCCAAAACCTTCCAAAATAACCCTCTAACTTTCCTCCATTCATCCTAGAGGTATTCAATTGGTCATAAAAGCAATCTATGGAGCCCTTTTGATCAAATCAAAAGGAATAACCCAAAGAAGAGGAAAATATTTCATCACCTCCTTCAAGTTATTTTCTTCTTACACTTCCACTTTCATTGTTGTCTCCATTATAAAATAATATCTCTAGTATATTATATATACTTTGATGTTATTATAAAAATGGTATACCCATAATCATTATTCTTTCCATCATATGAATGACAATGTCACCATACGTGCGTACGTACGGCATACCGTCTCCACGTCGTGGTGTTGTTTGTCATTCAAACACTTCATTATGTGGATAGGTATAATAATGAGTATAAGTGATGTAAATAATAAATATAAATTTTTATTGATTATTTATATATGATATACCATCTAATTACATATTATTTCACCATCAATATAATGATATTGTTTCTCGTGCATACGTACGGATTACCATCTCCACGAACGTGATGAGATTCATTCACCAGCGTAATAATTCAAGAATAATTTTAATTTTATGATTAAAAATAATGTTTAAGAACATATTATCAATATTTATATGAGTAAAATACATCATATCCATAATAGTCATGGCTTATTTAACTATGCATATAAAAGAAAAATGGATCCGTTAACACCTGAAACGAATATACTACTAAAATATTATTAACAAAATAATATTAGAGGATCATATATGATATCATATTTATGTATATATTTCTTATATAACATAATAACAATGATTTAACAATTATATAGAATATTAACGTGCCCTTGACCAAGGAAAATTACAAGGTAAGGGTTGATTCATCAATCTCTTTACTTATCTGAAGTTGTTAATACCTAAGTATCTACTAGGACCTCATTTTCATCCTCGTATGTGTTTTCTTAAAAATTTTATTCAAAATGTTTTTACTATTTATTAGGATAGGGGTTAAAGTAATTTATACCATTATTTGACCATATATGTTTTTAAAGGAATCTCTATGTCTTTTTCTGATCAAGGTACTTTGTGACCCTTTGGACAAAATTAAGATAAGAATATCTTTTTCTAACTTCTACAGTGGGTGAAGCTATTTTCTTCCATTATAACATCGTCAAAGCTTCCCATAAAATATTATAAGAATATTTTCAAAATAAATATTTTTTTATAAATATATGACTTTCAAATGATTTCAAAATAGAATGAGATATTTCTCTAAAAAAAGTTTTGATTTCATCTATGCAAACATCCTTTGATAGATTTTAAGCTTGTTTGAAGTTGATTTATTAAGATTCAAAACTTCCATATTGTATTGAAGGTTTTGTGATATGTTTGACTGTGGATGTGTTATTTTTAAACCATTCTCGGTTTATGGATAAATTATCTACATTTTGTATGCTAGTTTTAAAATGAATTTTAGTGTAAGTTTAAACATTTTCATAATGGTAATGCATTGGACTTAGTAAGTGATGGGTGGAGCCCATTATATCTCATCGATGCATCGGTAGGTCTCATGAGATAAACTAGTGTCTGGGCACAATGCCTTCAAAAAATCTTATTTATAGTTTTGGCACAAGGCCTTGACAATGTGGTTATGAAGTCTAGCATTATGCATTCCATCATTATGAAATTAGATATAGATATTTCATGTGATTATTCGACTAGTATAATATCAATGTGAATAAGTAAATGGAAATATTTGATTTATTTTGGACATATTATGAAGAGTTTTATGTTTAAAAGGCTATGTTTTAATCTTATACATTGCCTTAAATGTTTATGCTTATTTATGAAAGTTTCTGCTATATTGTTATCCTTACTGAGAATATGAGATGACCCCTTTCTATATTTTATTTTTCCCAGGATGCGAAGAAGTATATTTTAACTAACCTATAGGGATAGTCTACGGGATATGAATGTGTTCAATGGAGACAATGTTGTTGTTTATTTTCATTTTATAATGTAATGTAAAACTTATGAATGTATCTAGTACTTCCAAGGATACTATACTAATTTGTCATCAAGGATTTAATCCCTTATTATCATGACAATGTTATGTAATAATGCACCAACTATGGGTAACTGGGGTTGGGGCATTATAGTTGGTATCAAAATATGTTTCGTACAAACCATGGAAGCTGGATTTAGAAAAACTCTGATTAGAGAACATTACCCTTAGATAGACATTGATGATTAGTATAGAAGAACTTCCTAGAATCTTGGTAATGTAGAGATTTTGTGAGTTTTCCAAGAAATATATCCCTGTCCAGATATGAGAAGTTAGATGCGGCTATGACACAGATGTACCTAGGGGTAAAACCCAAAAACACTACTTTGAGCTAGACTTGAACGGGAATTGGTGAATGACAACGGGCCATGCTGCACTCTTAGTTTTGACACTCCCAGGGGATATGCTTAAGATGACTCACATTTTATTTACAAAACATTATGAAGGATTTATGAGTATATACCTCTTCAAAGAAAACATTTATATTATTATGGATTATATCCATAAACAATTCAATTTATGTTATGTGTTTTATAAGTTTGTAATTATGTATTACGATTAATAAACTATTCTAATGTATGAAATTTTTTAGAAATGGCACTTAGTGTAAGGAATGGAAACTGTATCAACACATGTAATACATATAGGGATTACCCTCCTACTCAAGATAATTATAGTGGAGATGGTGATGAAACTGGTGCTGATCAACTTATCACCATACTGGGACAACTCACTCAGGTTAGGAATAATAAACATACCCATATGGAGCACCCTGATCTACAATACGGAGGATAAATGTTAGACAACTTCATGCAGCAACAACCAAAAACATTCAATGGGAGTACAAACCCATTAGTATCTGAACAATGGATAAATTTCTTAGAGAAAATATTCTATGCTTTGGGGGAAGTGAAAGGGAAAAAGTTGTCATGGAAGTTTATCGCCTCATGAGAGATGCAGATCAATGGTGGTCATTAATCCAAAACACAATAGATGATGAAGAAGTATCAAACATGGAATAGAGGGAGTTTAATGATATTTTATTAGAAAAATACTTTCCTTATGACCATTCAACGGATATGGAAAGACAATTTCTAAATCTAAGGAAAAAGGAGGATGAGAATGTCGCAAAGTTTGTGGTTAACTTTACATGGTTTTCAAGGCATGCAATAGTTTATATACATAACCCAAGGAGTAATATTTATTTATTCTTTGATGGTTTAAAACCATTTATCCATTGATTATTAGTCTCATAATTCTTCTCATCATACGAAGATATAGTCTCATGCACTATCAAGATAGAAAAGGAATTCTCTAAGTCTTACGAATTTAAAGCAAAGAAATAGAAAAAGATATTTGCTGAACACTCTGGAAATGTTAATAAGGTGAAGAAGGGAAAATATGAATATCCATCCTATGGTAAATTTCAGATGAAACACCATGATACTTTCTTGAAGGGAATGAGAGTCTGTTACAAATGTGGTAAAAAAGGCCACCATTCTCGTGATTGCAAGGGGAAGAAAGAGGCTGTCAATGTTGAATGCTACAATTTTAGAGAAAAGAGTCATTATTAAAATGAATGTCCTTATATCCAAGGGAACTTAACTCAAAAAGGCCAAGGGAGAAAGGCCAAGATTATGCGATCACTACTTCTGAGATTAATGATTCGAAAGACGCGGTAGCAGGAAATTTAATGGTTTCCTCAAGTTTATAGAATGCTTTATTTGATTCTACATCATCAAATTATTTCATATCTTCCCAGTTTTCTAAGAAAATTAGATATTTTCAATTTATCATAGCAATGGAGTTGTCAGTCAAAACGCCTAAGGGAAGTATCATTGCAACAATGTTTTGTGAATCAGTTCCCATTAGGGCATATAAATGTTCTTTATCTGCTGATCTCATCATCATACCCATTATAGAATTTGATATAATCCTTGGAATAGATTGGATTTTGGAACATGATTCAAAAATTTATTATAAGAAGAAGGAGGTTACAATTTTCGATTATGATAAGGATTACCTTATCTTTAGAGCAGAAAAATGACCACTTGATTCTTATCTAGATCCACCCCCAATTGCTCTACTAAATTCAATTATTGGGGATAAAGAGAATGAAATAACTACGAGTGAGGAAAAAAATGATTAAATAGGGGACATACTTTTTGTACAAGAATATGTTGACATGTTTCGAGAGGATTTACATGGACATCCTCTAGAATAAGAAATTGAGTTTTTCATTGACTTAATTCCTGGTTAAGGGCTCATATCAAAGACCCCTTATAGAATGACCAATGTGGAATTAGTGGAACTAAATAAAAAACTAGCAGAATTGAGTAAAAAGGGATTTATTCGTCCGAGTGTTTCTCCATGGGGATCCCCTGTCCTTTTTGTTAAGAAGAAAGACATATTTATTTGGTTGTGCATTGACTACAAGGAGATCAATGCTATTACAATAAAGAACAAGTATCCCCTACCTCACATTGAGGATTTATTTGATCAAATTCACAGAGATCAATATTTTTCAAAGATTTACCTTTGATCTAGATACCATCAGTTGTTCCTAAAGAAGGAAGACATTCCGTATACAATATTTCAAACTAGGTATGGGAATTACGAGTTTATAGTAATTCCTTTTGGATTGACTAATGCACCATATTTCTTCGTGGATCTAATTAATAGTGTTTTCAAGGAATATCTTGATGAATGTTTGGTGGTATTTATTGATAATATCTTGGTATACTCAAAAAACTACAAAGATCATGAAAATAACTTTCACACTATTCTGAAGACTCTTAGAAGAAATGAATTATATGGGAAGTTTAGAAAGTTGGAATTCTGGCTTTAGGAGATTTATTTTCTTGGCCATATTGTCTTTAAGGATTGAATCTTTTGTGATGTTTCAAAGACAAAGATAATACAAGAATGGATAGCACCTATGAGTATAACTGAACTAAACAGTTTTATTGGTTTAGCAAGTTATTATCAATGTTTCATCCAGAAGTTTGCTCAGTTGGATAACCCATTAACCAAGATCACACGTAAAAGGGTTGATTTTTTTTTTGGAAAAAAGAGTGAAGAATGTTTTGAATAACTGAAGAGAAGATTAGTGAACACTCTTATCTTGACATTACCACCAGGGAATGATGGGTTTGTTATTTATAGTGATGATTCAAAAAAAGAACTAGGATGTGTCCTTATGTAGAATGATAGAGTTATCACCTATGCATCATGACAACTAAAAATTAATGAGAAAAACTATCCTACGATTGATCTTGAGTTAGCAGCTGTAATCTTTCCACTAAAAATATGGAGACTGTATCTCTATGGTTAAAAAATGTGAGATTTATACTGATCACAAGAGTTTTAGGTACATTTTCTCAAAGAAAGAACTCAACATGAGGCAAAAATGTTGTCTTGAACTACTCAAGGATTATGATTGCACTATACACTACCACCTGTGGAAGGAAAATAAGGTGGAATATGCTTTGAGCAGAAAGGATCATGGAGTTTTGAACAATATGAGAGTTTAAAGGGATCCTATTTTCATAGATCTAGTAAAGATATATATAGGAATAACCATGTAAGGTGAAGCATCAATAATTTTTCAAATGGTTGCCAGTCCATCTTTACTATAAAAGATAAAGACTTCTTAGACATATGATGAGGAGTTTCAAAAAAATATTAATGTTGTGAATGATGGGATATTGACTGACTTCATATAAGAAGATGGTATTTTGATATTTGGGAAGAGATTTTTTGTTCTTAACATACCTGATCTAAAAAGGGAATTGTTGGATGATGCTCATAGCTCTAATTTCACAATACACCATGGGAGCACCAAGATATATAGAGACATGAAGGACTATTTTTGGTGGGACAACATAAAAAGGGAGATTGCTAATTTTGTGTCAAGATGTATGGTTTGTCAATAAGTGAAATCTAGAAGGAAACAACCTGGAAGATTCATGCAACCTCTTCCCATACCTGAGTGGAAATGGGATAATATTATGATGGAATTTTTCATAGGGATACCAGAGACTCCTAAAAGGATAATGCAATATAGGTCATTTTTTATCATCTTACCATGTCAGCACATTTTCTTGCTATATTATTAGATTTAACACTTGAACTTCCAGCAAGACTATATATTAATGAAGTTATAATACTCCATGGTGTACCCCTATCGATTGTTTCTGATCGTTATCCCTGTTTTACATCAAGATTCTAGAAAATTATTCAGAAGGCCCTGGATACTGAGTTTCGTTTGAGAACTACCTACCAACATCAAACCTATGGACAATTAGAATGGACTATTCAAACCATATAAGACATTTTGAGATCTTTCTCACTTTACTTTCAAGGTATGTGGGATTAATATTTACCTATTGTAAAATTTTCTTATAACAATAACTTCCATTCAAGTATTCAGATTGAACCATATGAAGAGTTATGTTGAAATAGATGTTGCACACTAACTTGTTGGGATGATGTTGTTGAAAGAAAACTCGTAGGTCCAAAAATTATTGAGGAAACGATGGATAAGGTGAAGGTTATCCATACCCACATCAAAGCAGCCCAAAGTAGGCAAAAGAGCTATGCTGATAACCGAAGGAAGGATTGGAATTTCAAGTAGGAGACCATGTATTTTTGAAGTTATCTCCATGGAAGGGTGATATAAGTTTTGGTAAGAAGGGTAAATTGAGTCCCAGGTACATCAGACCTTTCGAAATTGTAGAACGAATTGGATTTGTAGTGTATCATTTGACAATTCCTCCAAGTTTCTCCAGACATTATGATGTGTTCCACATATCACTGTTGAGAAAATACATTCCTGAACCAACTCATGTACTCACATATGAGGAAATTGAATTGGAACCTGATATGTCTTATTATGAAGAGCCTATCAAGATTCTTGATACATGAGAACAAGTGCTGAGAAACCGGATGACTTTTCTGGGAAATGTTCTATGGAGAAACCATAAGATGGAAGAGGCAATGTGGAAACTGGAGGAACTTATGATGAGAAAACCACCCAAATCGTTTTATGCAGTAATATTCTAGAAATTTTTAGGATGAAATTATTTTATGGAGGGGAGAATGTAACACACCAAGCTTCCACAGTAAGTTTCCCTTTGAATAATGCAGTAGCTTGAGTTGTACGTAACTTGGAGTTTTTACACACCGAGACCAATCAAAGTAGCAGTTATAAATTAGTAATATCCACTTTTTGAAAATTTATAAATTTTATTTTTTAAAATGGAATACATTTTTGGAATCAAAATATAAAAATTAGCTTAGGGTGAATTTTTGGTATTTTTCTGAAAACATTTAATTCTTTATTAATTTGGAAAAACACTACGTTATTGATTAAAAACAACTTTTTATTTAAATAATTTGTTATTTTATTTTAATTTATATTAGGTAAAATAGATACATAATACCTATATATGTTCAACTTAATTCATTGGATTCATTTTATAATAAGTTCAGATATATAAAATTTTATCGAACTTTTTATCGGCTTTTACCCACCTTCTAAGAGCATTTACAAATTTGTATAAAACATAATGTTACCGATTCTATGAGTTGACTTTCAAAAATAAAAGAGACACAGTTGAAATCAGTAAGTAAAATGTGGTTCAATAAGATAAAAAATAATATTTGTCGAATAGTAACTTTTGACTTTAATTTACCACGGTTAAAAGTAAATAGGGTAATTAATGGTAAAAATGATATTATAATTATCCTAACACATGTCCAAATTCTATTGGATAAGTTTAATTCGAACAAAAAAAACCTTAGGAAAAAAATATGATCCTTTTTTTCCACTTGGATTCAATTAGGACATTTATTATAATTTTATTTAAAGAAAAGTTAAAAGAGTTAAATTCAATGTTTAATAACTAAACCATTTTTAATATAGGGTTACACACATTATAAATTAAACTATAAATATTCATTAGAAATATATAATTATTTCCAACATAATGGTATTTTATTTATAATTTTTAGACATTAAATAATTTAATTTATTTATGACTCAATGATGATGTATTAATTATCAAATTAATGAAGGATTGAAATAATTGATATTATAAATATGCAAATAAATGTAATTTGAGACTTTTTATGAATTAAAATAATTTTATAGGTTAATATGACATGTTAGGGTTGATTAAATAATTTTTAGTTTGAACTAATCATGCTATTATAGTTTGCACAAAAACCAAATACTAAATAGTGTCAAAATTGACATAATTGAGTTTTTAAAACATATACTATATTATTAATTGATATAATATTACTAAAACTATAAGGGTTAGAAAAAGAACATAGATAAGGTGATATATATTAATAATTAACCACTTGGGGTTCTCTTGTCTTGTTATAGTAAGTTTATTAATGATATAATATAAAAATACATAGAGGCATGGTAAATATCAAACTATTTAACTAAGAGTTAAATCTAAATAATATGGTTAATATGGTGACCTAAACCTATCTAAAACCAATTTGTTGATAGCTTTTAGACCCATACCCACCATATCCTATAAATAAATCATTTCAGAGCCATTAGAAACCGAATATAATTTTATTATAAAATAATATTTCAAGATTTTTCTAGAGTGACCATCACCACTTTTATAAAAGGGTACTTCCCCTTATCTTAATTTCACATCTCCAAAGCCATTTCTATCAGACAAAACTTGCCCAAATATCCTCCTAACTTTTCTCCCTTCATCCTAGAGGCCTTATTTTGGTCTTCAGACCAACCTAGGGAGCCCTTCGGATTAAATCAAAAAGAACCTGAAGAAGAGGTAAATATTTCATAAACTCTTTCAAGTTATTTTCTTCTTACACATCCTCTTTCTTTGTTGTTTCCATTTTAAAATAATAACTCTAGTATATTATATATAATTTGATGTTATTATAAAAATGGTACAACCATATTCATTATTCTATCCATCATATGAATGACAAAGTCACCATCCGTGCATACTTACGGCTTACCGTCTCCACGTCGTGGTGTAGTTTGTTATTCAAACACTCCATTATGTGTATGGGTATAATAATGAGTGTAACTGATGTAAATAATAAATATAACATGTTAGTTATTCTGTATATATGATATACCATATGATTTCATATGATTTCACAATCAATATAATGATATTGTCGCTCATGCATACGTATGGCATACCGTCTCCACGAACGCGATGAGATACATTCCCCATCATAATCAATCAAGAATAATTATCATTTTGTGATTAAAAATAATGTTTAAGAACTTATTATCATTCTGGATATGAAGAAAATACATCCTATCCATAAAAAAAATGGCTTACATAACCGGTTATATAAAGGAAAATGAATCAGTTAACACCCAAAATGATGATACTACTAAAATATTATTAACAAAGCAATATTAGAGGATGATATATGATATCATATTTATGTATATTGTTCTATAATAATTTAATAAAAATGATTTAACTATTATACAGGAGGTTAAAGTACCCTCGAATAAGGAAAAGTACAAGGTAAGGGTTGATTCTACAATCTCTTTACTAATCCGTGGCTATTAATATATAAGTATCTACTAGGACCTCTTTAGCATCCACATCTGTGTTTTCTTAAAAATGTAATTCAAATTATTTTTACATTTCACAATACTATGGGTTAAAGTAATTTATACCATTATTTCACCATATACGTTTTTAAATGAATCTTTCCATTGTTTTTCAAACAATTTACTTTATAACCATTTTGACAAAATTAAAGAAAGAATGTCTTTTTTTTAACTTCTACAGTGGGTGTGGCTATTTTACACAATTATAGCATCATTGAAGATTCCCATAAAATATTATAAAAATATTTTCAAAATAAATGTTTTCTTTTATAATTATATGAATTTTAAATGATTTCAAAATAGGAAGATATATTTCTCTGAAAAAAGTTTTGATTTCTTCTATGTCAGCGTCCTTTGATGGATTTTATGCTTGTTTGAAGTTGATTAATTATGATACAAAACTTAAATATTTTATTGAAGGTTTTGTGATATGTTTGACTATGTATGTGTTGTTTATACACCATTCATGGTTCATGGATTAAGTATTGAGATTTTGTATGCTAGTTTTAATATGAATGTTTAGGTTATTTTTAAACCTTTTTATATTAGAAATTCATTGGACATAGTAAGTGATGGGTGGAGCCCGCTATAGCTCCTCGATGCATCGGTAGTTCTCATGAGACAAACTAATTTCTTGGCACAAGGCCTTGAAAAAATATTATCTACAGTCTTGGCATAAGGCCTTGACTATGTGGTTATGAAGTCTGGCATTTTTCATTTCATTATTATGAAATTGGATATTTATATTGAATGTGATTATTCGACTAGTAGAATATCCATGTGAATAAGTAAATGGAATTATTTGATTTATTTTGGACATATGATTCAGATTTTTATGTTTAAAAGGAATATTTTTTAGGCTTATATATTGTCTTAAATGTTTATTCTTATTTATGAAAGTTTCCTCTATATTTTTATCCTTATTGAGAATTTGAGCTCACCCCTTTCGATGTTTAATTTTTCCTAGGATGTGAAGAAGTATATTATGACTGACCTGTAGGGATAGTCTAAGGGATATGAATATGGTCAATGTACATAAAGTTGTTGTTGTTTTTCATTTTATAATATAATATAAAACTTATTAATGTATGTAGTACTTCCAAGGCTACTAAACAGATTGGTCTTTTGGGATTTGATCCCTTGTGATCATGAAAATGTTATGTTATAATGCACCAACTCTGGGAAACTAGGGTCAGGGCGTTACATTTGGAACCCTATACGATTAGTATAAATATAATATTATTGAATTCTATTATCTTTTGGAGTGAAAGATGAGTTTTTGGTAGGAATTAGTTGAAGGACAAAACAATACTTATGAAATATATTTTTACTCTTATTCTATGAATAAATTAATTATTAAACTTTTGGAAATGGATCTTAAAACAGAAAATGTATTATCCTAATACCATATGTTTTTTTGAACCGATGATATTTTAAATCATCATAGATTGCTGGATTTGATGCCCTCAATTTTACTCGTGTTTGTGATTGATGACCTCAATCACTCATTATTAATATTTATGTTTTTTTCCAAAATTTTGTGTCTCTAATTTCCACCAATGTTCTCCTAATCAAGATAATAATTTGGTGGTGAATTTATCATTACCCTTTCCCTCTTATTTAGACTAAATTTCATTAACTGGATTTCCGATGTCAGTTTTCCACAAAGGGATTTGTCTATTTTTATCCATTTATTTTCGATTTTTTTCAAATTTCAAGGATGAAATTTACTGAACGAGAGGATAATGTAACACCCCAATATTTCTTAGTACATTATCTCTTCAAAGAAATTCAATAACTTACATTACCCGCAACACCGAGTTCGAGCGCACCACGACTTATCAAACAAGCCGTTCAAAAAGTGGTTACGAATAGTATTAACTGAATTTGGAATTTTATATACTAGATATAATTTTAGAATCCATATTATTTGTTTCTTATACATAATATAAGAATAAACTAATTAATTTTTAGATAAAATAAGTTTTTCTCAAAAAAATGTAATTTTACCACTTTGTAATGGGATTTTTTTAAAACCAATATTTCATATTTTATATATTCAATTTAATGAAATTAAATTATTATTTAGAATAGGTATATAAATTTTTAGTTTGGATAATATATGGTACTCTTCTGATAACTTTCATATTTTGATGAATAGTAATAAATACTAAATTTTAATTGAAAACAATTTTGTAATCGAAATAATTTATAGTGATAAATTAAACATTTGAGTGGTTTTAAATTATAATTATATTAAATTTATATCATTTTATATAATTTATGTAATTGGATGTAATTTCACATTTAAACTGGACATAAACAGGTTCCAATCTTTGGATTGTTGTTATTTCTCAAAAACATGTTTTTTTGATAACTAGAATTAATTTTTAATTGATTTCTGTCACTTATGTGTTTTAAATTTGGAAAAATGGATTCTATATCTTCAATCATTAGTTTATAATTTTTTATAGAGGTAAATTTTATTTTTAGACATTATGAATATTTACTTCAGTAAATATTTTATTTACCATGGTTAAAGGGTAAATCTTGTAAATAAGGGTAAACAAATATTATTATAATAATTTTTAATTACCCTGAAATGTGTCTTATACCTATTTTTTGATACATTTATGACTATGTATATCCTTTGTTTGGTTTTTGGGACCCCATGTAGACACTTGAGATTGATAATTACACTTTATATTAATTAATTTAATGTAAAGACAAAAATGACAAAAACATATATCATTTAGTAAAATAATTTTTACAACAGGTTATATAAGTTAAATTTTAAACTATAAAACTAAATTTTAAATCTAAAAATATTTCCCACATCATGATATTTGTTTTATAATTTTTATACATCAAATAAATGAAACTATTAATGACACAATAATGATGTAGCGTTTACCTCATTAAAGAATGATTTAAATAAATCAGATTATAAAAATTATAAAATATCCGAAACCTATACAATTCTTAATAAATGATTTTATTTCAAAAAAAAATCATCTTATATTTAACTTTAATGAGTTTTGGACCTTTAGATACCAAAAATCATTATATAATGATATAATATTTTCAAACATTCATGAAGAGCCCCTCCTCCCCCTTATAAAAAGACCTCACCTCTAACCCATTTCTCACACCTATCAGGCCCCTTGGCTTGTCCAACCTCTAAATAAATAAGCTCCATAAATCCCTATATTCCTCTTAGAAGCCTTACCTTATGAAGAAGGAACATCAAGGAATCCTTTTGGTTCAAACCAAAGGAAGTTACCTGATTTAAAGGTAACATCTCCTCTTAAGTTCTTTTCTTTTCTTTTACAGCTCCAACCCTCTAAAATCTCATTATTACTTTATTTTATAAAAAATAGTATCCTAAATATAATAGGTTGTTTTTATGAGAAGTATTTGAACTACAAATACTCACACCTCTATCTAATGGGTATAGAACAAAATGTTTCTGTGGACGGTGAACTACTGCCTCACAAAATGTTGATTGTACAATTTCTACAACCACCTCTTATAAAGGATATTAGGATATAACTATTATTATATTTGATATATATGATATTTATTTTATCTATAAACTTTTATAATTATTTTTTATCGCATACCATTATTCTTTTCATGTTGTATATATACAATAATTTCATTTGAGGAAGTGAGGACTACCTCCCCCTCAAAGTGATATGACTCATTCATACCATACATTGAACGTATAAAGAATGGTGTTAATGAACATACATAATGTATATAAAATATTATATTATACTGGAATAATAATATACCTATGTATCATTTGGTATTCTTTTCTTTTAAAATAAAAAAATGAAATGGATGTAGCGTTCTTGTGTACGTACGGATTACCGTCTCCACGAACGTGATAAGATTCATTCCCCATCCTAACCATTCAAGAATAATTTTTATTTTATTATTAAAAATAATATTTTGGAACATTATATAATTTTGGATATTAATCAAATACTCCCTAGCCAGAAAAAACATGAATAACATAACAAAACATGTAAAGGAAAACGAAACAGTTAACAAATGAAACAATGATAATCCTAAAATATTATTAACAAAAAAATATTAGAAGTTCATATATAATATAATATTTATGTATGTATTTCTTGTATAATTTAATAACAATTATTTAATTATTAAATAGGAGGCTAACATACCCTTGACCAAGGAAAAGCACAAGGTAATGGTCAATTCCTCAATCTCATTATTATTCGAGATTGTTTATGTGTAAGTATTTGCTGGGAAATATTTATTATCCAAGTCCATGTTAGATAAATGAGTTTTAAAAAGGATTCATTTTAAGGGACTCTTCAACTTAAAATATCGTTTAAACAGTTTACATATTTATTCTTCTAAATCATTCTAATTAATTTCTATGTTTTAAAAATGGGTTCTAATGGATTAATTTATATGGACTTGAATGCTTTAAATTTTTAATTCTTTCAAAAGTTTCAAAGTGGCATGGGAAAATTTGATTCAAAAATTCCTTTTAAATGTATTCCTTTTTTAATTGTGTGACTTTTATATATTTCCATGAAAAGTGATATTTCTCTTAAATAGTTTTGTAAATAATTTCCAACTTTTTCAATATCCTTTTGGATATTATTCTTGATTGGGGTTGATTTATTATAAATACAATCTAAAAATACAGTATTTAATGAGTTATGATATGATTCACTGTGAATAAACTATTTTTATACCATTCAAGATTTTTTGTTAAAGTATTGATATTTCGTATGCAAGTTTTAATATAAATTTTTATGTTATGTTTCAACATTTTCATATGAAGAATGCATTGGACATAAAAAGTGATGGGTGGAGCCCGTTATAGCTCCTCTATGAATTGGTAGGTCTCATGAGAAAAACTAGTGTCTTGGAACAAGTCCCTGAAAAAAATATTATTTGTAGTCTAAGTACGAGATCTTGACTATGTGGTTATGATGTCCGACATTATGAATTCCATCATTATGAAACTAGCTATTGATATTACATGTGATTATTAGATAAGTAGAATATTCCTGTGAATAAGTAAATGAAATTATTTGTTCTATCTTTTCCATATTATGCTGAATTTTATGTTTAAAAGGCTTTTGTTTTAGTTTTATACATTGCCTTAAATGTTTATGCTTATTTATGAAAGTTTCTGCTATATCATTATCTTTACTGAACATCTATGCTAACCCTATTATAGGTTTTATTTCTCCGAGGATGCGAAGAAGTATATTACGACTGTCTTTCAGGGGTAGTATAATGGATATGAATGTGGTCAAGGGGAAAAAATATTTTTGTTGTTTTTATCTCATGATGTAATGTAACATTCATGTATGTAATCTATTTTCCAAGACTACTAAACTGGTCGATATTTCGGGACATGATTCCTTCTATCATGCCAATGTTATGTAATAATTCACCGACTCTGGGAAACTGGGGTCGGTGTGTTACAGTTGGTATCGAATAAATTTTAGTAATAACCTTAGAAACTAGATTTATAAAAAATTTGATTAGAGAACATTACCCTATGATAGAATTTGAAGATTAGTATAGAAGAACATCCTAGAATTTTGGTAATGTAGAGATTTTGTGAATTTTCCAAGCAATACATCTTTGTCTGGATACGATAAGGTAGAGGCGGCTCTGGAAAAGATGTACCTAGGAGTTAATACTCCGAAAAGGTGTTTCAGGCTAGACTCAGGGTATACATGTACACGACGATGGGCCTTGCTGCACTCTTGGTTGCGAGACTCCATGGGGATATGCTTAGGATAATTCACATTTTCATTACAAGCCATTATGATGAATTTAGAAGTAAATACATTCTCAAGGAATTTTTTTATGATTATATATTATATTCATAATCTTTTCAATTTATGTTAGGTATTTTACAAGTATGGAATTATGAATTGAGATTCATAAAAATAACCTAGTTTATGCCATTGTTTAGTAATGGCACCCAATAGACCAAATGAGAACTACCACAATACGCATTATCCAAAGAGTAAAAAGGATCATATATTTCATGGTATTATGCCAAAATTTTGAAAGGAAATAGTCTCCCATGTATTATCATCATATAAATAAATAGTATCATGTGTTAGTAAGATAAGTAAATAATTCTCTGAGCCCTATGGCTTGAAGGGAAGCCATAGAAGAAAAGGATTGTAGAGAGAAATATGGATAAAGGGAATAATGGAAAGTTAGATTTTCCCATATGTGATAACTGTGGAATGAATCACCATGGTAAATTCTTGAAGGGAATGAGAGTTTGTTAAAAGTGTGGAGAAAAAGGACACTAAGTATGTGATAGAAAGGGTAAGAAAAAGGTTTCAAATGTACAATGCTTCATCTGCAATGAGTTGAGACACTACGCAAATCAATGTCCCAATCATCAGATTATACCTCAAATGATGTTATTGGATAATAATAAAGTTATGATATTACAATTGATGAAGTCTAATGACTTGTTTTCTTATGTTGATATTAAATAATTATCTCATTTGAGTGTTGTATCAATGATGTACTAATTATAATAATTATGGTGTATATAAGGATTGTACTGCAGTACTATCATGAAGGATTTGAGATTGTGTGGCACCAAGAAAAGTTACTCAATAGCAAGTTAAACTTTTTTAAAAATACATGGTTGAAGGAAATATAAATATTAATATGTTCCTGATACTTTGGTATTGATTTTGGAATAAGAGATGATTTATTTGGATAAATTATATTGGATATTATTGACTACATTAGAACTTATTAATGTTTTTTTATTCGATCATTGTTGGTGATTACAACATTTTTGGATTTTAAGAGTATATCAAATATTCTATGATATATAGAAGGAATAAAGAATTATATACATATTCAATTATGGGTTTTTTGAAATTCATTTAATTACCACATTTTAAGAGAATACACGATGAAGGTATTCACATGTTTATTATGTGACCTTCCTAATAAATTTTGGGCTGTGAGTTTGGACCAAAGTATTGTGGATAAGTATAAAGGTTGAAATAGATTAAGTTTGATATTGGATACTATTGTTAAGGTTAAATAGTTTCTTAAGATCATTTTTGGATTTTCATAAAGTGGAAAAACTGTAGGTCTGGTGACAACCCGCCGCGTCTGGAAAGGCCGCGAGACTTGAATGCGCAACTGAAGGGCGATAAGGGTTATCACCTACCACTGGCTTACGTGATGTCCTAGTTTGTATAATGTTGTTTTTTAAATAGTCTGACAAATTAATTATAAATTCATTATTTTTGGAACCTTATATGATTAGGAGAAATATATTATTTTGGAATTCTATTATCTTTTGGAGTGAAAGATGAGTTTGTGGTAGGAATTAGTTGAAAGATGAAACATTACTTGTAAAGTATACTTTTCTGTATTATTTTATGAATAAATTAATTCTTAAACATTAAGTAAGGGATCTTAAAACCAAAAATGTGTTATCCTAACACCTTATGTTTTTTTTGAACCGATGATATTTTAAATCATCATAGATTGATGGATTTGAGGCCCTCAATTTTACACTTGTTAGTGTTTGATGACCTCAATCACTCCCTGTAAATATTTCAATTTTTCCTCTAATTATGTGTCTCTAATTTTCACCAATGTTTTCATAATTGAGATCATAATTTGGTGGTGAATGTTTCATTTCCATTTTCCTCTTATTAAGACTGAATCTCATTAACCCAATTTCCGAAGTCGGTTTACCACAAAGGTATTTTTCTATTTTTAACCTTTTATTTTCAAAGAAAAATTTCCAATTGAGAAGATGTAATTTATTAAAATATAGGATAATAAAACACCCCATGATTTCATAGTATGTAATCTCTTGAAATAAATTCAATAACTTGCCTGACATGCAATACCGAGTTCGAGCGCACCACGACTTACCAAACTAGCCGTTCAAAAAGTGTTTATGAATAATATTAACTGAATTTTTAATTTCATATACTAAATATAATTTTACAATCCATATTATGTGTTTATTAGACATAATATAAGAACAAATTCATTTCTATACAGATAAAAGAAGTATTTTTCAAAAAAAATGTAATTTTACCGCCTTTTAATGGAGAACGATTTTTAAAACTAATATTTGGAATTATTATTTATTTAATTTAATGAAATTATATTATTTTTTAGATTCAAGACGTAAAAATTTAGTTTGGATAAATATTTGTTACTTTTATGATAACTTTCATATTTTGATAAATAGTGAAAAATACAAATTTTTTATTAAAAACAACTTTTTCAATCGAAATAATTTATAGTGTTGAATCATAAATTTGAGTAGTTTTAATGCATAATTAGATTATATGTTTGTAAATTAATATAATTTACATCATTTGATGTAATTTTAAATTTAAACTGGATATAAACAAGTGTCAATCTTTTGATAGTTATTATTTCTTAAAAACACGATTTTTTACAACGGGAATTAATTTTTAATTAATTTTTTCCACTTCTATGTTTTGAATTTGGAAAAATAGATTCTATATTTTGAATTAGAAGTTACACATTTTTTATATTTGTAACATTTATTTTTGGACATTATGAATATTTTATTTCATCAAATATTTTATTTACCATGGTTAAAGGGAATATTTGGTAAATAAAGGTAAAGAAATATTATTATAATAATATAAAATCAGACTAACATGTGTCTTATTCATATTTTTTAATACATGTCCGACCATGGGAATCCCTGGGTCTATTTTGGGTCCCCATAGAGCCACTTGAGGGTGATAATGACACCTTATATTAATTAATTTAAAGTAAAGACAATAATGACATAAACATATATCTTTTAGTAAAATAATTTTTACAAGGAGTTATATAAGTTACATATTCCACTATAAATATTCATTTTCAAGAAAAAAATATTTCCTACATCATGGTTTGTTTTATATAATTTTTAGACATCATATAAATAAAATTATTTATGGCACAATAATCATGCACTGTTTACCTCATTAAAGAATTATTTAAATAAATGAGATTATAAAATTTAAAACAATATCCAAAACCTATCTAATTATTATTGGATGATTTTATTTCGAACAATATTCATCTTATCTACGTCTTTAATGAGTTTTGGACCCTATGAAACCGAAAATAATAATATAATAAAATAATATTTTCAAACATTCCTAAAGAGCCCCTCCTCCCCTTCCCTCACCTCTTACCCATTTCTCACATCTCTCAAGCCCCAAGGCTTGTCCAAACTCTGCCAAATGTTTCTCCCTACATTACTCTCTTTCTCTTAGAATCCGTAAATTAGGCATAAGAAACTTCAAGTAAGCCTTTTGGCTCAAACCAAAGGGAGTTACCCGATTTAAAGGTAACATCTCTTCTTAAGTTATTTTCTTTTATATTACTTCCCCAACACCATAAACTCTCTTTATTCATTTATTTTATAATGAAACCAGAATATTCAATATACTAGGTTGTTTTTATGTGAATTATTTCAACTACACTTACACACATCTCCATATAATGGGTATAGAACATAATGTTTCTGTGGACAATGAACTACTGCCTCAGGAAATGATGATTGTTCAATCTTTTACTACCACCTCTTATAGTGCCCATTATGATGGTACTATAATTATATATGATATTTATGATATTTATTTTATCGATAATATTCTGTAATTCTATTTTATAGCATATTTTTATTTTTTCCATGTTGTATATATACGATAATTTCATTTGAGGAAGTGCGGACTACCGCCCCCTCAAAGTGATATGACTCCATTCATACCATATAAGGAATATATAAATATTTTGTTAATGAACTTAAATAATGTATATAAAATATTATTTTATACTGGAATAATTATATACCTATGTATCATTTTTTATTCTTTCATTTTAAAATAAAAAAATTAAATGGAAGTAGTGTTTGTGCGTACGTACGGATTACCGTCTCCACAAATGTGTTGAGATTCATTTCCCATCGTAACCATTCAAGAATAATTTTTATTTGATTATAAAAAAAATAATATTTAAGAACATTATTTCATTTTGGATATGAATCAAATGCATCCTATCCACAACCAACATGACTTATGTAATAAAACACATAAAGTAAAATGGATAAGTTAATACACAAAACAATGATACTATTAAAATATTATTAATAAAGAAATATTAGAAGATCATATATGATATCATATTTATGTATGTAGTTATTGTATAATTTAATAATTGTTATTTAACAATTATACAGAAGTTTAATATACCCTCGACCAAGGAAAATTACAAGGTAAGGGTTAATTCAACAATATCATTATTATTTGAGATTGTTTATGTGTAAGTATTTACTGAGAAATATTTATTATCCTTGTCCATATAAGATAAAGAAGTTTTCAAAAGGATTATTTCTTAGGGACTCTATAACTAAAATATCATTTTAATGGTTTAAATTTTTATTCTACTAAATCATTCTAATTAATGTCCATGTTTTCCAAATGGGTTTCGAAGGATTTATTTATATGGACTTGAATGTTTTAAAATATTATTTTTTTCAAAAGTTTCATAGTTGTATGGGGAAATTTGATTCAAAAATTTATTTTAAATGTCATCATTTATATATTGTGTGACTTTTAAACATTTTAATGAAAAAGTGATATTTCTCTCAAAGAGTTTTACTAATAATTTTCGACTATATCAACATCATTTTGAGTATTATTCTTGATTGAGGTAGATTTATTATAAATACAGTCTCCAATATTGCATGGAATGAGTTATGATATGATTGACTAAGAATGAGATATTAATATACCATTTATGATTCATGGTTAAAGTATTGACATTTCATATTCTAGTTTTAATATAAATTTATATGTTATGTTTCAATATTTTTATATGAGGAATGCATTGGACTTAGTAAGTGACGGGTGGAGCCCGCTATATCTCCTCGATGCATCAGTAGGTCTCATGAGACAAACTAGTTTCTTGGAATAAGGCCTTGAAAAAATTTTATTTGTAGTTTTGGTACAAAGCCTTGACTATGTGGTTATAATGTCCAGTAATGTGTATTCCATCATTAAGAAATTAGCTATTGATATTACATTTGATTATTTGACTTGTAGAATATCTTTGTGAAAAAGTAAATGGAATTATTTAATTTATATTTTCCAAATTATGCTGATGTTTATGTTTAAAAGGATTTTTTTTAGTTTTATACAATTCCTCAAATGTTTATGCTTATTTATGAAAGTTTCTGCTATATCGTTGTCCTTACTCAGCATTTTAGCTCACCCCTTTCTATGTTTGATTTATCCTTGGATGTGAAGAAGTATATTATGAATGACCTGTATGGATATTCTATGGGATTTGAATATGGTCAAGGGTAAAAAATGTTGTTATTGTTTTTATCTCATGATGTAATGTAACGTTCATGAATGTAATCAATTTTCCAAGAGTGATAAACTGGTTAGTCTTTCGAGACATGATTTCTTATATCATTCCAATGTTATGTAATAATGCACCGACTCTGGGTAACTAGGGGTGGGGTGATATAGTTGGTATCAGAGGATGTTTAGCAATAACCTTGGAAACTAGATTTATAAAAACTCTGATTAGAGAACATTACCCTAAGATAGACTTTGATGATTTGTATAGAAGAACATCCTAAAAATTTGGTAATGTACAGATTTTGTGAATATTCGAAGCAATACATACCTGTCTCGATATGAGTAGGTAGAGGTAGCTCTGGCACAGATGTACCTAGGAGTGAAAACATCAATAAGGAGTTTCGGGCATGACCTAGGGTATCCTAGTACATGACAATGGGCCTTTCCGCACTATTGGTTACGTTACTTCTGGGGGATATGCTTAAGATAATTTACATTTTCCTTACATTCCATTATGAAGGATTTAGGAGTAAATATTTTCTCAAAGAAAACATTTTTTTATGATTATAGATTATATGCCTAATATTGCCAATTTATGTTAGGTATTTTACATGTTTGGAATTATGTATTGAGATTCATAAAAATAACCTAGTGTATGCCATTGTTTTCGAATGGTGACCAGTAGATGGAATGAGAACTCTAGAAATACGCATGATCCAAAGAGTAAGAAGGATCATATATTTCAATGTATAAACAAACATTTAGAAATGAAATAGTCTACCATTTATTATCATCATATGAAGAAATAGTATCATGTGTTAATTAGATAAGTAAAGAATTCTATAAGTCCTATGGCTTTGAAGGGAACACACAGAAGAAAAGGATGGTAGAGAGAAAGTCAGATAAAGGGAATAAGGGAAAGAAGAATTTCACCATATGTGATAATTGTGGAAAGAATCACCTTGGTAAATTATTGAACAGAATGTGATTTTGTTAGAAGTGTGGAGAAAAAGGACACCAAGTTCTTGATTTCAAAGGGTAAGAAAAAGGATTCAAATGTACAATGCTTCATCAACAAGGAATTGGGACACAAAGTGAATAAATGTCCCAATCATCAGAGCATATCGCAAATGATGCTATTGGATAAAAATCAAGATATGATATTACCACAAATGATGAGAAATGACTAGTTTTTTTATGTTGATATTAAAGAATTATGTCATTTGTGTGTTGTATTAAAGATGTAATGGTTATAATAATCATGGAGTATATAAGGATTGTACTGCAGTACTATTTCATTAAGGATTTGAGATTGTGTGGTACTAAAAAAAGTGGCTCAATAGCAAGTTAACCATTTTTGAAAATACATGGTTAAATGAAAAATAAAATTTTATTTGGTCCCGATATTGTGGTATTTATTTTGGAATAAGAGATGATTTATTTGGATAAATTATATTGGATATTATTGACTACATTGGAACTAATTAATGATTTTTTTATTCCATCATTGTTGGTGATTAAATTTTTTTTGGATTTTAGGAGTATATTCAGTATTCTATGATTTATTGAAGGAATATGGAAGTACATACCTATTTAAATATAGTTTTGGGAAATTCATTTTATTACCACATTTTAAGAGAATACATGATGAAGGTATTCACATGTATATTATGAGACCTTCCTTATAAATTTTGGACTGTGAGATCGGACAGAAGTATTGTGGATAATTTTGATGGTTGGAATAGATTAAGTTTGATATTAGATATTATTGTTAATATTAAATCATTTCTTGATATTATTTTTGGATTTTCCTAAAGAGGACAACCCAGAGGTCGTGCAACAACCTGTCACGTCCGGTAAGGCCGCGAGACTTGAACCCGTAACCGAAGGGCGACAAGGGTAATCACCTACCACTGGATTACGTGGTGTCCTCGTTTGTATAATGTAGTTTTTTTAAATATTCTGACAAATGAATTATAAATTCATTATTTTTGGAACCTTATACGATTAGGATAAATAGAATATTTTTGAATTATATTATATTTTGGAGTAAAAGATGAGTTTGTGGTAGGAATTAGTTGAAGAATGAATCTCTACTTGTGAAGTATATTTTTTCCTCTTATTCTATGAATAAATTAATTTTAAACTTTAGGTAATAGATCCTAAAACCAAAAATTTTATACCTTAATACCGTATGTTTTGTTTAACCGATGATATTTTAAATCATCATAGATTGATGGATTTGTGGCCCTCAATTTTACACTTGTTTGTGATTGATGACCTCAATCAATCCATATAAATATTTATGTTATTTCTCTAATTATGTGTCTCTAATTTCAAACAATGTTCTCCAAATCTAGATCTTAATTTTTTGGAGACTTTTTCATTTCCCTTTCCCTCTTATTAAGACTAAATTTCATTAACCCAATTTCTGATGTGGGCTTTCACAATGATATTTATCTATTTTTAACCTTTTATTTTAAAAGGAAAAATTCAAATTGTGAGAACAAAATTTATTAAAGGAGAGGAGAATGTATCACCCCAAGATTTCATAGTACTTTATATATTCAAAGAAATTCAATAACTTGTGCTACACACAACACCCAGTTTGAGCACACCACAACTTAATAAACTAGCTGTTCAAAAAGAGATTATGAATAGTATTAATTTAATTTTAAATTTTATATACTCCATATAATTTTATTATCCATATTATGTGTTCATAAGACATAATATAAGAACGAATTCATTTTTTTGTAGTTAAAAGATGTATTTTTCAAAAAAATGCAATTTTACAACCTTTTAATGGAGAACCTTTTTTAAAACCATTAATTTACCCTTTTATATATTAAATTTAATGAAATAAAATTATTCTTTAGTATAGGGAAATAAAAATTTAGTATGGATAAATTTTTGGTACCTTTTTGATTACTTGCATATTTAGATGAATAGTGAAAAATACTAAATTTTAATTAAAAACAACTCATTTAATCGAAATAATTTATAGTGTTATATTATACATTTGAGAAATTTTAAAGTATCATAAGATCATATTTTTATCATTTAATATAATTTAGGTCATTGGATGTAATTTCCAATTTTAATAGGACATAAAAATGTGTCAATCATTTGGTAGTTATTATTTCTTAAAAACACGCTTTTTTACAACATGAATTAATTTTTAATTAATTTCTGCCACTTATGTGTTTTGAATTTGAAAAAATGGATTCAATATTTTTAAGTAGGAATTCCAAATTCAGTAAATATGTATCTTTTATTTTTATACATTATGAATATTTACTTCAGTAAGTTTTTTCTTACCCTGGTTAAAGGGTAAATCTAGTAAATAAGGGTAAACAAATATTCTAATAACAATATTAAATCACATTAACATGTTTCCTATTCCAATTGGATGATACATGTACGAACACGGTCATCCTTAGGTCTATTTTGGGACCCCATGAAGCCATTTGAGAGTGATAATGACACTTTATATTAATTAATTTAATGTAAAGACAAAAATGACCTAAACATATATCTTTTAGTAAAATATATTTTACCAGGAGTTATATAAGTTATAATTTAGACTATATATATTCATATAAAATGAAAAAATATTTACTAAATCATGGTATTTTTTATAATTTTTAGACATCAAATAAATTAAATTATTTATGACACAATAATGACGCAGTGATTTCCTCATTAAAGAATGATTTAAATAAATGAGATTATAAAAAATTAAAACAATATCTAAAACAGGCCCATTTATTATTTTATGATTTTATTTCATACATTAGTTATATTATATTTTACTTTAAGTAGTTTTGGACCTTTAAAAACCAACAATCATTATATAATAAAATAATATTTTCAAACATTCCTAAAGATCCCCACCCCCTTATAAAATTCCTTCACCTCTAAACCATTTCATACACCACGCAAGACCCTTGGATCATCCAAAATCTACCCAACTAAGCTCTATACATCCCTATATTTCTATTAGAAGCCTTAACATAGATATAAGGCACTTCAAGGAATCCTTTCAGTTCAATCCAAAGGGTGTTACCTGATTTAAAGGTAACATATCCTCTTAAGTTCTTTCATTTTATTTTACTTCCCCCCCTAAAATATCTTTATTCCTTTATTTTATAACAAAACCAGTATCATCAATATACTAGGTTGTTATTTTTGAGATGTATTTGAACTCAACTTACAGACACCTCCATCTAAGGGTTATAGAACATAATGTTTCTATGGACGGCGAACTACTACCTCATAAAATTGATGATTGTTCAATCTTCTACTACAACCTCTTATGGTGGCCATTAGGATGGAAATATAATAATATATGATATTTATTTTATCTATAATCTTTTTTAATTCTCTTTTACATCATACCTTTATTCTTTTCATGTTGTATATATACGATAATTTCATTTGAGGTAGTGCGGATTACCACCGCCTCAAAGTGATAAGACCCGTTAATACAATACATGGAACGTATAAAGGATGGTGTTAATGAACTTACATAACGTATATAAAATATTATATTATACTATAATAATAATATACCTTTGTATCATTTTTTATTCTTTCCTATTAAAATTTAAAAAATTAATTGGAAGTAGCGTTCGTTCATACGTACGGATTAACATCTCCATGAACGCGATGAGATTAATTCCCCATTGTATCCATTCAAGAATAATTTTCATTTGATTGTTAAAAACAATATTTAAGAACTTTATATTATTTTGGATATGAATAAAATACATCCTATCCATAACAATCATGACTTGTGTAATAAAACATATAAAGGAAAACGAATCAGTTAACACCCGAAGAAATGATACTACTAAAATATTATTAACAATGAAATATTAGAAGATCATATATGATATCATATTTTTGTATGTAGTTCTCTTATAATTTAATAATAATGATTTAACTATTATACATGAGGATAATGTACCATCTACCAAGGAAAAGTACATGGTAAGGGTTAATTCTTCAATCTTATTATTATTTGAGATTGTTTATGTTTAAGTGTTTACATGGACATATTTATTATCAATTTCCATGTCAAGTAAATGATTTTTCAAAAGGATAATTTTTAATAGACTCTTCAACTAAAATATCATTTTAACTATTTAAATATTTATTCTTCTAAATAATTTTAATTAATATCCATGTTTTCAAAATGTTTTTAAAGGATTTATTTACATGGACTTGATTGTTTTAAAATATTAATTCTTTCAAAAGTTTCAAAGTGGTATGGGAAATTTTGATTCAAAAAAGTCTTTTAAATGTATTACTTTATAAATTGTGTGACTTTTAAATTTTTTCATGAAAAAGGTATATTTCTCTCAAAGAGTTTTACTAATAATTTTTAACTATATCAATATCCTTTTGGATATTATTCTTGATTGAGGTTGATATATTATAAATTCAATCATCAATATTGTATTAAATGAGTTATGATATGATTGACCGGGAATGTGCTATTTTTATACCATTCATGATTTATGGTTAAATTATTGACATTTCGTATGCTAGATTTAATACGAATGTTAATGTTATGTTTCAAAATTTTCATATGGGGAATGCATTAGACTTACTTAGTGATGGGTGGAGCTCGCTATAGCTCCTCGATGTATCGGTAGGTCTCATGATACAAACTAGTGTATTGGAATAAGAACTCGACCAAATCTTATTTGTAGTCTAGGTACAAGGCCTTGACTACATGGTTATGATGTCCGACATTATGCATTCCATCATTATGAAATTAGATATTGATTTTACATGTGATTATTTTACTAGTAGAATATCCATCTGAATAAGTAAAAAGAATTATTTTATTTATCTTTTCCATATTATGCTGATGTTTAAGTATAAAATGCTTTTGTTTTAGTTTTATACATTGACTTAAATGTTTATTATTGTTTATGAATGTTTTTGAAATATCCTTATTCTTATATAGCATATGAGCTCACCCCTTCCTATGTTTTATTTTTCCCAGGATGCGAATAAGTATATTATGACTGACCTGTAGGTATAGTCTAAGGGATATGAATGTGGTCAAGTGAAAAAATATTGTTTTTTGTCTCATGATGTAATGTAACGTTCATGTATGTAATCTATTTTGCAAGACTGCTAAACTGATCATTTTTTCGGGACATGATTCCATGTATCATGTCAATGTTATGTAATAATGCATCGAAACTACGTAACTAGGGTCGGGGTGTTATAATTACAATGCAAATATTAAAATAATTCAATAATTATGAGATATTCAATTATTAATGAATCAATACATTATTAAAATATATTCTATAAAACCATCTGAATAAGTAATTATTATTCATTTAATTTCATTTTAATTTGATGGATAGTGAACCTTATTTATAAATTAACTATTCAATATTGATTATAAATATTACAAATATAATTCATAATATTTTGATTTTAATGGTAGATATATATTCATAATATTAAATGTACGAGTAATTATTTATTTAATTATATTACTACATAATTTGTATTTATAATATATCTATTACTTATAAGGGTTAATTATTATTTATAATGATAATAATGAATAATAGATATATATTTAGTGTTATTTAAAAAAAATACATTACATATAACCGTATATATTTATAGCATTTTCAGTATAACTATAAAATGTTACTTCCTTTATGTACTTAGTGTCTTATTTTATACATTATATAAAGTGTGTTTCTTATAAATGTAAGGTATATTAAATATTATTATATATATGTTATGAAATATTACTTCTAGAATTTATATCCAATATTTTTATTTTATTTCTATATAACATTAACAAAATAATAAATTCTTTTTTATCTTGTCATATTAATTTATTTTCCAATGTTAATATTTTACTAGTTTATTTCACCTAATAAGAAAATTAAAATAATATTATTAATTCATATTTATGAGATATATATATATATATATATATATGAAATATTGGATTTCACAATATAAACACTAACACCCACATGTAAATAATATTCTTAATATCATGGATATTTTTTTAATAAAAATTGAGAATAAAAAAATAATATAGATCTTATGAACTTACTAAGAACATGAATAAAAACCAATTAAATATCTGAAATCCATCAAAGGAAGGATACATGTTTTCGAGAAGAGAGGTATGATTGAAAAGCCTATTTCTCGGGTGAAATATTGATGATTAATGGAAAATCACTCCACCCTATATATTGAATTAACATTTAATTATTTATTTAATATTATTAATATATTATGGGAATTTATTTTAACCATTTATTGTTAAATTATAACTATTTTCCATAATTTCATATATTAATATTTTAGCACACTCAATCTATTTTCCATAGTATTTTAAATCATTTAGATACAGGTCCTATAAAAACAATTTTTTTTAATTATTTGACAAATTTAATATAAATAATGAGCATGCATGTAATGGACATCATATTTTAAAAGTCATTATTTTTAAGGAAATTTTATTTCATGTTATTGGTGAAATGATCATTTCCTAAATTGAGCCCCATATTGGATTTCTTATCATTGTAAAATCACTCAAATAGTTTTTTTTGTTGTGGTTTAAGGCTCAAAATATGTGTCGGATTCTTGGGAGAGTGTTGGGGGGTTTGGATTACCCGTTAAAATATTCTTTTTTTGGGATATAAGAAAACATTTCAACATGAATATTAATCTTATCAATGGGTAAAAAAGGTTTCATCGTGATATGGGAGTGTCGAACATCATGTGGAGAGGGAATAAAGACCATGATGTGAGGGATAAGGGACACAAGTGTGGTTCTATTATAGGGGCGTCATGTTGTGACCCATTTGGATCTTATTTTGAATGTGTTTTCTTGAGATAAAATCCCACTACTAATGGAGTAATCATGATATGACCCGAAGAGGACACATCTGAATGGATGCATGCTGAGGATCGTCCCCTATATCTGGGTGGCAATGCTACAATATCTGTTTTTTAGATTTTCATCTTATTAGATGATGGATCCCATCACTCTATGGAATCATGGTCTAACTATAACTAATGACATGATATGTTTTCTCTATTGGGGAATTCAGTGTATTTAGGTCAATATCCATAAATATTTTTTGAGAAATGTGAATCATCTATTGTATGATTTACCAGGAACTCCCCTACCTCTCTCCTCATTTACCCCTCTAAGAGTAATTTTTTTAGTGTTTCTTTGATTCATGTGATGAACATTCACTGCTTTCTCCCCTATTCTTTTTTCTTTCAATTTTCATAAATTCATTTTGCTTCTAGGATAGGTTTTTGTTAAATATTTTACAAAATCATGGTGAAATAATCTGGATTCATTGTGGTTTTATCTCATTTTGTCTAGATGAGGTCCTATAAGGACAAATACATGCAATACCAAATTACTTCAATGAATAAGTGATACTCTATGGGGGTCCTAGGTGAATATTAATCCTTGGTTTAATTTGGATAAGGAATTATATTTTTTATTAATAATTTATTTCATATGCTACGAGGAGGGATAAGTCTTGTACACAATCATTCAAGGGTTATTAGAGCTTGGCTTGGCTTCTAACTCCTTTATGTAGGTAGTTAATCCATTTTTATCAATTCTCTATTCCTTTGTATGCCTGATTTACTACTTTTATACATGTTTAATGGGACTCAGTAGATTAATAGGGACTAAGATAACCTTATATAAAGATATAGGTTTATGTTGGGCCTCCTAGGAAAGAGACAAGATAGATTTACCACGTTAGTGTGTTGGGGTCTCCTAGACATTTTATTGGAAATAGTATAAGGTGATTATTTACTTGATGAGAGAATATATATAGGACTCTAGGTGAAATAAAATTCATACGTAGGAATGTTTGGAATCATTAGGATAATTATAGAGGAAAAAGGGTCTTAGTACTTTTAGAGATACCTAAGTCGGTTGTATGTATCCCACATTTTGAGGACACTATTATAAGGGTGGAAGATAATCATGGATAATTACATGAGTTGAATGTGTCCTTCAGGACTAAAGATGTTGTGATGTGAAGGAATTTCATTTATGAATAGGTTCATAGGTCTTCCTAGATTGATGTAAAATGCGAAAAGAGAAAGGGTTTTTATGTTTTAATTAGATTTGGATATTTTCATGTCTCCCAATATCGATGATCGGTTTATACTATAGGATATTAGAGTGTTATAGGGTGTTGTAGTTGGATTGGTGCTAGTGGATAGAGTCAATCATGGGTCTAAAGGATCCAATTGGACACCCCAATGGAAGAGATGGAAATTATAATAGGGTTTTCATATTGTAGATTAATGATGAGATGTGTTAAATTTTAGGTTATACGTCATGAGTTTCTATATCCTGGTATTGGCCTATTATATTATGTGATAGGATGTGTTCCCTATTTTTATTTTATGTGTGTGCATGTGTGACCCGCTGAGTGACAGGGAAGGGAGTTATAGATTAAACACACACTTAAGTGAGTGATTAGATATTGGATCATGTGGATTTTATCTAAGTTAGAATGAACTGTAGGGTACCACCATGATTGAAGGGATACAAGTTAAATATTGAGTTTGATAACCATTTAGAGAGAGGGGGGTTATTATTTGGGGACATTATTCTAAGTGAGATGGTATCAGATGAAATTTCTGACCACCCCTGAGTAAGAGGGCATAGTGTGGATGTGATGTGCTGAGTAACAAGGATTATAGATCCTACCATTTGAGATAAGGTAATAGTCAGTATATGGATAACCCTCCATATATAATAACAAATTATAAGGACTTCCCTGAGTTATAATTTTAGTCCAGGAGATGGATGAGGGTACATAACATGCACCTTTGGGTAGTGGATGACGTGTAGTGGATTCTCTACCCAATATCTTTGTGTAAAGTTAAGGATATGGTATATTATATAAAGGGTATGATGTTATTATGGAATTAGGTTAATTTAAGTTGAAGTGGTTGTTTTGGGGGGATGATTATAAAATAATAACCATATGCACATGGAGTAGTGGTTCCATGGTTATCACATGGAAACTAGTATGCTTCTATACCTTTTTACAATTATCATTCATAAAAAGTATGATTTTGTATACTATGGGAACTTGAAGAGACCCCATTGAGATTTATTCCTGCCACCGTTCATGGTTACCTTAGTGTATGTAATGAAATTATTTATTTTATAGAGGTTACAACATAAAATTTCTTATGGATAGGGTTGGGGGAGTATGAAGAGGTATTGGGGATTGGTGTTTGTGATGAGCCTTCAAGGTGGTAGTACATAAACCTTTATTATATTTTCCTTTTTTTATGTTATTATCCTATAAGGTGATTATTAGTTTTATGTTAGATGATTCTACATTTAGTTTTTATGACTTGATTATTATCTATTTGATCTATACACACTCGGATTGTGTGTTTTGAAAATTTAGTTATTTCATCTTTTTCAATCTAATCATAGGGAATAGTCACCTCATTTTATGGACCAGTCACTCACTAAAATTTGGTATCCATTAGAATATGGTGATATATTCTTATGTTTACATGGTTCTATAAACTAGCTACTTTTCATAAGCCTATGGATGAGTCATTAAAAATTGGTATCATAGAATTTTATTTTGTTTTAATGTTTATAGATATGGAATATAGGTGATCTACAATTTTTTTGTAGTTTCTAATGATCCCTGGATTGTTGAGTCCTTAAAAATTTTGGAGGGAATTTCTTATTTCCAAGGATATGATATTACTATTCATGCTTTTTGTTTTTATTCTTGAGGTTTTTATTAAATATACTTTATTATTTAGGTTTTTTTTGTTTTTTCCATTATCTCATTTTCCAGAGGCATATTTACATGCATCATAATTTTCATGTATAATTCAAATTACATGTATGTTTTTGTTGGTGATTAACTTAACATATTGTAGGACACACTTTTTTAATTGTATAAACAAAAAAATATAATAATTTTTACCATATTAAATATTCATTGAATTATACTCAATTAAAATATAGGTTTTTATAGTTGATCATGTAGAAAATGGGGTGGGATGTAGTTATATGATTGTTATATAGTCCATTTTTTAAGTGATATATATAGACCCTTGAGGGTTTTATCTTAGACATTGGATTTATGAGAGGGTATCCAATCATGTATATAATTTTTCTTTAAGAATGAAGTTTTTATGATGTAATGGGTTAATAATAAAATTTATAATTTTCCCATATAGAGTCTTAGTGGAACTCCACATAACCAAACCACATAGTCTTGAAGGTACCATAGAGAGAGTTGAGTAATGGCATGTGGAATTCCTTTTTAATGGTATCAATTTTGGTTTTAGTGGTTTTTATCAATAATATTATTATCGCTATTGATTATTGATGCTATTTTGAGTATCATGGTGGGAGTTTGGGTAGAAAATCATTGGTTTGGAACGACACCTTGGACGAAACTAAGAATTTGTTTGGCCTTGGAAATAGTTGGATGACTTGGTCTTGTTGAATGGTATCAAATTTATTTGGGATCATGGTCAGTGGTTTATACACATGGTCCTATGATAAATTGATTGTGACTCATGAGAGCATGAATCCGTATTTATGATGGGGCTTAATGATATCATGACCTCGTTTATTTTGGATGATATTAGGCTATAATCATTGATAAAAAATGATGAGTGGTTTAGAGGTGCATCACACTTACTAGGAAAGAAAGACAATATTAGTAAACCATTTGGAATAAGTCTTATAGTGTGAGGGATATGTTTCATTGGCTATATGTGGTTCCCATTGAGTTTCTAATTAATGAGTTATTGTGTTCTTTTTTAGAGGCACTGTGTTTGGAGAGATGATTATTGTCATGGTGGAATTTTAATTTCAGTGAGAATGGGAGTCTTTCTTATTTGGTAAGAGGTGACATCAGTGATGGATTAGGGTACCAAGATATAGTCTATCAGAGATTGAACCTAGATAGGTGTTGCAAAGGATGGGTTGGTATGAATAAGCATTAGAGACACACATGTGGTGATAGGTCCCATATGGGTAGATGCTTAAGGAGTGAGGTGAGTAACTCCATGTGGTGGGGATCATAGCACTAGATGTTGGAGGGTGTGAATATAATAGTGGGTGTAATTTTAGAAAAATCTAAGGGTTAAATTCCTACTGATCCATATTGGGGTAGAGATCAATGTCATGTTAGTAATCAAGTGTAAGTAGTTAGACCCTATCAAATCATGTAATTTGGTAAAATGTAGAGTAAGGGATATATAGTTCCATATATTGGTTTATTTGGGAGATGAAAATAATACTACTATTATGGGGAACATTGTATCATTCATAGAGGAATGATTTTCTTGTTTGTAAGGTCATGGATATGTTATGAAAGGTTGGTGGATAGTCAAGATGTAATTGAGATACCAATTGGTAGGTAGATCTGAATAGATTAAGTTGTTTGGAAAATACTATACATTGGTCTCAAAAGAAATATAGTTCAACACCTATACGTTGGTATCAAGATCATGATTGAGTTTAGGTGATTCAAGAGTGAGATAGATTGATGTTTTTTTGTGATTAATGTGATATAATGATGTTTAATGTGGCTTTTGGTGATAATAAGATAACTTTTAAATAGTATTTGGGTATGAACATTAATGTGGATGTAATATAGATCTTGGAATGACTTCTAGAGTTAAGGAATTATGATATTGTGATGTAATGGTTTTTCAGTTAGTATAACAAATAATGTTTTTGATGGGTTCACCAAAGGGGGATAGTCTATCATTTTAGAGAATCATCAGTTGAATTGAGTGGAACCTACATAAATCATGTTGATGGATTATTGGAAGTGTGTTTTTGGTACAAGATTCTTATGGTGGGATGAAAATGGTTAAAAATTAGACACTTTTGTGTGAAGCATTATGGTGGGGACCAAAATAATCTTTAAGATATATTAGTTAAATACACTATAGTGTATTTAAAATATATAGTTGTAGTTGATAATTGTCTTAAAGTTGACATAAGTGATTAGTGGGAGGCTTATATTTTGAGGAACATTCCATCTTATTGATTTCTTTGTGAAAAAGAAACTCATTCGGAGTTGGGAGATGAAATACATCCAGTTGGTAGTGATTTTAAGATGACATTGGTTGAGATTGATGAATAGAGAACTATTGAGGCTTCTCATGAATGATAATAATTATGGTGTGGAGTTCATAGGACCAATATATTATGGATCATTATTCCTGTGTTAATTTAATATTTGGGTAACATAATAAGATTATTTTCATGAAATTGTATTTGAATTAGTATTTTTATAACTTAAAAATATCAGTAGGATATTTTTAATTTGGGTAGAGTCTCGAGAGATGCTTTGGGTTCCAATTTGAGTGTTAGTGAGGAGATATGGTTCCCTATAACATTTGATGTTTTTAGCCTTTAGAATAGGGTTTTTTCATTATGTTTTGTAGTGGGGGTTTCATTACTTTATAGGATTATAGTTTCATGCTCTAATAGTGGAGTGTAGAGAATTGTAACATAAGGTCCAGAAGGATTTTTTTCAAGGCCTATGTTCTTTGGTTGTGGGTTTTCTATATAGGAAATCATTCCATAAGAAATGTAGTTCTCATTATTATAGTTTTAGGAAGAGGGTCATGTGATTTACTTGAACAAAAAATATATTATTACACTGAAAGGCCACATTATAATAGATGTATGTCAATGGCTAGTCCCTCTACTTTGGTAGACATGTTGTGACCCCCTAGTCATTTCCATCCCTTATTGGGTGAGGGGGTATTACCGCTTAATGATGCATTTAACATGTCATTACTGAGGCCTGGGTAGGGTTTTATACCTATGTAAACCCCATATATTGGGGTTTTGTCTATTTGGTTTTAGGGTAAATTGGTGTTGGGAGGAGGATAATTATGTTTCCTCTCCACTTTATTTATCCCCCATTGATACTCCTTCAATTGGGTAGGTTTTGGGGGATTTTATTTGTAGATCTAAGTCATGTTCACCTCATTATACCTTGGTTTATCTTCTATTTAATTTTCACAAACATTCGATGTTATTGGACGAGGTTATTGGTGATGAATTTAGATTACCATGGTGAATTCAATCAAAAAAATTTAGTTCTTAACTAGCATATCTAGACGAGTTCCATAAAAAAAATAACATAATTCTATCAAATTTTTGTGATGTGTCTGTTCTCAATGTGTTTTCATAAGAATATACCACAAAATATTATTTTTTCTAATTAATAATAATGTTTTAAAATTAATCAATTAGTCTATATTTTATTAGAATGATTTTCATGTGGCATAAGGAGCTTGGTTGAGGCATGGACAGGCTTGTCAATGAAAGAATAAATTTTGGCTTTGGTGGTAACTCATTTATAGAGGTGGGTATTCCATTTAATAAAAATAAATAGTTTTTTATGCATTATTTATCAACTAGATTCATCTTTCATGGGGATACATAGGTAAATAGTGACAAAAAAACCTGTAAAAAGATATAGGTTGGTTTTGGCTATCCTATACTTGGTAAAAGACTAAATTATCCATTTGATCATGTTGTGATATCAAGGAGACTATGTTTATAAGGAATTAATATTCTAGTTAAATTCATAAAATACAATAGTTGGGTTTTGGGGAGAGTGAAAAGTTATAAGTATCCTAGGTTACTTTACAAAGTCTATTTTTATAGGAATGATATTCATAGGACTTTGGATGAAAGGTTTGATGGTAATAAATTTCATGATTGATGTGAGATAATATTTTTTTGGGTAAAATAGAGTATTGGAGAGTTCAATTTTTATGATGATTTGTAAAATAATATGTGTAATAGAGAGATATTTCTTCCATGTGATGGGTTCATAAATATTTTGAGAGTAATGTAAAATAGGACCCAAGTGACGATATTGATGTGGAAATTATATGGGGTTATTCATTATCAATCTATGATTCATGTCTCTAGGATCATATGAGATTTGATATTGGAGTTTCTTGTTGGAGATGGCTTAGTGCTAATGGATAGAGACTAATATAGGTCTTAAGTACACTATTTTATTCCCTCAGTGATAGATATGAAAATTATAAGTGTTAAACTAAATTTTGGATTAAAATCATGATTTTTTCAAGGTGGTGAGTTTTTTTGAATGAGTAGTGAATTGTGAAAACATATGAGTTTTTGAGATGGGATATGTGCCATGTTCTTGTTTCATGTGTGTGATAGTATGACCATAATCCTCAAGTATTGTGTAAGGAGGTATGGATTGGACACAACCCTATGTATGAGGGTAATTGTCAAACTGTGTGGCCTTTACATGATTGGGATGATACTGAAAGGGACCTACCTATGTTATAGGGTAATCGAAGGGACCACCCTGAGTGAGAGGGTACTGGTCTATAAATGTTTTTGAGGACCAACCTAAGATAAGGGAATGGTCTATTTTCTTGAACCCTATATAATATAGATGGAAGAAGAGGTACATTTTTACCTCCCCTTAGTGTGAGGCCCTTGTTGGAATGTAATTTTATACAAGACTTGGATTGTAGACCTATTATTTAGATACAAAGTCATCATACATATATAGATTTTCCAATGTTGAGTGACTAGGTGTTGGTGGATACGTACTCTAACTCTTCTGGTACATGTCACATTGTGGTATGGTATTATAAGGAAATAATAGATTCAGACATGTTATCTAAGAAATTATAATTGAGTTTCATGGTTTTGTGGTTAGTGTATGATGATTCTATGTGTATAGAGCCATGGTGAATTGATTAAAACACTAAATCCAAAATTTAGTCCGGACATATTTACTTTCCTCATTCATAAATACATACAATGGAGTTTATTAGGGGAAATTATTAGGAAACTATTGAGTAGTTTTTCAAACACCATTAGTGGGGACCTCGAAGTGTGTTCATACTACATGTTTTATTTATAGTTTTTAGAAAGGGATGTTCAGGGGATTGATGTCACACCCTAAATTCATTTTTCCTTTTTATATTATTTATTTTTGTTTCTTTTTCTCATTATTAACTTTTGTCTTCAATCATTGGAGAAGTTTTGAGTTTTTTTAGTTTTCACCTAGTTTTTGTCTCGCTGTAGTTAGTGTTCATAGTTTTTTGGGACCCCATGTGATATTATGATCAAAGGGGCATTTAAATTTTAAATTATTATTTAATGTTTTATTTTTCATGGTATGTGCACAATTTGGTCCAAACTGTAAAGACAATGGAGTATTTTTGAGTCCTTATTAGGGTTTCAGAGGGCTAGCATAAGACATGCGAATGGTTAGAGGAAACCCTAAAGAAAAAATTTTGGGATTTCTATAACCTTGGAAGTGGTTTTTTCATAGATCGTGATTTTTTTCCAAACTCTATATCTGAATCATGAGAGGGTTTTTTCTCTTTTTAGAAGGGTTTTCATGGTTGGTGCACATTTATTTAAACAATGTTACATATCAAAATCCCTTAAACTTGAAATTAGATGTTTTCCCTCAATGAAATAATACTCCATTCTTCCCATATACCTTCCTATTTAGTTTTGGCATGTGAAGTGGTTCTAAAATAATTCTATATTTTCTCCCACTAATTATGTTCAAACTCCACCTTATATTACTTGCGATTTTTCATTGGAAATTGGTTTCATTTATTCATCTCTTTGTCTCCATCTCTTCTATATATGTTCATTCTTCATTAGGTTCCCTTGTTTATAAACACTAGAGGATGGAGTATGATGTTGGACTCTATTTTCTTTTGGTTTAGGGTGTGTGGTTTGGTTAATGAGTTCTTTATACCATGTTACTGTTATTTCACTGAGTTCACAAAATTTTGATGTATGTGTTTCTATATATTTACCTTCTGGATCATTTCATGTTATGATTCATCCATTCAATATAGATTTTAATTGTGTTTTAATAATTGTGGTTGAAAAGAATTATTTTATGGAATTCAATTTTGATAGATTAATGAAATAGTTGGTTTTCAATGGTTTTCTAGGAATTCAATTATATTTGATCAATTATATGAATTTTTTATGGTTTATAAAATTCCATGTCTCCTTTAAAATGGATTTAAATATTTTAAAATGATGTTTATAATTCACATAAAATTGATAAATTTGGGTATCTTGTGAAATTAGGTCTTGTATGTGTTTTTCCTTATTATGGTTATGCATTATTATGTAAGAAATCATGTGCCTTTATATGATGCTTTCTATGATTATTTTAATGAACCCATGAAATTATTATATATGACTATATATACATTGATTTGATTTGTACATGTCCATATATGAATGATGTATAAATATAGAAATGTGCATGGATGTAAATGGATAATTCCATATAATTTACATTATCCAATGACTTTTTTTCTCAATTGACCTCATGATTTCAAATTACATTTCCATATTTTTTGATGGATTACAAATGAATCCCAAATAAAAGTTTAGATTTTGTTTCCCAATGTTTTCTTCAATGTCTCATTTATCACTTTTAGGGCCAGTTTGGCACATTGAAAAGTTTATAGAGAATTTCCCATGTTCAGTAAATGGTGCTGGAATGAAAGATTTGTTCCTTATAAATAGTTATGGATTCATAATTATAAATCCCATTTTCTACCTTTAATATTTATTTGTTAAATAATTCCGGACTCTCAATTACATAGTCCAGCTTGGTACTTTCAAATATTTCATTGGGAGGTGGTTTTTTGACTCTAAGTATGTACAAGTCTAATTGGAACATTATTATTTATATGAATATAATTTGTCACTACAAGGATTATTAGGTATGGTTAGAACATATGAATTTTTTATGGAACCCCATATTTTTCCTCTTGTTAGAGATAATATTCAACTTAATAGTGTTGGAAAGTGGGAAAGCCCAGTAAATTGGCATTTTTTTGTTATAGTTATTGAAAATAATGGGTTAACCGCCTCACTATTCACTATCCTGGGATCATATAAGTCATCTAGAGGGTCAATATATGGTTAATATTTTGTGTTAGATGATATGATCTAAATCCCCCAAGAAGAAAAATGGACAGGGTAGGTTATTTTACTAGTGTTAGGACAGTAGAGAAGCTAGGTTGGCGATAGAATAGGGACCAAATCATACTACATGATATGTTTCTGAATCAAGTATCTCTAGGGTATCTTTCTATATTTTTAGTATGTGCCTAAAAAAATGTACACTATATTTTCCATTACTATTTTGTAATGCCCATTTTCATTATTCTATATGCGTCTACCTGCTTATACTTTTCCTAATTCATTTTCTTTTAGTATTTCCTTTTTATACCCCAATGATTATGATTAATTTTTATTCTATTATGTATGCACATAACAAGGTTTTGGGTTTACTGACTGAATTGGTATCCAAGCTGGTTTCTGAAAAGTGAATCTATTTTAATGTAAATCCTTGTTTTTTTTCAAAAGTTGATTTTGGGAAAGTTGGTTTGGTGTGTATAAATGACAAACCCCAATTTTATCACAATATTTCCAAACTATATTTTATAAACTATTTTCAAAAATTACATTTATGGATTCTATGGTGCTAACCTATTAAGATGTTGTATTCTCACATACTACTTATACCACTCAACATTAGTAGACCCGAGTTTTTTACAGGATTAGGTTATCATTCAGGTTCACCACTGATCATGATAGACTTGTGAAAAGTGGGTACCATGAGATCATGTAGATAGAAATTTGGTTTAGTATTTTATTTAGATTCTAATTTTTGAATATTTATTTGTATCATGTTTATGTTTTTATTTATATTCAACTGTATATATATCCTCTGAGTTTATTTGTGTGATCAGTTTTATTTTATGATTGAAATTATTTGTGGAATTTATCCCTAATTATTTATCTTTTTATTCCTTTGCATTTTTTTGTAAACCCATGTGGATTAGGGATGCCCTTAGGCCCATGCCAATGATTTTTTTTAAAAACCAGATTCTAGGTTGAACAAATATCGGTCATGATAAAATGTTATCTGATAAGCCCTTTTTTACATGGGGCATCATGTTGACTAGGGATAAGATCATTAATGGTTAATAGGTAGGACATGTTTCTATTCTTGATCTTGGGATCTCATTAAAAAATCTTAATTAACCTAGGAATGCGGGGACTTGAGCATTATATTTTTATTTTGGGTTCATGTTGTTTGGATTTTGTTTGGTTTGATTAGTTTATTTGTTTTGGGTGTTAACAATAGAAGTGAGACTATGTAACATAATGAGATTTCATGGAACAAAAAATAATCTCAATATTGAGAAGATAGTTCATTATTCTTTTAGTGGTTGGTACATTCTTATCACATACTCTACCAAACTATGTGTCTATGTCATGTATGACCATTAGTACCAAATCTATAAGCTATTGGTTTATGTGACATTGTTGGTTATATTTTTATTAGCGTGAGTGGATTCTGAAATGGAAATGATATCTAGAAATTGATTTCATTTTAAAAGGGCTCCTCTTATAACATGATTTGTGGTTTTTAGAGGGTATATAGATGTTTTTTTGTGATTCTAAAAGATGTAAAACTATAATGGTTTTAGTCCAAGAGAACATGAAATGGGAAATTTGAAATTGAATGGGCTTTTTTATTTCAAATAGTTTTGTAAGTGAAAAGGATTTTTTTTTTGAAATTGGAATGGTTGTTTTTGAAAGATGTTTTTTTGTTATTTTGTGAGGTTTCAATTTTTGAGATTTGTGTCTTGGTTTTAGATGTGATCTTGGTTTACTTTTGGTTTGATGTTAATGGGATATTTTTTATGTTATTTAGATTATTCTACCTATAATGGTCCCAGAGGTTTCTAAAGTGTCACATATAGTTATTTACTCTACCTTGACATCTATTAGACTAATTGATATGATATCTTCTCTATCATTTCATGTTTCTCATGGTGATCGATGCTTGCTAGAGGCTATATAGTGGTGAGAGGAAATTGATAATATATTTATATCAATTGGAAACAACAAAATCTTTTAGGGTGATAGTTATCCTCAGTTTTTTGAGAGATCTTATTTTGATCCGGATAAGTTGACCTCTCAAAAATCATTGTATGTTTGGATGACTTGGTATATCTTTTAAACCTTATTTATTCAGCGGTTTATCCCTGAGGAGGTGATAGTAAATAAAGTGGAATTGCACATGGATATTTAGTAAGGTCAATAGATGGTGGTGTGGTATGTTGACCACTTTAATTAGCTAGATACTTTTTTACATAGAGATTAAGTTGAGAAATTTATTTAAATGTCATCTATTTGTGTTGGGTTATCACTCTAATATCTACGATCTATTTTTTTCATTAGATAATTTTTTGTATATAAATTTGGTGAAAGAGGCATTTATATCAGAGTTGGTTTTATAAGTAATGTATGTGGAAATTGGAATCATAAAATCTCTTAGTGATATTAAGGGTTCCCTATCTAGTGTGGAGTGTAACCTAAAGGAACCTATCTAAGATGTGTCTTCCTTATCGTTCCTTAATTCATGTAAAAATTATCAATCTATTGTGTGAATTTAGTTTTGTCTATTTATGAATTCTACACTATTTTAAATCATTCATCCAAAGAACTTATATCAGTGTGGTTGGATGGGGAATCGTTTTAAATTCTATGGGGTGAGACCTTGGGTGAAGGAAATGAATTCAAGGATGGTTTTGTTTCCCATTAGTCATTCATCTTTGATTTTTTGAGGTAATTTACTTTTTATTTTTTCTCTTTATTTACCCTTCATTCTGTGACCCTTTTTTGTTTTTATTTATTATTCATTTTTTAGTATTTGTTCTATGTGTCACATTAGGTGATTTTTTATTGTGTTCCTATTCAGTGATGGATGTGTCTTGTGTAAATTATGAATTGTCGTATTCCCCACTATTTTTTTGAATACTTCTTGTTTTATAAGTTTGTGTGGAAAATTTCATTTCTAAAAGGTGTTGATACACACCATAGACTTCCATGTTTTCACTCTTTAGAAAGTTAGGAAGGACTTGTGGATATTGGTTTCACATATAAATGGTGTTACCATTGGCGTTTGAGATCAGTTTGGAAGTTTTATTCCTGATGTTCTCTCTTTTTGTATTTGATAGGTATATTTTTTATTAAAGTTTCTGTTTTGGTGACTTTTTAGGGAAAATAATTTTGTTTTTGGAGATGATTTTCACACCATGACCTCAATATAATACTTTATTTTATTTATTTATCAGTCACAAATAGCATTTTTAGATATTGGGTTGAATCCCCATTGATGTTTTTAGTTTCACAGTTTTTCATAGGTTTTTTTCTTAATGTGGTAATTATGCATTATTTTGAGGGAAACCATGTTATCTTCTAACCAAATTATTGTTTCATGTTCAAGTAACCATTTCATGGATTTTCCATCATTTTCTACATGTGGTTAGTCCCAAAACATGCATGGAAATAGAGTATCCATGTGATGAGGATAATCTCATGGGGAAATCTTTAATGTTTTTTAAGAGAAGTAAAATGATGTAGTAGTGGGTATCTATTTTTACTCAAGAGTCAATAATTATATGGTTGTGATTTAAATTATATGTGGGTTAAATTATAGAAAATAGTAATGTAAAAATGGTTTTTATTGGTTTTAAAGTAAATTGGATAGAAGGTGTCCCGAAATTATATATTTTCATACAATCCCTATTAGATATTTATGCCATTTTTATTCTCATTTCATCTCTCTAAGTGAGAAAAATATCAGATGACTAATTGTTCCTCAAATTTTAAATTAATATAGAAAGATTTATTAATCAATAAACATAAAAAAATTCATAACCTAGTAATTAGAGATCTCTAATTAAACTTAAATCAACTCAATAATCATGATTACATTTAATGGAGAATACGTTATTGGAATCTATGTGTGATCATGAGAAGAACAAAAAACTATCTTAGAATTTATAAATGAGAAATATCTTATTTTTCATAAAGTAATTATAAGACTACATATTTATTAAATATATTGAGAAGGTAAAAGTGGTAATTAATTAATAGAGTGGGAATATTGAATCTCCTTAGTGCATCCACTATGGGATTTGTGTTCCATCATGGGGGTTATTAAAAAAATTATTAAAAGAATGTCAGAAGTAGGCTTGACTGATCATTGAATAGAGAAAAATGATTGAGTGTAAGTTAGTTAGTCTTATAACACACTTAAAAAGTGTGTTATTTATATAATAATTCCTAGGCATCATTGGAATGTTTCAAAATTATCCATGTCAGTTATATATGAAATATTAAACTTATTAGATAATTTTCATTACTTTTAGTGTCAAATAATAACTTACTCATGGTTGTATGATGGAAACATGTACTACTATAATTAGTTTTTCTATAATTTTATATAATCAATTTTAATTACTTCTAATACTTAGATCTAACCATTTTGAAGAGGAAATAATTCAGTTATTCATAATACATTGTACATTTAAATATTTGAATATTTAAAATGTTAAATTTGAATCAATTTCGTAATCACATAGTGTGATTTTTTTGGGTCCTATCCCTTGCTTTGGGGTTGACTGAAATCTCATATATAAACTTTACTCACAATAAAAAATCAATGAATCCATTAAAATCTGTAAAAAATATTAAATCAATATCTAGAATTTAAATTCTTCATCAATCCTGTGAAAGATTCTCCAATACTCATGGGTCACTTAGTGTTCACGTTGCACTAACTTCCCATGTAGTCTTGGAGACTGAATTGTTTTCTATAGGGGAAGACAGTTGGATTCTTCAAGGTTCATTAGATTTGGAAAAGTGTTTTGGAATCCATAGCTAGTGATTCTAAGACACAAATCTGGTATCATGGTGTTCGTTATCTCCAATAAAATCCTCTGTTTTATTATAGTTATAACACACATCTGGTCCAAATCATGAGGATTGTTTCATTACAATTGAGATGAATCTCTTATCCAGTTTAGAAGAACTTTAAAGAAGTGGAGAGATTTTATCGTGTACCTGTAGTGACTCTTGTTCATCTCTATCACAACAATCATCTTCATGTGATTTATCTTCATTCATAACTATTATAAGAGTTGAATATATAGAAAATAATAGTATGTTGGATCATGGTAGATAGTTGTGCTACTTTGGAGGAGGAGGAAATAATAGAGGGGGTTTGTGGCGGTAGTAAGAAATAGGAATGGAAGGACTACACTACCATCATAAATAATCAATATGGTGATAAAAGAATGGGTTAATGGTATAATAAATATGGGTAACTATATCATGGGGGTTTTTATGAAAATAGTGAAATCTAGTGGCTGATATCTCATGTGTGCGGTCAGAAATTTTTTATCTATTGTTGGTAGAAATAAATTTACCTAATTTTCCTACAGTGAAGTATTGGTTGGATGTATTAGTAGAAATTTCAAGGAAATTGGATCAATAGTTAAATTTTTTCCCTATACAAAAAAATATATATATATATACATATAGATCTTTTAAGTGCATAAGTATTCAAATTAATTTGTAGAATAATAAAATCATGAAACTTGAAATTGTATGTCTTTCATAATTAAAATACTATATTACATATTTGATTCATTTAATTTAAGAAAATTAGAATTTAAATTTTCCAAAGCACCATTAATTTCTAGTGAGATATTTTAATTAATGTTCAAAAATTCAAGGTTTAAATTTTCATAATTTACATATTCAATTTTTAGAACAATTTAATTTTAAATTTTAATTTATTAATTTAAAAATGAATGAATAATTAAAATTCACATATAAATCCCACTAAGAAAAAAAAATAATTTTAAATTTCAATATTCATGCATGGATTCTGAATTTACCTTAATAAATGAATAATTCACTAAAAGAAATTCTTTAATCCCTGTTCATTTTTTTTAGATTTCAAATCTTCAAATAGAATAACTAGATTTATATATATTTTAATTATATTTGTGGATATTTTCAACGAATAAAATATTTTATTTCAAAAATTCAAGTTCACATCACTCGACAACAGTTGAACTATTTCTCTCTCGGGCAATTTTAGCACTGAATTCCAAACAATTTTTTTTTATTTTTCTTCCAAACATTAAATAAAAATCTATAATTGGCTGAAATAAAATAATTCATCCACAAAGTGGTCATTCCTTTAATATGAATTTAACATACTGTTTATCTTACATTGATATTTGAATTCCAATCCAGTGAGTAGATTCGATATATTTATAGGTAATTAAAAATTTAACATGTAGCACCTCCATATTTACAATGTTCTTAAGTTTCCTTAACCAAAGATCATTTTCACACATCATTGATACTCCCTAAATTTTTATTCTTATGTTAATTTACAACATTATATGTTCAAAATCACCCACACATAAATGAATTTGTTTCTGAAAAATGGGAGCTTTATTATAATTTTTTAATTCTAATGTTTCCCAAAACATGTATATGTATAGTTCTATAAGAAACCAATTATTTGAGTATTTACATAGGGTTACTCACTAAAAAAAGTGAAATTGTGTCAGTGATCCATTATCGGTACCCAATTTCACATTTTATCCAGGTTTAATGAAATTATATGAATTTCATTTTGGGAGGCTCCCTAATATGTTATTTACTTACTGAGGCCAAATCATTCGATATTGAGTTCTGAATTCTAGGGGCCACATGTTATAATTATTATTATATAGGGATATTTTTATTTTTCATTATATTTTTATAGTCCATAAAAAATAATTTCTATTTATGAAAGGTTGTGTTAACTCTATAATAATTAAAATTCAATAATTTCATAATAAATTAAATATTATGATATAGCATGGTGCTATACTTATGGAGAAAAAAATTGAGTTCATTTTACAATTTCTTTATTATCAATTTTCTTTTTTAAATTGTTTTTCATAGGCTTTAAAAAAATCTAAGTGAAAACCCTATAGAAACTCTTTACTAATTCCTATAAATAGTTTATATTTTTTATTGTTATATATTTATATATATTTTATGTGCCATTTTAGATATTTTTTTAAAAAATAAAAAATCTGTATTTACATCCTAAAACTAATATGACTATCTCCCCCACACTTAGATCAACTACTATATAGCTCAAGAGTACCATGCATGTTATTTACGAATATTATAAAAAATGACAATCCATATAAATTTAGAGGAAGGAGACAGAGCAAGATTCAATTAGTTTATGGAATCATGGAGGAGTTTGGGCTCCTCCTCAGGCTCTTTGCAAGGGTCTTCATAAAAAATAATAATATTTATTATCATTCCCTTATAGGGGATCTATAGAATTAGGTCCATTGATCTTACCTACTTCATATGGAAGAATTTTAATCACTATATAAGTCCCCTATTTTTGAAAAAATTCTTACAAGACAACATCATCAACCTTGAAGTGTGAAGTAAAACTTTTTATCTTACTTGTTGATCTCTCTTCTAGTTAAGTATCTTATAGAAAAAACAATCCTTTTCCTTATACAACTAATTTTTATTATGAGATTTGGTATTTCTTCTCAGTCTATAAATTGATAATGATTTTTTGTTTCCTATCTTTCCTAAAAATCATGCTTACTTCTTTTGTGTCCCACGAGTCTTTACTCTAAATCTCAATAGATATTTCATCATTTCATATTGTTTTCGCTGCTAAATAATATGTTATTGTATAAATTATGATTAATTTCATTTCTCAATTGTCACTAGTTTCCTAAAATAATCCATTATTTAAAACTGTGTCTATATTAAAATTATTTAAAAATATTGTATAAAAATATTGAGGTTCCAAAGTTGTTATGAAAACAATTCTATCATTTACAATTCCAATTTCATTGGAAGGAGAAAACATGTTACTTCAAAATTATATACAAAAATAGAATTTGTTTCCTCATGAGGGTATTTTATTTAGTCCAGTATGTTAAAATCCATTTCTTCTACACCAAAGATCTTAGAAAGTGTTTCATCATTATCATTTATATTAGTTTAGTATGTTTTGAGAAAAATCACACCTAAGATAACGGTAAAATTATTCTTACCTTTTCCTTCTTAAATGTTTAGAATATTGAATTCACTATAAAATGGATATCCTTGTAAAACTACAAGAACATATTTTACGATGCCTACTAGGTAGGCAATAGCTCTATTTGTATGATGTATCACTACTCGGGTGGGATTGAGTTCTTATATCAATAGATATTAGTAAGCATAAGAATGAATAACATTAATTGACTCTCCTAAATAACATAATTAAATGTAAAATATGATATCTCCTATATTATAAGGGATATAAAATATAACAAGATCTTGTAACTTATGAGGTATTTTTGGGATGAAAATGAAGAAAGATTTTTTATAAACAAACCTTTTAATTACCTAAAAATATATTCCTTCCAATGAACATGTATTAGTGAACCTGGCATAGATTGGTATATAGTAGATAGTATCTAGTAGGGGGTTGTTAATTTTTACTTTTTCTGAAGATTTCAAGTATCTCTTCTTACAATTACTCTCCACTAGTTTTCATGGGTTCTTGAATTCTTATAGGGAATGATTTTTGTGGTTAACTTGTGTATTCTATCTTGTATGTCCTTTTATCATTCTTCACAGGGGGTGTTTCTACTTGAACTTATTCATTAGGTTCTTTTTAAATGGTAAATTATTCTTGTTTATTAGGTTTTACACTTCTAGATTTATGGTTGGATGTCCATTCTTTATTTATTCATAGATCATTTACACTACTTGGTTTAATATAGTGAAAATTACCTATGGTATAGAAATGGATTTTGAAGGAATATTATCTGAGCATTTTTTGTTCATTTCATTGATGGTAAATAATCCTACCATTATTCTGGAAAAATTCATTCATTATTTCATTTGTTAATGGTTCTTGAGATTTATTTGGTTGATAGTTTTGGGATTGTTGAATTTTTTATCCTTAAAATTTTGGTGGATAATTTCTTTTTGAAATAATTACTATATGGGTGATCTCTAAAATTATTGGTTTTTATCTCCATTATGAATAATAGAGTACTATTTACATCATTGATTGGTTTTTTGGATACTACTGTTATGGTCCCTATCGCAAGGATTTTCTATATTCTTAAACATTAGGGAAAAATATGAAATATGTTCTTGAGAGATAAAGATATAGTATAATTGATGGTTTATAGTGTGTAAAGTCTCTCTTAAACCCTATATATAGATATATTATTCATAATTGATGTTATATTACAAATTTTATCAAGAAAGAGGCAATTAAAATTTTTCACATCATGTATTATCCTTATAGAAGTTCTCATACCAAATTATTCAGAGTTATATGAGATAATTTTGATGATATCTCATACAATAGTAGGTGAATTTTTTATTATTTCTACTGAAATGAAATAATACAAAAGGTTTAATCTTCTATCCATCAATCCTTTGTAATAGAATACTTGGAAATGATGTTTTGGATAGGTTTTTTGTGGCAAGGAGTTGTTTAATCCTTTTATTCTCCCCCAATTCATGTACAAGGTCTCTTTAGTAACTTGTTTTAAAGAATAAATATGCTTAACAGGCTTAGAACTAATTGATGAGGGGAAAATATCTGGGGTGAGTCTTGATGTATTTTCTCCTAGGTGGTGATCTCTTGAGGTGGGATATTGTACAAAAACCTCATGGAAAATCCTTTAAAGGTTAAAGTAAATTCTTTTCAACTGATATGAATCTATATGGATCCTATAGTTTTGAAAACATTATATATTTCTTTATATTCTCAAATATGTTGGTTGGAGTCATCACATAGAAACCACTAAATCTTTGTAATGTGAGTTATCATTCAAATTTTAAGCTCAAAATATTTTTTATAATTCATTATTTACTGTTAATTATTATTATAAAAATTATGTACATAGTGTTCTCTTAAAGTTATATTGAATTCAATATAATTATCTTTCAATTTTTCATTTCCTAAGTTTACTCTATTTGAATACAATTTTCTCTTAAACCTATCGATCAAAACCAATGAGGTGAATTGATTTTAATGTCTTCTTTCATTGAATTAATTTTTTTAAAAACAATAGTCAAACAAAAACCTTGTCTTCAACAAAAATGGTGATAGGTTCGATGATGAACCTTTCATTGGGTTCATGGAAAAATAGTTTTTAACCCATGGAAAATGCATTATTAGTGCGACTCATCTTTTTATTTGGAATGAATAGATCTATTGGTGTGTTTTAATTTCATTTTTTGGAATAAATAATTGAAAATTTTAATAGAATAATTGATTTTATTTTTTATGAATTTGATAAAAATTTCGTTATCCTTAGATATCTGCTTACAAGTTTATTAACTCATTATTCCAATTTCACTCTCCAAATTTATCTCTAGCTAACTGAAATCTCACTGGATTACACTCTCAGAGAATTTTGGGTTAAACTAGAAGGATGTTATAATCACTATAAACTATACTCTATCAAAATGTAGTAATCATAGATCTCTAATTTTTTTTAAATAAACCAATTTATCACTATGAAAATAACTTAAGAATAAATAATTTTATTTGGTGTTCAATCTGGTGAATAAGAGAAGTCTAACTCAGAATACAAAAAATAAGAAATATCCAATTTTTCACACAGTATAAAGAAGGCCATGTATTAATATAATAGATTTTGATCTTAAAACTAGCATTTCATTACAAGAGATAACATGGGGAATTCCCTCAGTGTATATACTAAGGTATTATTATGCCATCATGGGGGTTATTGTAATGAATAATTAATAGAAATCTATAAAAATTTGTGAATGATCATTTATCATCTACAAATTAGTGTGAATAAGAAGTACATCATTTAATCATAGTAAAAAATGTGAATTATTTATATAATATTTATTAAGAATAATTGGAACATATCTAAATTCTCTAAGTGAGTTTCACACAACATCTTAAAATTCATTGAGATTGTTCCTCAATTTCAGATTCATGAAATGAATACTTCTTGGTTGGATTATTGATACATTTGGTAGCTCCAATAAGAACTATAAAAAATTTAAATATTTAACATTCCTCCCAATATCAATATCAATTCATTTTTAAGTTGATTTACTTCAATTATATGTAGTAAAGTGGATTTCAAAATCATTGAATCTGAATAATGTCTACTTCAAATCATTTTAGTCAGCATAATGTATGCATTTTTTCTGTTACCAGGTCTATGCGTTTGGGAAAACCGACACCTCTTAGATATTCAATATTAATAGAAAAAAATGAAACAATTAAAAGTATAAAAAATTGGAAATATTCTGTCCCTCTAGGGAATTTAAATTTATCAACAATCTTGACCAATTTTCATTACTTCTTGTGGGTCACTTTATGTTCATACAGTGGTGGCTTCTTGCCTGATTTTAATGACAAGACCATTTTCTATAGCAGTAGAATATTGGATTATTCAATATTATTTGAATTTATCACATCAACATAGAATCTTCTGATTCTATCAACTTATAGATTTTTTGATTCTCAGGTATAGATCTAGTCGCACGAATTCTTCCATATTCAACTAGAGTTTCATTGTTTCATCTGGTTATGGTTCATATATGGTACAAAATATATGAGTTTCTACATAAAGGGTTAGAAAAAACTTATATCTATTTTAATTACAATTTTTTGTAGTGTAAAGCTTCAATTATATATTTTCAATGGCTTGTATTCATCTCCCTCAGGACAGTTTCCTCCGTTTTATTGTTCTTCATCCTTAACAATGAAAAGAATGAATGGTCTCCATCATCTTATTAGGTTGGATCATGGTATCTAGGTTTCCTATAATATATGATGATATAATGGTATACAGGGTGTTTGGTAGTAGTAATATACAAGATCTTCTATCATAAATATTTAATCTATATGTAGATGGTGGGGGTAGCGGTATCAAGGATGTTGGATACAATTGTATGGGTATTGTTTTTGTAATAGTAGAAAACTAGGTTATTGAATCTTATGCATATGGTAGATAGTTTTTATTCAACTAAAGATGATAATACATTTCTTTAATGGTAGAAGGTAGGGGTACATGATAGTGGTAGAAGAAGAATTCTCATGGTAGTAGGCTCACCTATAGCATGAAATTTTACATATACAAAACATCCTATATATATAAGTGTGTAAATTTTCAAATTAAATTACAAAAATAAAATTATAAAACTAAAAATTTTATGCCATTCCCAAATGAAATTCAGGATTAAATTTTAGATTCATTTAAATCATCCAATTCAAATCACATTTTTTTCAAAAACAATCTTAATTTTTAGTAAATCATTTTAATTCATATTAAAACATTCATGATTGACAATTTTTCAATTTAAATCCAAATTTTTTTGGAACAATATAATTTTTAATTTCACCTTATGGATTAAAAAAATAAATCAAATAATTAAAATTCAAAAATATATAATTTTATGAAAAAATTATAATTTCTGATTTTAAAATTCATATGTGGTTACACAATTTCCCTTAGGAAATGAAAAATTCTCTAAAATCCAATATTTAGTCCTTGATAGAAATTAAAATCATATTACACATTATAATAAGAAATTTTTGGTTTTTTGATTATAGTAATTATACCTTAGGGTATTTTAAAAGAATATCAGACAATTTTTTGAAAAAAATTAGGTTTACATCATTGTGCGGCCCCCTTTAAATGTTTGAGGGATGCTGTAACAATTGTGCAATGATAGAGGAAACCATGATGAAATCATGTGAGGTATTATAGAACTATATAAGTGGAATTTTTCATGGTTGGATAATGGCTTCCAAATAATTTGTCCAAACTATGTGATGGTGGTCTTTGTACAAGGGTGTTCATGTTTGGCACATATTTTGGTAAATCAGGCAGCCTAACAATGCACATTTCCTAAAATTTTTAAAACCTAAATTTTAGAAGTTTTCCTCCAAAAATTAATGCCCCATTTGGCCCCTATCCTTCCACATTCATTTTTGGCACATGAAGGGGCTCTCAAAACCTTATCCATTTTTTCCTCCTCCTTAGTTTGGATCTCTCCTTCAATTCATTGCATATTTATTTGGATCATTATTTCCCTTCTTCTTATCCTATTATTTACCGCATGTTTCGTTGTTATTTAATTCCTTGGTTCTCTATTTGATGAACCCTAAAGGATGGGAGATGATGGTTTCTATAATTCCCTTTTATTTTAGGGTGTGTGATTTGGTTATTGGGTTCTCCTTTTTCTATCCTTGATGTTTTTTATCTAACTATACTATTGAGTTTAGTATTTCTTACCATTTCTTTTCTGAAAAACTCCATGTGATTATAGGGCCATTATAAATGTATTTTAAATTTTTTTTTCATAATCTTGGATGGTTAATATTATTTTTTGCCATTTTATGATTGTTGTTTGATTAAAATTTTCTTTTTTAATGATTTTATATGAGTATTATTACATGTAATCATGTATACGTATTCTTGGTTATTTAAAAAAATTTCCAATTTACCTTTAAAATGGATTTATATGTTTTATGATGAAATTTTGTTTTTTAGAGCCTTTATGGAATTATATACTAGTGAAATTATTCCTTGTATGTGGTTTTGGTGACTTTATGATTTTGGGTGATTATGTGAGAACACATGTGATTTGAGGTAATTTTTCCTTTTTCTTCTTTGTTTGATCCTTCAACATTTTTAAAAATACATTTATATATTACGGTGTGATATTTATATGTCTATATGTGCACAAGATGTGCATATGGATATGTGCATCCATATAAATAGATAATTCAACAGAATAATTTTTTTCTAAAATTATTTTTCCTCAATTTATTTCTTGATTTCTAAATGATTTTTCAAAAAATTTCTTGGTTTATAGATTTCTATCATATAATGATTCAAAATTTATTTACCATAATTTTCTTTCAATTCAAATATTTCAAATTGGGAGGCATGTTTTTTAATTTGGAAATGTATGTATCAAATTAATATAGTCTATAGACAATTTTTGGAATATAATTTAATTTCATTAAAAAGGGGTTTAGATTCTAAATTATATGTTGTGTTTGGTACCTTTTTATACTTCATTTGAAAAAAATGAGAATTATCAAATACACATGCCCAGTAAGTATTTGTAGGTTTTCTTTTGGTGGTGGTATTGAGGTTTTAGAATGTGCCAGCCCAATTATAACTTTTATATTTTTTAGAATTTTTTTTGGAACCCCTATGATTCTCAGTTCCAGTTAGAAGATGAAAATTGATTTCATTATGATGAGAACCCAAAATTTTACCCTCTTATTGGATAGTATATACATATGGATAATGTCAGGGAGTGAGAAAGGAATGCATTCTGACATAATTGGGTTATAGTTAATGTCCTACGTTTTAAGACCACATCACATTTACCTAATATAATTTTTCAGTGGAGCATAGAATTCACTAATAGGGTTGAAAGATTATTACTATTTTTCCCTGATGAGATGGACTAAATCCATATTGTAGAATAATGGCTAGAGTAGGTTTTACCAATCTTGTTAGACTACTAGGGAATCCTGGATGTTTGAAGAATATATATCCCATAATATCCTAGAATATTCCATAAAAATAAGTTTTTATAGGGCCTCACATAAATATATTTTGGATATTACCATGATTATGTACATTTTATGTTCAAGTATATTTGTGGAACCCTATTGATTCATAATTTTTACATATACATTTTTATACTTGTTTTGTTTCATTTTTAATTGATAATTATCTTTTTGTATACAATTATACTTATATTCAGTTTGTTTTCTCTTGTTTTTCACATTCACTAGTTATAGTTTTCTTTTTTAGAATTGGTTTCCAAAAATGGGGTTTGAAATGGGATTATTTTCTAAGGGAAATCTATTTTTTTCTAGAGAGGATTTTCGGAAAGATTTATTAGGATGTTTGAATAATAAAAAACAATTTTATAAATACATTTACAATCAAGTGTTTCTTGGAATATTTTGAGAAAGTAAATTTATGGATTCTATGTTTCTTATATACTGATATATATTATTCTCACATTATACTTATTATAGTCTGCATCAGTGGACCCAAGTTGTTTCATAGGTTCATATTATCATTTATGTTCCCCATGTGGTGGGTTAGTCTTGGGTATGGTAGTCTCAAGGAGATCACGTTGAGATCCTTTGGTTATGGTTTTATTCTATGTTTTGTTTTTTGTATATATATTTTGTTCCTCTTTATGTTTATATTATATTTAGTGAGTTATATATCCTCGTGGTATTTTTTTGTGCTCTACATTATTTTATGTTTGTAATTATTAGGTTAAATCATCCCCATTAAATTATCTTATGATTCAATGATTATTTTTATCAGTACATGGGGATTGATGAATACCTTTGGATATTATCACATATCGGTTAGGGTGTCTAGTTTGGGTATAGAATGGGAATGATTGTGATAATTTGCCTAGGGAATCATGATGGGGTATTAGAGATTGGGAATCAGATAAGTGTTGCGGAAGGAAATAATGCCTATTTTATATTATTTACTTCTTTTATATGGTATATGTGATGGTACCAATAGGATATCAGTTTTTTTATATTATATTCATCCCCAATCATTTTTTGTAGAATGATTTTATTTTTTGGATTCATGATTTCTCAGACTATGTGACATGGATGTTTTGTTATTTTTATTGTATGTGGAACTCTAGTATAAGGTAATGGTATCTAAAATGTATTGGAAAGGCCCTCACCACTAGACAACCACCTTTAACATATTAGGAGTAGTTCCTAAGATCATGTGGCTCCACTTTTCAAGACACCATGATCAATAATTCATTATTTTTTTATCGAAGAAAATATATTACAAGGAGATCCCAAAAATGGAGGTCTAAAGTAGTGGGTCTTGAGGGAATATTCTCTAACAAGGTTGAGTACCTCACGATTTGGGGACCCAAGTCTTGAACAAGAAAGAATATGGCCACTTCGGGTCACCTTAGAAGCAAGGAAATTAGATACTATTTTCCCTTCACGCCACATATATAAGATCTCTATGTTGTCACTCATGAGCCCCTTTCACCTTCAGATTATATATTCAAATGAACAATGAATGGTTCTGGTGCCATGAATTCCATTGTAGGTGATAAGAGGGTAAGTCTCAACCTACTTCAAGATATAGGTTTCATTGGTTTCAATCCATAGATTGGGGGGCAAGGTCCATACTTCTGGTTGGAGGGAGTTATCCCTACTGAAATTACCATAATAGGACCCTATGACAGAACTCTACTTATCTCGGATCACTTATATACCTCTCTAGACACCCATGAGGCACGATCAGTTGGTGTTGAGTTTTAATCCATGATAAAAAGTCCTCCACTAAACCCTTTATGTATAAAAACCTTGATTCTTCGAAATATTGTCCAATATTATATTTTAAAACAAAAAATTAATAACATAAACATTAAGAAAAATCATAATATTACATAAAAAGGTGTTATAATAATTATAAAAATAAATGTTACGAAACTCACTGGTATAATTATCTGATATAGTTTGAATAGTTAACTAATTATAAAAATGAAAAATTAAACCTCAATTATATGGATTAATTTTATTTTAATTATACCAAGGATCATTAAAATTGTAATTAACTTATATGAAATTCCAAAAATATAATACATTTCAATGAAAATATTTTGACTAATATATATAATGTTATCTTGTTGTATCATAATATATTTTTCACTTAACTACAATCATTTCTATAACATCATTCACACATATCAATTTTATAAAAAACATCATACAACCTCACACCAATGTAATAAATAATGTCAACACATCTTTAAAATGTGTTAATTCAACTCATATTTATCATTTTAAAGAATAATTAACTAGAACCTATACTATTTTATGGATTCTCTGTTCTCTAATAAACCACAAAAAATAGAAATCATATCACTACCAACCAAAGTTTACGATGATAAGAAATGTATCAGAAGTTTATAGAAAGAGAATTAAAACTATGATCTAGATTTCTATTAACTACTAATTAATCTACCATGAATATTTATCATAGAGGATTAATGGGATATTGATAGCGATTCTGGTATGGTAATGAAAAAATCAACAAAAGTAATATAATGTTGATAATTTAGGAAATAAATGTATATTTGAATTACATATTAGTTTAACTTTATGGTTAGAAAAACATAAATGTTAACAATATTTATGTATTTTCTCACCCCTAGAACCCTAAAATTATTATAGTTCAAAATAGTTTACACAACCACAACAACTTGGATTATTTTTCCTTTAACCTAAAAAATAACCAATCAATAATATATATCCAAATAAATAAATAATTATACTGATTAAATCATTATTAATATCTATAGAACATATAAAATATAATTAATATATATATATATAAACAATAACATAAAATTTTGCCTCAATTTTACCATATTTATTTTCAAATTAAGAAAATTGAACAAAATAAATTATATAAAATATGGGGGTTTATCATCTCTCCGCCATAGGGTTTAATTTTAACAACCTATATTATTAATTACATATTAAATAAATATTTTGGATATTATTTGTCAAATTATTATTGAAAAAAGGGTTGTTTAAATTTTTTTATTTTTATAGAGAGGATGGATATTATATTACATTCTAGGGAGTTAATTCTGAATGTTTATATATAGAAATATGTGTAATAAATAATGAATCTGATCTTTTTAGGATTTAGTAGAAGGAAAAAATAGAGGTGGTATCTATAAGTGGATACAATATACTTAGTATAACACAACCAGAAACCCAGGGATCTAACTAATGGGTCAGTACCGACTAGACTACAGCTAGATGGCATGTCTAGAGCTACTAAGTACATAGTCGTGAGTAATCTATTTTTAATAACGAGAAAAAAAATTATTCCCCATTTTTCTTTTTAGATACCACATATTATGTCTAAATTAAGTGATTCCTAGTAGAGGAGATGTCGTTTCTCATTACTCACAATATTCATTGGTCATTATCACATTTCTTCATAGTGCCTAAGGATTCATTGACTCACTAAAGAGAGTTTCCTCTTATTATTTATCCACCTTTACCAGATTCGAGTGAATTTTCTCTAATTTGTGTTACATGATACATGGATTTATATTGTGATTTAATAATATCACAATGTAATAACCTTATATTTACGGGCTATATTAGGTCTACGATGGGTTATTATTCTTTACTGAAAAATGTATTGGTGAAGGTGAATATTTTGGTATTTTTTATATATATATTTTTTTCAAATTTATGGTTCTTATGTTGTATAATTTAGAGATTTTGGTAATGAAATTCATGGGTTTTTTTCTAAAAGTTTTATATATTTATTTTACTATTTTTAAAATTATTATTTATTTATTAAATAATGTTTATTGATACCATGGAGTTGTGTGGTGATAAACCTATTAGGATTAACTTATCAGTCGATAATTTAAGTAATTTATATTTACCACCTTTGGTGTCTAATTTGGTTTTTCTATTTGGTGCGTTAGGAAATTGATTTCAAATATTTTCAAAATTTATTTTATCTAGGACATATATTTGGACATTGTTTATACATTAATTTTTATTCTAAAATAAAAACTAAATGGTAGTAAATCTGGTCGAACATGTTTAAGTTACCTTATGGGGTTCACTGTGTTTCATAGCCTCTTAGTGTTACCATATAAACCGCTAATTTAGTTATAAAACCTCATAGATAATTATTCATTTATTAAATCTCAAATAAAATGTTTACTTTAAATATTTATTTTAAAAATTATCTAAACTGAATATATATATATATATATGGTTATTTCAGATTTTCTACCATGGATTATTAATGTATTCCCAAACATATTGTTTAACGGCTATTTTATGATTTTTTACATATTTATTCCATTAATTTCTATCGTGTTGCCCTAAAATCTTTTTTAAAATTTAAAATGTTTAATAGTGTTTTTTGAATTATCAACCTAGACAAATTATAAATATAGGAACAATCCTTAATAATTACTTATGATATTTGATCAGTGGAAATGTAATGGAAAATCCATGTTAAATTAAATTTGTTGGTTTAGTAATTGATCATGATTAAACTACTCAGTAATAAATATATATTTTAATTTTTCATTATTATTATATTTATAGAATTTCATTTTTTATAGTGAAATTTAGTAATGATCAATAAGGTAAAAATAGTTGATATATTTCTCTAAATGAGGGTATGGTTTTTTATTTGGGCTGATTTTTTTATAACCCTTATTATTTCATTTATTTCTTATATTTTTTATCATTTAATTTGTATTTTGTAATTGTTTTTATTCAGTCCATTTGGTTCTATGATTCATATTATTTTAGTCATTCTTCTCATATTTTTTTAGTTTCAAATATTCAAATTTTATTTGGGATATAATGTTGTAAACATTAGTTTGGGTGATATGATAAGGGGTAATTGGATTAATTTTCTTGGGAATGAACAATAATTATAATATTATTATAAAATATAGTAAGTGTGTTAGACATGTTTTAATCACTGTTTTTTGTAGGATGGAAGGATTGTTTAATTTTATAGATGCATAAACATGTATTGGTTTTATTAAGGAAAACAACTCTTTTACAATTTTATGTTATAAAATAAATTTTATCTATGATTTAAATCATTATACTGAATATTTTATCATGTTTAAGGGTTAATGGGAAATTAATTTTTGGGAAAAAATTAGGATAAACTAAGAATTTTTTATTTTTATTTATGTTTTTCTCTTTTTAAAGGTTTTATATTAGGTTTTTTAGGATAGTATATTATAGAAACCCAAAATTTTCATACATAAATTTTACATCTTATTTGAGGAATAGTAAATACATAACATTAAGATCCATGGTAAATTAATAAAGGTTTATTGTCTTTGGAAACTTGGATACATAATCAATTTTTTCATAAGACATCTACATTATCTCCCACTAAGTTCTTCATTAAAATAACCCTTTTTATACATATCATGCTTAATTGTTTGTCATAACCTAAAGAATGGAAGCCTAAAAAGGGGTGATTTCACATTATTAATAAGGTTAAACAAGGGATATATCAATGATAACTAAATAATAGCTTAATCATAAGGGTATGAGAACATTTTTTAAACATTGGAAAATGTTATCCGGTATACCATAAATAATAATATTGAATCATGGAATTAATCTTTATAGTTCATATGACATTAACCATAATGGAATAAATGAAAAAGAACTATGTGAGAAAAACATAAACAATAGAAATAAGTTTTTGGTATACAAATAAGAATGGAAAATCATCTTTGGTTAAGGAACACTTACAAAAAAACATGGTGTATTGATTCCAATTGTTATCCCATAATATCTTTGGTCATGGTTCACTCTTAAGACTATCACAGTGAACATAATCCCATTCTAAACTATATTTACACCCTATTTTAGTATTTATTATCTAATTATATATCAATATTTACCCACTTTATTATAGTTATATATAATTCATCACCCACTAATCATATAATTACAATATATTCATATGTATCAATTATGATCCAAATTTTTTCATCATATATCATATCCAATGAAAAAGAAATAGGATTCATAAACATTTAAACATCCCATTATAAAATAACCCATGGAAATTAAATAGGTTTAATAAAAATCTCATCATCATAATCATAAACCATCTAGATAATGAATAAGGATTTTATCATTGGATCATATCCCTAATAAATCTAAACTTGCATCAAACGATATCATCTTAGTTTCAAATCCCATTAAAATATATCTTGGAATATTTCATAAGGGAAAACCCCCTTTCACTCTAAAATAAAATATTTAAAATGTAAAAAATTTAAAGATATTATATAGAAATTTATTTTAACAAAAAAAATAAATTTTTATTAAATTCACTAAGTATTTTATTTTTCTTTGAAATGTGAAATTCTTTTTAGGTATTATAAATTAAAAAAATGATTAATTACATATTTTTTTAAAAAAACTTAAAAGAAACTCTTTCATAAAAAGAAAATAATATTAATTTAAAACTATTTTAAAAATCTAATAATGGATAATATTTAATATAAATGAAATCGTATAATAGTATATATATTATTCAATGAATTTTTAGGAAACATTGACATTAAAGAAAATGTTTTTTTGGTCGAAAATAGAAACAATATCAATTTTACTTAAAACATTATTACATTATTATGAGTAAATAATGTCATGAAAATGAAATAAAACATTAAATATATTTAAATAATAGTATGATAAGAATATTAAATATAATTATTGAGAGGTGAATCATTAAATTTAGTCTTCAGGAGATTAATAAAAAACAATTATGGAAAAAAATTAGATTTAAAACAAACCCCTTACCTCATTTTTTAATTGCTTTAATAGTTATTTATCCTATGATATATTAGTTTCAATTATATTATAAATATATAATAGAATAATTTACATACATATAATATCATATATGATCTTCCTACTCCTTTTTGACACCAATTTGTTATAAATTCTTTATTAAAATCATTGTTTCTCTGTGTTAATTGTTTCTTTTTTCATCAGAATTTTAGTTTAGTAGTTCGGGTACTTGTACATTAATAATGGCTCCAACATATTCATAATTTTAACAATGATATATATATATATATATATAATTTCTTCATTATATATAAATATATATCTATTTATAATCTTCTTTAAAGGATATAGATAGAAAAATGAATTACATCATTCATGAGGACGATAATAAGTACATATGCATAAATATCGTTTTGAATTTTAAAAAAAGGTGAATAATAATAAACGTTTTTATAATAATTATTATAACATATTTATATATTATATTAATTATATATTTACTTATTAATATCCATTAAAATTATAAATGAAAAAATTGATTTGCTTCGTTAAGGCGACAATCTGAACAAACACATGAGCGATGTTATCATTTTCCCATGGATTTGAAGGTAAGATGGTAGATATCATATTATCATTATATAAGAATAATATATTAATAAATATAATTTATAAACATTAAACCAATCAAAAAATTCATCCATGAAATATTTTGATGTAAAATGAATTGTGTCACTATGTGGAGGCAGTAGTCCATGAATATTCATGATCGATAATTTCAAATCTCATTTGATGGAATATCGGGTGGATAATAGTGTTCCATAATCATAATAACACTTTAATCTATTGGGGATAATAATTTATTATTTAATAATGTATACAACGAATTTAGAGGATTTAAAAGGATAAAAAATTTGAAACATGTTGGGTAACAGAATTACTTCTCCTTTGGTTGGACTCCTTCAAATCCTTTTATAAGGACCCATAGAATGGGTTTTTCATATAACAAAAACAACAAAATCATGATGAAGTAATTTTATAATATATATATATGAAGGTTTTAGTCAATATAGAAGAATCGAATTAGTGTAAAGAATGGAAAGGATGGGTGTCCTTTTGAAAGTTGGAGAGAATAAATGCATGGAATTTATTAATAATATAAAATAAAATAACATAATATTCAATCCAAATGAATTATAATTTACATATATTATAATTTGGGATATATTCTGGTCGAAATTTGGTAATCCAATATTATTTACACAAGTTTTAATAGAAATTTTACACATATATCATGGTTTAACTCATAGTATACCAATTTTAACCATAACCACAATTACAAATGCTACCATTTTCACTTTTTAATTTACAAATAATTAATGTGTCCTATTAAAACAAATTTAAATGTTGACTAAAAATATTAAATCCATTTTATCAAATTTAATCTCAAACATTAGTAGAAATTAATTTCAAAATAAAATCAAAATAAGGGGTGAAAAATGGTTTTAAAGAAATATATTTTCGTAAGTATAAAATGTTTTTATTCAAAAGTACACATTAATTTAATTGCAATTTCCATAATTTTAAAATAAACAATATTAAATAAATAATTTTTTTTAAAGCCATTTAAAAAAACATAACTTTTTAATTTCTTTAAACAAAAATTACCTTTTTAATAAAAATAAATAGTTTTCACTAATAATAAAAAAAATATTTTCAAGTAATTTTAAAATATTTTCACCAAGATAATTTTTAAATATTAATTAATAAAATTAAAGATCATTTTTCATACATACTTTAAAATTTTAAAAACTATTATCCTACTTGCTCCAAAAAAATATCAATTTTTGAGGTGATATGTGTTTTTAAAACATATATATACTTAAATAAAAATAAATTACTTATTTATAAATGTATTTTATTATATAAATCATTTTTATATATTTCTATAATTTAGTTATTTCTATTTATAATACTAATATAATGACTATGTTAAAAGGGTATACTATATTATGGTACATTTAGACTCAAGGATTTTTGTGTCACATGATATCGATGAAATTAAATATATTTAAAGATAAATATATAATAAAATTCATGGATGTTACATATATGTTTTGTGATATTACCAATGAATTTTTCAATTCATAATGCAATATATATATATACATATATTACTACTTAAAAAATGGTATTTTATATTTTAACTTGACATGTCTATATATGTCACAACATGATATGTTTATCATGTGTCATCATTTTGAATTTTATTTTATTGTTTTTTATTTATAATATTATTACAATACTTGACAGTTATGAGGTTCAATATGCCTCTGGATATATGAGAACCATGGATTCATTTAATATTAGTGAGGATATCTAGATGATATTCCTATTTATATTGAGGAATTAGTCATGCCCATTTCCCTCTTTGGATTTAATTGAGGATATTTTGTTTTTTTTGACAAAAATAAGTATCGTGTACTAAAAGTTTGTATAGACCCTCCTAGAATAATATTATCCATTTTTACTACATTTCATATAAATTATTTTTGGTTGCAATGGGATACCATGATTATCTAATGATTTGTGAATTTTTTTAATTGGAATTCTCTATTCCATTAATTATTTTCTTATAATAAACTATTAATATTGTTTATAAAAATTACATTGACTCATCCCTGTAGATGAACGTTATTATTTATAGATGTACGATTTTTGATGTATTGGCTATTTCTGTTGGGTGTTTTTAATTTCATGTTACATGTATACAATATGTTATATGATGTTTTAATCATGTAATTTTTTCATAAAAATGTATATGGTGTGGCCTTGGTTTTGATTCGTCAATATGGGGGTGAATTTTTGTTTCTAAAAACATAAATAAATTTTATCTTTAAAAAATTTTATGTTTGAAATATATAGATTTCAAAATATTAGAGTAAAAACAATTAAAATTAGTGTAAAATAAAGAAACATTTACATGATATAACTTGATCAGATTAAGTAAAGATAAAAAACAATAATATAATGTAAAATATAGAACATAAATGAATCTACCGAGTTCCAGATAACAATCCATAGACTACTAAAAAATTAATTAAATTACATAACTGATCATATCCCTAATACTATTATTTCTTGACCAATTTTGGTTATATGATCAAAATTCAAATCCAATGGTATATAGTTTCTTGAATGTAAAATTATTCAATTAGTTGATAAAAAAATCAAAACTTGACCCTTTAGTTTCATTAATGGAGTCTATAATAAGTCCTTTCCAAGGAAATTTCCAATCCATGATTTTTGAAATCACATATTCTAGTCTTAAAAATATATTTGAAAAGGTTCTTAAAAATACCATACAATAGGACTTCTTAGATCATGATATATTATAAGAAATTAAATTACAATAATGAAATGAAGTTATTTTCCAATAAAACCTCATAATGATGGAAGAATTTAGTTCACATGAAAAACTAAAACTAATAAAATTTCTTAATCACCATAGTATTGAATAAAACATGAAATTTTACACTTTAACATTGAATCAGAATATGTTCCTTGATACCATGACCTTATACTTATAGGTAATGTGTGTCAAAATATTGTAAATGAATTTCAGCCAAATTCTGGCATAATTATTATTTCTATGAAACATAGAGTATACATCAAATTATTTGTTTATCATAAATGTTTATGTAAAAAAAACTTATGTTCCATAAAAGGAATGTTTATAATTAACTAATCTAGTACATTATTATTTGGATGATAAAATCACCATAAACATAATAAATATTAAATATAAGAACTTGAATCATATAGGTTGTATTGTTATTTATTAAAGCAAGGGATTTGAAATAGATTTTATTAAATAAAATGAATCAAAATATACAATTATAATTATAATAAACACTATAAAATTAAGTTAAATGAAATAAGTTAAAATAATAAACTCCATATTCATCCATAAAAAAGCAACATACTCCACTTTATAATATGTATGGTTCTTAAAATCATTCTACCCCTTATGAAAAGCACATTACAAGAAATAAATTTCCTAATAATTATAGTCTTTTATGTGAATTTTATATTTCACTAATCTTATCTATATATAGAATTATCAAAATGAAAATATAGAATTTAATAAAGGATAATAAAAAAAGTTTAAAATAATAGGTAAAATACTCTAAATAATAATAAGTCGTTGTATAAGAAAAATGCTAGACTATATTTGTTATGTATGGATAACTCAAATTGTAAGAATATGATTCATATAATAATCATAACCCATCTAGGTAATAATAATTTGTAAAATATGTGTTCTAGATGAGAATCACTCTAAATTTTACAAATCTATATACGGAAAATGTCAATCTCATTGAATGGGTTTTTTAGAGTAGAAATATAAGATATAAATTTAAATTAAGTTGTTACTTCTAGAAGATATCTTCTGATGTACTCATATAATAAAAATAAATTGAATTTTTTTGTTCAAATAGATATATCTGATACATATTAAGCTGAGATTTCAATATTTTTTAAAATATGTGTTATACTTGCATGAGGAGTTTTCGTAATTCTATATAAACAAATGTGACCCCTATTACATATGTAGGTTTTTAATTTCATCATAATAACATCATAAATATATTTGATGAAAATTTAACACTAATAATATAGATTTTCTAGTTTCTATTTTTTAATATTTTAGAATGTAATGGTTTAGTAAAAATATTAGTAAGATAAATTTTTATATTAATAAATTCAATAATGATATATCATTCTTTGATTGATCATGATGGAAGTCTTTTCCATTTTATATCTATTTCTAATTCTAGTGATATGATGGATTATTCGATAACTAAATAACATTGGTTCTACCATAATGAGTCAAATTTTCATTGAAATAAATTCTAAAATTGATGCGGGTGCACTGCCACTGCAATTGTTATGTAAAAAACATCCATCTACATCAAAATCAATTTTAACAGTTGAATGAGCTATTGAGTGTTGATTTATACATTACCCAGAAAATAAAGATTCTTATAATAAATAAAATGTTATAAAAATAATTTCTCAATCCATTTTATAGCCTAAAAAATAAAAAACTCAAAAACATTAATTAATGAACACAAATTCGATAGAATAGAAAATTCCATGATCTAATGATCTCTTAAAAAGATCTATTTTAATGTTCATAATCTTAGTTTCATTAATATTATCAAAAAATCATTCACAGAAACATAATGAATAGAAAAAACAGTAAACTATATTTCAATTAATGTAAATGGTTTTTTTATCAATAATATTTATAATAGTTTAGTTTAACGGTATCCTTAGAAGTAAGAAAATAGAAGGAAGCTAATGGCTTATTGTAATAGAAGAATTATCATAACCCAATCATTTAAGAAAATTAAAAATATACTTATGTTGATTTAATATTACTCCTTCCTTTTATGAAATTTGAATTATTAGGAAAATTTATTTTCACCCTTTATACTCATCTTAAATTATTATTTCATGAGATTTGAGAAATAATCTGCATTTGACAATAAATATGATCAAAATATTACATCATTATTATTCACATTAAATATTATGATGTCATTAGAAAAATATTGATAAAAAGGTGGGATTAATCATTTCATTAACATTACATTTTAAATTAAAAATCAAGATAGTATATCATACCAAGCTCTTGGTGCTATAGTAAGTATATTGAGTTCTTAGAAATTTTATAACCATGTTCTAGAAAATTTGAATATTCAATGCCAATATGTTTTCCAAATATAAACTTCCTCCAAAATTTTTTTATTAAGGGATGAAACACTTTACATCCATTTGAAATAATGTTAAATTTAAATGAGTAATGATAGAAAATAAAATATATATGGATTAAACAATAGCGACCAGATAGAAAGTTTTTATATTATATTCCCTCTTCTAAATTATAACCATTACCAACAAGCCTGGACTTATTCAAAAGTATGATTTTTTCTCATCACACTTATTTTGGGAAACCCATTTTATTTATTTTATAGAATTATTGGATGTACATTATTTTAATGTCGTATCCTTGTTTTATTTTATTTAATTAAACACTTCACACATAGTATTTATAAAACTATCATAATCCATGGATTTATCTATTGTTTTAGGTTTAAATTGAGATAATAATACAAGATTCCTATGTTAATTCCATAAATAACTTTTAGTTCTAACCCAATGATCTACATAACGAATTGCATTATTGGTGGGATGATTCATTAAATATATATTACCTATAGATAAATGGATATGTTCTTCATCATCTACCAAATTCTTATCTTCCGTATAACTTTATTCAAGAATTATAGAAACATGAGTATGTGCTTTAAGAGCTTGGAATAAATTTGAGGGAGTTTCTAAAACACAATCTATATTATTTTGATAATCCAAACATTTTATATTCACAAAATTATCAATATAATTAAATTTAACATCTTATTTTATTTAAACTTATGCATCCATCTATTGAAAATATGATTAGAATTACTAGTGGGGGAGTAACCTAGAAAAATTATTTAATTAAAGTTTTGATCAAATTTATAAATATGACCTTTAGTATTCATAATGAATAGGTTTTATCCAAAAACTGTAAAGTAACCATATTTTATATTTCTTATATTACACAATTCAGGATATTTTTCCTTTGAAATAAGGTGAAATAAAACAAGTTTTTAGTTTAGTAATAAATAATAATAGATTTAACCCTAAAATGTTTAGTAATAAAATATCAAAACAATATAGACTGGGAAAATTCATTCATTTGTCTATTCATTATTTTCATTACCTAATTTCTATAGAGTTCTTGGCATTGAAATTTTATTTTTATCTCATATCTCAATACAAAATGTTTTAAATAATATTCACAAACTCACTACCATGATTGTTATAGACATAGATAATGGGGTTATAATTCATATTTTTCAAATAAACCATAAAAAAATAATAGGAATGATTTCTAAATTTGTGATAAAAATCAACCCATAATAATTTAGTGTAATCATCAACTAGTATATATATAAATTTCTATTCTCTGATACTTCCGGTTTTTGGTATTTCAAAAGAAAGTCTATATGGAATGATTGTGATGTATTAAATAACAAGAATTGAATAATAAGTGTTGGAAAAAAATAACACATGTTTTCCTCTTGGTATTTTTTAGGAGTGATTATGTTTGTTGATAAATCCAGATGACCGAAAATAAGTATAGTTGGTGTTTGTCGAATACAAGGTTTTAAGAAGGCGTGATTTACTAATTTTTTCCAAATTTTGGGGCTCACAATCGAAAATTTGTGTTTAGAAATGTAAGGTCTTATTCATGGGACTGATTGGTGTGAATTATAGTGAATGAAATCAGTAAAGGAAGAGAAATGTAGACCTTGAGACATGTACTATGTACCATGTCTGGGAAGGGTTTGTGGCCATATACGAACAGTGGGAATGGTATATAGGAAGGATTTGTGGAACTGAAAATGGTTCACAGTAACGATTTGCGATGAAGGACATGAAGTATTTTCAAGGTATGATAGTTCACGGGATGACAAAAAAATGGAGCTATATAGGAACAATGGTAGTATGAATACCTCTGTTGATAAATGGTTCTTGGAATGAGTGTTGTTCACGGTAGTAGTATCTTTATACGGTGAAGGCTGTACCAAATCCATGATTTGGTAAATATTATATTAGAGTATTTTTATATATATTTCGATATAAGGAGAACTAATACTTCCAATTAGAAGTGAGAGAAAATATCATCAAATAACAACCCTTTTCTTTGGAAATTCGATGAAATCTGAAATTGGTTAACAAGGTGGATTTCCGCAAAGAGAAGTGGTTTACACGGAATAAATTATACTGAATGTTTTTGGAGGGAAATAAATCATGAAAAGGAAGTATTATGTGGAGGAGGAAGTTCGGTACATGGAGGGAGAGCTCCACTACATGGTAGAAAATGCAGTCCCCGAATGGATAACAGTTCGCAGATAGTGGGTGGTTTGCTGATGAGGTTCATGAAGTCAGTATGATGTAGTGGTGCGTGACAGGGAAGGAAGAAGAGTCCAAGAACGAAGGGCGGTTCACAGAAGGGGAAGAGGTACGCACAGTAAGTGTTCAACATACCATACATGGTACATAGTTTGTGAGAGGATCTGATGGTTCATAAAACACTCAAATAATATTGAATAATCTTAAAATTAGTTTTTGAAGGTTTTTTCTGGTATCTAACAGTACCCAAGAAGGTGAACTTCATCTATGGGAGAAAAAGGAACTTCAATAGAGAATCTACCTATATTTGAGGATGTAAAAATTCATGAAAATGAAAGGGGCTTACATGTCCATAAACTATGTTCAAACAACATATCTATAATCTAAGAGTGGATTTTTTTCAGAGAGTAGTGAGTGAAAGAAAAGCAAGATGGTGAACTTTTCAACCAGCAGTGAGTCATAGAACGAGGCATAGGGAGTGACCCTTGGAAATACAGTGAGTAGACACTAAGACTTATAAAGGTAGTGAGCATGAGCATATAAGATATTTCCTGACCAATGTACTAATTTTTGTCTGTGATCCTTAGTGAATTTTGTATATCGGCACACCGCCATTGTATGATCATTGGACGTATCCCAGTGAGGGTGAACCAAGTAAAAATTGTTATGTCTCATCCATGATTTAAGTTTTTTTAAACTTTATAATAAGAATGAGAGAGAAAAGAGTTTTTTTAATGATGGAATAAGATCCAAAGGGTAATAAATTTTAATCTATCATGCCCTGATTCACCACCCTCTCAGGGTATTCGACCTAATATACAAAAAAATTGGTATCAAAGGGAGGTTTAATGTCAGTTTTTCTCTCTCAGAATAAGAAATGGAGGTGGTAAATCCTAAAGGAATTCCATTTGTTGATGAAAATAATTTTCAACTATGGAAGAATCGAATACAACACTACTTCCAATCAGTAGGAATGGATGTCTTTATACCAGTTCTGCAGAGAATATAAACTGACATCAATAGTGGTGCTTTATCTAAAGCTGAAAGAAGGGAATTGGATGTTAATTTTAAATGGATCAATTATTTAGGGGGATCCCTATCAAATGAAATTTATATGAAGGTGATGTCCTATAAAACATCACATGTTATATGGTAATTGTTTTTGAACATTTATGAGGGAAACAAACAAGTTTTTGAAACAAAACTACAGGTTCGATGGAACAAGAATGAGGATCTTAGAATAAACCCCAATGAGCTTTTAATGCATTATTAGTCATTGTAAATGTTGTTGTGGAAGACATGTGGGGTCTTGGAGAAGTCATTGAAGATATGAATATTGTGGAACATATCTTTATGAAGCTTATATCACATTTGAATCAAAATGTTTCAATGTTAGATGGAAAAGACCTGAAAGTGTTAACACTAGAAAACATACATAGTAACCTTGTAGAATATGAAATGAGAAATTATGATAACGATGCAATGGAAAATGGGATGACCAAAGAATTAGCATTCATGGACATGATGAAACTATCTATTGAAGATAGTCATGAGGAGGAAAATTTGAATAATTTCATATCATTTCTCTCATCAAATATGCAAAGGGGAAAAGGGATGTTCAAAAGTAAACTTCTATTTTGATTCTTTTCATCATAATGATTGGGAATTTTTCAATAAAATACCTTAATAAGAATGATGAAGAAAATAAAGATAATGAAGACAATGATGAAATTCCTTAATAGATGTATTAATAAAATGTGAATGGTAGGAGAAGTACTAAGAGAACGTTCTTCAAAAGGAAAAATATACTTTAGACTGAGGACACAAGTTCAAAAGAATATATGGTAGAAGAGTTGGAGGAATTTAAGGATCATAAAGTAGATGCATTGGTGAAAGTTGTCATTAATTCTTTAACAAGGGAATAAAGTGATAATGAAGAATACGAAATTGAAGGAAGAGTTGATCTTCAGGCTGAATTAGAAGATTCCCATGAAAACGCTGATATTTTGAGTGCCAAAACAAAGAAAGCTAAAAAAGTTATTCAGGATGCCAAACTCTATATGAAACAGTGAAAAGAAGATAATTCTGAGATGAATGAAAATAATTGAAATGATGAGGTCTTCAATTCCAGATATCTTAGAAATGCTGGTTGATTACAAACTAAAAATTGAATAATAGAAAATAGAAATTTATAGTTTGACTACTACTAGAAAAGATAAAATAAAAAATATCTAAGAACTAGAATATAAAGTCATCAGTATGTGAAGAATAGATAAAGATATGGAGATACTTTTAAATCTCAGTTTGAAACCATGAAAATAGATCATACATGCAATAAAGAAGAGGTGATTTGAGTAGAGATATCTTGTAGAATAGAAGAAATAATCAACTCTGAACAAAAAGACTTGTATGAGGCATGATATAAAACAGAAAGTAATTATGGGTCAAGTTAGTCCACATTCACCCACTCTAATATTGAAGATTTATTTGGGTACAAAGAAGAATTAAAAGATTCATATAACCCAAGGCACAACTAGTGATGCATCACTGCCACATAGGAATGGACCTCACATAAGATGCTATTTTTTGGCATGATAGGACACTCTCAAAATGCATGTTCGATAAAAAAGAGGTATGACATGGAATAAGACCAACAGAGGTGGTCGTACAAAGCTCAAAATTATAGGTAATCATTTAATGGTCATTGTTTCAATTGTAATGGAATCAGACATATGGAATGATATTACACATCAATAATACATGGGAATGTGCAGAGGAAGAATGATTTTTTTCATAAGAATAAGTCAAATGTATCTTCAAGAGAGATGAAAATTCAAAATCTATTTGTAGCTCTATAGGTTGAATCTGGTCTATCATATATAGATGAAGATCAAAATTATCATTCCATGTTAGATATGAAGTCAAATAATTGGGTAAAAAAGTAAAGGGTAGAGCATGTGGTGGTTGCCAAAATTACATTCAAGGCATCATGTCACACTTAGATTTGGATCATTGGTTGTGGATGCACATCCTATATAACGAAAAATAAGGATCTAGTGACCAGAATAAGGTAAAATAAAGAAGGTATTGTAATATTTGGTAATGGTGAGGGATTAAAAATTATTGGTTCAGGAAAAGAAACATTTGTCAGAAAATACATGGGACGAGTAGATATCTTGGTTGTTGAGGGGCCCTATCACTACTTGCTTAGGGTCAGTCAATTGTCTGACTCAAGGCATGCCCTAATTTTTTCAAAGAAATTATTTATCATCAAGGAAAATTATGATGATGGTTTGTTTCAAGGGAATAATACATAAGGTAATCTCTACCTCATGAGTGGAGAAGAAGATATGTTCTTTATATCCACGAATGAAGAAAACAAGTTATAGAATAAGCATCTTGGAAATATAAGCTAAGAATCCTTAGAGGATCTAGTGAAATATGATGCTACTCGAAATATCCCTAAATTATCATGTTATTATACTCATATGTGAAATGCCTTCAAAAAATAGAATATCATTCGAAATTCATACAAGAGAGAGGGGAAAAAGTCAACAATATTTCTTGAGTAGATGCAATTTTATGTGTGTAGGACAATTCCTCCAAGGGATATTGATGGAGGATATATTCGGTTCTATTCATTGATGATTATAGCATAATGGCATGGGTTTTATTAATCACCCAAAAATCTGAATTGTTTAAATTCATTACAAGATATCAATGAGAACATCAAAAGATGCTTTGTCAAAAAATCTGGACGATTTGAACAGATAATGGAATAGAGTTTAAAAATAGCCGAGTGGAGGATTATCTGGAGAAACCTGGGATAAGGAATCATGTTTTAGTAATAATAACTCCACAAAAATGGAGTAATTGGGAGAAGAAATCGAATTGTGAAAAACATGGCCAGAACAATGCTCATTGAGAAAGACCTTTCAGAGACATATTGGAAAGAAGCAGTGATGACAACAGTCTACAATTTTAATAGAGATTTACTTTTTTAAAAAAGAGGATAAGACCCCATATGGTTTATAGTATGGAAAGAAGCCATCATTGAAATAATTTTGAGTCTTCGAAAGTAAATGTTTCATTCTCAATAAAGAGAAACACAAGAAGTTTGAATCCTGTGGGATAAAGGTATATTTCTTGGCTACTCAAAGAAAATAAAAGCATATATATGCTTCAATAAGTGGCTAGGAGAGAAAGTTGAAAGTCATGATGTGAATATATTGGAGAATGAACAAAATATTTATAAAATACATGATCAGATGCATGAGGATAATTATAAAAGGTATAGTAGGTCCATAGATGCTCTAGCTCCAGAGGTTGATCTAGAAGATGACTCAGATGACGAGAATAAGTCATCGTCTTCCTAAAGTCAGGAGATAATAGAACAAATTGATAGGCAGATCATAATTTTTGATTAGACAACACCAGTGCGGTCAAGGAGGATAAAGTCTCTACAACAAGCATCATAATTATAAAAAGTATAGCCTAAATTATTTGGTGAAAATCTAGAGATCAGAATCAATTTTTGGAAATGAATTAAAAGATTTAATAAATTGAGAAGAATCATACGTGAGAAATTGTTTCGAGACCAAAAAACAAGAATTAAATCATTATAAAATATGTACTTCATAACTAAATGGATAAACATGGTTGTGTGATTTGAAAAAAAGTATTACTAGTGTGTAAAGTGTACTCCTAGTTAGAGGGTATTGATTTTTTTGAGAAATTTTCACCTATTTCAAGGATGGAGACAATCTGATTTTTCTTGGCCATAGTAGTGAAAAGAAAGATTAATGTTTTCCAGATGGATTTCAAGTTAGCATTTTTGGATGGATTTCTAGAATAAGAATTTAGCACTGAGCAACCAAATGGTTTTCTCATTCATGGAGATGAGAACATAGTCTATAAGCTAAATAAGAATTTATTTGGTATGAAGTAAGCACCAAGATCATAGTATTCAAGGAATGATCATTTTTTAATGAATCTCATTTTCTAGTATGGTGGAGTTGATTACATTTTTTATTTCAACAATAAAATTAGTCAAAGGATGATGGTTCTTTTCTATGTCGATGACATAATCTTTGGTGAATCAAATGAATAACAATGAATAAAATTTTCTGAATTCTTGAAAAGTGAGTTCAAAATGTCGATGACTGGTGAGATGATGTTTTTCCTTAGCTTACAGGTGATGCAAGAAATAATGGCACTTTAATTTTTTAATATAAATATTCCAAGAAGGTTTTGAGAAGTTTTGTAATGGATAATTTCAAATATATGAATACTCTAGTAGCAACCAGGTTGAAACTGTCATGAGATGATGAAGGAATAGAAGTTAATATTATTGAATATAGGAAAATAATTGGAAGTCTATTGTACCTGATAGTGACAAGGCCTGATATTGTATTTTACACATGCCAAGTAGCAAGATATAAAAGCAATACCAAGGAGAACCACGTGATTTAGCACCATTACAGGGTTTTGGAGCCCTATTTTCTTTGAGGAGTGTTTTATTTTTTGATGACTTGGGTGGATGTTTTTGCTGTTCATCATGGTTGCATTGGTGATTTTCAAGGATTTATTTATCATCTTATCTTGCCACTTTGTTTTTGATTTAAATCTCATGGGGTTTCTGCTTCTTATACAGACTTTCTCCTTTCAATGGAGTCCTGGGCATTGGGGGCTATCCCATGTCCTTGCAGTAATGGTTTGGATCATTTCATGAAGAATCTGCAAAATGAAAAATTTTGATGCTTCTGTCAATTTTTCCAGGAAAACTAGCTTGATTGCAGAACATCAGCTTTGTCAATAAGAATTCAATGATGATATGGACATTGGGGGGCTGATGCTTTGATGGTTCTGTAATGACATGTCATTGGTCATCATTCCTTGTTGAGATTTTTGACCCTCTCATGGATGATTTAGAGGTTTTTCATGGAACCTTTTTTTTATTATTTTTCTCTTGTTGGTAAAGCTCATTGTACCTCGTGTAATCACTTGACCATTACTTTTTATTAATAAATTTTGGGGAGCATGGGTTTTAACTCACGCTTTGAACCTTCCTGGTATAATGAAAAATCTTTGCAAGAGTTATTGGGATATACAGATTTAGATTTCAACGGATCTGCAGATGATAGGAAATCAATGTCTGATGGTTCCTTTTATCTTGGAGGATTGTGTATTTCTTTTTTGATCAAGAAAAAGGATTTTATTTCATTGATAATTGAGGAAGCTAAATATATTGATGCTACTCAATAATGCACGTAGCTATTGCGGATGAAGTAATAGCTTGAGGATAAGAGAGTTTCAATGTAATTTTGAATTGGAATTAATTGTTATAATTCAAGTGCTATAAATTTTAGAAATAAATACATTCCATTACTCAAGGAAAAATCAAATTGAAATAAAATATCATTTTATCAAGGAGAATGTGGGGAAAGGGCTTGTGAAGTTGGAGTATGTGCCAGTAGAACACCAAGTTGCAGATATTCTAACAAAGGACTTACCCAAAGAATCATTTGAAAGGAATCAACTTGCAATGGGAGTCCAGTAAAATTCCCAAACATGAAAAAATATGGATGTGGGACCCCTTTCCTCGAGGAATGGTTTGTTTTTACCTTGTGTAATGATATGTGTTCTTTACCCTGTTGCGGACAACCTTGTAGTGCACTTCAGGTTCATTGACATAGCGGGACGGAGTGTCACTATCCAAGACTATTCTAGGGGGTGAAAAGACACGAGAAGAACCTGGTCGGTGGAGAAGAAAGATAGGGGGTTGAATCTGAGCTAAAGATATTTGGAGGAGTTGTAATATTGGGGGGGGTATTAAATCATACGAATATAGAAGTGATCGATCAAAGATTACATATCACAATAGATGATGTCCATGATGAAAGAAGTAGATTGGTTTCAAGTGTTTGTGTTAGGAATGAAGTGATTCATTGATGAACTTTTTATTATACTCTTTTTTCTCACACGGATCATGGCTCCAATGGGATTGGAGTATGTATTGAGTAAATCCTTGATTTTTATCTTAATCACATGAATAGAATGGTGGATGAAGATGGAAGGAGTTTTAAAGAGGTATCAAAATGCACAAAATAATTATGAGAATATTTTTCAAAAAGCCAAATTGGGATATTGTTGGGAAAAATCCCTCAATGTGTACACTCTATATGTTTTGGGTGTGATTCTGTTTGTTGAAAAATCTAGATGACTACAGAAGAGTATGGTTGGTGTTTCCCAAAGATTGGTTTCTATAAATGTATGGTTTTCTTCATAGGACAAAACCTTGTGTATAATAGTGAATGAAATTGGTAAAGGAAGAGAAATGTGGTTCTCAAGACCGGGAATGTGTATCATGTCTAGGAAGGGTTCGCAACCGCACATAAGGCAATAGGAATGGTACGCTGGAATAGTTTATAGAATTGACAATGGTTCACAGCGATGCTTTGTAGAGAAGGGCGTGTAGTATGCAGAAGGTGTGATAGATCATGGTATGGTAGAAAATAAAGGAATTGTATAGGAACAAAGGCAGTATGCATACCTCCATGGAAAAATTGATCAAAATATGGGTGTGGTCATGGCAGTAGGATCAATATGTGGTGGAGGCTATACCGAATCGAATATTTGGTAAATCATGGATTAAAAAATTTTGCAGATATCGTTGCCTATACAATGAATACGAATCATAGCAATTAGAAGAGAGAGTAAATATCTCTAGAGAACTTTCATTTTCATCGAGAATTCAGTGAAATGCGAAAGTGGTTTGCAAGATGGATTTTCATGAGGAGAAGTTGTTCACATGGAAGCAATTCCACTGAAGGTTTTTTATAGAAGTCAAACCTATAAAGGATGTATTATGTAGAGGAGTATGTTTAGTATGAAGATGGGAAGCTCTGGTAAGCAGTAGTGAAGGAATTCTGTGAGCAGAAAATAGTTCACAGATAGTGGGTGGTTCGCAGAGGAGGTTCACAAAGTTAGTATGCTGAGGTGGTACATAACATAGAAGGTAGAGGGGTCCATAGAAAAATGGAAGTTTTCAGAAGTAGAAGAGGTAGGTGGAGGAGTTTTTCCTCATACCATACATAGTACACAGTATACGAGAGGAGCAGGTGGGTTAGGAAATTATCAAGAAATCATGAAAAATATTCAAATAAGTTTGTAAATTTTTTTCATTATCTAATATTACCTGAGAAGGGGGAATTCATCTGTGGGTTAAAAAGTAACTTATAAATATAATCTAACTATAGTTTAGGGTATAATAACTAATGAAAATTAAGGGACATACAGGACCATAAAATGTTTTTGACCTTCAAGTCTATAAACTGAGAGAGGATTCTTTTTTGAGAGCAGTGATTGAAGGAAGAGGAAGACAATCACTCTTTACACCAGCAGTGAGTTAGAGAAAGAGGTATAGGGAGGGACCCTTGGGAATGAAATAAGTAGAGCCTAAACCTTTTAAATTTTGTGATACTAGGAATAGATTATCTAGCCTAAAAGTTGGACTCATTATTTTCTTTGAAAAATAGTGAATGTGGTACATCGGCACACCACTATTGTATGATCCTTGGACATAGCACAGTGAGGATGAAACAAGAAAAAAAAATTTGTGTCTCAGACATGATTTTTTTTATAATTTATAATGATAAATATAGAGAAAAGCGTTTTTTTAATGATGAAACAAGATCTGAAGGGAATGAAATACTAATCTGTCATACCCTAATTCGCCCCGCTCACAAGGTATTCAACCTAGGGGACCTAACAATAAGAATAATAATTGAAATATGTTTCTTACTATATTTCTCAGGTTCATATAATATATAAGAAATGATTTTTTGGTCTAGATGATGCATCATAGATAATTTCTATTATTGTTTAGCTAAGGTATGAACATTATAGTGTCCTAATATATAAATTTAATGTTTTGACTTTTCATCTATTGAACTAAGTCAAGTTATGTTCTTATAAGTGATTCCATCTATGCCAATATAGAAAAAATTATTATGTACATCATTAGATAAGATGTAAAATCCTTTGTAGCTACTAATCATACATTCTTTAGTTATGACCCCCACAAGTTTGTCAGTGAAGATAATAGTGACACCTAAAACAAACCTCAAAAGGATATTTGATGAATACTAATTTCATGGGTATAGATTTTATACATAAGGTAAGAATTACCATCAATATTAAAATTTAATAATAAAATAACCACCAATAAAGTCCTTTATATTCATAAATAACCAATCCCAACACAATACTGTAATTTCATAAAAAGTAGAAACAAATGAAATAAAAATACCATGAGTAATGAAAAATATGAATTGATGAACTATAGAAACACATAAATAACCAATATGATCCAATAGCTCCCACATTGATCACAAAATTACTCATTTTGACCTGAAAATATTTTTTTATATAGGGGTTACTATTTAAGTATACTTTGTTGGATCCTCCCTAAAACATGTTATGGAAATATAAAATAATCATACTAAATACTCTATAAATAAATACATGATATCAAATCCTCACATAAAAGTTAAACTATATACCAACCACATAAAGAATAACTCACCATGTAATGTAAAAAAATAGTTAATGGAATAAAAATTTGAATACATATATGAATAGAACCCCACATCCACTTTTCCACTGAACTAAATTCCCTCACCCCAACTATTTACATCTTTATTCCCCCATCCACCAACCAAAATTCATACCATACATCCATGAAAAAAATATCACACTCACATAATCATGACACACTAAACCCCATGAAACTAATTACATCTACATCATAATCACATCCCCATGACCTTATTAAGAAACTCAAAGCCATCACATCTCTGTATTAGTATTCACTATACAGTAATCAACTAAATACAGACATAAATACATGTTTAAAATATAAAATACTTTACAGGTAGATAAATTAATATTCTATAAAATTATGTCACCATATCCCACAAATACATATGTGTAATAAATGATATCCAATATAGCCGATCAAGTAAAATAACATATTTCATAAGCTACAATATCCCAAATATAACTATATAACATGGTATGTCTAGAAGAATGAGTGTGTTATGGGTTTATCCATACATATTTATCTACAGTGAACAAGATGTTGGGAACACACCTGGAATGTATATCTAAATTTGGAAAGAAATACCCAACTAAATTGGTTGGTAAAGATGACTACTAATATAGCATTGAAAAAGTCTAAATGAAAGTATTTTACATTATACTCAATCTATATATTATATTTTATATTACACTTAAAAATCCATCCATAGGAGTGGGATGTTAATTTAATTCTAGACACACAATAATAAAATAATAATTTTAAAAAAAACCAGCTTCAATTCTAATCTAACTATTGATATTAACCATTAAAATTCAAGGGGATTTATATTCAACAATTTTGTTTCCAATTTTCCATCAACTCTTATAATTCATTATCCCAACTGATCAATTATTATATTTAATATTTTATTACAATAATTAACATCCATTATCATGATTTCATTTATAATTCCTTACTATTTCCTAATCTACGATATTCAATGACTCTATCAAACCCATCTCTAGGAACATATATAGAAGATGAAATCATTCACACTACATCAAGCTTAATAAATCACAATACCTAACCAAGAAGAAAAAAGTATATCTAGAAATCACTAAACAAGAGTCAACTATCCTGATATTTCCCATAATAAATATCCACATGATTAGTTGGCACATTAGGTATTTCCATCCCTCAACCTACGAATACTATCTATCTATCACCATAATCAAGCCACTAGAACATCTGGAAAAAACATCCCATTAATCACTAGAAAGAAACTATACAAGGATTATGACCATAACATCAATGCATATATATGATATCAATATTTCTATATATATATATATATGATTAAAATAAAAAACTTAGATACAAAAAACCCCATGATTAATCACTGATATATCAATTTTAAAATTTAGGATTTAATAAAATAAATAAATTCTTTAAAACAGTTCAAAACATTGGAATCCAACCAATAAAAATTTTGTTTCCCATATTTATTTAATTGATTCATTATTAGAAGGATTAAAAAAAATTAAATGACAACATCCAATGAAAACTATATCCAAAAAATAACATGATTGAAAAATTTCATAATCTTGTTAAACAATTTCAACGATGTGTTTTAAAATTTAATAAAGGCATCATTCTAAAACATTCTTATTTTATTATATTAATGTTTTTTTCTATATTTTAGGAATTTAAAATATGCTATAAAAATATTGTATTCTCAATAATAAAACATTAACACTACCATGAATATCCCTTGCATCAACCATAATTAATAAAGATTAAACATATATGAATCAAAATAAAAATTCAATACTTGCAATTAATATGTCTAAATTAAATAATTATTATGTTAACATTAAATATTAAACCATAGAAAATAAATCGTGGTAATTATACACATTTATCTAAATAATAGATAAGTAAGGAATACGTTTTATTAATACAAAACATTTAATGTTCACATAGTAAGAATGGAAGAATAAAAATAACCAACACCATATGAAATCCATGATTCTTAAAGTCATAATTACTACAAAAGCCTTCAATTAATCATTTCATATAATTTTTTTAGAATAGAAATTATATATTGGTAGAAAAAATTAAGTGACAAAAAGAATCAATGAGGATTAAGTTGTTGATGACATGATCTCTTTCCCCAGAGGGGGTAGCGTCGATGCATCTTCCTCCTTCTACACGTTCAATTGAGAGTCATGTGATTCCAGGTATGGTGGATGAGGCAGAAGATGTAAAATTTACATGCAATTCTATTAGTAGGACCAGTGTTATTATTAGGAATGAACCACCCATGTTAGGTAGTAGGAATATCACTTGTAGAAAATCATGGGAGTTTTTACTCAATTTCTCGTCTTTTAAAATAGTTACCTTCACTCGTAGTGCATTATTAACTTGTTTTTAATGTTATCTATTATTATTTTTAATGAAAAGGGTTTGGTAGCTCATTTAAACACTACTTTTATTGCTGACTAATATTAACAAAAAAAATTCCATTTTGGAAGTGATGGAAACCATAGTTGGGGTGGATCATATATTTCTTTTGTCATGAGTATGGGAATTTCCAACATTGTGCATGAAAAAACAAGAAACATACATGTGTGGATGTTATATAAACAATGTCCATTAGTGGTTTTTGTTAATCTCTCATCATATAATATCACTTCAAAAATAAGTATGAATGAAATTGATTTTTTCTCCTCCTTTTTTTATATGATCTGTAAGGTTGAATAAAGAGTGAGTTTATTGAAGAACCTTTCCTCATTCCAGCAGGGAATCTGGATATGGTTTTTTGGGGGATAATTTAATTAAAATTTCATATTCATGAAATAAATGAGAAGGAAAAGTCTTTTATAACAAATACATGGAAAATTTTACAATTTTTATAGAGGTGAATGAACTTATGGATATGGGGTTTGCGGGGGGGAAGTTACATGGTGTAATAAGAGAACAGTAACCATAAGTATTTGGAGAAGGCTTGAATAGTATCTATCCAACCATCGAGGAATGGGAAATATTTCATATACCATGGTTACTCATCTCACTATATCTCTATCTGATCATTCACTACTTTTTGTGACTTTGAAGAAGGTGTACTAGATGGGAAGATGACTCTGTTATTCGTATAATTAGCACATGGTGAATTGATTTCTTACGTATAGTTAGATAGTTGTGGGAGAATTTGGAGTGATTTACATCATGGGATGGCCCCATGTAGCATCAAAATCAGCTGAAGATATATATAAAAGATTATAATTTCATAATAATATTAAATAATAGTGATATGGAATGGATTAATGATGAAATTGGAATATTATAGGAATGTCTAAAAAAACTATGATGCTAAAATTTTTGCTATTCTGATAGAGAATAAAATCATGATTTCTGGGATGCTCTATGAAATAAAGATGGTGTTTAGTAAAAATTCAAGAGTGGTGTAACTTAAACAGTGGGATAAGAGAACCAAATTATTTTAGGCATGTATGATTAAGAAACAAGTGCCTCAAAAGATTAATATAAAATTGGAGGATGGGTCTTATACAATGAATGATGAAAAATATGGGAATATAGATTTATATTTTTTATATGGTTTAGGTAGGATCCAATAACTTATTTGTATGAATGAAAACTATAGAGGATGAATAGAATTATTTTATGAATTGCATGCCCATGCCAGTTTTCTGAAGTGAGAAAAATATCATTGAAGGTATTCTAGATGAGAATACAAATAATGTAACAATGTTCATCATAGGGAAATAAAGTTACCGTATTGCTAATGGGTTCTCATGGGCTTTTTATGTGGAGGCATGGTATATCGTTTTTTGTTGAGAGGGGGATTCTATGTGGGAAATCGTCATATATAGAGCTTTGAATAGGACTATGTGTACCGCCATGGTAGTTCTTATTCCAAATGTAAAAGACCCTAAATACCTCAATGATTACAGACCCATTTTCATTTGCAACTTCTCATACTAATGTTATGATTTTATAAATAATAAGAGATTCAGTAGTGTCATACCAAGAATGGTCTCAAAGGAACATCATGGATTTGTTGAAGGGAGATTCATACATGGGAAATTATAAGTTCTTTAGAAATATAATATGTCTTAAATAAAAATTCATTAGGTTATATTTGTATTATAAATATGGACATGGAAAAGAGATATTATCAGCTCTAGTGGAGCTTCATAATAAGAGTTACGAGGGATTTGTGGTTCAAAAAATGGTTTTTTTGATCCCTATTTTTGATGTTCTGCTTCAAAATGGCTCATAATTTAATTATTTGTGGGGATCTTTGGGATCTTCAAATATTTTTGAGGTGTTAGTAAAGGATATAAATTATTTACTATTCTATTTATTTTATCTTATGATCATTTAACTAGGAATGTCAAATGAAACTTGTAGTAGTGGGAAATTATTCCTTTTCTAAACTGGTTAGGGAAGTAAATTGTGTCTCACCTAATATTTCATAATGTTAATATATTTATCATTAATTTTAGAAAATGTTAAACTATATGATTTCATAAAATTTTTCTAACATTTGGAATACTGAGTGGATTGTAGATCATATAAAGGAAAATAAGCGTTTTCATCTCTAAAAAACTGTTTTAGTAGGCGTAGTAACATGATTCAAGTTTATCTAAGAAGACATTGGAAAAATTTACCAATTATTATCTGAGGCCCACTATATAAAATGTAACATAAAAAACTACTCTCTTTGATGATATAATAAACAAGATTTGGGGTAGAATCTATAATAGTAAAAAAATCATTCATTTTGAGGACTTATCACCTCATTAGAAGTGTATGTAACTCGATGCATATGAATTTTTTGTCTATCATAAAAGATCAAAATGAGAACACTGAAAAACTAGAGAAAATAATGATGAACTTCTCAATAAATGGGAACCAAATAGGGATCTATCATTGGGATACATTTTGGAGACTCTCATGCCCAATCATTGATGGTCGAATCTATTTCAGTGGGTTTACATATACCATGTAAACCATGAAGGAAAACAATTGTTTGGTAAATCATAAATAGAGATTCTATTTTGGATAGATTCATAAGGAGTAAGTGTAGGAAGGATTGGAGGGAGTGGGCACACCAAACTGGAATGTTATGTAGTCTTTTGTGGTGCATGATTGAACACGTGGAGGACCTTATAGGTAAAAAATGGGTTGTGGGTAATCGAAGAATAATTGTCTAAAAATATAATTAGAGTTATGTTACACTATTTTTTCTTGGATTTCATGTTCCAAATATTCAATATAGGGAATCATATTTATTTCCAAAATTCATCAGAACTATTTGAACAATGAACAAATAAAATATAACCGGGATATATGTTTGTTAGATGAAGTGGAACGATGCGTTATCAAGGGGTCAGATTTAGTAAATTTTAGTGGTCACTATTTGAGATGAATGATGTATTTTCACACTAGATATGATGAATGGGAAAATTAACTATAGTGAAATTAAATCCCATTTAAGATAAATTTCTTGGGGTGGAGAATGGTGAATTATGCTCATCGGGATGATGATAACATGTAAATGATGGGAGTGATTTTGGAATCCAAATGTCAATGTTGTACTTGGAACAACAAGATATGGTGTGACATATTACCATTCATGGTGGATATAAAAATCAAATTTTAAATCATATGGTGTATATAATTAATAGTCTTGAAGGTTGGAATCCATTTTATGGTTTATCTAGTCATTGTTTTTGGGTGTTGGGAAACAAGTTGTGAATTTTTATATAAGTAGTGCATTTTTCATAGATTTGTTTTGGACATTATGGTAGGTAGGAAATAAAGTGATAGAAGGCAAAAAGAATTGTGGTCACCTTTTTTTGGTTCATGTGAATTTTCTGTCCATGGAGAATGGAGTTATTATTAAACATGGGGTTTCCTCTATGATGTTCATATGAATCATTCCAAGGTCCAACTCTAATTTGGAAGTTTCTGGTAGAAGTAGGAAAGTAAGGTGGGTGATATGGAACCCCACTAATACGAGGCTTAAAATTAATGTGGATAGATCATGTTTTTCATGATGAATGAGAGGGTGAATCTTGGTTTGGTAAAATATGGGGTTGGTTTTTATGGATTTTAGAGATTTTTTGGTCGAGGTAGTTCATTGAAGGTGGAGGAAAGGGACATGGTTACCATGCTCTGGTTGTACTAATTGTAAAAAAATAAAATTGTATAGCCTGAATAAGATTCAATTAGTTTGGTGGGGTTACCCCACGATGATGTTAAAAAAACACGGGATCCTACATATATGTTCTATGATCATAGGATGGATTATAATCTTAGAGTTTTTGACAGTCACACCTGGATATAAGAGAACAATATTGAAGATGTTTTGGCCGACAAATGAAATCTTAGAGAGAGTTTAATCTTATATACATACATTGGTTCTTTACCCAATGAAAATAAACTCAACAGACATAATGACTCTCTTAGTATCCACATTTTATGGCCACCCTTAGAGGGGGATGTCCTATTCTTTTAGTTTTGTACATTAAATAAAAATATAACTTTCAGTCCTAAATATCAACCAAATGTGAAAACTTGATAATTTGATCATTGAAACATCCCAATATAGCATGTGTACTATGGAATAGCGATACTCAAAATAATTGAACCAAGGAACTCTATCTATATTGGTAAATCCCTTCATGTTATCATTTCCATTTTTTATAATTATTTGAAAATATGGTTGAAAAATTCTAATCATGTTTTTTTATAATGTGAGTTGAAAAAGTATTTTTTAATAAATTTGAAGGGATACAAAGATTTGTTGAAAATTGAAAATTTTTGGTCATCCAAGTGTGGAGTATAATGACTATTAGGAAGTTCATAGTAGTTATCTCCACAAAGTCTATATGAATCCAAGATGGAGGTTATTTAGACCAATAAAGAATTTTTCTGTTGTAAAGGGTAATTTTTAAGCTAATATCTATGGAAATTGAAAATATGTTGTTCTAAAAGGGAGTTGTGTGTAGAAATTTAGTACAGAAAGTATCTATAGCAATTTAATGCTTACTAAGTTTTTTGGGGTTATTCTTATATTCAACAAGATTCAAAAAATTAATTTGGTAGAGAAAACATTGGTATGAAAGATAATGTAACACCCCAAGCTTTTATGGTATGCTTATTTTTAAATAATTCAATATCTTTTGTTTAATATAACACCGAGTTCAAGTGCTCAATGATCTATCAAACTAGTTATTTAAAAAGAAATTTTGAATAGTATAAACCAAATTTTGAAATTCATAAATTTAATTTTTCAAAATACTCTAATTTATTGAATTTGTAATATCCTAATTATTATAGGGTGAATTTTTGATATTTTTCAGAAAAGTTTTAATTTTTGATGAATAGTGAAAAATACTGAATTATTGATACAAACCCACTTTTTCATCTACTTTTTAACATTTATTTTTTTCAAAGTCACAATAGAAAAATAATATTTATACTAATCCAATGTAGTTAATTAGAATCTTTTTTATAATAATATTGAATAAATATTTTTATTGAACATTCAAACGTCTCTGTTACATGCTTTCTTACCACATATGCCTGATAAAAATTAAACATAATTTTATCATTTATGTTAATTTTATTAAGAAAAATGTACATACATGGTTGTAATTAGTTTTAAATTTGTGATCAAATAGAAACAACTTATTTTTTTTTTGAATAGTAACTTTTGTAAATTTTTATTTATTTACCACGGGTAAGGGTAAATTGGGTAATTAAAGTTGAAATAATATTATAAAATTTCTCTAACACATATAAAAATATTATTTTATAACTAAATTAAATCCTTATCACCTATTGTTATAAATGGAATCTTTTAATGGAAACTCTTCCCTGAATATGTAATAAATATTATAAAAAACATTGAATGTGAAAAAATGTCCAACTCCAATTTTATATAATTATATTAATTTTAATATTGAGATAACCCGTATATAATATTAATTATAAATAGTATATGAAAATCTAAATGAATTACCTATATCATAGTAATTTATTTATAAATTTTATATAATAAATAATTACCATTAATGATGACACTATTGTGATGCATAAACTATTTTATTAGTAGAAATAAAAAATAAATGGTTTCAAAGATATGAAAAAATATATAATTTTAAATTATTATGGTTCTCCACAAATTATCTAGGTGAATCTAATATATTTGGATTATATTAAATTTTTCTTTTATATGTTATCTTTCTTTTGGATTTTAATTAATGTCAATATAATGAATATTTTCAAAACAAACACTATTGATATTTTATAAAAACAAAATTTTATTAAATTATTTAAAAAAAAAAATAAAAATTTAAAAATGCAAAGTTTTAATTTTATTTTCTAAAATGTCATAAAGTTCCTATTTATTGAAAATTAACACCATTTAAGTAAATATTTATAACCTTGTACTATTTTTAATATTTCTATAGAAATTAAAATTTAATAAATTAATTAAGGATATATCAAAATGATAATGATCAAAATAAAATCCTAGAATGAATAAATTCTATTATTTTAGAGGATTATGATATATCCTCAAAATGACTCACTTTTGACCTATTTTAAATTGAAAATCAATTTATATTAAATTAATAGTTTTGGAGTTTCCATAGGTGTCCCTCCCATCTCTTACAAAGGGTACCTCTCATTCTCTTTTATTCCCAGCTATAAATCCCATTGTATTAGTAATAATCTATCCTTTTCCCATCTAAAAATTCTTCAATTCATTCTATATTCTATAATTTGGGCAGAAATCCATACTATGGAATCATTTTTTTCATATCAAAACGAAATACCTGAAGAAGAGGTAATTTTTTACAACTCTTTTAAAGTTCTTTTATTCTTATACTTTTTGATTAATATGTTGTTTTCATATCAAATTAATGAATATATAATCATCTATATATAGATTCATTGTTATGATTTTGGGACAACCATATTTGTTTTTATCCATGTTACAAAAAACAATGTCACCATGTGTGCGTACGTATGACTTACCATCCCCACGTCATGGTGTAATTTATTTTTCATAACTAAATAACTTGGATGGGTATAATTATGCATATAAATAATTTAAATAATGAATATGACATGATAATTATTTAATATAATGAATATACCATCAAATTCAATACCATTTAACCATTTAGGGAATGATGATGTCGCTCGTGCGTACGTATGACCTACCGCCGCCACGAAGCGAAGAGATTAATTCTCCATGAAACACATTAATAAAACATTATAAAACATATATGATAAGTAAATATAATATTTATGAAAATAATATCATTCAATATATAAATAAAATATATCCTATTTATAAGAAACATGACTTACCTGAAAAAACATGTGTAGGAAAACAAAACAGTTAACACATGAAATAATGATAATACTTTAATATTGTTAAAAATGATATAAGAAGATCATATATGATATAATATATATTTATATTTTTGTAAAATTATTTAATAACACTCTTTAACCATTATATAGAAGGTTAACAGACCCTGTACTAAAGGAAATTTCCATGTAATGGTTTATTTTCGCAATCTCATTATTATCTGATGTTGTTCATATAAAAGTATCTAATAGGAAATATTTATCATCCTGTCCATGCCGCTTAAAAATGTGTTTCAAAATGTTATTTATACTCATCTAAATTTTTTTAAAGTCATTATTTTCCATGTTTTATGGTTTATAAAATCATATGGATGACAATTTTTCCATCATTTTCTAAATGAGGTATTTTATAACCTATTCGACAAAATAATGAAAGAATGTATTTTTTTACTTGTAAAATATGAGAAGATATTTTCACTATCATGAAGCCTTAGCATTTTTAAGATATTGAGGTTATGTATACAATAAAATCCTCAAATTTTGGTAATTTAGAGATTATGTGGGTATTCCTAAAAAATATATCCTTTTTTGGATACTAAAAGGGGATGTGGTTCTGGCATAGATGTTCCTTGGAGTAATAACACTGAAAACGAGTTTCGATATTGACTTGGGGTAACCTGGAACATGATAATGGGCCTTACTAAGGACCTCTTTATGCACTCTTGACTGATATTTTTAGGATAATTTCCATTTTATTTATAAACCATTATGATTGATTTTTGAGTCAATATATCCCCAAACAAACCATTTTTATGTTGATGAGATTAGTTATTCATAAAATATTCAATTTATGTTATGAACTTTACTAGTATTTAAATATGAATTATGATTTAGAACCTAATTTAGTGTATGACATTATTAAGAAATGGAACCTAGTGGAAAGAATGGAAACTGAATCAACACACATAATCCTTGTAGATATTTTCCTCTTATGGAGGATAATGATTATGGAACTGGTGATAAAACTGGTGTAGAAACGATTATAACTATAGTAGGGCAAATGACTTAGGTTGTGAAAAATAACCTTACCCATATGGAGGCTCGTAATCCACAATTAGGAGGAACAATGTTAGAATACTTTCTAAGACAAAAACCTATAACATTAAATGGGATTACAAATCCAATAATTCCAAACCAATAGGTATGTTCCCTATAGAAGATATTTTAATCGTTGGGACGTAACTAAAGGGAGAAGTTTTTCATAACAATTTATTATCTCTGAGGGCAAGTTAAGGAATGGTGGTCATTAGTTCAAAAAATTTAAGAGGATGATGAAATTCAAAACATGGAATGGAAACAATTTGTTGAACTTTTATTTGAAAAATGTTTTCCAAGTGAACATTGATGGGATATGGAAAGGAAATTTCATATACTGAGGAAAAATGAGGATAATAACATTGAAAAGTATGAATCTAATGCCATAAGGATAGAAAGGCACACTACAGACTACATACGTAACCCATGAAGTAAGATTAATCGATTCTACTATTGGTTAGAACCATTCCTCTGATGGGCACTAGTATCAAAATATTTCTCATCATATAAAGATATAGTCTAATGTAATGTCAAGATAGAAAGGGAATTATCTAAGTAATATTAGTTTAATATAATGATAGATAGGAAGCGGGTCACTGAACACTCTGTAAAATGAAGTAAGGGGAAGAAGGGAAAAGTTGACATTCAACCCTGCATTAGGCCCGATGATATTATTAGGGATGTTGAAAACTCTAGAGTGAGTGGATGAGGATATTTGAGTGTCTCTATCTTCACTAAAGATGTTGATAATGGACTCTATTTTTCTGAAGGTGGAAGTGCAGATACTTATTTTTCCTTAAGCATGTTCAGCTGAGAGGCATGTGACGCACATGAAGGTGGATGGGGAGGTGGAAGTAAAATCATCATCCACTCCTATGAGCAGGCTCGATGTTATTTTTAGGTCTGACCCTCTTGTGTTAGGTAGTGGGTGTATCACTCGAGCTATATCAAATTGGTTTTCCCTTAATTTTTCTGATTATAAAATAGGTACCTTCAGCTGTAGTACCATATTGTCTGGTTTTTTATGTCCACTATTATAATTTGTAATTCTAGGGGTTTGGTAGCTCATGCAACGAATACCATTATTGATAATGAATATCATTGATAAAAGTTTCCATTGTATTAGTGTCAAAACCCATAGTAGGGGTGGATCGTATATTTATTTTGTTAGTTGTACAAGAGTTGTCGACTATATGCATGAAAAATCTAGAAACTTACATGTATGGATTTTCTATAAACAATATGATGAATGAATTGGGTGGCTCAAATATATCTTTCGTAGGAGTTAGTTAACGATTCTTCATATAAGTTCAGATAAAAAAATAAGTGTAACTAAATGTGATTTTTATCCTCCTTTTTGTAAGTGATTTGTAAGGTTGATGAAACAGTGGCTTCATGGCACAAACTTTCCTCTTTCTAGTTGGGAATATTGATGTGGTTTTGTGGGGGATAATTTATTAAAAATTTCATATTCATCAAAGAAATAGGGAGGATAAGTCTTCTCCAAAAACTCTATTCATGATTTTATGATTTTATACAGGTTAATGAACTTATTGTTATGGGGTTTGTGGGAAAAAATTTACATGGTGAAACAATAGAGAAGTATCCATGAGGATTTTAACTAGGAATGACCAGTGTCAATCCAACCATCGATGTATGGGAGCTTTTTCTTTGACAATGGATAATTATCTCACTATATATCTATCAAATCATTCAATAATTATTGTCACTATGACAATGGAGTACTAGAGGGTAAGAGTATTACATTATTCAAGTAATATGAACATGTTGTATTGATTTATTACATATTTTCAGACAGTTGTTAGAGAATTTGGAGTGAGGTACTTCAGGAGAGGGCCTCATGTAGCATCGACATCACCTAAAACAAGATATAAAATATTGGAATTCCATAATAATGGATAATGATATTTATATGGAAGGGATCAAATTAAAAATAGTAATATTATAAGAAAGTCTAAAAAAACTACTATGATGAAATTTTCGTTATTATTATAGATAATGAATGTATGTTTTTTGGGAAGCTCCATGAAATCAAAATAGTGCTTATGGAAGAATCCAAAGTGGTGTATATTAAGTTGGGGGATAAGAGCACCACATAATTTCATTAATTTCTAAATGAAAAAAAAGTTTCTCAAAATATCAATATAATACTATAGTATTGGTCTTATTAAATTAATGTTGAAATACATTAGAAGAATGATTTGGATTTGTTTAGATGTTAATGATTATTTTTAATTTTCTAACCATGCTGGTGGTTTAAATGGAGCAAAAAAACTTGGACAGTATTCTAGATGAGAAGAAAATTGATGTAATGTTTTACCGCATAAGTTAGAAAAGTGCCCCTAGTGTATATGGGTTCCTAAGAGCTTTCTATGTGGAGTCTTTGGATATAATTAATGGATGAGAGGAGAATTCTATGAATTAAATATTCATATATAGAGATTTGAATAGGTGTATGTGTACCTTCAAGTTGGTCCTTATGCCAAATGTAAATGAATCTACACCCCTCAACCATTACAAACCCATTTTTATTTTCATCTTCTCATACTAAATTCATGCTCATATAATTAATAAGAGACACAGTACTATCTTCCCAAGAATGGTCTAAGAGAAGTAGCATGGATTTGTTAAAGGGAGAGGTATACAAGGAAATTTATAAGTTCTAGAGAAATTAAGGAGGACATAAATAAAATGTCCATAGGTTCCAATGTTATGATCAATGTTTTCATGGAAAAGAAATATGATTGGCTATAATGGATCATCATAATAAGAGTTATGAGGAATTTTGGCTTCAAAAAATGGTTTTTTGTTCTCTATTATTAATGTTATGATTCACTGCGGATCATCCTTTATTTATTTGGGAAGAGCTTTGGGTTCTTTAAATATATTTGAGGTTTCATTAAAAGAGATCCCTTGTTCACTATTCTATTTATTTTAGCTCATAAGTATTTAACTAGGAATGTCAAATGAGACTTGTTGTAGGGGAAAATTTGTAATTTTTCAAACTAGATCAGGAAGAAAATTGTGTGTCACCTCATATTACATGATGATAAGATATTAATCATTAATGGTCAAAAAATATAGATTATATGATTTCATTAAATATTGTAAACATTTGGCATATTGAGTGGAATATAGATTATGGAGAGGAAAATAACTGTGTTCATATCTAAGAAATGGTCTATTAGTCATAGTAATATGTTTCGAGTTGATATAAGAATACATTGGAGGAATCTACAAATGGTTTATCTGGGGGCTCCAATATTATATGGGAGAGTCAAAAGATACTCTCTTTGATGATATAATTAACTTGATGATTGGTAGTATCTGTAATAGGAAAAATAAATTTCTTTCATTTGAAGGACAACTCACCTGATTAAAAGTGTCCTTAACTCTATGTATATGATTGTGTTGACTATCATCAAATTTGAAAATGGTAACACTAAAAAACTAGATAAAATAATGGTATAATGCTTATGAAATGGGAACCGGTTTGGGAGATATCATTGAGAATCATGTAGAAGAATGGTGTTCCCAATCATTGATTGTGGAATTTGTGTCAATGGGGTTGTAGAAACCATGTAAACCATGAAGGAAAAAATAGTGTGGTAAATCATCAAAGAAGATTCTATTTGGGATAGATTCATGAGGATTAGGTAGAAGATGGATTGTATGGATCATGCACAACAAACTGGGAAATCTTCTAATCAATTATGGGGCATGATTGAACACTTATAAGAACTTATGGATAAAACACTATGGTTTGAGGTTCATAGAAGTATAATCATCTGTAAAGATAATTAGAGTTGTGAGACTCTATTTTTTCCATGATATCGAATTCGAAATATCAGATATAGGGAAGCTTATTTATTTCCAAAAACCATCACCATTATTTTTAACCAATAATAAGTTAAAAATCATTGGGATATCCATCTGTTAGTTGAAGTGGACTGATGGGTTTTCTGGGCACTGACTTTAGGAAATATTAGTAGTCATGATTTTATATGAATGATGCATTTTAGCACTAGAGTTGATTAATGTGAAACTATAATATGGTTAAATTAAATCCCATTTAAGATAAATTTCTTGGTATAGAGAATAAAGAATTATGCTCATTAGATAGATGATAATGTGCTGAAAAGGGGAGTTGTTTTGGATTCCAAAATTTCAATGTTTTACTTTCACAAAATAGGAGATGTTGTGCAATATGTTCTTTCATAGAGTTTAGGAAAATAAAATTTAGAATCATATGGCATAGATCATGAATGTTCATGAAGGACAAGATCAATTTAAGAGATTATTTAGACATGGTTCTAGGGTATTAGAAAACAAGTTGTGGTTTTTAATTAAATAAGTGAGGTTTTAGTAGATTTGTGTGGGACATTATGGGAGGAAATGAATAAATTAATAGATGGTAAACATCATTCTAGTCTTCTTTTTAGGTTCATGTGAATTCTATGATCGCAGATCATGGAGTTATTATACAGGTTTGGGTGTCCTCTGTAATGTTCATATGAATCATTGCAGGGACCAACTATAATTTTGATATTGATGGTAGAAGCAGGTGTGTAAGGTGAGCGAAATGGAAACCTAAAAAATAAGACTTAAAATGATTTTTTACATCTCATATGTTTCTTTATAAATGAGAGGGTGAGACTTATTGATGGACAATAAAGGGGTTGGATATTATTGATTTTAGTGTTTTTTGGTTGAGGCAATTCATTGGAAGTGGAGGAAAGTGTCATGGTTATTATTCATTGGATGGGATAATTGTATGAAATTCTTATTTCTTACGCCGAATCAAATTCAATTAGTTTGGTTGGGTTACCCCATAAAAAGATTAAACAAAATGGGAGCCTACTAACATTTTGTTGTATTACATGATAGCTATTCATTAAGGAATTTATGTCACTCACACATGAAGATACGAGAACACTGTTGCATGTTTTTTATCCAGTAAAGTTTTTCCTAGGAATAGTTTCCTCCTCTAGAATTACATTGGGTACTTACCCAATAAAAATATACTCGACATGCACAATGATGCTCCCAGTCTCCACTATTGTTAGCCATCCTAAAAGGGGGGTTTATTATGCTTGTAGTTTTCTCCCTTGAATAAAAAATTAACATTCAGTCCTAAATATCAAAAAATGAGAAAACTAGGGAATTTAATGTTCGAAACATCCCATTGTAGAATGTGTACCATGGAATAGTGATACCAAAAATTTATAGAACCAAGGAACTAAATCTCTATTGGGAAATCCCTTCATGTTATTATTAATGTTTTTTGGTATAATTATTTGAAAATATGGTTAAAAAGTTTCCATTAGGTTTATTGACAATTCAAGTAAATAAATTTGTTTTTTATAAACTTGGAGGAATGAAATGACTATATAGAAAATTGGAAATAGATGGTTTTCAATATAATGGGTATGATGACTAAGAAGTAAGTTCATAACAGTTACATCCACAAAGTCAGTATGCATCCATGACGGAGGGTTTTTAGACCATAAATGATGTTTGTGGCTGTAAAGAGGCATTTTTATTCTAACATCTATGGAAATTTACAATATGTGTTTCTAAAAGGGATAAGTATGTATAAGTTTATTATAGAATTCATGTATATTGATTTAATGTTTAATGTGTTTTTTCCGGTTCTTCTCCCATTCAAGGACCCCCAAAAAAACAACATTTGGAGGAGAAACATTTTGTATGAAATATCGTGTGACAACAAAATCTTCTACAATATGTTTCCTTTTAAAAAATTCAATAGCTTTCATGGAATCCAACCCCGAGTTCTATAGCACCATTATCTATCGAACTATTCATTTGAAAAATTGTTATGAATAGTATTTTTACCACCCCTACCCCTGAAGCTTGGAGCTGATGCATTATTTTAATAAATTGTAATGATTAAAAAGAATCAAATCCCGAAGGAATGAGTAGTTTAGTAGTTCTGGAAAACCAGATACATACATAAGTTCAACATTGAAACTTAAAAATAATTACAACATATATGTTTTATTAGTAACATCCACCACTCTAAGATTATCCTTGTAGGTAAATCATAAAAAAACTTCTTAATGTCCAGAGAAAATGAATCATAAAAAAGGGGTGTGCTCAAATGATCAGTAAGGGTAAGAAATACAGCTAAATATATCATAAATATAAAAAATCGGCACGGTGAATAATTGAAAACACATTCCTCTATAGATAGTACTATTTATCACATTATAGAAAGAATATTAGCTTAGTAGATAATTCCATAATTAAACATAACCATGGGTATTCTACATGTCAAATAACCACCTGAACTTTCAATTACTAGATTCATAATGAGGTAAATGCTTATTCTAAACATTCTAAAATATACTGTCGAGGCATCAGACAAAACATCTAAAAATGATTAAGTCCATATCCAATACAATAAATATACATTTTCCAAGGCCTCATGCCAAGACCATAGTTTGTATCATGAGACCTACTGATGCACCGAGGGGCTATAGTGGGCCCCACCTGACAAATATTGAGTCCAATGCATTTTTTTATGAATGGAGATAAAATTAAAAAACATATACATTCATATTGAAATAATCATATGAAAATTAAATAAATTTCCCTTTACAATAAACATAAACTCTAACCATTAGAAGTAAATTGGTGAATGGTATCAATATAGAACATCCACATTAAGACTAATCATAAACCATTCAATAAAACATGGTCTATGAAATCATAAGATATAATCATTAATGATTTAAAATATTCCCGTAAGTATTTTTAAATTGATGAAGATACTTATAAATGAGACAATGGAAAAAACTTTGAGTTTGTAATCCTTAAACATTCCAAAGTGTCTTGTACCAATGTTTTAAATCATAATCACTTAGAATATAATGAGAATAAGTAGAATCTTGATATTATATACCAAAGGGCAGTACATACACCAGAATAATAAAATAAGTGGTTAATAAAAAATATATCTTGTAAAACATAATGTGGGATGAGAAAAATCATTCTTTAATTTGGAAAGAAGAGTTCTTTTAGAAAATTAATTTTTATTTGTCATGGAATCATATTTTAAACATTTAAATCCTAAAAAATAAAAGGTAAGGTCATTATAAATATATTTTAGTCTTAAATAAATGATTATTGAGGTGAAATAGTATAAAAAGAGTTTTTAAATATGGTTTAGAGGTAAAACATTTTTGTTTAAGGAAAATGTTCAAGGATTTTAAATCAACAAGGGATGTTTGTTTTAATAAAACTATAAATGCACCAAAATATATTTTTTCATGTAAAAATTTATGATTTTATAAATATAAGAATGTATTTATATATATTATAGAGTGAACTTTAAAATATGTAAGAATTTTGAGAAGATCCTGGAATCAACTTGTATTTCGAAACAATGTTTTTGAACGATTATTTTAAACCATGTACTCCCAATAAAATAATGAAGGGTTATGATTGTTAAATGTGTATAGAACATTCAGACAAAATTTATTTTGAGTAAATAAGAATAAATAAAAATTTCATTTAGGTATGTAGAGAATATGAGTAACGTGAATGAAAATAGAGGTCCGGGTAGAAATCCCTTACCACTTTTAATCAATCGGTTCATATGCCAAAAAATTAATAATCTTAAAATTATACATTTAATACCATGAAAATAAAGATATTCATGGTATTATACATCAATGGGATGTATACATACACTATACACAATTAATAGTAGTTAATAAGGAATATCTCACAAAAATGGATGTGAGATGAAGAAACCCCTTACCTTAAGTCTGATGGTGTTCTTCACGTGATATTAGTGTCTTGGATAACTAAATTAAATTAATTAATTAATATTTCCATAACCTATTATTTATTTAATTTATTTATTATTGCCTTATTCTATACATTCATGGACTTCTTGATGGGTTTAATTGGTTTAATTTCATTATTTGGGAGGGATTTCTTCCTTGGTTTTCATGATCAGTTTACATATATTCATGTACGGATAAACATGTAGAATAAGATTGATTTCCCATAATTGAAGTTATATTTTATTAATTTACATTCATTAAATTAAATATTTATAAAATTTATTTGGTTATTGGAAGTGAAGATAAATCATTATATAACACTTAAATGATAATTCTCTGGGTTAATTGGTGATTTTTAATCACAACAGACTCATTTTGATTTATAAATTAATATAATGTATAAAAAGGATTAAAGAACATTAAAAATGTTATAAATCATATATTATAGTATTTTTCTACCATAAAAATGGTTTTATGACTAGAATTCAATATGGTAAAAGAAACTGAAAACCCGTTTTCCTTGAATGTGATAAATTAATACATCTCGGAGGGTGTTTTAATTTTTAGTATAAAAGATGGGAAAGGGGAGACGATGAGGAATTATTCCATTATCACAAAAAAACTAAAGTACATGTAATGTACCAGAGTTTTCAGAACATTTGGATTAATGGAGGTTAGGGAAGAAAAATGAAAATAAAATAAGTCGAAATAAAATAAAAGTTAAGAAATACTTTACAAAAAATTCAGAAGCCTAACAACGTCGCTTAAAATTCAAAATTATTGTGATGATATAGAAAACTGTCTCTCATCATTATTACATAACATGGAATTTAATTGTTATATATAATGATGTATCCCAACATAATACAATTGTAATTAAAAACTATAACATAAAATTATTTCTTGAAAAAGAGAAGGCTGGTAGATTCCCTTACCTTGTAAAGTAACTCCTAAAACATGATGGATGGGACCTTGGGGGCTTGATGACACCTTGGGAGGACTCCTAGCATGCTAAAACTACAATATATTCTATGATGATTATTTTTTAATGTAAAAAATGAAGTAATGAGTGGGTATTTATAATAAATGAGAGGTAATTTTTTATTAATTTCAAGGGACACCTCATTAATGGTTTTTTAAAAACCAAGGGATTTTCCATGGTATTTTCCAATGATATTAGTCACTTGGGACACCTGATTTCATATTTAACTTTAAAAAGTCTACTATAATTTTATATTAATTATTTCATCACTATGATCCCATTAAACACATGAAAAACTCAAAACTGCATTTTTACTATTCACAAAAATTCAATTATTTTAGAAAAATCTAAAAAACTCACCCCAATAATTTATTAACATGTAGAATTAAAAAATGAAATCCATTTATAAAATTAATTTTATAAATATTTTTAATTTAAATTTCAAACAAAATCATATTTTATTCCAAAAAACAACTTTAGAACTATAACTCGTTTTATAACACATTGAGAAATTAATCAAGATCCCATAAAATTATCTTATAACCATAAAAAAATAAAGTAACAATTTATTATTACATTTTATGAAAATAAATTTCCATTTTAAATTATTATATTAAACATAAAATTTTAAATAAAATATTTACAACATATAAAATACCAATACATATACTATGTTTGTTTTTCACTTTTAATATCTCTAAATTGTATTTATACATTCATGGGTGAAGATTCTATTTTTTTGGACAATTTAATATTCATTATTATTAATTAATATTCATAAGGGTATGTTACTATTTATAAGGGTCTCTTACTATTAATCAATTTTTTATCTTACCAGTCTCTAAATATCTTACTGAATGCAACCATGTTTGTCAGCTTTTTGAAATTCAAATTACAAAAGTGGAAACATTATGTTTATTGGGTAGGTTATAATAAAGTGTTTTTTTGTGTAGACTCAGTGTTTCATGAATTATATATTAAATCTATTTGTAAATTCTTGGGGTGTTAAATTATTACCCCCTCAACAGAATTGTGTCCTTGCAATTTGAATCTTCCTTTCGAACATTAAGGGTTGATGCTTGAAAATTCTCTTATGGGAAGCCCACATTAAAAAGAGGGTTAATAAAATATCCTCCTAAAAAGGTTAAGGGAAATGGGGTGGTCACCACGAAAATTATTCTTTCTGATGGGGTTACATTAGTTGGGAGTAAAAACCAAGACATGGAAGAAAAATCTAACTATGATGTTCCGATGGAATGTGATAGAGAACAAGTTCAGATGAAAGTTTATTACTACCAAACTATAAACTATTATAAAAAAATATTGACATTATCAAGGATTATGATAATTGGACAAAATTGTATTTAAGACACATTTCCCTGAGTTGAGGAATAATTCCACTCTATAAAATTATAAATATACGTTTCTATGTACAAACATATCTTTTTATTTCACCATGAACTATCTATACCTCATCACATAGCATAGGTTATTCCATATGGTGAAGTAATACATTAACCTCTCAAACTTATACAATGATGAACTTAAACCATTTCACAAATGTTTAAAAGTTTCAAAATATAATGTTTAATCACTTAAAAAAGATGTTCTCTAAATTTATAGGATGAGATTATCATTAACCCTTAATCAACATGAAGCAGCTCTAAATTTTCACATTCCAAACATGTGAATAAATTCATCATGAATTCTTTTAAAATATAGTAATAATGTGAATTACCATAAAAACCATATTGGAAACATTCATTCTTCCATATTCCTTAAGTAATATAAATGTTATTAGATATATTCCATAAATACAAAAGTGTTGAAAACTCCATTGATGATAGCATAGAACACTTCTTGAGATGTTAATAATCAGGTTCAAGGTAGTTAGTACTTATCCAAATCAATACTTTATTCATAATTATCTCAACATTATATATATTTATTTATTTATAGTTTTATTTCCCTTAATTATGTGTTTAAACATTCTACTAAATTACATTTCCTTTCTACCATTCATCATACAACCTAAAATCCTTTATAAAATAGTACTGAAATTCAATATTTATATATCTCATAATTCTTATAACAAGAATATCATAACATACTTATTAAATAAAAAACACACATTATTTATTTATTTTACTTCAGCAGGAGTAACATCCTATGATTTTTCCTGATCCCTTCACTTTTTTAGAGTGGTATTTCTATAATTCTTGGGACATTCATTAGTGTAGTACCCCTTATCCTTATAATTGAAGCATTTAATTTTGAAAAATTATTTCTTTCTATTTCAATTATGATCATGGTGGAATTTTTATCCATACATGAAGCAAACTCCTTTTCCTCTTAAGCATATACTAATGTTTTTCCTCCCATAATTATCACATGTGGAAGAATAATTCTTTCCCTTCTTCCTTTTATCTATATTTTCCCAGTTTTAATCTTCTTCTCCTACTTCTTTCAAAATCGAAAATAAATAGAAAAATAATTATACTTCTTATTTGGAAATGGTAATATCTTCTTATATGATGAGAATGTTTAAGATATTATTTTCCTTCAAAAGATAGGCTAAATACTACTGACAAAATGATCATTATTACTCTTTGAATTATGTGGGTTTTTGTGGTTCTCATTGCTTTTGGTAGGTTCCATTTATAAAAAATACCATACACTAGATTAGATTATTAATCATAATGTGTAATCTCATCTTAGAAAAATAATTATCATAAAGTAAAATAATATCCATAACTAATCTCATAACCATAAACATGGTTCCACTGAGGAAAAAGTTAATTTTAATTCCTTCATAATGGTTTGTAAAAAAATGTGAATTATCAGTAGCATATCCCCGGGGAGTGTCAAACCAAGTTCACATTAAGTACCATTGTCATGTACCAGGATAACTTGCATCAAATCCGAAACTCGATGTAATGTTTTTCACTTTTATGTATATCTATGCCAAAATCACATCTACTTGTAGTATCCAGAAATGGATTTATTTTCTGGAATGATACACGTAATCTATTCCATAAAAAAACTTCCAATATGTTCACGTATGATTATCTTCAAAGAGTATATTAGGGTTTTGTTCCCTAATCTATATTTTATAAATATAGTTTCTACATTTTATACTAAACTTCCTTTGATACCAACTGTAACACCCCAACCTCAGAAGCCTGGAGCTGGTGCATTATTTTAATTCAATGGCATGATTACAAGGAATCAAATCCCGAAGGTCCGAGTAGTTTAGTAGTTTTGGAAAACAAGATACATACATAATTTTAACATTTCAACTTGATATTAAATACAACATATACATTTTATTGGGAACATCCACCACTGTAATACTATACTTGCAGGTCAATCATAAAAAACTTCTTTATGTCCTAATAAAATGATACTTAAGAAATGGGTGAGCACAAATGATCAGTAGGGGTAATAAATACAGTGGAAGATATCATAATCATAAAAATAGTCATGGTGACTAATTGAAAACACTTGCCTCTACAAATAATAAACATAAACAGTTTATGGTAGGAATATTACCTGAGTAAATAATTCTAGAATAAAACATAACCATGGGTATTCTAATAGTCAAATAACCACATGAAATTTAAATTAGTATCTTCATAATGAGGGAAATGAAAATGAAAAAAATTATACAATATACCATCAAGACCTTGGGCCAGACGTCTAAAAATGATTAAGGCCTCATCCAAAACCATAAATATCAATTTTTTCAAGGCCTCATGCGAAAACCATAGTTTGTCCATTGAGACCTACCAATGCACTGAGGGGGTATAGAGGGCCCCACCCAAGACATACTATGTCCAATTAATTACTCATATTAATAGGGATAAACATAAAAAACATATACATTCATATTAAAACTATCATATTACATGAGACCATTGAGAAATCCTTGAGGAAATGATCCTTAAACATTCCAATGTTTTCCATACTAGTGTATCAAATCATAATCCCTTAGTATGTCATGAGAATAAGGAGAATCTTGATATGATATACCAATAGGAAGTATATACACATAAAGCATGAAATAAGTTGTGAGAAATTCATATATCTCATAAAAGATAAAGTGATATGAGAACAATCATTTTTACTTTTAAAAAATGAGTTTTTTTTTAAAGTCGTTTTTCTTTGTCATGAAATAAAATTGTCAACATGTACATCCCAGAAAATAAAATTAAGGTTGTTGAAATTATATTTTATTGTTAAATAAATTATTACTTATGTGAAATAATTTAAAAAGAGTTTTTAAATAAGCATTAGATGTAAACATTTTAGTTTAAGTAAAATATTAAAGGATTTTAAAGCACTAAGTAATGTTTCCTTTCATAAATATGGAAATTCACAAATTAGATTTTTTATGTAAAAAAGTGTGATTTTATAAATAAAAATATATCTGAAAACATATTATATATTGAACCTATAAATATGTAATAATTTAGAGATGTTCCTTTAATTATCGTGCATTTCGGAATTTTTTTTTGAAATATTATTATAAAACATGTAGTCCCCCCTAAAATAAAGAACAATTCTGATTGGTTAATGTGTATAGAACATTAAAAAATAATTTCTTTGGATTAAATATGAATAAATAATAATTTCATTAAGGTAAGTAGAGAATAAGTGTAACCAGAAAGAAAATGGAGGTCCAGGTAGAAATCCATTACCACTTTATAATCAATCAGTTTGTATGCCCCAAAAATAATAATATTCAAATGATACATTGAATAAAATGAAAATAAATATATTCATGATATTATAAATTAATGGAAATAATACATACACCATACATAAGTAATATTAGTGAATAAAAAATATCTCAAAAAATGGAAGTGCGATGAGGAAAACCCATACGTTAAGTTTGATGGTGTTCTTCACTTGATATTAGTGTCCTGGATATCCAAATTAAATTAAATAATTAATAATTAAATAGCCTATTATTTATTTAATTTATTTATTATAGCCTTATTATGTTTATTCATGGAAATCATGATGGGTTTAAGAGGTTCAATTTCATTATTTGGGAGAGTTTTCCTCCTTGGTTTTCATGACCAGTTTACTTATCTTCATGTACATATAAAAATGTAGAATAAGATTGATTTTACAGAATTAAAGTTATATGTTATTAGTAAAAATCCATAAAATTATATAATTATAAAATTCATATGGTTATTGAGAGTGAAGATTAATTATTATATAAAACGTTAATGATAATTGTTTGGGTTAATTGGTGGGTTTTTTTCACATCTAACTCATTTTTATTTATAAATTAATATCAGGTGTAAAAAATAATTCTAGAACATTAAATAAGTTATATTACATATTTAATAGTCTGGTTAAACCATAAATATGGTTTAATGTCGATAATTGAATATGGTAATAGAAATTGAAAACTCGTCATCCTTGAATGTGATAAATTAAAACACCTCAATGGGTGTTTTCATTTTTAGTATAAAAGAAGGGGAAATGAGAGATGATGATGAATTATTCAATTATCATAAACCATTCAAGTACATGTAAAGTACTAGAGTTATCATAACATTAGGATGAAATGACATGAGGAAAGAAAACATGAAAATAAAGGAACTCGAAATAAAATAAAAGTTTAGAAATCCCTTATGAATAATTTGGAAGCCTAACATCGTTGCTTAAAATTAAAAAATATTTTGATGAGGGAAAAATGGTCTCCAATAATTATTAAATAATATCGACAGTAAGGGGAATATGTAAAGTCATATCCCAACATAATATAATTTAAATTAAAAAACAATAACATAAAATGAAATCTTGAAAAAGAGAAGGGTGGTAAATTCCCTTATATTGTAGAGTAACTCCTAAATCGTGAATGTTGGGACCTTGGGGGCTTGAGGAAACCATGGAAAGACTCTTGAGGAGGTAAAAAATACTAGATCATCGAATAATATGAGTTTTTAATGAAATAAAATGCAAGAATGAGTGAGTATTTATACTAAATGAGAGTTAGTTTTTTATTAATTTTAAGGGACACCACGTTAGTAGTTTTTTAAAAACCATGGTATTTCCCTTTGTATTTTCCCATGGTATTAGACACTTGAGAAAACTCTTGTCAAATTTTAATGTAAAAAAGTCGATAAGAATTTTATATTAATTATTACATCACTATGAAGTCACAAAACATACCAAAAACTCAAAACTATATTTTTTACTATTCACAAAATTCATGTATTTTAGAAAAATCCCAAAAACTCACCCAAACCATTTTTCAATGTGTAGATTTCAAAAATAAAATCCAATTTTTGAAATTAAGTTTCTAAATATTTTAAATTTAATTTGTATATAAAATCATAATTTATTTAAAAAACAACAACTTTAGAACTACAACGCCTTTTGTAACTCATTGAGAAGTTAATCAAGATCCCATAAAATTATCTTATAACCACAAGAAAATAAACTAAATTTTTTTGATTTCATTTTATGAAAATAAATTTCCATTTTAAATAATTAAATTAATCATAAAATTTAAAATAAAATATATATAACATAAAAAATACAAATACTAATACTATGACCGTTTTCCACATTTAATATGTATAAATTGTATTTATACATTCATGGGTGATGTTTATATTTTTTTCCCAATTTACTATTCATTAATATTCATTATTATTCATAAGGGTATGTTATTATACACAATGGTATGTTACTATTCATAAAAATTATATTTTTCTTATCGGACTCTAGATATCTTACTGAATGCAACTGTGTATGTTAGTTTTTTAAAATTGAAATTATAGAAGTTGAAATTAAGTTTATTGGTTAGGTTATAAATAAGTGTTGTTTTTAGACTCGGTGTTTCCTGAATTCTATATTAATTATACTTGTGAATACTTAGGGTGTTATATTATAAACCACATTATGAAATTTATAAATTTTCTTTTTGAAAATAGAATTATTTTTTTAATTCATAATATCATGATTAGATTATGGGGAATTTTTAAGATTTTTCTGAAAAGTTTCAATTTGTGGACGAATATTTAAAAATATTGAATTGTTTTTAACAACTGACTCTTTCATTTAAATAATTATTTTACTTTAAATATATTTTAAAGTCACAATAGATAAATAATATTTATATTAATCCCATGTAGTTCATTAGAGTCATTTTTATATTAGAATTGATATAAAATTTTATTGAACTTTTGAACATCTCTTTTATCAATTTTCTCACCAAATATACATTATTAACATTAATAATAAAATCCCATTAATGTGAATTGAATTTCTAAAAATAGACATAAATGGTTTTAATTAAAAGAAACTTGTGATCTAATAGTATAAACTTAATTTTGTGAATAGTAACTTTGGTAAAAAAAATAGTTACCACATTTAAGGGTAAATAAGGTAATTAAATATTACAATACTATTATAGAATAACCCTATCACGTGTAAAAAACCTATTGGAAGACTAAATTAAACCCTTATTATCTATTTTTCTAAATTGAATTATTTAATGGATACTTGTCTATGAATATGACATAGATATTATAAAAATCCAAGAATGTGACACAATATCACACTCTCATTTAATATAAGTATATTAATTTTAGTATAGATATAAACTAGTGATAACATCAATTATAAAATTTATATGGAAAGAAAAATTAATTACCCGTATCATAGTAATTTATTTATAATTTTTAGATATTTAATAATTTCCATTAATGATGACACAATAGTGATGCCGATGTTTTGTTATTACTAGACATATCAAAAAATGGGTTTTAAGGTATGAAAACAAGTAAAATTTGAATCAATTAAGGTTCTACACGACTTTTTTAGGTTACTATGACAGGTTAGGAGTATATTAAATGGATTTTCTTGAAGTTATCTTTATTTTAGGATTTTAATTAAAGTCAATGTAATGAATATTGTCAAAATTGAAACTATTGATATTTTATATAAGTAAAATTTTATTAAATTATATAAATATCATAAAAATATTTAAAAACAATAAAGTGAAAATTCTAAGGTCTAAAATCTCATAAAGTTTCCATTTATAGAAATTATACACCATTGAAGTAAATATTTATAACATTTAAATATTTTGAATATTATTACCCATATTTAAATTTAAAATATTATTTATGGATGACACAAAAATATAAGTATCAAAAAAATATCCTAGCATATCTAAAATTTATTTTTTGAGAGGATTTATACATATCCTAACATTATCTTAAAAAATAACCACTTTTTAGCTATTTGAAATCAAGAATAAATTTATATTAAATTAATAGTTATGGAGTTTCTGAATGTTCCCATACCCTCTCTTATAAAAGTGTACCTATCCTTATCTTTTATTCACACCTCTAAAGATCTTTTCTTAGAAAATAATCATACATTTTAACCACATAAAATTCCTCAATTCATCCTTTAGTCCATACATTTTACATAAATCCAACCTATGGAGTCATTTTGTTCAAATCAAAAGCAAATACCAGAAGAAGATGTAATTGTTTTATCAACTATTTCAAAGTTCATTTCTTCTTGAATTCCCCTTCCTATGTTGTTTTAATTACAAATAAATAACTCTATTATCAAATATATATACGTATTTATTAGTATTATTATGGGAAAACCATATTATTCTTTTTACCCTTGTTACAAAAAAATGCCATCATGTGTGTACGTAAGACTTACCGTCCCCATGTCGTGGTGTAATATTTTTTTCATCACTACATTACGTTGATGGGTATAATGATGAATATAACATATATAAATAATTAATATTACATGATAATTAATCTTTATAATTAATATACCATTCAATTTTATACCCTTTATCGATTAATGTAATGATAGCATCACTTGGGCATACATACGACCAACCATCACCATGATGCGATGAAATTAAATCTACATGTATACCATTCAAGAATGATTATAAAATTTATATGATAAATAAATATAATATTTACGAACCTAATATCATTATTTATATAAATAAAATATATCATATCCATAAGAAACAATACATACATGATAAAACAGTCATAGGAAAATGAAGAAGTTAACACCTGAAACAACGGTAATACTAAAATATTATTAACAAAACAATTTAAGAGGATAATATATGATATCATAAATATGGATATGGTCATGGTAAAATTTAATAACTCAATTTTAACCCTATAATTTTTTTAAAAAACCCTTGACTAAAGGAACATAAAAGGTCAAGTAAAATTTTTCTAATTTCATTATTATGTGAGGTTTTTTATATGGAAGTATCTATTGGGACATTTTTATCATCCATGTACATGTATCTTAAAAATTCATTTAAAAATATTATTACTAGTCATAAAAAAAATAGTAATTTTATTTTTACCCGTGTTTGACTTTTTATAAAAATATTTTGAAGGGAACATTTATTTCAATTTCCAAATGAGGTACATTATGACCGTTTTTGAAAAAATAAAGAAAGAATATATTTTTTAACTTATATGAAATGAGAGGCTGTTTAATTTGTCTTGAATTATTAATGTTTTAAATATTTCCTAAATAACATAAAATAATATTTTTAAAATATATTTTTTACCTATAATTTTTCGACTTCTAAATGATTTCAAAGTAAAAAAAATATAATTTTCTAAAATAATTTAAATGATTTTATTAGATTATTTGTATCTATGTAAATAAACATTTTTAGAATTTATGCTTTATAGAGGTTGATTTATTATGATAGAATCATTCATATTTTATTTATGGGTTATGATATGTTTAGCTATGTTCTTTTTTGAAATCATTTATAGTTTATGGTTAAATTATTGAAATTTTGTATGATAGTTTTAATACAAATGTTTAAATTGGTTATGTTTCATCCTTTTTATATAAAGAATTAATTTGAATTGTTATGTAACAGGTTTAGTACCACTTAATGAAAGCCCTACTGGTTTGGGACTAGTTAATTAAAGCCCCATTGCGCATCATTAGTTCTCTTGAGACAAACTATTCTGGGTTTGACTAACATCTTAACTACAAATGTATGGTCTTGGAACAAGGCCATGACAGTGTGGTTATGATGTTTGACATTATTCGTTCCGTAATTATGTGATCATATATTGATATTTTGAGTTATTATTCATCTGTTAGAATATCCATGTAAATGTTTAATCGGCTCATTAGATTAATTATAGTCATACTTTTCTCATGATTTGTTTATTTCAATTTTATACATTGCCTTAAAAGTTTTTACTTATTTATGATAGTGTCTTCTATATTGTTTTCCCTTTCTGATAATTTTTGCTCACATATTTCTTATGTTTCATTTTTTCCTAGACATGAAGAGGTATATCATGACTAACCTGTAGGGACATTATAAGGGATATGAGTGTTTTCAAATGAGGTATTTTGTTTTTTTCATTTCATAATGTAATGTAAAACTTATGTTTGTATCTTTTTTTCCAAGGCTACCAAAATGATCGGTCCTTCAAGATTTTATTTCTTTTGATCACACGAATGTGATTAAATAATGCATTTGTTCTGGGATTTTGGGATCTATGAATTATAGTTGGGATAAAATTATGTTTAGTACAAACCTGAGAAACTAGATAGAAAAAATACATCAATTATATAATATTACCCAAAGATAGACATTGAGGTTTTCTATAGAAGAACATCCTAAATTTTTTGTAATGTAGTTATTAAGTGGGTATTGAAAGAAAATATATCCTTATCTAGATACTAAAAGTGTATGTGGTTCTGTAAAATATTTACCTAGGAGTAATAACTCTGAGAAGGTGTTCAGGGCTTCACATGGGGTAACCTAGTACATCACAATGGGGCTTACTGTAGACCTTTTTAGACACTCCAAGGGGATACACTTACAATAATTCCAATTTTATTTATTAACCATTATTAAGGATTTATGTGTAAAACATTCCCTGAAGAAACCATTTTTATAATTATGATATTTGTTATGCATAAAATTTTCAATTTAGGTTATGTATTTTACTATTTGGAAAAATGAATTATGATTCATAACCTAATTAAGTGTATGCCATTTTTTAGAAACAATCCCTAGTAAAAGGAATAGAAACTCGATCAATGCACATAGTACATGTAGATATTTACCTCTTATGAAAGATAATTAGAGTGGTGCTTGTGATACAACTGGTACAAAACAACTTATAACTATACTGGGATTGTAACACCCGAGACTTTTATGTTATATAAATCATCAAAGGAATCTTTTTCTACACAACACTTTCTTGGCTTGCTTTACACGCAATCGCGACCTTCCTCGATAGCTTGCGTCGTACGCAATACCGAGTTTCACTAAACAACAATATGCTATTAAAACTAGCCGTTATGAATAGTAATAACCACTTTTTGAAATTTTATAAATTTTATTTTTCAAAATGGACTTCATTTTTGGACTCAGAATATCGAAATTAGCCTAGGGTGAAATTTTTGTATTTTTCTGAAAACTTTCAATTTTTGATGAATAGTGAAACCACTAAGTGGTAGGTTAAAAACTGAATTTTGCATAAAACTTAATTTTACCGCTTCTGTGAATGGAATTTCAAAAATCCGAGAGACACGGTTAATATCAAGGACTAAAATGTGGTTCAATGAGATGAAAATAATTTTTTGGTGAATAGTAACTTTTTACTATTTTACCGCGGTTAATAGTAAATAGGGTAACTAAGGGTAAATATGATATTAATATTACCCTAACACATGTCATAATTCTATTGGACAAGTGTAATTCGACCAAAAACAAACTTAGGAATAAAATATGACCATTTAGGCCCACTTGGATTAGATTAGGACATTTATTATTAATTTATTTAAAGAAGGGTTAAAATAGTTAAAATCAAAGTTTAATAAGTAAATAATTTTTAATATAGGGTTATACATAAGATAAATTCGATTGTAAATATTCATTAGAAAGCTAAAAAGATTTCCTACATGATGGTATTTAATTTTAATTTTTAGACATCAAATAATTTAATTTATTTATGACACAAAGATGATGCAGTAATTATCTTATTAATGAAATATTGACATAATTGATGTTATAAACACCAAAATAAATATAATTTGAGACTTTTTATGAATTCCACTAATTTTCTAGGTTACTATGATATATTAGTATTGATTTAATCAACTTGGTTCGAACATATAATACTGTTATGACTTTCAAACAAATCATATATCAAATAGTGTCAAAATTGACACAAAATAGTTTTTAAATCAAACATTATATTATTAATTGTTATTTTATTCCTAAAAATCTAAGGTTCGGCCAAATGACTTAGATAAGGATATATATATTAATAATAAACAATTTGGGGTTCGTTTGGCATGTTATAGTAAGTGTATTAACCATATAGTGAAAGAAAACAAAAAGACATGGTAAAAGTTAAATTATTTAACTTAGAGTTAAATTTAATTGATAAGGTTAAAATAATATCCTAAACTTGTCTAAATTCTATTGGTTGATAGGATTTCGACCCATCCCCACTTTAGCTTCGAAATAAGACCCTTTGGAACCATTATAAACCGATTTTGACTTTAATATAAAATAATATTTTGAGATATTCCTAAGGTGCCCCTCTCCTCCCTTATAAAAGGGCACCTCCTCCCCCTCCTCCTCACACCAATTTGAGCACTCAAGCTCGGCCAACCCCTGCCATTTTCCCTTCTCCACTTCCCTAGAATAATCCTAGAGGTCCTGGTCTTCTCCAAAGACCAATCTTAGTTCCTTAAGTGGAGGATTCAAAAAGGCGTTCCAAAGAAGAGGTAATATCCATTACCGATCTTTTCAATTTCTTTCTTCTTCAACTTCTTCTTCTTTAGTTGTTTCATGATAAAGTAATAACATCAGTATTACTTACATACTGATATGTTATTATAAATATGAAACAACCCTAATTCACCTTCTATCCATCCTACGGAAAAATGAAATCACCGCGCGTGCGTACGTACGGAATACCGTCTCCACGCCGTGGTGTAATCTATTTTCCACCATCACCTTACAAGGATGGGTATAATGGTGTAATCAGTAACTATATATGATTATTATTAAGTAATATTGATACTGAAATAATATATATATATATACTCCAATACAATTCCACGATCATAGGAACGATATCATCACTCGTGCGTACGTACGGAATACCGTCTCCACGATGTGATGCGACTCGTTCTACATGATCTTCATTTCATAATGATTATATAAATGAATTGAATGAATGAATATGGTATATAATACACTAATACCATTCTGGAAATGAATTATCTATAACCTAAAGATAAGAATAAGAATTTATTCGACAAAACACGCATAAGAACAAAAAGTTATAAAGACCCGAGTAACAAGTAACAATGAAATATTACTAACAAGAAGCTAATAATATGACCATATATGATCTCATATCAATATGTATGATTCTGGAATAAGTCAATAACATTATTTAAACCATTATACAGGAGCTTCGGACACGTACAAAGCTAATCGGACCTAAGGTAAGGGAAATATCACAATCTCATTTTTATCCGAGATTGTTTATTCGTAAGTATTTACTGGGGTGTATTTTATCATCCACATCCATGTTCCCTCAATATGTAATATTGTTTCCATCCACTTGAAATAGTTTAAATCGAATTTTACCCTTAGGTGAGTTTTTAGTAAAGAATATGAACGGAATCTTTTGTCGTTTTTTTCCGTACGAGGTACTTTTTGACTTTTCCGACAAAAGTACGAAGAATGTTTTTTTTTAACTTATACGGCATGAATGGATTTTTAAAACATTACATCAAAGAAGCTTCCTTTACAAGTTTTCAAGTTTATTTTTAATCAACTTCTTTTATTTTAAAGTTGTATGACATGTTATGAAAGGAAAAATGTTTTTGAAGAAGAAAGGATATTTTCCTCAAGAATTCAATTCAAGTGTTTTATCAAAATTATTTTCCATCTAAGATAATAAAGGGTTCTGTTTCTATCCATATTTTTACATTGGTTTGACTATGTTGTGATGGAATTATGTTTATGAATTCCTTTATCATATATGAATTGATTTATGATGTCATGATGTTTCAAGAATCCCATTTTTGTTATATGTGTTATGCGATGATGTATGTTTTATGATTATGTGGCACACATAAGAAAGGATTCATTATAAGATGGGTGGGACCTATATCTCCCTCAAATGCATTGGGTAATGATTTTATATCTCATGAGATAGACATGGCTGGAACGGAAGGTTATTTCGGTTCAGTGATACAGGACTGAAACGAGGAGTGAACTCGGTTCAGAAAGGGACTTTGTCCACTAAGATAGTCTTGGCAATGAGTCATGACTAACAAGAAATGATTTTCCATGATTATGTGTGCATGCCACAAAGTTTCAAGTTTTATGTTATGATTTTGGGGATCTCATTTTCACTTCTATGATTTATTCCATGTTAAGATATTATGATCTCTTTTGCAGGTTTTGATTTTCAAAAAGATATGATATGATTTTTATTTCCTTTATTTTCCCTTGCTGAGCATTTGAGCTCACCCTTTTATGTTTTCTTTTCCCCAGGTCAGGAATATGGATATTAAGTAGAATATGCTAAAAGGGACCCTAGATATGATGAAATAAATGGGAGACACTGTAGAAGATTTATGAACCAGTTGTTTATGTTTCCCAGTTTCTAAAGACACTATACCTATACGGTCCTTTGTGGTTTTGTCATATGTTGTAATAAGTGTGATTCAATTTTGAAGTATTAACAATGTATGTAAAGTGTGGGTCGTTATAGTTGGTATCAGAGGGAGGGTATAGTCAACCTTTGGAAACTAGGATGTGAAAGCCTTAGTAAGAACCCTAAGAATAAGTCTAAGCATAGAACACAATCTTAGAAATGGCCATGAATAACCTAGGATAAGACCATAAGCATGAAAATTTTATTCTTGAATTATGTGGTTTCCTATTATAATTAGTGTTGCTCACACTATTCTTCTTGGTTTTAGTCAATGGCTGGAACCCGAAGGAACCGTGTTAATGCGGAATGCGATGGGCAATGCAATGATTGTCCCCCTGAGCAACCAAACGATATGGGAGCTGGAATGCAAAATCTTGTAGCCATGCTCACGCAACTTTCTCAAGCTATGAATCATGCAGGATTTCCAAACGAACAAAGAAGGGAGCAACATTCTGTTGAATCCTTCATGAGGCAGCGTCCACCATCTTTCAGCGGGTCTACTGATCCATTAGTTGCTGAACAATGGATTAGTACTACTGAAAAGATATTTTCAGTTCTTCAATGTTCTGAGCATGATAAAGTCATCCTAGCAGTGTATCGTTTGGAAGGAGATGCGGATCAATGGTGGAATCTTGTTAAGAATACGAGGCAAAGGGATGAAATTGAGTCTATGGAATGGGACGAGTTCAAGAACTTATTTTTCAATAAGTACTTCCCTCGTATTCTCCGAACAAAGATGGAGAAAGAGTTCCTTGAACTGAAGCAAAGGGATGATGAATCTGTTAGTACCTATGAAGCAAATTTTACAAGACTTGCAAGGTACGCTTCTGGTATTATTATCCAACCTGAGAGTAAGATCGATCGATTCTTTAGTGGCTTAAAACCAAGTCTTCGAAGGGCGTTAGCCATAAGGGACTTCAATAGCTACGAAGAAATCGTTCGATGTGCTCTCAAAGTCGAGATGGAGATTGGAGTAACCCATCAGTCACATGGGTTTGATAAGAAGAGGAAGATGGAATTCAAAGAAAAATCTAAAGAGCACACGGAAAAGAAGATGAACTTTCCCTTATGCTCAAAGTGTGGAAAGAAACATGGAGGGAGTTGTCTTAAAGGGACAAGTAAATGTTTTAAATGTGGAAAGGAAGGTCATCGGGCATTTGAATGCCGTGATAATGGGAAGAAGATGTCTAATGATGCAAACAAAGGAAGGGATACACAGAATGAACCTGCTACACTTCAATGTTTCAAGTGCAAGGAGATGGGGCATTATGCCAATCAATGCCCAAATCCAAGGGTTGATGATGATGGTCGACGTCAACAAAATCTTAAGGCTAAAGACAAAGGAAAGTCACATGCAATTTCTATCAGCGATGTGGAGTACGATAACGATGTGGTGAAAGGTACACTTACCATCTATTCTAAAGTAGCAAATGTTTTATTTGATTCTGGATCCACCCACTCTTTTATTTCTGAAGACTTTTCTAAGGGTATCACTGTACTACCTCAACAATTAGATGTTGAGTTAGTTGTGACAACACCTAATGGCACATCAATCGCATCAAAAGTTTATAATTCTTCTCCGATCGAAGTTTGTGGGAAAGTGCTTCCTGCAAATCTTGTGATCCTTCCTTTAGTGGAATTTGATGTGATTCTTGGCATGGATTGGCTTTCTCTACATGGAGCTCATATCAATTGCCAAAGAAGGGAAGTCACATTTCATATTCCAGATCAATCTACGATCGTCTATCAATGCAAGGATGAACATAACCTTCCAGTGGAAATTTCTTCCATCTTATGGGTATTGATTCCACTAAATGAAGGTTATTTATCTCAAATGGTTGGTGAGAAACTCACGATTAAGAATATGCCCATTGTACGGGAGTTTGATGATGTCTTTCCGGAGGAATTGCCGGGTCTTCCACCAAATCGTGAAGTTGAGTTTTCAATAGAACTCGTACCGGGTGCTTTGCCTATTTCAAAGACACCTTATAGAATGGCCCCAATTGAGTTGCAGGAATTGAAGAAGCAACTCCAAGAGAATATTGATAAGGGATTCATACGCCCTAGTGCGTCACCTTGGGGAGCACCTGTTCTATTTGTTAAGAAGAAAGATGGATCAATGAGACTCTGCATTGATTATCGAGAACTTAACAAGATCACTATCAAGAACAAATATCCTCTCCCACGCATTGATGACTTATTTGACCAACTACGCGGAGCTCAATACTTTTCCAAGATTGATCTTCGTTCAGGGTATCATCAATTAAGGGTCAAAAGGGAGTATATACCAAAGACGGCTTTCCGTACAAGGTATGGACACTATGAATTTATAGTGATGCCATTTGGTCTTACTAATGCCCCTGCTATCTTCATGGATCTAATGAATAGAGTCTTTAGAGACTATCTTGATCAATTTGTGGTAGTCTTTATAGACGATATTCTTGTCTATTCAAAGAGCAAGGAAGAGCATGAAGATCACTTGAGAATTATATTGAAGACCCTGAGAAAAGAGAAGCTTTATGCAAAATTTACCAAGTGTGAATTTTGGCTTCAAAAAGTTGCATTTTTGGGTCATATAATCTCAAAAGAGGGGATATCTATGGATCCAGCAAAAACAGAGGTTATCGAAAGATGGTCAAGACCAACAACATTAACTGAGATCCGAAGTTTTCTTGGTTTGGCTGGATATTATCGACGTTTTGTAAAAGATTTTTCACGATTATCTAATCCACTCACCAAGTTGACTCGGAAAGGAGTTAAGTTTGTCTGGACAGAGGAATGTGAAGAGAATTTCAAGGAGTTGAAAAGAAGGTTATCCAGTGCACCTGTGCTCACACTGCCTTGTAGTGGAGAAAGGTTTGTGATCTACAGTGATGCATCCAAGAAGGGATTGGGGTGTGTTCTTATGCAAAATGATATGGTGATAGCTTATGCCTCACGACAGTTGAAAATCCATGAGCAAAATTACCCAACACATGATTTGGAGTTGGCTGCGGTAATCTTTGCATTAAAGATTTGGAGGCATTACCTTTATGGTGAAAGGTGTGATATTTATACTGATCATAAAAGTTTAAAGTATATTTTCACACAAAAGGAGCTGAATATGCGCCAAAGAAGATGGTTGGAACTGATTAAGGATTATGACTGCTCAATCCATTACCACCCTGGGAAAGCAAACAAGGTGGCAGATGCATTAAGTCGACAAGACCATGCTAGTTTATCCATGATGAGGATCACAAAAGATCCAATATTTATGGATTTACAAAGGATGGATCTTGGAATTATAATGGAAGGGGAAAAATCTTATCTTTCTCAAATGAATGTTCAACCATCTATACATGTGAAGATTAAAGAGGCACAAAAAGAAGATGTCGAGTTACAAAAGAAGGTGAGAAATGTTCCTGAATTCAACCTTGATTGTGATGGGATAATAAAGTTCAGGAATTGGGTTTGTGTTCCTCCCATCCCCGAATTAAAGAAAGAGCTGCTGGATGAGGCTCATAGTTCTTCATTCTCTATTCATCCTGGAAGCACGAAGATGTATAGGGACCTGAAAGAGTACTTCTGGTGGGATGGCATGAAAAGAGATGTTGCTGAATATGTCTCTCGATGCTTGGTTTGTCAACAAGTTAAAGCTGAGAGACAGAAGTCTAAGGGGATGTTACAACCATTACCCATACCCGAATGGAAATGGGAAAACATCACTATGGACTTTGTCACAGGACTTCCTAAAACATCCAAAGGCAATAATGCTATCTGGGTCATAGTTGATCGTCTTACAAAGTCTGCACACTTCATTGCTATTAGAGAGGATTTCTCTCTAGATCAGCTTGCCAAGATATATGTAAAGGAAGTGGTAAGATTGCATGGAGTACCACTTTCTATTATATCTGATCGGGATCCGAGATTTACCTCGAAGTTCTGGCGAAGTCTTCAGCATACTCTGGATACAGAGTTGAGTTTCAGCACTGCTTATCATCCCCAGACAGACGGTCAGTCTGAGAGAACAATTCAAACCCTAGAAGATATGTTGAGAGCTTGCTCTATGGATTTCAAAGGAGGTTGGGATCAACACCTACCTTTGGTGGAATTTTCTTATAATAATAGCTTTCACTCCAGTATTCAGATGGCTCCTTATGAAGCTCTCTATGGAAAGAAATGCAGGACTCCAACTTGCTGGGATGAAGTTGGGGAAAGAAAGCTATTAGGACCTGATCTCGTTGATGAAATGGCAGAAAAGGTCAGATCTATTCAACAACACATAAGAGCAGCTCAGAGTCGACAGAAAAGTTATGCCGACAACCGAAGAAAAGACCTAGAGTTTGAAGTGGGTGATAAAGTGTTCTTACGAATATCTCCCTGGAAGAGGGTTATGAGATTTGGAAAGAAGGGGAAGTTGAGCCCTAGATATATCGGTCCTTTTGAAATACTGGATCGTGTTGGGAAGGTAGCTTACCGATTGGCGCTTCCACCGAATCTCTCTCAAGTTCACGATGTGTTCCATGTATCTCTCCTGAGAAAGTACATACCAGATCCTTCACATGTACTCAGCTCAGAAGTTGTACCACTGGAGCAAGATCTTTCTTATGAAGAACAGCCGATAGAGATTCTGGATCGTAGCGAAAAAGTCCTACGAAACAAGACCACTCGCTTGGTGAAAGTTTTATGGAGAAACCACCAACTTGAAGAAGCTACATGGGAGCTTGAGGATATGATGAGGGAGAAGTATCCACATTTGTTTGTTGCAAAGTGACGAATTTCGAGGGCGAAATTCTTTTTAAGGGGGGTAGAATGTAACACCCGAGACTTTTATGTTATATAAATCATCAAAGGAATCTTTTTCTACACAACACTTTCTTGGCTTGCTTTACACGCAATCGCGACCTTCCTCGATAGCTTGCGTCGTACGCAATACCGAGTTTCACTAAACAACAATATGCTATTAAAACTAGCCGTTATGAATAGTAATAACCACTTTTTGAAATTTTATAAATTTTATTTTTCAAAATGGACTTCATTTTTGGACTCAGAATATCGAAATTAGCCTAGGGTGAAATTTTGGTATTTTTCTGAAAACTTTCAATTTTTGATGAATAGTGAAACCACTAAGTGGTAGGTTAAAAACTGAATTTTGCATAAAACTTAATTTTACCGCTTCTGTGAATGGAATTTCAAAAATCCGAGAGACACGGTTAATATCAAGGACTAAAATGTGGTTCAATGAGATGAAAATAATTTTTTGGTGAATAGTAACTTTTTACTATTTTACCGCGGTTAATAGTAAATAGGGTAACTAAGGGTAAATATGATATTAATATTACCCTAACACATGTCCTAATTCTATTGGACAAGTGTAATTCGACCAAAAACAAACTTAGGAATAAAATATGACCATTTAGGCCCACTTGGATTAGATTAGGACATTTATTATTAATTTATTTAAAGAAGGGTTAAAATAGTTAAAATCAAAGTTTAATAAGTAAATCATTTTTAATATAGGGTTATACATAAGATAAATTCGATTGTAAATATTCATTAGAAAGCTAAAAAGATTTCCTACATGATGGTATTTTATTTGTAATTTTTAGACATCAAATAATTTAATTTATTTATGACACAAAGATGATGCAGTAATTATCTTATTAATGAAATATTGACATAATTGATGTTATAAACACCAAAATAAATATAATTTGAGACTTTTTATGAATTCCACTAATTTTCTAGGTTACTATGATATATTAGTATTGATTTAATCAACTTGTTTCGAACATATAATTCTGTTATGACTTTCAAACAAATCATATATCAAATAGTGTCAAAATTGACACAAAATAGTTTTTAAATCAAATATTATATTATTAATTGTTATTTTATTCCTAAAAATCTAAGGTTCGGCCAAATGACTTAGATAAGGATATATATATTAATAATAAACAATTTGGGGTTCGTTTGGCATGTTATAGTAAGTGTATTAACCATATAGTGAAAGAAAACAAAAAGACATGGTAAAAGTTAAATTATTTAACTTAGAGTTAAATTTAATTGATAAGGTTAAAATAATATCCTAAACTTGTCTAAATTCTATTGGTTGATAGTATTTCGACCCATCCCCACTTTAGCTTCGAAATAAGACCCTTTGGAACCATTATAAACCGATTTTGACTTTAATATAAAATAATATTTTGAGATATTCCTAAGGTGCCCCTCTCCTCCCTTATAAAAGGGCACCTCCTCCCCCTCCTCCTCACACCAATTTGAGCACTCAAGCCCGGCCAACCCCTGCCATTTTCCCTTCTCCACTTCCCTAGAATAATCCTAGAGGTCCTGGTCTTCTCCAAAGACCAATCTTAGTTCCTTAAGTGGAGGATTCAAAAAGGCGTTCCAAAGAAGAGGTAATATCCATTACCGATCTTTTCAATTTCTTTCTTCTTCAACTTCTTCTTCTTTAGTTGTTTCATGATAAAGTAATAACATCAGTATTACTTACATACTGATATGTTATTATAAATATGAAACAACCCTAATTCACCTTCTATCCATCCTACGGAAAAATGAAATCACCGCGCGTGGGTACGTACGGAATACCGTCTCCACGCCGTGGTGTAATCTATTTTCCACCATCACCTTACAAGGATGGGTATAATGGTGTAATCAGTAACTATATATGATTATTATTAAGTAATATTGATACTGAAATAATATATATATATATACTCCAATACAATTCCACGATCATAGGAACGATATCATCACTCATGCGTACGTACGGAATACCGTCTCCACGATGTGATGCGACTCGTTCTACATGATCTTCATTTCATAATGATTATATAAATGAATTGAATGAATGAATATGGTATATAATACACTAATACCATTCTGGAAATGAATTATCTATAACCTAAAGATAAGAATAAGAATTTATTCGACAAAACACGCATAAGAACAAAAAGTTATAAAGACCCGAGTAACAAGTAACAATGAAATATTACTAACAAGAAGCTAATAATATGACCATATATGATCTCATATCAATATGTATGATTCTGGAATAAGTCAATAACATTATTTAAACCATTATACAGGAGCTTCGGACACGTACAAAGCTAATCGGACCTAAGGTAAGGGAAATATCACAATCTCATTTTTATCCGAGATTGTTTATTCGTAAGTATTTACTGGGGTGTATTTTATCATCCACATCCATGTTCCCTCAATATGTAATATTGTTTCCATCCACTTGAAATAGTTTAAATCGAATTTTACCCTTAGGTGAGTTTTTAGTAAAGAATATGAACGGAATCTTTTGTCGTTTTTTTCCGTACGAGGTACTTTTTGACTTTTCCGACAAAAGTACGAAGAATGTTTTTTTTTAACTTATACGGCATGAATGGATTTTTAAAACATTACATCAAAGAAGCTTCCTTTACAAGTTTTCAAGTTTATTTTTAATCAACTTCTTTTATTTTAAAGTTGTATGACATGTTATGAAAGGAAAAATGTTTTTGAAGAAGAAAGGATATTTTCCTCAAGAATTCAATTCAAGTGTTTTATCAAAATTATTTTCCATCTAAGATAATAAAGGGTTCTGTTTCTATCCATATTTTTACATTGGTTTGACTATGTTGTGATGGAATTATGTTTATGAATTCCTTTATCATATATGAATTGATTTATGATGTCATGATGTTTCAAGAATCCCATTTTTGTTATATGTGTTATGCGATGATGTATGTTTTATGATTATGTGGCACACATAAGAAAGGATTCATTATAAGATGGGTGGGACCTATATCTCCCTCCAATGCATTGGGTAATGATTTTATATCTCATGAGATAGACATGGCTGGAACGGAAGGTTATTTCGGTTCAGTGATACAGGACTGAAACGAGGAGTGAACTCGGTTCAGAAAGGGACTTTGTCCACTAAGATAGTCTTGGCAATGAGTCATGACTAACAAGAAATGATTTTCCATGATTATGTGTGCATGCCACAAAGTTTCAAGTTTTATGTTATGATTTTGGGGATCTCATTTTCACTTCTATGATTTATTCCATGTTAAGATATTATGATCTCTTTTGCAGGTTTTGATTTTCAAAAAGATATGATATGATTTTTATTTCCTTTATTTTCCCTTGCTGAGCATTTGAGCTCACCCTTTTATGTTTTCTTTTCCCCAGGTTAGGAAGATGGATATTAAGTAGAATATGCTAAAAGGGACCATAGATATGATGAAATAAATGGGAGACACTGTAGAAGATTTATGAACCAGTTGTTTATGTTTCCCAGTTTCTAAAGACACTATACCTATACGGTCCTTTGTGGTTTTGTCATATGTTGTAATAAGTGTGATTCAATTTTGAAGTATTAACAATGTATGTAAAGTGTGGGTCGTTATAGGGATAGATGACTCCAGTTGTGTAAAATGGCCTTCCCATATAGAGCACCCTAATCCAAAATGAAGAGAAACAATTTTAGACTAATTCCTGATACAAAAATCTCTAACATTCAATGTGACTATAAATCCATTTGTAATTAAGTAATGGATAAGTTCTCTAAAAAAGATATTTCTTGCATTGGGACGTAATGAAATAGAGAAGGATGAAATGGAAATTTATCATCTCTTAGGAGATGCTGATCAATGGTGGTAATTTATTCAAAACATTAAGTAAGATGGTGAAATAGAAAAAATGGAATGGAGAGAATTAATATATCTTTTCTTATAAAATAACTTTCTTCATGAATATTTAGTGGATATAGAAAAACAATTTCTATGTTTGATGAAAAAATAGGATGATATTGTCACGATGTTTAAAGTTAACTTTGCAAGGTTATCAATTCATGATGCATAATACAAACATAACCCAAAAATTAATATTGATTGATTCTCTTATGTTTTAAAACCATTCCTCTAGTGGGCACTAGTCTCAAAATATTTCTCATCATACGAAGGTATTGTATCATGTGTTATAAAGACAGAAAAGGAATTCTCTAAGTTGTTTGAGTTTAAAGAAAACAAATAGAAGAATGGGGATTCTGAGCAATCTAGAAAAATAAGTAAGGGGATGAAGGGAAAAGCTAACATTCCACCATATAATAATTGTGGGAAAAAATTTCCTAATAATTGCCAAAAGATAATGTGAGTTTGTTACAAGTGTAGATAAAAAGGCCACGATTCCCGTGATTACAAGGGGAATTAAATATCTATCAATGTTGAATGCTATAATTGTAATTAAATGAGACATTATGAAAATAAATGTCCTATTAATCAAGGAAATTTTCCCTATAAAATGCCAAGAGGGAAAACCTTGACTTATGTTATCACTACTGTTGAGGTTTAAGTTCCTAATGATGTACTGGGAGGTAAATTAATTGTCTCATCTAATTTAGATAAAGACTTACTTGATTCAATATCATCACATTATTTTATGTCATCCCATTTTTCTTAAAAAATTAGATATTTCAAATTCACAATAGAAGGGGAGTTTTCAGTCAAAAATCATAGTGGAAAAACAATCACAACAAATATGTGTCAATTAGATCCTTTTATGGAATGTAAATGTTCACTAATTTTGGATTTTATTATCATAACAATGGTTGATTATGATATAATCGTTGGTATGAATTGGATTTCAAAATATGATGAAAAAAGTTATTGAAAAAATTAAGAAGTTATGATTATTGAGGAAGAAAAGGATTCCATTATCGTTAATGTAGAAGTACCATCATCATATTCTTATATAGATCCAACCCTATTAGCTTTATAGAGTGATATTCTTGGGGAATAAGATCAAACAAAATCTTGGGATATGTAAATTAATTCTAAAATTGAGAATGTGAATTTTGTAAATGAATACATTACTATATTTCTAGATGAATTACCTGGACACCCTTTAGAGCATGAATTTGAGTTTTTCAGTTATTAAATACATGATTAAAGACCAATATAAAAGACTCCATAAAGAATATTAATGGTAGAATTGGTGGAGTTAAAGAAACAATTTTATGATTTGGGTAAAATGGATTTATTCTCCTCATTTTTTCTCAATGGGGAGCCCCTATTATGTTTTTCAAGAAGAAAGATAGATCCTTGATACAGTTTTTTGACTATATGGAATTCAATTATATTAAAATAAAGAACAAGTATCCTCTACCTAAAATCTATTATTTATTTGATCAAATTCAAGGATCTCAATTTCTTTTTGAATATTGACCATCATTCTTGATATCATCAATTACGAGGGAATAAGGAAGTCATTACCTAGATAGCTTTTCAGATGAGGTATGTTCATTAAGAATATATAGTAATGCAACATGGATTGACTAATCCACCATCAATTTTATTGGATCTCATAAACAAACTTTTCAAGTAATATCTTGTTGATTTTTTTTGTGGTATTCATTGATGATATACTAATATATTATACTATATGAAGACTACGAGAATCACTTGATAATAATTCTTCAGACTTTGAGAAGGGAATAATTTTATCCTAAATTTATAATATGTGAATTCTGGATTGAGGAGATTTCTTTTCTCAGCCATATTGTCTCCAAAGATGTAATCTCTATTGATCCGGAAAAGAAAAAGGCAATCCATGAATGTCCAACACCAATAAACATAACTGAGGCATGTAATTTTATTGGTTTATCATTTTACTATTGGTTTCTCATCCATAATTTTACAAGATTGGATAACTCATTAACCATTCATACACATAAATGTGTTAAATTCATTTGAAAAAAAAAGAGTGTGAAGACTATTTTGAATAATTGGATAGATGATTAGTCAATTCTTCTATCTTGACTTTAACACCTGTAAATGATGGGTTTCTGCTTTATAGTGATGAATCAAGGAATTAAAATGGTTTTTTCCTTATGAATAATGATAGGTTTATTGTATATGCATCATGGAAATTAAAAACAAAAGAACAAAACTATATGACTCCTGATATTGAGTTCGAATCAGTAATCTTTTCTCTAAGGATATGGACACACTATCTCTATGGTGAATGATGTGAAATACATACTCATCACAACAGTTTAAAAAATATTTTAGTAGAGAACGAAATAAGCATGATACAATGTAGATGTATTGAGATACTCATGTATTTTGATTTTAAAATAAACCCAAACCTAGGAGAGGAAAATAATGTGGCAAATGCTTTGAGCAGGAATGAAAATGGAGTTCTGGACAAAATGAGAGTGAAAAGAGATATTCTGTTCATTCATCTAGTAAATATGGGTATGTGAATTATCCTGGAAGAGTGTTATATGATTTGTTAAGAAGGGTAAGTTATATCCCAGGTACATTGGAACTTTAGAATTATTGAACTAATTGGATATATAGCTTATTGTTTAGAAATTCCACCAACAATTTTAGTGTTCTAGATGTTTTCCACATTTAACTATTAAGGAAACACATGACAGTCCCAACACATATACTCACCTATGAATAATCAGAACTGGAACCTGGTCTATCTTTCTGTGAAGAGCCTATCAATAATTTTGACACTAGAGGACAAGTGTTGAGGAATCAAATGATACGACTGGTAAAGTTACTTTGAAAAAATCATAAAAAGAAAGAGGTGAAATGGGAACTTGAAGAAATTATGATGAAGAAAAAAACCTTATTATGAAGTGATATTTTGGAATTTTCAAGGATTATTTTTTAATTAGGGAATAATGTAACAAACCAATATTCCATAGTACACTTCTTTTTAAATAAAAAATATATTTCACTACACACAACACCCAGTTTGAGTGTGTCATGAACTATCAAAAAACCTATTTAAAAAGGGGTTATGAATTGTATTGACTATATTACAAAATTTATAAATATTATTTTTCAATATAGTAATCATTTTTGAATTAGTAATATTAAATTTATCTTATGGTGGCTTTTTGGAAGTTTCTAAAAAGTATCAATTTTTGATGAATAGTGGAAAAATACTCCATTAGTGAAAACCGAGATTTTCATTTAAATAATTATTTTAATTTAAATTGATTTTAATGTCACAATTGATAAATAATATTTATATTAATCCAATTTAGGTTATTTGAATGAAATTTATAATATAATTACATATAAAAATTTATTGAACTTTTGAACCTCTATTTTACCTACTTTCTCACAACATCTTCATGATTAACATTAATCTTATTTTTCCAGTTTATGTGAATTGAGTTTATAAAAATGGTCATAAATGGTTGTAATTAGTATTAAAATTTTGATCTAATAGTATCAAATTAATGTTTTTTTGAAAATTAACATTGGTATATTATTGATTATTTACCATAGTTAAGTGTAAATCGGGTAATGAAAGGGAAAAAATAATATTATAAAATTGACCTAACACATGTTAAAATCCTACTGGATGACCAATTATACCCTTATCACCTAATTTTTTAAATTTAATCATTTAATGGAAACTTGTACATGAATATGACTGAGATATTATAAAAATTAAAAAATATGATAAAATTTCACACTCTTATATTATATAAGTATATTATTTTTAATATAGAGATAACCAAGAGATAACATGGATTATAAATAATATTTTGAAATATAAATTAATTAACTATGTCATATTAATTTTATTATTATTTTTATAGACAAAATAAGTACCATTAATGATGACACAATAGTGATTCATAATTTCTATTATTAATAGAAATATCAAATAAATCATTATAAAAATTTTATAAGAAATAAACTATAATTAATTAAGGTACTCCACAAAATTTCTAAATGAATATGACATTATATAAGTATATTAAATGGGTTTTTTCAATGTTATCTTTTAGTTTGGATTTTAATTAATGTTAAAGTAATGAAATGTGTCGAAATTGACAATATTGATATTTTATAGAAGTACATTTTTTTTTAATTATTTAAAAATCATAAAAATATTCAAAAAAAAAATTGATAATTATAATGTCCAAAATGTAATAATTCTTTTATTTATGAACAATTTACACCATATAAGTAAATATTTTTAACATTTTATTATTTTGAATTTTATGTCAAAAATTAATATTTAATAGATTAATTGAGGATAAATAAAAATGAATAGGATTAAAATAATGTATGATCATGTATAATTTTTATTGGTTATAATTATTTCTATCTATCCTCACCTTATCCTCAAAATAACTCACTTTGGATCAAATTGAAATTGAAAATCAATTTATATTCAATTAATTGTTTCGATGTTTCCAAAGGTGACCCTCCCCTCTATTATAAAGAGTTAACTCTCTTTATCTTTTATTAACACCTATAATGCCTTTTGTCTTGGAGAAACTATTCAATTTTCCTCTAACAAAATTTATTAATTCATCTTATAGGCCATACATTGGGTAGAAATCTTTCCTAAGGAGCCATTTTTTCAAATAAAAAGAAAATAACAAAAGATGATGTAATTATTTTATCAAATCCATCCATGTTCTTTTCTTCTTATTCATCGTCTTAATATGTTTTTCTCATAAAAAATTAATAAATATAGTGTCATTTATATAATGATATTTCATTTTGATTATGGTAAAACCATATTCTTCTTTTTATCCATCTTATGAAAAATAATGTCACCATGCATGTGTACGCATGCTTACAGTCTCCACGCCGTGGTGTAATTTTTTTCATCACTACTATACAGGGATTTGTAAAATGATGAATATAATGGAAATATATGGTTAATATGACATGATAATTATTTTTTAAACTTAATATACCATCCAATTCTATACCATTTAACCATTAAGGGAATGATATCATCAATCATGTGTACATATGACCTACTCTCCCCCTGAAACGATGAGATTTATTCTCCACAAACACCATTAATTAATGATTATAAAATTTATATGATAAGTAAATATTATATTTATGAACTTAATATCATTCTGTATATGTATAAAATTTGTCCTATTAGTAAGCAACATGTCGTACATGACAAAACATTCATAAGAAAAGAAACTAGTTAAAACCCAAAATAATATAAATAAAAAAACTACAAACAATGACATAATAAGATCATATATGACATCATAAATATAGATATGGTCCTAGTATAATTTAATTTCATGTTTTAACCATCATAAAATTGGTTAACTCTCCCCTAACTAATGGAAATTACAAGGTAATGGTTAATTTTCACAATCTCATTATTATCCGAAGTTGATTATATATTAGTATCTACTAGAAAATATTTATCATCCATTTCCATGTTTTTAAAAATGTATTTATATATAACATAACAATTCCTCAAATAAAAATTCATGTAATTTTTACACATTTTTTACTTTTTAGAAAAAAAATTTGAGTGAAATATTTCTATCATTTTCCAAATGTGGTACTTTATGAACCTTTCAACAAAATAATGAAAGAACGTTTTTAACATATACCACATGAGTGGATATTTATGCCATCATAACACCTTACCATTTTGAATCTTACCTTACAAGATTACAATGTTATTTTTTAAATAAGTGTTTTCTTTTTATAATTGGTTGACCTTTAAATGAATTTGAATTAATAAAATGGATATTTCACTCAATGAGTTTGAATTATTTTAATAAATCATTTTCATATATGTCAATATCATTTATTTGATTTTATTCTTAATAAAGGTTAATTTATTATGATACTATCTACCGTATTTTATTTAAAGGTTTATATGTGTTTGACTATGTTCTTTTTTGATACCATTCATGGTTTTTGGTTAATGTATTAAAATTTCATTAGATAATTTTAATAAAAGTATTTATATTGGTTATGTTTCACCCTCCTCATATGAGGAATGCATTGTAAATAGTATGTGATGGGTTGGGGACCACTTAATGAAATCCCTATGGGTCAAGGAATGGTTAATGAAATAGTCTCAATGCATCGATAGTTCTAATGAGATAAACTATTCGGGGTTTTGACTAACATTTTACCCATATATGTATGGTCTTGGTATGAGGCTGTTATAGTGTGGTTATGATTTCTAGTATTATACATTCCCTCATTATGATATCAGATATTGATATCCCTTGTGATTATTCAGCTAGTCGAATATCCCTATGAAACATTAAAATGAATCAATTGATTAATTCTTGCCATATTATGATCAATAGGTTTGTCTATCAACTTTATACTTTTCCTTACAAGTTTATGCTTATTTATGATATCTTCCACTATATTGTTTACCCTTACTGAGCATCTAAGATCACCCATTTATTATGTTTCAATTATTCTGGGATGCAATTAGGTACTTTATAAATAACCTGCTGGGATGTTTTAAGGTATATGAGTATTTTTAAAATGAGATACTATGTTGTTTTTCATTTCATGATATAATGTAAAACATAGTTTGTATCTAGTTTTTCAAATAATACTAAATTGTTCGGTCTTTTGGGATTTGATTTCTTGTGATCATGACAATGTGATAAAATAATGTACCAGCTCTGAGATTTTGGGTTCAGGGCATTACAAATCATTATTGGATAATTCAGTTATGTAAGAAATAAGTTCATGAAGAGAAAGAAAATAAAAAGTTTATGTAGTAATGTATTCTATATAAGAGTTTCATAGTGAATAGTGTTATTTATGGATAATACATAGTGATTAGTGTTCTAAAAATATAGAATGCATAGGATGGTCGTGATAGAGGTTCAAAAAGGAATAGATCCCTAAAGGTGTATGTAAGAACATGGGTTTTCTATGATGTTCAAATCATTTGAATTTATTCTTTATGGTATTTAAATTTTCTCTTTTTTAGGTTTAGACCAAAATCCGAGCTATGTGATGGTTGGGTTGTTTTTAAAATGAAGGGGTTAGAGATATGTAAGTTGGTTATAGGAAAAATACATGCCATGAAATTTAGATACATGACTTGTATCAGTTACACAATGATTAATGACATGTCCAGATTCATTCACATCATGTAAAGGGGTATTCTTGAGGAGAATGCACTACGATTTACCCAATGTGTAAATCATTTACACACGATAGAAATGACCAACGATGTTTCTAAAAAAAGAGGTTGGGCCTCTATTTCATATTTGATAGAATCCCTCACCTCCTTCCTCTATTGTGCAGGAGCACCCATGGAGACCTATGATAGGTCATACTACCACTTCACTACCTAGACTACATTTTTATATCTTTATATATTGTGGGATGTTCACCAATAAGATCGTTTTTCAACTTATTCCTTTCATCATTTATATTTTCCTCAGTGGAGTTATCTTAGTGTGGGGTCATTTTCCCAAATTTAAGGGTGTTGATCAATTCTTTAAATTACTTTCAATCTAGTCCAAAATAAAGGCAGATACTAGACGGGGATATTTTTAAGAGCTTATGTTAGGTGTTCTGTGACTCATCCCTCATGTCTCACTGTTTTATAAACACTCTTCATTTTTAAAAACTAATTTCATCATGCATTGCCTATTTAGTTTTTATTCCATACATTTATTCATCATATAGATACTCTTGATCCCATTAAATATATTTTATCTATTTTTTGAGGTTGTTACCTCATTGAAAACCCCCATATGTAGGCTTTTTCTTTATTTAAGATTATGGTGTATTTTTATGATTATATGATCCATTTTTCGAGTGTAATTTCACTATAACCACCTATATTAAGTTTTATAAATTAATTGATTAATTATTAAAAATAATTTATTATATAGATATCACTTTTTAGTGAAATATATAAATAGTATTAGCTTATTGTCTAAATTTTACTTGTTATGCCTAATGAAATAAAATGGAAAGAACCTATTGAATTTTTATAAATTGAAATGGTAATTGGTTGTGTGTCCTTGTCACACCATGTATATATATTGAATAGAAAATGAGTGAACCTAATAATTGCATATGTAATCAAAATAATTATTGTTTGAGTCTTTATTATCCTTTCCTCATATCATGGAAGGTATGAAATTTACCTATTGACTTATTAAATCTCATGAGAATTACATAGCCTAAATTAAATTACAAATTTTGTATAAGGTACCTATTGCATATGGACCATTTCATATTTATAGGATTGGTCAAACCTTATCCAAACATGAATTAACAAAGGAATTCCTTGAGCAATCATAAGACACCATCCCAATTCAAAAAACCAGATGTGAAGGAAGATACCCACTTTTGAACGTGGCCAATGCCTACTTATGGATGCCCTGCATGATTCCTTAGGATCCCATCACTAAATTCTAGATGATAGGATTCCTTTGATACAGTACTTCGATTCAGGGTGATGTCTTTGGGAATGTGGTTCCTTGGATTCACCCCATTGGATGAGTCATTCTTAGCATGTTTACCTTGGATTAGATCGTTGGACTTTGTTAGAATCTAATGTAGTTGAATTCCTTGATAAATTCACATTTAATTACACCCAGACCCCATAGAAACATTACACATGTTATTACGTTATGTTTTATTAACCCCTGAGGTCAAGGATGTCTTGGTTATATCCATAGATCCTCATTCAGTATTATTAACATTATAGGAAACATTCTTACACTTTATATCATTTTTCTAATATTATCATTGTCCCTTATTAGTGAGGCATATACCTCACCTGACTTATCTATATAAACTGAACATAAATGATCCAAAAAAATGATTAAAAGTCCAAAGACATACCAGCTAAGTCTAAAGTATGTATCGAGTTATTTAAATTACTTTATTGATTTACATTAATATACATGAAAACTGTATCAATTTATATTCCAAGATTTTATGGTGCTGACATCGTTATTGGTGGTTGATAGAGATTTATCTCACACTCAATCCGGCCCACACATGGCACCAAAGAGGATTATATATATAGGTGTCAACAAGGGAAACTATACCTCGTTCAACACCTAGTCATAACTACTTGCTTAGGATAGAGCCTGATAGTAGATGACCAGACCGGTTCTCAGGATGCTGGATAACTTTTGGATTGTTTTTTATTATTTTTTATGACATGTATTTCATGATTTCATAAATTCATATTTTCCTTCTTTATATATTTTTTACATTCATTATCATTAACATATGTCTATGATTAAATTTCCTAATTTTGATTATTAGTTACTTCTTGTATATTTATCCTTACCTTCTACTTCTAGTGGTTGATTTATTATATTAATTCTTCTATTTAAATGATGTCATATCTGTTTTTCTATACTCTGGTAATGAGGGAACAATCTCCCCATGGAATCACCTTATTAACTCACTTATATTTGGTGTCCTCTAGCATATGGGGAGGCCTGCTTGAGGCCATATATCCAACCTAGATTTGGAAACCTCTAAGTGAAACATAGGTTTAGGTCTTCACAAAGGAGTATCAGATCAATCACTTTCATGATATACTATTTTTTTAAATAGATAGGTGACTATGAATTCTATTTGACTTGGTTATGAGTCTTTCCTTGGAGTATATAACCCATGTTCAAGGTAAATACCATGTTTCTTCTGAATAATAATTTTTTTATTATTTTTTATATCATTTGATATCATTTCAAAGTTTGGTGACATGTGTGATTTTTTAGGGTTATTATTAATATTATTATTTTTGTGACTGAGGTTTATCTTTTATCCTTGGCCAGATGAGATGATGGAAAGAAAGAATAGTTACACACATCATTATGGGAACATATAAATAACATTCCATGAAGGATTCATGCCATATATTTTCATCTCACTGCTTTCATTACTGGTGATGCATGTTATTTTTGAGTGATATATTCTTGTTATATATTATTATATTGATAAAAAATTATAAAGGATTGGGATATTGTCATTTAATGTGTTTAAATCAATCTAAGTAGAATTTTCCTAAATAGGTTTATGGTGGCATCGTATATATCTAAGTTTCTGCCCTTATCATCTATGTACCTATGGTTACAAGAGATACCCTTTGGTTTCTATTAAAGTATTTTTAGTTTCAATTCATGTGGTGTATAGACCCATGTGGATTAGAATGGTTAATTGTTCAAGTTTAGACATCATATTTTACTCATTACATTTTAAGACCGATTGTAGATGGTGTAGAATGAAATTAAATGGGTAATAATTTTAGGGATATGGTGTATGGGACCTTATTAAAAGGGAATGGAGATCTATTTTAAATCAAACCATAATATATATATGTGTGTGTGAATGAAATCCATAAATGAAAATAATCTATAAAAAATGACATGGTTTCTAATATATTATAAGGAAAAATTTCAATGACACTTCATCTACTAGAATCCCTATAAATAAAACATAAACACTTACCAATACCTATATAATTAAGTAGGTAGTTTTGGATATTATCTTGGTTAGTGGATCCTTATTATCATTATATTCTTTAGATGGTTATTTTCTCTACTTCAATCTTGATATGAGGCATTTGATTTGAATTTATGGTGTTATGTCACCATGAATTCCTCATGTCGAGTTATAGGAGGAAAACGACAACAAAGATCTAGAAATAGTGACGCCTAAAATCATACCTCTAGGAGTTCCACTTGAGTAACTTCCTACTGTACTATATTTGGGAATGTACTCTAGATTTTGAGTTGGATTTCTATATATAATGTAGTACATACAGGGTGCTCCATGAAAGAAACCTATTATGGATGATCTTACTCTTGAGTTATAGTAGAGGAATCCTTCCATTTTTTGGGGATAGTCGACCATAGGCTACTGAATATTGGTTGGAGGACACTGTATTTATATTTGAGGTTCTAGAGATACCTCCATATCATAGGGTCAATATTTCTAATTATATGTTGTGTTCTTCTACTAAGTGTTGGTGATATGTGATTACCCAGGACTATCGTCATTAGGGAATGGTCTGGGAGGACTTCTAGATAGCCTTATTTGTTTGCTTCATTACTAAAATTCTATGAAATGACGACGTGAGATATTTTATGAATCCAAATAAGGGTTATATGTCAGTTATAGAATATTCATTATCTTTTACTATGTTAAAATTATTTTCCCCACTTCAATCTAGTTATGAGATATTCTGTGATAGATTTTTTGATGATGGGGTTAGGTATTACATAAATACTCATATGAATGTCTATTTCCTACATAAATTCCTTGAGAATGTTTACCAGAATGTTATCGTTGAGAAAAACCTAATGAAAATCAATCATTCTAGGAATAGAGTTCTAAGTATTAGACATACCATTAGTTATTTCGATTGAATGAAGCATTCTCTCGAGGTTTATCATCAAAGAAGTGGTAGTCAGAGTATCTACATTGGAAGCTCTGTTATATTCCATAGTATAGATGGTTGAAGAATCTAAATCCTTGATACTATATAGACCCTTTAGGGTGTTGTTTTTGTGTCCATATGGGGAATCATTAGATATTAAGTTGGACCTTTACATCTACTTTCAGTGGAAGATTCTATGTGTCATATCCTCCTTTAGGGGTATGATCTTTTATGACATGTAAGGTAGAGGCCTGTAATATGATAGGTCATACATACATTGGAGGAGGATGTAGTTGTGGTATGTAGTCTTCGAATTATTAGTGATAGTGGAGTGGACCTACGTGGGGTTGTTTAGATATAGAACAGGGCTGTGGAACATGCCAGTTGCATATATTACAATTGATACCCAAGGATCATAGTGTCATTCCATCAATAATATGAGGTACTATTTTATTAGAATCTACATTTGTATCTGTTTTATTTTTTATAGGTTATTCACACTATTTTATCGCTCTATCGATCATAGAAAGTCATGGTTTGTAAAGTCAATATTACTATGCTGTGATTGACTAGGATATATCATTCTGTGTACAATATGAGGGAACACATAAATACAAGGATAATCTCCTTAGGGTAGGAAATTATCCCTTTTTAGAGGAACTCTTTTTTCTCAAGATGATAGGCTTCGATGTCATCCTTGGGATGGACTGCTTGGTTTTATATCATTCCTATGAGGACTGTTATCACCATAGGGTGTCATTTACATCACCATAGGGTAGGATTTATCTCTAAAATATTGATTGGGATTTCTATAATGGTATTGCAGAACTAGAGTGTCATGAGATTAGTGTAGTGACATTCTAGATTTTTAATCTCTTCATGGAGGGTTATCAGAAAATATCTAAAAGATCATACTTCCATAGTAGATCATTTCAAGGATGTATTTCCAGATAAATTTTCTAGATTACCTAATGAGGTAATGTTAGAGTTTACAAACTAGTTCATTCTAGGTGAATTTATATTTCCTATTTTCTATATAAGATGGAACCTACTAAGATCTAGGAGCTTGAGAGACATTTCAAGGATTTAGATGCCAAATGTTTTACATATCTGAGTACTTCTGCTTGGGGTTTAACGATGCTTTACACAATGATGGAATATAAAATAATTAATTTATGCATGGATTAAATATGGTTGAACCAACTAATTATTAATATATTGTACCCACTACCACATATAGAAGGTCCTGTTGAACAAATCTAAAGAGATATGGCATTCTCAAAGATCTTTCTGATATTGTTCTATCATCATATGTGAGTGATACCTTCAGAAAAACCTTGTAAATCATTTTTTTAGAGGTATGATCTATATGAGTAACTCATTAAACCATTCAGTCTCATGAATATTTCCACCATTCTCACAAATTTTAGGAATATGGTTTTTACCCCTATCTAGATTCCTTTTTCATGGCCTTTGTTGGTGAAATATTGGTGTATTCTCACACTCATTACAGCCATGATAGAGATCTCAATATCTTTTTAAATACACTAAGAGAGCATCATATTTATTCCATGATTAATTATTTCCACTTCTTCATAAAAAATATTCCCTTATTCAGTCATATTATCTCATAATCAAGAGTATTTCTTGATCCAAAGAATGCGTTTTTCATGTTTTACTAGGAGAATCATAATAACATGTTATATATAAAAGTCTAATTGGGTCTAGATTGGTATTAAATTCATATTATAATTGAATTATCACACATCTTTTACTTCTTACTAATCTTACTAAGAAGGTTGTTATGTTCTAGTGTTCATAAGAGTTCGAAAAACCCTTTCAAGAGATAAATGGGAGGGTTCTCTCGACATTGATTTTGATTCTTCTAGATCCTAGAATAGGGTATAAAATGTTGTATGATGCTTAAGGAATCAGACTCGGAGAAGTACTGATGTAGGGGGATAGAGTCTTTGCGTATGGATCTAAAATTTTGATACCACGTGAGATGAGTTATCCAACGCATGACCTTTATCTAGAAACTGTAGTCCATGCCTTAAATTTTTGGATAAACTATCTGTTGTGTAATCACCTTATAGTTTTTACAGACCACAAGATCCACAAATGTATATTTACAGAATATGAATTTATTCTTAGAGAGTGATTATGGGTCAAAAATTATTTAGTCCTTTGATTTATAGCTTTCTAATATGCCTGGGAAAGCAATAATGTAGTACATGTGTTGAGTCATAAAACTCAAGCACATTCCGTATAAGAAGATAGTGATGAATAGGAATTGATAGCCCTATTTTTGTGATGTCTCTAGAGTATAATGGGAGTTATGATTAGAATTAACTTACATATTTAATAGTTACCCCTTCCCTCCATGATAGGGTAAAGAGAAATAAGTTTTTAAGTCTTTAGGGGTTGGTTTTATGGGAATGTATTGCTTGTGAGGACCCACCTTTGGACTGGTCTATAGATACATATGATGTACAATGTATACATTGGTGTATCTGGGTTCTTACATGTTTGAGAGTAAAAGTTATGTGAGAGTCCCATGCTTCTCAGTGGGTAGTTCTTCCATGCCTGAACAATATGTATCGAGATATATGATGATAGTATCAGTGCCCTGAGATTAAATTTCAGATATCATGTTTTTTCACTAGGAGTTCTACCAGTGAGTGGGTGAAGGCAGAGTACCAAGATACTTTGAGAATTTCTATATATTCTTTTTTCCCATAAAGGGAATGCAGATATGATTTCATGGAATTTTCAGTTAGATTTATAAGGTCACATTAAGGTATAGTTGCAACATGGGTAGTCATTAACAATAGAAATAATGAATCCTATTTCCATCATATTATAGAGACATTATATATTGATGATGTAAGAATACTATATGTGTAAGTGGTCATACATATACACAGAGTCCCTCATACTATCATATCATATGGGGATACTCATTTCCCCTCATGATTCTGGAAGGGCTTATATATATCTTGGGGTATGTAGTTTATTCTGAGCACATCCTTTCACCCTCAGATTGATGGCCAGTATAAATGGATGATACATGTTTTAGAGAAAATTATCTAGGCATATGTCATTTATTTTGGTAGTCTTTGGAGAATAATATCCCCATATTTGAGTTTTCCTACAAAAATATATTTTAGGAGTTGATTTATATGGATATTTTGTATGCCCTATAAAATAGGTTGTATTTTTCTCCCATGATCTTGTAAGATGTAGGAGAGGAAGTGCTACTGGGTCCTGAATTATTTCATGAGACTTTGGAGTCAGTTTATCTAACTAGGAAGCACATGTATACTTCTTAGTATAGATATAAATATGATGTTGATCCCCCTCTAAAACCTTTGGAGTTCAAGGCTGGGGATCGTGTTTTCTGATGGGAATCACCTATTCTTGAGAATAGATGTATTCAGAAGAAAGGGAAGCAATAATTTTTATTTTATAGTATCTTTGAGATTAGAGAGAGATCTAGTTCAGAAGCCCATCAGTTTCTATTACCTCAAAGGTACCATTCAATGTACAACATCTTCCTCATTTCAAATATTATCTATTATAAATCCTACTCATCTCATAATTTGGATCCTAAGGAGGTTGAATAAGAAATTGATTCTTCATTGGAGGATTATCCAATACACATCATTGAACATATCACAAATTATCTATGAGGATATTATATCCCTATAGAATGGGTGTTGTGGTACAACAGTCGTGTATAGGATGAGACTTGGGAGAGGTAGGCTGACATATGTCCTAAAATTGTTCGGGTTGTTCTCAGACCATTTTTTTCCTCACATGAAAGGTCAACTTGGGGAAAAAGTTATTTTATTGGGGAATACTACAAGAAATCAATTTTTCTATAATGTATAAATCCTTTTAATTTACACTATATTTTATTAAACTGTTCTCTTATAGGATTGGACCCTAATTTTGGGTTGTAGGAAGGTCGAGTAGTTTTTGAAAGGAAGGGTTGGAGGGATGTAGGTTGGATGCTAGACAAATACACACTGTCTAATTATGATACAAAATGTTTATTAGTTAAATGAAATTTAATGGTGTGGGAATAACCTTTCACCTCATTTAAAGGGGTTTTCTTGGGGGAATACCAAGAGTGTTACATGATCTTTAAATCAGTAACATGTTGTGTAAATACCGGATGATATTTTAAAAAAGGAGGCAGGGCATATATATCATATTTTAAAGAATAAATCACCTACACTAAGATAAGACTACACACAGACCATTAAACTGGGATCAACTAATGCTTCAACATTCGGACTCTCTGGTCAGATCTATCTATCTTGTTGAATGTGTTTCGGTAAGAACTCTACTGATCTTACATGTTTATTCATTTCTATTCACCTCGACAAATTTTTCTTAGGGCAGGATCATATATCCTATTTTTAGGGAATTTAACATTTATTCACATTTCGTATGATCCAAAAAATACTAAAGGTGAATTCTAGAAGTGGGGAGTTTTAAAAGTTTAATTTAGGTGTAATATGACTTATCCTTGAAGTCTTTCCATTTCATAAACTATCATCATTGCGTGCATGACAATTTCATCAGGTGTTTCCTATTTAATTTTTATTCAATTATTAGATTCATTAGGCTCATACTCTAGAGGCCCTTCTATATATGTTATATATCTTTAGAGGTTTTTACCTCAATGTTGACCACCCTAAGTAGGGAGTTCTCATTACTTAAGTAAACAGTGGATTATTACAATTATCTGCACCACCGTTGCAATTTTCATTCAATTGACCCACCAAATATAAGTGTTAGAAAAAAAATTCTATGTTATTAAAAGGTATGTATTCTATAGATATATTCTATACTTGATGTATATAAATGGAATCGATTTTTTACCTCATTTTCCCTTATTATTCATATTAATAGAAAATGGGAACATCCGATTAACTGTTTATAAATTTAAATTGAAATTGGTTTAATGTATTTAACCCTCCTTGTCATTCTTATTAAAGTTAAAGAAATAAACCTAATAATTAAATATATAACAAAACTAGAAATGGTTTCATGTCCCTCATAGACTTTCCACTTAGTATGGAAGTAAGGGAATACACCTTTTGAATTATTAAATGGACTAATAATTACATGGCCTAAATTATATAATGAATTATTTATAAGGTTACTATTGTAAATGGATTGTATCATATTTATAGGAATGGTTATATTTGATCAATCCTACGATTCCTGAGGGAATGCCTTGATAACTCAGGGGATGCTATTCCAATTCAAGGATATAGTTTCTAAGGGAGATAGCCACCATGGATCATGGTCCTTGTCTACTTGTGTATATTTGGAATGATGTCGTAAGATCCCTTCACAATATCCAAGATATTAGGATTCCCTAGATACACTCATTAAGCCCGTCATTATGTCGTAGAACATGTGGAACCATGGATTCACACCATTTATCCCAATCATGATTCACCCATTTTACTTTGGATGAGATCCTTAGACCTAGTTATAATATATATTAGTGGAGTTCAATGAGAAATTCCACATAGATTATACTCAAATCCCTCATATCCAGGATACATGTTTTCACTATGAGTTTTCTCAACCCACGAGGTCAAAGATTCTTTAGTTATTACCCTGTATTATTTATAAATTTTTCATCATTATAAGATTCCTTGTTATACCTTGGATCATTTATTACTATTACTATATTTGTACATTGTCAGTTTGATATATACCACATGTTACTTTTCGATATAAGAAGAAAATAATTGAACCAAATAAATGATTACTTTTTAAAGGGAACACCAGCTCAGGATGAAGTTGGTGTCATGGTATTTAAAGTAAAATACTACATTACATTTATATTATTGCACACTGTATCAGTTTACATTCACATATTGTATCGTATATACAAAATCAGAGGTGGCCATCTAAGATTTATCTCACATAATATTTGTGTCGTCAATGCTACCTGAACTGATTATATGTATGTAGTTGTGGAAAAGTAGAAGTAGCCTTCTTTAGCCACCTGATATTGATTACTTTCTTATGATGTAGATTGGTAGTAGATGATTGAGAATGTTCGTGGTATAATTGATAGTTTTTTGGATTCTTTTTTATTCTTTCGAATAGTATGTATCACTTGGTTCCATTTATACCTATTTTTCGTCATTCTAAGGACATGAAATACATTATCATAATTTTTTATATGTTTCAGTTTCCAACTAATGAGTATTATTTAGGGCTTGTATGTTTATCCTTATCTTCTAGTGTCATATGCTTATTTATTATACTAATTTTGTTTTTAAATATTAACATATCCACTTTGCTACACTATGGTAATGAGTCCATTGTCTCTATACAGACACACAATAGTACCTCACTACTAGATAGAAGCCTCTGGCGTATAGGAAGGCATGCTTGAGTTTTTGTGTCCAACTTGGTTCGTGGATCCTCTAAGTGGAACCGAGGTCCGGGATGTCACAATGTACATACTAAATAGTGTTCAATAAGCATAGTATGAAAATAATAGTCTTTTGAAAAGGTAGTAATGGTAAATAGATTACCTCTAAAATATTACATAGTGAACTATGTTACATTAGAAAGTATACTAGGGAGAATTTCTAGAAGAATAATAGTTTAGGAATAAATTTTTAATCTAGAGAATATTATGTCATATAGAGGATTTAATCTCTCAGATGAGGGAGAACTTTCATGAAACAATTATTTTATTTTGAACTAATTCATAATTGTTATAAATCATTAACATATAATTTTGGAGGATTATAGAGTTCTTTTTGGAATTAATATTAGTGTTCCATCATGTTTCAATTGTTGATTACCAATAGATATAGTGAGTGTGTTCTAAAAATATTAATAGTAGTGAACTTTATTAATTACTATAAATTGGAACATTTCCATTTGATTATCCTTGGATTAATTTAGTTAGTGTGATACATGTAATATTAATGAGTATCTACTAGGATTTAATTTTAGTTTTTATTTATGTGATAATAAGAGATATAAGAGTTTTGTTTATCTATAAAATAATATCAAAAGATGAAATTATTTTATTCTAGTATACCCATATTCACCCCCTATCGTGTTATTTAACTATGTGTGGCTAATAAATAGTATCAACTAGAAATGTAAAAGTTAGTGGTATTATCCCTTAGTAGAAGAAATGGTAATAGTTAATCACAAAGGAATTCTAATATTTTTGGGAAAAAGTTTTCATTTATATATGAATCATATGTAAAAAATAATTCTTATCTTTAGGAATATATGTTTTAATATTTTTTTATTCAAGTAATTTAGCCAGTATTGATAGTGGGGTTTTTTAAGGATATTATAAATAGTTTGATGTTTATGTTAGAAGAATCAATTATTTATGTGGATCTTTTTCAAATGAAATCTTTATGAATGTGGTGTCATGTAAATCCCCACATTATATGATTAAAATAAGAATCATCATATATAAAGGTGACTAAAAAGTTTAACAAGAGTAATTTTAATTTTGTGGAACAAATATGGGGACATGAGGATACTCATGAACCAATATATTAACATTTCTTTTTATTAGGTGAATATAATTGTTGTAAAAATTTATTGTCACAAGGAAACCATCAATAATGTAAACATATTTAACAGAATATTGAGTAGGAACTAACTCTAGTTTAATACAACAATATTAGTTCTTGATGATAAGGATCAAAACATGCTAACACTGGATATTCATCAGAGTAATCTTGTTGCATATGAAATGAGGAATAATGATAACAAAGTTATGGATAAGTGGATGTTAAGGAAGGTACCATTAAAAAAATGAAACAATCATACTACATGGGATGATTCAGAATAAAAATGCGTGTATGAATTCATGTAAATATTTTTTTAAAATATATAAATGGGAAATTAATATTTTAAAGGGAAACTTCCACTCATATTATTTAAATGTGGAAAGGTATGACATCTTGTGGTATAGTGTCTTAAGAGGGTCCAAGATGATCAATTGGATGGTGATGGACCCTCGAATAACTATTTAAACTATGTGAATGATATATAAATAATCAAGAAAATTTTCTTTAGGAATATGACCCTACATTCAAAGGAAGACAATAGTTCAAAAGAAATAATTGTTGAATAATTGAGGACCACAATAACCCCAAAAATATTATTTTATGAAAGATGTAGGTAGATCATAAAAAATGAAGAGGTTTATGAATAAGAAGATGATGTTAAATATAAAAGAAGAGTGATAGGTTTTGACTGAACGGTTAGATGTATAACGTTCCTTGAAAAATAACTCAAATAGATTAGTTTAGGATCCCAAGCATTACATGCATCTACGGGAAGAGAGGATGTTTAACCTTAAATATGATATTTGGAAAAATGATATTCAAATAGAATATACTAGGGGTTATTTTTTATGATAAATAATTTAAGAACATATTAGGTTTATCAATGGTTTGATTAAATGTGTGAAAGTTCAAGAAAAACATACGAATGATCCGTATGAAAATTTTTTAAACTATAATGGTTAGTAGAATGTCATGATATTATATTGAATAACAATATGAAATAAAAAATATATAACAATTAGGTAATATAAATATGAATGTGGTATATAGAGTTCAATCAAAATCGATAAAGGGGGTTCAAAAAAAAGTAAAACACATATAAACAAAATATTGTTATTAGTCTTGAACACAGATAGACTGATGTGATGGTTAATTCAAATGAAAAAGCATCCACTTTGTGTATGAATGTTGATCGATGAGTCACTTGTGATAATAATACATTAATAAATCAATATGAAACTTGAAATATAAAAGCTAAATATAGAAATTCACCACATATCAAGTGTTATTGTAGTGTAAATACACTACATTCTCAAAATATCTATTATAGGGCCAATATTTACCTAAGGGAATAAGAGGAAAAGATGAAGTAGAAAATAGTTCAATATTCATGGAAGTACTAAATGGTAGTAGTTTCTATTATAGAGGATTTGGAAAAATGGATAGGTATTACTCATGATAAATGAAAAGTATTTTACCTATAATAGCCCAAATAGGTCAGATAAAACTACTAAAATGATCATCCAAATGAATTAAAATGAAAAATATATTTATATATTTCTAGAGAAATTAAATCCATCATACTTTGAGGACGATCTAGTAAATAAAAAATACTAGGAATGAGTCCGAATTTTTTTTTAAAAACTAAGAGATCTAAGAAGTTAGTTGTTGTTGATATTTATATGAAAAAATTAGATCATGGTAATGTATGGATCCAGAAAAAAAATATACTTCCCAGATAATTGGAAATACGAATCTAATCATAATATTTAATTATTAAATGGAATTAATCATTTTATTTTAGAATTATGATGGGCTAATGATTATTGGCTCTATAAAATCTATGTTTTGGGGGGAATAAATGAGTCACATTGAAGTCTTGGTTGGTGAAGGCCTCAATCACAACATTATTTGTGTCAGGTAATTATATTACTCAATGAATTAAATAAACATTAAAAAGAAGGAATATATCATAAAGGGAAAATGTGGAGTATATCTAATTCAAGGGAGTAAGAAAAATGTGAATACATACCTTTTCAGTGGACAAGTATACATGACTTTATGTTTGAGGAAGAAGAAAATAGACTATGGAATAAATAGTTGTTCCATTTGAGCCAACAATATTTTGATGATATCATGATAAATGATTGATCGCATGGTTTTCAAAAACAAGAATACTATTTTATGCACGTGTTTCGTGTTTATAAAGAATAAAATATTATTCAAAAGTTTTATGAGGAAAATGAGCATAATTCTTCATGGGTGCTTAAATTAGGGAATATGGATGTTTGTGACTTTATATCCCTAATATCCATTGATGGAATGATATTTTAAAATATATTTTTGGATAATTAGAGTAGGATTTAATCGATAGTTTTCACCACTCATATTTCCAAGGCATTCGTTTATATAATTTAGTTGTGGAGAAACACATAGAATATTCTTGGGCTGAATATTATGAAGTTTAGGGTCAATAATGGAATGGAGTTTACAAATATATATGTGTTGTATTATCTTGGAAATATATAAGATAATTTAACAAGCCTCATCCATGAAAAATCCTCATTATAATAGTGTGGTTGTGAAGTTAAAATGGATTACAAAGAACATTAAAAATATGATCATTATTTAAAAATACCTAAAAGGGATGTTTCAAAAGAAACTAGTCCTTAAATTGGTTTATATTTATAACAGATTATGCTTGTGTATAAGGGAGCAAAAGGCTCCATATAAATTATTGTTGGTAAGTATTCTAGCAACAAATTGGTTTTAAATCTTCATTAGTAAGTGTGTCACTATCAATATGGATAAACACATGAATTTTAAATCCCATGGCGATTAACTGATTTTCCTTAGATACTTAGGATATAGAAAAGAATATAAATTATTACATGAATGCTTGGAATTGTTATAGAAATAACTTACATCACTATTTTGGACAATGAATAGAATATTTATGAAAATAGTGAGAAAAAATCAGGATCATTGTGATAAATAGTTGAGAAGATCAAGGGGAGCATAAGGGGTAAGTGTCGATTTAGTAGATTACATTAATGATGAGTAGAATGGTGTTATACCTTCATATGAAAATAATTATAAAATAAATAAATAAAATTAAAATAAAAATATCATCAGATATACAATAATTTCAATGAAAAAAATAATTATTCTCTTTAGAAAATGTATATTCTTACTTAAGTAGAGATAAAGTGTTTTAGAGAAGTTTCAAAGGAATTTAATTGAGTTCTAGTGATGAATTAATATCTTTACCAAATTGAAAATAATCAAACATTGGATATTATTTTAGGAACACTAAATAAAAACACAATTGTGACCAAATGGGGGTTTCAAATGAAATTGGATAATGTTATAAGGGACTACTAATGTGCAATGGGTACTCCTAGATAAAAGGAATCAATTTATATATGAAATTTAATGTTTTGGTAAGGATGAGAATGGTTAATATATTATTATCTATATAATAAGAAAAGAAATTCATGTTTTTACCAATTGACATCTAGTTATAATTTATAAATTGAGTTAATGAAGGAGTAGTTTAGATTGAGAAACCAACAAGTTTTTTCATTCATGAATATGAGAACATTGTTTTTTAGCTGAAATATAATTTAATGAGCTCAATTATGTATCGAGATCATGGTACTAAAGACTTCATCAATACATGATGAAAATTTCTTTTCAAGGGGGTATGGTTGATTACAATAATTATGTAAATAATAATTGTAATTAAAGGATAATGGTTCCAATATATTTTTATGGCATAATATTTTCATGATTGAATGAGGAAAAATGTGAAGATATTATAGAATTAATGATGAGAGATTATGAAATTTCAATTATTAGTTATTTAAAATTTATCATTAGTTTGGAGGTTACCCAGAGAAGGTATAGAGAATTCATTTTTCTATATAAATATTCCAAATATATTCTAAGATTATTTGGATATAATTATTCCCTATATATGAAAAAAAAATCTACAAGGATGAAGTTATCATAGGATAATGATGGGAAAGAGTTCAGTGTTACAGGATATAAGTAGATCATTATGAGCTTATTGTAACTAAAAACAAAATGGAAAGATATTTAATTTTTTAGCTATTAATTAATTGATTAATCAATATAATCCTAAATTAATAATCTTATTAATGGTGAAGTGAATACTTTGATATATCAATGGAATAGTGTATTTTGGTATAAATTAAAAAGAAACATTATAGTATAAGTTGTTTAATTAGTAAGAAATGAGATTTCATTTCCCTATGAAATGCATAATATGAATATATAGAAACCACTATAAGTTTCATATAACTATTTAGTATGATGTAACATCTTAAATATGTGGTATTTTATGTGAAATATCCAATATGAATTAATTATAATAAATCAAGTGTTATTGATCTGAGAAAAATGTTTTCCATAATTCAAGGAAATAGTACATTGAAATAAAGCATCACTTTATTATGGAGAGGGTTATGCATGGTTTAATTATATTATAGTATGTTTAAATCAAACATTAATTCATGTATATCATGACAAATTTTTCAACAGAGGAAGAATTTGAGAGGCATTAACTAGATCATAGAATAATGTTGACCGCACATAGTTAAAGTGAATGTCTATGAACCCCCCACTCCCCATAACTATTCAAATTTTCCCTATTTGTTAGTAAAAATTATTTTATCAAATAAAAAATACCTAGTAGTGGTCATTTCGTTTTTGTATGAATAGGGAGAAAGAAACAAAACATTTATATATGAGATTACTCAAACATGATGCGTGAGAGTGTAAATTTGTTAAAGGGGGAAGCTTTTATATGTTGAATCGGGAGGAGAAAGTTTGTAGTGAAAGTATTTGAACATGATTATTAGGATATTTTCATATCATTTCATAGAAATAATAAAATATTAAAATTATAACCTTTTTGTTTGTGATTAATTTTGATAACTAGTGTGGTTTCTCAAAATTTGTTCATGATTTGACCAATGGATTCATACAACAAGTAATAATGAGAAATCAGTAATTCATTGACAAACATTTCATGTTGATTATTTTTCAATATTACACATGGGGAATGTGGTCCTACAGTGAATTTTGTGTAATTATTTTTAGAGTTTCAAAATGTAAAATGGTGTTTTATGTCTGCAGTGAACAATTTTCATTAAAATAAATTTTTAGTGGTTTAGAAATATTTTTATCAAAACCTGATGGTAGATTATTTAGAAAAAACATCATGGTATTATTTCTTCTTTTTTAGGTTTTTGTATTATATTGATAAATCCAATATAAGTTTTTCCAATTTTTTGATTGACTATATTTTTTTAATATTTATTTATATGTGTATAGAGATTAAATTTAAAATTTAAAAATGAAGGTTTTTTACATAGAAAGTGTAGTAAAGACATATAGAGTTTAGGATATAAATTTTCATATAAAAATTACACTACATATTTATTGAGTGTGTAGACTGTGTTGGGAGTACATAGACTAAATATGTAGTTAAGGAATCTGAATTCACATAACCAAAATGCATTTGAAATGGAGGTTTGTGGGATTACAATGGATGTTCTCATTATTGAGGCATTTTTCAGGACAATTTCTAATAAAGGGCTCTATAAGTTTTTTATCTGAATAAAAAGTATAAAAAATAATTTTAGAAAATGGATAAATAATCATTTTATATTTATTAGATTTTTTTTGGATTCATTACTTACATAAATTCCCCCTAATCACTTATTTTGGAAGATTGAAAATTTTCATTGAAGATCATAACTGGAGAATTATTCTTATAATGAAACTAGTTTATAGTGTTCAAAGCTACTAAGCAATTTAATAGAGTATAGTAATTTATGAAGGAGGTTCATGGTGAATTTTTCCACATAGAAAATAAATAGTGAATAGTGTTTTTTAATGATATTATGGATAAGATGTTTTAAAAGTAGGTTTTTAATGGATTTTCTCATGATGACAGTATACAGAGTGACGTTTTCAATATTGATGGTATATATTGAATATAATTACATGAAGGTAATATATAATGTTTTTTTCTATATATAGTATAAGGTTAATAATTTTTCACGAATATTGTATTCAAAAGATCAATTTGATAATAAGAATATCCCAAGAATAAATTTTTCGTGAAACAAAAGTTATTGGGTGTACTAGATTTCAATAATAGAAATAACGAGAACCTTTATGGCACACAAGTTATAGTAAGAACTATTTTCGAGTTGAAATAAATTATTAAATTATAAATTTAGAGTAATAATGAGTTACATTCTTAGAGATAACAAAGTGTTATCACATGTGAATAGTACTAAAATATTAGGGGAGCGAGTCTACTCGAAACATTGTAACATTAGTCTTCTTTACTAGTTCAGTTTCATTGACATGTTTTATTTGTATGCTCTTAGGATAAACCCATCTAGGTGAGAGATGTAAAATTATTTTTTCTCTTACATTCTTTCATTTTAGATTATTTAATGTTGTGAGAATAAGAGAAAAGATAGTTTTATTTAATGAAAAAAAATGATTGAAATTGGAAAATGTTTTAATCCATCATACCTTAATTCACCCCCAATACCATGAATTATTTAGCATATTGGTTCCATAAATCTTTGAGACTCCTCAGTGTAAGCTAGGCTCCATGGTGCTATGATCCACATAATGGGATAACCCAGGAACTCAAACTCTATCAATCCATAAGTAGATGACCCTTTTAATTTCTGAACAAAAACCCATCTATATAGGGCTGTATGTTTTGGATAACATGGCCATTGCATAATTTAATTTGATGAAAGAGTATTAACACTCCTCTAACTCACCATGTTACAAAAAGCACACAGCTCTACAACTTACTATACAAAAAGGAAATATATAGGATTTTAAATCCATATTTAAAATCCTACTATTAAATAAATTCATCTTCTAAACCCTCCATAGTTCAAAATCCATTTTCACACCACAAAATATCACCTTCAGAGGGAATTTTCATAACTGGAAACTAATTCATTGCCTTCAAACATAATAATACTACTAAGTATTTATAGACTCCAAAACCATTTTATAAATGAAAAGGGAAGGTTTTGGGTAATAAATTACTTAAGCAACATATTTCTATCATATGATTCTCATCCTCTAGAAAAAAATAGTACCTCACAAGAAAAAATTAATTTTCCTTGAATAACTGTCTTATGAGATACCACTAAGGGTTATTGATATAGTAAAAGTATTACTGACTCATCAATCATCTCATAAATTCAAAAATCAAACATATAATCCCAAAAATATCATTCATCAAAATATTCATGATATTTTGTTTTCATCAACAATTAATGTTCCTAGGTAGACACCTCTGTGTTTGCATCACAATATAAGAAAAGAACCCTATGAATATATTTCTTCTCAAGAACCCTATTCAAATGGTCCTTAATAAAAATGGATCCTTCCATGAATGATTCATCATCTAAAAAATATAACTCCCAACAATCCAAGACATAAGAAGAATCAAAAAGAAATTTATTAAGCTTTTATATAAAGAAGTAATCATGGATCTGGTTCTTCTATAGGAGAAGATTAAACCAATATGAAATAACTCCAATATTCTATAATACCTCAAATGTGTAAACAAATCTAAGATAAATAATTATATTATGACTAAAACTATACTTTCTAGGGAGCGGAGATACTTTAAAAAATATCTCCAATATCAAACATTGGTCTCTTCCTCCTATGATCATCATAGAATTTATGATGATCATGGGCTTTCTTAATCCTCTTGGGAATCATTTTTACTTTCTCTATCATGTTATTCATCAATTCCCTTATAAGTATATATGAATATACCACCATATTCCACCATAGTTTAGAACCACAATTTCAGCCATAAAGTTCTTCGAAAAGGACCACAGTAATGGTAAAGTGATTTTTTATTATAAATCTCTATCTGAGGTAAGTGATTCACCCATTATTCCATAAAATAAAAAATTCATATAAAAAAATATCATATTAATACTAGATAGTTCTCTATTTATGACTATTTTTAATGGATAAAAAGGTTTTTTATGTATATATGAGAACCTAAAGTACATTGGTTTCCTCTCAAAAATCTATAGAAAAAATAGGGATACTGATCCTAGAAGATTTTATTTATAACTTGATTAAGCCTCACAATATCCTTTAAATAGTACCTTGAAAAAATATCCACTACCCTCTACTAATTAATTTCTAGGTGGGATGCCATTTTAAAATGGTCTATAAGAAACCAAATATTATCATATATACCCTAGGATCAGTGTTAAATAATTATTAAATCTATTAAAAAATCATCTCATGTCCACCAAGGAATATTAAGTGTCTAAAGAAACACACCAAAAACACAATTCTTGGCCTTTACCTTATGGGAGATTTGATATCAAGATACAAACCCTACAACTAATTTCTTTATCCCAAGACACCAAAATGGATCTCAAATGACCGGAAAAATCTTATTGATCAGAGAATTAACTTCAAATGGGGAATTGAGAAACTATTAGTGAATAATCTCACACATCACTAAAGGAATGAATAAACTCACTTGAAACAATTATTTATGTTCAACATTATTAGAATATTTTTATATAACATCATCATAAACAATGTGTTCCCACTAAAACTCTCCCTCAAAATCACCAAACATAGAATCCTCCACACTCTACACCAAATATGACTACACTATCATTTAATAGAGTGTCGTTTTATTATTAACATCTAAAATATTTATGTAAATCATAGATATATCCTCCATCACTCTCTAATAATAACCATATTCCCACACAATGGTTTTTTCCCACTAGACTATTTACTTTCATGTGGCCCAAAATAAATTTTTATATCACCCTGACTAAGAAGCCACTAAACTTGTTACCCAAGTTAGTGCACCACATGGGTTAAAGCAAGGTTCCCAATATTGTAGAGGCTATCAAAAGGTAATTAGGATTTATAGGTGGTATGGTTGTAGAAAATACCCTCTATTCAGATTCCAACATAATGAAAATAATTAAAAAATTATAACCACAATATCAAGATAAAATATACATGCACTAATACACCAAATCAAACCCCATGAAATATCATACTTATTCTATACATAGAAATGGAAAGCATAAAAAAATCAGGTCACGAATACTAGTCACTAGAAGGAAAAAGTAATAAAAGGTAGTTGAAGAAAAAAAGTTCTCAACTCTAGATAGGATCTTTATTCCCAACACCAGTCCTAGCCATAACATCAAGGACTAGTTTCAAATTTCATTCCCTTATCTCGGACTTTATCCATGAGTTTTATCTGAGTACTAAATGTTGGCATGAATAAGGGGGTTAGTATAGTTTAATATCAACCATAAATAGTGTATAATGGGAATGAGGTCTATATTTAAAAATAATAATAGTGGGATAAATATAGGAGAAGGGGTAAGAATAACAATGATATATGGAAATAAAAGAATCCTTTTTTATCATTTAGTCTTAAGGAGAAAACTGGGGATGAGCCCATATACTTTTTATTATATAGGTATCTGAACATAGAGTAGGTATCATGGCCCAATATGACTCTTTTTTATATCACTAAAGAAACCACTATCATATAATTGAATGAATCCACATGGATCAACCAGAAATTACCTTTTAGAAATCCCAATTAAATCCAATTTTTTGGTTTACTCATTAGAAGAAACCCTTGATGCATATATTTTTATATTAATTAGAACAAAACACTCCCACCTAAAAACATCCACACTAATTTGGTTTAAAAAATACAAGGCTATCATCGTTGAGAATTTAATATGGGTACCACCTAAGAATCCATGATAGTAACCTTTAACATTAAATGAGGGTAGGAATTACTATAATCTAAGGGGGATATCCCCCCTAGAGTTCAGAGTAATAAATCTATGTAGATTATACTGACATCCATAAGAAATTCCATATCATTGGACCTAATAGAATCCAAAGGTGTATTCACACCCCAATATTCACATTCATCCCTTAATGTAATCTTAGGCTAGACTAAGGTATTACATGGAAAAAAATAGGAATCTAATGAGGTCCTCCAAGACAATCTATTCTCATAAAAATTTCAAATAATTAAAAAATATATAATTATTCCACAATTCATATAATAAAAAATACTACAATACAACCTAAAGTTACTATTTTGGTTCAATTTACATTTTTTTAAACATTTCACGGTCATAAGATCTATGTTATCTTTTTTTCATCCTAGGAAACTAAAATTTCACACAAGATAATTATATATAAACAGGAATCCTTAACCACCCTAATTAATTCACTAAATTTTGAAGCATAAATACCACACTAATTTATAGTATTTTCAAGGTATTACCGTTAATAGGAAATTTTAAGGTTTTTACAAGAAATATTCTAAGATATCATAATGGCATCGAACAAATTAAGATTTACTTTAGGTTAACCACCAGATGAAGTGGTTTTAATGTACAATCCAGTGATGAAAAATAATATTGAGTATTGATGGAATGAATGAGATTACATACCATGGGTTAAAAGAGTCCCATCGATAGAGTATTAGGCTTTGGATATTGTAAAAGTAGGAGAAAAATATAACCCATATAAAATCTCTAAAAATATGGAATCAATTTTAAACATGGTGTAAGAAATTTAGATTGAAGATAAAAGTAGGATATGGATCTAAAGGATTGTCACACACGACCCTCAACCCAGTTGGTGAGGACTCCATGAGTGCATCTACGAGACCTAGGTTCGAAACTAGGAAGAGGCATAATCTAGGGATACTGTAGCAGTACTGTAGTAGAACTGTAGCAGGTAATGGGTGGTTAATATAGAAGATACTGTATAAGGTACTATTTGGTACTGTAGTAGCCAGAACGATTCACCTTGGGCCACCGTTTTGGGCTTGGAGTCCTTAAGGCCTTTGGTCCACCTAGGCCTTCAGGTCAATAAGGGTTTCAAACCAACTTTAAGGTCTTTGGGCCACCTCAAGGCCTTTGGGCCACAAAATTAGTGTAGTTTACCTAGAAGGACTCTACAGAAAAGATCAACCCCAGAGGAGGATTCAGATCAAGTGCACTCACCAGAGAAGACCTAAATGGATTTATCAGAATGGGAGGGTATGGCTATGCCATCGAGACTAGCCTGTACTTACATAGGAATCCTAGCCAGACGACCATGCGTAGGTGGAGAGATACTATAATGATATAGATCCTGGGGAGGGGAAGTTCCTTGTAGATAGTCTGGTTGAATTCCCTAAGACCTTCGGGTCATGTAATCTCTTAAGCCTATGGGTTATGTAATGTCTGAGCATGTGGTACTTTTAAGTGTTCCCCCTCATCCCTTGAAAGGGGGGTTATCAAAAATTAGTAAAAATGAAGGCCTTTGGGACATTTAAGATCTAAATGAGTGTCAACAATAATACGAGCTGTACAATAGGAAGAACATGAAAAAATAATAGGTGGAATAGAAGATGAACCCTAAGAACCATGAAATGGAGGATGAGCTTCCAATTATATTGATACAACCATGGAAGTGGGAAGAAATTCCGTTAAGAAATGTAATATCAAGAAGGGGTAAAAACAATTTACCCCTTAGAAAACAGTCTAGATTCAACCAGCTAGATGGTGGGATTATAGGGGCTTTGTCAGCCTTTAGGATTCCCACATACTATCTGGTAGAGCTATATTTCATAGGTTATATTTATTTTCCACATTTCATACCTCCTAGATACCCAAATACCATTCAAATCCCATAAATACATTCAACAAAAATATAAAAACAAAGAGTTTTAGAAAAATTTAAATGGTTGATACCTCAAAAAATGGGTGGGGTCACACAACCTTTCCCATTTAATATATCTCATCCTTGAGTTTTATCCTCAACCTATACTCAACCTAGTCCATGAAAATAACCTTCTATTGGGCTCCCATTTTTGATTCCCACTCCCCTAATTCTTCTTGAAAGCTTTTATATAGCTATTTTACACACAAACTATAGGAACAAATTTATTTTGATATTTCTTCTCACAATGGTCCATGATATGAAACAAATTCTCCTCAAATGATGCATATGCTTCAAGATCAACACCCCCAAAAAAAGTCATGTGAGATTGATTAAGAATTTACCAAAAATGTTTAGTTAAATGGAATAAATTTTTAAAGGAACTGGATATCTGTGTATTATTCTGTTAGTATTCCATCTAGATCAACCTTTATACAAATTCAAATGACCCCACTTGACTATGATCCAATTTACCTTTGCTTAATATATGTTGTTTTTCTAAAATATGAAACACACATAAAATAATTCGGTCACATATATCAAGAACTATTGGTTGATGATATTAGCATGTATATGACTTCCACATACTTTTTCTGATATATATCCTCTAGATAGTCATGTAGACATTCTCTCACATATAATAAAATAAAATTGTCCCAAACATCACTACATCACCATCATCCAACCAAAACAAGTGTGAATGGAATATCCTCTCATATAATTCCTCCTAAGTATCCATTTGAGTCATCCCTAATAAAATTTTGTTATATGAAAATTCTACATGATCCATAGGGTTCTCCAAAGAACCACTAATATCTAGGATGGACACCCTCAACATGTCCCCAAACACCAAAATACTCTTCTCATACTATCCATCTATCTGAAGTGGTAAGCTATACACATAATATCGTGAGTACCGAATTTTTTATATGACCCATTCGATAACTTTGATGTAAAATAATTGTCTATCTTATAGAAAATTTTCATATTGATCTCATGATAAAATATGTTCTGAGGGATGTATAACTATCCTATATCATGTACATTAAACAACTCTTAGTTCTATAGAAAATGGTGTAACTTCTTTATCAAATACATGATGGCCCATAATTCATATTTTACATTGAGAATACTTAATAATTATTTGTAAAATTATATTTTTACATTATACCATTTCCACTAGTAAATGACTAGTTACATTTGAATACCAATTGGACATAGATGTTAAACCTTAACTTACTCATAGGTGGATCACCATGTAATATACCCCTCTATCTCATTATTCATATCTATCCACCAATTTTGATGATGGAGACCATGATATAATATTTTCCATCCATGGTGTGCTTCCCATATGGATATGTGAAACTCCCTCATCAAATCCTCTTTCATATTAGTATGCATTGAAACACACCCATGAACATAGATGATCTCATCCTCATTTATACTCAAATGTGGTGGTAACTCCCATCCATCGAAGCTACCCCAAGGGGATATGCACTCTAGATCTAAAATCAACCTTCTCTTAATCTAAATATAGAAGAAAAGGATGTGAGGACCGGGATTCCCGAACTGAAAAACCATATTATTCGTCAACTTCTAGATGTATCTGAGTATAAAAGTGCCATCGGTTTCCACTCAATAGTCAGATCCTAGTCAACCTAAGGCTATTTAATATATCTCAATGATTTAAAAACTATATTTACCATACAAGTATATAATCTAGATCAATATTTAAATACATGAGTTACTCCACCCACCTTCTACTCCAAGAAGTAATTATCACAAGCTTCAAACCAATTGAACTCTCATCCCTTTTTGGCCAGCCCTGTCATAGGAGCTACCAAATTTGAAAATTCAAATTTTAAGGATCATCAATATCCAACCAAGTATATAAAAATAAAAAAAATAAAAAGTATTATTATGATTATCCCATGAAACTATAGCTCTCACTTTCATGGGGTCAAAAGGCATGCCCACTTCTAATATCATATGCCTAAATATGTGTACACTGTCAACCCATTAACAAAACATTGAAAACTTTCATACAATATATAATAATATAATTTTCCAAAAAATGATCTACATTTATTACAAAACAAAACTAGTTCTTTTTAATGTACATATCCTTTAGTTTCTAAAATTTTCACTTTAAATAATTAAATATGGCCTAATATGAATTCTTGTTGATTTCATCTATGTATCTAGGGTGTTTGGGGAAAGTATTGATCCTAGAACCCTAATTTTGGGATAAAATAAGATTGGTTCTTTGTTAGTTAAAACCATGTGGGGAATGACACACGATCTTCAAAACCATGCAATGTTTGGATAGGGTGCAAGATGAGGTTGTACCATTAGATCGAACCATGTGAAATGGGGTGCACAACCATGCGTCCAAGTCTTAAATTTTTATAGTGGAGTTTTTCCTGGTTTTTCAAAAATTAGTCAAATGGTGGGAAAAATCCATGTTATGTTCCCCTTATTCGATAAGATCATTCATGGTTGGTGCACGGTTTGTAAACCATGTGGCCCAACCGTGTGGTGCCCAATTTTGGGTGAATTACTAATTTTAATCCATATTGAACCCTATTTCAAACATAGTTTCTCTTTTATTTAACAAAAAACAACTCCACCCTTTTTGAATCCATCTTTGAGCTTATTATAGGATTTCCACTGATCATCTATCCAATATTTGATTCAAGAACTATTCATGTCATTAAATCTATATCTATTGGGTTTCAAATAAATTTTATCCATTACTCATTTAATATGGAATCATCTACACAATTTAGGTGAAAAATAATTTTTGATATTATTAGTTTCATCATGTTTTATTTGATATTTTACCAATATGAGTCAAATCAAGAGATGATACATGATGATCTATCCACTACAAACCTTCACTGGAAGGTTTAATTCCTTTTATTGAAATATTATGTGTTTATATATTTCCTTGTCCTGCACTCCTAATTCTTCGGTGACACCTTGAAATGGATTTTGATCCTCGATATAAATAAATAGGTATATCATATCTAATTATTGATGTCTATTAATGAATGGTTATAGGATTAGAACCTTGATTTGAAGGCACACCTTGGTTGTATTGTGTATTAAATGCACCATTTTGGTGGCATATGAAATTGGACCCCTTTGAGGTGTACCCCTATACTCGATTTCCTAGGATGTTAATGTTGAATTTTCTGTTGATGTTTCGATTGTGAATTGATATGTGATTCGAATTGAAATATCAATTGTAATTGAATTGATGAATAATAGGGAATAGAAGTCATTCTCTTAGACACTTTCCATGTATTTGTTAATTAAATACGAGATGTCAGTCCCAATGAATTTCCCATGTGAGTTATATTTATGTAATCCTTTTTAACTTGGATAATTCATTGAGTCACCTTATGAGGTGAGTTTTAATTTGAATGAATTGTTCTCAGTGCTACCCTTGATATGTTTAAATTTAATTGTTTAAATGAAATTTATTAAATGGAATTAAATAGGTTAATTTCTTATATAACATTGGGTGAAACATGGATTTATATGATAATTCCATGGACGGTCTTGATTTTATTTTACCTTACATGTGAGCGAGTGACTGTTGGACTCCCTAGCAGACTTCCATGGACATAATCATAGAAATGATAATTATATGTCCAGTGAAACTTAAATTCCATATTTAATTACTATGAGAGACTCAAAGGGAATTTAATCATTTATGACATGGGTGATACTTGGAACCCCTTAGTGGATCACCAAGGATGTACTCAAATGGAATTGATGTTATACCACACATAGAGCGATACCTAGGTTCTCTATAGGTTTTCCATGGATGATCTAGTAAGGTGTTGGTTTATATTATTCATGGAGTAGTACCAATATTCAAAATTAAAAAATCCATGGATGTACGTAGGTACATAAATAAATAACGAATTGAATGAGTTATGTAACACATCTTCCAATCCAAATAAAAATCTTCAATTCAACCATTGTTTTTTCTATAATGATGGCCCCTTTAGGCATCCTTTGTTTACCTAATTTCAAGTGGACACCAGGATACATGTCAGGTATTGTGGAATATTAATTATATGAATTTAATCATGAACTGAACTTGATTTTAAATGATATCTTGGAATTTATAGTGTGTTTAATTCAATAATTTCATTACATATTGCATTACTGCCCGTACACTATCTATTATATACTCACTGACTGGATGGCACTATACCTTGGGTGGTTGCCTATATGTATTATTTCTGAATCCTTGTTCATGCCACCTTTTGGTACCCATAAAAGATTATATGATTTAATGTATAGAAAATAGAAAACACAATGATACAAGTTCTTGATTGCTTATTGGTAGTAGGGGAGTATGGGACCAATTTGAGACTCTTGATGGTAACTACGATACTTTTTGGAATTTTTTTACTTTTTTCCATGAATTTTTACCCCACTCTGTATACATGTTTTGGATATTTTTATAGACATATGACATGTATCTTCATCATCATTTTATATTAACTTTATTTGGATATTGGTATCTGTTCCAACTTTGTATCTATTGTAAATGTGATTTATTACTTCTTGTACTTGTATTTTATTGATACCTCATCTGTCTTCCACTTCAACAAAAAGGGAATAGTCTCCCAACTAAAAAACATAGGCCCTCATTGCTAGTTGGTATCCTTTCAAATTTGAAAATATGGGCTTGAGTCTATGTAACAAACCATGAATGGGGCACCATTGTGTGGAATCTGGGTCTTGGACATTAAAAAGTAGTATCAGAGGGGTTTTATGGTTTAATTTATTACTTTAGGAGAATATAAATGGATAGAAAGGGAATTTAATTTGGTAATGAATTATAGCTAGGCGTAGCTAACCCGTGTATTGAAAAATTCCAAATTTCCTCAAATAAAATTTCTATTTTATGAATATTTACTATTAAAATCGTTTTGATTCAACCATCAGGAGATGAACTTGATTTGTGACATTATTAGTTACATCATTATGGGTTTTATTTTTTGAAAATCGATGATATGAGGGTATTCCATCTCAGGCATCAAATTAAGAAAGTACAATAATCATATTCCATGAATTATACCATGCCATATAGGATTCATTACATATTTCATGCAATGGTGAATGGTTTCTTGATAGATATAATTGCAATTGTGATAAATATTTTAGAATATGTTATGATGTAAATAAAGTGGATTCCATACATTGGTTCCAGAGGAGTATGGTCCCTCATGTATTAGAATTTGGCAAGACATTTGTTGAACGTGCTTAATGAAATGTGAAAAAATGTGAAATGAGTATTAACTAAAATGAAAACAAATATGTGAATTAAAATGGAAAAGGAAATGGAAACCGAAATTGAATTTAGCAGAGAACATGAACTAGACTCGATCATTGTACTGGGAAGTAGGCAGTGTATCTAGATTTAATATGTGTTGTATGTCACCCAAACCTAACTCATAGAGTAGTAAGTGGGGTTTTATCTCTTATAGGAAGCCTTATACCTTTCCTATTTCTATTTTTATTCTTTTAATCTATGAATCTTGATAAAAATCATGATCTGAGTTGGTTTCATAGATTTTGTAGAGGTATGTCATTGTTACATCCTCCTTTTATTTTCCAGAAGGGTGGTGACGACCACACTCTAGATGTGATGGTACATTATATACCAATGGATCCTACAGTAGTGTCAGTTGCGGCCCTATTAGTTGTACTGGACATAGGTGTCATGGCATAGTTCTGTGAGGGATTCTTATGCTCCTTGAAGACCGTTCTAAGAGCACTGAAATCTTCCCCATGTATGGATGAGTTAACATGTGAGTTCTAGAAATAGCATCCACCCATGTTTTTGGGGGATGGAGGACCACAAAATGTGGATTCATGGATAGAGGCCATGATATCCATATTTGTGCATCTTGAGACACCTTCTGATAGAAGGGTAATTCTCACTATGTATATGATGTATGACTTCACCAAGAGATAGTGGGATTTCATTACTCATAAATATCATCATTGAGAGATGGCATGAAGGGATTTTCTAAGTCCATATATGATTAATCATATCTTGATATATTTACAGTTGATAGAGATCAAGAGTTTATGAACTTAGAGCAGGGTGCATTATCAGTGATTGAATATTCATCTTGTTTTACTAAGCTCCATCACATCACTCTTATTCTTATGGGTGACATGTTTTCTAAATCAAGGAGATTAAATGATTGTGGTAGGTATTACTTTTTATCATAGGTGAATATTTTTTTGACTCACCACCTTGTTTTTAATATAAAATTAGGTGGTTATCACCTATCTAACCTGAGAGAGGATGGGGGTGCTCTCTTGGAATGTTTGGTATCTAGAACTGGTATTTCATTGATCAATATTAATAAGAAACATTTGGAGCTTCCCCATGGTTATATTAGTGGTCAAATAACATGCTCAGGTAGCCAGGTGATGTGTTACCAGTGTGGTAGGTTTGGACAAACGAGGTCACAATGAATAAAGGACATAGTCAAGTGTTGATCTTATATAAAGAAATTCCATATAAAGTGCTTATATTGAATGTCTCCTCTAGCATTAAGTGAGAGTGGGTCTTCACCAACTCCACATTCATGAGTGGGGTCAGCTGTTACTCATCAAGAAAGGATCTGTAGTATAGCTAGCCAACCAGGCTAAGTTAGTGGTCATGGTCATGGTAGTAATACCTTGGTTTTATAGTGATAGTAGAGTGGATCTACTTACAATATCTAGGATGTATCAATGGGATATGGTTCATGCTACATATACACAATAGAATATACAGTAGAGGGGAAGGACCTCAGAAATCCTGTTGTCATAGGAATTATTATAGTATCCTCTAATTTAGCTTATGAACTTTTTAATATAAGAGAATCACATTGATTTATATCAATGCCCATTGTGGAGAGCCTTGGTATTAGGGTCTATACTTAGAAAGGATTCATGATGCATGACCCTCTATTAGGGATCATAATATAAGGTTTATATCATCTCAGGGAGTTCCCCCTTGATATTGGTCAGTGTCACTTCATATGGGACCTCTATGTACTAGAGATGAAAAGTTTTGACATCATTCTTATTATGTAATTGTTGGTTCTCTTTCATGATTTCATTTAATATTATTTTCAAATGGTCACCTTCACATCACTATATAGTGGAGATTTTATTCACAAGGGATAATGTGATGTATAGGCAAGCTAAGTTGGACCCACACATTTGGGGATATGGAGAATTATAGATTTGATTGTGAGTATATATATGGATAACAAAGAAAAAAAATATGGAGTTACCTCTAGTGGTTGATCATTTTAGGGATGTATTCCTAGATAAAATTTTAGTATTTTCTCTAGTGGTAGAGGTATAATTATCTATCGGGATAGTTCCAATGGATTTGCGAGTATCTGTTCCTTCTTATAGGAAGTCTACTACTGAGATTAAAGAGCTCAAGAGGTAACTAGATGATTTAGAGGCAATGTATTTTCTCAGAACCGGTACTTCTCTGTGGGGTTCACCCATTATTTTTACAAATTAATTAGACTCTATCCTAAGTATATGTGTGCATTATTGGATGTCGAACCAATAGATAGTTAAAAATAAGTACCCTCTACCATAGATAGATGATCTCTTTGATTATCTTAGAGGAGAATGGGTATTCTAAAAAATTGATTTGATATCTGGTTATTATCAGGTGTGCGTTGGAAAATAAAACATACCTCACATAGCCTTTTGTAGCAGGTATGGTCTATATGAGTTTTTGGTAATGCCATTATTTCTTATGAAAGTTCTAGTTGTCTTCATGGAACTGATGAACCAATTATTCTATATTTATCTTGATTTGTTTTAGGTTATTTTATTAGATGATATCGTTGTTGATTCTCACAATCTACTTGACCACGAAAAACATCTTGATATTTTATTTGATACACTAATACAAAATCATTTATATTCTAATCACACAATGTTCCACTTTTCAGTGGACTAGATTCACTTCTTGGGTCACATTGTCTTACAAATTGGAGTATTGTCTGACCCAGAGAAGGTGAGAGAAATAGTTTCATAGGAGCATCTCAATAATGTCTTTTAGGTACCAAGTTTCTAAGTGATATTAGGTTGGTAAAGGCATTTCATGAAAGATTTATCATTCTTAGAAGCACTAAACACATGCTTGACTAAAAATGGTATGAAATTTTTGTGGTCAGATTCCTATGATAAGGCCTTTACATACCTAAAATGGAGATTTAATTGAGTGTTAATACTGATTTTCCCTAGAAGGATTTACATGGTTTTCTTTGAGGCTTTGGAGATTAGTCTTGGATAAGTTCTTATGTAGGGTGATAGAATTATAGTGTATGGATATTAGATGTTGGTACCACACAAGGGGAATTACCCATTGTACAAACTTCAGTGAGTTTCCGTCGTTCACTCCTTACACAATTAGAGACACTTTTTACTTAGAAAGAGAATTGTGGTGTAGGACAGTCATGGGTACACTTTTCTATCATCCATAGCTATTACCTCTACCATTTTGGATAGAGTTAGGATGATGCTTTATCTGAAAACCTAGTCCTATGGGAGAGTGTGGAATGTGAGGACTGTCCTCCATAGTGGATCCTTAGAGAGGTTGAAATTCTATGAGTACATGGTTGTGTGGGGTTTCTTCATTAATACGTGAGGAGATAATATGATATTTCCATGATTTGTCTTGGGACGTTCACCCTGACCTCACCATGAAATATCAAGATTTACATTTATAGTATTGGTATCCATATTTCAGAAGTGATGTGGTTGGTTTTTTATGATGTGTTCCACCAGTCATCAGATGAAATAATAACACCAATGTTTAGCCGAAATATTACTACAGCTACCCACCACTAAATGGAAGTTGGTTGGTGTCATGATGGATTTCATGATAGGATTAACGAGGTGTCATTAAAGTAATTATATGGTATGGGTTGTTGTTTACTAGCTTACAATGGCTTCACATTTCTTTCCAATCAAGGATAACTTTAGTGTTTCTAAGATTGGAATGTTGTACATCCATGGGATATTAAACCATCATGGGATCCCCAATACTATCAATTTATATAGGGATACCATATTTAACTCTTGTTTTTTGGGAAAGGGATATAGAGGGTGTTCGATACATAGGTGATTCTAAGCATAGAATACCACCCCCAAATAGATGGATAGTCAGAGAATATGATTTTGGTGCCCGAGGGAATAATGTTATCTTGCATCCTAGATTTTTTGGGTTTTTGGGATAGGCATATACCCTTGGTTGAATTTACCTACAATAATAGATTTTCGGATACCATACTAATAGTTCTTTAGAAATATTTTTACTATAGGACATTCCGATAAAACCTCTGTTAGTTAGAGGCTGAAGATGCATCGATACTTGGACCTCATCTTGGTTTGGAGACCATAGAGAAGGTTTAATTGAATTGATTGTAGATGGATACTGCACAGTCTTGTCAAAAATCTTATATTTATCATCATATATGACCTATTGATTTTTAGGTCAGGTATTAGGACTTCTAACATGTTTCACCAAGGATGGGACACATGAGGATTGTGGGATTGGCTAAGATTTCACTGGGGTATGTAGTGTCATTTGAGACTCTAGAGAGAGTTAGGTCAGTAGCCTATAAGTTTTAGTTACCTCTGAGGTATTGTTCAATGCCTGTTGTCTTCCATGTATCTCTTCTGGGGTAGTACTATCAAGACACAACTCATGCCAGTCATCCTGAAGAGGTGTAGTTATAGGTAGTTCATTAAATGAGGAAAATCCTATAAATACTTTCGATCTTACCAAAATGGTACTCTGAGTTAGATATTTTATTTTAGTATGGGTGATATGACACCATAGCCATGTACTGGATGAGACATTGGAGCAGGTGTCGATGTACGATCATAGTGGATGTTGTTATTCTTAGTCATTCTGGACCACCATTGAGAAGGTACTTTAGGGATGATTTTATTTAAGGGGGAAGTTTGTAAGAACCCGATCATTTATTAATGTACTAATCCTTTACTTTAATTAATTTTTCTTTTTAAATAATTAAATATGGCCTAATATGAATTCACATTGAGGTCATAAAGTATTAGGGGTGTTTAGGGCTAGTACAGATCCTGAATCCCATGTTTTGTGGTCAAACAATCCTGGTTTGTGGTTACTTAAAACAGTGTGGTGTCAGGCCACATGGTATACCAAAAAATACAAGGAATTGGAATTTAGTAGGAGGATGCAACATTGATAGATAAAACAATGTAAAATGGGTTACATGGATGTGCAACCATGTCTTCAATTTGCACAGTGGAGTTTTTCATTTTCTGTGCACTGTTAGCCAAACGGTGTGAACAAACAATGTAAAGTGACCCTCCTTCCATAAGATAATACATATTTTCAAATGTTTTTTAAACCATGTAGCCAAGATGTGTGGATAACAATTTAGGGTGAATTTTTAATTTTACCCCCACTGAAACCATATTTATAACCTATTTTCTATTATCTCTATTAGAAAACACAACCACATATTTTGAATCCCTCCTTGAGGGTATTCTAGGATTTTATTTTAGTCACCCATCCAATATCCAATTAAAGTGTTTCCCATCTTTTTATATTCACAATAATTATTTTTGAATTTCTTTTCATTCATTCCTCATTTTATTTGGTATCAGTTTCACAATTTAGGTGAAAGCTTACTTTCCCTATTACAAGGTTCATCATGTGTTCGTCAATTTTCTTCCAATCTGAGTCAAATAATGATCTAAAATTGGATGATCTGTCTACTATTGAAGTTTTGTAGGTGGTTATGTGACTTTTGTTAAAGTTCAAATGGTTTATATATTTTGTTGGGTCGTAGGCCTAATTTGTAGGCAATGCCTTGAAATGGATTTTGATCCTAGACATAAATTGATAGGTATAAACTATTTAAATAAAGAGGTGAGTTAATGAGTGGATATTGGTTGAGAACCTAGGTTTTAAGCCACCCTTTGTGTGTGTGGTGTATTAAATTATCCATTTTGAGGGAATATGAAATTTTAATTCATTGAGATGTGTCCCTTTAACACATATCATGGGATGGTAATTTTCAATTATTAATTGATTTTTGAATTGTGAATTGATATGTGACATGAATTGAGATAATAATTTTATTTTAATTGATAAAGATAAATTAAGGGGTTCCATGCTCCTAGACACATTCCATGTATTGGGTAATTAAGTATGAGACGATTCACCAAATGAATTTCTCATGTGAGTGAACTTAGGGTAATTTTTTTAAACTTGGCCATTTCTTTGAGTAACCTTTTTAGGTGAGTTTAAATTTAAATGAATTGTGGTAGGTTTTTACCTTAACATGTATAAATTTAATTATTTAATATAAATGGATTAAATGATATTAAATTAGTTAATTAGTTATCTTTATTGGGTGAAAAATAGATTCATATGAGAATTCCATGAACGAGATCAATTGTCTTGTACCTTGCTTATGCTTGAATGATACATGGAATCCCCAGTGGAATTACAAGGATGAAATCAAAGGATAGAATATTATATTTCAAGAGAAAATTGGATTCAATATGGAATTCCATTGATGGATTCAAAGGGAATTTGATCATTTATTCCATGGATGATAACTTGGCTCCCTTAGTGGATGCCCAATGATGGACTCGAATGACAGTAGTGTAATACCACAACTAGAGCAATAATAGGGTTCATAATAGGTTTTCCATGGATGGGATTGTAGGCCATTGGTTTTTATTATACCTGGATAAATACCTATATTTAAAATAATGAATGGTATACATGGTCTCATGTTCTTAAATGAATAAACAATGAAATGAGTTGTATGGAAATTCTACAAGACAAATCACAAGCCTGGATTCTGTTCTTTTTTATTTTTTTGTACGAACCATTTACGCATCCTTTATTTACATAAATTCATGGGGGTTGATGGGATACAATTGTGGTCTTATTTATTAGTAATTAAATGAATTGAATGACTAAATTAACATGATTCTAAAAGAGAACCTGGGCTTTATATGATTTGTACTTCAGTAGTTTCTTTACTTGTTGAATTAACCCCTACACTATATCTATTATATACTCATGGACTTGATAGTGCTTGAAAATCGGTGGTTTCCTAATAGGATTATGTATCACATCCTATTTGGAACACCTTTGGGGACCCAAACAGATTATATGATTGTTGGCATGGAAAAGGGAAAGCAACCTCATAAATGTTCTTGATTGCATCTTGGGAGAAGGGGCTAATGGTACCAAGATCAGGCTCAAAATGCAAGCTGAGATACATTTTTTCCATTTTTTCACATTTGTTCCATGTATTTTACACCTACATTATATAAATGTTGAGCTATTTTATAGAGACATATGACATGTATCGTCTTAATCAATATATTTGATCTTCCTTTTGATAGTGATATCTATTACTATTGTGTATGTATTTTCTATGTGATTTACTCCTTCAGCTACTTGAATGTTATTGTTTCTTCTACTGAATTCCACTCTATTAATGAGGGAACAATCTCTCCACTGACACACCTAAACCCTCACTACTAGAAAAAAAACCTAAATAATTTGGGGAGGTCTTCTTAAGGACATATAACAATCTATGATCAGGGAACCATTTTTTGGAACTCGAGTCTAGGATGTTACAATTGTATATAATCATACCTCACATTAGAATAAAATAGTATATCATCCAAAAAACCCATCATGAAGTTAACTATGTACATATGTAAAACACTATTCAACAAGTAAATAAATAATGTTGGTGGGTTCATCTTTCCCAATTTCATAAACAAGAACATATAGAGGTCATACAAACATTTTCAATTTATATGAGGTATATCAGAGGGTCTCACCCTATGAAGATGATAAGAAAACCCCATATTTATCTTAGTGAATATTTGAGAACCCTTGATTTGATCAAAAATACCATCAATACATTGTAATTGATACTGATTCCTAAAATTCATTGGTTCATCCATCGATAATATATAAATAGCCACAACATACAATCAGACTTACTAGAATAGAGGCTAATAGATCCCTATATTATGTACTATGAATCATAAAACTTGTGTTATCTAAGTTATCTAGATGATTCTTCAACTCATGTTTCTATGATGGTGCCTTCTGATATATTGGAAAATAAATGGGCTCATAGATCTCCTTGAACTCAATGTTGAACTCCATATCCATTTTAAGTGACAATCCCATGAAGGACTCTAAAAAACATCTTTATACCAATCCACCATAGGGTGGTAAAATACCAATATATCATCTCCATTATCAAACATTTGTGTATCAAGATTAGTTAAAACCCTAATAATATTTTTCTAACTAGGACCTTCTTGACTATCTTTCTTATCCCACCCTTACTTATGAGAAAAAATAATTCCATTTGGTGATAAAAAAGACACATATTAATGATAATAGTCTATATGATATTAAAACTATAGTAAAAAATCCATTCCTAAAATTAAGTCAAGTAAAGACATATCTATCATGAAAATTTCCCATGGAAAGGGGTAACTTCCAATATAAAGATCACATTCCCTAAAGGGGTAGAATACTTAAGATCAGAATCTAACTAGGTATTGATAGATATCACCCCATAGAAATTATCATCTTCCAATCCGAAATCTTCAACATGTGGAGAGGACATGAATGTGTGTGAAATCCCCCATATCAAAAGGATAGTAAGAAAAAAGTCAAAGAAACCAAAATTGTACCTCTCATGGAAGCTGGCCCGACATCAAAATAAATGTAAGCATTATCCGCTGATTTCACATGCCCAGAACCACATCCTTACATTCGAACCTAATTACCTATAATTTTTCTACCGTACTACATTGACTAACTCTAACTCTATAATCACATAACACTTCCTCAACTTATACGACTAGTTGAACTCCAACTACTCTCATGTTGTGGAGTAGAAAATCCATCACTAAAGCCCTAATCTATAACATAATCTTTATGACTTGATTCATGTGACATAATTTTAAAAACATCTAGATATCACCCATCCTCTAATGGAATAGACTCTCAACGGGAATCCTATCATAGTACCAATAGTAGTTACCTTCCCTTATTCACTAAAGACATATAATAAAAGTATCACATAGGATTCTCTACTCCACACTACTCAGTCACGATGCATTAAAGAAACAATTACTACCACATGAATATCCATTGAAAACTACATCTTCCAACCCTGGCCTATGTGACTCTCTCGTATTCCTCTTATAAATTAGAACCTTATTAATCATCTTGAAGACAGGGGTTAGGATTAAATTGTTCCCATGAATATTTATCTTTTATCTAAGTTGGTACTCAAATATTTTTTCCAATTCCAACTCATGAATATCCATAGAATGGATAAACTCTATAACTTACTAAATCCAGAAGTGTATTTCATTATGTATAAATAACCCCTTATTCAAGTACCTGAACTCCTAGACATGTTAACCCATAGGGTATCTAAAAATAATTAGTTGAAGAAACTAGTATAGAAATACTTCAGAATTATACCCACATGATGATAAGACTGAATCACAAAATCCCACTATCTTCTAGCCTGTCCTCAGATCACATAGGTGGAAAAACTCACCCTTTTCTCAGGAGTTATCTCTAAAAGAGTTGAGATTTTATGAATACCCTTTATCCAAGTCATAAATAACTAGGAACCACCATCAATTAAGAAATTGAGCTGATATTTCTACTAAAACTCTTAGGTCAACCTTGAAATATTCTATATATATTGAGGTGTATACCTATACATAGAATATATCACATTAAATAAACTCCCCCTCAGTTGAGTTTTTACACACTGTCCTAGTTCCATAGGTAGCTCAGACCACTTCACTTCAAGTTAATGTTATCCAATTCCCTCCAAAAACTCATATTATATTTGAAAATCATGAATTTATCTAATATTACAAAATAATTACTAACAAATTTCATGATATCATATTTTTGGGAATGCATAAAAAGAATATGATCGTACTCATAGAACTCAATAACTCTCACAAGACACAAATACCCACACTTGGTTCAAGTAACTCATATGGGGGATCCTCATATCACCAAGATTGGCTAAATGCAATTCTATTCAAAATTTGTGAGAAAAAACATGATGAGTTGCTTATTGAAATTTTATTTAACCCAAATCAGAATTTAATTTATCCTGATCAAATATATCAGTCTAATTTATAAATTTATCATATTCTAATTACCTGAGTTTTTTCATGATTACCACTCTATTCCATTACATGAATTGTCAAAAATAAGATATAGAGGAGAACACTCTTTATGTTGTGCTTATCACTCCACTAAATGACAACCAATTTAGTTTCCAATTAAGTGATAATAATTTCATATCATTTCCTATAAAATCATTGGTTATATAGAGTTCCATAATTAATATATATATATATATACATGAAGAAACTTACATTCATTTTAGACCATTAAAAAACAACTTACATTACAATAAGAAAATAAGAATAATAAATAATGGAAGGAAATATATGTATCCCTAGAAATGGAATGTAAATACTAACATACAAAATATGATTCAACAAGGAACAAAATCTCATTATAAATGTATAAAACTGAAAATCCTAAAAATTAAAAGCACAAAAAATAAATTCCTCACTCAATTTAAAAAGAGAAATTTTGTATCAACAAATTCCAAGAACAAAATTTATCACCCCCACCAACATGGATTTTCCCTAACACAGGGGTTAGCTAATATCATGAATATGATCATTAACAAATACAGAAACATACTAAATATTTTCACCCATTACAAAATAATTAAACAAATAAAATTATCAGATAACATTTTTTAATTCCATAACATGTAATCTATTGAACAGATTCCCTGCATTTGTTTGTAAAATGGATTCATGAATGTCTCTATGTTTTTGAGTGGAAACTATCATAGAGTAATTTTTAATAGTTTGTATGGTGGGGGAGATTATACCCTCATGAAATAGTGTAACATAATAGAAATAATGGAAGAATCATGAAAAACACATTATGATAAAGTAAATAAGTGCTAAATTATCATGTCACAACCAATACTATATTGTATTCATACCATATACAGAGCTAGTAGGAGAACACATATGTATGGTTAAGTATAAAAACACTAGAAGGTAAAAAAAGATAAAAGTTGAAAGGAAAAAAACCAGCCCTAAATTCTCAAGCTCTATCCCATCTGTTATCTCAAAACTCAAGTCCAATTTATAATTTCATGAAGTAGCTACATGGTTCCTACCTCCATCTCAGAATGAATCCATGATGACTATTTATGTACCCGACTATAACCCAAATAGGGTGTGATTACAAATATAATTACCACCTCCAATAGTCTCTAGTGTAAATCCATTTTGTACATGTAAAACATGATGTAATTAAATAAATAAATAAATAAATAAAAATAATAATGAGTTATGGAAATTTTTTAAACCACATTATTCCATGGTTATTATAGATGCAACATAGGCAGACCTAATTGGTTTATCCACCACTTGTCTCCAAACATTGATGAGGTATCAAGGCCCAATCAGGTACCAAGGTTCCTCAATAAGGAAAGATTGATCTTAAAACTGAAGGAATCCACATGGATTAACTAGTAATTTCCTACTATAAATTGTGAATGAAATCCATTCCTTAGTTCCTAGAATGAGGGAAAACCCATGACTTGTAAAGGAATTGATCAATTGGAATCCATGTATCAAACCAAATTTACTCCACAACAATATGATCGAGTTGAATCCTGGGAGACTACCCATGGAATTCCAAATGGGTATCACTTATTAATATATAGAATTAATATTTATAATTAAATAATTATAAAAATTACATAAATCTAATGTTGATCTATGAAATATAATTCATGGTAATAAAACATTTTAGAATCTTCTGGCGTGATTAAGGAATCCCATGATCTTGGAGATTCATAATTCATAAGAATTATCCACAACCCAATAATCACTTACATCCCTTAATGAAATTATAGGATTATAAAGATATTCAATGATAATACCAATCATGATTAATCTAATGAGGTCCTCAAATATATTCCATAATCATAATGATTTCCATGAATTTAAAACAAGTGTAATTCTAAAAATCGTATAACAGAAAAATTTAGAATACAATACAAATAATCCATTTATGTTTAATTCACATTTCAATTTAAACTTTTCATTCCCATAAGTACTAAAGGGTCCTATGGGTCATCCTAGGTAAATTAAATTCCACACTCAAGAATTAGGGAAGACATAATGACCTATAATTAATTCATCCAATTTTCTGTAATAACTATCTCCCCATATTAAAAACAAAAAATCTATAACACCTAATTCAATAAGTTATTACTCATCCATGTAATATTATATGATACCAACGTGCCATAAAATAATATAGGTTAATTTTAGATCTAGTATGAAATGATTTAGCATGACTAAAAAATCCAATGATAAAATACAATAGTGAGACAATGAGGGAAAATAATGAGACCACCTACATTCAGTTAGAAGAGTCCAACTTAATGAGTACAATGATATGGATTAGAAATAAGTGAGAGAATAAGAAAAACTAGAAAAAATCTTTAAAAATTGGCCATTTAATTTAATCGTGGTGGAATAGATTAAAATGGAAGAAAAAATTGATAATGGAGGATATAAAATTTATGTCTTTATAGAGATTCTTATATCATGATAAATAGAATATAAATCAAATGTGGGTTGGAGGAAGAGCACAAAATAACCAAGGGGAGGAGATGGATCTTCCCACACTATTATTTCTACCCTGAATGTGTAGTAAATAAGGTTATGTAACTAAAATGAGAAAATTTATAAAATACACTTCTATAATTTTCTTTCTAAAATAAGCATGAACGTACTGGTGAGACCGAGGGTCTCACTGGAAGACTAGTTGGATTCTAGTGGATATTCTAACCTAAAATAATATTATTAGATAAATAGAGGTCTCTAATAATCAATATAGTGCTACTACATCCTTTATGATACATACCTCGACCTCCTCTAATGCCTCTCAAACACCTCGAAGACCTCCTAAATCGCCTTCAAATATTATTTAAAGTAAAAACAATGTGTTATGTCAAAATTTCAATGGTATGTACCTCAAACAAAGGGAAGGGTCATAAATTTTTCTAATTCCACAATTACTTAGTGGAAGTATGTTTTGAAACCTTAGCGAAACTATGGGTATCAATAGACACGAATTATTTAGGTATTTATATAAACATTCCATTGTTCATTAAAGAATAATTTAATCATTCGCTAACCCCAAATTAAATCTCTCATGAAATTAAATTAAAAAAAAGATAAGAATAAATTAGACTTTCATAACTAATGATAAGGTTATGTTAGTTGTATAGACTTCAATAGACATCTTTTAGATTGAGCTATCTTATATTTATTATTTTAAATAATAAATACAATCATTGAAAATTGAATAAATTGATTCTATCTTTGGATGGGTTGTTTTTATTATGATCCTATAATCATCTACTTGGCTAGAAAATCAATTTCTATAAACCTCAATAAATGAAAACCAAATGTGATAGTGATTACACCTAATGGTTATATTAATATTCATCATAATTCATTTGGAGGTTCTTAGATATAACATTATTATTATGATATAAAATATCTATTGAATTTATGAGATATTAAAAGTAGAAATTATGAAAAAAAATTATGAAAAAATAAGAGACTATAATTATAATTAGTTATAAAAAATGGATCTAAATCATCCTGTATAAACCCAATTCATATGATTTGATTAGTCATATATGAGGTAAAGGATGAAAAAAAGATATGAATTCCACTGGTGTTCATTACATGAAGCTAAAAAAAGAAAATAAAGGCATTAATTGAAAAAATAAATATCCTCCTTGTAATGAGTTTCAAGCTCTTCCATTTTCCATGATCGATTACAATAATATTATCCTATTCTAAAAATTGATAGAGGACATTAAGTTGGTGACCCCCAGGGTCAAGGGGTGGTATAAATTCATAATTTGTGGTAAAAAGTGTGGTTGAGGAGGTGTGTGGCTAGTTTTTCATGGTCTTGTTGTTAATGTGTGTGGCAAGGTAAACCATTATCCAACCATGAGAGTCATTCTGTCTAGAATTATTAAAGGTTCGCTCTTTATGGGTGAATCTATATTATTTGGTGAACTTGGTAGAGGCTATTTGAAATATAATTATTTAGCAATTTTTAATTTTACATAGTTATAATATTGAAGCACATTTTATGGTCAAATGTGTGGAGATAGAGTGATTTAGATGTTTCTACTATTTCAGGTTCAACATTGATTTTAAGGCGATGTCTGATTTTTTCTGAGTTTCAATATAAATTTTTCATGTCATTAAATGAATAAAAATGCCTCTATTTAGACTTCAAAAATCCCATATTATTCCAAATCTAACAATTCCTTCATTAGTTTCCTATTTTTGACGTAAAAAAATATTTGACCATTAAATTATTTATATCAAATTGATTACCGCATTTAAAATGTGATATATGTTATAATATTTCATTATACACACTAGTGACTCAAACTACCCAATAATTTATCAATTTTTCATCATTAAAATACAAAATTAAAATCATTAAAAATGGATTATCCAAGAACAATGTTGAAAATTCATAGATTATATAAACCAAATAAACATAATTTTTGAATGAATTATAACATATAATACGATATACACCCTCCCTGATTCACCAATAATCCAAGTAATTAAATCAAGGTAGGCTCAAATTAAATTTTCCAAATCCCATACTCAAATAACAGTTATTTTAATTATAGAATGGCTATTATTCATTTGAAAGATGTTTTTTCTATTTATGTACATCTCATCATACACTAAATTTGGTTAGTAAGAAGATTTCTTCAATTGTACATAGTGCACAATTAGAATTATATGTTACACGAACTCATTAACATATTGTTTGGGAGAAAAAATATATTTGATATCTTATTGGAAACTTATTTTTATAAATAACTATTTTATAAGAGTGAGAAATTATAAATACATACTTATGTAATTTTTTTCCAAATGACTCACATTGATGAATTCTCTAATAAATTTTAGAGCCAAAGAAATTAAAACCGTATAATAAAAATGTGTATGGTATAAATAATTTCAATGTATCACTTCCCTAAATGCATAAATTGAATTACATTTTATAATATTCATTAATTTAAACTAGTCCATTACAAAATCCATATTCAAAAAATTTATTTTTTTAAAAAAAATGGAATTTAAATAACTCTCCTTATATTTTCTTATGTCACTGAAATAAAAGATACTTTTATTGATCCAAGTTTATGAATAATCCAAAAATTGTTCATTAAATACATAATCATATAACTAATAAGAATGAATGGAATATATATCATATTTAAATAGTATATAATAAAAATATATCATCCTTATAAATTCAAGGTAAATTATCATAAAGGGTATCGAAGGTTAATATTACCTTGCAATCACAAAAGATAAATAACAGTGCCTAATGATAATGTTAAGGTGGACATGGGTGAATTGGTAAAGAGTGTGAAAGGGGAATGGGGAATAAGATACAGAATGAAATATTATAATGTTAGGAATGAAAACTCCCCATGAGTGAGTCCAAATGAATGGAAGGATGTTGGGGTGTGAGTTCTCAATATGTGTAGGAGTGTGATTTGAGACATGTATTTTATCCCCCCGTGATCTTAATCAGAGAAACAAATAGAGATTGGAATAATAATAAAATCACATTAGTAGGGGAAATATATAGAGTGGAAAATCACCCTGTTGTATTGAATGAAACTGTAGTAAACACAATAGAAATAAATAAAATAGTATAGAAAAGGGAAGGAATGGAAGTGTTCAGTTTTGAATGAATCTGCTAAATAAAATAAGATATGTTATAAAATTCTTCATTCCTACCCCGTGGGTTGGTGATAAAAAATGGATCTAGGAAAGAGGCATGGGATACTATATCCCAATTCAAGTAACATCTAGTTGTGTAAAAATCTATGCCTCTAAGGTATGAAGAGTCAACATCATCTTATTTTGATGGAGAAGCACATGACCCATCATCATTTGATTTATTCATGGCCATTTGATCTGAAAAAAATAACATATCCCAAGAATCCCCATGATGAGTGTGTCCTCCCGAATATATTTAATGGGATGGAGCTTAGCCATAAAGATTTTGTTAAAGGGTTAAGGGATAATTCATGCATGTTGATGCCATTAAATTATCATTAAGAATATTCAACATGTTAGTCAAAAATATCATAATGGTACTATGGTAATTTTAATTATAGGTGAGGGTTAGAATCGGGTATCCCTGAGTGTGTAGGGTATGAGCAGAAGGGTTGTGGAGGCATGGTGGTGGAAGGGTTAGTTGGGTGGGATGTCTTGGCGGGAGGGGAATTATAAAAAATCCTCCTATAGTGAAGTGATCTATTAAGGTTCATCTCAAGATTCCTTAGGTGCACCATATTAATAATATCGATGCCCATAATATAAAATAATCATCATGTTACATATATGTAATGATACAAACTTTCTTAATGTATTTTCCTTAAATAAATGTTTTTTTATTAGATTGTTCTAAATGAAACACAAAAAAACGGTGATATGTTAAAATAAAACATGACTCTGAAAATGTATCTGATAAATTTGAGCGTATAAATGTAAGTAACCATAATATGAAATTAATACAGAAAAATGAATGAAATGGAATTGAGTAGAAGAAGTATCCTTTATGATACTCATTTTTTAAAGCTTAGAAAATATTTATTGTCCATATTTTTTTCTATAGACCATTCCCAATACAAATTCAAAAAAAAATATATTATATGAAAAAATGTATGTGATAGAAATTAAAGATATGTGAAAATTTCATGAGATTTATGCTAGCAGAATCACCATTCTCGACTTCCACCAGAAAATACCATATTTTTAGTTACATAGATTAGATCTTGAGAGGTTATGTAACTATAAATTAGGATGATATAATCATGTAATTGTTAATTTTATATTTTATTTTTAATGTTATTTCATACATTTAACATTTTGAATTTTAAAAGTAACCGATAGTTTATTTTTCAAAAAAAATTAGCCTATTCATATTATTTTATTTTTTAAAACTATGTTTATAAAATTTATGACTTAAAATTAATAAATGAATATAATTATAAACATATAATTACAAAATTAACTTATGTTAAATTTTTGATATTTTTTATAAAATAGTTTTAGGTGAATAATATAAAATATATATTTTTCTAATAATATAACTTTTATATCCCTATTATGAATTTATATTTCCTCTAAAAAATTATATATAAGTGTATATAAGTAAATTAATTCATTTATAATTAATATTTTTTATTTATAAAATCCATGTATATCGTTATAGAAAAAATAAGTGATTTATTACACAAAAGAACTAATTTATTCACTTATATTAGAAAATTATTCTTCATCGCTTTTAGAAATTAAAACCCAAACTTATAATTTCATATTATAATATTTAACAAGTTTAATTTCATTTTTGGTCATTAAATTATGATTATTAAGATTAAAAATAGCGACCATGATAATGGTAAATGGGTTATTTTAATTTAATTATTTTATTAATATTAATCAATTATAATCAAATAAATTGAAATAATATATTATAATAAGATTAACTAAAATAATTACCAATACAATTTAGAAATATATTATCTCCCATTTAATTATTAATCAATACTAAATAATATTAATAACACATAATGGTAAAACAATTTCCAATAAAACAATGTTTCTATATATATAATGTTTTATTTTAAAAGTTAATTTTCTTTTAACTAAAAATTTATTTATTTTAAATTGAGACTAATTTTATGTTAATCACTACAAAATGATTAAATAATTTTTATTTTATAGGTTTATTAAAAAATAACTTACTTTGTTAAAAACATATTACCCAAGTAAAAACAAAAAAGAATATAAAATTTAAAACATAAGAAAAAATGACCTCCAACATATTTAAATATGTTAAAAAATATTTTTGGATTTTTCAACCATGAATAATTAGTAAATACACTATTTAAATCTTTTTTATTCTTTTAAAATTGAATAATTTATTTTAATTATTGAAAAATTATGGCTGTTCAAAAATGTGATCTTTTCTTTACATAAGAAAGGATACACTTCCACCACATCATTACACACCCATTCCATTGAATTTACACCTAAAACACTATAATATATACCCTCCAATAAACCTCTCCCATTTTTATAATACATTGGGAACAATTAGTTTTCCTAATACCATCATTTCGAATGATACTTTTAAGGGAAAGTTTAGGATCCCACAATGAGTATTAAATAAACCTTATCTTTTATGTTTTATTCATTACCTTCCAAACACATACTAAAAATAGTTATTCAATGAAATCAATAGTATTATTTTAATTATTATTTTTTTATAATAATGGAACAAAAATTATTTATTCCTCCTCTTCCACTTAGAAAAAAAGAAATAACATTGATCGTTCATTGTGTAGTTTACCCCTTATATAAACGAACATTTATTTACATGTTCAGTATTTTTTTTAAAATTTTTAGTAAAATTACATTAAATATGATTCAAATCCCTTTGAAAATTTACATAATAAAATTATTATTCTTCTCTAATGATATTATTTCATGAAAATTAATTTATTAATCACAATGAACCATCGAATTATGGTATTTCCCTGTTTAAGTCACTCTAACAACACAATTGAGTAGTTATATAAATATCTCTCATGGAAAACTATAGGAAAATAAATAATAATATTTTTATAAATTGATAATTAAATAAATACTAGTTTAAGTATTTCTGAAGATTGGATTAACTATTTAACTTATTTTTAACACATTATCATTGATAATTAAAATTGGTAAAATATGTCGACATTGATTCAATTTTCATGCAACGTAACTAAACAAATATGGGAATAATATATGGGATTTTGAAATAAATATAATTCAAAAATTCAAGTCCCTTATTATGTTTTTTTGAATCAATAAATAAAAAACATCACTATTAAAATACTAGTTCAAAATGATTATGATTACTCACTATTGATTTCGAAAGTAGATAATTACTTTCCAATAAACATATTGAGAAAAATTATAAATGATTTTTTAAAAATATTACATACATGAAAAAATTTATAAATAGTTAATTGAGATATATTTTTTTATATAAGATGTTATATATCCTGTGTCGAAGTAAGGAATTAAATTAAAGGTTCATTATCTCAAATTTTCAGAATATGTGACATATTTCAAATTATACACCACATTTTCATGGGAATGGTGTATCTACTAACACATTAAATTTTTTTATAATTATCTTTTCATTATTCATGGTAATTATTATTTCTTTTGAAATAATATCTTTCAATGGGTTTTAGTTTAATTGTTACGTAAGTTTTTCTCGTTTTCTCATCTCAATTACTTTCTCTTTTAGTTATAAATTATCAACATGATGATGATATTATAAGACCATTTTTTCATCCGGGTTTAATTTTTATATGGTATTTTTTTTATTATAATCGAAGGATGTTACTTCTTTTCAATGATATAATATTCAATGATTAAATAGATTCTCAAATAAAAGTTTGACATTTTAAAGAATAACTCACATTATTTCCAAAGGATTTGTTCCTCTATATCCATATATTAATTCCAATCAATGTTATCCAATATTGTTGAAATTGTAATTTTGATTATTTATTTTTTATACTCAAAATTAATTTTACCTCTTTTAAATGGAAAATATAATACGCTTTTAATGTTGTGGGTTTTCAAATTATGGTATTTTAATATAATAAAAGGTGTTTATATTATTTCAAAATTAAATATTGTTTCTTAGAAACCAAATTTATTTTTGATAATAGTTATATACCTTAATGTAACTAAAATTCTTCTTTTTTTGTCAAAAGTAATTTTTAGTGATTTCAATTCACCATTTTAAAAATAACATTTTAAATTATTTTAAAACATACCATTTTTATAAAATTTTAAATTTATTATCTAAAATATAATTTTCTATTTTCTTCCATGTGAACATATAATTACACCATATTTTTTCCTCTACATATCATCTAATTTATTCTTTCTTATATTATCAATGAAATTATTAGTCTATTAGTTTTGTAAAATAATTTTGTTCCAAAATATCTGGGATATTTCTTACTACTAAGAGATTTTTCTAAAACTACAAAAAGTGTTTTTCATCAAATTCATTACTAGTGGAAATATGTTAAACATGATCAATGAAATTATCTTTGGGATATGATACACCTCTTTTATATGGATTTTCTATATTCTTTTCATTTATACCGAATAAATTAATTATCACATCCTTTGTCTTACAAAATCATCCTCTGTTATAAGCATGATTTTCATTTCAATTTCATTCCTCTATAAATAGTTCATATTTCCATCCTTAGATTGCATCATGTTAACCTCTATGTAATATTTTTATTGGTTGTGGAAAATATTGACATATTTGAATAACCCATTATCTATACGGTGTTTTTAGGCATACTTAATTAGAATTATATTTAATTTATCAATTGTGGAAATATTGATAGTGTATATGTTTGTCATTTTTATAAAGTGGTTTATCGACTACTCAATATTTTTTTTATGTATTTATAATTATGGATCCTGATTATATGAATGTATTATATTCATTTATTTACGTGAAAAGTGTTTTATATCTATATGTTTGTATAAAATTGAGGTTTTTTTGGATTACTAAGTCAAGTTGATCATGAATTGTGTTGATATTCATATTTATCATATAGAAAATGAAATAGACATGAGAAGGTGATGGGTGTGACCTGGTATTATACATAACCCAACAAATTTGTTTCCCTAATGAGACAAATTTTTAGTATTGGGTTTATACATTACCAATGTGATCATGATGTCTATGTTATAGCCTTTATGATAAGAATAATGTATTCACTATAGCCTTGGTAGAAATTACTATTTATTGGTTGTGGCATTTGTAGTAAAATATATCTATCATTATTAATTCCATCACTATGAATCCTGTTACTACTATCCACTTGAATGAATATATTTTTACATAATCCATATATTTATTACAAATTCATATGATTGGTAATAAGACATTATTTGATTCTTATCTATTCCTATGATATAATTCATTCTTGGATATATTCTGATATAATTTTTCACTCATTGAGAATTTTTTCTCACCATTTAAATGTTTCCATTTCCAAAGTATATTAATATAACTATGACACATTACATATCGTGAATACAATATAATGTGAGGAGAATTTTTTGGAGATTTTGATGAATTATTATGAATTATGTTGTTTCTTATGAAGTATAAAAATTTTCTATTAGTACACAAATACATAGCCTTTGTAGTTCAATGTTGGTTTCACTCTATAATACTCTTATCCTAAAAATTACATTAAAAGTGTGTGACTAAATATTTTTTTTTGATATTGTTAATATTTTAATATATAAATTTTTTACTTTGGTTCTTTCAGTGTCGATATATAAAGATAGTAGTTTTTTCACTCATTTCTAAGAAAATGGGTCTGGGTGGTAAAATTGGTATCAAAGGTGGGATTAGATAACTTATAAATTTATAACAATATATTAGAATAATTTAATGGCTTATAAGTTTAGGTTGATCATAAATTAAATGGTAAAAATACCCTATAAGTTAATTGATGTAATATTGAATATATTTCAGATTAGTATATGATATCATTAATGAAAACCCTAATCGATAATTCTATGTATAGGTTAGCATTACATAGTTTTAGTAAATTAGAGATTATGTGATTTTACAAGAGATTAAAGCCTATCTAGATACTACATGTATATTTATGATTTGGAAAAAATATACCTACGGGTAAAAATCATGAAAAGTTATTATTGGTTATAATCTTCATCATCAGCTGGTACAAGAAAAAGAGGCTTAGATACACTCATGATAAAACACTCATATGGGATATGATTTAGTTAATTCACAATACCTCTAACATATCTTTATAAAAGACATTAAAAATTTATTATATAAATTTTATTACCAAATGATGGTGGATAAAGTGTATTAACACACAAAGACTCATGATTTATGGTATAATTTAATCGATATGTTATTTTTTTGGATAAAGGGTACGTTAAACTTTTATTACATTAGTTTCAACGATTTAAACAATGAAAATATTGTAAGAACTTTCATAATAATTTTGAGGCAATAATTTTTGGGATTAGGCTTAGAAGTACAAGTGAACCGAACTAAATGAAATATAAATTGAATTGATTGAATCAAAGGACGAAATAATGCTATCATTAAATACTAATAATTATTTTTGATTTTTCATATTCACATGATCATTTAATCTAAATTTATCATAAAATTTTTTGTTTTATTATTAGATTGAAATAAGACTATGAAAATGAATATCGGAAAGGATATCATCTATAAACACTAAGTATTATAAACAAAAAAAAGTAGTATACTTAAATTCTTATAAATTTTAATATATTCTAATTAGCATGGGAAAGTTGTGTTTCCAAGTGTACATATATTACTGAGGTTTATATATTAACAAAAATAAATTATTCAAATTCTTTTATATTTTCCTTAGTGAGTGATATTTATTAATGATATTATTATTTATTTCAAAAGTTATGAGGATTATGTCAAACAATTTAGAATTGTTCTCCAATATTTTTTGTTTAACAGTTTGGAAACATATATTAAATGGTATGAATATTAATTAAATTTTATTTTATGAAAATATTATGTTTCTTATTTCTATTGAAGAACACATGATTGAGGTATCAATAACTCTTAATTTTTATATATATTCGATGTTGTAGTAATAAAGAATTGATTGAATTTTAGGAAAGTGATTTAGATAGAATTTATAGAATAGAAATTTATTGTTCACTTAATGAAAAAGTTATCCATGTTATATTTTGGTCAAGTTTTTATCATTTTTGTGATTACGATATATATTTATTAATTTGTGACTATATTAAATAGTGATTAATACATTGGTGGCTTATAGATAATGTCATATTTTTTTAGAAATATATAATATAATTATGGTTTAATGTCTTGGAGAGTGAAATTATTTTTATAAAACTATGTTATGGAGAAAATATGATTGGGTATATATATATATATATATATATATATATATATTTGTGTATAAGATTATATGAATGATAAATATTATTATCAAAAAGATAAGTAACTTGATATAGCCTAATACAGAAATGTAGATATCATATTAAAAGATTTATCATGAATTACAAATATATTGAGAATACCCTAAAATGTTTTATTGGTTAAGAATAATTAAAATAATGAGGACACAATTTATTTATAAATGGGAGTGTAATGAGCTATAATTTCATAAAAAAATTCTATTATATAAATATTACATTAATAAACTTTTATAAATGAAACACCCAATTAAAAATTATAATATGATACATTCAAATAAAATATGTGGATTAAATTATAGTCTTCAAATTAGTATGTATAAAAAAGTTGAAACAATATTATGAAATTTACAAAAAAAAAGGAAATGAATGGCATTGGGTAGTGGAATTATTTCATATGATTCTTATTTTTATGAGAATTGAAACCAAATATCTTCACATAGGTTTTACCTAGAATAATCTCATGTTGAAATGAATCAAATATTTTTTGAGATAAATTATATGTGATATAAATTCAAGATCATGATAATTTTCATGAAATCTATGATAGTGGGATTTGGTCCATTGACTGCCACTAGATCATATATTATAAATAAACATATGAAAATATCAACAGGATATAAAACTATAAACTGTGGTGATATAATTAGGTATCTATTAATATAAAATGTTATTTATCAAATGTGTTTTACACTTTTCACATTTTTAATTTTATGATAACAATAATGTTTATTTTTCTAAAGATATATTTCTTTATATTTGGTATTCAAAAGATAATTTAATATATTTTATAATCTAAATTTAACAAATGAACATATTTCTTGTATTTATAATAACCAAGGTAGATTAAAATACTTTTTTAGAAGTTTATTAAATATTTGAATTCTAGGTGAATAGTAAAAATGTAACATCCCAAGTAAGTAATGAATAATAGATATTTTTATCTATGTCTATTAATGATTAAGATAGTTTTATAGAGGCTTAAAATGAAAATAAATACAATCTTATGCATGGAATACACTAATATTCTTAAAAGATTGTTTTAGTGCCTTTTGATGGAAAACCATTTTTGAATCTATATTTTGACAATTTTATAAACTATTTTTGTCAAAAAAAACTTATTCTTTATTATTGGGACATCAAAATTTACCTTGTGTGAATTTTTGGTATTTTTCTGACAATATTCATTTTTTTAATGAATAGTGAAAAATACTGCATTTTACATCAAAACTTCTTTTTAACCTAATTTATTTATATGATTAGATTATGTTTTGAATTGGTTTTTAAGTGAAATTAGAATATATTTTTACCATTTTATCCAATGGTGGTCATTGGAATCAATTTCACTTTGAAATTAGACTTAAACTGGTGTCAATCTTTTGATACTTATTGTTTTTTAAAAACACGCTTTTTGCTCTGGCAGCGGGAATTAATTATTAAATTAATTAATGTGACTTATATGATTTGAATTTTTGTAAAATAGACTTCATTTTTGAATTCAGAATATCAAATATAGCTTAGGGTGAATTTTTGGTAATTTTCTGAAAAACTTCAATTTTTGATGAATAGTGAAACCACTAAGTGGTAATCAAGCAAACTGATTTTTCAGTTAAATGAAAGTTTACCACTAATGTGTATTGAATTTTGAAAATCCGACATACATGGTTGTCATTAAGAAGTAAAATGTGGTTCAATAAGATTAAAATAATTTTTTTGTGAATAGTAACTTATTAAATTCTTAATCGCGATTAGTGGTAATTAGGGTAGTTTAAGGTATAAATAATGCTTTAATAATAGGAAATGAGCTAGACACATGTCCCAACCTTATTGGTTGTGTCATGGCCGACAAAGACAATTCATGGGTCAACTTGGGGACCCCATGTAGACATTTTGGTTGGGAAATGACATAAATAACTTTTTATTTAATGTAAAAGTAAAAATGACACAAACATAATATGTTTCACAAAAACAAATTTTACATGGGGTTATAAAGATCAGATATTTGATTATAAATAGTCATTGGAAAGATAAAAAGATTTCCTACATCATAATATTTTTTTATAATTTTTAGACATTAAATAAATTAAATTATTTATGACATAATAATGATGCAGCGATGACATCATTATTTGACGATTTAAATAAAATGGAAAGACAATGTAAAATATATGAACTACACATGGACAAAACCAATTGGATGAGTGGATTTAGAACCCTTATAACCTTATCCACGAATTATATCAATGTGGGACCTTTTAAAACCGAAAAACATTTTCAAATAAGGTAATATTTCTTTACTTTCCAAAAGTGTCCCTCCTCTCCTCTTATAAAAGGCCCCCACCTCTACCTCATTTCACACACTACTCAAGCCTTTGGCTCATACAACCCCTGCCCATTTACTCTCTCCACATCCCTCTCCTCATCCTAGAGGATTCCCTTTGGGTATAATCATTTCAAAGGAAGCCTTTAGGCTCAAATCAAAAGGAGTTACACTTTTAAAGGTAATTCATTCTCTCATGTTCATTTGTTTTATTTTGCTTCTCCAACCCCCTAAACTCTTTTTATTTACTTATTTTGTAACAAAAACAGTATCTTCAATATACTATGATGTTTTTATAAGATTTATTTGAGCTACACTCTCACACTACTGCATCAAATGGTTAAAGAACATACGGTTTTCGTGGATGGCGAAATTCTGCCTCCCGAAACGATGATTGTTCAATACTCATTTAACACCTTCAAAGGTGGCCATTATGATGTCACTATTTTTATATATGATATAAAATATGTTTATGTTTTCCTTAAGATTCTGTTTTTTTATTTTGGGCATACCTTTATGGTTTCCATTATGGGTAAACACGATATCTTCATTTTAGGAAGTGCGGACTACCGCCCCCTCAATGTGATTTGATTCGTTAAATACCATATGTGGGACATATAAAGGATGTAACTATGATATTATATATGATATTATACTGGAATTATAATATACCTTTATATCATTATTATTCCATTCTATAAAATATGAAATAGAAATGAAAGTAGCGTTCATGCGTACGTACGGCTTACCGTCTCCATGAACGGTGCATTTCATTTCATACCTCTAAATAATTATGTAATATTATAAATGCATGAAAGTACTGGATATATATGACATATATGATATATACATCATGAATACCATTCTGTATATAATGAACCTTTGATCAAATTAACAACATGTAAGTGTAAGAAGTCTATTTTTGACTTAAGAACCAAATACCGACAAAATGAACATTATTAACTTAACTGATTACATGATGTTCATAACATGGTATAAAAGGAATAATGAACTTGAAAAAGGTTCTTAAGAAAGTAGAGATTAACTCAAGTTTATTATTCAGGAGATTAAAGAACGGTCGGGTCAAGTCGGATACGAGGTATGGGACTTCGTCTCAATCTCCTTTCACTGAGGCATATTTTATTTTATACACAACTTTCTTTTATACGGTGTATAAACCCCTTTGACTTTTACGTTTATTAAAAAGGAATCTTTTTTATACGAAGCGTTTACTAAACGACAAAAGGGAATGTTTTTGTCGTACGTATGCGGCGACAACGACTTCTCCGCTGTCGTAACCGTTATTTGAGTTTCGGCTTCCTCTACAGGCCATACCTTCTTTTTTTTAAAAGAAAAATAAATACCATGTTTTACTTTGGTATTGAAAATGGTTTTCATAATGTTTTTATTATATCAATGTGTTGTATTGATATCTCGTGATTGAAATGTGGAAATGTTATGTTTCCTTTATGCATGTTTTATGTGATATGATTATGTTATGGTTCTTGGGCATTATTATGAAGACGGGTGGTTCCGTGATAAACTAAGGGCGGGTGAGCCCGTTATAGCTCTCCAATGCATTGGGTAACGCGAAGGAGTGGAACGTTAAGGTTTTTCCGAAGAGATTTTAGGGAATATACTATGATGGGTATTCCAAACGTAACCAAGAGGGTTACTCCCTACGTAAGAATGTTATGAATGCCTCAAGTTACCTTTATGTCTTATGATTTCTATGATTTATTCATGATTTTATGAGGTATGTTAAAGTGCCTATGTTTTATGGGTAAAGTATGATTTCATTCTTATGTATATATGAACTCATGTTTCCTTTCCATGTTTTTTTATAACCCATACTGAGTTTTTATGCTCATCCCAAGTTTTTGAAATGTTTTTCACAGGTCAAGGGAAAGGTACATGATAAGATGATAGAGTCAAGGATGTGTCAAGAAATAATCCATGTTTTATTTTAAATGTGTTTCCATTGATGGGAATGAAGAATACTATCTTTATGTAACCACTTTGTTTATATGTGGAATGTAATGCAAGTTTTATGATCTAATTCTCTAAAACTCTAAACCCGAAAAGATCCTCAATGTGTAATCTTGTAATAACTCAAGATTAAGTAAGGTTTAAGGATGGGGCCTTATAGTTGGTATCAAAGGTCGGTTTAGATAACTTTAGGAGTTAGAATACTATTAAATGATTATCCAAAAATATTTTTTTTTGAAATGATATAGCATTTAAAGATTACCATGTTGCTTCATCTAAGACATGTTTGTTCAGAATGGTTTTCCGCAGAGGAAACAGGGAAGCAGTGCTAGGAAGGCATACAGAAGGAAATAACCTTCCGAATCAGCATCCTGAGATGGCCGGAATTGGAACTGAACAGTTCGTTGCAGTAATGGCACAGTTGACTCAAGCGATAAATGGCGGTGGTATCCATGCACGAGATCAGCCAGAACAACCGCAGAGGAACATGTCAGTGGTGGAACATTTCATGAGGCAACATCCACCATCATTCAGAGGATCATCTGACCCTGTGCTAGCTGAAGGGTGTATTAAAGCACTAGATAAGATTTTTTATGTCATGGGGTGTTCAGACAATCAAAAGGTTAGTCTTGCTATTTACCGTTTGGAGGGTGAAGCAGATCAGTGGTGGTCTATGGTTAAAAATATCCGGGACGCCGATGAGATTGATGCTCTTGACTGGGATGAATTCAAAGGTATGTTTCTTGAGAAGTATTTTCCTAAGGCTGTTCGACTTAGGATGGAAAAGCAATTCTTGGAATTGAGGCAAGAGGAAGACTCAGTGGCTGCCTATGAAGTAAGGTTCACTCGATGGGCAAGGTATGCTCCAAATTTTATCCGGGACCTTGATAGTAAAATCAATCGTTTTTACTCAGGATTAAAGCCAAAGTATCGAAGGGCATTAGCTTCTCATGAGTTTAAAAGTTATGAAAATCTTGTTCGATGTGCTGAGAAGGTGGAAATGGAGTTTTTCGATGACCAAGTTTTCTATAACAACCAGCAGAAGAAGAGACCGAGGTGGCAGGAGAAAGGTAAGAATTCTTCAAAAAAAGTCTGATGGTAAGAGAACTAAGTTTCCAGTTTGCGATAAATGTGGAAAAAGGCATGCTGGGGAATGTCTTCTGAATTCTGGAAAGTGCTACCGATGTGGCAAGATGGGACATAAGGCTCGTGATTGCACTGAAAAGGATCAAGGTGAAGGTAAGAACAAATTTGATTTATAGTTAGTGAAATGTTTTAAGTGCAATGAGATGGGTCACTATGCAAACGAGTGTCCGACAAGGAGCTTGAGTGATGGGAAGCAGTTAGACTACAAGCAGAAAGGGGTGGTGAAATCCTTTGAAACTACTTCAGCAGATGTCGGGCCATCAAATGAAGTTGTATCAGGTACTTTGTTTGTTTTTTTAGATTATGCCAGTGTGTTGTTTGATTCGGGGTCTACACATTCTTTCATCTCTGAAACCTTTTCTAGTAAAATGGGAATACCATCTCAAGAAATGACTCCTGAACTTTTGGTAAAAACACATGGGGGAAGTGTCGAGGAAAAAGAATTTATAATAATCTTCCTATCCTTATCTGTGGAAAGAACCTACTTGAAAACCTTATTGTTCTACCTCTAGTAGAGTTTGATGTTATTCTTGGTATGGATTGGCTCTCTATTTACCATGCTAAGATTGACTGTAGAGATAAAGAAGTTTCTTTTCAGAAAGACTTTCAGTTTGTTTACAGGAATGAACCCTTACTTTTGATAACATATCAAGAGTCCGAGAAACATGTAAAAGATGGAAATGAATGTTACCTTGCACACATTGTTGAAAACAAAGGAACTGTTCAGATTAATGATGTTCCAGTGGTAAATGAGTATCCTGATGTTTTTCCTGATGATTTGCCTGGAATAATACCAGATCGGGAAGTTGAGTTTACTGTTGACTTAGTTCCTGATGCTAAGCCAATTTCAAAACCCCCTTATCGAATGGCACAAATTGAACTTTTAGAGTTGAAGGATCAATTGCAAGATTTATTAGAGAAAGGTTTCATTAGACCTAGCACATCACCATGGGGTGCTCTTGTTTTATTTGTTAAAAAGAAAGATGGTTCTATGAGACTTTGAATTGATTATAGAGCCTTGAATAATATCACTGTTAAGAACAAATATCCTTTGCCTCATATCGATGATTTGTTTGATCAGCTCCAGGGAGCTCAGTTTTTTTCAAAGATTGACTTGAGATCGGGGTACCATCATCTGAAGGTAAAGGAGGCAGATATTCCGAAGACTGCGTTCAGTACGAGATATGGCCATTATGAAGTTGTAGTAATTCCTTTTGGGCTAACCAATGCACCTGATGTATTCATGGACTTAATGAATAGAATTTTCCATGAGTTCTTGGATAAGTTTGTGGTGGTTTTCATTGATGATATTTTGGTGTTTTCTAAAAGTAAAGAGGAGCATGAAAAACATTTAAGGGTTATCTTGCAAACCTTAAAAGAAAAGAAACTGTATGGGAAATTCAGCAAGTGTGAGTTTTTGTTGCAACAAATTTCTTTCCTTGGTCACATTGTTTCTAAAGATGGAATAACTGTTGATCCTGCAAAAACAAAAGTTGTGGAATAATGGCCAAGACCCACAAATGTAACCGAGATTCGTAGCTTCCTTGGTTTGGCGGGCTATTACCGAAGGTTTGTTAGAAATTTTTCACGGTTATCTAGTCCAATGACTAAGCTAACTCGGAAGGGTGTTAAGTTTATCTGGAAAAAAGAATGTGATGATTGTTTTCAGGAATTGAAAAGAAGATTGGTGAATGCTTCAGTTTTGGCACTACCTTCCAGGAATGGTGAGTTTGTTATATACAGTGATGCTTCATTGAAAGGACTTGGTTGCGTCCTAATGTAGAATGATCAGGTAATTGCTTATGCTTCACGACAGTTGAAAACTCATGAGGTAAATTACCCTACACATGATTTGGAATTAGCTGTTGTTGTTTTTGCTTTAAAAATTTGGAGGCATCATTTGCATGGAGTAAAGTGTGAAATATATACCGATCACAAAAGTTTAAAGTATATATTCACTCAGAAAGAGTTAAACATGAGACAAAGGAGATGGCTGGAATTAATCAAAGATTATGATTGTTCAATTCATTACCATCCGGGAAAATCAAATAAAGTGGCTGATGCTTTGAGTCGAAAAAGTAATGCTTCATTAAAAATGTTGCGTTTGGAACGTGATCCTTTGGTTAAGGATTTGATGAACTTTGGCATAGAAGTTGTTGGTGCAGGGAGTCCTGTTTTGTTTCAGGTATCAGTGAGATCATCTCTATCAGATATAATCAAGCAAGCACAGAAGCAAGATAGTGAGTTGCAGAAAAAGGTAGAGTTGGTTCAGAAAGGTAAGTTGCCTGAATTCAACATTGATAATGATTGCGTTTTGAGATTTGGGAAGAGATTGTGTGTGCCTTGTGATTCACAGTTGAAGAGAGAGTTGTTTTGTGAAGCTCATAGTTCTCCGTTTTCAGTTCATCCGGGCAGTACTAAGATGTATAGAGATCTGCGGGAGTATTACTGGTGGGATAGAATGAAAATAGATATTGCTAATTTTACTGTGAAGTGTTTGACATGTCAACAGGTTAAAGCAGAGCGGCAGTTACCGAAAGGGATGCTTCAGCCTTTACCAGTTCTAGAGTGGAAATGGGAGAATATATCCATGGACTTTTTTGTTGGATTACCGAAGACATCTCGAGGTAATAATGCAATCTGGGTTATTGTTGATCGCTTGACCAAATATGCTCATTTCCTTGCTATACGAGATACTTTCTCTCTTGATCAACTTTCCCGTTTGTATCTTAAAGAGATAGTCAGGTTACATGGAGTTCCTCTCTCCATTGTATCGGATCGTGATCCCAGGTTTACTTCTAACTTTTGGAAAGGCCTTCAGAAGTCGTTGGGTACTGAATTAAATTTTAGTACAGCTTTTCATCCTCAATCAGATGGGCAGTCAGAACGAACAGTTCAGACATTGGAGGATATGCTACGAGCTTGTTCTATGGATTATCAGGGAAGTTGGGACCAACATCTTTCTTTGGCTGAATTTTCATATAATAACAGTTTTCATTCCAGTATACAGATGGCACCATTTCAGGCATTTTATGGGAAGCGGTGTCGAACTCCAGCTTTCTGGGATGAAGTGGGTGAAAGGAAGGTGATGGGACCAGAATTGGTAGAAGAGATGGCAGAAAAAGTTCAGATGATTCAGAAACACATGAGAACAGCTCAGAGCAGGCAGAAGAGTTATGCGGATAACCGGAGGAAGGATCTATCTTTTGAGGTAGGTGATCATGTTTTTCTCAAGGTTTCTCCTTGGAAAAGCGTGATGAGATTTGGTAAGAAAGGAAAGTTGAGTCCAAGGTTTGTTGGACCATACGAAATTCTGGAGAGAGTTGGATCAGTTGCATACCGAGTGGCTTTACCTCCGAGTTTATCTCAGGTACACAATGTTTTTCACGTTTCGATGTTGAGAAAGTATATGCCAGATCCATCTCATGTTTTGAGTCCAGAGGTAGTTCAGCTGGAAGAGAACCTATATTATGAGGAACAACCGGTCCAGATTCTTGACCATAGGGAGAAAGTGTTACGAAATAAGGTGATTAAGCAGGTAAAGGTTTTGTGGCAAAACCACATGATTGAAGAGGCAACATGGGAATCTGAAAATGCAATGAGGGATAAGTACCCCCATTTATTCGATAAGTAAATAAATTGCGGGGACACAATTTTCTAAAGGGGGGAAGGATGTAACATCCCAAGTAAGTAATGAATAATAGATATTTTTATCTATGTCTATTAATGATTAAGATAGTGTTATAGAGGCATAAAATGAAAATAAATACAATCTTATGCATGGAATACACTAATATTCTTAAAAGATTGTTTTAGTGCCTTTTGATGGAAAACCATTTTTGAATCTATATTTTGACAATTTTATAAACTATGTTTGTCAAAATAAACTTATTCTTTATTATTGGGACATCAAAATTTACCTTGTGTGAATTTTTGGTATTTTTCTGACAATATTCATTTTTTTAATGAATAGTGAAAAATACTGCATTTTACATCAAAACTTCTTTTTAACCTAATTTATTTATATGATTAGATTATGTTTTGAATTGGTTTTAAAGTGAAATTAGAATATATTTTTACCATTTTATACAATGGTGGTCATTGGAATCAATTTCACTTTGAAATTAGACTTAAACTGGTGTCAATCTTTTGATACTTATTGTTTTGTAAAAACACGCTTTTTGCTCTGGCAGCGGGAATTAATTATTAAATTAATTAATGTGACTTATATGATTTGAATTTTTGTAAAATAGACTTCATTTTTGAATTCAGAATATCAAATATAGCTTAGGGTGAATTTTTGGTAATTTTCTGAAAAACTTCAATTTTTGATGAATAGTGAAACCACTAAGTGGTAATCAAGGAAACTGATTTTTCAGTTAAATGAAAGTTTTCCACTAATGTGTATTGAATTTTGAAAATCCGACATACATGGTTGTCATTAAGAAGTAAAATGTGGTTCAATAAGATTAAAATAATTTTTTTGTGAATAGTAACTTATTAAGTTCTTAATCGCGATTAGTGGTAATTAGGGTAGTTTAAGGTATAAATAATGCTTTAATAATAGGAAATGACCTAGACACGTGTCCCAACCTTATTGGTTGTGTCATGGCCGACCAAGACAATCCATGGGTCAACTTGGGGACCCCATGGAGACATTTTGGTTGGGAAATGACATAAATAGCTTTTTATTTAATGTAAAAGTAAAAATGACACAAACATAATATGTTTCACAAAAACAATTTTTACATGGGGTTATAAAGATCAGATATTTGATTATAAATAGTAATTGGAAAGACAAAAAGATTTCCTACATCATAGTATTTTTTTTATAATTTTTAGACATTAAATAAATTAAATTATTTATGACATAATAATGATGCAGCGATGACATCATTATTTGACGAATTAAATAAAATGGAAAGACAATGTAAAATCTATGAACTACACATGGCAAAAACCAATTGGATGAGTGGATTTAGAACCCTTATAACCTTATCCACGAATTATATCAATTTGGGACCTTTTAAAACCGAAAAACATTTTCAAATAAAGTAATATTTCTTTACTTTCCAAAAGTGCCCCTCCTCTCCTCTTATAAAAGGCCCCCACCTCTACCTCATTTCACACACTACTCATGCCTTTGGCTCGGCCAAACTCTGCCCATTTACTCTCTCCACATCCCTCTCCTCATCCTAGAGGATTCCCTTTGGGCAGAATCCTTTCAAAGGAAGCCTTTAGGCTAAAATCAAAAGGAGTTACACTTTTAAAGGTAATTCATTCTCTCATGTTCATTTGTTTTATTTTGCTTCTCCAACCCCCTAAACTCTTTTTATTTACTTCTTTTGTAACAACACCAGTATCTTCAATATACTAGGATGTTGTTATAAGATTTATTTGAGCTACACTCTCACACTACTGCATCAAATGGTTAAAGAACATACGGTTTCCGTGGATGGCGAAATTCGGCCTCCCGAAACGATGATTGTTCAATACTCATTTAACACCTTCAAAGGTGGCCATTATGATGTCACTATTTTTATATATGATATATAATATGTTTATGTTTTCCTTAAGATTCTGTTTTTTTCATTTTGGGCATACCTTTATGGTTTCCATTATGGGTAAACATGATATCTTCATTTTAGAAAGTGCGGACTACCGCCCCCTCAAAGTGATTTGATTCGTTAAATACCATATGTGGGACATATAAAGGATGGAACTATGATATTATATATGATATTATACTGGAATTATAATATAACTTTATATCATTATGATTTCATTCTATAAAATATGAAATAGAAATGAAAGTAGCGTTCATGCGTACGTACGGCTTACCGTCTCCATGAACGGTGCATTTCATTTCTTACCTCTAAATAATTATGTAATATTATAAATGCATGTAAGTACTGGATATATATGACATATATGATATCTAAATCATGAATACCATTCTGGATATAATGAACCTTTGACCAAATTAACAACATGTAAGTGTAAGAAGTCTATTTTTGACTTAAGAACCAAATACCGACAAAATGAACATTGTTAACTTAACTGATTACATGATGTTCATAACATGGTATAAAAGGAATAATGAACTTGAAAAAGGTTCTTAAGCAAGTAGAGATTAACTAAAGTTTATTATTCAGGAGATTAAAGAACGGTCGGGTCAAGTCGGATACGAGGTATGCGACTTCGTCTCAATCTCCTTTCATTGAGGCATATTTTATTTTATACACAACTTTCTTTTATACGGTGTATAAACACCTTTGACTTTTACGTTTATTCAAAAGGAATCTTTTTTATAGGAAGCGTTTACTAAACGAAAAAAGGGAATGTTTTTGTCGTACGTATGCGGCGACAACGACTTATCTGCTGTCGTAACCGTTATTTTAGTTTCGGCTTCCTCTACAAGCCATACCTTCTTTTTTTTAAAAGAAAAATAAATACCATGTTTTACTTTGGTATTGAAAATGGTTTTCATAATGTTTTTATTATATCAATGTGTTGTATTGATATCTCGTGATTGAAATGTGGAAATGTTATGTTTCCTTTATGCATGTTTTATGTGATATGATTATGTTATGGTTCTTGGGCATTATTATGAAGATGGGTGGTTCCGTGATAAACTAAGGGTGGGTGAGCCCGTTATAGCTCTCCAATTCATTGGGTAACGCGAAGGAGTGGAACGTTAAGGTTTCTCCGAATAGATTTTAGGTAATATACTGTGATGGGTATTCCAAACGTAACTAAGATGGTTACTCCCTACGTAAGAATGTTATGAATGCCTCAAGTTACCTTTATGTCTTATGATTTCTATGATTTATTCATGATTTTATGAGGTATGTTAAAGTGCCTATGTTTTATGGGTAAAGTATGATTTCATTCTTATGTATATATGAACTCATGTTTCCTTTCCATGTTTTTTTATAACCCATACTGAGTTTTTATGCTCATCCCAAGTTTTTGAAATGTTTTTCACAGGTCAAGGGAAAGGTACATGATAAGATGATAGAGTCGAGGATGTGTCAAGAAATAATCCATGTTTTATTTTAAATGTGTTTCCATTGATGGGAATGAAGAATACTATCTTTATGTAACCACTTTGTTTATATGTGGAATGTAATGCAAGTTTTATGATCTAATTCTCTAAAACTCTAAACCCGAAAAGATCCTCAATGTGTAATCTTGTAATAACTCAAGATTAAGTAAGGTTTAAGGCTGGGGCCTTATAAAAAAATATTGATTTAGCTAATACTTTTTACTTTTATTATAATATCACGATTTTTTTTGAAATAATTTTATTTAATTTAAATATATATAAAAATAAAATAAATCATTTTAAATTACTATTTTTATATATAATCAAAATATTTCATTTTTGAAACATTAGTAATATTTTACACTAAAACAGATGTATTTACAAATATTAAAAAAATTTCTTCATCATTGGATGAAATTATATACATAAATTAGACCTTATATTTGAGATAAACATGATCATATTATTTCTTAATTTCAATTTCATTGTTTTATAATAAATTTGTTATTTTTTATATTAAATTTAATAACCATATTAATGAAAAAACTATTACTTTCATAGAATTATTTTACTAATATTATGTAATTTTTATAAAATAAAATTAATTAATATAATATAAATATTGTATTTAATATAATTATTATTGTAGTATTTATATATATTATCAGTAATTCAATTTCAAGTCAATACTAAAAAAGATTAGAAACACATAAGGGTAAAAGAAACATTTTTCTATAGAATAGTTTTTCTATATATATGTTGTTCAAATTGAAAATTTCATTTTTTACTAATTATAAATTAAAATATTCAACATGAATATTATATTTATTTTTATTACATATAATTTTTTTAAATGGGTTATTTTTTATGTTTATTAAAAAATAATTTACATGGGTAAAAATTAGTTACACTGCTAAACATAAAAAAAGTAAAGTAAAAATATAACAACTAATAACATCAAATATGTTTAAAACATGTGTGTAAATACTTAATTGAGTTATCGTTGACATAATATCTCCCCAAAACCAATAATTTCATGGGTTTTAAACCATTTACCATTGAGCAGTGTCCTTCAATTATAGAAAAAATAATGGGTGTCCACAAAAGTTCTTATTTATTAACTTATAAAAGGGACACATCTACCCCTTTATGTTAGACTGATTCATTCAAATTTCATAACGAAACTATTAAAATTTTCTTATACTATAAACCCATATTAATTTCATATTATTTACTTTCTATTTTATATCATATGAACATAATTTCCAAAGATACTTCCAAAATAAGGGTCATGGTCTCAATGTGAGTGTAAATTAATCCTTATATTTTTATTCTTATTATTTACCTAACAAAAATATTAGAAAAATAATTACACAGTGAACTAAATTTAATTAGTGTATAGATGATTTATTATATTAATTAGATAAAATTACTTATTCCTATCCATATACTTCTAAAACACAAAAGACCATCAATCGTCTATAGTGAAAACTATCGCCTCCATGAAGTGCAATTTTTTTTCATTTTTACCATGATTTTAAATATTAATAGAAAATATATTATTGGAAAAATTAAATTCATTCTCATAATATCATTATTATTATTTTTTAATTATATTATGTCAAAATAAACAATTTCTTCTCCATACTCACTCAAGAACATATGGTATGATCTTGTTTGGGTTAGTCTAATCACCTAATTTAACTGTGTTAAAAATATATCATGGATGAGTATGGGAACAAAAATAATAATAATAATAAGATAATTTAATAATAAAATAGAAAGTTTTTTATGGTTTTGAAATGTTTATATTAAGTATTTAACTTACTACTAAAATATCATCTCACATCACAAAAATTATATAAATATGCTGACCTTGATTTCATTTTCATGAAACAATACTAAAAACTGAGGGAATGTGATATCATATTTTATTATCAACATAATTTTACTATTATAAAATCCCAAATTAACTAAAACTATGATATTTGGAATATGAATAAATAAAAACACTATTATTATGAATCTAGTTCAAAACGATCAAGATTACTCACACCCAATATTGAACATAGATAATAACTAACTAATATACTTATAGATAAAAATTTAAAATAATGTATATAAAAGTATATAGACATAAAACAATTTCTTAAATATGTTATTAAGAAAGTTATTTTTGTAATATAGTATATTTTAGGACCTTAGTTGATGATAGGAATTAAGGTATGAGTTTCTTGTCGCAATTTTTCACCTCTTGAGACATGTTTCTTATTAAACAACATGGTTCCTTTATAATTGTCTATATAAAACCCCTTTAATATATTATATCATGAAAATATCATCATTAATGGTATGTATTGTCTTACTTTAAATCAAAACCATCAAGGAGTTTCAATTTAAATGATAATCAAGTTGAAATCGTTTTTTTACTCAAATTCAATCTCCATGGGTCTTGAATTATATACTTGATCTTGATATTATAAAAAAATATATCATTCTAACTATATTTTCAATGATGTTTTATCTTATTATCTAGTTAAATAAATCATTTCTCAAATAAACTTTTCATTGATGAAAAACCTTCTCAAATAAATGTATGATATAGGAAAGAATAACTCCCATATTTTCTACAATTATTTTCCTCCATGTCCTTATTTTTTATGCCACCAAAGTTCCACTGTTTTTTAATAACTATAACATGGATTATATTTATTTAAACCTAAAAATTTTATTTATATATTTTCCGAAAAAATATATTATTCTTTTAACAATGTTGATTTTTATGCAAGGATATCAGAAAATATAAAAAATCATTCACATTCCTTTTGGAATGATTTTTTTCTTCCTTCCCATTTTTATTTTTATAACATTTCTATCTTTTCAAGGATTAATTTTTTTTTCTTTTTCAAAAGTAAAATTTCTCAATTTTTTCAATTCCCATTTTTTTTCAAATAACATTTTAATGTGACTCATAACATCACATTTTAATGATAATAATACAAAAACTATAAAATATCTATCTATGTATTCTTTTATGTAAAAACTTTATTCCTCTATATTTTTCTTCAATATGGAACTTCTTATCTGCACCTTCATGTTTTCTAGAACAAATTACCCCATTGGTAGCTTTATAAAATAAATATGTTCAAAAGATCAAGGATATTACTTATTTCAAAAAGTGATTTTTATAAAACAGTTTTTTTTCATCCATGTAATTTCCCATTGGAAAATCATATTATTGATAGAGGATATTTTTGAAATGATACCATACACCTATTTACTTTTAATAGATTAATTAATTTTATTTTTTATAAAATAAATGATCAATCACTACCTTTGTCTTTCCAAATCATCCTTTATTATATGCATGATTTTTCTTCTAATTCATTTCATCTATGAACAATCTATATTTCCTCCCTTCGATTGAAGATTGTTAACCTGGATTTTGTGTGTGGATTGGTTGTGAAAATTATTTAATTAACCATGTACCCCTTAATTTATATGGTGTTAATTTTTGGGATGCATTCATATAAATATATTATATTTATTGATTAGGGGAATATTGATAATTTTAATACATGTTATTCTAATAAAGAAGTATATTTACTACTATGGGAAGTTGATTATGTTTTCTTTAACGGTCCACCCTATTTCTTTACATAACTTATGTTCATTTATTCATAATATTTTTTTTACATTAATTTTTTTAATATCTAAATATTTATATTTATATGTTACTATAGAAAGGGGATCATAAGTTTTATTGATATTTTTATTTCTCATATGGTGAAAGCATTGGAAATAAACAAATGATCAGTAATACCTAGTATTATATAACACCATGATTAATTTTTTGGTTTCATGATATAAAAGGTTTTTTGATTTGGTGCATGTCTACCCATTGTATGCCTGATGTATTTGTTTTGGCCTTGAAGGTAAAAATGGGGTCATTCTTTCACTCTTAATGGAAAGAATGTTATCTTTTATAAAGCTATTATGTTTAATGATTCCTTTAATTATTTATTCTATCCTCAAGAATGTAGTTTTTTTAACCATGTTATTTTTGATATTTTTATATTGTCCGTCTATTTATTTAAATAATATGTGTTAAGTTATATATACTTCTTTTCAGCTATTTATTTTTTTAATTATTATTCACAACATTATTTCATCAAATATATTTTTTCCATTACTAAAAATTTATCTCATCATTCTTATGTTTCAATTTCTTTAGTTTATTAAGTAATGAATTAGATATGATATTCTTATAAGAAAATAGAATTTTTGTATAATTTTTAAATTATTTTGAGGACTAATTATGTATTAACATGTTTCTTATATAGAGGTTAAAATATCCTTTAGTTGAAAAACAATAATTCATTATTAGTTAATCTTTTTACAAATTCACCAAAACTATAAATCATAAAGGTCGTTGGATCCATGTAACTGAATATTTGTTTTATATATTGTAATTATTGATGGTTAATGTTTTGTCTCTTTATATATTCAAATTGTGTATGTAAATAAGATATTTTTTTCGGATCATATTACGGGTGTGTGTGTCATGAATCAACACGAGTACCCTAGTAACCTAATAACCAAGATTATCCTGGCATATAACTAAGGGAATTCTTGATCACCTTGTGTCACTAATTACCACATGGAATCACTCAAAATTAATGTGGGAATGGTTTTTCCAAAAATATTATGGAATTAAATGAAAATAAGAAAATATGCATATCCAAATAATCTCCACTTGGAGTAATGTACCAGAAGTAAAAATAATGAATTAAATATCAATGTAATACAACCAAAGTGCCAAAATAGGGAAAAAAACAATGTCTCAAAGGAAATAACACATCATGTTCATGGTTCAATATCTAGATACACCTCCAAGTGATCCCTTTCCACTTCTTGAACCTAGAAAGTGATAATAAACAAACACCCTAAGTCAAAAGCAGGATGTGAGGAAATTCAAAATAGGATTTTCCCTAGGATTCTATAACAATAGTCCTATATCAAATTAACCAATAAAGTACATTCAATTTTCAAATAAATAGGTTTGATATTAACAAAATTGTTTTTAAAAAAATTGTTTTTTTACAACTTAAATTATGGAAATACATTATTAATTCTTGGTTCACATTTTAAATAATGGAAATACATTTCAAAAGATGGAATTTACCATTAATCGAAAGGTTTTTTTAAAGGGAACATTTTCAAAAATTGATTAAATAAATACATTTATAAAAAAGAATATATATAAATTATCAAGGCATGTAAAATATATTATGAAAATGGAAAATATACATTTTATGTACAAAAAAGAGATAAGCACAATCATGTTCCAACTAGGTATGATAGTTTTAGGCTATAGGGACCCAACACTATGAAAAAGAAAGTATGCACGTGCACAACTTTGGGACTCAAGAAAAAGTAACTAATCACAATCACCTAAGGAATGTTTTGTGCTAATATCCTATTTTATAATGTCTTAAATCATAAGGTGATTTCCCAAATAACATACTGAATACCTTGTTTTTTCATGAACTCAAGTAAAAATAATGATGAGCAATTTATTTCATGACAAAAAAAATTTAAAATCAAATCCCATAATCCATTTAAAATATGCCTCTATTATCTTTAACACCCATAATAGGGTTTTAATAAAAAAACACACCTTTTATAAAATATTAATCAATTAGGTTTCTAGCAAAAAAAATTTCCCATTTTTTATAAATATGGATTTTAAACTAATTTATGAAATTTGACAATCCAGTCTTAAAATTAAATACAATACTTTTTTCAAAAAAAAGTCCATAAATTTAATAACAAAGCACCAATTCCCAAGAATTGGGGTCTTCCTAGTATTCCATAAAATAATATTTCCAAAATAAATTAAACAATTTAATTTTTCAAACAAATTCCATCCACTCCATTAACACACCCTAATTCACTAGAATTAGGAGATTTTCCCAATTGCAAGCCACAGCGAGCCAAACCCCTAATTTACTAGAATTGGGGTTTTCATAAAATGATTGAAATAAAATTATCCAATTTAAAAAATTACATTTTAAATCAAAATAAATTTAAGTCATGAAATTAAAGGCTAATTAAATATGTTGACCAAAAAGGGAAACCACCTACATTCCTCACAGAAACCCATGGCTCGCAACCGAACCCACCAACCAGAAATAAAAAACATAAGATCTTGTAACTCATCCTGGAAACAAGATAAAAAACATAAAGTTTAGATCCATAAATTTTAAGATGATCTATCTTACCCCAATGAAGGAATAGAGAAATAGATGGGGAGTTATGTATAATGCTTACCCCTAAATATACACCATGATCTCCACAATTATAAATCATTGAAAGAAAATATTTAGAGTGGTTTAATATTCTAAAAAATCCTTAGGATAGCTATGGATCGATAATAAAGAAACCTTGAGGAGAAACAAATTGATTATTTGTTTTGATTCTAATTTGAAAATAATTATTTGGTTATTACATAGCGTGTAACAAAATTATATGTCCTATAATTTCTAAATCCCACATATATTGAGAATCCATTTTCATTTTAATAAAAAATATTATTACTATTTATATTTTACAAGTAATGTGACCCCATTAAGTGGCCTATAATTATCAAATAGCCTTCAAAACCAGCTGATTTTTTTATCTTTATTCCAACAAATCCACAACATCACCATCACAAGTTTCCTCTGAATTCATACTCAAGCCTACCCATCTAATAAAAAATAAAAAATATGACATGGTTTATAATGTTCTTGATAAAAATGTAACATGATTTTATGACCTCCCGACTACAAAAACATTTTTTCCCTATAATTACTATAAAGAAGTCTCCATGCTAAAAATATGAGGCACTGCTCGCTCATTAGTGCCTCATGCTCCCACGACTCATGAGAATTGGAAATGTGCTTTAAAATCCCCCAAACCAAAGGAATTTTCCTCCTATGAAGTATATTGGTTTCAATTGCAACTAGCTTGATTGGCTATTCAGTTAAGGATAAATCAAGTTCAACTAAAAGATTACTCTACATTATAACATAAGATGAATCTAATCTATACTTTCATAACTAAGATATGTGGGACATGATACATATTAATGATAGTTACAGTGGTTGTGCCAACCCATATGCAAATTTATCCACCTACCAAACAATCGTGGGATGTCCCAAGAAATGATGAAAAAGAACTCCCAGCCTCCCAATCCATCAATAACCCATCTGGGGATAAATTTTAAAGAACACTTAGTCACCCACTAAGAATTCCAATGGTCTACGGTGACGATCCACAAAAGACTTATAATTTCTATGTGCCTTCAACATCCTTTGAAGAATCAAAAAAATATTTTATGTTTTCTTTAGCACCAAACTTGTTCCAACCAAATTACATTCTTCAAAGTCATACTAACATAATCAGGATTTTCAAGGTTTCCCATACAAGGACTCAAAAGGAGCCATCGTAATCACAGACTGGTAACTATTGTTATAAGAAAACTCAAGCATCCCCATAGAAAAATCCTAAGATTCACCATTATCAAGATATCAAATATATTTCATATCCTCAAGAATCTATATAGCTATTTCTTCCTGGTCATTCGACTACATATGGTATGTCATACAAAATAAGGCATGAGATCCCAGTGCCTCTTGATTGCCTCTCCCAAAATGAAAAGTGAAACAATGACCTCTATCAGAGACTACAATAGATAGAACTCTATTCTAATAAAAAATATATCTCATGTAGATATTTCCCAACTCCTCATCTTTAACTGTATTTAAAATGGATATAAAGTGATCCAAATTGGTCATCCAATCCATCAAAACCCTTATTTTATTATTCTTTCTCTGGGTATGTGGTAACCTAGACATAATGTCTATAAATATCTCATCCCATTTCCATGTAGATACTAGAAGTGTTTGATGTAATCCAAAAGGTTTTTGGTTCTTGGGATTCACCTGGTGGCACATATAGAAAGGAGAGACAAATTTAACAATGTATTATATAATACTAGTCCACTAGAATTATCATCGCATTTCATAGAACATATTTGGGGTTCCTGTGTGCACAATCCATTAGGATCTATGGAAATCCCTCGTTAAATCTTTCTTTACTGAAGATGGTATGACAAAATGATTCTGATATCACAGAATTATCTGTTTGTAGAATGACCACTGGGAAAATATATCCCCACCATAATTAGAGTCTCTAATGATATGGAACCCATAATTAAGTGGATTATCCTAAATAATAATTCCAATAAGAGCGTATATCATCTCAACCCTAGCCAGGGAAACCTTTTCCCTATTCTCTTAATCTCAAATATGAAACTATGAAAAGAGAGCCATGAATTTTGAATATTCTGAATATTCTCTCACTACATGGTAGGGATTATTCATGATCAAATCATCCTTAACAAAATTCCATTTTCAAGGGGTATAGGTGAGGTCAAAATCAAAGTACTACAAGTATTCCACCCAATTATTCATGTGGAGATTAAAATATTTCTGTGATAGGATATAACTCAAGATATTATGGTCATAAAACATAGTAATCCTTTCCTTGTAAATGCAATGCCGCCAATTCTTATGTGTGTGCTTCATAACTCCAGGTTTGAGATCATGGGTAGGATAATTCATCTCATGTGGCCTAAGATAACGAGATACATAAGAAATGAAATGATTACCATACAAAATAACATAGCCCAAACCAGATCTCAATGCACCAAAAAAGACCACATAAACCTCCTAGACCTCTGGACAAGTCAACACTAGCATTTTAGGCAAAATATGTTTAAGATCAACAAAATAATTATCACCTTTTTCTTCATAAGTAATCATTACTCCCTTTTGAGTGATAAAAGTCATATTAGAATCCATCTTTGAGATGTCCTTAAAAAAACTATGATAATATAAGACTAAACCTAAAAAGTTTTGAATATCAAAAACATTTCATGGTTTTTACCATGTAGTAACAACTTTCAACATCTTTGGGTTACCTAAAATAAAATGTTTTGACACCACATGTCACAATAATTTTACTTCCCAAATACTGAAATTGCACTTTGAAATTTAGGCATAGATTTTGGGATTTCATAGAAAAATCAGATCTATTCTTAGAATATGCACATGATCCTATTTGGTATTAGATTAAAAAAGGATTTCATCCACAAATAATACAAAAAAGGTATCAAGATACTCTTGGAAAATCAATTTCATTAATTCCAGGAAAACTATCAGAGCATTGGTTACACCAAATGGAATTACAAATTTCTCATAATAGTCAGTCCTACTCCAAAGGTAAATTATTTGAATGTTATATTCTTTAATCATCATATTATGATAACCCAAGTGAATATCAAAAATCTATATCAACATCACTCAATTTAACCAATAAAACATGTCATCAAACCATGGTAATAGATATGGTTTCTTTACCATCACTCTATTAATCTTACAGTACTCAAAACATAAGTGAATTGAACCATTAACATTCTCATAAAATAGAATCTTCACCGCCCAAGGTGAAACACTCAGATGTATAAAGCTTTTCTATAGAAGATCATCCAACTAGTACTTTAGCTCTTTCTTTTCAGCTAGTTCCATGTGGTATGAAGGAATAAAAACTAGTTGAGTACTACGAATTAAGTCAATGGATAATTTTACCTCCCTCATTAGTGAAAATTGAAATAAGTTAGAAGGAATTATGTCAATGAACTTGATGAACAATAGATATAGAAAACCATTGAAGTATTCTCACTACATATCAATAGAAAATATAGATATTACTTTCCCTCAATCTAGATAAAAAGGTCTAGATCTTCTTCACCTTGCATCCCACTCTCCTTTGAACACATGGCACACACCACTAGAAATCGTAATGGAGAGCCATCAATGATAGAAATAAATTTGATAATTTTTCTAAATGTGTGATAAGTGTATTTCATGCATATATTATTGATTATTTTATTGTATTATTTTGTGTATTTTAATGATTAATATTACCATTCTATAAGAAAATTGACTTCTTTAATTTTTTATTGAAGGAAACATTGAATATTTGAAAAAGGAATGAAAAGAAGTGGAAAATTGAGATAAAATACACTTCACACTGTGAGTAAATAGAAGTGGTGTGACAAATATTTTTTGATAGATAAGGAAGCTATAAATTCTAGAGTATAACTGGTAAATGTCAAGTACTAATAGTACAAAATGTGTAGTTTCATTTTGTGAAATAATGATGGAAATGTCGAGACATGCATACCTATTTTGAAAAACAAGTACACGTTGTATACCTTCATTACACGATGTGACCATAGTCAAACATAAAATTTATGAATGATATTTCCTAGTATTCTCATAGACACGGAGGCTACAAAGATAAGGACTACATGACGTCTAACCCTAGTACACATTGTGTAAGGGATACAAATTACAAAATCTATGCTGAGATACATGCACACATCATGCATATTCACAAAACACGGATTAGAATTACACGATGTGTAGTTCATTTATACCTCGTGACCATGGTCGGGACAATCCAATTGAAGCCTATAAATAGAGGTGGTGGATTCTGCTTTAGTGAATTTGGATTCAGAGGACTTTGGAGCGAGAAACTATATTTCACAAGGCCCTCACCAAGTCATATTTATTTTCATTATGAATTTATTTTATTCACTCCTTATCCCTTCTTCTCTCATATCTAGGATGAGGTGGTAAAACAACCGTGTACTACGGTGATGTAATCGATGGAGGAAGGTACCATGGGATTTAATTCTTTTTATAATTCATGTCTTTGGTTCGAGTAATATTATTCTTCAACGTACAATCCCTTTATTTTTCTTTTATCATGACCATAAATATTCAAATAAAAAATTAATATTTAAATTATTCCACTGACAATCCTAAAGATGGCATGACCATTTTCAACTTTAGTGGAAATCGGGTTTAAACATGGTATCAAGAAAAACTTGATTCATAAAAATTATAAACTATCAAATCAAGGGAAATATAGAATTGTTGTGTCATGGACATGATACCATGACCGTTGGATCTACCTCCTCTAGAATCTGACATGAAATCATGAATTAAACAATCTATTTTCTAAAATCGAATTGCACCTAAACCAGAAATTATATTACCCCATCACTCTTTTAAAATCTATTTTCACACAATCAATCAATCTACTCCTTCATTCCAAATATTCATTTATAAAACCTATCAATTCACTATTTTCTCACTTTTCCCTCTATTTGATAAAATTAATCATTTGAAATTATAATAATCTAAAGCACAGTCTATGTGTGATCGTCCTTGATTTCAATATATCTACATTAATTGAATATCACAGTTTAGTTATAAATTGTTTTTCATAGTACAACAGGGAAATAACACACCCTACGGGGCTATAAAACCGGTGTCATTACATGGGACGATATCCTTTTAGTATTTTTAGGATTTCAATTTTTTAATTTTATTTCTTTATTTTAATTCCATAGTTAATGCAAGTCTGAACCAAACCAAGTGTTCAAAGAATAAAGGCATGATCAACGAATAAAGGCATCATTGATTTAACAAAAAATTCTGAACCAAACCAAGTGTTCAAAGAAGATAAATTAATGGTGGGGGATTAGAAAAATCCCACTAATGTTATTCAAAGAGATCAAGGGATATGGATTCTCCCTGACTATAGGCACCCATCAAACAGATGACTACAACCAAGAATCCTAGCACTCCCCATCCCTGAAAATCACTTTGAGATCAATCCTTCTGTAATTTTAGTGATCATAAACAACATAAAGTTCATCCAAATTCCCCATGAAGATTTGGACAAGAATCTAAGAGACAACCCCAAGCTCTGTGACACTTTCTAATTCAAGAATGTTTCGATCAACACACTAAGACTTCATAATTTTCGATTTTTATTACAAGATCAAGCTTGAGACAGGATTCAGAGCATGTCTACAAATTCCATCCCAACATGGGATAAGCTGGCAAGGATATTTCTCACCCATTTTTTTTACACATTATTAATCAATGGATATACAGGTAAAAATTCAGAACTATTTTCAATTTGAGTAGGATTCACTATATTCTACTTGGGAATGGTATAAGGACATGAAAAGAAAATGTCCACATCATGGTATAGAGCTTTGGATTCTAATAAAAACTTTATATAATGGTTTTTCATTGGAAAACATGTTGATTCTCAATGTTGTAGTAGGAGGATGCTTAATAAAGAAAACACCTGGAGCGAGCTACAACCCATTGGATGAGATGAAGAGCAGCATTTTCTAGTGGTTAGCATAAGAGATGAAACTGAAAGGCATTATTGTTGTAAACAAAAATTACAGGATGGCAACACAAGTGGAGTTTCTAACCCAGAAGTTGGTCATCATGATGGGCCACCAGAAAGAAACCCCAAGTTATGCCTATTTAAGATGAAAATTATGCTGATTACGATCATTGAAATCAATTTTAGTGCTGGTGACCACAAAAAAAACAACAACAATTATTTAAACAATGATCCCAATGTTACCGACAACAAGAACCCCAAGGGACCACACTAATGAGAAAATTCCACTCTTTGGAAGAGATGCTGGCGACATCAATTAATGCTTTTGGGGTTTCACTCAATGAAATAAAAGGAGAAGCATCATACCAAAAATAAGAATTTAAAAATATAGAGCATCAAGTTGGAAAATTCACCAATCAACTTAGAGAGGGAAAAAGAGAGCTTTGAGGATTCACTGAAAAATTACCACATGAATATTTTAAATCTATAGAGCTCAGAAGTGCGAGGAAACCCCAAGGAAGTAGAATAGTGTTTTTAGGATGTCAACTAGTAGAAGTAGATAATAAAGAATAATAAGAACAACCTCAGTACAATCCAATGATTCCTTTTCCAAAGAGGATGAAACAATTGAAGAACATTGTGCAAAGAGGTATGTTTCTTGATCATATTTATGATTTTATATTAATATACCTTTTTTATAGGATCTTGTGAGCATGATGACAAATGAAAAATTCATGAGTGATCTGGTAAGAAATAAGAAGAATATGGAAAAGATTGGAACCACCCCACTCACAAAGAAGTGTTCAGAAGTGGTATCAAATAACCTACCTTAGAAGAAATGTGACCTAATTTTTTTCTTAAATTTCCATCTTTGTCGGAGCTAAAAAAATTTGGAAATTATCTATATAAATTAGGTGAGAGAATCAATATCATGTCGTATACTAAATTCAAGAGATTGGGACTTGATGGACATAAGCCTACATGAGTAATTCTTTAACTATCATAGTCAACAGTTGAATCCCCAAAAGGATTCATCGACAATTTCCTTATCAAATTCAATAAATTCAACTTCCCCATAGACTTTATAGTGTTGGATGTGGAAGAGGAAAGGAATCTGCTCATTCTAAGAAGACCATTTTAGCCACAAGTCATGAACGAATTGATTTTCACAATTGGGAACTATACATGATTGTTGGAATTGATAAAGTAAGTTTAAAATTCCACCAAGAAATGAAAAACTACGATGCTTAGGAAAATAATGAGTTTGAAGAAAGAGTAACAATTGGATTTGAGGATGTCACTAAGATTCAAGAGTTACAAGATTTAGATGTTATGAAAGTGGATGTTCAACTAAAGAAGGAAGAGAATATAAATTCAAAGATATCATATAGTATAAATGAGACCAAAAACACTACATTTCATAGAGGACAATATGTATGGATGGTACATGAACTTCCATTTAGTTAATTCCGATTGAGAATGAAATAGTGGATCGACCCAATAGAGATCAAACAAGTACTACCATCTAAAAAAGTCATGCTATTTAGAGAAGAAGGATAGGGGGAAACCTATGTGAATAGGACACAACTGTGACCATTCATTGACCCCATAGAGGTACAAAATATCCAATCATCAATTACATGATCTAGAAGTCACATAGGTATGGTTGATCCAACTATATTAAACAGAAGTTAATCTAGAAGGAAACCTGAGTTTTTCATTATTTTTCTTATATTTTAAGGAAAAATACTTGGTGTGGATTTATTTTTACATAGTTCTGCTACTTCTTTTATATAATTTTTATCAATTTAATTAATTATTTTGACACATTTTAATAAATAATGCCACTTTTTGTAAATTTATCACTACCTTTCTTAATTGATCCTTTTTTATAATTAAATATGTGTTTTTAGTCTTTTTATATAGTCATTCTAATTATTTTAATTATATTTAATTACTTTTCATTTTTCAAATCTTAATGTGGTTTACTTTTTATTAATTTTAGATGTTTATTTATTAATTATTTGTTCAAGTTATTTGAAATAGTCTAGTTTAGTTTTTTATTTTAAAACATGACTATTTAAAATATAATAATTAAATGAAATTAATTTTTTCTTTTATTTATTGATGTAGTTAGTCTTTTTATTAAATAAGTTAAGAAATTAAGTTAATGTTTAATAAAATAATGTGTTTTTAATTTAATGTTTCATTTTTGTCATTTAACTAATTAAATTTTTTGTATAATATCTTTAGATAATTATAATTAGTTTAATTTTATGTTTGCTATTAATTATCTGTTGGTGTTCTGCATTTTTTAGACCTAAATTTAATTAAATAAAAAATTTATATTCTTAGTTAATAACTAAGTTACCTTTATTTTTTTTAGTTTGATAAATGATTTAGTTAGTTCTTAGTTACAATTAATTATTTAATCTTAAACAATTTAGTTAATGTTTATTTTCTGATAATTAATTAATGTTTTACCATTTTATTATCTGTTTTAAATTAATGGTTAATGTTTTAATTTGTCACACTGATTCTTTGTCACACCGAAGTTGTTTATTTTATCGGTGAGTCGTGACTCACCAATTACATGGAAACACCATCGGTCTCTTGCATCGCACTGATGTTGCGATGCACTGATCCTTTCATCGGTTTCGGTTTTACTTTTCATCGGTTATGGTTTCTCTTGTGCTTCGGATTCAGTATCTCATTTTTAAATAATGGTGTCTTGTTTTTTATTAGTTAGTAAATTTATGAAAATTATCGGTTTCTCATTTTTTTAAACTATCGGTGAGTCATGACTCACCGATGAAAACCATCTAATGGTTTCATGCACTCACTGATGCATGTTATTATTTTCAACTAATGGTGTATCATTTTTATATAAATTTCAGTCACCCACATTTCCACTATTACCGACGCACAGATTGGTCTCACCATTTTTCCTCTTCTCTGTTCTTCAATCATTGATTATGGACTCACTGATACAAACCCCCATCATTAGTTTCACTTCCCTGCACTTTTAGTCCCACCCTATTCTTCAACTCAATCACGCGCCCACCGACCCTTCACATCGAGGACTCTCTTCTATTTCATTCCCATGACACTGATTAGTCGTTTCCCCAACCCTTCTCCATCATTGTTTCTCCACATCACCTGCAATTACAGACTCAAACCAGAATTTCTTGAACCATTTCAAGACCAAATATGAAAACAAGAATCTTCAGATCTAGAAACACTGGAAAATATATGCATGTCGCCTCACTTGAAGAAGAGTTGCTGCCATCGTTAGAAGGGAACCACTGTTATGGCACCTTTTAAAGAAGAGACGTGCAGGGAATAATTGCTTCCAACCTAGTTGTGTCTCACTGCGTGGGGGAGCTTGATCTGCCGAAGAAGAATCCTGCACATTTCCTTGAAACCTACTGCAAGAATTTTGGAGCAGCTCGACCACCGCTAAAGCCTAGATTCGAGTCGGCCAGTTATAAAAATCAAACCATGACCATCCACACCATCATCGTGAGTCGAACACATGCTGCATTGTTTTTCCACTGGAGTGGAAACCACGAAAGTCCGATGTTCATCAGAGGGCGTCGTACCTATTCTGCATCGCCGAAGAAGCCCCTCTCCTAGGGTTCCACTGTAATTAGGTGTAAAGACCTAGAAATTTAAAGGGATTTTTTTTTAAATACTTTTGAATTTTACGAGTCTGTGGCTTCTGATGGCTCTTGATTCCGAGCCCCAGTGTGCCCTGAATCAATTTTTGAAGTTTAGCTCAGGTACGTTCAGTGAACAGGCGAGCGGGTTTATCTAACTTTTGAACAGGTGCTCGGAATCTAAATCTGAGGGAACTGTTGAAACCACAACGCCAATAATTGCTTAAGAATACCCTTTCTGTAGTTACTTGGGTAGGGTTTCTAAAAAACATGGATTAATTGAAGAGTAAAATAAAAATTGTGGAACACTTTTTATTTTTCTTTTTAAGTGGTTAAATCCTAAGGATAAAAGTTGGATGGAGCTAACCACCCATGAGGGAGCTGTGTGGGTCCCACTAAAATCTTAACTCTTGGTAGGATTTTAGTGAGGTGGGCACCACACGTGCCCCACCCCTTCAAATTCCCTAAACTCCCTCTTTATGTTGGCAACCCCCCATAAATGTGTAACACACCCACCTTCCCCTCTTTATGACATGTCAACTCTCACAATTAACTTTATTGTTTAATGTCATCCAATTAATTTAATTTTGATTTTGAATTTTGAAGTTTTTAAAATGCATGGAATGTGTTAATAAAATAATCATTCCATATTTTATACAGGTGGGAGGTTGTGTGTTGAGTTTTTGGGAAGAAAATACTCTAAGTTTGAAGAACTTCATCTCCTTCGCGAAGAATGCCGAGTCTACGACGAATATTTCTATCACCGCAAGGGGAGATCGCCGTGGCATCTCCTCTCCTCTTCGCAGCCGGTGAGTGAAGCCTTTTCTGGAGAACAACGACGTGCCCACCTTCAATCCTCTTCCTGTGTCAAAGAAAGGGGGACGCTGCATCCTTCATCGGGCAAGCAGCGATGGCGTTTAAGAAGCCTCGTTCCGCGACGTCGTCTTCCGCGACGTCAATTTCCCGCGACGATCCTCGTTCGACGACTTCTTTGAGGTAGGGGTTTGATTTAAGTTTGTGTTTATTTTTGTGTTCCTTGTTAAATATAAAGCCACCTGTTATCAAGATAACGGGAGGAGGTCGGACCACACGAACAAGGCTGAACCACCTCCCCTTTTGTTGTTGAATATTATGTGGCTCGAATGAATGTGGTGTGGTGCATTACGTGCGGGATCGAAGAGAGCTGCGAAGGTGGTGTGTGGAACCGTTGCGCCGTGCCAGAGAACTCGAGGGAATGTCGTGGCCGAAGCGGGTCGGTCCAGGCCCAAAACCCCCTAAAAACGGACATCTTCTTTCAAATTTCCATAACTTGGGCTATGGACCTCCGATCGACGCATAATCAGTTGAGATGAAATAGTTGGATCCAGACGGTCGTTTTGGTATATTACACTCATGGTTTCGGAGAACTTTGGATATGGTCGGGTTGGTTCGAACACGAAACCAACCGGGCCCTCTGAGCGGAAACGCTTTTAACATGAGCTCCGGACGTCTGATTGACATGCCGTCGACTTTTTTGGTTTCCTCTTAGTGATATGGTACTTTTTTCTTACTCCGGTCGAGGTTTGGACGCAGTTGGAGTACGTTCGGGTTGGTTTGACATAAAAACCAATCGGGCCCCTGGATGAAAAAGCCAATAACTCTCAGACATGGCATCTGATTGACACGCCATATATCACATTGTGTTCCTATTGACATGATGAAACTTTGAGATACATCAACTTTGGTCTACATAACAGTTGATTTATCAACCACTTGGCTTGTGGAGCAGACCCTCTTGGAATGAGCATGTTGTGTGCGGGAACCCTAGAGCTGGCTGAGACTTGATGACTGCCGATCGATCGACTCGGAGTGTTTCAGAAAGCCTAGTGGGGAGCTCTTGGTTGTAGCGGCAGACCCACGACAGAGGAGAGATTGGTTGTATCAGTAGACCCATAGTACTCAACAGAAGGAGTACCTCTATAGGCTATGAGGTGGAGCGCTTGGTTGTACCGGCAGACCCATGGTGGGAAGCGCTTGGTTGTAGCAGTAGGCCCACAGTACTCGACAGGCTGAGTACTACAAAAGTCTAAGGTTAGTGGGAAGCATTTTGTTGTAGCGGAAGGCCCACTGTACTCGATAGAGGAAGAGTTCCCCAGCAGCTATGGTTTCGACATCAAGATTAAAATCCTGGTTTGAGCTGAGTCTTGAATTTCAATCATTATCTTAGATGTGATTGACTTGATATCCTTTGTGGATTGGATATTGTTTTCCTGGGTGGATTATGTTATACTTTCCTATGTGGATTGGATATTACTTTCATGTGTGGATAAAGTTATATTTTCCTGAGTGGACTGGGTTGTACATGAACTCGTGAGATAGAGATGTACTAGATTTAATGACTTCGGTATATGTATATGAATATACCTAAGTAGTGTTGAATGATACTTCATGATTGTATCTTTTCTTTGTGGTTTATCCTTTGTGGATTCAGTGAGACCTTCGGGGGTCTCGGGTCCCTACTGAGTATCTTATACTCACCCCTGCATTGGACTTTGCCTGCACTACATTGTGTTGGTTGCAGACGACAGACATCACTGATCGTGGTTAAGGCTTGTAGAGCTGGATGGTACCCGGAGAAGGATCTCATGACGAGTCGGTGCCCGGAGGTGGATATCACGTCGAGTCGGTGCCCGGAGGTGGATTTCACGACGAGTCGATACCCGGAGGAGACAGACGGACGTGGAGTGCTGAGGAGGAGATCTATACCTACCCTTTATGTAGGAAGCCAGAGGACGATCCAGGAGTGGCTTGTCACCTTTCAGCTGTTTTCCTTGAGTTGTACTTTACTATCAATTGTACTGCATTTTTAGTTGGGTTTGTATTCTGTCACATTTACTTTTCATCACTTACTTATGTATTCAGTTTACTTAGTGTTTACTTCCGCTTGCATACTCTGCGGTGTTTGTTTACTTTATAAAGGCAATGCGTTCCCTTTTTTCGAGTTTTACACCTTTGGTGCTGGTCGCCAGCCCCTGGCCTATGGACGGCGGGCTTGGGGTAGTCACGGTATGGGCCCTGAGGATGGGTCGTGACAAATTGGTATCAGAAGAGTCGGATCTACCGCAGAACTCAGGACTCTGATAATTTCTTCTCTGTGAAGAAATAATTTTTAGAGTAATGAGTGTGGTTATCATTCTAGGGAGTCCGGTGTTGGTGCGGCGGCCGACATATCCATACTCCAGGACCCTGACTTCTGATTTCCGACTCAGTGCAGGAAAACATTGATTGCATGTGTGTTTCAAAAGTTTTATTTATGATTACTTTGTGTCAGCGCACCAGGTATACTGTTATGACTGTGGCACACTTTTCCCTTTTTAGGATGGCCCCACGGTGGCAGCCAGCTAGGGTTCCGAGCTTTGTGTGAGACGACAGCCCACCGAGCGACGAGGCTTCGGTGCAGGGCCCCATTACAACGGAGGCACCGGCGGTACCTCTACCTACCGAGCCACTGATGCCACCAGCCCCAGCCACTGAGAGTGCACGTCGCCTTAGTGCACTACATGAGTTTCAGCGTCAGAGACCGCCCAGGTTCCGCGGGGAGACGGACCCTCAGGCAGCCAAGGATTGGCTGGAGGCAGTTGTTCAAGTTTTTAGATTGGTAGGGACACCAGCAGACTTCATGGTGATCCTATCTGCCAGCCTCCTTCAGGCAACAGCAGATAGATGGTGGAGCCTGATGCTCCAGGTGCACGAAGATGCATTACTTCTGTGGGCGAACCTCAAGAGCCTGTTCCAGGCAGAGTTTGTACCATCCACCCTTCGAGCAGTGTGCATACAGGAGCTACTTCATCTTTAGCAGGGTAGCATGACGGTGGTTTAGTATTCAGCGAGGTTCACCGATCTCTCGCGTTACTCCACAGATATGGTACGGGACCCATTCTTCAGTTCCCAAACCTTCAAGCAGGGGATCAGAAGAGAGATTAGAGCTTCATTTGTTTCTCACATCATCCCAATGCAGACAGGGGTGTTGGAGCGAGCCCTCTTAGTGGAGAGTTTCCTTACTGAGCAGTCTCCAGCAATAGGACCTACCACTAGCCGGCATGTGGTAGAGTCTTCTGCAGTGGGAAGTAGACAGATGACACAGAGGTCCAAGAGGACCAGGCCTATAGGTGGTCGACCGCATGACACATGATCGTTTTTTGCAAGGCACCCGGGGAGGAGAAGGAATTACCAGGAGCGGACAGTGTTACTCCTGTGGTGGGGTTGGTCACATGGCAGGTGACTATCTGACCCACCATACAGATGAACAAAAGATAAACGAAGGACCTCCCAGTCTGAGGCAGAGGTTCGATCGGGGCGGATCACAAGGAGTAGGAGATCGAGGTAGGGGAGCTGTCCGTGCAGCTGGAGGTGGATGACGCTTCGAGGTGTTTCCACCACCACCACCAGGAGGTCCACCCCGACCGCAGGGAACAGGTGTACATGGGAGAGCTTAGCTTCAGGCAGCTAAGGCTTACGAACATGGAGCTCTGGGATCAGATGGATTGGAGCGGGACTAGTTCCAGGCATGGGAGCTTTGATCTTGGTGCTTCTAGTTTCCATGTTGTCATTTTTGTTTGTCTTTGTACTTGAGTTTCAATAATAAAAGACACTTTTCCATGTGATGTTTTCTTCCTCTCTTTTTGTGTACTAAGAGGTTCTGGTTAAAACTGTTGACTTGACCCTCACTTTTGAGATACCTATTGGAGAAGACCCAGTGAACACACACTGATGCAGACAGTGTGACTCAACCCATGGAGGCGAGAGTAACGATTGGATCTCTTGGTTTTAGCGTCGAGGCCTTACGACGTCATCCTTGGTATGGATTAGTATCATCCATGTCGAGATTGACTGTATTAGGCAAAGAAAGTGGTTCATCCTGGGGATGAGACCAGATTTGTCTTATCAGCAAAGAAGAAATCTTAGCAGCTCTTGTATGACTAGAGAAGGTCCAGGTCATCCAAGAGTGGATGAGGATAGCTCAGAGACAACAAAAGTCTTTTCCTAACAGGAGGCGGAGACCACTGGAGTTCAAGGATGGCGACCACGTCTTCTTACGAGTCTCACCTCGACGGGGATTGTGGAGATTTGGCCGCGGAGTCAAGTTATCTCTATGCTTCATCAGGCCTTTTCAGGTCCTCAGCATGGTAGGCAAGGTGGCTTACCACCTGGCCCTTCCACCTTAGTTGCACCGGGTGCACGACATCTTCCACGTATCTCAGCTGAGGAGATACATGCACGACCCAATGCATATCATTGATCATGGGGAGCTGGACATCGATGACGGGGTGACTTTTGCAGAGGTCCAGTTGGAGATCAAGGATCAACATGAGTGGGTCCTACGTGGACGATTGATTCCTCTAGTGAGAATTTGTTTGTAGCATGGGAATCTCTAGGAGAGCACATGGGAGCGGGAGGATCAGATGCGTGCTCAGTACCCTCATTTGATTCCTTAGTTTATGTTGTAGCTTTACGGGTACATAAAGCCCTGAGGTGGGAGTAATGTATTGACATGGAAATTTCATGGGAAATAATTTTAAAATACTTTGGAATTTTATGAGTCTGTGGCTTCTGACGGAGCTTGATTCTGAGGCCCGGTGTGCCCGGAATCAAATTCTAAAGTTTATCTTGGGTACGTTCAGTGAACGAGCGAACGGGTTTATCTAACTTTTGAACTGGTGCTCAGAATCGAAATATGAGGCCACCGTTGAAACCGCAACGCCGATAAATGCTTAAGAGGACCCTTTTTGGAGTTTTTCTTGCTCAGGTAGGGTTGCTAAAAAACATGGATTAATTGAAGAGTAAAATAAAAATTGTGGAAAACTTTTTATTTTTCTTTTTAAGTTGTTAAATCCTAAGGATGGAAGTTGGGTGGAGCTAACCACCCATGAGAAAGTTGTGTGGGACCCACTAAAATCTTATCTCTTGGAAGGATTTTAGTGAGGTGGGGCCCACACGAGCCCCACCCCTTCAAATTCCCAAAACTCCCTCTTTATGTTGGCAACCCCCCATAAATGTGTAACACACCCACCTTCCCCTCTTTATGACTTGTCAACTCTCACAATTAAATTGATTGTTTAATGCCATCCAATTAATTTAATTTTGAGTTTGAATTTCAAAGTTTTGAAAACTCATGGCATGTGTTAATAAAATAATCATTCCTTATTTTATTCAGGTGGGAGGTTGTGTGTTGAGTTTTTGGGAAGAAAATACTCTAAGGTTGAATAACTTCATCTCCTTCATGAAGAACGCTGAGTTTACGACGAATATTTCCTTCACCGCAAGGGGAGATCATTGTGACGTCTCCTCTCCTCTTCATAGCCGGTGAGTGACGCCTTTTCCGTAGAACGACGATGTGCCCACCTTCGATCCTCTTCCCACGTCAAAGAAAGGGGGACGCCGCATCCTTCATCGGGCGAGCACTGACGACGTTTACGGAGCCTTGTTCTGTGACGCCGTCTTCCGCGACGTAAATTTCGCGTGACGATCCTTATTCGACGACTTCTTCGAGTTAGGGATTTTATTTAAGTTCGTGTTTATTTTGGCGTTACTTGTAAAATATAAAGCCACTTGTTATCAAGATAATGCGAGGAGGTCGGACCGCATGAACACGACCGAACCTCCTCCCCTTTTTTGTTGAATATTACGTGGCTCGAACGAAGGTGGCATGGTGCATTGCAATCGAGATCGAAGAGAGCTGCGAAGGTGGTGCGTAGCGCCGTCACGACACGCCGGAGAACTCGAGGGAATGCCACGGTCGAAGCGGGCCACGATGGAGGGGCGCGGCACTGACGCGTCGCGTCGGTCGAAGAATGGTCGCGGCCTAAGGTCGCGGAGGTCACCAACATGGGACGGCTGGACTTATCGGCCGCCAGAGCATCAAGAGTCGCGGCCCTTTGGCCGCGGCGGAAGACTTGAGGGCGGCCGGATCTGCCGGTCGTCGGCGCTTCGGAGGGGCGAGACCACGGGGTCCCGCGACGGCGGCACCGGCCGGCCAAATGGGCCGGCCGTTCGGGAGGACGGGGGTCGTAACCCCCAGCGGCAGATAGGGTGGAACCCCCTCCATGTGGAGGGGATCTATTTTCTTCAATCAAGGTGGGAAGCAACCCCCCCCCCCCCACACACACACACACACTTTTTTCTCCGCTTGGTCAGGGACCGAGCGCCTAGCCGAGTCGGGCCACTCGCGCTGGGCCGGGGCCCCCAGCCGAACCGGGTCGGGCCGCGCCCACTGGACTGTGTCGCGCCGCTAGGCCGGGCTGCACCCAAGTGGGCCGGACCCAGAGCCGGGTCCGGTCGACCCGGTTCGGGCCGACCCAGGGGGTCTTGGGCCGGGTCGGTCCGGGCCCAAAACCCCCTAAAAATGGACAGCTTTGTTCAATGTCCCATAACTTGGGCTACGGACCTCCGATTGAAGCATAGTCAGTTGCGATGAGATCCTTGGATCAAGACGGTCGTTTTGGTAAATTACACTCCGGGTTTCAGAGAACTTTGTGTATGGCCGGGTTGATTCAAACACGAATCCAACCAGGCCCTCGGAGCGAAAACACTTATAACTTGAGCTCCAGATGTCTGATTGATGTGATGTCGACTTTGTTGGTTTTCTATTAGTGAGAAGGTCCTTTTGGCTTACTCTGATCGAGGTTTGGATGCAGTTGGTGTATGGTCGGGTTGGTTTGACTTAAAAACCAACCAGATCCCTAGAACGAAAAGGCCAATAACTCTCAGACCGAGCGTCTGATTGACAAGTCGTCTGTCACGTTGTGTTTCTATTAACGTGAAGAAACTTTGTGATACATCAACTCTGGTCTACATGACAGTTGATGTATCAACCTCTTTCCTCATGGAGCGGACCCTCCCAGGAACGAGCGTGCTGTGTGCGGGAACCCTAGAGCTGGCTGAGACTTGACGACCGCTAATCGATCGACTCAGAGTGTTTCGGATAGCCCAGTGGGGAGAGCTTGGTTGTAGCGGCAGACCCATGGAAAAGGAGTGCTTGGTTGTAGTGGCAGACCCGTGATACTCAACAGAAGGAGTACCTTCGTAGGCTATGAGGGGGAGCGCTTGGTTGTAGCGGCAGACCTATGGTGGGAAGCGCTTGGTTTTAGTAGTAGGCCCACAGTACTCGACAGGTGGAGTACTACAGTAGTCCAAGGTTAGTGGGAAGCGCTTGGTTGTAGCGGAAGGCCCACTGTACTTGATAGAGGAGGAGTTCCCCAATAGCTATGGTTTCGACATCATGGTTAAAATCCTTGTTTGAGCAGAGTCTTGGCTTACAATCATTATCTTAGATGAGATTGACTTGATATCTTGTGTGGATTGGATCTTGTTTTCCTGGCCGGATTATGTTATGCTTTCCAATGTGGATTTGATCATACTTTTCTATGTGGATTAACATATAATTTTCTGAGTGGACTGGGTTGTACATGAGCTCGTGAGATGGAGATATACTGGATTTGATTACTTAGGTATATGTATGGGTATATACTTAAGTAGTGTTGGATGATACTTCGTTATTGTATCTTTTCTTTGTGGTTTATCCTTTGTGGATTCAGGAAGACCTTCGGGGGTCTCGAGGTCCCTACAGAGTATCGTATACTCACCCCTACATGGGCTTCGCTCACACTACGTTGTGTTGGTTGCAGATGAAAGACATCACTGATCGTGGTTGAGGCTTGTAGAGCTGGACGGTACCCAGAGGAGGATCTCATGATTATTCGGTGCCTGGAGGTGGATATCACGTCAAGTCGGTGCTCGGAGGTGGATTTCACGACGAGTCGGTACCTGGAGGATACGGATAGACGTAGAGTGCTGAGGAGGATATCTGTACCTACCATTCAGGTAGGAAGCCGGAGGAAGATCCAGGAGCGGCTTGTCATCTTTCAGCTATTTTCCTTGAGTTGTACTTTACTTTCAGTTGTACTTCATCTTTAGTTGGGTTTGTATTCTGGCTTATTTAATTTTCAGCACATACTTCTGTTTTTAGTTTACTTAGTGTTTACTTCATCTTGCATACTCTATGGTGTTTGTTTACTTTATAAAGGCAATGCCTTCCCTTTTTTCGAGTTTTACGCCTTTGGTGCTAGTCGCTAGCCCCTGGCCTATGGAAGGTGGGATTGGGGTAGTCACGACATGGGCCCCGAGGATAGGTCGTGACATTAGGGGGGATGAATTGAAAATAAATCTAAAAACAACAACAAAAAAACTAATTTAAAACTAAATTAATAATAACAGTTAATAATAAATTAATATACTGTTAATTTTATAAATATAAAATTAATAATAATAATTAAATATACTATAAAATATACTAACTAATTTAAAAATATAAAAAACAAAAGTATTAATTCTAATTAAAAAATTAAAATAATCTTATTAATAAATTAATCGAACAATTTAATTTCATAAAAAGTAATAATAATAATGATAATAAAATTATTAACTAATAATAATTAGTAATATCTAAATTGTTAAATTTTTTATTACTTATTTACTCATGGTGATAAATTTTAATAACTTTGTTAAAAATGATAAAATTAATAACATAGAAATTATATCTATTAACTTAATTTAATTAATAAATTTTTAATAAACTTATGTTTTACCATAGTATTATTATGTCAATAATTTTATAAATAATATAAAAGTAATTAATAATTATCAATTAACTTTAGTTAACTTTTAACGAGTAATATAACACTTAACATTAAAAAAATAAAAAAAATCATTCTTTACATTCACATTTATTTATGATTATTATCTGATTTTTCAAGTTCATACCACTGTTGAAAACACGTCGAGGTTCACGCTACAAACCCAACGGAAGTTATTTACGTGGGGAAAACTAGCATGACGTGCCAGTCGTGAAAAAAGCAAATGTGTGCAGTGAAAAACATACGGATTTTTTATGTCAGTGGAAGAATGTAGTGACGTGTAGCAGATGACAATTGATACTTAAAGTAGAGAAAGCAATAGAATTTGAGTGATATTATTCAATAGGGAGGCTCATTCTAATTCCACCAACAAACTAGACTCGAATCAGAGTGGAAAAACTGGAGCACTTCTAGGAGAGTAATTCTTCGGAGTTCTGAGGGTCAGGAGCAGTAGGAATTCGTGCCAGTAGAGGGAGTTTTCTTTCCTCTATTCTCTTTCTATTCATCCCCTCTGTAACTAAATTTTTTAGTACACTAAATAGAGATGATGATAGGCTAAATAATTTTAGTTCAGGGATGAATTGAAGTTCTATTGGTTATTTTTAATTCTCATTTCACTTAATCATTTAAATGAATTCAGTAACGATTGGAGAGATTAATACCGAGTTCATCTGATTGCTTTGTTCCACCAATGTTTAATCTCAAAATTTCACAATCAGTTGGTGTGATTGATTTTGAAATCAACTCCAAAAGTTTAAAAATTCTCATCCAGTTGTTATTTTCAAATAGTTCACAGTTGGTTAACTTTAGAGTGGCAAAATCTAAGGTTGATTAACTTGTATGACTTTAATCCTAGCGAGGGAGGTGAGTCATACTCATTTAAGTGGTATTATGCAACGACCTTAATGTGAATTGGAATACCTACAAAACCAGTAGAATTTATATTTCTCCCCAATAATTCAAATAGATTGTTTGTCTATCAGTACTTTTATATATATGTTCCTCTTTGTTTTCAACATGGGTATCATTTCCTCTTACTGTAAATGCAGGATCTGTGGTGTTCTGTTTCCTCACTATTTAATAAATAATATAAAAAACTTTAAAAATTAAAAAAATATTGAAAATTCACTCCACTACTGACAACAATGGGGCTTCCAGTTTTTTTATTAGATTTCTGGTCAAAATAGCCTTCTGTGTGGGTTTGACCCTGCTTTACACATATACAATAGTTAGTAGGAATATAAATAATAAACATTCACTGGCTTAAGTGATGGTTTAGGTTATTAATCCATACCCAAATATATTTTAAATTCATTTTTATGGACTATGCTTTTACTTGTGTATTTTATTTTTGCAAGACCATCAAAGGAACATACAGTAAGTGGCTTGTAATATCTAGACAGAACTTGTATAGTTGAATTTGAAGCATCAATTTGAAAGGGTAGAAAGAGTTTCAATTTGGTTATTTTATATTTTATTCTAAACATTTTAAAAGGATTTATATATTTAAATCCCAATTTTATATCCAGACATAATTCATTATTTAATCAACTAAACATGTACATACAAACTACAAAGGATAATGACAATAAAATGTATTTAAATTTGTTTGACAATAAGTTTGATTGTGGAAATGGAGAAATAAATTAGTTGAGTTAAGCATGTGGATTTGGATTTTAAAATCGTCATTTCGAGGGGAATTTTAATCCTTGTAAATGGAAGTTTTCTAAGATCTGGACTTATTTTAAATTTATTATATTTTCAGTAATGGATTTTATTATTCACATGCACTTCCATGAGTGATTTTTTCAACCATTCATATCATTTTTGAGACATACATTGAGCCAATAGTTACCATTCTTTCTATAGTATATTATTTGAGAAACTCAAGAATGTTTTCTTTTATAACTTTCACTACATATTATCAATTTTATAATAGATAGAAGTTACTTTTAATAGGATTGATGCTCTCTTTTTTATTGGGCCCTTATCCTGAGACCACCTTACATTAATCCTTTGAAGCCCATAAAATCCATGAACATCCTTTTTCGAAAATTTACCACATTACAAGCCTATTGGATATATTCCTACTGTCCTCTAAATGTTTTCATGATATTAAAAAAATAAGTTAGTTGGAGGAATATTATTGGGAGTAAACATATATACATTATGGTGGATATTTTTTTGGGTGATTTTCTATTTTGATATGAGGAGAGGCCATGAAATATTTAATTGCATTTAATTTTTTACTCTCCTTCTAAAAAAATATAAAAAAATGAAAAAATTTGGGTATGTTTTGAGAGGATAAGAAATCCCTATTTTCTAGACTGATGATTTTTTATCATATATTGTTTTGTGAAAGATGTGATATTTTTTACTGATAATTTCTTTTGAAAAAAAAGAAAAAAAAAGAAGGATAGGTTGATTCATTCATTACACTTACATGTATCAGGATCCAAATTTGAATTTTTTTTGGGGGAAGATAGAGATAAAATTTCTAAAGGTAGACAATAATTTTTTCTTTTCTTTTATTATTAGGAAAAGTACTTTAGAGTTGGACCTCCTTTTTGAGCCTTATTTTTTATATTATTTACCATTCTAACCTGATTTCTCAGTGTAATTTTATCTTTAAATGGTGAAGCCCTTATGATTAATTGTGATCTATGTCTTTACGTGGTGGATATATTAGGTTACTTACAAGCCCATGGTAAGTTACATGTTTTTGAGGAATGTTCATCACTCAATTTACATTTTTACCCAAATGATGATCTAAAAAATTCATGTGTGGTAAAAAGAAAATGGAATGCATATTAATAATGAATTTGAAAAATAAAATGGATGAATAAAAAGGCTTGTCTATTTCAAAAGATGAAAAGAAAATTACATGGTAGATTTCTATTCTAAGAAAAATTAGTTGTTAATGAATTATCCTATGCGATGCTCAAGAATTTAATTTTCCATTTGATCAAATTATTATATTGATATTGAATCTAAATAATTGAGAGGTGAACATACTTTATAGTATGTTGAGATTCCATCAGTAATGAAAATGATATGTTCAATTTTGGGAGGATTTGATAAGTTTATTTCATGCATATAATTTTTAGTGTTTTATTATATTGATTTCTATATTAAATTGATTAATATTGCCAAGTTGTGAAAATTTTGACTTGTTTTATGATAAATGGAAGGAATCATTTAATATTTCAAAAAGGAATGAAAACTGGAAGAATATTGAACTAAAACACAATTTGCGACGATTTTCTTTTCTCATGGTGTGATAATGGATTTTTGAGAGAGAACAAATCTAGTAATTCTAGAGTAGACTGCTACACATCATGTAATAAGAGTAAAAAAGTGTAGTTTTAGTTCGTGACATGTTCCCGGAAAATTTATGACATGAATAAATGTTTTGAATATCAAGTACATGTCATGTGCCATCAGTACATGATGTAACAGCAGTGAAACATCAAATTTATGATGTATATTTGTGAAATATTCCAATGGACATGGAGGAAACACAAATAATGAGTACACTAAGTGTAACCTAATTACACGTTGTGTATGGGGTCAAAATTCCAAAATCTCATCTGACATCAACGCGTACATCACACGGACTCACAAAAAGCGGATCTACATTACACAACTTGTAGTTCAAATCATGTATGTGGTTGGGCCAAACCAAATTGATTCCTATAAATAGATTTGTTGGCTGCTTCTTTGGGATATTCTTATTTAGATACGTTTAGAGTGAGAAGCTATATTGTGTAGGTCCCACCCCAATTCTTCTTTATTTTCTTGATTCATTACTTTTATTCTTTCCTTCCCTCTTATTATCTCATCACTATGATAAGGGTGTAAACCTGCTATGTGCTAGGGTGAGTTAACCAAAGGGGTAAGGTGTATTTGGATTTAATTCTTTTTATAATTCATGTCTTTGTTTCAAAAAATTTATTTATTCCACTTCCAATACATTTATTTTTCATTTATCATTTCCATTGATATTAGAATGAAAAAGGAACATTTAAATTGTAAAACTGAATATCCGAATGACGTCATGACCATTGTCAACATTAGGGGAAATTAGGTCTAAACATTGTATCGAGACAAACTTGATTTGACAAAATCCTAAACTATCGTACCAATGGAAATATATAATTTTTGTGCCAAGGAGTCGATACCATTACCATTGGATCTACCTCTTCTAAATGCTAACACCAATTAATGAATTAACCCGTCTATTTTCTATAATCCAATTGCACATGAATCTGAAATTACATTACCCCGATAAGATTTTAAAATCAATTTTCACACAATCTATAAAACTGTTGCTTCTTTCTCACTCTGCATTCATAAAACCCATCGATTCACTTTTTTCTCACTTTTTCCCTCTATTTAATAAAATTAATATTTTAAAATTCTAATTATCTAAACCACCATCTCTCTGGTATCGACCTCGAATTCCACTTTACTACATTATTTTTCATAATTTAGTTTTATAAATTTGTTTATCTATAGTACCATAGGGAACTAATGACGCCGTGAAGGGATATCAATGAGGCAATCCATTTTGAAAATTATTTTAAAATATTTCATGTCAAGTATTAAATTTTTTTTATGCAAGATCAAGATCTGATAGATAGAAAACAAAATAAGGACTACAAAGACCATGTCCTCTCTTCATACCATGGGGTATAGTAAAATCCATTATCCAGGATAAAATATCAATAAAAATATTTATATGATTAAAAGTACGGGTTGAAATAAATGATTCAGATGCACTAGTATCAAGTAGAGTAGTCACTAATGATGAAGCTATAGTATTGGTACCTCTCATAGTCACTAGACCAGTATCCAATTCCTTTGGATACTCTTACATTACTTGAAGTATCTTTGTTATGGATGCCTATGTCAGTAACCATTTTTCCCATGAAGTATCTAAATTCACCACATTTTTAGGAGGATATGATGATATCGTTCCACTACGCAGTTAGACATAAATACGTTAGAATCACTAAAAGTGCCCCGAGCATCTGCGATAGACATAGTTATTAAGTGCCTTAGTGAAACACCTATTTGAATGACCCTACATCACACAATGGTAAAATACTATATAACTATTTTATTCAGTTTATGAGGTCTATAAAAACACTACCATCATGAAATTTAGTAAGAATTATCAGACTTACGCTTTCTCTTAAAGGAACTCATGCTTACACTCAGTGAGAAAGAATCTCCCGATAACCCTGACATGCCAGACAGGTCCTTCTCAACCATCGATGATCTATCTAGAATGTAGAAATAATAATAACTTCTTAGAAAGGAAACCTAATAATGAATATATATTCAACATCCCAACTCAAACCATTGAGCCTTCATCCTCTCATTCGATAATATCTCCTATGTGAAGTGTATGAACACAAAAAAATTGGTATTTATACTCTTTCACTATCATATCATCCTTAAAAAGTTTGTAGAACTTAGTGGACATGGATATCAACATCAAATCTAGATATAACTAGTTAGTAAAAGTAACCTTGATGTCTTTCCACTCTAATCCCAAATACTTATTCATCGTCACTATAGTTTCCCACAGTTTTTTGCACTTTCATTCTAGCATGAAGGTGGTATAATTCACTTTGATCTCATCATTTGTATCCATGAACAGAAAGAAGAATTATATAATTATAAACCATTCCTAATACCCTTTAGAATAAGTTGACCCTTCAAATGATGTTTTATTCTAGAGAAAGATCTCTTGAGAACTAACTTTCAGAACGTCTCTATGAGGTGCCATAGATAGAGCCTAAATGGTAACCGAGGGTGTTTCATTTCCCAAAGAATAGACATGAACAATATCACCTCTTCCTAGTGAGGATTTATAGAAGGATTATCTAGTTGAGTTTAAGTTTTTTATTCCTCCAAGATAGGATTCATACGCCTTCTTGGAGGCATACTACTAAACATCATCAGCAGAAAAAAAGGAAGACATCATATTTTACACTCAAATAGAGCGTCATGGGAAATTAATCCCAATAGATAGAATGAAAAATATTTGGATTACACTATATCAAAATTAAAATAGGGAAAATAATTAAATTATTCATCAATAAGTAATTCCCTAATCACCCCAGGAAACATAAGGTTCATTATGTTGAGAGCTGGCTAGGAATGTAATCGCAACTCCCTCCTATGTTCTAAAAATATTTCACAATGCAAACTGACTTCATGTCAAGAATATAAACCTCCAATGATACCAATTTTTTATAACCCAAGTTGATTAACCTCATAACATGATAATTTTAACGCTCCTAACATAACTCTAAAGGTGTTCCTATCCCCCATGGGTAATTGACTAGCACCTGATATCACTCAAAGTGAAACAAGGAATAGTTTTTTCCATATTCATTGAGGAAGAAAAACGAAATAATATAGCATGGATATCCAATCATACTCCCCAGGGAGTAATTCACTTGAAGTCAAAAATGAAAAAATTACCAAATTACTTCAACCAATGTTCCAAAATAGTTGAAAAACCAAATTTCCAAGGGACACAACTCTCCATGTACAAGGTATAATCGCTAGATTCACAACCAAGAGATCACTTTCCATTGATCGAACCAGGAAGGAGGTAATCTATGAACACCTAAAGGAACAAGTAGGGTGTGACCCAAACCTAGTAGTATTTAACCCTTTGATTTCATAACAATATTACAATATCAAATTAACAAAAAAAGTGACTTCAATTTTCAAATAAATAGGAATGGTGTTAAAAAAACATTTAAACAAATCATCTATTAAAATTTAAATGACATAAATACATTATAAATTCATTCTTCATGTTATAAATGGTATAAATATATTTTAGAAGATGGAATTTACCTATAATCAAAGGGTTCTACACACAAATGGAAACTTTTAAAAAATCGAATAAATAAACATATTTATGTAAAATAGTTGATATAAATTCTCAAGGCACATAAAATAGTTTATAAAAATTGAATATATATATATATATATATATTTAAAATACAAAAAAGTGATCAACAAGGACATGTTCCAAGTTGGTATGACTGTTCTAGGATAAAGGGACCCCAATAATGTGTAATGAGAAGTATTTAAATATTCCCCTTTAGGCCAAAGGAAAAGTTGACTCATCACTATAGCCTAAGGAATGTGATTTAATGAAATGATTTTTTAGAAAATTATAAATCAAAATGTGATTCAAAAAATAACTCAGTAACAACCAAAGGATTTCATGTTCTCAACAACAAACAATGATGTGAAATTTATTTCAAGGGTAGATAAAATAAAATTAAATATAATCTCCCATTTGAAATATACAACTTTATTATTTAAAAACCATAATGGGGTTTTAAAAATAATTGTTTTTCAAAAACATGAAACCGCTGGGTTTCCACAAAAAACAATAAGACATTTTTCATAAATTGGGGTTTAAACCAAATCGGGTAATTTCACCATCTAGTTTTACAATTAAATACAACAATTTAAATTTCAAACAAATTCCATCAATTTTATAATAATTCCCTAATTCACTAGTTGGGTTTTTTTGACAATTTTTCATCAAATAAACATTTCAAAATTATATTAAAAAACAATTTTTTTGTAAAACATAAATCAACTCCATAAAAACACCCCAATTCACTAGAATTGGTGGGTTTCCCAATTTCATGGAAAAGTGAACCAAAATCCTAATTCGTTTAAAATGGGTTTTTAATAAAACAATTGAATGTAATTTCTGACATAAGAAATATAATTTTAAACCCAAATGAATTTAAATCATTAAATTAAATGTTATTTAAATTGGAAACCAAATATGGAACCACCTACCTTCTTGATAGAAACCAAAGTCTTGCAATGAAACCCTCAAACAAGAACAATGACACAAAAGCCCTAGATACTCAACCTAGATACGAGACCCAAAAATACATAAATTAGATCTATAAATTTAAATATGATATATCAAACCCCATGGAAGGAATAGAATAAGAGATAGAGAGGCATGAAGTATGCTTACCTAAATTAACACACTATGATTGCCACAATGATTAATCACAGAATGAAAATTTTTTGGAGGGGTTGGAGGTTCCCAAAAATTCCATAGGAAGTCTTTGGGTAGATTGAAAACAAACATGGAGGAGGGAAAAATCGATAATCAATCATGATACATATTTAAAAAAATTATCAATGAATTACATGATGTGTAACCCAAGAACACATCATGTAATTTTTAAATCTCACATATATTGAGAAACCCATTAGTTTTTAATAAAATATTGATTATTATTCTCTAAGTTTTTTAATTCATGTAATATTATTACACAATGTGTAATATTCCAGTATCCTACAAAACCGACTGCTTTTTATACTCTTAATCAAACAAATTGTCCACTTCACCATCATAGGTATCCTAAAAATTCCTTCTCGACCCTACCCAACCAATGAAAAAGAAAAAGTACGACAGGGTTTATATCATATCTAATAAAATGGTAATGGTATGTTATATGTTGGGTCTATGGAGCTATATATTGACACTAAGAATACAGATTATAGGTGCATCAAACTCAAGGAAGACCTTTTTTTCTATATCAATTCCAAAATTCTCATACTTTAGGGTGATATGTGGTCCCCAAAAATTCATTCTTCCATGTTTATAAACATGTGAAGGAGATATTGGTAAAATAAAAAACAATTATTATAATGGAGGTAATAGGATCATATAGTGAATAAAAATTAATTCTCATTGAGAAAAATTACTATTTTTATGATCTAACGGTGAAGAAAGTCGTATAAACCAAATAAAGGACCTGATTCTTTGGTGATGTAATTTAGAGGCCTTATTTTTTTTTTGAGAATATTAAGATGTTATATGTTTAGTAATTGTCTCCCAATAAATCCATGTTTTTTTTGTTCCCAAGTGAATTTGGATTTGGTATTCTCATTGTACTTAGCATAGTCATTATTTTAAATCCTATGGAGTTTCAAAAATTATCAAAGGTTTAGGTTGTAAAATCTCATAATGATTTGGAAGGATACATTAAAATCATTTTCTCAAATATCACTACCACCATAAAATTTATTTGTTTCAACATAGGTACGGTAGTTAAGAATTCTGTAACCATCTCTTTATGTGAGGAATTTTGAACCGATGTAGATTTTGTAAGATTACTAATTACTATATAGTTTTGGAGATCAACCTTGATGCCTAGTGTAGCCAAATTTTGTGGTTTAAAATTGAAGTGGGGGTAAATTACTGGGTAGAATGGTTCAATATCATTTTTTTATTTATTATTGGAGAATCATATGTGATTCTTAAAAGGATTTTCTGAATTTGAGGCATGGGCTATCTTGGAGGTAGCCATTCCAAGGATTAAGGTCTTGGGAAATGATCCAACCCAGAATTGTATATAAAAATATCTCACACCACATAAATCAAAGGGTTTATAATTGAAATTAAAATATACAGATCCAATGATTTACTAATATAATCCATAACACCATTGAATTTATAGAATAAAAATTAAGGTTCATTAATAAATGAAGGTCAATAGTGTGGGGAATGATGAATTTTAAAAAAAATTAATGATAATTGAATGAAATATATAGGGGGGATGTTAAAATGACAATTGAAAATGGAATGATGGAGTTAGTGACTAAACACAAAAAGAAAGAATTAATAGAATATGAAATTCAAGATGTAGAAAAATAGAAACAACATACCTAGATTTGGCATATAGTTGGGGAAGATAAAGGATATATGGAAGAGCATTGAAGGAAATATAGGGGAAATATGAGAGTGGATTGATTTCACTAGAGAGTGGGTTAGGGGAACAAATTCATTTATGTAATATTTGGGTTTCAGTTTGAGAAATTGAATAATTGAGGGGTTTAAAATGATGCATGATTATACTACACGGTTTAATAAATCTCATGATAACTAAGTTTATTATACTTTATAGGGAAACAAAAATTGGAGAGCCAACTCACATTGTATGGTAAACAATTCAATGACTATGTGAATAGTTCTAATATTGTTCTTTCATTCGGTATAGATTTATCACATGGTTTAATAAACCATGTTCTACCCATATAAGGTGTTTTGTTTTGGAAAATTTATCCCCATATAATTTTGAATAGAATTTCTCTCTCATAAGATGAAATTTGAGTATTCATAAAGATTTAAAAAATTAATTAAGTTTAATTTATGAATATATTATGAAAAACCTATGAAAAATTGATCAAAAAACCCATCACCTAATACTTTCCCTATAACTAATACTCAAAAAAATAAAATTCACTTTCATTATCTCTTATAAAAACAATAAATTTTTCATAAAATTTGATGGAATTATGAGTTACCTAATGGTCAGTGCTATATTTAACATATTAATATAGTCTTACTAGGTCCCCAATCTGATATAAATATGTGGTGGAAACCACACAAATTTTGTCTTCTCTCTGAATGTATAGTCTGATGCACTTGCTATTAACATTAATTATTATTCAATCATCTTCATCGATCTCCATCACCACATTGTAGAAATAATTTGGTATCATTAAAAATTCCACACCACCAAGACATTTTCATTCCTAGAAAAACCCTAAAAATTATTTAAAAATAAATTCTTCATCACCAAGTTCAAATGATTCCCAAGAGATCATCAAGTCATGGTCCTCCCTTCTCATGTTTGTATACATAAAGGCATTGATTTATAAATTACATGTAATAAAAATGAACTGATATAGCTACAACATATTCTTCTCTTAAATGTATTTAATATCATGATTTAAATCATTAACTACCATGTATTCTTTTTACCCCAAATCAACCAGAGTGTATCACATATTCCACTAAAAAAATTTCAAGAAAGACACATCCAAATGAGTCTAATATTGAATCATGTAATCCCATAGCAATGTTTTAAGCTACATCAACCTGTATTTTCTTAAAGCACACTATTTAAACTTTGCTATTCATTTTAGTTCATAGTTACAGACATCCACATGATCGTTAGATTGTGGATGATAGTACATTGATATGTTATATTTCACCCCACACTTCATCAAGAAAATAATTAACATAAAATTTGTGAAATTAAGACACATATCATTGATGATCACATGTTGGACACAAGACCAAATTAAAAATAATCTGTATAAAATCAATTGAAGCCTCGGTGGTGTTTGGTTTTGTATCATAAACTTTCACCCATTTGGAGACACAGCCCACTGAAAAAATAAAATTTGTTTTTACAAATGAGTGTGGGAATGTATCCATCAAATCAATTAAACAAATCTCAATAAGTTTACCTTCTATAATATGATTTAGTTAAATATCATCTATCTACCCAAAGTTACATATTTTTTGGAATTTTTTCTATCTAAATATTATTTTTTGAGAATTATTGTGTAAGTTAGGCCTAAATAATCCATATTATATGATTTTTTTATAGTGTGATCCGTGCTGTGATTCCCCCAATATAGAGGATAATTAATTAGTTCCAAAATTCATTTCACTTCCACCATCAAAACATAATTATTGATTATTCTATATCCATGTGATTGGAAAAATATTGAATCCTCAAAAAATAGTTCTTCACTTCTAAAAAAATAATTTTCTTAATTAATAATATTTATTAGGGCTTAAGACCCCTATAGAAAAAAAATTGAAAAAATTAAGGAAACCCTCATCTTGGTGATACTATCATAAAAAAGATATTTCCTTATGGGAAATCCTCCTAGATTTATCTATCCTCAGATCTCTAAATCAATTTATTGAGATAAAAGAACCCATAGAATCTACCATGGTTAAGATCATTCTTATTTAATAGATATTTATGGGTAATATGAGTTGTGTAGATGAAAACTTTTAATAGCACTCAATATGATTAAAATTTATTGAACACAATGACTACACGAATCATTTATTTTTCAATAGTGTTTTTGTTAATTTGTGAACATTTTAGATAAAGGATTGTATAATACATTCGATAAAATATATGTTAATACCATCCAATAAGAATTCGTCTAAAAATATAATCTATTTCCTCACACATGAGTTGATTGAATCATTCCAATTAAGAAACACTATAATTTGTCTATACAATAATCACTACTTCAATATTTAAAAAACATTAATGTATGGCTCATCAAACTTGAAGATAACATCATTTATGAAATGTTTCATTAATTGTTATGAAATATTAGAGAAATATCATACAAAGCATTGATTAAATCCAACATGTATAAGAAAACATTGAATAGGTAAAACTAATGTCAGGATTGGAAGGTTTTATATTACATATATCTTTGTTGGATCATTCTAAATTACATTCCTATAAAATCTATGTCCCATTACTATTAAATGTTATACCATAATGTTTAAATTCACATAGTTAATAAGCCAATTGGGTTTATCACACTTCTCCAAAAATAACATAAGGTTATTTCAGAAGGCATCAAAATACTTCCCATTTAATGAAATTTGATCCAAGAATACATCCAACATATTTTCCATCATGCCATAAAAATAACCAACATGTTATTTTTTAATGTATTTGTAGAATATTCCATGCTCAATGACATGAAAAAATAAGTGAAAGTTTCTTATGGGAATGTAAATGTTCTTTTTTCAAGATCTTAATGAGAAATATGCAATTTCTTATATAATAAATAGCCATCTAGGATGAAATTAAAATTGTTATATATAAATAAATCTAAAATTTTACACATTAATGGGAGTGAAAAGTGATTTTTTGGGTGGTTTCATTAATTTTTTTAGCCCACACACACTCTCAATATTTTTACCATTTCCATTGAAATAATAATATTCCATTAAACTAAAATCACGGTAATAACTTATTTTTTTAAGAAAATTATAATGTGACCACCCATGGGCAATTTGAGATCAGATAGATGATTTTAGTGTCTCAGAGTTTAATTGTTTTCTTAACTACTTCTTTTTTTGAGGGTTCAACCTTCGCAGTGGTTGTCAAAATGTCATTTCCCATTCATCCTAATATAATTTGTGGATGAAAATTTTAGGGTTCATCTTTTTAAGATGTGTAAATATCCATCCAATAGCATGTCTCAACCTTTTAAATATACATAATGGGTTTTCTTCTTGATCATTTACGTGAAAGGATATGAGAAGAAATATCATCACATCCTTATCCGATATATTATTTTAGTTGAAAGAAAATGGGAGTGGATTAAAGTCAATTTATGGGTTCATTGAAACTAAAAAAACCAAAGGCATATTATTCACCATTTATAAGCTATCTGAAGTTACTTCCTACTAACAATAATTGAAAATCTAGCTAGATATATTCCTCCCCTCCTCATGGTAATTCTTGGGATGAAATTATTCACTTATCCATTCCTCAATTGGTTGGTAAATTCAACATAAAATTCTGTTAATAACAAATAATTTATTAAAATGGATATAATGTAATAATTCTCATATTACATAATAATGTATTTTATGAAAAAATTAATCATATTGTATGATACCAAACCATCACATTAATAAAAAATATTCCTTTTGTAATGAACAATGAGCCTCCATTTTTTCTATAGTAAACAATTGTAACCACAAAATTAGTGGTACATTTTTATCTTTCTCTATGTCGAGGATGATTATGTAAGATTGAAAAATAAATTTATAAAAATTTATCATTATATTATCTTGGATACTCCTGGTATATTTCTTGGAATTATAGTCCATTTTAATATTCACATTGGTGGGCTTTGACTCTTATAGTCCCAATCTCTTGAGAACCCCTAATGGAATCTTATTATAATTGGTTCCAAAATTATAAAGATTGTGACCAAATTCAAAAGGCTTTACGGTGAATATGAAAAAAAATATATTTTCCAAATTATTTGGTGTAATTTCTTGATTAATTACCAGTAAACACTCTTTATTTAGGGAAATGGTTACCAAGTCTACCAAAAAAAATTTATTGGAAAAAATTCCTTTCCTAGCCATTTTTTATGTAGTAATTTCATCGAATGCATTAAAATATGGGATATTGATCTAGGTATTCTTAAATGACTCTATGAATTTATAAAACTAAGATTCAATATTTTTTTAATTGATCCACCCCATAGTGGGAAAAAATGGTACATATTGTTTTATTACTTCAATCTGTTTTACTTGATTTGAAACATTCACTATTTCTATTTAGTTTAGAATGGTACCCCATTGGGTATGATAATATTTTAATCATTTTTTAAAGTTATATCATGTATCTCAACATCCACTTCCATTTATTTTTCTAGGGGAGGCTGTGTAATCATATTACCACTCTATAAATTAACAACATTATCATTCTCTAAAGGGTTCATTATAGTGTTACCTAGTAGTTTACTAGTTTTTCAATTTGAGAGGTAATTTATGATCTATGTAATTTATTATTTCAGTAATTGGATGGTTTTCCATTAATTTTAAAAAAGTTTCTTAATAGGAGTGATTAATTAAATCATCATGTCTTCTAGGTTTATCTTTAACTCTTTGTGATATTACTGAGCCACATATTTTTTTACTGATCAAGGTGTTGTACTATATGAGCATTAAGATTCCATTAGCGCTAATATCTTAAAATAAGATGTTTGATATAGTGTTACAGTCATTGGTATGGATTCTAGTACTACAGTTGATCATAATGTTGTGATCTATTTGGTCTAGATTATGGATCATATTGATACTATTGATTCCAATAAGAATTGATATTTTCCTTCCCCACTGAATTGATATAGGCCATAAATTTTTTTGACATAATTTTTTAAGAAATAATTAACCTCATAAGAATAAGTTCTATCACATGTGTTTAGATATTCTCTCATACCATGGTTATCTCCATTGTCACTAAAAACATGAATTTTTACATTTTTAACTTTGGAAGTTGTGTTGAGATAGAGTGCATCAATATTTATAGACATGGAATACAGATGGATAGTTAGAATTATTTTGGAACTAACGTTATTCACTCCCCTACTTTTTTTCCATGTTACGAATGACATTTAATACGTTTTCCCAACATATCATCTAATGAAAAGAAAAGTTCTTCGGGTATATTCCACACAAATATTTCGTATTTTGGTGTATTTAGTTTTTTTCCAATGTTGTTTCCACCATTAAAGGTTTTAATTTCAACCATATTTGTATCCAATGTTGTGGAATATTATTATATATTACCACAAATATTTCCATTTATTCATAAACATGTTTTCATTGATGTTACTAGAAAATTTGGATATCGTTTCTCAACATTCAAATCTCTGGTGGAGTAAAATATTTGGCAAAACAATATTCAATAAAGATCATCCCATTTAAGAATTGTTTTTTACATTAGGAATTTAATATAGTTTTTTGAAATATAACTCAACAAAATGGGATATAGAAAAATATTTATTGCATCCTCTAACACTCATTTGTAATAAAACTTGTCAAAAATTTCTATGACTTTTCTAATATGATAATTTGGGTCATTACATGGAAAACCCCCAAATTCATCCATGTTTTGAATAACTTCCATAATGTTGAGAATTACTTACAAAATCTTGAATATACAGAAAATATATTCTTTCTTCTAATCCATGATTGGTTTGAAATAATATTCCACTGGAGTCCATTAATGGGAATCATTATTTGAGAAACTTTTGGAATATATAGTTGATGTTTCTATCAATAAAATACCATAAAAATTGAGTTGGGGGGTTGTTTAATTTTTATTAAAAAATATAGTAAAAATTTGAGATATCAATTTATTTTATTATCCTGTCATTACAAACTATTTTTCAACTCTATGGATGACAACTAGGTGTTCCACTTCAACATTTTGTATGGAAGGGTTTTGTATGTATTCTTTCATGAGTATTCTTAATTGGCATTCAATTTTCCCTTCAATTTAAAAATAAAGTAGTTGTCTCTATATTGATTGAGAACTCATGGAATGAATGAGGTGGTGGATCATGCACCAATAATTAAACACAAAAAAACATTCCCTATTTAAAGGAAAAATTTAAAATAAATTAAAAATAGATATGAGTTAAGTAAATATTTTTACAGAATTTATTATTTTTAATTCAAATTAATCTAACTGTACTTTATCAAAAATATACTTATTGAGTATATTCCCTTATAAAAGAGACAAATTTTGGTTTTTTCTCAACGGACAATTTACTTTTATGTAGCCCAAACTGAATTATTCCTAATTCAATAATGTGTGTAATGGAATTATGGGGGTAATAATTGAAAGAAACATGTGTATTCAGAAATGTAAATTATTTAGTAAGTCATTAGATTATTCCATTACTTGTTTGAGAATCAATTATGATTCAACTCACCCTAATTTAATGTTGTTAAATATGTAAATTTTCAAAATATAAATTGTGAATTGGATTTTAATACTATATAAAAAATAAGTTTCCAGGTTATTCCATTTAATGGATATGTATGGAATCGATCTATCTTTTGTTTCATGTTTTTTATTGTAATATTTATCATTATGAATAGAATATATTGAATTCCCTTGTTATGGATTTTTTTTTATTATGTTTATAATAATTAATTTATTGGTCTAAAAATTATATTTTTGAACATTCATAAAAGTAAACCTAATGTGACAGTGACTTCACAAAAATGTTATTTGGTAAAATTTTCATAATTCCATCATAGGTCCCTGGATATAAAATTACAAGTCAAATAAAATGTATCCTAGGAATGGAAGATATATTTCATGATGTAATTATGAAATAAATGTATGAAAAATAGACCTCAACAATTATAAATCAATTGAAAAATAGATATAAAACATCATCTAAAACCCAGACACAAATTAAGTGACTAAATCTGTATGATATAAATGATGGCTAACAGGAAATGCATACCAATATTTTTCTTTAAATTAATCCAAAAAGGAAAAATAAAATCAACCTCAAAAAATGATATAACATACCTTATATGAGTTTCAATATCTTAATTCATCCAAGATATATCTCCCAAAAAATGATCCTCCATAAAAAATGAGAAAAATCCCATTAATGAGGTTTCCCTAGTGACTATGGGTGGTTTTAGATCAAAACACTGAGAAAAAAGAGTAGTTTAATAAGTAAATGATAAGTGGGTGATATGATGATCATCATCACATAGTTAAGGCACATGGTTTTGAGAATTATGAGTGAACTGTGCGATTAATTCTAACAACCAATATTTTAGGTGGATGGTTTTTGGGAAAATCTATATATTTTTTAAATCACATGATGGTTATTAGAAATGGATATGTACATTATTTTTTAATTCCACATAGATCATAGAATTAGGTTCCTAGTTTATAAAACCATTTGTAGGTCACACACTTTTAAACTTTCTCTTGATTTTTTTCATGGTTCTATAGGGTGATGTTCATTGTTTTTCATATTAATTAAAATATTTCACATTAATGAAGGATCCCAAATGCCTCTTTTTTTCTTCCAGAACACTCAAATAATTATAACTCCGACTACGCCTTCATTATTTTCTCATTTTTTACATATGAAAATATATTTAATGAATAAATTCATGATATCTATGTGAATAACCCATTCTCTATATGAAGTATATTTTAACACTATTTTATATGCACAATTTAATCATAAGACATCACAATGACACTTCCTACTCAATGAACCAGCCACAATATTCAATTTTTCTAATGCATAGTAAATCAAAAAGTTATAATCAAATATTAATTATATTAATTTCCGTTATTATAGGTTCGATCCATTGGGGAAAAATATTTATATCAATATCTTTTTATTCATAAATACCAAAAATTGTTCGTCAATGAAGTAATTCTATCACAACATCATATAAAAAATAACTATAGAAATATAAATATTAGGTTTAATATATTTACATTTATGAGGTCATAAATTTTGAGTCTCATAATAGGTAACTTCTCTTGGTAGCATCAAAATTAATCCTAATGTAAAATTTAAATCATCTAATGAAACATGAAACATAGGTCCCTCCTCTTCTAAATGAAAAACTAAATCAATAAATAAATTCTCCTTTAAATACTCAACATTATTCTTACAGTACTCTTTCCATATAAAGTTATGATCATTCCTGGTCAAGGCTGTCAACGGACTTGCTATCAAAGATAAATTCTTCTTGAGACTATTTTAAAAGTTTATAAGACCATGTAAATTCTTCTCCTATACAACATTTTTGTGGGGTACTCAAAATTAATAGCATTAAACATCAAGGTATCCAAAATTAATCATATTTGAGACACAAAATACTCCATTAAATAAACCTCACTAGACCTAAAATCACACATTGACAGCTTCCTAAATAGTTGATGGTGCTATATAATCCCATAAAAAACCTACACATGGAATGAATGATCCATTTAATATAAGTAATACATAAGTATGTCTTCAATGAAAACTACCATGAATTGGTATAGAAATTAATATAACCACGGATTCCCCAAGAAATTAAACATGGAAGGGGAATTCAAAATGTTAAAGGGTGTCACCCCAAACTCTTAATACCCATAATGAAATTTGGTGTTACTCTTATGAATATCATCATTCATCACCTACATCTGATGATATCATGATCAAAAATAAATCATTGAGAATGAGTGAAAACCCTTTGGCTAATCTAATTGATCTACAACACATTGAATGAGATAATGGATCTTAATTTTCACCTAGTTCAAGTGCTGATAATTGATTCCCCATCACATAATATTGTTTGGATTCATTATAGAAATAGTTGGATAACCATGAGGTGACATAATAGGCCAAATAAAACCCATGATTAAAATGTATAAAATTAAGATTCATTTCTCTAGAAGTCGGAATAATTGATCCTATATGGATATGTCGATTATAAAGTGTTAATTAGCTAGAAATATATCCCAGAAGTGATCTCTCATTTAAGGGTTTTCAACTCTTCCTACTCTAAAAATAAATCTCAGTAATCTTCAAAAACCTCAAGAAACACCACAATCTAAATCTCTAATAAACTCAATATCATATCATCTATCATAAATTATAACATCTCTATATGAATCTATCCTATATGGGGTTCTTTCTCACAATTGAACATGACATATTCTATATCATCATCGAAGAGGATAACCTTATTCCTAGAGAAATTGACAATATCATTAACTAAATATAGTAATTCCATGTTAATGATGAGGGCATACAACTACATCTGCAAACATATAAAATAAATTTAAGTGTGATATTGGTCAATCATCAACTCATAGTCTCTATATACATCATCTAAGATAGCTCGACCTTCAACTCATACAATCAATTCCAAGGTCCTTGCAACCCTCTCCATATCAATTCTTAGAGAATAGACTATGGATTGTATAATGAATATGTGAAAACCTCATGAATCAAATTAAGAAAACATTATAAACAATTTTTTACCTCATACAGTGTTTGTAGGATGTAGAACAATATTCCCTAGTGGATTAATCTCACCCTATCTACCAGGACGACTACTATAGAATTGATAGAGATCACCTATAGAATGTTACTCTACTCATTATCCCTAAGGATTTGAGAAATCATGGGATTTTCTTATACTCACCATATTTCATCTATATTAATCATATCCTTGAGCATTTTGTTATTATTTCCACATTTAAAGATACTATTGAAGTAGGTGAGTCGAATCTCGACCACCTTATCTACACATCCCACCAAGGAAGGTCATGAACTCCCACTTCTGATAGACACAAAATCTGTGTGAATGAAAACATGTTAATTCTCCCAATAGGTTTCTGAGAACTATTAATCATGATAAAATGGGATAAAAAGCATTGAACTGAATTTCCATTTTTGGAAACATTAATTGACCAGAAGACCTGGAACCTATGAAGGCATGTCATCCCCTCATAGTGTCTTGATGAATCAATAACCATAATGATATATTCATAACCAACATACTTTAAACATCCAATCCCCACACCATTACCATTATTTGTATTTATAATATGAATGGGTTGACTTAGAAATAGATCTACAAATGTAAATCATCCTCAACGTTCAAATATCTATCTTTCTTCTCTGGTGGGTGGTTTGTAGAATAACAAAGGAGGATATTTCCTCAAATTATAAAATAACACATTTTTTATCTTGCATGTAAGAGATAAAGAAACATATATTAGAACTCTACCTTCATGGTTGATGAATGACACTCAACCTAAAACTAAAAATAGAATATATATCCCATGAAACTACCACCACCTTGCAAACACAAGGAACAAAAACCACCACATTAAAGTAGTTCCATGTAAAAAAAATTATACTAAATGGAACACAATGATCCCACTTTTCACTAATATAATTAATTCAAATATCTCAATCTTATATATATTCTCATATCTGTACACTATAAATAGATACCTCATTCTTATATTACCTTTGGTGTTGAATCTCTTGAAATGGCTTTCTAAAAGTACTGCTTATACTGACATCAAATCTACAGTACTCTATAAGAATTTCATGTCTGACATCATCAAAAAAAACTAAATTGGGTTATTGACCTTAGTACATATATAATAAATATAATACTATAAGCGACATGAAGAAATTAATTATGGAATACTTTATGTTTCATTAATTGGGATTTATATTATTTCCCCTGATTCACTAAATTCATTCACATTCATGAATAATCACAATGAATGATATTTATTTAATCCCTACCCTAAAAGATAAATAACTTATCTTAGCACATTAAATAAATTTATGGTCTTTGTGTCATGTCATCAAAGGTCCTAAAGTTTAATGTCAAGGATATTATCACTTACATAAATCACATACTATGTACTACCGATATTCTTTCGCTATCAATCCAAGTAATCCTCCCCAATGACTATCTCTAATCTCTATCATATGTCTGTTACCAAAATTTTAATGACACTAAGTTATTATCATTTCTACACTAGTACCCATCCTATGATGGTAGTGAAAATGGGAGTAACCCCTTAATATCACCTTCAAAAATCCAACAGTTGAATACTCGCACTTAGGGTATGGATTGCATAAATGTTTCACCAATTATTCTAAATATATTATAAGAATAATAAAATATCCACTTACCATTTCCATCACATGTATTAATAACAAATACCAATAAATGAATTTAACATCATATTAAGAAAATAAAAGTGAAATAATAATACTAAATATAATAACTAGAAACAAATCAAGAAAATCCAAAACATCTAAACAACCGCCATGATATACTAATTCCCATTTCAATCACCAACTATCTCTTACTGACCTAAAAAATATATATACCTATGTGTGGGTGAAAATTCATTCACACATAATAGGATCCTCCCAAAAACCAATCATGAACCTATAATTGAATCAAACTAAATCCCTAGTGGAGAAATAAAGGAGATCAACAAATTTCCTAAACAAGAAAACTATATCTCAACCTCACTATGGGTCTCTCACCATGTATCCCATAAAAATAAGTCTTGTGATAAAAAGGGAATATATATAATAACGGTATATTGAATTAACATTCCAACTAAACTAGTCACCCTAACTCAAACCTCTTACGTCCTGGTTTTATAATCCCCTCCATAGTTTATAATATACATTTTTAGAAATATAACACAAACACACTATCATTCCAAACATCACACTATATACCTTAACACATCCATGTAATCAACACATACTCATAAATTCATTATAAAAATGAGATTCATCACAACTCTACTTAAATTCTTACTCTAACATAAGCCATTATAGATTTACATAAATACATGTGTCACTAACCAATTTTGGTTGTCCCTAATTCGAGCATCAGAACTGAATTGGGCCAAGGCATGAACGGTGTTCCTGATACCCATTGACAATAATCTTGTTCTAGGGAATCAAAAATACTTTAGTGGTATTGATTTAATCAAATGAATAATTATATTAAAAGCAAAACGAAATTACATATAAATTAGTCTCGGGTACATCCACATATTTGGCACCCATGCATTTACCTAATAAGAAGTAAAATATAAAAATAGACAAGGAATCACTAAGAGTATGAATCCAACTCAAACTAATATAACATGAATACAAAGAAAAATAAAATAAAAGAATGGAAAACCTGTAAAATTCATAAATGATTTAGAGGGGATAATGGTACTGATCTCAGGCTCACAATGCTAGATGGGATACATTTTACCTTTTTTACATTCATTCCATGTATTTTACACCAACATTACATAAATGTGTAATCTATTTTATATAGACATGTGACATGTATCATCTTCATCTTTATATATGATCTTCCATTTGATATGGATTTATATTACAATTGTGTATGTATTGTCTATGTGATTTACTTCTTCCGCTACTTGAATGTTATTAATACTTATACTAAATTCTATTATGGAAATGAGGGAACACTCTGTCCACTAACACACCTAATCCCTCACTCCTAGTAAAAAACCTCATGAATTTGGGGATATGTTCTTAAGGCCATGTAACAAAATGAGATCAGGGAACCATTTTGTGGAACCGTGGTCTAGAATGTTACAATTGTTCATAATCATACCTCACAATGTAATAAACTAGTTTATCATCCAAAAACCCCACCATGAAGTTATCTATGTACATATGGAAACAACTATTCAACAAGGACATTAATAATGTTGGTGGTTTCATCCTTCCAAATGTAATCCCCAAGTACTTCTAGAGGCCATACAAGATTTTTCAATTTATGTGTGGTATATTAGAGGGTCTCACCCTATAATGATGATAATAAAAACCCTAATTTATCCTAGAGAACATTTGAGAACCCATGTGTTCATCAAAATGACCATTAATACATAGTAATTGATATTGATTCCTAATATTCATTGGTTCGGCCATCGATAATCTTTAAATAACCTCAATATACTGCCATCCATCCTAGAAAATATGATAATAGTTCTCTAATGGATGCACTAGGGACGATAAACCCTGTGTTCTCTAAGTCATGTAGTTTATTCTTCAACTCATGTTTCTCTAATGGTTCCTACTGATATATTTGAAAATAAACAGGCCCATGGATCACCTTGAACACAATGTTGAACTCCACATCAATTTTAGGTGACAATCCCATGAAGGCCTCCAGAAAAATATCTTCATACCAATCCACCATAATATAGTAAAATACAAGAATCTTCCTTCCAATATCCAACATATGTGTATCAAGATTAGTTAAATCCCCACAAATATGTTTCTATCTTGGACCTTCTTGACTATATTTCTTGTCCCACCCTCTCTTGTGAAAGAAAAACTAATTCTATTCTGTGATAAAAATGAAACATATTAATGATAATATTCTATATGATATTGAAACTAGAGTCACAAATCTAATGCTAAAATTAAGTCAATTGGATTCATATCTTTCATGAAAATGTCTAATGAAAATGGGTAACCTGAAATCTAAATATCACACTTCATAAAGGGAATGGATAATTAAGATGAGAATCTAACTAAGTATTGGTAGATATCACCCCATATAAATTATCATTATCCAATCCTAAACCTTCTACATGTAGATTAGACATGAACATGGGTGAAATACCTGATATCAAAATGATCGTAGGAAAAATTCAATGAAACCAAAACTATACCTCTCACGGTAGAATGCCCAATATCCTAATAAATTTAAGCATTTTCCACTGATTTTACAAGCCCCAATCTTCATCCTTACATCTGAACCTAACGACCTAGATTTTTACTATCGTACTACATTGATCAACTCTAACTCTATATTTAATAAACACTTCCTTGACTTATACGACTAGTTATACTCCAACTACCATCCTATTATAGAGTAGAAAATCCACCACTAATGTCCTAAGATATCACATAATATTTATCACTAGGTTAATGTTACATAATTTTAAAAACATATGGAGGTCACCAATCCTCTAATTGGATCAACTATCAATAGGAATCCTATCATAGTACCAATTTTAGTTACCTTCCCTTATGCACAAAATACATATAATAACAATTTCACACTGGATTATCTACTACACACTACTAAGCCATGATTCATTAAAGAAACACTTCCTACCCCATGAGTATACACTGAAAACTACATCTTCTTACCTTGTGATATGTGCCTCTCTTATATTCCTCTTATAAATTAAGGTTGTATTTACCATCTTGAAGACATGGGTTAGGATTAAATTGTTCCCATGAAACCTTATCTTTTATCTAAGTTCATACTCAAATATTTTTCCGAATTCCTACTCATCAATATCCATAGAGTGGATAAACTCTATAACATACTAAATTGAGAAGTGTACTTCATTGTGTATAAACACCCCCTTCTCCAAGTACATGGACCCTTGGACATATCAACCCATAGGGTATCTGAAATGATATAGTTGAAGAAACTACTCTATAAATCATTCTTCATTAAGCCCACATATTGATAAGATTGAATCACAACATCCAACCATATATCACATTGGTGGAAAACCTCACCGGCTTCTCAAGAGTTATCTCTAAAATAATTAAGATTGTATGAATACCATTGGTCCATGTATCAGATAACAATGAACCACCATCAATTGAAAAATTGAGCTGATATTGCTACTAAAACTCTTAGGTCAACCTTGAAATATTTTACACAGCTCGAGGTGTATACATATCCATAAAATATATCCCATGAAATAAACTCTCCCTCAGTTGAGTTTCTACACCCTGTCCTAGTTCCACAGGTGGCTCAGACCACTCCACTTCAAGGGAATGTTATCCAATTTCCTCTATGAACTCATATTTTATTCAAAAATCATGAATTTATCTAATATTAAAAAATAACATATCTAGACACATTACAAATAAATTTCATGATATCATATTTTAAGGAAAGCAGAAAAAGAATATGATCCTAAACATAGAACTTAATAACTCTCACAAGCCACAAATACCCAGACATGGTTCAAGTAACTCATATGGGGGATCTTGATATCACCATGATTGGTTAAATTAAATTCAATTCAAAATTTACCAGGGAAAAACCTGATAACTTTATTATTGGAATTTTATTTATCCCAAATGAGAATTTAATTTATCCAGATCTAATATATCATTCTCATTTATAAAATTATTATAATACAATTACCTTAGTTTTTTCAAGACAATCACTCTATACCACTATATGAAGTGTCAAGAAAAATCTACAGAGGACAACACTCTTTACATTTTTCATATCACTCCACTAAATAGAAACCAACTTAATTTTAAATCAAGAGGTAATAATTTCATATTGTTTTCTATAAAATGATTGGTTATATAGAGTTAAATAATTAATTTGTATAGGAATAAAATTAAATCAATGTTAGAACTTTAAAATAACCAACTTATGTCACAATAAGAAAATCAGAACAAGAAAAATGGAATGAAATCAATGTATCCCTATAAATAGCATTTAAATTCCAACATACCAAGTAAGATTCAATAAGGAACTAAGTGTTATTATAAATGTACAAAATTTAAAATCCTAAAAATCATGACCACATAAAATAAATTCCTCACTCAATATAAAAAGAGATTTTTTGTATCAACGAATTCCATGAACAAAATTTCCCACCCTCAGCAACATGGATTTTACTTAACACGTGGGTTATATAATCCCATGAATAGGATCATTACCAAATCCAAAAAGATACTAAATATTTTCTACCATTTACAAATAATAAAACAAATACAATTTTCTAATAATTTTTTTTTAATTTCATAACATGGAATTAATTGAAAAGATGCCCTACGTTGGTATGTCACATGGATTCATCAAGGGCTCTATGTTTTCATGTGGCAACTAGCAAGTGGTAAGTTTAAATAGGATGTATAGTGTGGAGATTATACCCTCTATAAAGAGTGTAACACAACACAAATAATGGAATAATCATAAAAACCACATCATGATAAAGTAAATGAGTGATAAATTATCATGTCACAACCCATACAATATTGCAATGATATTGTAAAGTAAGCTCGAACGTACTAGTGATACATAGGGTCTCACTGGTAGACTAGTTGGATGCTAGTTGATCTTCAAACCTAAAATAATATTATCATATAACTAGTGGTCTATATCAATCTATATAGTGCTACTACATCCTTTAGGATACAAACCCCGGCCTCCTATAATGCATCTCAAACACCTCCATGACCTCTTGAACCCCCTTTAAATATTACTAAAAGTAAAAAAACAATGTGGTTTTTTCAAATTTAAATGGTATATAACACAAACTATTATTAGGGTCATACATTTTCTCAATTCCACAATTACTATAGCGGAAGTATGTTTTGGATCCTTAGAGAAACCATGGGTATATGTAGACATGAATTATTTTGGTAATTATATTAATATTAAAGTGTTAATTAAATAATAATTTAATCTATATCTAACCCCAAATTAAATCTCACATGAAGTAAAATTAAAAAAATATAGTAAAATATTTGACTCTCATAACTAATGAAAAGTTGTGTTAGTGGTATATCATTCTATGAAGATCTCTTGGATTGAGCTGTCTTATATGTCCTATTTTGAATAAAAAATGTCATATTTGAAAATTGAATAAATTTATTCTATATTATGATGGTTTGTTTTTATTATGATCTTATAATCATATACTTGGCTAGAAAATTACTTTTTAGAAACATCCATAAATGAAAGCCAAATGTGATAATGATTACACCTAATTGTTATATATATATTCATCATAATTAATTTGGAGGTTCCTAGATATAACTTTATTGCCATGATATGAAATATATATTAAATTTATGAGATATTACATGTATTAATTGTGAAATAAATTTATTAAAAAATAAGACACTATAATTATAATTAGTTAAACAAAGTGGATCTACGTCATCACACATAACCCCTATGCATATGAATGGATTAGTTATATATGAGGTAAATGATGAAAAAGAATCTTCGTATTCTATTGGTGTTCAATAAATGAAGCTAAAAATAAGAAATAAAGGCATCCACTTGAAAAATTAAATAAAATCCTTGAAATGAGTTTAATGCTCTTCCTTTTTCCATGATCGATTACGAGAATATTATCCTACTCTAAAGAATGTAATGGTCATTATTTTGGTGTCCCCTAGTGTCAAGGGGAGGTAGAAAATCATAATTTAGTTTTAAAAAAAGTGGTTGAGGAGGTATATGGATAGTTTTCAAGGTCTTGTAGTTTATGTGTGTGGTTAGGTAAACCGTTCTCCAACCGTGAGAGTCATTCTGTCTAGAAATATTAAAGGTGCACTCTTTATGGGTGAATCTATATTATATGGTGAAATTTTCAGAGGCCATGTGAAATATAATTATTCCTTAATTTTAAATTCCACATAGTTCTAACATAGAGGCACATTTTAGGGTCAAAAGTGTATAGATTGTGTGGTTTAGATGTTTATACTAATTTAGGTACAACATTTATTTTAAGGCTATATCAGTTAGTTTTTGAGTTTCAATAGAAATTTTTCTTGTCATGAAATGAGTACAAATGCCTTTGTTTATCCTTAAAACACCCATATCAAGACAAATCATGCATTTACTTCATTGTTTGTCTATTTTTGAACTAACAAAATATATTTGACCTTTAAATAATTTATTTCAAATTGAGAACCCTTTAAAAATCTAAAATATATTATAATATTTCATTATACACACAAGTGAATCAAACTACCCAATAATTTATAAATTGTTCTTCAATAAAATAATACTTTAAAATAATTAAAAATGGATCATACAAGAACCATATATAAATTTAATAGAATATATAAACAAAATAAATATAAAATTTTAAATAATTATTATAGAAAATATGATATTCACCCTCCACGAGTCAACAATAATCCAATTAATTAACTCAAGGTAGACTCAAATTAAATTTTCCAAATTCCCATACTCAAATAATAGTTTTTTAAATCTAGAATAACTATTATTTAATTGAAATAAGTTATTTATACTTACATACATCTCGTCATACCCACATGTTGGTTAGGAAAAAGATTTCTTCAATTATAAATAGTGTGCTATTAGATTTATACGTTACAGAAACTCATTAACATAATGTTTGGGAGAAAAAAATATTTTAGTTATCTCATAGGGAAATTATTTTTTTTAAAAAAATTATTGGAGTGAGAAATTATATATACATAACTATTCCCAACTTATTCCAAAATACTCACCATGATGAATTATCTAATAAATATGAGAGCCAAAGAAATTAAAACCGTATAATAACAATGTTTATGTTATAAATATTTTCAATGTATCACTTCCCTAAATGCATAAATTGAATAAAATTTTGTAAAATTCATTAATTTTAACTTATCCATTACAAAATCCATTTTCAAAAATAAATCATTTAAATCGAATTTAAATATCTCTCTTTAAATTTTCCTATGATCACTAAAATAAAATTTAATATTATTGATCCATGTTTATGAAAAATCCTAAAATAGTTCATAAAATATATAATCATATAAATTATGATAATGATTAAAATATATATCGTCATGTAAATAGTATATAATAAAAACATATCATCCATATAAATTATAGGTAAATGATCATAAGGGGTGTCGAAGGTTAATATTCCCTTGAAAACACAAAAGATCAATAATAGTCCCCCATGAAAATGTTAAGGTGAAAAATGGTGAATAGGTAAATATTGTGAAAGGGGGATGGGGAATATGATACAAAATAAAATATTATAATTTCATTAAGGATAAATCCTTAATAGTGAGTCCAAATAAATGGAAGGATGTTGGGGTGTGAGATCTCATTAATAAGAGGAGTGTGCTTTGAGACTTGTATTTCAGCCCCCTATAATCTTAATCAAAGAAACAAATATATATTGGAATAATAATAGCATTACATTAGTAGGGGAATTATATAGAGTAGAAAATCACCGAATATATATGAATAAAAATGTGGTAAGAAAAAATAGAGATAAATAAAATAGTATATAAAATGGAAGAGATGGAAGTGCTCAGTCAAAAGAAATATGAAAAAACAAAAAAATAAATGATATAAAATTCTTCATTCCTAGCCTAAGGGATGGATGATAAAAAATGAATATAGAAAAAAGTCATGGGCAACTGTATCCCAATCCATGTAACTTTAAGTTGTGTAAAAATACACGCCTCTTGGGTATAGAGAGTCAGCATAATCTCCTCCTGATGGAGAATCACATCGCCCATCATCATTTCAATTATTCATTATCATTGTAAGGGAAAATAATAATGTATCTTAGGAATATCCATGATGAGTGTGTCCACCCCCATAGAGGTAATGGGATGGAGCTTAGACACAAAGAGTTTGTTAAAGGGTTAAGGGATATTTCTTGTATGTTGATTCCATTAAATTATCATTGAGCATATTCTACATGTTAGTAAAAATGTCATAATGTTCCTATTGGAATCTTATTATAGGTCAAGGTTAGAATAGGGTATCCCTAAGTGTGTAGGGTATAGGTATCATGGTGGTGGAGGCATTGTAGTTGAATGGTTGTTTGGGTGGGATGTATTAGTGGGAGGGGAATTCTGAAAGTCATCATGTAGTGAAGTGATCTGTTGAGGTTCATCTTGAGATTCCTTAGGTGCACCTTATAAATAATATTGATTCCCATCATATAAAATAATCTTCATGTTTCATATCATTAATGACTCGAAATTTCATAATGTAGTTTCCTTAAATAAATATTATTTTATTAGATAGTTCTAAATGCAACACTGAAATTAAAAAATTATGATATGTTAAAATAAAACATGTCTCTTACAATGTATCTGATAAATTTGAGGGTATAAAATGAAGTTACCATAATATTAAATCAATGAAGAAAAATAAATGAAATTGTATCAAGTAGCAGAATTATCAATTATGAGACTCATTTTTTAGAGCTTGGAAAATAATTATCTTTAATAGATTTTTTATATACCATTCCCAAGACAAAGTCCGAAAAATACAGTATATGAAAAATTGTATGTGACAGATATTCAAGATATATTAAATTTTCATGAGATCTATGTTAGAATAATCACCACCCTCAACTACTACCAGACAATACCATATTCATAGTTGTTTAGACTAGATCTTAAGAGGCTATGTAACTATAAACTAGGATGATATAATCAAGTAAATATTAATTTAATATTTTATTTTTCACATGTATTTCATACATTTAACATTTTGAATTTTAAAAGAAAATGATAGTTTATGTTTCAATAAAAATAGCCTATTTTATTTTTTATAAAATAGTTTATAAAATTTAGAATTTAAATTTAACAAATTAATATATTTCTAAACATATAATTACAAAACTAACTTATGTTAAATTTTTGAAATTTTTATAAAATATTTTATAGGTGAATAATACAAAATATCTATTTTTATAATAATTTCACATTTGTAGCACTATTATGAATTTAATTTTCTTGTAAAAAATTATATAGAATACCTATATAAGTAAAATAAATCATTTATAATTAATATTTTGTATTTCTAAAACCAATGTAAATCATTTTAGAAAAATAAGTGACATATTACACAAAATAACCAATTTATTCACTTGTATTATAAAATAAATCATCGCCACTTGTAGAAATTAAATCCCAAAATTTTAATTTCATATTATATTATTTAACAAGTTCAATTCCACTTTTGGTCATAAAATTATCATTATTGAGATTAAAATTAGCTACCTTGATAATGGTAAATGGGTTATTTTGAATTAATTGTTTCGTTAATATTATTCAATTATAATAAATTAAATTGAATTAATCTATTTTAAAAATATTAATTAACATAATTATTAATCCAATTTATAAATATATTATATCCCATTCAATTATTAATCAATACTAAATAATATTAATAACACATAATTGTAAAAAACATTTTCCTAAAAAATAGTGTTTCAATATATATATATAATGTTTTATATTAAAAGATAATTTTCTCTTAATTAGAAATTGAAATATTTTAAATTGAGATTAATTTTATGTTAATCACACCAAAATAATTTAATAATTTCTATTTTATATGTTTATTGAAACATAACTTACTTAGGTAAAAACTTATTACCCAAGTAAAAACAAAAAATAGTATAAAATTTAAAACAAAAGAACAAATGACCTCCAACATATTTAAAATTGTGAAAAAATAATTATTTTAGGATTTATAAACCATGAATAACCACAAAATACACTATTTATCTCATTTGTATGCATTTTAAATTGAATTATTTAATTTCATTATTGAAAAATAATGGTTGTTCACAAAAGTTACCTTCTGTTCACATATGAAAGGGAACACTTTCACCACATCATTACACACCAATTCCATTGAATTTATTCCTAAAAAACTATAACATATATCCTCCTATAAACCTCTCCAATTTTTATAATACATTTGGAAAAATTAATTTTCCAAACCCCATCAAGTCTAATGATACTTCAAAGGGAACGTTCAGGATCCCACATAGAGTATTACATAAAACTTAACTTACGAGTTTTATTCATTTCCTTCTGAACATATCCTAAAAATAGTTATATGATGAAATAAATAATATTAGTTTAATTAATATTTTTTATAATAATGGAACAATTATTATATATTCATCCTCTTCCACATAGAAAAAAATAAATAACATTGATCGTTCATTATGTAGAATACTTCCTAAAGAAAGATTTATTTACATGTTCAGTATTGTTTTTTAAATTATTATGAAAATTACATTAAATATGATTCAAATCCCCGTAAAAATTTAAATAATTAAATTATTCCTCTTCTATAACGATATTATGTCATAATAATTAATTTCTTAACCATAATCACCCATAAAATTATGGTATGCCCATGTTAGAGTCTTCCTAACAACTTTTTTGAATAGTTATATACATATCTCTCATGGGAATTAATGGGAACAAAAATGATAATATTATTATAAACTAATAATTAAATAATGACTGTTTTATGGTTTCATAAAGGTTAGATTAATTATTTGACTTATTTTTAACACATTATCATGGATCATTAAAATTGTCAAAATAAGTCGTCACTAATTCAATTTTCACACAACATAACTAAACCAATATGGGGATGTGATATGGGTTTTTAAAAAAATATAATTCAACTCTTCAAGTAACATATAATGTTTTTTTGAATGAACAAATAAAAACATCACTATTAAAAAACTAATTCAAAATGATCATGATTACTCACTCATGATTTCAAAATTAAATAATTACTGGCCAATATAAACATAGAGACAAATTATAAAAAATTAAAAGATTTTACACAAGAAAGAATTTCTAAAATAGTTTATTGAAATATTTTTTTATATAAGAGTTTATATATCTTTTTTTGATGATAGGAATTAAATTAAAGGTTCGTTATCTCAAATTTTTACAAATTGCGACATATTTCAATTTATGGACAACATTTTCTTGGGAATGGTGTATCTACAAAAACATTAATATTTGTTATAATTATCCTCTCATTATTTAGGGTATTTATTGTTTTTTTGAAATCGTATCTTTTAATGGGTTTCAATTTAAATGTTATATCAGTTTTTATTGTTTTCTCATCTCAATTAATTTATCTTTGAGTCATAAATTAGCAACAAGATGATTCTATACTAAGACCCCTTTTCAATCTTGGATTAATTTATATATGGTATTTGTTTATTATAATCGATGGAAGTTACTTCTTTTCAATGATATCGTCTCCCATGATTAAATAGATACACTAATAAAATTTTGACATTTGAAAGACTAACTCACGTAATATCCAAGGTATTTGTTCCTCAATATCCATATATTATATTCGATCAATGTTACCCAATATTACTGAAAATCTAATTTGTATTTTTTTATTATAATCGAAATTAATTTTACCTTTTTTTAAATGGAAAATATAATACACATTTCATGTTGTGGGTTTTCAAACAATGGTATTTCAATTTAATAAATGGGGTTTCTTTTATTTCAATATAAAATATTGTTTCATTGAAACCAAATTTATTTTGGATAATTTTTATATATTTAAAGTAACTATTATTCATGTTTATTTGTCAAAAGTAATTTTTTCGTGATTTCAATTCACCTATTAAAACATAACAATTTTAATTGTTTTATAAAATTTCCTCTTTATTAAATTTAAAAAAAACATTTCTAAAAAACATTTTTATATTTTCTTCCATGTGAACATAAAATTTCACCATATTTCTTATTCTATGTATCTTCTAATTTATTCCTTCCTGAATTCTCAATGAAATTATTAATCTCTTTGTTTGGTAAAATAATTTTGTTCATCTAGGTATCATCCAATTAATTACAAGTGGAAATTTATTATACATGATCGAGGAAATCATCCAAGGGATATGATCCACCTCATTTATATTGATTGTCTATATAATTTTATTTTCTACCAATGAAATTAGTTTTCACATCCTTTGTGTTACAAAATCATTCTCAGTTATAGGCATGATTTTCCTTCTAATTTAATTCCTCCAGTATGGCCTGACCTCGGCGGTGGCTCTCTTTCCTCGGCTCGACATCATTGGGTGTCGGATCCGCATGGTCCGGCTTCGGTTTGGGTTCAGTGGAGGCTTCGATTCTGCTTCGGGATTTCGCCTCGGATGCGGTATGTTCATCATCGGCACCGGTGTGCTCAGAAGTGGCCTCAGCTCTCTTAGATATAGGATCTCTCTGCGTTGGCATGCGTCAACTCCGAGTGACTCGGATTTGAGATCTCAACTCAGTGTTGGTTCCATTGCTTCCGATTCCAGGTTTTCTATGTAGATCCAGGTGCGTGGTGGTTGATCTGATGTGCCAGTGTTGGATTTGTCTTAACCTTTGTGTTAGGATCTCATCACTGCTTTGGATCAGCGTCGGCTCGGTGCGCTTGCCATCGGCTTCAGTTTCACGGCTTGTTCGGTTTTTTGTAATGGCGGTGGTGTGCTCGGCGTTGACGTGCTCTGTACCAGCTGATCTAGCTCCTTTCTTAGCTTCATCCCGGCTCAACGTCAGTCATGGCGTGTTCCACTTTTCTCAGGGTTCGTCTAGTGGCATGGAGGGGGGAGGACACTTGTTTTGGTGTTTCTTGGTGCTGTTGGAAGTTCCTTTGAGGTTATTATTTGGTGAAGGTGGATTTATGTGTGATCTAATTTGAATTTTCATGATTGACGAATCATCTGCTCATCTTGATTTTTTTATGCGAGAGTTTGATGAATTTTCTGTATTGGTATGGAATATTGGTTGGTTGGGATGTGAGGGATGGGTATGCGATGATGGTGAAGGAGGATTGTGGTTTAAGGGCAAGGTGGATTGTCTGTGTTGTCTGCGGATCAGGGTGCTAACGGTGTTAGGATCTGGTCATCTTCACTATGGTTTCTTTGATGTCCTTTGTGGATGGATTCTTCCTGGAGGTCCATTTTATTTCTCGTGAAGTCTGGGTGAACTACGTTGGAGTTTTCCGATGGGAGGTTTTGGTCCGGTGTTGATGGTCGAACCGGGGGATGTTCAAGGTAACCCTTCCTGAGGTTTGGCCATCTTTTCTGATGTTCTTGTGCCCTGGTTTGTGTTTTATTGGACATTTTCATTGGTTATGATGTTTTTTGTGTATGGTAAAAGTGGTTTTATTAGAATCGTATAGTGGGGTATCACGAACCCATAAAATGGCTTTGGAAAATGAAAAAAAAAATTATTAGCAACAGTATATGTTTGAAATTTTGATACGGTGGTTTATCGACTACTCAATAAATTTGAATACATATTTATAAACCTGGAACATAATTATATGAATGTATTCTGTTTATTTATTGAATTTAAAAGTGTTTACAGTCTATATTTTTGTATAAAATTGTGGATTTTTGGGGATTAACAAGTCAAGTTGATCATGAATTGTGTTTATATTCATATCATTCATATAGAGAATGAAATAAACTTGAGAAAGTGAAGGGTGTGACCTGATATTATATATCCCTCCAATAAATTGGTTTTTCTAATGAGAAAAATGGTTTGAGTATTTGGTGTATAACTTACCGATGTGATCATGATGTCTATGTTGTAGCCTTTAGGATAAGAATAATGTCTTGGATGTAGCCATGTGGAAATAAAAATTTATTGGTTGTGGCATTTGTAGTAAAATTTATCTGTCATTATACATTCCATCACTAAGAATATTTTTACTACTATCCACTTGATTAATTATATTTTTATATCCTCCATGTATTTGTTTCAAATTCAAATTATTGGTAATATGACATTATTTAATTCTTATTTATTCTGATGATATAATTTATTCCTAGATATATTCTGATATAATATTTCACTTAATGAGAACTCTTTGTCACTATTTTACTATTTCCATTTCCCATGGATATTAATATAACTATTACGCATTATATATCTATAAAAAAATATACTTTGAGGAGAATTATTAGTAGATGTTGAAGAATTATTATGCCTTTAGTTGTTTCTTATATAGTATGAAAAATTTCCATTAGTTTACAAATACATAGAATTTGTATTTAAATGTTGTTTTAACTCTATAATATTCTTATCCTAAATTTTTTTTAAAGTGTGTGACTAAATATTTTTTGTTAATATTGTAACTATTTTAATCTAGAAAAATTCACTTTTGTTCTTTCAATGCTGATATATAAAGATGGAATTTGTTTCACTCATTTATAAGAAAATGGGTCTCGGGTGGTAAAAATGGTATTAGAGGAGGACTTAGATGACTTTAAAAGTTATAACATTAGATGAGAATAATTTAAGGGGTTATAAGATTATAATGATCATAAATTCAATGGTATAGATAACCCTTTGAGTTGATTTATTTAATATTGAATATATTTGGGATTAGTATATGATAACATTAATGAAAACCATAATCGATAATTCTTTGTACGATTTAGAATTATATAGTTTCAGTAAATTAGAGATTTTGTGATTCCCCTAGATATTAAAGCCTATCTAAATAATACATGTAGATTTATGATTTTGAAAAAATATACCTAAAGGTAAAAATCATGAAAAAGGAGGACTGGTTATGAACTTTGTCGCCAGCATATACAAGAAAAATAGACCTAGATAAACTCATGGTATGACAGTCATAGGGGATATGCTATAGTTAATTCCCAATCCCTCAAATGAATCTTCATAAATGAAATTAAAATATTTATTATGGAAAATTTAGTATGGAATAATGGGGGATAATGTGTAATAAAACATAGAGATCCATGATTTATGGTAAATTTTAATTGATATGTTATTTTTTAGATAAAGGGTATGTTAAACTTTGATTACATTTGTTTCAAAAATTTAAATTATGAAAATATTGTAAGAATTTTGATAATAATTTTTAGGTAATAATTTTTGGGATTAGGTTAAAAAGTATAAGTGAACCAAACTAAATGAAAGGTAAATTTAATTGAAAGAATCAAAAGATGAAATAACGGTATCGTTAATGAATTATTATTTTTTTATTTTTCTAATTCATAAGATCATTTAATATGAATTTATCATAACCATATTGTTCTTATTATTAGATTGAAATAGGACTATGAAAGTGAATAAAGGAAATTGATGCATCTATAAAACACTATGTCATATAAAAAAGGGAGTATACTAAAATTGTTATGAATTTTAGTATATTCTCATTACGATATAAAATTTTTGTTCCCAAGTATAACTATATTTATGTGGTTTATATGTTAACAAAAATTAATTCTTCATTCTCTTTTCTATTTCCATTAGTGAGTGATATTTGTCAATGATATTTTGGTATATTTCAAAAGATATGAGGATTATGTCAACAATTTAAGGATTGTTATTTACTACTTTTTGTTTAACAGTATGGAATCATATATTAAATGGTTTCAATAATAATGAAAATTAATTTTATGAAAATATTATGTTTTTTATTTCAATTGATAAACACCTGATTGAGGTATAGATTACTCTAAATTTTCATATATATTTGATGTTGTGGTAATAAAGCATTACTTAGATTTTAGAAAAGTGTTTTTATGTATTATTTATAGAATAGTAATTGACTGTTCACTTAATGAAAAAGTTATCAATGATATTTTTTGGTGAAGTTTGTACCATTTTGGTAATTATGATATTTATTAACTAATTTTTGAATATATTAAATTGTGATTAATAAATTGGTGGGTTAGATATAGTGTCATATTATTGAAGAGTATATAATATTATTACAGTTTAATGTCATGTATTTTTAAATGGTTTTCATAAAACTATGTTATAGAGAATATATGATTGGGTATATATATATTTGGGTATATGATTATATGAATGATAAATATTATTATAGGAAAGATAACTAACTTTATATAGCCTAATATTGAACTGTATAAGTCATGTTAAAAGATTTATCATGAATGATAAATATTGTGCGAATACACAAAAATGTTTTTTTAGTTATGAATAATTAAAACAACGATGACACAATTTATTTATCCATGGGAGTGTAGTGACCAATAATTTCAAAATGTTGTTCTATTAAATAAACATTAGATTAATAATATATTATAAATGAAATAACCACTTAAATATGAAACTATGATACATTCAAATATAATACATTGATTATATTATAGTCTCTAGATTAGTAGATATAAAAAAATGAAACCATGATATGGAATTTACAGAAAAAGTAAAAAATGGCATTATGTAGCAAAATTACCCATTATTTGGCTCATTTTAAATAGCATTGAAACAAAATATCTTCACATGGGGTTTACTTATAATAATCTCATGTTGTAATCGAAAAAATACTCTTCGAGATAAATCATATGTGATCTAATTTCAAGCTCATGATAACTTCCATGAGATCTGTGCTAGTGGGATTAGATCCATTGACTACCACCAGATCATACCTTATAAATAGATCTTATGAAATGATCAATAAGATATAAAAAATAAATTTTGGTGATATAATTAGGTATCTATTAGTGTAATTTTTAATCATATGTATCTTACCCTTCACATTTTTACTTTTATGAGAATAAGAATGTTTATTTTTCTATATTTTTTTAAAAAAATTGTATTCAAAAGATAATTTTATAGATTTTATAATTTATATTTTAAAAATTATCATCAATCTTGGACTTATAATAACCATGGTGGATTTAAATAATTTATTTACATTTTTTTTAAATATTTGAATTCTAGCTAAATGATTACAAAAAGTATTGATTTTTCTAATACCTTTCACTTTTATGAAAATATATCTAATTAAATGTTTTTGAAAAAAAATTATGTAATAAATATATATATTAAATCATTTTAAATTACTACTTTTTATATTATACCAAGATGTCATTTTGGAAATATTAGTAATATTTTACACTAAAATAGAATTATTTACTTATATTAAAAAAATAGAGTTCATCATTGGAAGAAATTAAGTATAGAAATTAGACCTGATATTTTAGATAAATGTGATCTTATTATTACATAATTTCAATTTCATTGTTTTATAAGAAAATAATTATTTCTAATATTAAATTTAATGACCATATAAATGGAAAAAATATTAATTTTATAGAATTATTTGACTAATATTATGAAATTTTTATAAAATAAAATTAATTAATATAATATAAATATATTGTTTAATATAATTATTAGTCTAGTATTTATATATATTATTAGTAATTAAATTTTTAATCAAGACTAATGAAGATTAAGAACACATAAGTGTGAAAACAACATTTTTCTACAGAACAATTTTTCAATATATAAGTTTTTAAATTTAAATGTTCATTTTATACTTATTATAAATTGAAATATAGTAAATGAATATTAAATTTATGTTCACTAAATATATTTTTTTAAAAATTTATTATTTTATATGTTTATTTAAAAATAATTTACATCGGTAAAAATTAGTTACACTAGTAAAAACAAAAAATGTTCAATGGAAAAATACAAGAACGAATAACTTCAAAAATATTTAAAACATGTGTGTAAATAATTTTTTGAGTTATTTTTGACACAATATCACCCCAAAAAACAATTATTTAAAGTGTTTTAAATCATTTACCTTTGATTGGTGTCATTAAATTATTGAAAAATAATAGGTGTCCTCAAAAGTTCTTTTTTCTTAACTTATAAAAGGGGATACATCTTCCCCATCATACTAGACTAATTCATTCAAATTTCATAAGGAAACTATTAAAATTTTCTTTTACTACCAACCCATATTAATTTAATATTATTTTTTCCCTATTATTTATCCTATAAACATTATTTCCAAATATATTTCCAAAAAATGGTTCATGGTCTCAATGTGAGTATAAATTAATCCTTATATTATTATTCTTATTATTTCCTTAAAAACATATCAGAGAAATAATTAAACAATGATATAAATTTTATTATTGTACACACGATTTATTATATTAATATAATAAAAATTATCGATTCATCTCCATATACTTCAAATACACAAAATACCATCAATCGTCTATAGTGTAAACTATCGCCTCCATAAAGTTCTGTTTTTCATTTTTCATCTAGATTTTCAATATTAATAAATAGAAATAAAAATATGATTAAAAAAATTAGATTCATCTGAATAATATCATTATTATTCTTTTGTAATTATATTATGTCAAAATGAACAATTTCTAATCCATACTCACCCATGAACTTATGGTATGATCATGATTTGGTTGGTCTAATCACCTACTTTAATAGTGCTAATAATATATCATAGATGAGTATGGGAATAGAAATAAAAATATTAAAAAAATTTATTAATAAAATAAATAACTTTTTATGTTTTTTGAATGTTTATATTATATTTTTAACTTACTACTAAAATATCATCTCAGATAATAAAAATTATCTAAATATGTCGATCCCAATTCCATTTTCATGAAACAATACTAAAAAATGATGGAATGTGATTTGATATTTTATTATCAATATAATTTTACTATTATAGAACCTAAAATTAAATAGTAATTGTAATCTTTGGTATATGAATAAATAAAAATACTACTATTATGAATCTAGTTCAAAAAGATCATGTTTACAAACACACGATATTGAATATAGATAATAACTAACTAATATACATGTAGATAAAAATTGACAACAATTTACAAAAAATTATATATACATAAAAACGTTTCATAAATATGGGATTAATATTGTTATTTTTTTTATAGTAGATTTTAGGACTTTAGTGGATACTATGAATTAAGGTATGAGTTTCATGTCTCAAATTTTCTCCCCTTGAGACATGTATCTTATTAGACAACATGTTTCCTTTAGAACTGTATATTGAAAACCCCTTTAATATATTATATTATTTAAATATCACCATTAATGGTATTTAATGTATTTCTTGAAATTAGAGCCTTCAATGAGATTAAATTTAAATGATACTTGAGCTGTAACAGTTTTCTGACTCAAATTCATTCTCATTGAGTCTTAAATTCTTTAACTAATGTTGATCTTATAAAAACATTTTATCCTTAAAATTCTATTTCTTATGGGATTTAATTTTACGATCTATGTAATATAAATCATTTCATAAATAAAATTTTAATTGATGAAATACCATCTCAAATAAATTGATGATATTGAAAAGAATAACTCCCATATTTTCAACAATTATTTTCCTCCATGTCTAAATTTTCTATTCCACCAATGTTCTCCTATATTATGGAACTGTAACAGGGATTATATTTCTTTAATCACAAAAAAATTATTTACATATCCTCTAAAAAAATCTATTATTCTTTTGACAATGTGGGTTTTCATAAAAAGCTATCAGAAAATATTAAAAATGGTTCACTTTCCTTTCGAAGTGAATTTTTTTTCTTCCACCCCATTTTTATTTTGATAACATTTATATCTTTTCAAGGCTTAATTATTGATGTTTCTTTTTCACAACTAAAATTTCTCAATTTTTTCAATTCCCTTTTTTTAAAACAACTTTTTAATGTAACTTATAACTTCTCCTTTTTATGATAATGTTAAAAAAATTATAAATTTTATATCTATGTATTATTTTATGTAAAAACATCATTATTACATATTTTTCTTCTATATGAAACTTCTTATCTACACCTTAAAGTTTTCTAGAAAAAATTCTCACTTTAGTAGTATTTTAAAATAAAAATGTTCAAAAGATCATGAATATTATGTATTTCAAAATTTATTTTGATAAAACAAAATTTTTATCATCCAATTCAATTCCCATTGGAAAATAATATTCTTGACGGAGGATATTCTTAAAATGATACCATACACCTATTTATTTTGGAATGATTATTTATAGTTATTATCTATTAAATAAATGATCAATCACTACCTTTTTATTTCTAAATAATCTGTTATTATATGCATGTTTTTTCATAGAATTTCTTTCATATGTGAACATTATATATTTCCTTCCTCCAATTGAATATTATTAACCTAGATTATATGTGTTTATTGGTTGTCAAAAATATTTAATTAACCATGTACCTATTAATCTATATGGTGTTAATTTTTTGGATGCATACTTATAAATCTATTATATTTATCAATTGGGAGAATATTGTTAATCTGAATACATTTTATTCTGATAATGATATATATTGACTACTATGGATAGTTGATAATGTATTCTTTAACTGCCTTCCATATTTAACTACATAACTTATGTTCATTTATTCATGATAAATTTTTTACATTCAATATGTTTAAATGTAAATAATTATATTTATAGATAACTAAGGAAAGTGGATTGTAAATTTATTGATATTTTTATTTTTCATATGGTGAAAGCATTGGATATAAATAAATAATCATGAAGGCCTAGTATTACATAACCCCATGATTAATGTTTTGGTCTCATGATATAAAAGGTCTACCTATTTGGTTGATGTCTACCCAATGTATGCATGATGTATTGTTTTTTACCTTGAAGGTAAAAGTGCGGTCTTGTTTTCACTCATAATGGAAATAATGTTATCCATTCTACAACTATTAAGTTAAATGATTTCTTAAATTATTTATTCCATCACCAAGAATGAAGTTTTTATTAACTAGGTTATTTTTAATATTTTTATTGTAACACCCCATGCTTCCATTGTACGCTTCTATTTGAATTATATAGTAGTGTGTGTTGTATGCAACTTCGAGTTCCAACACACAACAACCAATCAAACTAATCGTTATGAATAGTAATACCCACTTTTTGAAATTTTATATATATTATTTTTCAAAATGGACTTCATTTTTGGATTCGGAATATCAAAATTAACCTATGGTGAATTTTTTTTATTTTTCTGAAAATTTTAATTTTTGATGAATAGTGAAATACACTGAGTTATTAGTTAAAACCAACTTTTAATTTAAATAATTATTTATTTTATTTAAATTTATTTTAGGTAAAAATAGATACATTATACCTATATATGTTCAATGTAATTCACTAAATTTAATTTATATTAATTTTAGATATATAAAATTTTTATTGAACTTTTTACCGTCTTTTTCCCACCTCCTAGGAGAATTTACAAATTCACATAAAACATAATTTTACCGCTTTTGTGAGTGGAATTTAAAAAATCCGAGATACACGGTTAACATCAAGGAGGAAAATGTAGATCAATAAGATAAAAATAATTTTTGGTGAATAGTAACTTTTTACTTTTATTTACCACGGTTAAAAGTAAATAGGGTAATTAAGGGTAAAAATGATATTATTATTACCCTAAAACATGTCTTAATTCTAATGTATAATTATAATTCGACCAAAAACAACATTTGGAATAAAATATGAACTTTTTTGGTCCACTTGGATTAAATTAGGAAATTTATTATTATTTAATTTAAAGAAGAGTTAAAAGAGTTAAAATCAAATTTTAAAAACTAAAACATTTTTAATATATAGTTATACATAAGATAAATTCGATTATTAATATCCATTAGAAATCTAAAAATATTTCTTACATAATGTTATTTTATTTAGAATTTTTAAACATTAAATAATTTAATTTATTTATGACACAATGGTGATGCAGTAATTACCTAATTAATGAAATATTATAATAATTGATATTATAAATATCCAAAAAAAATGTAATTTGAGACTTTTTAAAAATTTCACTAATTTTATAGGATAATATGACATGTCAGGATTACTTAAATGAATTTTTTTCGAATTAATAAAGTTATTAAGACTTAAAAAATTATTAAATAGTGTCAAAATTGACATAAAGAAGTTTTTAAAACAAATATTATATTATTAAATGATATAATATTCCTAAAATATAAGGTTCAACCAAAGGAATTATATGATGATAGGTATATCATTAATGAACAACTTGGGGTTTGCTTGGTAGTTTATAGTAAGTTTATTAACCAAATAATAAAAAAATACAATGAGACATGGTAAATGTCAAACTAATTAACTAAGAGTTAAATCTAAACGATAAGGTTAATATAGTGACACAAAGCTGTATAAAATCTATTGGTTGAGTGGTTTGATACCCATACCCACCTTAGACTTTAAATAATCCAGTTTGGAGCCATTAGACACCGAATATGAATTTATTTTAAAATAATACTTTCAGTTTTTTCCAAAAGAGCCTCTCCTCCCCCTTATAAAAGGACACTACTTCTAACCAATTCTACATACCTTCAAAGCCTTTTGGTTCGGCCAAACCCTACCCAAATATCCTATCAAATTCCCTCAATTAATACTAGGGGCCTTAGTTTGATCAGAAATCCAACCTAAAGAGCCATTATGATCAAATCAAAAGGAAGAACCCGAAGAAGAGATAATGTTTTCACCACCCTATTTCAAGTTCATTTCTTCTTCCACTTCACCTTTATTTTATTATTTCCATTATAAAATAATAAATCCTGTATATTCTATATAATATTATGTTATTATAAATATGGTTCAACCATATTCAGTATTCTATCCATCCTTTGAATGAAATTTCACCATACGTGCGTACGTACGGCTTACCGTCTCCACGTCGTGGTGTAATTGTTATTCAAAACATTATTATTTGGATGGGTATGATAATGATTTGTAATTTATTTAAATAATAAATATATCCTGATAATTATTATGTATATATGATATACCATCCAATTATATATTATTTTAATATCAAAAGAATGATATTGTCGCTCGTGCATACATACGGACTACCGTCTCCACGAACGCGAAGAGATTCATTCCCCATCATATCCATTCAAGAATAATTTTCATTTGATGATTAAAAATAATCTTTAAATACGTAATATCATTCTAGATATGAATAAGATACATCCCATCCATAATTATTATTACTCACATAACAAATAATATAAGGAAAAACGAATCCGTTAACACCCGAAACGACGATAATAGTAAGATATTATTAACAAAGCAATGTTAAAAGATCATATATGATATCATATTAATATATATGATTATTGTATAATTTAATAACAATCATTTCACCATTATACAAGAGGTTAACCTACCCTCAACAAAGGACAAGTACAAGGTAAGGGTTTATTTTACAATCTCTTTATTATCTGAGATTGCTTATACGTAATTATCTACTATGACCTCTTTATCATCCACATCCATGTTTCTTAAAAATGTATTTCAAAAAATTCATACTATTTTATAGACTATGGGTTAAAGTCATTTATAACCTTGTTTTAATTTTACAAGATGTTTATAAATGAATATTTCCTTCATTTTCCAAACAAGGTATTTTTTAACCTTTTTGACAGAATTAAGGTAAGAATGTATTTTTTTAACATATACAGAAGGTGAGGCTATTTTACGCCATTATAAAATCGTCAAAGCTTCCCTAAAAATTTTATAAGAATATTTTCAACGGAAATTTTTTCTTTTATAATTATCTGACTCTTAAATGAATTCAAAAAAGAGAAATTTCTCTCAAATAGTTTTGATTTCATATATGTCAACATCATTTTAAATGTTTAAAATATTTATTCTTCTAAAAAATTCTCATTAATGTCCATGTTTTCAAATTGGTTTTTAAGGATTTATTTATATGGAAATGAATGTTTTAAAAATGTTAATTCCTTTCAAATGGTTCAAAGTGTTATGGGACACTTTGATTCAAAAATTTCTTTAAATGTCTTCCTTTCTAAATTGTGTGACTATTAAATGTTTTCAGGAAAAGGGATATTTCAATCAAAGAGTTTTACAAATAATTTACATCTATGTAGAATCATTTAATTGATTTTAAACTTGTCTTGTAGTTGATTTATTATGATACAAATCTTCTATATTGTATAGAAGATTTAGTGATATGTTTGATAGTGGATGTGTTATTTTTACACCATTCATGGTTTATAGTTAAAGTATTGAAATTTTGTATCTTAGTTCTTAAACAAATGTTAATGTTATGTTTCAACCTTTTCATATGAGGAATGTATTGGGCATAGTACGTGACACGTGGAGCCCGCTATAGCTCACTGATGCATCGGTAGGTCTCATGAGACAACTAGACATGGAATTGGTTGAGGCCTTTTCCCAATTTGATTTATTGTTTTGGCTGAGGCCTTAATCATTTTTAGATTTCAGGGCTGAGGCCTTGAAAAAATCATTCAGAATGTCTGGAATTATACATTCCCTCATTATGGAAATTATATTGATGGTTCATGTGGACATTAGACTAGGAGAATACCCATGATTATGTTTTATTATGGCATTATTTACTCAGCTCATATTCTTGACATAAAAGTATTCATGTTTATTATTGGAAAAGGCATGCAGTTTAAATTATTCACCATGCTTAATATTCAAATTATTTTCCGCTGTATTTCTTACCCTTACTAAGCATTCAATCTCACCCCTTTCTTTGTTTTATTCTTTCCAGGATTTCATGAAGAGTATTGTGATTGATATGCAGGGTTAAGCTAAGGAAATAATGGAATTCATAAAGTATTATTTTTGTTGTGTTGTATGTTACAAAGTGTAATGTAACATTCATGTATGTAATCTATTTTCTTAGACTGCTAAACTGATCAGTCCTTCGGGACATGATTCCTTGTAATCATGCCACTGTATTAAAATAATGAACCGAATCTCGGTAACTGGGGTCAGGTCGTTAAAGTTGGTATCAGAGGAAGTTTAGAAATAACCTTGGAAACTAGATTTAGATGAACTCTGATTAGAGAACATAGCCCTAAGATATACTTTGAGGATTAGTATAAAATAACTTCCTAGAATTTTGGTATTGTAGAGATTTTGTGAGTTTTCTAAGAAATACATCCCTATTTGGATACGAACAGGTAGAGGTGGCTCTGGCATAGATATACCTAGGGGTAAAACTCGAAAACACTGCTTTGAGATAGACTTAAACGGGAACTGGTGCACGACAATGGTCCTCGTTTCACTCTTGGTTACGACACTCCCGGGGGATATGCTTAGGATAATTCTCATTTTCTTTACAAACAATTATGAAGGGATTATGATTATATACTAACTCAAAGAAAAAAAATTATGATTATGGATTATATCCATAAACTGGTCAATTTACATTAATTATTTTAAAATTCTATAATCATTCATTGCAATTCATAAATTGACCTAGTGTATATCATTGTATAGAAATGTCACCCAGTAGAAGAAATGTGAACTCCAGCAATACCTATGATCTAAAGAGTAAGAAGGATCATATCTTCCACGGTATTAATCCAACATTTAGAAGGTAAATGGTTTCTCATGTTTTCTCAACATATGAAGAAATAGTATCATGTGTTAATAAGATAAGTAAATAATACTCTGATTCTTATGGATTTGAGGGGAAGCAAGATAATAAAAGGATGGAAGAGTGAAATATGGCTAAAGGGAAGAGGGAAAAAAAGAATTTTCTCTTATGTGATAACTGTGGGAAGAAATACCCTGGAACATGCCTGAAAGGGAATGTGAGTTTGTTATAAGTGTGGAGAAAAAGGACACCAAGTACGTGACTGCAGGGGTCCGAAAAAGGTTTCAAATATAAAATTCTTTGTCTGTGAAGAGTTGGGACACTATCCAAACCAATTTCCAAATCATCAGAGTATTCCCCAAATGATGATATTGGATAATAATCAAGTTATGATACTACCTTAGATGAATTTTAATGACTAGTGTTCTTATGTTGTTATTATAGGATTATTTCACTTGAGTGTTGTATCAAAAATATACTGGTTATATGAATTATAGAGATAAATAAGGATTGTACTGCAATACTATTTTATTGAGGATTTGAGATTATATGTTTCTAAGAAATGTGGCTTAATAGTGAGCTACAATTTTGGTAAAATACATGGTTGAAGTAAAGGTAATCCTTAATATGGTCCCAATAATGTGGTAGTGAATTTGGAATAAGATATGATTGATTTGAATAAATTATACTGGATATTCTTGACTACCTTGAAACCGATTAATGATTTTCCATTGTTGGTGTTTACAAAATTTTTGGATAGAATGAGTATATATAGTATTATATAAAGAATAACGGATCATGAATGTAATCAATAAGTCTTTATCATAATTCAGGATGTTGTAGTGTTTTAAAAGAATACATGATGAAGACATTCACATGTTATTATGCGGAAAAAAGGATCTTCATTGTGCTTATCTTCCTTATAAATTTTGGACTGTGAGTTTGGACAGAAGTATTTTGGATAATTCTAGTTTGAGAATATCTTTGGATTTCCATAAAAGGACAACCTGGAGGTCGGGTGGAAACCCATCGCATCCGTCAAGGCCACGAGACTGGAACCCACAACCGTAGGGCGACAAGGGCGTATCACCTACCATTGGCCCACATGATGTCCTGGATTGAATAATGTAGTTTTTTTAAAGTTTTGGTATATGAATTATAACTTTTTTTTGGAACATTATATGAATAGGATAAATAGAATATTTTTTTAAGTTCTATTATCTTTTAGAGTGAAAGACGAGTTTTTCATTGAAATTAGTTAAAGGATGGAGCTCTACTTGTCAATTATATATTTTTCTTCTTTTCAAATTCAATGAATAAATTAATTCTTAAACTTTAGGGAAGGGATATTAAAACCAAAAATGTGTTATCCTAATACCTTATATTTTTTTGAACTCATGATATTTTAAATCATCATAGATTGATGTATTTGAGGCCCTCAATTTTACACTTGTTTGTGATTGATGACCTCAATAACTCCCTATAAATGTTTATTTTTTTCCTCTAATTATGTGTCTATAATTGCCACCAATTTTCTCCTATTCGAAACCCTAATTTGGTTGTGACATTCTCATTTCCCACCCCCACCAACATGGATTTTACCTAACACATGGGTTAGCTAATCCCATGAATAGGATCATTACCAAATACATAGACATACTAAATCTTTTATAACATTCCCAAATAATAAAACAAATAAAATCATCTGATAAATTTTTTTAATGCCATAACATGGAATCCATTCAATTGATTCCCTGCATTGGTATATCACATGGATTCATGAATGCCTTTATAATTTTGAGTGGCAACTAAAAAGAGGTAAGTTTTAAAAGGTTATATAGTGGGGAGATTATACCCTCATAAAAGAGTTTAACACAATAGAAATAATGTAAGAATCATTAAAACCACATCATGATAAAGTAAATAAGAGCTAAATTATCATGTCACAACCCATACATTATTTTACATATACCATATACCCAACTAGTAGGAAAACACAAATGTAACGTTTAGTAAAAAAATACTAGAAAGTAAAAAATGATAAAAGTTTAATGACAAAAAACCCCTTAATTGTCTAGCTCTATCCCATCTCCAAGATTACAACTCATTTTAAATTTATAATTTCAAGCATTAGCTATAAGGTTCCTCCCACCATCTCGGAAATCATTCAAGATGTCTATTTAGGTACCCAACTATAAACCAAATAGAACGTGATTACAAACCAAATGACCACCTCCAATTGTCTCTAGTCTAAATTCATTTTGTACGTGTAAAACACAATTTAATGAATTAATTTGGTAAAAAAATAAAAAAAATATTGATTTATGGAAATTAAATTAACCAAATTAATCCATGGTTATTATGGAGACAACCTAGGTTGACCCCACTTAGTTTAGCCTTCACTAGTCTCAAAACAATTAAGAGGTATCAAGGCCCAATATGGTACCAAGGTTCATCACTAAGGAAAGATTGATCTTATAAATGAAGGAATACAGATGGATTGACTAGAAATTTCTTACTAGAAATTACCAAATAAATCCATTCCTATGTTCTTAGCATAAGAGAAAACCTGTGACTTGTAAATGACCGAATCAATTGGAATCCATGTATCACACCAAATTTATTCCACAACAATATGTTTGAGCTTAATAAAGGGAGACTATCCCATATAATTCAATAGGTTTATCCCTTAATAATATCTTGAATTAATTTTTATAATTAAATAATTATAAAAATTACATAAATATAATGCAGATCCATGAAATAGAATTCATGATAATAAATCATTTTAGAATCTTCCAACATGATTAAGGAATTCCATTACCTTAGAGATTAATAAATCTTTGACAGTATCACCACCTCAATAATCACTCACATCCATTAATGGAATACTAGGATTTTAAAGAGATTACATGATAATACTATTCATGATTAATCTAATGACTAACTCAAATAAATTCCATAATCATAATGATTTCCAGGAATTTAAAACAGGATGTAATTCCAAAAATCATATAATAAAAAAATTAATTTAATCTAAATTAGCAATTTAGGTTTAATTTACATTTCAATTTAAATACACAATTCCCATAAGTACTAAAGGGTCCTATGATTCATCCTAGGAAAATTAAATTCCACACCCAAGAATTATTTCATAAAGGGAACATATAATGACCTCTACTTTATTCATCCATTTTTTTGGAATAACTATCTCACCATACTAAAAAAAACATCTATAACACCAATGTCAACAAGTTATTATCCATCCATGGAATATTCTAGGATATAAACATGCCATAAAAATAATATAGGTTGATTTTAGATCTATTACTTAATGAATTAGCATGACTAAAAAATCTAATGATTAAATACAATAGTGAGACTTTGATGGAAAATAATAAGACCACCTAGATTCAATTATAAGAGTCCAACCTGATGAGTACCATGATATAGACTATAAATAAATGAGTGAAGTAGTTAAACTAGACAACATCCTGAAAAATTGACTATTTAAGTTAAACATGGTGGAATATTTTAAAATAGGAGATAATAGTGAGAATAGAGGATATAATGATTTTATCTTTAAATAGATGCTTCCAACATGGTAAATAGAATATAAATCAAAGGTGGATTAGAGGAAGAACACCCAATAACCAAGGGGAGGAGATGAATCTTACCAGACTATTATTTCTACTCAAAATGCTGGGAAAATAAGGTTATGAATGTAAAAGGGTAAAAGGTATAAAATACCCTTCTATAATTTTTGTATGTAAAATAAGCTCAAACGTACTGGTGATACAGAGGTTAACACCAGAAGACTAGTGTAATTCTTGTGGATATTCTAACCAAAAGAATATTATCAGCTAACTAGTGGTCTATAACAATCAATATAGTGATACTACATCCTTTAAGATATATACTCAGACCTCCTCCAATTCCCCTTAAACACCACCAATACCTCCAGAACCCCCTTAAAATACTGTTATAATTAAAAAACAATGTTTTTTGTCAAAATTTAAATGTTATGTAACTCAAAAAATTGGTCGGGTCATAAATTTTCCCTATTCCGCAATTTCTGTAGTGGAAGTATGTTTTTGATCCTTAGGGAAAACATGGGTTTTTGTAGACACAAATTATTTTGTTAATTATAATAATATTACATTATTAATTATATAATAATTTAATCTATAGCTAACCATAAATTAAATATCTCATGAAATTAAATTAAAAAATATGTAGGAATAAATTAGACTTTCGTAACTAATGTAAAGGTTATGTTAGTGGTATAACCTTTAATAGAGATATCTTGGATTAAGCTATCTTATATTTCCCATTTTTAAAAATAAATATCATCATTTAAAATGGAATAAATTAATTCCATATAAGGATGGGTTGTTTTTATTATGATCTTATAATCATCTACTTGAAAAAAAAATCACTTTTTAGAAACATCAAAAAATGAAAACATAATGTGATAATTATTCCACCTAATGGTTATATGTATATTCATCATAATTCATCTTGAGGTTCCAAGATATAACATTATTTTTATGATATGAAAAATCTATTGAATTTATGAGATATTACATGTTGAAATTTTGAAATAAATTTTGGAAAAAATAAGACACTATAATTAAAAATTAGTTGCAAAAAATCTATCTACATCATCACACATAACCCCAATGCATATAAATGGATTAGTCATATATGAGGTAAATGATGAAAAACAAGCATTGTATGCCACTAGTGTTCATTACATGACACTAATAAGAAAAAATAAAGGCCACCACTTGAAAAATTAAATAACATCATTGTAATGAGTTTAAATCTCTTACATTTTCGATGATTGATTACTATAAAATTATCCTACTATAAAATTGCTAGAGGTCATTAATTTGGTAACCCCCAGTGTTAAGTAGTGGTCTAAATATCTAATTTATGGTAAAAAGAGTGGATGATAAGGTATATGGATAGTTGTTCAAGGTCTTTTAGTGAATGTGTTTGGTTAGGTAAACCATTCTCCAACCATGAGAGTCATTCTGTCTAGAAATATTAAAGGTTCACTCTTTATGGGTGAATCTATATTATTTAGTTAACTTTTTAGAGACCATGTGAAATATAATTATTCCTTAATTATGAATTCCACATAGTTCTAATGTACAGGAACATTTTATTGTCAAACGTGTGTAGATAGTTTAGTTTTAATGTTTCTACTAATTTAGGTTCAATGTTTATTTAAGGCTATCGAAAATAGTTTTTGAGTTTTAGTAGAAATTTTTCATGTCATGAAATGAATACAAATACCTCCATTTGGCCTCCAAAAACCCATATCATGCCAAATCTAAAAATTCTTTCATTGGTTTTCAATTTTTGACCTAACAAAATAGATTTTACCATTAAATCCATTATGTAAAATTGATAACCCCATTAAAATTGTAAAATAAATTATAATATTTCATTATAAACACAATTGAATCAAACTACCTAATAATTTATCCATTATTCATCATTAAAATAGTACTTTAAAATCATTTAAAATGGACCATCCAAGAACTATATAAAAATTTCATAGATTATATAGACAAAATAAACCTAATTTTTGAAAGATTTATTATAGAAAATATGATATGCACCATCCATGATTCACTAATATTCTAGGTAATTAAGTCAAGGTACATTCAAATTGAATTTTCAAAATTCACATACTCAAATAATAGTTTTTTGAAATCTATAATAACTATTATTCACTTGAAATATTTTTTTTTCTATTTGCATACATCTCTTCATACACTTATGTGGGTTAGGAAAAATATTTCTGGAATTCTAAATAGTGCACTATTGAATTTATATGTTACACAAACTCGTTAACATTTTTTTTTGGGAGAGAAAAATATATTAGTCATCTTTTTGTGAATTTATTTTTATAAATAAATTGTATTATTGGAGTGATAAATTATAAATGCATACTTAGGTAAGATTTATTCCAAATGAATCCCCTTGATGAATTCTCTATCAAATATAAGAGCCAAATAAATTAAAACCGTATAATAACAATGTCTACGGTATAAATAATTTCAATGCATCACTTCTGTAAATGCATAAATTGAATTCCATTTTAAAATATTCACTAATTTAAACTACTACTATACTAAATCCTTCTTCAATTTTTTTCTTAAAATGTAATGTAAAAAACTCTCCAAAAATTTTTCTATGATCACTGAAATAAAAGATAATTTTATTGATCCACGTTTCTGAAAAATCCTAAAATGGTTCATAAAATATATAATAATATTAATAATAATAATGAATAAAATATATATCATCATGTAAATAGTATATAATAAAAACATATCATCCTTATAAATTATAGGTAACTAATCATAATGGGTGTCGAAGGTTAATATTCCCTCGTGAACATAAAAGATCAATAATGGTCCCCTGTGATAATGTTTAGGTGGACAAGGGATAATTGGTAAAGAATGTGAAAGGTTAATGGGGAATAAGATACAGAATTTAATATTAGAATTTTAAGAATGAAAACTCCCCATGAGTGAGTCCAAATGAATGGAAGGATGTTGGGGTGTGAGATCTCATTGAGTTGATGAGTGTTCTTCGAAACATGTATTACATCCCCCGTTAATCTTAATCAGAGACAAAAATATAGATTGTAATAATAATAACATCACATTATTAGGGGAAATATATAGAGTGGAACATCACCCCATAGAATTTAATGGAACTATTGTAAACAAAATAGAGATAAATAAAATATTTTAGAAAATGGACGGCACAGAAATGCTCAGTTAGAAGAAATATGCTAAATAATATATTAAATGATATAAAATTATTCATTACTAGCCCATGGTTTGGCTGATTGAAAAGGATCTAGAAAAGTGGAATGGTGTGATGAATCCCAATACATGTAACTTCTAGTTGTGTAAAAATCCATGCCTCTAGGGTATGGATAGTCAGCATCATCTCCTCTTGATGGAGAAGAATATGGCCCATCATCATTTCATTTATTCACGGTCATTGGATCAGAAAATAATAACACATCTTAGGAATCCCCCTGATGACTGTGTCCTCCCCCATTGAAGTAATGTGATGGAACATAGCCATAAATATTTTTTTAAAGGGTTAAGGTATAATTTAAGAATGTTGATTCCATTAAATTATCATTTCTTATATTCAATATGTTAGTCAAAATGGCATAATGGTCATATTAGAATTTTCATTATAGGTCCGGGTTAGAATCGGGTATGCTTGAGTGTGTAGGGTATGGGTAGCATGGTGGTGGAGGCATGGTAGTGGAAGGGTTGGATGGGTGGGATGTCTTGATGAAAAAGTTAATTCTTAAAATACTCATGTAGTGAAGTGATCTCTTGAGGTTCATCTCGAGATTCCTTAGGTGAACCATATAAATATTTTCAATGCCATTCATATAAAAGAAACTTTATATTTCATATCTACAATGACTCAAAATTTCATAACCTATTTTCATTAAATAAATAATATGTTATTAGATTGTTATAAATGCAACACCAAAAAAACTATGATATGTTAATTTCATGTTATATTATTTAACAAGTTCAATTTCATTTTTCGTCACAAAATTCGGATTATTAGGATTAAAATTATCGACCATGACAATGGTAAATGGGTTATTTTGAATTAATTGTTTTATTAATAATATTCAATTATAATCATTAAATTGAATTAATCTATTATAAAAAGATTAATTGACATAATTATAAACCCAATTTATAAATATATTATATCCCATTCAATTATTAATCAATAATAAATAACATTAATGACACATGATGGTAAAAAATCATTTTCCTACAAAAACAATGTTTTTATATATATAATGCTTTATTTAAAAGTTAATTTTATCTTAATAAGAAATTGAATTATTTTAAATTGAGATTAATTTTATGTTAATCACACCAAAATAATTTAATAATTTTTTTATAGGTTTATTAAATCATAACATACTTGGTTAAAAACATATTACCAATGTTAAAATTGAAAATAAAATAAAATTTAAAACATAAGAACAAATGACCTACAACATATTTAAACAATTTAAAAAATAATTATTGTCAGATTTATCAATCATGAATAACCAAAAATTCCACTATATATCACTTTTTTATGCATTTAAAATTGAATAATTCAATTTCATTTTTGAAAAAAACATTTTTTTCACAAAAGTGACCTTTTGTTCACATATAAAAGATAACCCTTCAACAACATCATTACACACAAATTCCATTGAATTTATTACTAAAAACTATAATATATATCCTTTTATAAACCTCTCACACTTTTATAATACATTGGGACCAATTTGTTTTCTTAATCCCATCATTTCAAATGATACATCTAAGGGAATGTTCAAGATCCCATAGTGAGTATAACATAAACCATATCTTTTATGTTTTATTCATTCCCTTCAAACAAATATCCTAAAAATAGTGTCACGATGAACTCTGTACAATTATTTTAGTTAATATTTTTTATAATAATATAAAAAACTTTATTTATTCCTCCTATTACACATAGAAAAATAATAAATAACATTGATCATTAATTGTGTAGACTACCAACTCTATAAAGATACATTTGTTTACATGTTTAGTACTATATTTTAAATTGTTATGAAAATAACATTCAATCTGATTAAAATCCTTGTAAACATTTAAATAATAAAATTATTCTTATTCTATAATTATATAATTTCATAATAATTAATTTTTTAACCATAATAACCCATCGAATTATGGTATGTCCATGTTTGAGTCAGTCTAACATCCTACTTGAACAGTTATATAAATATCTCTAATGGAAAACTATGGGAACATAATTAATAATATTATTATAAATTAATAATGAAATAATTACTGTTTTATGGGTGTTTAAATATTGGATTAACTATTTATCATATTTTTAACACATTATAATTGATCATTAAAATTTCCAAAATAAATGGAAATTGATTCAATTTTCATGCAACATAACTAAAACAATATGGGCATGAGATATGGTATTTTTAAATACATATAATTCAACTATTCAAGTACATTATTATGTTTTTTTAATGAATAAATAAAAACATCAATATTAAAAAACTAGTTCAAAATGATCATGACAACTCACTCTTGATTTTGAAAGTAGATAATTACTGGCCAATATACATGTTGAGAAACATTATAAATGTTTTTTTAAAAGTTTGTAGAGATGAAAAATTTTATAAAATAGTTTACTGAAATAATGTTTTATATAATAGGTTATATCTCTTGTGTCGAAGTTAGGAATTTAATTAAAGGTTCATTATCTCAAATTTTCACAACTTGTGATATATTTCTAATTATAAACCAAATTTTAATGAGAATGGTGTATCTACTAACAAATTAATTTTTTTATAATTATCCTCTCATTATTGATTTTATTTATTTTATCTTTTGAAATTATATCTTTCAATGGGTTTCAATTTAAATTTTATGTTAGTTTTTATCGTTTTCTCATCCCAATTACTTTCTCCTTAAGTCATAAATTATCAACATGATGATGATATTCTAAGACACTTATTCCATTCTAGTTTAATATATATATATATATGGTATTATTTATTATAATCTAAGGAAGTTATTTATTTTAGATGATATCATCTTCCATGATTATATATATTCTAAAATAAAGTTTGACATTTGAAAGAATAACTCACATTATTTCAAAGTGATTTCTTCCTCTATATACATATATTAATTTCGATCAAAGTTATCAGATATTTTTGAAAATCTAATTTGGATTTTTTTATTTACACTAAAAAATAATTTTACCTCTTTTTAAATGGAAAGTATAACACACTTTTCATGTTATGGGTTATCAAATTATAGTATTTCAATATAATAAAAGGGGTATCCATTATTTTAAAATCAAATATTGTTTCTTCGAAACCAAATTTATTTTTGATAATAGTAATATATTTTAATGTAACTATTATTCATGTTTATTTGTAAAAATTAAATTTTATATTCATTTCAATTCACATTTTTAAAAATAAAATTCCAAAATGTTTTATAACATTGCCTTTTTATGAAATTTTAATTTTTTTTCAAAAATATGTTTTGATATTTTCTTCCATGTTAACATATAATTACACCATATTTTTTCTTATATGTATCTTCTAATTTATTCCTTAATTTATTATAAATGAAGTTATTAATCTCTTTGTTTTGTAAAATAATTTTGTTCCCAAATATCTAGGATACTTCTTACTTCCAATAGATTTTTCTAATACTACAAGAAACAGTTTTCCTCTAAGTCATTACCAGTGGAAATTTTCACTATATGATCGAGGAAATTATCGAAGTGATATGATCCACCTTCATTATATGTATTGTCTATATACATTTATTTTTACCAAATAAATTAATTATCGCATCCTTTTTCTATCAAAATCATCGTCTATTATAGGCATGATTTTCCTTCTAATTTTATTCCTTTGTAAACAGTATATATTTCCATCCTTCAATTAAACTGTGTTATCCTCTACGTAATATTTTTATTGGTTGGGGAAAATGTTTACTTATTTGAATAAACCATTATCTATATGGTGTTTTTTAGGGATACTTAATTAAAATTAAATTCAATTTATATATTGGGTAAATATTGAAAATGTATATATTTTTTATTTTTATACGGTGGTTTATCGACTACTCAAGAAATTTTATTATGTATTTCTAACAATGGAACATAATTATTGACTAGAAAAGTGTTATTAGTCTATATGTTTGTATCAAATTGTTTATTTTTGTGGATTATATTGTCAATTTTACCATGAATTTTGTTTGTCTTCAAATCTATCATATGAAGAATGAAATAGACTTGATAAGGTGATGGGTGTGATCTGATATTATATATCCCTCCAATAAATTATTTTTCCTAATGTGAAAAATGGTTTGAGTATTTTGTGTATACCTTCTCTATGTTATCATGATGTCTATGTTGTGGCCTTTTTGAAAATAATAATGTCTTGGATGTAGTCTTGGTAGAAATAACGATATGTTGGTTGTGGACATTGTAGTAAAATATATATTTCATTATGCATTCCATCACCAATAATCTTTTTACTGTTATCCACATGATTGTATATATTTTTATATAATACATATATTTATTTCAAATTCATATGATTGTTAATACAACATTATTTTATTCTTATTTATTCCTATGATATAATTCATTCATGGATATATTCTAATATAATATTTGACTTACTAAGAATATTTTCTCACCATTTTAATGTTTCCTTTACCAAAGGATATTAATATAACTATTACACATTATATATTTAGAATAAAATGAAATGGGAGAAAAAAATTTAGTAGATGTTTAAGAATTATTATGAATTAATTTGTTTCTCATATAGAATGAAAAATTTCTAATAATTCACAAATTCATAGCCTTTGTAGTTAAATGTTGTTTTAACTATATAATACTGTTACCCTAAAAATTTATTTAAAAGTGTGTGACTAAATTTTTTTTTTGATATTGTATTTATTTTTATATAACAAAATTTCACTTTGGTTCTTTCAAAGATGATATATAATGATTTATTTTTTCACTCATTAATAATAAAATGGGTCTTGGTGGTAAAATTGGTATCAAAGGAGGGTTTAGAAAACTTTAAAAGTTATAACATTAGATGAGAATAATTTAAGGGGTTATAAGTTTAGGTTGATCATAAGTTCATCATTACAGATAACACTTTATGATGATTGATTTAATATTGAATACATTTGGGATTAGTATATGATAACATTAATGAAAACCCTAATTGATAATTCTTTGTATAGGTTAGCATAACATAGTTTTTGTAAATTAGATATTGTGTGATTCCCCTAGATATTGAAGCATAACCAGATACTACATGTTGATTTATGATTAGGAAAAAATATACCTAAGGTTAACAATCCTGAAAAGGGTCGATTGGTTATAAACTTCATCGTCAGTTGTTATAAGAAAAAGAGGACTAGATACACTCATGGTATGACACTCATAGGGGATATGCTATAGTTATTTCACAATCCCTCTAATGAAACATTATAAAGGACATTAAAATATTTATCATGGAAACTTCAATACGGAATGATGGTGGCAAAGGTGTATTAAAATATAGAGACTCATGTTTTATGGTATATTTTAATTCATATGTTACTTTTTTTTTATAAAGAGTATTTTAAAATTTGATTACATTAGTTTCAACTAATTACCCGATGAAAATATTATAAGAAATTTCATAATAATTTTGAGGTAGTAGTTTTGGGGATTTGGTTAAGAAGTAAAAGTGAACCATAATGAATGAAACGTATATTAAATTGAATGAATCAAAGGATGAAATATTGATATCATTAATGAATAATTTTTTTTATTTTCCATATTCATGTGATCATTTAATCTGAATGTTTCATAACCGTTTTGGTTTTTTTATTAGATTGAAATTGGACTATAAAAATGAATATAGGAAAGGAATTCATCTATACAACACTAGGTCTTATAAACAAAAAAAAGTATACATATATGGTTATGAATTTTAGTGTGTTCCCATTATGATGGAAAAGTTGTGTTCCCAAGTATACCTATATTACTGAGGCCTATAGGTTAAAAAAATTAATTCTTCAAACTCTTTTCTATTTTAATTAGTGAGTGATATTTATCGATCATATTTTGGTATATTTCAAAAGTTATGAGGATTATGTTGATCATTTAAGTATTGTTATTCACTTGTTTTTGTTTCATGGTCTAGAAACATATATTAAATGGTATCAATATGAATGAAAACTTATTTTATGAAAATATTATATTTTTTATTTCTATTGAAGAACACATGATCGAGGTATTGATAAATCTTAATTTATATATATATATATATTTTATGTTGTGGTAATAAATAATTAGTTGAATTTTAGAAAAGTGAGTTAGATATTATTTATAAAATAGCAATTTATTATTCCCTTAATGAAAAATTTATCCATGATATTTTTTGGTGACGTTTGTATTATTTTTGTGATTATGATATATATTGACTAATTTGTGACTATATTAAATATTGATTAATAGAATTTTGGGTTAGATAAAATGTCAATATTTTTAGGAATATATAATATCATTATGGTTTAATTTCATAGAGATTCAAATGATTTTTATAAAACTATGTAATGGAAATTATATGATTGGGTATATACATATTTGGGTATATGATAATATGAATGATAAATATTGTTTTTGGAATGATATGTTACTTGATAGATACTAATATGTAAATGTTGATATCATATTAAAATATTTATCATGAATGATAAAAATGTTGAGAATACCCTAAAATGTTTTATTAGTTAGAAATAATTAAAATAACAAGGACACAATTTATTTATGGGTGGGAGTGTAATGACCTATAATTTCAAATTTTTTTCTATTAAATAAATATTAGGTTAATATCTAATTATAAATGAAAATCCAAATAAAAAATGAAACTATGATACATTCAAATAAAATATGTTTATTATATTATAGTATTTAAATTTGTAGGTACAAAAATATGAAACCATATTATGAAATTTACAAAAAGAAGGAAATTAATGGAATCATGTAGTAGAATTATCCCGTATGTGGCTCATTTTCATGAGAATTGAAACAAAATATCTTCACATGGGGTTTACATAGAAGAATCTCATGTTTAAATCAAACAAATACTATTTGAGATAAATCATATGTGTTATAAATTCAAGATCATGATAATTTCCACGAGATCTATGTTAGTGGGATTAAATCCATTGACTTCCACCGGATCATACCTTATAAATAAATCTTAGAAAAATATCAATAGGATTTACAACTATAAATTTTGGTGATATAATTAGGAATCTATTAATGTAAAATTTTATTTATCAAATGCATTTTACACATTTCACATTTTTACTTTTATGAGAACAAGAATGTTTTTTTCTATAACATTTTTTCTTTATCTTTTTAATTCAAAAGATAATTTTTTATATTTTATAATTTAAATTTAAGAAAATGAACATCTTTCTTAAACTTATAATAACCAAGTTATCTTGAAATATATTTTTTAGATTTTTCATAAATATTTAAATTCTAGGTGAATTGTAAAAATGAATTGATTTAGCTAATACTTGTCACATTTATGACAATATCATTAATTAAAAGTATTTGAAATCATTTTATGAAATTTAAATATATAAATATATATAATAAATAATTTTAAATTTCTATTTTTTATATAATCCCAATATGTTAGTTTAGAAACATAAGTAATATTTTACACTAAAACAGATTTATTCACTTATATTAAACAAATAGAGTTCCTCATTGGAATAAATTAAGTAAAAAATTTGGACATAATATTTTATTTATATGTTATAACATTATTTCATAATATCAATTTTCTTTTTTTATAAGAAAATAAATATTTCTAATATTAATTTTATTGACCATATTAATTATAAAACGGTTATTTTCATAGAATTATTTTATAAATATTATATAGTTTTTATAAAATTAAATTAATTTATAATATATATATATATGATTTAAAATAATTCTTATTCTATTAATTATATATATTTTAATTAATTAAATTTTTAACCAAGACTAAAAAAGATTAAAACACATAAGGGTGAAAATAATTTTTTTTACAGAACTATTTGTGTATATATAAGTCATTTTAATTTTAAAGTTTATTTTATACAAATTATAAATTGAAATATAATAAAATAATATTAAATTTATGTTCATTACATCTAATTTTAATAAAACAGATATTTTATATGTTTATTAAAAATAATTTACATGGGTAAAAATTTGTTACACCGATAAAAACCAAAAAAAGGTAAAAGTAAAAATATAAGAATGAATAACTACAAATACATTTAAAAAATGTGTGTAAATACTATATTGAGTTATTATTGACTTAATATAAATCCAAAACCAATTATTTAAAGTTTTTTAAATCATTTACATTTCAGTTGTGTCATTCAATTATTGAAAAATAATGGGTTTCCTCAAAAGTTCTTTTTTCTTAACTTATAAAAGGGGACAGATCTACCACTTCATGATAGACTAATTCAATCAACTTTCATAAGGAAAATATGAAATTTTTCTTCTACTATAAAACCATATCAATTTCATATAATTTTTCACCTATTATTTATGCTATAAACATTATTTCTAAAGTTACTTCCAAAAGAAATTTCATGGTCTCAATGTGAGTGAAAAACAATCCTCAAATTTGTATTCTTATTATTTCCCTAACAAACATATCAGAACAATAATTTCATATTGAAATAAATTTAATTGGTTTATATACAATTTTTTATATTGATCTAATAACATTACTTATTCCTCTCCATATACTTGAAAAACACAAAAGACCATCAATTGTCTGTAGTGTAAACTATCACCTCCATGAAGTACTATTTTATTCATTTTTCATCTTGATTTTTAATATTGTTACAAAACATTAAAAATATGATTTAAAAAATTACATTCATCTATATAATATAAATATTCTTCTTTTTTAGTTATATTATATCAAAATGAACAATTTATTATCTATACTCACCCATGTACTTATGGTATGATCACGTCTTAGTTGGTCTAATTGCCTAATTTAAGAGTGCTAAAAATATATCATTGATTAGTATGTGAATGAAAGTAATAATAATAATATAATTTAATAATAAAATAAATAATTTTTTTAAGGTTTTGAAATTTTTATATTATGTATTTAACTTACTACTAAAATATCATCTTAGATCAAAAAAATTATCTAAATATGCAGACCCTGATTCCATTTTCATGAAACAATATTAAATGTAATGAAATGTGACATGATATTTTATTATAAATATAATTTTTCTATTATAGAACATCTTATTAACTAGAAAATATGATCTTTGGTATATGAATAAATAAAAACACAACTTTTATGAATCTAGTTCTAAATGACCAAGATTACTCACACCCAATATTTAACATAGATAGTAACTAACTAATATACATGTAGATAAAAAATGACAATAATGTATATAAAAGTATATATAAATTTTTTTCCCTAAATATGATATTAATATAGTTATTTTTTTTATATAATAGATTTTATGACTTTAGTGGATTCTAGGAATTAAGGTATGAGTTTATTATTTCAAATTTTTAAAATTAAGACATTTTTTTATTAGAAAATATTTTTCCTTTTGAATTTTGTATATTAAACCCATTTAATATATTATATCATGAAAATATCATCATTAATAGTATTTAATGTCTTAGTTTAAATCATAACCTTTAAAAAGATTCAAATTAAATGATACTCAAGACATAACAATTTTTTTAACTCAAATTAATTCTCATTGAGTCTTAAATTATGTACTTGTTGTTGATCTTATAAAAAAAAATTATCCTTACAATTATATTTTCTATTGGGTTTTATCTTATTATTTAGGTAAAATAAATCATTTCTTAAATAAAAATTTCATTTATGAAACACCTTATCAAATAAATGGATGATATTGGAAAGAATAACTCCCATATTTTCTACAATTATTTTGTTCCATGTCCATATTTTTCATCCCTCCGATTTCCCCATATTTTTTCAGAAGTATAACATGGATTATATTTCATTAATCATAAAAATTTTATTTATATATTTTCTAAAAAAATCTATTATTCTTTTGAAAATGTTGGTTTTCATACAATGCTATCAAAAATTATTAAAAAGGGTTCACTTTTCTTTCAAAATGAATTTTTTTCTTCCTACCCATTTTTATTTTTATAACATTTCTATATTCTCAATGATTAATTATTAATGTTTCATTTTAAAAATTAAATTTTTTCAATTTTTTCAATTTCCATTTTTTAAAAATTACGTTTTTAATGTGACTCATAACATCATCTTCGTATGATAATGTTACAAAAATTATAAAATATATATTTATGAATTATTTTATTTAAAAAGATCATTCCTCTATATTTTTATTCTATATGAAACTTATTCTATACACCTTTAAGTTTTTTTTGAAACAATTATTACATTGGTTGTTTTATAAAATAATATTTTTTAAAAGATCATTAATATTACTTATTTACAAAGTGATTTTTATAAAAATGTTTTTTTATCATCTAAGTCATTTCCCATTGGAAAATATAATTATTGATGGAGGATATTCTTGAAATGATACCATAAACCTATTTCCTTAGGGAGGATTATTTAATGTTATTTTCTATAAAATAAATGATCAATCACTACCTTTGTCTTTTCAAATCATCATATGAATGATTTTTCTTCCCATTCCTTTAATATGTGAATATTCTATATTTTCTCCCTTTGATTAAAGATTGATAACCTGGATTATGTGTTTTGATTGGTTGTAAAAATTATTTAATTTATCGTACACCCCTTAATCTATATGGTGTTAATTTTTTGTATGCATACTTATAAATCTATTATATATATTGATTGGGGTAATATTGATAATCTGAATCTTTGTTATTCTGGTAAGGATGTATATTGACCACTCTAGAATGTTGATTATGTAATATTTAACTGTCTATCATATTTCTCTATATAAATTATGTTCATTTATTCATAATAATTATTTTACATTCAATATTTTTTTATCTAAATATTTATATTTATAGATAACTAAGGAATGTGGATAATAAATTTTATTGATATTTTTATTTTTCATACGGTGAAATAATTTGAAATAAATAACTCATCGGTAAGAACTAGTATTATATAACCACATTATTAATTTGTTACTCTCATGATAAAAAATGTTTTCCTATTTGGTGCATGTCTACCCAATGTATGCATCATGTTTTGGTTTTGACCTTGAAGGTAAAAAAGAGTTCATGATTTCACTCTAAATGGAACTAATGTAATCTTTTCTATAGCTAAGAACTTAATGATTTCTTTAATTCTTTATTCCATCCCCAATAATGCAGTTTTTATTAACCATGTTATTTTTTGAATTTTTATATCATCCATCAATTTATTTAAATAGCATGTGTTAGATATATAGATTTATTTTTCAGATATTTATTTTTTCATTATTATTCATGACATTATTTCAATAAATATATGTTTTCCATTACTATAAATTTATATAACCCTTATTATGTTTCCATTTCTTTATTTTCTTAAGTAATGCATTAGATAACACATTCCTATAAGAAAATAACATTTTTGGATAATTTTTAGGATATTTTGAGGACTAATTACGTATTAACATGTTTCTTATATAGCGGTCAAAATATCATTTAGTTAAAAAATACAAAGGAATTGATTGTTAAACTTTTTAAAAATTCACTAAAACTATAAATATTAAAGGTTTTTGAATCCCTGTGACTTAGTTTTTGTTTTAGATATTGTAATTATTGATGGTTAATGTTTTTTCTCATTAATTATATTCAAAGTTTGTATGTAAATAAGGTATTTTTTCACACCGGATTCTAGGTATGTGGGTCATAAACCAACATGAGTACACTGGTAACCTAATAAATGAGCTGATCCTGGTATATACCTAAGGGAATTTATGATCCCCTTGGGTCACTGAATACCACCTGGAGTCACTCAAACTTAATCTGGGAATGGTTTTTCCTAAAAATTATGGAAGTAAAAGAAAACAAGACAATATTCATATCCAAAGAAACTCCACTTGGAGTAATGTAACAGATGTTAAAAAATGAATTAAAGCTCAAAGTAATATAACCAGAGTACCAAAATAAGAAAAACAACCTATGTCCCAAAGGACACAACACACCATGTTCATAGTTCAATATCTAGATCCACCTCCACGTGATCCTTTCCCATTATCAAACCTATAAAGTGATAATAAAAAAACACCCTAAGTAAAAAGTAAGGTGTAAGGAAATTCCCAATATAATTTTACCCATGGATTCCTTAATAATATTACCATATCAAATTTTCCAATAAAGTACATTTAATTTTCAAATAAACAGGTTCGGTATTCACTAAATAATATTTAAAATAATAATTTTTTACAAATTAAGTTATGGAAATGCATTATTAATTATTGGTTCACATTTTAAATTATGTGAATACATTTCAAAAGATAAAATTTACCATTAATAGTTTGTTTAAAAAAAATCAACATTTTTTAAAAAATGATTAAATAAAGACTATTATATGAAACAATATATATTAATTTACAAGGCATGTAAAATAGTTTATAATAATGGTATCTATACATTTTAAGTAGAAAAAAGCAAGAAACATGGTCATGTTCCAAATTGGTATGATAGTTCTGGGCTATAAGGACCCAACACTATGAAATAAAAAGTTTGTACAAGCACCATTTTGTGCCAATGTAAAAAGGGACTCATCACCACCACCTAAAAAATGCGATTTTCTAATATCATATTTTAGAATGTTGAAAATCCTAAATTGCATCCAATAATACCTTACTAACTACCTAGTTCTTTAATGTACTCAAGTAAAAACAATGATGGACAATTTATTGCAACATAATAAAAAATAAATTTAAATCCCATTATCCATTTCAAATATTCCAATATAATCATTAAAAACTATAACGGGGTTTTAAAAAAAATGCCTTTTAAAAAAAATTAAACCATTGGGTTTCCACCAATATAATTTTATGCCATTTTTTATAAATAACGATTTTAATCCAATATATGAAATTTGGAAATCTGATCTAACATTAAATAAAGCATTTGTTTTTCATATAAATTCCATAAATTTCATAACCAATAACCAATTCCTAGTAATTGGTGTTTTTCTTAGTTTTCCATAAAATTAAATTTACATAATTAAATTATACAATTTAATTTTTCAAAAAAAATCCATCCACACCATTAACACACCCTAATTCACTAGAATTGGGTGATTTTCCCAGTTCCAAGCCAAAGTAAACCAAAAACATGATTCAATAGAATTGGGATTTTCATAAAATGACTGAAAGAAAATTATCCAATATAAGAAATTACATTTTCAATACAGCTTAATTTAAATCAATAAATTAAGGGCTAATTAAATTGTTGACCGAAAAGGGAAACCACCAACATTCCCCCACAGAAACCCAAGGCTTGCAACAGAACCTTCCAAAAAAAGAAGGAAAATGAGATCTTGGAACTCATCCTAGAAACAAGATAAGAAACATGGAGTTTAGATCCATTAATTTCAAGATGATCTCTCAAACCCCAAGGAATAAATAGATAAATAGATGGAGAGTCGTGTATAATGCTTACCCGAAAAGACACACCATGATCACCATAATTAAACAGAATTGAACGAAAAGCTTCAAAGTGGTTGGAGATTCTAAAATATTCATTGGGATGGCTCTAGGTTGATAGTAAGGAAACATTGAGGAGAGAAAATTTTATAATTAGTTGTGATGCCTACTTTAAAATAATTATTGGGTTATTACACTACATGTAACCAAATTACATGTCTTGTAATTGCTAATTCTTACATACGTTGAAAATAGATTTTCTTTTTAATAAAAAATTAATTGTTACTATTTAAATTTTTTAATTCATGTAATCTTATTACATGTCCTATGATATTCCAACATCCTTCAAAACATGCTCATTTTTATGTTTTGATTCCAACAAATCCATGACTTCGCCATCACAAGTATCCTCCCAATTCTTTCTTGAGCTTACCCATCCAAAAAAAATACGACAAGGTTTATAATGTACCTAATAAACAGGTAACTGGATTTTACAACCATCCGACCATATATAAATTTCGTCCCAAGAAAGCCTATGAAGAAACCTTCATGCTAAAAATATGAGGCACTGCCCACTCATTAGTTCTTCATGCTCCCATGTCTCATGAGAATTAGAACAACGCTTTAAAATCCCCCAAATCGAAGGTATTGTTCTCTTATTAAGTATCTTGGTTTCTATATCAACTAGCCTGACTGGCTATTCAGTCAAGGATAAAATCAAGTTCCACTACAGTATCACTGTAGATTAGAACATGAGATGAATATGATATATACTTTGGTAACTGAGATTCGTGGAACACGTTACATATTTATGATAGTTGTGGTAGTAGTTCCAAAAGATAGGAAAATTTCCCCACCTACCCAATAACAATGATATGTCCCAAAAAATAAAGAGAAAGTTCCCCTTACCTCCCAATCCATCGATAACCCATTCAAGGTTAAATATTCTAGAACACTTGGTCACCAACTAAAAATTACGATGGTCTATAGAGATGACCAACATAAGATTTAAACTTTCCATGTGCCTTCCACATCTTTTGAAGAATCAACTGAATCATTTTTGTTTTCTCTGACACCAAAATTGATCCAAACAAAGAACATTATTCAACCTCTATCTAACACAATGAGGATTTTCAAGGAATCCCATACATGGCCTCAACCAGCCCCAAATGATCATACTATGATCCACCATTATTGATATCTTAAAAAAATTGCATATCCTCAATAATATATATAGATATTTCTATCTGGACATTTGATTATAGATGGTATGTCATACTAAAAAAGGAATGAGATAGAAATGACTCTTGATCACCTCTCTAAAAATGATAAGTGAAACAAGGACTACTATCAGAGACTATAGTTGATTGAACGCTGTTTAAATGAATAATCTCTCTCATATTCACATTTCCTAACTCCTCATCCTTAGTTGTATCATGAATGGATATAAAGTTAAACTAATTGGTCATCCAATCGATCAAAGCCCTTATTTTATTATTTTTTCTATGGGTATGTGGAAACCTATCCACAATGTATATAGATATCTCATCCCTTTTCCATGTTGAGACTATAAGTGTCTGATGAAATCCATGAGCTTTTTGTTTCTAGGGATTAACCTATTGGCACATATAGCAATGATAGAAAATTTTAAAAATTTCTCGTACAATACTAGTCTACCAGAACTATCATTGCATTTGATTGAACATATTAATGGTTCCTAGGTGCACAACCAATTTAGAACTATGGAAATACCCAATCATAGCTTTCCTTACTGAAGATGGTACTAAAAAATGGTTATGATTTCATAGAATTACCTATTTGTATAATTACCACTAGGAAAATATCTCCCCACCATAATGAGAGTCTCTAATGTTGTGGATCCCAGCATTAAGTTGTTGATCCTAAAGAATCATTACGATAAGAGCATATATCATCTACACCCTAGCCAAGGAAACCTAGGACCCATTCTCGTGAGCTAAAATGTTTTATTGTGAAAAGATATCCTTGACATTCCAATCTTCTGAATATTCTCTCACTACATGGTAGGGTTGACTCCAGATAAAATCATCCACAAAAAATTCCCTTTCCATGTGGAAGAGCCGATGTCAAAATAAAAATATAGTAGGCATTCTACTCAATGACTCAAGTGAAGATTCAAATCTTTCTATGATAAGATATAACTGAATATCTTGTGGTCATAAAACATAAAAACCCATTTTTTGTAAACGCAATGCTGAAACATCTTATGTGAGTGCATGATAGATGCATGTACAACGTCATGTGTAGGATAATTATTCTCATGTGGTCTAAGATAACGATATCCATAACAAATGAAATGATTACCTTAAAAAACATAGACCAAACCTGATCTTGATGCATCACAAAAGACCACATAGCCATCCCTTGTCTCTGGAAGAGTCAACACCATCATAGTAGAAAAAATACATTTAATATCACCAAAATAACTATGACATTTTTCATCCCAAGCATTCGTTACTCCCTCTTGAGTGAGAAAAGTCATCTAAGAATTCATATTAGGGGTTTCCTTATCAAAACTTTGATAATATATGACTAAAACCAATAAGCTCTAAATCTTAAAAACATTTCATGGTTGTTCCAATGTAATAATAGTTTTCAATGTCTCAGGGTCATTTAAAAAACCATGTTCCAACACCACATGTCCCAAGAATTTCACTTTATTAATCCTAAAATTTTACATTGAAATTTTAGCATAGAGTTAGAGATTTTATAGAAAATTCATTACTATTCTCATATGATGCACATGATCCTCTTTGGTCAAATTTTAAACAAGGATTTTATCCACAAATACTACCAAAAAGGAATAAAGATACTAATGAAAAACCATGTTCATTAATTCCATGAATACTATTAGAGCATTGGTTACACTAACTGGCATTAAAGAGTGACCATAATTGTCCTACCTACTCTAAAAGTCAATTATTTTAATGTTATATTCTTTTATCCTCCACATATTGTAACCAGAGTGAATATAAAACATCAACATCCACATCACACCATTTAACCAATCAAACATGTCATCAAACCATGGTAATATATACAATTTCATTACCATCACTCAATTGAGCTTACAGTAGTCAACACATAAGTGAATTGAACCATAAAAATTCTTAGAAAATAGAATCAGCAATACCCAAGGTAACACTTGAGTGTATAAATCCTTTCTCTAGAAGATCATCCAAATATGAATTTTTATCTTTTTTTCATCTATTTCTATGTTGTATGATGGAATAGAAACATGTTGATAACTAGGAATTAAGTTAATAGATAAGTTAACCTCCCTCACTAGTGGAAGTAGAGAGATATTAAAAGGAATTACGTGTAGAAACTTGACGTCCACTAGAGTGAGTGTCGAGTCAATAAGGTTTTCTTATGACGTTTCCATTCCTCTATGTTTTGAAAATCACAAATAATCTATCTTAAGGAAAATTATATTTTCCATTATAATTGTCTTAATAATTAAAATTTTTCTTCCCCATGGAAATATTATATTTACCTATGTTTTCATTGTTCATTTTATAGTTTCTATAAATCCAACTCTTTTTTTTCCTTATGGTAAAATTTAGTTTCACATCTAAAACCTCATAATCCTATAAATCCTTGTTTATATAGTATTTTGTTTTCAATGTTCGAATTATTTGAAAATAAGACTATGAATTATCTGAAAATTCAGACTCTGAATTCTCTGAAAATCAAACTTCAAATTATCTAAAAAATTAGACTCTGAATTTTTCATAATTCAGACTCTGAATTCCTCAAATTTTAGACTTCGAATTCATTAGAATTCGATTCCAAAATCTATAGAACTCAGGTTCCAATTTCATTGGATAACAGAATCCAAATATCCTTGATTTATAGTCTCCAATTTATTATTCTGTTAGACTCCGAACATTATTTTTCCTTGGACTCCAAACATTATTTCTCCTTAGACACTAAAAAATTATATTTTGTTAAGAAACCTTATTTTTATTATACTTATTATAGTTATGAAATGATATCGTACATTCTGTTTATAACTAACCGTTGTTTGAGTGAAACGTGTACAGGTCCCCCTGCCAATATTCAAGGTTAAATTTGACTGTTGGAGGAGGGATCCGACCATTAGATAAGTGCCTATAAATAAGAGCTCATTTAAACAAGCTCAAAACCTGTTAATCACACAAGATATTTCATGCTATTGAAGTGATTTCTAGAGAAACAAACTCTCATTCCTTGTTCATACTTAATAACTTGTTCAGATTTCTTAGTGAGACTTCGATTATTTCTATGTACAATCGAGGACTTCTAGGTATAGGAAGAAAAAGGTTCCAACTACCTTAATGTTTGAGGACTTATGTGGTTAAGAAGATAGAGGTTCTGACAACCTTAATGTGTGAGGGCTTTCAGATATTGTATGACAGATTTAGATATTCCTATCAAGGGATTACACTGGTTTGGGTAAGATTGAGTTTATTGAAAGTATAAATCAAGGTACTGTTATCCATGGTTGTTTTATACCCTACTCTTTTGGAAAAAATAATTCATACATGTTACTTTTTTTGTCTTAAGTTTATTTACATTGTATTTGGATAAATGAAGAAACTATAACATTCTTATACTTTTTTGTTCTTTTGTATACTATGATAAGTATGATTCTAAAGGCTTTAAGTAGAATATTTTTCTTATAAACTTTTCTTATGTTTCATGTCTAGAACCACATTTCCAGAACCTAGCAAGTTTGTAGAACTAAAAAAGGTGTTGTGAATTTACCATGTTTAACCTTGTTAAACATAGTTTTCCTTAAGGTTAAAAACAAAAGTATTTAAACTTAAAATTTACCCCTTCTTATATTTGAGCCTCTACATTCATATTTCGATCCTACAATTGGTATCAGAGCATGAATCTACAATACTTATATTCACATATATGTTTTCTTACTCAAGTTTCATTTTTCTAAATGTTTTCCTTGCTTAGGTTTTATACCCTTGTTTACAAACTATCACAGTTAATAGGTTTCTCTCGAAATATATTTTTTTAGATGACAAGAATGCATGTTGGTTCGATTGAAAATCTAAATCCTAATAGACCACCTATATTTTATGGGAATGATTATTAATATTAAAGAGATTGTATCAAGACTTTTTTTATTACTACTAGAGTGGACATCTTTGTTATGGTTACTAGAAATTACAAGATTTCAGATAAGGAAGTCAAAAAATTTAATAATCAAGAAAAGTCATAATATCAACTATACTACAAGGTACGTAACACTTCATTGTATTCCATGACTAGGAATATATATAATCATATTTCTTTTGGTGAAGATGATAAATGTATCTGGAAGAAATTGTAAGTTACAAATTTTGGTACATCCAAAGTTATAGAAACTAGAAGAGCTATGCTTAAAGTAGAATATCATGTATTTTTATTTCCTTATAGAGAACTAGTATGCAAGGTAAAATAAAGGTTTATTACTATTGTTAATATTTTACAATCCATGCGTGATAGAGGTTTATATTATGAGGCTCTTGTGGAAAAAATTATAGATATCATGCCTAATGAGTGGGAATATAAGAGAACAACTATTGATGAGAATAGGAAAGTGTCTCAAATTACTCTTGATGAGCTCTTTAGAACTCTTCTTCAACATGAGGCAAGAATGAAAAGATATGCTGATATGAATAAGAATAAAAATGGTAATTGAAGTGTAGCCTTTACTACCACTAAATCCAAGACTCTTGAATAGGTTACAAGATCTAAGTCAAAAAAATCACTATTTTATACGAATCTTGTGAAAGTGAACATTATGAGAATGAGCTAGATAATATTTCTCTAAGGATGAACAATATAGTTGGGAAGAAAGACATTTAGTATATATTTAATAAGAAATAAAAAAAAGATAAGAAAGACTCAGAAGTCACTTTATATGAATGAAAAAGAGTAGGGAATATCAGTCTGGGTTTTCCTATCCTTAAGAAAAAGGATAGAAAGGAAAATAATTCTAAGATGAATAAAAAAACATTACAAGGATAAAGTTAAGAAAGTTTTGAAAGCCAATGAAACCTCAAGTTCCAGTGGTGGTGACTTTTCTGATGAATCCTCGGAGCATGAATCACCTAATCTAAATAATCTTGGTCTACTAGCTAGACTACCTATTAAAAATCATTATCTAATGGCTAAGGTACACAATGCAGAATCTATCAAAAATGTATCCCTAAATAAAAATTATGCTAATTATAAATACTATAAGTCTTTAGATTAAGAATATTGTTTTGATGAATATAATATATTAACTACTTATGAAAAAGTTTCTAGGTTTGCTAAACATCTTGAGAATAAAGATTCTAAACTCAAAAAAACCTGATAAGGAAAATTCAAGAATTTCAATTTTAACTAAAGAAGTATCAGATATGTCTAACGATCTTGGAAAGATAATATTTGATTTTAAAAGTATTTTAGAAAACCTTGAAGAATTTTATTAGGATATGGATAAACATTCTAAGGATCTTGAAAATGTAATTTCTAAGAAAAATATTTTAGAGACTTACTCTAGTTATAAAACTATTGTTTTTTAGGGTAAAAACATGGTTATTAACCTAAAGTTAGAAATATTTTTCTTTGAGTAACTGTTTGTAAAATTTTACCTATGGTAAGAAAAACATTGACAAGATGTATTCCCAAATTGGACCTCTAAGGAATAATTCTAGATATGGTTATACTCATTATAAACCAGTTTTTAGTAATAATTATTTTGTTCCTCAAAGTGCTCTATTCTGCACTAAATGTTAGTGTGGTGGAAATTGGAAAAACTGTTCTTTAAAAAAACTACGTCTTTTTGTTTTCAAAAATATTATTTTTCCATGAAAATGTGGATTCCTAAAATCTTTCTTTCTGAAAATTCAGATCCAAGAAAATTAGGATTCTAAAAGTCTGAAACTATTATTTCTTGGGAAACAAGGAAATTACCAATAGCAATACATGGTACATGGACAATGGATGTTTCTGACATATGATTGGTATCAAAAATTTCATTAAAATGATTTTGAAGTCAAAAGGAGGAAAGGTAACATTCAGAGATAATTATCAGGGAGAAATTATTGGTATAAGTAACATTGTTCTTCTTAGAGAATTTTTTATTTCTATTCTTTTTTTTTGTTAAAGGTCTTAAGCACAACCTCATTACCATAAGTCAATTATGTGATGAAGGTTACCTTGTGAATTTTAGGAATAATAAGTGCTTAGTATAAAATTCCAATGAAGAGTTTATTCTTTCTACCCATAGGATAGAGAATGTATTCACACTAAACCTAGAAGACGTTAAGATTCAAGATCTTCCTCTTCTTAGAGCTATGGAAGATCAATCATGGTTATGGCATATAAGGTTAGGACACCATAACCTTATGAACTTATGTAAAATATCTAATAAAATACTTTTTAAAGATCTACCAGAGTTTAGATTTGAGTCTTCAATTTTTTTAATCCTTGTTAATATGGAAAGCAACATAAATCATGTTTTAAATCAAACAGTGAAGTCTCAACTACTGATTCATTAGATTTAGTGCATATGGATCTTTCGGTCCAACACAAATCGTAAGCATAAGAGGTAAATACTATGTATTATTCTTAGTTGATGATTACACTACATTTATGTGGGTCTATTTTCTTGAAAATAAATCTGATGGTTTTCCTTGTTTTAAAATATTTATAGGACAAGATAAAAATGAGAAAAAAATATTCCATTGATAACTATTCATAGTGATCATGGAAAAGAGTTTCAAAATTGGGATTTTCAAATATTTTGTAATAGAAAAGGCATTATTCATAACTTCTCAACACCAAGAACTCCTCAACAAAATGGTGTTGTTGAAAGAAGAAATTGAATTCTTTAAGAGATAACAAGAACCATGTGGAGTAAATATTCGATAGCTAAAAATTTTTGGGCTGAAGATGTAAGTACTTCTTGTTATACAATAAATTGTGTTTTGATTAGAACTTTACTTAATAAAACCCAATAAGAATTTTGGAATGATAAAAAACCTATAATTTCCTACTTCAATGTATTTGTATGCAATGTATTCATTTTAAATACTAAAGATAATTCACACAAATTCACACCTAAATTTGATGAAGGAATTTTTTTAGGCAACTCATCAACATCTAAGGCTTATAGTGTTTTTAATAAAAATACATGTACTGTTGAAGAAACAATACATGTAAAATTTGATGAAACTGATCCTTTTTTAAAAAAAACTCAACCTACATCTGCGGATGTGTTTTCAAAAACTAAGTATCAACTTCTAATAAAAGGTCCTACTGATAAAGAAAATGTTCAAGAAAATGGTTCTGAAGCATTTACCCCAGAATATTTTCTACCATTTGTTGATGATAAGGTTTTACAAAACTGAAATCAATTGTTTCTTAAGAATCCTCCCACTGATGGTATCATTGGAGATGTAAATCTACTTGTAAGAACTAGAATTTCCATAAGAAATAAAGTAGAACATTTACCATTCCTTTTATAATTAGAATAAAAAAGCACTGATGAAGCATTAAATGATGATGATTATATTAAATCCACACAATATGAGCTATATGAATTTTAGAAGAATAATGTCTAGACCTTGGTTGAATGACCTAAAGAAAACCTCTATTATTGGAGTAAGACGGGTCTTCAGAAATATGTGTGATGAAAATGGAATCATAGTAAGAAATAACGATTGATTAGTTTCTAAATGATATAATCAACAAGAAAAAATAGACTATGAAGAAACCTATGCTCCATTTGCTATACATGAATCTATTCATATTTTAGTTACCTTTGTAGCATTATTTATTGTCAAACTTTTTCAAATGGATATTATATGTGCTTCCCATAATGGTTATGTTCAAGAGAAAGTTTTTGTTGAAAAACCTTATGGTTTTGAAGATAACAAATATCCTGAACATGTTTTCAATTATACCAAATCTTTATAAGGACATAATCAAGCCCCGAGAGCCTAGAATGATAGACTTACAAGATTTTTGTTACAAAAATAATTATTTTAAGGGAAATGTTGATCCAACCCTTTTTATAATTAAAGATTAGAAAAATGACTGGATTATTCAAATGTGTGTTAATGACATTATATTTAGTTCAACTCGATAATATTTAACTGATTCATTTGCGAATTTAATGAAATCTGAGTTCAAAATGAGTATGATGGGTGAGTTAACATTTTTCCTAGGTTTTCAAATTTCTCAAAAACAAGAATGAACATATATAACCCAACATAAGTACATTATAGACCTTCTTAAAAATTATGGATATGAAAACACTAAGAGTATAAGTACTCTCATTGGTACCTCAAATTCACTTGATCTTGATGAAGCTGAGAAACAAGTAGATCAAACATCATTTAGAGGTATGATAGGAAGTCTACTATACTTGAAAACCAATCATCCAGACATAATTTTTTCAGTATTATTCTGTTCTAGATATCAATATAATCCTAATGGAATCTCATTTAAAGGATGTAAAAAAATTAATTTTTGGATACTTAAAGGGAACCATGGATTTAGGACTCGTTTATAATTTTGGAAAAGAATTTTTAAAAGAGTTTTTTGGGTGATGACTTTGGTGGATGTATAATGGATAGGAAAAGTACATCTGGAACTTGTCATTTCTTAGGAGATTCATTAGTTTCTTGGTCATGTAAAAATCAACACTCAGTAGCACTTTCCACAGCTGAAGTTGAATATGTAGCTACTGGAAGTTATTGTGGCCATGTATTGTGGATGCAACACACCCTCAGAGACTATGGTATGAGTTTTAACAAAACACAAATATTGTGTGATAAAAATAGTGTGATTTCACTAAGTAAAAACATTACACATCACTCATGTGAAATACAGATAGATATTTGGCATCACTTTATTTGGGGTCACACACAAAAAAGAGGTATCATTATTTAATTTATCTGAATGCAAGATCAACTTGCTGATGTTTTCACAAAATCTTTACCCTCTGATAGATTTGAATACATTAAATAGATGTTAGGAATGATAACCAAAATATAATCTTCCATATTAACTTCTTTTTTAATCCTATCTCTTTATGGTAAGAAACTTTTTTTATAGGGGGAGTTCATTTTCTTGTTAGTCAAAATTTTTGTAATCAAAATTTTCATAATCAAAATTTCCTTAATCAAAATTTTTGTAACCAGTTTTTTTTCAAAATATGAAGTTCTTCAAGGAGAATTTTCCTCATTATGGATAATTTTCCTAGAAATTTGAAATGAATGTTTCCTTTTTGTAATTTTCATTTTTTCTTATTGGTATTTTCATTTTATTTAAATTTTTTGTATTCACTTTTCCTTAAATCTGAACATTTAATCATAAAAACCTCAATAGATCAGAACCTACAAAATTCTTTCTTCAGCTATCATCTCAACCGTCCGATCTAATCAAGATTTTTTCAATTGTTGGATCAATTATGGAAGATTAACTGTCATCTAAAATGACTATATAAGGACCACCCCAATGGTATTCCCACATCAATTCTCAAATATTTGGTGTGTTGAATCCCTCCTTCTCTACCTAAGACCATTTCAAATCTTCTGGGTTTTCTAAATTTTGAATGTTTGTGCAAGCTTCTCCTCAGAAATAAATTTCTCATGTAAAGGAAATATTTGAATGACATATATACAGAGAGAGGTTAGTCGATCCAAATTTCATTATTAAGTTTGATTCCATTATTTCAATTAATATCATGCTCAATGCCTAGGAGGGACTATGTGTATCAAAACCAAAGGTGCAGGATCCGGTTTATTCAGAGTGGTTAATGGAATTCTATGAATCAGTATGTTTCCTCAACGAAGAAGGGAGAGAAAATATTTCCTTCATGAGTTATGGAAAGACATACTCCCTTTCCTTCACTAAGGCCACTAGATTAATTGGAATTCCATATGAGGGTGGTGCGTAATTTTTCACCCATAAATTATTGGATATAACAGGTTCATTTTAGAAGGAAAATGATTTAGAGTTCCCTGGATTGAAGGAAGTGAAGACTCCAAAGAATATCCATCTCTCTATAAATTTATGGATTCTATAATTATGGGATCAAGGTTTTATTATTCTGAGAAAAGGGGATAATGATTCCCTGAAGAAAAGTGACATCTATATTCTGGATTTTCTGGTGAACCTCAGGAAGATAAATTTGGTGAGGTATACCTTGATTAGAATTGAAAATATAAAGAGAGGAAATTTGAAGTCTCAAATAATCATGTATCCAGCTATTCTATCCAAGATTATTGTTCTTTGTCTTGAGTATTTCAAAATTCCTTGTAGTTCTAAGCCATGGAATTTCCAAGTGATGTTTTTGAGTGATGATACTCTCAGAAGGATGAAGGATGGCTTCAATAGTAAATCTGGAGATTTCAATGATTTGTATGAATCTGAAATCGAAGCTCTTTCAAAGAAATTGGAAGTAGCTGAGACATCAAAGAATGGTGGAAAGAAGAGGAAGGCAAAGAAACATGAGGAAAATGAAAAAATACATGTGGCTAAAGAAACTCAATTAGAACCACCTAATCCAAAGAAGAAAAAGACTTATTCTGATGAATTGGTGGCTAAGTGGAGAGAAGAAAAAATGAACAGGAAGGTAGGGGAGCCTACATTTGGCTTGGACCCTACTGAGGCAAAATCCTTGAAGTTGATGGTTGCTAATAATCTTGAGAAGCAAGAAAATTGAAAAGAAGCAGTAGACGAAGATTTCTAAAACAGAGATAGTTAAATCCCTTCTCAAGGATGCTAATAAATACTATAAACAAATCCATGTACCAGAATCATTTTTGAAAGAGCCACTCCTTGTGACTCTAGGAATGAAGTTGTTGAGTCTGGAACCAAAACTAGAAGAAGAAATAGTTCAACAAGAAGAAGTGGAAGATGAAGATGAAGAAGAAGAAGAAGTAAGTGGTGATACAAAACACATGTTAAAAAATGTATAGGATTATCATGTGAAGGAGTGTCCTTTAAAGAAAATATCTATCAGAACATCTAAAGAAGAATCTTTAAAAATTTCTACACTCGGAAAATAAGAAAAGGGTCTGGAAGAAGTGAATAATATATCTAAAGAAGAGAGTAGTAACCATGAATTGATTTAGTGAAAAGATCTTGTGACAGCTGTTTAGAAATAAAATATTGAGGAAGACAAGATTGTTCAATTTTTATATAGCGAACATAAATCACCCAATGTAGAAAAGATCATTCTTAGAGATGATAAGGGAAAATAGGTGTTGGTTGATACACCTAAGAAATCTGTGGTGAACAAGAAAGATGTTGGTGCTTCATCAAAGAGGAAAGATGAAGAAATATAAAAATAATCCTCACTATCCAAACACTCTGATTCAGAATCATACACTCTTGGACATGATTTTGTGGTAAAATCATTGATGATGTTGGTTGATTCCATTCTTTTATATTCAATATAGACTCAAGATTCCATATGCTTCATCATTTGATAAATCAGACATTAGATTCAGTTTCACTGCTTATGGACAAGTTTTTCAGACTCAAGGCTGATTTCAAATCTTTCTTCATTGGTTATGAAGATTATAAAAGATCATGAAAAAAAGATTAAAAATTATTCAAGGAAGAAAATAGAATACCTGATAATCTTTAATGAATTTGAAGATAATGTGAAGGGTGATTTCAACACAGAATGTGGGATGTTTAAAGATCTTTCTAAGAGTTTTGATGAAAATATGACTCTCAAACAGACAACTCAAAAGCAAGAAGTCAAGGAATTTAATGGAAAGAATAATTCAGTGGCTATTAATTAGAAGAGGGAATGAGATCTCAGAATTGAGTTTGAAGAAAATCTTGTTAATCCAAAAGAAGTCTTGAAGGCTCAGGTATATATTCTTAAGGCTCAAGAATAAAAATCAAAGCCCTGGAAAATAAAAAAGAATATTATGATCAGCTGGTCAAGTGTGTAGAAAAATATCACAAGGATATAAATAAACTCAAAACCATTGTAAAGAAGTTAATTCCAAAGGAAAAAGAACGATACTTCGAACCCCAATCCGATATTTTGTTTTATTTTTCTTCCTCGTATAAATTCTTTCAATCATAATGAAATTTTCATTTCCCTTCATATTTTTTTGTATAATACTAATTTTTCAGGTACCATATTTTTTTCCATTCAATTTATTCCTTTTTGAAAATCACAAGGGAAGGGAAAGGAATGATAAAAATAATACTATGTAATGAAGTGAATTCCCTAAGTATGGGAAAGTCTATCTAAGAGGTAGTTTTATCAATGAAGATTCCCTTATATAGGAAATGACAAAATCTTTTTAAGGAAGTCATAAATTCGATCCTTAGGGATTTCAAAACCAAAGGGGGGAGTTAGTCGTATTCACCCTAATTTATAAGTAAAGGGAGATATGTTTTTTTCCAAGTCCATAATGAAAAACTCTAATTTCTTTTATTCTTTTTTGTAAGGATATTTGTGCTTTCCAAAAAGGGGGAGATTTTTGAGTCAATAAGGTTTCCTTATGACTTTTCCATTCCTCTATGTTTGGAAAATCACAAACACTCTATCTTATGAAAATTTATATTTTCCCTAATAATTATCTTAATAAGGAAAATTTTCCTTCCCCATTGAATTTTTATCATTACCTATGTTTTCATTTTTCATTTTATAGTTTCTCTAAATCAAACACCTTTTATTATTTAGGGTAAAATTCGGTTTCACATATAAAACCATGGAATTCTATAAATACATGGTAATAGAGTATTCTATTTTTAGACACTGAATTCGTTGAAAATTAGAATCTGAAATCTCTGAAATTTACACTCTAAATTATTTGAAAATCAGACTCCAAATTCTCTAAAAATCAATCTCCGAATTTCTCAGAATTTAGACTCTGAATTCCACATAATTCAGACTCCGAATTCCTCAGAATTCATACTCCAAATTCCTCAAAATTTAGTCTATGTATTCCTTATAATTAGGAATCCAAATTCATTGGAATTAAGATTCTGAAATCTACAGAATTCAGGTTTTAATTTATATGAAAAATAAAATATGAATATCCATGATTTATAGACTCCAATTTCTTATTTGGTTAGGCTCTGATTATTTTCCTTAGACTACGAAAAATTAAATTTGTTTAAGAAACCTTATTTTTCTTATACTTGTTATAGTTATGAAATTATTTAATACATTAATTTTCTAACTTACCAATGTTTAAGTGAAACATGTATAGGTCCCTCTGAAATTCATGGAAAAACATGACTGTTGGAGGAGGGATCCGACCTTTGGAGAAGTACCTATAAATAAGAGCTCATTTGAATGACCTCAAAACATATTGATCACTCTAGAGATTACATGATACTGAAGTGATTTCTAGAGAGAGAGACTCTCATGCCTTGTGCGTACTGAACATGTTGTTCATCTTTCTTCATGTGATTCTGATTGTTTCTGTGTACATTCAAGGACATTCATGGATAGGAATACAGAGGTTCTGACTACCTTAAAGATCGAAGACTTCTGTAGATAGGAAGACAGAGGTTACAACTACCTTAAAGTTCCAGGGCTTTCAGAGATATCAAGACAGATTTTGATATTCCTATCAAGGGATTACCCTAGTGTGGGAAAGACAGACTTTCTTTAAAGTATTAATCAAGGGACCTTTATCCAAGGTTTTTCGATTCCCTACTCTTTGGGTTAAAAGATTTCATACTTGTTACTTATTTTGTTTCAAGTTTATTTCCATTGTATTTTGATAAAGAAGAAAGTATAAAATTTTTATACTTTCTTATTCTTTTGTATACTTTGATAAGTAAGATTCTATATGCTTTAATATATAATTGTTTTCTTATAAACTTTTACTAAGTTTCTTTTCTGGAACCACATTTCCAAAACCTATAAAGTTTATAGAAATAAATGTGTTATTGTGTATTTACCTTGTCTAACCTTGTTAATCATAGTTTTCATTATGGTTAAAATGAATGTTTTTAAACTTTCAATGAACCCCCCCTTGTATTTGAGCATCTAAATTCCTATTTCAATCTTACAGGGAGATCACCTCTTTAAGATTTACGCTCCATGTCAATGGGAAACACAAATATTACTTTCCTTAAATCCAGATAAGAAGGGTTTTTTTTGCTCAACCTTATGTCACATTCTCTTTGGAAGACATGTTACACACCACAATATATAATAAAATAGACCCATCAAATATATACATCCCTTTGTGCATTATTTTCAATTAGTGATAAGTGAATTTCATGCAGATATTATTGATTATTTTATTGTATTGTTTTGTGTATTTAATTGATTAATCTTACCATTTTGTAAGAGGTTTGACTTCCTTTTGATTTTATTCAAGGATAAATTTAATATTTGAAAAAGGAAAGAAAATCTGTGGGAAAGGGAAATAAAATACACTTCACACCATAAGAAAATTGAAGTGGTGTGACAAAAAAATTTGATTGTGAGAAATGTTTTAAATTCTGGAGTAGAATTGGTACCAGTGATGTATTGAGATTACAAAACATGTAGTTTTATTTCATAAAATGCTACTGGATAGGTCGTGATATGCATACATGTTGTGAATAAAAAGTATTCATTGTGTACCTTTATTACACGATTTGTCGGCAGTCAAAAAAAATTATGAATGATATTTTCCCAGGATTCTTGTAGACACGGAGGCAACACAGATAAGGAGTACATGACTTGTAACCCCAGTACACGCCATGTAAGGTGTATAAATTCCAAAATATCAGCTGTGACTCATGCACACATTGTGAAGATTCACAAAACATCGATCAACATAACACGATGTGTAGTTCAAGTACACATCATGACTGGGGTCATGCCAAACCCAATTGAAGCCTATAAATAGAGGTTCCAACAACTACTTTGGGGAATTTTGATTCAGAGACCCTTAGAGTGAGAATTTGAAATGTGAAATACCCATACAGAATCATCTTTATTTTCATTATGAATTTCATTTATTCACTCCTTCCCTCGTCTTCTCTCATATCTAGGATGAGGTGGTAAACCTTCCATGTTTTAAGGTGATTTAATCAAAGGGGGAAGGTTCCATTGGATTCAATTATTAATATAATTCATGTGTTTGGTTTTCATAGTTTTATTCTTCAACTTCCAATCCCTCTATTTTTCTTTTATCATGACCATTGATATTTGAAGAAAAAAGGAACATTTAAATTGTTCCACTGATTATCCTAAGGATGGAATGACCATTGTCAACCTTAGAGGAAATCAAGTCTAAACATGGTATCAAGACAATCCTGATTTAGAAAAATCATAAACTATCAGTTCAAGGGAAATAGTGAATGGTTATGTCAAGGACATGATTCCATGACCATCGGATCTACCTCGTCTCGAATCCTACATGAAATCCTGAATTAACCAATCTATTTTCTAAAATTGAATTTTACCCGAACTTGAAATTACATAACCCCGTCACACTTTTAAAATATTTTTTCACACAATCAATCAGTTTACTGCTTCATTCCCACTTTTCATTCATAAAACCCATAAAATTACTCTTTTCACACTTTTTCTTTCATTTAAAAAAATTAATCATTTGAAATTATAATATGCTAAATTATTGTGTCTATGGGATCGACCTCGACACCAACTTAACTACATTAATTGAGTATCATAGTTTAGTTCTATAATTTTTTTCATAGTACTGAAGAGAAATAACACACCCTATGGGGCTATCAAAATGGTGTCGTTACTAGGGGCACTAGACTTTTTGTATTTTTTGGATTTTAATTTTTATTTTTTATTTATTTATTTTTATTCCTCATTTTATGAAAGTTATTTTGTGCTGTAAGTTTTCAGGTTTCAAAATCCTAACATGCAGAACTAAAATAAACAGTAATCAAAAAAATGAGTCATTGATTTAACAAACATGTCTAAACCAACCCAAGATTTCAAGGAAGATAGATTAATGGTAGGGGCTAAGAAAAATCCCACTAATGTTATTCAAAGAGATTAAGGGTTATGGATTATCATTAACTATAGGCACCCATAAAACACATGATTTAAACCAAGAATCCTATAACCCCATACCAGAAAATCACTTCGAGATCAAGCCAGCCATTATTTCAATGATCATAAATAGCATAAAATTCAACGGAATTCAACATGAATATCCAAATAAGAATATGTGAGACTTCCTTGAGCACCGCGGCACTTCACAAATCCATAACGATTTGATAAATTTAGTAAGACTTCATATTTTTCAATTTTCATTATGCGATCGAAATTGGGACTAGATTCAGAGCCTGTCTATACATTTCATCACAACATGGGATGAGTTGGCTAGGATCTTTCTCCCCCGCTTTTTTAACACATTATAAATCAATGGATATACAAGTAAACATTCTGACCTTTTTTCAATTCGAATTGGATTCACTATATTCTACCTATGAGCGGTATAAAGACATGAAAATAAAATGTCCACATCATGGAATAGAGCTGTAGCTACTAATACCAAATTTAGTTGATGGTTGTTCACTGGAGAATAGGGTGATTCTCGATGCTATAGTAGGAGGATCCTTAATAAAGAAAAAACCAAAGACAGCTACAACCTATTGGATAAGATGACTGCAAATAGTTTTCAGTATCAAACATAAGGGATTCATCCAAAAGGAGTTCATGTAGTAAAAAACAATTAATGGATGGCAGCACCCCTGGAGTTGCTGACCAAGAAGATGGTCATCATAATGGTCCATCAGCCAAACTCCCTAGTTATGCCTATTAAAGAAAAAAAATTATTCAAATTACAATCATTGAAATCAATTTCAAGGTTGGTGATCACAACAACAAAAAAAACAAATATTTCAACAAAGACTGTAAGGTTACCAACAATAGGCACCCCAATGGCCCACACTAATGGGAATTGTCCACTCTTTGGAAGAGATTTTTTGAAACTTTCATGAATTATTCTAGGGTTACACTCAATGAAATAAAAGAAGAATCATCATATGAAAAGGAAGAATTTAAAAATATGGGTCATTATGTTGGCCAAGTCACCAATCAACTTAGAGAGAGAAAAAGTGGAGTGATTCTAGGATTCACTAAATAATTCCCACCTAAAGATTTGATAGCTATAGAGCTCAAAAGTGGGAGGAAGACCAAAGGAAGTGGAATAGAGTTTTTAGGACAATGACTAGTAGAAGTAGATAAATATGATAAAGATGAACCACCTCAGTAAAATCAAAGGATGCCTCTTCTAGAGCGAATGAAACATGTGAAGAAAAATATGCAAAGAGGTATGTTTCTTGATAATTTTAAAAAATTGCATACTAATATACCTTTTTAAGAGGATCCTATGAACATGAAGACATATACAAAATTTAGGTAAGAGATAGTAAACAATAAGAATAAGATTGAATAGATTAGAATCATCCCACTCACACAAGAGTGTTCGGGAGTGGTATCAAATGACCTATCTATGAAGCAATGATACCCATAAATGCTTCCAATTTTCATCTTTATAAGTGCTAAAAAATATGGAAACTCTGTGTGTGACGTAGGTGAGAGTGTCAATATCATGTTGTACACTACATTCCAGGGTTTGAGACTAGATTGACTTAAGCCTACAAGAGTACTTCTACTAGCACACTCAATAGTGGAATCCCCAAGGGGAATCATCGAAGATGTCCTGATCAATTTTGATAAATTCTATATCCATGTAGACTTTGTTGGGTTAGATATATAAGAGAAAAGGAATACTCTTCTTCGGGGAAGTCCATCTTTATCCAAAGGGCATGCACTGATGGATGTTCAGAATAGAGACTATGCATGAGAGTTGTAAGTGATCGAGTAAGTTTCAAAATCCACCATGAAATGAATAACTATGATGTGAAAGAGGAACATTATTTTGAAGAAAGAGAAATAGTTAGAGTTGAGGATGTTGTTGAGATTGAAGAGTTACAAGAGTTAGATTTTGTGAAAGAGGATGTTCAACTGAAGAAGGATGAGAAGATAAATACTAATACATTTTACATAAGAAGTGAGACCAAAAAAACTACATTTAATAGAAGACAACATGTATGGATTGTACCTAAACATACATTTAGTTCATCATGATTGAGTAAGAAATAGTGGATCAGTCCAACGAAGATTAAACATGTACTACCATCAGGGGGAATCAATCTATTTAAAGAATATGGATAGGGGCTGACCAATGTGGATAGGACACAACTGAGACCATTCGTGGACCCCGAAAAGGTAAAAAAAATCAATAATTTGTTACAAGATATGGAACTCATAATGGTAAGGTTGATCCAACTATGTTAAACATAAGTGAATCTGGAAGGCAACATGAGTTTTTCATTATTTTTTGTATATTTTAATGAAAAATAACCATTCAGAAATATATTTGAAATTCACTGTTATGGACTATGATTTTAATTGTGTATTTTATTTTTGTAGGACCATCAAAAGAACATGTAGTAAGTGGCATGTAATATCTTGGTAGAACTTGCACAACTGAATTTGAATCAGTAATTTGAAGGCATATTAAGACTTTAAATTTTGTTATTTTCTATCTTAATCTGCATATTTTAAAATGATTTAGAGATTTAACTCCCAATTACATGATCGTACATGAGTCATTATTTAATCAACTGAACTAGACATACAGACTACATAGGATAATTACAATGCCATGTTTGTAAATTTTATTTTCAGTAAATTTGATTGTGAAAATGGAGAAATGAATTAGTAGAGATAAAAATGTATATTTGGATTTGTGAAATCATAATTTAGAGGAGAATATTAATCATTGAAAATGGAATTTTTCGGTGATTTTTCATTGTTTTTAATTTTTTATATTTTCAATAATTGATGTAATTATTCATATTCACTACCATGAGTGATTTTACGAACCATTCATCTCATTCCTGAGACATCAAAAAATCCAATATTTCCCATTAATTCTATGGTATATTTTTTGAGAATCTTGGGAATGTTTTCATCTTGACGTTTCACTACATATTATCAAATATATAATTGAACATAGTTACTTTTAATATGACTGATGCATTATTTTTTATTAGGAACTTATCCTGAGACCCACCTTACATTAATCCTTTTTAAGCCTGTAGAATCCAGCAACATCCTTTTTCGAAAATGAACCACATTACAAGCCTATTTTATCTATTCCAACCGTCCTCTAAATGATTTCATGATATTAAAAAAATTGTGTGGGAGGAACATTATTGGGTTTAAAAAGATATAGAATATTGTTTATATTTTTTATTGAATTTTCCATTGTGATGCGAGGAAAGGCCAAGAAATGTTTAATTTTACTTTATTTTTCACTCTCCTTCTAAAAAAATTGAAATAAATTGGGGTTTGTTTTGAGAAGATAATAAATTGCCCTTTTCAAGAGCGATGATTTTTTATCTTGTATGGTTAGGCAATGGATGCGAGTTTTTTTCCAGAGAATAAGTTTTGAAAAAAATAAAGATAAAAACTAAAAATATAAAGAGATAAATATAGGTTATTTCATTCATTACACTTACAAGTATCATGATGCTACTTTGAGTTTTTTTGTGGGAAGAAAGCGATGAAATTATTAAAGTCATACAATCAATTTTTCTTATCTTTTATTATAATTCAATGTACATTGGAGTTGAATGTCCTTTTTGAGCCTTATTTATAATATCTTTTACCATCCTACCCTGAATCCTCAGAGTCATTTGGTCCTTAAATGGTGAATCCCTCATGATTAATGGGGATCACTATCTTTACTTGGTGGATATATTAAATTACTTGCAAGACTATGGTAAGTTACATGTTTTTGAGTTATGTGCATCACTCAATTTACATTTTACCCAAATTATTAGTGGAAAAATTAATGTGAGGTAATTGGAAAATGGAATGAATATTAATAATTAATTGGAAAAAGAAAATGGATGAATGAAAATGATTGAACATTTCAAAAGACGAAAAGTAAAATACATGTTAGATTATTATTCTTTGAAAAAAGAGGTATTGATGAATTATCCTATTTAATGATCAAACATTTAATTTTCTATTTGATCAATTTATTTTAATAAAATTGAATAAAAATCATGGTAAGATGAGCATACTTTATAATATGTCAATATTCCATTTGTAAGGAAAATGAAAAATTCTAGTGTGGGGGGATTTGATATGTTTATTTCATACATATATTTTTAGTGTTTTATTGTATTGATTTCAGTATTAAATTAATTAATCTGGCCTTGTTTGAGAACTTTGACTTGTTTTATGTTTTAGTGTAGGAAACATAGAATATTTCAAAAAGGACCAAAAAGAAGTGGAAATTTTATCTAAAAGACACTTTGTGAAAGTTTTATTTTCTCACGGCGTGACAATGGATTTTTTTTCGAAAAGGAAGATGGAAATTATAGTTAAGAAATGCTGCTCGTCGTGTACTAAGAGTACACAATGTGTAGATTCAGTTCATGACTTTTTTATGGATAGTTCATGACATTAAAAGTTATTGTGAATAACAAGTACATGTCATGTTCCTTTAGTACATTATGTACCGATAGTGAAACATAAAATTTAAGAATGATATTTGTGAATGATTCTCTTGGAAAAGGAGGAAACACAAATAAAAAGTACATGAATTGTAACTTATGTACCTGTCGTGTAAGGGATCAAAATCCCAAAATCTCATCTCATATTAGCACATGAGTTACGTGGTCTAAAAAAAGTGGATCAACATTACACGACATGTAGTTCATGTCCACATCATGTCTAAGGTTGGGCCAAACCCAATTTAAGCCTATAAATTGATTGGTTGGCTGCTCCTTTGGTACATTCTGATTCATAGATGTTCTGAGCATGTAGTTGTATTGCGCAGGTCCCTCATAGATTATTCTTTATTTTCTTGATGCATTTATTTTATTCTCTCATTCTATCTTATTATATCATTACTAGGATGAGGGTATACACCTGCAATATGATTGGGTAATTTAACTAAAGGGGGGAGGAGTCTATGGATTTAATTATTTTTATAATTCATGTCTTTGTTTTACATAATTTATTTCTTCATCATTCAATCCATTTATTTTTCATTTATTTTGACCATCAATTTTTGAATGAAAAATGAACATTTAAATTGTGCAATGGAATATCCTAAAGATGGCATAACCATTGTCAACATTAAGGAACATTAAGTCTAAACATGGTATCGAGACAAACTGGATTCATAAAAATTCTAAACTATCATACCAATTGATATATAGAATTTCCAGGCCAATGAGGGGATACCATGACCATTGGATATACATATTCATGACGATTACACCAAATAATGAATTAAACAATTTATTTTTTAAAATATAATTGCACCTGAATTAAAATTACATTACCCCAACATGCTTTTAAAATCAATTTCACATAATCAATCAAAATGTTTCTTCATTCTCACTCTACATTCGTAAAACCAATATTTTCAAATTTTTCAAATTTTTTCCTCCATTTAATAAAATTAATATTTTGAAATTCTAATTAGCTACATCACCATCTTTGTGGTATCAACCTCGAGTTCCACTTTAATACATTAATTATCGTAAATGAGTTTTATAAATTTTTTATTTCATAGTTCCATAGGGAAATAATGAGGCAATGTAGGGAGATCAACGATCTAATCCATCGTGAAATTTCTGTTAAAGGATTTCATGTTGAGTATTAGAGATTTCCATGAAAGTTCAAGATTTGATAGATATAAAAAAAAGTAGGATGACGAAGACCCTGATCTCTCTTTATAACAAGGGGTATAGTATATCCATTATCCAAGATAAAATCTCCATAGGAAGATTAACAAGATTAAATGTAAAGTTTTAAATAAATTATTCAGATGCACTAGTATCAAGTAGAGTAGTCACTAATGATGAAGCCATAGTAACGGTACCTTTCACAGTCACTGGACCAGTATACAAATAATTTGGAGACTCTTAAACTACATGAAGTAGCTTCATTCTAGACGACTATGTCTAGAACCCTTTTTCACATGAAGTATCAAAATTCCCCACATTTTTTGGAGGAGATGATGATATCTTTGCACTATGCGGTTAGACATAAATACAGAAGAATCAATAAAAGTGCCTCGGGGATCTGTGGGAGACATTTTTCCTAGGTTCCTCAATGAAACCCTTATTTGAATGACCTAGCATCCCACACTAGAAAAAAAATACATACCTATTTTAGGCACTACATGAGGTCTATAAAAGGTCTACCACCATGAAATTCAGAAAAAATCATCATACTTACACTTTCTCTTAAAGGAAATCATGCTTCCACTAGGTGACAAAGAATCTCCTGATAACCCTGACATGCCAGCTAGGTTCATCTCAACCATCAATAATCTTTATTGAATGTAATAATAAGAAGTCTTTCTTATAAATAAAACCTAATAATGAATATATATTCAAAATCCTTAATCGAACCATGGAGAATATGTACTCTCATTCGATAATGTCTCCAGTGTGAAGAGTATGGATAGCGAAAATGGTCTGTATACTATTTCATTGTCCTATGAACCGTATTGAGTTTGTATAACTCAGTGGAAATGGATAACAACATCAAATCTAGATTGAATTGGTTAGTGAAAATAAAATTTATGTCCTTCCACTCTATGCCCTCAGTTTCTTCATCATCACCATAGTTTCCAATCATTTTATGTAATGTTATTCCATCCCAAAGGTGGTACAGTTCACTTTGATCTCATCATGTATACCCATGAACCGATACTTGCATTATATAATTATCAACCATTCCACAGACTCTTGAGGATTATTTGAGACTTCTAATGGTGTTTTATTTTGGCGAAGGAACTCTTGGGAAATAACTTTGAGAACGTCCCTCTGAGGTTCCATTGATAGAGAGTGAATGGTAACCGAAGGTGGTGCATTTAATAGAGATTAGACATGCACACTATCACCTCTAACTAGTTTGAATCTATTGAAGAATTCTCTTGTTTAGGTTAAGTATTTGCTTCTTTTAAGATCTGATTCTTACATCTTCTTAGAGGAATAATTCTAAACAACATCTATAGAAAACAAGGAAGACATCAAATTTACCACTGAAATAGAGCAACAAAGGAAATTAATCTCAATATACAGAACAAAGAAGAATTGGATTTCACTATAGAAAAATGGAAAAAGGGAACAGAATAAAAATATTCAACAATAAGTCTTTCCCTAACCACTCTAAGAAAATTATTATTAAATACAGTGAGATATTTCTAGGAAAAAAATATCATCTACCACCAATGTCCCAAAAATATTTTCCAATGCATACTAAATTCAAGTAAGGAATATAAACCTCCAATGATACCATTTTTTCATGAACCAACATAGGTACCCTCATAAAATGATAATGCAAATGGTATTGACATAACTCAATGGGTGTTTCTATCCTCCATGAGTAAATGACTAGCACCTATCATCACTCAATTTGAAAGTGGGAACAGTTTTTCCACAGCCATTAAGGAGGAAAAAGAAAATAAGATATTATGAATATCAAAAGAAACTCGATGGGGAGTAATGTAATATAACAAAATAATGAAATAAATACCAAATTACTAAATCCAATGTTCAAAAATATGTAAAAAACCTAATTCCCAAGGGACATAACTCTCTATATCCATGGTTTAATAGCTAGATCCACCTCTAAGAAATCCATTTCCCTTGCTCAAACCTGGAATGAGGTAATCTACAAAAACAAGATGAAATCTGTAGGGTTTGAGACAAACCATGTTCTATTTCTCTCAAGGATTTCATAACAATATTTGAATATCAAATTAACCAACAAATTTGATTCATTTTTCAAATAAATTTGTTTGGTATTCCTGGAAAAAAACATTTCGACAAATCATACTTTAAAATTTAAAATAGGGAAATACAATATCAATTCATTCTTCCCATTACAAATGGTAGAAATATATCTCAAAATAGGTAACTTAAATTTAATAAAGGGTGATTCACAAAAATTGAAATTTTCAAAAAAAATGTCATAAATAAACTCATTTATATAAAATAGGTGATATAAATTCTCAAGGCATGTAAAACAGTTTATAAAATGGATTATATATATATATTTTTTAAATACCAAAATGTGATCAACAAGGTTGTATTCTAAATTGATTTGATCGCTCTAGGTTATACGGACCCAATAATCTAAAACAAAAAGTATATACATATGCCCCTTTGAGCCAAAGGGAAAGGAGACTCATCACCATAGCCTAACGAATTTGATGTGATGAAATGATGTTTTAGAACATTATAAATCATAACGTGCTTCCAAAAATGACTCAGTAACTACATAAGGATTTCATGTTCTCAACTAAAAACAATGATGGGAAATTTATTTCAAGGCAGGATAAAATAAAATTAAATATAATCCCACATTTGAAATACACAACTCTTCTATTAAAAAGCCATAACAGGGTTTTAATAATAAATCATATTTTCAAAAAGATGAAATCACTAGGTTTACACCAAAAAAGTAATTCATTTTTCATAAATATAAATTTTAAACCAATTCAGGCAATTTCACCATCCAATTTACAAATAAATTCAAAATTTTAAATTTCAAACAAATTCCATCAATTTTATAATAATTCCTCAATTCAATAGTAGGCGTTTGTTTGAGAATTTTCCATCAAATAAACATTTCATAATAGTAATCGAAAATTTAGTTTTTTTTAAAAAATTCTTCCACTCAATAAACACACCCCAATTCACTAGAATTGGTGGTTTTCCCAATTTCATGGAAAAGTGAACCAGAACCCCCAATTCATTGGAAATGTGTTTTTAATAAAATAGTTTAATGTGATTTGTGCAACTTAATAAATATAATTTTAAACCAAACATAATTTCAATCATTAAATTAAATGTTATTTAAATTTATAACCAAATATAGAATCACCTACCTTCCTAATAAAAACACATGTCTCACAATGAAACCTGCAAACAAGAACAATGGAACAGAAGATCTAGACACTCAACCTAGAAATAAGATGCATGAACACAGAGATCATATCTATAAATATCAATAAGATCTATCAAACCCCAGGGAAGGAATAGAATATGAGATTGAGATCCATGATGTATGATTTTCTGGAAAAACACACTATGTTCTCCACAATGATAAATTACCGAACGAAAATGATTGGTGGGGTTAGAGGTTCCAAAAAATTCCTTAGGAAGGATTTGGGTGGAGGGAAACGAAACATAAAGGAAGGAAAAATCTATAATCAATCTTGCTGCCTATTAAAAAAACTATTAATGAATTACATCATGTGTAACCCGATTACACAAAATGTAATTTTTGAATATCACATATGCTTAGAAACCCATAAAATTGTAATAGAAAATTGATTATTATTCCCTATCTTTTATTATTCATTTAATATTATTACAAAATGTGTAATTTTTTAGCAGCATGTAAAACCAAATGGTTTTTATACAATTAATAAAACAAATTTTCCTCATCCTGATAACAGGTATCCTACAAATTTCTTCTCGAATATACCTAAACAATGAAAAATAAAAACCTTGATTACCAAAATTCTCATACATTATGGTGAAGGTTTATTTGGTATACTCAATGTACTAAGCATAGTACTCATTTCAAATCCTGAAGAGTTTCAAAAATTAGCAAAGGGTCAGGTGGTAACATATATTAATGAGTTGGAAGGATACATTAATATAATTTTTGAAAATACAACCATTAGCATAAACATTATTTATTTTAACATACATATGGTACTTAAAAATATTATAATTAGCTCTTATGTGTGGAATTACGAACCAAATTAGCTTTCATTAGATGACTAATTACTATATAGTTTTGGAGATCATACATGATTCCTAGTGTAACCAAATTTTATTTTTTAAAATTGTAGTTGTGGTAACTTACTGGGTAGAATGGGTTGAATATCATTTTTTATTCCTTATTGGAGAATATAATGTGAGTGTTATAAGGATTTTATAAATTGGAGACATGAGATCTCTTGGAGGTATCCATTCTGAGGATTAATGGTTTGGGAAATGATCATACCAGGATTTTTATATAAAAATATCTCACCTCATAAATCAAGGGGTATATAATTGAAATTAAAATATAATGATCTTATGTTGTACTTATAGAATCCCAAATTTCATTTAATTGTTAGAATCAAAATTTTTGTTCACTAATAAATGAAGTTCAATAGTTTGGGGAGTGGGGGATTTTAAAAATATGGAATGACAATCAAATTAAATATATGTGGGGAAGAAATTAAAAAAAGAGTGAAAATGGATTTATAGAGTGAGTGACTAAAACAAAAAATAAAGTATAAATAGAATATGAAATTTATTATATAGAAGAAGAGAGACCACATACCTATATTTTTCAAATAGTTGGGGATGATAAAGGAGGTATGGAAGAGGGGTGAAGAAAATATTGGGGAAATATGAGAGTGGATTTAGTGAATAGAGAGTGGGTTAGGGGAAAATTCAAGTTATTTAAAATTAGGGTTTCTATTTGAGAAATTGAATAATTTAGTGGTTTATATTGTTGCATGATTTTACCACATATTTTGATAAATTTCACGATAACAATGTTTGTTATACTAGATAGGGAAACAAAAATTGGAGAGCCAGTTCACATTGTATGGTAAACTATTCAATGACTATGGGAACAATTCTAATTGTGTTCTTTAATTTGGTATAGATTTATCACATGGTTTAGTAAACCATGTTCTACCCACATAATTTGTTTTGTTTTAAAAAAAATATCTCCAAATCAATTTTGAAAATAAATTATCTATCATAATATGAAATTTTAGTATTCCTAAAATTTTAAAAAAATAAATTAAGTCTAATTTATGAAAATATTATAAACTAACTAGGGAAAGTTCAACCCAATATCGTTCACCTCAAACTTACCCTATAACCAAAACTCAAAAAAAATCACTATCATTTTCTCTTAAAAAAACAGATAAATTTTTATAAAATTTGATGTATTGATTAGTTAACTAATGGTCAATAAAACAATTAATGTATCAATCTAGTCATATCCGGGCCTCAGTCTGAAAAAAAATATGGTGGAAACCACTCCCATGTTGTATTATATTTGAATGTATAGTTTTAGAAACATAATATTAACCTTAATGATTATTTGATCATCTTCATCAATCTCTATCACCGCATTGTAGAAATCATTTGATCACATTAAAAATCCCACACCACCAAGACATTTTCATTCCTATAATGACCTTAAAAATTAGTTAAAAATAAATTCCTTATCACCAAGTTGAAATTATTCCCAAGAGATCATGATTTCATGGACCTCCCTTAGGATGTTTGTATACGTGATGGCATTTATGTATACCTTTCATGTAATATAAATGAGCTGCTACAACTACAACATATTCTTCTCGTATTTTTTACGATCATGATTTAAATCATTAACTACCTAGTATTCCTTTCACCCCATTTCAACCAGAGTGTCTCATGTATTCCCATCAAAAAAATTTGAAGGGAGGAATTTCCAAAGGATTCTTATATTGTATCATGTATTCCCAGAGGGAGTCGTCAAGGTTTATCACCCAGTATTTTCTTAAAGAACATTATTTATACTCAAATATTAATTTTAGTTCATAGTTACAAACATCCAAATGATCTCTAGATTGTGGATGAAAGTATGTGAAAATGTCATATTTAACAAGACAATTCATCAAGAAATTACTTAACATAAAATGTATGAAATTAAGACACATATCATTGATGATCACCAGTTAGAAACCAGACCAAATAAAAAAAATTCTTTATAAAATCAATGGAAACCATTGTGGTTTTTTGTTATGTATCATCATCTTACACCCATTTGGAGACACAACCCATAGAAAAAATAAAATTTGTGCTTCCAAATGAGAGTGGTAATGTATTCATTAAATAAATTTAAAATATATCAATATATTTACCTTAAACAATATGATTTTGTGAAATTTCATATATGTACCCAAAGTTAAAAATATGTTGGTAATTTTTCCATTTAAATATGATTATCTGGGAATTATTGTGTATGTTTGGCCTACATAATCCTTATATTATAAATTTTTTATGGTTCGATCTATGACATGATTTCCCCTAGATAGTGAAGAATTAATTAATCCCAAAGACTATTTCACTTCTGCCATCAGATCTCAATGATTGATAATTTTATATCTATGTGATTAGAAAAATATAGGATCTTCAAAAAATAGTTATTCAATTTTAAAAAAAGTTCTTTATTAATAATATTTATCAGGGTTTAACACCCATATCAAAAAAATAAATTCAAAATGTTAGGAAACCCTCATCTTAGTGATGTTGTAATCAAAAAAGATATTTCTTTATGGGAAATCATCCTATATTTTATCTATCCTTAGATCTCTAAATCAAATTATTGAGATAAGAGAACCCATACAGTCTACCAAGGTTAGGATCATTCTTATTTAATAGTTATTTATGGGTCATATGATTTTTGTAGACAAACACTTTAGATAACACCAAATATGAATAATATCTATTGAACTCAATGGCTAAAAGAAATATGTTTTTTAATCGTGTTTTAGTTAATTTGTGCACATTTTAGATAAAGGGTTGTATACTACATTCGATAAAATATGTGGTAATACCTTATAATAAGAATTGGTCTAACAATTTAATCACTTTATTCACACATGAGTTGATTGGATTATTCAAATTAAGATACAATATAATAATCAATGATTTAGTAATTTAAAAACATTAATGTTTGGATCATAAAACTTAAAGATAACATCATTTGTGAGAAGGTTCATTAATTTTTATAAAATTATAGATAAATATCATATAAAAAATTTATGAAATCCTAATTTTTTAAGAAAACATTGAATATATAAAACTAAAGTTATAATTGGAAGAATTTCGATTACATACATCTTTTTTGGATCATTATAAATTACTTTCCTATAAAATATTTGTCCTACTAATATTCAATGTAATACCATAATGTTGAAATTCACATAGTTAAGAACCCTAATGGTGTTCTCATACCTCTCAAAAAATAACTTAAGGTTCTTCTAGAAATCATCAAATTACATCCCATTTAATGAAATTTTATCCATGAAGACATCAGAAAACTTTTCCATCATGCCATAGAAAATAACCAACATGTAATTTTTGAATGTAGTTGTAGAATTTCTCATTATTAATGACATTAAACAATAAATGAATGTTCCATATGGGAATGAAAATGTGCCATTATCTAGATAATAATGAGGATTAGAAATTTTCTTATATAATAAATAATCATCCAGGCTGAAATTTGAATAGTTATCAATAAATAAATCTAAAATTTTACAAATGAATGCAAGTGGAAATGGATCTTCTTGGGTGGTTTCATTAATATTTTTTTAGTCCACACACACTCTCTATCCTTTGACTATTTTCATGGGAATGAGAATATTCCATTAAATTAAAATCTTGGTAATAAATTATTTATTTAAAAATAATAATAAAGGGACCACCCATAGGTCCATTTGAGATCATATATATAATTTTAGTATCCAAAGGTTTAGTTTTTTTGTTTTAACTAATTCTTTTTTGGAGTGTTCAACCTTCATGGTGGTTGTCAAAATGTCATTTCCCATTCCTCTTAATATAATTTTGGGATGAAAATTATAGGTTTTATCCCTTTAATATTTGTAAATATCTATCCAATATCATGTATCCACCTATTCAACACACGTAAAGGTTCTTCTTCTTGATCATTTATGTGACATGATTTGAGAAGAAATATCATCACATCCTTATCCTCTAATAATTTTAATTCCATGAAAAGGGAAGTGTATTAAATTCCATTTATGTGTTCATTGAAACTAATTGAAACAAAGGCATATTATTCACAATTTATAATCTAACTGAAGTTACTCCATACTACCAATAATTGAAACTCCAACTAGATACATTATTCCCATATTCATGTTCATTTTTGGGATTAAATTCTTCACTTACCCACTTCTCTGTTGATTGGGAAAATTCCATATAAATTTTTTTTCATCCCAAATAATTTATTGACATGGAAATAGTGTAATAATTCTCATATTAAACAATAATGTCTTGTATGAAAAACTTTTAATATTTTTTGATACCACACCACCACATAAATGAAAAATATTCTTTTCGTAATGAACATAGATATATATTTTTTCTATACTAAGGAATTTTAACCCAAAAATTAGTGGTATGTTTTCATCTTTCTCTATATCAAAGATGATTATGTAAGATGGAAAAATAAATTTCTAATCATTTAACAATATATTATCTAGGAGACTCTTGGGATATTTCTTAGAATTATTGGCCATTTGAATTTTCACATTGATGGGATTCAACTCTTCTAGTCCCAATTTATTGAAAAAAACTAATGGAATCATATTATAATTAGATCCCAAATAATAAAGATCCTTACCAAATTCAAAAGGGTTGACCGTGAATGAGAATGAAAAACACGTAGTGTCCAAATTATTTAGTGTAATTTCATGTTTATTTACCACTGAAAACTCTTTATTTATGGGAATGGTTACCAAGTTCTCCAACAATTTTTTATTTGAAAAAATTACTTTCCTAACCATTGTTTATGTAGTAATTTCATCTAATACTGTAACATAAGAGATATTGGTCTAGATCTTCTGAAAGGACTCTACGAATTTAGAAAACTATACTTCAATATTTTTTTAATTTATCCACCCCATAATTGGTAAAAATAGGTACATATTGTTTTATTACTTGCACCTATTTTACCTTATTTTCTAATTTCACTTTTTTCTATTCATTTTAGAATGGTACACCATTGGGTATGACAATATTTTAATCATATTTTGGAGTTCTATCATGTATCTCAACATCTACTTCCATTTATTTTTCTAGGGGAGGATGTGTAATCTTATTACCACTCCATAAAGTAACAACCTTAGAATCCTATAATGGTTTCTTTGTAGTATTACCTATTGGTGTGATAGGTTTTTCAATTGAGAGGTAATATATGATCTAGGTAATTTATTATTTCAGGACTTTGATGGTGTTCCCTTAATTTTTAAATAGCTCTCAAACAAAAGTGATTAATTTCATCATCATCTCTTCCAGGTCTATCTTTAGCTCCTTATGTTGTTGCTAAGCCAGGTATTTTTTTTAATGATAAGTTTGTTGTACTATATTGAATAATGGTTCCATTAGTGATTATATCTTCCAAGAGTATGTTGGTTATAGTGTTACAATCTTGGGTATGGATTCTGGTACTAAGTTTGATCATATCATGGTGATATTTTTGGTATAGATTATGGATCATATTGCTACTATTTATTCCAACAAGAATATCTTTTTTTTCACACTAAATTAATATTGCCCATAAATTTTTTCTAACAAAATTTTTTAATACATAACTAACATCATGAGAATAGTCTCTATCACATGTGTTTATATGATTTCTCATTGCATGGTTATCACTATTTCCACTACAACCACAGAGCTTCACATTTTTAACTTGTACACTTGTGTTGAGATAGGGTGCATCAATATTTATAGAAATTGAATAAAATTGGGTAGTTAGAATTTTTTTAGAATTAATTTTATCCACCCCCTCTTTTTCCAATGTTATAAATGACATTTAATAATTTTTCCAAACATATCTTCTGATAAATAGAATAGTTCTTCTCATAAACTCCTCACAAATATTCCTTAGGAAGTTTCATTTATCTTTATTCTCATTTTCATTCCACCATTAATGGTTATAATTCCTAATGTATTTATATCCCATGTTGAGGAATATTCTTCAATATTACCCCAATTTTTTCATTTATTCACAAATATCTTTTCATTCATGTCCCTAGAAAATTTTCATATAATTTCTCAACATTACAATCTTAGATGGAGTATAATATTTGGAAAAAAAATCAATAAAGAACCTCCATTTTAAGAATAGTTTTTTTGCAGTAGAAATTTCATAAAATTTCTTGCATTATCCCTTAATGAAAAGGGATATAGAAAAATATTTATTTTATTCTCAAATTAACATTTGTAATATAATGTGTCAAAAAAATCTATGACGTTTGTAATATAATAATTTGTGTCATTACATTGTGAACCCCCAAAATGAACCGTGGTTTGAATATGTTTTATAATTTCTATATTTATTTACAAAATCTAGAATAGGTGGAAAAAAATTCTTTAGTATTATCCATGGATTGGTATAAAATCATACTTCATTTGAGTCCATCAAGTGGAATCATTATTTGAGAAACTTATGGAATATATCATTGATGTTCCTATCGATAAAATCCCTTCACATATAGATCTGGTGGTTGTTTATTTTTTATTAAGAAATATAGTTAAAATTGAGGTAGCTGTTTATTTTATTCTCCCATAATTATAAACTATTTTCCAAATCTATGGATGTCAACTGGGTGTTCCACTTCAACAATTTGTATTGGTAGGTTTTGTATGTATTCTCCCATGAGTCTTATTAATTGAATTGATATTTTTTCCTTCAATTAAAAAATAAAATATTTATCTCTCTATTGACTGAGAACTCATGGAAGGATTGAGGTGGTGGATCATGGACCAACAATACAACACAAAATAAATCATGCCATGTTTAAAGGAAAAAATTGAAAATAAATTAAAAATAGATATGAGTTAAGAAAATATTTTTTCAGAATTTATTATTTTTGAATTCAAATTATTCAACCTATACATTATCAAAAATACACTTATTGAGTATATTCCATTACAAATGAGCCAAAATTTTGTGTTTTCTCAACCAACTAGTTACTTTTAAGTAGCCCAAACTGAATTATTCCTAATAATATTATGAGTGAAATGTAATTATAGGGGTAATACTTTAGGGAACCATGGGTATTTAGCAATGTAAATTATTTAGTAAATTATTATATGTTTCCATTACTTGTTTGAGAATCATTTATTCTACAAATCACTCCGAATTAATGTTGTTAAACATTTAAATTTTTAAAATAAAAATTGGGAATTGGATTTTCATAACATATAAAAAATAGGATTCCAGGTTATTACATTCAATAGAGATAGATGGAATCAATCTAACTTATTTGTAATGTTTTTCATTGTAATATTTATCATTTAGAATCGAATATATTGAATTCCCTTATTATGGATGTTTTTTTATTATGTTTATAATAATTAACTTATTGGTCCAGAAATTATTTTTCTGAACATTCATCAAAGTAAACTTAATGTGACAATGATTATACATAATTTTATTTGGTAAAATTGTCAAAATTCCCTCATAGGTCCCTGGATATAAAATTACAAGTCTGATAAAATGTATCATATGAATGGAACTTATATTTCATGATGTAATTGTGAAATAATTATATGAAAAACAACCCTCAACAATTATAATTCAATTACCAAAATGGATATAAAACATCATCTATAACCCAAAAACAATATAATGGATTAACTATATATGATATAAATGATGACTAACAACAAATGCATAACACTATTGTTCATTAAATTAATCCAAAAAAGAGAAATAAAATCATCCTCAATAAAAATGATATAACATACCTTATATGAGTATCAATATATTAATTCATACAAGATATATCTCCCAAATAATGATCCTCCACCCAAATGGAAAAATAACATTAATTAGTTTACCCCAATGTCTGGGGGTGGTTTTATGTCACAACACTAAGAAAAAAGAGTAGTTTATTTGGTAAATGAAATGTGGGTGGTATGATTCTCATTGTCACATAGTTAAGGAACTTGGTTTTGAGAATTAGGTGTCAATAATGAAATTAAATCTAGCACCCAATCTTTTAGGTGGATAGTTTTTTGAAAAATTGACATATTTTTTAAACCACATGATTGTCATTGAAAATGGATCTATACCTTATTTTTTTAATTCCACGTAGTCACTATGGTGAGGTTCATAGTTTATTAAAGAATTTATAGGTCACATATTTTTTAACTATCTCTTGATTTTTTAGGGTCCTATAGGCCTAGGTTCATGGGTTTTGAGATTAATAAAAATAACTCACATTAATAAAGGATCACAAATGCTCCGCTTTTCCTCCAAAACACTCAAATCATTCCAACTCCAACTAATCTTTCATTAGTTTCTCATTTTTTAGATAAGAAAATATATTTATTGAATATATTCTTGATATCAATGTTAAAATACCCATTATTTATATGGAATATATTTTAACACTATTGTGTACACCTAATTCAATCATAAGACATTAATATGACACATTCTACTCAATAAATTAGCCACAATATTCAATTTCTCTAATGCATAGTAAATAAAAAATTTATTATCGTATATGAACTATATTAATTTCCATTATCATAGGTTCGAGCCACAAATATAAAATATTTACATTAATATATTTTTATTCATAAATGAAAAAAATTGGTCATAAATGAAGTAATTATACAAAACATCATAGAAAAAATAACTTCAGTAATATAAATACCTTCGGTAACATATTTACATTTATGAGGTCATAAATTTTGAGTCTCATAAGTGGTAACTTCTCATGGTATCATCAAAATGAATCCAAATGTAAAATTTAAATCACGTCCGGAAACATGAAACACCACTCCCTCCTGTTGTAAAAGAAAAACCAAATCACCAAATATATTCTCCTTCAAATACTCAAAACTATTCTTACAGTAACCTTTCCAAAAAAAAATTACGATCATCCCTAGCTAAGGCTATCAATGGAATTGAAATCTAAGATAAATTCTACAAGAGACTCTGTTAATAGTTTATAATACCAATCATATTTTGCGCCTACACAACATTCTTGGGGGGTATTAAAAATTCATAGCATTAAACTTTGAGATATCCAAAATTAATGAAATTTGAGACACGAAATGTCCCATGAACCCCCTTCAGCTGATCTAATAGATCCTCAACGCATGGAATCAAATAATAGATCTTAATTTTAACCTATTTCAAGTGTTGATAATTGATTAAAAATAACATAATGTTTTCTGGATTCATCATAGAAATAGTATGATAACCAAGAGGTGAAATAATATGTAAAATAAAACCCATCTATGAAATTTTTTAAATAAATATTCATTTCTCCCAGAAGTAAAAATAATTGACCCTATATGGATATTTTAATAATAGAGTGTTAATTTGATGCAAATATATTCCATAATTGATATCTCATTCCGGGGTTTTCATCTCCTCCTATTATAAAAATAAATATGGGTAGTCATCAACAACCTCAAGAAACACCACTATCTAAACCTCTAACAAACTCAATATCATATCATCCATAATATATGATAATGTCTCTACATTCCTCTATCCTATATGGGGTTATTTCTCACTAGTGATCATGAAATATTCAATATTTGTATCAAAGAAGATAACTTCATTCCTAAAGAAATTAAAAATATCATTAACTAAATATTTTTAGTCCATGTCAATGATAATGACATTCAACAACATCTTCAAACATAGAAAATAAATTATAAGTGTGATATTGATCAATCATAAAGTCATTTTCTCTATATAAATCATCTAAGATAGCTTGACCTTCAACTAGTACAATTAATTCCAAGGTCCTCAGAAGCCTCTCCACATCAATTCCCAGAGAATGGACTCAAGAAGGTACAATGAATCTATGATTACCTCCTGAATCAAATAAATAATACATTATAAACTTTTTTTTACCTCATATAGTGTTTTTATGATATATAACTATATTATCTAGTGGATGCATGTGGTCCAATAAACCACTATGCCCACTCTAGTGTTGACGGAGAAAACCTATTGAGTTTTACCCTACTCTTTATCCCTGAGGAATTGATAAATCATAGAGTTTTTGTATACCCACCATGTTACCTCACTATTACTCATATCCCAGAGCATTAGTTTATTATTTCTACATTTAATTATACTATTGTAGTAGGTGAGTCAGATCTAGACCACCTTATCTACACATCTCATTGAGGAAGTTCATGCACTCCCACTTACAAAAGACACAAAATCTAGGTGAAACAAAACATATATATTCTAAAAATAAGTTTCAGAGAAAAAATAATCATGATAATATGGGATAAAAAGCATTGAATTGTCTTCCCATTTTTTGAAACATCAATTGACCAGAAGACTCAGAACCTATGAACACATGTCATGCACTCATAGTGTCTTGATGAATCACTAACCATAATGTTATATTCATAACCAACATCCTCTCAAAAACCAATCCCCACACCATTCCCATAATATGTATTTATAATATGAATAAGGTGAACTAGAAATAGATCTAAAAATGTAAATATTCCTAAAATTTCCAATATCTATCTTCCTTCTCTGGTGGTTGGTTTGTAGAATAAAGGAAGATATTATTTAAGAAAATACTAAAATAACACATTTTTTTCTTCTATAGAAGATATTACAAAGCATCTATTAGAATGTTTTCTTAATGGTAGATGAGTGAAACTCAACCTAAAACAAAACAAGGAATATATCCCATGAAACTACCACCACCTTAAAAACTCAAGGAATAAAAACCACCACATTAAAGTAGTTTCATTTAACAATTTTATAGTAAATGGAAAACTATGATCACTCTGAGCACTAATAAATCTAATTCAAATAAATTTATCTTATAGATATTCACTTATCTCTATAATATAAATTTATACCTCATAATTATATTATATTTGGTTCTGAAACTCTTCAAATGACTTCCTACAAGCACTGCTTAGGTCAATATCAAATCTGTAGATGTCTATAAGAATTTAATTTCTGGCATCATCAGCACAAACTGAATGGGGTCATTGACCTAAGTATATAAAAAATAAAAAATACTATATGTTAAATATGGAAATTATTTATAGAATACTTCATGTTTAATTAATTAGGATTCATATTAGTTCCCATGATTCCCCAAATTCATTCACATTCACGAATAATAACAATTCAGGATATTTATTTAGGCCATATCCTACAAGATACATAACTTATCATTGCACATTAATTAAATTTATGGTATTTATGTTATATCATCAAAGGACCTAAATTCTATTGGAAAGGATATTCTAAATTACATAAAACACATACTAAATACTACTAATACTGTCTCCCTACCAACACATGTAATCATCACCAATGAATATCTCTAAGCTCTATCATATGTATCTTCCCAAAGGTTTAATGAAACTAAGTTATGATCATTTCTACACTTGTACCCATCCTATGATGGTAGTGAAAATGGGAGTAACCCCTAAAGATCACCTTTAATAAGCCATCAGTTGGTGACTAGCATAGAGGGTATGTGTTGAATAATTTTGTACTCATTACTGCATATATATTCAAGGAATAATAAAATATCCACTTATCATTTCCATCACATGTATTAATAAAAAAACCAATACATGAATGTAACATCATATTACAAATAAATAAGTGAAATAATAATACTATATGTAAAGACTAGAATAAAATCATGAAAATATAAAACATTTAAACAACCACTAAGATCTACTAATTCCAATTTCAATCACGAACTATCTCTTACTGATCTGTAAGAAATATATACATATGTGTGGGTTATAATTCATTCAAACATAACATGATCCTCCCTAAAACCAATCATGGAACTATAAATGAATCATACTAAATCCCTAGTGGATAAATAGAGGAGATCAACTAATCTCGTAAATATAAAAACTATATCTCAACCATAATATTGATAACTCACTATGTATCCCATAAAAATAAGTCATGTGATAAAAAATTAATACATATAATAAAGGTACCATGAATCAACTTTCCAACTAAACCAGTCACCCTAACCCAAACCTCTTACATCCTGGTTATATAGTCCCCTCCATAGTTTGTTATATACATTTGTGAAAATATATAACAACCATTTCATAATCATAAAATTCACACTATGTACCTTAATACATCTATGTAATCAACACATCCTCATAATTGTATTTATAAAATGAGTTTCATCACAACTATACATATATTTTTACTCTAACTTAAGAGATTATAGATTTTACATAAATACATATCCCCCCAAATAATTTTGGTCATCCCTAATTTGAGCATCAGAACCGAATTGTGCCAAGGCACAAATGGTGTTCCTAATCCCCATTGACAATAACTTTTTTATATCGAATCAAAAATACCATAGTGGGAATTATTTCAACAAATGAATAATTACATTAAAAACAAAAATGAAATTTCATAGAATTAGAGGTTGTTACATCCATATATTTTGAATCTATACATTAACATAATAAGAAGTCAAATAAAAAACAGACAAGGAATCACTAAGAGTAAGCATCCAACTCAAACTAATATAACATGACTACAACCAAAAATAAAATTCAATAATGGAAAACTTTTTCAATTCATAATTGATCTAGAATACCCAAAATAATTCAAAAATACTAATTGATGTTCTCCTTATTACCACTAGTCACCATACAACACACCCACTCAATGGGATTCCAGAAAGATCAATTCCATATCGTTGATAATTTTAAAAACATATACCTATATTATTCAATTTCTCTTCATATACATATTAGTTTAAGTTAGGATTGGTAATAATATCATTATTGTTTTCTCCTAAGCTATCTATAAATTTAATTTTTGGAAAAATTATGAGAACAATAGTTTTTAATATTTTAATTGAAAATATGTTTTGTAACAGTTCAAGAAAAAACATAGTCCATACAAATATATCATTTAAAAAACAAATAATTATTTTCAAAAATCTAGATATTATTTTAAAACCCCTTTTGAAAATTCATATTTATAAACCCATTTTTATCCCCCTCTAGAAGTATCAAATGATAAAATTGAAAACTCAATAAATATCAAGTGCACAAGTATAACTGTGTAGATAAAAATACAAAGAGGAAATAACATGATCGATCATAATCAACATTAGTCATAAACTAGGGGAAGATATTGATAAATAACTACTAAATATTAGATACATCTAAATGGACCATAAAAAATATAGTTACAAATTTCAGGTTACTGGATGAAATATTAATTGGACTAATAAAGAATAAGAATAACACTATATAATAATAAAAAAGTAAATTAAAATGTAAATAATTTTAGGAAACTCCATAACATCGAGTGATAAAAACCCAAAAATATATGGGAGGAATGGCTTAAATGATGTTTTTCATAGTCAATATCCTCTTAGTTTTCTCTAACAGGCCTATCAAATGAAACTTCACTAGTATGGGTCATAATAAAAAACAATGGGATATAAATATATCTCATCTATAGAATTATAGAAAACATATCTCCATCTCACACAAAAAATCCTTGAGTCCCCATTATACTATCAATAGAGGGTAATGATTTCATGTGAAACATATCAATCACACATCAGTAACAATCCATATGTCAAACCATTCCAAAAGTACAACACAACATCCCTTTATAATCCTTTCTCACTGAAGGCCCCATATTAAATTAGACAGCACAAAAAATATTATCATAGATTCAATAAGAACCCTTAAAACCTAACTCTATGGGGATTTAAATAAGAATGTATCTATTTTATTAAGGGAAAACCATTTAACCAAGGTTCCAACTACACCTTATATATTTAAACTAATAATAATTTACTATAATCTACATTGAAATTCATTTAAATCCTAATATTGATAAGAAAGTTCATTTTTCAATGCACTATACATTCCATCAAATCATGATTTTGAAATCACACCTTGAAATCCCTATTGAAATACACTTGTAAGTTCATAAATATTTTAATATCACCCAGAAACCTTGGGGAACCTCACCTTATAACCATTATGTTCATTAAAACATAATACAATAATGGTAAAGTTTTTTATATAACTACCAAATAATTAAAAAACTATGAATCTAATAAATAAATAAATAAAAAACTCAAAATTCACCTAAATTCTATATGAATTGAAATACCTAAATGTAATATCCTCTAAACCAACAAATATTCCATTTAAAACCATTTAATGTTTAAAAATTTTAAAAGAACAGTTTCCTTATAAAAACCTCTTAATAAAATTAAAAAATATTTCATACATAATTTCTTATAAAAATGATTTTGAAAACCAATTTATAACATAGATTGATAGAAAAAATAATAAAAATATGGAAACACCTTCCTATGAAAAGTGTGATTGATGATAATCGTTAAAATATGAAGAGAGGAAAGTTTGAAGAGGATTATAAACACTATATAAATCAAAACCACCGAGGTAATAGAATCCTACCCCACATGGGGTTTTTTTTAACACTAATACACATTAATAGATAATGGAGTAAATAAGTTGGAAAATAATGGAAGAGTGAAAAGGGCCCTAGACCTTGTAAAACATGTTGAATAATGTATAAAATGACAAAAATACCAAGAAGGTTGTTATATAAGTCAATCCTAGATTTATTTGGGTTGTGTTTCATGTTATATAATGGGTGAGGAAGGGGTGAGGGGGTTTAATTCAAAGAGGGTAGGGTATAATCTTACAGTTTTTCAAAAAATAAAGGTATAAAATGTGGTTCCCAAAACCAACTACCAATTGTGTTTCATTAACTAGAAAAAATAAGTTACCTTGTAGAGTTTGGAACATGATTTAGAAAACTATCTCCCAACCATATATACATTTCTAAGACATGTTGTACTTTTCTTAAATTGAAGGCTATGTGGTTATACCTAATTGTTCTCCAACCATTCCTCACCACCATAGATTTAATATTTTTAAAATTCCAAGATTTCCAAAATGAATTTCAAGGAATAAGATGAAAATAAAAAAAAATGAATTAAATAATAAGATATATAAAGTTTTAGGTGTGATAATTCTACCCAATATAACCCTTTCTAGCCCCTATAAAGTCATTAATGATTCAAATAAATACCCTAAAACCAAGGAATCAAATAAAATAATAGAGAATGATAACTAGATAAATCACCTTCTAAATATATGAGAGCTAAGAAAATATGAACACATAAAGTCAACTCTCTAAGGAAGGAATAACACAAAATGAAAAAATTAAGTTTATGAGTCTTTTAATATATCACCTCACTCTATAAAGAATCCACTTATTAGGGCGGGTCCATCAAAACTAATTGTTGTAAATGAAACACCTTAAGGTATTGTATGACACTTTAATCATTTGATACCAAACACTAATATCTAAACCTGAAAATTCATCCATAATTCCATTAATGGATATTAGATTCTCCAGAATTGAACAAAGAGCTATGTAAAATAATGGAAAAAACATAGATAAATAGTACATGGAAGAATAATGTAGTAATGGAAATAAAATAATACACCTCAATAATGTTATGTTGGGATACAACCAAGATCCAAACTAAAATAGGGATGCCTTAATTTTTTGATGACTAAATTTAATGAAATTATAAAGATGGCCTACATTAACCCATCATTTCCATGTCATCTAAACTCTTTAATATTAATGATTAGAGAGATTATGGTGACCACATTGGTAATACATAAGATACCATTACATATCTATTATCTTGGAGGCCATTATTTTTTTATGATCTTGATAAACACAATTTTTAACTAGATTGATAGGGAACACATACATGATCCAAATTCCTAGAGTTGCAAGGCCTTGAATAGTACATAAAATGTTTTCCCAAAGGAAAAAATGTCTTTAGAATTTGTCCAAATTCACACAAAATAAACCAGAAATCCAATTCCTACTATAATATCTTCTGCCCATTACTATCACGGAACTGAATACTTCACAATGATTTCATACACACTGTCTTCTTCCACTAATGACTATAACCAGAAACACATAAATCGCACTAAATAAAACCACTACAGATAGGAATCTTCCAAATATATATCCTTTGATTAGATCAAGATACAAGGACCAAGTAAATCCATGTTTATTTAGAAATAGACCATGAACTATAGATTGGTCAGCCATTTCATTTAGAATAATATATTACAATCCTAATTCCCTATTATATGATATCTAAGAATCCCAAGGGCCTAAAGGCCCAATACATTGTCTAAAATCTCATTTCATATTAATATTACAACTATTATTTTACCAAGATATACTAACATATTAAATACCTACTCTAATATATTTTTATAATACTTATGCAATGTCATATAAATTCATCCCTATTTATATTTCAACTTAAGACTCATATTGGATTTTTAATATTATTTACCACTCAAGTAATCCCAGAACTACATGAGGCCACTACTTCATGGAAGGAATAAAATTAGTATATGATTCAAAAAATCATTATGATTTATTAGCTCAAGATTAACTATTTTTCCTTTCTTAAATGATATTGAACATTCACTAATATCATAGAAAATAACATAACTTCTCCCACTCAGATATAGCCTAGATACCGACTCCACTATTGTGGATTTAGTATCCAAATCCCCAAATGATGTCTGATTAAATAAATGTATACTTAAAATGATCCTTTGATAAGGAACCATCACAAAATGGAACCTTATATGATTCCATGAATACCTTCTCAGAAGATAAATGAATCAACTAAATAATATTAGTGAAATAATCCTTCATTGATCGATCATCCCATTAGTGATCTATATTTTATGTCACCCTAACCACTTTTTCTTTCTTAGAACAAACCCACTAAATGAACATGTTTTTGATGAATTCTAAATACATGATGATCTATATATAAAGTGGAATGATTATCCTCCACCACTACTATCTTAGTTCATTAATCATGTCCAAAATAGATTTCACTCTTTTGGATTTTAGATTGTTCAACACCATTAATTTTATCTTACCACTCTGTAGACATTTTATATAATCAGTCCCAATAGAATATGAGTGAATACTATGTTGGGGTAAACACTTCCACTCTACTAAGATTATGGGTTCTGTAGGAAACTACGAAGACTACTTAAATTCCTATAGAGGTAATGGGTTATGGAACCCTCCATTATACAGACTTTATACTTTCAAAGGGAATATTTTTAAAGGCACACTGTTAAATAAAAACAAACCATATGTAATAGACAAAATAAATAATTACAAAATCACACAAATTAAAACACATTTAAAATAAATTTATGAAAACTAGTTTTAAAAAATACCACTCTGAATAATATTTTCAAACTCTCTGATGATACATTTTTCAAAATCATGACATTTCACACGAATATAAGTTTTAAATAATGCACTCATTGTATTATTAATTTCTGAAATAAGAAATATAAATATTGTTTAAAAATCATTTCAAAAAATTTCTTATAATATAAAAAATTGATTATTAATCCTTTTTTAACCAATTTTCAATTGCAAAATATCAAAAAAGTATTATAAAACATCATTAATAGACTATAAAAATCTTTGAAGTATCTCATAAATGGAATGGAATCATAACAAAAAGTGATAAAAATAAAGGGGAGTTAGAAAAAAAAATTTAATGTGGGATTATTGTTTGTGCATGATCCGGAATCAGGGAATGTAATATCATATGTAGACTAATAAATTATGATAGAAAGTAATAAGATATCCATAAATAGGGGATTTTCATGGTTTAATAGATTATGTAGGAAAACTATGAGCCTATTATTCTACTACCCCTTTCACCCCTAAAACCTAGAAAACCTTATAATATCACATATAACATTAATATTATTTAAAATAACATAAATATAAATAAAAACACAAAATAAATGGAAATAAAAAATCTAAATTAAAGACTTGAAACCCAATAATCCTAGGTTTCTCCATGTGATGTGATGACCAATAACCAACACATATCTCCAACCTGATCTAAAAAAACATATATCCTATATACCAAAAATCTAAAATATTAAAGGGTTCATTGATTCCATTTTTCAATAATAAGTCATGGACCCCCTAAGTTGACTACTTGATCTGTCTCGTTTCAAGGACAAAAGGGTGTTCCCGATCCCGATAGGCTAGAATCTAGTGTATGGGCTTCAAACATACTTGAGTGAGAATAATTTATACAAATAAATTATGATATTATTCACATTTTGGAGTTTTAAATAAATCATAAAATGGGGAATCAAATATTGGGAAACCATTAGTGAATATAATAAGAAATTTCAAATAAAAGACAATGAATAATTATGAGTAAACATCCAATTCAAGTAAATTTAACAAATATGGGACCAAAAATAAATAAAAATAATGTTTAACCTTGTTGATAACTAAATTATATAGAATGGAAAAATGAAACCAAAATTCCAACCAATGGTTTCCTCATAACCCACAATTAATATCCAACACACCCACTACATGGGAGTCATGAATGCTGAAGTTGACTTAGTTGTAGGATTTCTAAAAACCTAAACCTAACATATTAATTGTTCCTATATACATCATGTGGAGTAGGTAGAGTATGAGAATAAAAACCCTATAGGATTTGACCTTTATTCCATGCATTTACATTTTACAAAACATTAGAAAAACACTATTTTTATATAATACATTTGAAAAAATTATTACACTTTAAGAATAATAAATTAATAATCTAGACCCTTTTCTATTTTTGAAATGAAAATCATGATTTTAATTAAAACATTTATTATTTCCTTTAAAACCCATTTTAATGATGTAATTTTCTAGAACCATTTCTGAACAAATTTTGGATTACTCTGAGGAAAAAAATAATCATCGAATAAACATGAAACAGAAAAGTAAAAATAAGAACTAAAAATATAAGGAAATGAATAAGTGGGTAAATAATGACAAATATTATCCATAAAATAGAGATAGTTATCAATAAACTACTAATAAACCAAAAATATATCTAATTAAACCATAAATAAAATCAAAATAGATGGAACGTAACATGATAAAACATTAATATAACTAGTAATGTATATGTGAAAGTATTTATAATAATAAATAAGTAAATGTAAATTGTATATATTTATTAAAAACTCCTAAATATATAGTTATAAATCATATTCATAATCTATTGGAGACATAAACCAAAATAAATTATATATTAATTTGAAAATAACCCCAAGGATTGCTTTAACAAGACCCAATGTTGTCATTCCCTTATTAGAGGTCAAAAGACATAGCTAGAAGATACAATTATATCTCATTTGGAAAAGTATAGAAACAATTTATTAATATCTGACAATATACCTAGGATGTGCATGTAACAATCAATAGAGTGTGAAGATTAATGGTTAAAATAACACTCACACATTATAAATAAATAACTAGGAAAACCATGCTAATAAACAACCTTAACCAACCCTCAGAATATGTTCTCTTTAAAAATCCTCACATTAAGTCACAAAAAATACAAAATAATCACATAAATTAAAAAATATTATTTAAACCCCCCAATTATGATTATTTTATGGGTGTATATCATTTATAAATGGAAAATAAGTTATGTAAGTTGCTAATCAGGACACAAAATTTTAGGCCAATAATAATCTACTAAAAATAAAATTAAAAATCCTTTCAATACTAAAGTTACTCATAAATTTAATTTTAATATTAAAATATAGTTCTTTTGATCATAATTTATAAATAACACTTTCCAATCCCTTTTAAATCCATTTTTATATCGAGTTTCATTTGAATTTTCTTTTGAGATTCAGGGAGAACACCACATAAAACTATTAAAAAAATAAAACATAAAACTAGAAGGCATTATATTTAAAAGAAAATAATTAAAACCAAATAAAATATATAATTAAAAATAAAATATTAAAAAGACACATAAAATCCAATTACATGTGAAATTTAAAACTCCAATCCCCTATAAACAAAAATATTTTCTCGGAAATCCATTAGAAATCATAACACATCCTTTAAATGTACTCATTAGATTGAGAGAAAATATTATAAAAAATATATAAAATAAATAATATATTTTGAAAAATTATATCAACAACAAAATCCTAATATTGATGGATAGAAATTATAGAAAAATAAGGAAATAACTACCTAGGTTACGTGAGATTCAAGTGAATCATTAAAATATTAAGAGATAATGAAAAAAGGAGGAATCTATACACACTATAAATCAGAACCAAATTGAAATTGGAATCATAGAACACATTTTTTTGTCTAAAACTACTATAAATCTTGTTATAACATATGGGAAAATATAGAATGGAGTTGATGTGAGTAAAATTCCCCAAACATTAAAGGTTGTGTTGAAATATAAAGAAAATGTTCAAAATCCAAATGAGGCTATTCTGGAAGTCCTAGATAGGGATCCCTATATTATTTATCATATTATATTGGGGAGAATAATGTTTAGGGATGTTTAATTTCACAATTGTATGATAGATATTCCACTAAGTAAAAAATAAAAGTTTATCACATGGTTATCACAAAGTTCACCAAACCAGTTATCAATCATGTGTCCATCCCTAAACAAAAAATGGATACCACAAATGGTTTGTACATATAGATACATAAATAATAGACCATTCATGTGAGATATTCAGAAATTTACAACATGTTTTGTATTACTTGGTCTCATGGTTATCACTATCAATGCACCAACTCTGTTCCCAACACTACAACCTGAAAATTTTAAAAAATAAATGATATACAACCCCAAACACAAGGATAATGATTGAAATAATTCAATAAAAATGTAATAATAAAAGAAATTATTGGGCTTTGACAACATGTGAAAAAACTACAAGTTATCAATTCTACAAAATTTATGTTCCAAAACCATAAATTTCTATTTCAAACTTAAACATTTATTAAAATGTAATAATTTTTACATTCCATATGAGCATATATAGTATTAAAAATGAAACCTTAGTCTGTATAAACCTTTATATAATAACTATGATCCATTACCTCTAGTATGATCACAAAACCCATTATTTAAGCCCCCATAACCTAGATGTTACAATATACCATTCTATATTAGGAAATCGAGAGATAGGGATGCAGGATTAGTCACCCATTTTTATCATCCATAGCCTACATACTTGGAATAAACCTGGAACCCAAGTCCAGTATGGGTGTCAATCACTAAATCAACTCAACTGGTAGATAATATGAAACAATAGAACATGTTTATAGTATAGAACATAATTAATCTAACAAAAATTATTCTACCATATACTGATGTTATAAATAATTTCTCACACGACACCTCATCTTCCATTACTTGAACAAGGGAGATAAATTCATTCATAGAAAGAAATCATCAATTAATGAATTTAGTAACACCTCATCTTAAATTTTAGCTTAATCATTACATTAACCATAAAAATCTAAGGGATTTTATATTCATAATCTCAAATTCATAATTCCAATCCATTCACCTATATTGTTATCCCATCCAATCCAGGGTTAAATTAAATATATTATTATAATAGTCATAAATCATTAATATGAGTTCATTTGTAATTCATTGCCATTACATAGTCATGAGTATTCTAATACTTGACCAAACCCATGTCGATGAAGATATGTGACAGATGAAATCAGTGATAATACATCAAGTATAATTAATAATAAAATCAAACGAAACAAGAAAAATAAAAATAGAATAAAGCTCTTAATTCAATTAAACATTTTTTGTGTTATCCCCAAAAACACTCCACTTGAAAAATAATAAAATTAGTCAAGACTATCTTCCAACATATGAATAAAGTCCCACCATCATAGGAATAAAGAACTTACCACACTCATAGAAAAATATCACCCCATTGACAAAAAAAATACCATCCATACTAGGTCATATAAAATCAAAGTAATGGATATAGAGAATATTAATATATATATATATATATATATATAAATTCATATTAGTAAACAGATAATGAAATAAATGATAAATTTTAAAAATAGAAAACTCATGAGGAAATCAATACCATGTTATTTCAATCATACAACCATTAAGCACACAATGATTGTCTATGAAAAATAATAAAATATTAGATAAATAAAACAAAATTTTTCTTTACTATATTGAATTAATCTATTCATTATGATTATGTTTTGACAATAATTAACCTAATAATAACTACTAATAAAAAATATTTCCATCAAATAAATATTCTAACAACATCACCTAATCATGTGAAACAATTAAAAGGGAGAGCTATAAAATTTAGTGAAAGAATCATTCATCATTTTCCCAATTCAATCATATTGACATTATTATATAGATTTTATGAATTTTAAATATGATATGAAAACGTTAGTAATTATATTAATAAAGCTTTCACACTACATAGAAATTCACATGTGGAAACCATTATGGATAACTCACAAAAGTTTTTGAATTATAACACTATTTCCATTATTTAAATTCACATTTATATATAATTATCTTCATTTGGTTAACCTCAAAAATTAACAAAAAAAATTACAAGGATAATCCCATTCTTAAACACAATTAAAATAAATTTATTTAGTTCCCTACCTTAAAAGAAAACATTTAACATTAATTTAATATGAATAGAATAAGAACACCACGAACCAAATACATGAGGAACCCATGGTTCCAAAGGTTTTCATTCAACCAAGAACCTTTCATTAATTATGAATAATATATCCCAACAATCATAGGAATATTATTCCCATATAATGGTTGGAATAAATTAGAGGTATCAGATGGAATAATAGATGAAGAAGAGAGTTCCCATTGTTTGAGGATCATTTATGTACAAATATATATTCAAGGAATTTATCTAAAGGACGTGGATCATCTAACACTCCCACAAATATACATAGGGTTTGAAGGTAAAATAATTAATTAAAAATAATTAAATATTCACCCAAATTTATACTCAATCCTAGAAATCACCAAACCACAATGCAACAGCTAATGATGCACCAAAATTTGGAAATATCTAAACAATATCTAGAATCTATGCCAAGATCTAATCTAACACCCTTTATTTTATGCTTAGTTAGCCACATAATTATAAAAATTAAAATGGTCCATTGTGTAACCAAATCACCATTGCACAATTAACCCAAAAATGGTGGTACCAAGGAACATTATCTTCAAGACTCCATGATGTATCATAAAACCCATGACTTAAAAACCCTTGAAATTGAAAAACAGTGTAACTTGATATCTAAACATAATAGTATAAGTTCACAACTTTACAGATGTGATCTACAAAATTAATAAAACAAGAAAACTAACCTATAATACACCATGATGCACCAGATAAAAGAGATTTCTTTGATCCACAGTATAGGATAACAAAAAAACTAACCATACATGGCTCTATACTATGGTATCCATGTCTATTCCATGAAGACCATTCATGGATGAGTTTTCAATAAACCCAAACTCATAAAAATCAAAACCTATACACCACACTATAACTGTATATACAGAAAATAAATATATTGAATTTTTAATCAATATTTAAGATCCAAAACATCAATACATTCATCTTTCAACTCCTCTATGGTGAAATATCCATTTCCACACTTCGACATCTCCTATCTTGGTATAATATTCGGCTTTTGAATCTCCTTCATTCCCTTAAACTCAATATTACTAACAATCACTCTTAGATACCCATAAAACCTATTAAATCTCAATAGAAGCGTTCAATATTAACTAGGAACTTATATTATCATTCTTAGAGTTTATGAAGTAACCATCATAACATAGTAAATATATTATTATATGTTTGCACATATATCTCAAAAACTAAATAAAATTTTAAATTAATGTTTCACCATGTAGAGATGAAACACTTATTCTAATGACTTAACCATTTGTGTCCCATTAAAAATAAATATATATTATATTCAATTTTCATAATTTTTAGAATATAGAATTATTTCAATTCATTTTTTGAGAACATTCACTATCCATATTCCATGTATATATTTCACTAATACCAATAAACTTTTAATGAAATATATTAATCCAATATAAAAAGACGTTTCATTCTATGAAATATAATAATACAATATAGTAATCATCATTATATTTTCACTATATAAATCATTTTTAGAGAATAAATATTCTTTTACACTCTATATATCCATATATATCAAAATTTTAGTTCATTTATTTTTTTATAATGTCATGAAAATATTTTATTTATTTCATAAACTCAAAAAATCTATTTTTATGATTCCATGAATATTATATTCATATCATTAATTATATTTGGATATATCATAATGATAGTTTCTATCTTTTTATTTATCATTAAAAAAAATATTTCATAAACATTATAACAATATGATTACTAATATAATAAAATTTTTATTTATGGGATTATATATTTTTCTCATCCAAATCATTCAAAAAATTATTCTTCAAAGTATACATCTTTCAAGTATTAGTGGATGTAGTAGAAAAAATTGAAAACCATTCTTATGTTTCCCTTTGTTCACATATTTCTATAAACTATTATCATATTACATTAATTTTTGAATGAGATCATATTGAAATAACTTCAATAGATGCTTCATATAATAAATAATATCCATCAATAAATATTATTCATTCATAAGTATATTGAAAATCATTTAAACTAATTAATCATATATAATTTATTTATCACCATGAGACTATAAAACACTTACATTTTTCATAACCATTTATTTATTTGAGAAACTCATGTAGAAAATCAAAATCATGATAATCTATGTGTAAAATAGAACATCAAGTCTAAAAGATTTATTATGTTCTAAAATTTTAAATCTTTATCACTTTTAAATTATGTTGGATATCTCATTAGGTGATATCTTACTATAAATTTTCTCAATAATTAAACAAAATAGAATATTATTAAAGTTATATTTATTCTAATATTCAGCCTTTATTCCTATGGTAATATTCATAATTTTTTACTATAAAATCTTCTAATTTATAAAAACTAACTAATAGTTACCCATAAAAACTATTAATAAATTATTTATTAATTTTCTTTCCAAAATAACTATAAGTATCCCCATCAATAATTAGAGAGTGACTAGGAATTCAATTTTTTAATGCCATTATATGTATGTTTAATACCATAAGAAAATATTTTATTTTGTAATATGATATTATAATGAAAAATTCTAACTGATCTGAGATGGAATTAAATAAAAAATAATAATTAAATGATATAATAAAAAATGTGTTCCTATAATGGGTTCTTCATGTTATAATCAATTATGGTTTTTGAAATATTATAAATCAATAAAAAATTATGAAATATAAGTTTAAAAAGATAATGGTTATGAAATAATATAGTAAGAAAAATTAAATTTAGTTTAAAATGAAAAATAATTTAGAGATACAACATGACCAATTTATGTAAAGATAAATAAGGTATTATTTAAAATAAAAACCAAAATGTAAATTATGTGGCAGTGTTTTTTGAAAAAACCCTTAATCTCAAAAAAATGTTGTCAAAGGATATAACTATTCATATCGCATAAAAACTTCTCATAAGATTTAAATTGTTTGAGGTAATTGTAACCAAATCCAAAGGTTCATATGTTCTTCAAGGGACCCCCCTTAAATTTTATTTATTCAAATCACAAGATCTTATGACTCATAAAATTCAATTGAGTGAGAAACATGTTTTATCCTTGATATTTTAGATCAATAAATATTCGATTAAGAATATGATATCAATAGAAATTCATTGAAAAAGGTTGTGGGAAAGCAATTGTGATAAAAAAAATTATTCATGTAGGACCATAAAAAAATGGATTATAATAATGGAAATGTTCTCCTTCAAAATGAAACCCCAAAATCATAAAATCACAAAGATCACATTGAAAAATAAATCCATCAAATGATCAATATACCACATCTTTTGAACATCAATAAAAATCTAAAAAATCACCATTGAATTAAAATTTTGTCTTCGAGTTATCTTCCTTTTATTTATACAAGAAAATGTAAAAATATATAACTAAATTTACAACAAAATTAGGACATAACTTCACTTATAAAAAACATGGAAGCTACAACCAAATCATTCATTGGAAAAAGGTTTCTATGATAATTCATTATCTTTAGAACATTAATATTCATAATCAAATAGTCTGATACATTTTTATTTAAAAGATAATATCTTCACGTAGTTAGACAACTATATGTATGTATGTGGAAAATATAGAGTTAATAATGATGCATAAGAAAAGAACCTACATGATATAAAATTTATTAAGATGACGCGATGCATAGACAGTTTGTTTGATAGTCTCTAAACTGATAGAAGGAAATTGTATAAGGGACAAAATCAACAAGTTCATAGAGTGAGGGTGACCAACATTAAGAGGAGTAATCATTTTTAATTCTACAATATTTATTATCCTTATTATTTTTTAGTCTAATTGTTATTATTAATTTTCACTTCCTTGATAATTTTTATGTTTTCAATTCATTTAAATTCATTATTTTATGTTATTATATATTAATGGTAGAACCATAATTATATTTTATACATTACGGTATGTCTAATACATGGATGAGTAATGCTGTTTTTTTATAGTATATCAAATCATACCATATTTTTTTGAATGATGGAAAATCAGTTATTCACTATTTACATAGACCCTCTAAATTTGAGACCCACGTTGATTGGTGGGGTAATTGATTTATGGTATGTATATTTTTATTTTTGGTTGAGTGAAAATAAATTAACCTTCATTAATTATACTATTATAGTTTTTTTTAGTTTATGAAAGTGATATTCAGTTACAAATATATGATTTTATGAGATAAGGGATACATAATGTTCACATCTAGGAAACTTGAATATAGTGGAACGAACAATTCCAATGGATATTTGAGTTTTGTTTCTAGGAACTCTAGGTGTGAGATAGATTTGATTTTACATAAATTAAGTGTTTAATGGATATGATTAATACAAGAATAATTATCTCTGACTATAAGATAGTGCATTAATTTTTTTATAGATCTCAATTGGATAGTATAACTTCATACATGTGAATATCATATATCATGATAGTTTTTAGTTAATTGCACTAATTAATTAATTTTTTATAATATATTTATGTTTTTAATAAATTAATTATTAAGGGTTAAATAATTAATTATTATCATTCACATGTTTGTTTTGTTATTATCAATTTTCTATATTATAATATTTGATAAACTATAAGAGATATACAATGTAAAAATATTTAAACATTGGTGAAATATGTGAGTATTGTAAAATAAAAAAATTGTATTTAAAATTGATATAATTAAGTCATAAAAAATTTTAAGATATGATAACATTTGTGAAAATGGTTATTTCCTTTGAAATAATTAATTAAATCCTTTTCATTTAAAATATATTTAAATTTTATGGGTCTTTAATTTTTATTTTTTGAAAATAAAATTGATATTTAAGTTTTTAAATAATTCTAAAATTAGTTTAAATAAAATTTTAGAGATTACATAAAAGCATTTTGAATTGACTTCATTAAATTAGATAGATTTTTAGTATATAAATATTGTAAATTTGCAATATTTTGGATTAAAGGAAATTTTAAATCAAGGTGATTCGTATATTGGAAATAAATATAATGTTATTATATACTGGATCATTAATATTTTTATATTATTAGGTGTGTTAGAAATATATTTATGTTCACTAAATTTGGGTTTGTTGTTATGTTTTTTCATTTTGGTGGGTACCACATTGGAAGTGTGATGAGAATTGTAAGATATGATATAGGGTTATGGTGATGAATTCTTTATCAATATAACTAATTTTTTTGGTATGGTATACATGGAATGTATTTTTGGTTGAAAAGAAATCTATAATGGTTGGAACACACAGTGTAGTGTCAGTCGTGTAGTCGGTCGTGTGGTGAGCAATATGGGTTGGTCTAGGGCTTCTTTGAATAAGCTGTGTCTTTTTGAAACTTGTCGTGTATTGTGACCTGGGTACACAGGCCATGTAATGAAAAACATGGGCTGGTGAAAGCTTGTCGGGTACATGTCGTGTACCTATAGGACACGCCGTGTAGTCATGTTTTAGGAGAGCCGTGTAGGAGGACTTGGGTAGGGAAGGAGGATTCAAGTACACGCTATGTGTTAAGACAACAAGTCGTGTTGTTGGGGTGATACACGACCAGTTCTGGCAGATGTACATGCCCATGTGAAAGACCTAAGGGGACACGCCGTGTAGTATTTATACACATAGTGTAGTCAAGTTTTGTAAATATTGAATGATTTATTTCTCATGTTCCCTTCCTGGTCTCCTCATTTTTAGTCTTTGATAAATCTTGATATAGGGTGTGCTTTGACCCTGTAGATTCAATCCGTCAAGATAACCATCGGTTGTTCACAAGGAGAGCAAAAACAATTATACTCCAGAGATTGTGGGCCATGGGATACCAGTGGATCCTCCAGCAGGGCCAGATGCGGCAATGGCCATTATACCAGACACAGGCGCGGAGGCGCAGTTTCATGAAGGCTTTTTGTGGTTCACGCAAACCATCCAGCGAGCACCGCAGGCTGCCACATCTATGGAAGAGCTTACTCGTATCTTCTAGCAGCATCATCTGCCTACGTTTTTAGGGGATGGCAGACCACAGGCTGTAGAGTCTTGGCTAGATTCAATGAAGATGATATTTGAGCATCTGGAGACGCCTCCTGGGAGGAGGGTCAAGCTCGCTACATACATGTTGCGGGATTCCTCCAAGAGGTGGTGGCATGTTACCACCCAGTCTGAACATCACTGAGACATGGTGTGGGAAGATTTTCATGCATATTTCTATGAATTCATCTTCCTAGAGATGCTAAGGGTAGATCTGTAAAGACCCGTAAAATTCAAGGAAAATTTTTTCTTAATTTTCATTGGGATTTTACAAGAACGCAGTTTCTGACGGCACCTGATTCCGAGGCCCGGAGTGCCTGGAATAATCTTCTGAAGTTTAGCTCAGGTACATTCAGTGAACGAACGAGAGGGTTTTCCTAACTTTTGAACTGGTGCTCGGAATCAAAATCCAACGACACCAATGGAATCACAGCGCCGGTAATTGCTTAGGAAAACATTTTCCAGAGTTGCATTTGCTTGGGTGTGGTTATTAAATTTTTGGTTAAGTAAATGAATAAAATAAAATGGGGCAACCAATTTATTTTATTTTAAAGTTGTTTAACCTAAGCTAAGTGGTTGAAGTGGGACCCACTATATCGTACTCCACTAGGTAGGATATTTGTGGGGTGGGACCCACACGAGCCCCACCTTTTCAACTTCCACGAAACCCCCGCCTTTAATTAGGTAACGCAGTCGCACCCCCCTTTAAATGTAAGTCAACTCTTGCGTTTAAACTGAATAATAAATGCCTCATTAATTGGGCAGTTTAAACTCCTCAATTAATTCAATTAATTGATTGATTCAATTTTTGAATTTCAAAACGTTTGGCTTGCGTGATAATAAAATAAGACAAGTCTTATTTTATTAAAGGGGTTCATTGTGCGAGAGGGCTTGGAAGAAATCACTCAAAGCCTTGAAGAACTCCTTCCTCAACGAAGAACGTGAAGAACGCGAAGAACGCGACCTCTGACGAAGGTTGACAAGAACGCCAGATCCTCGGGGATCGACGACGCAACCCCGAAGAATCTTTTCTCCACGACGCCAATGATCCTCCTTCCACGATGCCTTGTTCTGTGACGTGAAATTCCGCAACGAACCTTCGTTTAACTTTTTCTTCGAGGTAGGGGATTATTTTTCTTTTTGTTCGTGATTACTTTTGTCGCTAGTTATTATCTTTATTTGAGCCTCCTGATATCTCAATAACGAGATGAGGTCGGACCGCACGAACACGGCCGACCCTCCTCCCCCCTTGTTTGTTCATTTGTTTTCGGCACGAACAAGGAAGCGTGGTGCCGATGCACCGCGCGGAAAATAATAAATATTGGGTGAAGAAGCGTGGCGATGTTGAAGTCGAACAAGTTACGGTGCCGTCGCGCCGCGCCGGGGAATGTCGAAGAGGTCGCGACCGGAGCGGGGCCGCGGCGGAGGGGCGCGGCGCTGTCGCGTCGCCCCGGTCGGACCAAGGCCACGGCCTTTGGCCGTGGCAGAGCAAGAAGCGGTGGCCGGATTTCGGCCGCTGGTGCCGGAGCAGGAGAGCGGGACCTCGGCGGTCCCGCGGCGGCAGCAACCGGTCGGCCGAACCGGGCCTGCTGGCATTCGAGAACGGTCGGGGGGTCATAACCCCCGGCTGGCCAGCAGGAGCCCCCCCCCATGGGGGTTGCAGTTTCACACAGAGGGAGCAGCGCCCCCCCCCCCCCCCTTCCGCTCGGCCGTTACGGCCGAGCCGCCTGGCCACGCTGGCCAGGCCGAGCGAGCTAGGCCGAGCGAGCCTGGTCGGGCCGTTAGGCTGGGCCACTCCCAGGCCGGGCCGGGCCGTGCCCTAATGGGCCGGACCTGGGTCAGGTCGACCCGGTTTGGGCCGACCCAGGGGGTATCGGTCCGGGTCGGACCGGGCCTAAACCCTCTATTCGCGGACTTCTTTATATCTTTTGCCCATAACATGGGCTGCGGACCTCTGATCGACGCACCGTCAGCAGCAATGTGATCCTTAGATCAAGACGGTCGTTTCGGTATACTACACTCAAGGTTTCAAAGAACTTTGGGTACGGCTGATTTGGTTCTAACACGATACCAACCGGGCCCTCAGAGTGGAAACGCTTATAACTTGAGCTCCGGACGTCCGATTGACTAGTCATCAACATTGTTGGATTCCTCATGATGAGACGGAACTTTTGGCATACTTTGACCAAGGTTTGGACGTAGTTGGATAGTGGTCGTGTAACACCCCAAGATTTTATGAAAAATATTCTTTTTAATTTCATTAATGTCTTGTGTTGTACGCTACACCAAAAGGAGCTTGCACAACACGCATCCTTGACTTACCTTGCATTACATGCAATCGCGACCTTCCTCGATAGCGTGTGTATTACGCAATACCGAGTTTCACTAAAAGTGATATTATTATAATATTATTATGAACTAGCCGTTATGAATAGTAATACCCAATTTTTGAAATTTTATAAATTTTATCTTTTAAAATGGACTTCATTTTTGGATTCTGAATATCTAAATTAGCTTAGTGTGAAATTTTGGTACTTTTCGGATAACTTTCATTTTCTGATGAATAATGAAAATTACTAAATTTTAATTAAAAATCACCTTTTTAATCAAAATAATTAATAGTGATAAATTATTAATTTTGGTGGTTTAAAAGTATATTTAGAATATGTTTTTACAATTTAATACAATGTTGGTCATTAGATGTAATTTCACATTTAAACCAGACATAAACAAGTGTCAATCTTTTGATAGTTATTATCTCTTAAGAACACGCTATTTGTTTTGACGATGGGAATTATTTTTTAAATTAATTAATACAACTGATATGTTTTGAATTTGGTAAAATAGACATCATTTTTGAGTTCATAATATCAAATATAGCTTAGGCCTAGTTTTTGGTATTTTCTGGAAACTTTCATTTTTTGATAAATAGTGAAACGACTAAGTGGTAGTTGAAAAAATGAATTTCTCATAAAACATAATTTTACTGCTTCTGTGTGTGGAATTTCAAAAATCTGAGAGACACGGTTGATGTCAGTAAGTAAATGTGGTTCAATGAGATGAAAATAATTTTTGGTGAATAGTAACTTTTTACTTGTTTTACCACGGTTAAAAGTAAATAGGGTAATTAAGGGTAAAAATAATATTATTATTACCCTAAAACATGTTCTAATTCTATTGAATAAGTGTAATTCGGCCAAAAACAACCTTAGGAATAAAATATGACCATTTAGGCCCACTTGGATTAGATTAGGACATTTATTATTAATTTATTTAAAGAAGGGTTAAAATAGTTAAAATCAAAGTTTAATAAGTAAAGAATTTTTAATATAGGGTTATACATAAGATAAATTCGACTATAAATATTCATTAGAAATATAAAAAGATTTCCTACATAATTAAATTTAATTTGTAATTTTTAGACATTATATAATTTATTTTATTTATGACACAATGATGATGCAGAAATTATTTTATTAATGAAATATTGACATAATTGATGTTATAAATACCCAAATAAATGTAATTTGAGACTTTTTATGAATTACAATAATTTTCTACGTTAATATGACATGTTATTATTGATTTAATTCACTTTTTTAGAACTAAACTTTCTGTTATTAGTTTCACAAAAATCAATTACCAAATATTATTAAAATTGACATAAAATAGTTTTTAAAACAAATATTATATTATTAATCATTATTTTATTCCTAAAAATATAAGGTCCGGCCAAATGATGTAGATAAGGTTATATATATTAATAATAAACAACTTGGGGTTATTTTGGCTTGTTATAGTAAGTTTATTAACCTTATAGTGTAAGAAAACAAGAAGACACGGTAAAAGTAAAATTATTTATCTTAAAGTTAAATCTAAATGATAAGGTTAAAATAGGAACCTAAACTTGTCTAAATTCTATTTTATGAGATTATTTTGAACCATACCTACCTTATCTTTGAAATAAATCAATTTGGATCTATTTAAAACCGAATATGACTTTAAAATAAAATAATATTTTTAGTTTTCCAAAGGTGCCCCTCTCCTCCCTTATAAAAGGGCACCTCCTCCCTCTCTTCCTCACACAACTTTGAGCCTTAAATCTCGAAAACCCCTGCCAAATTCTCTTATCAACTTCCCTAGAAACATACTAGAGTTCCTGGTCTTCTTTAAAGAACAATTTTAGTTCCCTAAGAGGAGGTCTCAAAGAGACTCTTCAAAGAAAAGGTAATGTCTGTTACTGATTCTTTCAACTTCATTTCTTCTTCTACTTATTCTTTTTAGTTGTTTCATTATGAAGTAATAACATCAGTATCACTCATATACTGATATTTTATTATAATTATGAAACAACCCTATTTCACCATCTATCCATCCTACGGAAAACGAAATCACCGCGCGTGCGTACGTACGGAATACCGTCTCCACACCGTGGTGTAATCTGTTTTTCCAACACAACCTTACTTGGATGGGTATAATGGTGTAAATAATAACTATACATATTTATTATAACATCATACTGATTATGATATATTTCATCATCATATCCAATTCAATTCAATAATTATGGGAACGATATCATCGCTCGTGCGTACGTACGGACTACCGTCTCCACGACGCGATGAGATTCATTCTCCACGTTAACCATTTAAGAATGATTATAAAGTATATATAAGCAATAATAATGAAATATATGACATTATAAAGCTACAAGATTTATTTATATATATATATGTGTATGTCATCTACTTAATTCCATTCAACTCAATAAGGAAACAAAAACAACGTTCATACGTACGTACGGCCTACCGTCTCCATGAACGGTGTATTTCTTTCCATTTATCGATATATTATAGAAAATATGTATATTCTGAATATATATGATATATAAATCATGATTTATATTCTGTAATTAAGTAATCATGATCTAATTAATCATATGAATAATTAAAAGTCAAAACACGGACGACAAATGAAACGATTTTACCCAAAACGCTCTTTAACATGGAATTTACAAAAGAACGGGTAATATAAAGTCATAAGTGAACCATATATGATATAATAACAATGAATATGATTCTTTAATAAGTCAATGACATTATTTAAAACATTATATAGGAGGTTCGGATACATACGAAGCATATCGGACATAAGGTAAGGGATAATTATTCCAATCTCATTCTTATCTGAGATTGTTTATTCATAAGTATTTACTGTGGTTATATTTATCATCCATGTTAAAGTTTTATATAAAAAATTTCATGTATGTTTAAATTCCTTTTTACCCATTTTTGACTTTTTAAATTTTACTACATGGTATGTAAGGAATCTTTATTTTGTTTACATTACGAGGTACTTTTTTTACTTTTCTGACAAAAGTACGAGAATAATGTTTTTTTAACTTATACAGCATGAAAGGATATTTAAAGTTTTATAAAGCCTTATTTTCATGAATCTTCCTTCAAAATATTTCATGACTATTTTAAGAAAAATATTTTTATTATAAAATTTCATGACGTTTTGGGAAAAGAAATTGATTTTGAAGAAGAAAGTATATTTTCCTCAATAATTCATTTCAAGTGTTTTATCAAAACCATTTTCCATCTAAGATGACATTATTTAATTTGTGTATGTTTCATGTATAATGTCCCTATGATTTACGTGGTTTCACTTTTCTTATTATGAAAATATATCCATTTCTTTTATATGGATTATGTGATAATGGGATGATGTTTATGAAACCCATTTTATACATTGGGTTATTATGAATGATGTATGTTTATTTTGTGGCACAAGTAAGAATGATTTCATTATGAGATGGGTGGGACCTATATCTCCCTCCAATGCATTGGGTAAAGATTTATATCTCATGAGATAGACATGGCTAGAATGGTAAGTTAATCCGGTTCAGTGTTACAGGACTAAAACGAAGAGTGAACTCGATTCAGAAAGGGACTTTGTCCACTAAGATGGTCTTGGAAGCAATTCCTTGGATACTATGGAAATCATATCATGTTCTTAATGTTTGACACAATTACATGATTTATTCCCATGCTATTTTATCATTCTTACTGTTTCTTTATGATCTATGCCTTACATACTTCCATGTTTTATGTCATTGCTCAACCTTTTGATGTTTAAACATTATGTTCATGTTTTTAAGTTAAAATGTATATAGTATGTTTTATTTTATCCATTCTTACCCTTACTAAGCATTTGAGCTCACACTTTTTATTTTTTCTTTTCCCCAGGATATAAAGAAAGGTTTTAGGTAAGAAAAAAAGGGGAAGATCTTTATGGGACATGTTGAAGATCTTTCACCACGATTATGATATTTTATTCCATGTTTCCAAAGACACTAAACAATTACGGTCCTTGTGTGTCTATTTTTGTTATGCATTAATTATTCTGCAAAAGTAATGTAATGTCCATGTACGTCAAACTTTGGGTCTCTACAGTTGGTATCAGAGGAAAGGTTTAGTCAACCTTTGGAAACTAGGATGCGAAAACTTTAGTGAGATCCCTAGAGATATTTATAAGGTATGTCTAGGGATGTCCCTAAGGTTAAGTATAAGTATAGGTTACAGTCCTAGAATTATAGTAATGATCTTATAATTAAACCTAAGATGTTAGATATTGAAGGTACTCCCCCTTTATTATGCTGTTTTCCCTAGCATGATTTTTGCCTCTCACACTATTCTTTTTGGGTTTTAGACGATGGCTGGAACCTGAAGGAATCGTGTTGATCAATGCAATGGAAAATGCAATGATTGTCCTCCTGAACAAACAAATGTTATGGGATATGGAGTGCAAAATCTTATTGCTATACTTACACAAGCTATGAATCATTCTAGACATCCAAATGAGTAGAGAAGGGAACAATATTCTATTGAGTCCTTCATGAGGCAATGTCCACCTTCTTTCAGTGGGTCTTTTGATCCACTTGTTGCTGAACAAAGGATCAGTACCACTGAAAAGATATTTTTAGTTCATCAATGTTCGTAACATGATAAAGTCATCTTAGCAGTATAGCATTTATAAGGTGAAGCTAATCAATGGTGGAATCTTTTCAAGAATACAAGGCAAAGAGATGAAATTAAGTCCATGGAATGGGACGAGTTCAAGAACTTATTTTTCAATAAGTACTTCCCTAGTATTCTCCGAACAAAGATGTAGAAGGAGTTTCTTGAACTAAAGCAAAAGGATGATGAATCTGTTGGTACCTATGAAGAAAATTTTACAAGACTTGTAAGGTATACTTCTGGTTTTATTATCCAACCTGAGAGTAAGATCGGTCGATTCTTCAGTGGCTTAAAACCAAATATTTAAAGGGAATTAGCTATAAGATAATTCAGTAGCTATGAAGAAATTGTGCGTTGTGCTATCAAGGTATAAATGGAAGTTGGTGTTACTTATCCATCTCATAGTTTTGACAAGAAACGAAAGATGGAGTTCAAGGAAAAATCTCAGAATAATGGTGAAAAGAAGATGAATGCTTCCTTATGCTCAAAGTGTGTAAAGAAGCATGGTAGAGATTGTCTTAAAGGGACTAGAAAATGTTTTAAGTGTGGAAAAGAAGGTCATTAAGCAGCTGAGTGTCGAAGTAATGGAAAAAGGGTTTCTAATGATGTGAATAAAGAAAAGACTGCAGAGAACGCACCACCAACACTTCAATGCTTCAAGTGCAAGGAAATGGGGCATTATGCTAATGAATTCCCTAATCCAAGGGTTAGTGATGGTCGACATGAGCAACCACTTGACGCAATGGACAAAGGGAAGTCACATGCGATAACTATTGGAGATGTTGAATATGACAACGATGTGGTGGAATTATTATGTGTTTATGTAATGGGATTCCAAAATAATGTTGTATATAGTATCGTGGAATATTGGAATATTTATGTATTGGTCTATTGTGGTTTTAAATAATTTTATGGTACTGGTAACCATGGAAAGTGATTGAGATATTTTTGGAAAAAAGATGATATGCGAATAATGAAGGGAAAATGAGAAAATGAAATGTTTGACAGTATTCATGAGCTCATGACTGATATAAGGAAATAATTATAACATGGTTTGAGGTTTTGGTATGTGAAAAGAGTTAACTTTTGACAGCACTCATGTTTTCACTAAGATTCAATGGGTATTCATTTTTTTCAAGAGAATACATGATTAAGGCCTTCGAATGTTTGGAATGTGACCAACAAGACATATCTCATGATATATGGGGATCAACGATGGTATTAACATGCTAGTTGTATGAACTATTTGGCAATCGTTTTCACTATAATATGAGATTGGATAACAGTATTTTGGATAAGCCTAAAGATTAGAATGGATTATGTTGGACATAAGTTAGTATTGTTTAAGGATAGAATTTTTTTCGATATTATTTATGGGATGTTATAGTAATTTAGTTTTATAAAAAGGATAACCTACAGGATGGGTGACAGCCCATCGCGGCGGACAAGGCTATGGGAATCGAACCCACAACCGAAGTGCGACTGGCATTTATCACCTACCACTGGCCTACATGAAGTACCTGTTTTGTAGAAACTAGTTTTATTATATTAAGCAGTATGATATAAGAAGTATAAGTCCATTTTTGGAACCATATATGATTAATCTCACTATAGATGGACATATGTATTTTTTTTGATAACTTTTCTAACCTTTTGTTTAATATAGATGGAATGACCCATCATTCTATCACATGATCTGCTAACACATCACGAATGACAAATTCAACTTCATTTCTTTAAGAGATGAAGTGGAAATTATCCAAAGAATGACCAATGGTGAGACTGTACCAAAATCACGAAAGTATTTATTCTAATTCCAATTTCATCAACTTTAGGGAAATGATCTTGAAAAGAAAAAATCTTGTCCTGGTGCTCTTATATCCGATGAATCATATGGTACCTTAGATCTTCACAAATTTATGGTTTTGTGATTGTTGGATTTTTCATATCCATGTTCTATACCACTCTCCAACATAACTTGATGGTTAGAGTTTTCTTCCATATCCATATTTTCACATATGTTCTCCTACGTGGAAACCCAGTGATGAGTAAATTTGGGTAACCGCTACGTTTCATACTTATTTTTTAAAGGAAAGTTTTGGTATTCCTTTTTACCATGTGGGTTTCTATTAAAGAAACTTTCGAGTCGTAAACCATTTATAACCCCGACGAATTTTGAGGGCGAAATTCATTTTAAGGGGGGTAGAATGTAACCCCCGAGATTTTATGAAAAATATTCTTTTTAATTTCATTAATGTCTTGCGTTGTATGCTACACCAAAATTATCTTGAACAACACGCATCCTTGACTTTCCTTGCATTACACGTAATCACGACCATCCTCGATAGCGTGTGTAGTATGCAATACTGAGTTTCACTAAAAGAGATATTATTATAATATTATTATGAACTAGTTGTTATGAATAGTAATACCCACTTTTTGAAATTTTATAAATTTTATCTTTTAAAATGGACTTCATTTTCTGATTCGTAATATCGAAATTAGTTTAGGGTGAAATTTTGGTACTTTTTGGATAACTTTCATTTTCTGATGAATAGTGAAAATTAATAAATTTTAATTAAAAACCACCTTTTTAATCAAAATAACTAATAGTGATAAATTATTAATTTGAGTGGTTTTAAATTATATTTAGAATATATTTTTACAATTTAATACAATTTTGGTCATTGGATGTAATTTCACATTTAAACCAGACATAAACAAGTGTCAATCTTTTGATAGTTATTATCTCTTAAGAACACGCTATTTGTTTTGACGACGGGAATTAATTTTTAAATTAATTAATAAAAATGATATGTTTTGAATTTGGTAAAATAGACATAATTTTTGAGTTCATAATATCAAATATATCTTAGGCCTAATTTTTGGTATTTTTCTGGAAACTTTCATTTTTTGATGAATAGTGAAACCACTAAGTGGTAGTTAAAAAAATGAATTTTTCATCAAACATAATTTTACAACTTCTGTGAGTGGAATTTCAAAAATACGAGAGACACGATTGATGTCATTAAGTAAAATGTGGTTCAACGAGATGAAAATAATTTTTGGTGAATAGTAACGTTTTACTTTTTTTTACCACGGTTAAAAGTAAATAGGGTAATTAAGGGTAAAAATGATATTATTATTACCCTAACACGTGTCTTAATTCTATTGGATAAGTGTAATTCGACCAAAAAAAACCTTAGGAATAAAATATGACCATTTAGGCTCACTTGGATTAGATTAAGACATTTATTATTAATTTATTTAAAGAAGGGTTAAAATAGTTAAAATCAAAGTTTAATAAGTAAAGCATTTTTAATATAGGGTTATACATAATATAAATTCGACTATAAATATTAATTAGAAATATAAAAAGATTTCCTACATAATGATATTTAATTTTTAATTTTTAGACATTAAATAATTTAATTTATTCTTGACACAATGATGATGCAGTAATTATTTTATTAATGAAATATTGACATAATTGATGTTATAAATAACCAAATAAATGTAATTTGAGACTTTTTATGAATTAAAATAATTATATATGTTAATATGACATGTTAGTATTGATTTAATTCACTTTTCTCGAACTAAACTTTCTGTTATGATTTTCAAAAAAATCAATTACCAAATAGTATCAAAATTGACATAAAATAGTTTTTTAAAAAAATATTATATTATTAATCGTTATTTTATTCCTAAAAATATAAGGTTCGGCCAAATGACGTAGATAAGGTTATATATATTAATAATAAACAACTTGGGGTTCGTTTGTCTTGTTATAGTAAGTTTATTAACCTTATAGTGTAAGAAAACAAGAAGACACAGTAAAAGTAAAATTATTTAACTTAAAGTTAAATTTAAATGATAAGGTTAAAATAGGAACCTAAACTTGTCTAAATTCTATTGGATGAGATTATTGCGACCCATACCCACCTTATCTTCGAAATAAATGAATTTGGAGCTATTTAAAACCGAATATGACTTTATAATAAAATAATATTTTTAGTTTTCCAAAGGTGCCCCTCTCCTCCCTTATAAAAGGGAACCTCCTCCCTCTCTTCCTCACACCACATTGAGCCTTCAAACTCGGCCAACCCATACCAAATTCTCTTCTACACTTCCCTATAAACATCCTAGAGGTATTGGTCTTCTTTAAAGAACAATTTTAGTGCCCTAAGAGGAGGTCTCAAAGAGGCGCTTCAAAGAAGAGGTAATGTCCGTTACCGATTCTTTCAACTGTATTTCTTCTTCTACTTCTTCTTTTTAGTTGTTTCATTATGAAGTAATAACATCAGTATCAATAATATACAGATATGTTATTATAAGTATGAAACAACCCTATTTCACCATCTATCCATCCTACGGAAAATGAAATCACCGCGCGTGCGTACGTACGGAATACCGTCTCCACGCTGTGGTGTAATCTGTTTTTCCAACACCACCTTACTTGGATGGGTATAATGGTGTAAATAATAACTATACATAGTTATTATAACATCATACTGATTATGTTATATTGTATCATCCGATCCAATTCAATTCAATAATTATGGGAATGATATCATCGCTTGTGCGTACGTACGGACTACCGTCTCCACGACGCGATGAGATTCATTCTCCGCATTAACCATTTAAGAATGATTATAAAGTATATATAAGAAATAATAATGAAATATATGACATTATAAAGCTATTTTATTTATGTGTATATATATATATATATATGTATGTCATCTACCTAATTCCATTCAACTCAATAAGGAAACGAAAACAACGCTCATGTGTACGTACGGCGTACCGTCTCCAGGAATGGTGTATTTCTTTCCATTTATCGATATATTATATATATATGTATGTATATTATGAATATATATTATATATAAATAATGTTTTATATTCTGTAATTAATTAATCATGATCTAATTAATCATATGAATAATTAAAAGTCAAAGCACGAACGACAAATGAAACGATTTTACCCAAAATGCTCTTTAACATGGAATTTACAAAAGAACGGGTTATATAAAGTCATAAGTGAACCATATATGATATCATAACAATGAATATGATTCTGTAATAAGTCAATGACATTAAATTATAGAGGAGATTCGGATACATACGAATCATATCAGACATAAGGTAAGGGATGATTATTCTAATCTCATTCTTATCTGAGATTGTTTATTCATAAGTATTTACTGTGGTTATATTTATCATCCATGTTCAAGTTTTATAAATAAAAATAGTGTATGTTTAAATTCCTTTTTACCCATTTTTTACTTTTTAACTTTTACTACATGGTTTGTAAGGAATCTTTCTTTTATTTACATTATGAGGTACTTTTTTGACTTTTCCGGAAAAAGTACAAGAATAATGTTTTTTTAACTTATACGGCATGAAAGGTTATTTACGGTTTTATAAAGCCTTATTTTCATGAAGCTTCCTCCAAAATATTTCATGAATATTTTAAGAAAAATCTTTTTCTTATAAAATTTCATGAAGTTTTGTGAAAATAAATTTATTTTGAAGAAGAAAGGATATTTTTCTCAAGAATTCATTTCAAGTGTTTTATCAAAACCAATTTCCATCTAAGATGAAATTATTTAATATGTGTATGTTTCAAGTATAATGTACCTATGATTTACGTGGTTTCACTTTTCTTATTATGAAAAGATATCCATTTCTTTTATATGTATTATGTGATGATGGGATGATGTTTATGAAACCCATTTTATTCGTTGGGTTATTATGAATGATGTATGTTTATTTTGTGGCACAAGTAAGAATTATTTCATTATGAGATGGGTGGGACCTATATCTCCCTCCAATGCATTGGTAAAGATTTATATCTCATGATATAGACATGGATGGAACGGTAAGTTAATCTGGTTCAGTGTTACAGGACTCAAATGAGGAGTGAACTCGATTCAGAAAGGGACTTTGTCCACTAAGATTGTCTTGGAAGCAATGCCTTGGCTACTATGGAAATAATATAATGTGCTTAATGTTTTCCAAAATTACATGATTTATTCCCAAGATATTTTATCATTATTAATGTTTTTTAGGATCTATGCCTTACATACTTCCATGTTTTATGTCATTGCTCAATATTTTGATGTTTAAACATTATGTTCATGTTTTTAAGTTCAAATGTATATAGTATGTTTTATTTTATCCATGCTTACCCTTAATGAGAATTTGAGCTCACCCTTTTTATGTTTTCTTTTCCCCAGGATATAAAGAAAGGTTTTAGGTAAGAAAAAAAAGGGGAAGATCTTTATGAGAGATGTTGAAGATCTTTCACCAAGATTAGAAGATTTTATTCCAAGTTTCCAAAGACACTAAACTATTACGGTCCTTGTGTGTATATTTTTGTTATGTATTAAGTATTCCTCAAAAGTAATGTAATTTCCATTTACGGCAAGCTTTGGGTCTCTACAGGTCGGGTTGAATTGTACCCAAAATCCAACCGGGCCCCTGGAACGGAAAAGCTGATAACTTTCAGACTGGACGTCCGTTTGACGAATCGTCAGCGACGTTGGTGATATCGTTGAGAATTGGTCCTTATGAGTATACCCTATGAGAGTTCGGGGTACAGTTGAGATACAGCCAGGTTGGTTCGCACACAAAACCAACTGGGCCCCTTGGACGAAAAGGCTAATAACTCACAGACCAGGCGTCCGATTGATGCGCCATCTGTTTCGTTGAGACCCCTATGATGAGGCGGTCCTTTGAGATACTTCTTTGTGGGATTTTTTGATACTTGGAGTATCGACCAGTAGCTCGTGGAGTGGACCCTCCCAGATGCAAGCGTACAGAGTACAGAGACCGTGTAGCCTACTAAGACCTGACGACTGCTTGACCGACTCGACTTGGAGTGAGTCGACTAGCCCAGTGGACGGAGCACTACTTTTTTTGGGTGCAGACCCATGGCGGACGAAGCACTACTGAGTTTGGGTGCAGACCCGCGGTACTCGTCCAGAGAGTACCTCTGCAGGCTATTAAGGGGGATGCACTACTGTGTTTGGGTGGAAGACCCCGGCGGGAAGCACTACTGTGTTTGGGTGGCTGGCCCGTGGTACTCAACAGGAGGAGTACCTCAGCAGTATTAGGTTAGTGAGTAGTACCTCGGAGTCATGATAGGATCACTGTACTCGACAGAGATGGGGCTCTTCGGCAGTTATGGTTTCGATAATGAAAATCCAGGTTTGAGCTGAATCTATGACCTTTGTGTTTACCTCATGTTTGATATGGGTAACTTGATAAATTAGGTATATGTATGGGCATATACCTAGGTAGTGGTTATCCTTTGATTTCATAATCTTTGTGTTTCCTCATGATTGATATGGGTTACTTGATAACTTAGGTATATTTATGGGTATATACCTAAGTAGAGTTTATCTGTTGAGATCTTATTTGTGGTTATCCTTGTTGGATTTAGTGATACCTAGAGGGTCTCGGGGTCCCTACTGAGTATCGTTATACTCCCCCCTGCACGGGCTATGCCCGCACCTCGTTGTGTTGGTTGCAGACGATGGGTAGCGCTGACAGAGGCCAAGTGTTCAAGGACTGGACGGTACCCGGAGGTGGATCTCACGATGAGTCAGTATCCGGAGGTGGACTTCACGACATGACGATACTCGGAGGAGGTTGAAGGGAGAGAGCGTTGTTGATGCTATCTATACCTACCCATCAGGTAGGATCCGTGGTGGACGATCCAGGAGTTGCGCTATCTGTACCTACCCTTCAGGTAGGATCTGTGGTGGACGATCCAGGAGTTCCGCTATCTATACATACCCTTCTAGTAGGATCCGAGGAGGACGACCCAGGAGCTGCCTCTATTCTTCCAGTTGTTTTCCTTTTCTGTTGTACTTTTGTTCAGTTGTATCTGTACTTTCGTTTGTGTTTGTATTCTGGCCCATTTACTTTTCAGCACTTCCTTTTTGTTTTTATTATATCACTTCCGCTTGTACTCTGTGGTGTTTTGTACTTTTATAAAGGGAATTCCTTCCCAATTATCGGGATTTACGCCTTTGTCTCTAGTTGCCAGCCCCTGGTCTATGGAAGGCGGGCTTGGGGTAGTCACGGCACGGGCCCCGTGGACGGGTCGTGACAAATTGGTATCAGAGGAGTCGGTTCTACCACAGAACTTATAACTCTGATATTTTCTTTCTGTGAAGCAACATTGTAAAGAGTACCGAGTGTGGTTTTCAGTTTAGGGAGTCCAGTGTTGGTGTGGGCGGCTGATGTATCCATACACCAGGACCCTGATGACAGATTTCCAACTTTTTGCACGAAAACACTGGTTGCGTGTGTGTTTCTAGAAGTTTTTTAAAAGTCAGCTCAAACCAGGTCAACTCACCAGGTATAATCGTTTGACTGTGTCATGATGTTTCTTTTAGGATGACTTTCCATGGACGACCAGCTAGAGCCCAGATGGATGTGTGTACTTATAGCCTGTCGAGCGAAGAGGCTTCAGTACAGGGCCCTCTTATAGTTGTGGCACCAGCGGTACTACCATACGTTGGGCCACCGATGCCACCAGCCCCAGCAGCAGGCGATGCACGCCACTTGAGCATGCTGCACGAGTTCCAGCACCAGAGGCCACCCAGGTTCCGGGGAGAGATGGACCCACAGTCGGCTTAGGATTGGCTGGAGGCTATGGTGAGAGTCTTCGGGCTAGTAGGGACGCCAGCAGACTTCATGGTTATCTTTTCTGCCAGCCTCCTTTAGGCAGCAGCAGGCAGGTGATGGAGCCACTTGTTCTAGTTTTTCGATGAGATGACCTTCACATGGGAAGACTTTGAGACCTTTTTCAGGGTGGAGTTTGTACCAGTAGCTCTGCACTTCGAGCATGTTTAGGAGATGCTGCCTTTGCCGTGTGATTTTCCATCAGTAGCCGAGTCATCTGTAGGCAGCAGACAGATGATGCAGAGGTCCAAGAGGACCAGATCCAGTCGTACAAGGATCAGGAAGTGTTATGAATGTGGCAGGAAGGGTCACCTGGCACGTGACTGTCCGACCCCCCGCATAGTTGATCAGCAGGATTTGGAGGAGCCACTGAGACAGAAGCAGTGGCGGGTGCTTGAGAAATATCCGAGCGGTGGACAAGGCATTAGAGCTCCGGAAGTAGGTGGACAGGAGAGGAAATAGTGGATACCTTTTGTTCTTGGTACTTCTAGTTACATGTTGTTGTTGTTTTTGTTTTTGTGTCTTTGTACTATGAGCTGCAATAATAAAAGACACTTATCCTAGTGACACTTTCTTTCCTGTCCTTTTGTTTGGTTGATACTGAGAGGTCCTGGTTTAAACTGTTGAATTGACCCTCAATTTTGAGATTTCTACTAGAGGAGACCCAGTGACCTCACACTGATGCTGATAGTGTGACTCGACCCTTGGAGGCGAGAGGGACGGTTAGATATCTTGGTAGTAGCTTCAAGGCCTTACGACGTCATCCATGGCATGAAGCCATCATTCATGTTAGGATTGACTGTATTAGGAAATGGGAGTGGTTCATCAGGGGTATGAGACCGAGTTTCTCTTTTCGACAAAGGAGAAATCTTAGCAGCTCTTACAGATCATAGGCAAAGAAGGTGCAGATCATCCAGGAGCGGATAAAGACTGCACAGTGCAGTAAGAAATAGGAAACTAGCACAAGTCTTAGAGACTCGGGCGTGTTAAATGTTTCAAGAAAAGGAATCTTTAAGGAGAGAAGAGTCTGCGAAGTAGCAGACGTGGAGGCAGATCTAGGAGAGCTGTATGAGGTGGTGTACATTTTAACATGCTACAACCACCCGCCTTAGTTGTCCTCGCCAGGCTCTGGGAGCTGGAGGGCGGGGGAGGAGTGTGGCTACATGCGGTCAAGAAGTGTGACCCAATGGCTCTAAAAATGATTCAATGGACAGTCTGTGTCCACTAATAGCTTCCGTAGTAACAAATGTTGATATGAATCATTCCTTACTTCCACGAATCTTGTTCCAGACCTAGAGTTTCCGGTAATCCGTAGACTTGAACCTCACGTCTAGAGATACATTGGGAGGAGACTCGATAATCACACTTACGCTGACAATGTGGTCTAACCATCGAGGTGAGAGTTTCGGTTGGAATATCTTGGTGGTATCATCTAGGACTTACGATGTTGGTCTCGGTATGGATTGGATTCACAATTTATGCTCAGATTAACTATATTAGGCAAAAAGGATGTGGTCTAACTACAACTTTGGGATGGGTTTTCCTTGGTCGGAAAAAACGAAACCCCAGGCAGCACCAGATAAACTCTTGCATAGGAGGGTGCGGCCGATCACTCTTCAGTCGGTCAACCTTACCATCATGGCAGCAAGAGTTTTGAGTTTCAGTTCTAAACTGGGAATGGCAGCCTCTTGAGTTTGAGGATGATGACCACGTCCTTATACGGTTCTCACCTTGACGAGGTTTACAGAGTTGTGACCGAGGCGGCAAGTAGCCTCTGAGGTTCAACGGACCTTTTCAAGTCCTCAGCAGGGTAGTTGAGGTGGCTTACCACTTGACCCATCCACCTCAGTTGCACCAGGTGCACGACGACTTCCACGTATCTCAGCTGAGGAGATACGTGCTTGACCCGACGCATATCATCGACCATGGGGAGATAGACTTTGGTGATGGGGTGACCTTTGCAGGGTTCCAGTAGGAGTTTAGGATCGACAGGAGCGGTCATATGAGAACGGTCGATTCCTCTTATGCACTTTCATTGGTAGCACGGGAATCTCTAGGTGATCACATGGGAGCAGAAGGCTCAGATGCGTTCTCAGTACCAATTTTGTATCCCTAATTTGTGTTGAATCTTTACGGGGACATAAATACCTGGGGTGAGAGTAATGTAAAGACCCATAAAATTCAAGGGAAATTTTTTCTTAATTTTCCTTGGGATTTTACAAGAATGCAGTTTCTGACGGCACCTGATTCTGAGGCCCGGAGTGCCTGAAATAATCTTCCGAAGTTTATCTCGGGTACATTCAGTGAACGAACGAGCGGGTTTTCCTAACTTTTGAACCGGTGCTCGGAATCAAAATCTGAGGACACCGATGGAATCGCAGCACCAATAATTGCTTAGGAACACCTTTTCTGGAGTTGCGTTTTCTCGGGTGTGGTTATTAAATTTTGGGTTAAGTAAATGAATAAAATAAAATGGGGCAACCAATTTATTTTATTTTAAAGTTGTTTAACCTATGCTAAGTGGTTGAAGTGGGACCCACTATATCCTACTCCACTAGGTAGGATACTTGTGGGGTGGGACCCACACGATCCCCACCTTTTCAACTTCCATGAAACCCCCACCTTTAATTAGGTAACATACCCGCACCCCCTTTAAATGTAAGTCAACTCTTGAGTTTAAACTGAATAATAAATGCCTCATTAATTGGGTGGTTTAAACTCCTCAATTAATTCAATTAATTGATTGATTCAATTTTTTAATTTCAAAACGTTTGGATTGTGTGATAATAAAATAAGACAAGTATTATTTTATTAAAGGGGTTAGTTGTGCGAGAGGGCTTGGGAGAAATCACTCAAAACCTTGAAGCACTCCTTCCTCGATGAAGAACGCGAAGAACGCTGACCTCCAACGAAGGTCGACAAGAACGCCGGATCCTCCGAGATCGACGACGGGATGATGACGAATCTTTTCTCTGCAACGCCAACGATCCTCATTCCGCGACACCTTCTTCCGTGACGTGCAATTCCGCGACGAACCTTTGTTCAACTTTTTCTTCGAGGTAGGGGATTATTTTTCTTTTTGTTCGTGATTACTTTCATCGCTGGTTATCATATTTATTTGTGCCGCCTGATATCGCAATAATGAGAGGAGGTCGGACCGCATGAACACGGCCGACCCTCCTCCCCCCAAGTTTGTTGATTTGTTTACAGCACGAACAAGGCAGCGCGGTGCCGATGCACCGCGTGGAAAATAATAAAGATTGGGCGAAGAAGCGTGGCGTCGTTGAAGTCGAACAAGCCGCGGCGCCGTCGCGCCACGCCGGAGAATGTCTAAGAGGTCGCGGCAGAGCATGAAGCGGCGGTCGGCTTCCGGTCTCCAGCACCGGAGCAGGAGAGCGGGACCCCGGCGGTCCCGTGGTGGCAGCAACCGGCCGACCGGCTTCCGAGAAGGGTCGGGGGTCGTAACCCCCGGCTGGCCAGCAGGAGTGCCCCCCCCCCACCCCGCACCCTTCCACTTGGCCATTACAGCCAAGCAGCCTGGCCTGGCCGAGCGAGCTAGGTCAGGCCGCGCCTAGGCCGGGTCGGGCCGCACCCGCTAGGCTGGGCAGCGCCCACCGGGTCGGGCCGACCCAGGGGGTATCGGGCCAGGTCGGACTGGGCCTGAACCCCCTATTCGCGGACCTCTTTTGGTCTTTTGCCCATAACTAGGGTTGAGGACCTCCGATCGACACACCGTCAGCTGAGATGTGATCCTTGGATCAAGATGGTCGTTTCGGTATATTACACTTTTCGTAGAACTTTGGATATGGCCGAGTTGGTTCGAACACAAAACCAACCGGGCCCTTGGAGTGGAAACGCTTATAACTTGAGCTCCGGACGTCCGATGGACGTGCCGTCAACTTTGTTGGATTCATCTTGATGAGTTGGAACTTTTGGCATACTTCTCCCAAGGTTTGGATGCAGCTGGATAGAGGTCGGTTTGGATTGTACCCGAAATCCAACTGGGCCCCTGGAACGGAAAAGCTGATAACTTTCAGACCGGACGTCCATTTGACGAACCGTATGCGGCGTTGGTGATCTCGTTGAGAAACGGTACCTATGAGTATACCCTATGAGAGTTCAGGTTATAGTTGAGATATGGATGGCTTGGTTCGCACACGAAACGAACCGGCCCCCTTGGACAAAAAGGCTAATAACTCACAGACCGGGCTTCTGATTGACGCGTAGTCTGTTGCGTTGAGACCCCTATGACGAGGCGGTCCTTTGAGATACTTCTTCATGGGATTTTGTGATACTTTGAGTATTGACCAGTAGCTCGTGGAGCGGACCCTCCTGGAGGCGAGCGTACGGAGTACGGAGACCGTGTAGCCAGTTGAGACCTGACGACTGCTTGACCGACTCGACTTGGAGTGAGTCGAATAGCCCAGTGGACGGAGCACTACTTTGTTTGGGTACAGACCCATGGTGGACGGAGCACTACTGAGTTTGGTTGCAGACTCGTGGTACTCGTCCGGAAAGTACCTCTGCAGGCTATTAGGGGGGATGCACTACTGTGTTTGGGTGGCAGACCCCGGTGGGAAGCACTACTTTTTTTGGGTGGTTGTCCTGTGGTACTCGACAGGAGGAGTACCTCAGTAGTCTTAGGTTAGTGAGCAGTACCTCAGAGTCGTGACAGGATCATTGTACTCGACAGAGACGGGGCTCTTCACCAGTTACGGTTTCGATAATGAAAATTCTGGTTTGAGCTGAGTCTATGACCTTTGTGTTTACCTCATGTTTGATATGGTTCACTTGATAACTTAGGTATATGTATGGGAATATACATGGGTATTGGTTATCCGTTGATTTCATAATCTTTGTGTTTCCTCATGATTGAGATGGGTTACTTGATAACTTAGGTATATGTATGGGTATATACCTATGTAGACATTATCTATTGATATATTCTTTGTGGTTATACTTTTTGGATTTAGTGAGACCATGAGGGTCTCAGGGTCCCTATTGAGTATCTTTATACTCACCCCTGCATGGGCTATGCCCGCACCTCGTTGTGTTGGTTGCAGACGACGGGCAGCGCTGACAGAGGCCAAGTGTTCGAGGACTGGACAGTACCCGGAGGTGGATCTCACGATGAGTCTGTATCCAGAGGTGGACTTCACGACGTGATGATACTCGGAGGAGGTTGACGGGTGAGAGCGTTATTGAAATGGGCTATGCTCTAATATTCCATTTTCATAATCTAGGATAATAATAATATACATGGTTAATCATATATATATATTGGTGTGTACTAATTCAAATTATAATGTGTTAATTTGTTCAACATGATAAACATAATCTATATATATATAATTATATATGACTATAAGGATGGATGGTTCTTTTTTAAATAAAATATAATTTTCAGTAAATCATTCAAATAAGTTATAATGTTTATTTATATAAAAATTTCAAATGCCTCGTTGGAATCATTTACTTTTCTTATAATATTTTCATAAAATTTTCATAATTATCCTATGTTATAATATGGTATATTTGAGTTATCTCACTCTATCTATTATGTTTACATGAAACTATTTCCTCTTGATTTGTAAATAATAATAGTTTTTAATTGAATAGTAAGGATGTGTTGAATTTAATGTGGGTATGATTTATTAATCAAATGAAATTATTTTAAAAAGAATTTTATGTTATCAAAATAGGTAAGTCACATTTATATATGGTTATTTAAGAGGGATGAATATATTATATATCTCGTTGTAATTCACTATTATAACTAGACATTTAGATTTGGATAATGTTTATGGTGTCATATAATAGCTTCACCACACATCCAGTCTAAGGAATCTACTCCTTATTGAGTGATTTGATATGGTATCATCGATGAATTTCACCTGGACACTAGGTCATGACATGTTATCCATACTGATTTTCAAGTGAATTTGGAAATTAACTAATTGGATCATGATTTGGTATATGAATCTAGGGTGTCCAATAACCTTACATTACATAGGAAATTTCCTTATAGAACTTGTTTATGAAATAATTATTTTATAAAACAGAACTTACTTCTAATAAATTTTTAAAGTGTGGTGATTTCTCTCTTTAGTAAATTCTTAATTTATGATATATTTATAATTTCTTCTTCAATGTTTAAAAACATTATGAAAATTAAAATTTTCAATTGATTTTGAAAGTTGTTTTCAAATGGGATTTTCAAATAATGAAAGCATAAGAAGATGAATTGTTTTCCGGTTAATTATTTTAAGATTAGAAATTAAAAATTATATTTTATTAAATGATATATATAATTATGTTCTCTGGTAAAAAACACAATTATATAATTTATTTCCATACTATTAAAGAGTGAGTATTTTATTTAGAGATTGTTCATGTGGTGTGGTTTCTCTATGGGCATGCCTACTGAGCATATCGATCATGAATATAATTACATTATAGTATCATGTTTTAGTTTTTATCCTACCACTCATATAATATTATGTTTTGATTTATGCATGGTGACATGTAAAGTCACAATGAGATATGTTAGTATTTATTGATATTGTTATTTTAACTATTTTCACAAATCCACTGAATAAGTACATTCCCACGATCACTTATGATTGTATGGGGATTAAATTATTATGGGATGTTTGGAATGACATTAGGTGGATATTGTATGTAAAGGATAAGGACTTAAGGGTGATAAAATAGGTTATAATTATTTTAATTTCTTTATTTATATATTTTTACTACATTTGTATTATTGATTTGTCTCTCTAGTTAGGGAATGGACCTCCAACTTATAGAGCCTTCATGCCCATTTTTTCAAAACAGTATTAATTTATTTTATTAGATAAATCATTATTATTAAAGTTGTAAGATTTTTCTGGTTCTTTTCATGACCATAATGTGATATGAAACATGATGTGAGGATCTGAATTTCTGTATCAAGTATCTGACAGATTGACTGATTGGGTTGGGTTATGATACTAATAAAATATGATAAAAAAAATACCTTGATAAAAATAGAGTGGGGATTTGAAATTGAATAACTTTCATCATTGTATAAGATTCATCAACCCTACATATCAAGATAGGTACTAAATAATTCAAAAAAATATATAATTTTCGCAAAAAGATATTTCATTTATATATTATTGTTTAATTTTATATGATTGACCTGGTTATAGGAGACTTGTGATCCATACATTTAGACTATATTATTCACAAAATATAGAAGGAATTATGGAGTTGGTCTTTGATTTCTTATCAACATTTGAGATGAAATTAGAGGATACCAAATTTTATCTATACAAAAAGTATTATATATTTTCATTCAAAATATTTGGTGTGAAATCAACCATCTATAAACCTATGTTTTAGAGATATATGAATATGGTGAACATATGCTAGATCCCATTGAGTATATGGCCCCTCAATGTTTAATGACCATAATAATTGACCCTTTTGGTGGGAACTAACCAAGAAACAAGTAGGAGAAATCATTTAAAAATATTCTTTCTTGGGGATTTACACAAGGTCATCACCCATGCTTGGTTGGTCTTGAGTGACTCATGAGAATCTATGATTTGACTAGATGATATTATACTTCCGATCAATTTTATAAGAGTTTTGGGAACCAGTATTCCGAAAATGATTTCACTATATTATGATTCATAGTTAAAGAATGCAAGGTGCATAATTATAGAAGGGAATTTCATCACCCATCTCACAAATCAATTATGGGGTTTTGAATCGTCATTTAACTAGTTCTAATTGTGTAATATTTAACCAATTATATCCTGTTAATGTCTAAAATTGGGATACTAAAGAAATAAGAAAGGGGATATAAATTTTTTGATGAGTATATTTATTTCATATATGAGAATAATGACCTTAAGGTGCCCGTATGGGCTACATATACTTCCTAATATACCACAGTATGTAGAGTATGGACAACAACTACACATGATCATGCACCACCACCATTAAATGTAATGACCCAAGTTTTTGTATAATGATTTTTCAAATTTGGAATTAAACTGTCAAATTCATTACGACTATATAACTAATTAGTGTCATTTATAGAAATTATGAAATTTTAATGGATTGAATAGTAACATGGCCTTATTAATAGAAACATTACCACTATGTAACGACCCAATATTTTTGAGTAGTATATTAACTTACTCTTAATGATTTAATAAGATGTTAATGGTTAATGCAGAAAGAGGAGTCGACGGCTTCATCCAGTAGACTCTACCCTTATAAATCCCACTTATCAGAGCTTGGGAAGGAGGTAGCATCTGTGGGCTTCGCTTTGGACCAAGCCCAAGCCAAACTCCAGCATGTCAAGCTTGAACAGAAACTGCTACGGGAGAAATTCAAGTTAGCAGAGATTACTACTAGGGCAATGTTATCTAAGCCTCCCTCAGATTCTCTCACCATAGCACACCTTACACTTAGATCTTATGCCGGTGTTATAAGGGGATATGTGACGAGACCCTAGCTTCCTTGTGTAATCCTTTCGGGTGAATAAATTGAGATCTCTTCCTTTAGTGATGTTTGTGGAATTTCTTTTGTCTGGATAATTTTAGGATATATTTTATTGATGAATTTTCGAAAAAGGGATATTTTAAAACATTTATGTAAACCCTAAATAATTAATAATGTGTAATGATTTTCAAAAAATGGTCTTCTACAAAAGTGTTCAGTAAGGAATTTGGAGTCTAATAAGATCCACATAATTTTTGATGAATAGTAAATCATGAATAGTGATTTTACGCTTAGGATTAGTAATGTGACCAAATGGATTAGTAATTTCACTCAAAGAAAGTTTTAATATAATTTAGACACCTAGATTAAGTAATGTGATTCAATAAAATTGGTAAATAACGATTTCATAAATTATTAGTCAAGTATTCGTTTTTTCGGGTGAATAGTTTTTTTTAATTAAAAATTTAATTAAAAATAATTAGAAAATTATTTTTATAAAACGGACTTTATTTTTGAACTCAGCGCATTGAAATTATGTTAAGGTAATTTTTGGGGATTTTTCTGAAAAAAAATGAATTCTCGATGAATAGTGTTTTTATTTAAAAATTAAATTAAAAAAATTTAGAAAATTATTTTTATAAAATGGATTTTATTTTTGAAATCAGAGCATTGATATTTGGTTAAGGTGAAATTTTGGGATTATTCTGAGAAAGTTGAATTTTCGATGAATAGTGAAAATATAGTTTTTAAGTTACGGGTGTTTAATGACATCATTAAATGATGTATTAAGTATATATTCAATATGGTCGAATTATGAATAGTAAGATAAGGGATGAGGTGTCCCAAGTGGCCAATACCATGGGAAAATACCATGGGCAAGCCCATGGTTTTTCCAAAACCACTAATGAGGTGTCTCTTGGCCATTAATGCCTTGTCCCCTCACTTTCCCTATAAATACCCACCCATTCCTCCTTTAGTTTTCACTCCCAACTCTCCCTAAACGAAGTTCTGGTATCTTTACCTCCCAAGGAGTCCTCCCAAGGTGCCCCCAAGCCCTCAAGGTCCAAAACTTTGAGTTTCAAGAGTCACGTTTTAAGGTAAGGGATCCGACCTCTCTCTTTCTTTTCATGTAATCTCTTTTATGTCCTTCCTTTTATGATCCATGTTATTATGTGAGAGGATGTTATTTTATATTCCTCTTACTTCCCTTTCATGTTTATATGATGAGAGATCCCCTCTTACTCTCATCATTTCGTTTTATGAAAGTTTAAGTGACGCCGTTAGGCTGCCGAATTTTTAAGTGATTCTTTCACCCTTCTCATTTTTCAAGTTCAATTTTCATGTCAAATATTTCAAGTACCTTTTTATTATGTTGTTGTATGATATCTATATATATCATACTGATCTCTTATTATAATAGGATGAGAGACCCTATTTGATCTGTTCAAATCATTTTTGTTGAAGTTTAAGTGACGCCGTTAGGCTGCCGAATTTTCATAAGAGAAATCAAATTTGGTCTTCCTTCCATGTTTTGCATTTCAAATGGTATGTCCTTTAAATTGCATCCCCATGTCCATATACCCTTCTTATTCTATCCCTATACTGTTTTATGGGTCAATTATGATTGTTCGACCCATGTTCCCTCTCTTTTCAAAGTTTTCTAAAACCTTGTAACATAGCCGTTATGTTACAGAATTTTCGTCTCAAAATGCCTCTCTTTTCTCAAAATTATTTTATGTTATGAAGTGAATACTCAAAGCTCTTATTTATACAGGGGTATTCACATACATATCAAAATGTTCTATTTTAAATTCTGGGATTTACATACATGATTCCCGCTTTCCCTTTCTGTGGGTTTAAAGTAACGTAAAGATCATGTCTTTAAAGCAGTTTTTAAAACGTTATGATTATGAAATGAAACCCATTTATTTTATGCTATATGGGTTATTTATGAAATGTTTGATGATGATATATGTGGATCACATGATAATAAAGGAAAATTTAAGGGTGCGCCCTGATAGCGCTCCAATGCATTGGTTAAAGACTTAATCTCTAGAGATGACCATTTTAACGACGCCTTGGTGAATAACCTTGGTAATTTTTAACGACACCTTGGTGATGGACCTTGGTGAAACGAAACGATTGTAAATATTGAATGTTGCAGCCACATCTTCAAGTTATGAAAAATGTTATTTTTATTATGATGTATCTCATGATTTCTTTCTCATGCCTTAAAGTTCTTTTCTTGTCCTTATTGAAGTATCTCAAGTTCACATGAAAAATGTTTCTCTTGTTTCCCTTACTGGGCCTTCTGCTCACCCTTTCTTTTGATGTATGTCCCCAGGTTATGAGATGCAGTAATGAACCTAGGATGAACTAACGGAGAAGCCTTTCAAGTGTTTAAGAAGAATGTTTTATGTTTTTTTCATGTATTATGTTCCTTGTTTCCAAGACACTAAACCTTAACGATCCTCAGTTCCGTGTAATGAAATGAAAGTTATGTTATAAAAAGACAGGATGCTATAGTTAGTATCAAAGGATGGTTTAGTTATTTGTGAAAATTAGGATATAAAAACTTTAGGAAGAACCCTATAGAAAAGTTTAAATATAGGAAAACTTCCTAGTATTTTGGTAAGTATTGAGTAAGTGGTTTATCAAACAAATACATCCCTGTCTGGATACGAGTAGGTAGAGGCGGCTCTGGCACAGATGTACATAGGGGTAAAACCCGAAAACACTGCTTTGATCTAGAGTCGAACGAGAACTGGTGCACGATAACGGGCCTTGCTACACTCTTGGCTACGACACTCCCGGGGGATATGTTTGGTTAATCAAAATATTTTTATGAATCATTATGAAGGAATTATAGAAAAGTGTAACTGTCTAAGCATGAAGTCTTAGTTAAAAGATTCATAAATAAAATAAGTTTCTTACTAAGGTTTTATTCTTTTAGAAAATGGAGGGCAATAGGAGGAACTGTGTTGATGGTGACCGCAATGCACCATGTGTTGAGGGCCCTCCGATGGAAGCCGGAATGGAAACATTCATGCGAATGATGAACCAACTGACTCAAGTTATGAGTAATAACTTGAATCAAGCTGAGAGGCCGACCTCACCACGAAGGGAACAACACTCTGTTGAGTCCTTCATGTGTCAACGACCGCCAACATTCAGTGGATCTACTGACCCATTGGTTGCGGAACAATGGATAAGCTCCATTGAAAAGATTTTTTCTGTACTTCATTGTTCGGAACAAGAAAAAGTCACCCTTGCTGTTTACCACCTAGAGGGAGAAGCTGATCAATGGTGGTCACTGGTCAAAAACAAGAAGCCACGAGGAGAGATAGAATCTATGGAGTGGGAATAATTTTGGGGAATTTTCTTTAACAAGTATTTCCCTCGTTCCTTGAGAACGAGAATGGAGAAAGAGTTTCTCAAGCTGAAGCAGAAGGAGAATGAATCTGTCGGAAGCTATGAGATGAACTTCACAAGGCTTTCCCGTTATACCTAAAGCTTTGTCATGGACTCTAATGGGAAGGTTGATAGATTCTTTGTTGGACTACGACCTCATCTGCGAAAGAATCTAGCCAACAGGGACTATGATAGCTATGAAGAAATAGTTCGAAGTGCTATGAAAGTCAAGCTAGAGTTTGGTGAGACACAGTGGTCTCATAAATCAAATGAAAAGAAGAGATCGTTGGAGCCCAGTTTAGGGAAGTCTTTTGATCAGGGAAGAGGTGGAAAGCAAATTCAACTTACCACATGCAATAAATGTGGGAAGAATCATCTGGGGAACTGCTTGAACGGAAGTGGAAAGTGCTACAAGTGTGGAAGAGGAGTCCATATTGCTCAGAATTGTCATAGTAAGGTAAAGCCTCAGCTTCCCAACACTAACGACAGAGGAAAGATGGTTCTGGCCCTACCCTAAGTCACATGCTTCAAGTGTGGAAATCTTGGGCACTTTGATAACCAATGTCCAAATCTGAGGGCGGTGGAGGGGAATCATCATCAACCTCAGCAGAGGCCAAGGGAGCAAGTTCGTGCTTTCGCTATCACAACAACTGAAGTTGAAGTTCCGAACGATGTGGTAGCAGGTACTCTTGTTGTCCTCTCAAAACTAGCAAGTACTTTATTTGATTCTGGTTCTACGCATTCCTTTATTTCCTCCAAGTTTGCAAGGAATATAGAATCAATCCCCGAACTTCTAGAGGTAGAGTTGTTAGTCAAGACTCCAAGTGGGATTATCCTTGCATCAACAGTATTTAGAGACTCTAGTGTTTACTTTGGTGAGTACAATCTTATCTCAAATCTAGTAGTCATTCCCATGATGTAATTCGACATTATACTAGGGATGGACTGGCTCTCAAAGTATAATTCTAAGATCAAATGCAGAAGTAAGGAAATCTCAGTATTCTTGAATGAATGACCTATAGTTATCTTCTGAGGAGAGATATCCCAAACTGATCCCTATCTAGAAGCACCTCCTATAGATTTCTTTATGGAGTTAATCGGTAATGATGAAGAAGGAAAAGGGAGCATACAAATAGAAGATGTTCCGATTGTTCAGTAATACATGGATGTATTTCCTGAGGAGTTACCTGGATCTCCCCCAGAAAGAGAGGTAGAGTTCACCATTGAACTCATACCTGGGTCTCAACCGATATCAAAGACTCCGTATATAATGGAAAATGTGGAGCTAGAAGAGTTAAAGAAACAACTCCAAGACTTGTTGGAGAAGGGGTTTATCTGACCGAGTGTGTCTCCTTGGGGAGCACCAGTTCTCTTTGTGAAGAAGAAGGATGGATCAATGCGGCTATGCATTGATTATAGAGAACTGAACGAGATCACAGTGAAGAACAGATATCCTCTTCCAAGAATTGATAATTTATTTGACCAACTTCGCGGGGCTCAATTCTTCTCTAAGATTGACCTTCGATCTGGTTATCATCAACTGAGGGTGAAGAAGGAAGATATTCCAAAGACTGTCTTCCGATCAATATATGGGCATTATGAGTTTACTGTTATGCCCTTCGTCTTGACTAATGCTCCTGCTATTTTCATGGATTTGATGAATAGAGTCTTTAAGGACTACCTTGATAACTTTGTGGTAGTTTTTATTGATGATATTTTGATATATTCAAAAAGTCATGAGGAGAATGAAGATCATATAAGGGTTATATTGAAAACTCTGCGGAAGGAGAGGCTCTTTGGGAAGTTCAGAAAGTGTGAGTTTTGGTTACAACAAGTGGCTTTCTTGGGGCACATCGTAACCAATGAAGGAATCTCGGTTGACCCTGAAAAGACAATGGTTGTGGAGGAGTGTCCTCAACCCACAACAGTAACTGAGATTCGTAGTTTCCTTGGTTTAGCGGGATATTATAGGAGGTTTGTGAAAAACTTTTCACGGCTTTCTAATCCACTAACCAAGTTGACTCGAAAAGGGGTTAAGTTCATCTGGACAAAGGAATGTGAGGAATGTTTCCAAGAGCTGAAGAAGAGATTGGTTACTGCACCTGTGTTAACACTACCCTCTATTGGAGAAGGATTCGTTATTTTTAGCGATGCATCCCTGAAAGGGCTTGGGTGCATCCTCATGCAAAATGACAAGGTAATTTCTTATGCATCTCTACAGTTGAAGATTCATGAGCATAATTATCCTACGCATGATCTAGAGCTGGTGGTAGTTGTTTTTGCTCTAAAGATATGGAGGCTCTATCTTTATGGGGATAAATGTGATATATACACTAACCACCAAAGTCTAAAGTATATTTTCACATAGAAAGAATTGAACATGAGACAAAGGAGATGGTTGGAGCTTATTAAAGACTATGATTGTTCAATTCATTATCACCCTGGAAGAGAAAACAAAGTTGCGGATGCATTAAGCAGGAAAGATCCTGTTGTTCTGGCAACAATGAGGATCCTAGGAGATCCCTTGATTAAAGATCTAGTAAAACTGGACATGGGAATTATAAGGAAAGGGACATCATCAACCCTATCCCAAATGATTTCTCAACCTTCATTACTAGATAAGATCAAGAAGGCTCAAAAAGAAGATCCTTTGCTGCATGAGAAGTTGGAGGCTGTAAAAGATGGGAAGTTCCCTGATTTCAATATTGATTAAGAGGGTGTATTAAAATTCCGTACAAGACTATGTGTTCCATCTATTCCGGAGATAAAGAAAGAACTGATGGATGAAGCTCATAGCTCTACTTTCTCTATACATCCGGGAAGCACTAAGATGTATAGAGACCTTCGTGATCATTATTGGTGGGATAACATGAAGAGGGAGATTTCTGATTACACTACAAGGTGCCTGGTGTGTCAGAAAGTAAAGGCAGAACGACAACTTCCTAAGGGGGTATTACAACCAATACCCATACCAGTATGGAAGTGGGATAATATCACTATGGAATTTGTAACTGGTCTCCCGAAAACATCCAAAGGAAACAATGCGATATGGGTTGTTGTGGACCGTCTCACCAAGACAGCCCATTTTATCTCTATTCGGGAAGATTTCTCTCTGGATCAGCTTGCCAAGATATACGTGAAGGAAGTGGTAAGGCTGCATGGGGTACCACTATCCATCGTGTCTGATCGTGATCCAAGGTTCACATCAAAATTCTGGAGAAGTCTTCAACATGCTCTGAATACTGAATTGAATTTTAGTACGGCCTATCATCCCCAAACTGATGGCCAATCTGAAAGGACTATTTAGACACTCGAAGACATGCTGAGATTATGCTCAATGGAATTTAAAGTTGGATGGGATCAACACCTCCCATTAGTGGAGTTCTCCTATAACAACAGCTTCCATTCGAGTATTCAGATGACACCCTATGAAGCTCTGTATGGAAAGCGATGTAGAACTCCTACTTGTTGGGATGAAACTGATGAGAGGAAGCTTCTTGGGCCTGATCTCGTACAAGAGATGATGGAACAGGTTCATGCCATCCAACAACACATAAAGGCTACTCAGAGTCGGCAGAAGAGCTATGATGACAATCATCGAAGGGACTTGGAGTTTGGTGTTTATGACAAAGTCTTCCTTCGAATTTCTCCATGGAAGAGAGTCATGCGGTTTGGGAAGAAAGGGAAGCTCATCCCTAGGTACATTAGCCCCTATGAAATCCTTGATCACATAGGAGCAGTGGCCTATCGTCTAGCACTTCCACCGAACCTAGCTCAAGTTCATGATGTCTTCCATGTATCTCTCTTGAGGAAGTACATACCCGACCCTTCGCATGTACTGAACCCAGAGGTGGTACAACTGGAACATGACCTCTCTTATGAGGAGCAGCCAGTGGAGATCTTGGACCGTAGAGACAAAGTCCTACGAAATAAGACTACCCACCTTGTGAAAGTGTTGTGGAGGAATAATAAATATGAAGAAGCGACTTGGGAGCCTGAGGAAACAATGAAGCAAAAGTACCCTCACCTTTTCGACTAGGCCTCAAGTATAAATTTCGGGGACGAAATTTCTTAAGGGGGGAAGAATGTAATGACCCAATCTTTTTGAGTAATATATTAACTTACTCTTAAGGATTTAATAAGATGTTAATGGTTAATGCAGAAAGAGGAGTCGATGGCTTCATCCAGTAGACTCGAACCTTATGAAGCCCACTTATCAGAGCTTGGGAAGGAGGTAGCATCTGTGGGCTTCGCTTTGGACCAAGCCCAAGCCAAACTCCAGCGTGTCAAGCTTGAACGGAAATGCCTACGGGAGAAGTTCAAGTTAGTAGAGATTACTACTAGGGCAATGTTATCTGAGCCTCCCTCAGATTCTCTCACCATAGCACACCTTACACTTAGGTCTTATGCCGGTGTTATAAGGGGCTATGTGACGAGACCCTAGCTTCCTTGTGTAATCCTTTCGGGTGAATAAATTGAGATCTCTTCCTTTAGTGATGTTTGTGGAATTTCTTTTGTCCGTATAATTTTAGGATATACTTTATTGATGAATTTTCGAAAAAGGGATATTTTAAAACATTTATGTAAACCCTAAATAATTAATGATGTGTAATGATTTTCAAAAAATGGTCTTCTACAAAAGTGTTCAGTAAGGAATTTGGAGTCTAATAAGATCAACTTAATTTTTGATGAATAGTAAATTATGAATAGTGATTTTACGCTTAGGATTAGTAATGTGACCAAATGGATTAGTAATTTCACTCAAAGAAATTTTTAATATAATTTAGACACCTAGATTAAGTAATGTGATTCAATAAAATGGGTAAATAACGATTTCATAAATTATTAGTCAAGTATTAGATTTTTCGGGTGAATAGTGTTTTTTAATTAAAAATTTAATTAAAAATAATTAGAAAATTATTTTTATAAAAAGGACTTTATTTTTGAACTCAGAGCATCGATATTATGTTAAGGTAATTTTTTGGGATTTTTCTAAAAATATTAATTCTCGATGAATAGTGTTTTTATTTAAAAATTAAATTAAAAATATTTAGAAAATTATTTTTATAAAATGGATTTCATTTTTGAAATCAGAGAATTGATATTTGGTTAAGGTAAAATTTTGGGATTATTCTGAGAAAGTTGAATTTTTGATGAATAGTGAAAATATAGTTTTTAAGTTACGGGTGTTTAATGACATCATTAAATGATGTATTAAGTATATATTCAATATGGTCGAATTATGAATAGTAATATAAGGTATTAGGTGTCCCAAGTGTTCAATACCATGGGAAAATACCATGGGCAAGCCCATGTTTTTGCCAAAACCACTAATGAGGTGTCCCTTGGCCATTAATGCCTTGTCCCCTCACTTTCCCTATAAATACCCACCCTTTCCTCCTTTAGTTTTCACTCCCAACTCTCCCCCAACAAAGTTATGGTCTCCTTACCTCCCAAGGAGTCCTCCCAAGGTGCCCCCAAGCCCTCAAGGTCCAAAACATTGAGTTTCAAGAGTCACATTTTAAGGTAAGGGATCCAACCTCTCTCTTTCTTTTCATGTAATCTCTTTTATGTCATTCCTTTTATGCTCCATGTTATTATGTGAGAGGATGTTATTTTATATTCCTCTTACTGACCTTTCATGTTTATATGATGAGAGATCCCCTCTTACTCTCATCATTTCGTTTTATGAATGTTTAAGTGACGCCGTTAGGCTGCCGAATTTTTAAGTGATTCTTTCACCCTTCTCATTTTTCAAGTTCAATTTTCATGTCAAATCTTTCAAGTACCTTTTTATTATGTTGGGGTATGATCTCTATATCTATCATACTGATCTCTTATGATCATATGATGAGAGACCCTATTTGATCTGTTCAATTCATTTTTTTTTGAAGTTTAAGTGTCGTCGTTAGGCTGCCGAATTTTCATAAGAGAAATCAAATTTTGTCTTCCTTCCATGTTTTTTATTTCAAATGGTATGTCCTTTAAATTGAATCACCATGTCCATATACCCTTCTTATTCTGTCCCTATACTGTTTTATGGGTCAATTATGATTGTTTGACCCATGTTCCCTCTCTTTTCATAGTTTTCTAAAACCTTGTAACATAGTCGTTATGCTACAGAATTTTCGTCTCAAAATGCCTCTCTTTTCTCAAAATTATTTTATGTTATGAAGTGCATACTCAAATCTCTTATTTCTATAGGGGTATTCACATATATATCAAAATGTTCTATTTTAAATTCTGTGATTTACGTACATGATACCCGCTTTCCCTTTCCGTGGGTTTAAAGTAACGTAAAGATCATGTCTTTAAAACAGTTTTTAAAACCTTATGATTATGAAATGAAACCCATTTATTTTATGCTATATGGGTTATTTATGAATTGTTTGATGATGATATATGTGTATCACATGATAATAAAGGCAAATTTAAGGGTGCGCCCTGATAGATCTCCAATGCATTGGGTAAAGACTTAATCTCTAGAGATGACCATTTTAACGACGCCTTGGTGAATAACCTTGGTAATTTTTAACGACACCTTGGGGATGGACCTTGGTGAAACGAAACGATTGTCAATATTAAATGTTGCAGCCACATTTTCAAGTTATGAAAAATGTTATTTTTATTATGATGTATCTCATGATTTCTTTCTCATGCCTTAAAGTTCTTTTCATGTTCTTATTGAAGTATCTCGAGTTCACATGAAAAATGTTTCTCTTGTTTCCCTTACTGGGCCTTCTGCTCACCCTTTCTTTTGATGTATGTCCCCAGGTTATGAGATGCAGTAATGAACCTAGGATGAACTAAAGGAGAAGCCTTTCAAGTGTTTAAGAAGAATGTTTTATGTTTTTTTCATGTATTATGTTCCTTTTTTCCAAGACACTAAACCTTAACGATCCTCAGTTCCGTGTAATGAAATGAAAGTTATGTTATAAAAAGACGGGATGCTATACACTAGGAATATTAATATGGATAATATAATAGTAACCTCACCTAAGAAAGTATAAATAAAATCTTGTTATATTATAAGTGAAAATATGATATATTTATATCATTGAACAAGTAAATTACTTATTTTAAAAGAATTATTAATTAATTGGTTGAATTTTGTGACACATTAATATTAAATTACAATTTTTTAATTACTATATTTATTTAAAATAAAATATATCTTTTATAAAATAGAATCATGAATTTTTATTTTGTTGTCTTATGATTACAGAATAATTTTAGGAACCATTGATTTATTTTTTGAAGTGTTATAAAAAATGTTATACTTTTAAAATGTTTTTCATAGGGCTTAACGATGGGTGAGAGAAATGGAGAATGCAAGATGAATATTGTGAAGAATTTTCATGAATATTTTTCATGTTTTCTATTATAAAATTTTTTATTATGAGAAAATGTATATTAGTATAATAGTATTATCTTTGTATGTTTATTGGTTGATATGTATTAATTGTTTCATATAATTCTAAAACTCTAAAAAATAATATTTGGAAATGTAAAGAAGTGAATTATAATTGAATTTACTATATTATGTAATGTTTATGGTGAGGTCATTATAGATGGTATTAGAGAATGGTTTCGATAACCTTAGGTGTTTGGACAAAGTTAATAAAAGTCCATATTTGATTCTTACATTATTTTTATGTTGAAATGATAAATAATTTCAATATTTCCATGTATCATCATCAAAGATATTTCCATTTAGAATGGTTTCCCATAGAAAAAATGGGGACACTAAAGTAGGAAGGAAACAAGAGGATGATATCTTTTTGAATTCGTTACTAGGAATATTGGGAATTGAAACTGAATAGTTTGTAATAGTAATGGATCAGTTGAAATAGACTATAAATGGAATTGGAATCCATGTAAGAGAAATAATATAACTACCAAAAATAATTAGGATGATAGAGCAACATTTTATGAGGCAACACCCACCTGCCATCAGTGGATATTATGACATAGTTGTGGTTGAAAGATATATTAAATCCCTCGAAATGATATTTGATGTTATGGGTAGTTCATATAATCAAAATTTTAGTCTTATCATTTATCATTTTGAAGGTGAAACTAGCCAGTGGTGGTCAATGGTTAAGAATATTAGGGTTATTGAAGATATTGATTCCTTGGAATTGGTTGAATTTAAAAATATTTTCCGTGAAAATAATTTTACAAGGTGATTTGACTTAGGATGGAAAGAAAATTATTAAAATGAAACAAATTGAGGATTTTTTTGTGTCCACGTATAAAGAATACTTCGCCCGATTGGAAAGATATGATCAGAATATTATACAAGATATTGATTGAAAAATTAATCATTTTGAATGAGGATTGAAGCCAATATATCATAGGGAATTTGCATATTATGAATTAAAATGTTATGATAATCATGACTGATGTGATGATAGGGTATAAATATAGTTTTCTTATGATTATGTGTACTTTGAAAACAGGATGAAAAAAAGGTCCTGATGGCAGAGAATGGGTAAGAATCAATCAAATTAATATAAAGGTATGAAATTATAGTTTCAAGTCTATTAAAAGTGTGGTAAAAATCACCACGGTAATTCCTTAACAAAAAAGGGAAGTATTTTTTATATGTTAAGTTTAGGCATATGGCCTGATATTGTAATCAAAATGATCTTATTATTTATTCTAATAAGAAAACTACCAAATGATTTTAATGTGGTGAGATGGGTCATTATGAAAATACATGCCCAAAAAAATATTGAAATAATAGAAATATACCCTATTATGTGTTGAATTGATTGGTAAGATCCCTTTTAACTAAGTCAGTAGATGACTTGACATCAAATGAAGTGGTATTAGTTATATTGTTTTTTTACTCAGATTTTTCTAATGTCTTCTTTGATACAGGGTCTACACATTCCATTATTTGTATAAAATTTTCTGGTAAATTTGAAATTTCATCTCAATAAATAAGTCCAGATCTTATTATTAGAAAACATTTAGAAAATAATATAAAAAAATAAATTATAGTAATCTTTCTATAGTTTTCTAGGGAAATTCATTACCTGCAATCCTTGTTGTTTTTTCCATTACTAGAGTTTGATGTTATTATATGTATGAACTGGATTTATATTTATCATGCTATTATTGATTGTAGAGAAAATATGTAGTTTTCTGAAAATTGTTTCAGTTTTTATACAAGAATGAGCTCACACAATTGATAAAATGTCAGGATGTTTGCAAACAATTAAAATATGGAAATGAATGTTATATTTCTCTTATTGTTAAAAATAGGAGAACAGTTTAGATTAATGATGTCCCAATGGTAAATGAATACTAGGATGTTTTTCTTGATGAATTTATTAGTTTTATACCTAATAAAAAAATTAATTTATTATTGACTTGGTTCTTGATGCAAATCCAATTTCAAAACCCTCATATCGAATGGATTGAGTATAACTTCATGAACTAAAAAATCAGTTGCCGGAGTTTCTTGATAAAGGCTTCATTCATCCTATAACATCACCATAGGGTGCCCCTATTTTATTTATTAAAATTAAATATGGTTACATGAGACTTTTCATTGATTATAGTGTTCTGAATAACATTAATATTTAGAATAAGAATCATTTTCCCCACATCAATGACTTGTTTAATCAGCTCCAGAGAGCTCAATATTTTTCCATGATTTGTAAGAGATCTAGGTACCAATAGCTGAATTTGAAGGAGGATAAAATCCCAAAAATATATTTTTTTAATAGATATGGGAATTATGAGTTTTTTGTTTTTCCCTTTGGATTGTAAAATTCATGTATCATATTCATGGATCATATGAATAAAATATTATATGAATATTTGGATAATTTTTGTGCTATTTTTATTGATGATATTTTTTGTTATTTAAATGTTATGAGGATAATGAAAAACATTTAATTATTGTCTTTAAAACTCTCAAAAAAAAGAAGTTATAAAGAAAATTTATCAAAAGTGACTTTTGGATGCACCCAATATCTTTTCTTAGAACATTGTAAATAAGTATGGAATAACAATTGATCCCACCAAAAACAAAAGTGGTTGATGAATTTCCGAGAACAAATAAATATATAGAGGCTTAACATTTTATAGAATGAGAGGGTCATTAATGATGGTTAGTAAAAAATATTTCATGATTTATTAGACTACTAAATAAGTTTACATGAAAAGGTGCTAAATTTATTTTTATAGAAGACCATAAATATTTGTTAGGAAAGGGTGAAGAGATTGGTGAATGCTCAAGTTTGGGCCCTACCTTCATGAAATGGTGAGTCAGTCATCTAATTTGATGATTCGGTTTAGGTACTTGGTTGTGTTCTGATACAGAATGATTATGTAATTGCCAATGCTTCAGGACAACTAAAACCTCCTGAGTTAAATTATCCAACACATGATTTGGAATGAGTAGTTGTCGTTTTTTCTGGGAAAATTTGGGGGCATAATTTATACAGTGAGAAATGATAAATATATATTGAACATAAAAGATATAAGTATATATTCACTTAGAAGTAATTAAACATGTGGCATGGAATATGGATTATACTGTTAAAGGATAACGATTTCACAACCAATTACCATCATGAAAAATCAAACAAAGTGGTGGATTTTTTGTGTTGAAAACATCATGCATCATAAACTGTGTTACATTTTGAAACAAGAAAACTTAATTAATGATTTGACGAATTTCATCTAGGATGTTTTTGGTGAAGTAAATTTCCCCTATTTTGTTTCTGGTATCAGTGAAATCGCCTCTCTTAGATAGAATTAAGCAACCATAGAAGGAAGACAGTGAGTTACAGAAAATGGTATAAATGGTGAAAAAGGGTATGTTTACAGAATTTAATGTTGATAAATATTGTGTTTTATGATTTGGTAAAGAAATATGTGATCCTTGTGATTCACAACTGAAGATTTAATTATTGGGTAAAGCTCATAGTTCTCCCTTTTTAGTTTATCCTAGCGACACAAATATGTACAGAGACCTTCGACAGTATTAATGGTGGGATGGAATGAAAATAGAGATTTTATATTTTTCAATGAAATGTTTGACATGTCTATAGGTAAAATCTAAATTATAATTACCAAATAGGATGCCTTAGCCTTTTCAAGTTCCAGAGTATAAATGGGAAAATATATCATTGGACATTATTGTGGGACTACCGAAGAATTATCGATGTAATAATGTGATTTGGGTTATTATTGATTGAGTGATTAAATATTAAAATTTAATTTCTATTTTAGACACACTTTCTCTGTATCATATTTCTCAAATATACCTCAAATTCATTTTTAGGTCATGTGGAGTTCCACTATCCATTATAGATGAACGTGATCTCATGTTCACTTATAACTTCTGTAAAGTCCTTTAGAAGTCATTGGGCACAGAATTAAACATTAGCATTGTTTTCATCCTCAATATGATGGACAACTCGAGTGAAAAATTATGACTTTTTATGATATTTGTTGAGCTTGTTCCATAAACTACCAGGGATGTTGGGATCCACATCTTCTTTTGGTTATGTTTTCTTATAAAAACAGTTTCCATTATAGTCTTCAGATAGATCCTTTTTGAGGTATTATAGGGAAAGTAGTGTCGAACTCCTGCTTTTCGGGATAAAGTCTTAGAAATCAATTTAATGGGAGAATAATTTGGATAAGAAGTATTTGAGAAAGTAAAGATGATCTAGAAACACATGAGGAAAGATTAGATCAAGCGAGAAAGTTATTCTTATAATAGTATAAAAGACATTTTTTGAGGTAGGTGACCTTTTTTCATAAAATATCCCCATGGAAAAGTGTAATTCATTTTCGTATGAAATGAAATATTTTTTCATAGTTCATTGGACCTTATAAATTCGAATAAAATGTTGGATGGGTTGCCAACCGAGTATCTTTGCCTATAATTTTATCTCTGTTAAAAAATGTTTTTAGTGTTTCAATGTTGAGAAATTACATTCTAGATTCATCTCATGCTTAGATCCCAAAAGTTAGTGGAAATTTCTTATGAAGAGAAAACTTTTCATATTCTTTATCATATAAAGAATTTATTACGGAATAATGTAATTCTTGAGGTTAATGTTTATTTATAGAAACCATATAGCTAAATAAGCAGCCTGGGAATATGAAAATGCTACTAGGAAATAGTACCCACACTTGTAAAATAAGTAAATAAAAATTGTGACGATGCAATTTCCAGATGGTTGGGACAATGTAATGACCAAGATGAATATATAATAATTTGTTTTCATTTTGGAATTATATAGTTAAATTCACTAATAATTTATAATGAATAAATATTATTTATAGAAATTATGAAATTTAAACTAATTGAAAAGTTACTTGATCTTAGGAATAGTCTCATGGCCATTAGGTGTAAGAACCCGAATCTTCGTTTAGGTAAGGTTTTCCTTTTTCTGGAGTTTTTAAGAAAAATGAACTTTCTGAAAATTTTTGAAGTACACGCCATGTACTTTGTGAGTACAAGTCGTGTACTATTCTTCGTCTTGAAGTTGTGTACTGGTCGTGCCTGGGCCACACACATGGTGTGTAGTGGTGACGTGGAGGCTGATTTTGGGGGAGTACGGAAAAGACCCAGTACACGCTGTGTACTCTAAAATCACACGCCGTGTACTTTCTTTTTTTTTTACTAAACAGACCGGGGTCGCGCCTAACCACTAATTTCATCTTCTTATTCAGATTTTGTCCACCCGAGAGAGACCATACGGTCGGATATTCGACGATCTCCTGCCTATTTGTCCGTTCTCCGATTCGAGCGCGGTTTATTGTGTTGGAATTGCAGCGGTGAGCTCTCCCTTCTGCTTGAGTCTTGTCTCTTGATATCTCTTGGGTTCCAAGTTATCGTAGGTTGAGCATTTTTTGTGTTTTCTCATATCTACATCTTTCCAAGGGGAATCCGTCATCTTCGTTCACGTATATCGATCTCCTAGGGTCAAGGTAGGTGGTTTGTGCCTTTCCGTATAAAGTTGATGAATATTTTGTGCAAATTCCTCCAATACCCTTGAACAGGGTATTGCGTGTTCCTATTTTTCCTTTTTTGTATTTCCTACTTTTCTTTATTGCTAGAGTAGATATTTTGCATGTGATTATGGTAGTTTTACTATACATTGGTTGTTTACTATGCTTGTTCTGCCTGTTTGGCATTTTTCTAGTTTTTATGCTTAGTCGTAGGACAGTGGAACTGGTGCCTTGTTACGCTGTTGAGCCTTAGTTGATAGACAAGTAGTTCATGAGGTTTATTTGGACAATGTACACTCACACTGACCATGTATTACCTTTCACTCAGGACTGTGAGAACCTATAGTAGTAGACCAAAGGGAGAATTGATGGAAGGGGTTGTCCAGAGAGTCTTTTGATTACGATATGATACCACAGGGGGAATTGACGTTGAGTGATTCCTCAGAGAGTCTGTAGTTCCTCGATGTGGGACATAGGGGGAATAGACATTGAGTGCTTCCCCAGAGATCCTTTAGCACGATACGATGCTATAGGGGGAATTTACGGTGAGTGCTTCCCCAAAGATTCTATTAATTTCAGAGTTGAACCGTAGGGGTGAGACTGTGTGTGCCTCCTAGAGGGTTGCTTGTACTTATAGGTTAAACCATAGGGATTAGGCGGTGAGAGCTACCCAGAGGGTTACCTATTTCTTACTTGTTGTTGGATGTTTACTTGTGTACTTTATTTGCTAGAACTGTGGATTGTAGCTGCTTGTGTTTCCTGTTTACTGCTTCTTGTTTTATTATTTCCTTGTATTCATTGACTGTTAGGCACAAATCTTTGGGTGATTGCCTACTGGGATTGTATCTCACACCATGTTTGGTCTATGATCTTGGGCCCAAGTAGAATATATTTCTACAGGTATAGATAAGGGAAAGCTCCCTTCTACTTCAGGATCTTGATTGCGCTGGAGTTGGAGAGCATGGGACCGAGCAGGGGCTCGCGATGCTGAGGAGTTTATTTTGTTTTTCCTTTTAACTTGTTTTTAGTTGTATTCAAGAACATTGTTCTGTTTGCTGCTTTCCATAGATACTTTTACGTGTTGCATCATTGTCATCATTGCTATATATATTCATTGATTCTTCTATTTTGTTTCTATTTTTATACATGTTTTTACTGCTTCTGTTGTTGACTGTTGTTCTTCCGCTGTATACCTTACCAAATGAGGGAATAGTTTCCCCACTGACTCACCAAGTCCCTCTCTACTAGTTGGCAGACTCTGGAATTCAGGTAAATGCTCTTGAGGTCATGTGGCGAACTGGGTATGGGGCACTAGTGGAGGGGCTCCGAATTCGGGTCGTTACAAAGTGGTATCAGAGGAGTTATTTTCTCTTACTTTACTGTTTGGAGACTTTAGCCAAGGATATGACGGATTCAGTACTTGGTATTAAACTGTGCTCAGGAGTATCTAACCCATGTAAAGGGAATGTCCATACTACCTCGTTAATTGTAGTTTGCTGGTTTTGAGTTTGTATGGTTGATATGTTTTCACCTAGAGTGATTCGCATGACTTGTGCGGTTATTGTTTTGATATTTCGGTTCTATTTCTGTCTCAACCTGATGAGGTGAGGGTATGCCTTATCATGCATCATATAGAAAATTTTAGAATCACATTCCATGAATTCTTTCCATGACATCTAGGGTGAATTAGCGATTGCATGCTGTTGTGATAGACATTGTGTAGATTATGCATGCTGTTGTGATAGATTCCTGATAGAATCTCTGCTATTATGTTAGAGAGCTATTTTTTCCCTTGTATGTGACTGTGGGAGATGTCAGTCTTTGATTTGTGGGGAGTATGGGCCCTTGCAGATCGGAATTTGCCACCTCTTTCCCTTTTTTTTAGTGTTTCTGGGAGTCTGAGCAGTTTCTGAGCTACTGCCCAGAAAAACCCAGAATACACGGCGTGTACTTTTTGGATACACGTCGTGTAGTTTTCAAGCCATTTCACTGACTGTGTGAGCAGAACACGGTGTCGTGAAAGTAACTTTAGGAACACGCCGTGTATGTAGGGTACACGTTGTGTAGTAACGAGCCATGTACTCGGTCGTGTCACTAACAACACGGGTTAGGGAAGCTCGAGTAGCACATGCCATGTTGTAACGGAACACGCCGTGTAGTCCTGTCCAGGTACCCGGCCGTGTCACGAACAACACAGGACGGTGTCACCTTATCCTATACACACCATGTTTGTTTGGAACACACTTTGTAGGGGTCAGTCGTGTACTTGGTCGTGTCGCAAACAACATGGGTCAGGAGAAGTCTTCGAGTACATGCCGTGTTTGTTTGGAACACTCTGTGTAGTCTCAGCCGTGTAGTCGGCCATGTAAACAACAACACAGGTCATTGAAACCTTGTCTACTACACGTCATGTCTATAGGGAACACGCCGTGTAGTCTCTGTCTAAGAAAACTGTGTGGGTTAGACGTGTAAAGAGACTCGGGTAGGGGAACAGTTTCCAAAAAAACGTCGTGTGTATATGAAACACGCCGTGTAGTTTGAGGTATACACGACTTGTAGGGCAGGATTACACGCCCATGTCAGTGGCTTAAGAAGACACACCGTTTAGTTTTTATACACACTGTGTAGTCGTGTTTTGTAACCTTGTGTGTTTTTCTTCCCCTACTTCCGTTTTGTACTCTTGTGTTCTCTGGCCTTGTTTTACAGATCTAAGGTGTGATTTTGATCTTTCAGAGTTATGCCTCCGAGATTTCCTCCGGTTGTACGCCTGTTGTCAGGCAGTGATCAGGCACCAGACAGGGCTGATCAGGGACTTCCTGTCGATCCTCCATTCGGGCCAGCCTTGGCACCGGCTGTTATACCCGTTGCAGGTGCAGATTCGCAGTTCAGGGATGGTTTCATGAGGGTGATGCAGGCCTTCCAGGGAGCGTCGCCTCCTACCACATCTATGGCAGACTTGACATGGTTTTTTCAGCAGCAGAATCCTCCCACATTCTCGGGGGAAGGAGTACCTCAGGCTGCAGAGTCATGGCTGGAAGCCATGCTGACTATTTTCGAGCATCTGGAGATGCCTCCAAAGAGGTGGGTCAAGCTTGCCACCTACATGCTCTGAGACTCCACCAAGAGGTGGTGGGATGTGATCTCACAGGCGGGTCAGCAGCAGGCTATGTATTGGGAGGATTTACAGCACGTGTTCTATGACTACTTCTACCCGGAGACCCGGAGGGCCGACCGAGTCTAGGAGTTCATGAGCTTAGAGCAGGGTACTCTTTCTGTCATGAAGTATTCTGCTCGTTTCACTGAGCTGCAATGCTTCACACCCCTCTAGGATGGGAGTGGGGTGTTCTTAGCAAGGAAGTTTGAGGATGGTCTTAGGTGGGAGATCCTCTCATAGGTGAAAATCTTACAGCTGACTTCCATTACTTCCATTGTCAACCAGGCACTGATTGCGGAGTGCAATCTGATAGACTCTAGAGCTGCAAGCCAGGGCGGTTCTATTTATAGAGCTATTTTGCCTCCAGATGACAGCAATAAGTGCCGTAAAGAGCCTACACGTGGTGATCTAAGGAAGTGGGATGCATCGTCAGGCAGCCAGGTGATATGCTACCAGTGTGGCCGATCAGGGCACACAAGGCCGCAGTGCCAGAGGGACCCTGTGGAGTGTCGATCGTGCGGCAAGTTGGGTCACCTGCAGCATTTCTATCAGGTTTCCTCACCAGCATCTAGTGACTGGGGTTCTTCCATGACTCCTCGTTCAAGAGAAACACCGCCAGTTTCTCCCCAGTCGGGGAACTGGAGTTCTTCCGGCCATTCGGGCCGAGGTGGAGGTCGAGGCCATGGCGGTCAGCCACCAGTTCCTCAGCACCAGCAAGGAGGTTCAGCTCAGAGTGGTCAGCTAGGGACGCAGGGCCGCGATGCAGGACAATCTTTTTCTGTGGAGCAGACTTATCAGGAGCAGGATCCCGGCCCTTCTACTGTTCGAGGTATGATTTTAGTAGCCTCAGTTTTATCTTCAGCCCTTTTCGATACTCGTTTTACGCATAGCTTTATCTCTGTTGTTGTCGTGGAGAGCCTTGGGCTCTGCATCTTTTCTTTTGCAGACTCGTTGACACTAGACACACCTTTGGGGACTAGGACATCTAGTGTACGCCAGTTTAGAGAGTTCCCTCTAGAGGTTGCAGGGTATCTCTTCTTATGGGATCTCTATATCCTATAGATGACATGCTATGATGTCATCCTTGGCATGGACTCGTTGATTCCCTTCCAGGCAGTCGTCGACTGCTATCGCCGCAGAGTGAGTTTCATCTCATGAGAGGGTGAATCTTTTCTACATAAAGGAGAATGGGGCATTCGGGTGAGTCGGTCGGGACTCGAGCATCTTGGGATAGGAGGGGTGACGGCCCAGATTGATAGTCTTTATCTGGATGATCAGGGGACTCCACAGTTGGATTTTCCTCCAGTGGTGGATCGCTTCAGGGATGTCTTTCTAGAGGACTTTTCATGTTTACCTATGGAGCGTGAGGTAGAATTATCTATTGAGCTCGTTCCAGGAGCAGAACAGGTATCCATTCCTCTCTATAGTATGGCCACACCTAAGTTGCAGGAGCTCAAGAAGCAGTTGGAGGAGCTACAAGCTAAGGGTTTCATCCGACCTAGTACTTCTCCTAGGGGTTCGCCTGTCCTGTTTGTGAAGAAGGCAGACGGTACCCTTCAGCTTTATGTGTATTATTGGAAGCTAAACCAGTTGACGGTCAAGAACCGATATCCCTTGTTGAGTATCGATGACCTCTTTGATCAGCTTCGAGGAGCTCGGGTGTTCTCAAAGATTGATTTGAGGTCCGGTTATCATCAGTTGTGCATTAGACCATCATATATCCCTCTGACCGCCTTCAAGAGTAGGTATGGTCTATACATTTATACAGTCATGTCGTTTGGTCTCACGAACGTGCCTACAGTTTTCATGGAACTGATGAACCGAGTGTTCCATCCTTACTTGGACTCTTTCATCATGGTCTTCATGGACGATATCTTGGTGTACTCTCACACTTGACACGACCATGCCACTCATCTTGAGATCGTTCTGAGTACACTGAGAGAGCATCGGCTTTATGCTAAACTCTCGAAGTGCCACTTCTGGATGGATCAGATTCACTTCTTGGGTCACGTCATCTCAGAGGCATAAGTATTTGTGGACCCAGAGAATGTGAGAGTTGTAGTTTCCTGGGAGCAGTCGAAGAACATCTTTGAGGTACGGAGTTTTCTAGGGCTGGATAGATACTACAGATGCTTCATTTAGTATTTTTCTCATCTAGCATCACCTTTTACAGGTCTGACCAAGAAGGGGGCGAAGTTATTATGGTCATATTCTTGTGAGTAAGCCTTTCAGGAGCTTAAAGGAAGGATGACGTCAGCACAGATACTAGTCTTGTTGGAGCCAGGAAAGAACTACAATGTTTACTGTGATGCTTCGGGTATCGGGCTGGTAGTTGTGCTTATGCAGGGGGGATGTAGTCATTGCATATAGGTCTCAGCAATTGAGGCCACATGAGAGGAACTACCCGATGCACGATCTGGAGTTGGCAGCTATTTTTCATGTCTTACATTGTTGGAGACACTATCTGCTGGGGGATCACTTTGTGGTCTTCACTGACCACAAGAGTCTCAAATATATCTTCACTCAGCGTGATTTGAATATGAGGCAGCGCAGGTGGGTTGATTATCTACAGTCTTTTGACTTCGAGATCGCCTATATGCTAGGGAAGGGCAACGCAGTGGTAGAGGCATTGAGTAGAAGAACTCAGATTCAGGCAGTTCAGGAGGCCAGTATTGAGTGGCAGCTGATGGCTCTGTTCTCCGATAAGAATCTAGAGGTGCACGACAGACAGGGACAGACCTTCCTATCTTCTGTAGCTGTTACCTCTACACTTCTTGATCGGGTAAGGATGAGGCAGCTATCAGACTCTGAAGTCTTATTCCGGCGGGAGAGTGTGTCACGAGAGGACCCTCTTCCCAGATGGACGGTGGGTGAGGATGAGATCTTGCGTTTCCAGGGATGCGTATAGGTGCCAACAAATATATGTGAGGAGCTGATGTGGTATTTTCATTCCTCAGTTTGGGAAGTTCATCCTAGCATCACCAAGATGTATCGAGATCTTCATCGCCAGTATTGGTGGCCAGTTATGAAGAAGGATGTTGCTGGTTTCGTCATGAGATGTTCTACTTGTCAGCAGGTGAAGGCAAAGCATCAGCGACCAGTAGGCCTTTTTACAGTAGTTACCCATTCTAGAGTGGAAATGTAACAACGTCGCAATGGACTTTGTGACTGTGTTTCCAAGGTTTCCGCGAGGGAACGATACTATTTGGGTTGTCATCGACAGGCTTATGAAGGTTGTGCACTTTTCTCCAATAAAAGAGACCTTTAGTGTTGATGGTCTCAGATGACTTTACCTCCGATAGATCATTCATCTGTATGGAGTTCCACACTCCATTTTTTGAGATAGGGATGTGTGCTATACATCTCGGTTCTGGTAAGGAATTCAGAAGGCCTTGGGTACACAGGTACTTTCGAGTACAGCATACTATCCCCAGACTGATGGCCAGTCTGAGCGCACGATCTAGGTGCTTGAGGATATGCTCTGAGCTTGAATTATAGACTTTGGCGGTTCTTGGGAGAAGTATATCCCTCTATTGGAGTTCGCCTACAACAACAGTTTCCAGGCGACCATTTAGATGGCGCCATACGAGGCCTTGTACGGTAGGCCATGCCGATCACCCTTATGCTGGCTAGAGGCAGGAGAGGCAGCTTTGCTAGGACCTCGTCTCATTCAGGAGACTTCAGAGCAGATAGAGTTGATTCGGAAGCGAATGGCTACAGCACAGTCTCGAAAGAATTCTTATGCTTATCAGTAGAGAAGACCTCTGGAGTTTGAGGTCGGAGATCAAGTTTTCCTGCGTGTCGCACCGAGGTTGGGACACAAGAGGATTCGGAGACAGGGTAAGCTTTCACCGAGTTATGTCGGTCTGTTTGAGGTCTTGGAGAGGGTGGGGCTAGTTTCTTATCGGCTGAAGTTACCTCAGTGGTACCGGGCCATGCATGACGTCTTCCACGTCTCTCAGCTCCGATGCTACTTTTTAGACCCTTCTCACGTCTTTCAGCCCAAGGAAGTCGAGCTTGAAGCGGATGCATCATTTCAGGATCATCCTATCCGGATTTTCGATCACAGTACGAAGGTTCTCCGTGGGAAGTTTTTCCCTCTGGTACGAGTGCTATGGTAGCACGGACAAGTACAGGACGAGACCTGGGATAGGGAGGCCGATGTACGATCGCAATGGCCGGAGCTGTTCGGGGTTTCTTCTTCTCCGCCTCATTAGGGAAATTCTGGGATGAATTTCTTTAAGGGGTGAAGTTTTTAAGAACCCGGATCTTCATTCAGGTATGGTTTTCCTTTTTCTGGAGTTTTTAAGAAAAATGAACTTTCTAGAAATTTTCTAAGTACACTCCATGTACTTTGTGAGTACACATCGTGTACTCTTCTCCGACTCGAAGTCGTGTGCTGGTCGTGCCTGGGCCACACACATGGTGTGTAGGGGTGACGTGGAGGCTGATTTTGGCGATGTACAGAAAAGACCCAGTACACGTCGTGTACTCTAAAATTACACGTCGTGTACTTTCTTTTTTTTTCACTAAACAGACCGGGGTCACGCCTAACCCCTGATTTCATCTTCTTCTCCAGATTTCGTCTGCCCGAGAGCGACCGTACGGCCGGATCTTCGACGAGCTCCCACCTCTTCATCCATTCTCTGATTCGAGCACAGTCGATTGCGTTGGAATCGCAGAGGTGATCTCTCCCTTCTTCTTGAGTCTTGTCTCTTGATTTCTCATGGTTTCCAAGTTATCGTAGGTTGAGCATTCTGTGAGTTTTCTCAGATCTACATTGTTCCAAGGGGAATCTGTCGTCTTCATTCGCATATATCGATCTCCTACGGTCGAGGTAGGAGTTTTGTGCCTTTCCGTAGAAAGTTGATGAATATTTTGTGAAAATTCCACCAATACCCTTGAACGGGGTATTGCGTGTTCTTGTTTTTCCTTTGTTGTATTGCCTGCTTTTCTTGATTTCTAGAGTAGATATTTTTCCTGTGATTATGGAAGCTTTACTGTACTTTGGATGTTTACTATGATTTTTTATCCTGTTTGGTGTTTTTCCAGTTGCCTTGCTTAGTCGTAGGACAGTGGAACTGCTACCTTGTTATGCTGTTGAGCCTTAGTTGATAGCTAAGTAGTTCTTGAGGTTTACTTGGAAGATGTACACGTGCGCTGATCATGTATTACCTTTCACTCAGGACTGTGAGAACCTAGAGTAGTAGACCAAAGGGAGAATTGATGGAAGGGCTTCTCTAGAGTGTCTTTTAATTATGATATGAGACCACATGGGGAATTGACGTTGAGTGCTTCCTCAGAGAGTTTGTATTTCCTAGACGCGGGCCATAGGGGGAATAGACGTTGAGTGATTCCCCAGAGAGCCTTTAGCGTGATACGATACTATAGGGGGATTTGACGGTGAGTGCTTCCCCAGAGAGTCTATTAATTGTAGAGCTGAACCAGAGGGGTGTGACTATGTGTGCCTCATAGATAGTTGCTGGTACTTATAGGTTGAACCATATGGGTTAGGCTGTGAGAGATACCCAGAGGGTTACCTGTTTCTTACTTATTGTTGTCTGTTTACTTGTGTACTTTATTTTCTAGAACAGTGTAGATTGTAGTTGCTCGTGTTTCCTGTTTACTGCTTCTTTTTTTATTACTTGTCTTGTATTCATTGACTGTTAGACACAAATCTTTGGGTGATTTCCTACTGGTATTGTATCTCACACCCTGTTTGGGCCATGCTTTTGGGCCCAAGCAGACTATGTTACTGTAGGTATAGATAAGGGCACGCGCCCTTCAACTTCAGGATCTTGATTGCACTGGAGTTGGAGAGCGTGGGACCGAGCCGGGGCTCGTGATGCAGAGGAGTTTATTTTGTTTTTCCTTTGCACTTGTTTTCAGTTGTATTCTAGCACGTTGTTGTGTTTGATTCTTTCCATAGATACTTGTACCTGCTGCATCATTTCCATCATTGCTATATATATTCATTGATTTCGTAATTTGGTTTCTTTTTTTATGCATGTTGTTACTGCTTCCGCTATTGGCTGTTCTTTTTCCGCTGTATACCTTACCAAATGAGGGCATAGTTTCCCCCACTGACTCACCAAGGCCCTTGCTGCTAGTTGGCAGCCTCTGGCGTTCGGGGAAACGCGCTTGAGGTCATGTGGCGAACCAGGTACGGAGCACCAGTGGAGGGGCTCCGGATTCGGTTCGTTACATTAGGTATAGTAATATAACTAATAGAATAGATACCTTACCTAGGAATGTAAAAATAAAATTTATCCACCCTATAAGTGAAAATAAGAAATATTTATGTCATTGAACAAGTAAATAATTTTATTTTTGAAAATTATTAATTATGTATCAGTATTTTTTGATGTCATAAATATTTAATTGTAATTTTATAATTAATATACTAATTTAAAAGAATGTACATTTTCATAAAATAGATTCATGAATTTTTAGTTTTTTATGTTATGATTATACGATATGATTATGAGACTTTAATTAATTTTTCAACGTCATATAAAATTAGATATAGTTTTAATATATTTTTCACAAGGTTTAATGATTTGTAAGAGAAAATTAGAAGACAGGATGAATGTTGTGATGAATTTTCTATAAATGTTTTCTGGTTTTTCGTTTTAAAATTTTTTATTACAAAAAAATGGATATTTTTTTAGTAGTATCCTCTTTCTATTCTTGTAGGTTGATATGTATGAATTATGTCATAACATTTTAAAACTCCAAACCCAAAATTTCTTTGTGAATATAATGAAGTGAATTATAATGGAATTTAACAAATTATGTAATTTTAAGGCTAGTTACTTATATTTAACCCCTTAATGATTCAAAACTAGTATTTTAATATAGTAATTTACTATATGATCTAGATCCATCACAATTCCTATGAGAGAATGAGGATTCATTTTGATCGACCATTGGTACAACCAAATCCATCATAACATATACAAATTCTATCCCATGTAACTCATCCGTTATAGGGGTTTCCTCTAATGTCTACCTTCATTTCCCTTTTTGATCTGACTAAGACTACTACATTTACATTAAATATTATCTCACCTTAGATTAAATATTTATACAAGTACCACCCTATTGATATTCATCCAATTATATATGACATATTAGGATTTTTTTGGATTTATTTTCCTTGTGAGCATTATGGTTATAAGCCCAGAGAAAGGGTAAGTGACTAATAACTGATAAAAAGGAGGTGTTTTTTATTGACCTGAAAAAATCACATAGCCTCCCTCTCTATTAGGGTGTATCCATCTCAGAATAATCAAAAGGTTTCCCCTATTAATATTGTTGGTACAATGACAATTATTGTCCCTTCTACACCCAATATAGATATAAATATATAAATTAGAATTTATCCTTTATATAACCCTCTTTCTTGGATTTAGTTTTCCTAGTGATATGTTTGGGAGACTACCCCAACTTGTGAGGAGAATAAGTTCTCGCACACCTTAGAGGCCCCATCATCTTCCTTTCTTTGATCACTTTTTACAATGAAGATCTTCATTATGAATTACTTCAAAATAATTATGGTCGAATGTTACGATCATGATTATAAGTATTCTTGATTGGTCTCACTCTATGTTATAGTTTTTTCTCAATCCTTACATAAATATAAATACTCATAGACATAATGAACTACTTTATATTTGGATAATTAAACTTCATATATTATTAACCATTTAAGTAGTAACATTCACCTATATATTAGTCATTGACTCATAATAATTATTTTCCACATCCACATAAAAATATTCAATTTAAACCTCATAATTATCTAAATTTAAATCATACTAAAATTATCCATGATAGTCATCATTCAATATATCCAAAAAAATTAACCCTCGGATAATGGAATAGTACCTTTAAAACTATGAACTTATATATATATATCATAATATCATGCTTAATTTCATAATAAATTCTTATAAAAATAAAATATGGGTATTATGTTCTTAATAGATAGACCATAATTTATCTTCAAATTCATACTAATCAGAAAATCCATCAAGAAACATAGCCTCCGGGTTAAAATAGAGAAATTTTGGACACTATATCATATCCTCAAAAAAATACAAAACAATATATTGTAAAAATATATTCATAACCTTATCATTAATAATGTAAGGTGGTTCCTTCCAATAACATTTTGAATTCAATAATAAACACTTTGAAACCACTTCAGAAAGCATCATAAGATTTTACGAGTTTATTATAAAATTTTAAAACAAAGGAAATAAATTATTATAAATTATTACAAGTTGGAAATATATAAATAGATATGAAATAGATAATTACATCATTAATTTCATTGTTGTTCCTTTAAAATATAATATTCATCTTCACAAATATATTAGATGTATTTAAAAATCTTTATGAAGTGTGAGAAAGTATTGTTTCAATGAAAACATGTGAATAAATAGTGAATCATTCTTTCTACTAAAATCTTATCAAGATGTTTTAAATTGAAAATAAGCACACAAGGTGAACGTATGTATAGGATAACCTTGTAGACACATTCTACATTTGATATAGTTTAAATATTTCTCCAATATTTCATTAACACCATTATAGAATTGGAACTTCCAAGATAGGTTTAAAGAATATCTTTCAAAACATTATATTTATATGTAAGATTACATTATAAATTTATGTTTCATATATATAGTAAAATATTAGATGTGTAAAATCATTATTCTAAATGTTATATGTAATACTTTTGGAAAAAAATCGATTGATTAATGTAAACTATCATGATGTAAGAGTAATAACCAAGAGGAATTCTAAAAAAATTATACTAAAATGTTCAATCAATCTATACATAATATAAAATTTTTGGTACAATATAAAACATGGAAATCATTAATTTATCATATTTTCCAAATTTAATTTTTTTGTAAAAAATAAAAATACATTAATGTACAAAATTATTATGTAATGTTCATTTACTTAGAAAAAGAATTCGATAAAAATTAGATAACTTAGAGAGATTAATAATTTCATAATAATAATAATTAAAATAATGAATAACATAAAATAATAATTAATAATACACATAAAAAATGATAAATAAAAATTATTTTAATGAAATAGAAATAGATAAAGATAAATAAATAAAAAATAATTACATATTTATAAATATAAATAGATAAAAGTGAAAAAAAAGAACCATTAAACACTATACCTATTTATGATAGTTATAAAACCCATTCACATATAATATGATCATATCTCCCATTTTATAAGAACAATAAATGGTAAAACAAATAATTGGAAAATTATGAAAAATAAATCAAGATTATTTAAAAAAATACAAGTAATTTAATATTTATCAAGAAAAAATATTTTTAAAAAAGGAGAATTTATCATAATATATTAAATAGTAATTTTTGAAGATAATAATAAAATAAATAGATCAGTATTCTTAGGTAGTTGGAATATAATTCATAGAATAGATATCAAATTAAATAATATACTAATAATTTAACAAACAACATAATTAATAAAAGAAGTATGGAATACTCTCCCTAAATCAAAGATGTATTTTATTTTATAGTTTTGGAAGTAGAAGATAAGAAATAATACTATAAAAAACAAAAAGATCCATGAAACATGTTAAAAAAATTTAAATGGAATGAAAAGGAAATATTTATAGAATTAAAATAAATATATTAAGAAAATGTTTTTTGTAATTCCATATTGAGATATTGATACTTTCTTCCATTAGGCACGTCTCATATTTAATTATATCAAATTTTGTATCACCCAAAGGATTTGAAAAAATATTTTATAATAGATGTATAGTATGGGTATTATCTAAACTAATATCAAATATATTTATTTGATCTCTTACAAAGTGATATATTACTTTGGTATGCGTTGTTTTGAAATGTTTTAGGTGAATCATTTAAAGTGATATTGAATAATAATTATAAAATATAATAAACATCCTTTAAAAATGAATATTAAAATATGATAATTTCTTGTTAATCCATAGAGTTTGAGCATAAAAACCTACTGATATGATATATTCATCTTTAATAGTTCATAAAGATACTGGAATATTCTTCATCAAACTACATGGAAATAATAATTTACCTAAAAACCCCATAATCTACTATAATATTTACCATCTATTTTTCATAATCTAAAATCTTAATCAAAATAACTCAGTAATTTAAAATAATATTTCACTGTATTGAATAATCCAAGGTTAACAGAATCGTGCATGTACGTTATACTTCTCTTAAATGTATTGAAATGGCTTTCATTCAAGTCAGCCTAAATTCATACAAACATACATACACAAAAAATTAAATTGGGTATAACAGATGTTAAATATAACTTACTTTTTATCATTCCTATAAAAATCACACAGTCAATTGATTTAGTAGTACAATAATTATCCCAACAACATGAACCAATCAATTGAGAATTCATAAATTTATAACAATAAATTCTAATCCTCACTAATAATTCCATATCATACTTACCTTGATTCAATAAAAAATTAAAATAATTTCTTTGATAAATCTGAAATCCTAAAAATATTATGAGTTCTCCCATGAAACTCTTTTAAAAATAATTTTTCATCAAAAATAAAAATTATATATAAAAAAATTTGTTAAATAAAAAAAATAAAATTCATATATAAAAATATTTAAAATCAAAATATGATAAGAATATATTTTAATAAAAAAATTTAAGATCAACCTTACCATTAAAAAATAAATTACTTAATATAAATGATGATAACATCTCATACAAGGATCGATATTCCAATCCCAATCAATAAAAAAACATTATAAATATTAAATACAATATTTTATTCATCACATGATCAAATTATGATTGTTATATTATATAATCATACATTGAAATAATTCTATTATGTAACACACTTTTCATATTCATTTGGAAACCATTAAAAAATTGATTTTATCCATATGCTAATAATATATGAATAGCTTCTAATCATGTGAGAGGTGTGTAATTTTTAGCATATTCATTTCTATTATCATTACTATAAAATAGGGTGGGGTATGTCTTAATATTCCTCAATTTTCTCCCCATTTGTTTCACTGGTGTATCCATTCTCTCTTGGGTATAATGGTGTGGTGGTAAAAATGTATGGTACTCTCATTCAATTATTTGATCAATTTTGTAGTAAACACTGTAATACCACATAGAACATCATCATTATATTTTAGGAGTAAATTAAAAAATGGAAGAAAAGTAGTATAAATAAGTATAAATTATATGAAGTTAGAAATTCCAAAATAAAGATTAACTAGAGAATGAAAATAATGATTTCATTGGTGATGATTCAAATTTTCACATCCATTATTAAGAATAAATTGGTTGTAATGACGCATCTTGATGAAACATGAGATATTTTTGTTGTAATGATGTCTTGTGGTAGCACAGTGAAATAGCCATTCTACTAAATCATAAAATATGTTAGAACATGAAAATACACTCACATGGCGAACGCATGTGATGAATAACCTTCAAGAAAAATTCTTCATTCGATATAGTCTCAATTCTAGTAATTGATTCTATTAACCCAATGATGGAATGTAGGATTCCAATGTAAATGAAAAGAGCATATTTCAAAATATTAATTTTATATATAAGATTTAATCTTTATATGAGTTTCTTACATAAAATTTAGTATTCTATGTGTCACATTAATCATCTAAAATGTAATATTTAATACTTTGTGAAAAGATTTATATATAAATGTAACCTTTTAATGTTTATGATTAATAACATTCTCGAATTCTCTAACAACACATACAAAAATTTTAAGTCAAATAATACATAAGAGTAACTTATGGCTGCACTCTAATAATTATGAATCACAACATCGTCGAATTTTTAAAATTCATATTATGTTATGGTAAAAATGGAAATTCATAGTAGTATGGAATTGAAATGCTATGGTAATTTACATAGAATAATGTTTTAAATATAGAAAGTCAGAATATATAAATATTAATAATTTCATAATATTAATAAATAAATAAATGTGAACAAAAAATAAAATTGAAAAATAATATTAAATGATCTTATATAATAATTTATTTCAATGAAATATAAATATAAAAAATAAAAATAACAAAGAGTAATTATTTAATCCGAAAAATATATAAATTAAAGTTTAAAATGGTTTTATTCAATGTTTTTCCCCTTTTTTTAATTAAACAACCTATGTAACTAAAAAATGATCATTTCTCCAATTTTGTATGTATTATAAACTGTAATATTAAATTATAAAATTTTGAAAAATAAATAGATATAATTTATAAAACAATTTTTCATGAAAATTTATTTTTTCTCAAAAAATTACTTATTTTGAAAAAGGAACACCACAAAAATTTTGTTAAAACTAATTAACAAGGATATTAAATAAATAAAAAGAAATGTATTCATAAAAAGTTGGAAGATAATTCATAGAAAATTTATCATTTTAAATGAGATCTAAATAATTCATGGAATAACATCAATAATAAATGAAATATTCTATAGTCCACTAATATACAAGATCTATTCCATTTAATATATATGGAAGTATAAGATAATAAAATCCATATAAAAAAATAAAATGTAAAAAAATAATGTTAAGATATTTTCAATTGAATAAGAATGAAATATTTATAGAAAGAAAATAAATAGATTAAAAATACCTATTGTATTCGACTTTGAGATTTTTTTTCATGATTCCATCATCCCAAGATCATATTTATTACTTTAGAAATTTGTACCATCCAAATTGTTGGTAAAAAATTATATTTTTGGTTTTCTAAATTTTTGGTGATTAGCATTCAATCACACTTTAAATATTCTCACCACCTACAACCACAAAACATATCATTTCTAATATAGAGTTTTATTTGGGGTTTTACGGACTTTTCTGTGTTCACACAAAGTTTTCATTGCATGTGGATATGAAGTTTTTTAAAGTGATAGTAGGTGCATTAGGTTATAAAAATATAATATGATAATCAATGATAGATATAAAATTTTGTCATACTTTTCAAGAGGGATGTAATTTAGTTTTTTTACAGTTTAAAAAAATTACATAATAAGATAAATTAAGAAAATGATACAGCGACTACTACATGGGGATGAAATTAATATCGGGTGATTTTGGGTTGTTTCAATTAGGATATTTAATTGGCTATTTTTTTCTTACTACAAGAAATCACATAAACTCGCTTTTTTAGAGCTTTAAGTTGGTTCTTTTTTTGGTACAAAATGGGTTGGTGTATGTTTTATTGAATTTAATTTTCTTATTTCTCATTGTTTTACATAAATTATTTTGAGGGCTGAAATCAGCATAATAAATGAAATTGTGTTTTTAGGATTGTTATGGGAACACAACTTCAAAGTGTGTATATATTCAGTCTCAAAAGACACAAAAATTTATATAAAACCAAGAATTTTGTTATCTGAAATAAGAAAATTAATCACTCTTGAAAAAATGTAAATGTTCAAAACATTCAAGCTTAACTAAGACCATGAACATAGAATTAAACATTTATAAGAACAAGAACATAAACATCAAAATATTGAAAATATTTTTACTGAATTACTAGAAAAAGATTAAAATATCGAATAACATGAATTGATTAATAAATGAAATTATTTTTTTATTTTTTTAGAAGATCATGTAGTAGAAATTGTGTAAAAATATGAGGAGCAACCCAATATTTTAATAGATAATGATTTATGAAATAGGGAATAAAAATTCTTCACAAAAAATAAACTCACTAAATGAACAAAAAACAATCATATATATGATGAGAGCCTAAATCATGATAATTTTTATGATTGCGAGAATAAATTAAAATAAAATAATAAAATCAAATTTTTTCTTATTACCAAAACATAATAAACATTTTACTATACGATTTTGGAGGGTAGGACACTTCAAGTTATTTAAAAACACAAAATTGAGTATATGAATTTTTAATAGAAACAATTAGACTGTTTTTATAAAAAAATTCAATGAGTATGTGTTTGATGTTGGGAAATTGGTGGAACAAAAAATAAATATTTGAAACCTAAATTATCTAATTATTTAAAATATTAAAAAAAATTCCCATGTTTTGAAACTTTTAACACCATAAATATTCTCTTTAGTTTTTATGTTGTGAATGAGGAGGATAACCATGGGGAAATACTAATTTATCAAAAATATTTTCAAGGTCTTTCCAATTTTATTTTCTCTAAAACTTTACTATTAGACATGGAATAAAATATACACAATTTATGGGAAATATGATAAATTTGTAACTTGTATATTCTAATCATCTGACAATTAAATTCAACATTTTCCCCTCTGGACGTTAATTGGAATACTCAAATAATTTTTTTTTTTGAGGATGAAATGTTAGAAATCAAACTTACGGAAAGGGTTGAGCACAAATAATTTTATCAGAGTAGTTGAACTTAGTGATTGTTGGTTTTCTTTGGTTAGTTAGAGAAATTTTTCTAAAAACATAACATAGCAAAAAAAATCAAAAAAAATCAATGAGAATAAAAATAAATTCCTCCATGTTTTTCACTTCATTCCTCAATTGATTTAGGTGTTAAAATTCACTTAGGAGTATAGTGTATTTTGGAAGGAGAATAAATTTTAATTTTCAAATATTATAAATCTGCCTAAAGAATTTTTGAGTATTATCTTTCTGTATATATATATTTTTCTAAACTCAGCCTTACAAATTGTGTTTATGATTTTACACTTTTAACGAAATATAAATATTTGGGAATCATAAAACTTCTATTAAAATACCAAATCTATGATTATTCCTTTAGTAAATTTTACATTCTGTATATTCGGAAACAATTCCTAAAGTGGATATCATGATGTATAGTATTATATAAAGGGAGTTTTAATAGTTTTTTTTAACTACAAAGGGATTTTATTTGTCCTATAGAGGTTTTTATTCCCATTAAATTGATTATTTACCAAAAAATTAATAGGAAATGCATATTTAAGATTACTTACACGGAAAAAACACAATCTGGGTGATTACTAATAGAAAAAAAAGGAAACTCTTGTTGAAAGAAATAAATATAATTTTTCGTGGGAGGTAACCTAGGGTATAAAAATTCACAACTGTTTGTTTCCATTTATTTTCTTTCAAAAAATGCCATTAATTATTTTTATGAAGCCTCACAATAAAAACCTACCCAAATCCCTTTCTCCTTGATCCATAATTGTAAAATATAATGTACTACATTTACAAATCTCTCCTAAATTATTAGATTCTCACTACAACATCCCCACATTATTTATTTTTTATCTTATTTTTATTAATTTTAAATGTTTTAAATTATTAGTTGATCTATATTAATTTTGTAAGAATGTGACTATGTTAAACCAAGATTATTTTGAAGCATTACTAAACTATAGTGATCATCTAGAGTTGAACTAAAAGTAAAAACTCTTGGGGTGTTTATCTCTTATATTTTACACGTGTTTTTAAATATTATTAAATTGTTGCATAAATCCATGAAATTTTATTTTTTATATCTGATAATGATGTTTTAAAATCTATAAGGTAATACAACATAAGTGTATGGCGGGAGATAATTTTTAAACTTATATAAGAAAATTTATGGTGATTTTGGGTTTAAAATATTAATATTTTAATTTTTTCAAATCCTATTTTTTGATGAAAAAATGTTTGAACATAAATAGAATCCTATTTTTGAAGCTAAAATATATTCATTGAATAATTTGATGAAATTTATAATTTGTTTGAAGGTGATTTATTTATATGGAACATTTCATAAGAATGATATTTTTTATTGTTTCAATAAAAATACATATGATCCACTAATATAAAATGCATGTAACTTTTGGAATCCTCACATTAGAAACTAATATTTTCTATTTATATGTATTAAATATTTGAAACCTATTTTAAAATATAATTACATAAATAAATAAAATTAAATTTAAATTAGATAATACATACTCATTAATGTATTTATCTTTTAAAATTATATTATTTTTTATTTCAAATTTTAGTTATTTTTTAAATAAAACATTTAAAAAGCAATTATTATCATGCATTTTTGAGAAAATCATTGATAATTTGTAACGCCCCGACCCTAGTTACCCAGAGTCGGTGCATTATTACAAAACATTGGCATGATCATAAGAAAGATCAAATCTCGAAAGACCGATTGGTTTAGTAGCCTTGGAAACACTAGATATATTCATAAAGTTTTACATTACATCATAAAGTGAAAAACTACTACAACAACTTAATGTCTCCATAGTCCACACTGTTATCCCCTCATAATATCCCTGCGGTTCATTCATAACTTACTTCTACACATCCTGGGAAAAATAAAACATAGAAAAGGGGTGAGCTCAAATACCCAGTAAGGATAACAATATAGCGGAAACTTTCCAAAATAAGCATAAACATTTAAGGCAATGTATAACTAAAACAAAAGCCTTTTAAACTTAAACTTCAACATACTATGGAAAAAGTAAAATGAAATAATTCCATTTACTTATTCACATGGATATTCTACTAATCGGATAATCACATGAAATATCAATAACCACTTTCATAATGATGGAATGCATAATGTCAGACTATCATAACCACATAGCCAAGGCCTTGTGCCAAGACTACAAATAATATTTTGCCAAGGCCTTGTTCCAAGACACTAGTTTGTCTCATGAGACCTACCGATGCATCAAGGAGCTATAGAGGGCTCCACCCGTCACATATTAAGTCCAATGAATTCCCTTATGAAAAGGTTTAAACATAACATAAACATTCGTATTAAAACTAGCATACGAAATGTCAATACTTTCACCATAAACTATGAATGGTATAAAAATAGCACATCCAAAGTCAAACATATCACAAAACCTTCAATACAATATAGAAGTTTTTTATCATAATAAATCAACTTCAAATAAGCGTAAAATGCATCAAAGGATGTTGACATAGATGAAATCAAAACTATTTGAGAGAAATATCTCTTTTCTCAAAATCATTGAAAAGTCACACATTTATAAAGGAAGTAATTTAAAAGAGATTTTTGAATCAAAGTGTCCCATACCACTTTCAAAATTTTGAAAATAAATATCATTTCAAAACCTTCATGTCCATATAAATAAATCCTTAAAATCATTTTGAAAACATGGACATTAATTAAAAATATTTAGAAAGATAAATCTTTAAAACATTTAAAATTATGATCTTGATAAAGAGTACCTTTCACAAATTCTTAAAATATCCATTTTGAAATCATTTAAAAGTCACATAATTATAAAAAAACATTTACTTTGAAAATATTCTTATATGCTTGTAATAGAAGCTTCGACAATTTTATAACGGCGGAAAATAACCGCACCCACCGTATAAGTTAAAAAAACATTCTTACCGTAATTCTGTCGAAAAGCTTAAAAGCACCTTGTTTGGAAAATGACAGAAAGATTCCTTTATAAAACTCTTATAAAAAGTCAAAAAAGGGTATAAATGACTTTAACCCATATTCTTTTAAATAGTAAAAATGTTTTGAAATACATTTTTAAGAAACGTGTATGTGGATGATAAAGAGATCCCAGTAGATAATTACGTATAAACAACCTCGGATAATGAAGAGATTGTGAAATAAACCCTTACCTTGTACTTTTCCTTCGTTGGGGTAGGTTAACCTCCTATATAATGGTGAAATAATTGTTATTAAATTATAAAAGAATCATATACATTAATATGATATCATATATGATCTTTTAACATTGATTTGTTAATAATATCTTAGTATTATCATTGTTTCGGGTGTTAACTTACTCGCTTTCTTTTATATGTTTTGTTACATAAGCCATGTTTGTAATGGATAGGTTGTATCTTAATCAGATCCAGAATGGTATTAAGTCCTTAAACATTATTTTTAAATCATCAAATGATAATTATACTTGAATGGATACGATGGAGAATGAATCTCATTGCGTTCGTGGAGACGGTAGTCCGTACGTACGCACGAGCGACAATATCATTCTTTTAATATTAAAATAATATATAAATGGATGTTATATCATATATACAGATTCATTAACATGTTATATTTATTATTTACATGAGTTACACATCATTATTATACCCATCCAAATAATAATATATTGAATAACAATTACACCACGACGTGGAGACGGTAAGCCGTACGTACGCACGTATGGTGACATGTTATTCAAAGGGTGGATAGAATACTGAATATGGTTGTACCATATTTATAATAAAATCACAGTATATATATGATACTGGAGTTATTATTTTATAATGGTAATAACAAAGAAATAATAAGTGGAAGAAGAATGGAACTTGAAAAGGGTTGGTGAAAACATTACCTCTTCTTCGGGTTCTTTCTTTTGATTTGATCAAAAGGGCTCCTTAGGATGGCTTTATGATCAAAATAATGCCTCTAGGTTGTAGTGAGGGAAGTTGGGAGAGTATTTGGGCAGAGTTTGGCAGAACCAAAAGGCTTTGAAGGTGTGAAGAAATGAGAAGGAAGAGTGCCCTTTTATAAGAGGGGTGAGGGGAACCTTTGGAAAATATAGAAATATTAATTTATAATAAATTAATATTCGGTTTCTAATGGCTCCAAAGTTTATTATTCAAATTTTAAGGTGGGTATAGATCGAAAAAAATTCAACCAATAGAATTTAGACAGGTTTGGGTACATATATTAACCTTATCTTTAAGTATTAACTCTAAGTTAATTAGTTTCACTTTTACAATGTCTCTTTTTATTTTTATATTATATGGTTAATAAACCTACCATATACATCCAAGAGACCCCCAAGTGGTCCATTAATGATACAAATATCATGATATAAGTCTTTTTTCCAAACCTTAGACTTTTATTAATTTAATATCAATTAATAATATAATATTTGTTTTAAAAACTCTTTTATGTCAATTTTGACACTATTCAATAGTTGATTTTTTTGAAACTCATAACAGAATGATTACTTATAAAAAAGTTAATTAAACAATCCTAAAATGTTATATTAACCTAGAAATTTATTTTAGTTCATAAAAAGTCTCAAATTATATTTATTTGGGTATTTATAATATCATTTATTCTAATTTTTCATTAATAAGGTAATTACTGCATCATCATTGTGTCATATATAAATTAAATTATTTAATGTCTAAAAATTATAAATAAAAGTTCATTATGTAGGAAATATTTTTATCTTTCTAATTAATATTTATAGTCAAAAATCCAACATATATAACCCTATGTAAAAATTGTGTTTCTAAAAGATATATGCTTGTGTCATTTTTGTATTCATTTTAACTTAATTAAAATAAAGTGTCCCTATCACCTACAAGTGGCTCCATGGGGTCCCAAAATCAACCCAAAGATTCCCATGGTCGGAAATGTATCAACCAATAAGGTTAGGACACGTTTTAGGGTAATTTTTATTATTATAATATTATTTTTTAACCCTTATTTACCGGATTTACCCTTTAACTATGGTAAATAAAATATTTACCGCAGTAATTATTCCAAATGTCTAAAAATAAAAGTTACCTATTCACATAATATGAACATCCTGATTCCAAATATGGAATCCATTTTTTCATATTCAAAACATAGAAGTGGCAGAAATTAATTTAAAATTAATTCCCGTTGATAAAACAAAAAGCGTGTTTTAAAGAGATAATAACTATCAAAAGATTGACACCTGTTTATGTTTGGTTTAATTGTAAAATTTTGTCCAATGACCAACATTATATTAAATGGTAAAAATATATTCTAAATATACTTTAAAACCACTAAAATTCATAATTTATCACTATTAATTATGTTGATTAAAAAAGTTGTTTTTAATTAAAATTTAGTAATTTTCACTATTCATCAAAATACTAAAGTTATCTGAAAAGTACCAAAATTTTACCTTAGTATAAATTCGCTATTCAGAATCCAAAAATGAAGTCCATTTTAAAAAATAAAATACATATAATTTCAAAAGGTAGGTATTACTGTTCATAACGGCTAGTTTGATTGGTTATGGTGTGTTAGAACTCGGTGTTGCGTGTAGTGCAAGTTATTGAATTATTTTGAAGAAATAACACACTATGAAATCTTGGTGTTTTACATTCTACCCTCCTTCAATAAATTGCATCCTCGCAATTTGAAATTGTTCTTTGAAAATAAAAGGTTGAAAATAGAAAATATATTTGTGGGAAAACCCAAATCGGAAATTGGGTTACTAAAATTTAGTCTTAATATGAGGAAAAGAGAAATGAAAGGGTCACTACCAGATTATGATCTATATTAGGAGAACATTGGTGGAAATTAGAGACATATAATTGGAGGAAAAACGTAAATATTTATAGGTATTGATTGAGGTCATCAATCACAAACAAGTGTAAAATTGAGGTCCTTAAATTCATCAATCTATGATGATTTGAAATACCATCAGTTCAACAAAACATAGGGTATTAGGATAACACATTTTTGGTTTTAGGATTCCTTAAATAAAGTATAGGAATTAATTTCTTCATAGAATAAGAGAAGAAGAAAAATATATTCTTGATAAGTATAGTTCCATCCTTTAATTAATTTCTACCACAAACTCATCTTTCACTCTAAAAGATAATAGAACGTAAAAAAATATTCTATTTATCGTATTCGTATAGGGTTCCAAAAAAACGAATTTATAATTTGTCTACCAGATCTTTTAAAATAAACTACATTATTTAATCCTGGACATCACGTGGGTCAGTGGTAGGTGATACACCCTTGTCGCCCTTCGGTTGTGGGTTCAAGTCTCGCGGCCTTTCCAGACGCGACGGGTCACCGCCCGACCTCCGGGTTGTCCTTTTATGGAAATCCAAAATAATCCAAACTAGAACTATCCAAAATAATTCAGTCCAAAATTCATAAGAAAGGTAAACACAATGAAGATCCTTTTTTTACCGCGTAATAACATGTGATCACCTTTATCATGTATTCTTTTAAAACACTGCAACATCCTGAATTATCATAAAACCTTATTTATTACATTCATGATCCCTTATTCCTTATAGAATAAAATATATACTCCTTCAATCCAAAAATGTTGTAAACCCCAACAATGATGGAATATACAAATCATTAATCAGTTTCAAGGTAGTCAAGAATATCCAATATAATTTATCCAAAACAATCATGTATTATTCTAAAATCGCTACCTCTGTATCAGAACCATATTATGGTTTATATTTCTCTCAACCATATATTTTCCAAAAATTTAACCTGCTATTGAGTCACTTTTCTTTGTTCCACACAATCTCAATTCCATAATGAAATAGTACTGCAGTACAATCCTTATATACTCTATAATTATTATAACAAGTACATTGTTGACACAATACTAAAATGACATAATCAACATAAGAACTCTAATCATTTCTCTTCATCTGTGGTAGTATCATAACTTGATTATTATCCAATAGCATCATTTGAGGCATAGTCTGATGACTGAGACATAGGTTCGCATAGTGTCCAAAATCCTTGCAAATGAAACATTGTACATTTGAAACCATTTTCTTACCCTTGTAGTCACGTACTTTGTGCCCTTTTCCTCCACACTTATAAAAAACTCCCATTCCTTTCAGGCAAGTTCCAGGGTGTTTCTTTCCACAGTTATCACATATGGGAAAATTCTTCTTTTCCCTCTTCCCTTTATCCATCTTTCTCTCTTCCATCCTTTTCTTTTCTTGCTTCCCTTCAAATCCATAGGAATCAGTAAACTCTTTACTTATCTTATCAACACATGATATTATTTCTTCATATGATGATAATACATGAGAGACTATTTCTCTTATAAATTCTAGCTTAAGAACATGAAATATATGATCCTTCTTTCTCTTTGTATCATGTGCATTGCTGGAGTTCTCATTCCTTCTACTGGGCTCCATTTCTAAACAATGGCATACACTAGATTAGTTTATGAATAACAATACCTAATCCCAAACTTATAAAACACATAACATAAATTAAATATTTTATAGATATAATCCATAATCATAAAAATGTATCCTTTGAGGAATCATATACTCATAAACCCTTCATAATGGTTTGTAAAGAAGATGAGAATTATCCAAATCATATCCCCCGGGAGTTTCATAACCAAGAGTGAAGCAAGGCTCGTTGTCGTGCACTAGTTCTCGTTCGAGTCTAGCTCAAAGCGGTGTTTTCGGGTTTTACCCCTAGGTACATCTGTGCCAGAGCCACCTCTACCTGCTTGTATCCAGACAGGGATGTTTTGCTCAGAAAACTCACAAAATCTCTACAATACCAAAATTCTAGGAAGTTCTTCTATACTAATCCTCAAAGTCCATCTTAAATCTATGTGCTCTAATCAGAGTTTATCTAAATCAAGCTTCCAAGGTTTGTACTAAACTTCCTATGATACCAACTGTAATGCCCTGACCCTAGTTACCCAGAGTCGGTGCATTATTACATAACATTGGAATGATCACAAGAAAGATCAAATCTACAAAGACCGATTGTTTTAGTAGCCTTGGAAACACTAGATATATTCATAAAGTTTTACATTACATCATAAAGTGAAAAACTACTACAACAACATAATTTCTCCCTATTCCACACTATTATCCCCTCATAATATCCCTCCAGGTCATTCATAACTTACTTCTTCACATCCTGGGAAAAATAAAACATAGAAAAGGGGTGAGCTCAAATTCCCAGTAAGGATAACAATACAGCGGAAACTTTCCAAAATAAGCATAAACATTTAAGGCAATGTATAACTAAAACAAAATACTTTTAAACTTAAACATCAACATAGTATGGCAAAAGTAAAATGAAATAATTCCATTTACTTATTCACATGGATATTCTACTAATCGAATAATCACATGAAATATCAATAACCACTTTCATAATGATGGAATGCATAATTCCAGACTATCATAACCACATAGCCAAGGCCTCATGCCAAGACTACAAATAAGATTTTGCCAAGGCCTTGTGCCAAGACACTAGTTTGTCTCATTAGACCTACCGATGCATCGAGGAGCTATAGCGGGCTCCACCTGTCACATATTAATTCCAATGCATTCCCATATGAAAAAGTTTTAAACATAACATAAACATTCATATTAAAACTAGCATACGAAATGTCAATACTTTCACCATAAACTATGAATGGTATAAAAATAGCACATCCACAATCAAACATATCACAAAACCTTCAATACAATATAGAAGTTTTGTATCATAATAAATCAACTTCAAATAAGTGTAAAATTCATCAAAGGATGTTGACATAGATGAAATCAAAACTATTTGAGAGAAATATCTCTTTTCTCGAAATCATTGAAAAGTCACACATTTATAAAGGAAGTAATTTAAAAGAGATTTTTGAATCAAAGTGTCCCATACCACTTTGAAACTTTTGAAAAGAAATATCATTTCAAAACCTTCATGTCCATATAAATAAATCCTTAAAATCATTTTGAAAACATGGACATTAATTAAAAATATTTAGAAAGATAAATCTTTAAAACATTTAAAATTATTATCTTGATAAAGAGTACCTTTCACAACTTCTTAAAATATCCATTTTGAAATCATTTAAAAGTCACATAATTATAAAATAAAACATTCCCTTTGAAAATATTCTTATATGCTTTTAATGGAAGCTTCGATGATTTTATAACGGTGGAAAATAACCGCACCCGCCGTATAAGTTAAAAAAACATTCTTACCTTAATTCTGTCGAAAAGGTTAAAAGCACCTTGTTTGGAAAATGACGGAAAGATTCCTTTATAAAACACTTATAAAAAGTCAAACAAGGGTATAAATGACTTTTACCCATATTCTTTTAAATAGTAAAAATGTTTTGAAATACATTTTTAAGAAACATGGATGTGGATAATAAAGAGATCCCAGTAGATAATTACGTATAAACAACCTCGGATAATGAAGAGATTGTGAAATAAACCCTTACCTTGTACTTTTCCTTGGTTGGGGTAGGTTAACCTCCTATATAATGGTGAAATAATTGTTATTAAATTATACAAGAATCATATACATTAATATGATATCATATATGATCTTTTAACATTGATTTGTTAATAATATCTTAGTATTATCGTTGTTTCGGGTGTTAACTTACTCATTTTCTTTTATATGTTTTGTTATGTAAGCCATGTTTGTAATGGATATCATGTATCTTAATAATATCCAGAATGGTATTATGTACTTAAACATTATTTTTAAATCATCAAATGATAATTATACTTGAATGGATATTATGGAGAATGAATCTCATTGCGTTCGTGGAGACGGTAGTCCGTACGTACGCACGAGCGACAATATCATTCTTTTGATATTAAAATAATATATAAATGGATGTTATATCATATATAAATAATCATTAACATGTTATATTTATTATTTACATGAGTTACACATCATTATTATACCCATCCAAATAATAATATATTGAATAACAATTACACCACGATGTGGAGACGGTAAGCCGTACGTACGCACGTATGGTGACATGTTATTCAAATGGTGGATAGAATAATGAATATGGTTGTACCATATTTATAATAACAACACAATATATATATGATACTGGAGTTATTATTTTAGAATGGTAATAAAAAATAAATAAGAAGTGGAAGAAGAAAGGAACTTGAAAAGGGGTGGTGAAAACATTACCTCTTCTTCGGGTTCTTCCTTTTGATTTGATCAAAAGGGATCCTTAGGATGGCTTTATGATCAAACTAAGGCCTCTAGGTTGTATTGAGGGAAGTTGGGAGAGTATTTGGGAAGAGTTTGTCTGAACCAAAAGGCTTTTAAGGTGTGAATAAATGAGAATGAATAGTGCCCTTTTATAAGAGGGGTGAGGGGCACCTTTGGAAAATCTAGAAATATTAATTTATAATAAATTCATATTCGGTTTCTAATGGCTCCAAATTTGATTATTAAAAGGTTAATGTGGGTATAGATCGAAAACCATTCAACCAATAGAATTTAGACAGGTTTGGGTACTTATATTAAGCTTATCTTTAAGTATTAACTCTAAGTTAATTAGTTTCACTTTTACAATGTCTCTTTGTATTTTTATATTATATGGTTAATAAACATACCATATATATACAAGCGACCCCCAAGTGGTCCATTAATGATACAACTATCATGATATAAGTCTCTTGGCCTAACCTTAGATTTTTAGGAATTTAATATCAATTAATAATACAATATTTGTTTTAAAAACTCTTTTATGTCAATTTTGACACTATTCAATAGTTGATTTTTGTGAAACTCATAAAAGAATTATTACTTCTAACAAAGTTAATTAAATCAATCCTAACATGTAATATTAACCTATAAAATTATTTTAGTTCATAAAAAGTATCAAATTATATTTATTTGGGTATTTATAATATCAATTATTCTAAATTGTCATTAATTAGGTAATTACTGCATCATCATTGTGTCATATATAAATTAAATTATTTAATGTCTAAAAATTATAAATAAAATTTTATTATGTAGGAAATCTTTTTATATTTCTAATTAATTTTTATAGTCTAAAATTAAACATATATAACCCTATGTAATTTTTTTTTTAAAGATATATGCTTGTGTCATTTTTGTATTCATTTTAACTTAATTAAAATAAAGTGTCCCTATCACCTACAAGTGGCTCCATGGGGTCCCAAAATCGACCCAAAGATGCCCATGGTCGGACATTTATCAACCAATAAGGTTAGGATACGTTTTAAGGTAATTTTGTATTATTATAATATTATTTTTTAACCCTTATTTACCGGATTTACCCTTTAACTATGGTAAATAAAATATTTACCGCAGTAATTATTCAAAATATCTAAAAATAAAAGTTACCTATTCACACAATATGATAATCCTGAATCCAAATATGGAATCCATTTTTCCAAATTCAAAACACAGAAGTGGCAGAAATTAATTTAAAATTAATTCCCGTTGTTAAAACAAAAAGCGTGTTTTTAAGAGATAATAATTATCAAAAGATTGACACATGTTCATGTCTGGTTTAATTGTAAAATTATGTCCAATGAACAAATTTATATTAAATGGTAAAAATATATTCTAAATATACTTTAAAACCACTCAAATTCATAATTTATCACTATTAATTATTTTGATTAAAAAAGGTGTTTTTAATTAAAATTTAGTAATTTTCACTATTCATCAAAATATTAAAGTTATCCGAAAAGTACCAAAATTTCACCTTAGGCTAAATTCTCTATTTAGAATCGAAAAATGAAGTCCATTTTAAAAAATAAAATATATTTAATTTCAAAAAGTAGGTATTACTATTCATAACGGCTAGTTTGATTGGTTATGGGGTGTTAGAACTCGGTGTTGCGTGTAGTGCAAGTTATTGAATTATTTTGAAGAAAAATAACACACTATGGAATCTTGGGGTGTTACATAATTTATAAATTTTTAAACGAATAAATTATATAGAAAACCATTTTTATGATTTAAATTAAAAAATAATATATTTTTATAAAAAATATGATTTTTTAAAATACCCATGGCTCATACACCATGTTTTCTAACTAATAAAATTATAAATCTATTTTTAAAATAAATTGTTTTAATTTTTCTTCCACCAATAATTTAATCATTGGGAAAGAATTTTGGGATTTACATGTGGGTGATGGGTTTCTATATTGTGGAAATAATTTAAATGTATTTCACATCAAAATATACTAAATTTTTTAATATTGACAAATATCATGTTTTATTTTATATTTTCCATCATTGTAATCCTTTATTAAATGTGATTTAGTTTTCCACCTTTAGTGTATTAATCATTTTTCCTTTAAATATTCCATAAGGAAAGATAATTTTTATTAAAATCAAAAAATAATTACTTTCTATGACTCTTTTTGATCATATTTTAAAAAATTATTCATTTTTAACATCTTTTTATAGTTATAATAATAATGTTGTCATTAAAAGTATCTTAAATAAACTCACAAAGCTTATTTATTTTTTTACATTAAAACTATTCATTGATTAAATTATGTCTTTCAGTTAATTATAATTTTTACTTAGATTTTATTTTAACTTATTTATTATATGCTACAAAAGTATTTCGGTTTATTTACTATGGAGAAATTGAAAATTGGGAATAATTAATTGAATGAAAAGTTAATTTTGTTGAACTCCATTTAAATTTTTTAAATCCAAACATATACATAAATATAGATACTATATTTTGTTTTTACTACTTATTTTTATAGAGAAATCATATATATTTACCTTATTGGGTACGTGGGGGAAATTTTATTTAATGAATCACCTCTTGGTGGATATTACAAAACACCCATTTTAATGATAAATTTCTTTCCAATGAAAAAAAATTAAAATATTGATTTATTATATTAAATTCATTTAGTGATGTGGAATTTTATGTTTCTTTATTTTAATTTTTGTTTCTGCAACCTTTATTTGGAATTATAATGATTTTTAGATAAAATTTGTTTTAATTAATTATATATTTAATTTAATAATTTCATAATGAAAATAAAAATCATAGAATAATTTGAAATAAAAAAAGAATTATTTTTTGATAAATTTGTAAAATGAATTATTATTTACCTTTATTATATTAAAATAATTTATATATTAATCAAATATATTATAGAATATATTTATGTGTTTTGGATGTTGGAATTAAAATTACCAAAGTTCGGTTATTTAAACAACAAAATTATTTTAATTGAACCTATTTAATTTTTATTTTATTGAAATTTTAAAATTGATGAATTAATAAGTTGGGGATATTCATTTTTATTTTGAATATTCATTATTTTATTCAATTTATAGAATTTATTTAGTGTGAAAATATTTAAAAGTTTCTTTTGAGGTATCAATTTACAAATTATCAAATTAAGACCTACAATGTAAGAGATATTAGAGGTGTATTTTAAGTGGGATATTTTACGTTGTATATGAGTAAATAATCAAGTGCTTAATTTTCAACCAAAACTATATATTTATTATCCACATATAATATATTTTGTGGATCACTCATATGTGGGTGAACTAGTTATCCATACTATTTTTTTGTTTCATTTAAAAAATATGTTTTCCATTATTAAAGTATACTGATATAATTTGTCTCCACACCCATACACACCAACATGAGGGAAGATTTCATTTTTAAAAATTTTAAATCTCAATGTGATAAGAATAGTCTATTTTGTGATATATATTCATCAAGACTCACAAAACCCACTTTAATCATCATGTGAGTACAAAAAAAAGGGTACAACCATTAAACATTCATTTTTATGTCCCATTACTATGATATAGTGCATCCCTTAATTTAAAATATTTAATGTATTCAGAATAACTAATATATCCTCATAATATCAATCTTTATCTAGTTTTTGGATGTTTTAACCTTCAACTTTCTCAACACTTCCAAGGAATCTCACTTATTTTGCACAACACTATATAAAATGATTTCCCCCTTTCTTTAACATCACAGCCAAATCACCTAATGATTCTATACAATTATATTAACAATAATATTATTTATTTACAAATTTTTTCTTCACCACCCAAAAATATATATTCATATATGCATGAATAATTTTCCCACTTTTCCCCATTCTTTCTCAAGTATTATTATTTCTTATTATAACAGGAATTCAAATTTGAATTCCCTAAAGACTCTATTCTTTATTGTTATAAACTACCACTGATTCTCTTCATAATAGATATAATCAATAAAAGTGATAACTAAAAATAATAACTACTGAATAATATTAGAAATATTCCTCATTAAGGCCACCGAACCTTCATCCCCTTTATTCCATAATATTCCATTCATTTAATAACATCTTGTATTCTTGGAATAATGAAAATATTTACCATGTCCTTTTTCTTCATTATCCAAAATAATTCAAACGAATTTGTTATATATATATATTAATGTATTAAATATTATGATCATGGATTCACCTTTTCAGAAACTCATGGATAAATCTTAATTTTAATCTTGTTTTTTTAAACATTATTTATTTAATATGATAATTCAATAAACAACTATTTTGTTTTATACCTTTCTGAAACATGATAAAAATTTGATCATATTTTTCTATTATAGAATTGTATCACCTAGAATCAATTAAAATCAATATTTTAATAACCATATAACAATCCTCTTGAAAAACCATAGAAATACTTGATGACTTCATAAAAGAATCACTAAAACTGAACCATAATGTTGTTTTGATCAATATTTTTTTAACATGGAATTCTCTTTTACACAAGGAATTGAAACATCCTACCTTGTTCTAAAAATTTTACTATGTAATTATTAATCCTCTCTATGTAAGAATATTCTATTTTTAAGGAAAATTATCAAACATTATTATTAATTTCACCATATTTTTTAAAACACCTTACTTATTACATGAGAATATTATTTTTCCCAAGACAATATTCATGTTCTATTTTAAATATACATTCAATGTAGATCTCGTCACCTTCCTCTTTACTAAGAATTGACATTTCACTTTTTCAGTATGATCCATGATGGTTTTGACATTTTCAAGAATATTATCATCGGATGGACTACTATCAATAGAGTAGTATTTCCCTTTTTTCATGAAATAATTCTTCTTTTATTTCATTCAATCATCTTCTCACTTTTAGTTTATTTCATATCATCATTTATATTTTTACCATAATACTCTCTTTTATGTTTTTCTTTCAAATCATCATCATTTCACACTCCATTATTTTTCCTCAGACCATTTATTACAAACTTCTTGATTCCCCTATAATTAAATCATTTGAGTATATTTTTATCTATGTACATACATTTTACTATACAATTTTTTATTTAGAGAAGAGATAAAATCAACTTATATAATTCATTATTATCTTTTATATCTTGTTAATCAATATAGTACACATCATTATCTTCTCAGATGTTAAGTATTTCTATATGTTCAAAATCTATCTCCTCTTGGATCATCTTCTTAACTGTTGGTGTTTGGCTTATTTTATACAAAATAATTATGGAACATAGTGTATAAAGATATAAATCATATATGCCTCATATTTTAAAAATAGTTGAATCAAACCTATTAGGGATGTTTATCATTAACTTTTTAAAAATAGTTTAATCGTCCAATATATATTTAAATCATATGATATTGCAGGTGATTTTATTCAATCTTGTGAATTAACCATAAATAGTTTAATATTATCCCCTATCACATATTTAAACATACTTTTCCAGACATATATATTTTCATCCATTAATCACACATTACCCTGAAATATTATTCTATTTTTATCCCATGTTTCCTTAGCATATTGGAGACCCATATTCTTTGAATTATGTTTGTATGATAGGTACATGAGAGTGGATTTTATATCTTTTCCTTAAATTATAAGTTCATTTTAAAAAATAATTATTGGGTAGCCTCTGTATCCTATTGTGGAATCCCTATAGTAGAATCCTCAATTATTTCCTATAAAATTTAATGAGTATATGGTATTGTGATATTCTTTCATCCATGATATTGTTTCATTGAATATAGGAATAAATATAATATTGGTTGAATTTATATTTTTCATCTCAAATAATGATATAATTTAATAGAAGGATCCTTTTCATTGATACTAATTGAATTTTTGACGAATTTGATATAATATTTAGAAGGGGAAAATCAATGGAGTTCTTTTGCAATTTCAGTTGTATTTAACTGAAAATTAACCACAATGACTAGTTTGAGTTTAAATCACAGCATAGCTATTTCTCATTATTACCCATATGTAGTAGTAATAATTGTAATTTCAAGGAATTACTTAATGTTAAAATGTTCAGTTCTAATGTGGATAGATAATCTTTAGTACATTTTAATTTAGCAAAAATAATAGATATTCATTATATGAAACAAGGGAATACATGTTTGATATCTCCCAAAAATCTATTTCTATCTTCTAACTGTATATTTTTAATGGATCCCACTACTTTACATTTGAAAACAAACATAACTAGAAATATTAATTTAAACTAAGGAAACTCATAAAATAATTAGGTGACCTATCTTCGAGCCTTTAGAATGATTTGAATTTGTTCTTAATCATGAACTCAATTTTTGAAACTCAGAAATCCTATACCCAATTAAAATAAATTCATCATCTGAAATCAAACTAAAAAATATATTCTATAATTTATAAACTATATTCCTAAAACTAAAATTATCCAGAATATTATACCATCTACTTCAACCTCATGGATCATTTAGAAATCATTTTTCTGTCCATATATATTATTCTTCTCCCAAATTCTTAGTAGCTATTCTAAAGGGAATTATAATTTATATAACAACCCATTACTTGATAAAACTAGTCCTCAATATCAATATATGTTTCCTACATTAAATCTTAACAAACACCCATCAATACATCTAGATATATTATAGTCACATTTTCTAAAAACTGCTATAAATACAAGTATGAACTCTTTTCAGGGCATCACTAAATCATGTATATACAGATTAATTAATATTTATGAATATTATATGTTCAATTTATAGATCTAAATAATAAAAAAAATTAGTTTCTCCTAAAAATATTAATATAAACCATTCAAATCATTAGCATCATTAATTATTTAAATCTATAATTTTCAAAAATAAACCCCAATTTGAGTCCATTTCTAGTATTTCCATTTTCTTATATCATCTGTATATTTTTTCCATTGAATTAATAAAACTAATATGATCTATAATCCTAAAATTTAATTGCTTGAACTAACTATTAGTACAGTATCTTACAACCTCCCCACATCTAATTCACATTCAGATTTCTATAACATTTGATAAACTCATCTCTAGACAACCCTAACATCATTTCATCAAGTATTTGGGAAATATAAAAATTTTCCTATTGTAATTACTTTCATGTTTAACATCAGAGAAATCCTCTATAAATATAAATCATTAATATTACTATGCCACAAGTATGTTAACAAAAAAGAACAACCACTTTACCTTATCACCTAAAAATCATCAGTAATAACTAACCAAAATTTTTATTCTCATCCCAAAAATATATAACCTCTTTTTCATTAGATTCTAACAATATTATTTGGAAACCATCAAGATCATTCTACAAAATCTTCACCCTTTAGAAAAACATAAAAAAATTTGCTAAAAACTCTTATCGAGTAAATATTTAATCTTACATATATCATCCTGAACTCTTATATATCTTTAATGTTCTTCCCCCTTCTATCTTTTTGATAATTTAGTATCATCTTTATCACTCTACCATTGGATTTATTAATTTATATTATCTTGAATCATATTTTATTTCAGCCCCACCATGATATTTATTACTATAGAAGAATAGTGTAGCCTCATCTATATTTATCCACAAAAAATATCATCCAAAATTCCATCATCTAATAAATTTTCATCTACTATATGCTTTTATGAAATTCATGGAGATAATTATACACTACATAGGGTGTCTAAAATTTCACTTTGATGATCTAAGAAAACGACTCTTATGAAATATATTCTTATTTGATTATATAATATCTAATAAAACGTACTCTTTAAAAAATACAAATAACTCTCACAAATATACTAAAGTAATCATATGTGTTAGTTTATTTTATATTTTCACCATAAACACCACATATATCCTTATTTCTATACTTCTTAAATTCAAATAATCTTTTCCTAGACATTTTGATGCATTATTATCAAGATCTCATCTTATGGGTATATCACCTTTATAAGATTCATATTTATTCATCTAGAGCATGATATCTAATGGGAAAATAATCATATGACCCAAAATTATATCTTTCAGATTTAGACTGATAGAACTTAAGTATTCATCTTCGACTCCAACTCAAAAAATTTCTTAACCACAGGTTTTAAAACAAAAAAACACCTTCAATAACTCAAAATCATTGGTACATTAATATTCCCCATTTCATTTTTTTAATAAAAACATTTCTTAATTATACACCAAACCATATCCTTTAATATAGATAAGTTTCTTAACCTTAGAAAATGTATATAGATATGTTTTGGAAAACATTTATACCTTAGTTGCAGAAAATTTTGTTTCTATGATTTTTTTCTCACCATCAATCAACATTCATATATTTTATCATAATTTTATCAATAAAAACATATACTGATTCAAAAAGGATAACTAATAGATTTGTATTCTTCTCTACCCATTTAAAAATAAAGTCCAAAAAACTGTTGGCATTCTCTTAACATAATCACGTTAGTGGGAGATGTTGGGAATGAGGTTTTATACTTAATTCTTAAAATCAATCCCTTGGCATAGATTTGGTGAAAATATAATCAATTTTATATTATTTTAGATATACAAAAACTTTATATCACAATTACAAAAAAACTTCTTGATAAAACGAATCTTGTTATAATTGTTTTTGATTTTTTGTGTTGCGATACAGTTTTAGACAATCAATTACACTATGATTATAACAAGCTATTTTTTCAATAATTTAAATAAAGTAATTTAGTTGAACCCTCATCCCCCAAATTCAAGTAAAATCATGTGTTTTATAATCATTATCAACATTAGTTATCTTGTAGTCATATAACTATTTTTATTACTAATAAAACTCCCTCAATATTCAAAAATAAATCATATTGATTTTGATTTTGGTTTTCTGGAAACTCTATCCGACGTAACAACAATGAAACCTAGTAAGATATTCTCTTCACTTATATAATAAATAATATTATAACATGATATTCATTTGATATATATGATTTTTCTAATACACAACATGTACAATTCCTTTGATCACTTTGATATATATGACATTGAGTTACATCATACAAAATATTTCGTGTTAATATCAAAAGATAAATCATATTTATAATCATCTTCCAAAAATATTTCAAAATAAAAAATATCCTTATATCATATATTTATATATTTCCACCAACTATAATGGGTGTGGATACTTACTTTGGGTATTCCATTACATACCACTTCAATAATTACATAGAATATTTCTGATGTTATTAGATGATGCAGGCTTTTTTTTGTATAACTAGTTAAATAAGAAATAAATTCAACACTTTGAGAATTAACATCTCAATATTCCCCTTTATTTGTTCAAAAATTTATTTATATAAATTTTTTGAGTCACTTATATAAATTATTTCAACAATATATACGTTAAAAAAATAGTACATATCCTCATCTTCCAAATATATATGTTTTTCTAAACTTTTCTATTAGAAAATTTCAATTATTTCAAGATTCTATCATGTTTGGTGATCTATGTTTTAGATGATTTATTTAGCTTAAAAATATTTATTTAACTTAAAAGAATATTTTTATAACTATCAAAAAAAAATTCTTCAAGTTTCTTAATAGAAACCTCTTCATCAAGATCTTCATTTAGAAAAGTGATCTTTATATCTATTTGGTAAACTTTATAGTGCCTTTGAGCTTCAATATCCAAAAAAATTATAATAGTTTAATGTATAGAAACATGTGGATATTTTTCTTCAAATTCCACAATACCCACATCCCAATACCATTTTCAATCTAATGTGAATTAATTCCATTAAATCTATCATTTCAAGGTTATTTTATTTACAAACATCCACTTAGATACTATAATGTTCTTTCCTTATATCCTAGGAACAATAGACATGGTTTTTTCTCAATATGATGGAACTCTTCATTCATTTCCATTATCATTTTTTTTGAATTGTTTCATAAACTAATTTAGGTATAACCATTAATATAAGTTCTATTTTTTTTACAATCCTCAAATTTCCACTTCTCTACATTGAAAATTACTAATTTATAATAATACTTATTTATTAAACCTTATCCTATAACTTCCAAAATTTTATACATTTACCTTCAAAACACCTTCCTAACCACTGAATTGTTCAGATTAAATATAAAAAATATTATTAAAAAAACATCACTATTTTCATAAAATTCTCATGAATTTACCATTTTACCTTCCATTTGTTAATAAAAATATTATTCATTAGCTTAAATATAGGTCAAAAAAATTTCAGTGACTTCCACAACATAGGTTTCTAATAAATTATCTAGTTATTTATTTTTAAATCTACATGTTCTTTGGTAAAAGGAATATCCAAGGAATATACTCACAATTTTCATTACAAATTTATATATCAATATTTTTTATCATCATTATGAATTTACCATAAAACATATTAACATATTTAAAAATTTGTTTATTCTTATACAACATATTATAGCGAGTAATCTTTAATTTCATCCTTAGTAATACTTTATTATGAATATGCACAGCAGTACTCAAAACATCCTAAAATTTTAATATCTATATTTTAAATTCAAAAAGAATATTTCTACAAATATCAACTAAACTTTTTTTCCTTTGAATGAAACCATTCTAATAGGGAGTATAAAAAAAAATATAGATTTTTAATCCCATTCTTGGAAAATATGATTGAAATGTGTTACAAGTAAACTCTTTTTTTTATGTTCACATATTTTTATTATAGACTAGTGTTTCTTCTCTAAATACCTTTTTAATATATTGATAAAACCACTAGCTTAGTATTTATGTTTCATAAACAGAACATTTATCATTTATTTTGTATCATTAATAAAAGTGAGAAATTATATATCATCTTTACTACATTAACTCCTCATCATTCCAAATAAATTATATTATATATGTCCAAGTGATATTTTTTCCAAAATATATATCTTTTTGGGACTAACACATATTATATTCTCCTTTAAATTTTCTTTAAAGAATTAATCATCTATTAGATTTAGTTTTGTAAGGCCTCTATCCACATATTCTATTAAGATTATGCTCATGCATTTTTTTATTCACAATAGTCATGTTTTCTATGAAAAATTGATAGATTTTATTGACTATGAAATTATTTATCTATAACCTTCTAACATTAGTATAGTTTTAATAAGATTTGTACTTATAGGGAAGGAAAAATGTTTTTGTGACCCCTATAAAACTAGAAAGAACTCAAAGAAATAATTAAAAAATATTTGAAAAAATTGATACAATTATATGGATAGAAAATTGAAGGTGTTATTGAACACTAAATAGAAAAAGACTAAGAAAACTATGTATAATTATGATAAGAAGATAAAATTGAATAGATTCACCAGAAACATTATTTTTGTATGGATTAAGGGAAACTTTTATTATTTTCCATTTATATTATATTCTTTTAATATTATGAATGATAAACAATCTAGATATCCAATTGAAGAAAATAAAAAAATCAATGGGTTTATATCATAGTCTAATTATAATAGATTCAAACAGCACTTATCAAAACATTTTTCAAAGATAAATTCGTAATAGTTTAAAACTACAATGAAATAAAATGGTTTTTATTATTGAATGTTTCAGAAAATGTGTACTACAAGAGTGAAATAATCATGTTTAGAAAATATAAAAAATGTAGTAAAATAATGAAATTTAGAACAATATTATTTATCAGAATAATTATATATACAATAATACATATATGTAATATGATATTGAATCATATAGTTCAATTAAAATGGTATAATCTAGAAAATAATGAAATTGGATATAGAAAAGGATTCACTTTCAAGATTCTATTCTTTCCCAACCCCTTCTTTTCTCTATGTGTTTTTGAGTTTCTTAGATCATTCATATCGTTCTAATATATTTTTATATATTACTTTTAGAAAGTCCCGATTTTCATTGAATATTTATTAAATCTATTATCATTGATCTCATAATAATAATCACTAGTCCTAGATAGAAAAACTCCAAATATAACCCATCAATACTATTCAACTTCCTCCATGTAACTCCATAAAAGATCCCTTACAAATGTCATCTGCCCCATATGATCTTTATTATTATCTAATATTCCAATATATACAATATTATAAATTTTTGAAATATTTGATTCTAGATCATCTTACTCTATTTTCAACTAATAATGTGAGGGATGATATAAAATTTTAAATCTATAGCAGTATAACTTTAAAAATTCACAAAGGGTGTAACTTGATGAATTCATTGGGAAACCTTTCATATACATTTCACAACATGTATAATATAAGAGTTTATTTCATAAATGGTCTTATATTTACCATATATCATATTAAAATACATATTAATATATAAAACACACTTGAAGGATGTCTCATATAATCTGTATTCTTTATTCTTACACACTATCATACTTTCATATGATCCATATATCTTATGAGATGAAACTTTTAAAAAAACCTATCTAAATCATATTGGATTTCATATCATATTGCAAATTTCTATAAAATAATATTGGTTCTATCATATAAAAAATACGCCAAGGAATTATCATATTATATTTCATATCATATAGTCAATTTCTATAAAATGATATTGGTTCTATCATATAAAAAATACGCCAAGGAATTATCATACTCGATCAATGTATAAAACTTATAAAAATTTCAATACATGATTAAAAAATCATCTAAGAATATAATAAAACCCTGAAATTAAAAATTCAAAATTTAGAAACAAATTATAACAATTGATCTTAATCATTAAAAAATGAATTTTTATATATTATTTAAAAATCCAAAAACAGTTTAACAATAACCTCTTAACAATAATATAAATTAGTGTTTTCAAAAAATCAATCACTAATTTTTATCATAAAATATATAAAACTAAAAAATCATTTAATCAATTAATAACCAAAATTCCTCTTTTCATTCAACTATTTGATGAATTGTATTCTTAAGTTAAAATTATAAATATTGAAAATATTATCAAATACAAAAAATTTCATCATTAAAAAAATGATACTTTAATGAAACGAATTTAGAGAGAATGTATCAAAAAGACTACGTATAAATTTTCCCTTAACTCTTATATTTTTTTTCCAAAAGAGATAAAATAAAAAAAATATAGTGGAAGTATATTAATATAAATATTGGTTTAATTGTTTTCAATAAAGAGGTGATTTTTCTAAATTATTATATATACAGTTTCAACTAAGAATGATGAATTTATCTCTTAGAAGAAAAGTTTTTTGGAAAAAATATGGATTCTTATCTTGTTAAAAATGGTCAAATTAAAATAATATTATTATATTTTAACTAAAACTAATTTAACTCAATTGTTATTTTAAACTTATCTTTATGAGTTTATGGGGAACAACGGTGAACAATACATAATCAGGTGTTTTATGTTAATAATTTATTTCATAAAATTTTTTATTTTTACAGTTCATATTTTTAGAGAATTATGCCTTAAATATTACATAACAAACACATATTATAAAAGGTGAACACTTATACTTAGTATCCATTTTCCCACAATATAATACTTTTAAAATGAAAAAAAAATTGTTTTTATGAAATATATACATAACTTTTAACATGACTTATTTTTTTATTACCCATACTTAACCATATAAAAAATATTTTAAAGATAATGTTTGAGAACAAAAAGCTCATTAATGGACATAAAAATGAAAAATTAGTTAGTCTAGTGAAAAAAATGAAAACCCATTAAATGTTCACCTTTATCAAAATATTCTTACATAGAAAATAAATCAAATACACCTGAAAAAACACAAAAATATTATCTAATATAATACCTTTAAAACCCAAAGTATGAAAGTAAATGAATATTTTAGGTGATGTAGAGAATTGTATTTACAACACACCCAAGAATTAATTAGAGACTAGTTTAATCTATGGGAAATAACTAGATCTTTAAACTACCTAATTATTTCCATTGAGGACAAGGAACATTACCCAATTATTTGGATTAACATATTTGGGATAGCATATCATATAAGTTGTATTGATAACACACATCATATAAGATGTATCAGCTTTACCAATTGTATAAGATTTATTTGACTCACTCATCATATAATATTTATCACGATCACCCAAAATATAATATATATCTGGATAAAAGGTTCATCATATATAATTCACCAGTACAAAATCTTGAATAATATTTTTTATTATTTCACCTTTTCATCATTAAACCCCAGAAAAACTCAATTAAACCAATATGAAAAATACTTATATATATCGAACTACCTTTTAAAAAAAATCCATTTTCAAAACTAAAATTCTGAAAACAAAAGGGAATGATCTTTTTTCACTGAAAAAACAAGAAATCTTGTAATGTAATTCATACATAAAATAATGGTTTCTAAATATGAAAATCCCATTGAAACCCTATACGTTAAAATATAACATTTATTTTATCTCTTATAAATGATGTAAACCAACATTTCCTATAAAATATGTAAGGATATTACTTTTGAAAAATGTTGAAAAAAATTCATAAGTGACATATTATTTCAATTAAAGTTCATTTATTTCCGTATAAATAGTTCCATAAAATAATTTTATTAATATTGAAATGGAAGGTAATGATTTAGAAAATAAATCTTTTAACGATTTAAAATAAAGTTTCTAAAGTAAAGTATACCTTATGAAAAGAATTAAACACATTAATTTTTCTCAAAACATTATAAATAGATAAAAATATATAAAATTAATAATTTTTATACATTCAACCATGAATAATAATTTTCTAGAAATCATTTAGATGAACATGGATCTAGAATTAGAAGAGTGGGGAAGGAAAATTTTAAAGGTAATTTTTAAAAAAAAAGTATCTTACCTTGAGTCAGACTTATCATCTACAATCCTTATTTTCTTGAATAATAAACTTATATTAATTATTAAATTTCATAATACTTTTATTCAGTCTTATTTATCCATTTATCATGTTATAATCAATTATTTAATCAATTAAGTTCACGTTAGAAATTTTGACAATATTAAGCTCATATATTGAAAATTAATTTTGTAGGTTTATTATGGTCAAAGTGGAAATCATTCCGCCTTATAAAAATTAAAAATATTGAAATTATTTTCAATATTATATTAAATTTATACTTTAAAAACAAAATAAGATTGATTGTTATAAAAAATGAGATAAAATTACATTCATGGATACGATAGGTCTTACGTACACATTTGTAACGCAACGATTTTTCAATGATCGTGATAGAATGAATATATAGTTTATTTAACCTTTGAAGAATTATTTAAATATACTAAATATTATATTATCACATTGAATAAACTTAAATATATCATCCAGATGATGTGGTTTGAAAACAGAATCACATCACCTCAAGGAGATGCTTTTTCACACATATGGAGGATTGACATTACCATTTTTTAATGGTTATAAATTTAATATTTTAGATGATATATTATAATTAAATAATGGTAAATATTTCATTAATTATATATATATACATTAAATATATCAATATATCTATTTTTGAGAGGCGATTATGGAAAAACAATTACATCGGTTCATGAGGCATTATTCCTCCATAAACATGAATGATGGTTTCATTTCCTATTTGATGAAGATAGATATTGATATAGGTTATTATCTTAAAATAATAACACATTAGAATATATGATAAAATTATTTAATTATATAATCATGGTTTGTGAATATTTTATAGAGGTGCAAAAATCAAAAACACTAATACATTAGGTTGAAATATATATATATATATATATATATATATATATATATTCTTCAGAAAATCCCTCTTACTCTACACCATATGCCCTATTATGTTGGTATTATAAATAAGACAATATATATATAAATATTAGATGGATTATAATAGGTAACATGTTTTTTTAATGGATGATAAATCATTCTACAAGTGTGAATAGAGAAGGACAAGGGGTTTACTTTAATAATAGATGGAAGGGCATTCTTGTAATTTTTTAAAGTAATAAATTAATATAAATTAAGTTTCTTGGAACAATGGATCAAATTTAATATAATTCAATGATAGTATGTGTATTAATTGAAATAATATCATAAAATATAATTTTGACATGTTTAGTGGTCATTTTCACCCTTATCTATTACTTTTAACCCCATGTCAATCATTTTATAATTATGAAGGTAATAATGTTTTTTACTCTTTTGGGGTCAAGAAAATACAATAAAATAATAAATGAAACATGAATAGATCATGGTTGGTATATTAAATCATATAGCACTCACATGGTTGAATAAAATATTTTTTGGAATTTGAAATCATTGAATAAATAAATTATTACCAAATAAAATTAATGTCACTTTTAGAAATACAAGAAATATTATAATATGATTTATTTATACATACTTTAATTTTTTTTAATGATATAAATTCAATGATAATGACTATAAGATCATGATATATTCATAAAATCATGTTTTACAGGATTACATATCATTTTAAACATCATATATTAGTTTACCCCCCTTGGTTAACCAATTTTAACCTTAATCACGATAATGACTTTGGCATTGTTAATTTATTTTAATTATTCCTATAAGGTGAAATATTTTTCATTAATGTAAAAGGTATAAAATTTTCAACTATATATAATCCTAATTTTTCACTTTATGGATTTTTGGAATTTTAAATTATTTAATAAATTAATATTTGTCAAAAAATACAATTAATGTCATTTTATGAACTACTCACATAATTTTAATTTGAAAACAACTTGAATGAAAATGAATTTGAACATAATATTTTCATATATCTATAATATTTTATTATTATCTATAAAATTCATGGGGGATATTAACTCAAAAAATAATATCATTGATATAGTTTATCAAATCATTTATTTTATTTTTCTACAAAATGAATAAATATTGTGGTGTATTTTCTTGGACATTTATTGTAATTAATTTATTAATAAAACATAGAAATAAATTAAATTGAAAATAATAATTTATTCTTAAATCAAATATTTGTAACCAAAAAAGAGTTTTTTTATCACTATCAAAGTATATTTTTGGTATTGAATGCAAGAAAGTTACATTTATTACAGTATCTTTTACTTAAAATTTATAAAGTTCCAAATCACATACAAAGGGAAAAGGTCATATAATATAGTATTGGATGATTATGGATGGAATAAACTCATCCAATGAAATAAATTCAAGTGTTAAGTTCATATTTAGACTTAATAATATTATTTTCAACCTTAATTACCATATTTACCCATAATTTGGTGAAAATTCTTTACTATGATTATGATTCATAATGAAAAATAAGTAAATGTAAATATTTAAAAATTTTGAAACTTAAAATTCCAAATATTGAATTAATTTTTTCATGAATCAATTTACATATGTGTCACAATTTAATTTTGAATTAAACCTAAAAAATGCGATGACAATCTATTTTTCATAGGAATGCCTTCTAACGTATAAAAAATTTTATATACCAAGTTAAAATGAATAATTAATTAAAAATTATATAATTGTAATTTTTTAATCAAAATTAACTAATTAAAATTTAAAATGAACCCAAAATATTTTATTATTTTTTAAAAACATTCAATATAATATATTTTTTGATAATAATAAATATTTTACACTATTTACTGGAAAATAACCCTTTTGAGAATAATCCCAAAAATACCTCTAAAGATAATATGTGAATAATTATTTAAAAAATTATATCATTTTTATCAAATTAAATTTCAAAAAATTCAAGAAATTGATTGCAAAATTTTCTCATAAAAATCAAGGAAAATAATTTTTTTAACCAAACATAATTTTGAAGAATAAAATGACTTTACCAAAAACTGATTACATATTTTTTAGTAATTATTTATTAAATTTGAATTGAGTATAATAATTGTGTATATTTGATAAATCAATTAATCTTATTCAATCTTATTAATTGAATTTCTATGTCATATTTAAACAATTATATTCTATGATTCATTTTATCTTGTTGTTTTGTATATTGTACACTATCGAACATAATATTTATTTTAAAATTTCAATATATTACATTGTCCACCCATTTAAAAAATTTAATCCATGAAATTTTTACATGAACTTTTTAATTAAAGGTTTTCCATTTTAAAATTAATTTATTAAAATCCCAAATCATAAAAATTTCTAACAAAACATCAAATAAAAAATACACAAAGGTAAATATGAATATCATCTTGAAAAATACATTCTAGGTTTCCAAATAAGAGATATTAGTTGAAGTAAAAAATATTGACTTGAAATAATAAATTAATTTTCAAATTATGATTGAGGATAATAAAGAACATTGGTCAATAAGATATTAATAATCACAATAATGTTAACAATCTCAAAATCATAAAGCAAGGAGTTGTGGAAAAGAACATTGATTCATAAAAACTGTTCTTAATACTGAAAAAAATGGTTTGTATATCTTTTTCATATATTTAAGGATATAATATATCTTATGGACTAAAAACATAAGGAAATATACTTACATGACAAGTTGAATTTCATCATTTAATCAATTTCGTTTGAAATATCATTTTCTCACCAAAATAATAATGTTTTAGGATTTTTCATTCCTAAAGGACAAAATAAACTTCTAATGGATCACATAAATCTTAAAAAGGATAATAAAATATTCCTCATGTAATTATATATTAATGAAAACCAAAACGTTTATAATAATGTAAGGTAATTCCCAAAATAAATAAATCACCATACGAAGAAATAATACATTAATCTTCAAAATAAAATAATATAACCCAATGTTCATCATAGATCATTTAATAAATAATAACCTTATATACCTAATAATCTCAATAATGAAAACATTAAGGAATGTTTTAACATCAAATGATATCTCATACCTTTAAGCACACATCGCATTAGATGTATTATTATTAATTCAAAATAATCTATTGTGTTAGAAATAAAGTTAACATATACCTTAACCAAATAAAATGCCTCCTCAAATATCATTAATTACCATAAAATCCCATAACATAAAACTCTAAAAGGGATTTGAAAACATAAAAATATCTAAAATAATCAAAAAAAATCCTCTAATGCCATCTATAATAACCCAAACATAAAAATTTCAAAATTTTGAGTTTTATTTTAATAATTCATTCTCTTACCTTTTTTATCTTTGCAATTTATATTTTTAAAGTATTATACCTTAACTATTACATAAAAACCTATATATTACATTGTTTTCACTTCTTCTCATTATCCATTTTCCCATAATATAATACCTTTAAAATGAAAATAAATTTATCACAAAAAATATTAATAAAATTATAATTGATTTTTTCTTTATCCTTTCCGATCATTTAATCTTGTAAAAAACATCATAAAAACATGGTATAGGAACAAAAAATATATTATAGGGCATAAAAAATAAGAACATTTTTAATATAGTGAAAAACATGAAAACCCATGAAATTCTAACATTTATCACAAAAATTAATTTATCAAATGCAATAAATCATATCCACATTAATATATAAAAAATTTGGAGAAAAATAAAACCTTTATAACTAAATTTAATAAAATAGATAGCACATTTAGGTGGCATAGAGAATTATTTTTCTAATAAGGGGAAGAAATTTTGGGATCCTAGTTAAATACATAAGAGAGAAATAAATAATTTAACTCCTTCCTTCTTTCCTTTAATGATAAAAAAAGTTACCCAATTCAATTAATATCTAAAATTTGAATCACCAATCATAAATGTTTTATAGAGATCACATGTCGTATAAACTGTAACAGGATCACCCGTCATATAAGCTATATCAAGATCACTTATCCTATAATATATATTAGGATCACCCATAATATATTCGATATCAAGTTAAAAGTTTCATCATATATTATTATTAATAACCAAATCACAAATAAAAAATATTACACTTGAACCTTTTCATTATAAAACCCATTAAAAACACTTATTATCCAATATACAGAATACTTTCAACTATTGATGTACCATTTCCTTTTAAAAAAAACATAAAATGTAAAATAATGATAAAAAAGGGATAGAGGGTTTAATTTTTATATGAATTATTTATTTTAATGGAATAATGACATCAAAAAGTGGTTTTAACAGTGAGAGTAATGGTTGACATCATATATATTAAAATAGAAAATTCATTTAGACTAAGGTAATGATGTCAAAATGTTTCATATAAAATATTTAAACGGGTTCCTTTTGAAACGCATTAAGGTAATTTAAAAAGGAAAATGAAATTTTGGTTATAATTAATTTATTTTCATAAAAATACATCCACAAATTTTATATGAAAACATACATAAATAAAAAAGATTTTAAAATAAATCATTAAAACATTAAGATTTAGGTTTTTATTTTAATGTGTCCCTTATGAAAAACATTAAAATGATTCATTATTATAAAATAATTGTAAATAAATAAAAATATATTAATAAATATCCTCTAAAAACAATTTAACAATAAATAATTATTTTTTAGAAATAATTAATAGAACATGTACATAGATGAAAATGGTTTAGAAAGGAAACCATAAAGAAGAATTTTTAAAAGAGTGTCCCTTACATCGAGTCCAACTCATTGAGTAAATTACTAATCTTCAAGAATAATATAGGTATGTTAATTATGTAATAAATATATAAACATTTTAATGATTATTATTACTTTTACCTTGTTATAATCAATTATTTTTTTAGGTATGTTCACATTTAAGGTTTTGATGTTATTCGACTTATATTGCAAAAATCACTTCAGTAGGTTGACAATGTCATAGAGTTAATTAATAAATAAAATAAAATAATAATAATAATATATTAATCAGTGTTATATATATATATTATACTTTTAAATAGATCTAATAAATATGGTTATGATAAATGAACTATATTATAATCTTAGAGAAGGTAGGTCATGCGAAATCTTGACTAACTCTTCCATTTTCAAAATATTGTGTTTTAAATAAGGTTAAGAATATATTTTCATTATATAATGATCATTATATCATACATATAATAGTATCTCTTCCAATTTTTTAATATATATCATCCATATTATGTGGTGATGAAAATTGAATCACATCATTTCATAATGGTGGTGGTCCACACGTACACACGAACGATGTTATCATTTTCTAATGAAGGGAATGTTAAGAATGTAGATGATACATTATATTTATATAATGAAAAATATATATTAAATATTATATATATATATATACATATTTTATAAATAATTATATCCATCTTTGAGAAGTGATGATGGAAAAAAATTAGATATATTTGCATTGCAGAAGTTTTCTGTACACACGAATAATGGTTTTGTATCCATTTGATGGAAGAATTTGATGGATATAGGTTATTAAATTAAAAAAATATCTATGTATGGGAGATATTTTTTTATTATATCAGCATGGTTTATGAATATTTTAATTGTGTGGAAGAATAAATAAAACTTCAACATTCTATTGAAAGTAATACCTCTTCTTCGGATGGTCTCTTTTATCTTAAAGCATAAGCCCTCTATGGATGGTATTATACCTAAACAAAGACCTATATAATGAGTATATAAACTCTTATAATATATTTAGGTTGTTGTTGGCTAAATTAAAAGGTTCATGAAGTGTGATGTGGAGAGGAGAGGGGATTCTATTTTATAAGTGGGGGGATGACATTCTTAGAATGCCAAAATGTATTGAACTAATAGAAATTTATTTTAATAAAAAGTATATCCAAATTGATAAACTAATAATATATTATCATAATGTTTTCTAATACTCTCATTAAATAAAATTTTGATATGTTTAGGTGATTTTTTCACCATTTTACATTTTGTTTAAACCCCTAATTAACCCATTTGACAATTACAATGATAAAAATATTTTATACTCTTTAGGGGTAAAGAAATTTACTATAAAGGAAAAAATGACACATAAATTAACCATGATTTATTTTTTAGACTCATATCCCATTCCACTTTCAGAATTTAAGATTTTATGATTTTTCATTTATTTTATAAAGAATCATTTATTATAAAATATCAATAATGTCACTTTTATAAATACAAGAAATAAAATAATATAATATGCAGGTAACACTTATAAAATGCTTCAAAAATGATATATATTATAATATAATGATTATAGTATCTCAATAAATTCATAAGAAAAAGTTACATAAGTTTATAAATCATTATAAAACTTATTGTTTGGTTTAATCCCTTGGTTAACCAATTTTAACATTAACCATGATAATTTCTTTTTTAGTATTAAAGTGTCATAAAATTACATATAAGGGGAAATTTTCCCATAAATTCACAATGGATGGAATTTAAGACCATTTATAATCCTTTTTTCAGATATGAATAAATTTTATTATTTTTAAATAATTTTATAAAATATTATTTATCATTAAATACTATTAATGTCATTTTGGGAATTATTAAATTAATTTGACTTTGAAAACAACAAGTATGATAATTAATTTGAATATAAATCCTTCACACATCTATAATATGTTATTAATATATATAAAATTTTTTAGATCTAAATTTAAGCATATAATTTATCTTTTATAATTTTTAAAATCATCTAATTTATTTTTCTACGAATGGAATAAATATCATATTTTCATTATATATGAATTTGAGGTAATTATTTCACCACAAAAAAAAGAAAATAAATTAAAATGATAAAAATTAATCATTTAAATTTATAATAAATATTTTTAAATGAAAATATTTTCTTATACTTGTCACAATATATTATTTAAATTAGAGTTAATAAGGATACATTTTTTATAGTACCTTTTACTTAAATATTATAAAGGTCCAAATCACAACCAAATGAGAAAAAGTCAATATATTCAAATATTTGATAAAAATTGATAAAATATACTCATAAAATGAAATTAAATAATTTTTTATGGTCATGCTTTAGTTCATTTCATATAATTGTTAACCTTAATTACCAGATTTACCTTTACTATGGTAACAATTATTTACTATGGATACTAATCATATTTTTAAAAAATAAAAGTGAGATACCTAAAAAATATTAAAATACAAATTAAAAAATTGAAATCCATTTTTCAATATTCAATTTACATATTTTGTAAAATTTAATTTAAAATTAACCCATAATCCTAATGAAAAATGTTTTCAAGTTGAATGTCTTTTTTATTATTAAAAATATTTTGATGCCATATTGAAATATAAAAATTATTAAAAAAATTATAATTGGATTATATTTGATAAATTTAAACTAATTAAATTTTAAAATTAAAATAAAATAAAATATAACTTTGTAAACATATTAATAGAAAAGTATATTTTAAATAAAAAATAGTATTTTCCTCTGTTCAACATGAGATTAATATTTTCCAAAAAATACCAAAATTTCAATATATGAAAAATTTTATATGGTGATATTAAAAATTATATTATTTTTGTTAAATAAAAATTATAAATGTTGTTAAAATTAGTTTTAATATTTTATGAAAAAAATACAATAAAAACCCTTTTAGAAAAAAATATATATATTTGAAGAATAACAGACATTATAGAAAATGGAGTTCTTACATTCAAAAGTTTATTAATAAATTGTTATTGAGTGTGACCATTATATGTATTTTTCACAATTATTTTATTCATATTCCTACATAACAATTTAATGAATAGGATATATTTAGATAATAATATTTTATTAATCATTTAAAAAATGTATTTTTTATCCTGTACTCAATCAAATATAGTCTTTCTTTTATTGTTTTTGGATATTACATTCTACATGAATGAAATTCATAGTTATCATAAGCATAATTATACAAAACTACTGAATTATTTTGATAAATATTTATAAAAAATTATAATTTTCCAATTCAATAGATTTATAATAAAGAAAAAAATCTCAACCAGCATTAGGAACTCATTCCATATAGTATTAAAATGAAACTATTATTAATTAAAATAAAATAAAATACTATATATTCAATTAATATTATTAAACTTACTCCAAATATTATTTTAAAAACATGTGTTTTGAGAGAGTGATAAAAATGATTATACCCAACTAAGTCTATAATGAAATAAAAATGAGTAACCCCCTCAAACTTGAAAAAAATCAAATTCATGAAACATTAGATAACACTAAAAATGAACATTTAACTTTGAAAAAAATTCATTTCGAAACAATTTAAGGTTTTTAAAAGGTTTATTCAATATAATAATGATTATAAAAAATTAACCCTTCCCTAAACATAAAACTATACATCTTTTTTAATTTTATAATTCATGGTGGAATGAAACAACAAAAATAGTTTCATATCAAATATGTTTTAAAATATTAATTATAAAAAATGTTTAAGGATAATATTTAAGATCAAAAAAAATTTATACGAATCAATGATATCAAAAACTTCACAAAATTTGAGAAAACATCTATACAGTCACTACCTTATATTTAAATTACAAAACTGTATGTTTTTTAGATTAGTTCATACTAACACTTAAGGAATCAAAAATATTTTCAAGGAAGCATAAAAAATTATACTAAGGAATATTTTTTTTAAAATAAATTAATTTAAAAAAATATTTACCAATAGAACTTAATAGATTATTTTACAATATGACAACATTTTTCCAAAAAAAAATTGAACTATTAAATCAATGAAATAAGTGGTATTATATTATTTTAGTTGAGTAAAAATAGTATTGAATTCAAATAACAACTCCATAGATAATTAAGCTTAATCTATTGATTATTATATAAAAACACTTACCCTATTTTTTTAGGTGATGTCCCCCAATTAGTCATTTTTCAATTCCAAAAGTAAAAATATAGTAATATTAGATTCCAACATAATAATATTAGAAACAAGATGAACCATAATTTCAGTTTGAGGAAAATATGATTTGGGTTTCTCTAGTATGCATCTCCTTTTTTCCTTTAAAAAAATAAAATTCTTGGTCAGTGAATTGAAATGTTGATTCTGATTCAAAAAACATCAGGGAGGACCTGATGTCTAACAGGTAGATAAGTAATAATTTTATTATTATTATAAAAAATATATAATAATAGACATGGGATAACTATTGTAAATCATTGAGTTTTTATTTCTGATTTAGACACAGTGACAACTTAGATATCTTGAAAAATAAAATATCTAATCTTATTAGTTTCCCATAAATTTAAGGTTTGATACTTTATACATTAACCAATAATTGAATATTCTCTTACCATACAAGGCCCACATCTCCATTGACTAGAACTCTAAAAATATTGAATGGATTATGCCCCTAGGAATTATGTTTTCCTTGGAAAAGTTAATGTCATTAATTGAAAAGAAGCATTTTCTATCTATCCATAAAATATTTATTGTAAAGGATTAGATATTGAAAATAATTAGTTATTTTTGTTTATAAAAAATAATTTATGTTGGAATATCTTCTAATATCTTTACTTTTAGGGATTTTTTGTAATATTCTCTCCCTAGTAGATTTAATACAAAGAATAATGCCTTAACAACTCAAGCTAGTTTATATTAAATATCCAAAAGAAAATGATTTAATTTCCCAAAGAAATCCTTGAAAGGAACATCCCAATGGGGTCCGAATTGTAATCTTATAGGGCCACATGGCCCAATATTTCTTAAGTGAACATTCCTTTATAAAGAACTATAATTTATTTTTTTTAAATATTCTTAAGATCTATATTTGAAACATCAACTTTTCTACTAGACATAGGATAGTAAGTTGTTCCATTGTTATACATAAAGGAAAATTTCTCCATCAAAGTCTATAATATTATGTTGTTAAAGTGGGTAGCATTTATAATGATCAAGGATTTCGAAACACAAAATATAGAAAGATATTATTCTTGATAAATGCCACCAAACTGTTTGTTCTGTTTTCCATATGTTTCGTATCCTCTCCCATTTGAAAAAAAATAGTCTACAACCACTAATATACACTCATTCCAATGAGAATATTTTTTTAGTGTTATAAAATCTATCCCCTAAAATTAAAAAATATCAACCTTCAAAATATCATTTATTATAACCTCCTATATTCTTACACTATTTCCTATCCATGGAATGTTTTCACATACCACAACTAAGAATAAAAAATAATTTAAAATTATGGGCTAGTAAAAGTTAGTTTGAATAAATTTTTATGATTTACTCTCTCACATATGGTGCTCAGCCCATGGAATAGAGTGAAAACTCTTAATGATATATATAATATCTTCCTTAATTTCACATCTCATAAGGACTCAATCGGAACACGTTATAAATTATAATGGATAATCTTAAATGTATAATTTAAGATCAAAAATGAATTTCATTTTATGATTATGAGTGAGATGCTTCTGAATCAATCATGATATAAGAAAATTCTTAGAGTTTCCATACCAAAAATTCAAATTTACTGAAACTATAAGTATATTTTCATTTGGAAATAATGATTTTATCTATCAGGGGATATCATTTGAGGTACTGGATAGCCTGGAAAAAATTTTAACAACCAAATTCTCAAAACATTAATATACCTAATATCTATATAAAACTCTGTAGATAATTGGATCCATATAATTAGACATATTTTAATATCTCCTTTACATAGTAAATACCTTACTTATGCATGGTTAGTGAAAACCATAATCTAGAACATAATTAATTATTATTTGAATTTTTTAATATTAAAAATTTTGTCTAATTAATTTTTAGTTGTCATTTAATTAATTTTTGAAACATATAATACTATATCATCATAGTACACCACAAGTAATATATTTTACTCTTCCTTTCCAAAAAGCTTCTCCAATAGCCAGGTTGTAATGCCCCAATATTTTTGTATGCATTGCCTTATGTAAATATCTTGATGTGGAGGTTGTAATATATACAACACCAAACAAAGTTATATAATACTTTATTAAAATGAAAACAAAAAAAATACTTTCTAAATACATACCATGAAAATAAATAAATTAACTCCCATTTTTAAATGATATGAAATAATTTTAAGAACACTTAATGTTTAAAATTGTCATTAGTTTATAAAAAAAAAATTTTATGTTTTTTCTTTTCATATTAAAGGTAACATTATCGAATATTGAATATGAAATTTTTGGAATGAAATTTATTTATTTTTTTATGTCAAAATTATCTAAGGGGGTATTATTTGGAAATTCTGAAATAGTTGATTTTTAGATGAATAGTAAAATACTATTTTTTACAAATACAATAACTTTTATGACATAATAATTTTTTAGAAATGACTTAAAGGTTTACTAAACAAAATTTATTTACCAAATATATTATTAAGTATTAATATAAAAAATTTAATCAATTATTTTATGATTAGAGACATGTGTATGACTTTTAGATCCTAATAATTCTTTATTCAATTAAAAGGGAATTTTTTAATCATATATATTTATTAATAATTTAAAAATGAAAAATTAGGTTTTTTATTTGGATTCAAATTCATATAAAATTACATTTTTATTCATAAGAAAACTATTGGTATAAATTCTATACATTATTTTGGGGTAAATTTTTTATTTAAACATTAAAGGGGAATTTTTCTAAAAACATTATTTTATTTCGTTTTTCATACTTATGATTTAATTTATTTTTATGATCAATATAAATTAAATAAAATATAATTAATTACATTATTTGAACAAAAATATTCAAATTAAAATATACCTTTCATTTCCTTTTTTCATAAATAATAGTTATCATTTTGAAGACATTTTACCATAGTAAGGGATTAAAAGGTTAATGAGGGCGGTAATCTTGAATATAATTCCCAAAATAATATTAAAACATTTCAAATTATTATTGGAGGACTGAATATTGACCATAACATATTCTATATTTTAAAAAATTTCATTTGGGACACTTTATATGATTATGACATTGCTTTTATATTATTAAATCAATATTTACAAAAAATCCTCTCTCTCACAATTAACTCTTTTTCATGAGAGTGATAAGGATATAAAAACGTTATGAATTATTAATTATCATAATATTTATTATGAAAAAATTGAATTCACGTTTTTATTTTTATTATAATTTTTAAAATATAGTATAATTATCTAAATCGGTTACATAGCATTGACACATTTCTTATGTAAGTAGTTTGAAAATAAATTAAATGATTTTAAAAAAATAAAAATTGATATGGTTTTGATGAATTATTGTGCTATATGAATTTTCTAGAAAATTATGAATTATAAGTGTTTTTTATGTGTTTATGTTTTATCTCGGTAATAACATTTTTCTTCGTAGGTCAAATTATGTAAATATTCACGGAAATGACTTTAATGATATTTAATATTAAAATTTATTTTATTAATTAAATTAAAAATAAATAAAATGTTAAAATATGATACTTTGTATGATAAATTATCAAAAATTACATCTATAGCCTATTTTTGAGCTAATTGTCTTTTTATAAGGTCATTCTTGACCCTCAAATATTGAATATTTTTTAAAACAACAATGATTTTTCTTTTAAAAAGGGACTCAATATGACCTTTTAAAATAAATGAATCATTTTGGTTTTATTTAAAAAAAATATACCCACATACCTCTCAAAACAACCCATAAAACATCCCTAATCCCATAGTGTGACCACAAACCTCTCCTCTAAAAAACTAAATAACAATCGAAATAAGGATATCAAAAATGTGGGAATCCTCTTAACAGTGTTCATTAATGTTTCATTCATCTTAAAAATAATTTAGATATTCTATAAAAATATTAAAATAATTATATAATTATCATCATTTTATGGAAATTTGATTAATTTTATCGAAAATGAATCCTCCACCTTGGTTCCATACAATGAGAATAGAAAATGACATTTGTACATATATACAGAATACAATCTCCTAAAATGACTTATTTAATCCTTCATCCTCACCAAACATGGATGGTAAAAAAATATGAATATAAATAATTATTGTGATATAAATGAAATAATTATTATTCTAGAAAGATAAAACATTTTCTACCATTCTTTATTTTCATTTGTTTAAAAACAAAAATGTTGTCAGTGCATACATAAAAACTAAAACCTACATGAATAACATAGTTTATTTTTCATAACTTCATTAAATGTATATTTATTAAATTATATTTCATATATAATTTTTTTTATTTTATTATTAACATTATGGAGCTGATAAAACCAATATCAAGGTTTAAGAAGAGAAATCGTAGAGTCAAAAGAAGACTATAAAACCGAACAATTATACAAGGAATATTTTTCAATCAAAGAATTAAAAATAATGGGTTAGAATAAATAATAAGTGATATGAATATATTAAGATAAACATAATTTTTTTTCTTTATATTTTTAATTAATACAAATTTATTATACCAGATGTTAGAATTAATTCGTTCAATTAGAAGTATATTGTCAGGATATAATGAACTAAATTTGCTTTCATTATGACATATAAATTACTCTTTAACTATGATGTTCCAAAATTATCATCCTTATTAACTATGATACTTTTATGTTTTATTTGTATTAGTTTATATGTATTTACTTTTGTTTCACATAGTCACTTCATTTATTTAGTCCTATAATAAATGTTATAATATTTGTAAGGGTTTCTCTGTCTCAAATTTAATTCATTGAGACATGTTTCATGTTTTACACCATTATTTATAATGTAATTTTTAATTAATACGATGTGAATATATTTTGAGAAATTATTTCATATAAATTACCTATTTTGTAAAATTTTATTATATTCACTTGTACAATTATTTTTTTATTAAATCATTACAAAAGTTGTAATGATTTCTCATAAAAACATTAATCATTATGACATATAGTTATAGAGGCACCTATATTCATTCATATGGTTTAAAAAATACATTTTTATTGTATAGAATCATTAATAAATTTAAAATCATTTAGTATTAAGATCCTTTATAAGTTATTTCTTTTAAATGGTTTTTGGGTTTAAATGGTCTTAAGGGGTTTTCTTTAAAAATGATTCTTTAAATATTTTCAAGTCTTTTTCCAAATATTTTCCTAAAAATACATGTTCCTTTTATTATTTCAATAATTTCTCCCATATATTTAAATTTTTTCTTATATTCAATTTCATCTATATTTTACTTATTTACATAGGTCTAAAAAATAAATTTGTTTTAATATTTTCTATACAATGCACTTTTTATATTCTATACAAAAGTGTGAAAAGAATATTTTTTAAATTCTACGAATGAAAATATTTCCCCTCTAACATAAAAATTTTCTAATAAAATATCACTTACATGATTGAATGGTTTAATAAATAAATCCATTGACCAATGTTTTTTTGGAAATTTATTGTTTTAAAAAGACAAAAAACTAAAAATTATATGTAATATATTATTTTGACATATTATTTAAAATTATTTTACATATTTATTTTTAATATATGTAAATATCATTTAATGAGTATTAATAATCATTATGGATACTTTCTAATGATACCATCCACCATATTTCTCTAGAGGGATTATAACAATATTTTTTTTGAAATTTTCATGAAATCCATTTCTTATTCATGATTTATTTATTCTATGAAGGAATGATGAGTTATTTTATGATTTTTTATGATGAAAGTGAAATATATTGGGTTTTTAATTCATGTTATGGTTCATTAAAATTTTATATGATTATGGGTGTGTTTGTTATCAGAATAACATTTATTATGGAACAATATTTTATCTAGAAGATAAATGTTGTAATTAATTGAGAATGATATTCCTTTGTAAGGGTGATCAAAAGGATAATGTCCCAAGATTTCTACAAAAAAAAATTTAAAGTTCTATAATTCTTAATGAAATTATTCTGAGAATAAAATGGATTCATGATTGAATGAACTTTTATGATCTTATAAAGGTAAAAAGTTTGTTTTCAATGAAATTATTTACCTTTAATGAGTAATCTAGTATTCTTGTGATATTTATGATTATTTTTTCATTTAGTGTTTTATTAGGGGTTATTAGGGGGTTAAATTCCTATAGAATTTTGAAATTTTGTTGTTTTGTGGGTATAATAACTTTTTTCTCGTTAAGTAAAACATAATTATGAGTTTTATTTCGATCTAATAGATTTTTTTAATGGGTTTCAAATCTTGGAAAATGTTTCATGTGTTTAGATGGGTTTTGGGAGTATCAGATTCCCAAATGACCTATTTTTAGTTATGTGCTTGTAAATGTGCATTGGTAGATTTAACTATGCATCCTATTAATGCAAACTGTGGGGGCCCTTTTTGTACGAATCAGGGGTTGGGAAACTGTGAATGTGGTAGTTCAAGGAAGTATTGGGACATTTTTAGTTTCTAGTTGAGGGATTTTCATAGCTGGCGCATGGATTTTGAGAACCATGCACGAGATGAACACTATGTTCCAAATGGGTAATACCCTTGCATTGTACCATGCATGGTTTGAACATGGTTGGGACTAACCATTTGGGCTAACCATGCGGGGCTTGGTTTTTATTAATCATGACTCGTATAGTTCCCATATAGTTTGGTAAACCATGAGAGATAATTGTGCGGATCATTAAAGAGTAGAATTTACCAAAATTGTTTTCCTTACTTAAATCAATTTACTCTCCTCCTTCTTCCTTAGTGGGACACGTGTATCAAAGGGGAGATCCCACTTTTCCTCCTTTATTAGGAATTGATCCCTCTATTTTATCTAAGCACCTTTTCACAATATATTTGCAATGTTAGATACATATGGATATGTTTATCCATCCTCCTACCTCTTTTCTTCTATTCCCTTGTCATACATTGCATAAAATCCATGCTAGTGGTTTTACCCTATTTTCGGGAAGATCATTTGAAACTATTATTTTCTCTAAATTGTTCATATTTGGAGGAAAATATTGGACATGCAGGTGTCTGCAAACCTTAGGTCAGTGGTGCATACCTTTTTTTGGGATTTCACAAGTTGTTTGGGGGTGTTAATTTTAGCACATCGTTGTGTTGATCGGGTGAGACCCCATAATTTAAATGTATTCACATAATTAATTAATTAAATTAAAATTCTGGTAATCTTATGGGAATGGTCAATCAAGATTGAAAATGTTTGATTCCTAGTGAGTGGCTCAGCTATTTGGATGATTTGGGTCGAGGTATTATATTAATATCAATTGAGTTGTCATAATTTATTTGATTTGAATTATATATATATAAGCATATTTTGATTCACTAATGAGTTTAATGGGAACATGAAGAGCTCATCCCAAAGATTTAGATGTCATTGAATATCAATTTTTAAGTTGATGTGGGAATCAGGATAGGCTTAGCCTGAGGAATTTTGGTGATGTTGAACACCAGTTAAGTGACTCTATCATCGGTTAAGGTGGTGAGGCCATCAAGTTGTAGGCATGGATTGAGATATATGGGATGGAACTTCTATTAGATTGTGAGACATAGATTTAGGGGTAAGAGGTTCTTGTTGATGCATATTAGTTTTTAAATTAGTGATTGATGCTCACCCGTGTTACAAAAAGCACTATTTAGAGTCTTGTGCACATAAGTTGGATTATATGTTGAGGTTGTTTTGACTAATTGTGTGGTAGAGGCCTCAAGTAGTTATACCTTAGGATGTATAGTTTCCTATGATTGTTTTATAAAGTTAAGGGGATAGTAAAGTGAAATCATATCATAGTGTTCAGGATATTATTAGGGGGTTGATGATCTTCATTCTGGAGGCTGTTGGAAAAGGACCTATTGGCAATGATAGATTTCATTATTCCTCAAGACATATTCTATGAGCTGATGGTGATATTATTTTTAGGACATGAATCAGTGTGCCTAAATAAATTAGACTTCAAACTATTAGGTACTTTTAATATGGGGTCATGGGGACCAGGTTTCTATTTTATTGGGTGTGCCATCAAGAAATAATTAACATGATACAGACATGAGGTGTCTATTGGAACATAGTTCTTGGTGACATATTAGTGGTGGAACCTGATTATTCAACTAGGCTATTTGATACAAGGGGATTTGTCAAGCTATGATCTTTGAATCCTCTCCTCTTTAATTATTTCTATATTGAACGAAGTAGGTGATAGCTTCCTGGTGGATGTAGAGCATCAAAAAATCATTAAAAAAATTAAATTCATGTTGTAATTTTATTTACTTTTTAGCATTAAACTCCTTAAACACTAATGTAATATTTGAGCATGTTTATTGAGGCCTACTGATACATATACTCATGCCCTACATAGGCCCTTTCAGAGATGTATAGATTTCATACTTTTGCATTCAGGTAAGGATTCATGCTCTAGATATGTATCCTAGTGAGTGAGATAGCATGGGATGTAAAGAAAGATAATGTTGGTTCTCTCCTCAGGTGGTTTTTTATTTTGAGTTTTCCTTTTTTGTATCAATATATCATATTTGTACATACTATTGGAAGACCCTTTTTTCTTATTATGTTGTACGACCTATTATGTATTCATTATCAATTTAAGTTTCTACAAATGATATGATGATTTTTTTATTTACCAATACTACTATTTCTTATTTATGATTCTTCTATTGTATATTGTTACTAGTTAAGTCTATTTGGTCATTCCTTTTTCTTATTATATATATATACCATTATTATATCATCAAAATAGGGGTCAATCTCTCCATTATGACCACATAAACTATCCCTTCTAGTTGGCAGCATTTGGATTATGGGGAGGAATGTCTAAGGCTAGTGGCACTCATCCCAAAAGTGTTGTTCGGGTGGCTATATGTGTTGGGGTGCTAAAAATATTATTAAATTTATACTTTGAATTATTTCATGTTCTAAATATTTGGTATATGGTAGGATAAATATTAGGATGTTGTTGGAATAAGGTTTAGAACTCGTGTTTGGGAGCCTGCAACACAATACATGAGGGATATACTATGTTACCAGTGGTGGGAATTATTATTTTACTTTTATTAATTTACAGGTGATTTGATTTCCACACCATGTGTTAAACATTTTGGAGACCTTTTTATGTTTAGAAAATTGTCCCTTGACCGGGTATGGTAAGAGAGGAACTTGGGACCCTTTCCTTGATAACAAAAGGCATTATTCTTTATTATTTTGTTTGGAAAATAATATTTTTATGTTATATATATTCACATGCATTTGATATAATTTTTTTTGTGATTTTCATTGGAGTCTTATATTGTAATATAATGGGTTTGGTCATCTAGATTATCTATAAAGGAAGACAAGTCACGTTTTCATTCGTAGAATCTATTTGGTAGAATCTTAATCAAATATCCTTGGAACGAGGACCCAATGAAATGTCTTTGTGATATGTGATATGTACATTTTCATGTCCCTTTAATCTTATTAGAGTTCCCAGGGATGATTGTGTGGGGTGATGTTGATCACCAGGTTTGGGGATGTGGTCCTTAGTTTGAGGATTCATGGTTCGTCAGGAGGGGAATAACATGAAGCATAAGTGATACTGGGCTATTTTATAACCGGATAAAGAGGTCGGGAGGTTTGGATTCTATGTGTCATGGTTATTATGGGGAAGTGTAAGGGTAGTGAGTTTGAGCAAATTATTACTAATTTTCTTATCAATATTATTTATATATGTTATTTGCGATGTTTGGAAATTTTATGGTACTAAACAGTTTTACTCTTAGATGGCATTGGATGAAGCGTCAGGTGGGTAGTGATATGAATTTGTAGGATCAAAAATATGTTTAAACTCCTTTGGGTCTAGTAGATCATGAGTCGTAGGTAAAAACTCAAGAATAGTATGGGGGCCTCTATATATGATAGATGTTGGGTCATTTATTGATGAGATGATCAGAGCTACTCTAATACATGTTATCCATGGTATCAACATTGGATCTCAAGGAGAAGCACCTTCGATGGGTTATTTGACTAGGGAGTTCCAACAACAACACCTATATTTACTTTAGGGTGAGGGTGGCCTATATGAGGATGATAAGATGATAAAATCGATGATGATGATCTTTGAGAAAGTAGAGATTCCTCTAGGGAGGAGGGTGAAGCTGTCTATGTACATTCTCAATGTGCTGGAGACGTTCTGGTGGGATGTGTAAGAAGATACGAGGGGTTGGGATTCACGGAGGATAGATATTCTAGGTTCTTAGAGAACTTATTCCCATATATGCTTAAGACAGAAACAGATCAAGAGTTCATGAGACTTCAAATAGGGTGACAAGTTTCTAATGTACTATGCATTTATGTACACTGAATTGTCTTGAATCACACCTGACATAGTGGGAACAACACCTTGAGGGTGAGGTGTTTCAATAATGGTTTATGGAATGTAATTCAGGTGCAGGTAAACATATTTAGGTTGGCATCATTCTCAAAGTTGGGGAACCATGTTCTCAAAGATTAGAGGAACATTACGGACTAATTATATGCGATTCAGGTGATGAAATTAGGTGAATTATATGGAGACACTTTAGAAACTAAGAAGTGGGGGAGAGCGTATTTTTATTAAGGATGTTAGGACAAGGACTCCGGATGAAATCCTCAGAGTGAATCATCGATGGTGTGCATCCTATGTGTCTATCTTGGACATGTATGTATTTAGTGAGAGCAGTCTAGAAAATGTTTTGGGAATGTGGAAAAGTTATGAATATTGGTAGGTTTTACAAGAAGCCTTCTCAGGTAGCTGGTAGTCAAGGACCTAAGAGGACTCATGGTTCTGAGATCAGACTGGGATTGGTACCAGGTGATGGTATTCTAGTTTAACATGAACATAGAAGTCATAAATAAGATTTCAGGATCCATCAGCGGGTTCAATGTCTAGTGGCTAGAGAATCACCAAATGGATAACAAGCTTCAAGAAATTAGACTTTAGGCTAGGTGAATATCATGGAGCTACCATGTTCTAAGCAAACTGGTGAGCTGACGATGGTCATAGGTGTTCCATGGGCATGACTGGGGTATTATTTTGTTATAATTTTACATGGCCTTTTGATGTATGATCATTTAGGTGCATGAGGTTCTTGGAATGTAACTTAGTATTAACAAGATTATGGTTAGTATGAAATAATTGTTTCAAATGTGTTATATGTAAGTGCATTATCATCAGAGAATGATGGAGATGTATGTTACTTCATGTTTTTTGGCATCAAGGAATTATTTTGATGAGGGATATTATTTAATTACAAGGAAACATGAATATTTAGAGAATCTATTGAGATGAAGTAACTCTTAGGTTCTATGTATAACATGGGTGTGAAGATGAAAAAGATGCAGTGTTGGATTTTTTTGGTTTTAGATATGAAATTAGAGAACCTGAAAAGGTATAGGAGTGACGAAGCATCACTCTATGACCATGAGTCTATGGATAGTTAATGGACCACCGGTTTGTTTTTTGTGTTTTTGGTTAGGATGTGACCGGAGTTGGTAAGTGCAATGTTGGGGAGCCCCTTGAGGTAGTTGACTTGTACCTTTCTGGCCTCAGTATTCTGGGTAATTTTTAAATAAATTGGTATGTTTAGTACCATCAATAGTTTTATTTGATAACTCAGGGATGAGTTATGTTAATAGGGAGATATTGTAACATCCCATATTTTTAGAGAGGTTATAATTCTTCACCCATTGGGAAATTTTGTCATTTGGTCTGTATAAGAACTTCATTCCATTTTAACAGAACATAATTATGAGTTTCCCTTTGATCCAAGAACTTTTTTTTGAATTGATTTAGAGGACAGGAAAGTGAATCAGGTGTTTATATGGGTTTTGGGTGCGTGGAAGGCTTGAATTACATATTTTGGTTTATTGAAGAATGATACACACAGTTAGATTTAAATATGAAACCTCTAAGTTAAAACCATGTGCACCATTTTTGTATTGATCATGGTTTGGGAAAACATGATGGTGGGAGAGCATAGCCATGTGAGGACCTCTGCCATTTTTAGAAGAGGCATGTACAAGTTTTTCTTGTGGTTTGGGAAAACTGTGTACAAAATGCGTGATTTGTGTCAAATTGCTAGTACCCATGAACTGTACCATTCTCATTTTTCTCACGGTTAGGCCACACCTTGTGGGCTAACTATGCAGGGCTTGGATCCTAAAAAACAAGAGCCACACGATTGCATTATATTTATGAAATATGTATGATCTTACCCTGTAGCTCATTTAAGAGGTTAATTTACCCAAATTATCATCCCTCCTTAAATCAATTTTCTCTCATCCTTCTTTAACTGTGGGTCACACACAGCAAATGGGAGCTCTCTATAATAGCCCGGCTCATTATTATGCACAAAAACATGATTTATTACATAAAGTTTCACTTAAGACAACTCTGAGGATGAATTTTTCTAGTGTATTGGGAAATTAGGAACATTATATAACAACTTAGAATATAAAATACAACATATTTATTGAAAACATATTTTACATGACCATAACACCCCTTCGTACTTAGCATTTCATGGGATAACATGAGGACATGCATAATAAAAGGGTGAGCTATAAATCCCAGTAAGTGAGTAATCAAGGAATAACATTAATAATATAGTACATTTTTTTGAAATTGTCATATAAATGGAGGAAAAGGGAAATGAGAACATAAAGGCATGATATATAATTATTATCATAACATGGATATGTAGCAACAACATTTAGCATGATATTAGCATGAGCCATGGCTCATTGCACATGGAGCATGAGTAAACCCTCATTGCACTTGAGTTAGAATGAGTATATCCTAATTGAACTTGAATTAGCATGGGTAAAACCTCATTTTACTTGATGTATCATGATACTAATCTTTACCCAATGCATTAGAGCACTATCTGGGTGCACCCTTTATAAACATTTCATTTCATGCATAAGTGTGCCACATGGATTATACAACATGAAATCATTCAACATCATCATTTATTCCATGATAAAGGAATATGGAATATATAAATGAAACTCTATAGTCAATACATAAATGTGCATAAATGTGAATACCCTTTAAAGATTAATGGGAAATGTATTCCCTTCACAATGACTTTGCCTTGGAAAATTTTGGTGCAATTTCGACAGCATAATAGCGTGACATAAGAATTCATAAAAATGGTTGATGAGAGATAAATGGTTATCCAAAAATATGTACATGAAATAGAAATTAAGGGGGTTATATAGATACATGTCCCAACATATTTACTATAATTTTGATTTATCAATTAAAATAATTGCTTGAATGTAAATGAGGATAGAGAAATTCCTTATGGAACTTCAGCATGGTAACAGGTGTACATGGGAGGCGTTAATGAGAGAGAAATGGGTATATCATCATTAAATCATAAGGAGGGAATTATATGGGAGTTGATAAATCATATAAAAATATTTTTAATTGATAATAAAATGGAATAACAATATAAGGAAACATGAACATAAATAAGGAAGGAAGGAATGTGAGGATCCCTTGCTTGGAAGTGCGATTCCAATGGATTGGGAGAGGCTTGAGATTGGAATCTTAAGATATTGAGGAGCCTTGGGAGGTTTATAGAGAGAAGGGGAAAGGGTTTGGTCAAGCTCCAAATATTTTTAGTGAAGAGCAATGGGATATTGAGTGGGTTTATATAGGAAATGATATGGAATTATTAATTATTTAGGTTTTGGACACTACACAGTAAACTAATCAAAACCAAAAACCATATAATGGTTTTGGACTATATTTTTTGAAAAAGGGGAGTGTAAAAAAATTATATGGATAATTTATTAATTTATTAAAATATTAGGCTTGCGTATGTAGAGTTGATTCAACTCAAAATGAAATCATTTTAAAAAGTTAAAATAATTTATAAGTCTTTGAGGGTCCACTAAGGCGCCATAAAATTAACCAAACAAATATAAAATAACATTATTTTAAATTTAAAACATATATTGTCTGAATAAACATTTTATAATGTTTTATAACATCATTATTGGGTCATTATGATGTCATAAAAAATAGTATATATTTAAAACGGTAATTAATTTTTACCCAAAAAATTGACTGTCTTAGAAAATTATGAAAACTTCACCATTAGATTATTTCAACATCTTGAATCCAAAAATAATAGTTATTTTATCTAAATAATTTTCCAAATATGTGAATTATCAATTTTAAAATAAAAATAATGTACAAAATCAGAGTGTGAGGTTCTTGTTACATAACCACTTATAACACCCACAAAAGAACAATGGGTACGGTGTGCGATGGTGACAGACTCTTGGGGAGGCTCGGATAACATTGCTTGGGTGGTAATCTCTATTAAATTCCACTTATCCTATAGGTGGTTATTTTCAAGAATAACATGTTTAATATTGTCTTGGGCTTGGTCATGATTAAATCCCAATAATGCTACCTCCTTTCTGGGATCCTACAAATGGGCTTCGTATGAAGCAATTCTACTAGATGAGGCCATCACTTCCTTTTTCTGAGTAAATTGAATTTGTTAAAGCCCTACATTTATACTAATAATATGATCCCTATTAAACAACAATATTAGAAATGGTAACAATTATTAATGGTATTTTAAAATCCTAAAACATAAAACAAAGGAAGTTCATATGTTTTATATAACCATTTTATATAATAATACATTTAATTAGGTCAAGAGAAATTTCCCTTAATAAAAGTTTGGGTCGTTATAATCTTCCCTCTTTAAGAAATTTCAAACATAAAATTTACTTCCCTATCTAAAAAAATGAGGCTAACTTTGCTTCATAACTTCCTCTAATTCCCACATTTCTTCTTCAAACTTGTGGTTTCACCACAACACCTTGACAAGGGGAGTTGTCTTATTTCATATAACTTCTACCCTACGATCTAAGATATTCACTAAGTTCTCTTCATAAGATATTTTATTCTCTAATGGTACCAACTATTGATTGAGTAAATGCGATGGGTACGGTCTGTGCATCCTCAATAGTGATAAATGGAATACATCATGTACTTGAGATAGGTTCATGGGAGTTCCAGTTGATAGGCCACTACTCCAATGCGGTCAAGGATCTCAAAAGGGCTGATGTACCTTGGGATAAGATTTCCATTCATCCCAAGTCTCATAAATCTCTTCCATGGTGCTGTGCGGAGGAATACCATTTCTCCAACATGAAACTCTAGGTCTCGTCGATGAATATCAGCACAACTCTTTTGTCGAATTTGGGAATCTTTAATGTGCTGCTGGATGGCCTTAACATTCTCCACCATTTCATTAACCATTTATGGACCTATGAATTTTCTCTCCCCAAATTCATCCCAACATGTCAGTGTTCTGCACCTCTTCTCAAAAAGGGCTACATAAGAAGACATTTTCATGCTTGAATTTAAACTTTTGTTGTAAGAGAATTCAACCAGAGGAAGATTTTGATCACATCCTCCTTTGAAGTCCATTGATAATGCTCTCAAAATGTACTCAAGTGTTTGGATAGTCTGTTAATATTGACCATTATTTTGGGGATGATACGATGTACTAAATTTCATATTAGTATTCCGAGCTTGTTGGAGACTCTTCCCAAACATAGAGGTGAATCTTGGATATCGATCGGATACAATCGATAGTGGTACTCCATGCAACCTTACCACATCTATAATGTATATCTATGCTAGTTGATCCAATGAGAAATCCTCATCAATTGAAATGATGTGTGTAGTCATTATAAGTCAATCCATAACAACCAAGATAGCATTTTTTGGATTTATTCAGAATTCTAGTTTCAAAGTCCATGGTGATGTTTTCCCATTTTTATATTATTATGGGTAATGGTTGCATCATCCCATTATACTTTTTCCACTCGACCTTCACTTGCTAACATACTAGGCACTTTGATGTATACTCTACGATATCCTTCTTCATGTTATCTCACAAAAATTCTTTCAGATATCCCAATACATCTTTGTGTTTTTTGGGTGAATGTAGAAATTTAAACTATGTGCATTATCTAAAAGTTCTTTCTTTACCTCCAGATTTGATGAAACACATAGTCGTGTCCCAAATCCAACAATTCCTTATTCATTAACATTGAACTTAGAGGATTTACCTTTTTGGACAGTTTCTAGTTTCTTCTAAATTCTCACATCATTATTTTGATCATCCTTTAACCTTTCTAAAAGAGATATTTGAGACATCATTTGTGAAAGGATTTATAATGTTCCCTTATTTAAGATTACAATTTCTATTTTCATCAAATCTAATAAGATTGGATCCTTTTAAATTCTCATCAATGAAAGAATCAATGGGTCCTTTTTTCTTAGAGAATATTCCACCTTGTATTCTTTCTCTGGTTGGTAATGGATTGAGCAGTAATAGTCTTTAATCATCTCTAACCATCTTCTTTGGAACATGTTCAACTCTTTCTGTGTGAATATATACTTGAGGATTTTTTTGATCGGTATATATTTCACACTTCTCCCAAAAAAGATAATGTCACAATATTTGTAAAGTGAATATTACTATGGCCAACTCCAGATCATGTGTTGGATAGTTTTTCTCATGAAAAATCAATTTTCTTGAAGAATAGGCAATGAATTTTTCATTTTGCATCAACACATAGCCCAGACCCTTCTTTAGAGCATCACTGAATACCGAAAAATGTTCTCCACTTGTGAGAAGTGTGAGCATGGGTGTAGTGATAAGCCTCCTTTTCAACTCCATGAACTTATCTTCGCATTAAACACTCTAAGAAAACTTGACACTCTTCAGGGTTAACTTGGTAAGAGGGTTGTACAATTGTGAGAAATTTCTCACAAATTAGCAATAATATCCAGCTATCCTCATGAAGCTAAGGATATCCTTCATTGATGTTATCCTCGACCATCCCTCAATTGCGGATTTCTTGGAGGGATCCACATATATCCCATTTCTCATTATGAAATGACCCTTGAATGAGACATACTTCAACCATAACTCACACATTCAGCATTTTCATAGATATTCTCCTTTCGTAAGGACTCTAGTACAGTTCTTAGATTCTACTCATGTTCCTCCTTGTTTTGGGATTATATTTGAATATAATCTATAAAGACCGGTAATATTTTTCGAGTAAATCTCTAAAGACTATATTCATCAAGTCCATGAATATTTCTGGAGCATTAGTGAGTTGGAAAGGCATTACTAAGAATTCATAGTGCACATACCTTGTATAAAAAGCAGTCTTGGGTATATCCTCCTTCTTCACTCTTACCTGGTAATATCCCAACAAAAAATCCATCATGGAGAAGTATTGTTCTCCCCAGAGCTAATAGAACAAGTAATTAATTCATGAAAGAGTATACTTGTTCTTTATCGTGATATTTTTTGATCTCATAATAATTAATGAAAATGTAAATTGACCCATCCTTCTTTTTGTCGAATAGGACTCGTGCACTCCATGGTGAAGAACTTGGTATAATAAACACTTTATCCAAATTCTATTGTATTTTTTTTATCTCCTTAAGATCCACAAAATCCATTTAACACTGAGACTTGGATATTGTCAAAGACCCAGGTATAATATCAATCAATAATTCAACATCTCTTCTAGGAGGAAGACCAGGAAATTCCTCTGGAATCACTTCTACACATTCCCCCTAAATAAGTATGTCTTAAATGATGTTTTCTTCCTTAGACTAAATCATCTGAGTAAGATACACATTCTCATAGTGAATTAATATCCATGCCTGAGATGATGGTGCTAAATAAGATACATCCTTCTCCTTGAACTTGTACAGAATCATGGGTTGATTCGCCATATAAAGATAGATTTACCTCTCATAGCAATTTATGTTGGATCTATATAGAAAAATCCATTACATGCCAATAATTACATCAAATTCTACCATAGATAGTATGAAGTGGTTCTTCGGGAAGTTGAATCCACAAATTATGACATGGGAGGAGTAATATTCATGGGATTCAATGATTCCCTCATTTGAAGTTGTCACTGAAATCTCTACTTCAATAATTTTATGTGGTGTTTATAATGTTATATGAAACAATCGGGATATAAAAGAATGTGTATAAAAAGAATCAAAAAGTATGTTATCTATTATTGAATAAATAACTAGTGTAACAATAAACACATCATTTTCGGGTTCATGTCAGTATTAGTGATGGAAATATATATCCCTTTCTTCCATGGAGATTATTGGTTTCCTATAAAACCCATTTTTTAGGGAACTGGTTTGCAAAGTGCCCTGGTTGTTTGTAGTTAAAACAATGAACAATGCGTTGAGGGTCAAACAAAGAATTCATCTCCTCTATCGCAGCAGCAGTTTTTTCTTGTCAGCAGTTAATTTCCAAGTTCCATTCTCTTCCACACCTAAAGCATTTCCTCATCCCCTTCATGAAATTTATGGGGTTCTTCTTTATTCACCTTTGACAAGTGGGGTGATAAATAATTTTAGCACTCTTGGATTTATCCATCGGACCACCAGAATTAAAGTCCACTTTCTACTTCTTATCCCCATTATACCACTTAGATTAGATTATCTCCATCTTGAATTTGGGGGAACATCGGGCAATTCCCTCATAGCTATCGAAGTCACATATCACTAGGAATTTATGTAGGCTAGGTTTTTTCCCTCTAAAGAAGTTGTTAACCTTGCATTCAGGGGCGATGACAAAGCTAAAGGCATATAGTGTAATCCTTTTCATGTTTTCCTCATATGCTTCAATGGATTATTCATCTTTATGCTTGAGGGAAATTAAGTCCCTTTACATATTAAGCTAGAGGGTAAGAGTAAAATATTTATCAAAAAACATTTTTCAAAAATCCATCCATTCCAACACCTCGATCTCTTCCTTAGTCTTCATATTTTGATCAATTTTCACTATTGATAACCTTCACCCTCCACACAATAAGAATCCATATGAATATTCTCTTGTTAAGAATATTGTAGGATGGATAGGATCATTTCAATGTATTTTATCCATTTTTTAGAGATTGAGGTATCAGATGATCCATTAAAAGTAGGAGGCCTTTGTCTATTGAAGCTCTTGATTGCAGCTTGTTATTTATTAGGGGGGTTGAATGTTCCTCTTGACACATTTTTCTATTCAAAACATGAGTTAATTGATATAGTATCATGAAAAAGGTTGGTATTCCGTCTCCCATCAGATTGGGAATCCCATTATAACTTTCACCACATTTATCTTCGCATCAGTTGTTAGCATGAGTCCTCCTATTACCGGCCATTGGATTGAATAAATGGAAAATTATGGGTAACACATAAAGGGGAATCCAATGAAAAAATGTATAACATATAAATTATACTTATTTAATTAACTTGTGAATTAATAGGATTCTATCATTTTTATCCATGATATATCTCTTAACAGAATATTCTTATGGTCTTTTTTCTCCCTTAATAATAGTTCGTACTAGGCTTATGAATTTACCAAATCATATCACCAGGGACTATCATAACCCAGAGTGTTGCAAGGCTCATTATTGTTCAATAGTTCCCATTAAAGTCTAGATCAAAACATTGTATTTGGATTTTACCCCTAGATATGTATGTGTCAAGGACACCTCTACACATTTGAATATAGACAGTGATGTATTTTCTTGACAAAACAATTTCTCTTTACTCACCGAATTGTAGGGATGTCTTTATTATACTTTTACTTATCCCTAAGGCATGCACTATGGTTTTCAAATCCAAATCCCAAAAATAACTAAACCAATCCTATACTACCAACAATAACAACCCCTCTCTTTATTACACACATACACATGATGTATTACATAAACTTGCACTTAAGACAAAAATGAGGATTGACAGGTCTAGTGTCTTGGAAAATTGGGAACATTACATAACAACTTAGATCATAAAACACAACATCTTTATTGAAAACTTATTTTAGATGACCACAACATTCCTTCATACTTAACATTGTATGGGATAACGTGAGGACATGCATAGGAAAAGGGGGGGTTATAAATCCCTGTAAGGGAGTAAACAATGAATAACCTGAAAAATATATTACTTGTTAGGAAATAGTCATATCAATGGAGCACAAGAGAAACATTAACATAAAGGAAATATTTATCATGATAATCATAACATGGAAATGTGTCAACCACATTTAACATGATATTAGCCTGATCTAAGGCTCTTTGCACATGGAGAATGACTAAACCATCATTGCACATGAATTAATATGAGTAAAACCTCATTGAACATGAATTACAATCAGTAAACCCTAATTTTATTTGATTAATCATGATACTAATCTTTACCAAATACGTTGGAGCGATATTTGGGCACACCCTTTATAAACATTTCATTTTATGTATAAGTGTCCAACATGGATCATACAACATAGAATCATTCAACATCATCACTTATTTTTTGATAATTGAATATAGAATACATAAATAAAACTATATAATCATTAACTAAATTTTCATAAATTTGAATACCCTTAACAGAGAAATGTGCACCGTATTCACTACACAATGACATTGTCTTGGAAAATCGTGGTACTATTTCGGAAGAATAACTTCATGACATTAGAATTTATAAAAATCTTTGATAAGAGAGAAAGGGTTATCTAATGATATTTTCATGAAATGGAAAATAATGGTGTCATATAGATACATTTCCCCATATATATAATGTAAATTAGATGCATAATAAAAATGAATTTCTAGAATATAAATGAAGATAGATAAATTCCTTATGGAATTTTGGCATGGTAACAAGTGTAAATGAGAAGAATTAATGGGAGAGAAAGGGGTATATTATATTTAAAACATATGTAGGTATGTATATCAGTGGTGAGAAATTGTACCCAAAACCTTTGTAACTATTAATAAGAGGGCATAACAATATAAGGAAACTTGGACATAAATATGGATAGAAGGAATGTAATTATCCCTTACTTGGAAGTGTTATCCAAAGGGATTGGGAGAGGATTGAGAAAGACTTATTGGGAGCATGGGAATTTTAGGGGGATTCTAGGGAGAGTGGTTCATGGGTTGGTGAATCTCCGAATGGTTTGAGTTAATATTAATGGGATATTGAGTTGGATTATATAGGAAATGAGAGGGAATTCTTTATTATTTAGTTTTTGGACAATACACATTGAGCTAATAGTAACCACAAACCATACCATGGTTTTTTCCTAGGGTTATTTCTAATGAGAAGTGTAAGGCATTATTTTATAATGAAAATACCTGAACTTATTAAAATATTAGGCTTTATTATGTGGAGGTGAGTCACACACTCAAGGAAATCATTTTAAGAAGTTAAAATAATTTATAAGTCTTTCATGGTCCACTAAGGAACCATAAAATCTATCAAAAAAATCTAAAATCACACTATTCTTATGGTAAAAAATATATTGACAGAATATAACTTTTATATTACTTTATTACATCACCATTGGATCATTAAGGATTTCATGAAACACATTATATATTTAAACAGAAATTAATTTTTATCCAAAAAATCAATTGTCTTAGAAAATTATGAAAAATACACTATTAGATAATTTCGACATCCTGAATTAAAAAATAATATTCATTTTATCTATTTTTTTTGAAATATTTGAATTTTTATCTTTAATATAAAAATCAACATTTATCAAAAATTCATGGGTTTTGACAGAAACAGCTTTCAATACTTAATAAAAATTACAATTTTATTCATAAAAATTATCTAATCATTTATATTAAATAAAAAATAATTTATTAATAATAATTTATTAAAATATGATTTAATTCAAAAATCCATGAAATCATAAAAATAGATTTCTTAATTGAATATTAACTAAAAATACTATTGTGATTCAAAACGCATTTAAAAAGTAACAATTACAAAATGAATATATTTTATTTATACAAAAATAATGTACATAATCATAATGATAGGGTCTTGTTACATAACCCATTATAACACTCGCATAAGACCGAAGCATTAGGAGTGCGATGGTGGCAAACTCTTGGGTGTATCAGATAAAATATCTTGGGTGGTAATCCTTAATAATGTTCATTTATCCAATAGGAGGTTCTGTTAATGCTTAACATGTTGATGCTCAGCTTGGGCTTGGTCAATAGCGAAGACCAATGATGCTACCTCCTTTCTGAGCTCTGACAAATGGGCTTCGTATGGAGCAATTCTACTAGATAATGTCATCACTTACTTTTTCTGACTAAATTGGATTTGTTAAAGCCCTATATATATACTAATAATATAATCACTATTCAGTGGCTATATTAGAAACAATAACAATTAATAACGATATTTTGAATTCCAAAAACATAAAAACAAGGAAGTGTATATGTTTTATAAAACCATTTTACATAATAATACATTTAATTGCATTAAGAAGAATTTTCATTAAGAAAATTTTGGGTCATTACCTCCCCCCTTTCACCTCCTCTAGGTATTTATCTATCTCCTGTGTCCATGCTCAGTTTTGTGATATGTTTTCAGTGTTGTATTCATATCAACAATTCTCTCATTATTCTATCCTCTTTCACTCACTTCCTTCTATATAAGGTGAACTAAATCTGTGCATGTTATTTTACAATATTTTCAAGGTGTTATTCTAGATTGATGATTCCTTCCAAATTCATATGATTTAGATTATAAAATCAGAATTGTGGGTGTCCACCCACCGCAGGTATGTGGTGAATAACTTTCTTTGCGCTTTTGCAAGTGTTTTTTGGTTGTGGGTTTTTTTACACAATAATGTTGACCATGTGTGACCCCAAAATTTAAATGGTTTCCAGTAATTAATTCAACATTATAAGAATTCTATTAGAATTATCAATCATGAGTAAAAATGGATGAGACCTAGTGAGAGGATACTACCTTTGGTATATTTTTTTAGGGTGTAATCTAATTTCAATTGAGTTGTTTTAATTAATTTGATTTGAATTATAAATATAAATTTCTTGTGATGCACTATTCAGATCCATGGAAATGTGGGGGGATCTCCGCAAGGATTTAGATAAAATTGGCATTCTATTTTAAGGAAATGTGATTGTCAAGACTGTCTTGGAAAAAGGAATTCGGTTAATGTTTATCATAGCTTGGGTGACTCATTCATCATTTGTGGAGATGTGGCTATTAGGTTGTGGTCATAGCTTGGGATATGTGGGATGGAACGACCAAAATATTGAGAGACATGGTTGTAGGGGCACGAGGTGTTGGTTGATGTGGCTTGTGTTCTAAATTGGTGATTACCACTCACCTATGTTTTCCAAAGCACCATTTGAAGTCTTGTAAAACTAGAAGACTCAGATGTGGAGGTTTTTTTGACTGGTCATGTGGGTAGACTCCTCTAGTAGTTGCATCTTAGGAATTATGGTTGGAAATGATTTTCATTAAAAGAGATGGGGATTGTGAGTATCCATGGGATGATAGCATTAATGCAATTTTGTTGGGGGATGAGGCTCTCCATGAATGATGTTGTTGTCCTATGACCTATTTGGGAGGATGGACATCACTATTCCATATGATGTTGGTTGTGAGATGTTGGTGATATTAATTGAATTAAAAGGTATCATTATGCTTCAAGACGTCGAGCTTTGAGCTGATGTGTACTTTTGAGAAGAGGTCTAAGGGACCCGGTTTCTATTTTCTTGAGCATGCCATCGGGACATTAGTGTCATGACATGGACATGATGTGTTGGTTGGAACTTCTTGTCTGGTGACTTATTATAGTTTTAATTTAATGGTTCACCAGAGATATTTTATACTAGGGGCTTACTTGATATATGAGCTAATGATACTATCCTATTAAGTTATTTTGATGTTGTAAAAAGAATATGACCACTTCCTATTGGATATTTATCACTAGTTAAGCTTGTTTTTATTTAAAATACATGTGACACACTTATTTAATTTTTAGTATTCACCTACTTAAACATAAATATAAGGTTGGAACATGTTGGTGGTGGAAAATTGAGACTCATACTTTCCCAACAAGTACCCTTCGAGACACATGTATATTAAATTATTTTTCATTTAGGTAAGGGTTCAGGCTCTGGGGATGGATCCTAGTGGGTGTGTTGGCCTATTATGGAAGGCCAGAGAGTGTTTGTTCTCTCCTTAGCTGGAGTCATCTTTTGGGTTTTTCATTTTTTAATCATCATGTTATATGTTTATGTAATGTTGGTTCGACATTGGTGAACCATTTCTTCTTATTGTACTTTATGACATGTTCTGTATGCATTTTCTATTTTTGTATCTACAAATTATATGCTGGATTGTTTATTTACTTCCACATTAATTATTTAATTATGATTCTTCTATTGTATGATTTTACTGGTCCAGTATGTATAGTAATTCTTTCTAAAACATATATATATAGATCATTATTATATCATAACTAGTGGGTATAGTCTCCCAGCTATGACCCATTACACCCTCGCTACTAGTCGAAAGCCTTTTTAGTATACAAAGGCATGCTTAAGACTAATGGAAATCAGCCCGAAACCATTTTTGGGTGGCTTTTCCAGTCGGGAACTACATACTCATTCTTATTACAATGTTGAATGGAATTATTATGATAAGAAGATGTAAAGTATATACATTCTGTTTTGTTTTTTATGAAACTCTTTTGTTATATAAAATAGATTTCTTACATTTTCATACCCAAATCATCATCTTTCACTCTCTTATGATTTTCATTTACTAATTCCAATTTTTAGTCTTACAAATTATTTTAATAAGCCCTTACTATGTCTTCATTTACCAATGATATGAATAAAAAAAATTAGTATGATATTTCTATTAGGGTATCATGTGTGGTGAATTTTTTGAAAGATGTATAATACATTACTTAAAAAATAAATTCTTTGTATAATTAAAAATATAATCATTTTATGAGAAATACGTTGGTATTATAATGTAAATGGATTTTTGTAATTATTTAAAAGTATAAACCTGCAAGGAATTAGCTATATAATTAACTCAATGTTGGTAATTTATTTTTTTTATGGATGGTAAAATTTGGGTCACCTTAGTTGGTATAAAATCTTTTATTTAAAGAATATTGGTTTTCTAGCTAGTCTCAGAGTGTGTGTTAGAGTAATTATATTGGTCACTTGATTCATATATTAACTCATATGGATACTTAAAACTATGGGAAATGATGATTTTAATTGATTTTATCACTTCCTTTAGAAGATATAATGACTCTAATAAAATTAAAAAAAATGGGTTATACATGAAAAGTGTTAATAAAATGGGTCTTATGATCATATAGAAATGTTTGATGAACATTTGTTCAAAATTTTCATGACCCAATAGTCATCTAGTACCCTTAACATTTTCTAATGAGGGATTCATTTAAATTAACTCTATTATAGAATTATCAACATTTATACCCTTACATGGGACTTTATAGAAAATCACAATTCCTTTAATGACCATTAATTTAAATTTTTTCAAATTTCAAACATGGTTGGTGTCTTGACACCTTGGGAAAACATATTCAAGATATTCTAAACCAATTTCAGATATATTTCTAATAATGGATAATTCATCAATAAACACCTCAATAATCATCATAACCTTATATAAAATGATATCTATCATACAAAATTGAATATGGATCAAGTCACTAAAAACCCAAGTGGAATTTTATGATTGGAAAAATTTGGAAAATTGTAAATGAATGTGGTTTTCTCATTGATCTTGAAGAGATTCATGAATCTATTTGTAACTATAATATTTATCATAAAATTAGAAAATTTCATTCATGGTTAAAATATCAGGAATTTTTATAAAATAATTTAATATATAAATAATCCTATATAGTTGTTTAATTATATTACCTAAATTAAATAAAAAATATAAACATGGTATTTGTTCTAGTATAAATTTTCTAATTTGTTGATTTGTTATAACTATGAAAAGTATTTTTTGGAAAAAAATTGGTCTAAATGATCCATGTAAATTAAAAAATAAAAAATATCATAATAGAATCTAGAATCTAGAATCTTAATCACTTCTTCCCTAACAACTTCTTTCATATTGGGATTTGTCCTACATTAGTATTAAACCCTTGGTTTATTTCATGGATCCATTGGGATCTTGTGCAAGAAGAATAAGGGGTTAATCACATTTATATTTAATATGGTCTATCCTATGGTTGAAATTATTTGAAAATATTTTATTTTTAAAAAAGATTTCTTGAATGTTGAAAGCCTATTTTCCCCAAGAAATGATCTATCTGATATTTCAAAATCATTTTCCATATAGGGTGGAATCCTTTGATGTTACTTATGCCTCATTGGGGATATGATTTAATGATACTATAATTATTCTATCTCTCAATGTTTAATGTTTTTTTGGGTGAATTTTTGATGAAACGTATTTATTTTTCAGGGGTTATTATCATGGTAATTGATGAAATATTTTTTGAACCCATATATTTAAAGGAGTTATGATGTTAGGATATAATGATTTTTTAGGATATTGTGTAACACATAAATATGGTTTTCAGTATTAGACTAGTGGGATGTATAACAACTTATGATGGATTGGGTAATGATTTATATCTCATGCTATTAAAAATGGAAACATGTTAATGGGCCAGGTCCACTATAGGAATTAGGTATATTATGATAATCTTTGGGAAATAGGTGAGTCTTGATCCAAAATGGGAAATAAGTAATAAATTATGAACCACTATATTGATGTTCTTGGTATTTATCCTTAAAACATGAAATGGTTTTTCATAATTATAATGGTGGAACACTTTTACGACATGACCTTATGATTCAGTATTGATTTAGGATGATTTATCTCTCTTAAGGTCCATGTTTTTTGAGATTATAATGTTTTATTCCAGGATTCGTTTTTATGATCAATAATAGGTAGGGTATAAACATCATATGTAATGTTCATTACCACATAACCATATGATTATATTATGATTCCATATGATCATAGATTGATATATTCTATGTATTCCCAAACTGATCATTTGATCTCACCCTTTCTTATGTTTCATTCCCCATTTTATGAATAAAGGTTTAGGTAGTGTATTCCTAAGAGGAGAATAATGTAATATGATCATTTTGGGATACATAAAAGGTGTTTCCTGAAATAAAACGACCAATTTTATACCCTGCAAAGACTCTAAAATGTTATGGTCCTTTGGATTGTGTTTATAAAATTTACTGAATATTCATAAAAAAGATGTGATACTTATTTATAAATTATTGGTTCAATATAGTTGGTATCAGTTCTAGATTTAGTAAATATATAGAGATTATGATTACAAAAACATTATTTAGATCCCTAATGATATGACTTAGTATATGTGAAGGGATATCTCTAAGGATAAATATAAGGATAATTATAATTATTGGAAAATTTTTTTGAATTTTGGTTATGGGAAGGAAAAGGGGTTTCTAGGAAATTAAATCCATGACTGGATAATACAAGTGGATGTGGATATTGCAAATATGTACATTGGGGTAATATCTAAAAAATGGAAAAAATAATATGGACCAGATCATCACTTGGTGGATTTCAACAGTCCTTTCTCCACATAGAGTTTGACACTCCTAACGGATACACATTGGAAATTCATAAAATCATTGAACACAATAAAGAAGGATTCAAATAAAGACCATGAATAGACTTGGATGATCCTAAGGTTTCATATATTGAAAATAATATTTCATGAAAAATATATACTATAAATTATTTTTCATTATTATCTAGTTTTTTAATATGATTTGTGTATCGCATGATATTCTTTCTGGTCTTAGTCAATGTCTACAATCCAAAGAAACCAGGTTAATGGCGACTATAATAAAAAATGAAATTATTGTACTCCTTACCAACAAAATGTTATGTGATCTAGTATACAAAATTATAATTCAATACTCACTAAATGATATAAATCTATGAAAAATTATAAACTTTTATGTGAGAAAAGGGGATAACAATGTTCTGTTTAGTCCTCTAAGATGAAATGTCCCCATATTTTCATAGATACTCTGATCCACAAGTTTTTATGTAATAGATCTATAAAAATTAAGAGATAATTATTGTTCCTCAATGTTAGATTATGAAAAGTTAATTTTCTTATTTATCATTTGGTTTTTAATGAAAATTAGTGGTCTCTTATTGTAAATAAAATATGGAAATAATAATAAATTGCATCTATTAAATGGGAAGAGTTTAAGGGTATATTTCATAGTAATAATTTCCCTCATATTCTATTAACAAATATTTAGTAGTAATTTATGATATTAATAAAAAGTTTGATGAATATATTGGTAATTATGAAGCTATTTTTACAAGACATTCATTGTATACATATTGTTTAATCATCATCCTGAAAATAAAAAGTGATTAATTATTTATTATCCTAAAAAATATTTTAGAAAGGCCTTACAATAAGAGGATATAGTAGCTAAAAATGATTCATATGATGTTCCTATTAGGTATAATAGGAAATTAGATATTTAAAATATTCATATGGTTTATATGATAAATGAAATATTGGGTATCCTAAAAACATGAATGGTGCAAAAAAATTATAATCATCTATATGCCAAAAATGTTGGAAGAAGCATCAAGGTAATTGATTGAATATAAATAGGAAGTGATTTAAATGTTGAAATGTGGGTCATAATGTTTGTGAATGAAAATGTGTGATTAATGGGTAGGATAATTAAATGGAGGAGAAGTGGTTACCCACTCATGCACCACCCACACTTCAGTTTTTAATGTGTATGGTGTGTATGAATTATGTGAATCAATGCCCCAATGTAAGCACAAATTTGGATGATAATACATAAAAACCTTTTTAGACAATGGATAAATGGAAATATTATACAATATGAATGGTTTAAGTGAATCATTATAATTATGTCACACTTATCCTTACCTCATTAGTTTGGAATTTCATGTTTGATTTGGTATGAATGAGCCCAATAAAAATATTATTCTTCATACTTTAGTGAACCTTCATGTGACTATATCCCTCTACATGGATTCTAGATTAATGAAATCGCATTTTATATTCTATAGGTTTCAAGGTTGAACCCAAGATTTTGATGAATTCATTTATATAATATAAGAATTAATATAAGTGATAAATGGTGAATTAACATTTAAAAGTGTATAAGTCTCCAAGTATGGTTAAATTAAAAGTTATAGATATAATCAAGGGTTTTTTGTTTATGGTTTAAAATATGTTCAGTTTCATTGAAACCCATTTTGAGGATTTATGTGATGGGATTTTATAAATATTAATGTAAAGACCCAAACCCATGCTTCTGGTTTATGATCATATAAATGGGGTGCATATTTTTTTCTAAAAGAAACTAAACAAATATAAAACATTTATTAAATAAAAAAACTTTTTAGGTATAGTTTTTGGAGAATTAGATCCATGACTAACAACATAAAAAACTATATGAAATAAAATAAATTAAAAAAAACTTCATGTGTGATGTCTCCCTAATGAAATTTTACTCAACATGTGTAATACAATTATAACATAAGGTGAAAATAAAATTTCCTTGTAATGGGTTTTCTAAAAGGCTAGCGAAAATAACTTTGTAAAATATCTTCATAAAATATTATAATGTCTTGGAAAATAATTATACATTGAAAATTCTTTAAAACCAATCGAGTTATTTTTTAGAAAACATTTGGCGTTATCCTGAAAACCAGACCATGTGGCTACTTGACACATTGAAGGTTTTTTGGGGCTACCCAAATTCCAATGGTATTAGTTAACTCTCTACTCCCTTTCATGTTTAATATTTCCACATGCCAATATTTTATAAAAACCATTTTAGTTTTCCTTATATATATATATATATATATATTCCACTGGAGTTTTTGTTTCTTAAAAAATAAACAATAATTAAATACACATGAACTTATATTTATATACAAATGTATAAATATAAAACATTATGGAAAATCACTAGTTAGACTTGAAAAAATCAAAACTATTGATACATATACTTTTCATATTTATATGGAAGGTTAATTAGCATCCATGTACATAAAATTTCATTCAAAATCTCATAAAAAATCCATTTATGTAGTTTGTTCCGATTAATGAAAAAGTAAATTCAATACAAATTCTTACATGTATAAAAATATATATTTACATATAATAATATATGAAATTACATATATAATAAATTTTGTATGGCCATAATCATGATTTATGAATGACATGCATATGACATGATTCAATTTCATAAAACTTTGGAATTGTTAACATTTATTTTCTTAAATAAATAATAATCATAAATAAATTACATATGAATAGTTATAAGCATTATATTAAACGTTGATTAAAACATATATATAACATGTTCTTAAATATAATACTCATATTAAAATACTTACATAACTTTTTATGTAAAAAAATACATCACATGAAAAATAAAACTTAAATATGTACATAAAACATAAACATAAAATTACTAATATATATAAACCATAAATTTAAGATATAAATAAAATAACATGAATTTTTATATATTAATCACACATATAAAAATGAAATGGTATTTATAATACACATAATCATAGAATAAACTCATTTTTAAATAATACATCGATTAATAAAAATATCCCCTACAGCAGAATCATGAATTTTAGTGGGGAAATAAATTTTTAAGTACATATACCTTATAAAACCATATGTAACAAATTGAAAAAAAATATATCTTTTTAATAAGATCTAACATGAATTCTAAAATAAAACATAATTTTGAAAAATGAACATCACATAAGAAATATATATTCCTAAATAAAAACATTAGTATAAAATTTTTCATAATTAATTAACATTTAACTATATTTTTTTAGGAAAATAAATATACTCCCTTCATAATTTGGAAATCAAGAACCATAATTTGAAAATAAATAATTATATAATCACCCTTATAGAATTTAGTAAAAATAGTGAACTGTAGTCTAAAAATAGATTTAATATCACCCTTTTATCCGTAAATTATTAAAATAAATTGATGTATATAATGTTAAATATATAAATATATATAAATATATGTATATATATATAGTTTATATATAAACTGATAAATATAAATGAAACCCTCACTGGAGAACTAACAAGAATTTAATTCAAATATTATTTAAATTAATTCATATTAGAAATATTTAAAATATCAACCATATGAATAAAATGAAACATATTGCTTGCAATATTGATATGTATAGAAATAAAAATAATAATAATTCCATTACATGAATTGCAGAAAATTAGGAAAACTATATTATGTTATAGAGTTAGACGCATACACGCTCTCATCGAGCTACAAATTGGATTTTCATCCCAATTTTCATAATAAAATAAGGATTTATAGCCTTATTTTTGAATATTTTATATTCTCATATTTATTGTAAAACGTCTATTAATATTAAAAAAAAATTAGATAGATGTTGTTTTTACAAATAGATTACTGACCAAGGTCAAATTGAAAATACATTATTACAAGTTGGAATTAAAACTTTTAGTAAGTTGGATTCAAATTCTTTGACAAAGGAAGAATGAACTATACAAAAATATAATCTAAATCAAAATTGACAAGCGCAAGATGATGAAATATATATAAATCATCATGAATGAAATTGACAGGCCAAAATTAAATTACATTCTATTCATAGTCTATATGAAACCCATTATTTTCACAAAAGGTACTTAGATAAAAATCATCAATTATGAACTTAGGGTCAACATCGAAAACCAAAAAAGGATAAGAACATCATAGTAAAAATAAATGGAGTTTAGCCACCTAAAAAATGAAACTAACAACACCTACCTCACATAGATTAGAGGGCGAAGAAAATCACACCATCTTTGTCGACATCTGAAACCCTAACTGCGATAGAAACCTATCGATTTCATTCGGATCTCCTTGACATAGCTCAGTCCACTTCTATAGGAATCATAACTCCTAATGATTGAATCGAACCGTCATCAGTATTCAGTCTCCCTTGATTGAAACTCCCTTTCCATCTCGATTCCTCTACCAGGATCAATTTCAACATCATTGCACTCGCCCTCTATATCGGATTCCTGATGCCCTAATGTGTAGTCTCCCCATTTCTGAAATTGAACCCCACCTGGTTTCAATATCGAAAAACCATTTTTAAAAATGTTTTGTTTTTAAATTTTTTAAATTAAATTTTAGTTTTTCATTTAAATTTAAAAGTGATTATATTTATAATAAATAAATTCATGTTAAATAACCATCATCTTTATAATTATTATAATAATTATTATCATAATTGAAAATATTTATCTTAAAAAATTAATTTATAAAAATATTTACTGATGTTAGATATAAATAAATAAAAGAATAGTTTATATGCCTATTTTTAAGTTATCATAAATTAATTTATATTAATTTTAATATTAATAGGGTATATATAATTTTAAAATTAAAAATTAAAATTTTCATAACATATTATTTCATTATAAAATTATTATCCAACACTTAAAATAATTTCATTTTTTAGATTCATTTTATTATATTAAATTATATTTCTATTGGTTTCAAAACAATTTTATAATTATTTCAAAAATACTTTCAACTAGATGTACAAAACATAAATCCAAAAATCAATTTTTTATAAAATATTCTTTTATATAAAACTATTTTTATTGAATTAGTATAATTTAAAATTTTAATTTGATTTTAAATATTATATCTTTATTTATAATATTATAATACACGGATGAAAAGAATCCATTTAATAAAATCTTGATTGGTGATATAATTTAATGTAATATAATGTAAATCTAAATATTTAATTTAACTATAATTGTTTATTTGGATTCATTTATAATATAAAAAAGACTTAATAATATTAAAATTCCTTTGATGTTAAATTCTTCCCCCCTTAAAAGAGTTTTACCCTCACAATTACTTCATCATATTAAAAAAATTATAAATTTCAATCTTCCATGTTTAGAAAAACTAAATTTGATAAACTTTTAGACTCAACCACATAGACAAAAACATCAAATTTCCAATGTTGTCAAGGCCATTTCTCTAATACAAACCATAATAAAACAAACTCTTGCTTCTATGTTCAACTCATATAAATGTTGGGTCTATTATATTATAAAAGAAACTGAACATATATAAAACACTTATTACATTCTAATACTTTTTCAGTATAGGCTTTGGAGAATAAGATTAATTTTTTACATCATAAAAAAACAACACAAAATAAAATAAATTAAACAAAAATACTTCTCATGTGCTGCCTTCTGAATGATATTCAATTAAACCTTTGGAAATAAATATAATATATAGGGTGAAAATTATATTTCCCAGTAAGTGGTTTTCTAAATGTATATTGAAAATACCTTGGTAAAATATCATTATAAAATATTATAATGCTTTCAAAAGTAATTATACACTAAAAACACTTTAAAACAAATCCAGTAATTTGTTTTGGAAAACGTTAGAAAATACCTTGAAAAATAAACCATGGGGTCACTTGAAGCATTGAAGGATGTCGGGGACTACCCACTTCCATGATGGACCAGTTAAGTATACACTCTCATTAATGTTTACAATTTCCAAGTGATAATATATTATAAAAACCCATTATGCTTTCCATACTTATAGATATAAATTTTCTATAGGAGTTTTTGTTTTTTATTGAATTAATATTAAATACACATGCACTTATATATATATATATAAACCTTCTTAGAAAATCATTTTTTAGACATATCAGAACAAAATATCTTGATACTTAGACTTCACATGATTACATAGAAGGTTAATTAACGTAAATGTATATAAAATTTCATTTATAATATCATAGAAGTCCATTTTTATAGGTAGTTATGATAAATAAAAAAATTTATTCAATGCACAAATTACATGTATATAAATTTATATTTACATATATTAATGTATAAAATTTCATGGAAAATAAATTATATATGGACCTAATAACAATTTATAAATTACACGAATCTAACATGATTCATTTTTATAAAAGTTTAGAATTCTTAACATTCTTTATATTAAATAAATAATAATCATCAATTTTTTTATAAATAGTAATAAACTTGATCTTGAAAATAGAATAAAATTTATATATAACTTTTAAATAAGTATAATAATCTTTTCAAAATACTTTCATAAAATTTTATGTAAATAATCATATCACATGAAAAATAAAACATAAATATGTACATAAAACAAATAGCTAAAATTACTTATATATAAATATCGTAAATTTAAATTCTAAGTTAAAGATCTTAAGGTTTCCAAAATTAATGAAACATATATATATATATATATATATAACATGGAATTTATAATGCACATATTCAAAAAATAAATTAAAGTTTAAAAAAACATTGATAAATAAAAATATCCCTTACAACAAAATCTTGTTTTTAAATTAGAACATAAATTTGGTGATAACATATTCCCTATAAAAGAATATATTTTTAATTGAATAAAAAAAATATGTGTTTGAGAATATTTAACATTAATTCTAAAATGAAACCTAATTTTATAAATAAAATTCACTTCAAGAATATAAATTCAAAAAAACATATTTAGAATAAAATTTTACAAAAAAAAATTACATTTAAACATAATTTTTGATGAAAATAAATATACTCCCTTACAAATTTGGAAATATAGAAACATAATTTGAAATTAAACAATTATAAAATTACACTTATATAATTTAGTATAAATAGAGAACAATAATACAAAAATAGAAAGAGATTGATTAAAATATTTAAATGGAGAGAAAATATAATAATAATAATAATAATAATAATAATATTTCCCTTAAATGAATTGCATAAAATCAAAAAAAACAACTTCTGTTGCAGTTTAGAACACAAACGCAAGCTCATTGGACTAAGAATTGGTCTATCATCCTCATTTTCATACTAAAATAATCCTTTTATAGCTTTATTCTAGTATATATAAAATTCATAATTTTACCTCTATAGATATATTAATATAAAAAATTTGTTTTACATAGATTTGGTTCAAATGAATAGTTTTTTGGCCAAGCTTAAATTGAAAATACATCGATGAAAGTTCAATTATATATTGCAGTAAGTTGGATTTAAATTACTGGAAAAAGGTAGAATGAAATAGAAAAATAAAATCTAAATCGAAATTTATGGGCACAAGATGGTGAAATATATTAAAATTAACTGGAAGGAATTTGATGTACCAAAAGTAAATTTCATTCTTCTCATAGTCTAAATGAAAACCATAATTTTGAAAAAAGGGCCATAGAGGAAGCACTTTAACGATGAACATAGTGTTGGCATGGAAAACAAAAATGGCCAAAAACAATAGAGTTAAACTAAAAGGGGTCCAAACGCCTCAAAAGGGAAACATACAACACCTACTTTACATACATCAGAAGATGAAGAAAATCATACAATCCTTGTCAACATCTAAAACCCTAACCACCACTGAAACCTATCTACATCACTCAGATCTCATTGACATAGCTCAGCCAACTTCCATCGAAAACCAAACTCCACAGGATTGAATCGAACCCCCACCATAGTTCGGTCTCCCTCAGCCAAAACTCCCTTTCCTGCTCGACTCCTCTATCTAAATCAATTTCGGCCTCATCACACATGCCCTCTGCATTGGTTTCCCAATTCCCTAATGTGTAGTCTTCACATTTATGAAATCAAACCCAACCTAGAATTGATTTCACACAACGTTTTTTTAACTTTTTCTTCTTAAAAATTTTAAAATTTAATTTATTTTTTGTTATAAAATTTAATAATATATTTTTTATAAAAATAAATTCAAATTAAATAATAATACATTTTAAAATTATTATAATAATTATGATCATAATTCAATTAATTTATTTTAAAAAAATTATTTTAGAATTATTTCATTTAAGTTATATTACCTTTAATAAAAACATGATTGTTTTTCATTTTATGTTATTGTAAATGTATTTATATAAATTAAAATATTTATATTATATAGAAAATTCTTATATGTTAAATTAAAATTCTCATAACATATTATTTATTCACAAAATTATTATCCAACATATAAAATGAATTTAGTTCATAGAAACATTTTTTTATATTAAAATATATTTCTAATGATTCAAAAATAATTTTATAATTGCTTCAAATAAAAATTTGATTTGATTTATAAAACATCAATAAAATAAATCCATGTTTTGATAACATATTCTTCTAAATAAAATAATTTTCACTAAAGAAATATAATGGAAAATAATATTTTAATTTTATGTGTTATTTTATTATTTTAAATATTATAGCATAAGGTTGAAATACATTAATTTCATAAATTATTGAATGATGATATAATTTAATGTGATATTATGTAATTTTAAATGTTTAACATCACTATCATTGTTTATTTATTTTTTTAATTTAAATATAAGAATTAATAATATTAAAATTCATTAGATGTTACAATTAAATAAATTTTAAGATATATTTATGGAAATATAACATTTTGGTTTTGTATCTGTTTTTTATGACAAGGTTATATGGGGAGGAATGACTTTACACATTGTGGACATATGATTAATGGTAATAGAAAACATTAGGGTTTATCTTATCTTTTATGTTAATGTAAATATGAGTTATTGTTGATCAAAAAATGTAGTCAGTACACTTTATTATTATTATATATAATTTCTCTATAGATCTTTCCTCTAGATTATATCTTAAAGAAGTGTTATGGTTTCAGGGACTTCTACATTAAGTTGTATCTGATCTGGATCCATTGTTTACCTTGATGATTTGTTAATTTATTATGAAATATCCTGATACAGGGTTCTGTTTCATCGTTTCATATCAACCACATATATATGGTTAGCCCGAGAGAATAATTAAAACATTATAGGAAATTCTAAGATCATGTTATGTGGATTTAAAAGGTGGTTGGGATTGACACCTTTACCTAGTTGAGATTTTATACAACGGTATCTTTCACTCTAGAATTTAGAGTCTTCCTTATGCATCCCTTTATATAAATTAGTGATGAAGTCCAATGTACATGAATAATGTTGCAGAAAGATATCTATCGGGACCCAAGATAGATGATGAAATGGTAGATAAATTGAGATCTATTCAATAAAACCTTTAGTTAGCACAAATATGATGATAATGTTATGATTATAATCTTTAACATGATATATAATTTGATGTCAGTGAGAAGGTGTTTCTATGAATTTACACATGGATGAATGAAGAGAAAACTAAGCCCAATGTATATCAGTCCCTTTAAAATTCATGATCAAATTTTTAACATGGATTATAAAATGGTGATTTCACCTAATTTATCTCTTGTTAAAAAAGTTTTCCATATATCTCTCCAAATGAAGTATATGTTGGATCCTTCACAGTAACTGAACTCAGAGGTCATACTACTGGAGATGGATCTTTCTTATGAGGAACACCCAGTGTATGTTTTGGATCATAGAGATAATGTTATGGGAAATAATACCACTCAGTTGTTCAAAATTTTTGAGTGAAACTACTATTTTAAAGAATCTATGTTGGAAACCAAGGAAATGATGAAATGAAATTTTCCTTATTGGTTTGTATTAGTGTGAAAAATGTTAAGGAAAATTTCATTTTATTGGTTAGAATTTGACATAAAATTATTTGAGATTTTTTTAATAAATCAAAATTTATTTGATATTTCTTACAGGAAACACTAATTTTATCTTGTGTTACATACACCATTGAGTTTTAAAAAACCTCTATATATTATTAATATGATTATTTTAATGTGTCTATTTTTACCTTCCAATTAAAATGATAGATATGATTTATAATCACTATTTTTTAAATGTTAATTATAATTGATTTTTATAAATAAAACATATTGACAAAAAAGTACTTAATTTTTTAAAAATGTCTTTATATGTCATGAAAATAAAATTATCTCGAAAAAGATGTATATTATTTCCTTTTTGGTACAATATTAATACTAATTTTTTATACTTGTAAAAAATTAATTTGGTAAAATAAAATTCAATTAGGAAATAATCTTTTCAAAATTATCTTAATGTGATTTTTTTATTCTCATGAAATGAATAAGTTTTTAGTGAATATTGATATATAATGGTTTTTCTTGAAAACTTTCACTTCGTATAAATAATTTATATGGATTTTTTTTATTTTAAAATATTTTTAAAAGTAAAATTAATTCAATAATATATCAATAATCTCAATTTAGGTCATTGAAATTATTTTATATTGAATTTTCATATAAAATATTTTAACTTTTTAACATTTTCTCATTACAAAACTTCTTCATCGTTTCTTCTATAGGATTAATATTAAATTAAATATTTCTACTTCTTTGAATTTATATTGGAAAAATGGATACAATATTTGGAATGAGAATAATTTATATTATATTATTGGTTCAACATAATTTTTTTACCATTGATAATAATGAAAACACTGAAAATTATTTACTATTGTAAAGGATAAAATGGGTTTACTTGGGGGTCAAACTAATAAGATAATCATTAAAATTAAAATAAATAAATTCCAATTCCAATTTTATGGAAATTTTTAAATCTTATCATTACCAATTTTGAAAATGTGGTAATTTGGAATATTTTTTCTTAGGAATAAATTTATTATTTTTGGTTATTTTGGAAGACTTCCTTGTTGTTTCCAAGTGGTTTTCTTTCCCCCACTTATAAAAGGCCACCACCACCATTCAATTATTCACACCTATAAAAACATATATTTTAGAAAAAAACTACCAAAATAACCACAAACATCCATATAAATGTCTTAGGGTTATGGTTTTTTCCAAATACCAACACTATGATCCTTAGTAATATTTATAATGAATGTGATTTTAAGAGTAGGTAATTTTCTTCCCTATGTTCCTTATTTTTATTTCTTATTTTTCAACATGAAATTCGGTTTTAACACATAAAAAATAATAATACCAATATATGATAAATAATGATATTTTATTATGATAATTTAATAACCTATATCTATCATTGTATACCAAAAATTGAAAATGAAATAATCGATCATGTGTATGGCAGACCACCGCCTTATGAACAGATTTAGTTAGCTTTCAATCACCACCTTTCAATGAGAGATATTATGATTTATATAAAATATTTATCTGATATTTATGACATTAATATACTTTTTAAATTATTATATCACATATATTTTCATACATTCCATTACGTGGGGAATACAACAATATTACTCATGTGTACAATGGACCGCCACCTCATGAAGTGATGTGATTTGTTTTCATTTAAACTTTACATGGAAGGTATTAAGGATAAAATTAATGAATGTAAATTATATATAATAAATAATTATTATTCTAGAATGTAAATATATCATTTAACATTATTTTTTCAATCCATCAGGAAAACGGAAATTGCATTCATGCGTATGTATGGCCTACCATCTCAATGAAAAGTGTATTTCATTTTCTATCTCTGGATTTTTTTTGATAACTATAAATACATATATATGAAAAATGTATTATATTTATTCCTTGTTTAATATTAAATATTTGATGAAAAAATATCCAGTTAAATGTAATCAAAATACCAAATCAAAATAGACATGAAAAACAAAGCAATTATTACCTGAAACATGATTCTAACATGTAGTTGTAAATAAGTAGGTAATAAAAGGACACAATTAAACCATATATTATATTATATATATATATATATATTTATCATTCAATAATTTATTTATAATAAACCCATATTAATTATATAGATTTTTGTAACATTTATGAAGGAATTCAGGACTAAAGGTATGGTATTTATATCTCAATTATTACTTTTGTGAGAGACATTCCATATTCACCACAAATTTATTTTATATGGTGTATATATTGTACATGAATGTATTATATTATGATTATACTGAAACCTATTATGACATACATTTCCCTTCAATATTCCCTCCTTTATGGGTTTTATGGTTAAATATTTACCCATGTGGTAATGGATTTATGATACAATCTTTTTTTTTTTGCGATTGTTTAGGTTTATGCTTCCAATGATGAAATATTATGATATATCTCTCAAGAAACCCATGTGTTTCCAATAATCTAGTTATTTCATGATTTAAAATGTTTTCCATTTCTTTTAAACTTTTTATCTACTCAAGATTCCAAAATAAATTTTAATTAAAATGGACTTCATTTCACTCATCGGTCTAAAATACATTTTATTACAAAATATTTTATGAATTTTATATTTTTTAAAAGGTTTCTTAAAAGTTGAATGAAAATTTTGATTAATAAATATTTTAAATGTTTTATAAATATTACATTATAATTTTTTGATGAAATTTTCCAGAAAAATTATTTTGTATTTATTTTATGTTATAAAAAGGGTTTTTAAATGTGTAAAGGCTATTTTCTATAAAAATATTAAAACTAATCTTTAAAGATAATTTTATATCTAAGGTAAAAACCTCTTATTCTACCTATACATTAATGGGTATGATATTTAATTATATTATAATTATTCTTCCTCATGATAGTTAATGTTTATATTGAATAAATGTTTATGAAACCCATTTATTTTTTCCTTGGTTATATAATGGTAAATTAATGATTTATCATATTGTATAAAACATAAATACGACCATCATTATAAGATGGGAGGTACCTATATTTTCCAAAAATACATTAGTAAAGCTTTATTTTCCATGAGTTGTTAATGGGAAACAAGTCGATAGGCATCATCCACTATAGGAATCTTCTTTGTCCTAAATAAATATGGGAAACATCAAAATTCTGTTCCAAAATATGAATGATGTGATAATTCTTGATCGATTGTGTTGAGGTTTTAGATAGTTAACCAGGACTTATAAATTCTTTTTCTATATTTATGATTATTTCACACTTTTATAACCTGTTTTTATGTCTTGTGATTGATTTATAATGATTTATCACTCTTATAAGACATGTGTTCTGAAATAAAAATGTTTTATCCCATTTCTATGTTAATGATCTTTGTAGGTTGGGTATATATTTTTATGTTATGTTCTTGATCACATACACTTAGTCTTATATTATTATTTCATATGATCCTAGATTGATATCCAATGTTGATACCCTTACTAATCATCTAAAATCCACATTTATTATTTTTTCTGGCCTAGGTTATAAAGAATGGTTTAGGAAGGGAATTCCTAAGAGGATCACCATGTGATAAGATCATTATGGGATATATTAAGGAACGTTCATGAAAAAATAATATTGTGTTTATAGTCTCCACTAACACTAAACTATTATAGTATTTAGGTGTGTGTTTATGAAATATATTGAATATTCATTTTGAAATATGTGATATTTATGTAGAATGTCATTGTTAGATATATCAATATCTCCATGGAAATGACATAAATATCTTGATACAGTTGAATGGAGTCAAGACTATCAAAATTCCATTTATAAACTCACTCACTAACATAGAAATCAATGCTCAAATCCTGGGAAATGAGGGGGAATGATCTAAATGATATATTTTATATTAACTATGAAAAATAGTAAAAAGGATAATGTTTGAGTTGAATGTGTGTGAAAAATTAAAATGACTATAGAATTTGGTCAATGGTGATAATTGTGTTAATTAAATTTTTTTTAAAAAAATATTAACGTATAAAAATTATTGATAGTGAGATAAATTGAATAAACATGCTGAACATTTGATGTTATTGATAAATGGTGTAACTAAATAGAAAACCAGAACACTAAAAATACATTTAATATTTTCAAGAATAAAACAACAATTTTATTAGAAAATAAATTTTTTTAACATGGTTTTACATTCTAGAGTGAGAATATAAATTGATTCAGGGTGATTTAAAAAGTTCAATTATAGTAAACTATTAATATTTATTCCTTATCATTTATTTATAACCAATAGGAAAATTTGTTTATTGTATTAAATGATTTTAATGTTTTCTGAAATTTTCATTCATATGTTGGTATTTTAAAAAAATAACTGAATTGAATTTGATATCAAAAATAATAATTAATTGCAATATTAAATTTTAATGGAGCAAAAATGAACATATTAACCAACTACAACAATCATATAGCCTCAAATATTGTTTTCAAAGTGTATATTTGCAAAAAATATAGTACAATATATTTGTTTCCGATGCTTTCACTGGGGCGCGCGCGTCCGTCCGCTTGGGCGTGACTGGCGCAGATTTTTGATACCCTGCATTCCCGATTTCCAAAGGCGGGCGACATGCACTCCTTGTTCAGGGAAATTTGATCCTTGATCGAAACTGGGATGATGGGATGTCGATTCTTCCTTCCGTAGATTACTACTCGAAAATCGTCACCTAGTCCGGGTCTCCCTCATAGATTTCATACGTTGTTCATGAAACTCTTCCCAATGCCATGTTTCCATGGACGCCAGTTAATTACACTACTTCTATTAGGACATTCCAAGGGGTCTGGCCAGGGGAGAAACCTTCAGTTGGGGAGTAGTCACGTTGAGACATCACTGGTGTGTCTGGACATTCAGAAATTGGTGTGTCTGCTTTTTGTCCCTTATTATAGGGCCTCTCGAGGGCGTAGAAGCCCCAAGGAATCCCACATCGAGCGCGGGGAATCATATGCCATAAGAATGTATCTGATGTTTTCCATAGCTTCTTGTGTTTAACATGGGGTATTCCGCAAGTTTAATGTCCAATGGATATGGATCAAGGTGATCAGAACACTAGCTGGAGTGGATCAGGTTGAAGAACCCCCTTGAGGGATCACCGATATTGGGGCCAGCACGTGGGCGGCGTCCCGAATACTTTGGGGGGGAATGAGGTGGCATGTTCTCACTGGGATGTGGCGTACCAGGTAAGAATCAGGATGGGTGATGGAAAATTGAATGGATTGGAGTAGGAATGAGAAGGGACTGTCATGGAGATGGCAGTAAAGATGGGATTGAGTCTCGAAGAGACATCCTAAGTATCCCCGTGGTAGGGAATCAAAGTTAGTTTGGTTGGTGAGAACCGACATGAGGGGGGGTCGGAGCGACCAATGGGTGGTGGGATTAAACCTCAGGGAGGCTTCTGACGTACCATTCCTTGACGTGGATCAAAGTCCACATAGTTCGGGATGGGGCGTCGGTGGACCGATGTGAAAAAGGACCTTGGTCCATATGAGTGACAGGCTTGGACCTCAGGGAGGCTTCCTACGTACCATGCCTTGACATGGATCAAAGACTACATAGTTTAGGATAGTGTTTCATCAGCGAACCGACGTGAGGATGGACCTTGGTTCGATGGGTGATGGGCTTGAACCACAGGGAGGTTTTTACGTACAATGCCTTCACCTGGATCAAAGTCCCCATAGTTTGGGTCAGTGTTGTCAGTGAACCGATGTGAGGATGGAACTTGGTCTGATGGGTGATGGTCTTGAACCTCAGGGATGCTTCCTATGTACCATGCCTTGACATGGATCAAAGTCCCCGTAGTTCGGGTGGGTGTTGTTGGAAAACCGACGTGAGGATGGACCTTGGTCCGATGGGTGATGGGCTTGAACCTCAGGAAGGCTTCCTGCACACCATGCCTTGACATGGATCAAAGTCCCCATAGTTCGGGTGTGTCACAACGGCTTACCACTAGATTGGGATGCAGTTTAACATCATGCGGGACGGGGGTGAACCGACGTGAAGGAGGTCAGAACAACTGAGTGGTGGGCTTGAACCTCGTGGAGGCTTCCTACGTACCATGCCTTGACATGGATCAAAGACCTCGTAGTTCAGGTGTACAGTTTAACGTCATGCAGGACAGGGCATTTTGGGGCTTACACTCTGAGGTGGCCCAGGGTGTGTCATGGTCGGTGCTCACTCTAAGCTCATGGGAGTCATGCTCAATATGAGAAACAAGAGGTTGTAGGGACCTGACGATCACGTCGAGAAGGATGCATCCGTGGGAAGTGAAGAGGGGCTTACGCGTTAGGCGGTCCATGATGCTGGGACTTACTCCCGAATGGAGGCCCAAGGGTGATAATGCGCAGCGGGAGAGGGATTTGGGACCAAGGAAAGGGGGTGCCTCAGCCCCTATCATTCCCTCCGCTAGCCTTGGCGGTGGGGAAGTACGGAGGTGCATGGGTTCTACCTTCCGTAAGAAGGACTAGGGGCTTACACCAAGATGGCCGCCCTTCCCCCCCCCCCATGGACAAACTCCACTCCCAGAAGGAGGATATCATCCCCTGGCAAGACCAGGGGGAGGGGGGGCATGAAGAATGTCCAAGGTGAGGGCACCCCGCATGAGAGGCACAGGGCGATGTCACAGTTTAGCATCATGTATTGAGAACGAGGGTGCTTGGCAGTTTAACTTCCTGCAGCTCGGATGAGATGGGCATACTCTTCACACCTAGGACATACATAACTGGTACCCTCTACTCCTTGTGGGAGGGACAGTACCAAAAATTCTGTGCAGAAGGGGGGTCATAGATCGAACCATCGAGGGGTCCACATTAGCATGGCTATGTGAAAAAGCAATAGTCGTTAGCATGCCTATGTAAAGAATCATTAGGCGAAGAAAAACTATGGGTGCTATCATCCAGGGGACTTTTAAGTCACATCGTGAAAACATTGAGGGTCACATGGGAAAAGGAATTTCCAAACAGAGGGGTCCATAGGCAAAGGCCCTGTGGATCTCGGTTGCTCTGTGGGGTGAAGGGCACTTGCGAAGAGGTGTGCTTCGCAATGTGGGTGACTTATCCTTAGCATGGGGTGGAGGTACAGGTGGGAGGTGCTTTGCGAAGTGGAAGGGTATTCACGGAGCACTGCCTCGTGGAGAATAGGTGCCAGCGAAGCAAACTACCTTGAAGCAGTGTGCTTCATGAAGTATAGTGACCTGCCTTGGCATGCGGATCACATGTACAAGAGGGGTGTTTCGCGAATCAAAAACACTCTACGACAACCATTGTCCCCTTGGGTATCCTTTTCCTTCACAAAAGCCCTTGGGATTCACGAAAGGCATCCCTCTCAAAAGAGGTGGTCAAAATGAGACAATGCAAAGGCGCCTCGCGAAGAAAAAATACCTCGCGTAGCTCATGATTCGCAGAGCAAAAGGTGCTTCTCGATTTGGGATCTAGGAAGGTGAAAGTTTGGATTGTTAATCTCTAGGGCTCAGGGGAATCCTGGTATATATAGGCAATGGGTGCCACGAAGTAGAGCTCACACGGCGTGAGAGGGGATTCATTCGCTTCACGGCAAGTCGCGAACGTCAACCAAGTTCGTTGAGGGGTACCACCTCTCTTCCTTCGTGGTGGGTTCCCGAACGTTAGGGGTGTTTTCATGGCATCCCACCTCTCTTTCTTTGTGGTGGGTTCACGAGTTTCAAGGGTGTTCATGAGGCGTCCCACCTCTCTTGCTTCACGGCGGCTGCGTTGCTTGGGGGGACTCCACGTCGTGGCTTCGCAAGGTAGGTCATGGGGCTTTCTTTTCTACATTCTTTTCATCCAATATTTTGGTGCCAAAAAATTCCCTCCCTCAGACTTGGATCCACAGAGGGATCAAGGTTCGAAGTCTGAGGGAAATTGCCAAAATCATCGATCGTTCGTAGTGCTGACTCGCAAAGAGGGTGCACGAGGTGGACATGGTCCATGTGGGCCGGACGCACCGTGTAGCTCCACACGGGCTGGACACTCCGCGAAGCTTCGATGTATGCTGCCTATAAATAGGGGGGTCAACCTCTCTTTTTTCCTTTCCATTCTCCATGAATTTGTCCTTTTTCACTCTTGACTCGCGAAGCTCAGCGTACTCTATGTCTTCTCTCCATGAATTGGGCTTCACGGCGAACCACGAGTCTTTGACTCCACGAATGTGCCAAGCGAACGTGTGTTTGCAGGCTGAGGCCAGGCTCTGTAGTTCTGCTTCGCGAAGGAGCTCCGTGAACAGGCTTCGCAACCCAAGCTATAAAATTTCCAAAGCCTTTAAAAAACAAATGGCACATCAAGAAGCTTACTAAGGGGTGCTTGCGGATGCCGCCCGGAGGGATGAGATGGCTAACTGTCTGGGCCTGGGGGAGCTCGTTCGAAGCCACTCGGACCATAATTATTTGATTGAACTGTTATCTGAGAGCCAAAATAACTATCCTCTATGAAAGAAGCTTCCCTTGTATGGCTTCGGGCTGAGGGATGACATCTTCATTCCTGAGGCGAGTAGGGATGAACCAGCTTACTGGTTCAAAAGTACGCCATGCCAGCGTTAATGGTTTAGGGAGGCCAACGGTCATGCACAGGAGGACTTCACACCTGTCACCACTGACTATCTATAAAACCATCTGAAAAACATTGATGGGAATCCATTTCAACCAAATACATCCCCTCCCATGTACTGCACAATACAGAAGGCGGCCTTGAGGGATTCGAAGAAAGGGTGGTCCGATGAGTGGGACCTACGCCAGGGCGACAACTTCACCAATGATTGGGCATGAGCCTACTGGGTAGGCGCCTCATGTGAGGAATTTGGAGTCGAGCTGAGGAGAGTGGGATTATATGTGGCATCATGGGCCCCCCAATTCCACATTTATCAACCGAAACAGCTCATGCCGGAGCTGTTGAGTAGATTGTTGTCTAGGACCAACACTTTTCACCTACACCATGGGGAGGTTGGAATCAGTCTGTGGGATGTCCATCAGATTTCGAGGGTCCCAATATTAGGAGCTATGTATGATGAGTTCTTCCCCATAATGTGTGCATGGGAGGATCCGGATCAGATGTCATGGCTGGTGCTGGCATTCATGTGACTGGTCCCTAGAGAATACAAAGAAGCGTTGAGGGATGTCCACTTCAAGAAATTGTTCAAGCAGTTCCTGAACTTCTCGGAGAACCAAGAGTTTCCCTCGAGGCCTCGTACTTTATTGAAGGGTGCTCAATGGGGCAAGGAGCCCTTGTATTTTCGGCTCTTGGAGGACAACCAATGGAAGAACTGGGGTTTCAGTGTCAACACTGAACAGCAGCTGATAGTCAGACTGGCGGCATTTATTTCATCCCTTATCTATGGTTGGATCCTACCAGTGAGGGATACAAACATGGGGGGTGCAGACTAGCTCATTTATCATGGAATCCATGATGTCCATAGGAAGGTGGGTCAATCTGGGGATTCTAATGCTTTCCAGATTGTGTAGGATGCTACGGCATGTTAGCTAGGGAAAGAAGACGTTGAGGATATGTGGGCCCTTCCATCACTTGTATGGGTGGATCACGGCACACATCAGGGGGGTTTATGAATATCCGAACCCCATCTCGCCTCTGGGGTCAAACTTTCATCCATCCATCCTAAATGTTGTCGAGAGATTTCCAGTGAATTTGAACATTCCCTTGGTGCTGAACCAGGTGTGGCGGGCAGACGAGTTTAATTTCAACCTATTTCTATTGCCAATGGGGGTACTTACTGATGACAGTGTGGGGATGGAGGAGCATCGGGTTTATCTGCTGGACTTCCGAGGTGGAGTCTTGGTGGAAAGGGTGGACTGCAAGCCTCTTTGAGAGCCTTACACCCCACACTGGTTTGCAAGGCAATTCTGGTGCCTACAGCTATTGACCACGCAGGTCTACTGGGAGGTGCGCCATGAGGAGAATCCGTGTGTGATGAGGCAATTGTGGCTCATGTTCACACAAGAAGACGGGAAAATGTGAAATTCATTTCCTCCGCCTAATGCTGCCTTTGTACTGTTGAAGGATTATTCCATAAGCTGGGAGGTAGCTTATCCGGGGGAAATTCTAAGCGGCCAACTGTTCGAGCTGGTGATGGAGGGCCTCCCCTATCCTGAGGTCGGGGTCGGAGGGTAGAAAGGGCCTCTCGCGGTGGTGGGGCTATTGTAGCGGTGAGACCTACACCAGATGAGGGTGAGGCAGTGGCGGCGGATCCAATAATGGCAACTGATCCAATGGTCCTGAAAGATCAAATCCATCTGGAGGGGTGGCCACCGAGTGGATTCTGCAGGATATCCACTCAGGCTCTAGGGAAACGGTTATTCCATATCGAAATGCCAGAGAATGTTGTTTTCCTGGAGTCCTGGGACATTTGGTATGTCAACCGGCAACACCTCGGTCCATCCGAGATGTGGGAACACTTGAACCGTCTCGAAATGGATTTACCGGGTATAGGCCCTGTCTGGGCCGGTTTCGCGGTGTCTCTGGTGGAGGCGAAGAAATATCTTGATGAGCTAGAGGACTACATGCATTTCAGTGGTGCCTCATGTCCAATGACAGACCGGGTGAGGGTACTGCTGGATTAGACGGTTCCCATAAAACTATCAGTCGCCGAGTTGAGAGAGCGCTTCCCCCTATAGAAATATTCAGAAGAATACTCTCGGGGAGATGAGGCCAGTGGAGGGAGCCCGTTGGAGGAAGGAAAAGTCGGCGATCAAGACTCGGGTCTTGAAGATTTCGCGGAGGCTCTCGAGGTAACATTACAAGTTTCTTTCCTCGGGGTCTGCTCTCAGGAAATTATGGACTTCTTACCAACATCTGAACCATGCAGGAGGAACTTGTACATAGACCTCGGTCCCGCCCCTCTATGGGTGGTGATGCATGAGCCTCAGAACCCGCACCCGTGGCCGCGTCCAGTTCTGTGTCTGGCGGGGCTAGGGCACCCGAGGTGGATCCTCTAGAATCTCTAGACCTTCCGACAATATACGGAAGGCCATGCTCTAGGGACCCATTAGCATCAACTTAGGAGCAGTACCGGGAGTTCAATCTCTATAAGTCCTCTCCACTGAATTCATTACTTTCACCCGTTGATCGTTCCAGCTGACATCCATGCCCTTCTCTGCCACGTACAGTGCTTCGACTGAAATGGGCCACTATGGCGAAGTTGATCGAGATTTCTGGCGGCGCCCCTCCCAGGGGCATGCTAGTAATCGTGGAGATAGTTTTCCAACTCACCTGAGCTGCAGCTCCCCCCATTATTTGTGGGTCCATCAGCGGGATCGTGCCGGAGGTTATTAAGGTGGGGTCCAGTGATGAGGATCTATAGGTCAACCCGAGTCCCGCCACGTCTGATCCAATTCTAGATGCCACACCTGATCCCATTCCAGATGCAGATCCCTCTGAAGATTTCCTGATGGTGTATCCCAAATACGAGCCTGCCAACCGTGTGGACTGGGATGAAACAGCCTCTGACGAAGAGGACAACTACATAGTCCGCTACCAATCATGGAATATGATTGTTCTCTTTATATAAAATACCCCCTAGACACTATGGATAGATGATATGGATAGACTTCACTTGTGGCTGCACGATCTGTGTGCTGGGGGAGTGGATGCCCAGTGCCCCCACCTGCTCATCCTAGATCTCATGGCAGAGAAGATCTGGGAGTATGATCACGGCCTTAGCATGGACTGGAAATAGAGGAAAGCGATGAACACCAGGAAACACCGGGAGGCTGAAAAAGAAGTCCAGTGGCTACAAATCCGGGTGGATGAGCACACAGCCTCTCTTAGAGAAAAATAGGAGCTGATCTCATGATTAAAGGCCCAACTTCTAGAGGCAGAAGAGCGTATGAGGCGAGCCTCCAAATAAATGGTCTTCATTCAGGATGACATAAAGCGGACCTAAGATGAGGCTGTATAATTGCACCCCATTGCTGCTGAGGAGGAATGAGAGCTGAGCCGGTGGCAGAAACTCTTGGATGCCATAAGTCGGAGGGTGGTGGAACTTCCACTCTCCTTCGATGGGGTCAACCTGTCCATGGGAGGAATAAACCCCCCGAGTGTTGTAAGGATCACAAACTCTTAAACGTACTTTCATATATTAATTTTTGAACACATGAGTTTTGTTATCGAGGTTGGATTTAGAACAATCAACGAGTCGTTCTTCCGACGTGCTCTGGTTCATGAGCGGGGTAATGCCAGGGGCGTTGGGATTAGTCCGAACATAGGAAAGTGGAAGGTGAGAATCACGATAACCAAAAATCCAGAATGCTATGGGATGACATGACAATAACAGATAACTCTTGACCGTGGTGGAAACACGGCGTCCATATTGTGTTAGCCTGAAATGGGGATAACAAATGAGGGTCGACTGTTGACCATGTTCGAAACACAGGACCAGACTCAAAATGTCAATTGTTAGTCTTCCGAAACATTGGCCCAGGGTAGTAGGTGGGCCATAGGTCGAACATCAATACTATTAGGGGGATCCTTCAGACATGAAATAGGACGAGGATCCAAATAAGGGGCATGAAAAGTGTGTAATGTGGAGTGATGGGTTGTTCGACTAGAATCTGACACTCATGAAATGACTCCACTATGGTGGAGACACATTGGATGGACGCATCAGTTTGATCATGGATCATTCTTTATTTCAGACCAGGCCTCTCTGGTGAGGGGGGATGTCACTTCCCAATGTCATCTTGGGGCATCCCGAACTTGTTCAAGGTGTAGTTTTAGTTACATGGTCCCTCTCGAGGGGTCAGGCTGTGGGTCGGGAATGGGGACGAATAGGATCTTATGATTCCTGAGGCTGGACCCGAGGTGAAATGTCTGGGTGTCCCTACGTATCCCATGAGGATGGGAATAAATCCGTACGTAGTTCTGAAAGTGCAGTGTAGTCATAGATCAACACTGACAGGTGAAATCCTTTCTGGCGGAGGCTCTGGTGCATCCCATGATCGACATGGGGCATCCCAAACTTGTTCAGGGTAGAACCGCAGTTTAGTGTCATGCGTTGAGGACATATGGACTCCTACAGTTTACCGTCATACAATAGGATGTGGAATGAAAGGGAAGATCCCAGGGAGCATGTGGTGTGGTAGCTATGAAACCAACGTGAATGAGGACTTGGAGCCCAAATCACACAATGTACCCCAGGAGGAACCTCTTTAGGTCGAGGGACCAAGAGTGAGAATTAGGTTGGTCCTGAAGCAGAGTGGTTGAGCATTCCTACGTACCCCATGAGTATGGGAATCAAGCCATACATAGTTCTTAAATCATAGTTTAACATCATGTAGGATGATGAGAATCATGGTCGTGTTGGTACACATCCTACCAAAACTACTAAGCCCACGTGAGTCGTGCACGGTGTGGGAAACAAGAAGTAATGGTGAGACTTTCCCGACATAGGAAGGGGCATGTTGGGATGGAGGTATTCTCGGTGAATACCGGCCCAATGATGCTAACTCTTCCATGAAGCGCACCTAGACACGCAAAGAGTTAGAGCTGAGTATGTCGGAATTCCACTTGAATATGAGAGAGTGGAAATGTGTGAATCATGAAGCTCGAAATCTGGACCATAATTATGGTGGCGTGACGATGGAGGATAACTGTTGATCTTGATGGAAATTCAGCATTCATATCGCATTAGCCTAGAATTGGGACAGACAAATGAGGGTCAACCATTGACCATGTTTGAAACACGAGACCATGTCGCAAATAGTGTCAGAGATCTATAGGGATGTTGGCCTGAAACGATTGGAGAGCCCTTAGGCCCAGCATCAATGGAGAGCCCTTAAGCCTAGCATCCATGTCGTCTGAGGGTCCTTTTGGATGTGGAAGAGGATGAGGATCCAAATAGTGATCTCACAAAGCCTAGACATGGAATGGGAGGAATGCCTCCATGAAGATTCTACACTTAGGGTACTTTATCAAAACACATCTGAATACGACAAAGAGACATATTAGATAGAGGTAGTTGAGTCCCTTACTATAGAAAGTTATTAGTTTAGGGTCATAGACTTCAGACCATGGGTGGGAGGAAACACAGGAGGCACGTGATGGGGTAACTCAAATACCCGACATGAATGGGAACCGGGGGTTCCGACCACCACGTGCTTCTCGGAGAGTTTTAGGTCGAGGGACCAAAAACGAGAGTTGAGATGGGGCTGAAGCAAAGTGAAAAGGCCTTCCTATTTACCCCATTAGTATGGGGATCAAGATGCACGTAGTTAATGAAAATTAAAGGTGCGTGCGGGTCTAGCCTTCGCACCTATAGAAGTGGTATTTGATAAATCTTGTTTGTCCTTTAAGGTGAGTGGGTTTTTATTGTGAAGCGACATGCCTAGGGTAGTAAGCTCTGGTGTCGCCACAAGAATCAATCTGTAGTAGGCATTGACAAATGGCATGGCATATAACCAATACCCAACATGAATTCCTCTATGATGAGGTCATCACAATGAAGTTCCATTTCTCGTCGTGCGACCAGGACGATAATGTCATAGTTTAGGGTCATGTGATAGGACCAAACATGCATTTTAACTTTAGGAATTGCAGATGTAGAAGAGACGATGCTGGGCATGGAAAGGGTACAGTGCCATGAAACGTAACTGGCGTGGATGGGGACGTGATCCCACATCACACCGCATGCAATTCTGAGATAGGAACCTCGGGCCAAGGGGCCCAAATAGGGGTGAGAGTGAAAGGGGCATGAGGAACAAGCTCCCAGCTGAGCTGGACTCAGAGACAAGACGTCTGGGTGACCCATCGCACACCATGAGGATGAGGATCAAGCTGCACATATCCCTTAATGAAGATCTTAGTTTATGGTCTTAGATCTCGGACTGTGGGAGCCTCGAAAGATGTCGTATTACAGCTTTGTCCCCCTGACGTGCAGAGGTGCACTGAGGGATAGTGCCATGAGTGTCGAGATTCTACCTGGACACGATGGGGTGTAACATAATGTGAATCATGCAACCAATATTCAAGGCCTGACAAGGATGGCGTGATGACAGAGGATTACTGCTGACCATGTTTGCAACACAGCATCCTATCACGTTAGCTTGAAATGAGGACAAACAAATGAGCATCAACCGCTGACCATGTTCGCAACTTAGGATTTGTATCAGTTTGTAGTCTGAAACCCTCAGTGGCGTTGGCCCATAACGGTAGGAGAGCCCTTAAGCGAAGTATCCATGCCATTCTTGGGGGTCCCTTTGGGTGTGAAAGATGATGGGATCCCGAATGAAGGGGAACACAAAGCTTGACAAGTGGAAGGAAATTGACCAAGTTGAATTTGACACTCTTGGTCATAGACCAGAGTACTCTTATCACATGGGTGAAACACTGCAAGGGGTCGAGGGACTCAACTTGAGGGTGGCCAAGAGATGGCGGATTCCTAGGAGAAGGGGTCATGGTGCCAAAAACCCTATACCACACCTATATATCCCCCTCATGTAGAGGGATAGGAAAAGGGGCCTAGGTGACTGGAAGATCGGGAGATCTCTATAAGGTGGGGATGGAACTGAAGTCTAGACATTCGGGTGGTCCTATGTATCCCATAAGGATGGAAATCAAGCCACACGTAGTTCTAGAAAGGTTCCTTTTAATGTCGTGTGGGACCAGAAATAAGAGGGATAATTTTTTAGAACGGGGTGCGCGTGGTGCGGCTATTGCAAACCCGACATGAATGAGGACATAATACTGTACCATATCACGCGGTCTTGTAGTCAAACTCCCGAAGGTGGGACAGAGAATAAAAATTAGCAGAACTCAAGCTGGAACCATAGAAAAATGGGTCTGGGTGTTCCTATGTATCCCATGAGGATGGGAATCAAGCCAAACGTATTTCTGAGTAGATCATAGTTTATGGTCTTAGAGCTCGGACCCTGGAGGAATGGCAACCTTCCAAGTAAGCGCAGACCTCGACCTGATCCCTAAGCCCATGTGAGTCATACTCAGTGTGGGAAACAAGGGATGAAGGTCTTTATTGTAATACTTGGAACGTCCATCAGAGGGAAATCGGTGTAGAGCCTCGTAGGACGCCCTTATCGTGGTTTTTTCCCCTAACATGTAGATGTGCACTGAGGAATAGCATCAAGAGAATTGAAGTTATACTTGGATATGGGAAGTGGAGAATGATGTGAATCATGTAACTGAAATTTTGGGCTTAATGGGGTTGGTGTGGCGATGGAGGATAACTGTTAACCGTGCCAGAAAAACAGTCTCCATATTGCGTTAACCTGAAGTGGGAACAACAAACGAGCATCGACCGCTGACCATATCGCAATGCGGGATTTGTATCAATTTGTTTTACAAAACACTTGGGGGTGTTGACTCGTAACTGTAAAAGAGACCTTAAGCATAGTATCCATGCTATTCGGGGCCCGTAATGGTAGGAGAGCCCTTAAGCGTAGTATCCATGCCACTCGGGGGGGTCCCTTTGAGTGTGAAAGGTGATGGAATCCCTATTGAAGAGAAACACAAATCTTGAAAAGCGAGTAGAAACATGTCTGAGTAGAGTCTGACACTCCAGGTAATAAACCAGAGTACCCTTAGGCACATTGGTGGACCATCGAAAAGGGTCGATGAAATGGATCAGGAAAGGTAGGCCAAGGGGCCAAGGTGGGATAGAAATTTCTGGGAGATGGGACTGGACCCGAAGTATAAACATTCATGTGGTCTTACGTATCCCATAAATATGGGAATCAAGCCACACGTATTTATCGAAGATACCCAGGGTTAGGATACCCTAATGAGGGCATGTACAGTGTGGCTAGTAACCCGACGTGAATGAGGACATAATCCCACACCACACTGCACAGTCCCATAAGAGAGAACCTGGGCCAGGGGCCCGAAAAGGCCAGAGGGCCTGATAGTTGGGCTTTGGTCAGGACAGCCTGGCCTACTCGCAGTTTAACATCTTGAAGTGAGGAAGAGGTTCGGGGAATATGATTCCATGGATAGGGGATGTGTACGTCATAGAGAGTAACCCGATGTGAATGAGGACATAATCCCACACCACACCGTACAATCTGGGTCTGGACTTGGACTAAGGGGCCAGAGAAGGCCTAGGGGCCTGAGGCTGGGCCTTGGTCAGGAAAGCCTGACCAGCTTCTGGTTTAATATCTTGCAGTAAGGATGGGGGTTTGGGGACCATAAAGGCCAAGGGGGCTGAGGCTGAGCCTCGGTCTAGAAGGCCTAACCAGCTTGCGGTTTAACTTCTTGCATTAAGGACAGGGGTCGGGGCCCAAAAAGGCCAAGGGGCTTTAGAAGGATAAGGGGCCTGAGGCTGAGCCTCAGTCAGTAAGGCCTGACCAGCTTACAGTTTAATGTCTTGCGATGATGATGAGGTAAAGGAAATTGTGTCTCGTCTAGGTATGTTTATAGAACGGTGACCAACCCACCGTGAATGAGGACATAATCTCATACCACACCGTACAATCCCAAAAAAGAGAACCTGGGTCGGGGGCCCGAAAAGGCCAGGAGGACTGAGGGTGAACCTCAGATGAAAGGTTATACACCCTCTTGTATGGTTACTGCCTCATCATAGCTCCTAATCCCACATGAGCAGTGCTCGGTGTGGGAAACAAGGAACCAGTCTTGGCTCTCCCCGTCACATGGGGGACTAAAACCCAACTTTGCCCGAAGGGAGTTCATCGCTCGAAGATACAACAGGGCATAATGAACTACTACACTCGATGTTTGGGGCATCTTGGGGTGGTCCAAATGATCTAGGACAGTTGTTGAGCATGTTCAAAACACAGCATCCCTATAGTGACCTGAAATGGGAGCAACAAATGAGCATCGACCGCTGAACATATTCAAAACACTGGACTTGTATCAATTTGTTGCTCGATATCCTCGAGGGTGTTGGCTAGAAGTGGTAGGAGAGCCCTTATTCCTAGAATCCACACCATTTAGGGGCCCCTCCGGGTGGGGAAGGTGATGGAATCCCAGTCAAGTTGTGGGTGAAGCATATCTGTACACATCTCTCAAATAGGTGAACATCTCCAGGGAGTGGGACGTACGACTGGATCGAGGTTTTCTCAACATGAATTGGGGAAAAATTGCACCCTCTCCATACATCTTAACCCGGGGGGAAGACTCTGGAATTTGGGCTGGGCCAACAGACAAAATTTTCGAGCGTTCCTATGTATCCCATGATAATGGGAATCAAGCCATACAAAGTTCTTAAAGGCCATGTAGTTTAATTTCATGCGGTGAAGATGTGAGAGGATAAAATAACAAGATTGGGCCCATAGTGCGGCCATTATAATCCTCGTATTCTAAGTAATCCTACCCTACATCATGTGAGGACCCTATGTGGAAGCGATACCCAGGGGGATAGTCAAAGAGAAGAGTTTGGGGTTGGGCTCAAAACGAAGCATCTGAGCGTTCCTACGTATCCCATGAGGATGGGAATCAAGCCATATGTAGTTCTAAAAGTACAGTTTAACATCATGTAGGACGATGAAATGCATCTCATCTGGGGATGTGTACGGTACGGAGAGTAACCCGACATGAATGAGGACATAATCCCATATCACACCATAAAATCCCAAAAGAGAGCCTAGATCGGGGAAAGGCCATGGGCCTAAGGCTGGGCCTCGGTTAGGAAGGTCTGACAAGCTTTCAGTTTAACGTCTTGTAGTGAGGATGAGGGAGATCTTAGTTTAGGGTCATAGAGCTCGGACCATTTTCAGTTTATTATCATGCGGGGTGATAATGAGCATTTTAACATCATGATGGATGATGATGTAGTTTAACATCGTGCAGGACGATGTTGCAGTTTAAATTCATGCAGGACCGTCCAGTTTAAGGTCATGTAGGACCGTACAGTTTAAGTTCGTGCGGGACCAGGGTGCAGTTTAGGGTCATGCGGTACCATACAATTTAAGTTCATGCGGGACCGGGATGCAGTTTCGGGTCATGCGGGACTAGGGGCTCAGGAAAAGTATTACTTGAGGAACTTGGCATTGGTGGGAGGAGTTATACGCTCACCATCCATGGTTACCTAGGTGTATGCTCCATTGGGGTAGACCTTATGAATGATGTAAGGTCCTTCCCACTTGGGCTCTAGCTTGGGTGGTTTCCTGTCGGAGATCATTGGCGTGCAGAGGGCCAATACCAGGTCACCTTGCAGAAAAGAGAGAATGTTAACCTTCTTGTTGAAGGCTTTGGATATCTTGTTTTTATAACTTTATAGATTTTGCAGGGCATGGATCCTGTTCTCATCGAGTGATTCCAATTCCGCTAGACAGATTTCGGCCACCTTATCTGGTGCTTGCTGGTCATAGACTGCAGTGCGTAACGATGGTAGCTGGATCTCTATGGGAAGGACGGCCTCAGCCCCATACACCAGGGAATATAGAGTCACCTGGGTGGAATTACGAGTCGTCATACGATAAGCCCCGAGGGCATTGGGGAGATTTTCAGGCCAACTCTTCTTGTTCTGGCCAACCATTTTCTGTAAAATGTTAGAGAGGGTCTTGTTGAACACCTCAATCCGTCCATTAGCCTACGTGTAATAGTGAGAGTTATGGTTCGAATGGATATTTACTTGGAGTACAATTTCTTCAGCTCAACTGCTCCGAAGTTGGTGCCGTTATCGGTGAGAACAATGTGAGGGACTCTAAACAGATGGATGATGTTACATCTCACAAAGTCAACGATGGAATGGGCCTTGACCACTTTGAGTGGAACTGCCTCTACCCACTTGGATAAGAAATCTATAGCGGTCAGGATAAACCTACACTAGCGATCTGTCACCGGTGGATATGGTCCCACGACATCGAGTCCCCACACTGCAAATGGCCAAGAGTACTTGGTGGAGTGGAGAGGCTCTGGAGGCCGATGCAGAAAGTTAGCATGAACATGGAATGTGTGGAATCTCTTCGAAAACTCAATACAATCATGGATAATATAGGGCCATAAATACCCCAGTCTCCGGATCTTATGGGTCAGCTTTGGCCCATCCTGGTGGGCACCGCAGGCACCGGCAAGAACCTCTTGCATGACTTTAGAAATCTTGACTCCTTGAATGTAATGGAAGAGAACACCATTGAAGCCCCGCTTATAGGGGATCCGCTCATGACTGGGACCACTCTAGAGGGTAAACTGCAGTGCACGACGTTGGATTCTCTCGCGCTCGTCCTAATCATCCGGGAGGCAACCATTTTGGAGATACTCGACAAAAGGTGCCCTCTAGTCGGGAGTGGCCTCAACCACTGCATCTAAATAACCTGGGGCTCCTGGCATGAAGGATCCAGCAGTAAGATGGATTACCCGTAGGACGTCATCATCCTCTAGGGTGACGGGGGTGATGACTCTCTGGTGTGCCACATGTATAATCATATCATCCTTCTCGGGTTCTGAAAGTGACTCATCTAGGCTATCTGAAGCATCTGCTCGACCATTCTGTGACCAAGGGACATGGGTAACCTCTAGTCTAGAAGTGAATTGGGCCATTAGAGGGAGGGTTCACTCCAACAGTGGCACGAGCTCTGTCTTTCTAGAAACATAGTCTCCATTGACCTGCTTGATGACTAGTTCGGAATCCCCTTTCACATAAAAATGGGGTACATCGATCTCAAGGGCCAGCTCGAGGCCAGTGATGAGAGCCTGATACTATGCCTTGTTGTTGGTGTAGCCTTCTGACAACAGGAATGAGTATGGCAGAATGGCTTGCGCCGGAGTGATGAAGACGACACCCATCCCACTCTGTTGAGCTTAGGATCATTGAGCCTCTTACCGGTGGGGCTCTGGGAGGCACCGTCGAAGTGAATTTTCAAACATGAGACGACATGATCGACTAAGAGGATTGCCTCATCAAGAAAATCCAGGTCCAGGGATTGATCCGCGGAGGTTGGGTGGGCAGCTAGGAAGTCTGCCAACGCCTGCCCCTTGATATCCTTTTGGGGAACAAACCTGATGTTTAACTGCTGGAGGATCACTGCCCACTGCACTAGTCAGCCAGCTAACATGGGGCGGTTTATAATGTACTTTAGTGGGCCTACCCGAGAGACCAACTGTATCTCATGGTGTTATAGATAATGTCGTGATTTCTGTACAGAAAACACAAGTGCAAGGAAGCTCTTTTCGATGGGGGAGTATCTGGTCTCCGTATTGAGGAGCATGCGGCTGAGGTAATAAAGGATGTTCTCTATCCCCTCATTGTTCTTCTGGATAAGTAGTGGGCGAGAGACCATTCCAGAGCGGTCACATAAATGACCAGTGGATTTCCAGAGACGGGCTGCATCAAGACCAGAGGTTGGATCAGATACTGCTTGATTTCCTCGAAGGAGGCCTGACACTATTCATCCCATTCATAGGAGGATCTTTTCTTCATGACCCGGGAAAAGGGCTTACACTTTCCATCCAGATTCTCAATGAATCGGCGTATGTAGGCTAAGTGGCCTTGAAGTCCTTGAAGCTCCTGAATATTACTCGGGGGCAACTGGCTGATGGATTTGATCTTCTCTGGGTCGATCTCGATGCCTCGGTATCTGACAACAAAACTGAGAAACTTCCCAGAGGTGACCCCAAAGGCACACTTTAATGGGTTCATCTTCAGGTTGCGGGAGCGGAGGAAACCAAACACTTTATCCAGGTCCTTTAGATGGTCCTGACGCTGGCAGGATTTGACCACCAGATCATCCACATAGAATTCCACCATTTTTCCCAGAATTGGATTGAATATGCGATGCATGGCTCACTGATAGGTGGCACCTTCATTTTTCTGGCCGAAGGACAAAACCGGGTAACAGAAAGTACCTTGAGAGGCCCTAAAAGCGGTGGACTCCTCATTTTCGGGGGACATCCAGATCTGGTTGTACCCATAATACCCATCCATGAAGGAGAGGGATTGGAACCCGGTCGTGGCATCAATCAACAACTCTGTCACTGGGAGGGGAAAATAATCCTTCGGACAGTGGCGATTGAGATTGTGGAAGTCGATAAAGACTATGATTTGCCTGTTCTTCTTCCTGACTAGAACAATTTTGGCTAGACACATGGGGTACTAGACTTCCTTTATGAATATGGATTTGATAAGCTTGTCAACTTCGGCCTCAACCATGGAATAGTGAGAAGGGTGCATCTTTTTGGGAGGCTTATTGAACTCGTGATGGCTCGTCGGGAGACCAAGGCGGTGGACGGATACCTAGGGATCTAGTCCTGGCATCTAGTAGTAACTCCAAGAAAACACGTCTCTGTGCTGCTTAAGGAAGTTCACATACCGCTACTGCTCTTCGAGGGACATGGCGGCACAGATCAATGTGGGTCTCAGATCTGCCTCGCTACCAAGGTTTACCTGTACCAGTTCATCGACCGTGGTAGAGACGCCTACTTTAAAGGCGGGGGGGAGCATCCTCTAGGTCCCCTTCTCCAATTTTGGAGGGATCTTCCATGGGGGGAGTAATCTCTGAGCCATTAGACTCTGATGGAAGGTTGGTGCCGGCTTGAGCGACGGTGGTCATCATATCAGGAGATTCATGCGCCATTGAGGCCATAGTGATGAAGGTAGTCAATCCAATCTCATCTGGTCTTCAGCCCATGGGGGCATGCTTGATAACATCAAAGTTGTAGTGGTGTGTTGGCTTGAGCTGGTTAATTCCAGCCTGGAGAAATAGGCACGTATGATGTACCGTCGTTTCCATGAGCCTGACATCTCGATACTATATAGGGGTAGGAGGTTCTGGTATTACACGAGCCTGGTTGGTGTTGGAGTACGATGTGATTCTCCACCGTCCCATGGACCTGAGAATATGACTTCCTCTTGTACCTGAAACAAAAAATAATTTCCCCATTTCGTGGGTCTTGGCCTCCAGTCGATGGATTGGGAAGCTATATGCATCATCCAGACCAGCCCATAGGTCACTTGCGACCGGGGTGGGTTCAACCTCATTTTCCAGAATTTGCTTATCCTTGCTCTTATAGTAGTCAGCATCTAGATAACGGGATTAACAAGAGGTAAAAGGAGATGTATATCCATGGAGCACACCTACTCAACCATTGAGGGAGTATTTGAGGCATTGCTGATACGATGAAGGCACTGCTGCATGCATGTGGAGCCATGGCCTACCCATTAATGCGTTGTACGCAGTGTCCTGGGAGACAACCATGAATTCGATACTGGAAACTAGGTCGTAGAACTGGGTATTCAAACGAATCATGCCGACCAGGGTCTGCTCTATCCTGTCATATCCCTGGATTTTGAGGTCGGAGGGAGTTATATCATCCTCAGACAACCCCATCTTCCGCAGTGTCCAAGTTGGAATTAGGTTAATCCAAGATCTCGTGTCAACAAGACAGCGGCAGACTTCCATGCCATTGAACTGGCCAGTGATGTACAATGGACAAATGTGCCCCTGTATGGGAGGGTCTTCTTCTTCACCATAGAATAAGATAACTCCCTGGCATTCTGCATTCTCAATTTCCTCAGTGTGGAAAGGATTTTGCAGCTTCTACCTCCATCTCAAAATGGAGGGGGATCCTTAGGACTTCGGCAAGTGCCCCACGAATGTCTGACGACAGGCGAAGAGCCTCAATAATAGAAATCCTCACTGGGATTATGGAGAGGTGCTTGATGACATCATACTTCCGTGCCAAGCGTGATCTTCTGTTTATAGGAGGCATCTTGGTGATAGGAGGCACGACGGGCCCTACCGACTGGACCGGCGGCTGGCTGATGCTAGGCACGTCATGTTTCTCACTAGTCGAGGCCTGAAGAGAAGCTGTCAGACGAGGACCAGAAAACTGAGATTGAACTGTAGTAGGGTGAGACTGGTCGCGGTATGAATGAGGTAACTCTGCCTAATCCAGTAGCACAAACGGCAGTGTAGGTAGATCTGAGGACACCAGATGAGTAGGTTGCACGTGCTGAGCTCTGTGTTGGGCCAGCTGCCTGGTCTCTATGGCATGCACGACCTAGCAGAAAGTGCCAGCTGACATGCCTTGAAGACCCATATGGTCGTGGTTCTGCCAACGTTGGCGTCAGTTGGGGACGTTGGGGAGGTTTACACGGCGTTCCCCATCTTCGGGAGTCATATAGGGGTTTACCAACTCGACGGTGTTAACCGAAGCGTACCCTTGATTGTCACATGACGAATCATCCACCACTGGGCGGATTCTAGGAGGGATCCCCATCTCAGGAGCCATGAAGTCACCGAGAGTACGGGATGATGATGGCAGTGACGGAGCATGCTGCTTCTTCTTGTGCCGCCGATGCTTTCCCTTCTGGGAAGAGGTTGGCTGAGATGATGACGCAGAGGTGATAGTTGCAGCTTCTGAAGGTTCCGGCTGATTCAGGCATGCCTGAATAATACCATGGGTTCATGAGACTATTTTATGAGCCTTCCAGTCATCGTACTTCTGGGATCCGTGGTTGGGAACCTGCTGCCACTCACCTTCATCACCGACACTGCTTTCTAACCCCACAAAGACACTCTCTACTTGTGTCGGGGCCGGGCCCAACCTGATTATGTTTTTATCGACCTATTCTTGGAGTCAGTCTTTAAACACATAGCACTGCTTGAGGTTGTGCCTCATGATCTGATGATAGGGGCAGTAGTTGGGGAGATCGGTGAGATTCACCTCTTCCGGCCTTATTCACTCGGGTAAGCACACAATCCCCTACTCTAGGGCACTACAGAAGTAACCAGGGACCTGATTCTCATTGAATGAGTAAGTCTGGTGCCTTATTTCCAGATAGGGGGCTCTGGGAGTCTGGCCCTGATGAGGGGCCGGAGGAGCCTGCCGAGTAGGCGGCCCATGATTATCTCGCCTAGGCGGCGGTGGTGTGTTGTGTGGGGGAACCTGCCGATTCTGAGGTGGTCGCTGCTGGGCAGGAGGTTGTGCCTGAGGTGGATGGCCTCTGTGAGGTTGCGGAGCCAGGACTACTGGCATAAATTCTAGCTGCCTGGGGGCCTCAATTTGGGTCACTGTGATAGGCTCGGCTTTGGAGGCCCTCCTTTCTGGGATCATAGGGGGCAGTGGACACGCATGACTACCCTATTGCAGAGCTTCCTCAAGGCACTGGGCCTTATCTGAGAAATATCTGAACCCTCCAGGGTAATTCTGAGTGATCAGGGAAGGAACCAGTTTTGTTTTGACATTCCCTACGCAAATCTTCAGTAGTTTCTCCTGATTCAGTGGCATATTGAGGGAGTATGTGAGACCTTTCCACCGAGCAATGAAATATGCGACTCTCTCATTAGGTCTTTTCTTTCACCTGAGGAGGTCTGTGATGCTGGTCTTTCACGTGGTGGAGCTGAACTGGTATAGGAACTGCCTGCGAAGATCCTCCCAGCCGGTCACCGATCCAATGGGGAGCTGGCTGTACCAGACCAACGCAGGTCCTTCCAATGCCTGCACAAAACATTGGAGCTTGGCATCTTCTTGCTGTGATGGATTTCCCAACATGGGGACACACCTACTGGAAAAGTGGTCCAAGTGCTACGGTGGGTCCCCTGTCCCATTAAAGGGTGAGAAAGTGGGATTTCCAAAACCCTGGGGTGCAGTCATATCATCCACCCTTGCTGGATACGACTTTCCATCTGGTGGGACTTCCACCTTCCGCGTTTCGAACACCTCGAGGCGGGCGATGAGTGCCACCATTGGATCATCCGGGTGAAGGTCCCTATCCTAATGGGGATCCCTAACCATGAGTGCGTTGCCAGGATCTTCGACACGGTAGGTGGGATCAACGGCTCGTGGAGCGATGGGTGGAGCGACCAGAGGGGAAGCTGGAGGAACCCAGGCCGGATTCGTTGGATTGCCACAACATTCGAGAGGGTTTGGCGAGACATATCGTGCCCTCTATCCGTGAGTTATGGCTTCAACCCTGTCCGTGAGGGCGGTATGATTAGGGTTGCCTGGAGGCACCTCGCCGGTGGGAAGTTGTTCCTGCCCCTACTGCCCCGGCCTTGGATTGCCATATTAGGGTCGTCGCTCTATAGCTCGTTCATCTAGGAGTTCGTCGACCAGCCTCTTCTTATCAACAAGTTACTGACACAGTGTGGCCATCTTGGAATCTTCCTCCGTCTTCTGCACTGAGGCGGATGGGTCGGAGTTCTTGACATCTCCGACGTTCTCTTTACCCTTACCAGCATTTCGATTGAGTACCAGCAACTCGGTGGGCGCAGGGAGATCTAGGAGGTTCCTCTAATGGTGATTACTTCTCCCTGATGGGTCCAACAATGGTGGAACATCCTCAGGGGGTAAGCCTCCATCAAGGAATTCCAGGTAATCCTTTTTGTCCATGACGTTGTCCATATAGACTGTGACCCTTCCCGAGGGCATGTCCTTAATATTGCATATTGAGTCGGGCTGCCGTTGAATAGGGATGAAGAGGAGGGAAGCATACTTTCCCCATCCATGGACTTGCACGTGGGGTGTATCCTCCCTGATGATTTTGTGAAGTACCCTGAAACTATGAACACATTTTTGTTGGAGGGTCCTCTGGAGACCTGGGGACTCAGGGTGCTGGCCCACGGGGAGTGCAGCCAAATCGACTATATGGCATTTCTCTCCAATTTTTTCGAAGTGCACTTGGCTCCTGGGGTACACCACCCGATGATACCGAAGACGGAAGTGAGTTTCCTGTAGGGTTTGGCAGAAGAACTTGACTTCCTCTGATGTGAGGGATTCACTACTGAAAATTAGGGCTATAGCCACGGTTTTAAACCGTGGCTATAGGTCCTGAAACCATGGATATAGGTAATAGCCACAGTTTGAGGAACCGTGGCTAAGTTTGGCGTGGCTATAGGCCTAGACCTATATCCACGGTTCCAAACCGTGGTTATAGGTATATAGCCATGGTTTAGAACTGTGTCTATACAAGAGGATAGATAAACTTTATTTCCACGACTTAAAACCGTGGCATTAGACCTATATCCATGGGTTTTAACCGTGGAAATTAACCAATATCCATGGTTTAAAACTGTGGAAATTAACCAATATCCACGGTTGAAAACTGTCGCTATAGGGTCTAAAAATCCATCAAAAAAATACCCCCCCCAACCCCACTGCACAGCCCCCCCACCCCTCACTCCCCTTGTAGCCCCCCTCCCCCCTGCAGCCCCCCACCCCATGTCCCCCCACCCCTTGTAAAGCCCCCTTGGACAGCCCCCCCACCCCTCACTCCCCTTGTAGCCCCCCTCCCCCCTGCATCCCCCCACCCCCTATAAAGCCCCCTTGGACAGCCCCCTCCCCCACTCCCCTTGCAGTAGACAACCCCCCTACATCCCCCCTCCCCCCTACAAAGCCCCCCCTAGACAGCCCACTCCCCCCTATAAATCCCTTCCTGAACAGCCCCCCCCCCCCCTTCCTAGACAGCCCCCCTCCCCCCCAAAAAATAGACCTCACCCTCTCCCCTGCACAGCCCACCCCCCCTGTAGCCCCCTCCCCCCTGCAAATCCTCCCCTGGACAGCACCCCTCCCCCCTGTTGGGTTTAGAGGGAACTAGATGTTTGTTGTTGGGATTTGGGTGAGGTTTCTGGTTGTTGGACTTGAGGGTTTTGTTGAGGTGATGTTGGATAGGGTTGGGATACTCTTGTTAGTGAAGGGTTTGGATGTGTGTAAATGGAGTGTCTTGGATCTGGTGAAGTCTGATGTTGTGCCTTCCATTTTTATGTCTTTGGTTTTTGGACTTGTGAGGTCATTGGCTATTGTTTCATGTTGTTCGAGTTGGTTACAGGTGGCTTTGTGGTACTTGCAGGTGTGATTTCATGTGTTGTGGGACTCTCTTCTTATCATGCCTTCAGCCAGTTATAGGTAGCCTTGATTTTGTGGTGTTGGGGTCTCTGGACGGAGATACTGGTGCTGCTAGCAATGGGTCTTCTGCAGTGTAGAGGGGATGTGTTGTTGGTGCAGTTGTTGTGATGCTTGGGCTGGTTACTGGCTTCCGTTGTTACTGGTTGTATTTCCTTCTACTGGTTTCTCATCGAGGCGTGGAGCATGCTAGTTTTGGAGAAGCTTTAAGTGTATTTGAGGTTTTTTTGTGGGTTTTTGTGTTTTGTTTTTCTAGTGTTGGTCTCGGATATCTTTGGTTGGGTTCTCATTATAGGTTGTGTCTGGTGCATCTTAGTGTGGTCGACCCATAGATGCGTGTTCTTCTAGTTTGGCAGGGGGTATTGCGGATGAATTCTTCCTCCTTGGTTGTTGTTTTCTTCTTGAAGGTCTTATGGCTACCCTTGTGCTGGATGCAGGCTCGATTGGAGTGGGATTCCCTTGAATGGTATTTGGTTAGGCAGCTTGTTGTGGGGCTTAGTCTTTTTTCATGATTGTTCATTGGGTAGGCTATAGTATTTTGCAATGTTTCTTTTCTAGATATTTTTTTGATGGTTTCTGAGTTGATGGTTTGGATGGGTTTCTCGGTGCAGGTGGTTTCTTGATGGGGCATGTGGATGGTGTGTGTCTCTTGGTTAGTGAGGTTGCATGTTGTCTTTTTTAGAGTAGGTTTCTAGGAGAATTTGGGTTGTGGATTTCTTCTAGTGTGCTCGTGGATTGGTGGGGTGAAGGGAATAGCGTGCCTACTCTCCTAGGTTTTCTATAGGTTCTTGGGGATTCCTTGGTCATTGATTGGTGGTCATGCTAGGGCTGGTGCGAGATAAGGTTTCTAGTGGTGCTTGGGTGTTGATGGATGGAGGAGTGTAGTTGTCTGGTTTGAGGTGTAGATTAGAACGGTTTGGGAGTAGTTTGGTTAGAAGTCTATTGGGTGGGCGTCAGCTAGTTTGCAGGTTGCTTTGCATGGGGCTGGTCTTTGCTGGGTTCGGTGGTCAGGTGTCATGGGTGTGCTAGAGTTGTTCTTTTTTGTTACATGGTGAAATTTTTTGTCGGTTATTTTTTTGTTTGGTGCGGTGCAGGCTCGTATGGACTGGTGTGTGGGAGTGGTTTCTTATAGGTGGTTAGGGGCTGGTCGTTAATTGGGGGGATTCCAGTTTCTTTTCTTATTGCTACTTTATTGGGATTCGAGTGGAGATTTCTTGGGTGGTGTTTCATGAGTGAGTGTGTGCATCTGTGTGTGTGTGAGTGAGTGGATTGGGTAGTGTCAGTGGTTGGTGGTGTGTTAGAGTCTGCGTTTATCAGTTTGGTTGATATAGATTCTGAGTTTGGCTTGCAGTTTGGTTGGCTTGTTCCTTTTGGGAATCTTCTTTTCACTTGTAGGTCTTTCTTGCTGGGTTCTTGGGTTTTTCTATTGCTACTTTCTATGAGTTCATAAGTGATGTCTCTATAGTGCTCGAGTGCCACTGGATGGGAGGGGGATCCACCCTGCCTTCTGTTATTTTTGTGTGTTCCCATATCCTACTGGTTGCGATTAATGGTGATGCTAGTTGCCTCTCTTGGAGTATGGAAGGTCTTGGGGTGGCTCTTAGATGTTCCATTATTCCCTAGTTTCTGTTACTGGTGCTTGAAATCTATGACGTCTTGGTTATTTCTTCATGATATCATGGTTTTATTACTGTTTTTTTTTTGCTGCATTCGTGGATGTTGCTTTGCCAGTTTGGAAGCGAACCTCACCATCCGGTTTCTGTTTGGTTGGACATCATAGGGTCTTGTGTTCGCTTATTTTCTTGGTTTCTTGGTGTTTAATGGGCACTTTTCTTGGTTCCCATGTCTTGATATGGTTGATCTATGAATTTGGGTTCTTGGTTCAACTGTCGTTTCACCTTTGAGTGATCTGTTGTAATTCATCTTTTCATTGATATTTATAGTACTATTTTTGCCTTGCAAAAAAACTTAAAAAACATAAAACTTCTAAAAACCCTAAAAAAATCTAAAAACCATAAAACACCTTAAAATGAAGGTAGAAGGGGGATGGTGTGGGGTGGATGTGGCTGGAGCATGGCCAAATCACGGCATTACCGTAGTGTGACCGCAGCGTGATCGCAGCGTGTTGGCCCGGTCCAGCGACATCTGCGGGGCAGCATCTTCCACTTAGTTTCAAATAGGATGATATGGATGGCATGAGAGGATGTTTTCTCAGAATATTTAAAGAAATTAATGCTAATATGTGATTACTAAGGTATTGGATGACCCCTGATATATTTCATAGAATGAAAAAGGAGTTTCACCAATAAAATGTGAAGGTTTACATAAAAAAATTGTGTTCTCAATATAAACTTGAAACATAAAGAAAATTAAATATTTCATACTATTGAGTATGAAGATGTAATTGTTGTAGTACTTGAAACAGATTTTCGAGAGGTTGCATCCAAAGGCACAACTTGTAATACAATGAAATTTATAGCCAGACCACAAAAATAATGATTCATCATATGAAAAATGGGGTTTAATAATGTATTGCTAAAGTTTATTATACTAACAATATAAAAAACAGAAATTTATAATAATAAAATGTATTTAT